>JAMXKT010000047.1:0-2730441 GCA_024211575.1 Phytophthora melonis
TGCTGTCGCTGAGCGCATTGAACGTGCTGAGCGAGTCCTCTGGACAGCGCCCGCGGTGTGGTCGGAGTACTGGTCCGTGGACGTGGAAGTTACCACGGGCGCGACCTCGGCGCTACTGGCGAGCGGCGGCCCTCGACAGAAGGATTCGTCGGAGGTGGAAGAGCGTGCTGGCGGCAGCGCGGTGGCGGGCGTGTCGGAACGATGTCAGCGGCGACGCTGTGGCTTGGAACGCTTCGGTCGGCTGATGTGTCTGCTGCTGCGGCGGGCGTGCTGCGAGGTGATCCCAGTGGCGTCGTTTGCGGGTGTCTTCCGTGGTTCTGTGGTGCTGGTGTTCCGCGACAATGCAGCGCGGCACAGAAGGTGGAGGGTGGCGCGTCCGCTGTCAATCTCGTGGCGGCGTCGCGATCGCTGGGTTGTCCGTGGAGCTGCGCACGATGGTGTTTCTGAGCGAACGAGGCGTGTCGATGCCGGCGAGGCAGGCGGTGTCGGTGGCGTCTGGGCTGTGCGTCGGCGCTACTGGGCGGCGCTGTGCTGGACGGCGTGAAGAGCGTGAGCATGTCGGTCCCGCGCTCCCAGAGCGACTTCATGCTGCTGAAGCGCGTGTAGGAATAGCAACTGGCGGCGATGCGTGGGAGGTGGCTGGCGAGTTTGCAGATTGCGAGCAACGTGAGCGATGGCTGAAGACAGCCGAGGTGGTGTTGGCGCCGCGCACCGCCAAGTCGCAGACCGTGACGGTGTCCACGAGCGTGACGCTGGTGGACTCGGTGTCGTCGCGCTGTGGTGGTGGAGGTGTGGCATGTGGTTCGGAGCATCCCGGACCCTCGGTGTCTGGTGTCGTCGGCGGTGATGTCGCAGCCGTTGGTGGTGGAGAGCAGAGAGGACGAGCCGGCGCTGCTATCGCTGAGCGCATTGAACGTGCTGAGCGCGTCTCTGGACAGCGCCGCGGTGTGGTCAGATGCTGGTCCGTGGACGTGGAAGTTCACGGGCGCGACCTCGGCGCTTCTGTGAGCGGCTTGGCCCTCCACGAGGATTCGTCGGAGGTGGAAGAGCGTGCTGGCGGCAGCGTGGCGGGCGTGTCGAACGTGTCAGCGGCGACGCTGGCTTGGAACGCTTCGTCAGCTGATGTGTCTGCTGCAGCGGGCGTGCTGCAGGTGATCCGGTGGCGTCGTTTGCGGGTGTCTTCCGTGGTTCTGTGGTGCTGGTGTTCCGCGACAAGCGCAACGCGGCACAGAAGGTGGAGGTGGCGCGTCCGCTGTCAATCTCGTGGCGGCGTCGCGACGTGGATTTGTCCGTGGAGCTGCGCACGATGGTGTTTGCGAACGAGAGCGTGTCGATGCCGGCGAGGCAGGCGGTGTCGGTGGCTCTGGGCCCGTGCGTCGGCGCTACTGAGCGGCGCTGTGCTGGACGTGAAGAGCGTGAGCATGTCGGTCCCGCGCTGGAGCGACTTCGTGCTGCTGAAGCGCGTGTGGAGCAGCAGCGGAGGCGATGCGTGGGAGGTGGCTGGCGAGTTGCAGTCGAGCAACGTGAGCTGGCTGAAGACAGCCGAGGTGGTGTTGGCGCCGCGCACCGCCGCCAGAGTCGCAGACCGTGACGGTGTCCACGAACGTGACGCTGGTGGACTCGGTGTCGTCGCGCGCTGTGGTGGTGGAGGTGTGGCATGTGGTTCAGGAGCATCCCGGACCCTCGGTGTCTGGTGTCGTCGGCGGTGATGTCGCAGCCGTTGGTGGTGGAGAGCAGAGAGGGACGAGCCGGCGCTGCTGTCGCTGAGCGCATTGAACGTGCTGAGCGAGTCGCTGGAAAGCGCCGCGATGTGGTCGGAGTACTGGTCCGTGGACGTGGGAAGTTCACGGGCGCGACCTCGGCGCTTCTGTGAGCGGCTTGGCCCTCCACGAGCATTCGTCGGAGGTGGAAGAGCGTGCTGGCGGCAGCGTGGCGGGCGTGTCGAACGTGTCAGCGGTGACGCTGGCTTGGAACGCTTCGTCGGCTGATGTGTCTGCTGCAGCGGGCGTGCTGCAGGTGATCCCGGTGGCGTCGTTTGCGGGTGTCTTCCGTGGTTCTGTGGTGCTGGTGTTCCGCGACAAGCGCAACGCGGCACAGAAGGTGGAGGTGGCGCGTCCGCTGTCAATCTCGTGGCGGCGTCGCGACGTGGATCTGTCCGTGGAGCTGCGCACGATGGTGTTTGCGAACGTGAGCGTGTCGATGCCGCCGAGGCAGGCGGTGTCGGTGGCTCTGGGCCGTGCGTCGGCGCTACTGAGCGGCGCTGTGCTGGACGTGAAGAGCGTGAGCATGTCGGTCCCGCGCTGGAGCGACTTCGTGCTGCTGAAGCGCGTGTGGAGCAGCAGCGGCGGCGATGCGTGGGAGGTGGCTGGCGAGTTGCAGTCGAGCAACGTGAGCTGGCTGAAGACAGCCGAGGTGGTGTTGGCGCCGCGCACCGCCAAGTCGCAGACCGTGACGGTGTCCACGAACGTGACGCTGGTGGACTCGGTGTCGTCGCGCGCTGTGGTGGTGGAGGTGTGGCATGTGGTTCGGAGCATCCCGGACCCTCGGTGTCTGGTGTCGTCGGCGGTGATGTCGCAGCCGTTGGTGGTGGAGAGAGCAGAGAGGACGAGCCGGCGCTGCTGTCGCTGAGCGCATTGAACGTGCTGAGCGAGTCGCTGGACAGCGCCGCGGTGTGGTCGGAGTACTGGTCCGTGGACGTGATTTTGCGTGGAGTAGCTGTGGCCAAGGCAATCACGAATGCTGATCTGTTGGGATCACCATTAAAGATGGGTGTTCGCAGCGGTGGCCGTGTGGTGGAGTTGATTTCTCGTCGTATCTCTGCCCTCGAGTTAGCTGGTACGAACGGTGAAAACGGTAGCTTGAACGGTTTGGAGCTACATCGGAAGGAGTCGTTTATGGGGATTTTCAACGGATCCGTGATCCTTGCTTTCCACCCCAAAGCTAGCTCGATGGAGACAGTCGAGGTGGCGCGTCCTCTTCGTGTTGTGTGGAATTCTCCGACCATTGATGTTCCAACCAATGGTACGGGTAACACCACCCAATACATCGGTCCGTTCGAGTCTCACTTGGTGGTTTTTGCGAACGAGAGCGTGCCGATGCCGCCGAGGCAGGCGGTGTCGATGGCTCTGGGCCGTGCGTCGGCGCTACTGAGCGACGCTGTGGTGGACGTGAAGAGCGTGAGCATGTCGGTCCCGCGCTGGAGCGACTTCGTGCTGCTGAAGCGCGTGTGGAGCAGCAGCGGCGGCGATGCGTGGGAGGTGGCTGGCGAGTTGCAGTCGAGCAACGTGAGCTGGCTGAAGACAGCCGAGGTGGTGTTGGCGGCGCGCACCGCCAAGTCGCAGACCGTGACGGTGTCCACGAACGTGACGCTGGTGGACTCGGTGTCGTCGGGCGCTGTGGTGGTGGAGGTGTGGCATGTGGTTCGGAGCATCCCGGACCCTCGGTGTCTGGTGTCGTCGGCGGTGATGTCGCAGCCGTTGGTGGTGGAGAGCAGAGAGGACGAGCCGGCGCTGCTGCCGCTGAGCGCATTGAACGTGCTGAGCGAGTCGCTGGACAGCGCCGCGGTGTGGTCGGAGTACTGGTCCGTGGACGTGATTTTGCGTGGAGTAGCTGTGGCCAAGGCAATCACGAATGCTGATCTGTTGGGATCACCATTAAAGATGGGTGTTCGCAGCGGTGGCCGTGTGGTGGAGTTGATTTCTCGTCGTATCTCTGCCCTCGAGTTAGCTGGTACGAACGGTGAAAACGGTAGCTGAACGGTTTGGAGCTACATCGGAAGGAGTCGTTTATGGGGATTTTCAACGGATCCGTGATCCTTGCTTTCCACCCCAAAGCTAGCTCGATGGAGACAGTCGAGGTGGCGCGTCCTCTTCGTGTTGTGTGGAATTCTCCGACCATTGATGTTCCAACCAATGGTACGGGTAACACCACCCAATACATCGGTCCGTTCGAGTCTCACTTGGTGGTTTTGCGAACGAGAGCGTGCCGATGCCGCCGAGGCAGGCGGTGTCGATGGCTCTGGGCCGTGCGTCGGCGCTACTGAGCGACGCTGTGGTGGACGTGAAGAGCGTGAGCATGTCGGTCCCGCGCTGGAGCGACTTCGTGCTGCTGAAGCGCGTGTCGAGCAGCAGCGGCGGCGATGCGTGGGAGGTGGCTGGCGAGTTGCAGTCGAGCAACGTGAGCTGGCTGAAGACAGCCGAGGTGGTGTTGGCGGCGCGCACCGCCAAGTCGCAGACCGTGACGGTGTCCACGAACGTGACGCTGGTGGACTCGGTGTCGTCGCGCGCTGTGGTGGTGGAGGTGTGGCATGTGGTTCGGAGCATCCCGGACCCTCGGTGTCTGGTGTCGTCGGCGGTGATGTCGCAGCCGTTGGTGGTGGAGAGCAGAGAGGACGAGCCGGCGCTGCTGTCGCTGAGCGCATTGAACGTGCTGAGCGAGTCGCTGGACAGCGCCGCGGTGTGGTCGGAGTACTGGTCCGTGGACGTGATTTTGCGTGGAGTAGCTGTGGCCAAGGCAATCACGAATGCTGATCTGTTGGGATCACCATTAAAGATGGGTGTTCGCAGCGGTGGCCGTGTGGTGGAGTTGATTTCTCGTCGTATCTCTGCCCTCGAGTTAGCTGGTACGAACGGTGAAAACGGTAGCTTGAACGGTTTGGAGCTACATCGGAAGGAGTCGTTTATGGGGATTTTCAACGGATCCGTGATCCTTGCTTTCCACCCCAAAGCTGAAGCTCGATGGAGACAGTCGAGGTGGCGCGTCCTCTTCGTGTTGTGTGGAATTCTCCGACCATTGATGTTCCAACCAATGGTACGGGTAACACCACCCAATACATCGGTCCGTTCGGAGTCTCACTTGGTGGTTTTGCGAACGAGAGCGTGCCGATGCCGCCGAGGCAGGCGGTGTCGATGGCTCTGGGCCGTGCGTCGGCGCTACTGAGCGACGCTGTGGTGGACGTGAAGAGCGTGAGCATGTCGGTCCCGCGCTGGAGCGACTTCGTGCTGCTGAAGCGCGTGTCGAGCAGCAGCGGCGGCGATGCGTGGGAGGTGGCTGGCGAGTTGCAGTCGAGCAACGTGAGCTGGCTGAAGACAGCCGAGGTGGTGTTGGCGGCGCGCACCGCCAAGTCGCAGACCGTGACGGTGTCCACGAACGTGACGCTGGTGGACTCGGTGTCGTCGCGCGCTGTGGTGGTGGAGGTGTGGCATGTGGTTCGGAGCATCCCGGACCCTCGGTGTCTGGTGTCGTCGGCGGTGATGTCGCAGCCGTTGGTGGTGGAGAGCAGAGAGGACGAGCCGGCGCTGCTGTCGCTGAGCGCATTGAACGTGCTGAGCGAGTCGCTGGACAGCGCCGCGGTGTGGTCGGAGTACTGGTCCGTGGACGTGATTTTGCGTGGAGTAGCTGTGGCCAAGGCAATCACGAATGCTGATCTGTTGGGATCACCATTAAAGATGGGTGTTCGCAGCGGTGGCCGTGTGGTGGAGTTGATTTCTCGTCGTATCTCTGCCCTCGAGTTAGCTGGTACGAACGGTGAAAACGGTAGCTTGAACGGTTTGGAGCTACATCGGAAGGAGTCGTTTATGGGGATTTTCAACGGATCCGTGATCCTTGCTTTCCACCCCAAAGCTAGCTCGATGGAGACAGTCGAGGTGGCGCGTCCTCTTCGTGTTGTGTGGAATTCTCCGACCATTGATGTTCCAACCAATGGTACGGGTAACACCACCCAATACATCGGTCCGTTCGAGTCTCACTTGGTGGTTTTTGCGAACGAGAGCGTGCCGATGCCGCCGAGGCAGGCGGTGTCGATGGCTCTGGGCCGTGCGTCGGCGCTACGGAGCGACGCTGTGGTGGACGTGAAGAGAGTGAGCATGTCGGTCCCGCGCTGGAGCGACTTCGTGCTGCTGAAGCGCGTGTCGAGCAGCAGCGGCGGCGATGCGTGGGAGGTGGCTGGCGAGTTGCAGTCGAGCAACGTGAGCTGGCTGAAGACAGCCGAGGTGGTGTTGGCGGCGCGCACCGCCAAGTCGCAGACCGTGACGGTGTCCACGAACGTGACGCTGGTGGACTCGGTGTCGTCGCGCGCTGTGGTGGTGGAGGTGTGGCATGTGGTTCGGAGCATCCCGGACCCTCGGTGTCTGGTGTCGTCGGCGGTGATGTCGCAGCCGTTGGTGGTGGAGAGCAGAGAGGACGAGCCGGCGCTGCTGTCGCTGAGCGCATTGAACGTGCTGAGCGAGTCGCTGGACAGCGCCGCGGTGTGGTCGGAGTACTGGTCCGTGGACGTGATTTTGCGTGGAGTAGCTGTGGCCAAGGCAATCACGAATGCTGATCTGTTGGGATCACCATTAAAGATGGGTGTTCGCAGCGGTGGCCGTGTGGTGGAGTTGATTTCTCGTCGTATCTCTGCCCTCGAGTTAGCTGGTACGAACGGTGAAAACGGTAGCTTGAACGGTTTGGAGCTACATCGGAAGGAGTCGTTTATGGGGATTTTCAACGGATCCGTGATCGCTTGCTTTCCACCCCAAAGCTAGCTCGATGGAGACAGTCGAGGTGGCGCGTCCTCTTCGTGTTGTGTGGAATTCTCCGACCATTGATGTTCCAACCAATGGTACGGGTAACACCACCCAATACATCGGTCCGTTCGAGTCTCACTTGGTGGTTTTGCGAACGAGAGCGTGCCGATGCCGCCGAGGCAGGCGGTGTCGATGGCTCTGGGCCGTGCGTCGGCGCTACTGAGCGACGCTGTGGTGGACGTGAAGAGCGTGAGCATGTCGGTCCCGCGCTGGAGCGACTTCGTGCTGCTGAAGCGCGTGTCGAGCAGCAGCGGCGGCGATGCGTGGGAGGTGGCTGGCGAGTTGCAGTCGAGCAACGTGAGCTGGCTGAAGACAGCCGAGGTGGTGTTGGCGGCGCGCACCGCCAAGTCGCAGACCGTGACGGTGTCCACGAACGTGACGCTGGTGGACTCGGTGTCGTCGCGCGCTGTGGTGGTGGAGGTGTGGCATGTGGTTCGGAGCATCCCGGACCCTCGGTGTCTGGTGTCGTCGGCGGTGATGTCGCAGCCGTTGGTGGTGGAGAGCAGAGAGGACGAGCCGGCGCTGCTGTCGCTGAGCGCATTGAACGTGCTGAGCGAGTCGCTGGACAGCGCCGCGGTGTGGTCGGAGTACTGGTCCGTGGACGTGATTTTGCGTGGAGTAGCTGTGGCCAAGGCAATCACGAATGCTGATCTGTTGGGATCACCATTAAAGATGGGTGTTCGCAGCGGTGGCCGTGTGGTGGAGTTGATTTCTCGTCGTATCTCTGCCCTCGAGTTAGCTGGTACGAACGGTGAAAACGGTAGCTTGAACGGTTTGGAGCTACATCGGAAGGAGTCGTTTATGGGGATTTTCAACGGATCCGTGATCCTTGCTTTCCACCCCAAAGCTAGCTCGATGGAGACAGTCGAGGTGGCGCGTCCTCTTCGTGTTGTGTGGAATTCTCCGACCATTGATGTTCCAACCAATGGTACGGGTAACACCACCCAATACATCGGTCCGTTCGAGTCTCACTTGGTGGTTTTTGCGAACGAGAGCGTGCCGATGCCGCCGAGGCAGGCGGTGTCGATGGCTCTGGGCCGTGCGTCGGCGCTACTGAGCGACGCTGTGGTGGACGTGAAGAGCGTGAGCATGTCGGTCCCGCGCTGGAGCGACTTCGTGCTGCTGAAGCGCGTGTCGAGCAGCAGCGGCGGCGATGCGTGGGAGGTGGCTGGCGAGTTGCAGTCGAGCAACGTGAGCTGGCTGAAGACAGCCGAGGTGGTGTTGGCGGCGCGCACCGCCAAGTCGCAGACCGTGACGGTGTCCACGAACGTGACGCTGGTGGACTCGGTGTCGTCGCGCGCTGTGGTGGTGGAGGTGTGGCATGTGGTTCGGAGCATCCCGGACCCTCGGTGTCTGGTGTCGTCGGCGGTGATGTCGCAGCCGTTGGTGGTGGAGAGCAGAGAGGACGAGCCGGCGCTGCTGTCGCTGAGCGCATTGAACGTGCTGAGCGAGTCGCTGGACAGCGCCGCGGTGTGGTCGGAGTACTGGTCCGTGGACGTGATTTTGCGTGGAGTAGCTGTGGCCAAGGCAATCACGAATGCTGATCTGTTGGGATCACCATTAAAGATGGGTGTTCGCAGCGGTGGCCGTGTGGTGGAGTTGATTTCTCGTCGTATCTCTGCCCTCGAGTTAGCTGGTACGAACGGTGAAAACGGTAGCTTGAACGGTTTGGAGCTACATCGGAAGGAGTCGTTTATGGGGATTTTCAACGGATCCGTGATCCTTGCTTTCCACCCCAAAGCTAGCTCGATGGAGACAGTCGAGGTGGCGCGTCCTCTTCGTGTTGTGTGGAATTCTCCGACCATTGATGTTCCAACCAATGGTACGGGTAACACCACCCAATACATCGGTCCGTTCGAGTCTCACTTGGTGGTTTTTGCGAACGAGAGCGTGCCGATGCCGCCGAGGCAGGCGGTGTCGATGGCTCTGGGCCGTGCGTCGGCGCTACTGAGCGACGCTGTGGTGGACGTGAAGAGCGTGAGCATGTCGGTCCCGCGCTGGAGCGACTTCGTGCTGCTGAAGCGCGTGTCGAGCAGCAGCGGCGGCGATGCGTGGGAGGTGGCTGGCGAGTTGCAGTCGAGCAACGTGAGCTGGCTGAAGACAGCCGAGGTGGTGTTGGCGGCGCGCACCGCCAAGTCGCAGACCGTGACGGTGTCCACGAACGTGACGCTGGTGGACTCCGGTGTCGTCGCGCGCTGTGGTGGTGGAGGTGTGGCATGTGGTTCGGAGCATCCCGGACCCTCGGTGTCTGGTGTCGTCGGCGGTGATGTCGCAGCCGTTGGTGGTGGAGAGCAGAGAGGACGAGCCGGCGCTGCTGTCGCTGAGCGCATTGAACGTGCTGAGCGAGTCGCTGGACAGCGCCGCGGTGTGGTCGGAGTACTGGTCCGTGGACGTGATTTTGCGTGGAGTAGCTGTGGCCAAGGCAATCACGAATGCTGATCTGTTGGGATCACCATTAAAGATGGGTGTTCGCAGCGGTGGCCGTGTGGTGGAGTTGATTTCTCGTCGTATCTCTGCCCTCGAGTTAGCTGGTACGAACGGTGAAAACGGTAGCTTGAACGGTTTGGAGCTACATCGGAAGGAGTCGTTTATGGGGATTTTCAACGGATCCGTGATCCTTGCTTTCCACCCCAAAGCTAGCTCGATGGAGACAGTCGAGGTGGCGCGTCCTCTTCGTGTTGTGTGGAATTCTCCGACCATTGATGTTCCAACCAATGGTACGGGTAACGCCAACCAATACATCGGTCCGTTTAACATGGAGTCTGTTGTATTGGAGAACGAAACCGTTAGTTTATTCGCGGGAAGGTATGTTTCTACGGCTATTGATCGTGGAATGATGGAGCGGTCACGTGCGGGTGTTGTGTGGAATTTTTTAAATATGAGCATGGCGCTACCAGAATGGTCCGATTGGGTAGTGCTCTATCGAACCAGAGGTCATCGCTTCTGGACTGTTGGTAGTACTGTGCAAGTACCAAACTCAACTTGGATGGAATTTTCGGAATTTGTGCTAGCCCCGCGTGGAAATGGACTGCAACCACTAAACTTGTCGGTGAATGTGTCACTGCTGGACGTTGTGTCTGGGAATCACTTTGTTGTGCATCTTCAGCACAAGATTCGTGTCGTATTGGACCCAAGAACACTTCTTGTTACCGCGCTAAACGACGCGCTAGTATTCGAGGCCGAGTATGAGACCCCGATTCATTTACCGGCAGATCCAGCTGGGGTGATCGCGAGCATTTTAGAACGTAGTAATGGCAGTGGAACGTGGATCGTCGACAGTGAATTACGGGGTGTTCATTTCAACGGCATACGAAATTTCACGGTTGACGGGCGAAATTTGACGACACGATTACAGCGATACCGTAACAATGTGATTTTGCGTATTGCACGGAAGGACGTCAGTGAAGGCAATTTCGTACAGGTTGCTCCAGCCGATGGGTTCTCAGGCGTGACTAGCCTTTCATTTGCCTACGTCTTTACAGAAAAATCTTCCATGATGAAGCTGGACGTTGAAATCACGGTGTTACTGTATTGGCTGCCAGCCCCGAAGGAGGTCGACCCAGTTTCGATGGATTTACTTGGAGATGAAAGCCACAACACCACCATATCGGGAAGACGTTGGATGAACTTATTTCAACTGTTTTCGCGGATTCAGCCTACCGAAGAGATTTCCTGCTATATATCTCGTCGACACCGCTTGCGTTTGCTGTCCAAGCTGACAAGTTCAACGGGTATCAACTTGTACCAGAAAATCGTTACTATTCTGGATATGCAACCGTCCAATTGAAAGCTGTTCTTCAAGACAAAAAGATTCCAGTCGGGGAGACATCCACAAGCCACCGCCAGTTTGGAGCACTTCCTAACGTTACGCTAATTGTAACCGTGGATCTCTTCATAGCGCCCGTAGCGACAATTCCTCTCCTAAATGCCACCATTGTCCGAGTCACGCCTTCGCACGGAACAGCTCTGGTGGTCTCGATCGCCGCCATTACGCTGCAAGACCTGGATGGCTCGGAGGAACTTTCCGTCGTGCTGTCTGCGCAGGTGGGGCCGGAAGAGCTGGCGGTGTTCTTCAACAGCCATTTGCTGCAGCCAGACACTAGCAATAGCGACATGACCACGGGGTCTGTTGCGTATGCGCTGCCGGTGCCGACGTCAACACTGGTTGGCATCGTTGACGCCGAAGTGATGCTGGTGGCGTTGGACGCTGCGTTGCCTGGCACGTTCAGCGTATCTCTCGTCGCAACGTCTCGCGAGCTCTACTACACGAACCTGTCCACCGCAAATGCGACTGTGGCTGCTGCGGTGTACACGGCCGAGGTGGGGTGGACTCCAGAGCCTGCAGTGTACTATGCGACGCCGCTGGACGTTTGGTTCGAGGCACAGGAAAACACAGCTGTGGTGATCCCGCTGAGCAGCATTCGCGCAAGTTGGCTGGCAGACGTTCCCTTGCCTGGAGAGGACGAGCTGCAGTACGGCCCGTGCCGGCTCGCATGGGACGCCGGCCGTGTCGATGCGGTATTCGTGGACGGCGCGAGCGTGGCGACGGCGCCACATTCGCTTTCGGCGGCGAGCCAACTTTGCTCTCGCTTGCGCTTGCCCGATACCAGTCGTTTGAGTTTGAGTTGTCGGAGAACGTGAGTGTGGCTCCCAGTCAGGGCTACTACGGCGAGGTGGCCGTGTCGCTCTCTGTTGAGGCGTACTCGTTGACGAGAAGCCACGTGTATCTTCTTGCAGCCAATCTTCGGATATCGGTGGTTCCTGTGGCGAGTACTCGTTTCTTCGCTTCGTCGCCGAACGGGTCTGCGGTGGTCCACCTGGGCTTCAACCGCGAACTGGACATTATTGTGAGCGATAGCGAGGTGCCGAGTACGTGGGGCGCTGAGACCGTGTCCTTGCTCGTTGACGTGGACGGCAACGCAGACGCTGTGGTGTCCGCGCAATCGTCGACGTTCTGGCTGTATAGCGGCGGCAGTGCGGGCGGTGGCAGCTCTCCGTGGTCATCGAATGGTATGTTCGCGTTGGACGAGGAGGCTGGGAGTATCAGTTTGAATGGCACGTTCGCGGTGCTGCCTCCCACAGATTACGTGGGCAGTTTGCCTGTGACGATGCAGTCGGTGGCGACGACGAGCAATCTGATTCCGACGGAGCTCGTGGCGAGTGACTTGGTTAGCGGCGCGAGTGGAGAGGAGCATGCGTGGCTGACGGTCCTTTCAACGTCGATTGTGGGAAGCCTTCTGCCAACGCAGTGAGACCACGCGCAGGCGCCTACGCTTGGCGTGGCGAACGCAAGCGCTAGGGTGTATGAGGACGAGTTGGGGTGTTGTGGATCTCGCAGCTGGAGGTGGCGGAGTTGGATGCTACTGCTGCGGATATGAGCCTGACGCTGGAAGTGTTGCTGCCAGAGACAAGTAATCTGTCTGTGTCGGTGAATGGGTCGTCGGTGTTGATGAGCAGCCAGGAGACGCTGGACGGCGTAGTTTACGTGGTGATGCAGCTTCCGGTCGACTCGGACGCTGTGCGTATTGCTGCCGGTCCGACCCATTCGACGCACACTGAGGGTTTTCTTCGGGCATCTGTATATGCGTTCAGCAGCTGGAACGCGACGACGATCGCTGTGAGCTTGGATTTCCTGACAGTGGCGGAGCAGCCGTCGTTGTCTGTTGCGATGGCGAACGCGTCGATCAGCGAGGGCGGCGTGTTCTACGGCAACATCACGGTGGTGCCGACGAAGGCGGAGCTGTACTACCGTGTTCAAGTGTGTTTACCCGCCTGCGTATATTGCCCGGGTAGGAGAATGGAACTTGACGGGTGCTGGGAATGGTAGCCAGGAAACAGAGGCAGGTGTCGTGTTTCCAGTGGATAGCACTTACGAAACTTGGAGGTCTGGCGAACTCTTGGTACAGCATTTGTCATTCCTGTCCACCAAGGCGGGGTATGGCGTTGGCGAGGCTGCTGTGATACCGTTGTTGCTGACCCCTATAGGAAAGATTTCGGGAAACCTGACTGTGGATGTAGCGGTGATAGCATTCACTGTCGACGTGAGCGCGGACTTCTTCGCATCCGAGTGCTACCGGGGTGCTTCCAGAGAGGACAGCATGCTCGACTGTCTTCCCTCCGCGCAATGGAAATCGATAGCCACAACATCTACGACGCTGCCTCTGATGATTTACCCAGTGGCAGAAGCTCCAAGGTTCTCCATTTCTCCGGCGGAGCTGTCCATCGCCGAAAACGGTGCTGCAATCGTCACGATCAGTAACTGGACGCTTATCGATGATGATGGATCCGAAGAAATGGACTTCAGTCTACGTTGTGAGAACGATGCATGGAAGGAGGTTTCTATCAACGATATGTTGGTGGTCGCGAGCGATGCGAATGCAAGCAACGGTTCATCTGTTGAAGAAGCTGGCGTTCTATCCGCAACCATCTTTGAGTTACGTCCGCTCGCGATGTACCGGAGTGACATGTACACGGACCTAAATGTGCAACTGAGTCCACCGTCGTACTTTTCTGGGGTCATTGGATGCACTCTGATTGCGCACGCCGTTGACCGCAGCGGCGCGTTCGTCTCGGAGGACACGTACGAAGTCCCGTTGAGCGCGACGGTGACCCCGGTGGCGACTGTGCCGCTCGTGTCGCTGACGACAACGGTGTTTGCCGCGGTGGAAGACGGCGTGGTCGTGTGTGACTCGGTATCGGCGTCGCTGGTGGATGCGGACGGGTCCGAGGCGTTGTTCTTGGTTGTTGATTTGGGAGAGTACGATCGGTACGTGACGTCTGTGACGTGGCGATCGGGCGAATCGGTGGCGTCGTTCTCGACGAAAGCGGACGGAGCGGTGCCATCGCTGGTGTTTGATGAGGCGTCGCAGCGCGTTATGGCGGCCGGCACGGGTCGTGTCGAGATGCACGGCAGTGTGGAGATCGGGTTGGTGGCAGGGTACAGCGGCGAGCTGCACTTGAGCATCTGGAGCGCGTCGGTCGAAACAGCGCATCTAGCTTCGGACGAACTCGTGGAGGATGCCGTTGCCAGCGCGTTACCAGTTTTGGTCGACGTCGCTATTGCCCCGGTGGCTAACACCCCGTTGCTTGAGGCCGCAATTGCACAGCCAGTGGCCCAATC
Organism: Phytophthora melonis; assembly: GCA_024211575.1. Lineage (NCBI taxonomy): Eukaryota > Oomycota > Peronosporomycetes > Peronosporales > Peronosporaceae > Phytophthora > Phytophthora melonis. The sequence continues at coordinate 13,684 of JAMXKT010000047.1, forward strand.
AGGGTCAGCAGTGATTATCTCGATCGCCGCCATTACGCTGCAAGACCTGGATGGCTCGGAGGAACTTTCCGTCGTGCTGTCTGCGCAGGTGGGGCCGGAAGAGCTGGCGGTGTTCTTCAACAGCCAGTTGCTGCAGCCAGACACCAGCAATAGTGACATGACCACGGCGTCTGTTGCGTATGCGCTGCCGGTGCCGACGTCAACACTGGTTGGCATCGTTGACGCCGAAGTGATGCTGGTGGCGTTGGACGCTGCGTTGCCTGGCACGTTCAGCGTATCTCTCGTCGCAACGTCTCGCGAGCTCTACTACACGAACCTGTCCACCGCAAATGCGACTGTGGCTGCTGCGGTGTACACGGCCGAGGTGGGGTGGACTCCAGAGCCTGCAGTGTACTATGCGACGCCGCTGGACGTTTGGTTCGAGGCACAGGAAAACACAGCTGTGGTGATCCCGCTGAGCAGCATTCGCGCAAGTTGGCTGGCAGACGTTCCCTTGCCTGGAGAGGACGAGCTGCAGTACGGCCCGTGCCGGCTCGCATGGGACGCCGGCCGTGTCGATGCGGTATTCGTGGACGGCGCGAGCGTGGCGACGGCGCCACATTCCTTTGGCGGCGAGCCAACTTTGCTCTCGCTTGCGCTTGCCCGATACCAGTCGGTGGAGTTTGTGTTGGCGGAGAGCGGGTGTGGGGGTCCCAGTCAGGGCTCCTACGGCGAGGTGGCCGTGTCGCTCTCTGTTGAGGCGTACTCGTTGACGAGAAGCCACGTGTATCTTCTTGCAGCCAATCTTCGGATATCGGTGGTTCCTGTGGCGAGTACTCGTTTCTTCGCTTCGGCGCCGAACGGGTCTGCGGTGGTCCACCTGGGCTTCAACCGCGAACTGGACATTATTGTGAGCGATAGCGAGGTGCCGAGTACGTGGGGCGCTGAGACCGTGTCCTTGCTCGTTGACGTGGACGGCAACGCAGACGCTGTGGTGTCCGCGCAATCGTCGACGTTCTGGCTGTATAGCGGCGGCAGTGCGGGCGGTGGCAGCTCTCCGTGGTCATCGAATGGTATGTTCGCGTTGGACGAGGAGGCTGGGAGTATCAGTTTGAATGGCACGTTCGCGGTGCTGCCTCCCACAGATTACGTGGGTAGTTTGCCTGTGACGATGCAGTCGGTGGCGACGACGAGCAATCTGATTCCGACGGAGCTCGTGGCGAGTGACTTGGTTAGCGGCGCGAGTGTAGAGGAACATGCGTGGCTGACGGTCCTTTCAACGTCGATTGTGGGAAGCCTTCTGCCAACGCAGTGGAACCACGCGCAGGCGCCTACGCTTGGCGTGGCGAACGCAAGCGCTAGGGTGTATGAGGACGAGTTGGGGGTGTTGTGGATCTCGCAGCTGGAGGTGGCGGAGTTGGATGCTACTGCTGCGGATATGAGCCTGACGCTGGAAGTGTTGCTGCCAGAGACAAGTAATCTGTCTGTGTCGGTGAATGGGTCGTCGGTGTTGATGAGCAGCCAGGAGACGCTGGACGGCGTAGTTTACGTGGTGATGCAGCTTCCGGTCGACTCGGACGCTGTGCGTATTGCTGCCGGTCCGACCCATTCGACGCACACTGAGGGTTTTCTTCGGGCATCTGTATATGCGTTCAGCAGCTGGAACGCGACGACGATCGCTGTGAGCTTGGATTTCCTGACAGTGGCGGAGCAGCCGTCGTTGTCTGTTGCGATGGCGAACGCGTCGATCAGCGAGGGCGGCGTGTTCTACGGCAACATCACGGTGGTGCCGACGAAGGCGGAGCTGTACTACCGTGTTCAAGTGTTTTACCCGCCTGCGTATATTGCCCGGGTAGGAGAATGGAACTTGACGGGTGCTGGGAATGGTAGCCAGGAAACAGAGGCAGGTGTCGTGTTTCCAGTGGATAGCACTTACGAAACTTGGAGGTCTGGCGAACTCTTGGTACAGCATTTGTCATTCCTGTCCACCAAGGCGGGGTATGGCGTTGGCGAGGCTGCTGTGATACCGTTGTTGCTGACCCCTATAGGAAAGATTTCGGGAAACCTGACTGTGGATGTAGCGGTGATAGCATTCACTGTCGACGTGAGCGCGGACTTCTTCGCATCCGAGTGCTACCGGGGTGCTTCCAGAGAGGACAGCATGCTCGACTGTCTTCCCTCCGCGCAATGGAAATCGATAGCCACAACATCTACGACGCTGCCTCTGATGATTTACCCAGTGGCAGAAGCTCAAGGTTCTCCATTTCTCCGGCGGAGCTGTCCATCGCCGAAAACGGTGCTGCAATCGTCACGATCAGTAACTGGACGCTTATCGATGATGATGGATCCGAAGAAATGGACTTCAGTCTACGTTGTGAGAACGATGCATGGAAGGAGGTTTCTATCAACGATATGTTGGTGGTCGCGAGCGATGCGAATGCAAGCAACGGTTCATCTGTTGAAGAAGCTGGCGTTCTATCCGCAACCATCTTTGAGTTACGTCCGCTCGCGATGTACCGGAGTGACATGTACACGGACCTAAATGTGCAACTGAGTCCACCGTCGTACTTTTCTGGGGTCATTGGATGCACTCTGATTGCGCACGCCGTTGACCGCAGCGGCGCGTTCGTCTCGGAGGACACGTACGAAGTCCCGTTGAGCGCGACGGTGACCCCGGTGGCGACTATTGCCGCTCGTGTCGCTGACGACAACGGTGTTTGCCGCGGTGGAAGACGGCGTGGTCGTGTGTGACTCGGTATCGGCGTCGCTGGTGGATGCGGACGGGTCCGAGGCGTTGTTCTTGGTTGTTGATTTGGGAGAGTACGATCGGTACGTGACGTCTGTGACGTGGCGATCGGGCGAATCGGTGGCGTCGTTCTCGACGAAAGCGGACGGAGCGGTGCCATCGCTGGTGTTTGATGAGGCGTCGCAGCGCGTTATGGCGGCCGGCACGGGTCGTGTCGAGATGCACGGCAGTGTGGAGATCGGGTTGGTGGCAGGGTACAGCGGCGAGCTGCACTTGAGCATCTGGAGCGCGTCGGTCGAAACAGCGCATCTAGCTTCGGACGAACTCGTGGAGGATGCCGTTGCCAGCGCGTTACCAGTTTTGGTCGACGTCGCTATTGCCCCGGTGGCTAACACCCGTTGCTTGAGGCCGCAATTGCACAGCCAGTGGCCCAATCAGGGTCAGCAGTGATTATCTCGATCGCCGCCATTACGCTGCAAGACCTGGATGGCTCGGAGGAACTTTCCGTCGTGCTGTCTGCGCAGGTGGGGCCGGAAGAGCTGGCGGTGTTCTTCAACAGCCAGTTGCTGCAGCCAGACACTAGCAATAGTGACATGACCACGGGGTCTGTTGCGTATGCGCTGCCGGTGCCGACGTCAACACTGGTTGGCATCGTTGACGCCGAAGTGATGCTGGTGGCGTTGGACGCTGCGTTGCCTGGCACGTTCAGCGTATCTCTCGTCGCAACGTCTCGCGAGCTCTACTACACGAACCTGTCCACCGCAAATGCGACTGTGGCTGCTGCGGTGTACACGGCCGAGGTGGGGTGGACTCCAGAGCCTGCAGTGTACTATGCGACGCCGCTGGACGTTTGGTTCGAGGCACAGGAAAACACAGCTGTGGTGATCCCGCTGAGCAGCATTCGCGCAAGTTGGCTGGCAGACGTTCCCTTGCCTGGAGAGGACGAGCTGCAGTACGGCCCGTGCCGGCTCGCATGGGACGCCGGCCGTGTCGATGCGGTATTCGTGGACGGCGCGAGCGTGGCGACGGCGCCACATTCCTTTGGCGGCGAGCCAACTTTGCTCTCGCTTGCGCTTGCCCGATACCAGTCGTTTGAGTTTGAGTTGTCGGAGAACGTGAGTGTGGCTCCCAGTCAGGGCTACTACGGCGAGGTGGCCGTGTCGCTCTCTGTTGAGGCGTACTCGTTGACGAGAAGCCACGTGTATCTTCTTGCAGCCAATCTTCGGATATCGGTGGTTCCTGTGGCGAGTACTCGTTTCTTCGCTTCGGCGCCGAACGGGTCTGCGGTGGTCCACCTGGGCTTCAACCGCGAACTGGACATTATTGAGCGATAGCGAGGTGCCGAGTACGTGGGGCGCTGAGACCGTGTCCTTGCTCGTTGACGTGGACGGCAACGCAGACGCTGTGGTGTCCGCGCAATCGTCGACGTTCTGGCTGTATAGCGGCGGCAGTGCGGGCGGTGGCAGCTCTCCGTGGTCATCGAATGGTATGTTCGCGTTGGACGAGGAGGCTGGGAGTATCAGTTTGAATGGCACGTTCGCGGTGCTGCCTCCCACAGATTACGTGGGTAGTTTGCCTGTGACGATGCAGTCGGTGGCGACGACGAGCAATCTGATTCCGACGGAGCTCGTGGCGAGTGACTTGGTTAGCGGCGCGAGTGGAGAGGAACATGCGTGGCTGACGGTCCTTTCAACGTCGATTGTGGGAAGCCTTCTGCCAACGCAGTGGAGACCACGCGCAGGCGCCTACGCTTGGCGTGGCGAACGCAAGCGCTAGGGTGTATGAGGACGAGTTGGGGGTGTTGTGGATCTCGCAGCTGGAGGTGGCGGAGTTGGATGCTACTGCTGCGGATATGAGCCTGACGCTGGAAGTGTTGCTGCCAGAGACAAGTAATCTGTCTGTGTCGGTGAATGGGTCGTCGGTGTTGATGAGCAGCCAGGAGACGCTGGACGGCGTAGTTTACGTGGTGATGCAGCTTCCGGTCGACTCGGACGCTGTGCGTATTGCTGCCGGTCCGACCCATTCGACGCACACTGAGGGTTTTCTTCGGGCATCTGTATATGCGTTCAGCAGCTGGAACGCGACGACGATCGCTGTGAGCTTGGATTTCCTGACGGTGGCGGAGCAGCCGTCGTTGTCTGTTGCGATGGCGAACGCGTCGATCAGCGAGGGCGGCGTGTTCTACGGCAACATCACGGTGGTGCCGACGAAGGCGGAGCTGTACTACCGTGTTCAAGTGTTTTACCCGCCTGCGTATATTGCCCGGGTAGGAGAATGGAACTTGACGGGTGCTGGGAATGGTAGCCAGGAAACAGAGGCAGGTGTCGTGTTTCCAGTGGATAGCACTTACGAAACTTGGAGGTCTGGCGAACTCTTGGTACAGCATTTGTCATTCCTGTCCACCAAGGCGGGGTATGGCGTTGGCGAGGCTGCTGTGATACCGTTGTTGCTGACCCTATAGGAAAGATTTCGGGAAACCTGACTGTGGATGTAGCGGTGATAGCATTCACTGTCGACGTGAGCGCGGACTTCTTCGCATCCGAGTGCTACCGGGGTGCTTCCAGAGAGGACAGCATGCTCGACTGTCTTCCCTCCGCGCAATGGAAATCGATAGCCACAACATCTACGACGCTGCCTCTGATGATTTACCCAGTGGCAGAAGCTCCAAGGTTCTCCATTTCTCCGGCGGAGCTGTCCATCGCCGAAAACGGTGCTGCAATCGTCACGATCAGTAACTGGACGCTTATCGATGATGATGGATCCGAAGAAATGGACTTCAGTCTACGTTGTGAGAACGATGCATGGAAGGAGGTTTCTATCAACGATATGTTGGTGGTCGCGAGCGATGCGAATGCAAGCAACGGTTCATCTGTTGAAGAAGCTGGCGTTCTATCCGCAACCATCTTTGAGTTACGTCCGCTCGCGATGTACCGGAGTGACATGTACACGGACCTAAATGTGCAACTGAGTCCACCGTCGTACTTTTCTGGGGTCATTGGATGCACTCTGATTGCGCACGCCGTTGACCGCAGCGGCGCGTTCGTCTCGGAGGACACGTACGAAGTCCCGTTGAGCGCGACGGTGACCCCGGTGGCGACTGTGCCGCTCGTGTCGCTGACGACAACGGTGTTTGCCGCGGTGGAAGACGGCGTGGTCGTGTGTGACTCGGTATCGGCGTCGCTGGTGGATGCGGACGGGTCCGAGGCGTTGTTCTTGGTTGTTGATTTGGGAGAGTACGATCGGTACGTGACGTCTGTGACGTGGCGATCGGGCGAATCGGTGGCGTCGTTCTCGACGAAAGCGGACGGAGCGGTGCCATCGCTGGTGTTTGATGCGGCGTCGCAGCGCGTTATGGCGGCCGGCACGGGTCGAGTTGAGATGCACGGCAGTGTGGAGATCGGGTTGGTGGCAGGGTACAGCGGCGAGCTGCACTTGAGCATCTGGAGCGCGTCCGTCGAAACGGGATTCCTCGTCGCTGGTGTGGGTGCTAATAGTGCTGTTGCGCGGACGGGATCACTTCAGGTTTTGGTGGCAATTACTCCGATCTGCCATCCCGCCACTGTAGTATTGAATCCAGTAACAGCTACAACAAAGCCGTTGGTGGCTGTCCCGATTCAAGTGGTTGGCTCGACAATTGACACGGATGGATCGGAAGTTCTTTCAACTCAAGTGACGGTGAATAATTCGGCAGTACTGAGTTTATATGGAACCAACGCATCCGAGAATTGGCTTGCGGGCGGTGATACGGCCGTTCTACCTCGTGTGGAGTCAATGCCTGTTTTCCGCGTGGATCAGACATTCACTGTAGTGCCTCGAGCTGATTTCGTGGGGTTCTTTGTGGTAACTGTGACAGTCAAGACCACAGAATTGGCAACTGGAGAGACAAAAGTATATCGGTCGATGCGACGGTGCTCGTGACTCCTGTGGATCCGGTCGTGCGTGTGAGCTCAGTTTCTCATGGATACTGGAACGAATTTGTGCAGTTGCCGTTTCAGCGACTGGACGTGCAGCAAGAAGTTGCAAACCGCGAGCATCTTCTGCTTTACGTGGAGAATAGAACCCAGGTTGCTGACATTTACGCTGGTTTCAAGCGGCTGACACCACTGACACTTGCAGCTGTGGACCTCTATGTGATCCCATACACACTTCGGGATGTTGTAAGCGTGCGGCCAAGCGAGTATTGGTATGGATACATGAAGTTATTCGCTCTCGTAACGACGGTGGCTTTCGATATTGCATCGACTCCGAACCGAACCGCGTATCAAGGTGCCACCGACGGTATTGTGATCCTGGACATTCCTGTCATAATTCATCCACAACCCATTGTTCCTTCCTCTTCTCTTGCTACATCTTCACGCGGAGGCTTCGTTGTTGCCGGGAAACCGATTTCGCTTACGTTCGATAGTATTTTCCCGTACGACTCGTGGGGACGATCCATTGCTGGGGGTATGGCCAGTCAATTGGCAATTGCTCCACAAAGTATTGTGGACTCATTGTCGACCAATCTTTCCATGACCGTGAACAAAGCTGCTCTACGAGGTATTGGAGCGTATGGACTGTATTCGACGGGTAATATGTCAGGAAACACCCACCTTCGCTTCCTGATGAGTGGAAAGAACACATACTCAGGACTGGTGCTGGCTACAGTGACGACTAAGACCACGGACATTCTCCGACAGACATCGCTTACAAATGTTTCGAACGTTAAGCTGCAGTTCGTTGGGGAGGCTGGCCGAGGAGCACTGGGCTTCGGTACATCTGTCCGAGTCTTCCAAGTTCCTGATAACCAAAACGTCACCTTCCGCCTGGCGGATTTCGGACTGATGAGTGAACTGACCGATCTCGTCAGCGTTCAGGCGTTCATCACTGACAATGCTATGGATGGGTTGCTTGTTGGATCGACGCTGCTGACTGGGGAAGCTGACACACAGTGGGGATCAACGATGAAGTTCGGCGACCTGCGGTACGAATTGCATGGGAGTAAGAGCCCAGCATGTGTACCCGCTGCGGAGCCGTCGTGTTTACTCAGCCGAGTCGTAACGGTGATGCCCCGCAAATACGTTGCACAAACTTTCAACATCAAGATGAAACTTGTGTCGAGAGTCGCCACCAACGACACAGCATTTGAATCGCTCTCAACAGTTACCACATTTGCGAGATGCCGAGTGGTGGTGACGCCTGTTGCAAACACTCCAGTGCTGGTGTTAAGCAGTACGTCGGTGACAATACTTGAAGACATAGCTGGCGCTTTTACGATTGTTGAGGCGTCGACGCCTGATCGGGACGGATCAGAAGTCATCGAAGTGGACATGAGCTTTGATCCGCTTCACCTGGACGGAATTCAAGTCGACGGAGTTGCCGTAACAACTCCTGCAATTGCTGGTACGCTAGTGCTTTTACCAAGAAGTTCGACTATGGCGGTCACGACGAATCGGGTCATATCGCTATTGCCTCGTCGAAACTTCGCCGGGAGTTTTACGATTCAAATCGGCGTTACGAGCATCGAGACATCGACTGGCGAACGTGCACACGTTTCGACGAGTGTATCCGTCAGCGTTGTTGCTGTTGCAGACACTCCAGTAATGCAGATAGCTACGACTGAAATCCGGGTCAACCAAAACGTCCCTGGAGAATTGACAGTCACCTCTATCGGTTTGACGGATGTCGACAATTCGGAGACACTCCGTCTTGTGATCTCGGATCCAAGTGGATCGGCACTAAAGACAGCGGAGGTGTCTGGTGGTGCGCAGTTGGCGAAGGACAGTGTCAGCAGCAAGTTCGTTCTGGCGTCTCTGCCTGCAACATCAAGCAACTTGCTCATTCGGCTCACTCCGGTCGCGACGTGGTTCGGTTCGACACAGCTTCAGATTAGCGGGGTATCTCGAGAATCGAGCAATGGCAATGAGGCCACCGCCTCAATCAGCGTGACGTTTGCAGTTCTTCCGGTGGCCGACACACCTACGCTTGTCGTGGAGAACACACGTGGACAACTAAACCAGGCGACCCAAATCGGCCTCGTGTCCGTAGGCGTTCCAAATCAAGCCAAGTTGGACGCGACGTCGCTGACAGTGTACTTAATTCCGCGATCTACCGATATGATCGAAGTCAAGTGGCTGTCGCAGGTGCTCTCGTTGGAGACTGTGGCAGACATTTCCGCGTCCGGCTTGTATCGACTGCCCTCGACTACGACGTTCCAGCAGCCTACAGTTACTGTGAGCACCGCGAAGTGGGTGAGCTCAATTACGTTCGACGTTGTGGTCGTGGCAGCGATCAGCGTCTCGGGTACTTCACAGCGAACCTCTCAAGCTGCAATGGTGACATTTGCCGCAGTCCAGCTATCCTCGACCAGTTTGAACCTCACAGAGGGTGCGACAGGGTCTCTTTCAGTCACATTGCTTAGTGCACCACTGAGTGCGGTAACTGTGGCGTTTACCACGAGTCTCGCCGCCAAGGCGATTACAGTGCCTACATCAGCTACGTTTACAAGCGCTGACTGGAATGTTGCCAAGAGCGTTCAAGTTCAAGCGGTGAATAACTTCCTCGATGATGCGACCGCTGTTGCTACAATTTCTGGAGTTGTGAGCTCAAGTGATGCTGTGTATTCGGGCTATCCGATATCCGCTGTTACGGTGCAAGTGTTCAACGACGACTACTCTGGATTTGCAGTCTACCAGGGCAGCACGAGAACAACTGCGCCAGCTTTGGTGGTTGCTGAAGCACGTGTGTTTTCCGATACGTACAACGTCGTGCTTCTTGCACAGCCGACGGCCGATGTATCAGTGACGCTGACGACTTCGCTTTCAATCTTGGTGGTAGCGCCGACGAGCCTGACGTTCACGCCGGCGAACTGGAACATCCCCAAGGCGATTGCAGTGGCAGCAGACGACAATTTCATGGTGGATGGAGATCGGACGGCTACCATTTCGTCTGCCGTGACATCTTCCGATCCGCTGTACAGCACCAAAACTATCGCCAATCTAAACGTCAAGATCGTCGAGACGAAGGATACGACTCCGCCCCCGAAGATCCTGGATGCAAAGTTCTTGGACACGGCTGTGGGTCTCACGATTACGTTCGATCGAGCCGTGGATCGTACCACGCTTGTGGCCGACAACTTTGCTTGCAGTGTGTTGTTTGATCTACCGACCGCGACAGACTCGGCCAATTACTGTGGAGCAGCTCCCGCGTGTACCTGGCAAACGGGTTCCCTTTCGATACGCTTCGTGTTCGGCCAAGGTGCCAAGATTGTACCCGGCAGTACACTGGCATTGCGAGCGAACATGCTGAAATCTACCGCGGCAGCCGAGCTGGCTGCACCTGCGGCGAAGTATCACTGTTAGTGCACCGGATAAGGCGCCGCAGCCGCAAGTACTGGTCAGCGGAGCGACGTCTCTAGGAATGTGTGACGATCACTTCCTGGATGGATCAAGCTCTTCGGGATCAGGCGGTCGCTCAATGACGTACACATGGATGCTAGTGAACACATCGAGTGTATCCATCGGCTCGGCTGATACTGTGAAAGCGCTTCTAACCTCGGCAGCGAGTTCCAACACCGCAACGATCAAGATTGCCGCAGCTGTACTTGAAGCGGACGGCATCTATTCCTTTGTCCTGTTGGCAACCAACTTCTTCGGCAAGATGGGTAACTCGAACGAGATCGTGGTCAAAAAGTCAGGCATGGCGCTTCCGTCGGTGTCTATCAAGGGTGGCGGTCTGCAGGGAGCGTATCGAGCTAGTGAGCTTGTCATCACTGCTTCGGCCACCTATCCTTCGTGCTCCGGCACCGTTTCGACGGATTCTACAGCTAGTGCAGCAGTGTCAACCGGCGTCGATATGACGTTCACGTGGTTGCAAGTGACTGGAGACCTGACGCCAACGCAGTTCAAGTCAACGAGCCCGAACCCACGTATCCTCAAACTCCCAGCAGCGACGTTGACTGTGGGAGTGAACTATGTGTTCCGGCTCCTGGTGGCTATGACCAGCAACGCCAAAGTGAGCAACACTGCTGATGTGCAGATTGCTGTGGCGCGCACAGATCTGACGCCTCTGATCTCAGCTGGTAACCGATCTGTTGGCGTTGAACAGGACCTGGTGCTCGATGCGTCACTGTCGACTGACCCTGACGACCCGCAAAACACCGTGGCAATGCAGTACGCCTGGGCATGCACGACACTGAACTCGACTACGCAGGCGTACGATACACCGTGCCTGACTGCGGCGGGAGACACGCTGGTGCTAGAAGCTCAAGCGAAGATAACCGTGGCGGCCAACACCGTAAACCCCAATGCGGTGTACAAATTCGCTGTCACAGTATCGAAGGACTCCCGGTCAAGTACCACCAGTGCCTTCATCACCATTACCCCGGGATCGCCTCCGCAGGTGTCCATCGAGCCGCTGACTACTGCAAAGGTGAACACAAACGACCGCGTGGTTCTCAAGGGAAAAGCGGCGTCCAGACTTCCTATTACGAGGACGGAGTGGTCTATTGTCGGGTTATCTGCTGCGGCCATGAGCTCGATCTTTGCTATCCCGCCAGTAAATCGCAACACGATGCTGCTCAACGAAGGAAAGCTCACACCAGGTGTCTCGTACAAGTTTCAGCTCAGTGCGACCGACTCATCCGGGCAGATGGGCTCGGCCACCATTACGGTTGTGGCCAACTCCCCGCCGAGCAGTGGATCTTTGAGTGTGACGCCGTCTCTTGGCTACGCGCTTGAGGATAAGTTCTCCGTGTTGGCCAGCGACTGGGTGGACGAAGACTTGCCGCTCAAGTACACGTTCAAGTACATCAAAGGCTCGACGTACTCTGGAGAAAATGAGATCGCTTTGGGCGCTTCTACGCCCGACGCGCTCTTCGTGTCCCAGCTTGGACTGGGTGGCGGCGATAATAGCACCGTCACGCTCGTCGTGTACGTCCAAGACGCGCTGGGGGCGACAACTCGCGTCACGAAGGAGATTCAAGTCAAGCAAATGGAGGTAGCTGCGGCTGACCAGGCCGCATATCTGGCAAACAAGACGAGTGCAGTGCTAGCAGAGGCTTTGAGTGGAGACCCGGGGACGGTGTTGAACACCATCAACGCACTAGCGGATATGGTGAACGGCAATGAAGAAACCACGACGGGAACTTCGACTGGCGGCACTGTCTCGACGCCCGCGCCGACAGCTCTCAAGAGCTGCCCGACTTCCAACTCGGTCGAGTGCGCTGGAAAGGGCAACTGTCAGCGCGAACCGGTGGGTTGTCTCTCCTCGAACCTGGACTGCATTGTGACGTGTGTGTGCAATAGTGGGTACTATGGAGACAACTGCGGGTTGGATGAGGCGGCGATGGCAGCGAAGAGCGCAGCGCTCGGGAGTCTGCTTGGCGCCATGTCCAAGGCGTCGGCGTCGGTAGATGTGACGGACGTGGGTGCTCTGGAGCAGCAAGCTGCCAGTGTGGTGACCCTCACGAAGAGTGCAACGATTCTCGATTCGAACTCGCAGAAGTTGGTTCTGAACGTCATGGACAACATTCTCACAGCGCCAGTGCTGACACCGGCTGCTACTGCCGCCGTGGGGAATACGATCTCGAACCTCCTCGAGGTTGACAACTCCGGTAGCAAGAGCAAAACCACTCCTACGGCTACGACAGCTACCCCGGCCGCGACAACGAAGACTCCAAGTACAACGACTGCTACTCCTACCGCAACGACAAAGACGCCTGCAGCCACCACAAAGACTCCTAAGAGTCGTCGGTTGGATGATGCAGAAGAGGGTAGCGTGGACCTTGTCTCCGATTCGAGCAGCTCTTCAATAGCAAGCGGCCCAACGGTCGGAACTGATGACGATGATGATGGATCAGCTACAGATGGAATTGCGGGCAGTACAAATGGAGGCTCAAGTCCAGCGGCAGGGTCTTCGAGTTCTGCCTCTGGGAGCGCAGCGAGCTCAAGTGCGAGTTCCAACACTTCAGACGAGTTCGCGGCCGAGAAAGCTCGTGCCGCCCAGGTTGCAAGCACGATCGGAAAGCTGCAGACGGCGATGCTATCTTCTGCGATTGCCGGAGAAGCTGCGGTGACTCTCGTGACCAAAAACCTACGAATTGTAGGTAAGCGAGACACTGCCTCTCGTTTTGAAGGGAAGGAGGTGCAGCTTCCTCTTACGGAAGCTCAGATTGCGGCCAACTACACGCCAGCTTCGACCACAATCCCGACAGGCTTTGCTGCTTATCTGACAGGCCAGACGAACACCACTGGTAGTGCTTCCGACTCGGAGGAAGATGATCCCGTCATCGATGTGCAGTCGAATGTGTACGCGAAAAACCCGTACGCGTTCGACAACACTTCGATCAACTCCCGTGTGATGACCGTGAAGGTGAACCGCGATGGAAAACACGTTAATGTCAGCGGTTTGGAGGCTCCTTTCCGCTTGCTCATGCGGAACCTGGTCGCAATCACGTTGCCATCAAACGTCACCAGTACGGGCTCATCGACCTCGACCAGTTCAAGTGGAAGCAACAGCAGCTCGAGTGGAGGTGCACAGCAACATACATTCTACTGCCTCGAAGGAACTATCGACATCAAGTACTTCAACTGTACCGGCATCGAGGAGCCGATGACAGTGCAGTGCAACGGCTCAGCCTACGCAGGCGAGGCCACTTGCCCTGTGCGCCTACCAGTGTGTCGTTATTGGGACTTGGAGACTGGAACGTGGTCATCTGAAGGTTGCCAAGCTGCTGGGACGACGGATGATGGTCTGTACACGATCTGTGAGTGTACGCACCTCACTGATTTCTCAACCGAGGCTAGCCAATCGATGAGTCTCGTGACCGACCACTTCATGAATGTGGTAACCCACGAGGTGACGGCCGAAGACGTCGCGCAGAACTTGCTCCTCATCCTGATCATGGCGGGCTTCTTGCTGTTCTACATTGTGGCGATCTTCTACGTGAATCGCTGGGACTATCGCGACCGTCGCAAAGCGATGCGGGCTTCGCGGCAGATGAAGCGCGGTTCAGCACCACCAGAAAAGGTCAAGCTGCGCTCTCTCTTCCAGGAACCAGAGTACCTACAAGCCAGAACTGGCGCTCCAAGACGCGCGCGGTGATCGTCGGCTTCGGGCGCAGTTTGAAGCAGCACCACAAGCTCCTGTCGATCGTTTTCAAGTACCACGAAAGCTTCTCGCGAGCCCAGCGACTGACGATCGTGTTCACCCTGATTGCCAGTCAGATGTTCACGAACGCGTTGCTGTATCAGCTGAAGAAGGGTCCCAAAACTTTGGGCTCAGCTGTCGTCTCCGCGGTCATTACGACTGTGTGCATGGTCCCCGTGGGCTTCATCTTCATGATGATGTTCAAGAAGGCTGGGCGTATGCACAAGTATCTCATTCGCTATCAGGTGGAAGACGACGTCGGCAACATTGTGGAAGTGGAGACAGACGCGTACGGTCGCGCAAAGGAATACTCCCCAGCAGAGCAGCTGTCCATGGATCTCGCAGCACTCGCACGTGAGGTGAACATGGGCGCGCTTCGCCTGGTTCATGACAAGCTGAAGCAGCCTGGAGTGGAACGTGAGGACGGATCACGGAGGGACAAGCTGGAGACCCGCAGCGGACAAGTCTGTCGCGGTATCTTCTTGGCTCTGTACAACCGTGACACAGATGTAAAGCCGCCGGAGCACCTCGAAGGCGATGGAAACGAAGATCCACTGGCTGGTGTGCTGGTACAAATCAAGTCGCATCTGCGGGAACAGAAGTCGCACGAGTCTACTGCTGAAGACGACCATAGACGCACTCGTTTGTTGAGCGCCTTGCCGTTCAGTAGTGCCAAACGGAATTCTTCTACTGCCAATGTAGACACGGGCGCTATGGTGTCATCTGTGGCGACCACCCACGCCAACCTGATGCCACCAGCTGCCCCAGTTATGCTGGGGCCGCTGGTCAACCCGATGCGGATTGAAGAGAATGACGAGGAACAAGAAGACGGGATGGATCCGACCGCGCGCAGCGCACTTGCACTGAGCCAGCTGTGCACGATGCTGAAGCGAAACGGAGGCGAAGCTCTGATCAACAGTATGCTCAAGTTCGACCCGCTGCTCGTCTCGGCAGCATCCGCACAAGCTATCGCAGATATCTGCGAACGGCTGGATGTACTCGAAGCGGAGGAAGAGGAGGAAGAGGAAGAAGGCAATGAAGACGCTAACGAGAACGAAGACAAGCCGTCACGACCGCAAACACGAGGAGACGACGAGGAAACGAAGGCCATCCTCGCTTTGCAGGCGTGGCTGGTCAAGTGCCACGAGTGCTGCGAAGCTCAGCAGTCCAATGTCCGCGTCGTTGTTGCAAAGGCTCAAGCGGAGCTAGAGCGCACGGAAATTCAACTGAAGAAGCTGCGGACGGCCATTGGGAACCAGTTCGACAGACGCATCACGGAAGTTATGGCGCTCGAGCTGAACGGCCCGAAGGTGAACGAGATTCTTGTGAAGACGAGTCAAAGTGTGCGACGCGTCTCTCGGCGACCAACGCACGCCGTGAAGGCTGAGGCAACGGTTAAAGAGGACAAGCGACGTATCACTGTGACGGTCAAGAAGGAGACGCAAGCCGTTCTGAGAGCTAATAAGGAGCAACTCGCGGAGAAGCGTAAAGCCATCAAGAAAGCCAAGCGCGCGGCTACAATGGAGCAGCGTCGCTTGAAACGCGAAGCCAAGCATGAACAGAGGAAACTGGTCGAAGGTCTACGTGGAATTTCAAAATTGAAGAAGCGATTACAGCTGTACTTGGAGGCGCGCGAGGAGCGCCGAGTCGCAGCGTTACCGCTACATGAACGCCAGGCGTACCTCGCTGAGAAGGAGCAGCTCAAGAAGATCCGACGTACGTCGCGCCTGCTGTACAACGCCTTCCTCAAGCGACAACCAGCGCAGCAGTCCAAGCCGCTCTTCCCCGAGTGGGTGGTGTACCTGTCGTACACGATTAGTGCTGTCTGGAGTGGCTGGTGCGTCTACTTCGTGCTCATGTTTGCCTTCACGATCGGCCAAGTCGAGGCGCAGCTCTGGGTGACGTCGCTGCTTGCAGGTATCGCTCTCACGTATGTGATCTCGGACCCGATCAAGTTGTTCTTCCGAATGGGCCTAATGCCCATCGTAGCGGCGGGTATTCTGGCGAACTCAGGCTTCTTCAGCGCCTTGGGGTCGGAGCCGATTGCGCTGGGAGCTGCAGCAGTTGCAGCGGGAGCTGGAGGCATGGCTGGTTACATTGCGAAGCACCGCGCAGAAAGAAGAGAGCGGCGGTTCCAGCGCAAGCTTGCGAAGACCAACTCCAAGCGCTTGGTGCCGGTGTCGAGTTCGGCGGAGGAGAGTGGCGTAGTCGACACGGAGGTTGCTGAAGTTCAAGCTGGTGAACCAAACGTGGTTGATGTCGTTGAAGTGGTAGAGCTGGTTGGCCGCGTCGATCCGGACGACAACGGGGAAGACATCGAGAGCGAGGAAGAGGAGCTGCAGCGGCGGAAGAACTCGTTTACGGACCTCACACGACAGGGCGTGCGCGCCAGTATTGTGGGCGAGGCTGCCAGCAGGGTGAGGGAAGAAGTTCCGAAACTCGCAGTGAAGAAAGGCCCTCCTGTTCAAATGCTGCAGCAGTCTATGCCAAAACGAACCCCGCCTGTTGTGGAGCCTCCACCGGTGCTTGTAGCACCAGTGACCCCCACGCGCGAGTGCATTTGCGGCAAGAACGTGCTCGAGACCCAGTGGGCTGAGCACCAGACGACGCGCTGTTCACTGCGGACTGTCCCGTGCCGGGCTGGCTGTGGATTATCCATGCAAGCCCGCGGACGCGATGCTCACGAGCGCAGCCACTGCCGCCTCATCATGTGCGTTTGCGGGAAGATGGTACTAACGCCATCGCTAGAGCTGCACCGGATGCATGAGTGCGTCGCTGGAGTTGCGGACGATGACCGACCTATCTCACCGAGAGCCATTGCGGCGGATCGTGATCCAGTTGTGCCGTGCCGGCTTCCGGACTGTGGCGCAAGTATGCGGGCGTCTCGACGGGAGGCGCACGAGCGACATGAGTGCGTCTTCAGACTCGTGCCATGTCCACGCTGCGCGGTTGAGAAACCTGCCGGGGAGCTGGTCGCTCATGTGGCCAGCGAGTGCACGCAGCGGAGACAATCGCAACTCGCGTTGTGTGCATGTGGCAAAATGGTGATGAAAGAGTCAATGGAAGCGCATCAACTCAACGAGTGCAGTCGACGGAGACGTAATACCGAGTCGACATCGCCCAGACCTGCGGTTCGTGCTGCTGGGCCACCGATTCTTGTCGCTTGTCGGATACCTGGATGCGCTGATCGGATGATGGAGGCTCAGCGAGAGAATCATGAGCGCAACGAGTGCGGCTTCCGCCTCGTCATGTGTCCGCGCTGCTCGACTGAGCGGCCTGCAGTGGATGTGGACGAGCACTTAGCGAGCGAGTGTGGCCAGCGAAGGCACTCTCAGCTGAGTATGTGCGCGTGTGGCAAGCTCGTGATGAAGGGAGCTGCACACAGCTGTGCAGCGTCAGCGACTCAAAGCCAACCAGCCCACCCACTTTTGGTGGCTTGCCGACTTCCTGGATGCAGTGCACGCATGCGAGCAGCACTACGCGAGGCCCACGAGCGACACGAATGCCCTTTCCGGATGACGAAGTGCCCGCAGTGTGGAGTTGATAGACACGCTGCAGATATGGAGGCGCACCAAGCCAACGAGTGCGTGCTACAGCGAGGCCAGCAGTCAGTGCAGCGGTCGATGAGTGCCTTCGCTCCGCCGAGTGTGGTGGTGCCGAAGCTCAACAAGAAGTCCATTCGAGGTCCTCCCAGTCCCGCCAAGAAGAAAGCTCCGGCGGCACCGCCGACAATCTCCACGGTCATCGACATCGTGGACGAAGGCAGGAGAGGGTCTTCTCCTCAAAGTTCTCCACCCAGAGGAAGTCTGACAAGAGGAGTCCGCCACGAGCGTCTCTGGCTAGAGGGGCCCTGCAGTCAGTGCCGTACCGGGTAGTGTGCAGGCCGCTGACGAGGCTCAAAAGCTGGCTGAGATGCGCAAGAAGGTGCTCGCTCGTAGAGGCCGAGCGCCCGAGTCTGCGGCAGTCACCCCAACGTCTGGACCAGGGTCTCCGACCAACCGATCGCAGGTCAAGCCTCAGTTGTCTCCGCCCCGTGGTCGACCCATCGGACCCTTGTTCTCGCCGCAGGTGCCGCCCTCGTCGGAGGAAGTGACGGACAGCTTGGCAATATCGCCCATCCGACGCAAGATGATGTCCGAGCGTGGCGGGCCGCCAGCTCCGACAGCGACTGTGGTGCCGTCTCCTCGCGAGGACGAAGTTGCTGCAGCCGCAGCGGCAGTAGTAGCTACAGCTCCCCAGCCGAAGTGCCTCGTCCTTCAACACCGAGCTCTGTTGCGCCAGCGCCAGTGACGCGCTTCACACTCGAGGACGAACTCACCGCAGCGGAGCAAGAGACCAAGCCACCTCCGCCTCGAGGCAGCAAGGGCCCACCGAAGCCCAGGCCCACGTAGTGGACACAATCGGTAAAGACGTAGCCAGCTCCCCAAGCTTGAACATGTATTCATACAAATGTACGTTATGTATGCTAGATGCTCCTTCTTACGTCCACGAACCTTTCTTGCAGTCTGAAGAAGGCCTCTCCTAGTACTTACTTGTTGTTTTGGACACGAATTCCAACTAGTGTGGATTGACCGACTCCAAGCATTTGCCGGACCCACTCCTTCGATCTCCCCTTCTCAAGCCACATCTTCACCTTGGCGTCGAGTTCCCTTGTCGAGCCGTCCCAGTCGATTGGCGGGAGGGGATTGCGGTCGATATGGAGTTTGTGGAGCTCGTCGTCGTACAGCGACGCGTAACGGTACCGCGTCTTATAACCTGCATTGCTTGCGAGTTGCTCGTCAGCAATCTTCTCCAGGCCGTACTGCTGCCACTGGTTCTTAGTCAGTAGTATTATACCATACTTTTTAAAGTAGACGACGCATTCCTAGATAGACATGATGTACACTGTATCCGACCGCTTAATTAAAGGAACAGCGGAGGGAATTCTTTTCGTTTTACCTGTAGGCCTCCCTGTATCTGGCTTCATACCTCTCGAGGAGCTTCGCCCTCGCAGTAGCCTCCATTCCTCCCGATGTGAGCTCCTCGGCGATGGCTGCTCGTGGTTTTTTCTCCAGTACCCACTGGTTCAGCAGCGCCGTTTCCAAGTCCGTGGCGAGCTTCTTCGTACCTGGGTCTTGCTTCGCTGCAGTGAGCATCGTGGCCAGATCCTGATCACCGAAGCTAGCTCTGAAGACGTCGATCATCGACTTTCGCTCGCTGACGGGCGCCTTCTCGTTGAAAGCCTTCAAGTAATTGGTCCAAGTGTCGAGCACCGGGTTGGAGAGAACGTTTTTGTCTTTCAGGAGCAGCACCTTGGTGAAGAGATCCTCCGGCGTCATCTTCTCCTGGCTCAGCCAGTACTTCAGCTGTTCAGCCTGCGGTGGCGAACTTCTCCGTGCTCGGGACCTTCTTCGCCGCGATGAGAGTCGCCGCCAGGATATCGTCACCCAAGCCGCCTGTCAACGCCGAGAGCATCCTACCATCCTTGTCGCGCATCCCTTCAGTGACCCGATCCATGAACTTGGTAAAGTAGGCGAATAGCGGCGTCTCGAACACTGTATCTCCTGCTTTGTCGAGCTTGAGTCCCCGGAAAGCATCACCCGGTGAACCCGTCGACATCCAGCCCGTGAACAGCTTGTCTTCCGTCCACTGGGCGACTTTCTCCGTGCTCGGGATCTTCTCGGCGGCGAGGATCATCTTGGCCAGAGCGTCGTCGCTGTACGAGAGGCGCATCGTCATGAAGGCAGTGTATGCCAGGTCGCCGTTCTTGAAGACATCGTCCGTGTACTTGATCCAAGTGCTGAATAGGGGGCTCTCCAAGAGCTTGGCCCCTGCCTCGTCAAGCCCGAACGCTTTGAACACATCCGTTGGCGACTGGTTGATGCTCAGCCAGCGCTGAAACTGCTCGCTCTGCAGCCTCGTGGCGATCGCCTCCGAGCCCGGCACCTTCTTGGCCGCCGCCACCAGCTCGACGGCGCCTTTGTCGCCGTAGACTTTGGTCATCGTATCGATCAGACTCGTCTTCTTGTCCGGGTTGGCAGCGTTAAAGGCGCTCACGTACTTCCCAAACGCGTTCAGCTGCACACTGTTGAACATGTTCTCCGCCGCCGTGTCGAGCTTCAGCGCCTTAAACACGTCTTCCGGCTCCATTCGCACCCAATGCTGCGCCAGCTCGGACTCGAGTCTCTTGGCC
Source organism: Phytophthora melonis (assembly GCA_024211575.1). Lineage (NCBI taxonomy): Eukaryota > Oomycota > Peronosporomycetes > Peronosporales > Peronosporaceae > Phytophthora > Phytophthora melonis. Next base: position 33,708 of record JAMXKT010000047.1, read on the forward strand.
TCTCTGGCCGTACCGGGCACCTTCTTGGCGGCCTCGAGGACGTTGAGCACGCCGTAGTCGCCGTAGCTCTTGGTCATGGCTGCGACCAGCGTCGTCTTCTCTGAAGGGTTCTGTTTGTTGAAGACCTTAAGGTAGGAGTTCCATGGCCAGCCAAACGTGTATCAACTCCGCGTTGAGCTTCTGGGCGGAGGCTGCAGTCTCCGGCACTCTCGTCGCCGCTTGGAGCATCTTGGCCACCTTTTTCGTCGCCGTAGCTCTTGACCAGGGTCGCGATCATCGTCGTCTTCTTCTCCTCGTCGTTCTTGCTGTTGAAGATCTTGAGGTAGTTGGTCAGCGTGGAGAACTGCGGAGTGGAGAGCAGGTCGTCTCCGGCCTTGCTGAGTGTGATCAATGCAAGCGCGTCGTCCGGAGACTTCCCTTGGTTGCCCACGCGTAGAGCAGCTCAACTTCTAACCTTGACGCAAACTTCTTGACGTCGGCGTTCTCGGCCGTCTTAGCTGCAACGATCATCCGATAGAGGGCGTCGTCGCCGTACTGAGCCGTCAGCGCCGGGATCATCGTTGGCGCCTTGGCGGGCGCCTTTTGCCTAAATCGTCCACATACTTGGCCCAGGTGAAAAACTGCGGGGTCTCGAACAGCTTGTCGCCTGCCTTGGTCAGGCCCAACCGCACGAAGACGGAGTTGGCGGATTTCCCTTTGTGAGCCACTTGGCGAGTTTTTCATCGGAGACGGCAGGCATTAACCGGGCTTTGGCCTTCTCGATGACCGAGAATGACACCCCAGCTCGCTCTTCACCGTCGACCCTCAGAATCCTGTTGAAGTAGACGTTGGGCGGGTCGGACCGGAGTGGAAGCTTCGGTGGCTTGGGGTTCTCGATCAAGGTGGCATCGGCATCTACGAGGACAGCAACAAGAGCGAGCAGCACGACCCACTGCACGCGGATCATCGTGTGACTTGTCGCCAAAGCGCCAAATGTGTACAATTGGCGCTCCCACTTCCGACACCATGGTCCACCTTTAATTGTCAGAGTGCTAAATTCAATAAAAGTCAATAAGTTTTGGTAGGTAGAAGACCAGTCCTGATGGAGCAGGGCCGAAGGTGCTGCAGTGTGCAGTGTAGAACTACGTGCCCACTCGCTTCGAGGAGGTGCCAGGTCGCACCACGGCGAAGAGGGAGGTGCGCTTCAAGAACATGTCCATCTCAGCCGACATGGTGGAGGACGAGGGTGACTAGAGTAATAACTAGTCACCCGAGTTGCTGCGACAATCTAGAAAACGGTCAGGAGTCTGGCCGCTAGCTTTTACTCCAGCGGCGCTGGCACCGGTGTTGCAGGGAGAGCGGGGAGAGCTCACATACAACAGCGTAGCGCAGGTCGACATCGCGCGTCGTCTAGCGCAGTTCGTGCCGCGAACTACAAGTGCGTCACGCCGTTATTGGAGCCCATGCGTCCTATACAAATTTATAATTCTAGATATATTAATTTTGAAAAATAATCAGGAGATCACGGCGTCGGAAGTGAGAGCGCCAATTGTACTAAAGTAATCGTGGTTGAGAAACCAAACGCCTGTTCTTTGGAGACGATTGCGCCAACTGTACGTATTGAACTGTGAATCATAGTCTGCGATGCAGCATCGAAGTGTACATGTGCTTGATGGGGAATGGGCCAAGGTACTGAGTTAGCACAGTGCTCGAGCACTTGAGTTGTGCTCTACACAAAATTTTGCGATATCCCCCCCCCCACCTACTAGAAAGCTTAAGAGCCTGGTATGGCGAGAAGTCATTTAATTCGTCGTCAAATTTCATTTTAGCCTGGAAGCGAGTATATTGCTAGCACCACCCGACCCCCAGATGGACACGCCTACTCGACCGATGGTCAAGGCCATTGCTTGGAAGTGGGAGGCATGCAATAGCAATACCTAAGCAGCAGAGCTATTCCTTCAACAAGCGCACTTACCCCGATATCCGTGCAACACGACGCTAAACCAGGGTCGATATTTCAGCAGAGTATCCATTCAGCTCAAATAACGCAGTTTTAAGCTAAATCCACTTTCCAGAACCCACAGCCCATAGATGCTCTATTGGGAAGAGGCCTCCTAAAAGACGGGCAGTTTAATGGCTTTCGCACCCTTTTACGGAGGCTAAATCCCTGAGCTTCTATGAATAGTCACTGGGAACAGTCGGACATTGAGCCTGAAAGGATCTTATACAGAGGTAAAATGCCGATTTTTGCCCCCGGGAGAGGCAACCATTAAACCTTTCCCTAGCCCTATCCATAAATTCATCGAAAGAAAGCGATAAAACAGAGCGATTTCATTATAGGGGGGGGGGCTTCGCCCCAATAAATATTCTAACAGTTAATTCATAGCACAATAGAGCTCCTCCTTCCTCCTAACTTGTGTATGCTTATAAATGACTCTTTGCGTGATAGATGAAGGCTCATTGGTTTCCTGGATACAAGCCTTCCGCTCCAACCACCCCACTATTATTACTATATTAATAAATATGTGGTCTATCGCTGTCCAACTGGACTGATTCAGTACCGTCGAGGGCGCATGAATTTGCATATCGCGCCCTAAATAAATGTATCATGCGGCCGAAATGATACATTCCAACAGGGTCGTGAATAAATGCATACTGGGTGTCCCTGCATGTCGCACGCATTTTAGGCTTTGCCAGACTATGTCGGCTCGAAACCAGCAGCAACACCTCGACTACACCGCAGTCATGCGGCTTGGCTGTTGGCCCAAGCCCAGCCTAAATGACCGGTCATCGTCCTCATGGCATCCCTTATCAATTTAGGCCTATCGTTGCTGTACGCCACTGTACTTGTATGCAGCCTGGAATTCTAGAATCCCGCACCGTTTTTGTAGTAGCGCCCTCAATAATGCATCGGCACGGCAAGAATAAATGTATCATTTCGGCCGCATGATACTGTACATTTATTTAGGGCGCGATATGCAAATTCATGCGCCCTCGACGGTACCTGAAATACAGTGTGCACGCATGTTTCTGTTCCTGTCAGACAATGAATTGCCAGCCCAATTCTATACACCGAGAAGACTGCTACCGACATCTTCGGAAAGATCGGAACAGCAAAAAGATCTGAACAGTACTGGACTCTGTTCGTTGAATAAGGCCTTCATTTTCAAATCCTTGGATCAAGGGGTATAGTAAAGTCAAGTATAGTGGTTGGAAAATGGTCAACAAGCAGACTGGACAATACCTTTTCTGTTCCAGGATCCTGATGTACATTTGTCTTGGTTATCTTCGGGATAACTGTTCAGATCTTTCCGAAGATGTCGGTATACAAGAAAATCGGCAGAAATCGGCACAAAGCCATCAGAACTCCGGCATCAAGCCCCTAGAACCGCGGCCACCGTGGACAAGTAGGCACTGCTTATAAAATAACGCAGAAAATTATTCTCTTCACCTACCGGTACTGTACATACTACTGCTCCATATAGTGTACTGGATGGTCGGGGATAGGACTCCAGAGGGAAAGGCGTACAACCCGCCGTCGTTTATTTAGGCCAATGCCCAACAGACCAGCCAGCGCTCAAATCAATAATTTTTAAAACTGTATGTTCGTGCTCGCAGAAACACCAACTGTATACTGTAGCTAGCGCTGTACAAATGCACTACAGACAATCCCCTCGCTAGTCATGGCGTCGGGAACCCACTTTTTATTCCTATATGAGGGTATTCCTGTCGTAGGGTGTACGATGGAGTGGTACACTGGACTGTATCACATATATGGTACGTATTGGTGCAGTCTTTTGGTCACATAGACCTAAAGGCTGGTCAAATCGATGAGCGGACATGAATGGAATTCGTGAAGATAACGATATATACCTCGGTAAAACCGAAAAGGATAAAAGTATATTTGATATAATACCGTAAGACATGTGGGGCATGATGTAGGTAATGATACTGATGTGCAAAATAAGTTGCCACGATAGTATTGAGCCCCATTTCACTAATGTTGGCAAGCACCCAAGCTCCATTTTATTCAAAGGAACGGTACTACCGTCTACCCCGCATAAAGCGCATAGGCGTAGTAATAAAAATCTGTTGTCAAAAGTCCTACATGCATACCCCAAACATAACGGAGTGTATTACAAGGACACCTCCAGAGAAAAGGGTCTGGTAAAATCAAGTCACAACCAATGCCTATGCTAATTTTTGTAAACTTAGATTAGCTACAAACCAACCATTACCAAAGCTAGGCTTGTCCACCCCAAAAACTACCTCCAGCTCAAGCCCTCAACCAAGCTTGCGTCACAGCCACATCATCACCGAAAGCATACGAAGCCGGTGCCGAAGGAGTGGGTTGCACGCCACGGTATTGATAGGTGATGTATGCAGTCGTATTTGTTGCTTCAAAAATACGTTTGGTGCCATTGGGGTGGCCCGCCTTCTAGGTTGTAGGATGTGTTCGTAGCATACCGCCTAGGCGGTTTAAATGAATATTACGCTCACTGGGCGTTATATTTTATTTGTGCGCCTATGCGCACTATGCGGGGTAAGACGGTAGCAGGTCTGAAAGCCAGCTCCGAATGCTAATGCAAGCATTAAATATGAAAGCGCTGACTAGAAACTCTGAACGGGTCCATCAATGCGAGTTGAAATCCTACAACTTGCTTATAGTGATAGTGAACATGTTTATTTTGAGAGAATTTGCGTGAAAACTTGGCTAAACGAATACACAACATTTTCTGGTTCAAGAAGGTCTCAAAAACAGCTGGTGTTTGTATGAGGAAATTCGGGGTGTCCCACTTGAACTTTGAAATCATCATGATGATTTCTCAAATCAACGGTGGTTGATTTTGAAAATCAACAGGATTTGGGCGAAATAATCAGCAGGAAATCGCACCACAAATCATCACGTTTTTTTCTAGGTTCGACTCCTCCTATTACATTTGATATCCCTATTCGAAATATCACTCCAAAGAGGATTGTCTGACTTCCTGGTCGCATGTTGTATTATTTCGTATCACACTGGTTTTGTCATTTTCGATACCGTATCATACTTTTAGCATTCAGTGCAACTCCTACGAAAACAGCCAATCATTGAGTTTAGCCGACGCGTTTTCCATCACTGATTGGCGGGTTTTTGTCTGTCGGATGCTAGAGGTTGTCGGATCCTAGATTCTAGGATCTAGGCTAGAAGTATTATGTATACCATGATGTCGCTGGACGAGCCGAGCGAGCAGCTACCGCTCAAGACGGCGGTCGATCTCCGGCCTGGAGTCAGCAATGCCGGCGTCTCACGACCGCGCCAGCAGCGACAGCGCAGTCAGCGCGCGGCCACGTTCGGGGCTTTCGTGGGGCTGGGGCTGGCCTCGTGGCTGCTCACCAACGCGACGTACGTGGAACTGGGCGTGTTCCTGCGAGAGCTGCCGGAGCAGTACCGGATCTACGCGTACTCGGTAAATAATACGTAGAATAACATGTACATTTTGGCAATAAAAAAGAGTAGAGTGTGGTAGGGTATTCTACGACTGACTTGCACTTCTGGCTGTGTGCATGTAGATCCTCGCCCTCGAATCCGCCAACATCTACCCCATGCTCTACATGCTGTTCAACGCCCAGCAGCAGCTGCTGAGCCAGTCCACCGTGATCTGGTGGATCTTGGCGCAGGGCGTGGTGGTGGCCGTGCTCATGAGTATGCTCTGGGGGCAGACGGCCTCCGTCTTTGGGGAAAGACACAGCATCGGTAGGCTCGTTCTACGGGTGTCTTGAGAACCGGTAGAGTGTAAACTCACTGGCGCTACTGTGCTATTATGTGATTGCGCTGTAGCGATGCTGTTGTTGACCCATTTGGGGGGTATGGTGAGCACGACGTCGAGTGTGGTGTTCTACCCTTTCGTGGCCAGCTTCCCGCCGCTCTTCACAAGTGCCCTGGCGACGGGAGAAGGGCTCAGTGGGTCACTAGCAGCTCTGATGGGCATTGTCCAAGACACGGGAGGCGCTCTACGCTTTTCCGTCTCGGTGTTCTACCTCCTCTGTGGTGCAATCATGTGCTTCTCCCTGACAGCATTTGCGTTTCTGCAGTGCCATCCATGGGCGGAAGAAGTGAAGGCGTCTGAGGAGAAAGAGATGGCGGGTGCAAACTCGATACAAGACCCAAAGCCGCGACAGCAGCTGAGCGACATGGAGCTTGACGGGCGAGTCGATCTAGAGGCGGAGGAGGACACGCTGCTGTCACAGAGCTCGTGTGGCAGCTGCCCAAGCTCGGCAAGTGCATGTACCGTGACGATCTCTTCGCCTACGACGTCACAAAGCGCTGAAGTGATGTCTAGGGCTGCCATGTTCCGACAGGTGTGGCCGCTATTGGCTTGCCAGTGGGTCTTGGCAGCCTTCTCATTCGGCTGGCTGCCTTCTACGATGCCATACGTGTACAAGAAATTTGCGGTACGTCTTTTAAGCCAAACAATGGTCGAAGTCATCTCCAGCTAACTGTTTTCATTGTTGCGTTAGCCGACAGAAGACGCAGAGGCAGCGACTGCACGCTTCCAGACCACTGCCAGCATCGCCGCGCTGATCCTCTCTCCGCTGGCTAGTGTGGTAACGACGTAAGCGGCATTCTGAGGGGCTATGCTGCACGGGTATCTGTCTGCTAACTCGTGTGTTTGTCCGGAGAAGGTGGATCCGGCTGTATTATGTCCGGAGTATGACGCTCGCGCTGGTTGCACTTGCGGTACGTCTACTAAGCCTCGGGCTACTACAATGTGGGGTGAACTATTTACTGAAGTTTCATTGAGGTGGTGTTCCAAACTTTTTAGTCGCTTTTGCTTTCGTTCTCACTAACGTCGAAGCCAGTGCTCAGCGACGAAAATCACGGATATCTACTTCGTGAGCCATGTGTTGCCATTCATTGAGTCGAATAACGGTAGCGTTTGCTAACCTAAGGTCTGCCGTTCATGTCGCGTTACAGCACTCCTTGTTCACATCTTCTACCTGGTTGGGTGTGCCTACACCCAGACAATGCTCTACCTCACGCTCAAGCGCGCTGGAGGTGCGGTGTGTAGAATATGTCAGTTTTTGACTCTGTGCTGTACATTCACCTTCGCTTGTTTCTTCCTCTTGTGTTTTGTATGCAGATCTCCAGCATTCCACAAGTTTTGCGCGGCGTGTGTACCAATGGAACGGCCTGGCGACCCAGGTGGGGGCCATGTCCGGCACTGCCATTGCCTTCCCACTCGTATTTTGGTGCGAAGGCTTGTTCACGAAGTAATAGCTGGTTTGGCGTGCCCATCGAGGACTGAATCCTGCGTGCCCTATCCTGAATCGTAATACTTTTCGATCCTACGTGAGGCTGGCGCCATCCTCGTTCTCCGACCACCGACCCAAGCCTCGTATTTCCTTCAACGTATCCACACATGCACATTGCGTTTTAGCCACAACCACATCTTTACTGGGGCGTGCTGTTTACTCTTATTGCCGTCCTCATGAATGGTGATGTCAATTTGATCACGGATTCCAAGAGCCCGCAGCTTTCGGTCAACTTCGACCCACTCCACCAGACGTCTGAGGATTGTCGACGATGAAGAGCGAGCGGGGGTGCCTGCTTCCTTGCTCGAAAAGGCTAAAACGGTGTTGCTGCCCTCCGTCACGACCGGGAAACTCGTGAAATGGGCCACAAAGGGGAAGCCGGTCGACGAGGTCTTCGTGCGGTTGGGTCTGAAGAAGGTCGCGCTCGAGAAGCTGTTCGAGACCCCGCAGTTTTTCACGTGGGCCAAGTACGTGGACGATGTCGGGGAGAAGGCGCTCGCCAAGGCGCCAACGATGATCCCGACCCTGGTGACTCAGTACGGCGACGACGCTCTCGCTCGCATCATCGCTGCAGCCGCGGCGTCCAAGAACCTGGAGGTCAAGCAGCTAGCCTCCAAGGTGCAAGCCGAGCAATTCTACACCTGGGTGGCCAAGGGAAAACTCCGGACGAGGTGTTCAACATTTTAAACCTCAACAAGGCTGGGAGCAAACTCGTCTCGAGTCCAGAGCTGGACGCGATGAGGAACTACGTCAAGGCCTTCAACACTCAGAAACCTTCCGAGCAGACGACGCTGATCGCCACCATGATCAAGAGCTACGGCGACGACGTCGTGGCCAGCATGCTCGAGGCGGCCAGGAAGGTCCCGGCTACGGCCAAGGACGCCAAGACTCTCGGAGTCCGAGCTTGTGAAGCACTGGATGAAGGTGGAGCCGGACGACGTGTTCAAGCTGCTCAAGCTCGACACGGCGGCCGAAAACATGTTCAACACTGCGCAGCTGAACGCGTGGGGGAAGTACGTGGACGAATTCAACGCGCTCAACCCCGACAAGAAGACGAGTTTGATCGCGGCCATGACCAAGAGCTACGGTGACGCAGGCGCGGTCGCATTGCTGGAAGCTGCCAAGAAGCTGCCTGGCTCGGCTGCGACTGCCACGAGGCTGCAGCGCGAGCAGCTCAAGTACTGGCTGAGCGTCAAGCAACCGCCTAAAGACGTGTTCAGAGCCTTCAAGCTCAACAAGGCGGGAGACAAGCTCTTGGAGAGCCCGTACTACAGCGCTTGGATGAAGTACACGGACGACTTCTTCGGGCGAGAGGGCGACCTGGACTCCGCTGCTTTCAAGGCGCTGCGCACGTACAGCGACGAAGAACTGGCCAAGATGATCCTCGCCGCAGAGAACAACCCGAGCTTGAAGAAGGCTGTCGAATGGACGGACAAAAAGCTGATCAGAGGCTGGATGGCGAAGAGTAGCCCGACCATGGTGTTCAATGGCCTTCGGCTTGATGCCGCAGGGGAGACAGTGTTCCAGGCCCCGCTGTTCGGCTACTTTACCAAGTACATGGCTCGTGCCACTGAAGGCATGAAAACCCGGATGAAGTGATGCTCATGGCGTTGACTGGTGGCTTGGGTGACGAGGTCCTGGCGAAGGCTCTCATCACGGCGAAGAAGACCCCGAGCACGGAAAAACTCGCCACCACGTTGCAGGCCGAACAGCTCAAGTACTGGCTGAGCCAAAAGGACATGACGCCTGAGAAGCTCTTCAAGCAGGTGCTCTTCCTGGACGAAGCAGACGTCTTCACCAACCCACTACTGAACACGTGGGCCACTTACCTGAAGGCATTCAATGCGAACAAGCCACTCAAGGAGCAGGCGTCGATGATCAACACCTTGAGAGATAGCTTCCGTGACGACGACCTGGCAAAGCTGCTCACTGTAGCAAAGGAGCCCCCAGAGACGAAGAAGATGGCCACGGACCTGGAGACGGCGCTCCTCAGCAGGTGGGTTCTTGACAAGATGACTGCGACAGCTGTCTCCGAGGTTCTAACTAGAGGAGGAGTGAAGAGGACTACCATGGCGGAGCTTCTCGAAACCTACACGGCCAAGTTCAGGGAAACCTGCGGATAACCGCGAATAATGCCCAGCCTTGTCGTTCCAGCTTATTGCAGTTTGTTTATAGTGATCGATCTTCTTCAATGCACAACGCTACTCCGCAGTGCCTAGTGTACATGTAAGCACGTTCGAAAAAGCTTGAAAGAAGAGGTTTTGGCACTTGGCTAGACTGCCTCGAGTGTTTTGTCATCGTTGAAAATATCCCTTCGTGTTAGAATAGTCACCTCCGAGTAAGTATCGATAGCGCCGCTGTTTGCTAGGCTATCGCTGGAAGAAAACAAACGACAGATAGGGAGCTCAATCACTTTGATCGCTCGTGAGGGCTTTAAACTGTTGGAGCATAGAGCTCTGGCTCTATGTGCGAGACTTTGACTTCAATTTGTACATCCTCTTCTCGACTGAATTGACTCGAACAGCAAGAAACAACAAACGTCACTACAGATACACGGAGGACAGCATGGCACTGGACGACGGGCGAGGCGCTTGGCTATCGTCTAACGCGCTCGGACTTGGCGGGATGAACTCGTGGTCCTCGTTGACGCTGATACCAATGCCACTGCTGCCGCTGGGTCCGTCCACCACAGTCTCTGCCCAACGCTGCGCTGCCAAGTGGGTGAGCACGACGTGGTCCGCTACGTTTACCATGCTGGCCACTCTCGATAGCACCACGTCACATACGACGAGCAACGGCATCGTCGGAGGCAGTAAGCCCGCAGCAGCTGGAGCCTGTTTGCTCACAGCTACAGCCCACAGTGTCCGTGCCAGCGCCAGCGTCACGCGGGTGCTGCCACCGAAGAAGCTGCTCAGTAGCGCCATCAGCCCCACCGAGAAGAAGTCCGACCCAGTCAAGTGCAGCTCCAGAGGCGTCGAGGTCTCTAGTAGCCATAGGAGCAGCATCGGCAGGTACAACGCGCGCGCATTCCGCGTGAGCGTCACAGCTACGGCAGTGACCAGCTGTGCGGCGGAGCGAGTCACTGTGAGCACGCGCGCGTAGCACTGCATCGACACCGGCGCAGACAGCGGCAAGCTGTCCGTCGCAAACGCGAATAGGAAGGTCGGTACAAACGCCCTCCCGTCGTTAGTGCAGGGACTCGACGACTGGAGAACAGCCTGAGCACAACGGGGAGAACGAGCACGGCATGCAGGACGACGACAATCAGCACGCCGACGATCAGCGACGTCGTGGAGGACATGAGGGAGCGCCACTCGCGGTGATGAAGCACCACGTTCCCCAACGTCAGCGAGAAGAAACCCACCGGCGCCAAGTATCGCTCCATGGCGCGCACCAGTCCTTCCAACGCCAGTTGCAGCTCCATCGCAATGCTCATAATATAGTGACGAGCCCGGTGTGGGTCCTCTCCTCTTCTCGCCGACCCGAACATCACAGTCTGGCCATCGCGTCGCCGTCGCAGAATCCGCTTCCCGCAGACGTAGCCCAGTAGCAAGGAGAACACGACCAGCCCACACATCGACGCCATTTCATCGTCCGCTACATCCGTGAACTGAGACGCCAAGTTGTCAGGTGTTAGCGCTGACAACAGTGATGCAGTCATGTTACCCCTGAGCCCAACGATGCCGGGTAGTATGGGACCGATTGTGGTGTGGCAAACACGTCGGACACTTCTTGCAGAGCGAACACGGCTGGTCCACTGCCGGCGACGCCGCTGGAGTTGGTGCTGACCTCTCCGTGCAATGGCAGCGTCAATAAAGAGTTCGAGCACGCGAAGACGCCATCGCCAACTCGCTGCAGATACTCGCCATCGTTCACGCAAAGCAGTCCGACGGCTCCTGTCGGCAGTGGGTCACGCCAAGGGCGGCGGACAGCGTCAACGCCTTCAGGGATAGCCGAGCTGCTGCTGCCTCGGAACCAGCCGAACTTGTGCGTCATCCACATGGCCATGACTCCTTCTGCAGCAGCCAGCGCCGCCAGCAGCAGCGCGTACCAGATCGAGCGGAAGCTCAGCACCAGCGCAGCTTTATCAGCGCAACCCACGAGATCCGCCACCGCCGTGACAACGTAGCATATCAACAATGGGTGGTCACAGCGCTCCACACGCGCACGAATAATTGTCCCGGCAACAGCATCCAGCGCACTGCAGCAGCGAGCACCAGCTCCCCGTTTCCGTCTCGTCGCTCGCGCACATCGTCAGCGGACAAGTTGAAGACGCTCGAGTCAAACGCCACGACGCCCACGAGGATTGCGCCCAGCGTCAACCCCAACACGGCACAAACTGCTAGAATCAGCCACTGGCGAGCCCAGGCGCCATTGCTCTCCACCACCGCCTTATTCCGACGCCGCAGCAACGGTTTATTCCAGACCTGGCACCTTGAACGGCGTCTCGTAGAACCCGTCGTTGGGTTACAGCACGCGCGCGGCAATGCGGCGGGGGCTGTACACCGCGATTGAGGCGAGGTGATCTCTCCACTGTACTGCTGGGCGTTCCGTCGGCAAGAAGCGGCGCAGCGTGCTGGCCAGCGAAGCCGACAAGCTCTGGACGCGTTCAGCCAGTGTCGGTCGCCGTGAGAACGTCACGTGCGAGGCATCCAGCGAGTCCTCAGCGACCGACCGCTTCATGCCTTTGAATCCGCTTCCCGTCTTCCAGAGGAAGCCGCTGGCAGCTCCAAAGCCCACCGGGGACTTCCTGGCGACCTGCCAGCAGCTCCAAGCGCATGAGAGAACACGAACGGTGACGCAGAGAGACTGGGCGACTCGTTCGCCGAGAGCCTCGCGAGCGTCGGCGTCAGTGACAAGTTGTCCGCGCGTCTGCCAGTCTTCGGTGCACGCGCGCTCGCCTTCTCTTCCAGTTTTGGCTGGTTGCCGGCTGCCTGCGGACTCAGCACGTAGTTGTGCGGCTCGGACGGGATCGACCGCGTCGCTGTGGTGCCCGTACTAGTCGTTCTACTCGTCATCCCCATCGTGCCTTGTCTAGAAGCCTCCTTCCTCCTGCTGACGCGTCCTGGAAGCATCGCCTGCAGGTGCCAGCCAGGCCGCTTGCCGCCATTACGCAGGTTCTTGAGGTCGATGATCTTGGCCGCCTTGGCGTCTTCCCTACACTCCGTCACGGTCGTGCGCGCCCGAGTCTTCCGAGTCGTCAAGCGGTGCACCTCGCGCTCGTCGATGTCGTCCTCGCCCGTCCGCCGGAAGAAGCCTCCACCTTGCGCTGAGCCGCGAGGTGCATCGCGCGACTGTCGCTCTTCGATCGCTCCAGCTTCACGGCCAAGAGCGCGGCCTTGTTCGCCACTTTCTTGTCGTCACCGCGAGGTCCTTGGTTCAACTGCTTCGGCTCCGCTTGAGCCTGCGCGGACGTGGAAGGGAAGGCCATTATTCCGCGAGGCCTCGAGGCTGTTCACCGAGCCACGGTACACGCCGGTGAAGTCGAGCCGGTCTGCAGTGCCGAGATAATCTGCCGAGCTGGTCGACGAGGCACCGGAGGAGCGAGCAATGAACGACATGTTCAAGGGCGAGCCCTGAGACCGGAGAAGACTGAGCCGCTCCCTTCGCGGACAACACTGACGACGAGAGAGCCTCGACCTCGAGGTCCAAGGTTGATCTTGAGCGGAGGCGCCATCGGATGCAACGCACCGGGAGCCACATCGCTCGCCTCCGTCTCCTCCGAGCGAGTGTCTGCGCGTGTGTCGCGCGTCTTGATAGCGGCCAGAAGCGCAGCGGACGAGAACTTTGGCACCGAGCGTTCGAGGCGCCACAGACGGGGGACTGGCTGGCTTCGGCTCTTTGGCAGGAGGAGGACACACCACAGACTTGGAGGCCGGCGCAGTATTGAGACTCGGCGTCTCTTGACTTGTTGCGGTCGCCGCCGCTGCTGCTACCAGCGTCCGCTGCTCCTTTTGTTTCGTCGATGGGCCCTCGAAGACCGCCCTGGCCGCGCTGAACGAGACGAACGGGAGGTCGTCACTTGCCGTCGAGCACCCACTCTGCCGTCGAGCACCGGGAGATCGCCGACGACGCCAAGGAACTCCCAAGCTCGTCCCAGCGGCACTTGCAGTCACGCTGCCGTAGTTCCGTCAGGCTTGAGTCCGTAGCGGTCCACCAGCGTGCTGGAAGCTCTGATCCACGCCCACGTTGACGGCCAGGAGCTTGCTGTAGCTATGCGCGAATGCGTCTGGGGCCTTGGTGGCGGCCCCTGACTGGGGTCCGCTGCTCTCCTGCGGGATAACGTCGCTGCTGCGTCGTTCGTTCTGGTCGCCGACGTTGTCGCCTAGAATCGCGACGTTCGTGAGCGAGTCGTCGCCCGACGACCGCGAGTCCAGCGACAGCGAGCTCTCGTTCGAGAAGGTCTGCTGGACGTCATCCACGAAGAAGTCGGCCTGCGAGAACGACGAAGACGCCGCCGACGCGCGCTCCTCAAACGTACTCAGGCGATGGCTTGGCTGCTCCGGCTTCAGAGCGGAGGCTTGAGGCGACAGCACCTGAGTGACCAACGGCGCGAGCTCTTCGTCGAAGGCGTGCTTGCTCTCTCGGAAGTCAACCTCGCCAGGACCCACCGCTGGTCACCCGGCGCTGCCGCGTGTAGCCGTCATGACCCGATACCGTCGACGAGACGCTGGAATGTCGAGACAAAGACGGTTGAGTGGGGAGGCTAGGATAGGCGCTCGGCCTCGAGTCGTGGTCGTGATCAGGGTCTTGTGAAGTGCCTTCACTTGGGAGACTGGCTGCTGCGTTTGGCGACGCTGGGACCGAGCTGTCAATGGCCAGAGGGGTTAATTTCTCCACTAACGGCGTAGTGACGTGCTCGACAGCTTCACACTTCGCCAATGCGTGCCTTTGAAGGCATCGCAATGTCTGTCAGTTCGCTGTCGAGGCTTGCATACTTCGCAGCGATGGCTGCAGCGTCTGCGTCGTGCAGCCTGGAAGGACGAGTCGATTCCACCAAAGCCAAAGTCAACAGCGTCACTGGACCGGATGAAGTTGGATGTGCTCTGGCCCAAGAACGAAGGTTGGTCCTCTTCCTCCTCCTCCTCCTCCTCGTAGCCATGGCCATGGCCAGTCAACGCCATGCCCTGGTTCTCCAATACAGCATCGGTGCTGCCGTTTGATGTGATATTATTGTGAGCTGCAGTTCGGTCTCCTTCACTTCCACCTGGCAGGATTTCTTCCGTCGGCCGATACGCGAAGCTCTTGTCGCCACTGTCGTCGTCCGGCAGCGTCGGTCTGTACAAAAGCTGGTGTCTTCAGTCGCGGGAATACTGCTCTTCGCAATCTCAATGGGGTTCTCACTCTCCGGCAGTGTCGGTCGGTACACAAAGCTACTGTCGACAAAGCTGCTCGGCTGCGTCTGGGCCTCTACAGCCTTGTTGTCGGTGGCCGGCACACTTTGTCGGTACACGAAGCTGGTATCTACGAAGCTGTTGGTACTCGTCGCGTTGGCGGGAGGTGGCGCATGACTCGTCGGGGCTTCATCTTCGTCGTCTAGGAGACTGGGTCTGTACACGAAGCTGCTGTCCGCCGCCGTGAAGCTGCTATTGTCACCAGCGCCCCAGAGAAGCTCGGCTCGTCCGAGAAGCTGGGTCGTCCCTCGTCGAAGAAGCTGTCGCCGTAGTCCTCATCAAAGCTCGGCGGCCTGGACGCCAGACTCTCGTGGGGATCACCAGCGCGCACGGCCCCATCAGTACCAGCTTCAGCCTCAGCAGCAGGCTCGGCTTCTGCGAAGCTGGCGTCTGTGAAGCTGTTCTCGTCGTTGAAGCTCGGGCGGCCGTCGCTCTCCTCGTCGCTCTTGGTGTACTCGGAGCCGGTCACGACGGACGCGCGCGTCATGACTGCCGCCACGAGCTTCCTCGGGCCGCTCAGCAGTCCGTCGTCGTGCTCGCGCGTGGCGAAGACTCCAGGCTTGGCCAGCGTCAGGCGGAAGCTCCTGCTGTTGCTCGTCTCGCCCTCGCCGCTGTCGTCTCTTAGATCGACTGGGGCCGCTCCATCTTGAGCGACGTGTCCAGGTACGCGCGGTCGTCCGCCTGCTGCTGCATCCCTCAGCAGCGCGCGCGTGTGGGCGTCGTCCTCGGCCTCCTCGTCGCTGCTGTTGCTGCCGTCCGAGAGGAAGTCGGCGAACGCGCTCGGACTCGCGCACGCTCGTCTTGCGTCGTAGCGACTTGGCCGAGCTGGCCCGGGACACCGGAGCGGGCTCAATCGTCTCTTCAGCGCTGGCGCCAAGGCTCAGGTGGCGGGCTGGCGCGCTCCGCCTTGGCCACGAGGTCCAGGACGTCGTCCACGGACGCAGCACCGATCTCAATCTCAGCGGTCTCAGGCTCATGCTGGGCTTTGCCGCCAGTGCCATGAGCTTCCGCGGCCCGGCGTCCTGCGCGTGCTGCAGGTCGCGCGGGTTCTGCAGCGTGAGGCGGAAGCTGCTCGCCGTCTCCTTCCAGCTTAAAGGGCGCGTCGCTGTAGGCGCCGTCGTCCGCCTGCTGCTGCATCCTCAGCAGCGCGCGCGAGTCAGCGTCGTCCTCGTCCTCCAAGTCCACCTCGTCGTCGCTGCTGCCGTCCGAGAGGAAGTCGGCGAAGGAGCTGGCGGTCTCACGAGCGCTGGACTCTGCGAGGCACGGCTCCAGACTCGCGGCTCAGCGTACGCCCGGCAGCGTGGCGCGGCGGCGGCGTCGGCCATGGACACCGTCGACTATAGACAGAGAGGCAAGTGCGAACCCAAGCAGCGCGCGCAGCCCTGCCCCCCGCGTCGGGCCATGTGTAGCGAGTGACTTGGCGCCGAATGTAGAGGAGTGAGGGTGTTCTGGTCGGGGCATCTGGCGGGTGCTGCCCGTCAACAAAGTGGACACCTCAGCGTTCAGCATGCATGCGCGAGTAGCATTGTCCACTGTAGAGCTACAGCACAGTCTACAGTACTACGTAAATAAATGCATTGGTGGTGAAGGGGTCCATCAGATCTGGTGAGAGGAATTATCGCCACAGGGTTGGAGCCCTCGGTCGAAAGATGGTGTTGTTTGATATTCTTCACGTGGACCACCGAGAAAAATGCAACAGGGCAATAGAGCGCCTCGGTCTAGCTAGAGGAGCGGGATGTGCGCTAGACGTCAAAATCTGGAGTGACGACTGGATTGGACTTCGCGCGGCTGGAGCCAGGAGATCCATTCAAAATTGCGTGTCGCGGGAATGTTGTGCGAATGCTCAAACCGATTAACGTCAGACTTTGGGCGGGGAGGCGGTTTTATCGATATACCGTCTCCCCTTCCAGGAGGAGTCGGTATTCCCGGTATTACCGTCTCTTGACATCTAACTGGTACATCTCTATGAAACCGGTACGACTCCGGTGGCGCACTGGGCCCTCCAAAAGGCTGAGCCAGTGTGCCACCGATGACACTGGTACGTATCAATAAATATATTGGCTGTAGCGAAGTAAAGGGACGAGTGTACTGTACAATAGCATGCCGATTCTACTAGCTGCAAATAGACCTCAGCCAGGGTTCGCCTTTTAAATTTTGTTGAGCATTTTCTGTTAATATGTTGCGTCTACAGCTTTAAGAGCATCTCCACCGGTGCTAAGTAAACCTAATTTTTACCCCTTTTCTGTCAATATTTAGTTATAGTTTTAGTTTTGTCCAGCTCCACCGGTTTGAGTAAATGCTGAGCAAATTGCTCCATTTTTTACGCAGATCAAATTTTTGCACAAGTTTGCCAACGGAGGAGGCTTTGGGTACAAGGTTGAGGAAATGTCGACCAGCCAGTCGTAGGGCCAAGTCAAGCGTTCGAAGCAGCGCAAGCGTCACAGACCGCACTGTCGCCCACGCTACGTCATCCCTGGGTCTTCCTCAACGTGCTGCTGGGCCCGTTTTCATCTTTATAGGGCTATACAGCTAGGACTTGTCGTCGCCATTGCTGGCGCCGAACCAAGAGCTTTAACGCACTCGCTGCGGGATGAGGATAACCACACCGGGCACCGGTGTCAAAGTCTGTGTGTCCGGTACCAAAACCTGTAGAGATGTAAAGGCACTTTGTGTTTAGCACATGTCGCGTTTACAAATAAAAAAGCCGCGACACAAATTAAGTGGTGGTTGGAAACGCAATTCGTGCGGTACACTCGTCGCCTCGTCTGCCAGGCAGCTGCCGCCGTCGCGGTGTAAAGTGCGCCAACAAAATAGAAATGGGGCGGTAGCAAAAAGCAGAAGAGGGCGGGAGCAAAATGCAAAACATAAACTAGGCGCCCAGGAGACAGAAAACAGAGCACGGCGTCCAGGAGCGAAGGATTCGTTACTCGGCGCCCAGGATCAAAAGGAGGTCGAAGCCAGGAGCTGGAGCCCGGCGCCCAAGAGCAGCAGCTTCGCGCCCAGGATCAGGAGGAGGAGGAGGAGGAGGTCGGAGCCAGGAGCAGGAGCCTGGCGCCCAAGCGCAGCAGCTTCGCGCCCAGGATCAGGAGGAGGAGGAGGAGGAGGAGGTCGGAGCCAGGAGCAGGAGCCTGGCGCCCAAGCGCAGCAGCTTCGCGCCCAGGATCAGGAGGAGGAGGAGGTCGGAGCCAGGAGCAGGAGCCTGGCGCCCAAGCGCAGCAGCTTCGCGCCCAGAATCAGGAGGAGGAGGAGGTCGGAGCCAGGAGCAGGAGCCTGGCGCCCACGCGCAGCTTGGGCGCCCAGGAGGAGGAGGTCGGAGGTCAGCATCAGGAGCTCGGAGCTCGGCACCCGGAGCACGCGCGCACAGGAGAAACACCAGGAGCTCGGCGCCCCTGAACGTGGTGACCTGAAGCATGACACCTTGGAGAAGAGTCGATTGCTCGCCGTCCAGGTGTCGGAGCCCTGCGGCAGTAGCTCGGCACCGGGGATCGCAGAGCGATGGATCAGGGGCTGGCCGCCCATGACCTTGATGATCTAAACCATAAAAACCAGGAGAAGGACCAGTAGCTCGGCTCCCATGAGCACGGCATCTTCGAGTACGGTACCCATGGTGTAATTGAACAATATTACTAGTAAAGTGAATGCAAACCAATTTCGTGTAACTCTTATCGTCTAAACGGATGCAGATCGAAGATCGACGGACTTGATATCGCGAAGGATGACGGCAAGCAGACTTCCCCGGTGCTCTTCTGCTTGGCGTGTGTTGAATCTCCCCACTGACCATTCGCCGACCTTGTCCTTGATCGTTTGTAGCCGCGTGTCCAGCTGGGGTTGCCGCTCGACAATTTTCCTTGACATGCAGTCCATATAGTGCAGAAGATAAATCCCGCAGTCAACAGCATTACTCTGTTGAGGCTGTGTGTTAAACGTTCCGTAGCGCCATTCACAGATTGTATTACCTGCGAGTCTGAGCTGCTCTTGGAACAAGAACCACTTGACGGTATCGAAGACGCGCAAGCTGTTGTGGACTCCCTTGAGAGAGTTCACGTGGAACAGCCCAGTAGGTCCGTCGCGGAAGGCATTCTCGACTATGATGAAGCTCCAATGCTTGTTTCCCCAAATCGGCAGCAACACGTAGGGATAACCACTCCACTCCAACATCTCGCTCAAAGTCTTAAGACGTTCAGCCTTCGCGTCTGGATCCTGAGCAGCGCGTGCGGCTTCGATGGTCCTGTAGAACTTCGACCCACACGTGTACACACTCCCGGGGACCCGCACCATGTAGCGGTTGATGAAATAGTCGATTGCTGTGGCCGATAAAAACTGATACGGCCTCAGGCTGTCCACATCCTCGGCTACTATCCATATATCGTCCACGCCGTTGGACCACTTCAACCGAACTCCATCCTTGGAGACACGCTTCCTTAAAACGGTTCTTTTCGAGGGGGTGGGGGCTGACTTGGGGCACCAACTTCAACTTCGAAGTCACTATCCGCAGAATTATCACATTCGTCGCTCGAACTACTGACGTTGTCACAGCTGTCGCTGCTGGCCACGGCAGGTGGCTGTCCTTCCTCGACTGGATATTCGTCGGACACTTGTTCACCATCGCCATCTCCATCACCAGCACTGCTCCTTGGAACTTCGACTTCGTTATCTTGACTGACCGCAGTTGCAGGGTTATTTTCATTCACCACAGCTCCAGCGTTATTCTGACCGACGCCCCTTTTAGCAGCTTCAGAATCCTTGTTCTTGCCACGTCCGTAGTGGTCGATGAAGCGCCGAACCCAGGTTCTCTGGGACTTAAGAATCGTGAACTCCGTGCGGAATTCTTCCAACTCTTGACAGTAATATAACAAGTCGTTAAAACGCTGCGGGCCCTCTTCCAAATTATCGAAATACGCCAGAACTCTGCCTTCATACGGCTTCATTTTTCGCTTAGGCCCTGCTCCCTTTGCGCGAATGAAGTCATCACATACGATCTCGTCCAGCCGATGCCAGTAGCGCCGCTTCCAATCTCGAAGAGTTGACTCCTTGACGCCTAGCTCGCGAACGGCATCAACGATAGTCCATTTAGGGTTATCACGCCAGCGCTTCAGCAGCTCGATGCGTTTCCGCAGCGTTCGCTGCACGCATGCACGTTTCGTCATGTTAGAGGCGTTGCGAGGTGTGTACGCAGAGTCAAATCTGATTCTGGACGAGTCCGTGCGTGTCAGCCACTCGTGCCATGAATCAGAATCTCGGTCCAGTTCTCTTTCTGTAAGTATGGACTAAAATAAACCACGTGAATCCACCCAGATTCACTTTAACTCGCGCCGACTTAATGTGAATCCACCCAGATTCACTTTAACTCGCGCCGACTTAATGTGAATCCACCAGGACTCACTTTAACTCGCGCCAACTTAATGTGCTTAGTTGAAGTGATCCTGAGTAGACGTTTAAGATGCGAGAACCACTGCATGCTGAGGCTGGGTATAATGGGTCAAGGTAACTTTAGTCGGACGTGGTCAGCAACACAATAAGAAGATACTAGCGATGTAACAGCATGTTAGCCATTATTCTATATGCATTGATAGCGGTGATGGCTATCTGTTACGGAGTATCCATCTCAAGCGCGCGAGACATAAGGGCTGGGCGACCCATTTGCTGAGGTACACGAGGATCGAAGACAATCTGGAGGGGATCTACTCCCTGGAGAGGGTCGGCTACACGGGTGATGGCATCGTAGTAGGCATCATTAGGAGTGAGGGCTGTGTAGGGAAGCCCTCCGCTGGTGTTATGAAGACACGCAGCATCCATGGCAAGCTCTTGCTCCACTCGGCTGTAGGCCACACGTTCGCCACCTTGGCTTAGAAGTGGATCAACGAGTCCAACGCTTTCAAGCGTACTCACGTACCAATGACTCTCCAGTCGCGGCGGAATTTGTGCAGGAGCGGAATGCATAACACCCGCGAAAGTGTTTTCGGCTAGCCATCCAGGCGGGGCCAGAACTTGCGGAGTGTTACCCGTGACACCAAATGGATACATACCCAAATAGTCTCCATGGAAGAGACTTTCACCGAAATCGTACATGTTTGCCGCACCATTAGCTAGTTGAACTCGCCCAGTACCGCTACTGTAGCAATCACCACGGCCAGGAATATCGACAGCATATCTCCCAACATTGAACGGCACATTGCTCTCTACCCCGGTATTCGTAGCAAAAGGGGCACATTGCACAGGAACGTCGCGTGTTACTCGCTGCTTCTTTCTCGCCCGCCGACACACCAACTTATCGCCACAACCGACACCATTGCCTAATCCCAGAGCTGACCTTGCCACAATAATGTGGGCGCAAACTCCAAATTTAACGTACGTTGAGCATCCACATATGCTGTCGTTTAGATCAACAGCCCAGCCACCAATGGGCATATTCTCGCGGTGTGATCGACGCGTAGACCATTTAACGCTATCGCGATACAAACGCGAGGCTTTCTGCTTCTCCAGTTTGTCTAGAACCAGACGATCAATTGATAGTTGTTCGCCCTTCCCACCGACAATCGAGCTGGCCAGTCGTCGCATATTTTCCAACGTTGCTGGGTCACTATGAACATCGAGAATATGAAGCACTCGCACCTGCGACTCTATGGCTGTACGGATTACAACGACGGCTTTGGCCTTCAACATCCATTTTGCTGTTCGCTTCATCTCCTCATTAGGAGCTGCAATCTTTGAAGTAGGAGAAGGAACATCACATCCGACATCTTCAGTCAAGGTGATCATGCTTCGCAAAAGTGCACAAATCTCACTGGACTTGCGTTGAACATGCCGTTTCACACTGGCATTAAACACCTCAAGGGTTGTTCGTGGTCGCATAGCTCGAAGGTGAATGAAAAATCTGCCACCTCCAATATCTACTGTTGAGCCACTGCTCCTCGAAATAAGAGGCAAACCCTAAGAGACACGTCTCCTTTCTCCACTCGGATATTACTCGGTCTTTTACAGCGCAATAGTCTTCGTAACTTCTCGTAAAGTGCATATCCATGATACCAGAAAATACTGCCACACTTGGGCCAGTGTGGAGATGGCGTGTTCTCTTGTGGACATTGTACAACACGTGAAAAAAGCACATCAGGTACTTGCTTTCGCTGAAAGCAGGAATACGTCGGATTGCATTAAGCTGAGCGTCTTCTGCATCACCAAGCACCGCGTCAACACGAAGGCTTGACCGAAAAATTCTTTGGTACAGTTTTGCCACACAGCCAAGGGCCAGCTCGTATTCGTAATGCGTCCTCGCGCTTACCACAAGTATAGCCATGAGATGGTAAGTTCGAGATCTGTCCGAGAATCCACACGTAATAACTGGGTAGCCTAGGTCGCTCAACTTGAATGTAGCATCCGTGTGGAACAATCGAAAATGCTCAGGTCCACGAAGCTGGTCTACTTTAGAGAGCAAACTTAGCGTTGTCACGCCCAACACGAAGGGATCAGCGTCACTGCCTTTCCCGATCCGGGGGAAACCATCGTCATCATCGGTCGGCCCAAACAGAAACGCCTTATCGCTATCAATACCATCATAATACGGAAATTCTTTCGTCAAGGTCTTCACAGCTTCTCTTGTATTGCGCGATAAATTCTTCTTTCGCAGTCTCTTCACACAGTCGGATATCTGCTGTCGTGACGGTAAACCTAGAGGCTGCGTGGGGACGTCGGTTGCACGACGTAGATTGCTCCAAAGGTGCCGCGGTGGTACTCCACATTGATCCATCTTAGTGACATACGCCTTGACTTCAGCTGATATTGGCACAGGATGCTTTCCGGTGCATTCTTCATCACCTCGAAAATGTAGTTTGCCATTGCTGTACACACGCCACAACCCCCTTGTCTTACACTCCCAATACTTCCATTTGACGTCGCATTGAGTGCCTCCGTAAATGCTCTCCATCTTCGCACACGTGATACTTGTACACTCGAGCCTTCTTTCAATCATCGCGTGATCGGCACCACAAATTTGGCAGTCTATGCTACGTGTGGCGTAAGTGCCAGAGCAGCAGAATTCCGTTGCTCGATGTTTGACGAAGGCTTCGCTGGTCACATGCTCTGCGAGCAGCGACCACGCTTGGGGCGACATCGTCAAACTAAACCTGAATATATTTGCAGTCGTCGCTTGTCATCCACACACTAGCCCCAAGTAAGGGATTGTGAATCCACGCAGATTCGCGTTAAGTCGGCGCAAGCTAAAGTGAATCCTGGTGGATTCACATTAAGTCGGCGCGGGTTAATGTGAATCTGGGTGGATTCACATTAAGTCGGCGCGGGTTAAAGTGAAGCCTGGTGGATTCATATTAAGTCGGCGCGGGTTAATGTGAATCTGGGTGGATTCACATTAAGTCGGCGCGGGTTAAAGTGAATCTGGGCGAATGTGAATTTGGGTGGATTCACATCACCTCGCGCCGACTTAATATGAATCTGGGTGAAGTCGGCGCGTGTTGTTATAACAATATTGTTTATAATAGATATAATTATTTATGCTGACCTGAACTACTAGGTTCTAAAGCTTACCACGCTCTAAGAGCGTGGTGACAACAAGTGGAGTATTTTCGTCACTGGAGGCACCGATGTACTGTAAGTACACGTAAATCACAACATGCTTTGATATGTTTTGTACATGTATTATGGAATCGCCGTAATACACTGTTGGTTCGGTGATAGTTAATATGGGACAAATGATCTGTGAACGGGCCGGGCCGCCTTATCTGTATCGGTGCAAAGTCAGGGAGCAGTTCCTGGCTTTGTTTGTAAAAATCAAATCCATTTTGCCGGCGCCCGCAAATCTGTTTGCTGGAGCCCGTTTCGTTTTGCTGGCGCCCCATCTCGTTTTGTTTTCGCCCTAAAAGGTGTTTGTTGGCACCCCGGTCTCGCCGTCGCGGCACCTCCCTTCTCATGGTAAGATATTGCTGACGTATAGCGATATTATGTTGATGTTCTCAGCGGAGCTCTGTTGCTGTGTTTATGATCAGAGCGAGTATCCTCCAGAGGGAATGCCTGCGGCAAACGATAGCCGCAAGCGTAAAGCTGAAAAGACAGAATTCCTTGAGCAAGTTACGTCGGTACCAGCAGCTTCAACTCGAGCGCAGAAGCGCCTTACCATCGCGCACAGTGTGGATCACGGTGGAGGTAGTGCACGCAGCGAATTAATGTCTCCTCAACGCGGATCAAGCGCAGCTAACTGTTTGGCAGGCCACGCCTCCACGCACGAGCTCGACGTTAGCGAGGACGCACATGAGGTTGAGCTTGCTGCGATCCTCGCTTACATTGATGGCCCAAGAGATGGCAAAGGCAAGTTGCAGGACAGTTTATCGGGTTTGGACGTCGGTGCGGCAAATAGTGCGCTCGGAAAAAATGCACTAGAAGAAAATGCAGTTAGAAGCATCTTGTGGTCGTATTTTCGAAGAAGAAGGAGACTTCATGCGAGGATTCCTGGTTTGATTCGTGGGACGAATTCTTCGCTGCGATTGATGAACACTCGAAGGCTACGTTTCAATTGCTTCCTCGCCGCTCCTCTTACCGGTCTGACACGCGCAACAAGAAACTGGAAGCCGGAGGAGCATTACCGACCGACCCACGATTGATTCCTACGGAGCTTTTTGAGAAGTATCCGTTCACACTGGCATGCACTCACGGAATTAATAAGCGAGCTTCGAAGAAGCCACAGAGACAGCTGAAAATCATCAGATATCTTGCTTGCGCGGCTCAAGTTAACGGCGTGGTCACTCGCAATGTGGACAATTTGTGGAAGGTCCACGTGACCTGGAAAGGATTCCACAACCACTTACGTAGCGCGCGGCTGTATCAATATTACGCTGAGAATCGCCGAATTAAAGACCCCGAAGTGCTTCGAAACATTGCTGAAATGGATCGTGCCGGAGCAAACGCGAAAGGAATATTGGAGTATCTGCGTATGATCACAGGTAAATATCACAGCGTATTAATTCAAGTTCTTGCATTCATCCTAACTCTTGCACCTTGTGCTTATAGGTAAGAAGACTCAGCTACGTGATGTTCACAACACGCTAGCAAAAATGAGGCGTGCACGCCGTGGTGGCCAAACGGACGAGCAGCGGACAGAGTCTCTACTGCGGGAGTTTTGCCTGGGCGAGGAAAACTCTGCCGGCCTGTATATCAATGAAGCAAGCGGTGTAGTAGACGCTGTTTGCGTGCAGACGGCTGGCCAGAAAAGGCTATTCACAGCTTTTCCCGAAGTGATCCTCGTTGATACGACACACTGCACGAACCGCAACATGTACAAGTTGTTCAGTATCATGGTGACGGACGTGTTTGGCAAGGTATGGATGGTTTTACCACCGGTTGAGTTGTTTCTTACTGTAAAGTTAACTCATTTGTGCGCTTACCCATACAGGGCCAGTATGTACTTCACTCCATACTGGAGCGTGAGACTGAGGACAATCTCCTGCTTTCACTGGACCAGTTCAAGCAGGAAAACCCGTCATGGACACGTGTTCGAGTCATCGTTTCAGACAAGGACTTCAATGAAAAGAGTGTTTTAGCTGAAGCATTCCCAAACGCGCGGCAGTTGCTGTGTCAGTACCATGTCATTGCAAGGCTCCGACTCAAGGTTTGTTGCGCTGTTTCGATACTGAATATGGGCTATGACTAATTGTATGCCGACATTTGCGTGAAGGTTGGTGAACTAGCTGCGATACCTGCCGCACAAAAGGAGGAAGTCAAAGGGGTATGTCATCTATTAATGAAGTCCAGAAGTGCATCCGAGTACAAGAAGTACAAGCGAGCGATGCTGTTCATGCTGGGGAACAATGCTTCAGACCCTTTCTACCAGTACTTCCAGCAGAACTGGGAGCCCTACAAAACCGAGTGGGTTGACTATCATCGAGGCAACGTACCGCACTTGACCAACCATACCAACAATCGAATCGAGAGCGGGTGGGGCAAATTGAAGCAGAAGGTTGAGCGTGAGTACAGTATCGACGAGATGCTGGCAACGATTATTATGCTTCAAGAGTGGAGCGAGGACCATTACGTGCAGGAGTTCACTGCGTTGGGTACTCGTCAGCCTCCGATGCTAGAGGACTCTACTGACCCACAGCTTCTCACTCTGGCTGTTCAGGTGAGTCCTCATGCGTACCGACTAGTTGCGAAACAGTATCGCTTTGCTACGAGCGAGCATGCTCGGTACGCAATGGACACGACAACACCTGGATTGGCTGTCCTAGCAATGGCAGAAGAAGAAGACGCCGCGATACACTCGGTGAATACGCAGGTACGCCGTAATTTATGTGACGATAGCCTCATGGGTTTACTAATGTATGTGTGGGTGTTGTATGCAGAACTTTCAGTGTGACTGTGTATTCATGCAAACACTGCTTCTCCCGTGTCGACACGTGATGAAACTGCGCTTGATGGCGAAATGCGAGTCTGTGATCCCTCCGCCCATGTTCTATTCAAGACGCTGGTCACTGCTCGCTCCATCCAATGATATCACTACTGGACGAACAGATTCGGCTGGATCGCTCCATGTTAAGCGCGTTGAGCCCCGCCCTCGCGCTACAATGAGTCATGCCCAGAAATTTAGCGAGGCTCGGGCACTCTGTGGACGAATCCAAGGCATCATGGCTGAGCAAACTGCGTCTGCCTTTGAATCCATGTGCGTGGTATTGACTCGGATAGAGCTGCTTGCACGCGAAGGCCGAGCTACAGAGCTAGCTGATGTAGTCAAGCAAATATCCGACTCCTCTGCTATCAAGGTAGAAGGCGGGACGCCTAATACGGACATGCAGGACAACTTCAAGTTCTCATCGGCTCCTAAACAACTTCAGGTTGAGCGTCGAAAAGCCAACAAGATCAAACGGACGCTGACTCTTGACAAGGTTCGGCAGCGTGCGCTACAATTTGCATCCGGTAAGAAGATGAAGTGTTGTGTATTGAGTTGTCGTTGCCGTCAGTTTTGGAAGTGAGATGGCGTCAAAGCCATCTCCCTCTTGAACATCACCCGGCTTTATGTATCTTGAGCTTTGCTGGCGTCTTTCCTACATGGTTGGCCCTCGTAGCTGCAGTGCTTGGCTTCATAGTAGCCAATAGGATTGCTTCTTTCCTCTTATACTTTACTTCAATATACAGTATACAGATGCCTATATATTGTGGCGCAACACTCCCACTAAAGATGACAGCGATGTGCTCAAGATCTTTCTCGACTTCAAGGACTTCAACTTCATTCTCAGATTCTTTCTTGTCACATGCCCAAATTTATAACCCAGGCAACCTAAAATAGGGTATTCTAGGCAGCCCTGAACCCAACATAACTGAATTCGGCCCAAAATGATGTTCACTTAGTCTTATATTACGAAGCCTCTTCTCACATCCTTCTCCGCCTTTAGCTTTTTGCTTTCACTCCCTCATCTGCTCGCCTTGCTGCTCAAGTGCTGGTTTCGCTGCAAATCCTTCGGGAGGGGGGCCGTAAGCCACCCGACATCCCCTGACGACGGCAAGACCTGGCCTAGGCCACAGAGGGCATACAGCTCCCGGCTTTTTGCGCCGACAGGCTGCTAATCGTCCAACTGGGGACAATGTCGGGGGGAAAGTCAGATCTAACTGCTACTCGCGACCACCCGGCTTATGACCAAAGTACTTTTCAGCGGCACAGATTAGGGAGTCACTTAAAATAAAACTTAGCTTAAATCGAGTGTACAGCACTCGGAGTACGGGGCTTGTAGCCCGAACGGTTCACTGTCCTTAAAATAGGGCTAGGTGAGACAATTAACACGGCTTTTAGGCCTTAATCGTGCCTTTCCGTTCTCACTTTTGCGCTCACTCCGTAACTCTGACTTTAATTTTGTGTCTTTGTTCATAATTTGTGTCTACTTTTGTTATTTGCTCTTAGTAGCCTTTTTTGACTTATTTTTGGGACGAAAATCACTTTTTGACACTGTTGGTTACATTTTGCTTTTGTTCGTGATATTGATATCATTTAGAATCTAATCTTTAATTTGAGACATTCAAATCTTTAACTCCCATCATGTTGCGGAGCTTTTCAAACTGATTCTGACTTAACGGCTTAGTCAGTGCATCTGCTATCATATCATTTGTACTACAGTATGTAACTGTGATACTTCCCTCTTCATGCTTGTCACGAGCATACAAATGCCTAATATCAATATGCTTCGTGGACGAATGACTACAGGGGTCCTTAATAATACTAATGGCGGCAGTATTATCGCACCAGCACTGAGTCGGTAGTACTTGTCCGTATCCTAACTCCTTTAGTAGTAGCCGTAGCCACATTGCTTCTCGTACGCCTTCACTAGCAGCTACTAACTCTGACTCAGCTGTATTGAGGCTTATACAATCTTGCTTTACACTTTTCCATGTGATGCATGCACCAGCGAGTAGTGATACATAACCTGTAATAGATTTCCTTTGCTCATGTGCATTCGCGAAGCTCGCGTCTGTGTATAGCTCGAGCCTAGTAGTACTATTGCCATCATATAGTAAGCCATACTGCGACGTTCCTTTCAAGTACTTTAGTACTCGCTGAGCAGCTCTCCAGTGAGTCTTATTGTAGCAAGACAAGTACTTACTTAGTTCCCTTACAGCATTAGCTATGTCAGGTCTAGTGCCTCTTACTAGGTACATTAGAGACCCTACCAATCCTCTATAATCGAATGGCTGAACTGCGATCTGCTCTGGCGTAAGAGTCTCTTCCTTTTGTAGTACAATACTTTTTGCCTGTGGCGTTGGCTCAGTACTACAATCTCGCATATTATACTTGTGTAGCAAGTCATGGATATACTTATGCTGCGAGATGCGCAAGGTCTTTGCTTCTAAGTCTCTTTTGATTTCCATTTTCAGAAGATAGTGTAGCTCTCCTAAATCTTTCATTGTAAACTTCTCTGATAGTTTGCTCTTTAGTTCTTGTATTGAGCTCAGATGTGAGCCCGCAATTGTCAAGTCATCCACATACACGCACACAATGAGTGTGTGGACGACTCCATCAACCTCCCACTTTTTGTGGTACAAGCAGTACTCCTTCTTGCACCGCAAAAATCCTAAAGACTTAAGAAACTCATTCAGTACGCCATACCAAATTCTAGGCGCCTGTTTTAGACCGTACAGACTTTTACGCAATTTGCACACAAGGGAAGCCGATCCGTGCCGAAATCCATGTGGCTGTCGCATGTAGATGCTCTCATTTAACAGGCCATTTAGAAAGGCCGTTGATACATCCATCTGATGTAAGTGCAGGCCGAGCGTAGTGGCCAGCGCTAGCAGTAGACGCAATGACTCGTAACGAGCAACAGGAAAAGACCTCTTTATAATCAATTCCGTACATTTGGGTGTTGCCCTGAACGACCAGGCGTGCCTTAAACCTATCTACGGTACCGTCCGCATTGTATTTAACATCAAATAGCCAGTGGCAGCCTAATGCTCTTCTGCCAGGCGGAAGTGGGACGAGAGTCCATGTTCCATTGTTTAGGAGTGCTTCAAACTCGGCTTTTACTGCTGCCTCCCACTGCTTGGCATATGGTCCAGCAAAAGCCTCCTTTAGAGATTTAGGTATTGGAATATGACACATTTTCGCCGTCACTGATTTAGCGCCAGTCGGCTTTTGCGATCGTAGTCGCTTAGAGCGGCGCGGTCTCTGACTAGCATCCTGATTACCATCTCCCACTTCTTGCAATGTCGGTTCAGACGTGACCGATTCTGAACTTACCACTTCAACTTCAGTTTCACTGTCCCTTCTAGATCTCTTACCTAAATCAGAGATAATCTGAGTCTCACTTTTATTTTCCACGACCTTTTCAGTTGGGAAAGACTGATTTATCATTGCCTCGGTAACTACCGGGCTGAACTTCACGTCTCTGGCAGTGACATACTTGTTTCCTTTGATATCAAGTAGGCGGTATCCTTTATAATTGGGTGATATACCTAATAACTTACACTCTATTGCTCGACCACCTAATTTAGGGTCCTTTCTTTTAGTTCTGGGAATATGTGCAAAGCACGTAGAACCCCAAATCTGTAACGCTAAGCCGTTACACTTCCTCTTATGGAGCATTTCATACGGCGTTTTCATTCCGAGCCTTGCCATTGGCAAGCGATTGGTAACTTCGACCATGTAGAGTAACGCCTCAGGCCACCATTTGGCCGCCATGCTTGAGCCTCTAAGTAGACATCTAACACCACTCATCATGGTTTGGTGCGCTCTTTCTGCACTACCATTCTCTTCTTGTGACTCAACATTTGAGTGTTGAAATAAGAGACCTAATTTAGTACAGAGTTTGCTAACCTCGTTATTTACGAACTCTGTCCCTCCATCTGTTCTAATTTTCTTCACTTTGTATGGAAATTGAACAGAGAGCTGTTTTAGAAGATCTCTGATTTTCCCTGATACTTCTTTTAGGGATTTCAAAGGAAAGTACCATTTGTACCCAGTTGCATCATCTGCTACCGCTAGTGCATACCGGTAGCCGAATGATCCGTACAGACCATTCACTCTAAGACGTCCAGTAGTGTCCATATGGAGCGTGTGTAGCGGCTCCGTCGGCTTATCTCCCACCATGTTTCTATAAGACATGCGCCGGTCCTTCATTTCCGCACATGTTTTACAGTAGAAAGGAACTTCTTTGAGTCTAGAATAACTCAGATCTACACTGTTTCCTGTTTTCAGATTACTAATAATTTTCAGCAGTCTGTCTTTGCCTACATGACCAAGCTTTTCCCTCAAATGCCACTCCTTTATTAGGCGCTCGTATTTTAGTGTCTGGATCGACAGTATCATTTTCTTTCTGGGCTTAGTACTTGGTAAGTAGTAAACCTCACCAATTGCTACTGCTGCAAATAGTAATTTGCCTTCTGTACCAAAGAAGAATAGGAAATCACCTGTCCTTGATTGCAAGTGCCTATACCCTTGTTTGGCTAGATAGTATGCGCTCAGCAGATTACTATCACATTGCTTATCAAAGGCTACATCACTTAAATTTATGACACTCTTATTGTGATCAGAATTTAGAACACTAATTTGTATTGAACCCATTAGTGAACTTTCAGATGTAGCTCCATTGCCGTAGGTGAACTGGTGTCCGTGGCTTGGTCGAAGGCTGCTGAACCACCTCTTGTCTGGTGTTACAGCATGGCCAGCCCCTCTCGCTCGATCTTCTCGAGATCAGCCGGCGTTTGCCCTTCTTCGTCACTCATGGGCACGTTACCCTCCTCGTCGCACGCCAGGCTGCGCACGTCCTCCGCATAGTCGATGTCCTTTTCGAGCGGCGTCTGGCCCTGCTCGTCCACGCGCTTCTCGCCCTCTTTGACGACCGCCTTCATCGTGTTGATCGCGGACTGCTTGGCCTTGCGAGCCTTCTTGTTGGCTCCGGGGGCCGTCTTTACGTCGGTCCGGAACAGTTGCCCCCCTTCCCTGTTCGGGTCCCTGTCCCGAGCCATCACGGGGCAGTCAGCCTTGAAGTGACCCTTCTCGAAGCAATAAAAGCACTCGTTCTCTGTCTTAGGTGCGTGCTTCCGCTTCTGAGCTTGACTCGCGCGAACATTGTTGAGCGGTATTGATCCCTTGTCCATGTTGCCCGATATCTCCTTCTTCGACTTCTCTCCGAAGATGCGACGGAGCGCACCCTCGACCTTCTCGACCGTAAACTCGCCCTTCTTCATTGAGATTGACGAGGCCCAAAACTCACTTGGAAGTTGGGACAGGACCTCGACACAGAGCCACGACTCACTGACCATGTCCTGTCCCAGAAGGGATTGGGTCTTTCGATTGATCTCATTTCGGGCCTTTTTGAGTTGCCCAAAAAGAGTGCGCAGGTCGCGCCACGGACTTTTGGCCAGTTTCGACCAAGCACGGGTTAGCTCAATTAACCCGGCTGCGTCTCCTTGACCGTAGTCCTTCTCCAACGCCTTGACCACCTCGCATGGCTCCATCTGAGAGACCAGGTCTGGCAGCGTCGAGAGGAAGAAGTTTGGCAACACTTGGTTCAGCAAGTTCTGCATGTCGCCCTTAGCCCTTTCCCAGTCCATCAACGCCCATCGCATTGCCAAAGTCTCCTTCTCAGACAGTTGGCCCTGCTCTGGGATTGCTGGCGGTTGCTCTGGACTTCCCCGCAGGAAGTCCGCCATCAGCACGCGCACTTCTGGCAGCCCTTTCTCGGCTGCTTGCGCTTGTAGAGCTGGTCCTGGGTGTTGATGTGGGTGAGAAGCTTGTCCTTCCACATCGCGTACCCCTTGCCCTTGAAGGATTCGAGGCCGCTCGCGTTCTTGCCTTCAGATGCCATCGCTGGCTTGTACTTGAAATGTTGTGTATTGAGTTGTCGTTGCCGTCAGTTTTGGAAGTGAGATGGCGTCAAAGCCATCTCCCTCTTGAACATCACCCGGCTTTATGTATCTTGAGCTTTGCTGGCGTCTTTCCTACATGGTTGGCCCTCGTAGCTGCAGTGCTTGGCTTCATAGTAGCCAATAGGATTGCTTCTTTCCTCTTATACTTTACTTCAATATACAGTATACAGATGCCTATATATTGTGGCGCAACATGAAGACGCCGACA
Organism: Phytophthora melonis; assembly: GCA_024211575.1. NCBI lineage: Eukaryota > Oomycota > Peronosporomycetes > Peronosporales > Peronosporaceae > Phytophthora > Phytophthora melonis. Next base: position 65,937 of record JAMXKT010000047.1, read on the forward strand.
ATGAGTGAGATCGGTGTTCTACTCAGAGCCCATTACTCGTTCGCGTCGGCAGGCACAATGGTACGCAAACCCATGTGATTCGTGTTGCTACGCTATGATTCATACTAACCTGTGACGATTCTAATTCGTGACGATCTTTGCTTACACAGATTGATGCTGTAGCATTAGGTGACCCCAAGGAACTACCCAGTCATACAATTGTGCGCAAGGTACCGGGTCAACAGCTTTCAGTTCCTACTGTGTTGATAGCGACTCGCCTGTGCCGCGCGGCGATTGTCGACCTGCAACAACACGATGATGAAGCAACGGAGGGCCATCTCGCACTGTGGGATGATATTGGTGCGTTCTCTGAAGATCAATTGAAGTGTATGGTCTTGTTGGAAGAGGCCCGCGAGGCATGTCGCCAGGTTGAAGCAGCGTTGCAGTGGATCAACAATTTGGAATACACCCAGCTTGGGTGGAAGGAGCCATTCAAGGACTGCGTGTGGTTTTCTAAGGTGCGTAAGCAATACTTTTGAGATAGCTGGCAACAGTGTGGTGTCGTCCGGTGCTGAAGGACTCGCGCCCGGTACCAGACCGTACCATCCGGTGGCAAATTTATGACGTCCGGTGTCAAAGTGGCGGTGCCCGGTGCCAACAAGCTGGGATCCGGTGCCAAAGCGTTGGTACCTGGTACCATAATATCCTGTCCGGTGCTTATATGCTCCATCTCCTGTGTCATCGAGCTATTGCTCGGTGCCAAAGTGCTGATATACTAACGATGCCGTTTTTGCCTAATACTGCTACAGGACCAATTCAAGGATTCTGTACGAAACATGGTTCTCAATGGCTACACCACGGGGGGAGAGGAAGTGATTGGGAGCAAGTTGTTGCGCTTTCACTCTACCCAATGGCTAGATACAACATGCATGGTGGCGGCTCTGATGTACATGGCTAAAGCTTACGCAATGGTCGGGGTGGGACGGGCTGGTACAACTACAAGGAGCTAAGCGCTCAAGTGAGAGATGCTGGATCGTACGGAGCATTCAACAGCGTGAACAAGCAGCTGTGAACCCGAGTGGAAGCTTCCATTGGCTCGCGTTTCACATCTCTGCCGAGGAGCCCGATAGGTGGGTATGCTACCTCTTTGATCCGTTGCAGAATGCGAATCGATACGATGAACTCCAGTGTCGTATACAGAACGTTTTGCTTCCATCGATTCGGAAGGAAAATGGCGTTTCTGTCATCGACTTCAAGCGATGGGGTTATTGCAAGCAAAAAGACGGGTTCTCGTGCGGGGTTTGGAGTCTATTCTTCCTCGAGTCGATGCTAGCGAAGCATGAGTGGACCGATGCATGTTATGCCATGGAACAGTACTATCGCTTGCGGCTGTTGCACCTCTGTTCTCACACGCTAGATAGTGATAACGAATCATAATGCACACTTCACCTCGATGAACTCTTGATCTTGCAATTTTGAAAGCTCAAACACACTGCGCTCCACTTCATCTTTACCTGCCAATACGATGATTGTTGTACTTTGTTTCTATGCTGGTTATTGCTACGTCGTTGAGGCTTTGTTGTACTCCTCGGGTACATTTAAAACGAAGGGAAATGCACCAAGACGTCTTTGGACTCCAATAAATTTCACGGTACAGCTTCTTGGAAACTCTGGCAACTACAAAGTTACTGTGGTTCACTGTGCAGTCAATTGCAGAGACTATTTTGCAGAATTGGTAGACACTAAAGTCGTATGGATTTCGGCCTCGTTCTTACTTGGCATATGACTGTTTAAAAAACTACAAAGACCGGCAAACGTAATCTCTTCCCGTCCGGTGTAATTATCATCAGCCCTCGCTGCGAGTCTCAACAGTGATGTCGAACGAACGGGCCGGCCCGTTTCTTCCATAGCCGGGCCTTGCGTTGTTTCATGGTTTTTTTGATCAAACGCGTTTCTCAGGTTCTTCGTTGTTTGTTCAAGAAACCAAGGAACGATGAAACCTGAAGAGTGGCCGTTTTAACCCACGTCTACTCCTTTCGCTCGTTAAATATGATATGTGTTGTGATTAACATTTATGACAGGTATATTTGCGCGTATTTATGTGACCCCTTTTGGGTCGAAGAAACGATGAAACAACACAAGAAACGAAAAAACGGTTCTTCGTCTGATCCGTTTGATCGATCAAACCACTTTCGGCAACACTGGTCTCAATGGCCGGTGGAGCTGCGCACTGTCTTTACCACGGTTGTGCCGTTGTAAGCACGGATCTGAGGGCAATTTGCTTTTAGTCACCCCTCCGACGAGACGCGAGGGAGACGATCTCCCCCCACGAGACGGGAGATGTAAAACCTCGAGAGACCGTCTCTCGAGGTTTTTCGTCTCCCTGAAACCCCCGGCGAGACGCACTTAGAAGAAGATATAATGTACTGCGTCTCCTGTTCTGCGAGAGCCATTGGTCGACTTTATATCCTATAGCAGAGAACCGTTGTTTTAGCCTATTTTGCCGGCACATCGATCTCCGCCGCTTCGACTTATACCAAGGAATCGCATGGAGAAGATCACCGAAGTGGACGGAGAGGATAGCGCGGAAATAGTGTCGTTCGCGCCGTATGACGTCGATGGCCGAGTACAAGTCGATTCTCATCGCCTCGGTATGGCGATTGCGCACGTGGCTGGCACGCTGACCGACGCTCAACTCCAGCTCCAGTATCGCCAGAGTCAGCAACTATTTCAGCAGCAGCAATACGTAGAACATCGCGTTGAACATGTACGAGCCGAAGTAAATGCGCGAAATGAAGAGCTTGCACATTACATCCGCCAAACCCAAGTTGACCCCGCTCAGATCGACAGCCTTTCCGATGACAGGCTTGCTGAAAGGCAAAGTTCGCCTCCGATTTATGGTGTGTATCTAAACTTTAATCAGTTACCTAGACCGATGGCGGAGGGAGCCGGGCCAGGCGTAAAGTACGCAGCATTTGAGAGGGAGACAATGAAGAGAGATGGAGGTTTCGTCTCCTTCTCCAAACGCTTTTGAAGGGGGAGACGGTAATACCGGGAATACCGACTCCTCCTGGAAGGGGAGACGGTATATCGATAAAACCGTCTCCCCGCCCAAAGTCTCGTCCGAGGGGTGCTTTTAGTTTTACTCAGTGGGTGCCTGCCAAAACTGACATTTAATCGACATAAAGTGTTTCTCTAAATTCGTCTCTAAATATAAATTGTGCAGAGGTCGATATATGTGAAAGGTCGGGGTTTATGGGGGGAGATCGTCTCCCCCGCGAGGGGTGGTCTAGGGTTTAATTCCGAAGATTTAGCGTTTTGTACTGCAGTTTTAATAACCAGTGACATGAAATCGCATGTGGGCCACACTATATTATATGGTGTATTTCGACCATTTTCGGTACAGTGTGCCAGGACCTCTGTGGATATAGATACGTTGGTTTTTTAATGATTGGTTAAATCACGGTTAAAAATATTGAAAAACGGTCTTTTTTATCGAGTCCTGATTTATTAACCATTCGGTTTTTGCCACGGATGCCTAGAGCAAAACAAGCAACTCTGATCCGGTTTCAGTTTCTGTATTTGTTACGTGGTAGATGGACTCTCTGCCTACTGCAGGTTAGAACTCTTCGTGCTCGGGGAACAAGACGGTGTCGGGCATGAGAGCAATACTGGTTAGCGCCAATGCAGGAGATAACGCCTCCTGCTCTGATATCTTCTGTCAGCTCAGCCAACATGTCATCGGCATCTTTGTCAACGTCGGGGCCAACGTCGGTGCACGGTGTCTGCATGCTTTGGCGCTCCGTTTCTTCGGATGCTTCCCCTGTGTTTACCCCCGCTTGGTTGGTGCCTCCGACTGCAGCCGATTGCGATGCTTGGGAATCACTGGCACGAAGCGCGGCCTCAGAGCTTCCGAATGGATGCTCACGCATGTAGACTCAAAACCTTGGCGATGATTCAGCAAAACCATGCCAGCAACCGCCGCATTGTGTGCGACAGCTATCTGCTGTTCTTGAAGGAACCTTTGGGATGATCATGGAAACGATCCCAGGCCCCACCGCGCTTTCTCCCCATGCTCTTAAATCCGGAATGACTATTGCGTTGCATGTAGGCATGCTAGCATCCATTCAATATAATGATTCTAGTGTAATTTCACCTTCGCATAACGGTGGGTCTAAGCGGCAGCCCCATTACCAGTCGATGGCTGTGGACTTCGATGATGTTAAGACGAAACCAATCCGAATCAGACCATCAAATCAACGTATAACCAACAAATTGGTTTGAAAAGCAAAAAAAGATAAAAAACATTCCATATCTGTGGATACCCCCAAAACAATTGAAAGCAAAACCAACGTTAGCACCTTTGTGCAGCAGGTTGCGCTCGACTCGGACGCTGCAGTTTGCTGCAGCACCTCTCAACTTGAGTTTCCAGTGCGCGTGATGTTGCCCAAGCACAAAGACGACCCGAGCAACGTCAAGCAGTAGATTCTCAACGGCGTCCTGTTCGAGAGCGAGGGTCGCGTCGTGAACGCTTCCTCGCCGCGTGACTGCCCGCCGTGCCCGTGTCGTTGAGTTCCTGACCCCAGTGTGGCCCGAGATTAACAAAAGGGGTATGCAGTCGTGCGCCTCGCGCAAGCAAAAAAATCAGAAAGTTTCAATGGCGTTGTGCAAAACCCAAAGCGCTCCTGCCAGCTCCAGATCCAGCACACGAAGATCCATCGTAGCTACCTCGAGGTAATCATCAGTGGGGCATTGAAGTGAGGCATGGTAAACGTCATCATAAGAGTTGAACCGCGCTTACGGTTTGTTGAATAGTCCTTACGATTTAAAACAAAGAAAGATGCTGTCTTATCACTAATCGGAGCACAGCGATGTTTCCCTATCACGACGAGAGAGGGCAGTTGAAGAAGGAGTTGCTGCTACGGTATCCAAAGCATTGTGCCTGAAGCACTATCGATGGAGGCTAGCCAGAGAAGGTAAGTGATGACAACATGTCTATGCCTTAAACTGAAAACGAAAACTATCCGTGGTGGTGGCGAAAGATGGTGGCGAAGCAGAGGACGTTAAGGGCTTGCCGCCGCAGCTCAAAGATACTGTGGCTCCGTGGGACGCGACCGCAGCGCGAATGTGTCTTCTCGCTGCTCTTTGCGTGTAAAAAACGCAATACCAATTGTGTGAGCGAGCAGTGATTTCTTTGGCACCGCTACGCCTCGCCTACTCCAGAAGCACGTCTACAAACGTGTTTGTATGTTGCTGTTCTATCACTAGCGTTCGGGGTAGTGGCAACTCAAGTAAGCTGTTATCGCTTGTCGAATTCAGATCCCACGTATCAATGCATGAGGGGAGAGGACTTTCTTGTATCGGTCAGGAAAAAACTTCAAAACGAAGGATCGAAAATTGTTTAACTAAAACCCACAAACGCGAGAACCAGACTTACAACACTATTTATACTGGGATAGGAAGCAACGTTAGTGCTATCGCAGACGTCTTTTGACATCTAACTGGTACATCTCTATGAAACCGGTACGACTCCGGTGGCGCACTGGCCTCGTGCCAGTACGATACCCATAACACCGGTATGGCAACGGTGACGCACTGCGCTCGGCTAGTACTATAATTAGTAGACCCCTAAACCAGCTACCGGTGACCAAATCAAATATTGGGATATATTTTAAGTTTGAGCATCTCCACCGGTGTTGGCTTTTTTTGGGCAAAGCAAACGGCAAATCCTATGGGGTTCCTACACATTTTCACGGCAGCCACACCAGTCACCTACAAAACTCCAGCAACAAAAACTCCACCAAAATGCTGCCCGGTCCCCGGGACAGCACATATCAAGCGATTTTGAGGGCCACACGCCAAACTGTGATGATTAACAATGGTCTTCATGTATATCATAGTCTAGGGAAGGTGGTAAGACACAACAGCGCTACCGTAAATAACGGCGAACATGCAACGCACAGCGAAGATGCCAAATTACTACAAATACTGGTATTGTATCTTGATTTTAGTATGGGGTGAACTTTTTACGGTCTTTACGAGTGAATGAACTTTTTACATTTTGACTTGAAAGCTTCTTTTTACGACGTTGCATCTTCGCCGTGATTTACGGTACAGAACTTGCGCTACTAGGGCGCTATTGCCGCGAACGTGGCGCTCGGCCAGATATCTGAGTGTTGGTGTTTGTTTTTTGCACCGACAAAAAGTCCAGCAATTATGTCGGTGTCTTTGTCCAAATCGGGACTATAACAAGAATTGCCAACAAATTGCCAAGATTTTGTTGACCCGGTGTGAAGCCCATTGAACCTTTTCTCACAAAAGTTTTGACAAAAATCGTTATTGCTAAAAATTTTGTTAACCGGTGGAGATGCTCTTAGGTATCATCAAATCCAGTTAAACGAGTATATGCCCATACTTTCCGGGAGAATAATAAAATATTTTAAGTTTACCAATTCGACCCATCGTCCCTACTGTATTGATTTGTTACGAGTTTCGGTCAACTGGAATTTTGTGCGAATTGATCAATTTCAGAGTATCACAAGCAATGTATACATGTTTCGCCAAACATGTTTCGCCAAACATGTATACATTGCTTGTGATACTCTGAAATTGATCAATTCGCACAAAATTCCAGTTGCAAATATTCAAGTTACTTGCAAATATTCAAGTTAGTGCTAAATCGGCAGCTCGCCAGATTTTGACATATCGTTATTCTATACAGTGTTTGATGGAGTATCCCACAAAATCGAGCCGTCATTTCGTGATAGCACACCCTTTGGTCATCTTATCTAGAAGTATTAGGTATTTTTGCGTCTAATCAACACTAATTTCTTGCCTCTATGATAGGCTCTATTACTGGATGAGTTACACTCATCCTCTCTCCACTACTCGCTGGTATGAAAACGTATTATCACGTCGCGCCGGTGGCCGTGGCTGTGCTGTTCAATCGAGAAAACCGATACTTCTACAGCGCTTGCTATGCCAAATCAGGCCAAGAGCTCATCCCGCCAGGTAATAAAACCGAACCTCTTTTCAAGTTTTTCAACAGGATACTACTACTACTACTAAAACTGAAGTACTTTAGTTAAAGTACTCAAGCATTGTTAATACAATCACTGCGTATTTGATAGAAGAAGCATGTCAGACTAAAATGACAAGGCTGGGCACTATTCGCAGTTATCCATAAGTTTCCTTGAACTTAGCCGTGTAGGTTTCGAGCAGCTGCGCCTTCGCACTAGCCTTCACTCCTCCTGACGTTAGAACGTTGGAGACGGCTGTTGGGGATTCCTTGTCAAGAATCCACCGGTTGAGCAGCGCCGTCTCCAGGTTCGTGGCCATCTTCTTCGTCTCTGGGGCCTCCTTTGCTACAGTGAGCAGCTTTGCCAGGTCGTCGTCACGGAAGCTATCTCTCAAGGTGTTGATCATCGACGCCTGCTCCTTGAGTGGCTTGTTCGCATTGAATGCCTTCAGGTAAGTGGCCCACGTGTTCAGTAGTGGGTTGGTGAAGACGTCTGCTTCGTCCAGGAAGAGCACCTGCTTGAAGAGCTTCTCAGGCGTCATGTCCTTTTGGCTCAGCCAGTACTTGAGCTGTTCGGCCTGCAACGTGGTGGCGAGTTTTTCCGTGCTCGGGGTCTTCTTCGCCGTGATGAGAGCCTTCGCCAGGACCTCGTCACCCAAGCCACCAGTCAACGCCATGAGCATCACTTCATCCGGGTTTTTCATGCCTTCAGTGGCACGAGCCATGTACTTGGTAAAGTAGCCGAACAGCGGGGCCTGGAACACTGTCTCCCCTGCGGCATCAAGCCGAAGGCCATTGAACACCATGGTCGGGCTACTCTTCGCCATCCAGCCTCTGATCAGCTTTTTGTCCGTCCATTCGACAGCCTTCTTCAAGCTCGGGTTGTTCTCTGCGGCGAGGATCATCTTGGCCAGTTCTTCGTCGCTGTACGTGCGCAGCGCCTTGAAAGCAGCGGAGTCCAGGTCGCCCTCTCGCCCGAAGAAGTCGTCCGTGTACTTCATCCAAGCGCTGTAGTACGGGCTCTCCAAGAGCTTGTCTCCCGCCTTGTTGAGCTTGAAGGCTCTGAACACGTCTTTAGGCGGTTGCTTGACGCTCAGCCAGTACTTGAGCTGCTCGCGCTGCAGCCTCGTGGCAGTCGCAGCCGAGCCAGGCAGCTTCTTGGCAGCTTCCAGCAATGCGACCGCGCCTGCGTCACCGTAGCTCTTGGTCATGGCCGCGATCAAACTCGTCTTCTTGTCGGGGTTGAGCGCGTTGAATTCGTCCACGTACTTCCCCACGCGTTCAGCTGCGCAGTGTTGAACATGTTTTCGGCCGCCGTGTCGAGCTTGAGCAGCTTGAACACGTCGTCCGGCTCCACCTTCATCCAGTGCTTCACAAGCTCGGACTCGAGAGTCTTGGCGTCCTTGGCCGTAGCCGGGACCTTCCTGGCCGCCTCGAGCATGCTGGCCACGACGTCGTCGCCGTAGCTCTTGATCATGGTGGCGATCAGCGTCGTCTGCTCGGAAGGTTTCTGAGTGTTGAAGGCCTTGACGTAGTTCCTCATCGCGTCCAGCTCTGGACTCGAGACGAGTTTGCTCCCAGCCTTGTTGAGGTTTAAAATGTTGAACACCTCGTCCGGAGTTTTCCCTTGGCCACCCAGGTGTAGAATTGCTCGGCTTGCACCTTGGAGGCTAGCTGCTTGACCTCCAGGTTCTTGGACGCCGCGGCTGCAGCGATGATGCGAGCGAGAGCGTCGTCGCCGTACTGAGTCACCAGGGTCGGGATCATCGTTGGCGCCTTGGCGGGCGCCTTCTCCCCGACATCGTCCACGTACTTGGCCCACGTGAAAAACTGCGGGGTCTCGAACAGCTTCTCGAGCGCGACCTTCTTCAGACCCAACCGCACGAAGACCTCGTCGACCGGCTTCCCCTTTGTGGCCCATTTCACGAGTTTCCCGGTCGTGACGGAGGGCAGCAACACCGTTTTAGCCTTTTCGAGCAAGGAAGCAGGCACCCCCGCTCGCTCTTCATCGTCGACAATCCTCAGACGTCTGGTAGAGTGGACGTTGGATGGGTCGGAATCGAGTGAAATCTTCGAGGACGCGACCAAGTACGCATTAGCGCTGGCGAGAACAGCAGCGACCGCGAGCAGCACGACCCAGCGGACTTGGGTCATTGTCCCTCGCGCACTAAGAAGCCGAATGAGTACTGTACAATCATGGTGATGCAGAACACTGAAATGCTCGTCGATCGTTGGTCTCAGGGCGAGGGGGAAGAGAGAAGAGCATGAGAACCGTACACCTGACAATGAAGTTGACTTCCGCCTGATTCGGCAGAGTGGTACTCATAAAGACTGCAAGGTTGTAAAATTCGTACAGGCTGCACATAGATGCAGCTGTACTGAGTTACTGAGCTCGCCGAAAAGTGGACGAATGGACGTGGAGCCACTAGGGCGCCCCTTCAAATCTAGTCTATCTCAGTATATCTGTATGACTGCAGGAGCAAATCGCAGGCACAAAAGTACTATCTGTGCGAGGTATATTACTGATCGCTGGGCCGAATCAAATACGTAGTATTATTAATACCGAAGTACACGTGGAGGCGTGCACGATGACAGCTGGGATTGACTTGACCGCGCAAAGCAGGGATCCTTAATGGATTGCTACGAATAGTCTTCTGCATACCCCATTTGGATACTGTATACATGTACAGTGCGGCCCCCCGTTTTCGCGGCCGCTGACCTCTTATAAACTACCATATTTGATATGTCCATCCTATATTCACAGGGCAGCTCATCTCCTTCCATAGTATTCCCTTGCTCACGAACAGGACACATCATAAAGATGCTGCAGCAAATCCAATAAGTCTATAGGAGTTTGTATGGTCCGCCCTCCGCGAAAACGGGGGGGGGCCGCACTGTACTGTGCATGGCATATATCTAGGATAATCGTTCGTGAGATCGTACATTAAAAGATAATACGCGCATGCTCAGCCAAAAATTATTGGCATTGCCAATGGCAAGAACACCCGACCCTAAAAAAAATAAAACGAAGACTTGTACCGCACCACTTTGCACAAGGCGGTTGAAAAGTAGCTCAACACTGGAGACCTCTAAACATGCGATTGCACATTGATCTTGTCAGCCAAACCCACTTGGGTACAGTATCCTTTCCATACAGTACGTTGACTGACACCTCATCGGATAGCGAAAAAAAACACATCACCATTTGCATCATTTTCGTCTTGTTGTTTCGAATGCAGCTGGATTAAGAGAAAATGAGGGGTATTATAGAGGATATTTATCGCCAGACGCCACAACGAACCCGTTACAGCACCTTTATGTCAACGTCACAACAGCACCGTTAAAGGCGCCTTGGGCGCCTTTAGTTTAGCAGCTGGTTTTCAGGTAGGAGGGGAATATTTAGACTGTTGCCTCAGCTTTCCAAAGTCCAAAACGGGCGATAATTTTGACACTACGTAGCACGTAAGCCTGCACCTGGACAAACCTTTGGTGCTATCTACTTCGTAGAGGCATGTAAGAGCTATCCAACGCACTAGCTTTCGTCGGCGGAGTATGAGTAGGCACTTAGCAGGACCTCCGCCTCCTCAGGGACTCCTTCGTGGTGCCTATTTTCAAAGCCATCAGGCCCGGAGGTCATCCCTCCTCATGTGGTCCACACTTTAAAGGTGCCGTAGCGTTAAAGGCGCCCATCCAATCTGTGCTAAATCTGTGTACAGAAGCAAAGCTTAACACAGATCAGAATAATCGAGGAATTTGTATTGACGGATAGCAGAGGGACGGGTGTCATGGACTCATCTGATCGTGCTGTGAGCAGTTGTGAGGACACGTTACCGCAGCAAGCAAACCTGCACGGAGCGCTCGTAAAGCAGGTCTGCGCAATTTTGCGGATGTAGGCCCAGCACGAGGCATTCCAGAGGATGGACCCGTTGCCACAACGTGGTATTACTTATCTTAGTGCGGGGTCTGCTCGAGCACACTGCAGCACCGCAGATTCACCCCTCTCTTTGACTTAAAGGCGCTAAAGGCGCTTTAGGCAATGTTGTGCTGTCGCGTTAAAGGCGCAGTAACGAGACTCCGACGCCACAACGAAGGGGTCCAACGTGGACCGTCCAGGCACCACAACGAACAAAAAGTGCATTTGATTGGTTAAAAACGAAACTTATTATGAAGCGTTGATTGGATGAAAAGAACGCACGTAGCGAGCCTGCCTGCGGTTTGACAGTCCGTGTGGCTGCAGACCCATGACCAAGCAGTGGTCTGTCTAGCAAGCGGAGGTGAAGCGTGCGAGCCGTAGCGGGCTTAGGGTCGTGTCACCAGCGAGCGCAGCGAGCCTTTAGGGGTGTGTTGTGTTTAGGTTGGGGACAGGTTTTGCCCAATGGGAATGCGTTCTTCGTTGTGGTGCATGGACCCCTTCGTTGTGGTGCCTAGCCATAAATATCCTATTAGGGGCTGTTTTATTTGAGAATAAGTCGGGAATAGCGCCGGGCCGGAATAGCTATTCTACCGTAGAATAGCGTAGAATTTCTACGCTATTCAAACGAAACAGGTGGAGAATAAAGCCCCCAAAATAACTGGGGAAAAGAATATCCGTTATGGAGGGAAGCACGGCCGCCATTCACAAAAATCCCTCTCACCAACAATGCCCCAGCGGCTCCAGTTGCAGTTCTGTCACAGACAGCGCAGCACTGGTCGCGTGCTCGGCAGTCGAGCGCGCCGTGCTGAGAGGGCCCTAGCGGGCTCTAGAGGAGCATTGAATATGCTCTACCCTGCCGCAATGAGCCCCCGTATAGACCGGAGGTTTCTCATCTCGCCACGAAGGCTAGGCGCACTCCCAGCAGCGTCAGCACGGCTGGCTTGCGGAGTTAGGTGGTTCTTGACGGAGAGAAGAGGAAGCCCCCGCCATGTAGCTATTCCTGGGAATAACTTCTGAGCCAATAGGATCGTCGTATTTTGTCGTATTTAAGCGGGAGGAATAACTCCCGCTATTCTTATTCCAGTTATTCTCAAATGAAACAGGCCCTTATAGACGGAATTATTAGAAGCACAGCTGTACAGTAGTATTATCAATACACTGTACTAGAAATTACTTTATTCGTTCTCACTATTCTACATTAAAAGTTTTAGACTCGCTTTGATTTCCCAGCAAGGCAGTTCTCTTGCTGGGGCTATTGGACGGCCTATTATCCAGACAGTGCTGTACTGTAGCTTCTTTGTCTACCTTTTTCAAGTCTAGCCGCTGGCAAATTTGCATCGTAGTAGGTGGTGCGAGTGATACTGACTGAATGGCTGTGTTGTGCTGGGCTGAGTTGATGAACTCGGTGAGAAAAAGGAGTTTCTACAGACAGAAGGTGAGAATCTACAGAAGCACGTGACAAAATACAGAAGGGGTCGGGCTATATTTTTCTTGCCTAATATGATTTGTGGTACCAAAACGATTCTGCAGGGGTACACTAAATCGACCGTGTTACCATAACTCGGTCGACTTACCGTGTTGCCATAACTCGGTCGACTCACCGTGTTACCATTGCACGGCAAGTATTGACCGAGCTGCCATCTCTAGGCTCTACATTGACCCAGTCGTTGCAGCGTAGCACACCAACACAGGAAGTGTCATGCATAGCGGTGCATCACGACGAGCGGATCACTCGAAGCGATTCTGTTCACACGTTGACATATTGTGGGATGGTCGAGCTCGACCATTCGCACATGGGCTTGGAGCTGATGCCCCTGGTCTGGCGCACCTGGATGCGAGGTTGACTCAACCTTCAGGTGGCGTCAATGGCGTCAGCGCGCATGCGTGTACCAGTAGCTATAGCACGTGCTTACCCAGTACACCTACACATACCAGCATACCAGCCACTGCCAATGATGGAGTGGGTACAAACAAGCTGCGTCCTAGTACCCAATGCACTATCCGGTAAGGTTGTAGAATGCTGGAGTAGAGTGTAGCCGATAAAGGTGCAAGAAATTGCTTTGTACCGTACACAACGCTATCTTAATCAACCTGCGCATGGCTTGCTGTTAAAATCTGCAGTGTCCTCCGTTGATAGCGTTGGCTCTCCCCCGCCGAGGGCACGCTAGCCTGGCATTTAAGATAGCAACGATGATAGAGCAGGCCACGAGCGGAGCATAAGTGCTCCTATTGCTACCTGACCGCTTGAATACACTCAATTTACGCTCATGTACGCACCAACATAACCTAAATCTGAATGCAGTATCGCACCCGACCGTAGGCCGTTCAACTAACTAACCAGACAGCTACATGTCCATTGGCTGGTATCCTATGCGTCACCCGACGAAGGCCACATCAACCAATACGAAGACAATGACAACGAATGGGGGAGGGGATTGCAGTCTTTGGCCGAGTAAATGTATGGCGATGTTTCACTTTGTATGTATCGTACCGGCCTCCACGTTAACCTTTTGCTGGCACAACGTCTTTGTTGTCACAACTCTGCAGCCACGTTGTGATAAGACGAGTTTGCTTCACGCCTAGGAGATACATTTTACGAAGTATGGTGGTACCAGGTATGGAAATGCAAGCTCCACACCGTAAATCATCACCATGGAGAAGCGGACCGGGCCGGCACAGCCTGTTCATCTGCACTACGCAGCCTACGCAGTCTAGAGGCGACGATTCTTACTCGCACACTGGCCCTTACACAAATTGTGCTAGGTGAGCGACTACACACGCTGAATGTGTACTACAGACCATCCGAACCTCTGCTTGCACGCCACAGCCATGAGCAGCAACGAGCACGGCTATGGCCTCATCTCTACTACACACACGCCCACGTTGCAGTCGTCCGAGTAGTGACAGCAGCAATCCCTCTCTTGTAGCGACCGCTGTGCCCGCGTGGGAGGAGCTGCCGAATATTGCACAAGATAGTTCCTCTAATTCTGTTTCCGCACTCAAAGACCGCGCACTACAGCGCATCGTGCAGCTCGTCGACGGCGTGAACAAGCTTCGCGGACCAAATTTAGTCCAGAAAGGTACCAGCCAATGAGCTTAGTTCCCGACACCAGCTCTGTAGTATGTCACGGCGCTCTGTAATTAGCCCTGGGTTTTCGGTAGAACGTACAGCATGCCTGTAGAAAAATCGCATGTTCTGTAGTTTGCACAGTGTTTCTGTAGAATCTCACGTTTCGTCTGTAGAAAGTACCCTCTCTCATATTTAGACTGTTGCCTCAGCTTTCCAAAGTCCAAAACGGGCGATAATTTTGACACTACGTAGCACGTAAGCCTGCACCTGGACAAACCTTTGGTGCTATCTACTTCGTAGAGGCATGTAAGAGCTATCCAACGCACTAGCTTTCGTCGGCGGAGTATGAGTAGGCACTTAGCAGGACCTCCGCCTCCTCAGGGACTCCTTCGTGGTGCCTATTTTCAAAGCCATCAGGCCCGGAGGTCATCCCTCCTCATGTGGTCCACACTTTAAAGGTGCCGTAGCGTTAAAGGCGCCCATCCAATCTGTGCTAAATCTGTGTACAGAAGCAAAGCTTAACACAGATCAGAATAATCGAGGAATTTGTATTGACGGATAGCAGAGGGACGGGTGTCATGGACTCATCTGATCGTGCTGTGAGCAGTTGTGAGGACACGTTACCGCAGCAAGCAAACCTGCACGGAGCGCTCGTAAAGCAGGTCTGCGCAATTTTGCGGATGTAGGCCCAGCACGAGGCATTCCAGAGGATGGACCCGTTGCCACAACGTGGTATTACTTATCTTAGTGCGGGGTCTGCTCGAGCACACTGCAGCACCGCAGATTCACCCCCTCTTTTGACTTAAAGGCGCTAAAGGCGCTTTAGGCAATGTTGTGCTGTCGCGTTAAAGGCGCAGTAACGAGACTCCGACGCCACAACGAAGGGGTCCAACGTGGACCGTCCAGGCACCACAACGAACAAAAAGTGCATTTGATTGGTTAAAAACGAAACTTATTATGAAGCGTTGATTGGATGAAAAGAACGCACGTAGCGAGCCTGCCTGCGGTTTGACAGTCCGTGTGGCTGCAGACCCATGACCAAGCAGTGGTCTGTCTAGCAAGCGGAGGTGAAGCGTGCGAGCCGTAGCGGGCTTAGGGTCGTGTCACCAGCGAGCGCAGCGAGCCTTTAGGGGTGTGTTGTGTTTAGGTTGGGGACAGGTTTTGCCCAATGGGAATGCGTTCTTCGTTGTGGTGCATGGACCCCTTCGTTGTGGTGCCTAGCCATAAATATCCTATTAGGGGCTGTTTTATTTGAGAATAAGTCGGGAATAGCGCCGGGCCGGAATAGCTATTCTACCGTAGAATAGCGTAGAATTTCTACGCTATTCAAACGAAACAGGTGGAGAATAAAGCCCCCAAAATAACTGGGGAAAAGAATATCCGTTATGGAGGGAAGCACGGCCGCCATTCACAAAAATCCCTCTCACCAACAATGCCCCAGCGGCTCCAGTTGCAGTTCTGTCACAGACAGCGCAGCACTGGTCGCGTGCTCGGCAGTCGAGCGCGCCGTGCTGAGGGCCCTAGCGGGCTCTAGAGGAGCATTGAATATGCTCTACCCTGCCGCAATGAGCCCCCGTATAGACCGGAGGTTTCTCATCTCGCCACGAAGGCTAGGCGCACTCCCAGCAGCGTCAGCACGGCTGGCTTGCGGAGTTAGGTGGTTCTTGACGGAGAGAAGAGGAAGCCCCCGCCATGTAGCTATTCCTGGGAATAACTTCTGAGCCAATAGGATCGTCGTATTTTGTCGTATTTAAGCGGGAGGAATAACTCCCGCTATTCTTATTCCAGTTATTCTCAAATGAAACAGGCCCTTATAGACGGAATTATTAGAAGCACAGCTGTACAGTAGTATTATCAATACACTGTACTAGAAATTACTTTATTCGTTCTCACTATTCTACATTAAAAGTTTTAGACTCGCTTTGATTTCCCAGCAAGGCAGTTCTCTTGCTGGGGCTATTGGACGGCCTATTATCCAGACAGTGCTGTACTGTAGCTTCTTTGTCTACCTTTTTCAAGTCTAGCCGCTGGCAAATTTGCATCGTAGTAGGTGGTGCGAGTGATACTGACTGAATGGCTGTGTTGTGCTGGGCTGAGTTGATGAACTCGGTGAGCAGCTCCTCCAAAATTGGCACGCAAATTATGAGCATTTAATGATCATGGGCACAATTTGAGGAGACGATATTTGCGTCTTCGCATATTGCGACCAATACAGCCCGTTAATGCATATATGTCTGGCATACTCGGCGCACAAATTTGCCGGGACCCAGATCTGGTGTCAACAAGCTGCCCTACCCCTAGATATATGTCGTGTGGCCATCATGAAGGTTTGACTTGCGATTTGCATAGTTTATGTTGATCATCACTCCTACATATGTAAACTTCACTCTGGGGGTGCATATATCTTCCGACGGATCGAAACGACGGTCATTTGCGAATTTGCCTCCGAGGAAGCAAGTCGACAGCAGAGCTCCGCTGCGAAAGGCGCGGTTGATTGTAGCCAAAGATATGTTACCGGTGGTCACAAAGACTCACATGTTGTGTGCATGCAGGCTATGGTGCGCCTCACCCATTCCGCTGCTCACTGGCAGCTTCGCTGCATGTTCGACACGTCCAGCGAGGACGAAAACACGCCGCCCAACGTCCGGACAAGCCCGCAGCACACCCAAGGCAGCAAGCGCAGCGAGCAACCCGCCGACTGCGCCAGCTCCTCTGGCACCGCGACCCCTCCATGGGTGCCGCCGGAGAAGTGCCAGCGCCGCTCCAAGGCAGTGACGAATCGACCGCCAAGCCCGGAGGCAACCCCCACCTGCGTCGCCGCCGACGACAAGCCGTCCAAGCGCCAGCCCCACGACGTCGTCGCCGTTTTTGCTGGAGACGCCGCCAACGTCGCCGGCGCGCCCCAGCCCACGCAAGGCGCTTCAGCCCCGCCAAGAAGGACGTCGTGCGCGGCGTGAAGCTGCTGCGCCGTACAGCCGTCGCCCGTCGGTGCCTCAGCGTCCGGACCGACCCGCTGGCGACCCACGTGGATCGATGAGCGCCAGCACGGATGTGGTGCGCCGCTCGCCACCGCAAGCACTGATCAGTTCGTGCCAGCTCGGTGGCCATATCACGTGGCCCACCTCCGCGAGCAGTTCAATCCATTGGCGACAGTCTTTCCGGCGATGCCACACCACGGGTGGTGCGACTGCCCGTCGCCGTGCCGCGTATACTCCTGCCGCAACTCGCGCATGCATCTGTATTGCAACATTAATTGTTGCCCCTACGGAGGCCTCTGCGGGAACGCGCTGGGCGAGTCGAACAAGATCTACCTGGGGAAGAATGTGCGCAGAAGGCGCTCGGAGTGGTCGCTGCGGAGGCCATTGAAGCTGGAGAAGTCCTCGGTCAATACCTCGGCGAGATGGAGCACGTCAGCGCTTATCGCGCGAATCGACCACGCAACAACGGCTATCGTTTGGTGATGAAGATACAGCCAGAGAGGCCCATGTACGCCGTTCGTGTGGCGATCAATGCAGAGAACATGGGCGGCCTCATGCGGTTCGTAAACCACTCTTGCGAGCCGCTGGCGAAGTTCGTCGATGTCTCCAACGGACGCCGCACCACCGTTGTCGTGGCGATCCCGGAAGACATTCGTCAGGGCCAAGAGGTGACGGTCGATTATGGCGACGACCTGTGGTTCATCTGCCGATGCGGATCGGACCGATGCCGCCATCGCCACCTCCAAGATGCTCAAGATCCGTAAGTGTGCGAAGGAGAAAGGAAGACAGAAGAGCGATCCAGACAAAAGAGCATGCAAGGAGATAGGTGTATTGACAGTTGTATAGGTGCGTAATGTGAACAAATAAAGATTGCATCGATGAGAAGAATTCGAGTCTCCTTTGCCTGACGTGTTGTATCTACGTTGCAGGTCGACGTGAATGCATGTTGCTCGCGCATGTACTTCGTGCCTACAGTGCTGTGTTGAAGCACGATCGGCTCACATCGATTTTCGCACCCATCGACGAGAAGGCGCATCGCAGTGAGCCCGCGCCAGAGTTCGCGCCTAATGACGAGATGATGGGCCCTTTGAAGATCTCGCGCGCGCAGCTCCGGCCTAGCCCTACAACGTACAAGTATGACATGAATTGGTGGCGAGGACGCCTTCGCACCAAGCAAGCTGCCATCGCCGCAAAGACGCTCACTTTACGTTTTGCCGAGCACCAAGCAATCCCCCACCCACCCCACCCCGACGCCCCACCTCCAAGCCCGGTACACGCGTTCAGCACTGCTGACTGCCCCGCTACGTAACGTGACTGACTCGAAGCTATCTGCTGGGTTTGTAGATGCCGAAGCACTCTGGTACCGCTAACTACACGATGTCCGACATCGATCGACTCTTCGCGCTCGTCGAGAAGATGCTGCCGCTGGGCAAGGACGAATGGGAGCGACTGGCGATGGCGTACAACGCAAACCGCCAACGCGGTGTGCTCGAGTGAGACTACGAGAGCCTTCGACGTAAGTTCAAGGTGCTTTACAGCGCAAGGAAGCCGACCGGCGTGCGGGAGATGCCCTCATATCAAGAAGGCGAAGGAGGTCAAGCTGGCCATCGACGCCAAGGCCAACGTCGTCGAGATGGACGACGAGGGCGACGACGACCAGCCCGACTTCTGTTTCGAGGTGGATCCGGACGACAGCTTGTACGAGGGCAGCGATGGCGACGGCGTGCAAGCACGTGGTGACGCTGGTGTGGACGGATCTACCAGCGTCGAGGCGCTGGGCTCCGACGAGTCGCTCGAAGTCGAGTCGACGGTGTCCAACCGCTCAACAAGCCGGGGCGAGTTCCAGGCCTTACTCACTTCGCCACTGCGCATGGAAGGTCTCGATGACCTTGTGCACACGCCATGTCCTGCACCCGGTCGAGCGGGGCCAAGTGCATGTCGTTCGGGCTCGGGAGGGCCACCGCCATCACGCAACGCGGCCGTCAATGCTACCAGCGGCGGAGCTTCGCTGCCAACGCAGCAACCTGCGACGCAAGCTGCTGCTGCTGTCAGCCGCAACGATCGCGAGGCGGCCAGGTACCCCAAGCTCCAGACGTCGTCGAGCCGACTTGGCGGTACTGATCTGTCAAGCTTTCGCGACACCGTTGGCGCCAAGCGCGCGAGAGAAGACGAGAAGGACACGGCCGAGGCAAGCTACGCCAAGCCTAAGAGGATCCGCGCCATGAAGGCGACCACCGCCCTCAAGTCGAAGTTGGACGGCTTCGAGAGCAACGCCAGCAGCATGCGCGGCTGCATCCTCGAAACGCTGCTGTTGCTGCGCGTGGAGAGCGAGAGGAAGGCTGAGGCCCGACTTCTGGAGGCGAAGGCCGATGCGGAGGTGCGTCGCCGCGAGGATAAGCTGGAAAGAGAAGATCGTGCGCGTCGCGACCGCGAGGAAGCGCGCGAACTCAGGACCTGCTACTACTGATTGGTACGCTGACCAAGAGGGCTGAAGACCGAGTCAACGAGCGTGCAAGCTCACTTGAGCGAGGCTAGCCATTCACATTGAATTTGTAGTTGTTCGTCACTTACTGCTAAGCCTTCAAATCGAATGTGTTGTTCATCATCATGTAGCAAGCTCATTGCAGTTGTCGCTTTTCAGTCTCCCCATTCTAGTCCATTGTAGCAACCACGATCAGCAAATGCAATTCATGCAGAAGGCGGTTGATGATAACGTAGACAGCGAAAGCGCTCAACTCATATTCGGAGAGAAACGTATGGATCCTTACAGAGTCAACATCAGCTTAGGCACAAACGACAACAAAGAGAAATATATTGTCCACATCTTGCAAGCACAAACATCATTAGCTAGACTCCTACTCGCTTGACGACGGCAACTCCATTTCGCCCGAGGACGTCGTTCGAATCTGCGAGATGCCGACCGTGCGCACACGCTAGTTAGCCATTCTGAACACGTTGCTGATTCTGCGCCCGCGGATGTTGGGGTCGTACGGCAGGGGAGGTTGAGGCGGCTGCACACCTTCTGCATGCTGTCCATGCCCCACTCAGCCGCCTGCCGTACAGACGTGATTGCATTGTGGAGCGTTCGCGCGGAGCTCCTGAGCGACGGCCGAATTCTCTCCAGGTCGCCGTCTTTCAGCGGTGTCAAAATGTGGCCCACCATGGCAGTCGAGCATGGAAAAGCAGAGTCCGACACCACGTTCATACGCGTATCAGGGCAGTACGCGGGGTCGAGCAACTTGGCGCGGAAGCCGAGCGAGGTTCCACGACCCGGGACAATTGTGCTTACTCCAAATGATACAGCCGTCAGCGGCGAAGCAGATCGTGCCAGTCACGAACACGGTGTACATGGCATTTTGCAGATCCGCATTCGACGGGATCTGGACCTACAGTGCAGTATTTGTTAGCGTGTAGCATTCTTAACAAAGCAAATAATGATTTCAAATGAAACTTACCCGGAAGTTCTTCCCATCCATAAACCCAAAGGTGTATTTGAGAAGTGGTTCGCGGGCCTCCACCAGCTTCGCCAACTCGGCTTGGCGAGCTGGGGACGGCCACGAGATCCGTGCGGGGGCGTATCCGCTCAGCGCCTGCGCCAGCGCTTCTTCGGCGCGCGCAAGCGTCCTCGACATCGTGCTTGGCGGGGCCCCAAACAGCATGCAAAGGGAGCTTTGCTCCATCGAGCCGACGTAGAAGCAGAGCACGAGGCCGAGCACCTGGTGGTGGTACTTCAGATTGGTTGGACGCGCGCGTGTCGTGTGGCGCGGAATTTAGTAGAAGCGGCTACACCGCTGCAGGAGCCGGTTGAAAACCGGCCTACAGCATTGCATGTCAGATAGAGAATAGCAGCAAGATAATCAGTCAATATAGATCGCACCTGGTCAAACTTGTCGTGTTCAGGAAGTTCACGTCGCTGCCGTACTTGTACACCATCATCCAGGCGGAGTCGTTCGGCGTGTCCAGGCGCTGGGTGGTCAGGTAGTGCCTGCTGCGCATAGCGTTCTTCCAAGCTTCCTCCACCAGGGCATGGTACACCTCTCTGCGAGCATGTACGGTAGATTGGGCTAGGGGTCTGTTTGGGCGCTTTCAGTCAGCTTTCATGAGGTGCTCGCAGCAGCAAGGGAATCGTCTCTAGAGGCCTGTGGCCGAGAAAATCTACCTTTTAGATATGCATGAGTTTATGGCTTCGGAGCAATGTACACCCTACCGAGCAAATTCATGAATGAGGCCGGAACTCCCATGGGGGGCCACAATTTGGAGCAACCTCTGCCAGCAGTGCATTGGTGTAGCATCCTATTGGTCTAATTATCTGCCAATCACATCTTACATACTTCTAATTGGTTGATCTATTAGCCAATCAGCATATGCCAACTGTCACGCCGCCAACAGAAGCCGAAAGAAGCCAAAGGGCCTCACTCTTCTTTTTTAAAGCGCTAGTGCTCAAGCCTCCCGATCAAGTCCCGCCGTGAAGCCACTACGCGTTGCGCACGCAGCAAGACCTACTGTAATGGGCTCCAATTACATAAGTAGGTAGATTGATAGTACATAAAGTAGTTAAGTCAGTACACGGCTAGCGGGTATTGACGGTCATCGTGATTGGCTGAATTGGGGAAGCCAGTCCCCATTTCAGCCAATCAGACGTTGACCTGCATTTGAGTGGCTCACATGAGACCAGGGGTAGCCGCCCTGGTCCTAACATAAAACAGAGTTGATTTTACCCAAGACTGACTGCTTGGTCTCATTAAATCCGAGTCTAAAGTAAGCTTCCTCACCGCTACGTGTAAGTTAGTGACGGGCACGCACCTGGCCCGTTACACCTACCGTGCCCCCCCCAATCGCCAGCGCCGTAGCTCAAAGGAAGAGCGCCGAGCTTCGGCTCTGGAGACGCCCGTTCAATTCGGGCCGGCGCTAATCATCACAGCTGGGAGAGAGGAGGACGGTGTGGAGCTGCGCTGCGTGCGACGCTGCTTGTGAGCTCAAACGCTGCAAGGGGATGGGCGTACCAACATGCTGGTGCTATTGCGTTTTGCAGTGTAGTTGTGTGTGCTAATTCTATCGCTTTGTGTTTGATCTGCTTGCATTTGCATGGGAGAGTTCTAACGGCCTAGACGTGACCTACTACGGGAAGGATGTTGTGCGTGTCTACAGGGGCGGGGTCTTGGATGCTTCCGATCGCGATGAGGTGCTTGTAGGCCATGATACGCTCGGCTAAGACGCCGGTCTTGTGCAGCGGTCGCTGTGCGCGGAGCACGCTTTCAGAGCCTTTTGCCTTGATGCTGCGGGACGCCAAGAAACGCAGCAGAGCTGCCTCCGCGCGCGTACAAACCTCCAGCGCCTGGGTCTTGTAGTCCTTCGAGGTTTCGTCGAGGATGAAGCCACCGTCCAGAAAGAGCTTCATGAATGCGACGACGTGCCGCGACTCGGACTTCTTGCGGCGGTCGCTTGAGTCCCAGACGCGTGGCATCCGTGTATACCACTCGTACCACGTCGTCGAAAGGTTTGTAGCGGCTGTCTTCCTGCGCTTGGGCTTGGGTTGCTCTTCTAATGCGATGGGTGCTTGCGTTTCTTCAGCGTTTTCTTGAATCTGTTTAGGCTTCAGTAGAGCGGTCTCCACAACCATTAGGCGAGCGTTCAACGCGCGATTCATCGCGATAAGCTCCTTAATGATAGCTTCGTGATGACACCCCCGACATTGCTCCTGCTTCTCTTCTTCATGCTTCCGCTTCGTGTCAGGTTGAGGCGGCGAGCGGTTCAGGGCTGTAGCCCAAGCCAGCAGGTCCGCTCGCGGGATTCCAGCGATGTCCAAGCACTCTTCAACGCGCGTCACGATCGGAGCGGCCGGCGACAGAGCTTTCAGCTGCGGGAAGTAGTTGATCAAGTGCGCGGTGAGTACTGCGAGGACCTTCCGACTGACGTTGAACTGGCGATCGGTGTGACCCAAGCATGTACTGTACAGGAGTTCCTGAAAACGCGCGAGGTGTTCCTGGGTCGTGTGGTCAAGCGCTTCGACGTCGATAACCTTGGAGTCGTCGTTTACTTCCCAGCCGCTCAGCACGCGCGCTACCTTCCGGTCCTCCTGCGGCGTGTTGAAGACGTACGCGAAGGCCTTGTTAACCTTGCTCATTTCCCAGGCACCCCTGTCGAATATCCACTGCGCCGCCAGCTTCTCGTCCGCGTTCGCGTGCTGCGCACCTCCTCTTCGGAAGGAGTGCGGCGTCAAGTCGCCAGTAGCACCTGACGGGTCGGCGACGCGCTTCAAGAAGCGGTTGACGTACGCCTGTACGCCATCTTCACCTTGACCAAACGCCTTCTCACTGAAGCTGGCAGCAGCGGGAGGCGTGGTGGTGGCAGCAGTAGCGGCAGAGCTTGGTGGGGACGTGGCATCGACGGTGGACGCGGTCGCTAGCGCAACACCAAGGGATGTCGGCTCCGCTTCCAGCAGATCGACAAGTGGCGCTCCGGCATCCAGTCCTTGGACCTTGGTCGACACGAGCTCGGGGCTGGCTCAGAACAGAGCCGCACGGCGCGTCTTGCGTAGCCAGAGCGACAGCAAACGCGAGGAGAGGGCAGGTAAGGAAGTCAGTTTAGTCGGGGACAAGCTTAAAACCTTGCTCATCATCCGTCTTGAAACGAAGCAGGCGCACGTAGAAGGCGCCGTCCGCCGACACGGATACGTGCTGCTTCTGGATGTAGCCGAGGTCGGACGATCTTCCGAAGCAATGGCAAATCAAGCACCCAAGCGCAGAATCCTGGTAGTCAGAATTCACGCGCGCAGTGCTGTAGACAAACTCAGTTAGCGCACGTAAGTCATCCTTCGTATCCGCCCTTTTCTCTTTTCAAAAATGTTTATCTAGAGTTTTGCTTTGCTTCAGAAGCTGTAGCTCCGTCGTCTTTCTGACGTGCGGATACAGATCGAAAAGCCAAAAGTAGTATAGTGTGGTATAGCAGTACACACAAAATCGTCAGTTGTGGTAACTTGGCTACAAACACAACAATAGCCGAGCTGGTCGGCTTTGTTGGCCTGCGCCGGGTTGCCCCCGAGCGGTTCGGCCCAACCGGGACAGCGGGTGTCTCGCCTCTCGCCGAGACCTGCCAACCAAGATCACCTCCCCGGAGAACCGCCGAGTTCGACGGTCTCCGTTCACACAACCCTGTGCCCTCCACCGAAGGATGGACGACGGCGCACGGAGCGCTTTACAGGTCGCCGAGAGCAAAGGCTTCTCGACTCAGCAATCAGTGCCCGGGACGTACGGGAACACCGGCTCGCAGCGGGGCGAGACTTTCCTTCGCGCTTGGCGAGACACGCGCCCAACCCGGGCCGACCTTTATCTCTTGGCGCTGCCAGCCGAGTACCCTACAAGCTTATGCCTCTCGGGTACCGGCAGCAGACATAATCCGGCCCCGCGCAGGGACTTACCGGAACGTATGCACGTGTGTTAGGCCTAGAAAATTCTGCTCTGTTGTCTGTTATCTTTGTCGGGCGCCCTGAAGGGGCGTCTCCACTACTCCTAAGCTCCTATACAAATACCAAATGAAAGTGGGCGGTTTTGGATCTCAGCCGACCCTTCGCTGAGCTCGGCGATGCTTGGGCTCGGCTGGTCCGGATAAGCCGTCCGGATAATCCTTGAACTCGGCTGAGCCGGATAACTCGTCCGGATAGGCTAGTGAACTCGGCTGAGCTCGGCTATCCGGTACAGTGTACCACTCCAGCCGAGTTGGTCTCGCGAAATCTGGTGTTTCCTACACCACAATAGAGAAGCACAACATAAGTCATTTTTATCACATTGTACTTTTTCTTTTCACGTATCTCTATCCACGAGTCATTTCCTTACATCACAAAATCGTACACTTTATATAAAAATGTCTTCTTTATCCATTTTTGGTACTTCAGAACCCATTCTACTAATTTTGATCACCCTTATAAAGCATAGCACCAAAGCGTACCCAATCACCCCATCTCTTATGTTACATCAATCAAAATTCCTTAGTACCAAAACACACCCAATCACGCCATCTCTTGTGTTACATCAAACCCAATTCCTTAGCACCAAACATCACCAATCGTCCCATCTCTTGCGCTACACTGGTTCAAATTTCATAACATTACACCGCAAGCAATACACCCCTCTGTAGCAAATAACGTCGCGCTACAACGTGATTTGAACTCCAACAAATCGAAGTTTTATTCTGATAAATATAAAGTTACTAATATATAGAACCATGGTTTACTCACACGAAAAATACATTGAACGAAAAGAGGCAATTCAAGCCGCGCAAAAACGATTTTATCTAAAACATCGCGAGAAAAGGCTTGAAAAGCAGAAGCAACATGATCAAGAGCACAAAGAAGAAATTAGTAGATGGCATAAAGAGTACTACAAACTAAAGCGTAGTCGAGTCAAGTTCGATTCAGGAAACGAGACACTGCTAACTACCGCAGAGTAATTCACTCTATTTTTTCAATTTTTTTGGCTATTATTTTTTTTTAGCTGTACAACTGATCAATGGCAGTCACCAGCTCAGGAAATTTTTCATTGAAAGATGAATTTTGGCATATCCAATCAGCATATCTTTTATCAATCGCAAATACTTGTTTGATGGTTTTACCCTTGTACTTTCCGAACGTTAAGACGTAACTACCATCATTATTACCCAATTTACTCTTAAGATAGAGCTATAAAAAATACAAAATTAATTATATAATGGCACTCTATAGTATGATATTAAGTGAAAAGGTCGAGATGGTGACTTATAGTCCTGTTTCAAAAACATTTATCATTCACTTCACGGAAGGAGAGGTTTATACCAAACGGGTTGATATAGGCACAGCTATTGATTTACTGCAAGTCAAGTACAACGCATCATCCATGAAGCTAAAAAAAAGGTGACTTTCTTGTGTCGCAGCATTTAGAAATTTAGTTAGTTTGTATTCTAGTACCTCACCGGTTAGTCTATTGTACGACATCTCATTTTCAAACGCGACAAGTACAATCATGTTTGTACCTTGCGACGAAGCATTGGTTCCCATAATCTGAATAGACTGCGGGATATCTTTCTCTGTTAAGCGGCTAACATCAGCAATAAGAACACGATTGGTC
Organism: Phytophthora melonis; assembly: GCA_024211575.1. Classification (NCBI taxonomy): domain Eukaryota; phylum Oomycota; class Peronosporomycetes; order Peronosporales; family Peronosporaceae; genus Phytophthora; species Phytophthora melonis. The sequence goes on from JAMXKT010000047.1 coordinate 91,993, forward strand.
TGCGACCAAGTCTGGTAATCAATTAGACCATTTGCAAGCTCTTGTCTTTCATCACCGTTGATAGATGCAAGCTTTGAAAACTCATTGCAGAAATCCATGAAATCATAGTCATAGTTGAGATCGAAAGTGTTCGACGAACCAATTTTAACATTGAAGTTACGAATTGAAGAGCCAGGTTGAACGGTCCAAGGAGCGGAATCGAATGGAGATTGGAATTGCTGAACTTGAGACGAAACAAAGTTACCTGCCGATGTTTCTGCAAATGGAAGTAGAGCGACATATTTGGACTGGCAGATAGTTGAAGATCAAATGCTACATTTTGCTGACCAGTGCTTACACCAGTACCAGCCTTCTGTGAAAATCATTAAGCATAGTAATCTAGGTAACGAACCATCTTTACAGGCTTGGAAATAATCGCCTGAGGATTTTCGAGGTCAACAAAAGGCACATAAAGGCGAGCCGTACTGAAAGGGAAGTACGTATTATCCGCTTCTAGACTGTTACTGACTATGCCCCATGCAACCGTAATCTGACCCTGAGCAGCAGTCGTAGATTAGGGATCCCATTATTGTTAGGAGAGCCACTAGCGGTTGATGCAACCATGATAGGGCACGTAAGGCCTGAATTTAGAGTTGTCGATGCAAGGGTCATTGCTTTGTTGTTTGAAGCACCACCAGTACCGAAGTTAATAACACTGCTTCTTTGGTTTACACGAAGGCGCATACGGATTTGAGGATTAGCCATTAGGTAAAGTTCCTTGAAGATAGGGTGAAGATCAACCAAGCGGATCTTAAGCATGTAGTTCCAGCTACCAGCAATGGCACCAGCTGCGGTACCGCCTGTTACGAACGCACCGCGACCGAATTGATTAGCAAGTGTGTTAGCCACACCAGAAGCAAGCGTAGGCCATCCATTAGTGTTCTTACCACCAGCTGTAGTAGGATTAGCTAGAAGTCGTTTGACAAAGCCTTCATTAGCGGGTAGAACACCTGCCCCCGTATCAACAGTTCAGGAATTCGGTCACAGCCGATTGGATGAAAATATGCCCGAATTCCAAATGACTGGCATTTGGAATTCGGGCATATTTTCATCCAATCGGCTGTGACCGAATTCCTATCCCTCCCTCTACAATCTTGTGCAACTCACGACTGCCCGTGCCATTACATAGGTCGCATGGAACCTGTACGCGACGACCTCTGCTGCTGGTGTGGTGCCGCGCCGTGCGACTGGGAGAACTACGCGGAAGAGCTGTGGCTGGCGGCCGGACGAGTGCAGCGGCGCAACCACTGCAACCGCGTGCTGCGGCAGACGCTGAGTCGTCTTTATGTCTATCAGAAGGCCGGCAACCTCCGCGGACCCGTACCTCGCTGCGTGGCGAAGAAGCTGAGGGAGTATTGGCCGGACTCGCCCAAGGTATGAACGATGTATATTGTGCTTATGGTTCTGGTAGTTTGAGTTTCTCAATAGGTGTGATCGTCTTATTGCTTTTCTTACGTGTGAAGGTGACGGGGTCGTCGGTTGAGGCTCGACAGAGCGCTTCCAGTGCAGACCGTAGCTGAGGTGAGTTTTTGAGCGCGTCTTTGTTGTGAAAGGCTGTGAAACACTCCACGTGAAAACCAACCTCACACTTTGTGCACCCATATCGGGACTTCTTCTTGATGTTTCGTACACTGCAGAGCTGGCCGAGCAGCTTGCCATTGCTGTGCTCGGTGGAATTAGGCGTTATCATGTGGAGTGACATGCCCATGCCAACTATCTCCTCCAGCGTCTCGGTGGCACGCTGCTTCTGTTGCAACTCGCGCCGACGCTTGTTCTGCTTTTCGCCACTGGTAAGTACGTCGGCTATTCTGCGTTTGAACTCGCGCAAAGATACACCCTTTGCTGCGTCTGGCTTGACTGTGCTGAGTAACGTTTGTGCGTTTATTATGGCAAGGTCCATTAGCCACGTGAACATCGTCATGCCAAGTCGCTTTTCACGCCGACGAATTGGATTAGTGCTGCGCAGCTGATCAACGCGATCGACCGCGTTCATACAAAGGTTGTATGCAGCAATTACAGTCGGTGCCATGAATACTTTGCGGTGCAACATTCGATCTTCAGTCCAGCGTTGGATTGGATAGGTACCGTGGCAGCAAAATACAGCTTCGGCAGATGTCGAGGGCAGTGTCAGTGCAGAGGGCGTAGCCTTCAAGTCATTAGTGTAGAAGATGACCACTTTTCGATCCTTGTACACGATGTAACCGGCCCGTTCAGCTTGCAGAATCGCTGGGTCATATTGAGTTCGTTTTGACTTGGCTAGTCGACGCTGAGCGCTCTGATGAGCTTTCTTCTTCGCCTCCCAGCCTGGCTCTGGGTCCACTGCTGCAACTAACTCCCAGGTTCCTCGCTCCCCAGCTCCAACGCGTGCAATCGCTGCTGCCACGACGACCTTATTCCATTTGTCTACCAAGTTGATACGCACTGTCCCCAGCAAGTGCATCTCACCGTCCGTAAATTTCAGTAGTGCTTGAGCAAATGTGTGACGAGTGTAAAAGTTATCCGAAACAACAAGCGGTACCCAGTAGGAGATCGCACAGCACGAGTTTGATGGCCAGCCATGGCAATCCACATAGCTGTCGCCGAGTCCGGCTCGATGGATACATCTTCCGCCCGCAGTGTGTTGTACAATGGAGCCCTCAATGTTGGAAACAGGTTCGTGTAGCGCTCCGCCGGTGTGGACGGCATGCTGTTGCCGGACGAGTTGTCCCATAGCGCATGCACGTATAGCGAGTTCCACCCCACTACAGCATAAAAGCGAACCCCGTATTTGTCGGGTTTGGATGGCATATATGTCTTTGCCCGCGTCCGCGCCTTCGTCCGTACAGTCATTTCATCGATAGTGCTCACACCGATAGGAACAACAAACTCTGCAAATTGTTGCTGGAAATGCTCCATTATTCCACGGCAACGCCAAAGCGGATCCCGCTCTTTGTCAAACGATGGCGGTTGAGGTGCATGTAGAGCGAGGGCACCTCGAATCTGTTGAAACCGGTTTCTAGACATAGTCTCAATGAATGCCTGCTGCCCGTGAAAGCGGCGTTCGGACCAGAATTCTGCTATCTCATTCAAGGGACAGATGCTCATCGCGATCTCGAGGCCTAAGTAAGCATTGAACTCGCTTTCAGTGATCTTTGCGTGCCCTTCCTCCACTAACACGTCCGATGTCCACTTCCGAAGCCGTTCCTTGAACACGGCCGTAAAAAATAAATAGAAAATGCCGTACTCCGCCTTCTTGTCATATGCCTTCGCTACTTGGTCGGTTATCGTCACATGGAGGCCACTGGTGTTGCGAAGTGAGGCGATGTACTCCTCGGCCATGGTGCGGCCCTCGGACGCGTTGGTGGCGGGCATGCCTCCTCCGCCGGCATGACCTCCTTCGTCAGCGCGGGCTGACACTCCATCGTCCGAAGCAACGCTGCCGCAGTCGTCTTCTTCGTCAGCTTCAACCTCCCAGTCTCCTGTCAGGTCCTCCTCAGCCATGGGTGAGCTCGTCGCGGCGTCTGTTTTGTTTTGAGCGTGCAAAGGAGGAAAGGAACCTCTAACGAGCTAATATAAGTGCACTCAGGCAGTAGCAGAACCCTAAGTGATGGTATGATAGAGGTCTGGATGGACCTCTACGAACGTCAACGCGCCGATCTGCGGTAAGGGCTAGTGATTATTGTCCAATGGCAATTATCAACGGAACCTGGTAGAGGTCTAAGGGGACCTCTATCAAGCATGGGAGCTAAAGGGTACCAACGCTGATATTTCTTCCGCTTTTTATCAAGCATGGGAGCTAAAGGGTTAACCCTTTAGCTCCCATGCTTGATAAAAAGCGGAAGAAATATCAGCGTTGGTATTCGAGTATCCATCACCACTTGTACTTGTACCATCGCTACTAAATACTAGTGAGACAGAGGTGTCAGGGTATAGGAAGGCTTCAGCACCATACTTTTGAACATAATCAAGGCTGGCTTCCGTTTGAGCACGGAGATTATTAGCAAATAGCTTGTATTCACTCATTGAAATAACACTCTTACCGTTAAGCTCTAGACTAAGGCTATCAATAACATTCCAAACACCGCATTTAAGACCAACCGAGAGGCGATTAGCGGGGTTGCTAAGCGCGATACTGCCATGAGTATTCTTCATTGTCACCTTGTAAGGAATCATGATGTATGCATCGCGGAGGCAACCAAAACCCTCTGCACCATTTAGCTGAGAGGTAGCATCAATTGTAATAATACCATTAGTGTAAGAACCTTGATTAATATCGATTACATACGGTACACGCTTACGCGACGATACGCGCACGGAAGGGTCAGCCTTCAGAGAAGACTGACATAAGAATTGATCAGCTAGCTGAGTATCAGATATGTTGGATAGCTGTTCGAGTTAGACTATATCTTAGTTAGTATAAGGATCTAAAAATAAAATAATTATGGATCTCGTTAAAGGTGTTACTAGGGACCATGAGCTTATCAAACTTGCCGATATGCTTGACGTTCATTTGGACAATATCTATGAGTCTAGCGAGGTTACTAAGCCGCTACCTAAGGAAGGCTCTTTCTTAATTTTACTACGCAAACCTAACATGGATGTAGGACACTGGACAGCAGTTCATAATCATGAATACTTCGATTCAATGGGGGGAGGCCCGCCAACGTCTTACAAGGTTGGTAAGTATAACGAAATACAAACGCAATCAGCGCATGGTGATTACTGTGGTATATGGTGTCTGTTATGGCTATATTGTAAACAAAAAATAGAATGGATCTATTCAAGCGATTTCACAATCTAAATATTGTTGTTCTCTAGTTCAGAATTAAATAAAACTCAAAGTTTCTCTTTGTTGAATAATATAATCATGGTGTTCAAGGAGTTAGCTGTTTTGGTAAGTATCCCTGAGTCTAAGCTCAAACGAGCATTCAAGACAGGTAAACTATCGTTGACAAAGGATGAGTTAGCGGGTACGGGTGCTACATTACATTTGCATCCCGAATCTTACACTAAAGCGTTAAAGGCGCGTAAATCAGGAAAAGATATCCGTCTATCAATAACCAAAAAAGAAATTGGATATCCATTTAAACATCTAAATGGTGGTGGTACCGCAATACTCATGTCAAAGGGGGCTACATGTCATAGGCGGGTATCGTGGAAAGGGCACCGTACCTGCAGATAGACATTTTAGGCAATTTTAGGCACTTGCTGCCGATATCCTATTTTAGGACTATTTTAGGATATTTGTGATCTACAGCCATTGAGACGCTAGACACCAGTCATTCTCGCATTCCATTTTGGCAAGATTGTTGCCCACCAGTAGTCTGAGCGTGCCAGCTTGACCAACCAGTTCTACCCTGTGGTTTGCAAGTTAGGCTGCGCATCAAATGCCACAACTCAATTTGCTCTCCGATGCGGAGAGGACGAAAACGGATGCACGGCGTCGGCCGCAGCCGCCAGCTATTCCAACGGCAGGCGTACACAGTAGAGTTCAAAATTCAAGTCATCCAGCACTTCGAGGCTTCAGGCAGCATGAGTGCGACTCTGGACCGGTTCTTCGACGGCATGAACGAGGCAAAGCGGGCCAACAAAGCCAAGTGGATCGGCATGCGCTGTGCCCTAGAGGAGCGCGCACAAAATGGCCGGCTCGCATCCCAATCCCGCGGTCGGGCTCCAGGTCTTGGCTTGACCCTTCCCAGCGAGGTGGAGCAGCGTATCGTCAAGTGGGTCAACGACTTCCGGCGTGAAGGCTTCCCGATCTCGGCTCTCATGTTGAAGCTACAGGCGTTGGAGATAGCTCAAGCCACTGGCATCCCACCGGACTATTTCTCGGCGTCGTGGCAATGGCGTCGAGGGTTCACGCGCCGGCATAGGCTCTCCTTCAGAGCTCGAACCCACTTTGGCCAAAGGCGCCTCCTGCAGCAGCGATACGTGCCGCCTCATTTGCTAGAGAGGTCCGCCACAAGGCGTACGCTGAGGGTATTACCAAGATCTACAATGCCGACCAGACAGGAATTTTCTTTGAGATGCTACCGCGAACGACGCTCGCGCCAACCGGCTCCAGAACGGTTTGGGTGAAGAGCTGCAAGAAAGACAAAGAACGCATCACAGCAATGATTTTGGGCGACTCTGAAGGAAACAAGTATACCCCGTTCCTCATGCTGAAGTCGAAGCCGTCAAAGGTACCAGACGTGCGTGCTGAAAACGCACGTATTCGTCACGGCTTTGGGCATCATGTCTGGAAGGAAATTGAAGCTCTTCAACAAGAACACGACGTACAGATATACGGAAATGAGGCTGTTTGGTGGACGGGAGATATGACTCTCGAGTTCCTGCGATTTCATTTCGGCCACCGCGACCCATTAAGCCCTCCTGTTATGTTGCTCCTCGACGACTTCAGTGGCCACTGGGTTGATGGCGTGGTTCACTACGCTCGATCTCTAAATGTGGTGCTGCAGAAGGTGCCTCCCGGGCTAACGTGGCTAAGTCAGCCCGCGGATGCTGTTTGGATCAAGCCCCTGAAAGATCGTTTGCGCGGCGCCTGGGTAGCGTTTCTGCGGAACCAACTGAAGCTCTACTCTACAAGCAACAGCACCGAGAAGTTCACGATGTCCGCGCCCCAGCGATCGACTATCGTGGAATGGGTTGTGTCCGCCTGGGAAGCGCTTTCCGCGACCACCATCTCGGCAGGTGTGGTTTAACGGGAGCGGGGGACGATCCAGCTAGCTACGAGTTAGAAGACGAGGAGGAGGTGCTGACCTCTATCAACGAAGTCACCAGTCAACTCGAGCAGCTACAAGTATTTGAACTTGTCGTTGAAGCCGACATTGTTGAGAGTGCTGATGTCTAGAATTATGTTTTTACATAAGCTTGCATAATTCCATGTCATAAGCGAATTCATATGTTGCACAAGTACCGTCGTTTTTGACCCCCCTCTATGACATGAGCATTGCGGTATGCATGGTGCATCTATCATCAGTAAGATCTGGGGCGGTATTAAATCAGCTTATAAGTTTGCTAAAGACAGTGGCATACTGTCGAAAGCTGTAGATGCGGCTGTACCTGCTTTAGCAACATATGCTGGCCAACCAACAGCAGCTATCCCCGCAAGAGCAGCGATCAAGTCACTAACCGGTATTGACGTTAAGGGGTACGATAGTGACTCGGATACCGAAGGCGGTCGCATTAGTATGGATGATATCAAACAAGGAGCTAAGAGAGCGTTAGGATATGCTAAAAAGAAGGGCATCATTACTGATTTAGTTGATCTCAGAGAGCGTAAGCTTATTGACAAGGCTACGAAACCGGAACATTGATATGATTAAGTACGTTCGCAGAGGTTGCAGCGGGGCTGCCGTAGCTTTAGCGTCAGAGGAAGACGTAACAGACTCACAGAGTCGCGGCTAAAGATAGCCCGTTCTAATACCAGAACGCACGAGTCCGTACTCCCTACGGACTCCAAGAGTCAACCCTTAACTCTTAGCTGTGAATCTTAAACTGAATGTATTTCTCTTTATCGCGGCAAAGCCGCCTTCGGTGTAAATGTATCTGGTTCACTATCTAGCATAGTGAACCCTAGTCATATGCATAATCTGTGGCTCTGAAGCCATGTACTGATTCTCCTACTGAAATAGGTTAGACAGTGTACGCCACACAAGCCTCTGTGTGCCACACTTCGTAACCCTTCGGGTAACATTCGTGTAACCCCGTTACACCCTCCCCCACCAAACTGTGGACACGGGTGTTCACGCTTAACGGTCAACGACCGGGTCTTGTTCCGTCAAGCCTCCTTCTCGAACGAGTCAATCCACATCGTGTGGACGTCTCTGAGAACTTCTCGGCGCAACGCGCCCTCACATGACTTCAAGTCATAACGCCTTTTGGTCTTTCGACCGCAGAAACCCTCTCGCGAGGTCCGCCTCGGAGCCTCGCTCCTCTCGCGCTTCGGCACCTCGTGCCTGCGAACCCCCAAGCCCCGGCGCAGGTGCGCACACCGACCGCGCCTCCCAGGCTCTCGGTCTCCCAGTACTTCGCGGCGCAACGCCTCAAGCAACGCTCGCGGCGAGCACGCCCCAGCTCCCCTCGAGCACTAGCCCATCAGACCATGGACCTCAAAGATCTCTTCGGAGATGAGGAGGAGGGCGAGGTGGACTACAGCGAGTCCGATGTCGGCTCTCCGAGCCATGAGGGTGAAGCAGCGTCCCCACAACGCTCCCCGAACCGCCGCGACGCTTCGCCCACGTCGCCGGCACAACGCGAAGGTGGCACGTCGGCCACAGTTGGCTCGTCGAGCTCCCGCGACCAAGAGCGCCGCGCGCGAACTTCTCCTGCGCGCTCGTCGAGCCATCTCTCCACTGAGCGCACTGCGCCGTTGAGGGAGGAGCCGCGGCCACCGCTGCGCACTCCAAATCCGTTCCCTGAACGCTCTTCCGGGCTCCGCGAGCTGCGCGAGCTCACTGAGTCACGGTACTCGTCGCCTCGTGCGGAGGAAGCGCCCTTGGGCCCCGTCATCTCCAACCATTTGGACGAGGCTCAATCCGAGCGGGTTGCGGCGCAGCTGGCCTCCATGCGCCCCAGCGCCCCGAGTTGCGGCCCCTGCTGAGCCCCAGCACCGCCGAGTACGGCTTTCGGCCTCGTGACCCCGCGGAGGCATGCCGTCAGGCATTCCAGCCGACGCTGGCTCAGCATGTCATTGGGCCTGCGGCCCGTACTCCGGAGGAGATCGCTCTTCGAACGTCTCTACGACAGCGACTCTTGACTCCACAGTCTACGACTGTCTCCGAGTACCGCGAGCGGTTGCGCCTGCAAGGCAAGGTTGTCCGTGCCCGCAATACGGACGTACCCTGTGGTGCTCAGCCCGGGCGAAAGCCTGACCGAACACGAGGCTCAGTTCGAGCTCTGGGCGGAGAAGAAGAAGAAGCTTAGCTCCATGGATGCTCTTCGAGCTAGCTTCAGCGAAGTGGATGTTCGTATCGAACGCAAGCTCCGCTTCGACTTTGCGAAGGTCCGAGCCAAACGCAGCCTCTCGGCCAACGCTCAGCCGCAGACTCATTCTAGCGCTGCGCGCTTCGCTCCTTTGAGCCCTCCAGTCGCTCCTGCCCGTGAGGGCGTGAGCGCTGTGGCTCAGGGCCAACCTCGGAGCAATGTGGCTGACCCAGCAGCTCCCCAGCCTATTGCGGGGAAGCGCGGGACGACCGGCATGCCGGCCTCGAGCCCACGGGGCGCTGGTGATCAAGCCGATCAAAAGCGTTCACGACGTCTGGGCAGTCTTGGCGAAGGGGCACCTCAAACTCCCATGAGTTCTCTGAGTGTGGGTACCCTCGCCGCTTCACCAGATACTGGTTTTGACCCCGGCACCGCCGCTTCGCCAGCAGGCGCTCCACATGGTAGTGAAGGTTCCCTTGCTCATCGAGCAGCGCCGGTGGATGACGCACCAAGCCGCCTCGCGACGTTTGACGAGTTATACGAGGTTCAGCAACAAACGACTCGTCTTCGGGACCATGTCCAGGATGTCGATGCGCGTCTCGCACGTACTGCCACGGAGCTCGACGAGCTTGCTCGAGACTTGAGCTGGGTTCAAGTGCCTCGCGAGGTCTGGGACCGGCTCCGACACTTGGAGAGCTGGGTGCAGTACTATGGCGATCGCGACGACCGTCGTAGCCAGGAGCTCTCCGAGCTTCGACGTCAGCAGGCTGCATTGCAGGGTCAGATTGACCTTCTGGCCCACATGCAGGGCCCGCCCGCTGCGCTTCCTGCGCCGGGGCCCCTGTGCCTGCGGCACTTCCGACTCCGACTCTGCCCTCAGGGCTCGCGGCACCACCGATGCCGAGCCTTCCGCCTGCAGCGCCTGCAATGATGGTCGCGTCTGCGACGCCTGCGTCCTCGACGCTCGCGACCTCCGCGCCTGCGACCTCGTCGCCCTCGGTGCCTCCATCTGCACCTGCGTCGGGTCATGGTACGGCTTGAGCAAGCCCACGTAGAAGACGGGGTGCGTCCGCATCTTCTTCGGAAGATTGAGCGTGTACGCAAGGCCCTTCCTGGCCACGACCTTGAAAGGTCCAATGAAGCGCGGGCGCAACTTCGTCTTGAAGACAGCGGACACTGCATGTGTAGGTAGGTTCTTAGCATTTAGCAATACCAGGTCCCCGACCTCATAACTGTCAACATTGCCTCTGCCTTTAGCATCTGCATGTTCCTTTGCTTGTCTTGGCGCTCAGCCATTGCGTCACGCACGTGTCGTAAGACACTCAAGCGCGTCGACAAGAAAGTGTCAACCTGTTTACGAACAGTAGCCGGGCTGACATCAGCTAGCCGATCAGCTAAATCGGCTTCCTCTCCCCACAAGCCCGAGGCCACCACGTGGCGGCGTCAGCGGGACGCAGGGATGAGACAAGCTGTTCACATAGAACGGCGTGTAGCCGGTCGAGGCATGCACGGCGTTATTCAACGCAAACTCAACGAGTGGCAGCATAGCGCTCCAACGCTTCGGCGTCTCAGCGCAAATGCTGCGGAGCACGTCCTCGACGACGCGATTCACTCGCTCCGTATGACCATCGGTCTGCGGGTGATCCGCCGTGGACATGTCCAGCTTGGTGCCAAGCACCGCAAAGACCGCGCTCCAGAAGTTGCCTTTGAAGCGGGGGTCTCGGTCCGAGACAATCGACTCAGGGAGTCCGTGTTGTCTAAACACTCGGTCCAAGAACAGCGTTGCTGTACCCTTACCGTCGATGGTATCCGGCACAGCCGCAATGTGAGCCATCTTGCTCAGTCGGTCTACAAAGACCACGACTCCAGTGTTGCCCGCCGCATCCGCCGGCAGGCCAAACACAAAGTCCATACTCATGGATTGCCAACAGCCCGAAGGGTCAGGCAAGCTTGCCAACGGGGCTGCAGCATGGGGTGACGACTTCACTCGCTGACACGTCTCGCACGTGCGCACATAAGTGCTCGTCCCCTTGTACATCTTCGGCCACCAGTAGTGGGTGCTCACCGAGCTGTAGGTCTTCTCACGGCCAAGATGGCCAGCCACCGGCGTGTCGTGGGCCTCATAGAGGATACGATACTTCAGGTCCTCATCATGAGGAATGACCACGCGTGGCGTGTCCTCGGAGCCAGTACTGTAGAACAGCAGGCCACCATCGAGGGTGTAGCGATGCAAACGCGCGCGCACTCGCGCCGACAATTCAATGTCCGAGTCTTGAAACTCCTTGCTCCCGAGAGCCTTCAGCAACGCGACACAAGTGTCATCCTTGGCATAAGCCGTTCGGATCAGATCCGGTAACGACGAAGTCACGGTCATTACTTGAGCCAGCTCATAATCCGGTCTGCGCGACAGCGCGTCCGCGAGGACATTCTGCCTGCCAGGCTTGTACTTCACCTCGAAGTTGTACTCCGCGAAGAAGGACAGCCAACGGGCCATCCTTTGCGAGAGATGAGGCGACTGAGTCGCAGTGCGTAACGACGCGTGATCCGTGTAAATCACGAACGGCTGAGAGCCCAACAGGTGAACCCTGAACTTGACGAGCGCATACTTCATCGCAAGTAGCTCTTTGTCGTGGACAGGATAGTTCTTCTCAGCAGCCTTCAGCTGACGAGATTCGAACGCCACCACGCGCTCGCGCCCCTTGGCGTCTGCTTGTAGCAGGGCACAGCCGATGGCAAAGTCCGAGGCGTCACAGACGACACGAAACGGATGAGCGGGGTCTGGCAAAGCCAGAATAGGCGCATGAAGGAGACTATCCTTAATTGCCGCAAACGCATCTTGATGCTCGGTGTTCCAACACCACTCCGCGTCCTTCTTCAGGAGATTGGAGAGTGGCCGAGCCATCTCAGCGTAACTTGTGCAAGTAATTGGCCAAGCCAAGCCACTTGCGAAGATCCTTCTGGTTCTGGGGAACCGGCCAGTCAACAATGGCCTTGACCTTGACCGGGTCGGCCCTCAGGCCCCGCTTCCGGATGAAGCACCCTAAGAAGGGAATCTCTTCTGCTCCGAAGATACATTTGTCAATGTTGGCATACAACTTGTTTTGACGCATGCACTCGAGCACAGCACGCAGGTGCACGACATGGTTCTCCATATCAGTCTTCCCGTGCTCCGCGCGACTGTGGACAAAGATGTCATCGAAGTATGTCTGCGCGTACGCCCGATGGGGCCGGAAGAGCTGCGTCACAAGACGATTGAACGTCGCTGGCGCGTTCGAGAGCCCTTGGGGCATCACCAACCACTCCCAGAGCATGCCGCTTGGAGTACTCACCGCAGTGAGGGGAATGTCGCTCGTCCTCATGAGCAATTGTTAGTAGCCATCGACCAAGTCGAGCGCACTGTAGATCGTAAATCCTGCCATGTTGTTCTGAAGAACGTCCTTTCGAGGAATCGGCGTCTGCGCCGGAATGGTGGCGGCATTCAGCTTGTTGAAAGCATGCACAATACGCCACTTGCCATTCGGCTTTCTGACGCAGAACGTCGGCGTGGAGTGAGGAGACTTACTCTCACGCACCATGCCCGCTTCGTGCTTCGCACGGAAGAACGCGTCAATGACGTCACACTGCTCCTTCGGCAAAGGCCACTGCCTCGTCACGCAGTACTTCGTTCCCGGAACGAGATCAATCTCATGTCGAACACCTCGATCCGGAGGTAGCCCCGAGGGCGGTTCCTTCGAGACCCCGTCTTGATAATCCTTCACCACGTGGTACAAGGGGTCCGACGGATCCTTCAGGATTGCCGATCCGCTTCGCACATTCAGCGCCTTCTTAGTGTCCTCCAGGACAGCTTCATCCAGAAGCGAGGACGAGTTCAACTCTTCTTCAGGTCGTATGACCACCACCTCCGCCAAGTCTCCAGCCTTCAAGGCTTCGCCCAACTCGGCCAAGGACATCTCGTCCAGCTCCAGGAGAGCCGATAGTGAGGGCAAGTCGTTGAGACTGATGTCTCCGTCGACGTCGCCCGTCACTCCATTCACGAGTGTGTAGATCTGCTCGCTCTTGTGTGGAGCCTCACCGCTCGACACACTCGTGAGACCGCAGACGCCTTGCGTCGCGCCGCCAGCGCTTTGCGGTGCTGCCGCCTCTTCATGGACACTGTCCGCCCAGAAGAGCTCCGTGATTTCGCGTGCTTCTTGACGCCAGGTGTCACCACCTCATTCAGCTCCAGAGGAGCACCAGTGTCTTGATCGACACTCAGCGAAGGGCTGCACGACCCGCAGCCTCCACTCAGTGGATTACGTGCCACTCCACGATCTTCATCCGGGCAGAGCCCCTTGTCCCTCGGCATCGTGCCGACCGCGCCGTCGCTGGCACGCAGCAGGGCGTCGCCCTCAGACGCACACCTGCTCAGCGGAATTAGTGCCGCTCCACATCCTTGATCCGGGCAACGCCCACCTTCACTCGACTTCTCGTCGACCGCGCCTTCACTGGCACGCAGCAGGGCGTCGCCCTCAGACGCACACCCGCTGAGCGGAATTAGTGCCGCTCCACATCCTTCATCAGCCGGGCCTCGCCCATGGCTCCTCGGCTCCATGCCGACCTTGTCCTCACTTGGGTACAGCGGGGCGTTGCCCTCAGGCGCACACCCGCTCAGCGGAATTCGTACCGCTCCACCTGCCGTCCACGAGCCACGCTCGGAACGCTCGTTCTCGACACACGCAGTGTCCACCAACTCGGAAACTCCGATGTCTAGCACATTGACCGACTCGGTCCAGTGCTCGCGCCAGAAGCGCTTCTGCTTCCTAGCAGAGGTGGGTTCATGACTCGCCAATGCTCCGCCGGGAGAGAAGTGCGTAGCACCAAGGGTCTTCGACCTCCAATCTATCCAAGGCTCATGGCGTTCCAGCCACGCCATACCAAGGATGAGATCATATCTCGAATCGAGGTCTAAGCCCAGACAGCGTTCCACGCTATCGAAATCCAAAAACTTCACGCCCAAGTCCACAGGGACTTTAGGCACCGTGACACAAGTGCCCGTCGCGAGACGAACAGTGACGATGTCACTCCCACGCGCTACCAGCGCCTCAGCATAAAGCTGACTTCCGTCCATCGTGGAACGCCGGGCATAATTACCCGACGCTCCCGAATCGATCAAAATCGTCCATGGCTTTGTGAAGCCCTTCACCCAAGCCTGGACAACTAGCAAGCCCGGCTTGCACACACGTTCCGTGCTATAGAGTACAGCTCTCTTCGGGGCTATGTCCTGTCGACCTCCACCTCGCCGAGGTTCAATAGAACTTAGTTCCTCCCCAGTAGGCCGCCCCGCGCCTACTGGGTTTTCTCGTTTCCCCGAGACGAACCAGAGCCCTGGCTCGAACCCGAAGAGCGACTTGACGAAGCCTGGCGCTGCAAGCGCAGCGGACATCCGGCGCGCCAGTGGCGCGTGTCACCGCAGATAAAACATCGGCGGATGCCGCGCCGCTGCTCAGCAGCCCGAAGCTCGGCTTCTTCGTCTTCAGCATAGCTGAGGTCCATAGGCTCCGGACCGTTCGACGAACTGGTGTGAGGAGCGTTCCACCCAAGTCTTGACGACTTAAAGTTGTGCTCCGCGTTCAACGCGATGCTCACAGCCTCTTCAAAAGAGCTTGGGTGAGTGCGGAAGACTTCCGTCCTGGCCACGCCAGTGCGAAGCCCTTCCATAAACACCGTGACGATGACTACCTCAGCCAGAGGCTCGGCAGACATGCCCGCAATGAGAGTTCTCAACTCCTGGACATAGTCCACCAAATCCTTTTTGCCTTGCCGGGTAGCCAGGAAGCGTGAGCGCACGCGATACGCCTCGTTAGGCGGAGCGAACACCCGGGACAGTTGCTGCTTCAGCTGGTCCCACGTCGGGAAGGCCGCGTCGACCGACGTCCCTGACGTTAGTGCCCATTCTCTCGCTCGCCCACCAAGCTTCGAGATAGCTAGCGCCACGCGCTGCGACTCCGTCCGGAGTAGAGCTGAGCGCATAGCCATCTCGACTTCACGGGTCCAAAGCATTAAGCTTTCCCCTTCCTTGCCTTCGAAGGTCTTCACGCTCAACATGAGCGGCTTGGGTCTTGTTCCCGCGTCGGATGACGTAGCGAGCGCTTGCGGCGCCGCGGCCGTCGCCATCCTCTGCTGGAGGTGCTCCAACAGAGCATTCTCGTGCCTCGAGGCGCGCATTCACCGCGTCGGGGCCTTGTTGCGCCAGTTGCGTCACACCCTCCGGGCCCAGCAAGGACATAAGCTTTTTAAGCGCATCCTGTTGGTTCGGGGGCAAGTGAGCGAACTGCTCCATCCTTCACAGAGGGACAGTCTATCCAGACTCAGGTGTCGGATTGACTACGAGTGCTACCAAGTGCAGCGGGGCTGCCGTAGCTTTAGCGTCAGAGGAAGACGTAACAGACTCACAGAGTCGCGGCTAAAGATAGCCCGTTCTAATACCAGAACGCACGAGTCCGTACTCCCTACGGACTCCAAGAGTCAACTCTTAACTCTTAGCTGTGAATCTTAAACTGAATGTATTTCTCTTTATCGCGGCAGAGCCGCCTTCGGTGTAAATGTATCTGGTTCACTATCTAGCATAGTGAACCCTAGTCATATGCATAATCTGTGGCTCTGAAGCCATGTACTGATTCTCCTACTGAAATAGGTTAGACAGTGTACGCCACACAAGCCTGTGTGTGCCACACTTCGTAACGCTTCGGGTAACATTCGTGTAACCCCGTTACAGAGGTACTAAAAATAGATACGGAGTTGGCATTAAATCGAGCAAATCTACTCGTTTCGTTAAGGGCTCATATGCATAATCTGTGGCTCTGAAGCCATGTACTGATTCTCCTACTGAAATAGGTTAGACAGTGTACGCCACACAAGCCTGTGTGTGCCACACTTCGTAACGCTTCGGGTAACATTCGTGTAACCCCGTTACAGAGGTACTAAAAATAGATACGGAGTTGGCATTAAATCGAGCAAATCTACTCGCTTCGTTAAAGATCACATGGCTAAAATAAGAGCTATGCGTAAGAAAGGGTCTAAGTCAGGCGGGAGCTTCAAATTATAACCGGCTATAAAAAATATTTTTTTCGCTTATTTGTTATTAGCAAACTCACGAGGCTTGATGAGAAGCATGATTGACACGCTTGTATCGCGAAAGTGTACCGGCTGGTCATTTTGATTATAAATCGATACGGTGATGGAAGCACGAGGACCATCGTTAACCTTCATCCATGCATAATTGGAGGGAGAATAATGAACAAGGTCGCCGATTTTAGCAGCACCTCGATCAAAGGCGGCAAGCAAGTCACCGCCAATAACATAATCATTCTTGATAATGTCACAACGAACGATGTAGCTAGATGTTGGATGAACCTGAGGTACAATATTGCTAAGAATGCTTGCTGCTGTTGTTTGACTCGCCGAGAGATACGTACCTGTTGAAAAGCCTAGAACCTTGCCAAACGCAGCGTTGTTAATGATCAAACGAGGTACGCGAGTTGTAGTAGGTAGACCAGATCTGCCAGCGCTATACAAACCAGAAGCAGGTCTAGTATATGTACCGATCGTAGTAGGCGTAGGAGAGCAATCAAGTTGACAGGCGTAATAGGTGGAATTAGCACTGATTTGAATAAAGAACACATTGTTTCCCTGATCATCAATTAGATAAGCACCAGCCGCAACAAGAGCTTTTTGTATATTTTGATTAATGTTACTGTGGTCGTACCAACCGTCCGCTAGGCTTACTGTAATAGTGGAAGTAGCAGCTGCTGTTGGAACTTCTATCTGGAAGCTATTATTGGAAAACGCCAAACTATCTATGTTAAAATCGGAACAGTAGAGGCTAATTGACTGAATAGCAATATCATTGTTCTTAAAATGCACAGATGAACCGGCGAATTCATAGCGCCAAGTATTGTTTAATCCATTCTGAACAAGATTAGTTGAATCGAGCTTAACAAATGAAGCACACATAGTTCAGTATATATATTTACTAAAATTAATTCTGATCTTCGATTTTAATTGTCTCCACCTTCAGCCTTGATTACAGCGTCAAAGTTGTAGCGTAGCTCACCTTTAACTGAGTCAATGAATAGGAACTGCCCGCGCCCTCTACCAATTGCTTTATTATAATATCTAACGATACCATCCTCATTTATCCCGGGGATGTTAAAATCGCTTACTAGAAACTTTAAGTCCCGCTTACTGTTTGCTCAGAGAATCGCTACGTATTCTGTATTCAAACGAATCATCTTCTCGGTACCAAACCATGAGTGACTCAGGAATATAGTTGATAGGAAATGGTGGCGCCCTCTAGTCATGTAATGAGAAAACACATTTTTCTGTAGTAACTTGTAATTACTGTAGTCA
This sequence comes from Phytophthora melonis, assembly GCA_024211575.1. Classification (NCBI taxonomy): domain Eukaryota; phylum Oomycota; class Peronosporomycetes; order Peronosporales; family Peronosporaceae; genus Phytophthora; species Phytophthora melonis. The sequence continues at coordinate 109,324 of JAMXKT010000047.1, forward strand.
TCGATGATCACTAGCTCTGGTTTCTTACCCGGTGTACGCCTAATTTGGTCTACATTGGGAGGCTGGTCGTAGAATGTAACGAAACCTTCAAGCTTATCCTTCAGATAATCATATAGTTCCTGATCAGGATTTCTAGCGATAATATGAAGGTGGCTAAATACATGAGGTGAGTGTTTAAGGATATGATAACAGAGGTTGTTCTTACCCGAGTAACTAGGACCAAGTATAACCATTCTGAAAAGCTTTTTTATACCTAGATCAGGTATATCACCAACCGCCGCGCTTCTATATTGCTTTGGTAAAGCACCGCCATAGTTAGGAATCAAAGACATTTTCACGTACTCTATATATAATCTGTGAGTAAAAATGTCTGGATTTGCTTATCCTCAGCCTCTATTTGATTCTTCAACATACAATCCAGCGTTTTTTTTGTCTCTGGATCAGAGCGGTTCCCTAACGTATGCCTACGCTCAAACGCTTTATCTTAGTCGGAATGACTATCGATTAAGTTACATTACAGGTATCACGCAAGGGACAGCAACACCTGGTATAGCTCTTGTACCGGGGGTAGGTGGTGATATCAGTGCAAATTGGAGCTCTTAGTTGTACAAGTTTGACAGTAAATGGATCACCTGTATCTGACGCACCGTCTTACGTCGACGGGATTAACCCTGGTACGGCGGAGATCAACAAAGCGCTTGTTTTGGATGGCTTTGGTAACATCGCTACTATCAATAACTTGACAGCTACAACGATCAGTGGTACAATAGCAACAGCTGCTCAGCCTAACATAACATCGGTAGGAATACTCTCGTCGCTTACTGTGAGCGGTAACACTAATGGGTCAATAGCTACTGGAGCACAGCCAAATATTACATCTCTAGGGACTTTGGCGGGATTAACCATTGCAGGTAATCTAACTTTTCAGGAGCATCATGCACGCTTACTGGTCTAAATTCGCTGACAGCATCGAATCTTACTGGTACGCTACAGACCGCTGCTCAGCCAAATATAACCAGCCTAGGGACTCTAACAGCTGTAAATTGCTCAGGCAATGTTTCTGGTACACTAATAACAGCAGCTCAACCAAATATTACTAGTCTAGGTACTCTAACGAGTCTTAACGTGGGAGGTAGTATCAGCGTTGGTAGTACTGTTATCGTCGATAGCTCTCGCAATACTACATTCTCAAGCATTACAGAAACGATACTTACCGCTGCTTAGGGCAACATCACCAGTCGAGGGACACTCTCATCTCTATCACTTAGCGGGAATACTATAATTACAGTACCAGCAGCATCAACAATCACTTCAACAACCCCTGCATCTTCGTATCCGGTTCAGTTCAGGAATGTTTCTAACGTTCTGGGAGCATCTTGTGGTATATCCTTTGCTATTCACGAAGAAGCAACCCTGAGCAATTATACGCCTAATGCGTCAATAATCGTTTATACCGAAGATACAGGCGCTAGCAACATGCATGCTGCAGGCGTTTTCAGCATCAGGACGAGGGGAATGCAGATCCAAACCGATGGTTCAATGACCGAACGTATGCGGTGGGAAATTTAGCTTCTCCTCTACTATTGGAGACGGCAACTGGAATTTCTTAAGAGGATCAGGGCTAGATGGAACTATCCGCTATGGCAGTAGTTTATCAACTAAGGATTCCATATTTCTCTATTGGAATAACCAAAGGAGTGGTAGCAGCTTCAACTACCTCGCTTTCAATATATATGGTTCTAGCAATGCTCTCACTATCCAAGCAAGTGATCGCGTGGGAGTTCGTACAGCTACTAATACAACCTGCTTCGATGTTGTTGGCGACTCAGCGTTGCTCGATGGAACGTACCAGCGCATCGCTCAGTTCAGAAACAATATTGCTTTGCCAATCACATTCGAGATACAAGCTTTCAATGGCGCCGCTGAAGGAAGCAATGGTATTTGGATTGGCACACAATCAACAGATCCTTTGCGATTTGGTGTAAATGATACTACAATGATGTATCTAAACAGCTCTGGTAGGTTTGGCATTAATAATACATCACCGGAAGCTACTTTACACGTTGGCGGAATGTCATGGAGTACTGGTTTTCATTCGAAGCAGGACGGAGATGCTGGGCCTGCCTTGAGTTGGCGTTCAATCCAGCTGACATCATACATCGGCATTGGTTTGTATCAAACTAACACAGCTTCTATCAGACTAGGGACATGCGATGCAACCTTTGCTTGGAACGGATACGCTACGGTCTATGGAGGTTCATATACCTACGCGTCTGACCGTGATTACAAGAAGGACATAGAGGATATCTCGTATGGCTTAGATACCGTGCTACAAATCTACCGAGAGGACTCACCTGGAAGCAGGATGGGCGACGCTCGATTGGCTTTATAGTGCAAGAAATGCTTGGAGTTTGCCCTATTCCGGTTTCCGGAGATCCAGATCGACCTATCAACGAGGAAACAGGGATGCCAAATGATGGAATGGGAGTGGATTTAGGTTCACTAACGGCTGTCTTATGCAAAGCGATTCAAGAACTCAAAGCTGAACTCGACGAGCTGAGAGCAATTATGTCTGAGTAATTATACCAAGGGTAGGCTCACCACTTCGCGGCTCTATAGACATGGAAGTTCTCGATATCCGAAGAAGCAAGCAGAAACATAAGAAATATGCCGCTGATGATATAATCAAAGGTAGAAGGTTTATGAATGTCAATTTTGGCGATACACGCCATCAACATTATCGCGATACAACACCGCTAAAGCTGTATTCGTACTTAGATCACAATGATTGGCAGCGAAAGCAACGCTACTTAGCGCGTCATCAACACAATAACGGACCTGCTGAATGCTGGCAAGAGAGTTCCTAAGGTAGCTAAAGCACGAAAGTCTTCACAGTAGGTGTCTTCTTTTTACGCGGTCCGTACGCCCAGACGCGTCCACCACTAGGTGCCGGTGTTACTGTTTCCGTTTGCGTTCACGCATTTTTTTTTTGAGTATTCAGTTCGAGCGCTTGCCCATACCGCAGGGCTATGACTAGGCGGGCGTTCCTTCACGATAAGGTCTTTCATGATTGACTTTAGTTCAGCCAACTTTCGATCAGCGTGCAAGTTATACAACCCACCGCGTTTTGAGTTTTGTTTTGTGTCTAAGACTAGCAAGTTGTTCTATATGAGGCGAACGATTATATCCTTGAATTCAGAATCAGTTATTAGCTTGTTCGAATACATGTCAACAGTGACGATTTTAAGCTGCTTCAGAACAGCAGGATTGTTGTTTCCAAGAATTACTTCACCTTTAAGCTTGTCGTATTCCATTCTCAGATTACCGAGAGGATCATGATGCTCATCTCTAAAGACACGCTGGATATGAGTGATGCGTAGGATTTCCTTGAAAAGCTTCTGATCTTCAATAGGTAGCTTGTCGTACGCTGCTTGACTAATGTTCTGGTTATAGACAAGATCATTAAGCATTTCAGTGAGCTCCTTGCTGCTGTCGCGTCTTGGTCCCATTTTCTCTCGCGATGGTCTCACTATGTATAAAACCTGATTGTTTAGCTCAGGAATACGAATATACTTGCTTCCGATCTGCTTGTATATGAAGGCGCTCGCTAGCGCTGTACCCTGAATATCGTTAAGGTTGTATCGTACATTGCCTCCGCGTTTGATATTTGCGTACACAGGTTCTCCTTTCGGCTTTTTGTTAGGTATACACTGACCGCCTGGAAGCAAACCAGCGCCTCTTAGACCGCGTCCTTTACGACCGCTACCACTGACTCGTTTAAGCATGTCGTTCATAGTTTGCTTGACAGCGCGATCATCTTGTCGGTTACTGAAATCTTCTACATCTTCCATATCATGACTATCATTACCCACTTTAGACTTAATAGCTGATATACCCTTTCTGACAGCCACTTCTTCGAATAGTGCAAGTGTATTTCTAATTGTTTTGCCTTGAACCCAATTGATGCTGTTAACATCACCTAGCGCTTTGCGTAAGACTTCCATAACCTCAATAAGAACGTCCAGCGTGTAAGTCCACTCAATATGACTGAAGAAGAGCTTATTGCTTTTAATAATCGAATCATTTTTCTTCGAGCCATCTCTGATTCGTAACGTATTAGCAGCTGGATACCACGCAAGATAATAATTCCGATGCTCTTTAGCCTTGTCATTTCTAACAATTACCGGCGGAAGTCGGATTGGAACAATACCATCCCTATCGTGTGCCTCTCTAAGAAAGTCAGTTATGAAGCGCTTTGCGTCACTAGCTGGAATATCCACCTTGTAACGAATATCAGTCTTAGCGCTACCAACTGAAACTACAGGCGCAGCGGTAAATAACTCACTAGCAGGCTTAAACCTACTCTTATATGCCTTGATTTCCTTATAGCCAACTCGATCGAAATTTATATCGATTCCGTTCTTCTTAGCTTTAGCAAGTATTGACTTAACCGTCTCGCTCCAGTTTAATAACTTTAGAATAGTTGGATTGTTTTCATTGGTTTTAATCCTGATAGCCTGAAGTTTGTCCGGTTTTGATTCATTTTGTTTAAACTGCAGTTTGAAAAGCTTTGGTGCTTTGTCTGATGTTACGGTAGACCCTGAATCATACACAGGATGAATGATGATATTGCCTTCGTTGAATTTTGCTTGGTTTAATCGCAATAGCCATATTAAACTTGACTGATCCCATCGTTGGTCATCACCCGTGTCTGTCCCTCTTGTAAACCGAACCGTATCAGACTTTTCAGGCTTTTCCAGCGTTTCACCGCGTCGTTTTAACCAAAACCGGTAGTCAAGCGCGTCGCGATCTTCTAACTTCATACTATCTAATTCATCAACAATTTTGCTTTGCTCATCGTAGAACCTCCACGCTATATCCTCTGATGTAGCTTCCCAATCAACCTTTGACGGGGATGCTCGTCTGTCGGTATCTCGTCTGTACAAGTAGCCGGATCTATCCCGGTGTAGTATTTTGTCAATTCTTCACCATCTTTTGTTAGAGGCGGAATTTTGAGCACGACCCATTCTGGATATGTCATGTAATGTTTTCGAATAAAACGTATTGTATCCTTATCTTCTTCCGATAGTTCTCTTTAAGTTTGCGTTTCCTTCGTCGTTACATCAGGCTTAGCTTGAGAACTACTCGTTGATGTATCAGGTTTAGCTTGAGAACCAATAGTAGATACGTCGGGCTTAGCTTGAGAACCGCTTGTTACTAAACTCGGTGTAGCTTGCGATTCAGTGCTTGCAAAACTAATTGTCGCAAGAGGTTCCGTGCTAGCATCGCTATAGACCCGTGCGGTGTCAAACCTACCTTCGCTATCTAAAGTTGCGTCGATATTTTGTTGATCTTGAGTAATAGGTTCAGAAGTTGATTCAGTACTAGTTGTTTGACTGCTTTGAGTAACACTATTCGGCTTTACGTTGATAACTTTTTCCCTGATCACTCGTCCACGCTGTTTGAGAATACAGTTCACGTTTCGCGTCAGCTTGCTGTACACGCCACTGAGCTTTTTCAAGAAGCTCAAGTCTCTTGCGCTCACGTTGAGCGATCGATGTAAAATTATGAAACATTGGTCTAAAGCGTGATATATTAGACGGACTGATAAAAAATGTGACTATTTTACTCTGTTTGAGTCGATTGAGTCACCTTGTTCGAATCATTGAGATTGATAACCTTTTCTGCGTCACTAACCCATTGAGCATCAACATACATATCTCGTTTAATATTTGCGTGACTTACCCGTCGGCGCGCTCTTTCAAGAAGCTCAAGCCGCTTTTCTTCTCTTTGAGCCAGCGATTTGAACGAAGGAAACATTTTCTGCTCTATATTACCATGAATGAAATTATTTACTCTTATTAAATCGTAGATGATACTTTAGCTTCTTCGGTATGGCAGCTGACTCCCACTGACCCATTGTGTATTTATGAACGATACTATTGCGCCGATGTAGCATTGACTGATATGCTGGTAAAATCTCATCAAAAGGCAGATCAAATAGCTCTTCCAACTCATCTTGAAGGGGGGCTAAACGATTAACCGTGTTGTTGGTTATCTGGACTTCTCAATATGCAGAATTGTACACTATCATACACAAATGGAAATACTGGCGTCGTAAACTACAACAAGTCTTTTAATGCATCCAGAACAGTAGTTGCTTGTTTGTTTTGTACTAGTGCAGCGTAACCAAGTCTCGAATTGATCTTTACGCACGTCAAGATCGTTTTCTTGAACCAAAACGCTAAGTAAATTTGCCGTGAGTCTGGATTAGGCGGTGCTATCTTAAACTGCTCAAACTTAGGCTTTTGATGTTGAAAGCGCTGTATTTCAACCCCGGCTTTAAAGAAATCGCTAACATCTTTGTGCGTGATGCGTCTGCCTATAGCTTTAGCCTTTTCATACAGCTTTTGCATGCCAACGAAGCCGTAGCTTGGATCATGATAGAGCTTGTTTGCTTTGAGTCATTTGGATCGTATTTGAATTGTTCACGCCGCATTTTGGCACTATACTTAAGAGACAAAAAATTAGAGCTTAATGCTTAGCAACCGATTGCTTCAAAGAATGATTCTGCATCATCAAACTGATTTAGTTGCTTTTGGATGCGTGAAGGGTGCAATGCTGTCTGGATGAGTTCTTCGAACACGTTTGCTTTAAAGAAGTCTTTAATGGAACGCCGCTGCTTGAATACATCAATCTGGTCAAAGATTTGTCTTTTGAAAACAAATATTCCATCTCCTGCTTGCTTAAGATACTTGATCGTTCGCCGATTAATTTCTTCATCTGTAGCGATTGGTTGTAATTTGATACGGTCATAACATGAAGGGCAGTTATAGATAAATTCAATGTTATTTTCAGCCAGGCAAGCATGGTGTCCAATATTGTGACAAGAAGCATGATCACATTCAAATCCGGGGACGTGATTAAAATCTTGTTGCATTGTCTCATTGTGATAAATGTCAAAATCTTCCATATCAGTACGCAGCGTTTCATGATCGATCTCATAATGTCCACTGATATGAAATAAGTCACTCAGCAGCATTTTGCTAATGAATAACTCGTACAGATCATCATTATGGAACTGATAAGCCGTGCGAAGCTGTTCAACCGTGACTCGATCGAAGTTAGCGTGCGTAATAGGGAAGTTCATGACTACGTTGTTTGCGTTGCGCGTATATGATATGTTATTATACTTTATAGATTTATCCTTCAGGATCAACTCACTTTTTTTATGAGTTTGATTGGCTTATTGAATCGAAAAAAAGGTCGCTTGGCTTCTCCATAACCGCGAACCTAAATGTTCAGAGGTGCAGTAGTAATACCGTCAGCAAGAACAATGCTCTTATCGTACCAATGTGAAAGGCCTGTTTTACACTGTTCGTACGTAACGATACCATTGGTCACCTTGTCGATTCGGAAGCCTTGATTAGTAGCCTTGAGTGTAACCCGGTCCTTGACGACAGACTCAAAGCCCTGTTGGTTCAAGATGTCAGCGTTGCGATTACCACCTTGTTGAACACCTTTAGCAGAAGTCTTCATCTTGTGACCTACATCAGGAAGATAGCAGTGATAGTTCTTTGACGATAGACTCACCATAGCGTTACCACGCCATTCTTCTTTGAATAGACCAGGGGTGCGTCGATCATACGCAGCAACCTCTTTATTGTAGTCGCGCGGGAACCAGTCGTATTTGTGTTGCTTGAAGTGATCAACAAGATCAGGCTTAATAAGATTCTTGAATGGCTTGTCATCGCTGAATGCGATATAGGCTGAATCCGTGTCCATTTCCTGATACTGGAAGTCACTGCGGTCGAAGTATAAGTCGATGCAGTCGTAGTAGAACTGAAGCATGCGTAGCTTGGCAAGTTGGTAGATAGCAATAGACACGTGAATAGGATTATTGAACTTGATACGTCGTTTCCTCAAGGTGACCTCGTATGAACCTTCAAGCTCAACAACGTCATGGAAATTCTGCTTTTCAACAATAGCTCTAACAGACTTAGCCTCGCCTAAGTATTTGACTTCCTTATGCTTGCTTTCGTCCATGCCAGATCGCCCAAATGGTGTGTTACCAACTAGCTTCATCATCTCTGCAATCATAGCCTTAGACGCGTCCTTATCTCCTTCACGGCGTGCGTCTGATACTTTATTCGCAAATAGCTCAAACGGGCGGTGTGCGCTGGCCTTGACAAATGAGTATGTCTTCGTGATAACAAGACCATGAGAAAGGTACCATTTCAAAAGCGGTGTGTATATATGCATCTTTTCTCCAAAGTACGAACCGATGAGCTTGCGTGATTTTATTGGTTTACGTCCAATATCTTTCGCATGATGGAACATATATTCACCAATGATGTCCTCGCAGGATGTATCAATCACAACGTTCTTGAAGATAGGTGTCATCTCACTAAAGTACTCCTTAAGGTGTTCTGGTGTTTCAATATCACATTCGAGGAAGCCGAAGATCTTGTCTGATTGGATATCATCAATAATGCCTTCGTAAGCATCAATAGAGGTTAAACGACCGCATGGCATTTCATTAGCTAGATATAGAGCGTTAGCATCGTAGCCAATGATCTTCATACACTTTTTGAGGCCACGAATCAGTGTCTCGCTGCGCTTGGCGAAGCGGTTGAAGATGATCGATGGGCGATGTTAGCTTTCATCTTGTGATAGATCTCTTTCTGCTCCTCGTCGATGCACCAGATAAGTTTATCACCATTGCGTTCAAGTAGCTTCTGATGACGGAACGCGAAAGGGTTCATATCCTTGCGGGCAACATTACAGTCATAGCATGAGATAATGATATTTCCATCGATATGACCTTTAGCGTTGTCAATGGATCAGCTAATATATTTTCAACCGTTAGCTGGCAATCACAGTGTTCGCATAGATAACACTCTTGCCTCAATAGGTCATCAAGATGTTTATTGTTAATCCAAAATCACGCCTGCGTGCCTTATCTTGACGCTTGTACCCTTCTAATTGATTAGACGGGAAGCTAAAAGGCGGTTCAACTTTACTCGCATCCAGTTCGACCCGTAACTTCGGTGAAAACTTTTCAACAAGTTTGATGTATATGTATTTAGCTTCCGGTTCATTTGGAAAAGCAAAGATTAAACGATTGTTGTTCTTATCGAAGACATTGATATAGACTTTAGTGTACCCCCTATCATGACGGCATACCCCAAATTCTTTGTATTTACTATAGCCCCCAAGTTTAATAAACAATCTTTCAATCTCACTACAGACCCGGTTGAGATACTTCTCTATGATATTGCCTTCAGATAATACATTCTCAAGATTGTCATAACACGTTTGATACATGCCTTTTTCAGCAAGACCAGGTAGACTTACTCCATACATGAACATGTCAAGACCGAATGTCTTGTAGAACTCCCGTTGCTTAAGAACAGCTTTAACTACGAATGGTTGAACATCTAGGTTGTTGTACCAAATTAGAAGATCTTTGACCGTCTTCATGTTGTAGTGTTCCCAAACATACTTTAGGCGCTCGTACTCGCTTTCAGTACACTTCGTACCCTTGAGTTCGGAATCGAATGCGGATCTGGGCGGTAAACCTTCGTCGAAGATTCTATCATATGATGTTTAATAGTCATAGCAGAACATGCCCTTGCCAAGACCACAGTCATATCTGATTTCATCATCGCATTGGCACTTACCTAAGTACGTTCCGAGGTAACCAGCATATGATGTTCCAGCCGGAAGATAGTTACTGATATCTAGAACCTTCAATTTATCCGTCGATATGCACATGTAATTTGGATTCTGGATGACCATTTTGATGTTGTCTGTTCCTAGTACAGAGAAGAGAGTGATCCTAATGAGATTGATGTCATAACGACCAGAGTTAAAACCAAGTACAGGTGATTGAGAGCATAAAAGTTCTAGACCATCCTTTTCTTTCACCAGCTGCGTCATACTTAGTCTTTGAAGCCTTTAACTTTCTGATTTGTCTGCCCATCATTACAAAGACCTTTCTGAACTTATGAAGATTATACTTCCAGATTTGTTCTGAAAGCCCATGGATATATTCGAACATTTTGGTTAGTAAATCCCTTACTGTTTCGTTGACGAAGCATTTTACCTGCTTCGTTAGTGAGGCGAGGCGGGTGAACGCCTTTTCCGCCCAGGTGTATAGTGTGCGAATGTTCCGGGAGAACAAAGTCCCTTAGAACTTCTCAGGCGGATACACCAGAAGATGTCCGCCCAAGATGGCGTGTGTTCCTTGTGACAATCCCTCTCGGGTCGTTTGTCTTCGAACCAAGGAGCTCGGCCGAGTTGGTGAGTTGTTGTACACTGTTGGGTTTCCGAGCGGGGTGCGATACGTACTTCCAAACGTAGCCCCTACGACTCTGGACGATAACCACAAATACAGAGTTATACACAAATACAAATAGCCGTCACTTATTCTTTCGGACCCTCGGACGGTGGGTCACTACTCCAGTCAACTAACGAGTCGTATCCAGGGCACTGGTCAACCCTGGGCGACTTCAAACGCGCACCACTCTCAAGTGTACTGAGAGACAATAACCAATATCAATACCCTACCACACAATAACCTTTCGGCCAAGTCCCCGGCGGCGCTACTCACTCCGCCTGGGATGTAATCGATAATATGAAATGCAGGACCTCGCTCTGGGCGAGAATACAGCTGCAACTAGGAAATGAAATAGGTGGATCACCCTGAGACGCCTGTACGCCCCAGTCCCCTTACCTAACTTGGCGTACTTACTTCAGGGAGAGATCCAACCACGGTCGTACCTAGCCGCGGTGCCCGGTTGTCCTGCGCTTCCTGCTCTTCCTGGCGGCTTGCGGGTTTCAAGGGAAAACGAACTCTGTTTATCTTTTGTGGTGCGCGTTTGTGTGAGTCTCAGGGGAGCTAGGCCCCTGAATTTCAGACTCGAGTGAGTCTAGTGTGTGAGTGACCCACCGTCCAAGGGTCCAAAAGAATAAGTGACGGCTAGTTGTAGTGTTTGTATACTCTGTATTTTGTTGGATTTATCGAGCTACGAAGGCATTCGGGTAAGGTGTCTTCTGAGTTCCTAACCCCAGAGTTGACTGAAATCCTGGATCCTGAATTCGTGATATTCTGGATTCCGGGTGATCTGATTCTCTGGGTTTTGCCTCTAGTGTCGAGGTGCGTTCTGGATTAGACGTGCACCTCAGCGCTTCTTCGAGGATACATTCAAGTTTGGTGAAGTGCCGTTCCGTCAAAGACAAACGAGCCGACAGGGATTACACAAGGTACCCACGCCAGCCAAGCAGAGTGATCCTCAGGGTTTAAAGCTTTGCAGCTGCGAACCTCTGGATTTATCTTCTTGCTGTTGACTCTCAAGTCGGTTCTCTGGGTCTACACCCCGAGGCCCTTCTTGGGCTGCGCTATACGAACCCCCCTGGGCGATAAAGGTTTCATCGGCCTCGGCTCACGTGCCGTTAAGATTAACATTCGTTTAGGTTTCAAGCTAATCGACAGAACCAATGGCTTAGAGCGTGATTACTATCCGAGTACAAACACGGAGATCTGGCCAAGTACTGCTGTAGCGATTAACTCAAAGGCCGTTGTAGAAAGGAAAGTGATGAGCTACATGAAAGCTAGTGATTTTACTGACCGCATCAACTATCCCTCGTTAGCTTATCAGCTTAAAGAGATTAATTCTGTGGTGATTGTGATCTATAAAAGGAAACATATTTTAGGTAATTCCGAAATTAAAATCCCGGAATGCATCTCTAAGAACCGTTTTATCGTCAACTTCCCTAAGACAAATAACAAGTGTGTGTTCTATTGCATCGCTTATAATCTAATCGAAGGTAAGAAACCTCAGCGTGTTGTATCGTATGCTAAGGAACGTGTAAAACAATTCTGTGCATATGAGAACATTCCTTATTCGCCTAAGGTTTTCAGAGAGTTCCAAGCTGTTGATATCATGCAGTTTGACAAACTTGAAGACTGTTTCAAGCTGGTTATCAACGTGTGGGAAATGAATGAAGACACACTAGAGATCAGTAAGATTAGATCACCTGAAAAGGACTATGGGAACACTATGGACATTCTTGAGTACAAGGGTCACGCGATGTATATCACAGAGCTAGACTACGTTCTTAACAAGTACCCGTGCAACGGTTGTGATGCTATCTTTGACTCAGCTGAAAAACTTCAAAACCATAAGAAGACTAAGTGTCAGCTCGATGTTCTTGAGAGCTTTGCTAAAACGCCTACTCTGTATCGACCATCCGAGAATCGAGTCAAGTCTCTTCTTTCGAAGTACAAAGTCTATGACGTTGACCATTACATGAATCATTTCATTGTCTACGACTTCGAGGCTATCCTTGAAGATAAGCACAGGGAAAGCGGTCGTAACACCAAATTTACCAAGTTCCATCATGCAATTTCAGTTTCTGTTTGTGACAGTCTAATGACACGATGGAAAATTGGATTCTCGTCTGGGCGCAGTGTGATTGGCTGAAAGGGGTGCGACCGGACGACATGGATAGAGAGACAAGTACGAGGATCTGGGACCCGGCGGACACTCGGCCAGGATGCATATCGACCAGCGGCTCTGGCCGAGTCGCTAACTCAAACTGCGACTCTGGCAGGGTGTAAGTCTGGGAGATACGATCAAGGTATACTCAAGTCAAGATGTTTCCGACCGACCGGGCAGACCGACCAAGGATGGGCAAGGATTCCGCGGAAGGTTCAAGGAACTGATTCGTACCCACGACTCTACACTGGACTTTGACCCGGCCGGGACGTCGACGTCAACCGCGATATAGTGAAATCAAGAGATAGCAGAATGCATGTCTTAGTTGAAGGAAGTTAGCCACAGACGTACAGGAGGAAAATACAATCACTATCAGTTAACTTTCCCTTCACACAAGCAGTCAATACACAATCCTGGAGGCGACTACCTAGCACCCCAGAATACCCTCTGGAATAATATGAAATGGGCTACCACGAGCACAGCAAGTGACCCAACTAGGATATGAAATAGGTGGATCACTCCAGGAAGCTCGAGGCCGTCGCTGGTCCCCACCTAACTGGACTTGAGTTTGATGGAGTCCACACAGACGGCTGTCCTTCGCCGTTGATGTGCCCTTAGCGTCCCGCGGTCGTAGTCTCGGGTCCTCCGGATTTCCGTCGGCAGGCTTGGCCGAAGTCACTTGCGCAGTACAGGGAAAATTGAACTCTGTTTGTTTTATCAGCTACTTCTCTCTCTTACTGCTTCTGCATTCTTCTACGGGCAAATATCTTCGTTTCACTATGCTTGGGGTCAAATGTCTTGTCTTCAGTATACCTTGGGTTCAGCGGTCCAAACTTGCGATCGGCTTGCGATTCCATCGTCGCAAGGCGTCCGGAGTGCCAAATGTGGGTCCTTGGACTTGGGTTTGTATGATTCTCCGCTCCCTCTCGACCCCTCGAAAGTATCCAATCAGCAGATCGGCACTTCAATCTATAAGGTCACGCATCACTTTGATTGCAGACTGACTTCCAACTGGCTCGAAATTCAAAGATTCACGTGATACTCCGGGGTGCTTCTGAGAGTCAGTGGAATTCAGGGGAACTCTTGAAGGTTCTTGGGGATTCTTGGGTGTTGATTTGGGAAACACTTGTTCTCAGTATAGGGAGTCAGGGTTCACAGTCCAAATCCAGAGGATCGCTTGAAACTCTGGGTCACCTGTTCTTAGGGAGGTGAACTCTGGATCATCGTTCGGTACTCTGGATTTCTTGTGCGATACTCTGGATCATAAGTTGTGTACATCACAGGCTCGCGTGTATTCTCCACAAATACGAACACTTCAACGGGTTGTGCGGCCTCCGGCGCATGTCCACGGCGGTAGTGGGGTTGATTTTCAGGGGATCTGATCCATAATAGTGCTCTGACCCACAGCAAGATGAGGTGTACTCTGGGATACGTTCTCCAGAGACACTTTCCGCCAACTTTAGGCACTCATCGTAAGGGAAAGTCCGGGACTGGACTGAGTGTTCTTCTGAAATCCTGGGTGTGCACTCCCAGGATTCACACTTCCAGTCAGTTGGGCCCATCTGCGGTCAGGCACTAGATTCATCCCACTGAATCACTTCTCTCCCACCATCGTCACCCGTGTCACACGGGTACAGCCGTGCTCATCCCAGTTATCCACCAATCATACCTCGATACAAATTCCAGGTCGCAAGAGTGACGGCACGTCGTCGGCAAATTTCTGGAAACCACCTCGTGTCACACGAGTTAGACCTTCCAGGAATGACTTCACCTTGTCATAGATCTCGTCTTGACTGAATCCAACAAATTCGTGAGACTCCATAACAGAGTTCTTTTCAAACTTGTATGAACGTGGTTTCTTGTATTCATAGTCTAGTTCGGTGTTGATACGCTTTTCAGAAATCTTATAAAACTTGGCCATAAGCTTTCTGTTTCTAGGATTCTTAGCATTCGAGATGAACGTAGTGATTCCATACTGGTTGCGGGTCTTGATACGGTAATTAGTACCCCGTCGAATGATAGGAATCTTTAGACGTTGAAGACCTGAATATTCGTCCGAGTTCATCATGCTATATGAGGTCGATGATAAAATTATTATCTGTTAGGTGCACTTTATATTTTGCTGGATATATATCAGGATAGATCAAAAAAATATTATTAAGTAAAAAAAGAGTCAAGTATTGACTTTCCAACCAATGTTTATGCTTCAGTGTTTTGTTGTGAGCCTTTCGATGTACAAAACTGTAAATAACCCCACATCCCCACGTAACCTTTTCACGATTTGTTAAGTGTAAACCCTTCTTATGTTTCTCCGATTTCAGATGATCTCTTTCATCTTTCCAGAGGTAACTTGATCCACATCGACAGTCTACTGTTTTTTCTAAAATATCTTTGTTCGTCTGCCACATGAGGTGTCGCTTAGTTTTAAAATGTTGAAAGAAAGTACAATGTGATAAAAATGACTTATGGTGTGCTTCTCTATACTACTGCCAAAGCTTTACATTTCTGTAGTAGGAAACCGCTGTATTACGTGCAAGCTTACCTTTCTTACCTTCATTAGTGGTCAGATAGTAACCAAACCGGTCCATCATCGCTATCAAGCGCTTGCCGGTTGAGTCGGATTCCAGGCTAGCTTGTAAGTACTCAAGGCTAACCTGTTCATCTTCCAGCACCTGCTTGAAAGCGCCTACCGCAGTGGCTCGCGCTTTCTGCGTGTTTACTGGGATAAACGACGAAAGACTCATGTCGGCTCTTCTGCTTTTTGACAATAATTGTATTAGTTTGCTCAACTGTCCTCGCCACCAATGTGAGTCCTAAGGTAAGCCATGCTAGACTAGGATAATGCCTAATCCGCAGAATTATTATAATCTGCCCACAATATTTATTTATCTTGACATTTGTATTGGCATATTCATATTCCAGGCGGCTTTCCGACAAATATGTGTCGGAACGAGTCGGGATACAATAAAGCCAACACTTTGATATCATTGGCTGAAACTACTTTAAGTGCAACCTCTTATTGGATATAAATTATCCCACACAAATCCTGCAAAGCTATCTGTCGGAAAAACCACTATATACATCCGTATACACACAACCAAAGGCAACCTTGGGCTGCCCAGCTGTATACTGTATAGTGCAGGCACGCTGGAGCGGAGCCAGGTTCACGACCTTCTTCACACTCCCACTTCGTAGCACTGGCGACGCTCTGCTTACGCTTCATCGCCTTCGTCAGCACGAGCCCGCTTGGCTTGAGCTTCTACTGGAGGCATTGGCATTACATTCAGGAGCGGGCGCAGATTCTTGAATTGCGTGAATCCCCAGAGGCTTCGTCAAAATGTCCGCAATCATCTCCTCAGACGGGCAATACTTGATAGCAAACTCATCTCCGTCCACGTAGTCACGGATCTTGTGGTACTTCAGATCAATTCCTTTGATCTTATAGTTCCCAGTGTTTGCCGTAATTACAGCGATAGCGGCTTGATTGTCATCGTAGATAATCGTCTTCTTGCGCTGCAATCCAAGCTCTTTACAGAGATTGTGAGTCCACAATATCATAGTTGCACACTCCGCTCCAGCAACAAATTCCGAGCTGCATGTATCATCCGTAATGAGCCGTTGATTGTGGCTCGAGTATGCGTAGGTGCACCCCTCCACCTGCAGCACGAAACCAGAGACCGATCGCCGATCATCCTTTTCATTGCCCAAATCTGCGTCTGCATACGGTACAACTTTCAGATCTTTCATCGAGGGTCGCCATGCGTCCACGTAGGCTGCAAATTGCAAGTCGGGCTTCTCAGATCGTGTCCACACTAGACCATAATCTGTATAATCTGTAGTCCCTCTCAGGTACCGAAGCACTCTCTTTGCAAGCACATGGTGCTCATGCGTAAAGCAGATTAGGAATTTCCCCAGCGTGTGTACGGCGTTTGAAATATCTGGCCGAAAAAGTACACTGTGCCAGATACTGCAATGATCCCACAATCTGCCGATAGTCAATGTCCGGGTCGTCATTAACACACACTGGTTCCACATCTGGATAACCAGGCTTCCCTTTCACCTGTGGGGTGGGTACCGCTTCGTAGTTCTGCATCTTGAATCTTGCCAAGACCTTCTCACAGTAACCTTTCTGCGAGATTGTCAACATGCGCCCCGGCACATACGTAATCTCCATACCCAGCAGGTGCTTCACGTTACCCAAGTCCTTAATCTTAAACTTGCTTCGCAGCTCAGCTAACACCATCTCGATGTCCGGCTACTTCCCAACAATCAGCAGGTCATCGACATACACAGCCACATAGACCTTATTCGCTCCAACGGTCCTCACATACACGCCAGCGTCCATCTTGGTACGCTTGAAGCCGCACTTGCGGAGATACTTATCTAGTATCCGGTACCAGATTCGCGGTGCTTGGCGTAGACCGTAGAGACTCTGCTGTAACTTGCAGACACGACCCGAGCCATCATTCACATAGTCTGGTTGCTCCATGTAAATGTCTGCTTCTCGTATGGGTCCATTCAAGAACGCAGTGACAAAGTCAACTTGTCTGCACAGCAGTCCGAGTTCCAGAGCCAGCAAAAGCAAGAACCGCACTGACTCAATCTTGGCAACCGGAGCGTAGGTTTCCCAAAAATTAATTCCAAACTCTTGCTGACAACTTTCACGATAAGTCGCGCTCGGTAGCGCACTACCTCCCCTTGCGCGTTCATCTTTTTCACGAGCACCCACTTATTCTTCAAGACTTTTATTCCTTCAGGTCGATCCACAAGTTCCCACACATGGTTGCGCTGCATCTCTTGATGTTCCGTGTCCAGAGCTTTAAATCCATTCCTTAGCATCAGGAGCAGACAATGCCTCTTCCACTGATGTCGACTCTAGCAATTCATTCACTGCCTGGATCACTAAGCACGCTGGAATATCAACATCATAGTCGCTCAGTCGGACATTCAGTCTTCGGATGCGCGTCGACCGTCGGAACGAAGTACCAAGTCCTTCATCTGCCTCGTCAGCATCCTCCCACTGAGCGAGGAATAACTCCCACCGGATCACCGTTCGCAATTACAGCATCAGCAGGATCATCATCTGAGTCACTCCAGTCTGGGTCATTGCCCACAACATCCGAGTCACTGAGAGCTAGCGAGTCGCGTAAAGACGCAGAGCGACTGCGGTTAGACAGCCCTCCACCGTCCTCAAAAGGTGCAGAGCAACTGCGGTTAGGCTGGTTCTCTCCATCTTCTGCACCGCCGTCTCCATCAGCGTCTTCATGCTGCGGCACAAGATCCAGTTCTCGTAGTCCACGCGCACGTGACGACCGAGTTACAGTTTCACCTGCACCCGTCGGATCCGCGCTCGACGTACTGTCCACAGGAGAGCTAGCTAGCGCCGGCTCACCCACAGCAAACGGAGCTTCAACTACAGTACTGGTTTGACCTCGTAAGTCCTCACTGCAACGCCGTTTGTCGTGATGCGCATCACTGCGATCTCTGTCAGGCTCTCCGAGAGGTCGTCGAGCTGGGCTGGGGGACGTCAAGTCATTGAGCCGAACGAAAGGAATTGAGGCGGAAGCTGATACTTGCCGCGCTTGTAACGATTCAACAGGAGCTTTTCGACGTAATCATACTCCACTGTCCAGTTTTCAGCAAACTCCACAGTTCTAAGTTCCTTCACCTTTCCAGTCTCCAAATCTAGAACGCGATAACTCATGGACTCCTTGCCATCCCCTAGCAAGAGTCTTGGCTGTCCAGGATTCTCTAGTGTGTTCTTTCTTAGGACTTTTGCGGTGAAGGTGTAGACCGAACAACCCCACGTCCTCAGGTTGGACAGGTCCGGCCGCTCTCCGAAGCTCCGAGTGTACAGTGTCTCTCCGTCAAGTGCAGCACTTGTACTGATATTGAGCACATCCACCGCAAAATCAACGCTTCTCCCCAGAGCAGGTTAGGCAGATTCACTGTGGTCAATAAGCTCCGCACACGGGCCAGCACCACCCCATGCATGCGCTCAACGAGCCCATTTTCCTCCGGACTGTATGAGTTGGTCTTTGCCAGCGCAATTCCATTCGTTCTCAAGAAGGCCTTGAACCGGTTAATGATCAGTTCACCTCCTCCGTCCGAGCCAAAAGCTTCAACTCGATACCCTCGTGCGAGAATCCAAGCCACATGTTTCATTACAACATCAGCAGCGTCCTCCTTTTTCTTCAAGAGAAAGCCCCACGCGTAACGAGTCGCTTCATCCAGCACAAGTTGAAAATGCAAATAACCATTGTAGGTAGGTTCGCTAAGGAAGCACTCATCCGACACGTTTCTGATACGGCATCCGCGCTCTGTCAGTGGTCACTTGCTTGTACGACATCCGCCGCATCTTGGATTGCACACACGTCCAACACTGCTCTTCCGGCCCACGCCCACTCCCACTCAACTCCAAGCCATCACAGTGCCTTCTCGGACCATTCGCTGCAAAGCAGCAAAGTTGAGATGGCCGAGTCGGGCATGCCACCGTATCAAAGCTCGCTCCTTTTCCTGTCTTCCTTGCTCGACTGCCTCCACTTGCTTTGCAGGACATACCGCCGACTGCAAATGATAGCGTCCGCGAGTCTTCGTCAGTCTCAGCAGCACTCTACCTTTGCGAAGCCACGCACATTTCTGTTTCTTCAGCTTGACGAAGTCCCATCCATCCTTCTCAAGCTTATCCAGACTCCATAAATTATTTGTGCCACTAGCTGTGTAGAGCACATTACCAAGACAGAACGAAACAGGAATATCAGCCTGATTCTCGTTCTTCACTCGAACATTTACTTCTCCAATCAACCCTCTGCTCTTGGACGACTTGTCTTCCCAATCAAACACCATAGGTCCATCATCTTGGTGTAGATCGGTAAACATGTCCTTATTGGTACAGACGTGGCAGTCACTGGCTGAGTCCAAAATCCACTCGACTCCACCATCGAGAGAACTCTGCGTTGCAGTAGGTGCCGAACTCTCATCACAACGAGAAAGGGTATTCACATCGCGCTTCCCACCGCTTTTCCCAGCTTTCTTCTTGTTTTGCCAGCGTTTCCGCTCGAGAAGTTGCGAATCAGACTCATCGTCATCACGTTTGGGATTCGGACAATTTGTCTGGATGTGGCCAATTTGATGACAATTCCAGCCCTCACGCTTGTCCTCTCGACCAGGTTTCTTTCCAACTTGCTTCTGATTACCACTCTTAGCCTTGTATCTACCTCGACCACGTTTCTTGCCTTTTCCTTGCGGCTGCTGGCCTTGCTGCTGACCTTGCTTCTTTCCCGCCTGCGCGGAAGAGATATCACGGACTTGTTGGGGCTCATCCATCCTGGCGTCGAGCTCCGACTCTGCTCTCAATGCATTCATCACTTGAGCCGACGACGGAGTCGATCGCTGGTAACCAGGGTCAAAGTGTTTGGAGAACTGGCGTACGACGTCGCGATGTGTCTGCACCACATTACCAAAGAAGAGAATTTCAGCAAATTCATCGTCGGAAACCCCTCTTTGGTAGTGCAGTAGCTCGTTACGATAGAGCTGCATCTCACGAAGCCAGTCATTCATGTTCCTCCCTGGTGTGTACGCGTTCGCAATCAACCGCTGTCGAGCGAAGATGTACTTTGCATACTCGCGTTTGGTCTGCTTATCCACAAATGCAGTCCACATATCTTGCGCGCTCTGCTGATGACATATTAACTCAGCATCGGCCTTAGGAAAGCCTCGCAAGATTGCACCTCGAGCTAAATTATTCATCCCCGCCGAAAATGTTCATCGCTCACAGCTGCACGAACCGCTGACGCATTTTTCACAACGCTCCAAATATCCATGTTGGTCAAGAAAGTTTTCAACTCCTCAGCATACAAGTCAAAACTTCCCTGCATTACCGGCGGTTTATTCTCCATCTTCATTCCATACCAGTCCGTACTAGCGAAATGAGGAGTCATCATAGGAGCTGCATGTGCACTAGCACCCGCCAGAGAGGCTGCAAATGCAGTCGAAGTCAGCGACGGCAGCGACGAGACCGTACCCCACGGTGAGGTCACAAAGCTCGATGCAGCCGAAGCCGAAGGCGCAACAGCTGCCACCCCAGCTCCACGAAGTCGACCAGCTCCAGTTGCCCCCACAAAACCACCTCCAGTTGCCCCAAAGAACGTAAAACCTCCAGTCAGCTTGCCAGCACTTCCACTTGAGCCAACGGAGATCGAACTTGGGCCAGATGTAGTCACACTCACTCCAACACTCGATCCAGTAGCTGCAGGAGTCATCACCGTCGCTGGTCGAGCGATTCCAATCGATCCATCCATTGAGCTCACTGCGAAACCAGCTGAAATAGCACTAGTTTGGCCGCCAGAAGCCACCGTTGGCGTGTCGCCACCAGATGACGATCCGCTTGGTCCAGACATCGCTCAGAGCTACACGAGAACTGCTCGTAAAGCCCCAGAGCGTTGGGCTCATAACCTGGCACGATGCGCAGGCGAGTGTTGGTAGGAGGAAGAGCTTAGTGAGCAGGAAGATGACGCTAAGAATACACGTGCTTCCCACTGAAATACTTTGGGATTGAGGAGGGAAAACCTCGAAGGTGCCAACCCCCCCTCTCTGTTAGCAGCAAAGAACTACACGCCAACGGGCTCAAGGAGTCGTGTCCCGTATACACACAACCAAAGGCAACCTTGGGCGTCCCAGCTGTATACTGTATAGTGCAGGCACGCTGGAGCGGAGCCAGGTTCACGACCTTCTTCACAGCTACAGTGTCAGACATGGCTACATTAACAGCCTTAGCAACGGACAGCACGCGATCCTGCTAGGAGTCGCCGTGTCAGAGGTCGCGCCGACCATTGCATGTGCAGGAGCTGTAGGCAGCTGTATTGAATACAGCACTATCGATTTCACTTAGAACAGCGCAAAAGACTACATACACGAACGGATTCATGCGACACCGGATTAATCCCCTGCCGGCTGCGCCAGCATACCTAACGGTACACTTGCCATCTCAGTATTATTGAGATTGTTACTTTCAACGCCTGGGGCCGCCGCAAAGATTTTAGCTCTATTAAGTTTTATATTGGGATAGGAAGCGACGAAGTGCTGATAGCCCAGCCCACATAGGATTAACCCCTTGAACGCGAGCGATTTCCAGCGCGCCCATTTCACTAAACCCTAGGGCAGTTATCCTGTATAATGGGGGAAGGGTTGCAATAGTGAACTCAGTATGATTTTATATCCTGTATATGGAAAGTCGCACGGCAGCCCTACTCCTATGATGGTGAAAAATATTTATCTTGTATGATGCATGATAAGGGGGCGGTTTTGGTTAGGAAAAGCATAGTGAAGGACAAAGACATGGCCAGCTTTTGACAGAAACGTGCTACCTTGTTCTCAAAAAAAGAACACGTGGATACCATATCTAAACTAAGATAAAAGCTCTGCACCTTTTGTCTCGCATCTGTCAGCCTTCAACCGTCGCGCTGTCGTTGCTTAGACTGGTGAACATCGCGTCCTCGCTGTTATCGCCTCATCTCCATCTCTCCGTCTCTCTGCCGGCATCGACCGCGCATGAACGATCTTCTTCTTCGATGCTGACAACATAGTATCATTCCACCGGTGCCGACGTAAGGCCTTGTAGCAGGAAATATACTCGCTGTTGCCTTGGCCCACA
The DNA here is from genome assembly GCA_024211575.1 of Phytophthora melonis. Lineage (NCBI taxonomy): Eukaryota > Oomycota > Peronosporomycetes > Peronosporales > Peronosporaceae > Phytophthora > Phytophthora melonis. The sequence goes on from JAMXKT010000047.1 coordinate 131,479, forward strand.
GGTCAACGCAAAAAAGTATGGTTTTGTTTGAACCGCCCAGGCCCTCGCTGCACTGTAGTAGAAGTTGTTTCACTGTCCTTTCAGACCCTATTTTCCTTCCACACGACGATAACTCTGGTCACACGGTGGCGTCTCCTTCTCACTTTGTTTGTTCTCACCATATTCAAAACAGTCACTACTGATTCGGTTGTAGTTGCTCCAACAACACTGGAATGACGCGTGCCAGCAGCCTTCAGATATGTACATACGGGATAACGGTGTTGATAGCTTGTATCAGACACGTTAAGATAACTTTGCGACCAAAATCAAGATTGAGCGTGCTTCACAGCCCACCGGCTATTCAACGCATTGCATAGGACGACTGAGAACAACAACGCTAGAACATCACCACCGTGTATTTATATGGTTTATTCCTGACTTATAGGCGCAATGGGTTGGGCGATCACTATAACCGCAACATTACATGGGAGCCTCGCTGGATGCCGTGCTTGCCCTGGTATGTAGCTTGCTCGAAACTTTGCTCGTAGGGACCTCGATACGTGAATATACCGAAAGTTTGGGAAAGCCTGCGTCGTCCGGCACGTGGCGCAGCAGCGGTCGAAGATCTAGCAGCTGTAGTCATAACACGTATATACACGATTAGACACATGAGTAAATTGAATAGCACACCATATCCTCGAGGAGCACCTTACCTGCATCTTCCGGAACTTTTGACGCCAAACCAAAGCCAGTAGACCTTTGGATTGTGTTGCGAAGCTGCGGCGGGCCGTTTTGACACTGAGCGAAGCTCTAACAACTACCGTACCAACAGAAATATTCCAAATTAGCTAGGTGAGTGGCATAGATAGTAGTTATAGCAATGAACAGCACCGTTTCCTTTGACATCAGCATTCTCTGCTAATCTAGCCGCAGCCCGGAGAGTTGGTGCGCTGAGAACAGCTTGGCGCTAACGGAATCTGCTGTAGGGTCAGTCGAAGTACTTGGGGCTGTAGTAGTAGCACGTGCATAGACGGTAAGATACAAATATAACTTGAATAATGCAAGATAACATTGAGACTCACCGTTCTCTCTCGATCAGCGGGTTCCGGTGTTGCTGTGGCAGTAGTTGCGACGCAACTGCGTTGAAGAAGATTGATACTACTATTCTGCATCATGTGCGCATGTTAGCAAAATGTCAGCACTCTTACTAACATCACAATCACTTACCTAGTCAATCGCGAGTAGTCCGAGCATTGGTTCCTCAGCTCCGACGAAGAGGCGCACCTGCATATCCGCTCTGGACCTTTCGCGGCGGGCATGGGAGTAGCGTCTTGGTCTTACATTTCCCCCATTGCTAGGTTAGATCAATCCAGCGCGCAGAAAATCTAGTCTTCGCTCTTGGCCGGCAAGTTCTGGAATGAGACTGAACGAGTGGCGTCGGTGCAGTTAGATATTATGTGGTTTACATCATGTACTGTCTATTTTTAGAGACAGTTTAGCGGTACTTTCCTGCACCTGGGTTGGGGGAGCCTATCCGGCACCCTAAACCCTCTTTGACTTAAAATTTGTATGGTGCATACTGAAAACAACATAAATTCCTTATCGTGTCTAATACAAGATAAGCATTTTCTGTAATCGTATCTAATACAGGCTCTCGCGTTCAAGGGGTTAATTCGGGCGCCCCCGTAGGTACAAACTGGTGATGAACAGGTAGTTTTAAGGTTGATGTTGACGGACAAGAATGATGGCTGGCGAAAAAGATGGAGGCTGGCTACCGGTATTGAGAATCTCTCGCTCTTCGTGCTAATGGCCAGTACATTATCGAGCTTATTTGACCTGTATGCAATACGGTAATGTGCGTCAATGAGGAACCGCTGATGTGGATACAAGCAAGGAGGCTATTGGACCAAACAGTGTAACAAAGCCGGTTCTGTCTACTGGATTAGTGTGCCAAACTATCAGATGTTTTTTTTCACGGTCGACCCTAAGAAAGAGTTAATCTAAACCATTACTATCAGCGGGAATCTGGGCTCCTGCCACCCAGCTGTTTATTATATGTACAAGGAAATTAGTTCCTACATGTTCCTTATTTGACGCACATTACTGTACCGGTATATCCGGATATAACGAGCCCAATCCTCGACTCAGGCTTGCTTTCAATTAGGGGCTCCGTGTACCGCACAACCGACGAGTAAGCGCACCAGATAAAGTTACATTCGTTATTCTAGCCAATATTATCAATGCTAATTTATCATGTGTACCTATCCCAGCCTTCGCGAAGCCCTAGTTTAACTACAGTTATTCTGGGATAGTAGTAACCCTGGCGGGTATGCTGTGGCCAGCCCAACACAGGTTAATACTGGGAACACCCGAAGAATGAGGAGGTGGAGTTGCCTGACCGTTACGCGTAACTGCGCAACCTTCGTGCTACACGAGCCAGAAGAATGTCGACCGAGCAGGTTCAACGCAATTTTCAGCAGATAGAGCAAACGATGATGATGATGATGATCACAGCTGTCTATTTAACTTTAGTTAATAGCGTCCTGAAAAATCCTAAGCCACTTCACAATCGGAGGCTTGTTGCGTGGTTTCTCTGCTTTTGGCATGTGTGTTTCTCCTTGTTGAGGATCATTGTATTCGAAGCAGTCGAGTACTTGTCGTAGTCGCAATCCGAACATTCGGTTCTCGATACTCCTGGAATCGCGGTGCGCTACTGCCCGAAGTTGACGTAACGCGGCCTTCCAGATTTCGGTCTTTCCTTGCTGCACCGTGACTAGTTCCTGCCGATGAACTTTTCTGTTGCGTGTCATCCACAGTGATGCCGTTGCAATGCTGCAGAAGGCCCACCATAGACAGCGCGCTGCTTTCGCATGATCTGATGTTAGCTCGCCGTATAGGGCGATAATGCGTTGCTTGAACCGAGCCGTGAGGGTTGGTGGCGTTCGCGAAGCAACAAAGTACTGATACTTCGCCAGCTCCGCTTGCGTTACCGTTGATCCAGTCCAATGCTCCACTAGGATCGTCCATACAGCCTCTGCATACGGACATGCCCATAGTAGGTGCTCCAATGTCTCTTTGTGACCTTCGCATCGTTGGGTCATCCTGCAGTGAGCACTATGCTCGCGTCTTGGAAAATACAAATTAAGCTGACTCACAGCAACCCTGTACGCTGTCCAGACTTGAAACTCGGTCAGAGCATCCTGTCGAGCCCACAGTTCTGTCGGTGTCTGATCTTGCGTCGCCTTCACCCACTCGGACTGACATCCTCGACTGTGTAGTTTGGCCACAAGCGGGGCTAGATGCTTTCCGAGCACCAAGCGGAACTGCCTGAATGGTTGTTTCTTGAGCGCTTGTAGAACTCGTTTGTTCTTTACCTTCTCAGGAACTAACCAGGGAAAGCCGTGCAAAAGCGGCGTTGCTTCGATCACTATGCCTTCGCTTGCAGCATACTCGGCCATATCGGCTCCGTCCTGTTGTACTTCACGATTGCCATGCACGCTAGCGATTGTCCAGTTAATCCCGTCGGGTTCCTGTAGTAACGTAATTGCTCCCTCCGCCGTCGCTCCAATGCATGGGATCCCCTGCACTGTTTCCGGTGCAGTCTTCTTCCATTCATACGGTGCCGATAGATTTGGTTCATGGCGCAGAGTTACTGAAACGCTGCTGGTCCCGAACGTGTCTCTTACCGACATTTGTGTAGCTACAAGAATCGATAGGAACCATTTGCGGAGCTTTGCGAGGGTGTGATGCTTGGTTTCACTCTGCGGTCGGGGAATAGTAACCATATAGATATCCCTATCCACCCGTCTGATGTTAAGCGCGTTTAGACTGCATGGTTGGACGCGTTGGAATTGTCGTGCCCGCAGCTCGGATCCGTCGTGGCCGGTTATCCACGGATTTTCAGCCCAGGAGAACGTCATCCAGAAGCTACGTATGTGCTTTGGCACGTCGTCCAGGGTTGGGTAGTCAATTCCAGGTGTAAGTACTACCATGGTGTCTTCCTTTCCCCACCAGCTAAAGGTCGAAGTGCAGAGGCGTTGAACGCTTCCTGCGCTTTGGTTGTGTCTAGCTTCTTGAACACTGCAGTCCGGCGCTATCCATTCTCCTAACTCCCGGCCAACTTTTGACACTGACGTACGGGTTTGTTGACGCCGATTGCTCTTGAAACGTGGAGTCGGTGCCCATTCTCCCAGTGGGTACACCAACTCGTCATTGTATTGCTGCCAGGAGTTCCATGCGCACGTGTACTCGTCTATTGGTCGTAGGAACCATTGCATTGCGTGCTTTACCCTTTGCGTCTTCAGAGCAACGGTAATTGATGCAAGCCCCAGGCCCCCTGCTTTCCGGGGTGTATAAACTAAACTTGGGTTCATTTTGTGCCGAACTGAGTCCACCTCCAGGCTTCCATGCCATAGAAATCGCTTTTGTAGGAATTCAAGCTCTTCAATAGTATCCGTGCTGGTTGGAACATGACAGCTGTGAAAAGCAGTGCTGGAAGCAATATAACGTTCAGTATCACCACTCGATCAGCTACACTGGTTTTCTTGGATGCAACCGTGGCTAGTCTGCGCTTTAGACGACGAGTCTGTCAGCCCAGTTAACGGCTCTCATCTCACCGGTTCCTACTTGGTAGCCGAGGTATCTCGTTGTATCACCATGTTGCAGTACTGGGATATTCCGAATCGTCGACAAAGAAATTGCCTTGTTCAGAAAGATGTAGCAGCTTTTTGCTGGCTGCACCTTTAGACCCGATAATGCCCCAAACCGAGAAACGACTCTCAATGCGGCCTGAAGTTGGGCTGTCCGCTTGAGAAATATCGTGGAGTCATCCACGAAAGCCGAAAATACGTGTTTCCTCTCCGGCTTTGCTCCTGGGACTCGGATCCCCTGAATATCGGGGGCCTGTAGCAGTGCGAGTCCCAATATCTCAGCCGCCAAAATAAAAAGTAGAGGTGCTAATGGGCATCCTTGCCTAATCCCGGTGACTACTGGTACTGCTTTCGACACCTCTCCATTTACCATAAATTGCGCTGTAGTCTTCTCGTGTAGTCGACTAATCAACGCTACGAACCGTGAATCAAATCCAAACATCTCCAGAACTAAAACGATAAATGCTCGATCTAGCGTGTCGTATGCCTTTCGAAAATCAAGCAGTAGAACACCCGGACTATCTTCGGCAGTCATGTCGGAGTCATCCACAGCGCTCTGCAGAATCGCCAACATCATGGCTACCGTCTTTTGGATCTGCCGGCCATGCACGAATCCCTGTTGGGTTGCTCCAATTAAGCGACCTAAAAACGTTTGCAGTCTTGTTGCTATCACCTTGGTGAAGACTTTGTAGCTGGTCTGAAGCAGGGCTATGGGTCTGTAGTCCATGGCATGCTCCGAGTCTCCTTTCTTCCTCAGTGGTATTATCATTGCTTTGCGAAATGATTCAGGAGGTTCAGCTCCTAGGAGAATGTCGTTACTCATCTTCGTTAACAGCGGAATTAAGATGCCACCTGCGTCCTTGTAAAAGTCGTTGTTCAGTCCATCTTCCCCTGCCGCTTTATGCCGACTGAGAGATTCGATCGCTTCTGCAATTTCCGTCGTTGTTATTTCAGCCATGAGGAAGTCGTTGTCCTCCGGCCGCACCTTTCGACACTCTGCGATTTCTACAAAGTCTTGTAGAGCTGCCCGCAAGTCATCTTCACCAGTAAAATCACTGTGCCGCTGCCCTTGAATGGCGCTCCATTCAATGGCGAAGCGGTCCGAAATCGGCGTGATTGCTGTATACTCCGGTCCAGTTGACGCTCGAATATTCGTGACGGTTTGGTCACGCTCCCAATTTGACCACCGTTTGAACTTTAGTCGCATCGCTTCAGCTGTATTTTCCAACCTTTCTCCCATTCTATGCTGCGCTGCTGCTTTCAGATCGTTGGTAGCAGCCTGAATTAGTTGCTGACGAGTTATGAGGCTAGCGCGTGTCTGACTCTGCAGTCGTTTTGTGACTCGTTGCCTCCGTTGTTTATCTCGTTTCGCCACTGTTGCTATCGCTCCCAGTATTTGTTTGAGTATTCCATCCCAGTGTTGTACTCCAGTAGTTTGACCAATCCCTCTTTTCGCCATCTCGGTTAGTAAATCAAGAAGAACTTTGTCGGGGTACGCCGACCGGATCGGGTACGACGGCCTTCGCTGGGCTTTTTTGCGGTACTTCTGAGGATCACTTAGGTGTAGTGTTACTGCTTGGTGATCGGAGTCTACTGGAGGTAATTGCACATCTACCCATTGTACTCGCTGCTGCCATTTTGCTGATACGTAGAACCTGTCAATTCTACTGGCGGAGTTTTGTTTCCAGTACGTGAAGTGCGCTGTCGGCGGAAGCGCACCCTCATCTTCAGCATGCCCCATTAATTCTCGTGCATCAACCCAGTTTCTGTCGTTCATCCAATCATCTAATATTCTGCTTTCCGTTCGGGCTGCATGACGATTCCCTCTTTTATCTAGTAGAGGAGCTTGTACGCAGTTAAAATCACCGCCCGCAATCGCGTTAGTCGTGAGAGCCTTAGTGCTGCTGCGTAGACCAGCGAATAAACTTTCGCGATCACTGCGTTTGTTTGGTGCATAGATATTCATCACCACGCCAAGGTCCTCATGATACACTGAGAGCACTCGGGGGGTCCACTTCGTCATTTCCCATGGCTTTGTAGCTGGTAATGCGTCTGGGTACAGCAAGATTCCGACGCCTCACAGATAGAGCAAACGAATGGGAGCAATTAGAGCAACATATCGGTATAGTTGCGCGAGAGGCTTTTTGTAGTTGACTAAGCATCTACCGGCTTCGGGGCCTTCTTTAACGCCTGAAACCTAGCGTAGTACGAGTAGTATTGACTCCTCTGAAGCGCATTCCAGCCCCTTATGTCCAAATCCAGCATCTTACGCACGTAATAGTCGGGTCGGTTGGCCGAGACCCAGGCCTCCAGCTTTGCCTCCATCTCCGCCGGGCTGCCTCCATTCACCATTGTGACGTCCTTGCCGCTGTTCCTCAAGTTGAATATCTTTTCGTCCTCCATCTTGGCGAACCGCACGAGCTTTTTGTACTTGTTGGTGTCTTTGTTCAGTTGGGCCGCTGGAATGCCATCTAGCTTGTAGTGCTTCACGAGTTGCGGTGTGGTGAGGCCCTCGTCCAGCCAGTTCGCCAGAATGTTCCCTTGACGCGCGTACACGAAGTCGTCGTAGTGAATTAAGTTCGGAGCAGTCTTCAGCGCGGCTCCCTCCAGACCGTCCAAACCCAAGGCCTTCTTGACGTCTTTCTTGGATGCCCCACTCTCGAGCCAGTATTGCTGCCTCAACCACGAGAAAGTCCCTCGGTCTTCACTGTCAGCGCTGTCCCCGGTAGCGCCGCGTAGCAGTACCCTGTGGTTGTCAGCGTTTCCGGGGAGCTGGTATCCGTTCGAGACCACTGCATTGGCGTCGGAGGTAGCAAGGATGGAAGCTGCCATCAGTATGAGGAGCGTTGTTAGCCGCCGTGAAGACAGCATTCTCAGCACTTGGGTGACAGGAGGTTGATTGCGAACTGGTGGAGATGCGGATGGCTGCCGTCTGTGAAAGATTCACGATGATAGATTGCATAGCACGTGCGTTTAGTGTTACAGTACATGTATTGAATTCTGCGGATGCATCACTTACAAAAGCCGTGGAAATGAGTAATCTGGTCGGCTGTATTCTGCTTGGTCTTTATTTTGCTATTGTAGGCCCCGATAATTAGACTGCAATATCTTGTTAACTTGCAAATTCTATAATATGTGGGCTTCCGTACATACATGTAGTGTCGCACGGGGATACCCGATCACTAGATAGGGAGCTAAAGCTGTGTAAACTGGCTCAATGGGTTCACGGCTGGCCTACCAATGGTAGGCTACCATTACATGTATAATAATACATGTACTGACATTCTTGACAGTGCGAACGTACAGTACCAGTGATAGTATCTTGCTGTATCACAATTAGGGGGAAGGAACCAAGTGCTGTAAGAAACGAACGGGGTATACCCGAAAAGGAACACTTCGACAAGTATTGCGGCTGCCCTTCCATTGATTAGTGGCGGTCTGAGATCCCGAATGCGCACGTTGGTACAGTTCAGCCATCTTAAAAAGATTGAACTGCCTCGATACTGCTACTTAGATGATAATCGGGGGGGGGGGTATCCTATATACAGCTAAACTATGTAATAAGTTAGACAACTTGCCCCCACCGCTAAGTGATCACGAGCAACTATGATACATGTACACGATTTCATAGCGGTCTATCTACTTGTGCCGTGTGCAAACTTTACTGCTTCGATTGCAATCCTTACAGGTTTGCTATTGCTTCAACCTCCCAAATTGTTTGCACAAAAATTAGGCCGGATATGAAGTACTCGACTTCGCTGGGACACCTGTTGTATACGATACTGGTGCTGGTACTGATGCTAACTTCTGTGATAAGGGCGAATTGAGGCCTCCGTGCCACTATGTGCATTTCTTGCCTCGGTTGGCTTCAACACCGCCGTGTGTCTATCTTTGCTGAAAGTGTCGATCAAGCTGCGTCCTTCTGAATAATCCGTTGGGGCTTCCCCTCATTCTCCGGGCATTACTCCAGATCTAGCGTTGGCGTGCGTTGTCGACGGTCTACGAGGTACTACTGGTAGTATCGTAATACCTTCTTCACTTGGCATGGTCTTTTCACTGTACCTGAGTCACATAAAGTGTTATCTAATCTTGAGGGCTCCTAACTACACGCCTAATATTCAAGTAATCTAGCGCCAAAGCTCTTAGGTTTCCCCACCAACCAGTACCGGTCAATTTGCGTTCTATAGAGCACTTTGTTGCATTCAAGTCACTCGGTCAGGGGTACCGGTATTCGTCACCTTCAACTGAGCGTAGTGGCGACATTCGTCCTCTTCACCTGTCCCCCCCCTCCCGAACTGCCACAGTCAACGCCGGGGAGTCCGTCGGCGACGTCAAGTCGGCGCTGAGGATGCAGCAGTAATCCAGAGCCGCGTTGAAAAGCCCATTCGAGCTACAAGTATGCTTCCTGGCCACGTTCCAGATGTAGAACGACCAGCATTATGTGTCCGAGCTACGCGATGCAAGGACGACCAGCACTATACCACCAGAGCTCGCAACCAGCGAAAGTCGGGTAGATTTCGGGTACCCGCACCCACCCGGCGGGTAAACTCGGGTGCACCCACCCGACGGCAAGACTTCGCATCCCCACCCGAAGTAAATTATGTTCAAGGAGGATATAAAGAAATAATGATACACTAGTATATTAAAAAAAACTACTGTCGTTCCTGTAAGTGTTGACATTAGCATCAGGGGCTCCATGCTTGAGCGTTGGGTCAGGCGTTGCGAAATGCAGAAGCGCAAGCCGTACAAAAATGGATTTCAAAGATCATAAGAATAGAGGAGCAAACTTTACGTTCGGGTACCCGAGCTTCAGCCGGGGATCGTTTCGGATACCCGCACTCGGTTCGGGTGGGTATGTCACCCGGGATCGGGTACCCATTGCGAGCTCTGTAAGAAACAACACTCTCCTTAAAACCTCAATTTCATGTGGCCCACACATCTGCTTTAATTGGACATAATCATGGTTTTAATTATTTGATTGGACAAAAGTATTAGCAGTGCGCGATCCCTACGAAAATCGCGTGAAAAACCTCAAATTCCAGCGAGCTATATCAACGTCTCTAGTATGTATACTAGCCCACCAGCTACATCACCGTGAAGAGCACTGTTAAGGCTTCAAGTACATATAATTTTGTGTAATATCGCTAAAAATTAAAAACGTTACGCAAAAAAACCTAATCGTACCCAATTTAGCGAATTGAAACAGAGCTATATTATCTTTATTTTTGCCGTTTAGAAGCAACCAATAGGAGTGCTAGAACGGGCAAAAGCTCAGCTTTACTTTGCACTATTGCTCATTCTAAACAAAAATTTGCTCCTCGAGTTATGCCCTGAAAACCGAGGTGTTGTTTCTTAGGTGGCCCAGAGAAGTATAGCACGGTGTTGCTTGAGATGTTTGTACCAAATCTCGTTGTGTAGGAGCGAAAGTGGAGGCTCTATCCAAGATATGCCACTCCAAGATGTTCGAAGACAAGATGTGGCGCGCCAAAGGCACCTTGGCCAGCCGCCGATCGACCTTGGGCCCCCCCGCAGAGCGCTTGGCCAAAACCCAATGGGCCGACGCGGAGAGACCTAACTGGCACGCCAAGGAGATGATGGGGCTCAACCTAGTGCACCCGACTATCGATACTACGAAGTCATACTGGGATAGGAAGCAACGTTAGTGCTACTATCGCAGACTAGTGTTGGAAGCGAGCAACCGTGCTCTGAATGCGAAAAATGCGAAAAACTGCTCCGAGCGTTCCGAGCAATGCTCCGAGCGCGCGGAAGTTGCAGTGTTCCCTCCACATAGTGAAATTCATAGTGGCAAATAGTTGTAGTAAAAAAATGCGCCGGCATGGCCTGCGCGCTCAGTAAGTTCGAATGTAGCCATTAGACCGTTCCGCGCAGGTTTAGCTGCGCGGAACATCGCTGAGCATTCCGCGCAAAATTATGCGCACTCTGAGCTTGCTCCCTTCCAACACTATCGCAGACCAAATAGGATTATATCCGTCAAGTCAAAAGATGACCCCTCTTGACATCTAACTGGTACATCTCAATGAAACCGGTACGACTCCGGTGGCGCACTGGGCCCTCCAAAAGGTTTATATTCGTGGGCAGCCTGAACCAGTGTGCTACATGTACCGATGACACTGGTATGAATCAGTAAATATATTGATCTGTAGCGAAGTAATGAGGTGGAGTGCACAATAGCATGCCGTTTTTACAAGCTGAAATCGACCTCAGCCAGGGTTCGCCTTTTTAATTTTTAAAGCATTGTCTGTCGATATATTGCATCTACAGCTTTAAGGCGAATGCCCGGGCAAATGCTGCGGCTGCGAAGCAGGAGCAGGAGATGACCGAATTAATAAGTAAAATTATAAATAAAAAATAAAGGGTTTATTCCAAATTCCTCCTATCCCAGCCTTCGCGGAGCCCTAGTTGGAGCTAACTGGGAGGACTGAGCGCTGATAGATGGATGTAATTATAAGAATAATGCAATTGTACGTGTAGAAGACTGGCCTCTATGGAATATCCGCACAACCATGCATCCCATGTTGTAGTTGCCTTTTTTGTATCAATTTCCCTACAATGGCTACACGTATCGCAATTGGATAATTACTTTCTTCATTATCCACCAATCCGGCACCACCTCTATTATCTGCCAATCGGCGCGGCCTCCGTTTTGACTGGCGGCCAGCGGAGCTCTTGGAGCCAATGCGCCCTGCGGCTCGGCCGAGTCATTCCCAGTTTCAAGTCCGAATCCATCATGGTGCGTAGCGCTGCCGCTCTTCTTCGGCGCCTCGGTGCCATGGCGAGCTTGCAGGCGAACAGGTTCCAGCGGCGTGACCTCATAGTGCAGTGTCTGAACTGTGTCGTCACGCCGACCCCGCCTCGAACTCGCCCCGCCGTCAAGCAATCCGTGCATGTATCATTCGCTCTACCAGTCGTTCTAACCTCGTGCTCTACCCTGTGCCTCGCCATTGCAGTCGAAGAAAACCGCGACGAAGGAAGTAGAGGAGGTGGTGCGCGTTGGCCCCACGCTCAAGGAGGGTGAGCAGGTGTTCGGCGTGGCCCACATCTTCGCCTCGTTCAACGACACGTTCGTGCACGTGACCGACCTGTCGGGCCGCGAAACGATCGTGCGTGTGACGGGTGGAATGAAGGTGAAGGCTGACCGTGACGAGGCCTCGCCCTACGCCGCCATGCTTGCCGCCCAGGACGTGGCCGCCAAGTGCAAGGAGGTCGGCGTCACCGCTCTGCACATCAAGATCCGCGCTACGGGCGGCAACCGGACCAAGACCCCGGGCCCCGGCGCGCAGTCGGCCCTTCGTGCGCTTGCTCGCAATGGCCTGAAGATCGGACGTATTGAGGACGTCACCCCCATCCCGACGGACAGCACCCGCCGAAAGGGTGGTCGCCGTGGTCGCCGTCTTTAGACAGACGGAGTCGACCAGGGCTTTGTCTACGGATGGTGGACTCGTTCTCAAGACTTGCTCGCTCGCTGGTGGATGGCTGGGGCGCCTGCTTCTGGGCTGGGAAGTGCAGGCGGCGCCTCGCTACAGTCTCCACCGCGGGCTCCGAGTTCTGCTGGCGCCGCTGCTTACTGTTGGCTAGCTAGACTAACCACATGTCTGTAATGGAACCACGCCTGCTGACTCGGAACACTGTTGTCGTTGTCTGTATGAATTGGTAGTCTTATTCATTGTGAACAACATCCACTGCCGACAGGTTACATTGGCTGCAGGAGACAGCCCAGCACTCCAGCACCGGCCCACGTCTGCGGCGTGAGCTCCAGTGCCAACACCTGCTCGGCCTGACGCCGCACGAGCACGCGGATGCCGCTGCCAATGTTGCGCTGCACGATATCCCGCACGGCCGCCAGCTGCCGGTGGTTGCTCGCGTCCGCCGAGCCGAAGCGCAGCACCTGGTCCTGCGCCTGCAGCCCCGCAGCTTGTGCGGGCGACTCTGGCTGGACGCTCTCCACGACTGCAAAGGGCTGCAGCTGTCTCTCCTCGTCGGACACGACCGCCAGCTTCTGCTTCCACTCGGCCTCGAGCTTCTGCAGCGTCGCGTCCACTTGGGGTTCCTTCTTGGGCGGCGTCGTAGGCGTTTCCTCGGCCTTATTGCCGCTACGAGCCGCGAAAACCCTGGTGGTAGCGAGATAAAACGGAGGTTAATACCACCAATTCAAGGTTAAACAGAAAAATACAGTTGACCCACTGCGGCAAGAGCTCCTCGATCTTCCTCATAACTTGCTGGTGATCCGTCCGCTTGACCGCCAGCGTGTGCCGCAGCTGCCGCACGCGGTACACGTCGATGTCCGCACGCGGGAAGCCCTCGGCGTCCACCAGCGCTCCATGCAGCCCCGGGTTGTTGCCCGAGGTTAATTCGGCACCCGCAGCCTCGATTTCCGCCTCGATCTCCGCCTTGGCCTTCACGGCGCGCTCATACTCGGCGATGACGTCGGCCATAGTGGAATGAAATGACTTGGGAGCTAAAAGTGAGCTCGCGACTGATTCGACGAAATCTAGCGACGGATTTGGACGAATCGCAAGGCCGAGAGCTCCTATAGTCATGGGCTTCTTCGCCTGCTACTTGCTGACGCCCGTGCAGGCCCCGCAGCGCCTCCGCTGCACGTACGTGGGCTTCACCGTGGCGCCAACTCGGCGTATACGCCAGCACAACGGAGAGCTCGCGAACGGGGCCAAGCGGACGCGGAAATTCCGACCTTGGTAAAGTACTATAATATGTTATAGCAGCTCTAAAAGTACTACAAAGGGTGACTAAAACTCAGTACTGTTCCATGCAGGGAGATGATCGTCGTCGTGCACGGCTTCCCGAGCAAGTTTCGAGCTATGCAGTGTGAGATCAATGGAGCATTTGTGCCCCTAGCGGCAAAATAGTGAATAATTCTAACTGGGTTATGTGCTTTATTTCCTTCTAGTTGAGTGGGTCTGGCAGCACCCGCTCGTGAGCAAAATCAGCAGGGAACAGTTGAAGTTTCTGCGAGGGTCCAGAGGCCTGGGAGCTCCTCGGTCCGTGAAGAGGAAGGTGCTGGAGATGCTGGAGATGGTCAACCTGGAGCCGTTCAAGGACTTGAATCTCACCGTGACCTTCACGAGTGAGGAGATGCACCAAGTCGCTCGAGGACTTGGGGCCAGGTATTCCGCTGCAAAGTGCGAGACCAGAGAGTTGAAGACGTTTGTGGGTGTTGAACGGGAGGAGGCTACGGCTGCAGCCACGTGCTTCATTTGCGAGTATGAATTATTGTCCCCCGAACAGGAGACGGAATCGGAGACTGGAGCGGGTGAGAGCCTTGGAGACGTGGTGGGCTGCTACCATCGAGGGTGCGAGATGTGCTGCCACTCTTCGTGTTTGATGGACCATTTTCGGTCGCTGAAAGACCAAGAGGCTGAAGAGGAGGAGGAGGAGGAGGAGGTTGAGACGGTCGAAATGAGTGGAGAGTGTCCCGAGTGCCAGCAGCCTTTGGAGTGGTCTCTCCTGACGCAGCATCACGGAGCAGAGAGAGAAGACAGGAAGCGAAAAGCTGCTGGCAGACGAAAGCGAGGGAAGAAGAAGACTCGAGTTTCGACTGCAGCGAATGATAAGAGTGCGAGAGCGTCGCGTGGAGCTGCGAAGGCGAAAGTATCACCCGAGATTCCTACGCACGAGCGAGAGACGGGTGGCCAATTAGATGCGACCAATGTTGACGCTGCATCTGCATCTCCTCCGAGCGACGTCGCCGAGGAGTACAACGCGGAGGGATGGTTTGAAGACGACGTAGAGCAAGAATATGCAAGCGATGAAAACCACTTTGAGGAAGACACAGAGCCGTGGGAGGGATCGAGCCCACCAAATATTCTTGATGGCGAGAAACCCCGACAAGTCAATGACACCGTGGATATGATCGACTTGACCAAGGAATAAATCTGTTTTGGAGTCAAACTCCCAAGGCTAATACACGCATGCTATCACCGGACTACCGTTCCTGTACTTTGGGGATGCACATGGCGACGGCGGAGCACGGAGCCGTGTAGCAGTCGGAGTCGACCAGCTCGCAGTCCTCGCGTTCGCTGCAACGGTCCGATGAACAAACGTCCGCGCAATAGGCCACGATGGTGCCGTCAACTTCACTTTGCTCACGACACTCGGTGAAGGTGGGGCACGTCATTGTTTCGCACGTGAGCTTCGTGTCAGCGTCACACTCGCCGTCGTGGACGACCGTGAGAGCGTTGTGCGGGTGTTGGCATCTCGCGTTGGCAAAGAGACAAAGATTGTCGTGGGTTTGACCGTCCGAGCCACACACGGGCGCGTAAGTGTACGGACACGGCCCAGGGATGCAGGACTCGCCTCCGTTGTTGGAGTTGGCAGGGTGGCTTTCACTGCGCGCTGCCTGCATGTGGGGTGGGCACTTTCCAGCTCCAAAGGGCTGTATACTAGGGTTCCTGCACTCGGCGTACTCAAGAAGACACGGGTTGGCGTATGTTATGCCGTCGGAGCCACAAATTGGGTCGTACACGCGCTCGCACATGGGGTTGCACTTCTCCGGTGCTGGAGTTGCGACGTTGATAATGGGGCTCTCACCCACCTCCAAGGCGTTGAACTCGAGGGTCGGACACTCGCCATGAGAGGCCTTTTCCAGCTCGGGGTGTTCGCATTTTGACGCCAGCAGGTGGCAGTCGTTGATGTACGTGACTCCGTCCGTGCCGCAGACCTCGTCGGGCGTCAACTTGCACGTGAGAGAGCAGAAGATCGTCATCAAGTCCACGCCTGCGTTCGCTTCAGTGTCGGACTTGTCTGCAGCTTCAACGTGGTTAGCGCCCTCGCCCTCTTTCTGCGTGTCAGCGAGAGGCATGATCGGAGTGTCTTCTTGATCTTCGACGTCGTCGGCCACGGGGGGACACTCGCCAACGTCTTGGATAAACAGCGTCTCTGCGTCGCTTTCACTTGAGCAAAACGTTGCAGCAAACGCGCAATCGTTGGAGTACGTGACGCCATCGGAGCCGCAAACCGGGTCGTAAGGTACCGACTCGCAGTCGAAAGTCTTGCTGCAGTCGATTAAGGCTGCGGCTTGGGGTCCTAGGCCAATCTCGAGTGCCACGCTGGCTGGAGTCCGATCGCCGAGCAGGTCGTCTTCAGTTGTGGTTTGTGCGCTTGCGAAGCCACAGACAACCCCAAGGAGGGCTGTGACTCTCATTGTCCTCAATAGGAGGGGAAGGTCGAACGATGTTGTAAAAGCTTCCCACGATGGCGAGCAGTACTCTTAACCAGGTTCAAGAGTGCTGGCTATTCTGGATGCTACAAAATGGAGCTCCACCAAAAATACTACTTACGCATGACAAGTGAAACGGAGCGAGTTCCACCAGCATTCCACCAAACTTTTGGGAAATCTCGACCGTTTCCGCGCTCCCCAAACGCAAACTGGGCATCAACAATTGCAGTTTTTCTTACAGATTACCCGGTTCGGAGATTGAAGATGAAGCTGTTGCCATAATGCTCGAGTGGGAAGCCTAGGATAACGACGGACAAGCACAGGAACTTCGATTGAAGGAGCTTGCGCTGCGACCAGAGCACGAACGCGAGTTGAAGCACGCCCGAGACTCCGAGTCGACGCGAGATCAGGACGAGGTACAAGACCAAGAAAACGGTTTCCATGCAGCCCAGCAGAAGCAAGTGCCGAATCATTCTCTCGACTGCGGAGACCGTTGTCATTGTGGACATCGTAGCCAAGTATCTGCGATTGGGCAGACAGGAGACGATAAGGAGGAAGACCCCTACGAATCAACAGTCTCGCGGTGAGCAAAGGGCAAGAACAGTCGAAATGATATACTGAACAAGCAGCGTACGAACCGTAGAGGATGAGCACGTTGATGGTGATGTACGACCTCAAGAGCGTGATCTCGGTCTGGTGCAAAGTGTACGTGACGCTGCGAACGAACACTTCGCGTTCATGAGTCCAATCTCCTATTGATCGGGTTGAGGGCGCTCGTGAACCGCTCCCCGTCGGCAAAATGTGTTGACCGGTACCTCTTGGAGCCGATTTGGAGAAAGCTTGACGAAGACTCCGCCCCAGCCCAGCGATATTCAGCACCTTTGGGGCCCCAACTTTGGTTAGTGATCGCTTGCGGTCCAGAACTTCGTGGTGTCTTTTCAGAAATTCAGTCCTCTGAAACTCGGGGAAGTTTGAAAGCATCCGAGACGGCGACTTTCGGTGCAGGAGCTCAGGAAGTGGCTCCTGCTGAGCCAGAGCCAACGCTGCAGAGACAATGTCATCCCCTACGACTATCTCGGACACACGGAGCTCGTCCTTAGCTCTCTGCACTTTATTCGCGTCCTTGAGGATGTCGCGACAGTTGAGCAGCATGTGCAACCCGTTCACGACCACCACCGCCGCTAAAGTTTCCAGCGACTTGGCGTTCTGAAGGCACATGGCCGTGAAGAGCACGTGATAGAGGTGGCCGACGCTGCAAGTGACCGCCCCAGCGATATCCGGGTCTTGTCGTAGCATCAACCAGAAACCATGACGCAGCAGACGCTTCATCACGGGTAGCAGCAGTGATAACCAAATTTGCTGCGTGGGCTTGAGCGACATGAAGACGGCTGTGAAGACGGGGTACACGAAGACTGGAAGCATGTCAAAGCTCAGCCACAAATCAATCGTTTGAACGCGCTGTTTAATCTCTGGATCTTGCGCGTGGGGGAGGAGGCGACCAAGTAAAAATCCAACAACTACGATCGGACCGGCCGGAGCAAATTGAGCAAATGGTACGGGGAAAATGCCTGCGACGACCGATACGACAGAATTACTCGCTATCGCCACCGCTGCTGTAATCATCCCGTAGGCAAGGACAAACTTCCAGGAGGCCGTCGACATCTCGGGGATGGAAGTAATTTTCATGAACATCGGCATCCCGGTCATAAACGTTAACGACAGGTAGCTTCGGATCTGGAAGTTGAGAGAGCCTCGAAATCCGGTGGCTGGGTCAGCCAGTGGGATACTTTCAATGATGATGTTGAGGAGGAAACACGGGATCGGAGTTAGCAGATAAGTTAATAAAACCCGCAACGGCGTAACTTCTGCTCGAAATCGATCGAATGCGTCCAGCTTGGCAATGGTGTAGCCACCTGGAAGCCGCCCCGCGACACGTCGAACCCATCGTCCCAAAGCTTTGAAATACAACACATTCCTGCTAACAGGGGCAAGAGAAAGCTGGACGCTCGAAGGCGTGGGCGATACGGATGCATATGAAGCTCCCAGAAAGCCACCCTGAGTATAACATTCCCTACAATAGTGCTCTTTATGCTAATTTATTTATAGAAACGAGCGCCAACAACTCCATCAATGCGAAAGTGAGCAACAAAACGTATATATTACATGACTTTATACGCAGATGTAGGATTTCGCTTCGAAAATAGGTCTACAGCAGATCAAACGATCCCCCATCACTAATACGGAGGAGGCTGCAATGCCTCGAGATGCGTCCGCCAGTGTCCAGCGTACCGGGGCAAATGTCAACGTCGTAGCAGTGGTGCCGTCACATCCGCGAAGAAGCGGAAATGGCTTCGTAACCCGACTCGGTCGATTTATCTTTCGGCTTGTCGTGACTATTAGCCAGTGGGTCTACAAACTTCTCGACCGCTTGCCGGGGCAATGCACAGTGAGCAAGCTGGACGCGTTTGAAGTTTTCTGCCGTGAGACGTCTCTGAAAATCGTGGCCGCGATTTTACTCCTCACCCCGATGCCCTGTTTGATCATCAACTTGCTGATTGAGTGCATCCCTCTAAGTGACCCGGCGACGGGCCTGACGGGCTCCGGCTTCTACCAACTGCGGATGTTCTTCACTGGCATGATCAGCGCATTGATGCCGTCTCTGATCAAACTTGATTGTGTCCCTGGATCCCCCGTGAGCTCCCCATTCACGCTGCTGCTCTTTGCTGTGTCCCAAGCCGCCATTTTCCTGCTCACGAATGTCCTCATCTCCCTATCCTCAGGTGTTTTCCCGGTACCGCTGAGTCTGTTCACGGCAATTGCCCCCATGGCTATAGCAGGAAGACTCCGTTCTACCGCCACTTGCCCAAAGACCCGCAGTTCCACGCTCAAAGCAACAAAGTGAATCTGTGGGTCACGGTCGAGATGCTCCCGTTGTTCGTGTATCCAGCGTTCACCGTCGGATTCATGGCTTTGACGTCGACCGAGCAGTTCTGGGTCTCCCTTCTGCTTCCGCTACTAAAAATTATTATTCGTCGGGTGTTATGGTGGATCACGAAAGACGACTACGACCTGATAAATGTCATGACTGGCTGCGTGGGGCAGCTCTACCACGTGCTCTTCATCGCTTTGGCGCTGCAGAACTCCAAGTCGCTCAGCACTATAGGTGCTGTCGCCGCTTTGGGGGTTCTCCGGATGCTGTTAAACTGTCGCTATATCCTGGACGACTGCAACAAGATACAGACCGCCAAGAGAAAGCTGGAAGATGCTGAACAACAGAGAGAAGATAATTTCCATCTAGCACTGAAGATCGCCCAGGAACCGCGCGTCGCAAGAGTACTGCATCAGAAGACTCCCTCGCTGTTGCTCTCCACTTATCCTGGATATCGTCGAGGTGATTTTCTGGTTCGATACGAAGAAGTTCTTCATTCAGAGCAGAGGATTAAGTCGGATCTGTGGCTGAAACTATCAAGAATATTTCCCTGGCACGAAATTAAAAAACCAACTCGACAGGCATCAGTACAAGCACTACGCGCAGTGTCCCTCCCTTCACTTTTGAGCGCTGCTCGGTCCAAAAGCGCCCCTAACACATGGGCGTCCAATGTCCGGGAGATCGGCCCCAGCATGAACCGAGCGGACTTTGTTACCTCGGTCGCGTCCGCGATGCATCAAAGCGAGATCGTTCTGCTGAGGTCGTACATCATTATCTGGATGACGTCGTTCTACAGTAAGAACTACACCACGCTTTTTTTTTTCTCGTATCAACCAAGTGCTAAATATTTGTTTATTGTTTTTTGGTGTGTTGCCCAGCGATTTATTTAGTGGCCGTCTTCTGGCTCCCGAACCGCCAATTCTTCGCCACTCAAGCTACCATGACTTCTTTTGAGGCCGTTGGGGTCTCCGTTGCGAGACTTCTACTGCTCGGTGGGATGGAGATCGTCTTCTTGGGCATCCAACTTGCTCTGATCACTCGCCGTCTAGGGCTGTCAGCAGTTTACCAGCTTGCCTTCGTTCTCTGGTCGCAACGAGTGCTCGTCCAAGCTAAAACTCTCCAGCTGACGGTCGACATTTTGGCGTTCCCACTAGTTCACACAGGCAACGACATCATTCTCCCCTTGCATCCTGCTAAGTAAATTCACAACGCTACAATTGCAAGACAAAGTTTTTTTTTCACGCTCTCGTACTTACAGGAGCCGTCCCTTTGCGTGTCGCTGCTGGTTGTGCGAGAATACTTATTGTGCTTTGCAGATAAAATGTCGCCCCGTTTTATGGCCTAGATCGAGGAAGGCCGGTCCACAAATCAGGGCACAAATCAGAGGGGTCAGCATGGACGATCTCGATTTATTATAGATCGGCTCGAATTGCGCTTTTGAAAACGCAAAAGCGATCGATTTGCCGTAGATCGACCTCGTTCTGCTCAAATCTGCCAGGAGATCGACCTAGAGCCCTGATTTGGCTTGTCATAGCTCGAGTTGTTGGCCGGCTTAAATCTTTCTTTGACCTCGTTTTATTAAATCGACCTCGACTTATTGTAAATCGAGGAGAGCTCCAAGTCAAAACGACAAAAAGTTTGCAAAGCACAATATATATTAAGTATATTTACGGCAAATCTACATGTACCAGATTTCTAGGCTAATCCTTCGTCTAGAAGCCGGTTTCTTTCGCTTAGTGTCCATCCTTATCCTGCTGCTATCATAGCATGAACTCCGTCCCCGATTTTCACGAATGATAGCATATGCTTGGCAATGGGAAATCCGAGCCGCGTCATATGTCGCGTTTAAAGCAATCTGATTGGAGGAACATATCTAAGTCTCATCCGGCAAATCCTTCTAAGCTTAGGCCCAGCCTTATATCTCCCCGCAATCGCGGGACGAAATTGGGACGAGCTCGGTCATTGCCAGGACCTCCGGCAGCCTGGTAGTGTGTTAGATAGGTATGCAACCCGATACATTTGCCTTTTCAATTTGATGTATCCCGCGACCCGCGCCACACAACGTCCCAGCGGGACAAGAGGGGGTGTCGTCCCCAAAGCATCCTGCTATGACCCGCAACCAAGAGCTCTGATTGGTCCCATCCCGCATCCCGTTAGATATAAGAATGGGTCTTAGAAGCTGAGATATTGTATAAAGTGTCGCTGCCCCAAACCTTTTATCGCGCAGAGTACAGTAGGACTTCCGTAATCCGATGCAAGGCCAACAGCAAATCCTAGGTCTAGCCCTAGCCTCTCCATCTTAAGACCACCTTCTTAAGGTCAGATTGGCCAAAGTTTCTGAACGGCACACTTTGCGAAGGCGGGCCCAGCGACGAGCATTCCAGCGAACGAACCCTTTGCCTTCACTCAGAGTTGTACGTACATGTATTACATTACCGGCCAATTGCAACCCGGGTAGTATTTCTGGCGATCCGCAGCCTGTGATTGGCCAGATGCATTGTATCGACAAGGATTTTGGCTGGTACCGTGGCCAAACAGCTGGGTGTCGTTTCGTAGCGCACCGAGTAGCAAATACACATATCGACGGAAGATATGGCCTGCAGACATAGAAAGACTTATACACATACATACAAAAACTCAATGCTGTGTGCAAGCGATATGCGTCCGTACAGGCGAAAATTACATAACCATAGTAAAATTCATATAGAATACGCGGGAAGATTTGTTGTGCATTTTCTCTGTCTGCAGGCCATATCTTCCGTCGATATGTGTACTGTTCAGTTTTGCAACCCTATCCGTGAACTACGTATTTCCGGTCACTTAAGGACTCATACAAAAATCAAGATTAGGAGGGGGTGCATTGCCGTCCATGTATCACATTACCGGTCACCTGGTCACCATACAAAAAGCAAGTGAAAACGAGCTCTCCATACAAATTTTTATATAAAAAGGCGCCTCCGACATCGTGCTCTGACGCCGTTAGGGACGAGATCCTGTTATTCTAAGCTGTCGCTATCGACACTAGAAGGATCTGGGAAGGTGTAGGACAAGCTTCGGGCGCCACTAGACTTCCACTTGGCCGAGCAAGGTGCTTGCCATTCCGGTCATCGCAGCGCAGGCCAAAATACCCTTTCTATGTACCCCCAGCTGCTGCCATGACTGGCGCTGGTAGGGCTAAAATGCTTGCCAGTGTATTTTCACGAATTCGCAGTGAAAACTAACCCAGAACATAGCAAAAGAAAGCTAATCGTCGTGTTAGCAAGCTGTGAAAATTTGAATGAAATCGGAGCAATATTGGCATTGGTAGGTTGGTGCAAAAATCGCCCCGTAATATGGAGTTGGCTTGACCGGAAATGTGTAATGACCGGAAACATGCCACTTACGGATACGCCTGTAACGGGTACACTGTACCTTATGCACATGGCTACACCTATGACAGCGGCGGCAGTGTGCTGAGCGAAGATCTGGGGTGGTGCGATGAACGAGCAGTCGCTGGAGCGTGTGGTGGCGGCGTACGAGCACCGCACGTTCGCGATCTTCGGCGCCAACAGCCGCCAGAGCGAGCCCGAGCCGGCGCGAACCGAGAAACCAAGCGGCACAGTGCTCGGATTGGCTGGAGGCACGAGGCGGCAAGCGGCGACCAGCGCTCGGGGCCTCACACTCGAGATTTGGCGGAGTGGGGCACTACTCAAGTGACCTGAGACGCCAGCAGGTCCACAGCGTGGCCAGCAGAAACAGACAGCAGCAGACAGCGAGCGGCGAGCAGGAGGCGCCAGGCGACGGCTCAGCTCACGGGCCAACAGACCGGTACGCACGAGTGCGGGGTGAGGCGGGCGACGACCAGCGTGTCGGCGCCAGCCAACAGACTGGTAACGCGCGAGTACGTGTGGTGAGGCGGGCTACGGGCGACGTCCGAGTCGAGTGCAGCGAGCGAGCCGCAAGAGAAAAACAAGTCGAAGCAAAAGAGGAGGACGAACAAGTTGCAGTGACGAAGAGCAGTGTGTACATTGAGGTTAATAAATAGGACTACGTCCGGCTACTTCGCGGTGGCCATCAGCTGTTGCAGTAGCTTACACCCCGGCGGACCTTGGCGCAAGCGCAGCGACAGCACGTTAAGCAGCGACCCGCTGACGAGCAGCGTCAGAACTCGTTACATGGTGGTCATACAGGGGCAGTAAGTGGATCCTGAACTACAACTACAGCTACGACGACAACTACGACAACCATGCCAGCCACACAAAAGAGAACGCGGTCCGGCAAGTCCAAGATGAAGAGGCGACCAACGACGAGGAGCGTCACACAGACGCGCGACAACGGTGATGATGGTGACAACGAGGCCACGAGTGAAAGCGAGGCCGAGAACGAGAGAAAGAGCGACAGCGAAGTCGGGAGCGAGGGCGGCAGCACTAACGCGAAGCGCCAAGTAGCGATGCTGTCGCCAGCCCCAACCAACCCACCCGACGGCGATGCCCCTGCAGATACCACGCTGCCGACCTCAACTGCAGCGGGCATGGCCAGAGCAGATACGACGGGTACATCCACAGCAGCACGAGCCGCAGACACAGTCCGACCAGCTGGATCGGCGATTACGGCGCCAGCGGGGAGGTGATATCGACAGCGGGGAACCTGCTATCCGCAGCGGGTGTGCATACAAAAAATAAGTCTGACAAATCATGTGGTAGATGAGCGGGCGCTCTCCACTGCAAAAAAGAAACGGAGGCAGGAGATGACGAAAGTTGATACAATCATCTCGACGGCCGCCAGCGTCGCTCACAGAGCCTCTCGCAGATCATCTAGCAGAAACCTTCCTCCACCTCCTTCCTCCCCTCCCCGCCAAGCATGAGCCCCGCTGGTACAGCCTCGCGAACGTTAAACAACGATGGCGATTCTCCTGCCCGCAGCGTGCCGGGCCGACGCATCCCCGCGCGAACAAGCGACGCGACCCACCAGCACGTCAAGGCAATCCACCTTCATCTGCATCAAAGAAGCAAGCGGCGGCCCCAAGTTCCGCTCACTCGGACGCACACTCAGTAGCCACGCACTCTGTGGATGCGCACGCGGTGGACGCGCCCTCGGCATCCTCGCGCCCAACGCCCTCACACTCGACGGCGGCACGCGGCCATAGGGGCAAAGGCCCAGTTCGAGCCAAGGCTGGCCGTGGCGGCTCGAAGGCCGGCAAGGCTCGAGGAATGCAGGCCCTCGCTGGAGCGCAGACCGTCCGCGTGTCGTCCTCTGTTGCTAGCATTGCTGCGGCCGGGGCCTTGGGCACCTCAAACCAGGATCTACCATTAACTGCGGCGGCGACTTCATGTGAGGGCTCAGGCGGTGACGCTAGCGCCAGGGAAGAGGTTGCTAGCAACCCCAGCACATCGAACGAGAACTCCCGTGCCCATTCCGACGGCCAAGGACCCGACCAACGCCCCGATGAAGTCGCCGCCCCACCAAATGAAGCCAATAGTGAGAGCACCGTTGATGCAACTCGACCTTGGTCAATTAACGAAATGGCTACATTTTGGAACGTGGGATATGCTACTTTGCGGGGGTTCATGGACCAAGACGAAGTGAAGCTATTGCTAATCGAAATAATGAGCATGCGCGAGTCGAAATGGCTTCGAGACATCAGAAATCCAGCCCGCCGTGTAGCAGAAATCGAGATCCAGCACAGCGCTCCTGCCGCTTTTCGGTTGGTGTTTGAGCGTTTTGTGACGTTAGCCTCGAACGTGCACAAGTCGTGGAGTGTGTCGGAACGGATCGCGGTGGTGCAGTCGCTATCAAAAGCTCGGGGCGAGCACTTGCACCGTGATTTTCAGTCTGCTGAGACTGCTGATGCAGCGATCAAGCATGAGTGGGTACAGGCATCCCTGCTGCTTGTTTTAGAGCCCGAAACGAAGCTGATAATCGTCCCTGAGGCGTTTACGGGGGCAGTGCTAAGCGCGAAGTGTACGGCGCTGGAGGACCTGTCCCCAGGAGATGTTGTTGTCTACCGAGGCGACCTGCCTCATGCCGACGCCCCGTACAAGGACGGGAACATTAGGATTCAAGGAATCATTAATGTTGACGGAGTCCACCACGACGAGGGCGTTGTGGAGCGTGTAGCGTGGGCGGTTTACCGCTGCCATCACTGCTTTAGGAACTGCGTCGATAAGAGGGACATGGCGAACCACGAACGGTTTTGCAGCGCTAATCCGGCGAAGGCTGCAATTGCTGCTAAGAGGAAGCGGAATAACGACAAAGGAGCCTACTGTGCGGTATGCGACTGTCACTTCGGCAAGAAGAATACGTTCTATACCCACACTTGTACTGAAGGCATCGGAGGTGGAGAACAAGAGGAAAAAGAGGAGTAAACAACGCTAATTCATAACGCCTGTTGTTGGTACATACTGTGAAGAATATGTTAACTTACATTTTACTTTTGTAAAATATCATCGATCTGTATCATTGAATCATCGATTCGCAGTACAAAATCATCGATCCGTATCATTAAGTCATCGATCCGCATTACCAAATCATCGATCCGTATCATTAAGTCATCGATCCGCATTACCAAATCATCGATCCGTATCATTAAGTCATCGATCCGCATTACCAAATCATCGATCCGTATCATAAGGTCAACGATTTGCATGACAAAATCGTCGATCTGTATGATTACAGTTTGCGCCACAATATATAAGCATTTGTAAGCAGTACATTACATTGAAGTGTAAAGGCAAAAAGGTGTCCCTATTAATTATTATGTAGCCGAGCTCGACAGCCAGGAGGGCCAACCACGTCAGAGAGAAGACAGTAAAGGCCAACCACTTCAGAGAGAAGACAGTAAAGCTCAAGATAAAAAAGTTGGGTGGTGTTTTTAACTGACAGGTTGGGTGATGTGCTTAACTGACATAACTGTCGCAGGAATCTATACGCTACATTACATCGTAGACCCGTCTCAGTTTTTAGCGCACCCATCGGCATCGTTATAAAATCGATCCTGGTCCATAGTCCATCGATCCACATCACCCAATCATCGATCCACCTCCGATCCGCCTCATGTAGACCATCGATCCGTTTCATGTAGATCATCGATCCGTCTCAAGTAGGTCATCGATCCGTTTCATGTAGGTCATCGATCCTTAATATGAGATCATCGATCCGTCTCATGTAGGTCATCGATCCTTAATATTAGATCATCGATCCGTCTCATGTAGATCATCGATCCTTATCATTAGATCATCGATCCTTATCATTAGATCATCGATCCTTATCATTAGATCATCGATCGGCATCATGAAGATCATCGATCCTTATGATTAGATCATCAATCGGTATCATTCGAGCATCGATCCTTATCATTACATCGTCGATCAGCATTACAAAACCATCGATTAGTATCGTTAAATCATCGATCCACACCAGTACGATGGGCCCACGGACGATTAAAGGTATAGAATGTGCTAACAATGGTATTATGTAGCGCTGACAAACTTGTACACACCTAATTTTCAAAAGCGGAAGGAATTCGACGTGTCCCTCTCGGTCCGGCTCCTGTCATGTGCCGTTGAGCTCGGCGCTCCGCTGCACGTTGCGCTCTACGGTCTTGAATCCGCTCGGGCTCTAGCACACGCGGAGGTAGTTCACGTGGAGCTTGGTTACGACGGATCCACCAATGCGGGTGGAAATCCGTCGGCTGCAGCGGCACGCGACCGACCATCTTTTGGTGGAGGACGTGGGCACATGGCAGCCCCAATGTCCGCTGATATGTACCCGTGCATGGCCGTAGTAGATCCGCGCCATGTTGTAGAGTTTCCAGACACCGATGCAACGCATTGCGATGAATTACTTTGATGACCGCAGCAAAGAAATTCGAGCGAAGCCTCCTTGGTACGTACACCTCAGCGTTGGAGACATTGACCCAATGTTTGTCGATCGATTGGCGCCACCAGTGCTCCATCCTGGTATGAACAGTTAGAAAGTCCCCCGTCGACGTACCAAGCCAGCCTTTCATGGCGGCATGGTAGCCTTCCACCCGCGAAGTAGCGTACATGCCAAAGTGCATGACTTTGTCTGTCCAACATCGCACAATTCGGTATTTCCAGATATCCAGCCATACATCCGAAACGTAAGCAGCCTCTACGGGCGCAAGAAGGTAGAGCTCACGCAGCCGGAAATGGAAGTCTTCCTCTGTACGAGCGTTAACCACGCGGAGAAAAGCTTGACAAAAGCTTTCGTGAAGCATAGAATCGCATAGGCGGCCAGTGTCTGGGTCGACTTGCTTGGGGAAAGAGTGCCGGCGGGCTTAGGCTTGAACATCCTTTAAAATGTGCCAGATGCACAATAACGCCGGGGAGTTGGGGAACATAGTCTCCAGCGCGTTGAGCAGAGCTAATTCTCTGTCTGTCAGGAAAACTTGCGGCGGTGAGATACCATTTGCGTCTTGTAGGTTTCGCAGTTGCTGTAGTGCCCAATGGTAGTCAGGCTCTGTCTCTCCGCAGATAAAGGATTGTGCGATGTGGATTGTTGTGTTCATTCCGGTTACGCCGACGATGTTGAGGAGAGGAAAGTTGAAGCGGTTGGTCTTGTACGTGCAATCGAGCAATACAATGTCGTAGTTTTCACGATAGATGTCGATGGCTTCTTCATTGGCAAAGAACAAGTGCGTCAACCGTCCGTTGATATCTTGCTTGTAGTTCATGTAGTATGATCCAGCTCGCAGTTTCTCCAGTAGACAATCCATTCTTGAGAGACTTCCCACAGCAACAACACCCGCTCTGTATCGCTCATTGTATACGTCCCGAGGTGTAATTATTAGCGAAGGGTCCTCAACTAGTAGTCGTGCAATAGTTTGGCGTGCAGTTGTTCCAGTCTCACTATCGATAGCAATTGCCAATCGAACTGCGTCTGAGCGAGTAGCTCGGCGCTGGATCGGGTGAGAGGCGGGGTGAGTCGAAGGAGCATGATTGTGCTCCAACGCTCGCTCACGATGCTGAAGCTCCCACAAAATGACTCCACCAGTATTCACCTTCCGAACCAAGTGCACTTCCATCTTACACCCACATTTTCTGCTACTTGCGTTGCGACGTTGTTGCGTGCTTTCTTCCGCCAGAGGACGTCGGGGGGACCCGTGGCGATCACAGCCATAACGAATGAGCTGGCGTTGTCGGTGCTTGTCGTAGGTCGTTCCCTTGTACACAACAGCGTATCCGTGTTGGCGTCCGAACTCGTTCAATGCCTTCTGGGCCAAAGGCGGCGATGCAAACAGTTGCTCTTTAAGGCATGGCAAATACCAATGCTCCGGTTCAATCCCCGCTAAGTTCATTGTCTCCATGTTCCACTCACTTGTATCAACGTAACCGATGTCAGCCGGTGGTCCAGCAGCGGCGGGTACTCCGTAGCCGTAAATGAGCTGGGCTGAACAAGTCGGCTGCACCGGTAGGCGTAGTGAAGTGGGCTGCAACGGTAGGCGTAGTGGCATGGGCTGCACTACGACTTGCTCCTCCGATAAAAGTAGCTCGTGCGGAGCTCCATCCTCGCTGAGGGATACTCGGCTAGGAGTTGCGGTCGAGACGTTACCACCGTAAAAAGTGTGGGGTGAGCGCTGGCACATAGCCCACTGAGCTGGGGGCGCTACTCGAGTAGAAGCAGGAAACGTAGCCATGTAATCCGTTTGGACTGGGAGACGAGGAGGTAGCATGCGGCAACTGGACGATTTACTGTTTGACTTGTAAATTCCACAGCGTCAGCCAGGCGATGGATGGCTACGAAAAAGCTACAACTTTTGGCAATTGAAATAGCTGCAACTTTCGGTAAACGCATCCCTTTTATTGCAGGAGCCCGCTGCGGATAGCAGGTTCCCCGCTGTGGATATCACCTCCCCGCCAGCGGCAATCGGGGAGGGAGGAAATGAAGTTTTTTCGGCGGCGCCACTAAACGATACTTCTGACCGGGCGACAACTCTTCCCGTTCATCGCCCGACTCCGACATTCTAGCAGGTAGCGAATTGTTGACTAAATGGTCGAGATCAACACGAAGCTATTCCGGGTCTCCCCGCTCTGATCGGGCAAGAACTTGGGGAGCTATGCCGCTATATCTGGCATGCTAAAAAATTTTGGTCCAATCATTAATGACGAGTACAATAGAGCAAAATACCCCCACAATGGCGGTCATGTTGAACGCACTACAGCAGTTGACCACGCTAGTGGCCGGTCTTCAACCAGCTGTCGCTAATGCTACAACGGGGGACGGGCACAATCGCCAGCAAGCTGAGAACGGAACCGCGGATATGCAAGCCACCCGCAGCTCGAGACAGCTCCGAGCGACAAGCTCGGCAAGGAAGCGGCGCAGCAGAAGACTACCACAACGCAGGCATCACGCTGCAGCGGCATCTTCGCCTGCGCCATCGACCAGCAGCGAGTCAAGCAGCAGCGAGGCGAGCAGCGACGAGCCAAGCACCAGGGTGCGGCGTAGTCAACGGCAAAACGCGAGGCGCCATGACACCGGTGGCAGCCCCAGTAGCGGGAGTTCCAGCAGCGACGAGGGCTCTAGTAGCAGCAACGAGAGCGGGGGTCAAGAGGCGTTACGGCGCGCGCGGCGTAGGCGACGTCGGCACCAGAGACCAACCCAGAAGAAGAGCGTGAAAGATTTGGAGCTTCCCACGTTCACACCGTCTCCAAAGATGGCCGTCTCCACATGGATCGACAAAGTGGATTTGGCGCTGCGAGGTGCGGAAGAGTCGGGTCGCGGCACTTGGACCGACAAGTCTCTCTATTTCATTCTGGGTAACAAACTGATGGAGGGTGCAGCCACGTGGTGGGTAGATTTGGATCGGCGTCTACCGGAGCGCGAGAAGTCCTGGTCTAGCCTGAAGAAGGCTTTGTTGCGGCGGTTTGGAGAGAAGAAGGATAAAGCTACAGCAGAGTGGCGAGTGAACAAGAGGCCTATGATGGCAGGGGAAACCTACGCGGACTTTGCCGCAGGACTCAGAAGCGTGGTCGGGCGGAATAGGGTGAAAGAGCGTGTATTGCTAGCTCAATTCTATCGATGCCTAGATAAGACTACCCGCAAACTGGTCAAACAGCATCCGAAGCCGGCAACGCTAGAGGAAGCTGTCGACAAAGCCACGGAGATCGATGACCCTATGGACAATGTGGCGCAAGGGATGACCAACATCGGGCAGCCCTGGGCTATCGGACCGAGCCAAGTCGCTACCGTGATGGATGGAACGATGGGCCAGACTGCGGTTATTCCGGGGATCAGTGCTTCGGCATTGCCGGCGCTGGCAGTCACCAACACCGAGGAAACTGCAGCGCAGCAGAGTGAAGTACAGGCGGTCGCCTTGTTCACAAACCCGCAAGGCATCTACAATCGGTACTCGGGAACGTGGGATCCAGTCCCTGGACACGTGTGGAATGGTAAGTATTGGTACGAGCCGCGCAAACCTGAGCGGAAACGCAACCTCGCACCTGTTTCGACGAGCGGCAAGGCGAGCGGCAAGGCATCTGCTGCGAAGCACAAGCGCGTGCGTGAAGTACGAGCGTCTAGCGACGAGGAGTTGGAGATGAAGCCTCCACCGAAGAAGATGAAAGCTGCGGTCACACAGACAAAAGCTGCCGAGCATGAGAAGAACAGCGGTCGAGTGGTGCAGGAGCGAGGCGAGAAGAAGACGTACCAGTCGGCGGCCAGCTCCGGTAATTGCCACAAGTGCGGACAAGCTGGTCATTGGGCAGCAGCGTGCTCAGTGAGACCCAAATGCTACGCGTGCGGACAACTGGGCCACCTGGCGCGAGACTGCACAGACGCGGAAGCGAAGGCTCGAAATGACGAGTACCTCAAGACGCGTCAGTCTAAGAATCGGTCTGAGGAAAACTAAAGTCGGGCGCAGTAGGGGGAATACGGCGTCCGCGGGATGGAGGAAATCCCCAGTGTGACAGTGGCGACAGACGGCGGGAAGCGGAAATGATGGTGAGCGGAGTTGGAGGGTCGGCGCGAGTGGGTGATACCGCTTCAGTGGCGAGGGTCGAGCTGTGGGAACCGGAGGTGAGCACGAGCGACGTGGATGAGTTGCTGCAAAGGATGAAAGCAGATGCAGCAGAGCGAGACAAGCAGAAAGCGGTGATCTCAGTGGCGACAGTACGCCCAGCTATGGCGGCAGCGCGGTATGTGCACGCCAGAGCAGCGGCGACATGCCGAGATGAAGACGCCGCGCAGTGGAGAAGAGTACGGGAAACTGGGAAGGCGCGCGGGTGACTGCGAGCGCCCCGGGTGATGAAATGTACGAAGCCAGTCAGCCGGACGAGAATGTGGAGACCAGCAGTACGATTGATCTAACGGCGAGCCCGGCGGGGCTGGCAACAGAGGCAAGCGGGAACGTAACCGCTTCAATGACCAGCACAGAAAGCGAAGCTGCTGGGTCATCGCACGTGTCGAACGGCACCGACGATGATGCGATTGGGTGTATTCGACTCGCGCGTCGTAGGGCAAGAAAACAAGCAAAGCGGCAACGAGTAAAGCGGGCACTGGCCAAACGGCGGGAACGTGAGCGCGCTGAGGAAGCAGAACACCAGTGCTGCCGAGAGATGGAGCAGGAAGAGCGCCGACAGAGAGCCGATGAGGCACTTCGAGAGTCAGCGGCGCGGCGACAGCGGCGTGGCAGTGCTGTGGATCCGCACGACAACGAGACCATACGCGTGAGTTTGGTTCAGCGGCGGCATCCTGATGGTGATGAAGAAGAGAAGACCGAAGATGGTGACGAGATGGAGCGAGTGGAGGCTGATGATGGCTTGCCTACGGCCATGATGGTAGTGTCGGGTGAGCAGCGGCGCATCAAGCTGGACAGCTGCGCACGTTACACAATAGCAGGAACGGAATGGATGCAGTACGGCGACCATGTAAGTCGCCCGGCACCTGTTGACTATGTGGAGGGCATCGGAGGCTTCTTGCTGGATGTGATCGGAGTGTGGTATTTCAAGCTGCAGAGTATTTTCAATGAAGTGATTGAGATTGACGCATGCATTGTGTCTGGCTGCACTGACGAATTTCTGGTGGGCGTTGACTTCATGAAGACACACGGCGCTGTCATGGACTTCAGCAAGAGCGAAGTGCGCTACAGAGAGGGAGAGCGGTCCGTGGTCGTCCCCTTCCGAACTTACGACGGTGATGGAGGTGCCCGAGTTGCAGCAGTGCGGATGCTGCGGAGGACCGATCTGGAAGGCCGCGCAGTGACTCCAATTGCAGTAGCAGTACCAGCAGAGGACGGCGAAAAGGGTGTGTTCTTGCCGACGAGAGGCACGGGCGCAGTGATGCTAGCAGCTACGGTAACCACGGCAAGGAATGGATGTGCGTGGGTACCTGCTGTCAACTCACATGACAAACCCATGAAACTACCAAGTAAGAAGGAGTTGGGTACCTGGATTCCAGTCGATGACGACACCACTATACTAAGCATGGACGAGGAGCTGAGCACCGAACGCCTGACGGAGTGGATTAATGACTTAGGCAACAGTACGACACCACTTGAGCATGAGGATGAAGTGAAGGTTGGAGAGCCAAGTGCACGTGCCCTGATGACGAAGCTGTTGAGAGTGTACCGCAATTTAACGAGTAATACGGGCGACTGCCCACCTGCCACAGCTCTTGACGTGCAACATCATATCGACACGGGTAGCGCCGCTCCGATCATGTTGAAGCGACGGCGCAACGCTCAAACAGAGGATAGAATCATCGAAGACAACGTGGACAAGATGCTCAAGGCGGGCGTCATTGAAGAGGGAAACGGAGCATGGGGGTTCCCTGTGGTTCTGGTTCGTAAAAAGGATGGCGAAGTGCGGTTTTGCGTCGATTACCGTGCCCTGAACAACGTGACCAAGAAAGACGTGTACCCGTTGCCTAGGATTGATGAAACTTTGGAGGCACTGGGTGGAGCTCTGTGGTTTACTACGCTGGATCTCCGAGCTGGCTACTGGCAGATCATGGTGGCCGCAGGTGATCGCGATAAGACAGCGTTCACCACCAAGCAAGGGTTGTATCGCTTCATCCGGATGCCTTTCGGGCTTACCAACGCGCCGTCGACATTTCAGCGTATGATGAACTCTGTTCTACGTGGCCTCACCTGGAAGACCTGCTTAGTTTATCTGGACGATATCGTAGTGTTCACTCGGGGCAGCATTGAGAAGCACGTGATGGAGCTGGCTAGTGTGCTGGAGCGACTTTCAGCTGCTGGACTAACTCTAAAGCTGAAGAAGTGCATGTTTGCCGCCAAGTCGGTGGAATACCTGGGTCACGAGTTAAGTTCTGAGGGGGTGCGGCCATTGCAGAGGCTGGTTACGGCCGTACAGGAGTTTCCGAGACCCACCAACGCTACCGAAGTGAAGAGGTTTGTTCATCTCGCGGGATACTATCGCAGATTTGTGAAGAACTTCGGCTCCATGATGGCGCCTTTGACGAAACTTCTGCGCAAAAGTGTTGACTGGGAGTGGGGCACCGAGCAGGATGCAGCGTTCAACAATGCCAAAGTGATCTTGACGACAAAGCCACTTTTGATTTACCCCGACTTTCGCTTGCCTTTCAGAGTCGTGACTGATGCGAGTAAGATCGGTCTGGGAGCTTGTCTTATGCAGGACCAAGGCGAGGGCTGGCGACCTGTGGCGTATGCCAGCAAAGTGAACTCTGAGACAGAAGGCAATTATGGGATCACTGAGTTAGAATGCTTAGCCGTCGTCTGGGCAATCAAACTCTTTCGGCTCTATGGACGGAGATTCACGATCGTGACTGACCACTCTGCACTCAAGTGGCTGATGACAAGCCCCAATTTGACAGGCAAGCTTCATCGCTGGGCGTTGACCCTACAGGAATACGAGTTTGATGTTGAATACCGCCCGGGCAGCACCAACGTTGTTGCAGACGCTCTGTCACGAGCCCCGGTACTAGCAGCAGTGGGCAGACGACGACGCTGGAGGCGAGAAGCAGCGACAGCTGCAGCCGCTCGGATCAACGAGACTTCGACAAGCGCAAAAGTGCGAGCCGTGCAGCCACTGGATGCTGTGCCTGCAATACCCGTGATCGGCAGCTTGGCGGCTGGACACGATGGTCGAAGGAGCAGCGAATCGGAGCAGACAGTAAGCGCGCCTGTGCCTGTCAGAATATATCTACCAGCGGGGGAAATGTGCATGAGGACGAACGTGGTGAGCTTGATACAGCTGTTGTACATGTGTCGGCCAGAGCAGCAGTGGCGACACCAGAAGCGAACGTGAAGGCGAGGGCAAAGCCCTCGGTAGACACCTCGCTACGGCACCAGGACGATGCAGACTCACGTTCGGACTCTGA
The DNA here is from genome assembly GCA_024211575.1 of Phytophthora melonis. Lineage (NCBI taxonomy): Eukaryota > Oomycota > Peronosporomycetes > Peronosporales > Peronosporaceae > Phytophthora > Phytophthora melonis. The sequence goes on from JAMXKT010000047.1 coordinate 165,530, forward strand.
GCGAAGAAAACAGCAGCAGCGTAAGACAAAGACGGCTAGTACTGTGGAGTCGTCGCGACTTCTCACCCGAGCTGCGAAGCGACGCCTGGAAGCCACGGTTCAGCGGAAGGAAGACGCGCCCGGAGTGGCACAGACGACGACAGTGGCCGAGGAGCTTGTGCCAACTCGTTCGGGCATTGCGGACCAGCGGCAAGGCCCAGTGGTTCCAGCGACGCCATCACTAGTACGGAGCAGAAAACAAGTCACCTGGGCCGATGGATGGACAGAGACGGACACGACTAAGTCGGTAGCAACGACGGCGACGCCAACAAGACACCGCACCAAGTCCCAGCGGCGGCAGGACGAAGAGCTAGGGGAAGTTGCAGGAGTTGCGGTGCAAGACGGCGACAGTGCCACGACTGGTACTCCGACGCAAAGGGTGAGGACGGGGACAAGAGCACCACGAAGTGCTGGTTCAAGTCCAGGGCCAACGACACCAACAGCGGCGTCAACACCCCACATCCCATCGGCAACAAGCACGGCGTCGACATTGGCGCGTAATACGCCAAAGCCGCCACGAGCAACAAAGAGAGCGACACCATCAACGAGAGGAGCGTCGACAGCGACGTCGCAGACAACAGCGACGCCAACTCCAGCAGATACAGCAACAATGCGTATGCGACCGCCACGTGAGAGTCGCGCAGTACGGTCCGAACCCCGTGAAGGAGGCCAACGACACGAATCTGAGGAACGAAGTGCTAGGCATCCCACCAACGAGCAGCAAATTGCGAAACCAATGACGAATATTGCGACTTTGCAACTTACCGACGATGAGATTGTAGCAGCGCAGAGGAAGAGCCGACTCGTGCAGCAGTTACTTGAAAAGGGCAAGCACCAAGGCATGGAAGTGTTCCAGCAAAACGAGCTAGTGCTGATAAAAACGGTGCATGGAAAGCGAGTCGTGTTGCCTCCGCAACTCTGGGCGCCAGTCTTCAAGGAGCACCATGATTCTGTGTGGGCGGGCCACCTCCGGGCTCCCCATACATATGCGAGAATCGCGCAGCTCTACTGGTGGCCGCATCTGCAGAGAGAAGTGATTCAGTGGGTTCGTGGCTGTCAAGAATGCGGCAGCCGAAAAGCGAAGTCGAGGGAAGTTGTAATGGGCCTACCTTGGCTCACTACAACAGCTTACACGTGTGCGCACGTGTATGAGGAAGCGTAGGTTTCTTTTACTTGAGTTAAGTATACTCGAGGTCCACGAGTATACTTTAAACAAGATAAAGACTCTAAGTAGCTGATTTTGGTAAAGATGAGAACTGTTATTTTTGTTTTATGTTTCTGAATTCCTCTAAATGTAATATTCTAAGTTGGGAATCTGCCAACGGCTGGTTGGCAGAATTCCTTTGCTATGCATGTCGCTCATTGGTTAAAAGATGCTGCTTCCAACCAATAGGAATCCTAAATGTCTATGGACCACTCGTCGTGGTGGTCGTAAATGAATGTGGCCCTTGATGTAACGTACACCAAGGCCGAGGAAGTGTTTGAACCTTTAACAGACATCGCGTCTGTTAGAGTTGCAAGTGGCTGTAGCCACTTGTGCGTGTAACCCCGTTACACCATCCCCCCGTCAAGGTTAGACGTGCCGGTCTCGGCACGTCAACCACCATTGACTGTTTGGTCAATGCATGACGTTTTGAAGAGAGCGTGCTCGTGATAGAACGAGCACGTTGAAGTTGAAGACCTTTGGCGCAGCAGCGGAGGACCTCTCTGCTGCTGAGTATCATGCGCGGCAATGTGCGAAGCGCTTCGCTGCCGCGGGGGCAGGCATCACGGCCTGCCCTCGAAGTGTCTTCGGGCGCTGTTGTTAACAACAGCGTTCGCATTACTGTCCAGTGTGTAGTGCATGGTGGGCTTCGTAAGCCTTCACCATGTCCGGAACGTCTTGGAGCAAGACGTTCCGCGGTTCCCATGTATCTTGGTTGGGAGGAAATCCTCTCCAACGAATACGAAAACGAACTGGTTTTAAGTTCGTTCTCGGGATACTGTGGTCAACAATCCGCTCAACTATCCATCGAGTTGAGCCGTGTGCGTCACGAACTGGTGGCGGCGGTGGTGGGAACACGCCCCGTGTGGGGTCAACTTGGTGTTGACCCTGTTCTCGCTTCTCCCCACGACCGGAACTCGGTCGTGGAGTAGCTACAGAGCGCTGCGCTCGGTGCTCTTGAGTATCCTTACTTTGCGACGGTCTCCTGGACCGCCTCGATCGTCCCGGCCGGGCTGGATCTCCAGCTCGACCTGCTGCTCCAGCGCGACTTCGCGCTGGAGAAGATGATGGCTTCCGCCGAGTCTTCTGCTTTGGTTCAGCCGAGCTAGGTAGCTCGTGCTGCAGGTATGGCTTCAACCGTCCGACGTAGAATGTCGGATGGAGGCGCATGCTAGATGGAATGTCTAGCGTGTAGGCGTTGCCGTGCCGTGCCAACACTGTGAACGGCCCGATGAAGCGCGGAGCGAGCTTACTCGCTCCGAAGTCGGAAACTGCATGTTTAGGCAGGTTTTGAGTAGCTAACAAAACCAATGAACCCTTCTTGAATTCATTTGTGTTGCCCCTGCCAACATTGTCTGCGTTCAGCTTCTGTCGATCGACAGAAGCTGCAATAGCGTCCTGGACAAACCGAATGACGGCTTGTCTGCGCTGCACGAAGTTCATTGCGTCCGAGCTGAACTCGTTCAGCTCGCTTCCAGCAGTAGGCCCGGCCTCTGCGTTCGTAGATGTGGTGTCTGTGCATCGCACGAACACGTTCTTCTTCTTCTTGGTTGCGTCTGTGCCCTGCACAGACGCGGTCTTCGTCTTCTTGTTTGCATCTGTGCTCTGCACAGATGCGGTCTTCTTCTGCTTGTGTGCGTCTGTGCCCTGCACAGACGCGGTCTTCTTCTTCTTTCGCGTTGTTGCGGCTGACACCGTGCAGGTGTCAGCGGCATTCTGCGGCTGCTGTGTTGCAGTCGTAGATCCTCCCCACTTAAGGAAGGAGCCAGCATCCCGAGTAAGCTCGGGAGGCGTGGGTGCCTCAAGGCATTCACGTAGAACGGTGTATGCCCGGTCGAGGCATGCACCGAGTTGTTGATGGCGAACTCCGCCATCGGCAGACACTCGCTCCAGTGTTGGAACGAGTGGGCGTAGCTCTTGAGCACATCCACGAGCACGCGATTCACGCGCTCGGTCTGTCCGTCCGTCTGCGGATGATCCGCAGTCGACATCGAGAGCTGACTGCCAAGAAGTGTGAACACTTCTTGCCACAGGTGCGCGGTGAAGCGCGGGTCTCGATCGGACACGATGTCCATCGGCATGCCATGGTGTTTGAACACCATGTCAACGAACAGACGTGCCGTCTGTTTCGCAGTCACTTCGGCGGGTACTGCAGCAAGATGTACCATCTTGCTGGAAGCGGTCAACAAAGACCACAACGCCCGTGTTCCCCTGGCTATCCGGGGGAAGACCAAACACAAAGTCCAAAGACATGGACTGCCAACACTCCGACGGAGTCGGTAGTGACTGCAAAGGAGCCTGCGCGAACGGCGCAGGCTTCACACGTTGACACACCTCGCAAGCACGGACGTACTTGCGCACCCACTTGTACTGGTGGGCCCAGTAGAAGTCCCTCGTGAGAAGAAGATACGTCTTCTCACGGCCCGGATGCCCGCAGTCGGTGCATCATGATACTCGTACATGATCCTGAGTCGCAGGTCATGATCATTGGGAACGACAACACGGTCCGCGTTGTCGTCGACTGCATTGTAGAGCAATAACCCGTCGTGCACCCGAGAACGGTGTGCACGAGCGCGAAGATGCTTCGGCAGCTTCTGACGAGCTTTGTCAGAAGGCGCTGAGCCGTAGGCCAGCAAGGCTTCGCGTCCGCGTCGTGCGCGTACGCGATCTTCACGTCGTCCAACAGCGACGACGTGGGAGTGCTCGATTGCATGGCGTCAATGGCATTGACGTCAGCATCAGTTGAAGCGTAGTCAGGTCGACGCGATAACGCGTCGGCCACCACATTGAGTCTTCCGGGTTTGTACTCAACCCGGAAGTTGTATTCCGCAAAGAACGAAAGCCATCTCGCCATACGTTTGCGAGATGTGTGGCGACTTGACAGCCATCCGCAGCGATGCGTGGTCTGTATAGACCACGAACGGTTTGCTTCCGAGGAGATACACTCGGAACTTCGCAAGTGCATACTTCATGGCAAGGAGCTCCTTGTCATGCACCGGGTAATTGCGCTCAGCTGGCTTTAGCTGACGCGACTGATAGTAGACGACACGATCACGGCCCTCGTGATCGTGCTGCATCAACGCACATCCGATCGCGAAATCGGATGCGTCACACACAACGTGGAATGGGCGATCTTGATCGGCCACCGCCAAGATCGGCGCCTCAGTCAAGCCCCGCTTGACTGCATCGAAGGCCTGCTGACAGTCAACAGTCCAATTCCACTCGGCATCCTTCTTCAGGAGCTGTGACAGCGGGCGTATCGTGCCCGCGTAGTCCTTCACGTACTTGCACAAGTACGTGGCCAAACAGGAACTGCCGCAGTTCCTTGACACTCGTCGGCGCCGGCCACTCATTGATCACTCTGACCTTTTCAGGGTCAGGGCGGACACCGTTCTTCCCAACGAGACACCCGAGCACGGGTATCTCGCTCGCCCCGAAGATGCACTTCTTCAGGTTTGCGTAGAGCTTGTGCTTGCGCATGAGCGCAAGCAGCTTCCGGAGATGCACCTTGTGCATCTCAACGTCGCTCATCCCGTCCGCAGCACGGCTGTGGACGAACACGTCATCGAAGTAGCTCGGTGCGAAGTCACGCACCGAGCGCAACAAGTGCGTCACGCACCTGTTGAAGGTCGCAGGGGCGTTCTTCAGTCCCTGCGGCATCACTAGCCACTCCCAGAGCATGCCACTCGGCGTGCTCACAGCCGTGAGAGGGATATCGCTCTCACGCATTAGGATCTGATAGAACCCATCGCGCAGATCAAGAGCACTGTAGACAGTGCTCCTGGCCATCGAATCGATGATAACATCTTTTCGCGGTATCGGTGTCTGCGCCGGTATCGTCGCATCGTTCAGCTTGTTGTACGCATGAACGATGCGCCAGCCGCCCTGTGGCTTCTTGACACAGAACGTCGGAGCACTGTGCGGGGATTTCGATTCCCGCACTTGTCCAGCTTTGCGACGACTTTCGAAGAAGTCGTCGATCGCCTTGACCTGCTCTCGCGGCAGTGGCCACTGCCGCGTGACACAGTATTTCGTGCCCGGCACGAGATCAATCTCGTGCTGAATGCCCTTGTCCTGCGGAAGCTCCGCAGGGATCTCTTCCGGAAGTACGTCCGCGTACTCCCGTAGAATCTCGTAGTAGGGACTCGCCTTCAGCGAGTCCCAGCTCTGCTCTTCAAAGCGTTCCTTCTTCGTCTTGGCACTGAGAGTGTCTTCACTCTCAGTGGTGCTCTCCATGAAGAACTGCCTCAGTTCCTCATTCTCGCTCTTCGTTCTCTCGACGTCCGAGAGAATGCATATTTGCTCGATGCGTCCATCGTGCAAGTCACGCGCGAAGCGCTTCCAGCTCATGACTGGAAGCGAAGTCAACTCTGACGCTTGCGTCGGACCATTAGCGAGGGTCATCTCCCTGTGCCGGAACCCAGCACAGGTACGCGTCAAGACGTTCAACGTCTCGACGTTCGGCTTCTCAGCCTTCGTCTGCCCGGCAGACATCTCTTTGTAGCGTCTCGGCCCCGGGCCGAGACTTGCGCAGCGACCTTCGCATGCGCCGTCTTCTTGTCTTGCGGAGCCCGGCTCCGCGTGATCCTTGACCTCGTCCAGGCCCAGCCGTGGACGGGTGTTGTTCTTTTATTCCGCCGGCGGGTACCTCCCGCGGGCGAGCGACTTCCCGCCCGGATTGGTCGCGCGGCGCTTCGTCGTGCAGCTCGTCTGAATTAAAGAATGCATGTTTTTCCGGTGGGGGACGTTTGCAACCGTCCGCACCGCCTGCAGCGTGGGTTCCCGTACCCGACACGCCATCATCACCTCGACGCCTATCATTGGCGGAGTCCTCAATTACAAAGGGTGCGTCGACTCCCGGAGTCGACGCGAAATGTCTTTCGCAGCGTCGGTTCCCGGAACCGACGCGACTTCAATACCTCGACGCCTTCCATTGGCGGAGACCCCATTACGGAGGGTGCGTCGGCTCCCCGAGCCGACGAATAGAATTCATCAAGCCATCGACTCCCGGAGTCGACGGCGTCACGTCACCTTGGCTCCCATTACGGGCCAAAACCGATCCAATCAGGTTCGCGTCAGCCTCCACGGCTGACGCGCGTGACTCGCTTGTGTCATCCGCGCCGCTCGAGGCCGGAGACTTCTTTGATTCGCTGAAAGTGGATGTTGACTTCCGAAGTCAACACATTTTCTTCACTAGCCGTCGGCGGCGACGCCGACGCTATCTGTTCTCGCGCGCGCGCTCGTGCGCGTCCAGGGCGTTCCGGGACAGCGGCATTAGGCGCTGTCTCGACTAGAGATTCGCGCGCACCTACTGGTGCGTGTGTGGTGGAAACAGGGCCATCGCTCTCTGTTCCACCGTCGCGACCGAAGCGCACGAGTGCGCTTCTCCCAATCGATTACCGGATCATGCCGTGCGAGCCACGGCATGCCCAATACCATGTCGAACTTATCGTCCAGATCCAGGACGATGAAGGTTTCGACGAACACTCGACCCTTGTACGTGAAGCGCACGCGTACCATGCGCTTCTCGGTCTTCACGACGACACCTGTCGCCAAGCGTACTTCCAACATACTTCGAGGTATCTTTAAATCCTCGAAGTCAAGCATTGATAGACTTCGCAGTCGAACAAAGTTCTTCGACGCGCCAGAATCTACCAACGCACGACGAGAGCCGCTTGCTCTCATCGACTTCACCTTCAGGATGACAAGATCAGCCTTGTCATCTTGCTTCTTGCAGTGAGAATGATCCTCACTGGGGGCTGCAGTCCTCAGTGTCGCGTGTCCTAGGTTGACACGCGGAACTGCATTACCAGTAGGGCGCCCCGCGCCTACTGGCGTCCAGCGTTTTTTGTTTGGCTGAGACGATGCCCAGCATCGCCGCGATAGCCACCTTGCTGGTGCACGGGTTCCGTGCACTCTCTAGCAAAGTGACCGATCATACCGCATCGGTAGCACCGCACATTACTTCCTTGCCGCTGCTGGGGCCAGCAGTGGCAGCGCTCGAGAGGTCCATCGGTTCCGGACCTCCCGTCCTCACTACCGGGCGCGGTTGCGGCCTCGGTACATGCGCGTGCAGTTTAGCCTGTCGCAGGCTAAACTCTTCCTGCATCGCAAGCGTGATGGCAGCTTCGAGAGTACTCGGGTACTCGCGGAAGAGATAGGTCTTCACAGGCCCATCTCTCAGTCCCTTCATGAACGTGACGACCTTAGTCGCCTCGTCGATCGGGTTGGTCACGATGTTCGAGACCAAGTACCGCGCTCTCTGGGCGTAAGCATGAACATCATGCTTACCCTGCTGCAGGTCGAGGAACTCTGCCCTCGACCGGAACTCATTCTGCGGGGGCTCAAACGCCTGTCTGAGCTCCTCCTTGAAGCCTTCGTACGTGCTGAAGCACGTAGGGTCGGAGAGCCGGCGTCCATACGCCCAGCTCCTTGCACGTCCGCCAAGACATGACATGGCGAACGCGACCTTCGACAACGGGTCGACGATACGTCGAGCCGCGATGGCAGTGTCGAGTTCGACAAGCCAACGGAGGAGAGGTTCACCCTCTCTTCCGCCGTCCTTGCTCACAGTGCGCTTCAGCGACTGTGGGCGAGGTGTCGTCCCCGACGCCACCGCGGTATTGGCAGCCGCATCTCGCTGCTCCCTCATGATGAAGCCCAGAGCAACACCGTGTTGCTCTGTCGGCGTTAGCGTACGCAGCATCGTAGCTACAGCCGCCTCACCAATGACTGTTGACAGTCGTTGGAGGGCTTCCCACTCTGGGTCTGACAGGTGGGGACAGTCAGCGCGTGCAACATGGGTTGCAGGCGTCGTGGAGCTTTCCATAGACACTTCGGTATCCATGGGAAGGTTCTCGGCTCCGTGTTCGTGCGGTGACGTACGAACTCAACTTAGTCGGTCGTTGGACGGACTACAAAGTGCTACCAGGTGTAATGGGCCTACCTTGGCTCACTACAACAGCTTACACGTGTGCGCACGTGTATGAGGAAGCGTAGGTTTCTTTTACTTGAGTTAAGTATACTCGAGGTCCACGAGTATACTTTAAACAAGATAAAGACTCTAAGTAGCTGATTTTGGTAAAGATGAGAACTGTTATTTTTGTTTTATGTTTCTGACTTCCTCTAAATGTAATATTCTAAGTTGGTAATCTGCCAACGGCTGGTTGGCAGAATTCCTTTGCTATGCATGTCGCTCATTGGTTAAAAGATGCTGCTTCCAACCAATAGGAATCCTAAATGTCTATGGACCACTCGTCGTGGTGGTCGTAAATGAATGTGGCCCTTGATGTAACGTACACCAAGGCCGAGGAAGTGTTTGAACCTTTAACAGACATCGCGTCTGTTAGAGTTGCAAGTGGCTGTAGCCACTTGTGCGTGTAACCCCGTTACAGAAGTCATACCTCCGTTGAGAAGTATTCGTGGCGGTGATGTTGCAGATAGATGGGCACTTGACGTAGCTGGGCCACTTCCGGCGAGTGATGGAGGCGAACGATATGTAATCGCAGCAGTCGAGTATGTGACCCGTTATGCTGTCGCTGCAGTGGTGAAGCAGCACACAGCGCCGAGTGTGGCTGAATTCCTGCTGAAAAATGTAGTGCTGAGATTTGGGCCATTTCGTGAGTTGCTCACCGACGGAGCACCCGAGCTTACTGGAAAGGTGATAGACGAGCTCGTCACAATGTTGCAGTCGGAGCAGGTCAACCCGGTTCCTTATCGACCTCAGATGATTGGGCTGGTCGAGAGATTTCACCGAACCTGGAAGGACATGGTGTCGATCTACATGCATGAAGACAGACAGAACGATTGGGATACGTGGGTGGACTTTGCGGTCTATTCCTACAATTCTGGCAGGCATTCTACTGTGGCGCTGTCTCCCAATGAATTGATGATGGGTAGGAGATTGAAGTCACCCAATGAATTGCTGCGGGCCACTAGCGTGACGGAGGCAGGAGCGTTGCCTGAGTATCATAAGCGGTTGTTATCAGCACTGAAGAGCAGCCACGAGTGCGCTGAGAAAGCTCGAGCTCGAGAACAGGACAGGCAAGCCAGGTACTACAATCGCAAAATGAAGAACCGCAGAGCCTTTCTTCGCGATGATCGCGTATGGATGTATCGACCACCTCGCGGGCCAAAAGCGACAAAGTTCGTGCATCAGTGGATAGGCCCTTTGCGTGTAGTGGAGCCAGCGGGATTTGACAACTTCCTGGTCGAGCGCGAAGATCAGGATGGGGATGTGGAGCAGTATATAGCTCATGCATCATTTCTTATCTCCTATCATTATCCGGTCGACCTACTACGACGCGTGACGGCAGACCTGGAGTCGCAACTTGAGCATGAAGCCCAGCTTGACAAAGAAGACGATGAGCCGACAGCAAGCGCGGCTACTGAGCCAGCGACGGCGCCTGTGCAGGCAACAGCAGGAGTCAGTGGCACGAAGCGACCTCGACAAGCAGTGGAGAATAAAACAACGCGGCGAGACACAAGTGAGCAGTTGGTGGAGTTTCGACGGAGGCGGCGACGTAATAAGGCCGGCCACTACGTACTCGAGTTCGAGCTCCGACCAGTTGGACGTGTCCAACAACATCCGGATGAAGGAGACCGCCAATGAGTGTCTTTGGCAGAGTACGAGAGGCTCTTCGCCGACAATAGAGTCGTGGAAGACTCTAAAAGGGAGGAAGGCGTGTAACGGGTACACTGTACCTTATGCACATGGCTACACCTATGACAGCGGCGGCAGTGTGCTGAGCGAAGATCTGGGGTGGTGCGATGAACGAGCAGTCGCTGGAGCGTGTGGTGGCGGCGTACGAGCACCGCACGTTCGCGATCTTCGGCGCCAACAGCCGCCAGAGCGAGCCCGAGCCGGCGCGAACCGAGAAACCAAGCGGCACAGTGCTCGGATTGGCTGGAGGCACGAGGCGGCAAGCGGCGACCAGCGCTCGGGGCCTCACACTCGAGATTTGGCGGAGTGGGGCACTACTCAAGTGACCCGAGACGCCAGCAGGTCCACAGCGTGGCCAGCAGAAACAGACAGCAGCAGACAGCGAGCGGCGAGCAGGAGGCGCCAGGCGACGGCTCAGCTCACGGGCCAACAGACCGGTACGCACGAGTGCGGGGTGAGGCGGGCGACGACCAGCGTGTCGGCGCCAGCCAACAGACTGGTAACGCGCGAGTACGTGTGGTGAGGCGGGCTACGGGCGACGTCCGAGTCGAGTGCAGCGAGCGAGCCGCAAGAGAAAAACAAGTCGAAGCAAAAGAGGAAGACGAACAAGTTGCAGTGACGAAGAGCAGTCTGTACATTGAGGTTAATAAATAGGACTACGTCCGGCTACTTCGCGGTGGCCATCAGCTGTTGCAGTAGCTTACACCCCGGCGGACCTTGGCGCAAGCGCAGCGACAGCACGTTGAGCAGCGACCCGCTGACGAGCAGCGTCAGAACTCGTTACACGCCATACAAAAGTCAAGTGAGGTTGCAAAATGACGTAGTACCATGAGTTGCAAAAAAAAAACAAAATGAAGGGCGGCACATTCACGCTGTAGTATACCAGCCTTGCATGCATCAGGGCTAACTTTATACGCGGCTGCCGCTTTGTGTCACCACCACCACCCACAGAGTACGCACCGCCGTTTTGGGGTCTCATTGCTGCGAATGAAGCCTGCTACGCTTCCGGCGATAGTATTACTATTAGCGCACAGCGAAACCCAGTATATTGCACCCGGTTCCTACAAGGGCACGCGTGTAGAAGCGCTGATGCCGGTAACACCAACGCCGGATCGCCGGGCGACTCGAACACTGGGACGCCTAGCACTTTGGTCGCTGCGACGACTTATAAAGGCAACACTGCAGCTAGGAGCGTGTGTACGGCGCTCCTCGGGTTGACTTGAGGTTGTGGCCAGCGGCTCTCCGCTTGCAGATATATTTCACGGCAAGAAAAACGAGAAGACATGTGAAAATAAAACGAAACAGAGGATTTACAAAGAACTTGTAATGCACCAGATTTCTTATCAAATGGTCTGACGCATACACTCACGGTATTTTAAACAAATGGAATTTATTTAACAAATACAATATCGAAAAGAAATAAAACCAGAAAAAACGTAAAAAAAATCGGAAAATATTATGGATAGGTACTATTGGTGCTTTTTTTTACTGCTTTTTACAGTGGTGCACCGCGTTTTCGGCACCGGTATAAACGTATAACCGCGGATAAATAATTCAGATTTGTGTGCGGTGCGATATGGTGTATTTGAGGATATGGTCCGCCCTGCCGAAAACGCGGTGCACCACTGTATTCAACTCGTTTATTCTATCACGTACGGACAGAGGCAGCAACTTGCTACTAAGCTCCCGTTGTTGCTGTGCTTCCCTATTTCTAAGTTCATTTTAACCAATCACCGATCGGTAGCAAAGCAGGTTGCACACCCGGCTGGCATCTGGCGGCCTTATCGACCTTCCTTTTTTAGTGCGCTAAAGCCAAAGTGGCACACTTTGTGCTAAGTCTTGTATACCAGGATCAAAATGGGATGTGCTAGGTACCTATAATAGAGATGCCTGTGTGCACCACATGTATTTGAAGTGTGTACCACATGCTTTTGCTGGAGGTTCTGGGTACCATGTACCGTTATTATAATTTGGTCCACTCAAATTAGTACTACGATTTTAGACAGTACAAAATTGGTAGCTTAGTGGAGGTACTGATAATTTTGGAGTTAACAACTTAAAGCTAAGAAAACCATCGAAAACTTCTTTCAAAACCAGTTTTCAGTCTTGGTATACATTCATACGACGTAAATGAGCCGAAGCTGGAACTTTGTATTAGAAGCCGTTAGAGATATAAGTGACTACAATACAAAAAAATATACATGCAAATCGCTTTAGCTGTATGGAATGCAGTGTGCGGTACGGCGCTTTGTATATGAGCGAGGGCAATGACGGTAACTTGGATAAAAATACAGTATCCCAGCAGCGACCAGCAACAAGCTTCACTGCCGATAAAGGGTCATGCTCTTTCGAATGGGGGAGTACTAAGGTTGGAACCGGCACTAAATTTTTAGTGGGGAGCGGGGCATTATTAGAGTATTAGATGGTGGAGTATTGTTGCAAGTCCCTACCCAAAGTAATCAAAAATAATTTGAGGGTGAGCATACTTCGAGGTTCTACAGGACTTATTGAGGTTTGGATTTTGTGATGCACATTGTGTATCGAAAGGATTGTATCGCCAGAGCGAGCGGAAACTTACGACACTAGCGTACTTAAAGCTGCGCAGATTGAATGGGCTGCAAAGGTATGCTAATTATGCCCCCGCTTTTTTTTTTTAATTATTATCGCTATTGACTCTAATATAAATGCATTTCCACGACGGGCAGCATAATCGGGTGTATACTGGATATCTCGCCCAGACCCCCGTGCAATAAATCCTGGCATTGAGTTGCGGCTGACGGGGTCGTTCACAAAAAAAACTCGCCGTAAGGCGCACCACACTATTATTTTATGGTTTTAATGGAGCCCCCAACGGGAAGTATCCAATTGTCCAGTCAGAATCGTCCGTAGCGCTGCAATGCACCTTTTTAACGCAAGGGGCGCCTTTTGTCTAAGCCCACTCCTGTTATTGTGCTTTGGATCCAGTTTGCACTCCTATTTAGTGCACTACTAAGTGTTCATCCTTAGCGGTAATTCTTAGTGGCCTTGAATGCGAGTTACTCAAGTAGTGTTTCGAACCCGGTTTGGCTCGGAAATTGCTTATATTGGGTGCAAAATTAGACCGTAATAAAATTACAATAAGTAGGGAGCAATAATAAAAATTGCCGCACTTTCAATATATTTGACTCCAACAATAAGGCATTTCTACATACCACTGTGAGCCACTTCGTGCAGGTATTCTGATTACAGATTGACTCATGATGGGGGAGGGGGGGTATTTTCAATAATATCGCATTCTGTATTGGTGTATTGAATGCCTTTTTTTACCAAGGCGATGTCAAACATCGTAAGAAATATAGTAGGAAATATGGAAGAGATATATAGCGAAGGCTAACGTGTAACTAAAATGTAAAATCTAGATGTAGGTTTTGCTCATACTTGGGTGAATACTACGTCAAAAGGTGATAATGTTTTTACAGTGGGTTTTATTGTAAGCCTCCCACTTCCACGATACCTAAACCTTCATTTTACATACGCATTTTGCTATTTTTGGCCATTGTAACCTTTTTATATTAATTGTCAATAATTAGTGCAATACTGTATTGTATTGCAACCGGTGAACTCCATAATATAAAATTAATACAGCAAAAACCAACTTTTTGTTGGATCGCAATTATTTTCGGATCTCTGCCGTGCTGGATGTGCTAAACATTATGCAAAAAATGGTATATGCGGACTACGTAATAGTTCTGATTGACCATCCACAACTCAGACTCGAGTATGATTTATAGATGAATCGAGCACGACGTGGGGCCAAAAAGTCTGCGAAGCACAATAAGTATATACTGATACACTCATAACATTATTATGGGGTATTGATATCAACTGCAGAACTAATGCTAAGCAAAAAACAATGGTATGTTTCTGCCTCCGATCAAGTTAGACTACAAATTCGACGTTGTGGTCCGAAGGGTCCACGTCTATCAAAAAGCAAAACCCTTTGCGCTTTTTTCTATTGTTTTCAGTTTAGCGATAATAGTTGGCGCAACCGTTTCGCCTACAAAAAGGTATATTGAGCGCTTGGCTTTTGATCCAGGGGACCACAACCCCACGAACCTGACGATGCATTTCGTGTACCCGGACTTGCCTCCATTGTTTTACTGTAAGCTTGTTGAATTGTAATATTAGCGTCGTTTATTGTACCTGTACTTAAAATCATCGATAAACGAGAATTTGTTACAATCGGGACTTACGTAGTTTTAGGCTTTTCCCAAGATTCACTTTACTACAGGTTTCATGCCTACATATGTAGAAATTGATGATACGGTAACATATATTCAAATACGGTAAGGTATATTTAAACGGCAAAAGGAGCCAAAGAGGAGTGTGCTGTTTGATCCCTTAGCTAACCACAAAATGCTATCATTTCCTATAGACGCGGTGTTGACTTACTCGGAAATCGATGTTAATCACTGATCTTCAACTGAGTCACAGCTATCGAGTGTAGAGCGATTCGATGCATTAACCTACAATTTACGAGGTCTCTGGCTAGGCAGCTGTGAGTGGCCTCCCGCAACCCAAGTATCCTAATCTTAAATGCTATACAGAGAGCGGAAGAGAGTTCGGGTTTAGCATGGCGCGGTAACTAAAATCAGATCAGCTTACACGTGTATAGTAAATTACCTAAATACACCTTATGCCACACAAACAGCAAAAGATTTTATATCTGTACGAGATATTTAGGTTTTTGGATACTTAGTATGTACAATTACGCCCACCGGAGCTACGAGCCAAATATCGGGGTTCACTTGCGTTCACGACTGAGAGCGTTTAGTTGAGTCTGATGCATATTTTCATCTAGGTTCAGATTTTGAAACGAGCACAATGAACAGACCAAGAAGTTGGTATACTCCCCCGCCCCACGTGCTCGGCTAAAATTTGTTTAGAGAGCCCCGCTTGCGGGGCTCCGCTCGGCTTGTATTTATACAGTTTTCATATGGGGTTTCTTATGGGGGGGGGGGGGGGCAGGGGATATTAAATATCTAAATTTTATCGCTAGGCACCACAACGAAGGAACTGAAGACGATTGGTCAAAATTAATGTCTGTTTACAGAGCTGTGAAGGCATGCCGAAGTGTACCAATAGGAGGTAATAAAACTTCTCAAAACCAGATGCTCGCAACGCACCCCCTTCGCCAACTATGTAGCAGCGGGAGACCATTTCGACGGCGTGGCTTAATAGTATTAAGTTAATACACGACTGAGCGAAGACTTTCAAGTCACCCGAGAGTAGAGTCCCCCGGTCTCACTTGGCACGCTAGCAATCTTGGGATCGGTTTTTCCGGACAGAAAACCGCGACACAAAACAGGAGGACCTCACTTTCTGGAGTTCAGTATGTCAAGTGAGCGGGTCTCGGTGCATTTTTCAGGACCAGATGCTTGCCTTTTCAGCACCTGTTCCGCTTCCTCGAACTGTTTGAGTGTTTTGTTTTCAGCAGATTTGCTGTTCGTAAAATCGTTCCTTTTGGTTTGGTGCCGGTCATTCACTTTCCGAATTGGCCTCAGTTTTCGCGTCACGACTGAATATTGCACACAGCTCAGCGATGCGTGTCCACTACGTCGCGCTGCTAGCCGCCGCCCTCCTCGCAAGTACCGGCGCTGCGTCTTCAGCCACGGAGTCCGAGATGGCCACACCCGAGTTTCGTGCTTCGACTCGCTCGATCTCCTCGGACCAGCGCCCCCTAAGACGGCTGAGGAGCCACACGACCGTGGAGGTAGCCGACAGTGACGACGGAGACGAAGAGAGAGGAATAGGCAACATGATTACCGACTTCCTCGAGAACAACCAGCTCAAGGGCTGGCTCAAGAATTCCGTGTCAGCCCGAGATGCCATCGGTTTGACGAAGCTCGACGACGCAGGGGAGAATCTTTTCACCAGCTCCCAGTGGAAGACCTTTTCCACCTACGTGACCATGGTCGACAAAAGCAACGCGGACCGGGAGATGGCAACCGCACTCTTGGGGCGCTTTGGAGCCGATAAACTCATGGAAAAGCTGGCGGCCGCGGCAAAAGTCCCGGAGACGAAAGAAATTGCCACGAAGCTGGACGACGGGCTCATCAAATTCTGGAAGAGCCTGGACGCGGCACCGGCAAACGTTTTCACGGCGCTAAAGCTGGAAAAGAAGGCGGACGATCTGTTTGACAGTCCGGGCATTGAAACGTGGCTGAAGTACCTCAAGGTTTACAACGAGAAACACCCTACCAAACCGGTGTCCATGACGGAGGTGTTCGGAAAATACTATGGTGGCGAAACGGAGTTCCTGAGGTCGCTGGCAAAGGCGGACGACGCCAACAGCGCTGGGGCCAAGAAGCTGCAGAACGAGGTCATTAAGAGCTGGATTGACGACCCCACGCAACCGATGAATATCTTCACCAAGAAGCTGGAGCTTGACCAGGCAGGGGACAAGGTGTTCAGCGACCCGCTGTTGGTGACGTACGTCCAGTACATGAAGGCATTCAACAAGGAGTACCCGCACGCCGAGACGACGCTGATCCAGACGCTATCAAAGAGTTACGGAGATAAACTGCCTACGATGCTGGAAGCGGCCAAGAAGGTGCCGTCTACGGAGAAACTCGCGACAAACCTGCAGGCCGCGCAGTTCAAGCAATGGATGGTGGAAGGATTGGCCCCGGACGACGTCTTCAAGAAGGTGCTCAAACTCAAATCAACCAGCAGCCCGGATGCGGACATTTGGCGCGCGTACTACAAGGCATACGAAGTGGAGCACCCTGGAAAACTATTTTCCTTCAGTCCCTAAAATTAACTCTGATAGGTTAAGCACTGAAAGTGAAAAAAAAAAAAACAGCTCTGGATTTTACGTCGCTTTTGGGTATACAGATTGCGCTCCCACTTCCGATACCATGGCTATCACATAACCTCTAATGTAATTATACTAGTATAGCAGCATCCTCATGGCGAATATTCGCCCCGGTTGCTAAAGGGGGCGTTGCTTCGGCAAATGTAGTATCATAGCTACCTAGCACAGCCCCCCTGTGCCCTACACATGCACATATTTTACCAAAGTCATTTCAAACTATATCGCTGCAGCCACGATCATGCATGAAGAGCCACCTTCAGTCAACGGTGCCAATGGCAAAGTACTTATAATGATTTGGATCCGATTGCTTATTTACTACTTCCTATCATGCAGTATGGAGACCAGGGCTAAGCAAGATGAAATACATTTAAAAACCCTCCATAATGATGTACTAAGTACTGTCTTATTTTACCCCACTAATGCAACGACAACTCAAGCCGCCGAGTTGGTGGGCGATTTACCTCGGTTACCCATATATCACAGCTTTCCACGACTACCAATATATGAATTAGATTCTATGTTGGGGTCACTAGTAATTGCGGCTCACACGTTAACATGAAGTAAATATTGGCAGCGATAGGTCTTTATCCAAATGGTGGCACATCTCCCACCGTTGTCAAACGATGACCATCTTCGCACCTAAATTACCGGCTAATCACTTACTATGGCCCACCTCAAAAGCACTAGCTGCTTTAGATAGGATACTCGTAGTTTTTTGAGGTAGGATACTGGCGCGTTGGTTTTTGCGTGCGGCCTTAGAGACAGTCAGGTAGCGCAGTGCGCGACCTGCCCCTCCACGCTATGAGTGTACTGACCGACACCTTGAGTTTAGTTATCCATGAATAACCTAATTCAAACGACGCCTCAGTACATTGGTTCGTACGTTAGCGGAGACTTCTTACCGCGCTGCCTGACCTCTCATATGTTTTTTACGGCGCGCCTCACTGTCATATGCCTCAATTACCTCATTAAACCGGAGTTCAGCCACTCCTTGAAAAGGGTTCCACGGTTTATGTACATAAATCCTCGGTCGTCAACTCTTACCTTAAACTTCACTGATTAACGCAATCGTTTGTTTGCTGATACTTCTCTGGGCCACCTAAGAAACAACACCTCGGTTTTCAGGGCATAACTCGAGGAGCAAATTTTTGTTTAGAATGAGCAATAGTGCAAAATAAAGCTGAGCTTTTTCCCGTTCTAGCACTCCTATTGGTTGCTTCTAAACGGCAAAAATAAAGATAATATAGCTCTGTTTCAATTCGCTAAATTGGGTACGATTAGGTTTTTTTGCGTAACGTTTTTAAGTTTTAGCGATATTACACAAAATTATATGTACTTGAAGCCTTAACAGTGCTCTTCACGGTGATGTAGCTGGTGGGCTAGTATACATACTAGAGACGTTGATATAGCTCGCTGGAATTTGAGGGTTTTCACGCGATTTTCGTAGGGATCGCGCACTGCTAATACTTTTGTTCAATCAAATAATTAAAACCATGATTATGTCCAATTAAAGCAGATGTGTGGGCCACATGAAATTGAGGTTTTAAGGAGAGTGTTGTTTCTTAGGTGGCCCAGAGAAGTACAAACGGGGCGACCACCTGTTCGATAAAAAGTTGACCTCAGTTTAAGAACTTGTTATACCTTCGAACAAGGTAACATTTG
Organism: Phytophthora melonis; assembly: GCA_024211575.1. Taxonomy (NCBI): domain Eukaryota; phylum Oomycota; class Peronosporomycetes; order Peronosporales; family Peronosporaceae; genus Phytophthora; species Phytophthora melonis. The sequence goes on from JAMXKT010000047.1 coordinate 183,953, forward strand.
AAAGGTCGCGCTTAAACGCCGTGCTACGCGACATCTTCTGTTCTTAAATAGAGGTAAAATTCGATCGAAATCGCCCCCGGGTAGGCTATGATAGTTCATTTTCCCTACCCCATTCTCAATTGTAATACAGGGGCTCATAAATAGGAGTAAAAAGTACTTGTAATAAGTCTGTATGCACATTTAATTATAAGGGGGGGCTACGCCCCCAATTATTATTTTAGAAAGGTAGATCCGGTTCATTTTTGAATTTAGGCGCGAAATGAGATCCCCTCGGAGCTCGCGGCTCGGACGCACACCATTTACTCGGCAAAACACACAGACCCCGCACACAATGGGGGTCTGGATGAAGATAGACGACAAGCGGAAGCTCATCCAGCATGCAGCCAAGCACCCCAAGATGTCCCAGCGTAAGCTAGCAGCATGGGCGGAGACGGCGTTCAAGCTACAACGCGCTCCTGGCCAGGCAACAATCTCAGACATCCTGAAAAACGCCGCGGCTATCATGGACGAGAACTACGGGGACGGCCAGCAGCGTAAGCCACTGCGCGTCACGTCGAAGCGCCTGGAAACGCAGATGAAGGACGCGAAGCTGGTACGTCTACGACGTTAATAATTGCAAGCTATGCAGTGGAGCAGGGAGGTTTGGAATGAGCTGCAGTCCACGCGGACAATTGCTAACTGCTTTGGTTATACAGGCATTTGCTTCAAGAATACATGTATAGCGGATGGGTGCTGCGATTCCGACGGTAGTAGGTACGACTGCGACGTCAACATGGAGGAAGTTATCAGCAGAGCTTCGGAGATGCAGTTCTAGTCTCTAAGACTTAATACATAATTTGTCTTTCAAACATTATCGCGGTACCCACTGATCGGAAGTGGGGGCGCAATCTGTATACCGCGGTATTTTTTTCTAGATGTAACCACTATTAGTTGTTTTAACGGACTCATACGAATAATAACCGTTCTTGAATTTACCAGAGCGGTAGTGCATTTTGAAGTACTTCAGCTCTTACGTTTTTAAATACAACTTGGAATAATAGGAGGAAGGAATAGTCTCTCCCTTCAGCCACAAGCGTAACGAGCAAGTATTCTCGATTACCGGACGTACTGCTGCGGTACCAGGTGGGTCTCTGGGTGACGCCATCTTGTGGACTCGCTTTAGTATAAACGCTAGCGTGTTACCAAAGACAAGTGCGCCTTCTTCATCAATGAGCATGAAGTCATCATATTCTATCCACCCCGAGTAAGATGCCTACATATTCATGAGGTGGCTAGTTTTTGCTGCCTCATCCACCACGGCCAAGGATTGCCGTTTTGATCGAAGAGTTTGTATCGGGCGTGAACTCCATTTCCTTGTGCGATTGGACCCATATCGGTGTCATGGTTCCGTGATTCTGCATGCTCGACTTATCGACTTGATCTCAAGACGATGTACATCCCGATATTTTAAGTGCCGTAGGTTACCCTCTGCATACGCTCGCGCTTTCGCGAAGATGGCAATGGCACTTTCATTATCGCAGATTTGATCCCCCGAATCCCCGTACAATATAATTCCAGCTAGTAGCGCGTGCAGTTCACAGCGGGTAGAAGTGATGTCGTCACGGTGGATTCTCAGTTGGCCAGTTACTGTATATCCTCCGGGCGACTACATTGCCCAGCCACCGCGAGAGTGATCTGAGTTTGCTTCATACACACTTCCATCACTTGCTTGAACACTAACAGCTTTGTCCGGCGGGCCGCTTGCATACTGCACACTCGCATCTCTAGCGTTAGCTGTGAAAGAGTCCCGTAGGCCAGACATAGTGCATTATCTTGGCATGCAATTTGCATGATGCCAGCGCTCACACTCGTAACACCACTCAACCCCACGGTAGCGCCCGCATTCGGTGCAAGCCGTTGCCATCTCGAGTGGATACCCACTGGAAAGGGTGCTATCAAATCTTAAACGGCTACGAGCTGCTGCTTCTTGAAGTATGCTGCTATCGTTAACGACTTGCACCCCCTCAACTTGTGTTGTTGTCCAAAGGATGATTCGATCCTTCCGGTTTCTTTTCTGAGGCAAATACGTAGGAATTACAGGCACACATACTGCTTCGTATTCTGGCATGAGTACTTGGTGTGTCTGCTCATACCAGATATTACTTCCTCGTGGGCGTTCGTAATACCATGGATTGGGATAAGTAGACCAAGAAGATCTCGGGTGATGTCACCAATCTCTCTGAATCCCAATTCATAATGACTAAACGCTTGCCCTGACGCTTCTGAATCTAGCTTTACTGCCACAATCCATTGTCCGGTGCCAATTCTCATTTGGTTCGGAGTCATACCCGGTATGATGGGCTCACAGCCGACATGATGCCGAAGTTCCAACGTTCCAGCAGTGACGAGTTGCGATCTCCAGTGGTTATACAGCTCATCAACTCGTTTGGCTTTTGCCCCTGTCCATCGTCGTTTGACCTGGGAGGCTTGGTGTGTTTAGTATTCGCAGTGCCTCCTGGTACCGGTGGACATTCGCGTCGTTTTCACAACTTTCGAGGCCTAAACCATTAAGTGTATCGTAAAACACGTTTCTTGGTGTCGAGAATGGTAGTCGAAGCACAGTTCGGGCCACTTGCCGAATGAAAGTGTCAACATATCCCGCCACAGAAATTGCTCCGCCAAGTATCAGGCGATATCGCATCCGTGGAACCCACACTGAGTTAACTACATACCGAAATTGGGATGCAGATAGACGGAAATGTTGTACACGGAGCGCTTCCTCGGTAATTTGTGCCCAGACAGGAGCGATTGTCGCCTCCCACTGGTTGCACTCACCCTGAAAAATCCCAAGGTGCTTAAACCCTTCGACGGGAGATACAATTTGAACTGGTCGAGGTATACTAAGTCCGTCGTTAAGCTGAACAGCCTGAACGTGTGACTCTGAAGTCGCCAAGTACATCATGAATGACTTAGCTGCCCCAAATACGCCACCCGTGCCTAGTTTGCTAGTGAACATATTCGTTATGTGAGCGCGAGCTTGTATTCCAGCTTCGCTGGTCGTCACATCCAGCTGATCATCAACAAAAAGGGTACTACTCAAGTTAATGCCGTGACCCTCCTGGTTGTGTCGAATCTGGACAGGATCCGGACACTCAGCTATCTGCTTCTGAAGGCAATCCATATAGCACGCAATATGCAGGATCGATAGGATAGAGCCTTGTCCTATACCAAATTCACGTTGCCCAGTTGAAAGCCACCCCAAAGCGGTTCTCACATCGATTTGGCCTGGTCCCAGTAGGTCAATCATGAGCTTTCTGGGCGAATCAGGCACACCAATACCTCTGTAGATTAAGGGCCGTTCTTAACGGGATCATTTGCGGAGCATGATCCGAAATTCTGCTGTCTGATTGGTTACTATATATACATATGGAACCTCATGGTCTGACCCCGTGATCCGAGGTATGGCTCATAATCCAATCTCAGATCACGGATCACCGCAAGCTGGAGAAGAATGAAAATCACTTCAATTGCCTTGTTCGTCTCTTGCACATCGAGCAAAGGGCTCTCGTGGAGCAGTAGTTCACCGTGACCGTTTGGAATGGGTTCCTCATCGCGACCGCCTGCTCCTAGAAGGTCAATTTAAGCGCTACTATCGGATGAGTGCGGAGGCGTTCGACGTCCTGGTGCAGTTGTTAACACGCGTTGTTGTTCAGTCGGAGAATAGAACCGGAACCAAACCGATAGAAGTTGTGAACATGATTCAGATGACTATATCGTGGCTAGCAGGAGGTTCGTATCATACAATTCGAGTGCTTGCAGGAGTCAGCGTATCTGCGTTCTACAATATTCTTGTGGAAGTCATGAGCGCAATTTGTGTCCACCCCCGCTTCCTGATAGCGGCAGCAGTGAACGACTTCCAAGCAATCAAAGCTGCTGCTGAAGCCTTTTCGACACTGAGCTCCAATCACGTGTTGACGGGGTGTATTGGCTGCATAGATGGCTGGTTATGCCAGATCAGGGCACCCAGTACGAAGGAAGTCCCTGATCTCTCCGCCGTCTACTCGGGTCACTACCTTACATACGGAGTGAACGTGCAGGCAATGTGCGACGCGTCATGCAAATTTATCGGCTATTGCTTTAACTCGCCGGGAAAAGTTTCCGACAGTGTTGCATTTTCGAAATGGCCGCTGAGTGCTGACATAGCAGATCTACCATTTGGTTACTATGTAATTGGTGACAATGCCTACGCACTCGCGCCTTCGATGCTTGTTCCGTTTACAAAGCCTGAAATCAAGAGTTCGGCTCACAGCGACTACAACTTCTATCTTTCGCAGCTACGTATTCGCATCGAGATGTCTTTTGGATTGCTCGTGAACAAGTGGCAGATATTTCAGAGACCGCTCACTGTTGACTTTAATCACGTGGGGCTTGTCATCAAAACTTGCATGAAATTGCACAATTTTTGCATTGATGATCGCGTTCGGTCGTCTCCCGGGGTCAAGAGCAGTGTTGCGGCTTTACAAGAATACAATGCCCTCGAGAACTGTAGCTACCAGAACACTGTGGATACCGACGACTCCTCCGAGCACATCAAACTAAAGAATGGCCACATTCTTCGTCAAGTGATCATGGAGCACATTCAAGATTACAACATGGCGCCCCCCAGTAGAGGATGAAAGTTTGTGTTTTTATTATCGTTAACCTTTCAACTAAATCCAATGTTCTTAAATCTAGCTGTCAGTAATTGTCGCTTCAAGTGCATCTGACTTTTCCTGGAGTGCCGCGATTTTACCTTGCAAACGGACTTCTTCATCTCGTAGGGTAGCTACCGGCATACCTTGACGGATCTTACTATGAATTTGTTCCTCCACAGCCACTAGAGCGCGGCGGTGACGGACCAGAATATCGTCAATCACAGCCATTTTGCTTGCCAAACTCCCGCGTTCAATTTGTTCGCGTTGTACGCGGACAAGCGCGGTCTGCTCGGCAATCAACTCGATCTTGCTGCTTGCCTCAACCAACGTCTTGAGAACCTCTGTCAGAGTCTCGATCGGATCCACGCTCTTCTGCCGCTTGCGGCTTTTCTGCGGTGTTGCGTTTGGTCCACCTTCTTTAGTGGAGTCGTCTTCGTTCTCTTTGTACACGCAGCTCGCGCAAAACTCACGCCCTTCACCACGTTCATCGCACCACAGGTTCAGATACATTACCGCCTTATCACCTTGGCAGAAATTCCAGAAGTCAGCATGTGCACCCGAAAGTTTATTTCGTGCCTCTGCTTTAGCGAAATTCGAATGCACCTCCTTCCACATCGCTCTGAGCTTGGCGGCGGAGTGTGTTGTGATCTGATCTGGACAAATGCCGTCGAACAAGGAATCGTTATTCACCAGTCGATCATACGTGTCGTTCGGTTGATTGAACGCTGCAGCAACCTCCTCCCAAAAACGAGAACCCCCCTCATCTAATTCCTTACGCGTGAGCTGGTCACCTGAGGTGATAAAGCACGTAAAGAAGTCGATGGAGAAAAGTACGTTTATAAGCCGGAACATACAGTGCCGAGTACGCCGCGCGTCTTCGCTATCTCTAGCCGCCTTGGATCTCTTGCCTAGGCGCTGCCTATCGAGTAGCAGCGCCACACCTCCCTTTGAGTTGTCGTAAGCCTCCAGAATGGCGACGCGCTCTTCCTTTTTGGTATTCTTGGCGACGGATAGTTTCCTGGCGGTGCACTCGAGCTTGAGTTGGTCCATGTTCCAGTCCATGTACTTGTCCGACGTAGGGGGTGGTACCGTTCTTTTACAGCCTTCCTTCTGGCGGGCGGTCCACTTGCCGCTCATCGTAGCCGGCGCTGGAGCAATCGGCTCCATCGTGCAATATGAAAAGTGGAAACGAACGCGATCCGGCGCAACTTCTGCTAGTCTCTTAGAATAGATCAGGATCATAATCCCGTTAGGAATGACGGTGGGCTCATGATCCAGAGGAACCCCAACCACCGTAAGGATCATGCCCCGATGATCTTGTTAAGAACGGCCCTAAATCCATGCACCACTTTGGTATACGATCAAAACATTTCAGACAGTCTTTCGAGACCATGATGAGCTGTTCCTTCAGATCGCGAGCTCGTTCGGTAACAAGCGTCACTAACAGCGCAGCGTCGATTACCGTCCGATCCGTCTGAAATCCATGCTGCATCACGCTAATTGGTATACCTGGCCCCACGTAGCGTTTGACCACTAGAAATAATTGACTGGCAAACGCAGATTGCACCGTGATAGGTCTCCACGGCGGAAGGCCCTTTGAATTGTCTAAGGTGGGATCTACGAATTTGGTTTTCGGCAGAAAAATCATTTGTTTGCGTCGAAGTATCGGCGGGGCGTTACCAATTCGTAGAATGAGCTCGATGACGCGCCGTTCACGAGCGCGTATTGCTTCCGGTGCTGCTACCCACATTTCCTGCGATATTCCACCGTAACCAGGGGCTACGTGCTGCTTTAGCTGTTTGTCGACATTCGCTTGCATCTCACGAGTATATCGATACTGATTCCAGGTGTTTTCAGGCTTTCTCCAGTACGCTGCAAACCTGCCGCCGCTTTGGATTTCCGGCAATATCCATTCACGGGCAAACTCTGGCAGCATATTGGCATCCTCTGGTGAAAGCGTGTCAAAATACCGAGGTGGTTCAGTGCGCTCCTCGACAGGTATCCAGTTATCCAAGAGGGTCTTCAACTCATTTTGCACATCGCCGCGGTCTTCACTATAGATTTGGCCTTCGGGACTTCCTAATATCGCGCTTCGTATCGTTACCGGAGGTGTAGCTCTTCCCAGCGTGCTATTTAGAAACTGTTTCATTTCTCCGTTGGTGAACCATTGCCCCCGCTGCTCTCTCACTCGCTGCTTGATTTGCGTTTGGCGCCAGTTGCGACGAATCCGAATGACACGCCTCCATTGTTTGTAGACTGCAACTACCCAGTCGTGCCAGACACCGACTAATGGAGTTGTTGGTGCACTGCAAAGGAGGTGGACCAAGTGTCCAGTAACGCTGGCGTGCGCGCACCCGCTCACTAGTTGATCCGGGTAGAGGACCCACCGAGGCCAGATCACGGTATTCATACCAGTGACGATATCCACCACAGTTGTCGCCTCGAAGGACACCAATAGCCGAGCCTTCTGCAGTTGCGCAGTACATCGATTGCTGTACTTATACTGACGGATCTAGCAAGAAGTATGCGTGACTGGTTTGTTTCCCCCATAATAGCTTTGCACTATCGTGCATACATTGGTGCATATTGTCGATCGCACGCTCAAGCCACTCCATAAGTTCCCCTTTCGTGCAGTTGTCCGAGTAAATATCATCAATGAGGGTCACCTTCCTTTCGTCAAGCAATTTGGCTGTGGTGGCCGTGAAGTCTGCCATTTCCTCAGCTGTCTTAGTTCGAGTGCTCACGATTTTGATAGGTGAGGCGAGGCGGGTGAACGCCTTTTCCGCCCAGGTGTATAGTGTGCGAATGTTCCGGGAGAACAAAGTCCCTTAGAACTTCTCAGGCGGATACACCAGAAGATGTCCGCCCGAGATGGCGTGGGTTCCTTGTGACAATCCCTCTCGGGTCGTTTGTCTTCGAACCAAGGAGCTCGGCCGAGTTGGTGAGTTGTTGTACACTGTTGGGTCTCCGAGCGGGGTGCGATACGTACTTCTGTGGCGAGGCCGATGAAACCTTTATCGCCCAGGGGGGCTCGTATAGCGCAGCCCAAGAAAGTCCTCAGGGTATAGACCCAGAGAACCGACTTGAGAGTCAACAGCAAGAAGATAAATCCAGAAGTTCGCAGCCGCAAAGCTTTAAACCCTGAGGATCACTCTCCTTGGTTGGCGTGGGTACCTTGTGTAATCCCTGTCGGCTCGTTTGTCTTTGACGGAACGGCACTTCACCAAACTTGAATGTAGCCTCGAAGAAGCACTGAGGTGCACGTCTAATCCAGAACGCACCTCGACACTAGAGGCAAAACCCAGAGAATCAGATCACCCGAAATCCAGAATATCACGAATTCAGGATTCAGGATTTCAATCAACTCTGGGGTGAGGAACTCAGAAGACACCTTACCCAAATGCCTTCGTAGCTCGATAAAACCAACAAATACAGAGTATACAAACACTACAACTAGCCGTCGCTTATTCTTTTGGACCCTTGGACGGTGGGTCACTCACACACTAGCCTCACTCGAGTCTGAAATTCAGGGGCCTAGCTCCCCTGAGACTCACACAAACGCGCACCACCTCCAATACAGGAAGAAAATACAATCACTATCAGTTACCGTTCCCTTCACACAAGCAGTCAATACACAATCCTGGAGGCGACTACCTAGCACCCCAGAATACCCTCTGGAATAATATGAAATGGGCTACCACGAGCACAGCAAGTGACCCAACTAGGATATGAAATAGGTGGATCACTCCAGGAAGGACGAGGCCGTCGCTGGTCCCCACCTAACTGGACTTAAGTTTGATGGAGTCCACACAGACGGCTGTCCTTCGCCGTTGATGTGCCCTTAGCGTCCCGCGGTCGTAGTCTCGGGTCCTCCGGATTTCCGTCGGCAGGCTTGGCCGAAGTCACTTGCGCAGTACAGGGAAAATTGAACTCTGTTTGTCTTTTATCAGCTACTTCTCTCTCTTACTTCTTTCTCTCTTCTGCATTCTTCTACGGGCAAATATCTTCATTTCACTATGCTCGGGGTCAAACATCTTGTGACACGATGGAAAATTGGATTCTCGTCTGGGCGCAGTGTGATTGGCTGAAAGGGGTACGACCGGACGACATGGATGGAGAGACAAGTACGAGGATCTGGGACCCGGCGGACACTCGGCCAGGATGCATATCGACCAGCGACTCTGGCCGAGTCGCTAACTCAAACTGCGACTCTGGCCGGGTGTAAGTCTGGGAGATACGATCAAGGTATACTCAAGTCAAGATGTTTCCGACCGACCGGGCAGACCGACCAAGGATGGGCAAGGATTCCGCGGAAGGTTCAAGGAACTGATTCGTACCCACGACTCTACACTGGACTTTGACCCGGCCGGGACGTCGACGTCAACCGCGATATAGTGAAATCAAGTGATAGCAGAATGCATGCCTTAGTTGAAGGAAGTTAGCCACAGAGATAAAAGATAAACAGAGTTCGTTTTCCCTTGAAACCCGCAAGCCGCCAGGAAGAGCAGGAAGAGCAGGAAGCGCAGGACAACCGGGCACCGCGGCTAGGTACGACCGTGGTTGGATCTCTCCCTGAAGTAAGTACGCCAAGTTAGGTAAGGGGACTGGGGCGTACAGGCGTCTCAGGGTGATCCACCTATTTCATTTCCTAGTTGCAGCTGTATTCTCGCCCAGAGCGAGGTCCTGCATTTCATATTATCGATTACATCCCAGGCGGAGTTGGTAGCGCCGCCGGGGACTTGGCCGAAAGGTTATTGTGTGGTAGGGTATTGATATTGGTTATTTTCTTTCAGTACATCTGAAAGTGGTGCGCATTTGAAGTCGCCCAGGGTTGACCAGTGCCCTGGATACGGCTCGCTAGTTGACTGGAGTAGTGACCCACCGTCCGAGGGTCCGAAAGAATAAGTGACGGCTATTTGTATTTGTGTATAACTCTGTATTTGTGGTTATCGTCCGGAGTCGTAGGGGCTACGTTTGGAAGTACGTATCGCACCCCGCTCGGAGACCCAACAGTATACGACAACTCACCAACTCGGCCGAGCTCCTTGGTTCGAAGACAAACGACCCGAGAGGGATTGTCACAAGGAACACACGCCATCTTGGGCGGACATCTTCTGGTGTATCCGCCTGAGAAGTTCTAAGGGACTTTGTTCTCCCGGAACATTCGCACACTATACACCTGGGCGGAAAAGGCGTTCACCCGCCTCGCCTCAGCTGGTGCGCGTGCCCGGATTCGAACGAAGGAAGTTCACCGAGAGTTGTTGTATATATTACTTGGATTAAAGAGTGAGGTGTCTACTAACCTTCTGACCAAGTTTCTATGACTACGGAAGGAGAAGACATGCGCGACGCTGGACGTGAGAGTCGCGGGCGCGGAGACGCGTCGAGGAAGTCACGTCGGTCGAAGGAGCTGCCGCCTGAGGAGCACGATAGCCTGGACGAGGTCGTCCGGGCTGCTCGGAAGGCAGGCGCTGCGAAGCGCAAGGCAGCCCGGGAGGAGAAGGAGAGGTCGGCGAGTCTGGCCGAGCAAGCTGTCGAAGACGCGCACCAAGTGTCGACGGACGGCGAGCGTGGCCAAGACGCGACGGCGACTCCGGACGAGGCGTCTGTGGGAGGCGCCGATGTGGATGTGTCCCGGGCGGAGGGTCGAGTTTCGGACTCCTCACCGCCCGGCCAAGATGTGGGCCAGCAGCCGGATGCTCGCGCGTCCGCTCGAGAGGAGTCGCTGCCGCCGGTCCCGGAGGAGAAGTCTGGCCAAGACGCGGATGCGTCGTCGACACCGGAGGACAAGACCCCGGCAGAGTCTCAACTGTCGACGGTCCCCGCCCGAGAAGACCCTCCGCCGAAGCCGTCGGTGGAGCCGCTGAGTCAAGACGCAGCCAAGGCGTACGTCGCGGCACAAGTTTCCCGGTGGGAGCAAGTTCGGTCTGAACGTGTGCTCCCGCCGAACGTGGAGTACACCTGGCCGGATTCCCGGCCGGACTCACTGCCGTGGCTGAACGCCACCCTGGCCACGTCCAAGTACCTGGCGGCCCGCGCGACTCTGGAAGACGCCGTGCAACCATGCGTGCTGGAGCTCCGCCTGGACCGACGCGACCTGGCCACCGCCCAAGACGTCGTCACGGCCGAGATCTCGGTCGCCGCCTTCACGCCGAGAGAGTGTGTCGCGATCCTGCAGACACTGCTCTTCGAGGCCGGCTTCCAGTTCGACAACTTGGTCCCGGTATGGTTCAAGACGCATGTGTCCAAGATCGCGCCGGACCTCGTTCGAAGTCTGGCCGGAGACATCCAACGTCTCCTGGCCGTGGAGCTGATCGAGTGGCGAACGCTGTGCATCGGGGCGTCGCTCAAGGTGATTCCAGCCTTGGAAGCCGAAGCGAAGTCTGGGCAGACACCTGCCCTGGACTATCATGCGGAGGATCAAGACGGAGATTTATTGATGTACGATTACGAGGTCAACCTGCTCGGCCGGAACTACGTTCTGCGCCTGCGCGTGGCTGGCATCCGTTCCACCAGGAGCTCCAGCGGGTCCTCGGCCGGGGAACCCACGCCCAAGCGGCGTCAACACCGGCCACCCCGCGCAGAGCCATCTCTGCCGGACACTCCGCTCGCATCGCTTCCGTCCGAGCTGCCGCCATCTTCGACGTCTGCCCAGGAAGATTCGCCCGAGGTGTCGGCTTCGGACCCTGTCCCGAGCTTGGTCGGCACCACGGATGAGTCCGCCGGAGGCTGACGTCCGGGTCGTACGTGTCGAGGAACAGCTCGTCGGCGTCTTCGTCGTCAACGCTGGACTCTGGCGCAGGGGCGCGCATGCCGTTTGTCGGTCCGCTGGCGTTGTCCGCCCGGGCTGCTGGGACTGCCGTGTCAGGCGGGAGCTTGGCTTCTACTTGACGCGGCAGGTGATCCCGGAGCGCAAGGTGCTGCCCGACCAGGAAGACATCGACATGGCTGACGCCGAAGTGCCGGCCAATGCGAAGTCTGCCCGGACATCCTCGTCCAGGAAAACGAGGGAGCATCGAGACTCCGGCCGGCGTTCTTCGTCCAGTGAGCCCGACTCGGGCAGCACCTGGAGTCGCCGCCGCAGCCGCCGCCGACGTTCGTCCAAGCGGTCTTCGCGGAGGCGGTCTTCATCGCGTCGCTCAAGTCGCTCAAACCGCTCGAGTTACTCGCGGAGGTCCGACCGGACTGGGTCGTCGATCTCGTCCGAAGCCGCGGAAGCAGCGGTAGCCACGCTTCACCGCGTGGACATGCTGGACGGGAAGCTGGAACGGCTGTACGAGATGTTGGCCACCAAGGAGAAGCCCGGCCAGGATGCCGAAGTCCAGCGCGCTCTGGCCGAGGCCGCGCAACAAGTCCGCGAAGCCGAAGAACGTGCGCGCGAAGCCGAGAGGCGATCCCAGGCCCCCGCCCGGAAGCGCCAGCCATGTCGCCCGCTGAGGTAGCAGCCGCCGTCCAGGCGGCCAGCCTTCAGGCCGCGAGCGCCGAGCGTGAGCGCGTGGAGGCTGCCGCCGTGCAGTGGATGCAGCAGCAGCAGGCCGAAGCCGACGCGAGGCGCGAGGCCGAGCGGGCGTCCGAGCGCGCCGCCTGGGCCGCGCAGGCCCAGCGCGACTTGGAAGAGAGCCAAGCGGCGATGAAGCAGGAGCTCGAGAACTTGCGTGCGACGTCCAAGAACATGCAGATGTTCCAGAACGAGCAAATACGCAACCTTCGTGCGACTGTCGCTGAAATGCAATCTGGCCGTGTGACATCCGCCCCTGATTCGGCAACAGTCGGAATGTCCGGCCGGACTAACCCTCAACGAGCAACCAGAGCTGATGACGTAATCGATGACGCAATCATGGGAAAGGGCGCTGGCGACCGGTCGTCTGCCGAACCGAAGAACACAGCCGAACTCTTGAGACAACTTCGGGCGACACTGCCGCCGGACGCCAATAACTCCAGACATGTCGGAAGCTCAGCGCCGCCGCCGCCGACCAACGCGAGCGTCGCCGCTCCCAAGGCCGCCGCGCCGCGCAGGTCCCAGGCGAGCGCGCCCAAGGACTCCAAGCACGGGGTGAAGCAGGAGTCTCCGCCCGAGAAGAAGAAGGCTGAGAAGAAGCGGGCTCCGCCCAAGAAGTCAGGCCGACGTCCGGACAGAGACTCCAACCCAAGCTCAAGCTCCAGCTCCAGCTCGGACTCCAGCTCAAGCTCAAGCTCGAGTGACTCGGATGACAGTCTGGCCGAGGATTATACGACCTCGGTCGAGCTGCCCAAGAAGTCCGGCCAAGGCCAGACCCTGCTCACGCTTCGGCCGTATGTGAACTCGAGCACTCTGGGGCAGTTCGACGAGACGGCCCCGATGGGAGATCGTCGGAGCTGGTGGGAACGTTTCCTCAACATGTCCGTCCAGGGTGGCTGGACCGAGAAGACCAAGCTGCGTGAACTGAAGATGAAGATGTCGACACCAGTCCGAAGCTGGCGAGCGCAGCTGGACGATCTCGACCGGGATAACTGGAAGAGGTTGGCCAAGGAATTCCGGCGGAAGTTCCTCAAGTCGCGAACGTCCGAACCGGAGCGGTACTTCACCATGAAGCAGAAGTCCGGTGAGACTGCTATGCAGTTCTTCTACCGTCTGAACGAGGCTGCGATCAAGGCGGACATTCGCTACAAGAAGGACAAGAAGGAGTCCGCCCAGCACATCAAGCGGTTCATCAAGCGTCTGAAGGACCACCAGCTCAGGGCAAGTCTGCGCAATCAGCGGATCCGAAGCGTCGATGATCTCGAATACATCCTCGAGCAAGGTGAAGATTTGGATCTGGACGGAGGCTACGACACTCCGCCACCCCGCTGGGATTTCCGGGCGGACAACATCCCGCCCAGACGTTTCAAATCAGGACGTCCCGGCCGAGCTTACGTTGGCGTGAGTGGTGGCGAGTCTGGGAGTGAACGCGAGGGGCGCGTGAGGTTTGAAGACGAAGCTGACGGTCCGGATGAAGACCCGCCGGAGCCTCACGACTCCGGCCGAGGATCGTCAAAGCCAAGCTCTGATGGCATGCCCAAGGTCGCTGCTGCGCCAAGTCCTCCGACGGAACAAGAAGTCCACAAGATGATCCTGCGTGCGATTGAGAACTCAGGCTGGCGCCCACCGTTGCCGCCGGGCTCTCGCCCAGGATGGCAGTCTCCTCGGCCGGGATGGCAATCACCTCGGCCGGAGAATCCCGACCGGAATGAATTCTGCGAGAAGTGCAGCAAGTTCTGCCACAAGGAGAAGAATTGCTGGAAAGACGTCAAGTGTGACAAGTGTGGCCGGACCGGACATCCGGACTATGCGTGCAGGGTTCGAGTGTGCTCGACCTGTGGCAAGTACCATGAAGGCCTGTGTGATGATGCCGAAGCACTCCAAGCCGTGAAGACTCTCGCTCGTCAAGGCATGCTGAAAGACCTGCCTGCCCACGTCCTCAAGAAATTGCTGGACGGGGAGGCCAATAAGGGAAGTCGTTAAACGAGTAAGCCCGCTGGATGGGGATCCAGTACGCGCCGGGCCGAAACCCCAACGATTGTGCGTCTTAGTGTATGTCGGACCAGAGCTGAGAAAGAAGAACAACGATAACCAACAATGCATGACTACTGTGAAACAAGATGATCCTGCTGATCCCGAGCGAAGTGACCCTGCGTGGACCTGGCCAGACATGTCCGGCCAAGAAGCTCCGCCCGAAGTGGAGTTAGGTCCTGGGCAGAGATACGGATGGTGGGCGAATCATGATCACGAAGACAGTCGCGATGTTGCGTTGGTGCATGGAGCAGTGAATGATGTCCGGACGAGAATCCTTCTGGACACCGGCGCATCCGGGAGTATGATCAGTTTGAACCTTGCGCGTAGGCTCAAGCTGAAATTCCGGGTGTTGCCGGAACCGGTCAAGGTGACCGGTCTGGGAGGAGCCCCGACGTATATCACTGGGATCGACGAGTATCTCCGCTACGTCCGGGATCACGCCGAAGTCTTCTGGTACATGCTCCACTGGTTCTGTATCAAGATCAAGGCGGCCAAGGGCGAGAAGGTGGACCCGCTTAAGTATCTCCTGGCGAACGCGCTCTACGAGAGGCGTCGTGAGCTGCACGAGAATATCGGCCGCGGCATGCAGGATCGTGTCAAGCGTTACATCAAGAAGGGGTCCCTGCGTCCGTCTTCGAGGAGCCCGGCATCTGGGTTTACCCGGCCAAGATCTGCTACATGTACCTGACCGACTCGTCCACGCTGAACGCGCAAGGTAACCCGTACAGCTTGGCCGAGCAGATCGAGATGGGGAGCGAGCGGACTCAGTGGACGTACTACTGCTCGGACTCCGACCGGATGGCGCACATCTCGCACGACCTTCGTCTTCGCGAACTCTCGCCCGAGGAACGCGCAGCCAACCCAATCTCTTTCACAGTTGAGTAGTTCGGCCGGAGTGGCAGAGGCCATGGGTCTTGAGTAGCGTAACCTCCATTAGTTCAATACTACCATGTCCGCTTGCCTTTGCCATTGCTTGCTTCTCATGTCCTTCTCGTCAGTCCCTTTGTCATTGTTCCATCCAGGGTCTCTTCACCATCATCATACTGGATCCAAGTCAAAATATCATCACTGTCGACACATCTCCAAAATCACTCGGCCAAACCCACTCGGTCTGGCGTCTCACCCAGACCTCCCAACCTTGTCACCGCCCAAAGTCTCCTGCATCAGGCCATCCTGGACGGGTCACAGTTTTCACTTCGGTTCACACTCCATTTCCACGAAATCACACAATCGACGATCTGGTCCGGTCAGAAAATTCCGCCCGGGGTTACACACTCGGGTGGTCATCTCCGGCCTGCATGGCCTGGAAACGAGCCCGTGCTTTCGCACCCTGGTTGAACTCGTAGAGCAACGCACCACAGTTGAGCTGCGACATTGGGAGCCATTCGGGCTCGTCATACCCTTTCCATTTCACTTGGTACTCCCGAGCCCTTTTGGACGTACGAGTCCGCCTGGACCAACGCATGTCCAGGATCTTCTCCACCTCGTACTCGTCGTTTTCATTGTCGGCCTCCCAACTGTCCTCTGGGAGGAGTGCAGCGTCAAAATCATCGTCGTCGTCAACTTCAATCTGGGCTGATGGTCGTCGAGGGTAGAGTGCACGTGGCTTCAGCCGAGAAACATGCACCCACGGGTTGACTCGGTAACCCGTGTCGTCGACCTTGAGCTTCACCCGGAAGTCATCGTGCATCTCGGCGATCCTGAACGGACCATGCCAGAGGTGTGCCAATTTGCGACTCAGGCCGGGCTGCACTTTGGGAATGTACAGCCAGACTGCGTCCCCGACCTCGAAACCGGATTTCACTCGGTCAGACAATTCCTTCCATGTCTGTGTTTGCTCGGCCGAGCGCGCACGCTTGGCCTTCCGCTGGAGATCTTCAGCGCACGCCTGGGCGTAACTGTATCCACGCTGGAGTTTCCGGCGCCACTCATAAGCGGTCCGCTCAGGGACGCTGGAGGGCTTCGGACCTAGCATGGCCGACAGTGTGCTTCGGGCGTCCCAGCCGTGAACCAGGTAGAATGGGGTGTCCAGGCGGGTCGCGTCAAACGAAGTGTTCAGGGCGAACATCAGCCTCTCGGCGTGGTCGTCCCAGTCACTTTGGTCGGCCTCCGCGACATACGCCCGGATACGCCGGACGACAGTCTGGACGGACCTTTCTTGTTGACCATTCGCCTGAGGTCGGTAGGCCAGGGTGGCACGTTGCTTGCTCCCAAGGAGTTCCCGGAACCGAGTGAAAACCTCACTCATGAACCGGGGATCCTGGTCGTAACGCAATAACGAGCTCGCCCCGAACTGCCGGAACACCCTTTCTTCGTATGCCTCCGCGACTTCCTGGGCGGTGGTCGAATCCATCGGTTTGCACACGACGTAGCCGGAGAATGCGTCCTGGAAGAGGAGCAGGAAAGTATTTCCACGCTCGGACTTGGGCAAGTGAGTGACGAAGTCCATTGAGACTACCTCGAATGGTTGTCTCGGCTCAATGTTCCCGGGCGAAGGACCCGGGTTGGGCGGATGCCCCTTGCCACTTGCACAGTCCACGCACTCCTTGACGAACCTCTCCACATCGGCATACATACCGGGCCAATAAAACTCTGCCCGGAGTTTTTCATGTGTCCGAGTGATACCTTGATGTCCGCCCTGGAAATCTTCATGAGCATAGTGGAGAATGTCCGGGCGGAGTGACTCGGGCACGACCAATCTTGGTTCATCAGACATGTCCCTTGGTCGGTCCCGTGTAGCACGACTCAACCGATACAGCACGCCCCTGACATCCACGGCGAACAGCTCAGCATGCTTCGACAACTTCCGAATCTGGTGTCGAGAGAAACTGCTCACATCTCCGGCCAGGAACTTCTTCATCTCCGCAATCTGGGCGTCGTTGTCCTGGTGCACCTTGATCCGCCTCCAGCGTTCTGCCTGGAACTCGACCGGGCCCATAGGCTCGGCCTGGTCAGACTCTTCTCGGGCGTGACTTCTGGTCACAGCGGCCATGACACGCGCGGCGATCGGCAACGGAGCGGACTCAGGTCCTGTAAAAGCCTCGGCCGGAGTCTCTTGTGCCTTGTCTTCCTGGGCGGAGCCTTCTTCACTCACTTCGCCCGGAGTTTCCGATTTCATCAACTTCTCCCGAATTCGCGAGACTTGTTCGAGGTGCTTGAATTCCTCAGGGTCTTCAACCATCCAGGATTCACCTGCCGCTAACGTCTTGGACGTCAGGTAATCAGCCGCCTGGTTGTACTCACGCTTGACGTGCACCAGCTTGACCGACTTGAACTTCTCTCTCAGACCTTGGTACTCGGACAGACGTCGCTGCAAATTTGGTTGGTTGCAGTTTATGAGTCCTTGCACCTGCTGGATGACAATTCGAGAGTCTCCGACGACGACCAAATCTTGGATGTTCTGGGCGGATGCCAGCTCCATACCCTTGAGCAGACCATGATACTCGGCGTCGTTGACTGTGACGTCTTCCAGAAGGAAACCATGTGCGCTCAGGATCCTCCAACCCGGGAGTCTCCAGATGACGCATCCGCAGCTGCCTTGACGAGTTGAAGTCTTGGCAGCTCCATCGAAGCTCAGGACGTACCCATCGAAATCCTCGCCCAGCATCTCGATGCTGATCACGGGCGGAGTCTTGACGATTCCCTTGGCCGGGATGAGATTTTCCGCGACTTCGTCCAGATACTCGCGAGGTGTGATACCTGCGCCCAGAATGGCCGGCAGACCGTCTTCATCCCGCTTGATCTTGTGCACTTCCAGGTCCCAATGAGAGAGAGTGACGCCCCAGCGGACACATCTTCCGTCCGCAGTCTTGGACTTCAGCAACCAACTCAGGACGGAGTGGCGAGTGAACACTTTGACCAGGCATCCTTGGACGAGAGGTTGGAACACATCCAGAACTCGCATCACGGCCACCACCTCTTTCTCGGCGATGTGATACCGGAGCTCAGCGTCATTCAGCACGCGCCCCGTGAACCTGACCGGGTGGATGACTCCGTCGTATTCCTGGCCGAGAACCGCGCATGCGGCCCACTGGTTCGCGTGGGGTATGATCACAAACGGTCTTGAGCGGTCTGGATGGCGAAGCAGCGGGGTCGAGACAATCTTCCTCTTCAATATCTCGAACGCTTCCTTGGCCCTTGAAAGATCTCGGCCGGACCGAACTTGTTCATCCGTGAGTTCGTAGAGAACTGCGGCCACGACCGGGAAGTCTTCAATAAACTTGTGGTAATAATTGAGACTCCCCAGGAAAGACTGCACCCCTTTCAGGGTCTTCGGGAACGGGAGATCCTGGACGCCCTTCGCGATCTTGGGCGTGGCACGAATACCCTCACCACTTATCTCATGCGAGAGGTACGGGATGGCCAACTTGCCGAACTCGCTCTTGGGCAGACTGACAGAGATGTTCCAATATCGAAGTCGAAACAGCAGCACATTCAGGTCCGCGCAGAGCTGGTCCCACGTGGGCGCCCCATAGGCGATGTCGTCAATGTAAGAACTCCGGCCGAGAACTGAGCCGACATGTGATGGCATCGGAATATTCCGCTGGAACACAGTCATCGCATCAGTCAGGGCGGGAACCTTCCGGCCGGACTCTTCTCGGGCAGACACATCTTCCTCAGAGGGATCCAGGCCGAGAAACTCCAACACATCCGGGTCGACAAGCTTTTCTTCCTCCGGTGGGAGTCGCACAAAGCCCCACAAGCAGTTGTCAATCACCGCTTGGTAGACGAGCGGAGCGTTCTTCAGGCCGAATGGCATTCTCACCCACTGGAAATGTCCGAGCGGACAAATGAACGCTGAGATCAACTTCGCACGCTCGGTCATTCGTACCGCCCAGAATCCGCTGGCCATGTCGAGACTCATGAACCACATGGCGTACTCGAATCCGACCAGCAAGTCGTCGATCAGCGGAAGTGGGTATGTCGAGAGCTGGATGAACCCATTCACCACGCGGTAGTCAATACACATGCGGATGTCCACGCCGTTCTTCTTCAAGACGATCACGATGGGGGAAGCCCAGGCGGACTGTGAGTACTCGATCAAACCGGTCTCCAACAACTTCTTGAGCAGATCGTAGACCTTCTTCCAGAGGTGTGGAGCTATAGACCTCGGACGTTGGGCGACAGGTTTGGCATCGCCTACGTCCAGATCACACACCACGCCCCTGGCCGGCAGGGCAGCATTCCCGTCTCCCAGGAAAATCTTGCGATGATACTCCAGAATGCCTCGCAGCTTACCCACCTCGGCCGGAGTAGTCCGGCCGGGTTCACCAACATCGGCCTTAGAGATGTCACACTCCGGGCTGAGATCCTTCAACTCGGGCAGCATTGCGAGTTCTTCGCGTAACTGAGACATCAGCTCACTGCCCTCCCGGAGATAAACCGCTGGCTCATAGTCGAGGTCTTCCTGGTTGGCTCTCATGCATCGGATGTACTCTTCTTCGAGCTTCCGGACAGGCATAGACACCATTGCGCAACTTGGAAGATCGTCTAGTTCCTCGTCTTCGCCGGGAACATCCTGGCCAGGCAACTCCGGGCGGACTGACTCAGCCTCAGGCTCCGTTTCACTCGCAGTCTCCACTGGGCTGTCCGACTCGGTCACGTCCAGAGTCTCCTTGGTCTCCTCTTCTTGGCCGAGGTCGGTCAGAGCTGTCTGCGTACCAACATCCATCATATCACTCGTCTGGACTGCCACATCGCACATGATCTTCGGCCGAGCTCGGGCAACTCCCGCTCGCAGCGGCTCTGGGCGTGACTGCACTGGTATTTCCTTGAACGTCCGCTTCTCCCGGTCGACCATCACTTGGACCTTACTCGGCCAGGGATACTCGGCGGGCTTCACGGCCGGAGGTTGGCGGGCCCACTCCAAGTCTTCGAGCTCCATCTGCCTCTTTCGCTCTTCCGGAGACGGCGTGCTCTCGTAGACCAGTGTCTGCCACTCCTGGTACTTCCGACTTCCCGGGCGGACAAACCGTCCTGACATGGGATAACACCCAAACTCCACAATCCGTGCAACAGGGGTCCGCGTGTCGATCCACACCATCTGGTTCGAAATGTTGACGACCTTCACCGATCTCGCCCAGGACTTGGCCGCATAGTTGATACAGGTGACCCAGCGGTCTCCTCGGCCTGCCCAGACTACCCCCTTCTGGGGATTGCTGTGGCCGTACTTGATCTCAATAGTGGCATGTTCACCCGGGCGGAGATACAGGTTCCGTTCAGACGTCACCGGGATGTCCAGACCTCGATTCTGACGGAGTGTGGTGTTACACATCAGGACAATCTCTTCGTCCGGAAGTCGGATGTGACCTTCTCGTACGCACAGCCGGACTCCAGCCGCATACATGAAGTTCATTCCCAAGAGGACCTCCACGTCTTCGCCAATGTTCGTCACCCAGACATCCAGAACGTAGACAACACGGAATCCAAGCGTGATCTTGACTCTCGAACTCGAGATGAACGACTTGGCCGGGAGCTCCGAGCGCTTGTGGAAATAGAAGACCTTGACTCGATCCTTGAACATCTGCTCCCAGGGTTTCTCGGCCACGATCCTCGCGTACTGCGCCTCGACCGCAGGCCGCCGCGCGTACAGACGTTCCAGCCCACCTTCACCCTTGTACGGACAGTACTCCGGGAAGCCTGGCGTCTGGTTCTCGTGACCGTTCTTCTTGGGTGTATACTGGGTCAGGACACCACGGCGAGAGGACACCTTTGGTCGGCTGCTCGATCATCGCCAACTCGGCCGGAGTCAGTTCATCGTACTTCTTCCGGGCGAGAGGTGACTTGCGCTTTTCCAGCTCAGACCTCGCCCGGGAACGCAGACTGCCTGATTTCTTGGCCGAAGTGGAACTTGAGCGAGACCGCCGGGGACGCTTGGGCGAAGGCACGAACACGAGCTTCTTGGGCTTGATACTGCCGCTGCTCTCGGACGAGGAATCGGATGAAGACTGCACACTCTGGGAGGACGCCTTCCGTTTGGGTTTCCGGGCGGGCTCGTCATCGGTGCTGCTGCTGCTGCTGTCAGCGTCGTCATTCTCCCGGGTCTTGGTTTCGGCCGGAGCAGGTGTAACCTTCACCACCTCGACCTCGTCACCATCGGCATCGCCATCGTCATCAGCCGCGTTGCCGTTGTCATAGTCGGGATCGGTGACTTTGTCATCTTCGGACGAACTGCTGGCGCCTTCCGCATTTTCAGCGAGATCCTCGGCCAGATTTCGCAGAAGTGGCCAGGCCGGGGGAACGTACCCCGTGTCGAGCCAGTTGTCCAGCACAACGTCGGCCATCCTGTAGTACGAGACCGGAACCTACTTCGCCCAGGGTGTAACATCCAGCTTGCGATGGAACATCATCGTCGCCAACATCTTGAGGAGCGAGTCCCGGTGGAAGTGACGATGGTTGATTTGGTCCAGCCCCAGGGTATCAACAGCTTCGTCATACTCGACTCCTGAGCGCATGGTCCACTGCACGTCTGGCCGGAGGTCTTGCCACGCGACGAACTCCGGGAGGAGTGCACAGGCCTCTTGCACCGAGAGCTTGAGCGGGAACTTGGACGAACGAGGACCGACTTGCGACTCAGGTGGACACTTGACGACGCTGGACGGCCTTGGCCTTCTTGGTCGAAGACCCCGGCCGGACCCTGACTTGGACGACCCGGGCGAAGACTGCCGTGCACGCTTGGGCGGAGTCGCGACTGAGATTCCAGCCGGAGGAGCACTGTCTTCTGTCTTCTCCTCCTGAGAACCGTCGCCAGCATCGCCCTCATCGTCGTCGCTGTCGTCTAGGAGAGGACCAGGATACGGGGGGTACATTCGGTAGGGCTTGTCGACGGCCTCCACAGTGATCCAGGTGCGCCAGTCCCCGGGCGGGATCGTCCCATTCTGGAAGCGCCGAAAGAGCTTGCGAAGACGTGGCCAGTTGCCCCGCACCTCTGTCCCTCTGGAGTTCAAGAAGTCCATCAACCCGGCCGTGTCGAACCGTGTCTCCTGGGCGGAGCGCTGAAGGTGGGCGATCTGCGTGTTCGCCTGCGCCAGCTGACCCTCCAGCTCGTCCACTCTCTCTTGAAGAGCCGAACCTCCTCCAGGTTCTCCCTGGTCAGACGCTTGAAGTCGCTGTCCAGCGTGGCCCGGACCCCGGCCGAGTCATCTTCGGCAGACTTCAGTTGCTGCCGGTAGTACTCGTCTAAGAAGACGACGTCGCGCTTGAGCAGATCGTACTTCGTCCGGAGCTGCAGAAGCTCAGCCGCAGGGGACTCCCCGTCGATGTTGTCGAAGATGGCCTGACGCTGGCGATCCCGGGCGAGAAGGTGGTGTATCAGAGACACCGTGTAGAAGACCTTCTGGGCGAGCTGGTGCACCGGGAAGTGCATGAGGAGAGACGCGAACTCCCGACGAGCGATGAGAGAACCTAGCAGCGCCTCTAGCGAAGCCAGGCTGGGGGTGTCCTGATCGAAATACGGGCGAAGAACCAGCTCACGCACCTCGACCGGATCCCCGATGAGATCGCACAAGTGCTGAAGATCCGCCTCAGACAGACCCTCGAACATCATCATCGCCTCCAGGCCACCATACCCCTCGCGGAGGAAGGCCCCGTCGTGGTGCGCGCGCGCTCCCGCCGGGACTCCGACGATGAAAGAGTTCCCGCCCAGAGTGTGCTCGGGCGGAACGGAGTAGCGCGCCGGCAGTGCGTCTTGGATTCCGCGCGGGCCGTGGTCGTTCGGAGGGAGAGTCCCCGCCCGGACATGCTCGGTGAGTTGATCAAGGTCCAGCAGCTGGAAGAGCGACACAGATCGAAGCGAATGACTCTGGCGCCCTTGGCCGTGGAGAGGTGAAGGCTGTCCGCCCGAAGGCGTCCGCCCAGACGCGGCGCCGGTATTCTGGTCGGGCAGGGAGATGCTCGCGGGCGGCTCGCCGCCGTCCATGCGGGTGTCGCCGTCGCCCCCCTCCTCCTCCGCGCCGTCGTCGCGCTCCTCCCTCTCCTGCGTGTTGCCGTCGTGGTTGGCGTCGTTGTCGACGTCCTCATCGCCGGCGTCCATCGCCTCATCGTCGCCCGTATTGGCGGACGAGCCCTTGGTACCGCCCTGCGCAGCGTCGGTGCCGGTGACCGCCGTGCCGCCCGGAATGGGTAGCGGCTCCAGAGGGAGCAGCGAGGCGTTGGCGATCAGGTCGGCGTCGGTGGTGTTCGTGGACATCGAGTGTCGGCGAGGTGGCGAATTGCGTTGTGAGCAATGGAGAAGTCGTGGCAAGCCCGAGCGAGTGATTGATGACCCCAGTTTTGGCTGAGAAAAATTTGGCTGGGAGAGGGAGCACAGAAGGGACGCGATCGTTGGAAGTCCGGGCGAATCAATACGGTTGTCGACAGTCCGCCCAGACATTGGATCGTGTGGTCTAGTCAGGCTCGATCAATTCGGTGAATGACCTCGGTGATCAAGCGAGACCAGAGGGGCGGTTGACACGATGGAAAATTGGATTTTCGTCTGGGCGCAGTGTGATTGGCTGAAAGGGGTACGACCGGACGACATGGATGGAGAGACAAGTACGAGGATCTGGGACCCGGCGGACACTCGGCCAGGATGCATATCGACCAGCGACTCTGGCCGAGTCGCTAACTCAAACTGCGACTCTGGCCGGGTGTAAGTCTGGGAGATACGATCAAGGTATACTCAAGTCAAGATGTTTCCGACCGACCGGGCAGACCGACCAAGGATGGGCAAGGATTCCGCGGAAGGTTCAAGGAACTGATTCGTACCCACGACTCTACACTGGACTTTGACCCGGCCGGGACGTCGACGTCAACCGCGATATAGTGAAATCAAGTGATAGCAGAATGCATGTCTTAGTTGAAGGAAGTTAGCCACAGAGATAAAAGACAAACAGAGTTCGTTTTCCCTTGAAACCCGCAAGCCGCCAGGAAGAGCAGGAAGCGCAGGAAGCGCAGGACAACCGGGCACCGCGGCTAGGTACGACCGTGGTTGGATCTCTCCCTGAAGTAAGTACGCCAAGTTAGGTAAGGGGACTGGGGCGTACAGGCGTCTCAGGGTGATCCACCTATTTCATTTCCTAGTTGCAGCTGTATTCTCGCCCAGAGCGAGGTCCTGCATTTCATATTATCGATTACATCCCAGGCGGAGTTGGTAGCGCCGCCGGGGACTTGGCCGAAAGGTTATTGTGTGGTAGGGTATTGATATTGGTTATTTTCTTTCAGTACATCTGAAAGTGGTGCGCATTTGAAGTCGCCCAGGGTTGACCAGTGCCCTGGATACGGCTCGCTAGTTGACTGGAGTAGTGACCCACCGTCCGAGGGTCCGAAAGAATAAGTGACGGCTATTTGTATTTGTGTATAACTCTGTATTTGTGGTTATCGTCCGGAGTCGTAGGGGCTACGTTTGGAAGTACGTATCGCACCCCGCTCGGAGACCCAACAGTATACGACAACTCACCAACTCGGCCGAGCTCCTTGGTTCGAAGACAAACGACCCGAGTGGGATTGCCACAAGGAACACACGCCATCTTGGGCGGACATCTTCTGGTGTATCCGCCTGAGAAGTTCTAAGGGACTTTGTTCTCCCGGAACATTCGCACACTATACACCTGGGCGGAAAAGGCGTTCACCCGCCTCGCCTCACTCTGTTTGTCTTTTATCAGCTACTTCTCTCTCTTACTTCTTTCTCTCTTCTGCATTCTTCTACGGGCAAATATCTTCATTTCACTATGCTCGGGGTCAGACATCTTGCCTTCAGTCTACCTTGGGTTCAGTGGTCCAGACTTGCGATCGGCTTGCGACTCCATCGTCGCAAGATGTCCACAGTGCCAAATGTGGATCCTTAGACTTGGGTTTGTATAGTGCAGGACTCCCTCTCAACTCCTCGAAGGTATCCAGTCAGTCGATCTGCACTTCAATCTTCAAGGTCACGCATCACTTTGATTGCAGACTGACTCCCAACTGGCTCGAAATTCAGAGATTCATGTGATACTCTGGATTGCTTCTGAGGATCAGTGGGATTCAGGGGATCTCTTGAGGGTTCTTGGGGATTCTTGGGTGTTGACTTGGGAAACACTTGTTCTGAGTATGGGGAGTCTGGGTTCACGGTCCGAATCCAGAGGATCACTTGAAACTCTGGGTCACCTGTTCTTAGAGGGGTGAACTCTGGATCATCATCCGGTACTCTGGATTTCTTGTGTGATACTGTGGATCATAAGTCGTGTACATCACAAACTCGTGTGTATCTCCACAAATACGAACACTTTAACGGGTTATACAGCTTCCGGCGCATGTCCACGGTGGTAGTGGGGTTGGTTTTCAGGGGATTTGATCCATAGTAGTGCTCTGACCCACAGCAAGATGAGGTGTACTCTGAGATACGTTTTCCAGAGACACTTTCCGCCAGACTTTAGGCACTCATCGTAAGGGAAAGTCCGGGACTGGACGGAGTGTTCTTCTGAATTCCTGGGTGTGCACTCCCAGGATCCACACTTCCAGTCAGTTGGGCCCATCTGCGGTCAGGCACTAGATTCATCCCACTGAATCACTTCTCTCCCACCATCGTCACTCGTGTCACACGGGTACAGCTGTGCTCATCCCAGTTATCCACCAATCATACTTCGATACAAACTCCAGGTCACCAGCGTGACGGCACGTCGTCGGCAAATTTCTGAAAACCACCTCGTGTCAGCCGCCCCTCCTGGTCCGGGTCCATCAAAGAGGAAATCACTCCGAACTGGTGAACCATGGCCAGGCCACAAAAACACCAAATTCGAGGCACTCTGGAGATCGATACGGCCGTTGCCCTCTGCCGACTCCCAGGATTTCACACACTTCGGCCCCATGTCTCCCCAACGGTTGGTCGGAGCCGATCTTCATGGTTCTCTTCTCAACTGCAAAAACTCCAACGGGCAGCATACAATCACATCCCCATTTCACAGATCGTCAACATAGACGACACGTCAGGCGACGACCACCAAGCGACGACGCCGGCTCAAGGCACGGCGCCCACGGCGCCCCGGACGGCACACCTCCTCGGCGCACCCGGACGGCGCTCCTGCACGCGCCCCTCCTGGGGCTGGCGACGGCGCGCCGGCGGACAACAGCGGCGACACTTCGATAGGCGCCTCTAGGGAAAGGCCAAACAAGGACTCCGAGAGCAAGGCACCCGGCAGCGAGGACCAGGCTCCCGACGCCGACATGCACGAGGCCGATGGCAATGCCTCGGCTGACGCTGCAACTTCGAAGGCGGGAGACGCAAGCTCAGAGTCCAAGGCCCCAGACGCGGAGGGGACACCGTCAGATGCTGCTGCGGCGAGTGTTCCTGAATTCAAGACGCCTCGCCACGCGACGGCGACCGACTTCAAGGGCTCATCTACGCGGGTATGTTGAAGGAGAGCGACGTGGAGCTTCCGGAGTTCATGGTTCCTGAGCGTCCGCCCCACTGGCAACTCCCGACGCCGCCAGACCTTGGGACGAACGCGTACCTCGTAGGGGTCCCAGGGGTCACGAGCGACATCCGTCAAGGTGCATTCGCTACGGAGGGCTACGGTGGTGTCTCCACTCTGATAGGCTTCGAAGAGCTGTCAGACGATGATCTTCAGTGGCTCAAGGAGGTTTGTGGTGCGGACGCTGGAGCTGGCGTGTTGCAGCCTCGCGGTTCACCACTCTCAGTTTATGAGTTGGATAGTTCCCTGAATTCTGTCAGCGTCCGCCGTGAGATGGCCTCGCTCCTGCGGCATTTCAACAGCACACGATTCGCGGAACGCGTGTTCAGGATGACCGGCTACCTGCGTTATACCCTCGGTGCATACAAGCACATGCGGTCTCTGGCTGAGTCTCAGCAGAGTTTCGCGGCTGTCGATGAACTGGTCCACGTGAAGCGTGAGCTCAAGGAGTTGAAGCGCACTTGGAAGTTCGCGCGCGATTACTGGTTCCAAGAAGTTCAGGAAGCCCTCGGCAAGTCGGAGTCTGTGAAGCTCGAGCACAAGGAGGAGCTGCAGTGACAGAAGGCACGGTACCAAGACGAGATCGATGCTCTGGAGTCCGAGAAGGCGCAGCTCAAGGCGCGCTTGTCCGACTCTGAAACTCAGGTGCGAATCCTGAAATCGCGCCTCGAGTCCGCTACCATGGATCCCTGGAAGCTCTCGGATTTTCTTCAGGAGCACACGGACTTCACGGGTAACTGGGAGCGTCTACACGACCTCTTCGGACTCTGCATCAAGGATTCCAAGCCACGAAGCCTGGGACACTGTGGTCAGCGTCACAGCGATGGACAAGCGCAAGGCTGCAGTGGCTCCATATCCCGAGAAGAGCAAGCGCATGCCTCCGTCTTCTGGGTATGGGTCCGGCTCCGCTTCGCGTCCGGAAACTCTGGATCTCACGGGTCCTGGGAGCAAGCCCAGGCGTGGGCCGACTCCCGGTTCAAAAACCCAAAAATCTCAGAAATCTCAAGGTTCCAAGAAACCCAAGGGCACCAAGTCAACGGGCAAGTCACAGGACTCCGCAGCTTCCCAGGTTCACAAGGTCCAGCGTCGCCCCACGGATCACCAGCCGGGTCGTGACTCTGTGCGTCGTGCTGGTGAGAAGACAGTGGTGTCCAAGGAGGCTGCGCACTCGCTGCTCCCTGGGGGCGTGGTCTGGAAGGAGGTCCGCCCAGACGTGCGCCAAGCGATCCTGGCAGGGCTCAAGTACGACAGCGCCATGGAGTGGATTGGCAGCGACCGAGCAGCTCACGGGCACTTCCGTCAGCCACAGCTGATCAAGATGCTCGTGAGTATGATGTACTGGCGTCGTCTGGACCAGACCCCGTGGAGCAAGTACGTCCCTGAGGCTTACTACGAGATGGCGGATGAGCGTCTGGATCGACGTCTCCGACGTGGAGAAGTCCCGCCCCCCTGGAGGAACCTTGAGGATCACGTGGTGTATCCCGACGAAGATGCGGACTCCACTATGGATGACCCTGAAGACGACCCTGACTACAAGCCCCCGGCCCAGGACCCAGAGGACAACAGCGTAAGCAGCAGTTCTGAAGAAGAGTTCGAGCTGGCCCCTGAGGTTTTGGTCGTCGACGATGATGAAGAAGAGGCTGAGGAGGACGAAGCTGAAGAACCTCCAAGGGTCCAGAGCCCCGGCAAGCGTAAGCGCTCCGGATCTGCCGACAAGTCTCAGCGTCCCAGCCCCAAGTCCAAGAAACCGCGTCACAAGGAACCTCAGAAGACCAAGTCCAGTACCCAGGGTTCAAGTGCAGCACGTGCATCCAAGGTCGCTACGCGTCCCAAGAAACCCTCAGCCCTCGCGCTCAAGTCATACTCAGAGTTGACTGCTGAGGAGCTGGCGACAATTGAGGTTCCTGAGGACAACGAAACTTCCTGGCGCATCCATGGGATCCTGGTGCAGTATCCAAGTTCGACCAAGAGCGCGTCATGCCAGACTCCTGGATTTCCTGAGTATGAGATCCACAAGTTCTCGTACGACGTGATTCATGAACGCTGGAATCGTGAAGCATACCAAGAAATTCTGGATTCCGAACCTTGGGTGACCATGCTTCAGGGGCGCATCAGGGTCTTCTACTTCCATGAGCGGGACATGCTCGCTACGAAGGCTCTCAAGTTGGTGGAGGACATCGTGGACGCCATGCACAAGCACGCTCAAGCTATCTGGGAACGGGGCCATTGGGTGCCTATTCCGACTGAAGCTGAGGAGGACATCGCCCTAGACGCCAAGCGCAGGGGGCGTCGAAATGCGCTCCACCGAACGTTCAAGGCACTTCCTGGCGCGGTCTCAGAATACTCCTGGGATCATTCCCTCCCTGTGGCATGAACTTGGCCTCTGGAAGCTCCCCGACAAGTGCTGTTGCTGGATCTGGGAAGACCCCAGCGTTCGGATCCTTGGAGGTCCTCGCTGCGACGACCTCGAGAATCAGTTCGCGACGCTGGACATGCGTGAGCCAGATCGAGTGCAGTGGAACACGGCCGACGATGAGGAGTGGCTTCAGTACGTGCCAGAGCGAACCCGTAAGAACATCAAGCCGGCGGCCATCCGCAAGCTCAATCCGCTGTCACTTGCGTACCAGTGAGAGTGCACTTCCTGAGGACCACTTAGCCTCTGCATATCGTAGCGTAATTCTCAATAGTACTCAGGATCCCTTCTGACTCAAGACTTTCTTCAGAGTTTCATCATCTCCACAGGCACTCCTTAGGTCTTCTTCATTGTAACGCACAGGTCTTCCTTCATCCATGTCCTCGAAAAGCTCTCCATCTTCACCGCTTCATCGCCCCTGAGTAACACCGAAGCCTCAGCCACGCCATCCTCTGGGTTACAATCTTCAGTTCAAGCGGTGCACTTCCTCCATAATCAAATCAAATCAAAATCACATCTCCGTCTCCAATCTCCACACATTCCGTCGATTTTCTTCAGAGTTTCACCATGGTACTCAGGGTTTCATCCCCTGAATTCGACATGTGACTCTGGGTCAATGTCACCCTTGAGTGTTAAACCCCTGGGTGATCATCTCCGGCTTGCATAGCTTGGAAACGGGCTCGCGCTCTCGCCCCTTGATTGAACTCATAGAGTAAGGCTCCACAATTGAGCTTCGACACAGGCAGCCACTCGGTCTCATCGTAGCCCTTCCACTTCACAAGATATTCACGGATTCGCCTTGATGTCCGAGTTCGCTTAGTCCACCGCAAATCCAGAATTCGCTCGACTTCATACTCGTCGTTTGCTGTGTCAGGTTCCCAGCTATCCTCAGGTAGTAGAGCCGCGTCAAAGTCATCATCTTCATTCACGTCGATCTCCGCGGTGGGCCGTTTTGGGAACAGCGCTCTGGGTTTCAAACGGCTCACATGGACCCAGGGATTCACACGATATCCAGTGTTCTCGAATCTGAGTTTCACGCGGAAATTATCGTGGATCTCCTGAATTCTGAAGGGGCCATACCACATATGAGCCAATTTGCGGCTCAAGCCAGGCTGCACTATGGGTATGTACAGCCAGACAGCATCCCCAGCAGCGAACCCTGACTTCAGTCGTTCCGAGAGCTCCTTCCACTTCTGGGTCTGCTCGGCAGAGCGCGCTCGCTTGGCCTTCTTCTGAAGATCTTCTGCGCAGGCTTGTGCATAGCTGTAGTCGCGTTGCAGTTTCCTGCGCCACTCATACGCCGTGCGTTCCTGGACACTCGACGGTCTGGGTCCCAGCATGACAGACACAGTGCCGTGTGCATCCCAACCGTGCACTAAGAAGAAGGGGGTATCCAGACGCGTAGCATCGAAAGAGGTATTCAGGGCGAACATCGAGCGCTCAGCATGGTCGTCCCAGTCACTCTGGTCCGCTTCAGCGATGTATGCGCGAATGCTGCGCACCACGGTCTGCACCGATCGCTCCTGCTGTCCGTTCGCCTGGGGGCGATAGGCCAGAGTGGCTCGCTGCTTGCTTCCCAAGAGTTCTCGGAAGCGTGTGAACACCTCGCTCATGAACCTTGGGTCCTGATCGTATCGCAGCATTGAGCTTGCTCCAAACCTCCTGAAAACCTGCTCCTCGTACACTTCAGCGACATCTTGGGCTGTCGTTGAGCTCATGGGTTTGCACATGACGAATCCTGAGAACGAGTCCTGAAAGAGTAACAGGAAGGTGTTCCCACGGTCAGACTTGGGCAGATGCGTTACGAAATCCATGGATACAACTTCAAACGGCCTTCTGGGTTCGATGTTCCCAGGGGACGGTCCTGCATTCTGAGGACGCCCCTTGCCGCTAGCGCAATCCACGCACTCCTTGACGAAACCTCGACGTCCGCGTACATCCCATGCCAGTAGAACTCAGAGCGCAATCTTTCATACGTCCTGGTGATCCCCTGGTGGCCACCCTGAAAATCTTCATGAGCGTAGTGCAAGATGTCCGGCTGTAGCGCCTTTGGAACCACAAGTCTGAGTTCATCGACCATGTCTCTGGGACGATCTCGTGTAGAACGACTTAGGCGATACAGGACTTCTCTGGAATCCAGCACAAAGTCATCGGCCACCTTCGCAAGTTTCCTCGCCTGAGCGTGTGACAACTTGCTCACATCGCCCTTCAGAAAGTCTTTGAGTTGCAACAGGTGGTCATCTTTGTCTTGGTGCACCTTGATCCGTCTCCAGCGTTCGGCCTGGTATTCCAGGGGACCCATGGGTTCGCCTTGGTCTTCTGCCTCCTGAGTTTGCGCCCGGGTCATGGCAGCGAAAACCTTGGCCGCCACGGTCAATGGCGCGCACTCTGGTCCTGGGAAACTCAGAGTATCATCACTCTGGGAACCGCTCTTCTGAGGTCCAACGCTTAACAACACCTTCGGTTTCACCAACTTCTTGTGAATCTTGGACACCAACTGCAGATGCATTCGCTCGTCAGCGTCTTCGACTTTCCAGGATTCACCAAGCGCCAGAGTCTTCGATGTCAAGTAGTCTGCGGCCTGGTTGAACTCTCGTTTGACATGCACTAAGCGGACTGACTTGAACTTCGTCTTTAGCACCTCGTACTCAGCCAATTTCCTCTGGAGGTTGGGCTGGTTGCAGTTGATGAGACCCTGGGCCTGCTGAATGGCAATCCTAGAGTCTCCCACCACGACGATATCCTGAATTCCACGTTCGATCGCTAGGTTGAGTCCCTTCAGAAGTCCATGGTACTCTGCGTCATTGACAGTCACATCCTCCAAAATGAAACCCTGGGCATCCAGGATCTCCCACCCAGGGACATGCCACAGGATGCATCCACAGCTCCCTTGTCGCGTGGATGTCTTGGCAGCACCGTCGAAACTCAGAATGCAACCTTCATAGCCCGCTTCTAGCATCTCCATACTGATAGGCACAGGAGGTTTGACGCGCCCCTTGGCTGGGATCAAGTTCTCAGCGACCTCGTCCAAGTGTTCCCTGGGAGTGATACCAGCACCCAGGATCACGGCCAGTCCGTCTTCATCGCGTTGAACTCTGCGTATCTCCAGGTTCCAGTGCGACAACTTCAGGCCCCACTCGACAGTCCGGCCGTCTGCCGACTGGGACGTCAACAACCACTTCAACACAGAATATCTCGTGTAAACGATGATCTTAGGGCTGCCTTCAACCAGAGTGCGAAATACTTCCAGGACTCTCAGGATCGCGACCACCTCCTTCTCAGCGATGTGGTACCTCAGCTCGGCGTCATTCAGAACTCGTCCTGTGAAACGCACTGGATGCACAATTCCGTCGTACTCCTGACCCAACACCGCAGATGCCGCCCACGGATTCGCGTGGGGAATAATCACGAAAGGCCTGGAGCGGTCAGGATGCCGCAGCAGCGGAGTCGAGACGATCTTGCGCTTCAGAATCTCAAAGGCTTCCTGAGCTCTGGACAAGTCTCTCCTGAGTTTCACTTGTTCCTCAGTTAGCTCGTACAAAACAGCCGCAATCACAGGGAGGTCCTCAATAAACTTGTTGTAGTAATTCAGACTTCCCATGAAACTCTGAACAGCCTTCAGTGTTGTCGGGAACGGCAAGTCTTGGACGCCCTTCGCGATCTTTGGAGTCGCCCTGATGCCTTCGGCACTGATCTCGTGCGAGAGGTATGGAATCGACAGCTTTCCAAATTCGCTCTTGGGGAGTGACACGAGGTGGTTTTCAGAAATTTGCCGATGACGTGCCGTCACGCTGGTGACCTGGAGTTTGTATCGAAGTATGATTGGTGGATGGATACCTGGGATGAGCACAGCTGTACCCGTGTGACACGAGTGACGATGGTGGGAGAGAAGTGATTCAGTGGGATGGATCTAGTGCCTGACCGCAGATGGGCCCAACTGACTGGAAGTGTGGATCCTGGGAGTGCACACCCAGGAATTCAGAAGAACACTCAGTCCAGTCCCGGACTTTCCCTTACGATGAGTGCCTAAAGTCTGGCGGAAAGTGTCTCTGGAGAACGTATCCCAGAGTACACCTCATCTTGCTGTGGGTCAGAGCACAACTATGGATCAGATCCCCTGAAAACCAACCCCACTACCACCGTGGATATGCGCCGGAAGCCGTACAACCCGTTAAGTGTTCGTATTTGTGGAGATACACGCGAGTCTGTGATGTACACAACCTACGATCCAGAGTATCACACAAGAAATCCAGAATACCGGATGATGATCCAGAGTTCACCTCCCCAAGAACAGGTGACCCTGAGATTCAAGTGATCCTCTGGATTTGAACCGTGAACCCAGACTCCCCATACTCAGAACAAGTGTTTCCCAAGTCAACACCCAAGAATCCCCAAGAACCCTCAATAGCTCCCCTGAATTCCACTGATCCTCAGAAGCAATCCAGAGTATCACATGAGTCTCTGAATTTCGAGCCAGTTGGGAGTCAGTCTGCAATCAAAGTGATGCGTGACCTTGAAGATTGAAGTGCAGATCGACTGACTGGATACCTTCGAGGAGTCGAGAGGGAGTCCTGCACTATACAAACCCAAGTCTAAGGATCCACATTTGGCACTGTGGACATCTTGCGACGATGGAGTCGCAAGCTGATCGCAAGTCTGGACCGCTGAACCCAAGGTATACTGAAGACAAGACGTTTGACCCCGAGCATAGTGAAATGAAGATATTTGCCCGTAGAAGAATGCAGAAGAGAGAAAGAAGTAAGAGAGAAGTAGCTGATAAAAGACAAACAGAGTTCTTTTACCCTGTACTGCGCAAGTGACTTCGGCCAAGCCTGCCGACGGAAATCCGGAGGACCCGAGACTACGACCGCGGGACGCTAAGGGCACATCAACGGCGAGGGACAGCCGTCTGTGTAGACTCCATCAAACTCAAGTCCAGTTAGGTGGGGACCAGCGACGGCCTCGTGCTTCCTGGAGTGATCCACCTATTTCATATCCTAGTTGGGTCACTTGCTGTGCTCGTGGTAGCCCATTTCATATTATTCCAGAGGGTATTCTGGGGTGCTAGGTAGTCGCCTCCAGGATTGTGTATTGACTGCTTGTGTGAAGGGAAAGGTAACTGATAGTGATTGTATTTTCCTCCTGTACGGGAGGTGGTGCGCGTTTGTGTGAGTCTCAGGGGAGCTAGGCCCCTGAATTTCAGACTCGAGTGAGCCTAGTGTGTGAGTGACCCACCGTCCAAGGGTCCAAAAGAATAAGTGACGGCTAGTTGTAGTGTTTGCATACTCTGTATTTGTTGGATTTATCGAGCTACGAAGGCATTTGGGTAAGGTGTCTTCTGAGTTCCTCACCCCAGAGTTGACTGAAATCCTGGATCCTGAATTCGTGATATTCTGGATTTCGGGTGATCTGATTCTCTGGGTTTTGCCTCTAGTGTCGAGGTGCGTTCTGGATTAGACGTGCACCTCAGCGCTTCTTCGAGGCTACATTCGAGTTTGGTGAAGTGCCGTTCCGTCAAAGACAAACGAGCCGACAGGGATTACACAAGGTACCCACGCCAACCAAGGAGAGTGATCCTCAGGGTTTAAAGCTTCGCGGCTGCGAACCTCTGGATTTATTTCCTTGCTGTTGACTCTCAAGTCGGTTCTCTGGGTCTACACCCTGAGGACCTTCTTGGGCTGCGCTATACGAACCCTCCTGGGCGACAAAGGTTTCATCGGCCTCGCCTCAGCTGGTGCGCGTGCCCGGATTTGATTGTCGAGGATTTCACCGAACTCAAGAGTCGAAGAACTGCTGAGTGCCCGTCAACTTCAAGCGAACAAGATGGCTGGAGGACGAGGGGCGAAGAAGAGTGGACGCGGGGACGGAGGACGCGGTGAGGCGTCACGTCAGTCGCGTCGTGTTCAAGGTTTGGGGCCTGAGGAGCAGAAGGATCTGGATACCGTGGTCCGTGACGCTCGGAAGGCGAAGAAGGCTGCTCGCGAGAGCGAGGCAGCACAAGGTGGGGACGCTAAGGCGTCTGCCGATCAAGATCAGTCCGCTGCTGGACCTCCGACGCAGGATGAACAAGCTTCGTCCAGAGATCAAGGTTCATCGGAGGCGGTTTCTGGGTCGCAGACCCTGGAGTCCCAGAGGAGCACACCGTGAGGGTGGTGCTCAGGCGTCTGAGGGAGGCGCCAATGCGGCTGAGCCCCCAAAGGTGATCGACTTAGTGTCATCTTCGGACGAGTCTGTGGTGGAAGTGAAGCCGGAGCCCGTGCGAGCGAAGGAGGAGGCGAAGACTCAGAGTTCCAAGGCGAACTCTGGGTTCGCACCACCTGAACCCAGGGTTTCTGCGTCGAGTTCGCAGGTGGAACCCAGGACTGCTTCTGAAACCCAAGTCCGGGATGCTACTGTCTCCGCGCCAGACTCTGAGAGCATGGTGTTGTACGTCCGACGTGAAGTTCGACGCTGGGAAGAGGTGAATCCTGGAAAGGTGACGCCCCGAGTGTCGTCTACGAGTGGCCGACTCCGAAACCGGACGCCAACTCGTACTTCGCGGCCGCGTATGCAACTGGAGACTACTTCAAGTGGCGGTTGTCTCAGGCGAACCCAGAGGAAGCCTGGATTTCTGAGTTTCACCTCGCCCGGTGGGGCGTTGGAACTGCCCAGGATCTCATGGCGACTACGATTCCCCAGAGTATCATGACCGCACGCGAGTGCGTCGCCATTCTGCAGACTCTGTTCTTTGAAGCTGGTTTCGAGTTTGTCAACCTGATTCCCGACTGGTCTTCGACGCGTGTATCCAGGATTCCGGAAAGCTTGATACGCTCTGTCATGGAAGAAACTCAGAATTTCATCGCCGTGGAACTCGTCGAGTGGAGGCTGGTGATCGCTGGTGTACCTTTCAAGATGAACTCTGAAGAGCAACCGGTAACAAGTGTCCCGGAGCAAGCACCAAGACTGGACTATCACAAGGAAGACGGAGACGGTGATTTATTGATGACGGACGTCGATGCGGATCTACTGGGACGACAGTTTGTCCTGAGATTCAGAGTCACGGGACTCAGGATTTCACGGAGCCCGCGAGGGTCAAGTGAAGGCGAGCCGCAGCGTAAGCGCACCCAGCACGGACCGCCGCGCCCGCAAGTCCCGTCGACGCCATCAGCGTTGTCCACACCGTCGCTGTCTTCTCTTCCTGCGTACAAGTCTTCGACCGGTGCTTCGCTTCAGAGTTCCACTCCCCTGAATTCCACGTCAAATGGACGTGATCCTCTGGAGTCGGAAACCAAGGACGCTGCTCCAGACTCTGTGCCAAGCGTGATCGGTACCTCGCGAGCTTCAGATAAGAGTACGGCCTCAGGCGTGCAAACGTCCTATGGCAGCTCTTCGTCTTCGTCGATGCAGTCGCTGGGACAACGGGTCGGAGCTCTGGCGCTGGTAGCTCAGAGTGCAGGTGGCTTCACGGCTGCCGGAGATCTGGGGTTCCAGGTCACCCGGACGGTCATTCCTCCGCGTCTTGTGTCAGTCGACCAAGATGACGTTGAGATGGCGTCGTCCGTGCATTCTGATCCAGAGATTGCTCCCAAGAAGGCAATTCTCTCCAGAGTTCCAGCAACAGCGGTCGAGCCGAAACTCAGGGTACCAACCTCGATTTCTGGATTTGGCAGTCCCAAGGATGTCAGCGCAGATGAGCGGAGTCAACACCAAGGCTCTAAGAGTGAGGCACGCTCCCGACGCTCGATAAAATCCAGAGGATCAGCTGTGCCGAGCCGCTCGAGTGGATCCAGAAGTCTTGGGTCAGCTTCGTCCGTGTCCGCAAGGTCTGGGCCCGCCCAAATCGAGCTGAATGTCTTGCGACAGCAGCAGGAGTGGCAGGCCCGCATGGAGCAGGAACAACGCGAGTTCCTCGCCAGAGAACGTCTTGATGCTCTGGAGCGCGAGCGACTCAGGGAACAACGTGACTTGGACGCGCGTCGCCAGATCCAGGAGCTCACCGATCGCCTGGTTCACGCGGAAATCGCCCGCGGAGAAGCTGAACGGCGTGTGCAAGAGGCAGAAGTCCGCCGAACTCAGGATTCCGCGAGGATCCAGAGTGCGACTCAGGATTTCTCTGAGAATGCACGCCTGGAACGCGAGCGCCTGGAGGCCGCATACGCTGAGCGCTGGAAGAAGCGTGAAGCCGAAGCAGACGCTGAGCGTGCGCGCTGGGCCTCAGAGACGTACGAGAACTGGAAAGCACAAGTGGCGTCTCTGGAGCAGAAGGTCCAGGAAACCGAAGCCGCAAGAGAGCAGGAGCGTGAGGCTTCCCAGAATATCCAGCGCTTTCACGCCAGTCAAGTGCGCGACCTTCGGGCAACATTGGCCCAGGTTCAAGCGCGACGTGCAACCGCTGCCCCTGATTTGGCAACCAATGTGAGGTCGTCAGTGGCTCAAAACCCTGAAATCGCAACCCGACCCCAGGAGTTCAGTGGCGTAATCAATGAGAACGCAAGTGTCGCAGGGCAGAGACGGAGACAGCTGATTTGAAGAACACTTCCGATGTCGCCGCCTCCAAGCTAAACGCGACTCTCGCGCAGTATTCCGCCGACACTTCCGGCAGGACGAAGCATGTCAAGCGAGGACATGGCGCTACGGAGACCAAGGTGACGCAGGATATCAAGCAGGAGCCTGTGCCTCTGGAGAAGACTTCGGATTCCAGGAAGACGTCGGCCTCAAAGGCCTCGCAGGACTCTAGGACCGACTCCAAGCGCTCTACGTCCAAGAAGAACCAGCGAAAGAAGAAGAAGCGCCAGGATTTCAATCCGCCTTCAGACTCGGACCCAAGTTCTGACTCTAGTGATGACAGCTCGTCCTCTGAAAGCGATGACAGCTCGGACGAGAACCCTGGAGTTAACCTGACAGCAACGTCTGCAGCTCAAGCTGGCACCACGCTTCTGACGTTCCGACCGTACATCAACTCGAATACTCTGGGTGAGTTCGATACCAAGGCGTCACTCAGAGAACGTGTTCATTGGTGGGAGCGTTTCGCGAACATGGCTGCTCAAGGAGGTTGGTCCACGAAGATGCGAATTCAGGAGCTCAAGTTGAAACTCTCTGGAGCTGCGCGTGACTGGTTCAACCAGCTGCCCAAGCACACTCAGCGGGACTGGAAAGAGCTGGCGTCTGCCTTCAGGAAGAAGTATTGCAAAGCGCGCTCGTCGTACTCAGAGCGTTACTTCACGATGGAGATGAAGAACTCAGAGAGCGCTCTGGATTTCTTCTATCGTCTGAATTCCGCCGCCGGTAAGGCTGACATTGACTTTCGCAAGTCATCGAAGCGCCTGGAGAAGCACATCCGGAGGTTCATTACGAAACTCAGGGATACGCGCCTCAAGACGTCGCTGCAGGGTCAGAGATTCAGAAGCATCGCCGATCTGGAGTATGCTCTGGAGCAAGATGAAGAAGTCTGGAGTCGCAGTGACCAGGATGCGCCGCCACCCAGAGTTCGCGATTTCCGTGCCGATAACATTCCTCAGGGACGTTTCAAGCCGAAGCGTGCTGGACGCGCGTATGTGACTAGGGGCGACGTCTCTGACTCTGAATCGGAAGAGGACCCTGAAACTCACGCTCGTTTTCAGGAAATCTTGGATGAACCCAGAGTATCAACCCGAGTTTCGGGCGCGAACTCAGGGTCAACTCGAGAAATCTCTGGAGAAGACACTGCCACGACCAACACTGGCGGTTCGACGAGCATGAAGGATACGGAATGGACTCAGACGCTGACGAATGAGGTGTATCGTGTGATGGATAACATGGGATGGCGTCCACCAAGTGCCCAACCAGGGTCAAGCATGAACTCTGGATTCCGTTCGCCTCGCCGCGAGAATCCGAATTGGGACAAGCTCTGTGAGAAATGCGGCAAGTGGGGACACCCAGAGGAGAACTGCTGGAAGGACATGAAGTGCGATCGCTGCCTCGAGACGGGTCATCCGACGCACATGTGCCGTGCGCAACCGTGCGAGAATTGTGGCAAGCTGCATCTCGGAAAACCCTGTGAAGACTGGAAAACACTGGAAGCTGTGAAGAGACTCGCCCGCCAAGGTGCACTGAAGGACATGCCGAGCCAAATTCTGGATAAACTTCTGGATGGCGAAGCAAATTCTGGGAGGCCGTCAAACCAATAAGCCCGCTGGGTGGGGACCCAGTACGCGCCGGGCTGAGGAAGGCCCCAGAGTTATGTGTTCTAGTGTATGTAGGCCCGGAGCTGAGAACAAGAACCCAAGATAACCAACAATGCATGACTACTTTGATTCAGGATTTCACGACTTCCCCTGAATTTCAACGTCCTGAGCAAGTGAACCCTGGAGAAGTGAACTCTGGAGAAATTACGGAGTACAAGCTGAACCTTGGGGAACGCTATGGATGGTGGGAAAACAACGATCCTGATCCGAAGAAACGTGATGTAGTGATGGTGCATGGTGCTGTGAACGATTGTCGGACGAAAGTCCTCCTGGATACCGGTGCGACTGTGAATATTGTGAGTTTCGACTTAGCGCGTAAGCTCGGACTCAGACTTAAGTCGCACAAACAAACCAAGGTGTCTGGAATGGGAGGCGTTCCGACGTACATCGGCGCCAGTGCCCAGGTGAAGATCACTCTCGGCCCGAGAGTGGTGTATCTCCTGGATGTCTGGGTGGCTAACATCGGCGAAGGAATCGAAGTACTTCTGGGTATGAGTTTCATGTTTGCAGCTGGAGTGCGGATCAGTATTCGGGAAGGTCTCGTGACGCTCCCGGATGAAGAAGCGATCATGATGTGTGGTTGGAATCCAGAGGATCGTCTGGGTGTCGACATGCCTGTGGAAACTACAGGAAGCTGGTACCTGGGCCCTGGTGAATCCAAGGTGGTGAAGATTTCGTATGGAGCGACGAACCCACAGCGTGAGGTTGTGTGGGCAGGACGCGGTGACCGCTGGGTAACGCACCTGATCTACGCGTCGAGGTCCTGGCCAGTCGCTGTGAAGGTGGTCAACATATCCGACAAGGATGTCTGGATTCACAACCGGACTCCAGTCGCCCGAATTGTGGAATACGGTTTCTTCCCGCGGGCTGGGCGCTTTGTACGCCCCGGTTCCTTTGCGTATCGTGAGTGGCAAACTCTCATTCTGGAAAGTGTTCAATCGCGCGAGGGACGATTGCGTGCAGAACGCTTAGCTGCGCTGGAGCCATCGTGCGTGGAGACCCCAGAGTATCAGTGGCCTAAGAAGATTCTGTCGCGACCTGCGAAGGGACCCGACATGGCACTGCTGGCCTCGATTCTCAGAAAACCAGAGGCTCGTCGTGTGCGGTTCGCTGAAGATGCGTCAACTCAAACCGATGAGGTACCTCCTGAGGATTCCCCTGAATTCCGAGAAGTTGCTGTCGACACAAGAGACCTGGGTGAGGTTCTCAGGGACACAACGGTCACTGCGACCTCGCAAGCCGATGAAACTCCAGCGCGCACGAGTCCCGGAGGGGATACGGCCGCTGAAACTCTGAGTTTACAGGTCGAAGTTGACAGTGATTCTCAGGATCAGCGAAGCGAAGGCAGTGATTCTTTGGGTCTCGAAGTGAATGATGATGATTCTCAGGGTGCTGGTATCACTCCCAGGGAACACTTGGACGAGGTCGCTGAGAACTTGATCCCAGCCAAGGGGCGCGTCAAACCGCCTGTGCCTATCAGTATGGAGATGCTAGAAGCGGGCTATGAAGGTTGCATTCTGAGTTTCGACGGTGCTGCCAAGACATCCACGCGACAAGGGAGCTGTGGATGCATCCTGTGGCATGTCCCTGGGTGGGAGATCCTGGATGCCCAGGGTTTCATTTTGGAGGATGTGACTGTCAATGACGCAGAGTACCATGGACTTCTGAAGGGACTCAACCTAGCGATCGAACGTGGAATTCAGGATATCGTCGTGGTGGGAGACTCTAGGATTGCCATTCAGCAGGCCCAGGGTCTCATCAACTGCAACCAGCCCAACCTCCAGAGGAAATTGGCTGAGTACGAGGTGCTAAAGACGAAGTTCAAGTCAGTCCGCTTAGTGCATGTCAAACGAGAGTTCAACCAGGCCGCAGACTACTTGACATCGAAGACTCTGGCGCTTGGTGAATCCTGGAAAGTCGAAGACGCTGACGAGCGAATGCATCTGCAGTTGGTGTCCAAGATTCACAAGAAGTTGGTGAAACCGAAGGTGTTGTTAGGCGTTGGACCTCAGAAGAGCGGTTCCCAGAGTGATGATACTCTGAGTTTCCCAGGACCAGAGTGCGCGCCATTGCCCGCGGCGGCCAAGGTTCTCGCTGTCATGACCCGAGCGCAAACTCAGGAGGCAGAAGACCAAGGCGAACCCATGGGTCCCCTGGAATACCAGGCCGAACGCTGGAGACGGATCAAGGTGCACCAAGACAAAGATGACCACCTGTTGCAACTCAAAGACTTTCTGAAGGGCGATGTGAGCAAGTTGTCACACGCTCAGGCGAGGAAACTTGCGAAGGTGGCCGATGACTTTGTGCTGGATTCCAGAGAAGTCCTGTATCGCCTAAGTCGTTCTACACGAGATTGTCCCAGAGACATGGTCGATGAACTCAGACTTGTGGTTCCAAAGGCGCTACAGCCGGACATCTTGCACTACGCTCATGAAGATTTTCAGGGTGGCCACCAGGGGATCACCAGGACGTATGAAAGATTGCGCTCTGAGTTCTACTGGCATGGGATGTACGCGGATGTCGAGGTTTCGTCAAGGAGTGCGTGGATTGCGCTAGCGGCAAGGGGCGTCCTCAGAATGCAGGACCGTCCCCTGGGAACATCGAACCCAGAAGGCCGTTTGAAGTTGTATCCATGGATTTCGTAACGCATCTGCCCAAGTCTGACCGTGGGAACACCTTCCTGTTACTCTTTCAGGACTCGTTCTCAGGATTCGTCATGTGCAAACCCATGAGCTCAACGACAGCCCAAGATGTCGCTGAAGTGTACGAGGAGCAGGTTTTCAGGAGGTTTGGAGCAAGCTCAATGCTGCGATACGATCAGGACCCAAGGTTCATGAGCGAGGTGTTCACACGCTTCCGAGAACTCTTGGGAAGCAAGCAGCGAGCCACTCTGGCCTATCGCCCCCAGGCGAACGGACAGCAGGAGCGATCGGTGCAGACCGTGGTGCGCAGCATTCGCGCATACATCGCTGAAGCGGACCAGAGTGACTGGGACGACCATGCTGAGCGCTTGATGTTCGCCCTGAATACCTCTTTCGATGCTACGCGTCTGGATACCCCCTTCTTCTTAGTGCACGGTTGGGATGCACACAGCACTGTGTCTGCCATGCTGGGACCCAGACCGTCGAGTGTCCAGGAACGCACGGCGTATGAGTGGCGCAGGAAACTGCAACGCGACTACAGCTATGCACAAGCCTGCGCAGAAGATCTTCAGAAGAAGGCCAAGCGAGCGCGCTCTGCCGAGCAGACCCAGAAGTGGAAGGAGCTCTCGGAACGACTGAAGTCAGGGTTCGCTGCTGGGGATGCTGTCTGGCTGTACATACCCAAAGTGCAGCCTGGCTTGAGCCGCAAATTGGCTCATATGTGGCATGGCCCCTTCAGAATTCAGGAGATCCACGATAATTTCCGCGTGAAACTCAGATTCGAGAACACTGGATATCGTGTGAATCCCTGGGTCCATGTGAGCCGTTTGAAACCCAGAGCGCTGTTCCCAAAACGGCCCACCGTGGAGATCGACGTGAATGAAGATGATGACTTTGACGCGACTCTGCTACCTGAGGATAGCTGGGAACCTGACACAGCGAACGATGAGTATGAAGTCGAGCGAATTCTGGATTTGCGGTGGACTAAGCGAACTCGGACATCAAGGCGAATCCGTGAATATCTTGTGAAGTGGAAGGGCTATGATGAGACCGAGTGGCTACCTGTGTCGAAGCTCAATTGCGGAGCCTTACTCTATGAGTTCAATCAAGGGGCGAGTGTGAGATCGGGAAATGGCCGCGGTCGGGCGAGTTCCGGCCGAGGTCTAACTGTCTTGAGCCTGCGGATGATGGCTGACCGAAGACTCTGATTGGTCGGACACATTCCCCGCGTTTGAGTGCCACGGTGATTGATGGAGACTACGGAGTGACAGGAGAGCCTCGGCGGGTCATAATAAACCACCTACCGGGGCCTCCGAAGTTTCATAGTGGGTACATTTATGCCCAGTAGGAGTTCGGATTTAGGGCGAGGTATCGTCCGGTTGTGAGATCAGCTCGAAAGCTCGGTCCACACTTGATATTCGTATAGACATTAGGGATTAGTTATAGAGGAGGCATCACGGCCTCTAACATTAAACAGAGAGCAGAATTTTCCCCCCAAGCCACACAAGGGTCAAGTCCGTCTACGGTAAGTCGCTAAGCTTAGC
Source organism: Phytophthora melonis (assembly GCA_024211575.1). Lineage (NCBI taxonomy): Eukaryota > Oomycota > Peronosporomycetes > Peronosporales > Peronosporaceae > Phytophthora > Phytophthora melonis. Next base: position 227,384 of record JAMXKT010000047.1, read on the forward strand.
GTAGGGTCTGGATACACTCGGCTGCACGGGGTATGTCTGCCGGTGAGCATAAGGTGCATTGACCGAGTGTTCATCCTGGTAAGGCCAAGAGTGAGTAGGTGGCCGAGTGTTGAGAGGTAGAAGAGACCTCTGTGTACAGTTGTACGTTTGACTGGGCGTGAGGCGAGAACCCCCCAGTGTATTTGACTTCTAGCCGAGGCTTCGCCCCGGCGCCCCTGTAAGAGGCTTCGATTGGCCTGGTACCCTTCCTTTCTGAGGGACCACAGAGGTTTAGTGCGAAAGCACGCATTACACATTGCATCCTAGCCGTAGCTCGTGGCTAAGGGTGCTCCTTATATTTGAACCAAAAGGGTAACCTACCTGACCCACAGCACACAGGGAGGCACATTCCAGCCCGTATAAGGGATCGGACCTGGTCTTCAGGTTTTATTATCCCGACATATCCGCCGACCTTTCGGGGTAGGCGTGTGTTGTTGGTAGGGCTCGTCCTAAAGACTTCGGTTGATAGGGCGGGGACTTGTAAACTCGTGTTTTCCTACACGACAACTGGTGCCGCGACCCGGGACTGGTGTGACCGATTGTGTGTTGAGGTCTGTGTAGGTTTGCCCTAACGAGCATTGAGGAGAGAAGAAGAAGAAGAAGAGAAGAAGAACAAGAACAAGATGGCGAAAGGATCCAAGTCAGCGGTACCAGCTACGCCGGTGAAGACGGGGCGAGGATCGGCCGAAGGTTCGTCAACGATCGCGAGTGACTTAACGTCTCGGTTGTCGACGATCTCCGAGAGGTCGGTCAGCTTCGAAGAGTCGGTCGACGAGGATTCGGACGCCAAGGATGACATGATGATGGACTATGAAGACCTGAGGAGAAGACTCCAGCGCCGACGCAGGAGTTCGGTGATGAAGAGGGTGCGATGCTGTCCGCGGGACGTAGCGGAGGCTCGCGCTCCTTGTCCCGGAACCTCGTCGCGGAATTTGATGAAGTGGCGAAACCCGACCACGCGGACGATGACTTTGAGGACGGCACCGAGACCTCGAGAGCTCTGGTGCAGGCTACTAAGGGTCCTCAAGAATCCCGCGGAAGTCGGCCCGCAATGAACAGCAGCACTCCAGCTGCGAACAAGGTGCTCGGTCGAATGCTCGAGCAGATGATGGAGTCGAGTGAGTGGATCTGGCAATTCAGCCCGGAGATGACGCGTCAAGCGACATGGGCTGAGCTGAAGGAGGAGTTGCAACACCCCGTTGAATCGACCTCGGTCACCCAGGTGGCCGAGGATACGGTGTCCCTTCTCCGAGCCATGGGATGTGAGTCGATGACTCGTCCTTCCGAAGTTTCGATCAAGAGTTGGACGCCGGATCTCGCTGGCAAGGAGTTGCACAAGTGGAAGAGGAAGCTTCGTCTGAGTTTCGGTGAAACGGATCTGACCTTAGGACGTCCGCCGAGCGCTCGTCCTGCAAAGGGACAGGTTGACCCGTCGACGATCTCCGCTGCCGCAAACTCCAAAGAAGTCAGCCGAGCGCTCAAACCGCGGCCAAGCAACGGATGGAGTGTTTTCTGCCAAGACCGAAGGCACTCCGTACTTCCAGGACTCGCACATGGTGACTCCTAGGTCGGCGAGTCGTGCCGAACGTATTGCGCGTGAGACCGAAAGCTCGCGACGCCGACGGGGCGCTCAACGAAGCTCCACGCGACGCTCAAGCCGTCGGTTCACACCGCGAGACGACTCCTCGTCGGACGATGATGACGAAGACGCTACTGACTATGACGATGGGTTTGACAGCCCGAGCGACGAGCTGGCCCGGCAAGTGCGCGAGGTGAACGAGATGGAGAGACTGAGTTCGACTCCTCGGCTTGAGATCACCACGCACCGACCGCTCGCGCAGATCAAGAACTTCTCAGGGGCCCGCAATCGGAGTGAAAACTCTATGCAGTGGCTCCGAGCTTTTGTCTATGAGATGAAAGGGACGCACACTCCGCCGGATGAGTGGTGCATGGCTTTCGAACTGAGCCTTCGGGACGGTGCCCTCCACTGGTACCGTCAACTTCCGAAGAAGACCAAACGCCATTGGAAGAAGCTCAGCGATGCGTTCATCAAGTACTACTGCTCGCAGTTCAGCCAGTCTGCGAAGGCTCGCTACTACTCCGCGAAGCGTGAGTCCTCCGAACACCTGTGCGACTACCTCAATCGACTGAACGGCTACGCTCGTAACGCTGGCCTCCAGTTTGAGAGTGGTGGTCGCGATGCGAAGGACCATGTGCAGCGGTTCCTTGAGACGTGCGGTGACCGAAGCCTCGAACGCCGGCTTTGCCACGTTCGCGTGAAGGATATTCATGAGCTCGAGGACATGATCAACGACATCCTGAAGTCTGAAGAGCGCGGACAGCCCCGAGAGACTTCGTCTCACCACCCACGTGGTCGGGACCAACCGCGCCGTCGTGATGACCGCCGCCACGAAGCTTCGCGCGACGGTTACCGTCGTGATCGAGACCGCAGTTATGAGCGCCGTCGTGAGGACTCGCGCCGACGCGACGATTCGCGTCGTCGCGATGACTCGCGCCATGTTCCGCGCATTTCGCTAGCTGAAGCCTCGCTGTCTGATCTGGTTGCTGAACTACAAGTCCGCGGTACCAAGGGTAGTAGAGCCGAACGCTCTTCGCCACGTCGTGCCTCGTACAACGACAGCGACAGTGACGCCAGTGATTGCTATTACCCTGAGAGCGATCCGAGTGATGGTGGCTACAGTGACGTTAGCAGCTCCGGAGATGAAGGAGCTCACGTTGCCGCTGCCAATGAGCGCGAACGGCGTCAAGCAGCGGAGGGAACGTACGCACGACCTGACCAACGTCAGCGCAGGGGTGGCGAGCCTGGTCGAGGATTCGACCGGAACAACCGCTACTCTGGCCGAGACAACCGGGATGGTCGTCCGCGTCAGTACGGACCGTGCGCAGCGTGTGGAGGTGCAGGACACTCTGCCCACTACTGCTACCGCCGGTGCCGGCTGTGTCAGCAAGTGCATGACATCGGCAAGTGCGAAGCACTGCAAGCCCTCACTTCGTTCATCAAAACGAAGGCCGACAAGAAGGACCTCTCGCCAGAGCTCCAAAGCCTAGTCTTCGGTGGCAATTTAAACCAGGCAGCCCGCCAACTGAAACTGGGTTGGTCCCAATCGGGCTGCCACAGTTAGCTGAGCCCGCGATAGATGCAGACTGCGTCTACGCCTTCGTGGGCGACTGCAAACGGCCGAACGACGAGGACACGGAATGTGTGAAAACGACGGAAAATGAAAAGGAGAGAGGGCAACCCTCGGTGGAGGTGTAACAAGTGGAATGAATGATGATGATGAAGATGAAGATGGTACCGAGGCTTGGGTCTCAAGCGCGGTGCACGAAGGACGCCCTGGCCGAACGCCCAGTGGGGTGACGAAGTTACTCCCAGGCGAGAGGCTGGGGTGGTGGTCTGCGCAGAAGTTCGACAAGAGGGCTCGTATAAGAGCTCTGGTCAAGGGCGCAGTGAATGACACGCGAACGAGGATTCTATTGGACACTGGAGCGAATGTCAGTGTGGTTTCCGAAAGGTTTGCGAAGCAGTTGCGGCTACGTGATATCCAAGGTCACGGGCGCTGCATGGAGGTTAAGGGTTTCACAAAAGGAACCATGACGACTGAGCGACGAGCTCTCGTGAAGGTAACCCTCGGCTGGAGCAGAGTGTACGAGTTCGAGTTGTGGATCATGGATCATGGTGCCGGGGTGGACGTAGTACTTGGCACTGACTTTATGATCCCCGCAGGAGTGCGATTGGACTTGTTCCATGCGACTGCGAGGTTGCCGGACGAGATGAGCATTCCGCTCATCAAAACGTTGAACATGCTGAACGACCAAGGAGAAGGCCCACACGTCAACGGAGGTCCGTCCGAAGACTTGGCCATTGAGAGCCGAGAGTTCGCAGAGTACAGAGTACCGAGGCGACAACCACCTCTGGATACACACGAGGTGTGGGTGCGCCGCACGAAGTCTCTGTTACCAACGGTGACGAAATTTCGGCGAGGCAAAGTGGACAGGGTGCGGCTGACGAACGTGTCAAAACGTTTTACAGTCTGCCGCGCTCACTCGCCTATGCTGATGTGGGTGCCTATCGGTGACCTACCGAGGTCTGAAGGCTATGTACGACTCAGTTCGGAGCGATACCAAGACTGGCAGAAACTAGCTTACGACGGGAGTCGGGACGAAACGGTGTTCAAGCGCGAGTGCGATGCGTACGCCGACTGGTTGGCCTCTCAGCCTTCGGCAGTTGATCGACCAGAGTACGCGTCGCCAACCGGAGTATTGCCTCGGCCACCCGAGGCTTCGCGAGCGCAAGGACGCCAGCTGAGTTGTGCTGAACAATGGGAACGTGAAATCGCGACGCGTGAGGAGCAGGAGCAACTCGCCGCCGACGGCTCACCAGTGGGTGATGATCCGGCGGCGCTCCCTCCCGTGCACGCGGAATCCGATGACACCAGTACCGAAGCTGTGGTGGAGACCGAGAGTGATGAAGGTGCGGACGTCGAAGACCACGGGGTGACTGAAAGCCAGCGTCTTACCGAACCCTCGGGTGAACCCGAATGCGGTTCGGACTGGGGTGACGGCGAACAGTTCCCCGAGCTCGAGGGCTCGGCCCAAGATGAGGACTCGGTAGCCGTGCTGACTAGAAACTACATGTCGGCCGCCACTGCAGTTGACGTCGAGGGTGGAGAACAGGACACCCAGGTTACCAATGATCGAGCAACGCATCTGCCCAATGAGATCAACGTGGAAGATTACGCTCATGAGCTCGCGTTCTTGCCTGACCTTACGGAGGCTTCGGTCACGGAATTAGATTACTCGGCTGAGAATGTTCGGCATCCGGAACTGAGCCGAGGACGGCAGGATCCTGTCGTGAGAGTTCTGAAGAAGCATGAGAAGATCATGATCTCGAGTGGCAATGCTTTGCCACCACCGGCGTATGGTGTGGTATGTGACATTGATGTGCAAGGCCATGCTCCGATCAAGCAGCGAGCACGGAGGATTCCCCTCCGACACCTCAAGCAGTTGTACGAACTCCTGCGAGGTTTGCTCAAGGCCGGTCTGATTGCGTTTTCGAACAGCCCATGGTCGTCACCGATCGTGATCGTACTGAAAAAGAATGGCGTTGACATCAGACTATGTATCGACTACAAGATGGTGAACGCAGTCACTGCTATTATGGAGTATGCGATGCCCCTGGTGGACGATTTGCTCACAGACCTGGAGAAATATCTGTGGTACTGCTCGCTTGACGCGGCAAGTGGATTTTGGGCAATCATGATGACACAGAGGGCTCGTCAGATCTCTGCTTTTGTGTGTGCACTGGGTCACTTCGAGTGGCTCAGAATGCCTTTTGGGTTGAAGAATGCACCTATGATCTACCAACGAATGCTCGACAATGCTCTGTGGGGCTTCGTTCAGCCGAAGGGCGGATGGAAGAACTACGCGCGACTGATGGAAGAAGCTGAAGCGCGTGACCGAGAACTCACCCGCACCTCGACTGAACAGGGCCCCGAGCAGTCACTCGACCCGGAGCAGTCGCCGACGAAGTTTGAAGCGTCGCTTGGCGTGGAGCCAGTGGAGAGCTCGGTCTCGAAGCTGATCAACAGCCCTATCGCCGACATGTTTGCGAATGGAGAGCCCGACGAATCTTCGTTGGTGCCAGTATTCGAACGGCGATCATTTGTGGACGATATCTGCTTTGGGGGCGAATCCTTTGACGAGTGTCTCGCGACGCTCGATCGACTCCTCGCTCGCTTTGAGGAATGTCGGATCAGTGTCAGCTTCACGAAGAGCATTTTCGTGCAGCCTAAGGTGGACTTTCTGTCTCATGAAGTGTCACGGAGTGGTATCAGGGCAGACCCGAAGAAGTTGAAGGCTATCACCGAGCTCTCCTTCCCACGGTCCAAGAAGGGAGTGCAAGCTTTCCTTGGCGCTCTGAACTACTACAGCCGCTTCATCCAGGACTTTGCGGTCTACGGCGCTGCACTCTACCAGCTACGAGACGAAGACTTTGCACCAGGAGGCGACCTCTCTGCGGCTAGGCAAAGCTTCGCGGCGTTGCAACGAAAGGTCGCCGAGGCACCTGTCCTCCGACACTTCGACCGTGACCGAGAGGTCCATGTGACGCTGTTTGCAAACGAGTGGGCAGTGAGCACCACGCTCATGCAAGAGCACGACGGTCTAATGCACCCTGTTCGGTTTTGCGGCCGAGTGCTCAAGGACGCCGAGATGAACTACCACCCGGCGGAGAAAGAGGTATTGGCTTTGTTACAGCTGTTGAAGGTGTGTTACACCCAGCTGGCAGGTCGGACCATCCACGTATACACGCGGTTTTCGACGCTCGACTGGGTCCACAAGTCGAAGACACTCTTCGGACGTGCAACACAATTTGCCGTCTTACTGTCTCCGTGGAGTCTAGTGGTGCAACGAGTCAAGGAGAAGGACTGTGCCTTCGCTCAGCTCTTGCAGTCGACGATCACAAGCTTCGTTGACCTCGAGGACTCGCTGGCACCGGTAACCCCTCCGACCAAAGGCTCGCCGAACGTTCGGATAGATCCGCACTTGCTGTATGCACGGTTGCCACGCACCTACAGTGGCTACGTACTTTCGTTCGACGGCTCGGCGAAGACTGAGAAGCATGGTGGCTACGGCAGTTGCGCCTGGATACTATGGCGACTTCCTGAATGGAGTGTAGTGATCGCTGCGAGTGCGTATCTCGAGGCTACGACGGTAAACCTCGCTGAGTACACCGGTATGAACAACGGAGTCTCGGCAGCCCTAGAACGTGGGGCCGAGGACTTAGTCATCGTCGGAGACTCGAGACTCGCAATCCAGCAATCCCTAGGGGTGATCGCTTGCCGTAAGGAGTCGCTAATGGCACAACTGAACAAGCACAAGGAACTCACAGCGAAGCTTCGCTCGGTGAAGTATCTTCATGCCATACGAGAGTTCAATGCAGCCGCAGACTCTTTGGCGAGCGAGACCTTGGAGAAGAAGGTGTCGATGACGGTGACCAGTGAAGACCGGAAACGAGAGTTGATGGAATTGAATCGGATCCGAGAAGTACTCTATGAGCAGTCAGCTGAAGCTTCTGAAGAGACGATCACGCGTCATGTGAACTCGATACGTGTGATGGATACGCGTGACAGTGACCGTGGTAAGAATTTTTTCGATTTTGTACGAGATACTGGACATGTAGCCGCGATAACGAGACAACAATCCCGAGCGCGTGCGAAGCGTGTACGCTTTGCTGAAGAGACTTCGGGTGATGGTCCAGAGGAAAGAACCGAATGTGATGAATCGAACGATGTCAACAACGAAGAGTCTGACGAACCGCCAGACCCACCGAGGCCTGATGCAACAGTGGTCCGTGAACCGAGTGCTGACGACATCGACCCGCTGGTTGTGCAGGAAGAACGACGCAGACGCATAGGCGCAGCCCAAGACGAGGAACTCCGATGGTCAAATCTCAAGACGGTGCTAAAGGGAGGAGAAGCGAAGCTTGCCTACAAAGCCGCACGCGAAGCCTGGAAAATGGCTGATAAGTTTGTGCTAAGCGAAGATGGCTTGCTGTACTTCCTTGGTGCGAACCGTCGGTGGGGACGTGACCGAACCGAGGAGACGACATTACGTCTAGTGGTGCCAACAACGATGGTTCAAGAGGTCCTACAGAACTGCCATGACTCGCTGGAGGGCGGTCACCAAGGTATCGTCCGAACTTATCACCGTGTGAAGGCAGACTACTATTGGATCGGACTGTTCGCCGATGTGGAAAAGCATGTGCGCTCCTGCCCGGATTGTAGCTCAAGCAAGAGTCGTCCACAATTGCGTGGATACTCGCCGGGCAACATCCTGGCCGAACGACCGCTGCAAATTGTCTCGATGGATTTTGTGATACCCCTACCGAAGACTCGGCGGGGCAACACCGCACTGTTACTATTTCAGTGTGCGTTCACTGGATTCGTCATGGGCAAGGCGATGGCGGACACGTCTGCACTCTGTGTTGCACAAGCGTTCGAGGAGTGCGTGTACCGAAGGTTCGGAGCGCCCTCTCTGATAAGGCATGATCGAGACCCGCGCTTCATGAGCGAGGTCTTCCAAACTTTCGCTGAGATGATGCAGTCGCGATCTAGAGCTACGTTGAGCTATCGGCCGCAGGCTAACGGCCAACAGGAACGCTCGGTCAAGACTGTAATGCAATCCGTGAGAGTGTACGCAGAAGACCCGCTACAACAAGATTGGGATGAGATTGTGGAGAAGTTGATCTTTGCGATTAACAACTCACAGGATGCCACGAGGAAGGACACCCCCTTTTACTTGGTGCACGGATGGGACGCAAGGTCCACCCTCAGAGCCATGTCTTCCTCATTGAAGCGAGGCCTCGGGCGTCAGTCGGACGCGTTAGCATGGCGCCGAGAAGTCAACAGGCAGCAGGAAGTGGCGCTAGAAATGGCAAAGGAATACCAAGCGGTCGAGAAGGCTCGGAGAGCTCAGAAGCACAACGAGACTTTGAGTCGGGCGGAACGTGCCGCGCTCCCTCCTTCAGCGACTAGTGAAACCGCGGAGGATGAACCAACAGGCAATGATGGTGATGATGACTCACCGGACCCAGCACCGAGGTCTCTCTTCCAGCCTGGCGACCGCGCATGGCTTTACATGGAACGTGTGAAGCCTGGATTGACCAAGAAGTTGGCTCACCGGTGGCATGGACCCTTCCGTATCAAGCAGAAGGTTGATGAGTATGCTTACGAGTTGGATTTGCCCGACAAGAGTGGTTATCGGTTTTACCCTGTCGTACATGTGTCACGACTGAAGGCCGTGAATGAGTTCGGCGATCGACCGAAGACCCGATTAGCCGCCGAGGTGACCGAGGAGACGCGACTAGACTTCGATGAGGAGTTACTCCCGGAGGATAGTTGGGAACCCGACCACCTCGCAGGAGAGTATGAGGTAGAGGCCATCCTGGATGACCGCATTCCCCTCTCGACGAGCACTGAACGAGCTGTCCGAGAGTTCAAGGTGAAATGGGTTGGATACGACGAACCCTCGTGGGAACCTGCATCTAACTTGTCGTGCGGTGGTCTGTTGTACGACTACTTACGCGAGCGCCGCGACCGAAGGTTGCAAATGGTCCAAGTCGCAGACGAGGACTAGGTGCATCCCTCTCGCAATGATGAACTGCCGGCGGGGCTACGCAGCCCGCCCCAGCAGACGAAAGAAGATACTGCGGACGAAGATTGCATATTTGTATGTTGAAGTGGACAAGATTTTACGATGTGGAGATTACGACTGGAGAATCATGGAGAACAACTGGAGAAGGACGAAGAGTTATTGGATTGCATGGGCGAGCTAGTTATGCTACGAACGAACTGTCTGATTACCCTGACCTAGCTCGACTCAAACATGATGAAGAACTGGGACGAAGCCTAAGGATCCGAAGAAGACGCGACCTTGGCCAAAACGCGGAGACGCGCAGCCGGAGAAGCTTCGCCTTGAGGGGCCGCTTGATCAGCTACACTTGGAGGCGAACTTGGCTCATCGGCAGAAACCTCGTCAGCTGACGCCTCTTCAACAGGGGCCTCTGCAGTCGGGGCGCGCTCTGGGGCCGAAGGTTGCGTGGCTGCCGCGGCAACTTGAGTGTCGCGTGCCGGCGTAACTTCGCCAGCAGGAGCTTGGACATCGACAGCACCGCTTGAGAAGCCTGGCTCCTCCTCAGAAGACTCGATCTCTTCGACGACCTCTTCAACCTCCTCTTCTTCCGAGACCTCGCCTTCAGCTTCTTGTCGACTGTCGTCTTGAAGACTGGTCGGCGGCCCGTGAAAGCTCGTGAATTCACGTACCCACGGAGCCGTAACACGACGAGGATCCAGCACAGGGTTGACAGTGATCGCGGACGCGACCTCACGAGCAGTCATGCCACGCGGAACGAAGAGTGGAACATTGGGGTTGCACGGAGCGAAAGTTGTGTTGTAGGGATGCTGGGACGGCACATCCACCCAACAGTTGCGCCAAGGCTGGTGTCCATCCAGCTCCGAGCATTCCGAGACCCAATCATCCGATGTAGGAGCCCACGTCAAGTTCTCAAACGAGTACTGTAGCATCGAAGGCTCGAGCAAAGTCTCGGTCTCACATGAGATGTGCCCAGCGAAGTCTGGGAAACACCATTGCCACCAGCGCTTCGGGATCTGCAGGCGCAAGCGGTCCGCACGGTTGTTGCGCTCCCGGTTGTACTTGTTCCACTCGGCCAGAATTGCACGATACTCAGACGAGTCTTCACCGAGCGCTTGTGCCAATGCCTGGAGCCAGCGTTCCACCGCAGTCGTTGAGATCCAGTGACCACGCTCAAATAGCGAGAAGCCGAGGTCATTCTTCTCTGTGCGACCAACCGACCTGCCTGTGAACTGACGCCAAAGCTTCACCAACAGCGACCGAACGTCCGCACGAATGGAGATAGGGACGTCAGGCATGAACGCATCGACGTCGAATAGACAAGGCTCGGCCGGCATGCTGGCGAGAAACCTCTGGAAAGGGTGATTCGGGTTCTCCCAATCAGCCCACGCCTCTATGCCTTCAGCCGAGCACTCCACCATCACGTCGCTAGCAATCGGCGTAGGCATCCGAACGTTCTGGATAATGCACCAACAGGACTTGGCCCCGTACGCTCGGAACGGAGGGTCGAGAAATGGCGTCGCGGTGTCCGGCAGCTTGCGAGACACGCGGACCAGAGGCTGCTCCCCTTGAACTGGGGCCGGCGGTGTCGAAGCTCGAGCGAAGCTTGACATCTCGGCCGTGCTTGCCGCTGAGAGAGTCGCCACGACCTGCGTCCGAGTGTTGCGGCGACGAGGCCTGCGAGACGCTGCTTGAGACCGCGGGCTAGAAGTGGGAGCCGATACCGAAGGCTCACTTGCGCGCGGCGTCGCAGCGCTGCCGATAACCTCGTCATCAAGCGCGTTCTCACGCTCTGCATCGACCATGGAGCGGAGAGCCGACGTAGTAGACGCAGGACGCACGGGACGACCGTCTCGACGAGGAGGGATCACTACCGAAGCTTCAAGAGGCGAACTCTCAGCAGGACGCTTCTCTTCAAGCTCTTCATCCCGGTCCGAAGCCTCGAACTCAACCTCAGCCTCAGACGCTTCAGAGAACAGAGCGGTCGAAGCCTCGGATGGAGTTGGAGAAGAGGGACGACTCGCCTGAGCGGCCGTAGACCCAACAGCTGACGTGTGGACGCCCTCTTGACGAGCGACTGCAACCGGAGGAGGCGAAGGTCGCGACTTAGACTTGGCCCGAGCCCTCTCTTGCAGGTCGACCGAAGGGCGGCCGAGTCGTACAGCGCGCTTGGTAGCGACGCATGTCTGCGACGACACGCGCACCCGCGCAGGTTGCGGAGCCCTTTCCGATGACTGGTGAGAGCTCTTGCGACGCTTGGCAGGACGAGAGTTCGTAGAGTCGGTGCCCGGGTTCCTGCACGAGTTATCGGGATCAATTGAGACGTCACCTCGAGTGTCGTCCGGTACCTCGTCTCGACGGCGAACAACTCCGGAGTGGACCGGAGTTTCACGAGGACGCTGAACAGAAGTCTCCGGAGAGGAAGCAGCCGAAGAGTCGAGCACACCCAAGAACGCTTCGAAGGCACGGGGCAAGACATTCTCATCCACGCGTCGGACGAGGTCTTGAGTCTCCGGTCGGCCACGCGCTTGGTCGACGAGGAGAGCTCGGAGCTGCCGCATGTTGCGGTTGTACTCGACGAGACCCGACTTGAACAGCTCACGATCCTTCGCCAAGAGCGCGTCCGATGCCTTGAGAGAGGCCTCGTACCGCTCACACTGGGACTTCAGCAGAGCGATCGTCTCGTCGTTCGTCGCCATAGCGGAGTTGGACTTCCTCAATTGACGCGAGACCTCATCGCGCTCATGACGAAGCGACTTGACGACCTCGAAGAGCTCATTGCGCTCGAACGAAGCTCGGTGACACAGGATCTCAGCTTGGTTCTTGAGGTCGGTCTCCTTGTTGAGCAGCGACTCGAAGTGTCGGGCGCGGTTTTCATGGTACTTGACGTCAAGCTGGAGCTGCCGCATTTCCTCATCCCAACCCATGGGAGGCGAACAAGGGTCCGGGTTGAGTGCTTGGACGACTTCGCCGAAGTTTCGGGCCCGCTCAAGCCGCTGGTCAAGTTCGTAGTCGACCCGAAGTGGAGGGTGACGGACCAAGCCTATCATCAGGTGAGCGAGGTCTGCGAAACGTCGGTCCGTCATCGCGCGAAGGTCACCTACGGCGCTTGAAACCTCAGCGTGGACTAGGTCTTCAAGCGCAATCCATGACGCCGAAGGGAGCTGAGTAGGACGCGAAGCCTCGGACTGAGCGGCAGGCAAAGGGTCACCGGTGCGACAGAAGTGCGCGGCGTTCGACGAAGCCTCGCGCAGAGGACTGGAGTCCGGCGAAGGCCGAGGGATCAGCTGAGCGGACTCAGGGCTCGACGAAGCCCCGCTAGCAGATTGCAAAGCGGGAGTTGGCAACGTCGAAGCCGCTGCACTCGAAGCCGAAGCCTCCCAGTGTGGACAACCGAAGCTTGACCAGAGGCAACCTGAGGCGCAGCCTGGAGACTGCTCGCCACCCCGCGTGCACCTGCAGAGGCGGGAGTTGGTGACGAAGCAGCTCCGGCGCTGCCAGCAGTGCCAGACGACGGCGCAGAAGGCGCGGAGACAGTATCCGAAGCCTGGGGCCGTCAGGGCACCCCGCTTGCCGACGCAGAGGCGGGAGTTGGCGCCGCCGAAGCCTCCGAGGCCGGAGTCGATGTGTCGATGGGATGGCCCATGGGGCCGAGGAGCTGCGTGTTCTGCAGCGAGATGAATCAAGTTGAAGGTGGTTAGACACAGTGAAACGAGCAAGAACAACAAGCAAGCACGTCACGCGAAGACTCACCTGCGAGACTGGACCGAGGTCCGGGATGGTGAAGGGCGGCGCGCTGCCAGGACCGCCAGGAGACTGCATGACGACGACGGACGGAGAAGCGCGAAGGCAACACGGCACTCACCACTTGGGACGGCTCGGGCCGAGTTGGGGGCCGCTGTGAGATCGGGAAATGGCCGCGGTCGGGCGAGTTCCGGCCGAGGTCTAACTGTCTTGAGCCTGCGGATGATGGCTGACCGAAGACTCTGATTGGTCGGACACATTCCCCGCGTTTGAGTGCCACGGTGATTGATGGAGACTACGGAGTGACAGGAGAGCCTCGGCGGGTCATAATAAACCACCTACCGGGGCCTCCGAAGTTTCATAGTGGGTACATTTATGCCCAGTAGGAGTTCGGATTTAGGGCGAGGTATCGTCCGGTTGTGAGATCAGCTCGAAAGCTCGGTCCACACTTGATATTCGTATAGACATTAGGGATTAGTTATAGAGGAGGCATCACGGCCTCTAACATTAAACAGAGAGCAGAATTTTCCCCCCAAGCCACACAAGGGTCAAGTCCGTCTACGGTAAGTCGCTAAGCTTAGCGTAGGGTCTGGATACACTCGGCTGCACGGGGTATGTCTGCCGGTGAGCATAAGGTGCATTGACCGAGTGTTCATCCTGGTAAGGCCAAGAGTGAGTAGGTGGCCGAGTGTTGAGAGGTAGAAGAGACCTCTGTGTACAGTTGTACGTTTGACTGGGCGTGAGGCGAGAACCCCCCAGTGTATTTGACTTCTAGCCGAGGCTTCGCCCCGGCGCCCCTGTAAGAGGCTTCGATTGGCCTGGTACCCTTCCTTTCTGAGGGACCACAGAGGTTTAGTGCGAAAGCACGCATTACACATTGCATCCTAGCCGTAGCTCATGGCTAAGGGTGCTCTTATATTTGAACCAAAAGGGTAACCTACCTGACCCACAGCACACAGGGAGGCACATTCCAGCCCGTATAAGGGATCGGACCTGGTCTTCAGGTTTTATTATCCCGACATATCCGCCGACCTTTCGGGGTAGGCGTGTGTTGTTGGTAGGGCTCGTCCTAAAGACTTCGGTTGATAGGGCGGGGACTCGTAAACTCGTGTTTTCCTACACGACACGAGAGCGCGAGCCCGTTTCCAAGCTATGCAAGCCGGAGATGATCACCCAGGGGTTTAACACTCAAGGGTGACATTGACCCAGAGTCACATGTCGAATTCAGGGGATGAAACCCTGAGTACCATGGTGAAACTCTGAAGAAAATCGACGGAATGTGTGGAGATTGGAGATGGAAATGTGATTTTGATTTGATTTGATTATGGAGGAAGTGCACCGCTGGAACTGAAGATTGTAACCCAGAGGATGGCGTGGCTGAGGCTTCGGTGTTACTCAGGGGCGATGAAGCGGTGAAGATGGAGAGCTTTTCGAGGACATGGATGAAGGAAGACCTGTGCGTTACAATGAAGAAGACCTAAGGAGTGCCTGTGGAGATGATGAAACTCTGAAGAAAGTCTTGAGTCAGAAGGGATCCTGAGTACTATTGAGAATTACGCTACGATATGCAGAGGCTAAGTGGTCTTCAGGATCTGACAGAAGTGCACTCTCACTGGTATGCAAGCGACAGCGGATTGAGCTTGCGGATGGCCGCAGGTTTGATGTTGTTCTGGATGCGCTCCGGCACGTACTGGAGCCACTCTTCATCGTCGGCCGTGTTCCACTGCACTCGATCTGGCTCACGCATGTCCAGCGTCGCGAACTGATTCTCGAGGTCGTCGCAGCGAGGACCTCCAAGGATCTGGACGCTGGGGTCTTCCCAGATCCAGCAACAGCACTTGTCGGGGAGCTTCCAGAGGCCAAGTTCATGCCACAAGGAGGGAATGATCCCAGGAGTATTCTGAGACCGCGCCAGGAAGTGCCTTGAACGTTCGGTGGAGCGCATTTCGACGCCCCCTGCGCTTGGTGTCTAGCGCGATGTCCTCCTCGGCTTCAGTCGGGATGGGCACCCAGTGGCCCCGCTCCCAGATAGCTTGAGCGTGCTTGTGTATGGCGTCCACGATGTCCTCCACCAACTTGAGAGCCTTCGTAGCGAGCATGTCTCGCTCATGGAAGTAGAAGACCCTGATGCGCCCCTGAAGCATAGTCACCCAAGGTTTGGAATCCAGAATTTCTTGGTATGCTTCACGGTTCCAGCGTTCATGAATCACGTCGTACGAAAACTTGTGGATCTCGTACTCAGGAAACCCAGGAGTTTGGCATGACGCGCTCTTGGTCGAACTTGGATACTGCACCAGGATCCCATGGATGCGCCAGGAAGTTTCGTTGTCTTCAGGAACCTCAATCGTCGCCAGCTCCTCAGCAGTCAACTCTGAGTATGACTTGAGCGCGAGGGATGATGGTTTCTTGGGACGCGCAGCGACCTTGGGTGTACGTGTTGCGCGCGAACCCTGGGTACCGGACTTGGTCTTCTGAGGTTCCTTGTGACGCTGTTTCTTGGACTTGGGGCTGGGACGCTGAGACTTGTCGGCAGATCCAGAGTGCTTACGCTTGCCAGGGGCCTGGACCCTTGGAGGTTCTTCAGCTTCGTCCTCCTCAGCCTCTTCTTCATCGTCGTCGACGACCAAGACCTCAGGGGCCAACTCGAATTCTTCCTCAGAACTGCTGCTTACGCTGTTGTCCTCTGGGTCCTGGGCCCGAGGCTTGTAGTCAGGGTCGTCCTCAGGGTCATCCATAGTGGAGTCCGCATCTCCGTCGGGATACACCACGTGATCCTCAAGGTTCCTCCAGGGGGGCGGGACTTCTCCGCGTCGGAGACGTCGATCCAGACGCTCATCCGCCATTTCGTAGTAAGCCTCAGGGACGTACTTGCTCCACGGAGTCTGGTCCAGACGACGCCAGTACATCATACTCACGAGCATCTTGATCAGCTGTGGCTGGCGAAAGTGCCCGTGAGCTGCTCGGTCGCTGCCAATCCACTCCATGGCGCTGTCGTACTTGAGCCCTGCCAGGATCGCTTGGCGCACGTCTGGGCGGACCTCCTTCCTGACCACGCCCCCAGGGAGCAACGAGTGCGCAGCCTCCTTGGACACCACTGTTTTCTCACCAGCACGACGCACAGAGTCGCGACCAGGCTGGTGATCCGTGGACGCCGCTGGACCTTGTGAACCTTGGGAGCTGTGGAGTCCTGTGACTTGCTCGTTGACTTGGTACCCTTGGGTTTCTTGGAACCTTGAGATTTCTGAGATTTCTGAGTTTTTGAACCGGGAGTCGGCCCACGCCTGGGCTTGCTCCCAGGACCCGTGAGATCCAGAGTTTCCGGACGCGAAGCAGAGCCGGACCCAGACCCAGAAGACGGAGGCATGCGCTTGCTCTTCTCGGGATACGGAGCCACTGCTGCCTTGCGCTTGTCCATCGCTGTGACGCTGACCACAGTGTCCCAGGCTTCGGGTGGCTTGGAATCCTTGATGCAGAGCCCGAAGAGGTCGTGTAGACGCTCCCAGTTACCCGTGAAGTCCGTGTGCTCCTGAAGAAAATCCGAGAGCTTCCAGGGATCCATGGTAGCGGACTCGAGGCGCGATTTCAGGATTCGCACCTGAGTTTCAGAGTCGGACAAGCGCGCCTTGAGCTGCGCCTTCTCGGACTCCAGAGCATCGATCTCGTCTTGGTACCATGCCTTCTGTCACTGCAGCTCCTCCTTGTGCTCGAGCTTCACAGACTCCGACTTGCCGAGGGCTTCCTGAACTTCTTGGAACCAGTAATCGCGCGCGAACTTCCAAGTGCGCTTCAACTCCTTGAGCTCACGCTTCACGTGGACCAGTTCATCGACAGCCGCGAAACTCTGCTGAGACTCAGCCAGAGACCGCATGTGCTTGTATGCACCGAGGGTATAACGCAGGTAGCCGGTCATCCTGAACACGCGTTCCGCGAATCGTGTGCTGTTGAAATGCCGCAGGAGCGAGGCCATCTCACGGCGGACGCTGACGGAATTCAGGGAACTCATAGGCTGAGAGTGGTGAGCCGCGAGGCCGCAACACGCCAGCCCCAGCGTCCGCACCGCAAACTTCCTTGAGCCACTGAAGATCGTCGTCTGACAGCTCTTCGAAGCCTATCAGAGTGGAGACGCCACCGTAGCCCTCCGTAGCGAATGCGCCTTGGCGAATGTCGCTCGTGACCCCTGGGACCCCTACGAGATACGCGTTCGTCCCGAGGTCTGGCGGCGTCGGGAGTTGCCAGTGGGGCGGACGCTCAGGAATCATGAACTCCGGAAGCTCCACGTCGCTCTCCTTCAACATGCCCGCGTAAATGAGCCCTTGGATGTCGGTCGCTGTCGCGTGGCGAGGCATCTTGAACTCAGGAACACTCGCCGCAGCAGCATCCGACGGTGTCCCCTCCGCGTCTGGGGCCTTGGACTTTGAGCTTGCGTCTCTCGCCTTCGAAGTTGCAGCGTCAGCCGAGGCATTGCCATCGGCCTCGCGCATGTCGGCGTCGGGAGTCTGGCCTTCGCTGCCGGGCGCACTGCTCTCGGAGTCGGCGAAGGTGACTTGTTTGGCCTTTCCCTAGGGGCGCCTGTCGAAGTGTCGACGCTGTTGCCCGCCGGCGCGCCGTCACCATCACCAGGGGAGCGCGCGCAGGAGTGCTATCTGTGTGCTGTTGCGCCGAGGAGGCGCGCTGTCCGGGGCGTCGTGGGCGCCGTGCCTTGAGCCGGCGCCGTCGCTTGGTGGCCGTCGCTTGACGTGTCGGCCATGTTGACGATCTGTGAAATGGGGATGTGATTGTACGTTGCCCGTTGGAGTTTTTGCAATTGAGAAGAGAACCTTGAAGATCGGCTCCGACCAACCGTTGGGGAGACAGGGGGCCGAAGTGTGTGAAATCCTGGGAGTCGACAGAGGGCAACGGCCGTATCGATCTCCAGAGTGCCTCGAATTTGGTGTTTTTGTGGCCTGGCCATGGTTCACCAGTTCGGAGTGATTTCCTCTTTGATGGAACCCGGACCAGGAGGGGCGGTTGACACGAGGTGGTTTTCAGAAATTTGCCGATGACGTGCCGTCACGCTGGTGACCTGGAGTTTGTATCCAAGTATGATTGGTGGATACCTGGGATGAGCACAGCTGTACCCGTGTGACACGAGTGACGATGGTGGGAGAGAAGTGATTCAGTGGGATGGATCTAGTGCCTGACCGCAGATGGGCCCAACTGACTGGAAGTGTGGATCCTGGGAGTGCACACCCAGGAATTCAGAAGAACACTCAGTCCAGTCCCGGACTTTCCCTTACGATGAGTGCCTAAAGTCTGGCGGAAAGTGTCTCTGGAGAACGTATCCCAGAGTACACCTCATCTTGCTGTGGGTCAGAGCACAACTATGGATCAGATCCCCTGAAAACCAACCCCACTACCACCGTGGATATGCGCCGGAAGCCGTACAACCCGTTAAGTGTTCGTATTTGTGGAGATACACGCGAGTCTGTGATGTACACAACCTACGATCCAGAGTATCACACAAGAAATCCAGAATACCGGATGATGATCCAGAGTTCACCTCCCCAAGAACAGGTGACCCTGAGATTCAAGTGATCCTCTGGATTTGAACCGTGAACCCAGACTCCCCATACTCAGAACAAGTGTTTCCCAAGTCAACACCCAAGAATCCCCAAGAACCCTCAATAGCTCCCCTGAATTCCACTGATCCTCAGAAGCAATCCAGAGTATCACATGAATCTCTGAATTTCGAGCCAGTTGGGAGTCAGTCTGCAATCAAAGTGATGCGTGACCTTGAAGATTGAAGTGCAGATCGACTGACTGGATACCTTCGAGGAGTCGAGAGGGAGTCCTGCACTATACAAACCCAAGTCTAAGGACCCACATTTGGCATTGTGGACATCTTGCGACGATGGAGTCGCAAGCTGATCGCAAGTCTGGACCGCTGAACCCAATGTATACTGAAGACAAGACGTTTGACCCCGAGCATAGTGAAATGAAGATATTTGCCCGTAGAAGAATGCAGAAGAGAGAAAGAAGTAAGAGAGAAGTAGCTGATAAAGACAAACAGAGTTCTTTTTACCCTGTACTGCGCAAGTGACTTCGGCCAAGCCTGCCGACGGAAATCCGGAGGACCCGAGACTACGACCGCGGGACGCTAAGGGCACATCAACGGCGAGGGACAGCCGTCTGTGTAGACTCCATCAAACTCAAGTCCAGTTAGGTGGGGACCAGCGACGGCCTCGTGCTTCCTGGAGTGATCCACCTATTTCATATCCTAGTTGGGTCACTTGCTGTGCTCGTGGTAGCCCATTTCATATTATTCCAGAGGGTATTCTGGGGTGCTAGGTAGTCGCCTCCAGGATTGTGTAATGACTGCTTGTGTGAAGGGAAAGGTAACTGATAGTGATTGTATTTTCCTCCTGTACGGGAGGTGGTGCGCGTTTGTGTGAGTCTCAGGGGAGCTAGGCCCCTGAATTTCAGACTCGAGTGAGGCTAGTGTGTGAGTGACCCACCGTCCAAGGGTCCAAAAGAATAAGCGACGGCTAGTTGTAGTGTTTGTATACTCTGTATTTGTTGGTTTTATCGAGCTACGAAGGCATTTGGGTAAGGTGTCTTCTGAGTTCCTCACCCCAGAGTTGACTGAAATCCTGGATCCTGAATTCGTGATATTCTGGATTTCGGGTGATCTGATTCTCTGGGTTTTGCCTCTAGTGTCGAGGTGCGTTCTGGATTAGACGTGCACCTCAGCGCTTCTTCGAGGCTACATTCGAGTTTGGTGAAGTGCCGTTCCGTCAAAGACAAACGAGCCGACAGGGATTACACAAGGTACCCACGCCAACCAAGGAGAGTGATCCTCAGGGTTTAAAGCTTCGCGGCTGCGAACCTCTGGATTTATTTCCTTGCTGTTGACTCTCAAGTCGGTTCTCTGGGTCTACACCCTGAGGACCTTCTTGGGCTGCGCTATACGAACCCTCCTGGGCGACAAAGGTTTCATCGGCCTCGCCTCAGGAGACTCACAGAGACATTCCAGTAACGCAAACGGAAAAGCAGGGCGTTCAGGTCTTGGCACAGCTGATCCCAGGTCGGCGCACCGTGAGCGATGTCGTCAATGTACGAGCTTCGTCCCAGAACGGGGCCCATCTGAGAGGGTGCCGGGATGTTACGCTGGAAAACCGTCATCTCGTCTGTCAACACTGAGAGCCGAGGCTCAGCGTCCCCTGAAATCCTGGGTTCCTCAGGGTTTAGCCCCAGAAAATCCAAGACATCTTGGTCCACTTCAGCTTCTTCCTCAGGGGAGAGTCGCAAGAATCCCCACAGGCAATTGTTGAGGACTGCCTGGTAGATCAGCGGCGCATTCTTGAGACCGAAGGGCATTCTGACCCACTGGTAGTGTCCGTAGTGGCAGACAAACGCAGAGATCAACTTGGCTCTCTCAGTCATCCTGATAGCCCAGAAACCGCTCGCCATGTCCAAGCTCATGAACCACATCGCCGACTCAAATCCGATCAGAAGGTCGTCAATGAGCGGCAACGGGTAGTGCGAGAGCTTGATGAAGCCATTCACCACACGATAATCAATGTACATGCGGATGTCGACGCCGTTCTTCTTCAGGACGATGACAATCGGAGACGCCCAGGGTGATGTAGAAGTCTCAATCAACCCGTTCTCCAGGAGATTCTTCAGAAGTTCATACACCTTGGTCCACCGATGTGGCGCAATAGACCTTGGACGCTGGGCAACAGGCTTGGCGTCGCCCACATCTAAGTCACAGACCACTCCACGGGCAGGCGGAGGTGCAGCATTGCCATCCCCTAAGAAAATCTTCCGATGATACTCCAGAATTCGTCTCACTTGATTGTCCATTTCAGGGGTCGTCTTCCCAGGGACCCCAACGTCAGCTTCCTCGATCTTACATTCAGGCGTCAGGTCCTGTATCTCGGGGAGCATCACCAACTGATCACGCAACTGTGAGAGCAGCTCACTACCTTCACGCACGTAAACCGCGGGCTCATAGTCAAGATCCTCCGTGGAAATTCTCATGCAACGTTCGTACTCTTGTCTGAGCTTCTCCAGCGGAGTTCCAGGCATCCCTGAGGTTGAGATATCCCAGTAATCTTCAACAGCACCCTGAGAATCATCATCCTTCACTTCGAAATCCAGAGAATCACTGCCTTCACTTCGCTGATCCTGAGAATCACTGCCAACTTCGACTTGTAGACTCACAGTTTCAGCGGCCGTATTCCATTCGGGACTCGTGCGCTCTGGAGTTTCGTCGGCTTGCAGGGTCGCATTGATCACCGAATCCTTGAAAGCCTCACCTAGGTCGCTCGTGTCGACAGCAACTTCTCGGAATTCAGGGGAATCCTCAGGAGGTACCTCATCGGTTTGAGTTGATGCATCTTCAGCGAACCGCACACGACGTGCCTCTGGTTTTCTGAGAATCGAGGCCAGTAGTGCCATGTCGGGTCCCTTCGCAGGTCGCGACAGAATCTTCTTAGGTCACTGATACTCAGGGGTCTCCACGCATGATGGCTCCAGCGCAGCTAAGCGTTCTGCACGCAGTCGTCCCTCGCGCGATTGAACACTCTCCAGAATGAGAGTCTGCCACTCACGATACGCAAAGGAACCGGGGCGTACAAAGCGTCCAGCCCGCGGGAAGAAACCGTATTCCACAATTCGGGCTACCGGAGTTCGGTTGTGAATCCAGACATCCTTGTCGGATATGTTGACCACCTTCACAGCGACCGGCCAAGACCTCGATGCGTAGATCAGGTGAGTTACCCAGCGGTCACCGCGTCCTGCCCACACAACCTCACGCTGCGGGTTCGTCGCTCCATACGAAATCTTCACCACCTTGGATTCACCAGGGCCCAGGTACCAGCTTCCCGTAGTTTCCACGGGCATGTCGACACCCAGGCGATCCTCTGGATTCCAACCACACATCATGATCGCCTCTTCATCTGGGAGTGTCACGAGACCTTCCCGAATACTGATCCGCACTCCAGCTGCAAACATGAAGCTCATACCCAGAAGTACTTCGATTCCTTCGCCGATGTTAGCCACCCAGACATCCAGGAGATACACCACTCTCGGGCCGAGAGTGATCTTCACCTGGGCACTGGCGCCGATGTACGTCGGAACGCCTCCCATTCCAGACACCTTGGTTTGTTTGTGCGACTTGAGTCTGAGTCCGAGCTTACGCGCTAAGTCGAAACTCACAATATTCACAGTCGCACCGGTATCCAGGAGGACTTTCGTCCGACAATCGTTCACGGCACCATGCACCATCACCACATCACGTTTCTTCGGGTCAGGATCATTGTTTTCCCACCATCCATAGCGTTCCCCAAGGTTCAGCTTGTACTCCGTAATTTCTCCAGAGTTCACTTCTCCAGGGTTCACTTGCTCAGGACGTTGAAATTCAGGGGAAGTCGTGAAATCCTGAATCAAAGTAGTCATGCATTGTTGGTTATCTTGGGTTCTTGTTCTCAGCTCCGGGCCTACATACACTAGAACACATAACTCTGGGGCCTTCCTCAGCCCGGCGCGTACTGGGTCCCCACCCAGCGGGCTTATTGGTTTGACGGCCTCCCAGAATTTGCTTCGCCATCCAGAAGTTTATCCAGAATTTGGCTCGGCATGTCCTTCAGTGCACCTTGGCGGGCGATTCTCTTCACAGCTTCCAGTGTTTTCCAGTCTTCACAGGGTTTTCCGAGATGCAGCTTGCCACAATGCTCGCACAGTTGCGCACGGCACATGTGCGTCGGATGACCCGTCTCGAAGCAGCGATCGCACTTCATGTCCTTCCAGCAGTTCTCCTCCGGGTGTCCCCACTTGCCGCACTTCTCACAGAGCTTGTCCCAATTCGGATTCTCGCGGCGAGGCGAACGAAATCCAGAGTTCATGTTTGATCCTGGTTGGGCACTTGGTGGACGCCATCCCATGTTATCCATCACACGATACACCTTATTCGTCAGCGTCTGAGTCCATTCCGTATCCTTCATGCTCGTCGAGTCGCCAGTGTTAGCCGTGACAGTTCCTTCTCCAGAGATTTCTCGAGATGATCCTGAGTTCGCACTTGACGTTCGAGCTGATACTCTGGATTCATCTAGGATTTCCTGAAAACGAGCGTGAGTTTCAGGGTCCTCTTCCGAGTCAGAGTCAGAGACATCGCCCCTAGTCACATACGCGCGTCCAGCACGCTTCGGCTTGAATCGCCCCTGAGGAATGTTGTCGGCACGAAAGTCGCGAACTCTGGGTGGCGGTGCATCCTGGTCACTGCGACTCCAAACTTCTTCATCTTGCTCCAGAGCATACTCCAGATCGGCGATGCTTCTGAATCTCTGACCCTGCAGCGAGGTCTTGAGGCGCGTGTCCCTGAGTTTCGTGATGAACCTCCGGATGTGCTTCTCCAGGCGCTTCGATGACTTGCGAAAGTCAATGTCTGCTTTACCGGCGGCGGAATTCAGACGATAAAAGAAATCCAGAGCGCTCTCTGAGTTCCTCATCTCCATCGTGAAGTAACGCTCTGAGTACGACGAGCGCGCTTTGCAATACTTCTTCCTGAACGCAGACGCCAACTCCTTCCAGTCACGTTGAGTGTGCTTGGGCAGCTGGTTGAACCAGTCACGCGCAGCTCCAAAGAGCTCCTGAATTCGCATCTTCGTGGACCAACCTCCTTGAGCAGCCATGTTCGCGAAACGCTCCCACCAATGCACACGTTCTCTGAGTGACGCCTTGGTATCGAACTCACCCAGAGTATTCGAGTTGATGTACGGTCGGAACGTCAGAAGCGTGGTGCCAGCTTGAGCTGCAGACGTTGCTGTCAGGTTAACTCCAGGGTTCTCGTCCGAGCTGTCATCGCTTTCAGAGGACGAGCTGTCATCACTAGAGTCAGAACTTGGGTCCGAGTCTGAAGGCGGATTGAAATCCTGGCGCTTCTTCTTCTTTCGCTGGTTCTTCTTGGACGTAGAGCGCTTTGAGTCGGTCCTAGAGTCCTGTGAGGCCTTTGAAGCCGACGTCTTCCTGGAATCTGAAGTCTTCTCCAGAGGCACAGGCTCCTGCTTGATATCCTGCGTCACCTTGGTCTCCGTAGCGCCATGTCCTCGCTTGACATGCTTCGTTCTGCCGGAAGTGTCGGCGGAATGCTGCGCGAGGGTCGCTTTTAGCTGGGAGGCGGCGACTTCGGAAGTGTTCTTCGAATCAGCTGTTTCCCGTCTCTGCCCTGCGACACTTGCGTTCTCATTGATTACGCCACTGGGCTCCTGGGGTCGGGTTGCGATTTCAGGGTTTTGAGCCACTGACGACCTCACATTGGTTGCCAAATCAGGGGTAGCGGTTGCACGTCGCGGTTGAACCTGGGCCAATGTTGCCCGAAGGTCGCGCACTTGACTGGCGTGAAAGCGCTGGATATTCTGGGAAGACTCACGCTCCTGCTCTCTTGCAGCTTCGGTTTCCTGGACCTTCTGCTCCAGAGACGCCACTTGTGCTTTCCAGTTCTCGTACGTCTCTGAGGCCCAGCGCGCACGCTCAGCGTCTGCTTCGGCTTCCCGCTTCTTCCAGCGTTCAGCGAATGCGGCCTCCAGGCGCTCGCGTTCCAGGTGTGCATTCTCAGTGAAATCCTGAGTCGCACTCTGGATCCTCGCGGAATCCTGAGTTCGGCGGACTTCTGCTTCTTGCGCACGCCGTTCAGCTTCTCCTCGGGCAATCTCCGCGTGAACCAGGCGATCGGTGAGCTCCTGGATCTGGCGACGCGCGTCCAAGTCACGTTGTTCCCTGAGTCGCTCGCGCTCCAGAGCATCAAGACGTTCTCTGGCGAGGAACTCACGTTGCTCCTGCTCCATGCGGGCCTGCCACTCCTGCTGCTGTCGCAAGACATTCAGCTCGATTTGGGAGGGCCCAGACCTTGCGGACACGGACGAAGCTGACCCAAGACCTCTGGATCCACTCGAGCGGCTCGACACAGCTGATCCTCTGGATTTCATCGAGCGTCGCGAGCGTGCCTCACTCCTAGAGCCGTGGTGTTGACTCCGCTCATCTGCTCTGACATCCTTGGGACCACCAAATCCAGAAATCGGGGATGGTTCCCTGAGTTTCGGCTCGGCCGCTGTCGCTGGAACTCTGGAGAGAATTGCCTTCTTGGGAGCAATCTCTGGATCCGAATGCACAGACGACGCCATCTCAACGTCATCTTGGTCGACTGACACAAGCCGCGGAGGGATGACCGTTCGGGTGACCTGGAACCCCAGATCTCCGGCAGCCGTGAAGCCACCTGCACTCTGAGCTACTAGCGCCAGAGCTCCGACCCGCTGTCCTAGCGACTGCATCGACGAAGACGAAGAGCTGCCATAGGACGTTTGCACGCCTGAGGCCGTACTCTCATCTGAAGCTCGCGAGGTACCGATCACGCTTGGCACAGAGTCTGGAGCAGCATCCTTGGTTTCCGACTCCAGAGGATCACGTCCATTTGACGTGGAATTCAGGGGAGTGGAATTCTGAAGCGAAGCACCGGTCGAAGACTTGTACGCAGGAAGAGAAGACAGGGACGGTGTGGACAGCGCTGACGGCGTCGACGGGACTTGCGGGCGCGGCGGTCCGTGCTGGGTGCGCTTACGGTGCGGCTCGCCTTCACTTGACCCTCGCGGGCTCTCGTGACCCTGAATCTCAGGACAAACTGTCGTCCCAGTAGATCCGCATCGTAGTCCGTCATCAATAAATCACCGTCTCCATCTTCCTTGTGGTAGTCCAGTCTTGGTGCTTGCTCCGGGACACTTGTTACCGGTTGCTCTTCAGAGTTCATCTTGAAAGGTACACCAGCGATCACCAGCCTCCACTCAACGAGTTCCACGGCGATGAAATTCTGAGTTTCTTCCATGACAGAGCGTACCATGCTTTCCGGAATCCTGGATGCACGTGTCGAAGACCAGTCGGGGATCAGGTTGACAAACTCGAAACCAGCTTCAAAGAACAGAGTCTGCAGAATGGCGACGCACTCGCGTGCGGTCATGATACTCTGGGGAATCGTAGTCGCCATGAGATCCTGGGCAGTTCCGACGCCCCACCGGGCGAGGTGAAACTCAGAAATCCAGGCTTCCTCTGGGTTCGCCTGAGACAACCGCCACTTGAAGTAGTCTCCAGTTGCATACGCGGCCGCGAAGTACGAGTTGGCGTCCGGTTTCGGAGTCGGCCACTCGTAGACGACACTCGGGGGCGTCACCTTTCCAGGATTCACCTCTTCCCAGCGTCGAACTTCACGTCGGACGTACAACACCATGTTCTCAGAGTCTGGCGCGGAGACAGTAGCATCCCGGACTTGGTTCTCAGACGCAGTCCTGGGTTCCACCTGCGAACACGACACAGAAACCCTGGGTTCAGGTGGTGCGAACCCAGAGTTCGCCTTGGAACTCTGAGTCTTCGCCTCCTCCTTCGCTCGCACGGGCTCCGGCTTCACTTCCACCACAGACTCGTCCGAAGATGACACTAAGTCGATCACCTTTGGGGGCTCAGCCGCATTGGCGCCTCCCTCAGACGCCTGAGCACCACCCTCACGGTGTGCTCCTCTGGGACTCCAGGGGTCTGCGACCCAGAAACCGCCTCCGATGAACCTTGATCTCTGGACGAAGCTTGTTCATCCTGCGTCGGAGGTCCAGCAGCGGACTGATCTTGATCGGAAGACGCCTTAGCGTCCCCACCTTGGGCTGCCTCGCTCTCGCGAGCAGCCTTCTTCGCCTTCCGAGCGTCACGGACCACCGTATCCAGATCCTTCTGCTCCTCAGGCCCCAAGCCTTGAACACGACGCGACTGACGTGACGCCTCACCGCGTCCTCCGTCCCCGCGTCCACTCTTCTTCGCCCCTCTTCCTCCAGCCATCTTGTTCGCTTGAAGTTGACGGGCACTCAGCAGACCCAGAGAACCGACTTGAGAGTCAACAGCAAGAAGATAAATCCAGAAGTTCGCAGCCGCAAAGCTTTAAACCCTGAGGATCACTCTCCTTGGTTGGCGTGGGTACCTTGTGTAATCCCTGTCGGCTCGTTTGTCTTTGACGGAACGGCACTTCACCAAACTTGAATGTAGTCTCGAAGAAGCACTGAGGTGCACGTCTAATCCAGAACGCACCTCGACACTAGAGGCAAAACCCAGAGAATCAGATCACCCGAAATCCAGAATATCACGAATTCAGGATTCAGGATTTCAATCAACTCTGGGGTGAGGAACTCAGAAGACACCTAACCCAAATGCCTTCGTAGCTCGATAAAACCAACAAATACAGAGTATACAAACACTACAACTAGCCGTCGCTTATTCTTTTGGACCCTTGGACGGTGGGTCACTCACACACTAGGCTCACTCGAGTCTGAAATTCAGGGGCCTAGCTCCCCTGAGACTCACACAAACGCGCACCACCTCCCGTACAGGAGGAAAATACAATCACTATCAGTTACCTTTCCCTTCACACAAGCAGTCATTACACAATCCTGGAGGCGACTACCTAGCACCCCAGAATACCCTCTGGAATAATATGAAATGGGCTACCACGAGCACAGCAAGTGACCCAACTAGGATATGAAATAGGTGGATCACTCCAGGAAGCACGAGGCCGTCGCTGGTCCCCACCTAACTGGACTTGAGTTTGATGGAGTCTACACAGACGGCTGTCCCTCGCCGTTGATGTGCCCTTAGCGTCCCGCGGTCGTAGTCTCGGGTCCTCCGGATTTCCGTCGGCAGGCTTGGCCGAAGTCACTTGCGCAGTACAGGGTAAAAAGAACTCTGTTTGTCTTTTATCAGCTACTTCTCTCTCTTACTTCTTTCTCTCTTCTGCATTCTTCTACGGGCAAATATCTTCATTTCACTATGCTCGGGGTCAAACGTCTTGTCTTCAGTATACATTGGGTTCAGCGGTCCAGACTTGCGATCAGCTTGCGACTCCATCGTCGCAAGATGTCCACAATGCCAAATGTGGGTCCTTAGACTTGGGTTTGTATAGTGCAGGACTCCCTCTCGACTCCTCGAAGGTATCCAGTCAGTCGATCTGCACTTCAATCTTCAAGGTCACGCATCACTTTGATTGCAGACTGACTCCCAACTGGCTCGACATTCAGAGGTTCATGTGATACTCTGGATTGCTTCTGAGGATCAGTGGGATTCAGGGGATCTCTTGAGGGTTCTTGGGGATTCTTGGGTGTTGACTTGGGAAACACTTGTTCTGAGTATGGGGAGTCTGGGTTCACGGTCCGAATCCAGAGGATCACTTGAAACTCTGGGTCACCTGTTCTTAGAGGGGTGAACTCTGGATCATCATCCGGTACTCTGGATTTCTTGTGTGATACTGTGGATCATAGGTCGTGTACATCACAAACTCGTGTGTATCTCTATACGTTCTCCAGAGACATTTTCCGCCAGACTTTAGGCACTCATCGTAAGGGAAAGTCCGGGACTGGACGGAGTGTTCTTCTGAAATGCTGGGTGTGCACTCCCAGGATCCACATTCCCAGTCAGTTGGGCCCATCTGCGGTCAGGCACTAGATTCATCCCACTGAATCACTTCTCTCCCACCATCGTCACTCGTGTCACACGGGTACAGATGTGCTCATCCCAGTTATCCACCAATCATACTTCGATACAAACTCCAGGTCACCAGCGTGACGGCACGTTCCAAACGTAGCCCCTACGACTCTGGACGATAACCACAAATACAGAGTTATACACAAATACAAATAGCCGTCACTTATTCTTTCGGACCCTCGGACGGTGGATCACTACTCCAGTCAACTAACGAGTCGTATCCAGGGCACTGGTCAACCCTGGGCGACTTCAAATCGCACCACTCTCAAATATACTGAGATCAAATAACCAATATCAATACCCTACCACACAATAACCTTTCGGCCAAGTCCCCGGCGGCGCTACTCACCCCACCTGGGATGTAATCGATAATATGAAATGCAGGACCTCGCACGGGGCAAGATTACAGCTGCAACTAGGAAATGAAATCGGTGGATCACCCTGAGACGCCTATACGCCCCAGTCCCCTTACCTAACTTGGCGTACTTATTCAGGGAGAGATCCAACCACGGTCGTACTTAGCCGCGGTGCCCGGTTGTCCTGCGCTTCTTGCTCTTCCTGGCGGCTTGTGGGTTTTAAGGGAAAACGAACTCTGTTTATCTTTTATCTCTGTGGCTAACTTCCTTCAACTAAGACATGCATTCTGCTATCACTTGATTTCACTATATCGCGGTTGACGTCGACGTCCCGGCCGGGTCAAAGTCCAGTGTAGAGTCGTGGGTACAAATCACCTCCTTCAACCTTCCATGGAATCCTTGCCCATCCTTGGTCGGTCTGCCCGGTCGGTCGGAAACATCTTGACTTGAGTATACCTTGATCGTATCTACCAGACTTACACCCGGCCAGAGTCGCATTTTGAGTTAGCGACTCGGCCAGGATCGCTGTCCGACACGCATCCTGGGCGTGCCTTCGCCGAGTCCCAGATCCTTGTGCTTGTCCCGCAATCCTTGTCGTAGTGTCGCACCTTTTACAGCCAATCATCCTGCTTGACACGATGTGGAAACAGATTTTTGTCTGCACCCGTGTCCGACCCGGACCCTATGGTGAGGTGTGATTGGTCGCATGAGGCGGAGATCCGGTAGAGACGAGTGTGACGTGTGGATTGTGGATGTGTGTGGAGATTTGGTGGGACCTGGCACTTGCAGTAAGTATGGGCTCACAGGATTGGAGATGCGCCCACCGGATGAGCGCTCATGTTCGGTGCGGAATCACGCATCCTGTCCGTCCGCCGACTTCCCTAACTGCAGGATAGGCCCAAGGCGTGAAAGTGTGGCCAGTGAACGTATCCTGGTCACTGCCTGCATTGGCTCAAGTCAAGTTGCCGGACTACCCCACTGAATCTGCCCCACCAGAAATGATCATGCGCATGCTAGACCTCGCTGGATGAAGCCTCGTGTTGTCCAGACCGGATCGTGGTGCACCCCGGTGATGGCATACAGAATGGAGAAGTACCACACCGGATGGGGACGGACCAGATCGTTCATTCGGTCCGTCCACCGTGCCCACACTGGATGTCGACGCACCAAGAACAAGTCTAGTGCGCGCCGCGTGCACTTACGCAGCGGCGTCGATCCCGACCGGATGAGACCAAGATCCACCAAGGCCCACGTGCGGTACCGAATGGGCCGCACATCCAAGGGAGAAGTCCAGTTCCAAGACGAAGAGACGGTGTATCCAGGTACCTCTGTCATCATATGATGAGTGTACCTGGAGAAGTGTCGCCGTCAACAAGTCTCCGCATACCGAAAACAAGACGAACATACTGAAGCACTGCCAAGAAGCACAAACATACTCAAGACAAGCGAAGCATAGTGAAACCTACATTAAAGTCAGCGAAGTGATAGAAGATAGCTAGCCAAACGTAAGATCTAAACAGAAACCAATTTGCCGAAGAACACGCGGACGATTCTGGCGCCCGAGGACAGCAGTAGAGCCTCGACTTTCTCGTCTTCAAGAGTCCTCCGGGAGACTGCCTGCGCGCGGTCTAAGTACGTTTAGGGACGCTTCCAAGGCCTCACCGGTGTAGCGAGCACCGGTGTAGTGGGGACTCAAAGGTACCAAGGCGAGGTCGGCAGTGACTGGGGTTTCGCGCCCTGGAGTGATCTGTGAGAGCTTCATTTTCTATTTGCGTGTCCTATCCGGGCATCCATTTCATATTCCCTACTGTGTGTCTTTGGTGGTTGAGGTAGTCACCCCCCAGACCGAATTGATCGACTACTGTGTGATAGGACTGAATTATATTTTGTATTGTTCCCTCATTCTGTGAGGGTGGTGCGCGTAAGTGAGTGTGCATCCAGGGCTGACCAGTGCCTTGGGTGACGGCTCCGAAGTTGACTGGTGTATAGACCCCCCACCCAAGGGTCTCAAAGAATAAGTGGTGGCTGTATATTGTGTGACGTTTAGCTCGGCATTGTATTTCTGTGTGGTTGGTTGGTCTGAATTACGGATCTGACAGTGATCCCTTCCATTCGGTCTGCCCTTCTGTTCATTCGGTGTGGTTTATCTCAGGAACACACCCAGCAGACTTTATTCTGTATTGCAACAACTCGTTTTCGGTGAAATCCGGTCCGCCAAAGGTAAACGATACCTATAGGGGTTGACACAAGGACACACGCCAAACGCCGGACCGCATCAGTGCGATTCGGTGCGTCCAAGCGGTTTCAGGCCCGGGTCATTCGGTGTCCCGTGGACTGCTTATCGCGTGGACAATCTCTGGTACTCCGAACCCGAATTTCATTCGGTCCGGCATAGCGCGCTATACACCCCTGGACGATAACGGCGTTCACCCGCCTCGTCTCAGCTGGTGCGCGTGCCCGGATTTGGTTGCCTAGGATTTCACCGGAGTTGTTTGTATATTGATTTGGTCTAAAGGGGTGTTTCTACTGACTACCTGGACTAACAGTTTGGTTATGACTGGAAGGAAGGAAGCACGTGAAGGTGGACGCGGAGGCGGACGCGGTGAGGCGTCTCGTCAGTCGCGTCGAGGACAAGGGTTGCCGCCGGAGGAGCACAAGGCCCTGGACGACGTTGTCCGGGAGGCTCGGAAGGCTGGCGCGGAGAAGCGCAAGGCGGCCCTGGAAGAGAAGAAGAAGGCGTCGGCGGCCGTTCAAGATCAAGCGGCCCCGGAGTCCTCCGCTCTGGATGCGCACCAAGCAAACCAGGACGAGGCTCTGGAGGCGGACTCGACCGAGTCTGTGCCGGTCGGCACCGAATGTGTCCCAGACCCGGCGACGGGACTGGATGAGGGTGAGTCCACACAGGACGAGGAACCCGCCCAGGCGTCTGTGGGAGGTGCCGATGAGGTTGAGCCCCCAGCCGAGGATCGAGTTTCGGACTCTCCTCAGCCGGATGATGAAGTCAAGATTCTGGACGAAGCCCCGACGATCAAGCACGAAGGACCGCTGTCGACTGCCTAAGAAGACGGCGTACTGAACGACGAAGCTGAGACCCGGTCTGTACCCGCGCAATCCGGTCCGGCCGCGACTGCTGAAGCACCCGCGCTCAAGAGTGAAGCCCGATCCAGTCTGGCGCCTTCGGACCCTTGAGGACCAAGCGAGACCAAGGCCCAAGTGAGCGAGGCTCAGGCGAAGGCGTACGTGGCTGAACAAGTGCGCCGCTGGGAGCAGCACCGTGAAAACACGGTCGTCCCGCTTAAGGTGGAGTATGCCTGGCCCGAGCCGGCACCCGACTTCACTGAATGGTGGGCGGCTGCGTTGGCGACGTCGAAGTACCTGTCGGACCGAATGGCGATGGCAAGTCAAGACGCTGCCTGGATCGCGGAGCTGGATTCGGTACGGCATGAGCTGTGTCTGGCCCAGGATGTCCCGGGTATCGTGATTCCGCCGAGCCTGCTCTCGCCACGCGAGTGCGTTGCGCTCATCCAGTCTCTCCTCTTCGCTGCCGGTTTCAGGTTTCACAACCTGATTCCGATGTGGTTCCAAACCAAGTCCTCCAGAGTCGCACCGAGCCTGGTGCGCTCTGTAGTCGAAGACGTTCAGCACTTCCTCGCGTTCGAGCTGATCGAGTGGCGCGAGCTGGCATCCGGTGTGCCCTTCAAGATCGTACTGGATGCGCCGGACGCACAAGACCGGACTGGACCAGATGTTGAGAACACTGGATCAACGCCGCTGCAAGCTGTGCGAGCACCGATCCTGAACTACCATGCTGAAGACAACGATGGAGATCTATTGATGTCGGATTACGAAGCTGGACTACTGGGACGCGAATTCGTCCTGCATCTACGAGTGGCCGGACTCCGGAGGACACGAAGCCCGCAAGGGTCGTCCACCAGCGAACCGGATTCCAAGCGCCCGCATCACGGACCGCCTCGCCCGTCGTCCGTCCGGTCCGCATCGTCGATCCCATCCGCGCCGCCACTGTCCACGCCGTCGCTCTCCTCGCTCCCTTCGTACCACGCATCCAGCGAGTCTGGACGCGCATCCGGTACCGGAGAGCTGGTTCCATTCGGTCCGCCGTCCCGCTCACCCTCGGATCTCGATTCGAGCTTGTTCGGTACGACGGCAGAATCTAATGAGTCGACGTTCAGTGCGGCATCGGGAGCTCGGTCGTCCAGAGGCAGCTCGTCGTCGTCGTCGCTGTGGTCTGGACACGATGCCGCGAGGCACATGTCTGCGATTGGGTACGGACCCATGGTGATGACCGCGCAAGCGGGAGCGATTCAGTCTGGTGCAGGAGGAGGAACCGTGGAGATCACCAGGACAGCACTCCCTCGGTCATCGACGGTGGTGGATCAGGACGATGTCGTTATGTCGGGGTCCGATCGTACTACTGTCCGGAGTGACCGAAGGTCGAGGGCTTCATCCGGTAGGCACACCTCCTCCCGACGCGAGAAGCGAAGCCCGACACCGAGCGACTCTGACTCCAGTGACACTGACCGGAACCGCCGCCGAAGGTCGTCGAGATCGAAGCACGCACCGAGTAGGTCGTCCAGGTCGAGTTGATCCGGTCGGTCAAGTCGTTCAGCGATGTCCGTGATGTCTGGGGCGTCCCAAGTCGCGCTCAACACGATGCGCCAGACGCAGGAAGCCCTGGCCAGGATGGAGCTGAGCCAAGCAGAGTCCGCTGCCAACACGGCTCGACTGGGTGAAGGCCTCCAGAGTGCGTTCCACGCGATTCAGGAGCTGGACGGACGCAATGCTGCCGTCCACGGCAGTCAGCAGACCGGATGGGGACAGAACGCTCCGGTCCCGGAGCCCCCGATCCGGTCCGGCCAGCTTTCTTGAAGTTGCTTTGGGGATCACGCCGCACCGCGGCGATGAAGAAAGACTTGATTGAGCAGCGCCTCCCGCTGCCAAGGGCGTGGCGTGGAGGTTGCCCAATGTGTAGACGCTGCTGGTCATGGATTTCTGAGCATCTTGGCGGCTAATGAGGCGGTGATGTCGTCCTGGATTGTTGTATTTCGCTCCACCGCTTCGGACCGCCAGCGCCCATACTTCTTGATCGCGAGGCTGTCCACTCCAGCGTTGAAAAGCGCGGTGGCCCCGCCGCTGCGCAGGGAATGAGAGCCAAACAGCCTTGGGTCTTCTCCAACGGATCTCGCAGCTTGTTTTATGGCCGCCACCATGACATTGACTTGAAGATATTGCCCCTCGGTGATTTGACACAGCAGCGAGTCCGCTCTCGCACCAATGGACACGTGATGATGAATGAGATACCATGCTGCTTGAACTGGACAGCACCAAGCAGAACCGGAGCGCTCGAGCATTCTTGTGGTGCCTTCGCCGAACTGATCGTTCTTGCTGCCGCGAAATCGGACGGCCACCTT
This sequence comes from Phytophthora melonis, assembly GCA_024211575.1. NCBI lineage: Eukaryota > Oomycota > Peronosporomycetes > Peronosporales > Peronosporaceae > Phytophthora > Phytophthora melonis. Next base: position 261,666 of record JAMXKT010000047.1, read on the forward strand.
GGATGCTGAGCTCAGGGAGGAACATGGGTTCCCTCTGACGTCGAGTACTTGCACGTCGTCGCGCCTGATTGTGTACGATTGCACTTTCCGTCCGTGGGCGAGGTATTTTGATCGCCGAAGCAGATAGAAGAAACCCAGGACCGCAGCGCCCCACAGTACCCGGTCTTGGGTGATGCTGAAGTTGAGGGTGCGATGAAGAGCCTTGAGCATCGGGATGGACATTGGGTGTTTGCGTGCTGATGGGCGATCGTGCCGCCGCATTCCGGTGATCGCAAGCTTGTGCGCTGGGAGTAAACCGACGCTGTATCCGAGATTGATCTGATGATTCCACGACAAATGGCTGATTTTGGAGAGGATCGTTGATGCCGAGTTTCCTTGTCCAGATCGGCTGAAGCCGTAGCGCCAGCAGGGATTCAAAGCGACGAGAGAAGCCGAGGCAAGAGAAGCAGCAAGGAAATCTAATATCACTGAGGCAGGCGAAGATGTTGAATGAAATGAAGCGCCAGACCCGACTCCTGAAAGAGCAGTTCGAGAACAACGGGTGCCCGCCAGCATTTGAAGAGCTTCAAGCCAAGTGTAACCAGGTCGAGGAAGAGAGCGCGACGAAGCAAGCAGATCAGGATCGTGTGAGATCGGAGTTGGAATCGATAAAGGCTGCGCTAGAGGCGGTGAAAACGGAGAATCGCAGATTGCAAGATACTATCGCGAGGCGAGGGCTGCAGCTGCATACGTTCAAGTATAGCGCGGTGACCAAGGAAGCTATGGAAAAATTCACGCAATGGGACGCCGTCATCCGAGATGGTAAGCCGCTTGCGTTTCTGCTTCAGAGTGGTTTGACATTGCATTGACTTCCCTTGTCTCTGTTTAAAAAAATGTAGGTAGCACGAGCACAATGCAGAAGAAGCGCGACTTCATTCTGGGCAAAATGAATGAGGCGTTTGGTTCGAAGACGGCGGACGCTCAAGAGTTTGAGGCGCTTGCGATCGAGTTTTGGGAGCAGAGAAAGAATTTGATCCACGACAAGACAGGCACCGCAATTCAGACGATGAACCACGGCAGGTATGCGAATGTATGCAGTAGGATTCTGGAAGTTTTGGCTGCGTTTGAGAGTGCCATCCTCCTGTAGTTGTGTGTGTCGCTGCGTAACGATGAATGAATACACATTTCCAAGTCACCGATGACTTAGAGCGAGTCAACTTTGACTCGAATACGCCTGTTTTATTGATGGCGAAGTCAATATGGACTTAAGCCAAGTCGACATTGGCTCAAACATGCTAGTTTCAGTAATAGCAAGTCAACGTCGACTCTGAACGAGTCAACATTGACTCAGTCGACAGCGACCCAACGTTGACTTACAAGTGAAAAAAAAATAAACTCGGTTCCAGTATGAATCCCAAAAGGGTTGTTTTACTTGAGTTTGTATAGACAGTATCCGAAGCGAAAAAATGGCCGACTTTTCAGATGAAGAGGATCGCCTACTCGTTCAGCTCGCGGCGGTGTACGAGCTAGCGGGAAGGCGAATCGACTGGCTGTCAGTGGAGAAAGACGTGGGGCCGACAACATGGAGCGCAGCCAAACTGCAACAGCGAATCAAGACGCTCAAGAGACGATATGGCAATTATGTGCTGAGTTTCCCCCGACGCTATTTCCGCCCGCTACCAGACCGAGCAGGACTGTATTCGGAAGCCGAAGCCGCGTCTCCGCTACGATGTTCGCCTTCACCACATACCCTAGCGACCCTATCGCCGCAAGAAACCTACAACGCCACTGAAGGACTATTCTGCCTACTCACCACGCGTGATATGCGCGCGAGTGAACGTCAGCTAAATACCGGGGATATTACAATGGCTGGGGTGTCCATGCTGATCGAAGAAGCGAATATTCAAATGAATGACGTGTTTCTGGATGCTGGATCCGGCGTGGGAAATGTTCTCGCTCAAATCGCTCTGCAAACGCAAGCATTTCGTGTGGTTGGTATTGAGATCCAACGTGACCTGGCCGCTAGGGGTATGGAGCTGATTGCGTCTCGGGCATCGCGCTTTCCCCACTTGCTCAAGATCAGCGTCGTCACCGCAGACATCCGAGATATTGCGGAAGGCAGCGATACTGTTATCAGTGCTGACCCAGACTCGAAAATGGCTCAACCCAGCTCCCTTATCAGCTCCGCCACTCTTTTATTTTGCCACGACACTGTGTTCGAAGAAGATGTGGTTTTGGCAATGCGTGCTTTGTGCATGAAGCTACCTGATCTACGTCTGGTGGCGCTTACAACACGAGTGTGTCCGCGGCATCGTAATACTTGCCGAAATTCGTTTTGCAAGCGGTGGAAGTTACTGAAAACAATTCAGGTTCCGATGACTTACAGCAGCTCCCTTCGGGATTTACACCTGTACGCAGCTGAACCAAGATGGTCGATGCAGTAACTACGATCACATCTCCGCCGAGGGGCAAACCAACAACTGTATTAATTGCATGAAAATCAATCACAACTCTAATCAACTTCGACCCGCCCTTGAGTTTGTCAGCGTAATGCATACGAGGTCTAGAGAACCCAATACGAGATGAAGTGTTCGTAGCGGACGAGCTTACTCGACGTACGGCATCGTGGGCTCCGTAACCAGATCCCACCCGACCATGAAGACTCCACGCTTTAAGCCGCCGTGGTATCTGTCGTTCTTGGACACTTGCCGCACCCCGCTGTCCCTTTCGTGCTCTTGGCGTCCCCCCTGCCGTTTGTTTCCACCGTCGTACCTTCGGCATCGCGCTTGGGCTTTCGCTGTGGAGTCGACTCGCGTTAGGGTGAATTGTCATCACCCGCATGGTTTCACAGCGGCGGACACGCAAGATCGCCTCCTTGCTCGAGTCCTGCCTGGAGTGGCCGGTGAACAGCTCGTCCAGAATGTAAATACGCCTGTCGACAACAACAACACCAGCATGAGCCCCTAGACATACAAGACCAGCATGAGCCCCTAGATATGAATGCCAAAGCTGCCAAGACGCCGCCTTATCTTGCGGGAATTGAAGACGGTGTCCAGCTCGCACTCCTACCGAATCCACAACACCTCTCAGCGTCAGCCTCCCTTTTGCTAAAGCTCCTCTACCCCCGGCGCCTCACGTACATTTCCGAAGTAGCGGTCGGGCTCCTCCACGAACAGGAGCGTCCAGGCCTCGATCGGAACACCTCGGTCTGCGCCGGTCCAGCCGTACTCGCAGCTTCTCGACCACCGTACCTCGAGCTTGTGGGAACCTACAGAAGACAATGATAATGCAGTACATACATAAGGGGAAATAAGGTTAGCGATTAGTGAGAGGTGCATCTTATCAATTCAGAATTTCACCATACCGGGGAAGCGCTAATCCGTTGCGGGCACCTGGCAATCTGTGGGTGTAAATTCTAGTGCAGTGGCCAATAGTGGTGCGGAAGGCGCGGAAGGTGCCCATCCACCTCAGCAGGCGAGAAATCCGCAAACAGATTGCATTGGTCAAAACGCTGTCGGCGGGACCTTGAAGAGTCGCAAGTACCCTAACCACCTGTATGGTTTGAACCGGAACTTTTCCCCGAGGTTTTTCAACGGTCGCCGGTGGGTTAAGCCCGCTGGGTGGAGACCCAGTACGCGCCGGGCGTAAGCCCCCTGAATTGTGTGTGTTAGCCTATGTCGGACCGGAACTGCGAGCCAAGCGCCAAGATAACCACCAACAATGCATGATTTCTCTGAGCAACGATGACCCGATTCAGTCTGACCGAGTTGATGATCGTTCTGAATTGAGCCATACCGAATCGCGGAGACCGGATGGACCGACCGAATTTCGTTTGGAACCGGGTGAGCGGTACGGATGGTGGGTAGATCATGGGCCAGATAAGGATTCGCATGAGGTGGCTACGGTGCATGGTGCAGTGAATGACTTGCGATTAGAGATATTGATGGACACTGGAGCGTCGGTGAGCATGATCAGTTTGAATCTTGCGCGTAGACTCAAGATCAAGCTCAACCGACACAGACAAATCAAGGTGTCCGGATTGGGTGGCAAAACCACCTACATCTCTGCTAGTACGGAAGTCAAGATCACGCTCGGTGCGCGAGTCGTCTACGTCATGGACGTGTGGGTCGCGATCATCGGTGAAGGTGTGGACGTGCTGTTGGGTATGAACTTCATGTTCTGTGCCGGGGTTCGATTGTGTGTGCGCGAGGGACTACTGCAGCTACCGGGTGAGGAGCCCGTGCTCATGTATGGGGACAGAGTACAGCGCCGACAAGGGCTGAGGTTGCCGGTCCAGGCACCGGAAACCCTGTACCTCCGACCGGGCGATGAAGCAGTGGTTCGCATCCGGTTCGGCCAAGCCAACCCACAACGGGAGGTTGTGTCGGCCGGACACGGTGATTGCTGGGTGACCAAGATCGTGTACGGGGCGAAGGGTTGGCCCGAAGCGGTCAAGGTGGTGAATGTTTCGGAGTACAATCTCTGGATAACGGCCGGAACGACGTTGGCCTACATCGTGGAGTATGGATTCTTTCCATCCGTGGGGCGTTTTGTCCGTCCAGGATCAAGGGCGTATAAGGAATGGCAAGTGCTGATTTACGAAAACACTTTGACGAAACAAGGCAAGTTACGGGAGCAGCGTCGCCTCCAATCGCTCTGGGATCGTGAACCGCCTGCTGTAGAGCCTGCAAAGTACAACTGGCCGACCAAATTGAAGATGCATCCGGACGGCAAGAAGGACGTGACTTGCTTCGCAGCGGTGCTACAGAATCCAGCTGTCAAGTCGGACAAGATTGTGGAACTGCCTGAAGATCCGGTCCTGCAGGATTTGGTTGAGGAGGAGGAGTCGTTCAAACGCTTCACTCCTCTTCCCAGCGACGCCGAGCCGGACAGGATGGCCTCACCGGCTGCGAGCCGGAACGATGAAGAGATATCTTTCTCCGACACCGAATCGGATGATGGCGAAGAATTCTTTCATGTGGCGGAACAGGATGATGGCGCTCTGCAGGACGAAGACATCTTTTTCGATGCGATTGCACCAGATGGACCCGAAGTGACAGGAGACGAACCGGACGGTGTCGCTGAAGACGTGTCCGACTTGGCCCCCCAGATTCTGTCCGGCACTCCCGTCCAGAAGCTCAAGATGGAGTACGAACGGGTTATGCGACTGAATGCTGAGGAACTGAACTTCGAGCCTGCCGTGTATATTCATGAAGGCAGTGACTTGTTGTCACAGCTACGAGACCAGCTAGCGCTTCTTCCGGAGGTACAGGATCTGAGTCCTGAATGCGACATTGACAAGGCCGATGTCGGTGAACCTGGAGTGAGCAGACCGGATGACGAACGCCGTTTGCGCGACATTCTGAAATACCACCGGCAGATCTTCTTGGATGACGGCAATGCAGCGCCAGCACCAGCCCGTGGGATTGTTTGCGACCTGGATGTGGGAGATGCCAAGCCGGTTGCACAGAGAGCTCGCTCGGTCGCACCGCATCTCGCGATGAAGGTGTACGAATTGCTGAAGAAGTTGCTGGAGACCGAATTAATCGAGACATCCACCTCACCCTGGGCTTCACCAATCGTGATCGTACTGAAGAAGAACGGGATCGACATCCGGATGTGCATCGACTATCGGCTTGTGAACGGTTTCATTCAGTTGTCCAGCTATCCGCTCCCGCTTATCGACGATCTTTTGATCGGTTTCGAGAGTGCGATGTGATTTATGAGCTTGGACATGGCCAGTGGCTTCTGGGCGATCAGGATGACAGAGCGAGCCAAGCTCATCTCGGCATTCGTGTCGCCATTTCGTCACTATCAGTGGCGACGCATGCCATTCGGTCTGAAGAATGCTCCTTTAGTCTACCAGCAGATGCTGAACAACTGCTTGTGGGGTTTTGTGCGACTGTCGCCCGAAGAGGAGGCCGAAGTGGATCAGGACGTACTGGATTATCTGGGTTTGAAGCCGCGAGAGAACCATGTTGTACCGAACAGTACCGAATCTGATGAGGAGATCCTGTCCGGTCGACATCTTCCCGCATTGACGGACCAAATAACCGTGTTCCAGCGCAATATTCCAGCGCCGGCGCAGATGGGTCCGGTCCTCGGGCGAAGCTCGTACATCGATGACATCGCACACGGGGCGCCGACGTGGGACCAAGTGTGTGTCGATCTGGATGCGTTACTTTTCCGACTGCGGTACTGGAACATTTCGGTCAGTCTGCCGAAGAGCGAGTTCGGTAAGCGCTCGATTCCGTACCTATCGCACGAGATCAGCGCTGAAGGACTCCGAGCAACGCCGAAGATCGCCAAGGGAGTACTGGATCTGCCGTTCCCATCTACTCTGAAGGGTATTCAGTCTTTCCTGGGCAGTCTGAATTACTACCACAAGTTCATCGAGGACTTCCCGGTGGTGGCCGCCGTCCTGTACGAACTGAGTGATGATCAGGTGCGCGCCGGCAGGGACCTGTCCAGAGCGAAGGAGGCTTTCGAGATTCTGAAGCGGAAGATCGTGTCAACTCCGTTGCTTCGACATCCGGACCGGACCAAACCGTTCATCATCATCCCGCCTGCTAACAAGTGGGCCGCCTGCGCAGTCCTTTGGCAAGAACATGACGGACTGATTCAGCCCGTGCGTTTCACGGGGCGCGTAGTGAATGAGTCTGAGATTCGGTACCACATCGCGGAGAAAGAAGTCATTGCAGTCATGAGAGTGCTGGATGTCTTTAGGACAATCCTGGAGGGGTGCCCACTGGTTGTATACACCCGTTATTCGGTACTCAAGTGGGTGATCCAGTCCAAGTCGGCCGACGGACGCTGTGTGCCCTGGGGCGTCGCGCTATCACAATGGGATCTGGAGGTTCGTCGTGTCCAACGAGACGAAGATGGTCTGGCTGCCATACTCGGTGCGGGTATCACCCCCGAGAGCATCTGGACCAGATCGCGGAGTCGCTGATCCCAGCCAAGGGGCGCGCCAAGCCACCTCCAGTTATCAGCGTGGAGATGCTGGACGCTAACTTCGAAGGGATCGTGCTCAGTTTCGACGGAGCTGCGAAGACATCGACGCGTCAGGGGAGCTGCGGATGCATTCTGTGGAGCCTACCCGGTTGGGACGTACTGGATGCGCGGGGTTTCATTCTGAACGGCGTCACAGTAAACGACGCAGAGTATCACGGCTTACTGAATGGGCTGCCATGGCACTCGACCGTGGAGTTACGGACCTGATCGTAGTCGGAGACTCTCGCATCGTGATACAGCAGGTTCAAGGGCTGATCAATTGTAACCAGCCCAACCTGCAGCGCCACCTGGCCCAGTGCAAAACTCTGGAGGGGCGATTCGGTACGCTGCGACTAGTTCACGTCAAGCGCGAGTACAATTCGGCGGCAGACTACCTGACTTCCAAGACACTGGCCCTCGGCGCTACGTGGACCGTACAGGATGAGGAAGAGCGAACCCACCTGCAGCGAGTGTCGAAGATCCATGAGAAGCTGATGAAGCCAATCGCTGTTACACCGGATGTTGTCGAAGCAGAGCGAGATGTACCGGATGGAGATGCGACCGAGGCTGCAGAGACACCGGATGAAGGGGTACCAGAGAGCGCCGAACCGGAACATGAGTCAGCACCGCTCCCCAATTGTGCTCGTGTCTTGGCGGTCCTGACCCGGTCGGGAACACAGGCGCAGACCGAGTCCAGTGAGCCATTGGGTCCGCTGGAGTTCCAAGCTGAACGATGGTGAAGAATTAAGGCTCACCAGGACCGAGATGAGTTCATTGGAGAAGTCAAAGCGTACCTGAGCGGAGATATGGAGCGATTCTCTCCCAGGCGACTGCGGAAGGTCGCGAGGCTGTCTGACCTGTTTGCGCTAGATGCCAGGGGCGCCCTGTATCGACTCGCGCGTTCCACACGGGACCGACCTCGGGACGTACAGGATGAGCCTCGCCTGGTGGTGCCGCGGACTCTGTACGCAGACTTGTTGCACTACGCCCACGAGGATTTCCAAGGCGGGCACCAAGGCATCACGCGCACACACGAACGACTCCGGACCGAATTTTATTGGCCTGGTATGTACGCTGATGTCGAGCGTTTTGTGAAAGAGTGTGTTGACTGTGCAAGCGGAAAGGGGCGACCTCCCAATCCTGGACCGTCGCCTGGTAACATCGAGCCCCGACGCCCATTCGAAGTGGTGTCTATGGAGTTTGTGACGCACATGCCCAAGTCAGCACGGGGAAATACTTTCCTGTTGTTGTTCCAAGATTCATTCTCGGGCTACGTGATGTGTAAACCCATGTCGTCTACGACGGCACAAGATGTGGCAGAAGCGTACGAAGAATGAGTCTTTCGGAATTTCGGTGCGTCATCGATGATCAGGCACGACCAGGATCCCCGGTTTATGAGCGAGGTGTTCACCCGGTTCCGGGAACTATTGGGTAGCCGTCAACGTGCAACCTTGGCATATCGGCCCCAGGCGAACAGCCAACAGGAGCGGTCCGTCCAGACCGTCATTCGGAGCGTCCGCGCCTACATCGCTGAAGCAGACCAGTCCGACTGGGATGACCACGCGGAACGACTGATGTTCGCACTGAATATCTCCTTCGACGCGACCAGACTGGATACGCCATTTTATTTGGTCCACGGTTGGGACGCACAGAGAACGGTGTCGGCGATGTTGGGACCGAAGCCATCCAGCATCCCCGAACGCACAGCGTACGAGTGGCGTCGGAAGTTTCAGCGCGACTACAGCTATGCGATCGCATGTGCCGAAGATCTCCAGAAGCAAGCGAAGCGGACCCGATCTGAGGAGCAGACACGAAAGTGGAAAGAACTTTCCGAACGACTGAAGACCGGATTTGAGAAAGGGGATTCGGTATGGCTCTACATTCCTAAGGTCCAGACCGGATTGAGTCGCAAGCTAGCCCACATGTGGCACGGGCCGTTCAGGATCGACGAGGTGCACGACGACTTCCGTGTGAAGCTCAAGGTCGAGGACACAGGATATCGTGTCAACCCGTGGGTACACATCAGTCGTCTCAAGCCTCGAGCGTTGTTCCCGAAACGACCCACTGTAGAACTCGAAGTGGATGACAATGACGATTTCGACGCGGCGCTGCTGCCCGAGGACAGCTGGCAGCCGGACGAACAGAATGGCGAGTATGAAGTTGAGAAGATTCTGGACCTCCGGTGGACCAAGCGTACGCGAACGTCCAAGCGCATCCGCGAGTACCAAATCAAGTGGAAGGGATACGATGATCCGGAGTGGGTGCCAGTAGCCCAGCTCAATCGCGGCGCACTGCTGTATGAATTCAACCAGAGCGCCCGCGCTAAGGCTCGATTCCAGTCTATGCAGGCTGGTGACGACCACACTAGTACCTAGCGCACAGAATGAACCGACCGATCCTGACCGCTGATGTGTGGACCGACTGAACCTGGATGTGATTTTCGACTGTGGATTTGGTATCGACGACGAGTGGAGATTGTGAACGAGAGTGAAAGAGGTGTTAGCAGACAGAACGAACGAGTGATTGTGGAGAGAACGAGTGTGAACGGACCGAATCTGGATCAGACAGACCGAGTGAACGACAAGAGGGAACAGGAAGCAAGTGATGAATATGGAATGTGTGGAATTATTCAATTAGCGAAAGGTGACACCGAATGTGCGGCTAATCTTGGTGCTCGGTAGAGAGCCAATTGCCGCGCAGTTCGTCCGGAGTCAGAAGCATGTTGCGGATCTCCGGAGGTCGCTCAGCAATCAGGTCGTTGGTGGACCACCCGGTCCACTGAATACGGGCAGGTTCCGCGCGGTCCAGGCTCGCCAGTTGCTCCATCATCGTGTACGGCTCGGCACCGCGGTGTGTCTCCGACCGGTCGAACAGGATCCAGTGGCAGAGCTTGGCGGGGTACACCCAAATGCCCGGCTCGTACAGGATGGTCTCCGGCGCTCCAGACGACTTCAGCCTTGCAATCAGCTTGTTGTAGTCCTTGAGAGCCGCGTCATGAAGCTTCTTGCGTGCCACTTGAGCTCTGGCGGCCTCCTGACTGCCTGCCTCGAACGTGACCCAATGGCCAGCGTGCCAGAAGGTCATCGCGTTGCTCTCCATGTACCCCGCGATCTCGGTCAGAACCTTGAGAGCGCTGTCCGGTAGCGCGCTGCGCTTGTGGAATAGGAGATGCACGACCCGCCGACGGAACATGCGCTCACCAGGGCGGCTGTCCAGAATGACCTCGTACTCGCCAGGCTGGAACCGAGCCTTTAGAGGTTTGGTGCCACCATTGTGATTCGGTGCGTAATCGGGGAACCCAGGAGACTGGTCGACGGCATTGGCAGAGCTGGGTGCGAACGTAGTCAGAATCCCCTTGTGGCGCCAGGATGTGACGCCCGGACCAGGCTTCTCGATCACCATCAGCTCTTCCGGCGTGAGTTCCTCCATGTCCTTGCGGGCCAGGGGCGACTTCTTACGATCGTTGCTCGGTCGGGACTTCCTCTTTTTCTTGGGCGGGAGCACGCTGGATACCGAATCCGACTGAGACGTCATCGAGCTGGTGCGACGCTTGGACCTGCGGAGGGAGACACCGGATCTTGAGCAGCAGACGAGTCCCGCGCCCTCACTGGCGGCGCGCGCAGCTCATCCTCTCTGGCTGCGGCTCGAGCAATCTTGGCCTTCTCTTCCGCACTGGGCTCCCACTCGGGGTCACGGTTCTCGTTGTCACCCTCAGCGTCATCCGGTCCGAGGAACAAGTCGCTGTCATCCTGAGTGTAGTCGCCCAGATCCGGCCAGTACTCCGGTGTCTCGTCGTTGTCGGCCCACCGATCCAGTATCGCCTCAGCGCGCAGATAGTAGATTTCGGGTACGTACGTCGTCCAGTAAGTGGAGTCCAAGCGGTTCCAGAACATCATGCGCGCCAACATGCAGGACAATTCGAACGGGAAGAACAAGTCGTGGGCCATGGTATACTTGTCCAGCAACTTCATGGCAGCATGATACGTCAACCCGGTACGCATGGCCAACTGGACATCCGTGCGAAGCTTGCGCCACACTATCGGGAGGTTAGCCAAGGAGGCGCACGCGGTCTTCTCATCGATCAGGTACTCCTTGCCGACCGGACGAGCGGAATCTCCAGACGCATCCCATGCGGTTGGACGCCGCTGCACTTGGTCCGGCACGTCACGCTGATTCTTGGCCGTGCCAGATGATGACCGCGCAGACGTCTGGCCCCTCGGTTTGGAGTCACCAGTGAGATCCAGAATGGAGACGCGCCTGCCGCCTGGTTTGGTGCCACCACTTGCACCGGTGTCGCCGCCCGGTCCGGACTTGTCGCCGCTGTCCTTCTCCTCGGTGTCGTCTTCGTGACGGAAGCTGAACGGACCCGGCTCAGCAAACATGTCATCGGCCGACGTGACGTTAATCAGCGTCTGCCATTCAGGCGGCGGAGCCGTACCGAGCCTGTAGTGCTGGAATAGCTCCTCCAAACGACGCCTGTTCCCGGTCACCTTGGTCTGGTTGCGATTCAGGAAGTTCATCATTCGGTCCACGTCGAAGGCGTGAGACGCGAGAGACTTAACACACCTGTTGGACGTACCGAGCTTGGCCTCCAGTGCCGAGATCTGCTCTCGCAGAGACTGTTTCTCGTTTTCGTGCTCGGTCATCAGCTTCCTGAAGTCCGCCCGGTAACGCTCTGTGGTCTTCTCCTTTTCCTCCGTGAGGTGGTCGGTGATAACTTGCCACTGCCCGACAGTGTGGCCTGAAGTTGCGCGTTTTCCTTCTGGGTGGCGAACAGCATGTCGGCCTTACCGGATCCTTGCGTCTCGATTTGGTGCCGCATGAGTCGGTACTTAACGAGCATGCGCCGCATGATGGTAGTCATACTGAACACCCGCGCAGCCAAGTCGCGACACCCGTAGACGGACAGAACGGAGGCCATCTCGCGACGAGCGGAGAGAGAATTGAGCAGAGTTTCTAGCTCGGTCGGGTTGGGCGAATGGTCGAGAGGCCGCAGGAAGAATTCGTTGACATCCTCACGCTCGCCCACCAGTTCGTTCAGTTCAGCCAAGTCCGTAGCAGAGAGCCCCTCGATAGAAGTCAGCACCTCCAGCCCGCCATACCCCTCGCGGATGAAGCGGTTGCTGTCGATGTAGCCCATACGCTCAGGGACGCTCACCATACAGAAGGCGCCATCCGGCTTGTACTCAGGATGAGGGTCCCACACTGCTAGAGATCCGTTGACAGCCGGCTCACCAAAGTTGACCGCCACTGGGAGACCGGAACCCGCAGGCAAGACGAGAGCCTCTTGCTCGGACAGGATTCGCCCGGAAATGCCGCGCTGCTTGCGGAGCACGCGCTGTGTGAACTATCTCGCGGGTGGAGATCGCCGGCCTCCTGTACCCTCCTCGTTCTCGGCGTTTGCGCCCTCGTCGCCGTACGCGGCGCGTTTGAACGTCGTAGCACCCTTCCCCTGCCTTGGGTTGGGGCCATCACCGTGATCATCGCCGCTGCTGGACGCGCGCTTGTCGCCGGAGACGCCGGCGCTTCCATCCGAGCCCGAGTTGGCACCCGCGTCACCACCTCCCTGCGGACGAGCTAGCGGAAGTTGTACCGGGCTCGATGGCTTGCCGCCAGGCGCCTCGGCTGCGTCGTTCACCTCGGACATGGCGCCGATGAGTCGCTCAATGGAGAATGGATTGTGTTTTGCGGTGGATTGCTTCTGCCAGTTGGATTGTGACGTGCGAAGACCCGCCATGGAGACGGGGCGCTGGATGACTTGTGTTCTCGGAAAGACCCTCCCAACGGTTTTATGATTCGGTACGACCCTCCATTCGGAGTGGGAGCCATCGTGTGTGGTTCTGGTCATGTCCTGTCACCTCGGTGGCAAGATCCTCTGTGAAAGAACCTGAGCAGAGGGGCGGTTGACACGATGTGGAAACAGATTTTTGTCTACACCCATGTCCGACCCCATGGATACGTGGACCCTATGGTGAGGTGTGATTGGTCGCATGAGGCGGAGATCCGGTAGAGACGAGTGTGACGTGTGGATTGTGGATGTGTGTGGAGATTTGGTGGGACCTGGCACTTGCAGTAAGTATGGGCTCACAGGATTGGAGATGCGCCCACCGGATGAGCGCTCATGTTCGGTGCGGAATCACGCATTCTGTCCGTCCGCCGACTTCCCTAACTGCAGGATAGGCCCAAGGCGTGAAAGTGTGGCCAGTGAACGTATCCTGGTCACTGCCTGCATTGGCTCAAGTCAAGTTGCCGGACTACCCCACTGAATCTGCCCCACCCGAAATGATCATGCGCATGCTAGACCTCGCTGGATGAAGCCTCGTGTTGTCCAGACCGGATCGTGGTGCACCCCGGTGATGGCATACAGAATGGAGAAGTACCACACCGGATGGGGACGGACCAGATCGTTCATTCGGTCCGTCCACCGTGCCCCCACTGGATGTCGACGCACCAAGAACAAGTCTAGTGCGCGCCGCGTGCACTTACGCAGCGGCGTCGATCCCGACCGGATGAGACCAAGATCCACCAAGGCCCACGTGCGGTACCGAATGGGCCGCACATCCAAGGGAGAAGTCCAGTTCCAAGACGAAGAGACGGTGTATCCAGGTACCTCTGTCATCATATGATGAGTGTACCTGGAGAAGTGTCGCCGTCAACAAGTCTCCGCATACCGAAAACAAGACGGACATACTGAAGCACTGCCAAGAAGCACAAGTATACTCAAGACAAGCGAAGCATAGTGAAACCTACATTAAAGTCAGCGAAGTGATAGAAGATAGCTAGCCAAACGTAAGATCTAAACAGAAACCAATTTGCCGAAAAACACGCGGACGATTCTGGCGCCCGAGGACAGCAGTAGAGCCTCGACTTTCTCGTCTTCAAGAGCCCTCCGGGAGACTGCCTGCGCGCGGTCTAAGTACGTTTAGGGACGCTTCCAAGGCCTCACCGGTGTAGCGAGCACCGGTGTAGTGGGGACTCAAAGGTACCAAGGCGAGGTCGGCAGTGACTGGGGTTTCGCGCCCTGGAGTGATCTGTGAGAGCTTCATTTTCTATTTGCGTGTCCTATCCGGGCATCCATTTCATATTCCCTACTGTGTGTCTTTGGTGGTTGAGGTAGTCACCCCCCAGACCGAATTGATCGACTACTGTGTGATAGGACTGAATTATATTTTGTATTGTTCCCTCATTCTGTGAGGGTGGTGCGCGTAAGTGAGTGTGCATCCAGGGCTGACCAGTGCCTTGGGTGACGGCTCCGAAGTTGACTGGTGTATAGACCCCCCACCCAAGGGTCTCAAAGAATAAGTGGTGGCTGTATATTGTGTGACGTTTAGCTCGGCATTGTATTTCTGTGTGGTTGGTTGGTCTGAATTACGGATCTGACAGTGATCCCTTCCATTCGGTCTGCCCTTCTGTTCATTCGGTGTGGTTTATCTCAGGAACACACCCAGCAGACTTTATTCTGTATTGCAACAACTCGTTTTCGGTGAAATCCGGTCCGCCAAAGGTAAACGATACCTATAGGGGTTGACACAAGGACACACGCCAAACGCCGGACCGCATCAGTGCGATTCGGTGCGTCCAAGCGGTTTCAGGCCCGGGTCATTCGGTGTCCCGTGGACTGCTTATCGCGTGGACAATCTCTGGTACTCCGAACCCGAATTTCATTCGGTCCGGCATAGCGCGCTATACACCCCTGGACGATAAAGGCGTTCACCCGCCTCGCCTCATGCGTCCAGACGGAAATCCAGTTTTCCATCGTGTCAACCGCCCCCCTGGTCTCGCTTGATCACCGAGGCCATTTGCCGAATTGATCCAGCTTGACTAGACCACACGATCAGATGTCTGGGCGGGGTGCCGCCAACCGTAACGTTTCACCCGGGCTTCCAAAGGTCGCGTCCCTTCTGTGCTCCCTCTCCCGGCCGAATCTTTCTCAGCCACGTCTCGAGTCGTCGATCACTCGCTCGGGTTCACCGCGACTCGTACACCGTTCACAACGCAATCTGCCACCTCGCCGACACAAGATGTCCGCGAATACCTCCGACGCCGACCTGATCACCGATGCTTCGCTGGTCCCGCTCGAGCCGCTGCCCGTACCGGGCGGCGTGGCGGGCGAGGACGCCAGGAACTCGAAAGCCAGCTCGAAAGACGACAGCAAGTGCTCCTCTGCGGACGCGAGCGCTGATGAGGCGATGGCCACCGGCGACGAACGCGACGACAACGACGTGAAAGAAGAGGGGTGGGGTGGGGTGGGTGGGGGCGACAGCAGCACCAACATGGTGGTGGCTGACACCACCATCAACGACTCCGCGCTCGGCCGGAGCGTCGACTTCACGTCTGACCAGGCGCCTTGGGGCGGACTTCGCAATCGAGACGCGCGCTGTCCAGTTCAACCGCCTCGTTCCATGTCCGTCTCGCATCTCCTGGACTCCGAGCAACTCGTCGAGCACGTCCGGGCAGGGACTCTTTCGGCGAATGACCACGGCTCGCAGGGCATCCGCAACCCGCTGCCGGCACGCTACACGGTTCCTCCCGAGAACGCCTTGGGCGGGAACTCCTTCATCGTCGGCGTTTCCGGCGGGTGCACAGTCTCATCGCGAGGGTGCTTTCCTTCGCGAAGGTTACGGTGGCCAGGGGCGATGATGATGTTCGAGGTTTTGTCCGAGGCAGACCTTCCGGACTTGTGCGAGTTCGTTGGTGACTCGCTCGAGGTGCGCGAGATGGTCCTCCGCCCGTACCACGACCTAGACACTCCCGATCTGGGCTCGCTCGTTGCCCGGCGGGAATTCGCGTCTCTGCTCATGCACTTCCCGCTCCGTTAGCTCGCCCAGAAGGTGTTCTACACGGTCTCGCTGATGCACCAGCTCCTCGTCCGAGATCGCCAACGCCAGGCCATCTTCGACGACGTTGATGGAAAGTCATCTGCGGCCGAACTTCTGCGACTCCAGACGCAGTACGACCGGCTCAAGAGTGATGTCGTCTTCTTGGAGGAGTATTACCGGCAACAGTTAGCATCTGCCCGAGGTGACTTAGCGGAGAACGTAGCCATGCTGAACGACGATTTTCGCCGACTGGCCAAGGAGAGTCTGGAGGAGAGCTCTACACTTCAGACGAGAGTGGATGAGCTGGGGGATCCGCTGGCGCACGCGAATTCGCAGATCGCCCGCCTCCAACTTGCTGCCCAAGAAACACGCTTCGACGCGACCGGCCTAATGGACTTCTTGAATTCTCGAGGGACTGAAGTGCGAGGCAACTGGCCGCGGCTTCGCAAGCTTCTTCGATGTTTTCAGGATGGCACAACTCTGCCCGGGGACTGGCGAACCTGGATCACGGTGGAGGCTGTGTACAAGCCCTACAGGATGTATCCCCCGTACCCGGGTCCGCTTCTAGGCGACAGCGACGACGAAGAAGGTGGCGACGGTAATCAAGAGGGGAAGTCGGAAGACAACCCGCCTCCGGCCAGCACTCCAAGCACGCCTCCTCCGAGGCGCGCGCGGACTGTAACGGGGTTACACGCACAAGTGGCTACAGTCACTTGTAACTCTAACAGACACGATGTCTGTTAAAGGTTCAAACACTTCCTCGGCCTTGGTGTACGTTACATCAAGGGCCACATTCATTTACGACCACCACGACGGGTGGTCCATAGACATTTAGGATTCCTATTGGTTAAAAGCAGCATCTTTTAACCAATGAGCGACATGTATAGCAATGGAATTCTGCCAACCAGCCGTTGGCAGATTCCCAACGTAGAAAATTACATTTAGAGGAAGTCAGAAACATAAAACCAAAATAACAGTTCTCATTTTAACCCAAAAACATTATTTGGATCGTTTATTTAGATTAATCTATACTCGGAGGCCCGAATATAATTAACTCTAGTTTAAACTAAGCTACGCTTCCTCATACACGAGCGCACACGTGTAAGCTGTTGTAGTGAGCCGAGGTAGCCCCACTACACGTGGTAGGACTTTGAAGTCCGTCCAACGACCGACTAAGTTGAGTTCGTACGTCACCGCACGAACACGGAGCCGAGAACCTTCCATGGATACCGAGGTGCCCATGGAAAGCTCCACGACGCCTGCAACCCATGTTGCACGCGCTGACTGTCCCCACCTGTCAGACCCAGAGTTGGAGGCCCTCCAACGACTGTCAACAGTCATTGGTGAGGCGGCTGTAGCTACGATGCTGCGTACGCTAACGCCGACAGAGCAACACGGTGTTGCTCTGGGCTTCATCTTGAGGGAGTAGCGAGATGCTGCTGCCAGTACCGCGGTGTCGTCGGGGACGACACCTCGCCCACAGTCGCTGAAGCTCAATGTGAGCAACTACGTCGGAACAGAGGGCGAACCTCTCCGCCGTTGGCTTGTCGAACTCGACACTGCCATCGCGGCTCGACGTATCGTCGACCCGTTGTCCAAGGTTGCGTTCGCCATGTCATGTCTTGGCGGACGTGCAAGGAGCTGGGCGTATGGACGCCGGCTCTCCGACCCTACGTGCTTCAGCACGTACGAAGGCTTCAAGGAGGAGCTCAGACAAAATGAGTTTCGGTCGAGGGCTGAGTTCCTTGACCTGCAGCAGGGCAAGCATGACGTCCATGCTTACGCCCAGAGAGCACGGTACTTAGTCTCAAACATCGTGGCCAACCCGATTGACGAGGCGACCAAGGTCGTCACGTTCATGAAGGGATTGAGAGATGGGTCTGTGAAGACCTATCTCTTCCGTGAGTATCCGAATACGCTCGAAGCTGCAATCACTCCTGCGATGCAGGAGGAGTTTAGCCTGCGACAGGCTAAACGGCATGCACACGTACCGAGGCCGCTGCCACGCCCGGTAGTGAGGACGAGAGGACCAGAACCAATGGACCTCTCGAGCGCTGCCACTGCTGGATCCCAGCAGTCACAGGGAAACAATGTGCGATGCTACCGTTGCGGTAGGATCGATCACTTTGCTCGAGAGTGCACGGCCACCGTGCACCAGCAGGGTGGCTATCGCGGCGGTGCCGGGCACCGTCGCAACCACACAAAAAACGCTGGACGCCAGTAGGCGCGGGGCGCCCTACTGGTAATGCGGTTCCGCGTGTCAACCTTGGACACGCGACACTGAGGACTGCAGCCCCCAGTGAGGTTGACTCTCACTGCAAGAATCAAGATGACAGGCCTGACCTTGTCATCCTGTGACGTCGATGAGAGCAAGGGACTCTCATCTCGCTGAAGGCGAGTCCCTACTACGAGATTCTACGGGAGTACGCGGACGTACTTCCGGAAGAGATCCCTGCGGAGCTTCCGCAGGACAAGGGCATTCAGCACGAGATTGGTCTCGTGCCGGGCACGAAATACTGTGTCACGCTGCAGTGGCCACTGCCCCGAGAGCAGGTCAAGGCGATCGACGACTTCTTCAAAAGTCGTCGCAAAGCTGGACAAGTGCGGGAATCGAAGTCCCCGCACAGTGCTCCGACGTTCTGTGTCAAGAAGCCACAGGGCGGCTGGCGCATCGTTCATGCGTACAACAAGCTGAACGATGCGACGATACCGGAACAGACACCGATACCGCGAAAAGATGTTATCATCGATTCGATGGCCAGGAGCACTGTCTACAGTGCTCTTGATCTGCGCGATGGGTTCAATTAGATCCTAATGCGTGAGAGCGATATCCCTCTCACGGCTGTGAGCACGCCGAGTGGCATGCTCTGGGAGTGGCTAGTGATGCCGCAGGGTCTGAAGAATGCCTCTCAACAGGTGCGTGACGCACTTGTTGCGCTCGGTGCGCGACTTCGCACCGAGCTACTTCGATGACGTGTTCGGCCACAGCCGTGCTGCGGACGGGACGAGCGACGTTGAGATGCACAAGATGCATCTCCGGAAGCTGCTTGCGCTCATGCGCAAGCACAAGCTCTACGCGAACATGAAGAAGTGCATCGTCGGTGCGAGCGAGATACTCGTGCTCAGGTGTCTCGTTGGGAAGCATTGTGTCCGCCCTGACCCTGAAAGGTCAGAGTGATCAACGAGTGGCCGACACCGTCGAACGTCAAGGAACTGCGGCAGTTCCTTGGCAGCCACGTACTTGTGCAAGTACGTGAAGGACTACGCGGGCACGACACGCCCGCTGTTACAGCTTCTGAAGAAGGATGCCGAGTGGAATTGGACTGCTAACCGTCAGCAGGCCTTCGACGCAGTCAAGCGGGGCTTGACTGAGGCGCCGATCTTGGCGGTGGCCGACCAAGATCGCCCATTCCACGTAGTGTGCGACGCATCCGACTTTGCGATCGGATGTGCGTTGATGCAGCACGATCACGAGGGCCGTGATCGTGTCGTCTACTACCAATCGCGTCAGCTGAAACCTGCTGAGCGCAACTACCCGGTGCATGACAAGGAGCTCCTTGACATGAAGTATGCACTCGCGAAGTTCCGAGTGTACTTACTCGGAAGCGAACCCTTCGTGGTCTAGACAGACCACGCATCATTGCGTACGGCTGTCAAGTCGCCACACATCTCGCAACGTATGGCGATATATCTTTCGTTCTTTGCGGAATACAACTTCCGGGTTGAGTACAAACCCGGAAGACTCAATGTGGTGGCCGACGCGTTATCGCGTCGACCTGACTACGCTTCAGCTGATGCCGACATCAATGCCATTGACGCCATGCAATCGAGCACTCCCTCGTCGTCGCTGTTGGACGACGCGGACGCGAAGCTCTTGCTGGCCTACGGCTCAGCGCCTTCTAACAAAGCTCGCCAGAAGCTGCCGAAGCATCTTCGCGCTCGTGCACACCGTTATCGGGTGCACGACGGGTTATTGCTCTACAGTGCAGTCGACGACAACGCGGACCGTGTTGTCGTGCCCAATGACCATGACCTGCGACTCAGGATCATGTATGAGTATCACGATGCACCGACGGCGGGGCATCCGGGCCGTGAGAAGACGTATCTTCTTCTCACGAGGGACTTCTACTGGGCCCACCAGTACAAGTGGGTGCGCAAGTACGTCCGTGCTTGCGAGGTTTGTCAACGCGTGAAGCCTGCGCCTTTTGCGCAGGCTCCCTTGCAATCACTACCGACTCCGTCGGAGTGTTGACAGACCATGTCATTGGACTTCGTGTTCGGTCTTCCCCCGGACAGCCAGGGGAACACGGGCGTTGTGGTCTTTGTTGACCGCTTCAGCAAGATGTACCATCTTGCTGCGGTACCCGCTGAAGTAACTGCGAAGCAGACTGCACGTCTGTTCGTTGACATGGTGTTCAAACACCATGGCATGCCGATCGACATTGTGTCAGATCGAGACCCGTGATTCACTGCGCACCTGTGGCAAGAAGTGTTTACACTTCTTGGGAGCCAACTTTCGATGTCGACTGCGGACCATCCGCAGACGGATGGGCAGACCGAGCGCGTGAATCGCGTGCTCGTCGACATACTCAAGAGCTACGCTCACTCGTTCCAACATTGGAGCGAGTGTCTGTCGATGGCGGAGTTCGCCATCAACAACTCGGTGCATGCCTCGACCGGGCATACACCGTTCTACGTGAATGTCATGCGTCACCCACGCCTTCCGAGCATGCTCAGGGTGGTGACTCCTTCCTTAAGTGGGGGAGGGTCTACGACCGCAACGCAGCAGCCGCAGAATGCCGCGGACACGTACACAGTGTCAGCTGCGATCGTGCGCAAGAAGAAGAGCGCGTCTGTGCAGGGCACAGACGCCGCAAAGAACAAGAACAACGCGTCTGTGCAGGGCACAGACACTATGACTACTGGTGAGGACGAGCTGAACCAGTTCAGCTCGGATGCAATCAACTTCGTGCAGCGCAGACAAGCAGTCATTCGGGTTGTCCAAGACGCTATTGCAGCTTCTGGCGACCGACAGAAGCTGAACGCAGACAACGTTGGCAGGGGCAACACTAATGAATTCGAGAAGGGTTCATTAGTCTTGTTAGCTACTCAAAACTTGCTTAAACATCAGTTTCCGACTTCGGGGCAAGCAAGCTTGCTCCGCGCTTCATCGGGCCGTTCACAGTGTTGGCACGGCATGGCAACGCTTACAGGCTAGACATCCCGTCTAGCATCCGCCTCCATCCGACGTTCTACGTCGGACGGTTGAAGCCATACCTGCAGCACGAGCTACCTAGCTCGGCTGAACCGAAGCAGAAGACTCGGCGGAAGCCATTATCTTCTCCAGCGCGAAGTCGCGCTGGAGAAGATAACGTCTTGTTCCAAGACGTTCCGGACACGGTGAAGGCTTACGAAGCCACACACTGGACAGTAATGCGAACGCTGTTGTTAACAACAGCGCCCGAAGACACTTCGAGGGCATGCCGTGGTGCCTGCCCACGCGGCAGCGAAGCGCTTGGCACGTTGCCGCGCATGATACTCAGCAACAGAGAGGTCCTTCGCTGCTGCGCCAAAGGTCTTCAACTTCGACGTGCTAGTTCTATCACCAGCACGCTCTCTTCAAAACGTCATGCATTGACCAAACAGTCAATGGTGGTTGACGTGCCGTGACCGGCGCGTCTAACCTTAAGGGGGGGGATGGTGTAACGGGGTTACACGCACAAGTGGCTACTGCCACTTGCAACTCTAACAGACACGATGTCTGTTAAAGGTTCAAACACTTCCTCGGCCTTGGTGTACGTTACATCAAGGGCCACATTTATTTACGATCACCACGACGGGTGGTCCATAGACATTTAGGATTCCTATTGGTTAAAAGCAGCATCTTTTAACCAATGAGCGACATGTATAGCAATGGAATTCTGCCAACCAGCCGTTGGCAGATTCCCAACGTAGAAAATTACATTTAGAGGAAGTCAGAAACATAAAACCAAAATAACAGTTCTCATTTTAACCCAAAAACATTATTTGGATCGTTTATTTAGATTAATCTATACTCGGAGGCCCGAGTTTAATTAACTCTAGTTTAAACTAAGCTACGCTTCCTCCTACAGGAGCGCACACGTGTAAGCTGTTGTAGTGAGCCAAGGTAGGCCCACTACAAAGTCGGTCAAGCTGGTGCACGTCAAGCGTGAATACAATCAGGCAGCGGACTACTTAACGTCCAAGACACTGGCGATCGGGGAATCCTGGATGGTCGAAGATTCCGAAGAATTCAGGCATCTTGAACAAGTCTCGAGAATCAGGAAGAAGTTGATGAAGCCAGGGGATCTGGGTGAGAGAACCAAAGAAGTCTCCGTCCAGGAAGTCGTAGCGGAACAGACCTTAGCCGAGTCACCTCCTGAACCTGAGTCTGCGCCATTGCCCACTACACGGACTTCTCCGCCCGAATCAGCCAAATCAAGGTCTGGTCGAGGTTCTTCGTCCAAGAAACCCAGAACTGTTCAACGGCGCCCCAGTGTTCAACCAGTGTCGCAAGTTGGCCTTCGCCCGGCAGCGCTTCCATTAAAGCTGACGATACAAGAGGCCTGCGCACTCCTCCCGGAGTTCTTTGCTTGGCAGGATCTCCGACCAGACGTGCAGTGGACCATGCGCTCCAGGATGTCTTACCACGAGGCTGTTCGCACTCTGGGCTTGGACCAAGTCTGCCACGACCGCTTCCACCGAGACTCGCTCCTCAAGATGTTGCAATATGATGTACTACAGCAAGCTGGACGAGACTCCCTGGGCGAAGTACGTGTCGGTCTCTTACTACCGGATGGCGGAGGTTGTTCTGGACAGCTGGCTCGACAATGGTTACGTCCCTCCGACCTGGCCGCCCCTGCGAGATCTGGCCGAAGACCTCATCGAAGATGAGGGGCCTAGCAGTTCGTCGGAAGATGACAAGGCCACGGATCCCGACTACGACAATGACAACGCAGCTGACGACGACGACGACGAAAGTGACGAAATCGAGGTGGTCAAGGTGACTCCGGCTCCGGCGGAGACTTCCAAAGACCAAGATGACGATGGCGAGGAGAACGACAGTGCCAGCAGCAGCAGCACCCGCCCGGAAACCCAAACACAAGGCGCCGTCTCAGCGAGTGATCTCTTCTTCCGACTCCTCGTCCGAGGGCTCCAGCAGCGTCAAGCCCACGAAACTCACGTATACACCTTCGCCTAAGCGTCCGCGTCATTCACGTTCCGGCTCTACTTCGGCCAATCCGGTAGTCTGCGTTCTCGGGCAAGGGCTTATCTGGAGAAGCACAAGTCGCCTCTCGCCCGGAAGAAGTACAGCGACCTTACTCCGGCAGAGCTGGCGGTGATCGAGCAGCCGACCAAGGGGGTGCTCTCGTGGCGTCGCCGTGGCATCCTGTCTCAATTCACGCCCAAGAAGAACGGCCACGAGAATCAGACTCCGGGCTCCCCCGAGTATTCACCGTACAAGGGCGAGGGTAGCCTGAAGCTTTTGTACGCGCGGTGGCCCGCTGTGGAGGCTGAGTACGCGCGGATCGTGGCCAAGAAACCCTGGGAGAAGATGTTCAAGGATCGCGTCAAGGTCTTCTACTTTCACAAGCGTGCGCAACTTCCGGCCGGATCGTTCAAGTGGATCGACGAGTATCTGCGCTACGTCCGAGATCACACTGAGGTCTTCTGGTACATGCTCCACTGGTTCTGCATCAAGGTCAAGGCGGCCAAGGGCGAACCGGTCGACCCACTCAAGTATGCTCTGGCGAACGAACTGTATGAGAGGCGCCGTAGTCTGCACGAGAACGTCGGGCGCGGTATGGAGGAGCGGGTCAGGCGCTACATCAAGAAGGGAGTCCCAGCGTCTGTCTTCGAGGAGCCTGGAGTCTGGACCTACCCGGCCAAGATCTGCTACATGTGCCTGACCGACGAGTCCACGTTGATCGCGCATGGCAAACCATACAGCTTGGCCGAGCAGATCGAGATGGCGGAGCGTGCGGAACCCAATCGGATGCAGTCCTCTTACTACTGCACGGACTCCGACCGGATGGCGCACGTATCGCACGAGCTTCGTCTTCACGAGCTCTCGCCCGAGGAGCGCGCGGCTAATCCCATCTCGCACACTGTTGAGTAGGTCAGCCGGAGTAGCAGGGGCCATGCATTTTGAGTAGCGTGACTTTCACTAATCCAATTCCACCATGTCTGTCCATCTGCCCTTGTTTGCCTCCCACTTGGTTCCTTTTTGGCGTTGTTGTCGGCACTCTCTCCAGCGTCTCACCTTCATCTCCATGTCAGATCCGAGCCGAGATATCATCATCGCCAAGAGCATTTCCAAATTCACTCGTCCAGACCAACACAGCCTGGTATCTCACCCACGCCTCCCAACCTTGTCATCGCCCAAAATCTCCTGCATCAGGCCATTCTGGGCGGGTCACTGCTTCACTCCAATTCACACTCCATTTCCACGAAATCACACGATCGACGATCTGGTCCGGTCAAGAAGTCCCGCCCGGGGTTACACACTCGGGTAATCGTCTCCAGCCTGCATGGCCTGGAAACGGGCCCGTGCTTTCGCACCCTGGTTGAACTCGTAAAGTAACGCACCACAATTGAGTTGGGACACTGAGAGCCATTCGAGCTCGTCATACCCCTTCCACTTCACTTGGTACTCCCGAGCTCTCTTGGATGTACGAGTCCGCCTGGTCCAACGCATGTCCAGGATCTTCTCCACCTCGTAATCGTTGTTCTCGTTGTCGGCTTCCCAGCTGTCCTCTGGGAGGAGCGCAGTGTCAAAATCATCGTCATCATCAACTTCGATCTGGGCGGATGGTCGCCGAGGGTAGAGCGCACGTAGCTTCAGGCGGGAAACATGAACCCAAGAGTTGACTCGATATCCGGTGTCATCAACCTTGAGTTTTACCCAGAAGTCATCGTGGATCTCGGCGATCCTGAACGGACCATGCCAGAGATGTGCCAGCTTACGACTCAGGCCGGGCTGCACTTTCGGAATGTACAACCAGACTGCATCCCCAAATCAGACTTCACTCGGTCAGACAATTCTTTCCACCTCCGTGTTTGCTCAGCAGAGCGCGCTCGCTTGGCCTTCCGCCGGAGATCTTCGGCACATGCTTGGGCGTAACTGTAACCACTCTGGAGTTTTCGACGCCACTCGTAGGCAGTCCGCTCAGGGACGCTCGACGGTTTCGGCCCGAGCATGGCGGACAGAGTGCTACTAGCGTCCTAACCATGGACCAGGTAGAACGGTGTGTCCAGGCGAGTCGCCTCGAACGAAGTGTTCAGGGCGAACATCAGCCTCTCGGCGTGATCGTCCCAATCGCTTTGGTCAGACTCTACGATATCGCCCGGATACTCCGGACAACGGTCTGGACAGACCTTTCCTGTTGACCGTTCGCCTGAGGTCGGTAGGCCAGAGTGGCACGCTGTCTGCTCCCAAGGAGTTCCCGGAACCGAGTAAAGACTTCACTCATGAAGCGGGGATCCTGGTCATGGCGTAATAGCGAACTCACCCCGAACTGTCGGAACACCCTTTCTTCGTAGGCTTCGGCGACCTCTTGGGCTGTAGTCGAATCCATAGGTTTGCACATGACGTAGCCGGAGAATGCGTCTTGGAAGAGGAGCAAGAAAGTGTCTCCTCGCTCAGACTTGGGCAAGTGAGTGAAAAAATCCATCGAGTCCACTTCGAACGGCTGTCTCAGCTCAATGTTCCCGGGTGAAGGGCCCGGGTTGGGCGGATGCCCCTTGCCACTCGCGCAGTCCACGTACTCTTTGACGAATCTCTCCACATCAGCGTACATACCAGGCCAGTAGAACTCTGCCCCAAGTTTTTCGTGTGTCCGGGTGATGCCTTGATGCCCGCCCTGGAAATCTTCATGGGCATAATGGAGAATGTCTGGACGAAGTGACTCGGGCACAACTAGCCTTGGCTCGTCGGACATGTCTCGCGGTCGGTCTCGTGTGGCGCGACTCAGCCGGTATAGCATGCCTCTGACGTCCACAGCAAATACTCGGCGTGCTTCGAGAGCTTCCGAATCTGGTGGCGTGAGAAACTGCTCAAATCTCCGGCCAGGAACTTCTTCATCTCCGCGATCTGGGCGCCCCTGTCTTGGTGGACCTTGATCCGCCTCCAACGTTCCGCCTGGAACTCGAGGCTCGATCGGTTCAAATTCCTCTCGGGCGTAACTCCTGGTGACGGCGGCCATGACGCGGGCAGCGATCGGCAATGGCGCAGACTCAGGTCCAGGAGGTGACTCGGCTAAGGTCTGTTCCGCTACGACTTCCTGGACGGAGACTTCTTTGGTTCTCTCACCCAGATCCCCTGGCTTCATCAACTTCTTCCTGATTCTCGAGACTTGTTCAAGATGCCTGAATTCTTCGGAATCTTCGACCATCCAGGATTCCCCGATCGCCAGTGTCTTGGACGTTAAGTAGTCCGCTGCCTGATTGTATTCACGCTTGACGTGCACCAGCTTGACCGACTTTGTAGGGGGCCTACCTTGGCTCACTACAACAGCTTACACGTGTGCGCTCGTGTAGGAGGAAGCGTAGCTTAGTTTAAACTAGAGTTAATTAAACTCGGGCCTCCGAGTATAGATTAATCTAAATAAACGATCCAAATAATGTTTTTGGGTTAAAATGAGAACTGTTATTTTGGTTTTATGTTTCTGACTTCCTCTAAATGTAATTTTCTACGTTGGGAATCTGCCAACGGCTGGTTGGCAGAATTCCATTGCTATACATGTCGCTCATTGGTTAAAAGATGCTGCTTTTAACCAATAGGAATCCTAAATGTCTATGGACCACCCGTCGTGGTGATCGTAAATAAATGTGGCCCTTGATGTAACGTACACCAAGGCCGAGGAAGTGTTTGAACCTTTAACAGACATCGTGTCTGTTAGAGTTGCAAGTGGCAGTAGCCACTTGTGCGTGTAACCCCGTTACACCATCCCCCCCCTTAAGGTTAGACGCGCCGGTCACGGCACGTCAACCACCATTGACTGTTTGGTCAATGCATGACGTTTTGAAGAGAGCGTGCTGGTGATAGAACTAGCACGTCGAAGTTGAAGACCTTTGGCGCAGCAGCGAAGGACCTCTCTGTTGCTGAGTATCATGCGCGGCAACGTGCCAAGCGCTTCGCTGCCGCGTGGGCAGGCACCACGGCATGCCCTCGAAGTGTCTTCGGGCGCTGTTGTTAACAACAGCGTTCGCATTACTGTCCAGTGTGTGGCTTCGTAAGCCTTCACCGTGTCCGGAACGTCTTGGAACAAGACGTTATCTTCTCCATCGCGACTTCGCGCTGGAGAAGATAATGGCTTCCGCCGAGTCTTCTGCTTCGGTTCAGCCGAGCTAGGTAGCTCGTGCTGCAGGTATGGCTTCAACCGTCCGACGTAGAACGTCGGATGGAGGCGGATGCTAGACGGGATGTCTAGCCTGTAAGCGTTGCCATGCCGTGCCAACACTGTGAACGGCCCGATGAAGCGCGGAGCAAGCTTGCTTGCCCCGAAGTCGGAAACTGATGTTTAAGCAAGTTTTGAGTAGCTAACAAGACTAATGAACCCTTCTCGAATTAGTGTTGCCCCTGCCAACGTTGTCTGCGTTCAGCTTCTGTCGGTCGCCAGAAGCTGCAATAGAGTCTTGGACAACCCGAATGACTGCTTGTCTGCGCTGCACGAAGTTGATTGCATCCGAGCTGAACTGGTTCAGCTCGTCCTCACCAGTAGTCATAGTGTCTGTGCCCTGCACAGACGCGTTGTTCTTGTTCTTTGCGGCGTCTGTGCCCTGCACAGACGCGCTCTTCTTCTTGCGCACGATCGCAGCTGACACTGTGTACGTGTCCGCGGCATTCTGCGGCTGCTGCGTTGCGGTCGTAGACCCTCCCCACTTAAGGAAGGAGTCACCACCCTGAGCATGCTCGGAAGGCGTGGGTGACGCATGACATTCACGTAGAACGGTGTATGCCCGGTCGAGGCATGCACCGAGTTGTTGATGGCGAACTCCGCCATCGACAGACACTCGCTCCAATGTTGGAACGAGTGAGCATAGCTCTTGAGTATGTCGACGAGCACGCGATTCACGCGCTCGGTCTGTCCGTCCGTCTGCGGATGATCCGCAGTCGACATCGAGAGCTGACTTCCAAAAAGTGTGAACACTTCTTGCCACAGGTGCGCGGTGAAGCGCGGGTCTCGATCGGACACGATGTCCATCGGCATGCCATGGTGTTTGAACACCATGTCAACGAGCAGACGTGTCGTCTGTTTCGCAGTCACTTCGGCGGGTACTGCAGCAAGATGTACCATCTTGCTGAAGCGGTCAACAAAGACCACAACGCCCGTGTTCCCTGGCTGTCCGGAGGAAGACCGAACACGAAGTCCAATGACATGGTCTGCCAACCCTCCGACGGAGTCGGTAGTGATTGCAAGGGAGCCTGCGCAAAAGGCGCAGGCTTCACGCGTTGACAAACCTCGCAAGCACGGACGTACTTGCGCACCCATTTATACTGGTGGGCCCAGTAGAAGTCTCGCGTGAGAAGAAGGTATGTCTTCTCACGGCCCGGATGCCCCGCCGTCGGTGCATCGTGATACTCATACATGATCCTGAGTCGCAGGTCATGGTCATTGGGCACGACAACACGGTCCGCGTTGTCGTCGACTGCACTGTAGAGCAATAACCCGTCGTGCACCCGATAACGGTGTGCACGAGCGCGAAGATGCTTCGGCAGCTTCTGGCGAGCTTTGTTAGAAGGCGCTGAGCCGTAGGCCAGCAAGAGCTTCGCGTCCGCGTCGTCCAACAGCGACGACGTGGGAGTGCTCGATTGCATGGCGTCAATGGCATTGATGTCGGCATCAGCTGAAGCGTAGTCAGGTCGACGCGATAACGCGTCGGCCACCACATTGAGTCTTCCGGGTTTGTACTCAACCCGGAAGTTGTATTCCGCAAAGAACGAAAGATATATCGCCATACGTTGCGAGATGTGTGGCGACTTGACAGCCGTACGCAATGATGCGTGGTCTGTCTAGACCACGAAGGGTTCGCTTCCGAGTAAGTACACTCGGAACTTCGCGAGTGCATACTTCATGTCAAGGAGCTCCTTGTCATGCACCGGGTAGTTGCGCTCAGCAGGTTTCAGCTGACGCGATTGGTAGTAGACGACACGATCACGGCCCTCGTGATCGTGCTGCATCAACGCACATCCGATCGCAAAGTCGGATGCGTCGCACACTACGTGGAATGGGCGATCTTGGTCGGCCACCGCCAAGATCGGCGCCTCAGTCAAGCCCCGCTTGACTGCGTCGAAGGCCTGCTGACGGTTAGCAGTCCAATTCCACTCGGCATCCTTCTTCAGAAGCTGTAACAGCGGGCGTGTCGTGCCCGCGTAGTCCTTCACGTACTTGCACAAGTACGTGGCCAAGCCAAGGAACTGCCGCAGTTCCTTGACGTTCGACGGTGTCGGCCACTCGTTGATCACTCTGACCTTTTCAGGGTCAGGGCGGACACAATGCTTCCCAACGAGACACCCGAGCACGAGTATCTCGCTCGCACCGACGATGCACTTCTTCATGTTCGCGTAGAGCTTGTGCTTGCGCATGAGCGCAAGCAGCTTCCGGAGATGCATCTTGTGCATCTCAACGTCGCTCGTCCCGTCCGCAGCACGGCTGTGGCCGAACACGTCATCGAAGTAGCTCGGTGCGAAGTCGCGCACCGAGCGCAACAAGTGCGTCACGCACCTGTTGAGAGGCATTCTTCAGACCCTGCGGCATCACTAGCCACTCCCAGAGCATGCCACTCGGCGTGCTCACAGCCGTGAGAGGGATATCGCTCTCACGCATTAGGATCTAATTGAACCCATCGCGCAGATCAAGAGCACTGTAGACAGTGCTCCTGGCCATCGAATCGATGATAACATCTTTTCGCGGTATCGGTGTCTGTTCCGGTATCGTCGCATCGTTCAGCTTGTTGTACGCATGAACGATGCGCCAGCCGCCCTGTGGCTTCTTGACACAGAACGTCGGAGCACTGTGCGGGGACTTCGATTCCCGCACTTGTCCAGCTTTGCGACGACTTTTGAAGAAGTCGTCGATCGCCTTGACCTGCTCTCGGGGCAGTGGCCACTGCAGCGTGACACAGTATTTCGTGCCCGGCACGAGACCAATCTCGTGCTGAATGCCCTTGTCCTGCGGAAGCTCCGCAGGGATCTCTTCCGGAAGTACGTCCGCGTACTCCCGTAGAATCTCGTAGTAGGGACTCGCCTTCAGCGACTCCCAGCTCTGCTCTTCAAAGCGTTCCTTCTTCGTCTTGGCACTGAGAGTGTCTTCACTCTCAGTGGTGCTCTCCATGAAGAATTGCCTCAGTTCCTCATTCTCGCTCTTCGTTCTCTCGGCGTCCGAGAGAATGCATATTTGCTCGATGCGTCCATCGTGCAAGTCACGCGCGAAGCGCTTCCAGCTCATGACTGGAAGCGAAGTCAACTCTGACGCTTGCGTCGGAGGATTAGCGAGGGTTATCTCACTGTGCCGGAACCCGGCACAGGTACGCGTCAAGACGTTCAACGTCTCGACGTCCGGCTTCTCAGTCTTCGTCTGCCCGGCAGACATCTCTTGTAGAGTCTCGGCCCCGCGCCGAGACTTGCGCAGCGATCTTCGCATGCGCCGTCTTCTTGTCTTGCGGAGCCCTCCTTGACCTCGTCCAGGCCCAGCCGTGGACGGGTGTTCTTCCTTTATTCCGCCGGCGGGTACTTCCCGCGGGCGAGCGACTTCAAGCCCGGCTTAGTCGCGCGGCGCTTCGTCGTGCAGCCCGGCTGCACGATAGCATGCAAGTTTTTCCGGTGCGGGACGTTTGCAACCGTCCACACCGCCTGCAGCGTCGGTTCCCGGAACCGACACGCCATCATCACCTCGACGCCTATCATTGGCGGAGTCGACGCGAAATGTCTTTTCGCAGCGTCGGTTCCCGGAGCCGACGCGACTTCCATACCTTCCATTGGCGGAGACCCCCATTACGGAGGGTGCGTCGGCTAGTGGTGTCAACG
Source organism: Phytophthora melonis (assembly GCA_024211575.1). NCBI lineage: Eukaryota > Oomycota > Peronosporomycetes > Peronosporales > Peronosporaceae > Phytophthora > Phytophthora melonis. Next base: position 292,506 of record JAMXKT010000047.1, read on the forward strand.
TTTCTCCGAAAAAACGTTTTTTTGTACTAAATAACTGAAACGTTTTTTTGGAAGGGCAGTTGGTTTCTCCAACTGCCGCCAACTGGTCCCAACTATGCCTCCCCAATTTTATACAGGCTGTATAAAACAATATTCGCAAACTACACGAACTGCTGGTTGCCAGCAGTTCGCTCTTCCTAAACATGGCTGACGGTGGAGACGGTGGACAGCGTGAGCATCCGGACGAAGCGACCCGAAGTCCAATTGATCCAGACGGCCCCGGCCCCTCCAAACGCCTCTACACGATGAAAAGAGCACACAAGCCGCAATATTGGAAAATAATTCGGCTGGTTGCGAAGTACTTAAGTATCGATACTTATACTTAAGTATCGTGATGTGTCTATCGAGAAGCTCCGCACTAAACACTGCGTGTCCGCGTGGTGTCTTCAGTGTGACGAAGAGGTTGCATGCCAAGTGGGAAACAGCGATGCACGTAAACACACTTTCGCGAAAAGAAGAAGCCAAAGGCAGCAAGGCATAAGCAGATGGATGGGCAAAGTGCAGTATTTCACGCTAGTCATAACAAAGAAGTTCGGCAATAATACATGCTTCTTTCGCTTTGTAGTTATGACTCGTAATTGAAAGTGATTTGCGTGCGACCGAACGTGTCAGCTTGCTCCAGTATCCATATAACATTCATTACGCCTTCTCGCAGAACTTGCCGCTGAACACGACCGACTTCCCCGCGGTCATCCTGTTCACCTCGCCCTGGGCAGACTCATGGTCTCGACCAAACGACTACGAGGCGCGCGGCTTGCTGATGCGCACGTTGTTGCAGGGCTCGCCCTGGGAGAAGTCCACTCCAGCATTGTCAAGCAGGAGCTGTCGTCTCGCGTCATCCTGGTTGCTGGTCGTTCTCGAGCGAGAGCTGCGCCTCAGCTTGAAACGCGGCAGTCCGCAGACTTGTGTATGCCGCTCGTGTGCATTATAAGCTAAATTAAGTATAGCATACTTAAAAAAGGAGTTGGAGTTGGTGGCAGTTTGGAGCAGTTCAGTTTCAGTTAAAATGACAAATCAACGTTGATTTAGTTCGCGCCAGTTCGCTGAACTTTGACACCACTAGCGTCGGCTCCCCGAGCCGACGAATCAAATCCATCAAATCCATCGACTCCCGGAGTCGACGACGTTCAATCACCTTGGCCCTTGTTATTGGCCAAAACTGATCCAATCACATTCGCGTCAGCCTCCACGGCTGAGACGTGTGACATGATTACGACATTCACGTCCTTCGGACCGGATACACGCCCACAATTAGATTCGCGTCAGCCTCCACGGCTGAGGCGTGTGACACATATTCGTTATCCGGGCCTCTTGAGGCCGGAAACTCATTCTGATTCGCTGAAATGTTTGTGTCGATTTCCGAAATCGACACATTTCTCCTTCAGCCGTCGGCGGCGACGCCGACGCTTGCTGCTCTTGCGCGCGCGTTTGCGCGCGCCCAGGGCGTTTCGGGACAGCGGCGCTAGACGCTGTCTTGACTGGGGAGTCGTGCGCACCTGTCGATACGGGCGTTGCGGTAAGAGGGCCATCGCACACTGGTCCGCGGTCGCGACCGAAGTGCACGAGAGTGCGCTGCTCGCAATCGACTACCGGATCATGCCGTGCAAGCCACGGCATGCCCAACATAATTTCAAACTTATCGTCCAGGTCCAGGACGATAAAGGTTTCGAGAAACCTTTGATCTTCATACGTGAAGCGCACGCGTACCATGCGCTTCTCGGTCTTGACGACGACACCCGTCGCCAGTTGTACCTCCAACATACTTCGAGGTATCTTTAAATCCTCGAAGTCAAGCCTTGATAGACTTCGCAGTCGAACAAAGTTATTCGACGCGCCCGAATCAACAAAAGCACGAAAAGAGTTGCTCTCTCTTTTCGACGACACGTTCAAGATGACAAGATTTGGTTTGTCATCATGCATTTTACAGTAAGAAGGGTCCTCACTGGGGGCTGCAGTCCTCAGTGTCGCATGTTCGAGTTGGACACGCGTGACTGCTTCACCAGTAGGGCGCCCCGCGCCTACTGCGTTCCAGCCTTTTTTTGTTTCTCCGCGACGATGACCAGCATCGCCGCGTCGACCACCATCTCGGTGCACGGGTGCCGTGCACTCTCGGGCATAGTGACCGATCCTTCCGCAACGGAAGCATCGTACATTGCTTCCTTGTTGGCGTTGATAACCAACAGCCGTTGAATTCGAGAGGTCCATTGGTTCCGGACCTCCCGTCCTTACTACCGGGTGTGGCTGCGGCCTCGGTACGTGTGCATGCCGTTTAGCCTGTCGCAGGCTAAACTCCTCCTGCATCGCAGGAGTGATTGAAGCTTCGAGAGTATTCGGATACTCACGGAAGAGATAGGTCTTCACAGACCCATCTCTCAATCCCTTCATGAACGTGACGACCTTGGTCGCCTCGTCAATCGGGTTGGCCACGATGTTTGAGACTAAGTACCGTGCTCTCTGGGCGTAAGCATGGACGTCATGCTTGCCCTGCTGCAGGTCAAGGAACTCAGCCCTCGACCGAAACTCATTTTGTCTGAGCTCCTCCTTGAAGCCTTCGTACGTGCTGAAGCACGTAAGGTCGGAGAGCCGGCGTCCATACGCCCAGCTCCTTGCACGTCCGCCAAGGCATGACATGGCGAACGCAACCTTGGACAACGGGTCGACGATACGTCGAGCCGCGATGGCAGTGTCGAGTTCGACAAGCCAACGGAGGAGTGTTTCGCCCTCTGTTCCGACGTAGTTGCACACATTGAGCTTCAGCGACTGTGGGCGAGGTGTCGTCCCCGACGATACCGCGGTACTGGCAGCAGCATCTCGCTACTCCCTCAAGATGAAGCCCAGAGCAACACCGTGTTGCTCTGTCGGCGTTAGCGTACGCAGCATCGTAGCTACAGCCGCCTCACCAATGACTGTTGACAGTCGTTGGAGGGCCTCCAACTCTGGGCCTGACAGGTGGGGACAGTCAGCTCGTGCAACATGGGTTGCAGGCGTCGTGGAGCTTTCCATGGGCACCTCGGTATCCATGGAAGGTTCTCGGCTCCGTGTTCGTGCGGTGACGTACTAACTCAACTTTGTCGGTCGTTGGATGGACTACAAAGTGCTACCAGGTGTAGTGGGCCTACCTCGGCTCACTACAACAGCTTACACGTGTGCGCTCGTGTATGAGGAAGCGTAGCTTAGTTTAAACTAGAGTTAATTAAACTCGGGCTCTTGAGTATAGATTAATCTAAATAAACGATCCAAATAATGTTTTTGGGTTAAAATGAGAACTGTTATTTTGGTTTTATGTTTCTGACTTCCTCTAAATGTAATATTCTAAGTTGGGAATCTGCCAACGGCTGGTTGGCAGAATTCGTTTGCTATGCATGTCGCTCAATGGTTAAAAGATGCTGCTTTCAACCAATAGGAATCCTAAATGTCTATGGACCACCCGTCGTGGTGATCGTAAATGAATGTGGCCCTTGATGTAACGTACACCAAGGCCGAGGAAGTGTTTGAACCTTTAACAGACATCGCGTCTGTTAGAGTTGCAAGTGGCTGTAGCCACTTGTGCGTGTAACCCCGTTACAGACTTGAACTTCTCTTTCAGATGTGGAGAAGTGCATGTCGCAGAAATGAGCAATGGCAAGTGATTGAACGATTGAAGGATCGGGACCTCAACACAAATGCGGAAGAGTGAACGACCGAGATGGCTACACATGGATCTGGATATACGCCGATAGCGATCCAAGATCCACAGATGGATACGCCTGGATCTGGATCTACGCCGACAGCGATCCAAGATCCAATTTTCGGGGTGGATCTACACTCTGGAGTAATCAAGAGACTGGGGGTACGACTCGACGAGCAGCAGCTGACACGCAATGAAGGTAAAGAGAGCCCGTAGAGTCGGTAGGTACAGATGGGATGATAGGACCCACATGGTGATAGGACTTTGGCATAGGAACGAACTTAAGCATAAATCAGAAACGAATTTGCCTTGATTAACGCAAGTGCTTCCTCCCTCGCCTGGAAACGGGAACTACATCGGCCCTACGCGGCGTAGAGAGGTTAGCCGTAGCAGATCTAGTGTTGGTGGTAAGACTGGAGTAATACATTGGCCAGATCCAAAACCTTCCTAGTGAACTACTGTCAAGTGCGGATCCAAGATCCACCGGAGTTATCTGTTTGGCCGGTGCGTCCTTCGCTTCTCAACTGTCAACGACACTGTCATTGGAGGCGGCAAACACGACCAAGGAAGACCTGCAAAGGCAACGAAAAGGACAACAACAACCGAAAGGCAACAACCCGGCCGGATCAGATCCAGGCCGCCAGATCCAAGTACAAGACTACTGGATTTGGAGTAAACCGCGAGCAGAGTGAAGATTTCCGCGCTGCTCCACCCGCATCCCCGCGTCTCGCCCAGACGGTTCGGTCTTCAAGGCTCGGACGCTTCAGCAGACACCAGAGGAGCCGATCCAGCCCTACCGACGGGTACACAAGGTGACCAGTTCAGCACACAGATCACGGATCATCGGGGAACCCCTCCGTAAGTCGGTGTTCGGGCGCAGTTGGGAAGTTGGATCGGCGATCTTGTAAATTTTGCTGATCCCGCTACACCACAATGGTGCGCGTGCCCGGATCTTCTGGTGACTCGGGATTTCACCGTGAGTCCCAAGAAGAAGTTCGAGTGAAGAAGGAACAAGGGGATCAAGCGTCATCGGAGTTGGGATCGACGACAACGCTGCTGAATGAAACAAGATCCACGGATCGGCAGAGTTCAAGGAGGACCTCTGTCGCCGGAACCGAGGTGGATCCAGACATGGATCCAGAAGACAAACCTCAACCTCCTCCACAGGTCCCTTCGGGGACCCTGGTGGATCGCGACGCGAGTCAAGATCCATCAACAAAACAAACCAAGGCTGGCAAGGATCGGTATGCATTTGCTGATTCACCAGTTAACCCGGACGCCTACTTCTTCTCCTTCGACAAAACCAAGCCGAAGGTATGCGTTCAATCAAGGCGCTAGAGCGCGTGCCCGTTTCCAGGTTATGTAAGCCGGAGATGATCACCCAGGGGTTCAGCACTCTAGGCTGACATTGATCCAGAGTTACATGTCGAATTCAGGAGATGGAATCCTGAGTACCATGGTGAAACTCTGAAGAAGATCGACGGAATGTGTAGAGATTCGAGAAGGAGATATGATTTTGAATTGATTTGATCATGGAGGAAGTGCATCGCTTGAACCGAAGATTGTAACCCAAAGGACGGTGTGCCTGAGGCTTCGGTATTACTCAAGGGGCGACGAAGTGGTGAAGATGGAGAGCTTTTCGAGGACATGGATGAAGGAAGACTTCTGTACAGCAACGAAGGAAGCCTAAGGGCGCTTACGAAGATGATGAAACTCTGAAGAAAATTTTGAGCCAGATGGAATCCTGAGTATTATTGAGAGTTACGCTACGCCATGCAGAAGCTAAGTGGGCCACAGAATCTGGCAGAAGTGCACTCTCACTGGTACACAAGTGACAGCGGATTGAGCTTGCGGATGGCCGCCGGCTTGATGTTCTTCTGGGTTCGCTCTGGCTCATACTGAAGCCACTCCTCATCGTCGGCCGTGTTCCACTGCACCCAGCTGGCTCACGCATGGCCAGCGTCGCCAACTGATTCTCAAGGTCGTCGCATCGGGGGCCTCCAAGGATCCGGACCTGGGGCCTTTCCAAATCCTGTAACAACACTTGTCAGGGAGCTTCCAGAGGATGGCTCATGCCACAGGGAGGGAATGAACCCAGGAGTATTCTGGGACCGCGCTAGAAGTGCCTTGAACGTCCTGCGAAGTACATTTAGACGCCCACTGCGCTTGGCGTCTAGGGCGATGTCCTCCTCAGCTTCAGTCAGAATGGGCACCCAGTGCCCCCGTTCCGATATAGCTTGAGCGTGCTTGTGCATGGCGTCGACGATGTCCTCCACCAACTTGAGAGCTTTCGTAGCGAGCATGTCCCGCTCATGGAAGTAGAAGACCCTGTTGCGCCCCTGAAGCATGGTCACCCAAGGCTTTGAATCCAGAATTTCTTGGTATGCTTCACGGTTCCAGTGTTCATAAACCACGTCGTACGAGAACTTGTGGATCTCGTACTCAGGAAACCCAGGTTTTGGCACGACGCTCTCTTGGTCGAACTTGGATACAGCACCAGGATCCCATGGATGCGCCAGGAAGTTTCGTCGTCTTCAGGAACCTCAATTGTCGCCAGCTCCTTAGCAGCCAACTCTATGACTTGAGCGCAAGGGAAGAGGGTTTCTTGGGACGCCCAGTGACCTTGGACGCTCGTGCTGCGCTTGAACGCTGGGTAACGGACTTGGTCTTCTGGGGGTTGTGACGAGACTAACCGAGGTTTTGCCTCAACCTGTTATCACCTGTATAGTGACCCGCCCAAATCCGCTGCTATGATTGGTCGAGACCGAACCCGGACCCGGCTGTGCGCCGTGCGACGAGACCTGAGCTGGAATTCAGCTGTGTTCCGCGGAGCGAAGTGCGTGCGAGCCTAGGATGGGCCCTTCAGGCTTGGAAGACTGCGTTCAGACAAGAGAACCCTGAACGCACTCGATCCGTCCAGGCCGCCCCCGTCCTTAAGCGGGTTGACCCATTGAGGCCGTCGAAAACGCCTGCACGAACGTATCGTGTATGATGTCCCGCCTGGTCTAGGCCCTGAACACACATGAATGTCGTGTACCCGGAACTCGGCCACCCCAGTGAAGTCGCGTACATGGTGTCAAGACCGCCGGCCACCCGGAAGAAGTCCCGCCAAGTGCCCCACAACCAAGTGAAGAGTCGATCTGCCCTTGGCCGCATAGCTTTGAGCATGGTTTCATCCTTGGCCGCAAGTCGCCTTTGGCTGCAGACCTTGAACGCTCTGCGTTCGAGCCTGCCGACTCTGAAACTCAGTTTCAAGTAATGCGGGTTCAAGGTTTCCCAAGAGCCAGCTGCACATAGACGCGGGCACATTGAAGCTGGACAAGAATCCAGTGGAGCGTGTCTACGTCAACCGTTCCAGTATACTCAAGTCAAGATATTCGCCAGACGCGTGGCGAAGAACACAGAAGAACACAGAAGAACGCTACGAGAGAGATACCTTTACACAAATCCTAGCGATAGTCTAGCAGATAACAATCAGAGAGTTCGTTTTACCCCCTACTGCGGAAGTCGCCGAGGAATCGGGTCCGCTGTCTTTAAGGACAATGGCAGTGTGGAGCTCCACACACACACACACACACATTCAAGTCTAATTACGTGGGGATCAGTCTGCTCCGGCTGCTGACGTGATCTACGTATTCCATTTCCCAGTTGGGCCCATTGCGTTGAGGTAAGGGTGGTGTCCCATTTCATGTTAAGAAGGACATCTTGGGTGGTTTAGCAGCAGTCACCCCCGAGAATAGTTTGATCGACTGCGTTTAGGACCGGATTGTATTTGGTTTGTATATTTCCCTCATTTGAGGGTGGTGCGCGTGTTAGAGTGCATTCAAGGTTGACCAGTGCCTTGATCGCCGATTAGTTGACTGGTGTACGACCCACCGCCCGAGGGTCTTAAAGAATAAGTGGCGGCTGTGTGTCTGTGTATAACTCTGCATTTGTATTGGTTATCTGAAAGTGGTGTGTATTTCTGGGGTTCTAACTTGTGGTAGTAACCCTGATCCTTCACCCGCTTCTGCGTTCAAGATTTCCTCTTTGATGGGCCCGGACCAGGAGATGCGGTTGACACGAGGTGGTTTCCAGAAATTTGCCGACGACGTGCCGTCATGCTGGTGACCTGGAGTTTGTATCGAAGTATGATTGGTGGATAACTGGAATGAGCACGGTTGTACCCGTGTGACACGAGTGCCGATGGTGGGAGAGAAGTGATTCAGTGGGATGAATCTAGTGCCCGACCGCAGATGGGCCCAAATGACTGGAAGTGTGAATCCTGGGAAGTGCACACCCAGGATTTCAGAAGAACACTCAGTCCAGTTCCGGACTTTTCCTTACGATGAGTGCCTAAAGTCTGGCGGAAAGTGTCTCTGGAGAACGTATCCCAGAGTACACCTCATCTTGCTGTGGGTCAGAGCACTACTATGGATCAGATCCCCTGAAAACCAACCCCACTACCACCGTGGACATGCGCCGGAAGCTGTACAACCCGTTAAGTGTTCGTATTTGCGGAGATACACGCGAGTCTGTGATGTACACGACCTATGATCCAGAGTATCACACAAGAAATCCAGAGTACCGGATGATGATCCAGAGTTCACCTCCCCAAGAGCAGGTGACCCAGAGTTTCAAGTGATCCTCTGGATTCGGACTGTGAACCCAGACTCCCTATATTGAGAACAAGTGTTTCCCAAGCCAACACCCAAGAATCCCCAAGAACCCCAAGAATTCCCCTGAATTCCACTGACTCTCAGAAGCAACCCAGAGTATCACGTGAATCTCTGAATTTCGAGCCAGTTGGGAGTCAGTCTGCAATCAAAGTGATGGTGACCTTGAAGATTGAAGTGCAGATCGACTGACTGGATACCTTCGAGGAGTTGAGAGGGAGTCCTGCACTATACAAACCCAAGTCTAAGGACCCACATTTGGTACTGTGGACATCTTGCGACGATGGAGTCGCAAGCCGATCGCAAGTCTGGACCGCTGAACCCAAGGTATACTGAAGGCAAGATGTTTGACCCCGAGCATAGTGAAATGAAGATATTTGCCCGTAGAAGAATGCAGAAGAGAGAAAGAAGTAAGAGAGAGAAGTAGCTGATAAAAGACAAACAGAGTTCAATTTTCCCTGTACTGCGCAAGTGACTTCGGCCAAGCCTGCCGACGGAAATCCGGAGGACCCGAGACTACGACCGCGGGGCGCTAAGGGCACATCAACGGCAAAGGACAGCCGTCTGTGTGGACTCCATCAAACTCAAGTCCAGTTAGGTGGGAAACAGCGACGGCCTCGAGCTTCCTGGAGTGGTCCACCTATTTCATATCCTAGTGGGGCCCCTTGCTGTGCTCGTGGTAGCCCATTTCATATTATTCCAGAGGGTATTCTGGGGTGCTAGGTAGTCGCCTCCAGGATTGTGTAATGACTGCTTGTGTGAAGGGAAAGGTAGCGAATAGCGATTGTATTTTGCTCCTGTACGGGTGGCGGTGCGCGTTTGTGTGAGTCTCAGGGGAGCTAGGCCCCTGAATTTCAGACTCGAGTGAGCCTAGTGTGTGAGTGACCCACCGTCCAAGGGCCCAAAAGAATAAGGGACGGCTAGTTGTATTGTTTGTATACTCTGTATTTGTTGGCTTTATCGAGCTAAGAAGGCATTTGGGTAAGGTGTCTTCTGAGTTCCTCACCCCGGAGTTGACTGAATTCCTGGATTCTGAATTCATGATATTCTGGATTTCGGGTGATCTGATTCTCTGGGTTTTGCCTCCAGTGTCGAGGTGCGTTCTGGATTAGACGTGCACCTCAGCGCTTCTTCGAGGCTACATTCAAGTTTGGTGAAGTGCCGTTCCGTCAAAGGCAAACGAGCCGACAGGGATTACACAGGGTACCCACGCCAACCAAGGAGAGTGATCCTCAGGGTTTAAAGCTTTGCGGCTGCGAACCTCTGAATTTATCTTCTTGCTGTTGACTCTCAGGTCGGTTCTCTGGGTCTACACCCCGAGGACCTTCTTGGGCTGCACTATACGAACCCCCCTGGGCGATAAAGGTTTCATCGGCCTCGCCTCAGAACCGCGTGTACAGTCGTATCGTCATTCCTGCGAGCTGGGTATAGCAAGTCTTCAGGAGCTGGAGTAGCGCCAGCACCTCCTTCTCAGCAGGATGGTAGTTCATTTCTGCATCCTTTAAGACACGACCACAGAATCGCACGGGGTGCGATTTGGCGTCGTGCATCTGGAGCAGAGTTGAGCGGAGTGCCCACTCGTTTGCATACAGCATCACGTGCACATCCTTCTTCTTGTCGAAGTGCCGAAGCAACCTTCTGCTGAAGCGTCTGGAAGCTGTGTCGAGCCGCTTCGAGGTCACCCCCGGGCAAGAAGTCGTCCTCCTTGAGCTGGTACAGCGCAGCTCCGTAGACGGCGAAGTCTTGAATAAACCGGCTGTAATAATTCAGCGCCCCGAGGAAAGACTGCATGCCCTTTTTCGATCGAGGGAACGAGAGCTTTGTGATTGCATCCAGTTTCTTGGGATCCGCTCGCATCCCATCTCGCGAGATCTCGTGGGATAGGAAATCGACTCGTCCTTGGACAAAAATGCTCTTAGTGAAGCTGACGCTGATCCGGCATTCCTTTCATTCGATGACTATCGGCGATGTCCACGGACTGACGGACTGTCCGAAAATGATACCATTCCGGCCTTGAGCAACCCTTTCAGCAGCTCGTACCGCTTCTTGAGATGCCGTAGCGGTATACGCCGGGCTCGCTGCTGGATCGTAGCGTGCCCTTGCACGTCTATGTCACAGACTACTCCATACCCCGGCGGTGGTAACGCATTACCGCTTGCGATCATGATCTGCTCGTGGTTCTTAAGCCCCTTGATCAGATCGTCTTGTCGCTTCGCCGACAACCCGGGGTTCCGCACATTGGCCGCGTCGTAGTCCAAGGTCGTCGTGGCCGCTTCCGACAAGTCGGGGAGGGACGCCAACTCGTGGGCATAGTCTTCTAATCCAATGTCGGCTGCGAGATGCTCGAACGAGTCAGTGGCGTCGCCCTTTTCGGTCTCTGTACCTTCCGCGTTAATGACTCGTAAGACACACATGAGCGTATGTTCAAGTCGTGCCAAACCGGTCTCCATGTCCGTGTCCGATGAGAATGGAGTCGTCAGGACTTCGCCTCCGGCATCTTCAGACTCCATCGATTCGTCCGCGCTGGTTCTCGACGACTCAGGTGGTTCAGCTGGACACGCAGGCGTTTCGAAGCCGCCGTGCTTCGGCTCGGGGTTCGAGTGTCACCCCTGTTGAGTCATCGGCAACCGCGACTATTCGTTGCGCAACCTCTGCTGTTGCTGCAGCTGCTGGATCATCGTCCGTTGGTATGCCGTCATGGTCTTCGCCCCCGTCGCTGTCGGACGACTCCGAACTCAGGTCATCCTGAGGACCCTTTGGCGGTCGGTGGAGCAACCCGGTTGGCGTAGGGATACTTGGGTCTGTCCACTGCCTATGGTTGGCTGGCTAGCCATTGAGCGTAAAGCTCAGCCTCCCACTTCAGCAGCGTCTTGTTCCGCGAGGCCTCGTAGGCGAGGACTTGCCATTCCCGATACTTGTCCGAGTCGAGTCGCACATATCGTTCAGTCTTCGGCAGCGACCCTACTGGGACCCACACCACGAAAGTTGTGTGAGCCGGACAGATCGTGAGCCGTGTGTCGACGTTCGTTAGGCGGATCTGCAGCAGTTGTCCCTTGTTGCCCTTTGTCACCGTAGGGATGAGCTTGGTGGTCCGGCGGATCCACGGCACGTGAGTCATCGGGGACGGCCGCCTTCGTTGCAACCGGAACTCCATCGATTCTCGGCCGGGTATTTGTAGCACGTCGGCCGGACCTCCGTTGACGTGCACTCCTTCAGTTTCATCAACCATAGTTTGCGTCTTGATCAGCGGGATCGTCACTTTATCCGGGAGCTTGGCGGCCGCATTGAAGAGGTCCAGGTGGATACCAGTCGACTCCAGCGTTGTGGTCTAATATCCATACTTCGAAGACGTAAACACGTTTCCAACCAAGCGTAATCTTAACCGACGTCCTCCGAGTCGTCGCCGCCTTGCCTTTGGTGATTCCTTGGACTTCCATTTACACCGCCCATGGTCGGGGACGTCTCTGAGTCTCAACCGCCTGGCGTACTTTTCAGAGATGACACTAACATTCGCTCCGGTGTCCAGTATGATCCGCGTCCGCGAGTCGTTGACAGCTCCGTTTACCAGAGTCCTCATCCTTACTCGTCGGTCAAATTTCTGCGCCGACCACCATCCCATGCGCTCTCCGGGTAAGAGCCGGACCACGATGTCGAGTCGTTGGCGCGATGTTTCCTGCACTGCACTTATCACCCAGTCTTCGGCAGTGTCTCCAATCACTTCGTCATCCTTCTTTTCACTCGAATCACCTCCACCGAGGCTTTCGCCTCTCTCCTTTTCAAATTCCGTCGCATACACCCATGTATCTCGTCCTTCATCCGGCCATTCGCACTTGCCCACAACTGTGTAGATGCACGCCGCTTCGACTGCAGGCTCGGCTAACTGTGGCAGCCCGATTGGGACAAACCCAGTTTCAGTTGGCGGGCTGCCTAGTTTAAATGCTCGGTGAAGAGGAGGTTCTGGAGCTCAGGAGTGAGGTCCTTCTTGTCCACCTTGTTGCGGACGAGCTTGGTGAGTTCATGGAAGACTTCGCACCAGCCTGCTTCGTGCACTTGCTTGCACAACTTGCAGCGCCGGTTGCTGAAGTGGGCGGAGTGCGAAAGACCGCCACAGGCTGCGCAAGGACCGTACCGACGTTGTCAATCGTCACGACCGCCTCGGCTCTGGTACTGGTTGTCCCGGCCGAAGTCCCGTCCACTCTGATCGCGTCGGGGCGGTCGGTTGTCGGACCTGGAGTACGTCCCATCGGCTGCCGCGCGCCTTTCACTCTCGTTCGCCGCGGCCACATAGTGATCACTGCCGTCTGACGAGTAACCATCGAATCCGCCTTCTTCGGAGTACCACGAGTCGTCGGAACCTTGTTCGCCGGCTGCGTCGTTGTTGCTGTCACCGTTGAACTACTGGTGAGCGATATCGCGTCCAGCCGAGATGCCCCTGGCGTCCCGTTCTTGCAGCTCCGCGACTATGTCTTCCACCGACGCGTCAGCCAGGGTCACGCGAGGAACATTCCTGGAGTCGTCGCGACGGCGCTCATAGTCTCGTTCGCGCCGATCCCCACGGCTGAAGCTATTCCGTGAGTCATTGCGGCGGTATCCATCTCGTGTGTCCTGCCGGCGTCGGTCATCCCGGCGACGCGAGTCATCAGGACGTCGGTCATCACGTCGGCAGGACGGGTCTCGAGCTTTGGATGGCGACGGCGGAGACTCGCGGGAGCTCTGTCGTTCCTCGACCTTCAGCATTTCGATGATCATTTCTTCCAGCTCATGGATGTCCATGATTCGGAGCGGACCGAGTCGTCTCTCCAGCTTACGGTCGCCGCAAGTGTCCAGGAAGCGCGTTACGAGGTCCTTCGCCTTGTGGTCACCGTTGTCGAACTGGACGCCTGCGTTGCGGGCGTAGTCGTTGAGTCGGTTCAGGTAGTCGCAGACGTGCTCCTTGTCATCACGCTTAGCTGAGTAGTAGCGGGATTCCGCTGACTGGCTGAACTGGGAGCAGTAGTAGCGGATGAAGGCCTCGCTCAGCAAAGTCCAGGTGCGCTTGGTCTTCTTGGTGAGTTGTCGGTGCCAGTGCACCGCACCGTCTCTCAGGCGGAGCTCAAAAGGCGTGCACCATTCGTTGGGCGGTGCGTGTGTACCTTTCATCTCATACACGAACGCGCGCAGCCACTGCATCGAGTTCTCGCTCTTGTTGCGAGTGCCCGAGAACGCCCCAGAGGTCGGTGCATCGCGACCTCGAGCCTCGGCGTCGGGTTCACAGTCTCTGCATAGCTCACCTCTCGAATCTGTCGCAGATATTCGTCCATCGGTGCACCTCCATCTCCCGTGAAGTCATCGGCGTCATCCGACGAGTCGTTGGCACAGTGAGCCTTGTGACTTGAGCTCCGTCCAGAGCTTCATAGACTGCTCCTGGTCACTTTCGAGTCGTCGGCACCACGCGCAACTCATTCACTACGAGTCGGAGCGGGTGGAGTGACCATGTGGAAGTCTTGAAAGTACGGCAATCGTCCGCCTGACGTACTGAACACTCCTCCAGTCGCCGGCTGGGCCGAGTTACCGCGTTCACTCTTCTTCGGGGTTATTGGGAGCGGGACGCGCGCTGGATTAGAGCCGCCCTCGTTGGTGCGAGTCGTCTTCGGCTAATCCAGGGTGAAGGGGGTCACTCCAAAGGCTGTACACAGCTTCTTCTTCCATCGCCAGAGCTCGGCTCCGGCCTCCGCGGGCAGGAAACTCTCCAGCGTCGACGGTGATGGTGCAAGCGTGGCTCGAAGACCCAACGCTTTCAGGAACGACGTCACCGTGTCCTTCGCCACCTGCTCGACAGTGACTGCATTCACCGGTCGCGCCAGCTCGTAACTCAGATCAGCCCACACAGCTTGGCGGATCATACGCGGCTCGAAGAGTTGGCCCCATTTGCTCGCTCGCATTGCTTCAAAGAATCGGCCGAGTACCTTGTTGTCCGCCGGGGTGTCTCGATTCATCGGTGGCCGGTTGCCCGAGGTTTGCTCGGTCACTTGAGTCGTCAGCACCGGCGATCTTGAGTCGTCGGCGTTGCCTTCGAACTCTTCCATGCCATCATACGCTGGCTCTGGGCCATCCACATCATCCAGTTCGTCCGCGAGGTTGCGCGAGACGGGAGGCACATCATCCTCCAACTCGCTCGCGAGACTTCGCGCCAAAGAGCGCGAGCACCCGCTCCGTCCCGCAGACATCACGGCATCTTCCGGAGTCTCGGGTGTCACCACCGCTGGCGCAGGCGCCTTCTCCTCCAGGTAATCGTCGTATTCTTCATTCATCTCCTCATCCTTGGCGTCGGATCCAGTCATCGACTCGTCGAAGCTGACGTGACGCTCAGCAATCGGGTCGAGCTGCGGCGTGATCAGGGCCGCCGTCGAGTCGTCGCCACGCGTTCCGCCAGACTTCATCGGAGTTGCTGGTACCGCCGATTGAGATCCTTTCGCTATCTTCGTCTTCTTGTTCTTGTTCTTGCTCTTCTTCTCAGTTGTTGCTCGTAAAGTCAGTTTACCTGCAGTAGCACGAGACACAGAAGGTCACACCAATCCCGGGTCGCGGCACCAGTTGTCGTGTAGGAACACGCCCTAATATATATATTGGCACACTTCCCCACTAACAACACTCACTAAGCCCGAAGACTCAATAAGCTTGATAGGGTTAGAACCTGAAGACCCAGGAACTCTCGCTTGCACCTGGTTGATGTTTCCTCTGTGCACCGTGTTTCCGCTTAGTCAACTGACAGAAACCCAGCGTCACTAACCACGAGCGCAGACTAGCACGCTCTCACAAGCAAATATACCTCGCAGGCCCTCAGAAAGGAAGGCCTGCGAGGTATATTTGCTCAGCCAGTCACGGCTTGATACGAGGGTGCCGGAGCTATACTCCGGCGGGAAGGATAAATGGAGTGCGCTCTCGCTCCTCCACTACTCGGCGACGACTCGTCGCTCTTACACACGGCCACCTCTTCTCTACTCTTGGCCTGACCACGGGTAAACACACGCTACGTTTCTAGTAGGCGTGTCCACTGACAGTCATGATCCTACCAACCGGTTTATTCAAATGCTACGGGAACTCACCGATAGCCCGGACGTCTTCCTTGTGCGGTTGGGAGGAAAAGCTGTTGTGTCATTGTTGCCCAAAGGGCTTATCTGTTCTATCTTCTCTTTCCTATGGTTCAATACAAATATCTAGTCTAAACGCGTCCGTTTTGGATCTTCCTGGGTAACCACACGACTCTTCAGAGCTCTCTCGACGGCTCGGATGGCCACCCGACGACTCGAAGGGTCGCCTTAGGTTCGTATCCCGGCCAAAGTTCGAGGTAGGTTCGGGTCGAACTTGAAGCTCCGAATTTCGAGCGTGGGTGCTGACGAGCCTTCGTCACCGGTTCGAGCTGGCCGATCAGCGGCCGTCGAAGACCGTCGAACGATTGGTGACGTGCCTCGAGTTGCTAGTTAAGTTGACGCCGAATGCCGCGGGGTCGCCGTTGGCTCTCGTGCAGCATTCTCGATACCACACCGCTCAATAGTAGCGGCATCCTGACTGATGCAGTTCTGGTCTTCACATACGGGCTCTGGACCAAGCATCCGTTGGCCGAGCCAAGCCCCTAGGCTCTTGCCGCCGTCGGTCGCCCACGTTCTTCTCATTGTTCACACTAGCATGCACCCCTAGCCGTTGTCGAGGCCTTCGAGCTGCCCCGCGGTGTTGCGCTGCGCGACTTCGCTGCAAATTCAAAGTCGATAAGTCGAGCACGGTCTCAGAGTGTGCTCACTGCGGGATGCCAAGCGCGTCTTAGTGACATGGCCGAGTTCAGGTGGGTGGCTGCCAGGCCAGGCCGACACAATGATGACCCCCTCCTCCGGTTGCAACATAAATCTACGGAAGTTCATGTACAGTTGTTATATTTTGCGTTATTGCAACCTATCCAGCAAAGATGACCGAACGCCTACGACAGCAATGCTGCCGCAGCTTGCTACTGCGCGTGGGGTGGAACGCGATTCAGAGCTGCGGCACTAACTATCATGCCGTAACATGTAAAGAAACCTGATGAACGACCGAAGTCCTTATTGTACACTTTCGTCGTGATGCCCCCGCTGAACCTACTCGGTTATACAAATTGTAGTGGGCCTACCTTGGCTCACTACAACAGCTTACACGTGTGCGCACGTGTATGAGGAAGCGTAGATTTCTTTTACTTGAGTTAAGTATACTCGAGGTCCACGAGTATACTTTAAACAAGATAAAGACTCTAAATAGCTGATTTTGGTAAAGATGAGAACTGTTATTTTTGTTTTATGTTTCTGACTTCCTCTAAATGTAATATTCTAAGTTGGGAATCTGCCAACGGCTGGTTGGCAGAATTCGTTTGCTATGCATGTCGCTCAATGGTTAAAAGATGCTGCTTTCAACCAATAGGAATCCTAAATGTCTATGGACCACCCGTCGTGGTGATCGTAAATGAATGTGGCCCTTGATGTAACGTACACCAAGTCCGAGGAAGTGTTTGAACCTTTAACAGACATCGCGTATGTTAGAGTTGCAAGTGGCTGTAGCCACTTGTGCGTGTAACCCCGTTACACCATCCCCCCGTCAAGGTTAGACGTGCCGGTCTCGGCACGTCAACCACCATTGACTGTTTGGTCAATGCATGACGTTTTGAAGAGAGCGTGCTGGTGATAGAACGAGCACGTCGAAGTTAAAGACCTTTGGGGCAGCAGCGGAGGACCTCTCTGCTGCTGAGTATCATGCCCGGCAACGTGCGAAGCGCTTCGCTGCCGACACTTCGACCGCTGTTGTTAACAACAGCGTTCGCATTACTGTCCAGTGTGTAGTGCATGGTGGGCTTCGTAAGCCTTCACCATGTCCGGAACGTCTTGCTCCAAGACGTTCCGCGGCTCCCATGTATCTTGGTTGGGAGGAAATCCTCTCCAACGAATACGAAAACGAACTGGTTCTAAGTTCGTTCTCGGGATACTGTGGTCAACAATCCGCTCAACTATCCATCGAGTTGAGCCGTGTGCGTCACGAATTGGCGGCGGCGGTGGTGGGAACACGCCCCGTGTGTGGTCAACCTGGTGTTGACCCTGATCTCGCTTCTCCCACGACCGGAACTCGGTCGTGGAGTAGCTACAGAGCGCTGCGCTCGGTGCTCTTGAGTATCCTTAATTTGCGACGGTCTCCTAGACCGCCTCGATCGTTCCGGCCGGGCTGGATCTCCAGCTCGATCATCTTCTCCAGCGCGACTTCGCGCTGGAGAAGATAATGGCTTCCGCCGAGTCTTCTGCTTCGGTTCAGCCGAGCTAGGTAGCTCGTGCTGCAGGTATGGCTTCAACCGTCCGACGTAGAACGTCGGATGGAGGCGCATGCTAGACGGGATGTCTAGCGTGTAAGCGTTGCCATGCCGTTCCAACACTGTGAACGGCCTAATGAAGCGCGGAGCGAGCTTACTCGCTCCGAAGTCGGAAACTGCATGTTTAGGCAGGTTTTGAGTAGCTAACAAAACCAATGAACCCTGCTTGAATTCATTTGTGTTGCCCCTGCCAACATTGTCTGCGTTCAGCTTATGTCGATCGACAGAAGCTGCAATAGCGTCCTGGACAAACCGAATGACGGCTTGTCTGCGCTGCACGAAGTTCATTGCGTCCGAGCTGAACTCGTCCAGATCGCTTCCAGCAGTAGGCCCGGCCTCTGCGTTCGTAGATGTGGTGTCTGTGCCTCGCACAGACACGTTCTTCTTCTGCTTGTGTGCGTCTGTGCCCTGCACAGACGCGGTCTTCGTCTTCTTTCGCGTTGTTGCGGCTGACACCGTGCCGGTGTCAGCGGCATTCTGCGGCTGCTGTGTTGCAGTCGTAGATCCTCCCCACTTAAGGAAGGAGCCAGCATCCCGAGTAAGCTCGGGAGGCGTGGGTGCCTCAAGGCATTCACGTAGAACGGTGTATGCCCGGTCGAGGCATGCACCGAGTTGTTGATGGCGAACTCCGCCATCGGCAGACACTCGCTCCAGTGTTGGAACGAGTGGGCGTAGCTCTTGAGCACATCCACGAGCACGCGATTCACGCGCTCGGTCTGTCCGTCCGTCTGCGGATGATCCGCAGTCGACATCGAGAGCTGACTGCCAAGAAGTGTGAACACTTCTTGCCACAGGTGCGCGGTGAAGCGCGGGTCTCGATCGGACACGATGTCCATCGGCATGCCATGGTGTTTGAACACCATGTCAACGAACAGACGTGCCGTCTGTTTCGCAGTCACTTCGGCGGGTACTGCAGCAAGATGTACCATCTTGCTGAAGCGGTCAACAAAGACCACAACGCCCGTGTTCCCCTGGCTATCCGGGGGAAGACCAAACACGAAGTCCAAAGACATGGACTGCCAACACTCCGACGGAGTCGGTAGTGACTGCAAAGGAGCCTGCGCGAACGGCGCAGGCTTCACACGTTGACACACCTCGCAAGCACGGACGTACTTGCGCACCCACTTGTACTGGTGGGCCCAGTAGAAGTCCCTCGTGAGAAGAAGATACGTCTTCTCACGGCCCGGATGCCCCGCAGTCGGAGCATCGTGATACTCGTACATGATCCTGAGTCGCAGGTCATGATCATTGGGAACGACAACGCGGTCCGCGTTGTCGTTGACTGCGCTGTAGAGTAGCAACCCCTCGTGCACCCGGTAACGGTGTGCACGAGCACGAAGATGTCTTGGCAACTTCTGACGAGCTTCGTCAGAAGGCACTGAGCCATAGGCCAGCAAGAGCTTCGCGTCCGCGTCGTGCGCGTACGCGGCCTTCACGTCGTCGAGGAGCCACGACGTGGGAGTGCTCGATCGCATGGCGTCAATGGCATTGACGTCGACTTCATTCGTAGCGTAGTCAGGTCGACGCGATAACGCGTCGGCCACCACATTGAGTCTTCCGGGTTTGTACTCAACCCGGAAGTTGTATTCTGCAAAGAACGAAAGCCATCTCGCCATACGTTGCGAGATGTTTGGTGACTTGACAGCCGTCCGCAGCGACGCGTGGTCTGTATAGACCACGAACGGTTTACTTCCGAGTAGATACACTCGGAACTTCGCAAGTGCATACATCATGGCAAGGAGCTCCTTGTCATGCACCGGGTAATTGCGCTCAGCTGGCTTCAGCTGACGCGACTGATAGTAGACGACACGATCACGGCCCTCGTGATCGTGCTGCATCAACGCACATCCGATCGCGAAATCGGATGCGTCACACACAACGTGGAATGGACGATCTTGGTCGGTCACCAGTATATACTGTAGACGGGTCATTGTGTCCACTTTTTATTTCTCTCCTTATAAGAACACGACAAAGTGTTTCTCCTTCAATTGTTGATATGTGTGTATTTTTCACGTACTTTTCTCTATATCTATCCATCATTCACCTTCTTTATCATTTCGCCATCAAAGTTAAAATTTTACAACGCTCATATAAATATGTTCAAAATAAGCATTTACATGCCCGGAAGACAATAAAAAAATATTACCTCAAAGCTCTTATTTTTCTTAAGTATCGGGTCAAGCGGTCGCTTGGGGTTGAAAACCCCGGGGGACTGTGCCCCCAAGGTTTCCTTGTCATTGTGTCCACTTCTCATTTTAAGATTTTCTTGTCATTTGCGCCACACAATTATTGCCAAGGTCACCTACCTTCACAAAATATTCGCCAAGGTACCTTCAGCAACCTACCACAAATATTGGAAAATTTTGTTTAAAGATAAAAAAATTCTATCTTAAGAAATAAATCTTAAGTATATAAATCCCAAGAGCATACGATTAACCAACCAACGATGAACTCACCATTTAGCTTCAATTGTAAATACTCAACCATTGAGTCTTTCCTCGCTGATAAGAATTACTCTAAGTTTATCATGAGTCAGTCATGGATGAAAAATCCTAACCATATCAAGACATATAAGCTGATTATGAGTTATCAGAGAAGCCTAAAAGCAAGTAAAAAATACATTCATTCATGTATTCCTGAGGAGGTGAAGCGTCCGAAATTCACATCTGGGAGATATGCTGGTGAGGAATGTAGATTGTTTAAAGGTGTGATTAATTTCTATAGACAACCCGATGAAATTGAAAAATATACAGCTTTCATTCAGAAGCTGTACAAAAACAACAAGCTAAAGGATATTAAATTAATTGAAACAATGAAAGCATTTGATAAATACAATCAATACATTGAGAATATGTATGCGTATTTTGATCGTTATGCTGAATTTGATACATCAATTGAGGATAGACAAAAGAGATTATTCAAAACATTGATCACTGAGCTACCTAAGATTGTAGCTAAGCATATGTATAGTCCAAAGAAGCTGTTAAAGATGATTGATAACGAAGATGAATTCTGGTCTTATGTAGATCAATAAAAACGCCCCTCACCCACGACCAACCTCTTTTGAGTTTGGTCTTTTTTTATCTCAATGAAAAAAAATTTATGATCTAGTGAAGTTCACTAAGTTCTTTTACTAGACGAGGGCACTTCTCAATAACAAATTTATTTTTACGAAGCCAGTCAGTATAGCTTGGATCTAGTTCATGAACAACTTTAAGCTTTCGGCTTTTGTATTTGCCAAAATTAAGTACATAGTCATCATCAGGATCATCTGTTAGCTTGGAATCAAGAAATTGACGCATAGTATCGTTTAGTAAATTAGGTTGATTCTTTAACCACCGACAGTAACTAGGATCAGAACCATATACTTCTTCAATCGTCTTGCCTTTAAATTTTCCAAATCTTAGTTCGTTCGACATGGTGCTCATATATACAGATAGGTATAAAGAACAATATTTTTATTAATTAATTTAGATGTTAGATACTTCATAAGGTGTACCTACAGAACGTCTAAGTATGCTCTGGTGCTATTTTTTGCTCAGTCCGTCCGATGGATTTCACCTGTAAGACGATCTAGCTCAAGCTCGCGCTCATAAACAACAAGTACGAGTAGATCCATGCCAGTCGCCGAGCCGTTAATGCCGGATACCTGAATAGCCTGAGATACGTCCTTCTGCGTGAGACGCGACGTATCCGCGACTAGAATGCGCTGAGCCATCGACCATTGCATAGAATCAACTAGGCCGTTGCTAACTTCCTGGCTTAAGTCTCCGTTGATAGCGCCTAGCTTAGAGAACTCGTGCTTGAACGATTCAAAGTCGTACTCCTGACTTTTGTCAAAAACGTTACTGTTGCCAATAGTAACTTGGAAGTTACGAATAGAAGCGCCAGGCATACAGGTCCAAGGAGCCGAGTCGAATGGAGATTGGTATTGAGGAACATGAGCCGATACAAAATGCTGAGATGATGTATCCGCGAACGGAATCAGAGCTACGTATTTAACGTTTTTCTTGTATCCGGAGATATTTAGATCAAACGGAGCATTCAGCTGACCTCTGGAGACATCGCTTGAATTGGTAGTACCACCTCCCTTTCTAAACATTTGGGCAAAACAGTCAAGGTAGCGAATGGTCTTGATTGGCTTTTGAATAATCGGAGTTGGGTTCTTAAGAGTGTAAAACGGAATATGGAGTCGTGAATTGGTGTAAGGAAAGTACTCACCGACTTGAGCAGTTGGTGTAAAAGCATTACCAAGCGGACCAAAAGAGAACGACAGTTGCGATCCAGCAGGCGTTAGATTATCCCACATTGGCATAGCAAAATTGACGATATCATTAGCCGTCGTCTTAACCGGACCCGTCGTGGGAGCGATCATGATCGGAACAGTCTGTCCAGAAGTCATGGTAATAGAGTCAAGCTTCATTGTAGTAGCATTGCCCGAAACAGCAACCGTACCAGCATTTACACGCAGACGGATTTTTAGCTGGGGATTGGAACATAAATCTAGCTCCTTGAATATCGGATGCAAATCGACTAATCGAATCTTCAACATATGGAACCACTTGCCAGCAACATTGTCGTTTCCAAACGACGTCGCGTCAGACTCCTTATAACAGCCGCGAGCATTCTGTTGTAGGATTTGCTTAGTAGCCGTCGTACCAAACGACGCCCAGGAGAAGGCCCCTGTCGCCTCCGTAGCATCTATAACAGGAGGCGTATTGGTAAGGCGCTTGAAAAATCCAGCATTATATGCCCATGGTTCCTGAGCTTGCGCTAGCGTGTTATCGAGAGGAGAAATACCAGAAATTTGATTGTTGCTATAGCCATCGCCACACGCCGAAGCCGCTCTAGTAAAGTTAATCCCCGTCCAAGTATCCGGGCATGTCAGCACCGTGTTTAGCGATCTCGTCCTGAGAAAGTTCAGTCATCGCACGAAGGTTGTTCCAGAAGCCCTTGTACTCGGTCTCCGTAATAACTTTTTTGCCGTTGAGTTCAACTGTTAACGAATCAATTACGTTAGCGACATTGCACTTAAGCGCACACGCGAAGCGACTAATTGTCGATGAGTTAATAGGGGCTGTGCCGGTTGACTTGGCGGTGATAACATACGGCAGAGTGATATATGCCTCTTTCAGGCTAGCATATCCTTTTGATCCGGTAAGTTGGCTTGTGGCATCGATCTGAATTAGGCCAGAATTGTATGAACCTTGATTGCCGTCGTATACGACACTAACGGTCTTGCCTTTCGAAACATCGATAGGCGATTCGGTCTTAAGTGCCGACTGAAGAAGATAAGCATCCGTTAATGGAGTAGTATCACTCATGGTTGTAAAGTATATAGGATTTGATATACTCCATCTCAAAAAATAATTAATCGAAGATTAGAACGAAGTTCAAGTGGCGCAAGACACGCGAACAAGTTCTCTTAGTCTTACTAATTAGTGGCGCCAGCACGAAATCGTTCGATTGTTTTCAACGAAGTTGAAAACGGAGAGATTTCTTAGCTTGCTAAATTAAATGGAATTCGTGAAAGGAATTACATCTGACTCAGATTTGCTGGAACTAGCAAAACATATTGGTGTTAAAATAAATGGGATATACGAGATTCAAGAGATCAAGAAGGCGCTACCCGCTAAAGGCAGTTTCTTGCTTCTGCTTAGGCAAGGGCCTGGCGTCGGCCATTGGACAGCTTACAATGATGGTTCATGGTACGATAGCATGGGTACTCCGCCGCCGAAAGTTTTAGGCAAGCTGCCATATTTTGATAAACAAATTCAAGGATCAAGCGACGAATACTGCGGAATATACTGTATGCTATGGCTCTACTGTCGCCAGCACAAAAAATGTACCTAATGGATAGGTTTCAGGATCTTGATATTGATGTGATCGAGTAATTATTTTCTGAAATTTTAAACCCCTATCTATCTATAAACGATGTACAAAGAACTTAAGGTTTCGAGCTCTATCCCGGCAAAGCGTCTACTCAGGGCGGTTAAGGGTGGTACCCTATCGCTAACCAAAGCCGATTTGGCTGGATCTGATGCGGTTTTACATTTACACCCAGAATCCTATGCTAAGGTCATGAAAGCCGAAAAAAGCAAATAAAGGTGTTCGTGTAAATATTACTCGTCATGAGGTCGAGTACCCCAAGGAGGCAAATGGTGGCAGCATGCAAGCTGGTAGTATATGGAGCCGCATTTGGAGCGGTATTAAGAGTGCCTGGAAGCCTGTGATCAAGCCTGCTCTATCAGCAGCCGCGGATGGCCTCGCGACCATAGGATCGGCATATGTTGCCAGTCATGGTAAAGACCCTGCTCTCGTAGGCTTGCTCGTGGTGCTCTCAAGAAATTCACTGGTATTGGTGTTGAAGATGCTGCAGTAGCAAAACCTTCCCGCCGCAGCCATCCGGCAAAAGGATCACCTGAGATGAAAGCCAAAATGGCGCGACTTCGTGCAATGAGAAAAAGCGGGGGTAGTACTACGGCTATCATGACCCGTCCATATCTGATAACTAAAGTTGTATAATATATACACCCACCATGATTGGAAAACCTCGACACGAGCGCACAAAAAAACATCAGAACTGGCTTAATACGCAGCAGAGTTAAAAAAAAATATAGCCAACTTAATTTTTTTGTCGGATGATTAATGAGATCAGCATGTTCGTGTCGTTTAATTTCGCGAACCTTCCGTCTTGATCAACAATCGTCAGCATGATCGATGCATATGATCCGTTGGGAACATCGATCCAGCAGAACTCGTTTGGCTGATAACTCACCAATTGGCCAATAGTAGTGCCTGCGGTATTGAAAGTAGTCAGAACGTCATCGGGAATGCAATACGGATTCGATACCAGCGAGCATCGTAGTTGGTAGCTAGATACGGGGTTGATTACAGGCGGGATCGGAGCGCGTAAGCTTTGAAGCGTGTATAAACTGACTGGGAGTAGTTGATACCGGGAAGCCGATGATTTTACCAAATTCTTCGTTATCAATCACTAGCTTTGGTACATAGCTAAATGCAAGCGGCAAACCGCTTCCACCGCTTGAGTAGAGACCAGACGGCGGGCGAGTCCATCCTGCTGGAAGACTAGTTGGAACAGGCGACAGATCTACTTGGCAGCTGTAGTAGGTCGGATTCTCCGATATGTTGACGTAAAAGACGTTATCTCCATCACTATTAATCAGATATGCTCCAGCGCTAATCATAGCTGATTGCATAGATGAGTTGATTGCACTGTATGAGTAATACCCGCTCGGAAGCGTGATCGAGACTGTACTGTAGACGTTTCCAGTTGGCATTGACATTTTGAAGCTGTTGTTTCCGTAAGCGGTTGAGTCAATGTTAAACTGGCTATTGTACATGTTTATGCTATGGATAGCAAGCTCGCTATTAGTGAAATTAACGCTGCTGCCGGGAAATTCATAACGAAGAACGTTTCCAAAGCCGTTAGAAACGATATGCTGCGAACTGAGAGTAATAATGTTTGACATCGTTATATATTAACTATTAAAAGTTATTGGATTTTCATTGAAATTAAATCGAAGAATTGATCTAACGTTATCGACCGTCAAACACTGACCTTTCTCCTTAGTGGAATCATTGTATGCTCTAATCAGCTTCTCAAGTGTTAAGCCGGGAATTGGAAAGTCGCTAATAACCATTTTCAAATCGCGGATGCTATTAGCTTTAAGGATCCATAAATACTCGGAATTCAAACGAATGAGCTTATCGGTTGCAAACCTGCTATGGGTCAGGAACATAGTCGACAGCCGCTTATGGCGACCGCGAATGAAGTAATGACTGAATATGTCTTTTTGAAGCTTCTTGTCTGAGCTGTAGTCATCGATAATAACTAGCTGCAGTCCTCCGCGCTGATCCTTCTGAATATCGTCAACACTCGGAGGAGTTGATGGATCGTAGACGGTTATATGACCCGCTAGTTTGTCTTTCATATAATTGTACAACTTTTGATCTGGATTGCGTGCGATTATGTGTAGATGACTGTAAACATTAGGACTGATCTTGATGATATGAAAGCACAGATTGGTCTTTCCGGCGTTACTAGGGGCAAGAATAATGCCTCGGAACAGTTTTTTAATTCCTAGCTGCTTGATATCGCCTAGAGAATCTGTTCGGTACTCTTTTGGTAACGCCGCGCCCCAATTATCAATTCGCTTGGCCATGTTTTGCTGAAAGTATATCCATTCAGATATATAACTTGATAACAAAAAATGGGATTTACTGTTCGTCCTCCATCTCAGGAGAGTAATATCTTCAATCCGAACTTCTTTGCATCGGGAACGGATTTGCTCAGCCTTGAAATGGCAGATGCTCTTTATCTCAGCAAAACCGACTATAGATTGAGTTATCTCAGCTCGATCACTATGGGAACAGCCTCTCCGATGAGTGCGCTAGTACTCGATGCCAACCGCGATATTACGGGAATCAATTCGATCAGTTGTAGTTCATTGAAGCTCAATGGCTCTAACGTTGATCTAAGTAGTCTATCGCTATTGAGTGCTAGTCCGGGAACAGCAAGCAATAACAAGGCTCTCATCGTAGGAGGATCTGGTCAAATCGCGGGGTTATCATCACTGACTGCTACTAATCTGACGGGAACGCTACAGACCGCAGCGCAGCCGAATATTACGTCGCTTGGTACTCTCACAAATCTGACAGTTTCCGGAGGCATTACAGGTACTCTACAAACCGCTGCTCAGCCTAATATTACTTCGATTGGTACGCTAGCGTCGCTGACTGCTACTAATATCACAGGCACTCTACAGACCGCGGCTCAGCCTAATATCACAAGCGTAGGTACCCTAAGTTCATTGATTATCAATTCCGTATTCAGTAAAGGATTAGCTATCCAGAATGACTCTACTACCTCGGCAGCTTCGTTGAATATTGTGAGTTATTATCAGATGGAGGAGAGGCTCAGCTAATGCAACGACACCTAATGCATACTATTGGCGTTTTGCTAATACTGATCGGCTCTTGATGGACATCAACGGCAATATCAATATCGGAGGCAGTTCGATCAATACCGCATACAAGCTCGATGTTAATGGCGCGATCCGCGGAAGTAGCTTTGTTCAAGGCTCAACCGCGTACGATCTATCATTGATCCCTAGACTATCCCTGACTACTCTAGGCACTGTAGAGGCAAGCAAAGCGCTTGTAGCTGATGCTAGTTATGGCATTACAGGCCTGAGATCTCTGACTATCTCTGGATCGACGTTTAGCAAATCATTAGTCATCCAGAATGATAACATTGGATCAGCAGCTTCTATGAACCTTGTGAGCCTGTATCAATGCGAGATTGGGGTCAATGGAAATGGAGTTGCTGGAGCTCAGAACCGATTCTTCATCAAATACGCGTTGTCAGATCGCCTGATCATGGATACATCTGGCAATATCAACATCGGAGGTTCTACTATTAACACATCGTACAAGCTAGATGTCTCAGGCGCGTTGAACTGTTCTAGTTTGACAATCGGGGGAGTAGCAATAGCACCTCAGACGAATATATTGGAAATTACCCCCGGAACAACTTTCTCATCTATTACGAGAGCATCCGATTTCAATCTCTTAATCAGAAACAAATCGAGTACTACCGGAGCGCAAGCCGGCATTTCCTATGTTATCGAAGGTACTGAGGATTTGACCACCTATACGCCTTCTGTCAATCTGTACGCAACTAGAACGGCTAATCCAACGACTCAAAGCGGACTGGCTGATTTCGCCATCAGCACGCGATCAGGAGCTAACATGCTATCCCCGATGGCAGAACGGATGAGGATAACGCAAGCTGGATACATTCGATTTGGTAGTTCTTCATCTACAGCAAAGCTTGATATTACATCATCAGCAAATCTACTATCAGGAAGTTGGCAAAGAGCGATGAGAATCGCTAATGACCAAGCAACACCTATCGAGTTCGAGGTACAAATCTACAATGATGTAGCGGGAGGAACTAACGGAGTCGCTCTAGGCACTACTACATCCGATCCTCTTAGGTTAATGGTTGGTAATTCAACGCAGTGTTATATCAACTCTTCAGGTCGTCTAGCTGTAGATCTAGCTAATTGGAGTCCCGAAGGAACTATTCACGCATCTGGAGCCATTTGGAGCAACTATGGCATGCATGTGAAATCATCGAGCGTGAGTCCGATGTTTAGATGGCAAAACTCAACGACAAGCTATCCGTGCATCGGTAATCATGTAAATGCATCAGTTGGTATCAGATTTGCTACCTGCGACGGTTCCTGGGTCTATAATGGATATGCCCCTTGCTATGGAGGAGCATACACGAACAGCTCAGATCGAAGACTGAAGAAAAACATTATCGATCTCCCATATGGCCTTGCTGAGGTCATGCGCATGAAGCCACGTCAATTCAGCTGGATTGCTGATAATAAACGCGCGATTGGATTCATTGCCCAAGAGATGATTGATATCGTTGCTGAGCCCGTGTATGTACCGGAAGGTGAAGATGCTGATGAACTCAATCCGGATGGAACGCCAAAAACCGGTTGGGGTGTAGATTATGCTTGTCTGACTTCTATTCTTTGTAAAGCTATTCAAGAACAACAGCAACAAATAGAAGCCTTAAACAAAAAAATAAATGATTTAAAATAAAGAGCTGACGCTAAAATGTTAAGCGGGGGCTGGTGGGATAAAGAGCTGACGCTCAGACATGATCGAAGATCGTGGAGGCGCAAGCCTACGAGATCAAGATCTCTTCAGCTTGCTGAACCTGCCAAGGCTGAGGGTCAGCGACGGGCGATGCCCGAGGTCGACAGACCTTCGGGTAGAACCCCGAGAGGCCTGCCTCTCCCCTTGCGCCAGGCGCTAAAGAGCAAACGTTCTGCTTTTTTTGGGTTCCTTATAGGTCCATACGCTACCACCTGGTTTAGAAGCTTTGAACGTAGTATCAGACGCAGGAATATCTTTCACTACCAGCTTCTCCATGAGCGATTTTAGCTCTTTTAGATTGTTTTTAGCTTCGCGTTGATACGCGTTGCGAGTATCGATGATTTTAGTTGGAATGAATAATACCATATCTATGTAAGCTTGCTTGTCGAATCGCTAACTATGTTGGCTTTATACAATAGCAACCAAAACTTGTTTGAAATCTTCATCAGAAATTAATTTTGCCGAGTACATATCAACTAATACTTGCTTAAGTTCTCTAATCAGACTGGGGTTGTCATTTCCGAGCATGACTTCCCCTTTGAGTTTCATGTACTCTTGCTTGAGTACATCCCGAGGATCTTTAAGCGGGTCACGTAGAGCATGTTGAGTATGCGTGATGCGAAGAAGCTCGTGAAAAACGCGTTTATCATCCATATTCATCGAGTCGTACAGTTGCTGATTGATATTGCCATCGAATATAAGCGATTTAATCAGCTGAGATAGATCATTGCTGATCTTTCGTTGAGGGCCAACCGTGCTGCGATTTGGGTATACAACTTTAAGTAAGCCATCATTGAGTTTTGGGAGATGCACGAACTTGGTTCCAATTCGTTTGTAGGCTAACGAACTGTAAGTGCCTGTTCCTTCAAGTTGGGCAAGATTGTATCCTCGATTCGAGTGATATTGGATCGGGTTGCCTTCCTTATCTTTGAGATTTTTGGCTACATATCCAGCGCCTCTAAGGCCGCGTCCTGTGGCAGGTGGTTTCATCTCTAGATCAGCCACTTGCATCGGTTCATCGCGATCAACCGTGAATCCATACATAGTTAGAGTCGATTTGACATCCCTAAGATTATTTCTGAATTTTTGCTCATCGATTTTATTAGGAAGCTGTTTATAGTATTCAATAACAGAGTATAGATAGAAAATTAAATCTTGGAAGGTTGCTAACCAGTTGATACCAAGCTTTTTGACTACATCATCAGTGAGACGCGAATCGCTGCTACTAATCGCAGGCGGATTCTTCATCTTATACACATTGGCATCCGCGTCAAGGTAATATCCTGATAACTGCGAAGTGCCTTTTTTATTACGCGCAGATGGAGGAATCATCACCCTGACCAGCCATGGATTGAGTCGATAGATATTTCGCACATTATTGCGCGCATCGCCGATGGAATTCATCATTAGCTCGTTAGGAGCACCAACTCGACTCAACTCTAGAATATTCTGACGCTTCGTCTGAATATCGATTCCGGAAACAGCACTATCCTCTAGCTGGCGTTTATTGGGAGGGCCCCATTCGCTTTTAAACCATACGTTTTGTTAATATCAAAAGCTTTCTGCTGCTGTTGTTTATCGTAAAGCTCGATCATTCGATTGATAGCAGCTCGCTTGCGTTCGTCTGCACTAGCTTCGGTAGCAGGCGGTTCGCCAGGAAACGCCACCATACCTTCGAGCCCATCGGAGGGGACGTTTTTGGGCATAATACCTTTAGATATCAACATTTTTTCGAAATGATGTGTAGTTGCCACCCAGTCGATTTCATTCATCAAATCATATAGAAGATCAGTTCTTACTGGTCTTCTATCACTTGTTTTGAAAAGACTCATATCATTTCCAATAAAATATGTCGTGGGTCGCTTTTTTGAAACGGCAACAAAGATCGGATTGAGATGCCATGTTTGAATTTCAGGGTATTTCTGAAACATTTGCGCGAGACGCGCTTTTGCCATTGATTGATCAGTAGTAGTCGATGGTGGACTAAGAGGAGCTGGCATTGCTGGAGCAGCACTCAACACGGAATCTACTCGCATTCTATCAGCGCTTGAGAAGCCTTGGGACCCTGTATCAACAGCTGTATCCGCCGATGCCTCGGACGGAGTTGAGGTTACTGGAACAGAAGCTGTAGCGGTGTTTGTGTCTACAGTTGCTGTAGATCTGGGCGGGATGCTAATATCCGTTTGTGTGTCTGTTCCATATGTTGGCTTTGGAAATTGAATCTGATACGCTTCGTTATCTGCAGCCCACGTTGTCTCCGCATATTTGTTCTCGAGATGACGCTCAATCGCGATTTCGCGTTCAGCCTCGCGCAATAGCTCTTGTCGTTTGCGTTCTCTCTGAGATAGACTAGAAAAGGATGGGAACATGATTGCTTTATATGAATGTGGCGATCGTTTGATTAAAAAAAATAATAAAGAGCTGATGCTCAGACATGATCGAAGGTCGTGGAGGCGCAAGCCTACGAGATCAAGATCTCTTCAGCTTGCTGAACCTGCCAAGGCTGAGGGTCAGCGACGGGCGATGCCCGAGGTCGACAGACCTTCGGGTAGAACCCCGAGAGGCCTGCCTCTCCCCTTGCGCCCAGGCGCTAAACTACGATTCGTAAAGATTTAGCAAGGATCTTGGCTGTATATATTTATTAAAAATTGTGTTTTGCTGTCGCTTTACCCTTTCGGGACATGATCGGTTTTGGTTGTTCCAGCCGTTAATCGTGTACTTATGAACTAACTCATTCCGCCTCTTAAGCATTCTGTCGTAGGCAGATTGTGCCTCGTCAATTGGAAGATCAAACAGCGTCTCAATTTTATCTTTATGTTTAGGATCGTCAATGATATCTCGAAATGATCTACATTGACCTCCAATATGCATCAATTGCAACTTTAAGTAATCTACATATTCGATATCAAGCAGCTTATTATGAAGATCCGTAGATATTTCTATATATCGACGGATGCGCTCATGCAGCCTTGCTAGTTCCTTTTTGTACATGGTAATTTTTGCATCTTTGTCATGCTGTTTGCAGTATGATGTTTTCTGAGCTTTGCGCGAACATTGCGTGTCATTATTAGTGATTGCTTTGCACAATGTTGTTAAAACCATGACTTCTACTATGTATATAGATAAGTAATAAAATATTTTTGAAAAAAAATCCGGTATCATATATATAGAACGAAGTTTCCAAAAGATACTCGTTCTAGTATCCAGACGAACTTCATTCGTCGACTCGCCAACGGTGTTGGCTCTAAGATGGATGTTAATCTTGAATTCACCGAAGACCCATTTGATGATGGATCTGTATATGATAACAAGACGCTACTAGAAGATATTTCTAAGATAATTCCCAAACGTAAGGCCGTTCAAGAAGGAATATTCAGACCCAAAATCAATTTGACCTCGTCTAAGCGTGATTTCAAGCGACCGCGTCCATTTGTAAAAATATCACGTACTGAGCTATAGCTCACTCGATTTATTTTTTTTAGCGTTACTTGCGCCAGTAAGCTTCCTCAAGTGTAGATCGTTTATTTTTATTAACAAGTCGCAAATTATCTTGAATCTCCCAAGTTGGTTCGTCATATCCTTTCCATTTAACTGAATATTTATACTTCCCATTTCGCATCTTTTCATGATCCAATATCTTCTCAGCTTCCCAAATTTCTTGATTATCTAGCGGCGCGTCCGCTATCTCCGCTTTCACGATTTTCAAATCGTTTACAGGTTTGTAGAGAATATGATTGTTCTTCGATCGAATTCTTATTTTCAACCCATCTAAACCAATCACCTCGTAAGTAGTTTTTGAAAATTTGATTCCTTCTTTATCGAATGGCGTTTTAGATTTTAATCGATATCGAACAATTGAACCTTCGGGAATGCCTTTTTGAACTTGCTTTACAACGCGTTTATTATAAGCAACTTCATCTATCATAACTTTTCCTTTCATTTCAGTAGGCGTTCCGTTGATTGATGAATGATATGACGTGCTGTAATTTGAGATAGCTTCATTCAAAATTTTCTGAGTAAGCTTCTTAAATTTTGTAAAATCCTTCATCTTGGTTAGTATTGCCTTTATCGTTCTGATGAATCGATCTATTTTGCCAAGTACTGTGTGATCACCAACAAAAGCATTTCCGTGTGAGATATGTTTCTGATCAAGAAGCGTTTCGACTTTACTGTTAATGAATTCACTTCCATTATCTGACATTAATGCTGTAACTTTATTATTTGAAATGAAGTCTTCGATAGCCTTTTTAACAGTATCAGCTTGTTTGTTTTTCAACAATTTAGCATATCCAATGCGACTGTTGATATTTACAGAAATCAAGATCGGTTGCTTAGCCCAAAACGCCAAATCCATTTGCCATTCGTTAGGATTATTTGAAGCAATTTTGAACTCAGGAAATTTTTGATTTCGATTTGAGAATCGTTGGATACTAGATTGCGTCTTATACCATTCATTCACTTGTTTTTTCGTAATTTTCTTATTAATCGCTTTGGCCTTTCGATAGAGCTTGTCAGCTCCAATAAAGCCTGTCTTCGAATCAAAATAGAGTTTATTTAGTAAAGCTTCCATTGTCTATATTTAGTTGAATGATACACTTCTTGTAAAGTTAGTTCTCTTTGAAACTGTTTGCGTCTTCGAATTGATATTGATAGAACATAGCTCACTGAGATCGAATGACATTGATTCACCGTTAAAAAGCTTCATGTATTTCTCATGAGGATTTGCTTCTAGTAGCTTCGATGGAATACCCTTCATGCGAATATGAAATCCTTCCACATCATTACCATCACACGCCAACTCGGCCAAGTAGCTTTTCTTGCCTAGGAAGATGCTCTCCTTGGCGTAGATATTGCCTTCAGATCCTTCAAGATTGAAATCAATGTGGAACTGTCCCATTTGTTTTCCAATCAACTCCTTGCTGTATGCGCTTTTGTAGGCTTCAGCGAGTCTAGGAACAGCATCGTAGTCAATCATCATTGAATCCGTGTCCTGGTACCAAATATTAGCGTTGATGTCTTCTGTTAAGCACATAACACGATTCATGATGTGCTTGCTTGAATCAAGGATCTGAATGCCAAGATGCACAGGGCTAAAGTGCTGCGTCAGTGCTTTGTGCTCTTCAAACAGAGCTAATTTATCACTGATAGGGGTTCTTGAAATCATCTTGTGAATGTTCTTGCGAGTATATTCATCAATCTTCTCTTGGCCTCCGCTAACGAATACTTTCTTCTTAACGATAGGCTTCATCAGAAGCTTGCCGTATGAAGAGTTCATCATCAGTTTTAATACATTTTGAAGGGGGTTACCTTCAGCTTTGTATTTTAGTCGAGCGTTAAACATCTTTCTAATTGTTTTAATGATTTGATCGTTGAAGCCCTCATTCCAGTAAACACCTTCGATAACAGTGTATTTGGCTTGCTGAAAACGTTGGATATCCTCAAGAGCTTGCTTTCCAACAATCATTTCTCTACCAACAATATCGTTAGTGAAGTTACGAGAGCCATTTTCGAAGTAGCTCAAAAGAGGAAAGTGTTGTTTTTTACCAATCGAATCAAAGCGAACCCTAGCTACATAGAAATCAGCGTCAGAGGGGATTGAGTCCTTGAAGAGCTTTGCCTTACCTCTAACGTATCCGTTTAATTCGCTCATTGCTGACGGATATAGGCTAACAGCATCGAAATCAGCAACCTTATGCTTGATGTGGTGCTTCTGATTATCACGTGTCATTACGCGTCCGCCAACGGTTGCTTGACGTAGGAAGCCGAGTAGTACCGAATTCATTTCATAGCAGCCATCAAAGCATCCTTCGTTATGTTGATACGCTAGAGACAATGAGGAAATACTGTGGAAACGATAAACATCAAGTTTGAATTCGCTATACACGAGCTTTCTGAATGCTTCAAAGCTTGATTTTAATACATCCACATCACGGTTGCAATAATGGGTAGCATACATTTCACAGTCAAATTTGCCATCTTTAATAGCTCCGATTTTTGTAGCATTAGCAATGAGAGTATCCTTATCTTTATATGAATCCAGATATTCAATCGGCCATTTAGATCTGAAGTTGTCTTTGTTGATCAAATTATGAGGAAAACACTCTTTTTCGAGTGAAATCGATTCTGTTGCTTCCTTGAACATCTCCGGCAGATTGCTTAGCCCTCCAGCTAGGAAAGACATTGAATCTTTGATCAGAATCTCACGCCCCTCATAGAATCCATTAGCCCTTTTAATTTTAGTGCCACAATCGATAATATTCGTATCCCTTGAGCTAAATGTCATGTGTTTTAAAAGGAAACGAGAATCGAATCCAGCATTGTATGCCCAAAGAAGATTGCAGCTTTTTTGAGGTAACGATTCTAGAAAATGTTTCCAACAGCCAAATCCGTAGATGTTTTTCGTTTTAGTGAAATTAGGTGTGGTGATACCATCTTCAAGCATCATAACATTGGCAATGCAATACGATACGCAGTATGGAACATGTAAATCATCCATGATCAGTGTTTCAAAATCAAAATATACGATGTTGAAATTTCGAACGTCATATAATTCTTTTGTCTTGCTATTATAAGCTTTAAATGGTGCTTGGCCAAGGTTTAGCTCTTTTCCTTTAACTCTACCAATTTCTTTGAAATTGTTGTCGTGAAAATCCGCCGCGTTCAAAGAACGAACTTCTTGATACTTGCTGTTAAGAAGGAAAGGCATACTCTGTTGAGTGATGGTTTTTAAGTGTGTATAGCGATGCTGGTAAAGATAACTGATAGCTTTATAGCTGTCTAGTAATTTGATTTTCTTGTCGTTAAAAACCACTCTACTCCCTTTCAGTCTGAAATCAGTTCGCCCGTGTTCTTTAACTAACTCAGGATGATCAAGTGAAGCTTTGGTTATTTTAGTTGGCAAAATAGCAAATAGATGCTCACCGACAGAGCCAAGCTTAATGCAATTTTCACTCTTTACTCCGTAAAAAGATGTCTCATTATTTGATCTGCCTGAATCCTTTCTAATGCGAAATTGCTTAACTGAGATGTAGAGATTGAAAGCTTTTGCTGTTTTCCTTATGAAATTGACAGTTGCGCCTGAGTTAAACATCGTTTGCGAGATCTGCTTAACAATCTTACAACTAACCCCGGCTTTATGAAGGGCAAAGAGAAAACAAGGATAGTTAATCGCTTTAAAATCTGGATCAGTTTCGGGGTCAAATGATTTAGAGTGGTTTTTAACGACATGAAAATCATTTGAATATACTTGAAAAGATTCGAGGTTGTAGTTTGCTTTTGTTAAGTATCGAAAGAAATTCTTTCGTTCAGAACGAGAACGAGGCGGGTTTGATAGCCATTCCGTTTCAACTGTTGTTGAAGGTAGAATATTCAATTCGATGTCAGCGCCTGAGCTATATTGATTCTCTTCATCAATAAATAGATTATCAATGTTAATCATACGATCCTGAAGGTGATACGTCTTCACAATGTTGCCGGTAGAATCTTTAAAATGAAGAAGAAGCTTCTTGTCAGCCGGTGAAACGATGTTCTTACGGATTTGGTTAAAACGGCTAAGTGA
Organism: Phytophthora melonis; assembly: GCA_024211575.1. Taxonomy (NCBI): domain Eukaryota; phylum Oomycota; class Peronosporomycetes; order Peronosporales; family Peronosporaceae; genus Phytophthora; species Phytophthora melonis. Next base: position 328,481 of record JAMXKT010000047.1, read on the forward strand.
TACATCAAATTTACCCGTTGTTTTGTTAATAGCTTTAAGTGCGGTTTCGTCGTTTTTAGCCTTAGATTTTTCAAGTATATTGAAGATGGTCCTGGCTTTCTTATTCTTATAGCCATTCACAATACTTTCCATTTTCTTGGTCGTCATATCCCAATGGATAATCAGATTTTTACTTTTAGCAAACCTGTACAGGTCGCTACGGTGCTTTTGCGCTTTCTTAAGAGCTGCTGTGATCGGCATTTTCAAATGGAAATGATACTATATAATATGATAATCTTTCGTTAAGATGAAAATTTCTCAACTTAGATTGAGAGATTATATAAATCTAGCCAAAAAAAAAGTTGGCCAATTATTCAATTTTCACATTTTGAGTACTTTCTTTGCTTGATATCTGACCTTGTTCTTTGAGCTAATCTCTTCTTTGTGCTCAATATCATATTTCCTTTGTTTAAGCAACCTAGCTTCGCGAGTCTTCTCATAGTATCTTCTATTTGTTTCGCGTCTTGCTTGAAGTCTCTGTTCATCATTTTCATAACGTGGCATCTTATTTATATTAATAAAAATATGTCTTAAGATCGTAATTCATATAAATGACAAAGTTTGTTTCTTGTTAATCTCAGATTATTGTAAAATTTCCAATAATCTGATTGCTTTCCAAATATTTCTACGAGTAATGGTACATTTGATTTATCTCTGCAAAATTGTTTTAACTCATACGTATCAGTTTCATCATAAAGATGTTTCTTTAGGTTAAGTTTCATCAACTCATACTTTTTGATTAATGAGTAACTTTCATAATCTGGTTTCATAGTAGCGACATCCTTTTGCAAGATATTTATTTTACTTTTTAGTTGCTTAAGTTCGGACTTCAATTTATCATTTTCGTTTCTTATAGCATCTGCTTCAGATTTAATTTTTTCATTGGTGATATTCTTTTTTTGGATTGTTTTGTTTAAATTTCTAAGCTCATCGCTTTTGTAATTAATTAGCATTTTTTTCTTATGGATATGACATGTATCCTTGGTTGGTGAAAGCAAACACTTCGATCCTTTAGAAGTTATGAAATTGCACATCTTCGTTGATAATATACTTTACTTTTTTATTTCTTAAGATAGTTTATGTAGAGATAATAAAAAGTATTTGCTAAATCAACGGATGCCATGTCAACTTGACGATTTAGCACTGCTAAATCAACGGTTGCCATGTCGACTTGACGATTTAGCTTCATGGGAGACTGCTAAATCAACGGCTGCCCTGTCGACTTGACGATTTAGCTATAGGGTGTTGATGTGATGTGACTCGTCTCAGAGTTACTTATAAGCATTAAAAAAAGTTACTCAAGCTTTAAATTTTTGATTCGCTAAAAATAATTCGAAATCTTTTTGCATATATTTATAAATAAGCACATCCCACTTCACTTTATCTCCCTTAGTTAAATGATTTTCGTCAAGATAATTAATAATTGATGCTAGGGAATCCATACCATTTCGTGAATAATATTTATACCAGTAGTCTACAGCAGCTATAGTTATCTCGTAAGGAATTAGATCTTTTTTAAAGTTCTTTTTATACAAATCAATCATTTGTTTTCCAATATTTTGGCCACGAAGAATTGAGTAGATATGTTCGATTAAGTCGTACTTATCTGTACCAATAGAGGATGTTAGCAAATTGGTATTTTACGAGTTGGGGACAAAGACACTCCACCAGCGCTGTCTATGTTCCTGAACTGGTAAGAGGGGAGTCGTATTAGTACGGAATCTCCCGATAAACTCGTAACGCTTTTTCACGAGACTCCAAGCCTTCTGATTGGCTCGTTAGTCTCATCCTGCATCTCCCCCTCGAGCACATGGCATGGCGCTTGCAGGTACAGTACGTGTAGCGCCGTGCCACCTCATCCAGTCCCATGCCCCCATCCGTGTGACGTCCTTGCCTCTCCCAGCGAGGCACACGAGGAGGATGACGATTCGGCTGCGCGTTTCAAGTCATAACGGCGTGTCGCCGTAGAGTAGGCAGTTATTGACCACAAAGAGCAGCATAAAGTAAAATAGGTTAGAGAAGTGATTCCGAGTTCCTGATCGTACTATTGGTTTGGACACGTCAACCTAAGAAGATGTACAGCGCATCGATACTGTAGCGGTTTATTCTATCGCGAGCGATGACGTCGAAAAATGTAGTGCTGTGCTGAGCGCGCGAATCTCATCCTTGGTGAAGCGGAAGTACCTCTTCCACCACGCATCGCTGTACTCCTCTAACTCCTGGAATGATCAGTGACTCGGGGCGCTCAGAGAGCAAAGCAGCATGTCATCGGATACAGGGATCTCGTGTCAGCAGGGCGGCCTCTATCGCTGGGAGTCAGTTGGATTTCGTAAACGGGCAGATACGAGAATGCTAACACTGTCGACGATTTCGTTTTAACTAAACACATAAAAATGTTGACCGTAAATTTGAGTCGTGAATTACGAAGTTGCTAACATCCTCTAATGGATACAATAAGGAATCCAACTCTTTGTTTATTTATAAAGTACTCATACGATATGCTTTTTCTTAACCTCTTAATGTAATCAATATTAATTTGGTTTTTTAGATCCATCTCAAGAACGTTTCCTCGGATAATGTATTCTACTACATCATCGTTTCTAACAAGAATGCTCATTTTATAATACGAAGTTATTATATTTTAAGATTTATTTCTTAAGATAGATTTTTTTATCTTTAAACAAAATTTTCCAATATTTGTGGTAGGTTGCTGAAGGTAGGTACCTTGGCGAATATTTTGTGAAGGTAGGTACCTTGGCAAATAATTGTGTGGCGCAAATGACAAGAAAATCTTAAAATGAGAAGTGGACACAATGACAAGGAAACCTTGGGGGCACAGTCCCCCGGGGTTTTCAACCCCAAGCGACCGCTTGACCCGATACTTAAGAAAAATAAGAGCTTTGAGGTAATATTTTTTATTGTCTTCCGGGCATGTAAATGCTTATTTTGAACATATTTATATGAGCGTTGTAAAATTTTAACTTTGATGGCGAAATGATAAAGAAGGTGAATGATGGATAGATATAAAGAAAAGTACGTGAAAAATACACACATATCAACAATTGAAGGAGAAACACTTTGTCGTGTTCTTATAAGGAGAGAAATAAAAAGTGGACACAATGACCCGTCTACAGTATATACTGTCACCGCCAAGATTGGAGCCTCAGTCAAGCCCTGCTTGACTGCATCGAAGGCCTGCTGACATTCAGCAGACCAAATCCACTCGGCGTCCTTCTTCAGGAGCTGTGACAGCGGGCGTATCACGCCCGCGTAGTCCTTCACGTACTTGCACAAGTACGTGACCAAGCCAAGGAACTGCCGCAGTTCCTTGACGCTCGTCGGCGTCGGCCACTCATTGATCACTCTGACCTTTTCAGGGTCAGGGCGGACACCGTGTTTCCCAACGAGACACCCGAGCACGGGTATCTCGCTCGCCCCGAAGATGCACTTCTTCAGGTTCGCGTAGAGCTTGTGCTTGCGCATGAGCGCAAGCAGCTTCCGGAGATGCACCTTGTGCATCTCAACGTCGCTCATCCCGTCCGCAGCCCGGCTGTGGACGAACACATCGTCGAAGTAGCTCGGTTCGAAGTCGCGCACCGAGCGCAACAAGTGCGTCACGCACCTGTTGAAGGTCGCAGGGCGTTCTTCAGACCCTGCGGCATCACTAGCCACTCCCAGAGCATGCCGCTTGGCGTGCTCACTGCCGTGAGAGGGATATCACTCTCACGCATTAGGATCTGATAGAACCCGTCGCGCAGATCAAGAGCACTGTAGATGGTGCTCTTGGCCATCGAATCAATGATAACATCTTTTCGCGGTATCGGTGTCTGCACCGGTATCGTCGCATCGTTCAGCTTGTTGTACGCATGAACGATGCGCCAACCGCCCTGTGGCTTCTTGACACAGAACGTCGGGGCACTGTGCGGGGACTTCGATTCCCGCACTTGTCCTGCCTTGCGACGACTCTCAAAGAAGTCGTCGATCGCCTTGACTTGTTCCCGCGGCAGTGGCCACTGCCGCGTGACACAGTACTTCGTGCCCGGCACGAGACCAATCTCGTGCTGAATGCCCTTGTCCTGCGGAAGCTCCGCAGGAATCGCTTCCGGAAGCACGTCCGCGTGCTCCCGTAGAATCTCGTAGAAGGGGCTCGCCTTAAGCGAGTCCCAGCCTTGCTCTTCAAAGCGCTCCTTCTTGGTCTTTGCACTGAGAGTGTCCTCACTCTCAGTGGTGCTCTCCATAAAGAACTGCCTCAGTTCTTCATTCTCGCTCTTCGTTCTCTCGGCGTCCGAAAGAATGCAAATCTGCTCGATGCGTCCATCGTGCAGGTCACGCGCGAAGCGCTTCCAGCTCATGACTGGAAGTGAACTCAACTCCGACGCTTGCGTCGGAGGATTAGCGAGAGTCATCTCCCTGTACCGGAACCCGGCACAGGTACGCGTCAAGACGTTCAACGTCTCGACGTTCGGCTTCTCAGCCTTCGTCTGCCCGGCGGACATCTCCTGTAGCGTCTCGGCCCCGGGCCGAGACTTGCGCAGCGATCTTCGTATGCGCCGTCTTCTTGTCTTGCGGAGCCCAGCTCCGCATGGTCCTTGACCTCGTCCAGGCCCAGCCGTGGACGGGTGTTCTTCTTTATTCCGCCGGCGGGTACTTCCCGCGGGCGAGCGACTTCAAGCCCGGCTTGGTCGCCCGGCGCTTCGTCGTGCAGCCCGGCTGCACGACAGCATGCAAGTTTTTCCGGTGCGGAACGTTTGCAACCGTCCGCACCGCCTGCAGCGTCGGTTCCCGGAACCGACACGCCATCTTCACCTCGACGCCTGTTATTGGCGGAGCCCTTCATTGCAAAGAGTGCGTCGACTCCCGGAGTCGACGCGAAATGTCTTTTCGCAGCGTCGGTCCCCGGAACCGACGCGACTTCAATACCTCGACGCCTGTTATTGGCGGAGCCCTTCATTACAAAGGGTGCGTCAACTCCCGGAGTCGAAGCGAAATGTCTCTTCGCAGCGTCGGTTCCCGGAACCGACGTGACTTCAATACCTCGACGCCTTCCATTGGCGGAGACCCCCATTACGGAGGGTGCGTCGGCTCCCCGAGCCGACGAATCAAATCCATCTAAGCCATCGACTCCCGGAGTCGACGACGTTCCATCACCTTGGCCCTTATTATTGGCCAAAACTGATCCAATCACATTCGCGTCAGCCTCCACGGCTGAGGCGTGTGACATGATTACGTCATCCGCGTCCCTTCGGACCGGAGACACGTCCACAATCAGATTCGCGTCAGCCTCCAAGGCTGAGGCGTGTGACACATATTCGTCATCCGGGCCTCTTGAGGCCGGAGACTCATTCTGATTCGCTGAAATGTTTGTGTCGATTTCCTAAATCGACACATTTTCTCCTTCAGCCGACGCTTGCTGCTCTTGCGCGCGCGTTTGCGCGCGCACAGGGCGTTCCGGGACAGCGGCGCTAGGCGCTGTCTTGACTGGGGAGTCGCGCGCACCTGTCGGTGCGTGCGTTGCGGTAACAGGGCCATCGCTCACTGTTCCGCAGTCGCGACCGAAGCGCACGAGAGTGCTCTTCTCCCAATCGATTACCGGATCATGCCGTGCAAGCCACGGCATGCCCAACACAATGTCAAACTTATCGTCCAGGTCCAGGACGATAAAGGTTTCGACAAACTCTTGACCTTTATACATGAAGCGCACGCGTACCATGCGCTTCTCGGTCCTGACGACGACACCCGTCGCCAGTCGTACCTCCAACATACTTCGAGGTATCTTTAAATCCTCGAAGTCAAGCCTTGATAGACTTCGCAGTCGAGCAAAGTTATTCGACGCGCCCGAATCAACCAAAGCACGACAAGAGTTGCTCTCTCTTTTCGACGACACGTTCAAGATGACAAGATTTGGTTTGTCATCATGCATTTTACAGTGAGAAGGGTCCTCACTGGGGGCTGCAGTCCTCAGTGTCGCATGTCCGAGTTGGACACGCGTGACGGCTTCACCAGTAGGGCGCCCCGCGCCTACTGGTTTCCAGCGTTTTTTGTTTCTCCGCGACGATGCCCAGCATCGCCGCGTCTACCACCATCTCGGTGCACGGGTGCCGTGCACTCTCGGGCATAGTGACCGATCCTTCCGCAACGGAAGCATCGTAGATTGCTTCCTTGTTGGCGTTGATAGCCAACAGCCGTTGCATTCGAGAGGTCCATTGGTTCCGGACCTCTCGCCATCGCGACCGGAGGTGGTTGCAGCCTCGGCGCATTCGCATGCAGTTTAGCCTGCCTCAGACTAAACTCCTCCTGCATCGCAAGAGTGATCGCAGCTTCGAGAGTATTCGGATACTCACGGAAGAGATAGGTCTTCACAGGCCCATCTCTCAATCCCTTCATGAACGTGACGACCTTGGTCGCCTCGTCAATCGGGTTGGTCACGATGTTCGAGACCAAGTACCGTGCTCTCTGGGCGTAAGCATGGACATCATGCTTACCTTGCTGCAGGTCGAGGAACTCCGCCCTCGACCGGAACTCATTTTGTGGGGGCTCAAACGCTCGTCTGAGCTCCTCCTTGAACGCTTCGTACGTGCTGAAGCACGTAGGATCTGAGAGTCGGCGTCCGTACGCCCAACTCCTCGCTCGTCCGCCAAGACAGGACATGGCGAACGCGACCTTCGACAACGGGTCGACGATACGTCGAGCCGCAATGGCAGTGTCGAGTTCGACAAGCCAACGGAGGAGAGGCTCGCCCTCTCTTCCTACATAGTTGCTCACGTTGAGTTTCAACGATTGCATGCGTGGTGTCGTCCCCGACGGCACCGCGGTAGAAGGCAGCAGCGTCGCGCTGCTCCTTCAGGATGAACCCCAGAGCAACACCATGTTGCTCTGTCGGCGTTAGCGTACGCAGCATCGCAGCAACTGCCGCCTCCCCAATGACTGTTGACAGTCGTTGGAGTGCCTCCCACTCTGGATCCGACAGGTGGGGACAGTCAGCGCGTGCAACATGGGTTGCAGGCGTCGTGGAGCTTTCCATGGGCACCTCGGTATCCATGGAAGGTTCTCGGCTCCGTGTTCAAGCGGTGACGTACTAACTCAACTTTGTCGGTCGTTGGACGGACTACAAAGTGCTACCAGGTGTAGTGGGCCTACCTCGGCTCACTACAACAGCTTACACGAGTGCGCACGTGTATGAGGAAGCGTAGGTTTCTTTTACTTGAGTTAAGTATACTCGAGGTCCACGAGTATACTTTAAACAAGATAAAGACTCTAAATAGCTGATTTTGGTAAAGATGAGAACTGTTATTTGTGTCTTATGTTTCTGACTTCCTCTAAATGTAATATTCTAAGTTGGGAATCTGCCAACGGCTGGTTGGCAGAATTCCTTTGCTATGCATGTCGCTCAATGGTTAAAAGATGCTGCTTTCAACCAATAGGAATCCTAAATGTCTATGGACCACCCGTCGTGGTGATCGTAAATGAATGTGGCCCTTGATGTAACGTACACCAAGTCCGAGGAAGTGTTTGAACCTTTAACAGACATCGCGTCTGTTAGAGTTGCAAGTGGCTGTAGCCACTTGGGCGTGTAACCCCGTTACACAAATCCTCGATGAACAACCTTCTTTGGCGATCCTTGATGAAACGCCGTGATTACTCGATGATAAGCCCGTCCCAGCAACTACCCAGGCTTCACTATGCGGCTGAGCTTCGTCATCCTCGTGGTCATGGCCACTCGCCTCGCTAGCTGCGACGCCGTACCGGCGTCGGAGCTAACAAGCTTGACGATCTTCTGGCGGACCTGGCAGACGCCGAGGCTAACACGCTGGCTACCGTGGGTAAGTTCGACACTGACCTTTTGAAGAAGATCGACAACATCTCGGGCGCCAGAGCGAGAATCAACCGCTGGAAGGAGGCTGAGTGGGATCACCTATGTTGCTACCATCCGCAAGCGGGACTACCCCAGTCTCTCTCTACAAGGTGCCGAGTGGAAGACCTGGAAGCTGTACGCAGCTCAATACCTGCGCCAGTACCACTCGCTCAACCCCACTGTGTAAGGGTGCTCGCATCGAAGACGATTAACGGTTAGATATTAATCGGGTCGTCTGTGGGTCTGGTAAGGCCGAGGGTCGGGCATGTATATTTCGCTGGTCTTTCTCTGGTCAGTCTGATCAGCAGCCCAACCCGTAAAATACTCGTAAATTACTGCGCATAGTAAACTGCAGTAAAGGGACCCGCGAGTGCCGGCGACTGTCATCTGGCAATATTATACAGCAAGTTCACCAGAGAAGGAGACGGATTGATTGATCGAGTAACTCGGCCAGGCGCGGTGTCTAGAAGGAAAAAAAATATCGGGTTGCAGCGCTCGCCTTCGCTCGCTCGCGCAGACACACCCCCTCTTGATCGGCGGGTGCTGGTGACCGGCGAGCGCATTGAGGGAGCCTCGCGCTCGCCTTCGCTCGCTCTCGGCCATATTTCTCCCATTTTGGCCTCTAAATGAGTGCGCATTTGCCTAGGCTACGCCCACTGGGGATAGTTGATACACTACAGTTCATCTACTGCTAGATCAATGTAGTAAGTCACCAAGGCTGACTAATCCATATTTCCCTGCTATGGGTATGGGTCGGGCATGAAAGAAATAATATATTTGCTGTAAAATATTCACGGATCTGGATATGGGTCACACTGACCCTCGGCCTTAGTAAGTGTAATAGTACTAGACACGCACATGTTGCGTTACAGCTCAACATGTGCGTGTCTAGTACTATTCCACCTATAGGTTAGGCACTTTTTAAGGCTGCATCGTCAGTGGGCTGTCTTTCGCGTCGTCGCCTACGAGTACATACGCTGTTCGTCGTAAGGTGCTGTAAAGGCATTAGTACAAGAGGAAGAGGACCGACCGCATCAAGCAAATGAACCCCCAATTGCGGCACTAGCCTCAGCGCGTTTCTGGGTAGCGTCGCTGCGCAGTCAGCTGTCCCCGGATCTCCTGGTGGCAAGGCAATCGACTTATTCGAAGTTCTTACCTGTACCCAAGAACTGGAGAACAAATATGCCGACCTCACTTCATTCTCAACGAAATGTGAGACGCCAACGTCCTTCGGTAAGCAAAGCGATTCCGCACCTCGTCCTCGATCACCTTTGTGCCGAGTGTAATCGACAGAGCTGTCGAGGATGGAGACTAGCCAGAGTTCATTTCATTTTTCAGGTGAGGTGTATTGTGTTCATATAGAGCTACCCTGCCCTAATGATCTCTAACATCCGCAGCCGACCTCCATTCCGTTGTCAGCTGATTGTTAATCCGTCTCTTCCTAAGGATGACCAGTCCTTCGGCTCCGTTCTGATAGACCAGGTACCCCGATCTGCCATTCGCTGAGGTCATGCGGCACATTGCGGAGTGCGCCATCCCAACATCCCGACGGGAAAGTCGTACCGTCCGAGCTGACCCGGCGGCTCAGCTTGGTGTCCATAGCAAGTTTTGCGAGGGTATCCGCCGTTCGCGATAATGATGTAGCCAGAGTTCATGAAAAGTCTTCGGCAATGTGCTGGGTGTTGGGCTTCTACTAGCGGCGACTGCAGGTAACATCCTGCGCGCACAGCTCCGAGCAGCGTCCCCCAACCAGAGCAAAGTCTGTGTCTTGAACAAACGTATCCTCGAACCTGCCCGTTGACGAACCGGACCGGACGATGTTGCAACGCTGTCTAAAACGCAACCCATAATCTCATTCGAAGGTTTTAAGCGGGTCAAGCCCCTGTTGCTGAAATCTTACACAATTGTACCCGCCCCCCGTCCAAGGTCTCGGAGATTAATGTAGCCATGTCATACGCTGCCGGAGCGAATTTACCCGCACCGATGCACATGCTCTAGGCTACCACAGCGATGCTAGTGGCTCAACTCCGACAGCGGGGGACGCGGAGAGGCAGTTCCTGTCCTCACCGGTCTCGAAGATCTTTTTCGGGAAGCCCCTGACCGCAGCAAGGTCAGTGCAGACACCACGCCCACTTCCGACACATGGGTACAGGCATTAATTTTTGAAGGCAAATGTATTAGCGCAAGTGATCAAATTCAAGGATCCTACACTTGCAGCGTAGAAAGTCGAAGAATAACTTCACCTACATTAACATCTTGTCCGTAGCTGCAGCTCGTTTCACTTTTAGGCTTGTCCTTGGGGTCTAGGTAGCAGATTCCAGTATGGCGGAAACAGTTCTTGATCGTGTCCTTGCTTGTTAACTCACGCCAGATCTCGTCGCTCTAGCGCATAGCTTGGAGCTAATCGATAGCATAGGGGTCTTGCTTGATGGTGCTGGGCTCGCGCAGCTTGTCGTAGACCCAGTGGAGTTGCTTCTTCTTGTAGGCCACCTTGAATGACGCGATGATGCCCGCATCCATTGGCTGAAGGTATGCTGTCGTGTTCGGCGGGAGGTGCTGCACGGTCACATTTGTTAGAGCGAGGTCGCCGACATTGTGGGAGGAAGCGTTATCGAGCAGTAGCAGGATAAAACGGCCGGCAGCGCGCATTTGCTGGTCAACACCGCGTAGCCATTCCTGGAAGATGACACGGGTCATCCAGGCCTTCTTGTTCGCCATGTAGTTGAAGCCGAGGTCTTCTGCAGAGTGCTTGTTGAAACAGCGCGGTTTCTTGGCGTGGTCAAGATAGAGAATGGGTAGGGCGTCTGTACCGTCAGCATTTGCAGTCATCACAAGCGTGATCCTTGTCTTCTTTTTCTTCACACCGCGCATCTTATTGGTGCAAATTGAGCGCGTCGGGGCCGTAGCGTAGCATAAGCCTGTTTCATCCCTATTATAAATATCATGGGGTGAAAACAACTCTGTTACCTTTTGTATCTTTTGCAGACCTTTTTGAACGGCGTCCATGTCGACGGATGCCGCTTCGCCATGTCGAACTCGGTGCCGCAGCTTGTGTCGGCGCATGAACGCTGTCAGTCAGCCGTTGGAGCAGTTCAGGTCCCAAGCGTCGCACACCTGACCTTGCAGCTCTTGAGCCTTCATGGTAATTAGCTCCCGTGACAGACAAATATTGCGGCTCTCTAGATCGAATATCCATGCAGCAAGGCGCTTCTCCAGGTGAGGTGAGGTCACCTGTGTGGGCTTGCGCTGGTCGTCGTCGCCGTACGTGTTGTGCATGATTGTCTCCGCGTTCTTCAAGATGTCACTGATTGTGTTTCGGGCAGGTATGGAGCGCAGCTTGAACTTCTTGGCCACCCACGCAGCCAACGCGGCTTGTGTCATGGCCAGGCTGGCCTCGTGCATCTGTATGACAGCTCTCTTGTGGGCAATGGTGAGCCAGCGCCCCATGGCTGCGTTGCTTGCGGGGCACGTTCTAAAGTGAGCACCAAAAGCTGCAAGTACTACGCGAAGAGGCCTCAGAGCCTACCATTTTCCCGAAAAAATAAAGCAAGGTCAGTAGCACGCACATTAATGCGGAGGTAGTCGCAGCTGTGGAGAAGATGCCGATTGTGAAAAAGATGGAGACTGTTATGGAGAGGGAAAAAACGCGTTTCTTCAAGAAGTTGAGCAAGAACCCCGAATCGATCCAATAATTCGATCGGAGGAGGAAGGAGCTGCTCTATTAGACTATGACTCAGGGCTTTGCCTATATCCGGGCGCCAACGCGTACTACCACCCCATGCTGAGCCTTGCAGGTGTTATAATTTTCTTAATGGTCCTGAGGCAACAGCTTGCCAACCGCGTAGCCTGCGAGCCATAGCATGAACAAGACGACTCCACCGGCCGCAGCCAGCAAACCCAACACTATAGTCTAGCGCATCCAGTTTGGTCGGGTTATTGCCTGCAGCGGATCGAAGCTGTTTGACGTTGTTGTTGGTGACCTTGACGTTGTTCTTCTCCATCGCCGCAGAGATCTTTTTGCAACCTGAGGGTCTTTCGCCAGACGATGGCTCGGACCAACAGTGCGCTCATGATGAGCATGGGCACCGTCAATATATGGGGGTTCTGATGAGTAGGATTGATGACCCATCAGCAGAGCAACTTACCTAAGGTATCGCGCCCGGGGAGAGGGCATTGAGTCGCTAAGCCACCACCGAGTTTGTTGATTATCTTAGCGTCTGGCAACCACATCCGCAAGCTGCTTCAACGCTTGGTGCTTCCGCGACGGCGCCAATGTTGACATCCGCGCTCGAGTTGGCTGCTGCGCTCTTCTCCCACTCGGGAAGCCCGCTGCACACGTCGTAGGCGGGTGAGAACCCCCACATATTGACGGTGCCCATGCTCATCATGAGCGCACTGTTGGTCCGAGCCATCGTCTGGCGAAAGACCCTCAGGTTGCAAAAAGATCTCTGCGGCGATGGAGAAGAACAACGTCAAGGTCACCAACAACAACGTCAAACAGCTTCGATCCGCTGCAGGCAATAACCCGACCAAACTGGATGCGCTAGACTATAGTGTTGGGTTTGCTGGCTGCGGCCGGTGGAGTCGTCTTGTTCATGCTATGGCTCGCAGGCTACGCGGTTGGCAAGCTGTTGCCTCAGGACCATTAAGAAAATTATAACACCTGCAAGGCTCAGCATGGGGTGGTAGTACGCGTTGGCGCCCGGATATAGGCAAAGCCCTGAGTCATAGTCTAATAGAGCAGCTCCTTCCTCCTCCGATCGAAATATTGCAACTTTATAACACGCTTTTGAAAGAAAAAGCTCAGCATTAAAAAAAATTTCTCCGAGCAAATGTGTCGCTACTGCGGTGCGGAGGGAGGGGTAAGGATTGCGCTGCACTCCTTGCGTTTTCGCAGCTTGCCACAGGCAAGCGAATGTCTCTTTGTGAACAAAATGCCTCCGTCCGAACGGAGAAGCTGGATGCGTTGATCGAGCATTCGAATCTGATGCGGCCGGCACGGGATTACTCTCACCGCCGAAGTGCAAGATTCAGAGGTGCGCTGTAGGCGCTTTAGATCTATTACTAGTAGTGTATGGGGCCCGAGATTCGACAGCAGAGCTCCTCTGCTGCCAACCAGTCTCGCAGTGATAGCAGTCTTTACCTCTAAGTCTCAAATCTCACTCTTCAATTTGCCTCGCAACTCAAACATCGCAACAAACAACACTACAACAACCAAGCTTCGCCTCGCACTACTTCTTCAACCTCCACCCTTCCTCGCCGCGCCGTGCCCAAACACAACATTTGGTAGCACTTGCTCACGGTCCCCGAGGGATTGTATGAACCACACACATCGGACCGAATATCGTGTGGTGCACACCAAGAACCAAGTTGAAGTCGGGGCTGCGCTGTGCCTTTGTGCCCGCAGAGCTGTGAGAAGCAAGCCCCTGGAGAAGGAAGTTGCGCTGTGCCGTCGAGCCCGCATACAGCGCTGTGCTGAGAGCCCTCTGAGCGTCAAGTCATCATGGACGCGAACGTTGCTGCCCAAGTGTTGGTAGAGGTATCTTCCGTGCTGCGCAAGCAGCAGGAGTTGATGGAGAAGATCGAGAATAGGCCACCTACAGAGCGGCGCGTGGAAGGCATTTCCATGCCACACTATGGTGGCTCGCTCGGCGAAAGCCTCGAGCTGTTCCTGGACCAAGCCAGGCTTTTCTTTGAGGCCAAGAACATCGACTACACGCATGAAGATAATCGCAAGCGTGTGCTGGCCATCATGGTTTCTAACCTAACGGGCCAAGCTGTTGCGTGGTACATCACACAGCAGCATGAAATTGCCGACATCACGGCGCTTGCAGCAGCGCTGCGCCGCGAATTCATTCCGCCGGATTTGCAGGAGCGTTTACGCGACTCGCTCTACCAGCTGAAGCAGCGTGAGTGTCGCGATCTGCATGAATACGTCACCAAGTATCGCCAGCTCATCAGCCGAGTCAAAGAGTGAGCTGGACAAAATCACGCTCTTCACGCGCGGTCTCGTGTCCCAGACACGCGCCGAAGTGGTGTACCGCCGGTGCAGCAGCGTGCACGAAGCTGTCAACGTGACTATGGAGTATGCTCGTGCCCATTCTATCCAGCTACATGGAAACCGCGGATCTTCCCGATCGGTGTTTCAGCGCGCCAATGAAAACCGAGGCGTTGGTAGCTTCGGTCGTAACCCGAACCGCACGCCAGCACGAGAGCCACAGCCTGAGCCCATGGACATAGGGTACGGCCGAGTGATCTCGAGGGATGAGTGCCAGAGACGCAACCTGTGCTTCTTTGTAAGGAGCCAGGGCTTCCGGATGGCCCAGAGCCGAAAGCGCAGCGTGCAGCGAGGACCACCCCGTCAAACCTCTCACCAGCAGCAGAGCTATCAGCGCCAGCGCGACGCGCGTACGCCTCGCGGAAATGACGGCTCCATGGCTGCCCCAAACCATCGTATCCATTCCTACGAGGAAAAGGAGCCAGAGGTCGAGACAGAGCTCTTTGAACGGCTAACAATCAACGCAGCTGGGATAAGAAGTTCCGACGGTCAAGACCAAGAATCGAGGGCGAACCAACTGCTGGTCAAGAAGGGCAAGGTGAACGGCACTCCTGTGAAGATTCTGCTGGATTTTCGTCGGTGTATACGTCAAGCTCGCAAGCGCCTCAAGCGCACCTACCGACAGAAGCTGGCTAGGCTGTTGCGCCAACTGCGCACAGCTCTAGCTGAGGAACGTGGTGAAGGTAGCGCCATGGCCTTAATTACTGCGCGTATGGATGCGCTAACACTGGGAGATACCGGGCGAGGATCGCGAGTGGACAAGATTAAACGGGCCATCGCAGAGTTAGGGATCGAACGCGGCAAGAAGAAGATGACGCATTTATTTCGAAAAAGTGCGTGGCACGAAGGCATGACGACGCATGCATTGTTCCAGACTACCTCGACGAAGTTTACCGATAACGCTGTACCCACTTTAGTGCCAGGTGCGGGGCTCCCTCAACGTCCCATACATGACAAGGCGGACACGTTTGCGGACGCATGGTCTCCAATATTTAACCAAGAGGAGGCATCTGCGGAGGCTATTACTGATGCCCTCAAATGGACGGAAGATCATCGAGTGACTGATGACTTGCTCAATGCTGTGGCTGCTGACATTACCGAGTCTGAAGTCTGTGCTGCTATTGATGCCTGCCACGCTGGAAAAGCGTGCGGCCCTGACACACTCGGCAATGACTGGTACCGCGACTTCAAGGCGCTCCTTGCTCCCATCCTGACTACTTTGCTTAACCTTTGGTATCGGGCTGGTGTTTTTCCGCCATCTTTTCTGGAGGCTGACATTTTCTGTCTAAAGAAGAAGGGGGATCAATCGAATCCGCTAAACTACCGGCCGTTGGCCTTATTGAACTCGGACTACAAAATTTTCACTCGAATCCTGGCTACTCGGGTGAGTAAAACGCTACCAGGTCGCGTCCACCATCACCAAAAGGGTTTTGTGCCTGGCCGACAAATCCATGACACAATTGATCTGTTCGCAGCCGCACAGCACATGGCGAACTTGGGTGAAGAGCAGCGCGAATCTCTAGCAATCTTACTCGATTTTCACAAGGCTTACGATTCTTTGGGAAGACGATATCTAATTCGAGCACTTGAAGCGCACGGGTATCCCGCTCAATTTGTCCGTGCTATTGCACATGTGCACGACGGTACGCGTGTGCGCTTTTTGGTCAATGGCCGTAGATCGAGATGGGTCCCGGTCACGACAGGTATACGTCAAGGCTGTCCTCTAGCGCCTTTACTATTCATTCTGGCGTTGGATCCATACTACAGAGCAATTGAGTCTGCCAAAGGGCTTCGAGGGATACAGCTCCGAGCGGCTGAGCGGGAGATCGAGTTACGAGTCGGCGGGTACGCGGATGATACTGCGGCCTATCTGGGATCACCAGCTGAAATCCCCCAGCTACTCGCTATTACGCACAGGTTCAGCACAGCCAGTGGGCTCAATGTGAACGAAGCGAAGACGGTTGTTATCGCGCTACATTCTGCAGGACCGCCTCCAGCAACTCGGCTACCCGGGGATCTCCAGTTCCAAGCAGTGACTGACTTCACGAGGTATCTCGGTGCACAAGTCGGTAGCAGGTGTTCGACCGACTTCACCTGGCAGACCACAGTGACTCAACTGAAGGCGAGACTGAGGCTTGCTTCTATTAAATCACTGACCGAGGCTCAACGCGCTCTTGTAGCTGCCGCTGTCGTTATCCCGAAAATCACCTTCATTGCCCGGCATGCTTGGCCGACCGCGAAACAGGTGCAGGACTTACAGCGCTGCATTCGTAATTTTGTGTGGTTCGGTGCATTTGAAGGCAATGGGTCTTTTGGGCGAGCATGGATTGCTGCAGACATTGCAAGCCTCCCTCGTTGCCACGGCGGACTCGCTATCCCACAAGTCAAGCTCGAACTACTTGCTCTGGCAGCGACCGAAGTGGCTCGCTGGGCGCTTTCCAGTGACGAATCGGTGCTTCTTGTTGGAGCAATTCTCCGGCAACTGGGGTCCATGGACGCCGGGGCTACCTACATTTCAGTCAGCAATTCGGCTAGGACCCCCCTAACCGGACAATTCCCCTCTTCATTTTGGGATGCGGGGAAGGCAATGTTGGCTACAACTGGACTCGAGCAGCACTCAACGCCACCTACAATGTTGGTTGCCCCGTTGGCCAGCTTGATCAGAGCAGTACTCCCTGCCTCTGACGAATGGCGGGACGGATCGTGCCTTATTGACGTCCGTCAATTGAAAGGGCCAGTGACTGCGCCGCTCCGTCAATGGATTCGAAACAAGAACGGACTTTTTTGCGCTGAATGGCTACCGTGGATGGAGGTTCGGAGCCTGGTGTTATTTGACGGTTCTGGAGCGCTGGTCGAACCTTCGATTTGCCGCTCCAGCCTAGCGGAGCGTGGGACTCGTGTTGGAGATATTTTACGGTGGAGTTACGTCGAGGAAACGCACATGGCATTTCAAATAGCAAAGACTGGGGTTGCTTTCTCCAGTCCTTCGCAAGCTTACAGAATGCACGTTGTGCAGTTAATCGGGCTCCTCCTCCTCAACATGCCTGGACTGATTTATAAATCGATGCACAGTAATGGGGTACGACTACTGACGAAACAAGCCGACCACCCTTATGCACTTGAAGTGCTGCACCCGGATTCAACTCTGGCCAAACTGAGCATTATTGGCAGCCGTGACGCACGCTACTTCCCCTTTTGGGGGGCCATAGCGCTGGGCAACTCCTGAGTGCCATACAAGACTCGCTAGGGTCCCCGACAGAGGTCACTGGGTTCCATCTTCACCCTAAGTTAGATCGACTAGCTTGTTTGTGGGCGGGGAAGCGGCGATGGAGCTGCACACGGAAATCAATCAAGCTACGAGCGATGGATCGCGGCACCATCGCTGTCACGACTGCTTTAAAACAGCGGATGGACGCCTGGAAAGATGAGGATCCGGTGATACATGCGGCACTAACGTCGATCTCTTGGCGGCGGCTTCGATATTGGCCAGGACTGGATGTCTGGGGTGAGCGGCTCCTCTATCGTCTCAAAACTCGTGGTGTGAAATGCTACGATCGCTTACAGCGGAGACTTGGGTGCCCTCATGACGCGTGTGTTGGGTTATCGTGTAACACCCTCACACATATTTTCTGGCAGTGCACTTCTGCGGCGACATTATGGGCGGTATTCATCGCGAGATGGACACAGCTCGGGTTAGAGGCAACCGTACACAATCAAGCAAGCTGTTTCACGTTCCACCTGGCTACTCTCCCTGGTGGCTTCATCGATCGTTCGAAGGAAGAATTTTTTTGGCTATCGTCCGAGTCCAAGGAGGCTACTTATCTGCAACTACATGGGGCGGCAGCGGAGTGCTGGAGACTGGGCGTTGTTACAGTTCTCAAAGTAATTTGGAAGTGGAGGAATAATCATTACACTGCAGTCACCTCGCTGTCGGCCTCGAAATACAAAGCCATTCTCAGGGCTCGGCTTCAGGACTCGTATTACACTGTTGAACACGCATATCGCGCTGCTGGCCGATCGCGGGCTCATATACGGACAATACATGCTGTTGTTGGAGCTCTCAACGGCCATTGGAAGTCAAATTTGTGCCTCATCGAGGGTGGATCGACCCAGTACGTGTTGTTTTTTTACGGTGGATCCCGTGGGAATCCTGGACCAGGGGGCAGTGGAGCGGTCATACTGAAGGTGGACTGCGATTCTAACACGGGCACTGCTGTCTGGGCGGCTAGCATGTCGTACGCGGCAACAACTACTACAAACAACCAAGCGGAGTACAGGGGGCTACTGCAAGGCCTTCTTCATGCTCAGCGAACTCCTGCATTGAGACCACTGCACGTCGTGGGAGACAGTCAGCTTATCTTACGACAGCAGCAACACCGGACGTCACCAAAAGCTACCCATTTACGCATTTTGTATCAACGATGCCGGGTGGTTGCTGATCAATGTGGCGTTAGATCATGGTCCCATCACCTCCGAGCTTTCAACAAAACAGCTGACGCTTTAGCCAATCTGGCAATGGACACGACCTGCAGCAGGCAGCTAACTTTTGGCCTCGGTGCGGAACCGAATGGGGACTGGGCAACAGCATTAGATTTCATTTCAGGCGACCTACAACATTGGATGGCAGGAGCGGATTTTGCCAGCTTCACCGACACTTCAGAGGAATCGTCCACCCCATAACGGACTACACCTAAGCAGGGTGCTCGCATGCAGCCGACGTAAATGAGCGGAAGCAGGAACTTTAGAAGTCGTTAGGATCTAAGTGACTACAATACAATACAAAAAAAA
This sequence comes from Phytophthora melonis, assembly GCA_024211575.1. NCBI lineage: Eukaryota > Oomycota > Peronosporomycetes > Peronosporales > Peronosporaceae > Phytophthora > Phytophthora melonis. The sequence continues at coordinate 347,218 of JAMXKT010000047.1, forward strand.
AAGATTCTGCTGGACAGCGGTGCAGATCACAATGTGATGCGCAAGGGCCTAGCGACTCAAGTGGTGCGGCGCAAGAAGGCGGTTGCAGAATGTTTCGACGGCTCGGTCACCGACGCGCAGTGGGTCAACGAGGTGCAAGCCGATATCATGCTTGAAGGGGGGTATCGGCTCGAGGGTATGCTATTCTCGGAGTGGGACCTCCCCGCTACGCACGACGTGATTTTGGGCAAGCCATGGGTTTTCTCGATTCAATCCGACCATCAATTGGTGCACGCACGAGGTTATTCTCGATTTTGACCTATTGGACCCTTACTGGCTAATCGAGGATGCTGAGCGGTTTTTCGTGATGGCCGAGGAAGCGGAAGCAGCCGGACTGACGCAGTGCGACTCGAACGGCGACCAAGGCGATGCGCCGGACGACGAGGACGATTGGAATGCCGGAAGAAATGCCCTCGCTGGCGATGTAGTGCGTGCGTCGCCCAGCAGCTCGACGTCTACGGCTACTGCATCTAACTCGCCATCGCCGACCCCACCAGCAATCGAGAGCATGCTGACCAACTACGCGGACTGTTTTCCAGAGGAGCTACCCAATGAGCTGCCAGTATCGCGCCCAGTTGAATTTTCGCTGAATATGAAGCCCGACGCACGTCCAAGCTCGCGCGCTCCGTTTCGGCTGTCCAAGACGGAACAGGACGCACTGCAGCTCTTCGTGAACGAGCTACTGCGCAAGCAGTCGATTGAGGTGTCTGACTCGCCGTGGGTATCGAGCATCTTCGCTGTGCCCAAGAAGGACCCGACGACCGGCAAGGCTCCCTCGCGTGCGGATTGGCTTCGGTCCGGAAATGCGTCGTTACCGGTTCGCTAGGTTGTGGATTATCGGTATGTGAATTCCCAGACCGAAATACCCAAAATCCCGCTGCCACGTATCGAGGACCTTTTCGACCGCATGCAGGGCTGTCGCTACTTCTCTATGATCGACTTGGCGCAAGGATACCACCAGATGCGGGTAGAGCCCTCGAGTCGCAAGTTCAAGGCGTTTCGGACGGATACGGAGACATACCAGTGGTGCGTGGCTCCTATGGGACTAGCGGGTATGCCGGGTGTGTGGTCTCGCCTGATGCGATTACTATTTGGAGGTTTCAACTTTGTGGTTGTATACCTCGATGATCTGTGCATCGTCTCGCGGACGGAGCCGGAGCACATTGCACACGTGGCAGCGGTGTGTGAAGTACTGCGCGCTCAGAAGCTGTATGCGCGGCGCTCGAAGTGCCGCTTTGGGTGTACATTAGTGGACGTCCTAGGACACACGGTGTCTGCAGACAGTCTACGCGTAGATTAGATGAACGCAAGACGCGCGCAATTGAGCGGTGGCCGGTGCCCGCGTCGGCGAAGAGTTTGCAAAGCTTTTTGGGCCTGGTTGGATATTATCGCCGCTTCATTGGTCGATTTGCGGATATTGTTTTGCCACTCAGCAACTTGCTGAAGAAGGACGCAGCCTGGACGTGGACTGACACGCAGCAAAGGGCTTTCCTGCACCTGAAGGCAGCGCTGCAGCAGGCCCCGGTACTCGCTCTTCCCAACTACTCGAAGCGCTTCGTGGTTACGACGGATGCTTCCGGCTTTTGTTGTGGTGCGGTGCTATCCCAGGTTCATGACGGCGTGGATCACCCGGTGGCATTCCTGTCTAAGAAGCTGTCTCGCCATGAAGTCAACTGGCCGACCCACGAGAAGGAGCTGTTCGCTATCAAGTTGGCCTTGGGCAAGTGGAGGCACTATTTGCACGGAGTGGAGTTCGACGTCTTTACCGACAACAGCGCATGCAAGTGGTTCCTGAGCCATCCGAATGTATCGGGTAAGCTTGCGCACTGGCTCGATTTCTTCGGCCAATATTCATTCGTGCTTCACCACGTCAAACGCTCCAGTAACATCGTGGCGGACGCGCTGTCTCGTGTGGAGAAGTCAAGCAGCATCTCCGGCAGCCAGCCCGACGACTGCATTGACAACGTAGTGGCGGTGGTGCCGGCGGACCCACGCCGCCAACTCGTTGTGCACGCATGCACGCAGAATTGCAGACGCCCCGATGTCCATACGGCCACGGTGATGGCGCTGGGGGAGCTTTCTCTTCGTGATTTGGGTCTTCTCTGCGATGCGTCTGCTTTTTCGGGGGGAGGGGTGGCTCAAGCACGCTCAATTGGTGTTCCACAAGCTGTCACGACAATCCACGCATCGCGGCTAACGATGGTCAACGTGCAGCTAGACAAGGCCACAAAGCAGAAGTTCCAACGAGATTATCGCCGTGACCCTCTCTATAAGGACAGAATCAAGGCGTCGACACCGACAACGCATGAGCTCGCAGGAGTTGGAACGATTCGCAAACAGGGCGGACTTCTCTTCGTCGCGCTCCCGGAGGAGCGTGTGCTGCGACTCTGCGTGCCAGTGGGTCGGGAGCTGCGCACGGCTCTAATTACTGAGGCGCATGATGGCCCCGTGGTAGCGCATGCGGGAATTCGACGAACGCAGCAGAAATTGGCTCTCTGGTATTTCTGGCCCAGTCTCGCAACCGATGTGAAGGCCTACGTGCAAAGCTGTTCGACTTGTATTCGCTTCAAGTCGAGCAGCCTGCGCAAAAACGGTATGCTGATGCCGCTGCCAGTTCCACGTGAATGCTGGGAGATCGTGGGAATGGACTTCGTAACAGGTGTAACGGGGTTACACGCACAAGTGGCTACAGCCACTTGCAACTCTAACAGACGCGATGTCTGTTAAAGGTTCAAACACTTCCTCGGCCTTGATGTACGTTACATCAAGTGCCACATTCATTTACGACCACCACGACGGGTGGTCCATAGACATTTAGGATTCCTATTGGTTGAAAGCAGCACCTTTTAACCAATGAGCGACATGCATAGCAAAGGAATTCTGCCAACCAGCCGTTGGCAGATTCCCAACTTAGAATATTACATTTAGAGGAAGTCAGAAACATAAGACACAAATAACAGTTCTCATCTTTACCGAAATCAGCTATTTAGAGTCTTTATCTTGTTTAAAGTATACTCGTGGACCTCGAGTATACTTAACTCAAGTAAAAGAAACCTACGCTTCCTCATACACGTGCGCACTCGTGTAAGCTGTTGTAGTGAGCCAAGGTAGGCCCACTACACCTGGTAGCACTTTGTAGTCCGTCCAACGACCGACTACCTGAACGTTCGTACGGGACTGTACGGACGGGGAGCTGAGAACCTTTCATGAACACGGAGGTGCTCATGGAAAGCTCCGCTACGCCTGCAACTCATGTTGCACGCGCTGACTGCCTCCACCTGTCGGATCCAGAGTGGGAGGCACTCCAACGACTGTCAACAGTCATTGGGGAGGCGGCAGTTGCTACGATGCTGCGTACGTTATCGCCGACAGAGCAACATGGTGTTGCTCTGGGTTTCATCCTGAAGGAGCAGCGCGACGCTTCTGCCTCTACCGCGGTGCCGTCGGGGACGACACCACGCATGCAATCGTTGAAACTCAACGTGAGCAACTATGTAGGAAGAGAGGGCGAGCCTCTCCTCCGTTGGCTTGTCGAACTCGACACTGCCATTGCGGCTCGACGTATCGTCGACCCGTTGTCGAAGGTCGCGTTCGCCATGTCCTGTCTTGGCGGACGAGCGAGGAGTTGGGCGTACGGACGCCGACTCTCAGATCCTACGTGCTTCATCACGTACGAAGCGTTCAAGGAGGAGCTCAGACAAGCGTTTGAGCCCCACAAAATGAGTTCCGGTCGAGGGCGGAGTTCCTCGACCTGCAGCAAGGTAAGCATGATGTCCATGCTTACGCCCAGAGAGCACGGTACTTGGTCTCGAACATCGTGACCAACCCGATTGACGAGGCGACCAAGGTCGTCACGTTCATGAAGGGATTGAGAGATGGGCCTGTGAAGACCTATCTCTTCCGTGAGTATCCGAATACTCTCGAAGCTGCGATCACTCTTGCGATGCAGGAGGAGTTTAGTCTGAGGCAGGCTAAACTGCATGCGAATGCGCCGAGGCTGCAACCACCTCCGGTCGCGATGGCGGGAGGTCCGGAACCAATGGACCTCTCGAATGCAACGGGTGTTGACTATCAACGCCAACAAGGAAGCAATGTACGATGCTTCCGTTGCGGAAGGATCGGTCACTATGCCCGAGAGTGCACGGCACCCGTGCACCGAGATGGTGGTCGACGCGGCGATGCTGGGCATCGTCGCGGAGAAACAAAAACGCTGGAACCCAGTAGGCGCGGGGCGCCCTACTGGTGAAGCAGTCACGCGTGTCCAACTCGGACATGCGACACTGAGACTGCAGCCCCAGTGAGGACCCTTCTCACTGTAAAATGCATGATGACAAACCAAGTCTTGTCATCTTGAACGTGTCGTCGAAAAGAGAGAGCAACTCTTTTCGTGCTTTGTTGATTCGGGCGCGTCGAATAACTTTGTTCGACTGCGAAGTCTATCAAGGCTTGACTTCGAGGATTTAAAGATACCTCGAAGTATGTTGGAGGTACGACTGGCGACGGGTGTCGTCGTCAGGACCGAGAAGCGCATGGTACGCGTGCGCTTCATGTATAAAGGTCAAGAGTTTGTCGAAACCTTTATCGTCCTGGACCTGGACGATAAGTTTGACATTGTGTTGGGCATGCCGTGGCTTGCACGGCATGATCCGGTAATCGATTGGGAGAAGCGCACTTTAGTGCGCTTCGGTCGCGACGGTGGAACAGAGAGCGATGGCCCTGTTACCACCACACACGCACCAGCAGGTGCGCGCGAATCTCTAGTCGAGACAGCGCCTAATGCCGCTGTCCCGGAACGCCCTGGACGCGCGCGAGCGCGCGCGCGAGGACAAGTAGCGTCGGCGTCGCCGCCGACGGCTGAAGGAGAAAATGTATCGATTTAGGAAATCGACACAAACATTTCAGCGAATCAGAATGAGTCTCCGGCCTCAAGAGGCCCGGATGACGAACATGTGTCACACGCCTCAGCCGTGGAGGCTGACGCGAATCTGATAGTGGACGTGTCTCCGGTCCGACGGGACGCGGATGACGTCATCATGTCACACGCCTCAGCCGTGGAGGCTGACGCGAATGGGATTGGATCAGTCTTGGCCAATAATAAGTGCCAAGGGGAGGGAACGTCGTCGACTCCGGGAGTCGATGACTTTGATGGATTTGATTCGTCGGCTCGGGAGCCGACGCACCCTCCGTACTGGGGGACTCCGCCCATGGAAGGCGTCGAGGTATTGAAGTCACGTCGGTTCCGGGAACCGACGCTGCGAAAAGACATTTCGCGTCGACTCCGGGAGTCGACGCACCCTTTGCAATGAAGGGCTCCGCCAATAACAGGCGTCGAGGTGAAGATGGCGTGTCGGTTCCGGGAACCGACGCTGCAGGCGGTGCGGACGGTTGCAAACGTTTCGCACCGGAAAAACTTGCATGCTGTCGTGCAGCCGGGCTGCACGACGAAGCGCCGGGCGACCAAGCCGGGCTTGAAGTCGCTCGCCCGCGGGATGAACCCGCCGGCGGTATTAAGAAAGAACACCCGTCCACGGCTGGGCCTGGACGAGGTCAGAACCATGCGGAGCCGGGCTCCGCAAGTCAAGAAGACGGCGCATGCGAAGGTCGCTGCGCAAGTCTCGGCCCGGGGCCGAGACGCTACAAGAGATGTCTGCCGGGCAGACGAAGGCTGAAAAGCCGAACGTCGAGACGTTGAACGTCTTGACGCGTACCTGTGCCGGGTTCCGGCACAGGAGATGACCCTCGCTAATCCTCCGACGCAAGCGTCAGAGTTGACTTCGCTTCCAGTCATGAGCTGGAAGCGCTTCGCGCGTGACTTGCACGATGGACGCATCGAGCAAATATGCATTCTCTCGGACGCCGAGAGAACGAAGAGCGAGAATGAGGAACTGAGGCAGTTCTTCATGGAGAGCACCACTGAGAGTGAAGACACTCTCAGTGCCAAGACGAAGAAAGAACGCTTTGAAGAACAGAGCTGGGACTCGCTGAAGGCGAGTCCCTACTATGAGATTCTACGGGAGTACGCGGACGTACTTCCGGAAGAGATCCCTGCGGAGCTTCCGCAGGACAAGGGCATTCAGCACGAGATTGATCTCGTGCCGGGCACGAAATACTGTGTCACGCGGCAGTGGCCACTGCCGCGAGAGCAGATCAAGACGATCGACGACTTCTTCGAAAGTCGTCGCAAAGCTGGACAAGTGCGGGAATCGAAGTCCCCGCACAGTGCTCCGACGTTCTGTGTCAAGAAGCCACAGGGCGGCTGGCGCATCGTTCATGCGTACAATAAGCTGAACGATGCGACGATACCGGCGCAGACACCGATACCGCGAAAGATGTTATCATCGATTCGATGGCCAGGAGCACTGTCTACAGTGCTCTTGATCTGCGCGATGGGTTCTATCAGATCCTAATGCGTGAGAGCGATATCCCTCTCACGGCTGTGAGCACGCCGAGTGGCATGCTCTGGGAGTGGCTAGAGATGCCGCAGGGTCTGAAGAACGCCCCTGCGACCTTCAACAGGTGCGTGACGCACTTGTTGCGCTCGGTGCGCGACTTCGCACCGAGCTACTTCGATGACGTGTTCGTCCACAGCCGGGCTGCGGACGGGATGAGCGACGTTGAGATGCACAAGGTGCATCTCCGGAAACTGCTTGCGCTCATGCGCAAGCACAAGCTCTACGCGAACCTGAAGAAGTGCATCTTCGGGGCGAGCGAGATACCCGTGCTCGGGTGTCTCGTTGGGAAGAACGGTGTCCGCCCTGACCCTGAAAAGGTCAGAGTGATCAATGAGTGGCCGACGCCGACGAGCGTCAAGGAACTGCGGCAGTTCCTTGGCAGCCACGTACTTGTGCAAGTACGTGAAGGACTACGCGGGCGTGATACGCCCGCTGTCACAGCTCCTGAAGAAGGACGCCGAGTGGATTTGGTCTGCTGAATGTCAGCAGGCATTCGATGCAGTCAAGCAGGGCTTGACTGAGGCTCCGATCTTGGCGGTGGCCGACCAAGATCACCCATTCCACGTTGTGTGTGACGCATCCGATTTCGCGATCGGATGTGCGTTGATGCAGCACGATCACGAGGGCCGTGATCGTGTCGTCTACTATCAGTCGCGTCAGCTGAAGCCAGCTGAGCGCAATTACCGGTGCATGACAAGGAGCTCCTTGCCATGAAGTATGCACTTGCGAAGTTCCGAGTGTATCTACTCGGAAGTAAACCGTTCGTGGTCTATACAGACCACGCGTCGCTGCGGACGGCTATCAAGTCGCCGCACATCTCGCAAAGGATGGCGAGATGGCTATCCTTCTTCGCGGAGTATAACTTCCGGGTTGAGTACAAACCCGGAAGACTCAATGTGGTGGCCGACGCGTTATCGCGTCGACCTGACTACGCTACGAATGAAGTCGACGTCAATGCCATTGACGCCATGCGATCGAGCACTCCCACGTCGTCGATCCTCGACGACGTGAAGGCCGCGTACGCGCACGACGCGGACGCGAAGCTCTTGCTGGCCTATGGCTCAGTGCCTTCTGACGAAGCTCGTCAGAAGTTGCCAAGACATCTTCGTGCTTGTGCACACCGTTACCGGGTGCACGAGGGGTTGCTACTCTACAGCGCAGTCAACGACAACGCGGACCGCGTTGTCGTTCCCAATGATCATGACCTGCGACTCAGGATCATGTACGAGTATCATGATGCACCGGCTGCGGGGCATCCGGGCCGTGAGAAGACGTATCTTCTTCTCACGAGGACTTCTACTGGGCCCACCAGTACAAGTGGGTGCGCAAGTACGTCCGTGCTTGCGAGGTGTGTCAACGTGTGAAGCCTGCGCCGTTCGCGCAGGCTCCTTTGCAGTCACTACCGACTCCGTCGGAGTGTTGGCAGTCCATGTCTTTGGACTTTGTGTTTGGTCTTCCCCGGATAGCCAGGGAACACGGGCGTTGTAGTCTTTGTTGACCGCTTCAGCAAGATGGTCCATCTTGCTGCAGTACCCGCCGAAGTGACTGCGAAACAGACGGCACGTCTGTTCGTTGACATGGTGTTCAGACACCATGGCATGCCGATGGACATCGTGTCCGATCGAGACCCGCGCTTCACCGCGCACCTGTGGCAAGAAGTGTTCACACTTCTTGGCAGTCAGCTCTCGATGTCGACTGCGGATCATCCGCAGACGGACGGACAGACCGAGCGCGTGAATCGCGTGCTCGTGGATGTGCTCAAGAGCTACGCCCACTCGTTCCAACACTGGAGCGAGTGTCTGCCGATGGCGGAGTTCGCCATCAACAACTCGGTGCATGCCTCGACCGGGCATACACCGTTCTACGTGAATGCCCACGCCTCCCGAGTTTACTCGGGATGCTGGCTCCTTCCTTAAGTGGGGGAGGATCTACGACTGCAACACAGCAGCCGCAGAATGCCGCTGACACCTGCACGGTGTCAGCCGCAACAACGCGAAAGAAGACGAAGACCGCGTCTGTGCAGGGCACAGACGCAACCAAGAAGAAGAAGACCGCGTCTGTGCAGGGCACAGACGCACACAAGCAGAAGAAGAACGTGTCTGTGCGAGGCACAGACACCACATCTACGAACGCAGAGGCCGGGCCTACTGCTGGAAGCGAGCTGAACTCGTTCAGCTCGGACGCAATGAACTTCGTGCAGCGCAGACAAGCCGTCATTCGGTTTGTCCAGGACGCTATTGCAGCTTCTGTCGATCGACAGAAGCTGAACGCAGACAATGTTGGCAGGGGCAACACAAATGAATTCAAGAAGGGTTCATTGGTTTTGTTAGCTACTCAAAACCTGCCTAAACATGCGGTTTCCGACTTCGGAGCGAGTAAGCTCGCTCCGCGCTTCATCGGGCCGTTCACAGTGTTGGAACGGCATGGCAACGCTTACACGCTAGACATCCCGTCTAGCATGCGCCTCCATCCGACGTTCTACGTCGGACGGTTGAAGCCATACCTGCAGCACGAGCTACCTAGCTCGGCTGAACCGAAGCAGAAGACTCGGCGGAAGCCATCATCTTCTCCAGCGCGAAGTCGCGCTGGAGCAGCAGGTCGAGCTGGAGATCCAGCCCGGCCGGGACGATCGAGGCGGTCTAGGAGACCGTCGCAAAGTAAGGATACTCAAGAGCACCGAGCGCAGCGCTCTGTAGCTACTCCACGACCGGAACTCGGTCGTGGGGAGAAGCGAGATCAGGGTCAACACCAAGTTGACCACACACGGGGCGTGTTCCCACCACCGCCGCCACCAATTCGTGACGCACACGGCTCAACTCGATGGATAGTTGAGCGGATTGTTGACCACAGTATCCCGAGAACGAACTTAGAACCAGTTCGATTTCGTATTCGTTGGAGAGGATTTCCTCCCAACCAAGATACATGGGAGCCGCGGAACGTCTTGCTCGAAGACGTCCCGGACATGGTGGAGGCTTACGAAGCCCACCATGCACTACACACTGGACAGTAATGCGAACGCTGTTGTTAACAACAGCGCCCGAAGACACTTCGAGGGCAGGCCGTGATGCCTGCCCCCGCGGCAGCGAAGCGCTTCGCACACTGCCGCGCATGATACTCAGCAGCAGAGAGGTCCTCCGCTGCTGCGCCAAAGGTCTTCAACTTCAACGTGCTCGTTCTATCACGAGCACGCTCTCTTCTAAACGTCATGCATTGACCAAACAGTCAATGGTGGTTGACGTGCCGAGACCGGCACGTCTAACCTTGACGGGGGGATGGTGTAACGGGGTTACACGCACAAGTGGCTACAGCCACTTGCAACTCTAACAGACGCGATGTCTGTTAAAGGTTCAAACACTTCCTCGGCCTTGATGTACGTTACATCAAGTGCCACATTCATTTACGACCACCACGACGGGTGGTCCATAGACATTTAGGATTCCTATTGGTTGAAAGCAGCACCTTTTAACCAATGAGCGACATGCATAGCAAAGGAATTCTGCCAACCAGCCGTTGGCAGATTCCCAACTTAGAATATTACATTTAGAGGAAGTCAGAAACATAAGACACAAATAACAGTTCTCATCTTTACCAAAATCAGCTATTTAGAGTCTTTATCTTGTTTAAAGTATACTCGTGGACCTCGAGTATACTTAACTCAAGTAAAAGAAACCTACGCTTCCTCATACACGTGCGCACTCGTGTAAGCTGTTGTAGTGAGCCAAGGTAGGCCCACTACAACAGGGCTACCAGTTTCGAGAGGGTTTGATGCCATCCTCGTCGTCGTGGATCTCCTCAGCAAGCGACCAAAGTACGTGCCGACACACATGACGGCCACGGCAGCCGCAACGGCACTTCTCTTCTTTGATGCTGTTGTAAGAAACCACGGCCTGCCGGCCGGAATCGTCAGCGATCGCGACCCGAAGTTCACCAGCTCCATGTGGACGGAGCTCATGAAGATTATGGGGGTCAAGTTGCGAATGACGACGTCGTACAGGGCACAAGCGGACGGCCAAGTCGAGCGACAGAACCGGGTGCTTGAAGATGCACTGTGGTGCATGGTGTCGCTCCACGGCACCGACTGGGTTGATGTCCTAGGCACAGTGGAATTTGCTCATTCGACACTTGTGAGCTCATCTACGAAGATGTCGCCTTACGAGATCGACACTGGTCGTGTCGCTCGAATGCCAATTGGAGCCGCCACAACCCGCAACGATTTCGCCAAAACTTTTGCCGAAAATCGCCGCCGCATTGTCGCTCAAGCACAGCAGAACCTGGTCAACGCTCAAGATCGACAACGCGCGCAGTACAACAAGAAACGGGCCAACACGGTGTTCACGGCTGGCGACTTTGTGTACTTGGCGACCAAGAATTTGTCGTTGGCGCACGCAGCGACGGGCACAAGCATCCAGAAGGACAAGTTCGCACCGAAGTTCGTTGGTCCGTTCAAGATCATCAAGATGGTCAACAGCAATGTGGCACAACTGAGCTTACCGCGCAGCATGAGTCGTTTGCACGACACCTTCAACATTGACGTTTTTCGCCATCATGTGGAATCTCCGGCCAGATTTGTCGATCGCCCGCTCCCCAGGCTGTCCACGATCGACTTCCTCCCTGGGGACGCAGACGCAGACATGCACGTGATCGAAGCTCTGGTGAAGAAGCGTCAATGGAACCGCCGAACGGAATACCTGGTCAAGTGGCAGAACCTGGACTCCACTGAGAACACCTGGGAGCGCGAGCAAGACATTCTACATGTCTGGCACTGGTCCTCCCTGCTGCGTGCATTCCGCGAGTCCCAGCGCCAGAACCGTCGGGGGAGGATGTAAGGATTGCGCTGCACTTCTTGCGTTTTCGCAGCTTGCCACAGGCAAGCGAATGTCTCTTTGTGAACAAAATGCCTCCGTCCGAACGGAGAAGCTGGATGCGTTGATCGAGCATTCGAATCTGATGCGGCCGGCACGGGATTACTCTCACCGCCGAAGTGCAAGATTCAGAGGTGCGCTGTAGGCGCTTTAGATCTATTACTAGTAGTGTATGGGGCCCGAGATTCGACAGCAGAGCTCCTCTGCTGCCAACCAGTCTCGCAGTGATAGCAGTCTTTACCTCTAAGTCTCAAATCTCACTCTTCAATTTGCCTCGCAACTCAAACATCGCAACAAACAACACTACAACAACCAAGCTTCGCCTCGCACTACTTCTTCAACCTCCACCCTTCCTCGCCGCGCCGTGCCCAAACACAACAGATGTCAATTGCCAACTCGACTTCCTGCTCTGGCCGCAACGAGTAATCGTCCAAGCTAAAACTCTACAGCTGACGGTCGATAGTTTGGACTTCTCCTCACTGGTTCACTCAGGCAGCGACATCATTATCCTACTAGCTAATAATAAATCCACAATCCTACAAATAGCGAGACAAAGTACTAAAACGGTCGAAGGCTATTGTTTCACGCTCTCGCATTATAGCATGAAATGACAGTGTGTATCAGTCGGGAAGGACGCGCATGGCTGCAATAGCGCCATCCTCCGCGAAGCCTCCGCTCAACAGAGACGCCTCATTGCGCGTTACTTCCGGATGTGCGCGAGGTTTATTACGACAAATCGGCCACGTCGCTGGCCGATTACCAGGCCAGTCCTCCGTCAGCAAGCTGGACGCGCTCGACCGATTCCGTCTAGAAACTCCCTTCTTCCGCGTATTGCTCATCCTTATCCTGACCCCGCTGTTATGGCTGAGCATAAATCTGCTACTGGAGTGCATCCCCTTGAATGACCCGTCCACTGGGTTTTGGAGGTCGGGCTTCTTCCAGCTGCGCATGGGTTTGGTCTCGATCTGCAGCGCTATCGCCCCTGTGCTGCTCAAGTTGAACTGCGTCCCCGATTTCCCGATCAATTCGATGCGAGCGATTGTGGCGTATGCGCTGTTTCAAACTGCGGTCTGTCTGGGCACCAATGCCATCATTTCGCTCGCATTTGGCGTCTTTCCCGTCCCTTTCAGCCAGTTCATAGTCATCCTCCCCATGGCCATCAGCGGCCGCTTCGTCTTCTTCCGCCTCGTGCCAGACAACCCTGAATTCCACGCTCTGAGTGATAAAGTGAACCAGTGGCTTGGAATGGAGACGCTCCCGATCCTGGTGTACCCGGTATTTACTGCCGTCTTCACGGTGCTCACGCCGTCGCAGCAGCTCTGGGTCTCTCTGTTGCTTCCTGTACTGAAACTCGCAGTTCGAGCCGCGCTGTGGACCGTTGCCAAGAATGACGACGACCTGGTTGGAGTCATCACGTGCTGTGTGGGGCATTTGTACCACGTGCTCTTCACGGCCATGATCCTGCAGAACGCAAAGTCGTACGAGACTTTGGCCGTCGTCGTCCTATTCAGCACAGCGCAGATGCTCTTCAACTGTCGATGCATCCTGGCCGACGCCGAGAGAATCAACGAAACCAAGGCGAGGGTTACAGTGAAGGAGGAGGAAGCAGAAGCTGACACTGATAACTTAAGGACAGCGTTGACTTTCGCTCAGGAGCTGCGGATCGCCCAGAATTTGCACTGGCGATCTCCTTCGCAGCTACTGTCAACGTATCTCGGGTACAGAGGTGCTAAATTCATGGAGTTACACAGAGAATTACTGCGAGCTGCATCGATGTACAACGCTGTGTACGTCTACAACACGCCCAAGAACGCGGCTAAGCGTGGCCCCCACAGTAACGTTGGACCTCCGACAGTCATCGCAGTGCAACGAGCGTCGAGGACACGAATTATGCCGTGGAATGGCGATGGGATCAAGCCAATGCGGCCGCAGTCCGACCGGGTGATTCGTCTCAAGCCTCGCTCCTCTGTCCTCGCGTCTCCGCGATCCAAGAGCGACCCGAGCGCCTGGGCGCGTGAAGAAGGCCAGTCGGCGAGGAAAGAAGCTCTGGTCCATGCGGTCGCCTCTGCTTTACACCAGTCCGAGATGGTTCTACTCCGCTCCTACGTGAGCATATCCATGACGTTATTCTACGGTAGGGGCCAGTATGAATTCCTCCTTATGTTGGTCTTACTAATTCTGACGTTAAATCTCCATGTAGTGACCTACATGCAGGCGGTCTTTCACCTCAAGAATCGGCGCTATTTCGCCACTTTCGTCTACCTGACGACCCCCGAGGCCTTGGGCACAACGATCCACCGCCTCCTGTTACTCTGCGCCATGGAGACCGTCTTCTTGACCGTCTACCTCGTGCTGATTTGGCGCCGTCTACGCATATCGGGCTTCTATCAGCTCGCATTTGTGCTCTGGTCACAGAGAGTCCCGATCCAAGCTAAACTGTACGTGACTATCGTCATTCTAGGCTTCCCACTGACGCACCACGGCAACGACAGCATCCTCCGCTTTCGTGCATTCGAATGATTATTAATACCACTAATTTTAGTCAAGTCCGTGGCTTGATCAAACGAAAACCTCGTCGTTCACCTTAGTAGCAATTGAGAGAGAATAGCTCGCTCTAATTCGGGCAAGTGTCAGCTTACGACGAGTTGCCCTGTCCACTCTGTGCGTATGGCCTCGCCATGACTGTCGTCGCGCCAACTTCCAGTGACTCTAAGCCCCACGATAAATCCCCACCAAAGCAGCTTTGTACGCGACTCGGCTCGACATCTCAATGTTTGTTCTTCCTCTGGACGCGGCTTCCCGGCCGATACACGGCGAGCAAACTGGACGCGTTCGAGCGCTTTCGGCTTGAAACTCCGCGCTGGAAGGTGGTTTTCATCCTTATCCTGACACCGGCGCCCTGTCTTCTGGCCAATTTGCTGCTGGAATCCATCCCATTAGCGGACCCGACCACGGGCTTCCGACACTCGATCGCGTTTCAGATCCGCCACTTCTTAGCGAGCGTCGTCCAGACCACGTTCCCTGCGTTGGTCAAGAAAGACTGCGTCCCGGACTTCTCCATTGGTTCCTGGAAGTTGGTGGCCTCCTTTGGGGTGATCCAAGGAGTGATCGCAGTCGGTACGAACGCCATCATTTCGCTCTCGACGGGGGTCTACCCCGTTCCATTCGCGCACTTCACACCGTCGATCCCCATGGGAGTCATTGGGACTCTGCTGTGCTACCGTCGACAAGCGTGGGGGCCCGAATTATCCGATTTCCGAGCGAAAAGCAGCCAAGTTGACTATCGATTGGGCATGGAAATGCTACCAATCTTCGTGTACCCGATTTTCACGGCCCTTTTCATGAGTCTCCCCCCTCAAGAGCAGCTTTGGTTATCTCTGGTCCTCCCAGTGATTAAACTGGCCTTGAGACGCTGGCTCTGGCTGGTCTCGAGGAGCGACGGAGACCTCGTGGGCGTCATCACTTGTTGTGTCGGCCACCTGTACCACATTCTCTTCACGGACGTCATCCTCCAGAACGCCAAGTCGATCGAAACGTTAGCAGTGGTGGCGCTCTTCAACGTCGGCCAAATGTTGCTTAATTGCCGCTATATCATGAAGGACTCGGCAGCCATCGAGAGCGCCAAGCAGCAACTTAAAGGGGAATATCTTCAAAGTCTCACGGAGAATACCGCGTACAACGCAATGCGATTCGCGAATGAGACCGACGTGGCAGCTAAACTCCACGCGCAGCAGCCGTCCGCGTTGTTGTCGACATATCCAGGATACCACGGCCAGGCGTTCGTACACAGACACAGTAAACGCGTCCGCGGCAGCTCGTCGCTCAGTTTACCGTCGCTCGCTCACGTCAAGAGACTGAGCATCACGTCGCTCAGAAGAGCACAGCAGGCCGCAGGCCGCAGACACTCCGATTCAAAGAGCTCTTGGCCCAAACAGGGCAGCGCGCTAGTGCAGGTCCTGCCAGCGAGTGACAGCAGTACGGTAACTCCACAACAGACCGTTCCATTCGATGCTTCCAGTCCACAAGCTCAGCTTTTGATGCAATTCATCAATACGTTGGAGCCCTCGAATGTCCAGTCGAGTGAACCGCAGTCAACTATCGCACGAGAAGTATACGTCAAGCGCGTGACCTCCACTCTTCACCAGACCGAAATGATCCTGCTTCGCTCCTACATCACAACATTCGCGACTTCGTTCTATGGTAAGTTTTCCGATTTTTTACTAGTTTTTATTAGTGGATTTGTCATTGACAAAGTGGTGTATTCCCCGTAGTTATCTACCTCGTGTACATCTTCGAGCTCCCAAACCATCCGTACTTCGCCACGCTGATCTCGATTTCGAGTATTGCTGATGTCGGTAAGACCTCGCAGCGGCTGCTGCTACTGTGCGGCCTAGAGATCGTGTTCCTAAGCGTCTACGTGGCGTTGATCCGACGTCGACTCGGGGTTTCGGCTCTCCACCAACTCGCGTTCGTGCTGCGCTCGCAGCGCGTCCTCGTCCAGGCAAAGTTAGTGATCCTCAGTCTCGTGATCCTCGGATTCCCACTCGCGCACTACGGGAACGGTATCATCTACCGCTTAGGTTCACGATAAATAAATACAAGAAATTGAGTTGTATTATCCAACATACGAATGTTTTAGACCGCCTTTCGGCTCTTATACCCTACTGTCAAACCCAGCTTTTTATAGTGTGTCTACCTTCACCCTACAGCTTGAGCCATTGACGTCACCTCAGGCCACGCTGTCATGGTCGCTGTGTCGCCAGCGCCCTCAGATATTCAGCCCCCTCTACGCCCAATCCACCCCGTGCTGCGAGTCTTGAAGCCCGTGGCTCATTGGCTCCGACTATTCGCCGGCCGCCTGCCGGGAGAGTTCACAGTGGCCAAACTGGACGCGTTCGACCGCTTCCGGCAGCAGAGGTCGACCTGGCAAGTGGCTGCAATTCTGCTCCTAACGCCAACCGGCTGCCTAATCGCCAACGTCGTGATCGAGAGCATCCCGCTCGCAGACCCCGCCACGGGCTTCTACGGCTCGCTGCACTTCCAGATCCGCAATTTCCTAGTGGCGACGACGGTCATGCTGACCTTGATCACGACCAAAGTCTCGTGCTTATCGCATCTCACGCCTCGATCGTGGCGGTTCATTTGTGGCACGAGTTTGGCGCTCGCTGGCGTGGCGTTGGCTACCAACGCAGCGATCGCCGTCATTGCGGACATTTTCCCCGTTCCCTTTACGCAGTTCGCGCCTACCGGACCCATGGCGGCCATCGGAGGCTTGATCAGCTATCGATTCCTGCAGACACCCGAGAACCGCGTGCGTCTCCAGCGACTCGACCGGTGGCTGGCGATGGACCTGGCGCCGATCCTCGTCTACCCGATCTTCACGGCCGTCTTCATGGCCGTTCAGTCGTCGCAGCAGCTGTGGCTGTCGTTGTTGCTCCCAGTGTTGAAGCTCTTCCTGCGGTACTTGCTGTGGCTCGTGGTGAGGGAGGAGATGGACCTGGTGGCAGCCGCAACGTGCAGCGTCGGCCACTTGTACCATATTTTATTCACGGTCATGTGTCTGCAGAACGCAAAGTCCTGGAAGACGTACGCCGCCGTCATCGCCGTCAACACGGTCCAGATGCTGCTCAACTGTCGAGGAATCCTCCAGGACGCGGACAAAATCCACAGAACTGCTGAGCAACTCGCGGAATTACGTGGTTATGACGCGGTCACGTCTGCGTTAGTTATCGCGCAGCAGGAGAACGTGTCCAAGCTGCTGCATCGCAAGAGATTGTCGCGGTTCTTCTCCTTATTTCCGGGCTATCAACACGACGACTACGTCTCGAAGCACCAGAAACTGCTACTAAGTGGGGGCCGACGCCTCTCCTCCCGAAGCCTCCGACACAGCAGCGGGCCGAATGTCCCGACAAACCTAAGAGCTGGTGGATCCGTAGCCCCCATCACGCGAGCGTTCACGAATATTGTCCCTTCGAAGCGGTCGAGCTGGAGCCCATCAGATGACTCATTCACTACGGAGCATTTGGCCGCGTCCTTTGTGAAACCCCACGGAGAAATCTCTCGCATCCACAGCCGCCAAGTGTACGAGTCCCAGAGCGCCCTCACCCGTCAGCAGGAAGTTTACGTTCGGCAGGTCACGTCGACGCTGCATCAGACGGAAACCATCCTGCTTCGGTCCTACATCACCATCTTCGTGTTGCCGTTCTACGGTTAGTGCAGTGTGCGGTGGGTTGTCTACTCTACCTGACTTGACGTGTTGTGTTGAATTCTACTATGATGCAGGACTCTACCAGGCGCTCATCTTCTCGCTGCCCAACCGCAGATTCTTCGTCACGATGGCGTCCACCACGACGTTCGACGCTGTAGCCAGCATGATCTTCCACATGCAGGTGCTGTGCTGTCTAGAGATTTTATTCGTGGCCATGTACATGGTGCTCATCTCCCGCCGCTTGGGCTTCTCGGGGCTGCACCAGCTCGCGTTCGTGCTGTGGTCCCAGCGAATCCTCGTCCAGGGCAAGTTCGTGATGCTGCCCATCATGATCCTGGGCTTCCCGCTGCAGCACTTCGGCAACGGAATTATCTTCGAGATCAAGGGAACAACGCAGCAATGAGTAAGCGTAAAGTGCGTTGAATACCCACAAAACGTAGTTTACCGGATAGCGGCTGAGCGCTGGCTAACCAAAGCTCCTGTTAGTTCTCGACCGGGTCAAGTTCGCGACCCTGCGGTGGTTGTAGCAACTAAAATAAGTTGGATCGTGTCCAACTACTCAGCCAAGTTAGGACATCGTTCGTCAAAGTCTTAGCGCTAGTCCGCTGTTATCGACAAATTTCTATCGATGGAGGCCTCCCTCTCCCCTCCTGACCCGAACGCTGCAAAGGCTTCTTCATCATTCCATCCCAGTCGGGCCTTCAACGGCAGCTGCAACTGGCTCAAAGAGTTCGTGACTCGGCTTCCCGGACGGTATACGGTCGGTAAACTGGATGCATTCGAGCAGTTCCGGCTTAGTACGTCCCGCTGGAAGGTTGCTGCTATCTTACTAGTCACGCCACTGCCGTGTTTGCTCGTGAACCTCGTGCTGGAAGCCATCCCATTAGCCGACCCCGCCACGGGGTTCCGCCACTCGCTAACTTTCCAGCTCCGACACCTCTTAACCCGTTCCATCCAGAATACATTCGCAGCCATGTACAAGAAGGACTGCGTGCCCGAGTATCCTGTCGAGTCCTTTCTACCCTTGATGGGCTTTGGAATCGTCCAGGGCATCGTCACAATCGCCACGAATGTCAGTATAACGCTCGCGACCGGCGCTTATCCTGTACCGTTCTGCATGTTCACGCCTATCATCCCCATGGCCCTTGTGGGCTACGTCCTCTGCTTCCACCGGCAGCTCAAGGGCCCCGAGCGTCGCACGTATCAAGCCAAATGTACGCGGGTTGACAACCGACTAGGCGTTGAAATGCTCCCGATTGTGGTATACCCGATCTTCAGCGCCGTCTTCATGGCGTTACCCTCTCGCGAGCAGGTGTGGCTGTCGCTGCTACTTCCGGTCATTAAACTGTCTTTGCGTCGCTGCCTCTATCTCTTCTCTAAAGCTGACGAAGACCTCATCGGCACCACCGTATCCTGTGCCGGACACCTTTACCACATCATGTTCACGGACGTGATCCTCCAGAACGCCAAGTCGACCGAAACGTTCGCGTTCATCGGGCTGTTCAACACTGTGCAGATGGTTCTCAACTGCCGCTACATCCTCGTCGACGCTGCGGCGCTGAGGAAAGCCACAAAGCAGCTACAAGGGGAAAACATCCGAGATTTTTACGATAACGACCACATTCAGAACGCGCTGAGCCTGGCCGACGATATCACTGGCAGCTTACACGCACTTCGACCCTCAGCGCTCGTGTCGACGTACCCGCGGTATCAAAGATCAGAGTTCATGGCGCGGCACGGAGGTTTGGTTCGGTCTCAAAGCTCAGTAAGTCGGTGCACACGGGAACTATCGAGAACGACACGGAATGATCCTTCGGAAACTGGAAACACGGACACAAAGCTGCGGTCGACACTAACCAACCGCAACTCCTTTGTGCCGTTGCTCAAACTCATGAAGATTTTGCCATGGGGGAGCGACGCAAGGCCATCCCACCCAGCCCCTCTGGCCGCAACGAGGGTCGTTCAGGTCATGGCGCGGCCTCGCTCGCTGAAGGCGCTATCGTCGCGTAATTCCGTGGTCAAGCCACGGTCGGCTGTGTCCCGAGAAGTGTACGTTCGAACACTCACGGTGGCTCTGCATCAGACTGAAATCATCCTGCTGCGCTCGTATATTACCATCTTTGCGACTGCTTTACACGGTAAGTAAGCTCATGAATTGATATGCACTAATATGCTTGTTTCTTACCAATGTCTGCGTCCACAGTCATCTACTTCATGTACATTTTTGCTTTACCGAACTACTCGTTTTTCATCACGCTGGCGTCTGTTTCGACCTTCAGCGAGATCGAGAGGCCGGTGGTGCGCCTGGTGTTGGTCTGCGCGCTCGAGATTGGCCCTTCGTGTGTCTATTTGGCTCTGATCTGGCGTTACCTTGGGGTCCACGGACTCTACCAGCTTGCGTTCGTGCTACGATCGCAGTGGGTCCTTGTCCAAGCAAGGTTTGTCATGTTACCGGTCATGATCTTCGGCTTCCCACTCACTCACTACGGAAACACGCTCATTTACGATCTCAGCAAGCCTGCCAGCTAGAAATACGGTTAAAAGGTGTTTTATTGTTCGTAGGGAATCGGCCTTAGAGTGGGGATTCTACTAGCACGAGCTTTTAAGTTCGTGGTAGAAGACATTTAAAAATGTCTTCCCGTATTATACAGGATAAGGTCCTGGTCCAATCTCCAAATAGCCCTGTGTTGCTGCCATCCTT
This sequence comes from Phytophthora melonis, assembly GCA_024211575.1. Lineage (NCBI taxonomy): Eukaryota > Oomycota > Peronosporomycetes > Peronosporales > Peronosporaceae > Phytophthora > Phytophthora melonis. Next base: position 367,480 of record JAMXKT010000047.1, read on the forward strand.
AGCGTCTGATCACTTCTCCAGCACACCAGCTTAGAGGTCAGTTGGACTTTCGTCACCGGGGCAGCCGAGCATTATGGTTGCAGTGGCCCCAACAAGTGCAGCGTCGTCGGTATCCTGTTCATGTTACCGCTCTCGCTTCTGCCGCTCTCTGCGGAAGATCTGGCGTTGGATACACGCTTTCGTGGGTCGTCTTCCTGGGCAGTACACAGTCGGCAAAGTTGACGCATTGCAGCGCTTCCAGCTTCAAACCTCTCGCTGGGGGGTGGCTTTAATCCTTATCCTGTCCCTAGTCCCGACTGTAATAGCGAACCTGATGATTGAAGCTATTCCTCTGGCAGCCCCGGCCCAGGGGCTTCGACACTCGTTGGCGTTTCAAGTGCGGCAGTTCCTCACCGCCGGCATCCAGACTTCGATCTCTGGATTAGTCAAGAAGGACTGTGTACCGGAGTTTTTGCCTGGATCCTCGGCACCGTTGATGGGTTTTGGCCTACTCCAAGGCATTGTCAGTATAAGCACAAACATCGTGATCTCGGTGTCTTTGGGTAGCTATCCTGTCCCGTTCTCGCTCTTCACGCCTGTGATTCCCATGGCAGTGATAGGCTCGATTATCTGCTATCACCGTCAGAAATGGGGCCCAGAACACGTCGCGTTCCGAGCCAAATGCACCAAAGTGGACAACCGCCAAGGCATGGAGTTCCTCCCCATCGTCGTTTATCCTGTATTCACTGCCGTCTTCATGTCGCTCCCGCCCAACCAGCAACTGGCGCTCTCCATGCTGCTCCCGGTGATTAAACTGGCGCTGCGTCGATGGCTCTGGCTGGTCTCGAAGGACGACCAAGACCTCGTGGGGGTCATTTCGTGCTGTGCCGGCCACTTGTACCACATTCTCTTCACCAGCGTCATCCTCCAGAACGCAAAGTCCACCAAGACGTTGCTCTTCATCGGGGCGTTCAACACGCTGCAAATGCTCTTCAACTGTCGCTACCTTCTCGTCACCTCGGCAGCTCTCAACGACACGAAACTTCAGCTCCGACGCGAAGGTTTCGACCCCATGGCCGACGACGTCATTGCCACCACGCTAAAGTTTTCCCGAATAGGCTCGGTCGCGATGAGTTTGCACTCCAAGTTTCCCTCGGGACTGCTGTCGACCTACCCAAGATACAGCGATGAGGCGTTTATTGCAAGCTACAGCGACGTGTTCCAGGATTTCGAGTCGCGTGTGGCTTTATCCAACTGCGTCGTTCAACCTCGAGCGTCAAGGAATAAACCGAACGGATTCGTTAAGATTATCCCCGGAAATGCTGTTAAAGGGAAAGGCAGAACTACAGCTATCCTGCGCCAACAATCGCTGCTGGAACTGCAAGCGGTCAAGGCTTTCTCGATGAAAATTATCCCGGAAGTTAAATCTCCGTCAGATCCGCGGGAACTTTATATCAACCACGTGACCTCGGCACTCCACCAGACGGAGATAATCCTGCTGCGCTCGTATATTACGATCGTCACGACGTCGTTCTACGGTAAGTACGCCGGGAGTGTATATAATATTCCCCATATATTCCGTTCTAACTGGTAGTGTGGCTGTTGTGTGGTACTTCTAGTATTCTACCTGTTGTTCACCTTCGCAATGCCCAATCGCGCGTACTTCGCCACTCTGGTGTCTTTGACAGCCATCGCTGAGATCGGAACGACTTCAAGGCATCTTCTGTCCCTGTGCGCACTTGAGATTGGGTACGCTGGCGTCTACATCTCTTTAATACGGCGGCGACTGGGGGTCTCCGGGCTGTGCCAGCTCGCGTTCATCCTCCGCTCTCAGTGGATTCTGGTCCAGGCCAAGTTCCTGACGCTGTCGCTCATGATTTTGGGCTTCCCGCTCGATCACTACGGGAACGGAGCCATTTACAATTTCCATAGCGGCTAACCGCAGCCGTCTCAATAGCTATAGGTCATTGGCTATAGGTCATTTTGCCACTCAACACAGTGACACTGCCCGTTGTTTGTGTTACCGTGGCGGTTTACGAGATACACATCATCTAGGGCCTCTATAGCTGGCGTTTAACATACCATGTAGAGATTTTCGTCACCACCGAAAAAAAAGTGGTGCCTTTAGAAGATCCATGTGCATCGTGCTCGAAAACTTACAACGGGAACGGCGCCATATTCCAGCTCAGAGCAGGCTGACAGACCACAAATAGGCATCGGGCTCAGTCACAGTGACCATCCAGTGGCTTTTTATAGGGTAAGTTTGCAATTCATCACCGTCTCTACCTCTCTGGAGTCCACGTGTGCAAATGGCGGCCATCTCGCCTTCGCCTTCGACTGTCCAGGTCGCTCTTCGTCCGGTCAGCAGGAATGTGCGGCGGTTTCGAGCTTTCCGGCGGTGGCTTCGACGTGTGGCTGGAAGGCTCCCCGGAGGCTTCAGCATTGCCAAATTGGACACTTTCAACCGATTTCGGGCCCAAGCCACGCCGTTCTGGGTGCTCTCCATCCTACTTCTAACCCCCATCCCGTGTTTTCTCCTCAACTTTCTCCTCGAAAGTATCCCACTAGCTGACCCAGCAACTGGACTCTCCGGGTCTCTACACTTTCAGATTCGAAACTATTTAACTGCGGCGACTATGACGGCGCTACCCGTGTTCATGAAAGTCGACTGTATACCGGAAATGTCGACCATCTCCTGGAAAATTGTGCTCGGCTACGCTATGATCACAGCGGCGGTGGCGATCGCCAACAACGCCGTCATATCCGTCATTGCAGGCGTATTCCCCATCCTATTCACGCAGTTTGCAGCTGCCGGGCCCATGGCGGTGGTGGGGCTTGTACTCAACCGTCTACTGCCGAACAACCGGAAGCCAGAGATCAAGCAGCGCGTCCAGACGATTGATACGTGGCTGGGCATGGACATGCTCCCGGTCGTCGTGTACCCGGTATTCACTGCCGTCTTCATGTCGCTCAAGCCCACGCACCAGTTGTGGTTATCGCTGCTGCTTCCCGTCATCAAGCGTCTGCTGCGTCACGTTTTCTGGATGATGCTACGGCAAGACCCGGATATCGCTGGGGCCACGACCTGTGCTGTCGGCCACCTCTACCACGTGCTCTTCACGGCCATGTGTCTTCAGAACGCCAAGTCGCTGGAAACATTAGCTGCATTGATAGCAGTGAACGTGTTCCACATGCTACTAAACTGTCGAGATATTCTCAAGGACGCGGACAGAGTACGGAGAGCTAAAGCCGAGCTTCGAGCTTTCGAGGTGGCAATACCCGATGATATGGTCTCGGCAGCAGTGAGTTTGGCCCAAGAGGAGCAACTGCCGGAGATTTTGCACCGGAAATCCCCTTCTCGACTGTTTTCAAGCTACCCGGGCTTCCAATCGGTCGACTTTGTCAAAAGACACGATCGATTACTGCAAGGCGAGCACTTATCACCAAGAGCTGCGGGGTTTCGCCGGGCTAGTGCCCACCGAAGCCTGCTCAGTGCCAAATCTCTAGCGAAGCAGACGACGCACCCCATTGAGCAGAACTTTGCTCAAATTGCACCCCCGTCTAACGAACCGCTTTTTGTATGGCGTCGAACCCCTCGAGGAAATGGCCAACTCGTGCTGCCAACTGGGGGAAGCTCGACGGATCCGCGCACTCGAACCGCCCACTCGCTCCAATTCAGAGGAGATCGGACCCGGAAGCGCGAATTGTTCGTTCGCAGCGTCGCCTCCATGATGCACCAGGCGGAAATTATCCTACTGCGATCTTACATTACCATCTTTATGTTGTCCTTCTACGGTAAGAAACCTCTCATTGTTTTTAATTACCGTCATTTTCTGAATCTGACCAATAATGGTCTTTGCTGTAGGGATCTATCTCATGCTGGTCTTTTGGCTGCCCAACCGCAAATATTTCTTCACAATGCGCACCATGACGACGCTCGGTACAGTGGACAGCATGATGCTCCACCTGCTGCTACTGGGCAGCATGGAACTGCTCTTCTTGGGCATGTACTTGGTGCTGATCTCACATCAACTGGGGGTATCTGGCGTCCGTCTACTTGCGTTCGTGCTCTGGTCGCAGCGCGTGCTCCTTCAGTCGAAGATCTTGGCCCTGAGCATCATGAGCCTCGGCTTCCCACTCGAGCACTACGGTAACAGCGTCATCTTCCAGCTCAAGACAGGATAACGTTATTATCAAAATACTGCCGCCACTTCTTGACCGGGATGCTCGTGGCGATGACGCCCGTGCTCGTGAAACTCGACTGTGTCCCCCAGCTCCCGAATCGGTCGTGGAAGCTGGTCGTTGGGTAGGGTTTGGCCCTTGCTGCGGTCGCGGTCGGGTCCAACGCCGTGATCTCGAGTGTTGCGGGGGTTTTCCCCGTGCCGTTCGCCCAGTTCACGCCTACACTTCTTCTGGCTGTCAGCGCACGTCGTGGTGCCCACAAGGCCCAAATCGTCTCGAAGCAGCGACCAAATGACGTCGCGTAGCAGGAGCTTGACCACTGGGAGCAGTAGGGAAACCCCACAGCTGCTGACGCGGCCTGAGCGTTATGAACAGGCCGTGAAGACCGGGTACACGAAGATCGGCACGACGTCCAGAGCCGCCCACTGCTCAGGAAGAGCCGATTGAGGGCGTCCCCGCGAGTCGGCCACTTCTACCACGTTTCGTTCACTGCCATGTGTCTGCAGAACGCAAAGTCCGTCGAGACGCTGACAGCGATCGTCGTGGTGAACAGTCTGCAGATGTTGCTCAACTGCCGGGAAATCGTGATAGACGCCGACGCAGTGCACACATCGAGACTGCAACTGTCGGAGATTGCAGTCACTATACCGGAAGATATCGTCGCTGCTGCGTTGACGCTGGCCGAGGACAAAATCGTGGCCAGGAGCCCGAATATTCAAAGTATCCGGGCTCACCAAGGCGCGAAATTTGTGCTAAGGTACCAGAAACTTTTACAACCGAGCGAGACAAGAGTCTGCGATTGTCCACGAACAGGATCGAGACCATGTGAGACTCGCCAAGGCCGCGGAATCCGTTGCCCCCAGAATGTGTTCGCTTTAACAAACCGCAGACTTTCGTGAATCACAGCGGAATTAAACCGATATCATTGTCCTTGCGCGTCCGAGAGCATTCGTCTTGTTAAAATTTAACAGATCCAAGTATCCACTTCGATGTAATTGCAGAATGAAGCTTAGCTACTTTGCTCCTCTCGTGTGCAATACATATGAACTGGCTAATACTTTTGTGGTGATTATGAAGGGACGCGCATAACGGATCTTGTCGAATTGAAGCGAATACAGTAGCATGCGACTCCCAAGACTGGCAACGCTCGCTCTCGGCTCGCTCTATGCAGTGAACGCCGCCGACTCCGGCACCGAGAAGGATCTCGTGTCCGAGTACGTGCACGTGCCGACCTCCTGCGACACGGAGAACTGCGTGGCGGGCGGCTGCCTCTTCGAGAACTGCGCCTCTCCGCTGTCGTGCAAGGGCGGACTCTGCTACTTCCGGTGCGTAGTAGATACTCTCACTGCCTAAATCGTCGCTGTGCTCTTGTCGGTGCGGTGCAGAGCCACTTGACGCTCTAAACTGAAAGTGGCGCGACGTATTCCGTGTCTCGTCGCAGCAAGTGCAAGACGGCCGTGTGCGAGGGAGGCGCCTGCATCTTCGACGACACAGCGGACGCCTCGTGTCCAGGCGGTGGCTGCAGCTTCGTGAATGTACCCCACACGCTGGCAGACGGATACTGCGACGGCGGCGGCTGCACGCTGGAAGGAGACAGCCACCCATCCAGCTTATCCGGGTCACTCGCTGAATGAAGAGGAGACCTCTTACTCGGCCGCCAGTGCAGCCGAACGAGGTAAAGAAAATAACATAACAACGTCTTCAAACGTCTAAACTCTGGGTTGCTCGTGTGAATCCTCACTAAGCCCCGATAACTAGTTCATTCGGTTCGAAATCTGTGTTGCTAGTAGTGGATCAGCGGGTGTACGGGCCACACCCGCTCCGACTCGAGCTCCACCGCCACGGGGCTGTCAAAAAAGTCCAGGTACTCGTCAATCGTCATGAGCTCGTCTCGACTGAGCAGCCACAGCACGAGGTCGTTGGACGGCAGGAAGGTCTGGTCCGTGTTGGACAGATTCGTCAGGCACTTGCGGATCTCGGCCGGTGGCATGGGGCCGATCTTCTTGAGGAACTTGATGAGGTTGAGGAAGGTCTCGACCACGCACTGCGGCGCCGAGTCGTCCGTCCACTCGCCGGCGTCGCTGCGATTGAGCGCGATCTTCTTGAAGTAGAGCCCTGCAGGATCCGCACACCGTGGTCGTCGCAGCTGGCCAGCACCTTCAGGGAGCTGGCCTCGATGATGCGCTGTTGCTGCAGCTGCTTGAGGAGGACCAGGAACTGCTCGGCCGTCGTCTCCAGGAAGATGACGACCGTCGCGTCGTGCAGCAGCACGAGACCCGTGGCCTCGCACTGGATTCGACTCAGCAGCTTGGCGAAGTACTCTTGCGTCTTGCGCGCGTTGTCCACGGACGGGTCGGCCAGCTTGCCGAGCACCGCAGACCTTGATAGCCGAAGATCGAACTTGGCGGACGCGTCGGTCGTCGTAGCGGCCAGCGAGCTGCTGCTGCTGCCGTGGTGCGACTGGTTGTCCTCGGCCGTGGACTCGCCGCTGTTGGTGGCGTCCTGCTGCGCCTCCTGCAGGCGTCGAGGCTGCGGCGGATTCACGAACGTCAGCACCTCCGAGAGCGACGGCCCCAGCAGCTCCAGTGCGTCGAACGACGGCTGCGCCGGTGACGCGGATACGACCTCCTCTGGGGTGTCAGGGCCCGGTGAACCCGGCCTGTCGGCGCCGTCCCTGGGCATCACCGACAGCCGCATTCTCGACCCGCTGGTGCCTAGCGACCGCGTCGACGCCGAGCGCCCCGGCATCGCATTACGCGTGGATCCCTGTCGAGCAGCTCGCGCAGCCTTCTCCATGCTGCTAGACGGTCTATAAGGGTCGCGTCGGTTCACAGGCTCAGGTATTTTATTTACATTGGGCTGGCATAACCCCGCAGCAGAGGACCAACACGTTAATGTAGCAATGACTGGCATGTAGGCTTACACGCAGTTGAAACACGCTGGCCGGAGCCATGGTAGCTCATGCGCCACGTACTTGTCCCCCCTTGCGCTTCAACTCGTTTAACACAAGTCACATATTACGTCAACGCTGGTACGTATTTTCGACCAATCAGAGGACGTGAGGCCACTCCTCGGATCCCAGCGCCCCGATGTCACAACGGAAAGAGGCGCCTTCAAGCTCAAGCTCCAGCTCTCGCCTACTAAAAGCTCATGGCGGCGCTGTCCAAGTCGCAGACGGCGTCGGGCGCGGCGTCCATCGCGTCGCTCGTGGCGCTGGCCGTGGCCATCCGCGCGCACGGCCAGCAGAAGGCCAACGCGGCCGGGCGCCTGGACTCGGAGTTCATGACCAAAAAGCAGGGCGGGCGCCACAAGGTGGCGGTGAACCGCGAGTTCGCACGCCGCTTCCTGCGGCTGTTCAAGGTGATCGTGCCCGGGCCGTTCACAGCCGAGGTGGGCTTCGCCGCGCTGGTGGCTCTGATGCTCGTGGCCCGCACGTCCTTCGACATCGTGGTGCTGCACACGTTCACGGCCATCGAGCGTGCCATCATCTCGCGCTCGCAGGCGGACTTCGCGCGCCACCTGCGGCGCTTCGTGGCCATCATGCTGCCCATGTCGTGCGTCAACTCGCTGCTCAAGTACGGCCACACGGAGCTCAGCCTGCGCTTCCGCACGCGGCTCACCAAGCACCTCTACGCGCAGTACGTCAAGGGCTTCGTCTACTACAAGGTGTCCAACCTGGACAACCGCATCTCGAACGCCGACCAGCTGCTCACGGTGGACGTGGAGCGCTTCAGCAACTCGGTGGCCGACCTCTACTCCAACATGTCCAAGCCCCTGCTGGACATCGCCATCTACGCCGTCAAGCTGTCCAGCACGATTGGGGTGGAGGGCCCCGTGATCATGCTCAGCTACCTCGTGGCCTCGGGCTTCTTCCTCACGTGGCTGCGGCAGCCCACGAGCCGCTTCACCATCGCCGAGCAGCAGATGGAGGGCAACTTCCGCTTCATGAACTCGCGACTCATCACGCACAGCGAGGAGATCGCCTTCTACAACGGCAACGTGCGCGAGAAGCGCATCCTGGACCAGTCCTTCAGCCGCCTCATCGACCTCGTGCGCAGCTCGCAGCAGTTCCGCTTCTCCATGAGCGTCATCGACAACATCGTGGCCAAGTACTTGGCCACGGTCGTGGGCTACGCCGTGCTGTCCAAGCCCTTCCTGGACATGAACAACAAGCGCCTCAAGCACACGACGTACGCTGAACGCATGGAGGACTACTTCCGCTCGGGCAAGATGCTGCTCAAGATGTCGGAGGCCATGGGCCGCCTCGTGCTGTCGGGTCGCGAGCTTACGCGTCTTGCAGGCTTCACGGCCCGCGTCACGGAGATGATCGACGTGCTGACCGACCTGGACCAGGGCAAGTACCAGCGCACGATGCTCAAGGCCGGGGACGACGACCTGTCGGACGAACCCAAGGCGCAGTCCACGTCGGCCGAGTCCCTGGGTCTGTACCCGAACAAGGGCGAGCTCCAGTACCGCGACCACGTGATCCACTTCGAGGACGTCCCGCTCGTGACCCCCAACGGCGACGTGCTGGTGCCGTCGCTCAACATCAAGGTCAAGTCGGGCATGAACGTCGTCGTGGCCGGCCCCAACGGCTGCGGCAAGAGCTCGCTGTTCCGCATCCTGGGCGAGCTCTGGCCCATGTTCGGCGGCAAGCTGACCAAGCCGGAACGCAACGGCCTGTTCTACATCCCGCAGCGGCCGTACCTGACGTTGGGCTCGCTTCGTGACCAGATTATCTACCCGCACTCGCTCAAGGAGATGCAGGCGTCGGGCCGGACGGACGAAGACTTGATGCACTTCCTGGAGAAGGTTCAGCTCGGCTACCTCGTGGACCGCGAAGGCGGGTGGGACGTCATTCACGACTGGGCCGATGTGCTGTCGGGCGGCGAGAAGCAGCGCGTGGCCATGGCCCGGTTGTTCTACCACAAGCCGCAGTTCGCCATCCTGGACGAGTGCACGTCCGCTGTCAGCGTTGACGTGGAGGGCGCCATGTACAGCTACTGCCGCGAGCAGAACATCACGCTCTTCACCGTGTCGCACCGCAAGTCGCTGTGGACGTACCACGAATACGTGCTTCGGGTGCGTACTGTGTGCCAGTATCCTTGTCTATTTTGTCTGTGGCTAACGTGTTACTTGGTGATTGTATTCGTTTTGTAGTTCGACGGCCGTGGCCACTACGAGTTCAAGAAAATAGACGAGGCCGACGAAGCTTTCGGCTCTTAAAAGTGCACCATTCAACTGAACTATACGGCTGCAGAACGTCCAGCCTGTGTATTTGTCCCCACTTTTCCCAGTTAAAAACCCGCAAACATGCCGTTGCCACTTACGCTCTTGTGTGTTGCAGTGTGGTCGGTTGGTGTCTCTATTTGGTGGTTTATGGGTTCAAAAGCGCGGGCTTCCACTCGCAAATTCTCTATATCTTTATCTACCTAATGACATGCTCTTGTCGTATCCCAACAGGAACAGCGCGCGTGCCAGTTCGTGCTCACGCGATCTCTCTCTCGCGTCTCCCAGCTCTTGACGCCAGCTCTCCATCTCGACCAGCGTGGCGTCCACCCCAGCGGCATCTTGCGACTTGAACAGCCGCGCGAAGAAGACTTTGGCCTGCCTCCTCACTGCAGCGTCACGCACGGGGTCCAGCAAGTCGCAGAGCCAGCTCCAGTTGGCGTCGTTGAGCACGGTATCTGCTACGCCCAAGTGCTCCTGCTCCTCCTGCTGGTCTTCGTTCGACCCACACGAGCTCGGAGATGACGGACGTTGCACGAGTTCTTCGTTGCGGACGGCGGAGTTTAATGCTTCGGCAGTGAGAGACGGCGCCATGCTGCGTGTACTTGCTAGGGGGTACTGCACTAGCGCTGCAGGCAGGACGCAAGTTGGGGATTGACGTTGGCTGGGGCTTAGAGGCTAAGGTCTGTCCGTTACTCGTTGTGCCTCTTCGCAGGCAAAGCACTGGCTCTGACGCGATTATCAGGTGGAGTGACGCTTATGTAAGCGAAGTGACAGCTAAGTAGCAGTAGTTCCGGATACTTGAAGTTTTGTGTAGCCATCCTCTCAGCCTGATCCCGACCGGAGCCTGAAGATGATACCGTTGCCAAAGTGCTCCAGCGGGAAGCCCAGGATCATGAGCGTGAGCGTGATAAACTTGGACTGGAGTAGCGTGCGCTGCGACCAGAGCACGAACGCGAGTTGGTGGACGCCCGACACTCCGAGTCGACGCGAGATGAGCACTAGGTACAGGCCCAGGAAGGCCACTTCCATGCTGCCGAGCAGGACCAAGTACCGTATCATACTCTCCACGGCGGTGGCCGTGGTCATGGTGTCCATCGTGGCGAAGTATTTTCGGTTGGGCAGCCTGAAGACGATGGGGAGATAGGTCCCTGTGCCAGCAATGCATACTTTTCGTGAGATACATCAATACCAAACGCCCTGAGCGAATCTCAACGCTCTGTACGAACCGTAGAGGATAATGGCGTAGATGGTAATGCACGATCGCAGCAAGATGACTTCACCTTGGTGCAAGCTTGCCGCTACATGTTGGAGAAAAGTTTCCCTCCGCTGGGTCCAATCTCCGCTGGGTGGAATACACTCGGCCTCCTGCGCACAAGCTGTAGAGTTGGGCAATACGCTCTGCCCGCTTTCCTCCGACGTAGCGCCATCAAACGGGAGCACTTGAGTAAAATGAAGGTGTGTCGTAGGCCTGGAAAGGGGCTGTGCACCGACCCTGCGACCTATCAATTGAGATTTTGGGCATGAGTCGTGCTCTTGGGGGGTCGTTTTATCAACTGGAGTAGTGCTGCTTACACCCAGGAGTTTGTGGTATTTTGCTACAAGCTCGGTCCCTTGATAAGCCGGATAGTTGGAAAATATTCGAGAGGGGGACTTCCGATGGAGGATTCCAGCTACACGTTTATCCTGGGCCAGCCTCACGCCAGCCGAGACAATATCCGCCTCAACAACAACCCCAAGATCTGCGAGTTGCTTCCTTGATCCGTCGAGAGCCTTGGCGTCCTTCAGGATATCGCGACAATTGAGCAGCATGTGAAATATATTCACCACAATGATCATTACCAGCGTCTCGAGGGACTTGGCGTTCTGCAGACACATGGCCGTGAAGAGAACATGGTACAGGTGTCCGATGGTGCAAAGGGTTGCGCCCACCAAGTCCAGCTCGTCTCTCATGACCCGCCAGGTAATCTGACGCAGCAAGTGCTTGAGCACGGGGAGGAGAAGCGAGAGCCACAGTTGCTGGCGCGGCTCTAAAGACATGAACAAGGCGGTGAAAACGGGGTACACGGCGATCGGCATGGCGTCCATCGAGGCCCAGAGGTCGATTTTCTTCGCACGGTCCTTAGTCTCCGGAGTCTGCAAAAAGAAATAGTTCAAGGTGGTGCCGACGATGGCCATGGGGACTGCCGGCGTGAATTGGCAGAATGGCACGGGGAAGACACCAACGAAGACCGAGAGAAGCGAGTTGCAGCCGACTCCAGCACACGCGACAGCCAAACTGTACCCAAGAGCGAATCTCCACGACCGATTGGGTAGGCCTGGGATGCACTCGAACTTGGCCAGAGTGGGCATGGCCGCCACGATCACGTCGGTCAGGAAAAGCCGGAGCTGAAAGGTTAACGATCCTCGGAAACCGGAGGCGGGGGCAGCGAGCGGAATGCTCTCGAGCAGCAGATTCACGAGGAGACTTGGGACTGGGCTCAGCAACAGAGTAGAGAGTAACTGGGAACTGGTTGCCTGTCGCCGGAATCGATCGTACGCGTCAAGTTTGGCGATCGTGTACTCTCCAGGAAGCCTCCAGGCGATTCGTGTGATTGCTCGCCCTACGGTTCCGAGAATTCGTCCGCCCGGGTCGGATTTACGCCCCAGTACGGCGTGGATACCTTGAGGCGTGGGCGACACCGCCACCATTCGAGAGTCGACGTTAAATGGAGTGAACCTGGCTCGAGCTATTTCCACATCGCGATGTATTTTTGAAGTATTTTTGAAGTATTAAATAATGCTCGTTGTTGCTGCTTCGAATTATTCGTCGCTGTCAGTCAAAAGTATTGAAAGTTTTGACTCAAAACTTTGTCAGGCTTCCCACGAAAAGCACCACGACGACCATGTCACCCGGACCGGAGCCGGAAGATGATGCCGTTGCCGTAGTGCTCCAGCGGGAAGCCCAATATCATCAGAGTCAGAGTGAGGAACTTGGATTGGAGCAGAATACGCTGCGACCAGAGCACAAAAGCGAGTTGGCGGACGCCCGAGACCCCAAGTCGACGCCAGATAAGGACGAGGTACAGACCCATAAAGACCACTTCCATGCCGCCGAGAAGGAGCAGGTGGCGCAACATGTCGTTCACTGCGGGGCGGGATGTCATGGTGGTCATTGTAGCGAAGTACTGGCGGTTGGGCAGTCTGAACACGGCGAGAAGGTAGATCCCTGCGCATACACGTACAGTACACAGGGGTGAGCACAATCGAAAGTACGTTGTTGCGTGTGATCAAAAAGCAGACTCACCGTAGCACAAGAGCACGTTGATGGTGATATACGACCGCAGCAGAATAGTCTCCGCCTGGTGCAATGCTGAGGTGACGTGGTGGACGAAAACTTCCTTCTGGTGGGACCGATCGGCTCTGGGCTGAAGCGTTTGGGCGCGACTTGTGTCGGTAGCAGTTGATTCAGGGGCCGAACCACCGGAAACCGGGCTAACTTTGGTGGTATTCAGCTGAATCGGAGCTGTCGCCTCCTGCTTCGACGGTGACTTCGCACTAAGTAAACCCCGGTACTTGTTGCTCTCCAGAGAGTTGCGGGTCATCAATGAGCCACTCGACGCAGTGTCGCTGGGTTTCAAGAGCTCCTGGTACCTGTCCACAAACTCGCGTCCTTGATACCCCCGGTACTTTGAGAATATCCTCGATGGTTTCTTCCGATGGAGGCGTCTCGCTACGTGCTCGTCTGTGGCGAACTTCAGCGCTGCCGACACAATGTCCGCCTGGGCAACGACCGCAAACTGCGCGAGATGTTTCCTCGCCCTGTCCAAAGCGTCTGCGTCCTTGAGGATATCGCGACAGTTGAGCGCCATCTGAAGCGAATTCACCAGTACAATCGCTGTCAACGTCTCGAGCGACTTTGCGTTCTGCAGACACGTAGCAGTGAACAAAACGTGGTAGAAGTGGCCGATAACGCAAGTCGTGGCCCCGACCAGGTCCAAGTCGTCTCGAAACACGCGCCAGATCACTTCACGGAGCACGTGCTTCATTGCAGGAAGCAACAGAGAGGCCCACAGTTGCTGCTGTGGCTTCAGAGTCATGAACAAGGCGGCGAAGACCGGGTACACGAAGATCGGCACCGCGTCCATGGCCGCCCACTGGTCGATCTTCTCCGCTCGCTCTCTCGTCTCTGGGGTCTGCAAGAACAAGTGATTGAGTGCGCCTCCGAGGATAGCCAGCGGTACTGCAGGCGTGAATTGGGCGAACGGAACGGGGAAAACCCCCGCGACGACCGAGATGAGCGCGTTAGTGCCGATCCCGGCACTGCCAAGAGCTAAACCGTATCCCAGCGCGAACTTCCACGACCGCGTCGGAAGCTCTGGGATGGAGTCGAACTTGACAAACACCGGCAGCGTCGCCACCGTCATCCCAGCCACCAAGTGTCGAAGCTGGAAGTGGAGCGAGCCTTTGAAGCCACGAGCTGGATCAGCCAGCGGGATGCTTTCGACCACCAGATTAAAGATCAGAGACGGGAGGGCTCAGCACCAGCGCTTGGGCCTGCTGTGAACGCGTTGAGTGCTGCCTGAATCGGCTGAACGCGTCGAGCTTGGCGATCGTGAACTGTCCGGGAGTCTTCCGGTTAGGCGTTGGACCCATCGCGCCACCGCGTGAAGAATCCGGACGCGCCTTCGAACTGGCAGCAGAGCCAAGTGGGCATCTGCAGGTGCGGGCGAGACGGCCACCATTCTAGTGGACACGGGTTAAGAGAGACGAGCTCGTTGAGCTGAGCCTATTTTCACGACTTGTTGGAGTATTTTTGACGACTGTGCTTGTCAGCTGGGCCGGAAGATGATGCCGTTGCCGAAGTGCTCCAGCGGGAAGCCCAGGATCATGAGCGTGAGTGTGAGGAACTTGGACTGGAGCAGGACTCGCTGCGACCAGAGCACGAACGCGAGTTGGTACAGACCCAGGCATACGACTTCCAAGCCGCCGTCGAGCAGCACCAAGTGATTCAACATGCTGTCCACTGCGCGGGGCGTGTCCATCGTAGTCATGGTAGCGACATATCTGCGGTTGGGAAGCCAGAAGACGGTACGAAGGTAGAGCCCTGAGAAGAGAAAAAATATAATAAGTGTAAGAAATAGACCAAGTGGGAAGAGCAGACTAACCGTAGACCAGCAGCGCGCCGAGTGTGACGTACGAGCGCAGCACTATCAGTTCTCGCTGGTGCAACGCCGACGTGACGTTGTGAATAGAGGCTTCCTTCTGCCACGATCGATCGACTCTCGGCTGCGCGATATTTCCCCAAGGAGAGGCATGATTCGGGGGGCTACCGTCACAACTGGCTTAGCACAGTTGTGTGGCTCGACAATCCTGCTATTGAGCAGCCGAAGATTCTGGCCGTGTCGTATTCCAGTTCAACGGACAGTGGATACGCTGTGAAAGCGAACGTAGAGCCCACTTGCTCATGGAATAGCCGTCACCGCCGCCGTCACTGAGTATCTGGATGGCACCAGTGTCAAGCTTTCCTATGAATCTACTCAGATAGGAGAAGAGCATCAGCTTCACGCTTGGGCATCGACGGAAATTGGCGGGCTTCAAGACCTCATTACGTGGGAGCAAATGACCGAAGAAGCACGGACCGGCCTGAGCGAGGCAGACTTCGGCGAGAAGACAAAGGTGCCATTCATCGACGCCAACTTCGAGGCAAGCCTGGAGAAGGCCTTCCCGTCTCCTTAGCCTTGTACGGCTGTAGTGCAGTACAGGGTATTGGGATAGGGCTTCATTTCCGGATTATTGTGCTGGCCATAATACTTCGGACCAAGATTTGACGTCCAATTACTCCTTTAAGATGATAATTTTCCATATACGATATTTAGATATAAGGGTATTTTTCGCCCGTAGATTCCGATTTTGAGGTCAGATTTGCCGAATTCGGCGTCGTTTTTGAGATATAGGCCGTTCAAAAAGCGCTCTCAAAACCTCAAAAGTTTGGGGAAAGGGTTCCATTAGGGTTAGCTGATCATTCATCAAAATACAAGTATTCTATTGGCTCAATTGGGAAAACATACGCCCGAACACACGCTTTCATGGGAAAGGACAACTCGATGGCGTCGGTGCACATAGTTTGATTATTTTAACATTCCTGCATCCTGGCAAATCTATCCTATAAAATCATAGAGGACTTTTTACATATTAACGTATCAGACTATTCTGTACCCAAGTCACATATATTAGGTGCTACAGTTGTAACAGAGCATATCGTTAAGCAGGCGTCGACCTGTTTTCTTGCTGGTCAAACTACTCTCCTGGTGCCAATACTTGCCCAAACAAAGCAAACCATGGTTCATTCTAAAGCTAAAATACTGCTCTTTTGTACTGCAAAGTCACCTTTGTACTGAGTTGTCTGATAGCACCCCTGTTGGTACCGTTTTGGTAGTGATGCGGTCAATGATGGATTTGCTACCCAACATATATTGGTCCCTCTACTCCACCTAAAAAAGTTTGCAGGTGTAGCTGTGAGGCTTAGCAGAAAGAAGAGCTGCGTAAGATTTTTTTGCGGGTCGAAACACTATCATTGAACAAGTATTGATGGAGTTATGGACGAAAAACTACCAGTGTTATAAATCTTGGTCCGAAGTATTTTGGCCAGTACAATAATACACGTACAGATTTGAGCTGCTAATTGATGAAGTGTATTGTACTGGCCATTAAAGTTGAAGCGAGACTTTGTTGTCATTTTTCACCTACTCACAGTGTACTTTCCATATACGATAGTTAGATATATAGGTAATGTCGACGCGTAGATTCCGATTTTGAGGCCAGATTCGACGAATTCGGCGTTGTTTATGAGATACAACCGCTGAAAAAAACGCTCTCGATTACTCAAAAGTTTGGGGAAAGGGCTTAATTAGGTCTCAATTAGGGCAAGCCAATGATTCATCCAAATACGAGTCGTCGATTGGTCAGATTGCCGTAGTATATGCCAAACATATGGGGTTTTCGTTTAAAATGGGCGCTGTAGCCATCTTGGTGGTGAAGGTTGATGTCAGCATTCAATGTCGTGCTCCACGATTTGAAATTATTTACTAGAGGTAACGAGGTTTCGTTAACACAGAGCGTAAGCTGTTCCAGTATGATTGTACTAGAGGATTGGGCTGGTAGCGCTCAATCGTAGTGCCGAGTCAGCATGGAAGCGGGCTAAAATAGAATAACTGAACACAAGCGCGATTCTCGCGCGCGACTTAGGCGCGCCGCGTTTGCGGCGTACCAGTCGCCTGCGCATTGCGTTTTGCGTTTTGAATAACAAAACTGTCAGGTAATGACGGGTTATCTACCCTTCCGCAGAGTGAGTCCGGGACCCGGTCTCTTGTCGATAAGTATCCAGTCGAAGACCCCAGGCAAATAACAGCCATTGCCCTTTTTAGCCAATAATAGGTCAGTAGGCCGCGCAAGCACTTTCACAGCTCATTGCCGCAGAAGTCTCCCTCAACCTCCCTCGCCGCTCAAGAAACAACATGCGCTGCCACAGAGGCTTCTGGGCCTACGCAGGTGACAAAGGCACCGACATCTCGAACAGCGCTGCACGCTTTGCGCAAGAACAAGCCTCTCAAGCAGAGCCAGGTACCAACAAGGCGGCAGAGAATTGGCTCCGAACGCGCTCTGGGAGGGCTCTGAAGAAGCGCTGGGAGGGGAGACAGTGGAGATTCGGCAGGACTACATACTGAAAAACCCTGACGCTACCTTTTCGCTGAACGACAACCCGCTGGGCTTCGCAGATGGCCGGCAGGATCGCCGGCGCTACCCTCGAATGGTGCGAGCCGACATCGCTACGCCTGTAGTGTTACAGGAAGAGGCTCCGGCAGCACCAGCTATGACACGCACACCCGTCGACACTGAGTGTCGAGATGAAGTTGATGAATTTAAGAAGTACCAGGACGAGCTGCTGCGGGCTGCGTTCGTAGCCGAAGTGACAGCGCTTGCGCACGTAGTGCGAGCGAACGACGTTAGCCGAGTTGTGTCACGTTCGGTGGCAGTAGTAGAATGTATGTGCGCCCAAATTGCAGCAAGTTTATCCCCGATTCAAGAGCTCGTGTTGTGGGAATCATCCGTGACGTGACAGCGTATATGCAAGCTGCGCGAACACATCTGACTATGCACACCGATGATGAGGCGGATGGTGCGCTTCACGAGACGCGGACTAGTGCGGCTGCCGCTAACTCAGCGTTGGGCAACTACGTGCGTGATACCATTCAAGTTAACCCAGCGTTCAAGACCATGCACGAGGGCAGGGAAACCTACGCGACCCGCAGCACCAATAACTTGCAGGAGTTATATTGGCTAGGAAAAGTACTTCGGTGCGAACTTTGCAAGCTAGTTCAGGCTCACCTGCTGTGTCAAGTGATGCTTCGACTACATCTAGTACGGTGTGCCAGGCAGGGGCGTCTTTCGAGAGACTCAATGGACCGGCTGCTGATGGCGCAGCTAATTGCAGCAACGATACTCAGATATCACCCTCGGCTCAAGCAAAACCTACCACTACTATCTCTCGCAAACGCCCCCGGTTGCTCGAAGAAAAGCAGCGACTAGCCACTGCAAATTCAAAGTCACACGCAACCAGCGGAAAAGAGCAACCGGCTGGTAATGCGGCAGATGACGAAGATAGCGCGTATGAGCCAAGCAATGCGGAGGATAGTGACGTGAATGATGACGACGTGGCCCCCCCGAACCGATTTTTCAGGAAGCGCGTGTCAAAAAATGATCCTCTGATAGTGTGGACCGATCTCGAAGATGAAGATCACCCCCGAACAGTGCACGTTTACCCTGTGGATTTGGATAGCTTGCAGGCTGGCGTTTGGCTGACCCAAACCGCGCTGGATTATTTTATCTGTCGCTATATGGAGCGGGTTAAAGGATTACTTCGCGTATGTGACTCGGAGTTGTACGTATTGATGGAGACTGCACGATTCACGCGAAAGCCGAAACGACGACGCCGACTGTTGGCTGACCTGGTCGCATTATTTGACTGGTCATCCTACCAATATGTGCTTCTCCCAGTATCGGGTCGCAACCACTTCAACTTTTTGGTAATTGAGAACGCCATGCACCCGGGGCCAACAAAGGTTTATCACGTCAACTCGATGAAAAATGCTCACAGCTCGGCGTATGCTTTTGACGTTCTGCAAGGGGTCCTATCAGAGACCCATAAATACCGAGCCGAATCTTCGGCTCCGTTTAAGTGGAGCACCTTTGTCCATTTGACCAAGCCCCAACAATCAAATTGCATCGACTGTGGAGTTTACGTTCTCCATTACATGGATGTTATTCCAAAACACATTGCAGCCGAGAAGCCTGGATCGATCGAGGAGAAGATCGCCGCGTGGACAGAGGGTGATTTCGGTGTCAAGAAGGCAGCAGCATACCGAAATAAGCTGTATAGGACTATATCTCCAGAGTGATTAATTGTAGCACCCGGTGAGTAGAAACAGAAGCACAATCAACTTCTTTTAACATGATTCCGGTTATTGATGTTATGGCTCAATGCAGCAAGTAGCTGAATATGTAGTACCGCAAAAATACACTATGGTACTGCAAAGCATAACTGCAAAATCTCACTGCGGTACCTACCGCAAAACCTTACTGCGGTACCTACCGCAAAATCTCACTGCGGTAACGCATAGTAATACTGCGGTACCACACTGTAACACTGCGGTACCGCATAGACGCGTTGCGGTACCACACAGATACATTGCGGTACTACATAGCCGCATTGCGGTACCGCGGAGGATCGCTGCGGTTCAACACATGCACATGAGCTATTAGAAAAGAGGGATTACGAAATGCGTCCGTCATGTTTATCTGTACTCGATACTCGACCGCTTGGCAATATTCTCAAGTACAAATTACAGGACTTCAGCCTGTATGTATTCAATGAGGTTTAGCGTTACTCCACTGCTCCAACAGTGATCCCGTCCGCGGCATCCGTAGGGATACGGTGATCACATACGTCCGATTGGCGAGTTCTGAAGTACTGCAAGATACGGTCAACATCGCGGAGGGTTGGCCTCAATCGTTACCGACTAGTTTATCCGTTGGGGCTGGGGTCGGAGATAGTAGTCGTGGAAGCGGAGAAGCGAGACATCTTTGATCTCGCCCGCGTGTTTCGCTATCCAGTTTAGAGATTTGTTATGGGTACGCCGGTACTCCTCCAATACTTGCACGGCTCGATTAGTTGCCACGACGTCAGACACCCGAGTCGCCGTGAGAATATCATCTGCAACCGCAGCGACTAAGCTGTAAATTGGCCGCCTCCTATGGAAGAACCGGCGTTCGTCCGCGCTACACCACTTTGTGCCAAATTGAGCCTCGAGATCTCGGACAGCTCTGGCGCCATCTAAGCCGGTCGACCATTCTTTCCACAAGTCCGGCACAGTAGCCAGACCCCGCCGAAGTTTATACTTTGGCCAATCACTTTGCACGTCACTAGCTACTGTCGAAACTGACGGCACTACATGAGCGGTATCGCCATCGCCTTCGCGCCCACCAGATAGAAGCTGAACTTGTACGACAGCAGTGCCGCCTTGCAGAGGGAGGAGCCAACACGCGCATTACGTCGCTGAGGCTACCTTGAACCGTCTGCATGGTCGTGTAGACTTGAGCTAAAGAACTTTTGAAATCCTGGTGTAGCCCGTCGATTTTGGCGTTTAACACCGGCACAGCTTTCTGAAGATGCTGTTCAGTTGGATCTTCCATTGAGTCAACCGCTTGCATAGCCTCACGTTTAAATTCCGTGAACTCCCGAGATTGAAATATGCTGTGCTGCCAAATGGGGTGTGTTGGTGCGGATTTCTGCAAGAATACAGCATCCTGGAGGACGACCTTACGGAGATATTGAAGCAACTCGAGAAAACCTCCGGCCGCAAGCGATTGTTCCGCTGTTCCTGAAGCAATGGCCTGTTGCCAAACCTCCACCTGCGGAAATACCATATTCTGCAACGCTAGCGGGGGATCAACCGAAGCTCGGGCAACAAAAAAGCTCCCAATACTTGGTTCAAAACCGGCAAGTGTGCGCATCGCCTGTCTCGGAAGAGATGTGAGGTAGCATTTCTCCATTGATTGGCCGTTCCACCGGCCCAAACGACGAATCTGGGACTCACTTGCGCCTCCTAGGTCCGCCATACGCGATCCGGATCCGCGGCCAACGTGCGTTTTAGCTTTGCTGTGGACGCCGACATGTTTCAACGCCGCTGTGATAGCTGCGTTGTGAACTTTGTACGACATTGGTTTCGTGGGTTTTTACCTGTTGTTAACAGCTTTACCGGATACCAGTGCTCTGAAGACGTAAAGTCGGGAAATGCCTCGCCATCCACATGCCAACGCCAAAACAAGTAAAATCCAAGAATTCCATGGGGGCAGATCTCGACATGCTTATTGCGCATACATGCGCCGACTTCAATGCGCCCGACTTGGTTGGTTTTACCTTGCCGCATCACCATAACCAGAGCCCTGCATGGCGTGTAGCCCTCGTTTTCGAGAACAATCGAGTGTAAATCTGCCAATTCCATCATCCGTGCCGACTCTCCTCTCATAAGGGCGTAGTGGCTCAGTAGAAAAGCGACCAAATTTCGCAAGTTTTTGCCTGAATCGCGTGCCGGTGTCCAGAAATACCGAGCTATCTGCTTAACTTGATCGATTGTCGTATAGCCATCCAGTAGTGTATCAGCTCCACGGTCTTCAAAATTTTTTCGCTTCCTCTCATCTTCTTCGTACTCTGTCAACTTCAATAGGGTCGTCACAGCTTCGTCCCGGGGGGAAGGATTACTGTTCACTTTTGAGCGAGATTGCTGCTTCCATAGGTCAACCATCGCAGCAACGTAGGAGTTCACAGTAGAACGTCCGACGGTTTCAATTCTGTCGCTGGGTGTACTTCCACTCTTGTGGCGCTTGGTCCGGCCAATTACGCGCTCTTGTAGGAAGAGATGAAGCTTCTCACCAGTAACTGTAAACCGGGTCAGGTCATTAAATGCTGCGCCTTTTTCCGAGCACCAGTCTAAGAACTCCTGCTGCCGACTGTTGTATGCCCTCTGCGTGTTCTTAGGTCGAAGGGTAGTGGCCTTCTCGTAGGTCCGCTGGACAGACTCCTTCAGAGCGACCTGCATTCGAGCCTCTTCCTCCGTACTAGTCATTGCTCGTACGCAGCTCCACAGACAGATCCAGGTCGCTACGCCGCCACGAGATTGATAGCGGACGCGCCACCTCCACCTGCTGTGCCGTGTTGCGCTTGTCGCGGAACACCAGCACCACAGATCCACGGAAGCCACCCGCAAAAGACACACCGGGGCCGCGTGCTGCCCTGCGCTCGATTTTCTTCTTGTGTGCTATCCTCTAGCGACTTGGGCCCTAGCCGCAATTAGACATAAAATTTTGTCCAACCAACATCTAGAAGACCCAAGGCCAAAGAAGCGGTTATTTTTCCCATCAAAACGTGAGATAACTACAATGATTTGACCGGAAGCCGCCTGTGCTGACCGGTCCCGGTCCGGGCCCCAGTGGTGATAATGTACAACAGCATGTATGCTAACTTCAAGATACTGTACATCTGCCGTAAGCGTATCAAGGTGAATTATACTGGGAGGACAGCTTTAGCTGGCTGAACAGCCTAACCCATTTTATTTCAGCGGCCGGGAGCCCCCCCCCCACGTTAATTGGCCAATGTCGCCTGAGTCCATAGTCCACAGATTATGGCTACCGAAACATCACAAAGTTTGTACATCTCGTGGCTGGTTGTTTCCGGAATGTCGACCGTATCCGTAGTGTGTACCACACACTTTAGTGATCAATTCTTGAATGAAATTTGGATAGCTGTATTTTCTCATTGTAAGCTAACATTTACTATGAAATAGCAACTAACGAATTGCTCTCTTTCCTGCGCCTGTTTCGGCTTTGGTTTTGTTTTGGCCGCTCTAAGTTGACTAAAGCCAATGAATCCTTGTGTGAATTTGTATAGCTGGAATGCATGAGCGCACCATTAAGTTCTTTTGCACGGTAACTTCGCAATTTATTCAGAAAGACGCTACATCAGGGTTTGGAACCTGCCATCAATTTCATGTTACATTATTATCGCCTTATATATTTATCAATAGACACACAAGGAAGTTTACACTGTCCTCCCAGACCAAAGCTTCGCCTCTAGTTTCCAGAAGATGTTGAGGAGAGTTCTGAAAGAACTTGACTTGGTGCGGCGCGTCTCGAGCCATCAGAACTTCTCCTACGATTCTTCTCATTCTTCAGTGTGCTCGGTTGCCGCGGTAGCCCCCACCCTCCGCGGTGAGGCGAGGCGGGTGAACGCCTTTATCGTCCAGGGTGTATAGCGTACGTCCGGTAGGCTTAGACCCGGGAGGGTTTAGCTTACGGAAACCCGAAACCCACAATGAATGTAAGCTCCGGTTGGCGTGTGACCTTGTGCAATCCCTATGGGTGTCGTTTATCTTCGGCGGACCGAGTTTCAACCCTATGAGAATCGCAATCGATCAAGAATACAGGAATACAGAGAACTTCCGGGCGCTACTCGTTCCGGGAGTCCTGAATGGGAGTGAGATCACGAGCAAAGACCTTCTCCAAAATAACCAATATCAATACAGAGTTTGTACACACAATATGCAGCCTGTCAATTTAGGTTGCACCCCGAATACAGGTAAATTCAGGATACCCCCACGCGCACCACTCCTGAATGTCAGGAGAACAATACAGGTACCTTCCTACCACACGCAATCTACAATCGGGTCCTAGGGGGCGATTGCCACAAACCTCCTAAAACGCAGGGAATATGAAATGCAAACGCACACTGAGAGTGCACGTCACAACTGGGAAATGAAACAGGTGTACCAACCCGATGGGCAATACTTTTGGGTACCTGACTTGGCTTGATGATGTAGTGAGAAGTTTTCGAGGGCCTTGGACCAGGCGTTACTCAACGCTCGCAGCGGGGCTCCGAATGGTACACCCTCTCGTGGGCTCCTAGGCGGTACACTCTCCCGTGGGCGGCGGCTGTCCTTAGGCGAATCACGGACCAGGCACTTGTGCACTAGAACGCAAAACAAACTCTGTTGATCTTTATCCTCTTCTCTCTCTCTCTCTCTTTGGCTATCTCTCTTCTCTTTTGTATCTCTCTCTTCTTCGTTGTATACTTCTCTTCTTCTTCGTATGGTCTTGTTACCTTGAGGGCCGCTGGATCTTCACGCGGTCCCCTCTGCTCATATCTTCATACACTTGTTCGGGTTCTCTTGATCTCAGTATACCCGAGCGTCACGTCGCGGCGCACACGCATCACTTGGTGTCGGAGGGACTCGGGTGCCTGACCTGGGGATCTGCTGCACTGATTACGCCACGAGCACAGACTGGCTCACTCTCCATAGTGAAACCAAGTCACGCTCAGAACTGGCGCCTTGGTCGCTGACTTCACTGACTTGGCACGTTCCTGGGCGTCGGTCCATTGGCAGATATCCGCAGTGTCTTGGGTCTTCTCCATTCAGGGCAGTCATGGTCCATTCAGGGTGGTCGGCACTTGGGCACTCCGGGCGTTGTCCATTCGGGACAGTCGTTCACCATTCGGGATGTCGGTTGTCCATCCAGGCTGCCGTCGACTCCACGAGCTTCAGTGGCCACTTGGTCTCGCTGCTTGAGGTCCTCAACTCATTGTCGGGTCACACTCGGGGTCTTCGTAGTCGCAGTGTCCTGGATGTTCATCTTCACCGCAACGGTAGCGTCGTTCAGGGTATCAGTGGCTTGGTGTGCTTGGATAGCTTCACGCCGGAGCTGGTGGGGTTCGGAGTACCTTGGGGATGCTTGGCCTCGCCAAGAAGGGTAGCTCTCCGGGATACGTTCACCGGGGCACTTCGCAGTCTCCCTCCGTCAGACTAAGTCGGGGCCGGACTGGGTGCTGTGCACCTCCGGCCAGTTGAGGTCAAACGCGACCAGTCATCCACACTCCACATCTCATCCACCGCTCGGGCGTTCCACAGGCACGCCATCTTGAATCTGCTTTCGCCACACGAACCATCCAACTACTCTTGTCAGAGCAACCGGGCAACGGTAACCAGGAAAATGTCTAGTTGCTTCGCCACAACCGCCCCTCTGGTTATGGGCTTCCACTGAGAAAGCCATCCTCGAGGTGGTAGGCCATGAGCAGACCATCAAGCGAGCACACTTCTCCTAGGGACGTTGCTTCTGGAACACCAACGTCATCCCGAATCACTGAGCATCGACGCGGCCCGACTCCATCTTTCATCGTTGGCTGGTGTTCGGAGCCCACCGCACAACCGCGCACGCACTCCGCCCCAAGTCCGCTGTTCACGCCCAAGGCACACAACGCGGGTTGAAATCCCAACGGTGGCAGTGAGTCTGAACCGACGCCCCGGGGGCCGGTCGGCTGACAACTACACCGGTCTTCATTCAGCCCCCGCAAACCTTGACATCCGAAGCATCTTCTCTCATTCCTCGCCATTGCGGGCCGCAGCTCCAAACAGGCACGACATCCGGGGTGTAGGCACCCGTTCTCGCCTGCAATCCCCGCAGCCTCGCTCTCCCCACTCCCAACGCACTCACAACTGTTACCGTCGAAAACACAATCCCATTCGCTCGAGTCGTCCATTCAGGATGGCTATAGCCTACGAGTAGCGCTTCCAGGCTGTTTAGCCTGAATTCGCCCCGTAGCGTTCGCCCCTGGGGTGGACGCATACTGCGGCGCACTGTAGTCGAGTTCACGTTTCGAGATCCGCCCCTGACCATCTTCGCCGTTGTAGGGCACGTGCCATCCACCAGAAAGCGGGTAACACACTTCGGTACGGGACGCCCCATTACTTTGACTTGGATGTCCATACGAATGGCGACAGCGGCAATTCGGGTTCCCCCGGTGCATCTCAGGGTGCTGACACCGTCCACCACATCCATCGCAGAAGGAGTCGTAGTCGGCTGCGTTACATGGCGGGTAGGTCGGACGCGGTTGAACTCGATGGCGTTCCTGGATAGGAACGCTTGAAGGGTAATATGGCCGTCCCGAATAGTCCATCTGGAAAGGGATTTCCTGAACCAGCCGTGCCTTCGGAAGTGGTCGTACATTCGGAGAGTTCTCACCTCGTACATCCTGGATTTGGCCTGTTCGACCATCTGGGGTGGCGTTCGTCAACTTAGCGGCATTCTGGATTCCGTTTTCTTCATTACTGGCGACAGACTCTTCGCCTTGGCGCTTCACCATGAAATGTCCCCGAGCGGCTTCACCCTCCTTGACGACTTGCGCATGCGGCAGTCCAACGTCTTCATCGACGTCTAGGTGCAGGTTCTCGCGTCGTTTCAGGATGTATTCCAGGTCTGTCGTCGTTTCAAATCGATGACCTTCCAGGCTAGTCTTGAGTTGGCCATCACGGAGCTTCCGGAGGTACTGTCGAATGTGCAGCTCACACTGCCTAGCGGACTTCCGAAAGTGTACACCAGCTCGATCGGCAGCAATATTCAGGCGGTACAGAAATGCCAAGGCGCTCTCGTCGCTGCGCTGACTCATGGTATAGTACCGTTCGGGTTTCGGCGACGTCGATTGGCAGTACGCCCGCTTAAACATCCTGGATAGCCGCGCCCAGTCGTGACGCACATGCTTGGGTAGCTGACCGCTCCAGTCGCGCACCTCGGGCGGCATCTTCAGCTTGAATTCCCGCAGCTTCGTCCGGTTGGACCAGCCGCCTTGAGAAGCGAGATTCAGGAAGCGCTCCCACCGACGGCACCGAAGATATAGCGGTTCATCTTGGTCGAAGTCATCCAGCACACTTGAATCCACGTGCGACCAGTAGGCGACGACGGTAGTGCCATCCAGTGCAACAACGCTTGCCGCCGAGTCGACACGCGGGCTGTCAGAACCATAGTCGCTCGAATTCTCAGAACTAAGTTCCGAGCACGAGCTGTCGTCCGAGGGGCTTTCCGAGTCGTCTGAAATCTCCGAATGTGAGCTCTCCTTGGAGGACTGTGCCGTACGTTCGGACCTCCAATCACGATGGGACTTCTGATCAGGCATTGCAGTTGTTCCTCGGGATGCGCTTGGCAGGGTGGTCCCGAATGTCGCTTCTTCCTCCGCATAGTCACTTCCAGTCGTCGAGGTCCATAGCTGGGCTGCAGCAGGTCTGCCATCTGGTTTGACCCGTCTCTCCGTTGCGTGTCCCTTGATTACGCCACTGGATTCTTGGTGCATAGTCAGGCGCCCCGTCTCTTGCTTGACCTGAACAGTCGGATCAGGCGCGGATGTCGCTTGAGCGCCTTGAACCTGGAATGATGTTGTCCGAGTGTCGCGCGAGCGCGTTCTCCGAACGTTCCCTTGGTCAGGGTCAGCCACCTTATCCCGCGCCTGGGCTGCTCCCAGCTGAGCGATCTTCAGGTCGAAGAGTCTCTGCTGTTCTTCCAGGAACTTCCGCATCATGGCTTCCTGAGCCTGCAGCTTCGCGGTATCCTGGGCCTGCCGGGCGACTTCCACTTCGGATCGGAGGTGTTCCTCCTCCACGGCTTCTCGCGCGCGTCTCAGGGCGTCTTCTTGAATAGCACCCACGACTTCGCGGGCTTTCTCCGTCGTCGCCTCGCTCATGATCACCTGAACCGGGGCCTGAGTGTCGAGAGCGCACTGATGCTTCAAGGCATCCTCCTGACTGACCAGCAACTGCGTGGCTTGGTAAGTCTGGAAGGTTCGCATCAGCTCCTGCACACGCGCGTCCATCCCGAGCACAGCGTCCAGAAGCGTTCTGGCAAAGTCCAGTACAACTTGGTCGTCCAGAGTTGGGGGTTGCTCAGCCCATTTGGGCTTCGCTGACCGACGTGATTGCCTCACCGACTTCGGCGAGCGAGTTGGCTTCTGGGTGTATCTGGAACTTCTGCGGCTTCGACGGTCTGCATCATCAGAGCTGGATTCGCTAGAAGAGCTGCTTGGGCTTGACCTTCGGGAGAGGGCTTGCTTCCGGGGCATCTTCGACCTGCGACCACTCCGAATGCCGGTGCGACCAGACTCCGACATAACGACATCGTCCGAGGCTACTGGCACTGGTAGCGCAGGGAATAACGTCTCAACACCTGAAACGCTGTGCACTTCGGGGATCCGAGTAGCATCGACTTGGGCAGTCATCGGTATCCCGGATTCGTCACCCGGACCAGTTAAATCAAAGACCCTCCGGGAGCTGCTCGTCGGTGCCACCCTGGGCGGGCCCTCTGATGCGAAGATCCGTACGTGTGAACTCAACCGCGAAGTCATGTTCAGCAAGCTGGGTGCTGAGCCATCTTGGACGGTCGGCAGCGGGCTCTCCGGAATCATGTGCGCTTGAGCGAGGGGCTCATCCGAGTCGTCGTTCAGCACGATCACATCTTGGGCCGGCCGGGACGTTCCCGAAGGTTCATCCACGGCCGACGACTCAACCTTGACGGCGCCTCCCACTGACGCCTGGGCGGGTGCGTCCGGGATGGACACACCCACAACCTCCACCTCGGAGTCCGGAGTGGAGCTCACTTCCGAGCCATTCGGGGGCCCCTTCTCTTCGTCGTCCAGAGCGGCAGCATCCAGGGACACGTGGTGCGCATCCTGAGCTGCCGGCTCCGAGTCCGGCTGATCTTGGGTCTCCGTCGACTCCTTCTCCTCGCGAGCTGCCTTGCGCCTCGCGGCGTTTGCCGGCGAGCATTCCGCTCGACTTCCTCGAGCGAGGGTTGCTCCTCCGGCGGCATCCCTTGAGTCCGACGCGAGCGTCGCACGCCATCCGCGCGTCCACCGCGTCCCCTTTCGCGTGTGCTTTCACTTCCAGTCATAACTCCACGAATTAGTAGGTTAGTAGCTCTCAGCACCCCTTAAGATTCTTAATCAATACACAGTTCTCGGTCAAAACCCTAGGCAACCAAATCCGGGCACGCGCACCAGCTGAGGCGAGGCGGGTGAACGCCTTTATCGTCCAGGGTGTATAGCGTACGTCCGGTAGGCTTAGACCCGGGAGGGTTTAGCTTACGGAAACCCGAAACCCACAATGAATGTAAGCTCCGGTTGGCGTGTGACCTTGTGCAATCCCTATGGGTGTCGTTTATCTTCGGCGGACCGAGTTTCAACCCTATGAGAATCGCAATCGATCAAGAATACAGGAATACAGAGAACTTCCGGGCGCTACTCGTTCCGGGAGTCCTGAATGGGAGTGAGATCACGAGCAAAGACCTTCTCCAAAATAACCAATATCAATACAGAGTTTGTACACACAATATGCAGCCTGTCAATTTAGGTTGCACCCCGAATACAGGTAAATTCTGGATACCCCACGCGCACCACTCCTGAATGTCAGGAGAACAATACAGGTACCTTCCTACCACACGCAATCTACAATCGGGTCCTAGGGGCGATTGCCACAAACCTCCTAAAACGCAGGGAATATGAAATGCAAACGCACACTGAGAGTGCACGTCACAACTGGGAAATGAAACAGGTGTACCAACCCGATGGGCAATACTTTTGGGTACCTGACTTGGCTTGATGATGTAGTGAGAAGTTTTCGAGGGCCTTGGACCAGGCGTTACTCAACGCTCGCAGCGGGGCTCCGAATGGTACACCCTCTCGTGGGCTCCTAGGCGGTACACTCTCTCCGTGGGCGGCGGCTGTCCTTAGGCGAATCACGGACCAGGCACTTGTGCACTAGAACGCAAAACAAACTCTGTTGATCTTTATCCTCTTCTCTCTCTCTCTCTCTTTGGCTATCTCTCTTCTCTTTTGTATCTCTCTCTTCTTCGTTGTATACTTCTCTTCTTCTTCGTATGGTCTTGTTACCTTGAGGGCCGCTGGATCTTCACGCGGTCCCCTCTGCTCATATCTTCATACACTTGTTCGGGTTCTCTTGATCTCAGTATACCCGAGCGTCACGTCGCGGCGCACACGCATCACTTGGTGTCGGAGGGACTCGGGTGCCTGACCTGGGGATCTGCTGCACTGATTACGCCACGAGCACAGACTGGCTCACTCTCCATAGTGAAACCAAGTCACGCTCAGAACTGGCGCCTTGGTCGCTGACTTCACTGACTTGGCACGTTCCTGGGCGTCGGTCCATTGGCAGATATCCGCAGTGTCTTGGGTCTTCTCCATTCAGGGCAGTCATGGTCCATTCAGGGTGGTCGGCACTTGGGCACTCCGGGCGTTGTCCATTCGGGACAGTCGTTCACCATTCGGGATGTCGGTTGTCCATCCAGGCTGCCGTCGACTCCACGAGCTTCAGTGGCCACTTGGTCTCGCTGCTTGAGGTCCTCAACTCATTGTCGGGTCACACTCGGGGTCTTCGTAGTCGCAGTGTCCTGGATGTTCATCTTCACCGCAACGGTAGCGTCGTTCAGGGTATCAGTGGCTTGGTGTGCTTGGATAGCTTCACGCCGGAGCTGGTGGGGTTCGGAGTACCTTGGGGATGCTTGGCCTCGCCAAGAAGGGTAGCTCTCCGGGATACGTTCACCGGGGCACTTCGCAGTCTCCCTCCGTCAGACTAAGTCGGGGCCGGACTGGGTGCTGTGCACCTCCGGCCAGTTGAGGTCAAACGCGACCAGTCATCCACACTCCACATCTCATCCACCGCTCGGGCGTTCCACAGGCACGCCATCTTGAATCTGCTTTCGCCACACGAACCATCCAACTACTCTTGTCAGAGCAGCCGGGCAACGGTAACCAGGAAAATGTCAAGTTGCTTCGCCACAGCGGGCTCATACTCGCTGCCGTGACACCGAGCGCGCTGTTACCAACCAATCTACCAATCTACAGATCAACCATGCAACCAATCAATGCGGCGTGCTCGGTTGCTGCGGTGGCCCCCACCCTCCGCGGGCTCATACTCGCTGCCGCGGGACCGAGCGCACTGCTACCATAACGCTACCTGTTCATCAATCTTACGGAACTAACTGTTGTGTGCATATTTTATTTCCTAGTTACGACATGGTACCGTGCTGCGGTGACGTCAGCTGACGATCCGTTAACGCGGGGCACCTCGATCCCGAAGCTATGCCCAAATGCATCGAAGTGTCGAGGGTGAATGCCACGTTGGATGCCGCGCGGCGCTGATGGAGTATGCGGGGGCACCGTGATACCAGAGCTATGCCTGATTTGTTGGAGTTTTGTAGATAGTTGATCAGACAACCAACAACTACAATTAAGGCACTCTTAACAAGCAACTAAACTTCGTACACGACCAGGTGGCTTCGCGTGTAGTACGACGACACCACTATAGATCTTGATGGTAGAGCACGAATAGGTACATGTACGTAAGCATTCGATTTACATTCAAGCCCATAGTCTAACATCGGATACGTACGGTATACGTCTCACGTATTGTACCATAGAAATCACTGAAATAAGGTAAGATATCATTTAAGCCTCCATCCTGTAATAATTTGTAATAAAACTTGTGTAAATCAGTCGATTTGTGTTTTTGATGAACAATATTAGATTTATAAGACCATTACACTTGAAAATTGTATTGGTTCAGTACCTACTTTTTGTGTGGACCACATATTCCACGTCTCGAATTAATCCCTATTGGGCTTCTCGTACTACAAAGTAGCACTACCAGGATTAATTCATAGAGGTAGTTAATATGTAACCCAAACTCGGAGTGGAGTCAACCACCTCGGTCGTTTCGGCAGCTTCACGTTAGTTGAGCTAGTTAGTTGGGCGGTAAATATAGTTTTTTGAGAAGCTAAGGCACTGAATAACAATTTGCCATAGGTTGCATCTCACAGGGATCGCTTGTTTCGAAGTTATAAGCGAAATTCGACGGCTTACCTCCTCTATCATTGCTGATCTGTTTTCTTTTGAAGGCGAATTCCCGAGTTCTCAGCAAGCTTCTTGCTGAAAGGATGTTTGTTAAATAATGAGGAAGGTTCGAGCGTTCGAATGAGCGCAGTTTCGTGGCAAACAGGCTAATATTGGCGGAGTTATGGCGAATGTTAGAATTCCTGGCTTCAACTTTAATGGTAATCATTATTACAGGTCATGAACGCATTAGGTCACACTGTTTGACCACGTGACCAAATCGCACTTGATCACGTGAGAGAACAATAGAAATGGCTAAGCTAGCTTGGATATGTATTAGTGTGAAGTTATGCAGCATTTCCGCAGGGCTTCATCATGCACCTACCTAGGCGTTAATCTTGACTTCTTCTTCGTAGTCGAATGATGTGTCGTACAATATTCCCAGCTCTTCGTCAGAAAGGTCAGCGTCCTCCACTCCATCGACAGACGAATTTTCGAAGTCAGTCTCCTCTTCACTGTCGGAGTCCTGGATTTCACTGTGTATCCGGAAGCACTGCAGCTCTAGGAAATCGCATATTCGGTCTCACAGGCGCGGTAGCATCACCGGAGGTTATACTCCCTCGGTGGACAACGTACACACGCGCAATTTCCTCGATGACACGCACGAATCGCTTTAGCGAAGGGTGATCCTTCATTCTCGCGTTTAACTCTCTGTGAAATCGCTCAAGCGGATTGTTCGTCCTGTTCACAACTTTGCGCTCCACGCCGTGGGTATTCCACAAATCTGGAGGGTACATGTCCAGCCACGTTTTAGCAAAGTATTGCCAAAATCGTTTCCACTTTGCGCGCGAATACGCGAGTCCTTTTGACTCGCAGCGTGCTTTGACTTTAGCCTTAACCCAGGCTACACCTTGAATAGCTATCTTGGCAGGGTGAACAACAGTGGGCATGTCCAGAACGCCAAACTCCATGGCCACCATAACTTCAGCGTTGGGCATCCGATACTCCTTCATTTTCCGTCTGCTTTGAAATGGATCAAACACCCGAGGATGCGTGTAGGCGGAAAATGTTCTCGAAATGCAAATATCATGGCTGCCTCATAGTCACAGACCACATCGGCAGGCTTGGGCTTCCTACCCAGCGAAAATGCGATGCATGTGGACATTTTGTTGTACAAGTCTTGCGTTTTGTTCGTCGCCAGCGTAAAGAATACCGGCACAAACAGGCCCGTCAATGGGTCGAACATCATGAGCGTGACGAATTGGCCAAAGTCTTTCGGGCAACAGCGAAATGTGCCGTCTACATACAAATGTAGACCTTCATACTTAAGCAGGTTTCGCAGCTCCGGATGGGCCCAACCAAAGATCCGATCGAAGCCCCACTTGCCTGCCTTGATCCGGTTGTCGTCTTGCCACGTGTACTTGAACTGAAGGAAGCCCACGTCTTTGTGTTTCACTCGCGCCAACTCCGGAGTCTACAACCAAGCGAATGCGTTAGGGCGAGCATTTGCATTTCCTACTCGAGTAAGAACCTGCTGCCGAGAAAGCCCACGAACCACACAAGTTGATTTTGCGTAAAACTGATTGTATGCGAGCGACCAAATCTCCTTAGCCGAAAAGTCCTGCTCAGCGAGGTCGTCTACGTATTTCTTCATGTCGTCCACAACATTGACACATACTTCATCGTCATTCGCAAGCGCTTGCTCTGCTGTGGCTTCGCCTTGACACGTATGAGGCACCATGTTCTGGAAGTCGTATGTCATTGAGGCCGCATAAAACACCAACTTGCCGCTGCAAAGCTTTGGTTTGCGATAAAAACTGCAGCGGTAAGTGATTTTCACCGCGCTTCGGTTGCATCTCGTGTACTGGTACCCGCCAAGGTATACCTTTGTTATACCATCTCGCTTCTTGGGCTGCGACGCGACCGTAACACCTTTAGCTGCTTCACTCACCGGTGTTGCCGTTGCGAGGACAATCGTGGAAGCTGAGCTCGTCGGGCCAGCTGGATCCCCAGGATCATGCTGCCGCGTATGCTCCGCAATCAACGGCGGCACATGGGGCGGATGCATAGGCGTGCTGGAGCAAGTCGAAGAGGTAGACGTCGTCATCGATGTAGTGCAGCTCTGTGCCTCTGAAATAGACCCCAGGGCAGCCTGGCGTTCGTGGGGTAATGTGGGGACGCTGGAATCATAGTCTGGCGGTGGTTCTGAAGCGGCTTCGACTTCTTGGCGGACACTGGAGGCCCTCATTGTTGGACGAGATGTCGGCGAGTAGCGTGGGCGGCGACCACCTTTTCTGGGCCGTGAGGATGGCGAGCGAGCCATGGTCGACTTGGCTGACCAAAGGGCGCTGCTGCTCTTGAGGGTTCTTTTGAAGTGCGCAGTTGCATACCTTATCCCGGGTCGTTTCGAAACGAGCGTCTATACATGTATGCCGCTGGGCTAGGTAACTTGTGGCAACGGTACAATAATACACACACAAATACCTGCTCCTTACAACCTTATGTAAAAGTTAGTTGCCCGCAGAGCAGTCTAATGCACGAGCTCTTAAGTTCTATCAGCATGTGACCAAGCATTATTAGGTCACATGCTATGGACGTGACCAAAGCATTTGACCACGTGACCAAAGTGTTTTTTTATAGTGTGACCTAATGCGTTCATGACCTGTAATATATCCTTCCCAACTTTAATGGCCAGTACAATAGTCGGGTTCTCTACAGGTGCCTCTGTCGCATTAGCGAGGCCCAGTCCTTCCCCGGTGCGTGAGGGACAAACGGCACTGCAGCGTCGATCTTGGTCTTCAACTCGAGGGTGATCATCGGCAGAACTTCTAGACACTTTAGGTTCTGTTCCAGCTGAGCAGGAGTCTTGGCACCGAGCAGAACAGTGGAAACATTGTCATTGCTGACGCACCAGGCGATTGCTAGCAGCGCCATGGGCACAGCCAGCTCTTCTGCAATGGGCTTCAGCTTGTCGGCCTTGGCCACTCGCTCGGAGAAGTCGGGCACCACGGCTGACCACGCCGGGTTGCCCAGTCTCGAGCCCTCCTTGCCCCCTTGGCTGTACTTGCCCGTGAGAGTCCCAAAGCCTAGCGGCGACCACGTCGTGAGTCCAAGCTTGTACTTCTTAAACAGATCGGCGTACTCGAACTCGACCTTGTTGCGCTGGAGCACATTGTACTCGGGCTGCTCCACGATCGGGCGAGCCAGGCCCAAGCGATCGGCGATCTCACACGCCTCGACGATCTGCGCCGCACTCCACGAGCTCGTGCCCCAGTAGAAGGCCCAGCCCTGGTCGATGACAAAGTTCATGGCTCGGACCGTCTCCTCGATGGGGGTGAAGGCGTCTGCGCGGTGGCAGAAGATGGCGTCCACATAGTCGAGCTGCAGTCTCTCGAGAGAGAGGCCTTAGTCCCTTCAACGATGTGCTTGCGGCTGAGCCCCTGCTCGTTCGGAGGCACTCCAGTCGCTGGCCTTGCCGAACGGACCCTCGGGGAAGCCCTTGGAGCCGTAGAAGATCTTGGTGGTGACCACGAGGTCCTCGCGGCTCCAAGTGCCGTCGTTGATGCCCTTGTGGATGGCAGCTCCCATGTTCCTCTCGGCCTGCCCGCGGCCGTAGATCTCGGCGTTGTCGAAGAAGTTGACGCCGTGCTCGAAGGCGAGCTTCATCATGGCGTACCAGGCGTCCGGAGTGAACTTCTCGTCATAGTCCATCCAACTACCGAGAGAGAGCTTGGACACGAGTAGCCCGGAGTTACCCAGGAAGGTGTACGGCATCCGTGCGGCTCTGTTGTCGGCGTTTGCTGAGGTCATGGTGTTGCAGTGAATCGAGAAGTGTGATGAGAATGCTAAGCTTCTAGCTATGCGGAGCTCAGCTTTGTGTCTTCTCTATCTCCCTCCTTCACTTCACTTCGTCAAGACTTGATGCTTGCTTGACCTGCACAGCGAAGACAAGTCATGATTACTTTACCTTTGGTGGGGAGATTGCTAAACCGCTCACAGTGTCTCACACGTTGATGCGGCTTCAAATCTCAGCTACGAATGATGATGATACAACGCTTTGTCACGACACGGTAAGTATACTCAATACTGGCGAGCGTGCCGGGGCTAGATTACTTGACCCTCGCAATCCCTTCAATTGGCATCGCTAGTCACCTGGAACCGAGTCAGGCGTTGCGATCTCCTCTCGACCTCGAGCTCATTTCGGAATTCACCGACAACTTTCCACTCACTTCAACCACCACCTCCACCCCCAACACCTTCAAGCACCATGGCCCCCGCTGCGTCCGACGCCAAGTCCAACCGCATGACCTACCGCTTCCTGGGCAACTCCGGTCTGCTCGTCTCCAAGCTCTCGCTCGGCAGCTGGATGGACGTCAGCGACCAGTACACGGCCGACGCCTGGTACGCCATGATGAAGCTCGCCTTCGAGCACGGCGTCAACTTCTTCGATAACGCTGAGGCGTACGGCGGAGGTCTGGCCGAGAGGAATATGGGCGCGGCCATCAACAAGGGCGTCGCCGAGGGC
The DNA here is from genome assembly GCA_024211575.1 of Phytophthora melonis. Taxonomy (NCBI): domain Eukaryota; phylum Oomycota; class Peronosporomycetes; order Peronosporales; family Peronosporaceae; genus Phytophthora; species Phytophthora melonis. The sequence goes on from JAMXKT010000047.1 coordinate 403,152, forward strand.
ACGTGGAGCCGCGAGGACCTGGTCATCTCCACCAAGATCTTCTTCGGCTCGAAGCCGTTCGGGTCCAAGGACGGCCCGAACGCCCAGGGCCTCAGCCGCAAGCACATCATTGAAGGGGCCAAGGCCTCGCTCAAGAGACACGACCAGCAGTAGGTGGACGTCATCTGCTGCCACCGGTCGGTCCCGGTCACGCCCATCGAGGAGACTGTGCGGGCTATGACCTTCGGCATCGACCAGGGCTGGGCCTTCTACGGGGGCACCCGCCCGTGGTCGGCGGCCCAGATCGTCGAGGCGTGCGAGATTGCCGACCGCCTCGACCTCATCCGCCCCGTTGTGGAGCAGCCCGTGTACAGCATCCTGGACCGCAACAAGGTCGAGTTCGAGTACGTGGACCTGTACAAGAAGTACAAGCTCGGCCTCACCACGTGGTCGCCGCTGGCGTACGGAGCACTCACAGGCAAGTACAGCGCGGGCACGCCCGAGGGCTCGCGCATGGAGAACCCGCTGTTCAAGGCCTTCACGCCGGACTTTGCCGAGCGCGTGGAGAAGGCGGACAGGCTCAAGCCCGTGGCCGACAAGCTCGGCATCTCGCTGGCCGAGCTGGCGCTGGCCTGGTGCGTCAGCAACGAGAACGTGTCGACCGTCATGATGGGCGCCAAGACGCTGAAGCAGCTCGAGCAGAACTTGAAGGCGATGGAGGTCGTGGCCAAGATCACGCCCGAGATCAAGGCGGAGATCGACGCGCTCATCCCGTTCGTGCCGGAGCTGTCGACGACCGATGCGACGGCCGGGCTGCGCTCGCAGCACCTGTAAACTGTGGGCAGCCTGTCGGCTAGCACTGAAGCAAGTCGAGGTGTATGAACTGCCTGAAAGCTCGCTCGTCGATTGCATTGTGCCTCAATTCAAGCGCCTTACTCACAAAATACAAGTCGTTCTGCAGCTTTACTCACAAAATACATGTCACGGCCGGCATCATCAATAGACCTCTTCGTTAGATGGTACCCGCCCGGTCGAATACAGGTCAAGAAACAAAGACACCCCTGTGACACAGATGTACGTGGCGATTTTTGGTAAAAACACGGGTACATATCTACTGCGTATCTATCTATCAGTTCCCTTGGAATGCCAAAGAGCCGAGTCTGTGAGTGCGCTTTCGCATCGCGCAAACTCGTTGGGTTTTTCAGTGAGCAAGTCCAGCTCATTTCGCAATTAGCCTGCTCCTGATTCAGCAACATGCCTCGCGCCATTACATCGACCTCATCGCCCGCGTCAAGCCCTTCACCGGCTTCGGCGCGCTCCGCTTCCACCCGCCCCGCAACTCGCCAAGCACCAAGGCGGAGCTCCACGCAGCGTGCAAGTACGCGCACATCCGCTCCGTGCAGACGACGGTGAACACTACAGTAACTATCTTCGCCGCCTGAACCACATTGGAACAACACGTCTACAAGCAAGACGTGAGACCAACCGGCGTGCTCGTGAGCACCGTTTGCTTCGCCTGGCCACGGAAGTACCGCCCGTCGACGACGAGGACAGCAGCGGCAGCGAAGACTCGTTGACACAGCTCAGTACCGCGTACTAGGCGTAAAAATAGTATGCTGCGTCGACCCAAACGCGGCCAGGCTGCTCTCACTCAGATATCGACCCTCTTAGTAAACCAGACTTCGTTTATTCTACTGGTAGTCGGCAATACTATAGTCCCACTATCGCCCCATCTCGCACAGTGTTAGATTGGATAAACGACGCTATAGTTATCTGCGTTGCTTTTGATCCGCAAGGCAACAATAGCGTTAGAGACCGACATCTGGTATAGAGGTCTATTTTTCCTTCGCGCTTCGCCTGTGCAGTAGTGTGTGGATGGGGGCAAAGACGGCTACATGTATTGATGTGGCGGCTCACAGAGCCGGCTGCAGCCTTGTCCAAGTTGGACAGGGGCTGAGCCCCTATAACTGTTAATCTCTGTAGAATGCATGGGAAGTGGTGGGTGGGTTGCGAGACTTGAGGCAAATTGCCGAGTGAGTTCGAGGCGGCGCCGGGTCGCTCTGCCGCCTCCGCGTTCTTGCCGGGTGTTTCCTAACCGCTGCACATGCTCCTTCTCCTGAAACACCTATTCGTGTCTTCGCCACGAAACCACCTTTCCTTCGCGCTTCGCCTGTGCAGTAGTGTGTGGATGGGGGCAAAGACGGCTACATGTATTGATGTGGCGGCTCACAGAGCCGGCTGCAGCCTTGTCCAAGTTGGACAGGGGCTGAGCCCCCTCCCAAGACGGCGGGTGATGCCGTCACTGTAGGGTCGTAGCCGACTTGGCCCCGCTCACCATGCTGGCCGCCAGGGACGACACCGATTCTTGGCACAGTCGCGTGTATATCTTGAAGGTGTCCGATGCCCAGCGCCCGTGGAACTGGATTGTTAGAGCGTCCACGCCCGAACGGTACATGTGTGTGGCCCCGCCGGACCGCAGTGAGTGCGTGCTATATGTGCGAGGTCCTCGCCGATACGTCTCGCCGCAGCTTGAATCGTGCTAGCAATCCTCCTTCCTGAGACAGAGGTGAGGACACCTATGCTAGTTCGGAACGTGGCGATTGGGATGTCCGTCGGTAGACCATGCCGCGCCCGTATCAGCAGTATCGCTCCGAGAACCGGACACAGGAACTTGTGGCCTGAGCGTCGGAGCATGCGCGCCGTTATCTGGCCCTCCTGGTTCGTCTTGGAGCCCCGGAGCCTTATGTGTACCGACGCGGCCCTTGTCGCGTCCAAAGTCGGCTGACCCAAGTGATCAAGGACGGCTACGTCGTTTGCTTTGAGGGCGAACCAGCGGAATTGGTCTTTGGTCACGGACGCTATCTCTGAACGTCGTAGGAGGAAAAAGAAGGCCAGACACAGCACCCCCCACAGTGCTTGGTCCGAGGAGGTAGCCATGTTGAGTGAGGCGAAGCACGCTTCAAGTAGGCGGATCGACACCGGGGCCTTGCGGACTGGTGGGATGTCGAGACGACCGATGCCTTTGAGGAGCATGCGCACCTGTGGATGGTCCGATGGGAACACTCGGCCTGCCGCCTGGAAGAAGTGTCGGATCCCGAGCAGGTTGTTGAGGATAGTTGAACTTCGGACGGGGCGGCCAGATCCGAAGCCGTCTTGGAAGCCGGCGAGGATAAAGTCGGATATGTGTTGGATTTGGGCTGGTGGGGAAACGCCGTCAAGCCACGGGTTGACACCGCGCCGCGTGATGAAAGCTTGCCAGGCGCGAAGTGCGCGCTTGTATTTCACGTAGGTGGAGTCTGCCACTGAGTGTTCGCGGAGATATCTTGCCAGATCATCTCCAGCCCACGGACGTCGGTCCGGGGTCGTGTCTGTAGCCATGAATTCGTAAGGTTAGTAAAGGTTAATAGATAGGTGTTGGCGCTCGAGAGCCTTGATCCAGCATCCGCGATGACGTTGTCTACACCGGCAATGTGCGAGGAGGAGAATCTCAGCTTGAACTTCATTTCCCAGTAGCTGAGGAGTCTAATGATGATTTGTGCTCTAGAGTTCTTAGACGCCATTTTAGTTTGCCAGGCAACCGCGGATGTGTTGTCAATGCGGAAGTGGATATGAATGGGGGTGGAGCTCCTGCCATCGGCGGATAGGTTCTGCCATGACTCTGCCCATGCGTGTACCGCAAAAGCGCACGATAGCAGCTCCCGATAGTTGATGTCGAATTCGTTGTTGTTGTCGGAGTGAAAGTCCGCGATAAGCGCCCGTTCGGTGGGCGAGAACTCGTAGACGAGGGTGCGCTGGTGGATGCGATCGACGGCGCAGAGGCCGGTGTCAGATGCATCCGTTTCGATGACGATGTCGGCAGGGGATGTGAGTGGAAGTATTGGAGGGGACCCCGTTGAGCAGTGGAAAGCCCAGGATCCGATTCCACCAGATGAGGTCTTCGCGCATGTTGGCGGTCACTCGGACAGACGACCACCGGTGCAGGCTGGCTTCAGGCTTCCGGAGGCGCTGAAGGAATGGTCGGGCGGGACGGATGCACGTTGCCACGTGCCGCAAGGATCCGAGAAGTGATCGGAATTCTTTCCGGCTAAGGAAGGGTGAGTTGTATGCTTGGTGCACTAGGGCACGAGCCTTTGCGATCTTTCCGGGAGGCATGGACACAGTTGCCGCTGTCGTATCAAACACTAAGCCGAGAACCTTTTGAGATGTTCTCCAGGGGGTAAACTTATCATCGTTGACCGCACTGGGGCCGAGGATGACGGTCATTGCCGCTCGCAAGGACTGTTCGATATCCACGCAATTTGTGCCGAAGTCGGCAGCTATGCATACATGGTCGTCCACCCAGTGGTAGTTAAAAAACCCGTTGGGGTAGGCAGCGTTAGTAGTTGTGCCATGAATGTGGGCAATCGCGTTCTGTAACGGGGTTACACGCACAAGTGGCTACAGCCACTTGCAACTCTAACAGACGCGATGTCTGTTAAAGGTTCAAACACTTCCTCGGCCTTGATGTACGTTACATCAAGTGCCACATTCATTTACAACCACCACGACGGGTGGTCCATAGACATTTAGGATTCCTATTGGTTGAAAGCAGCATCTTTTAACCAATGAGCGACATACATAGCAAAGGAATTCTGCCAACCAGCCGTTGGCAGATTCCCAACTTAGAATATTACATTTAGAGGAAGTCAGAAACATAAGACACAAATAACAGTTCTCATCTTTACCAAAATCAGCTATTTAGAGTCTTTATCTTGTTTAAAGTATACTCGTGGACCTCGAGTATACTTAACTCAAGTAAAAGAAACCTACGCTTCCTCATACACGTGCGCACTCGTGTAAGCTGTTGTAGTGAGCCAAGGTAGGCCCACTACACCTGGTAGCACTTTGTAGTCCGTCCAACGACCGACTACCTGAACGTTCGTACGGGACTGTACGGACGGGGAGCTGAGAACCTTTCATGAACACGGAGGTGCTCATGGAAAGCTCCGCTACGCCTGCAACTCATGTTGCACGCGCTGACTGCCTCCACCTGTCGGATCCAGAGTGGGAGGCACTCCAACGACTGTCAACAGTCATTGGGGAGGCGGCAGTTGCTACGATGCTGCGTACGTTATCGCCGACAGAGCAACATGGTGTTGCTCTGGGTTTCATCCTGAAGGAGCAGCGCGACGCTGCTGCCTCTACCGCGGTGCCGTCGGGGACGACACCACGCATGCAATCGTTGAAACTCAACGTGAGCAACTATGTAGGAAGAGAGGGCGAGCCTCTCCCCCGTTGGCTTGTCGAACTCGACACTGCCATTGCGGCTCGACGTATCGTCGACCCGTTGTCGAAGGTCGCGTTCGCCATGTCCTGTCTTGGCGGACGAGCGAGGAGTTGGGCGTACGGACGCCGACTCTCAGATCCTACGTGCTTCAGCACGTAGGATCTGAGAGAAGCGTTCAAGGAGGAGCTCAGACAAGCGTTTGAGCCCCCACAAAATGAGTTCCGGTCGAGGGCGGAGTTCCTCGACCTGCAGCAAGGTAAGCATGATGTCCATGCTTACGCCCAGAGAGCACGGTACTTGGTCTCGAACATCGTGACCAACCCGATTGACGAGGCGACCAAGGTCGTCACGTTCATGAAGGGATTGAGAGATGGGCCTGTGAAGACCTATCTCTTCCGTGAGTATCCGAATACTCTCGAAGCTGCGATCACTCTTGCGATGCAGGAGTTTAGTCTGAGGCAGGCTAAACTGCATGTGAATGCGCCGAGGCTGCAACCACCTCCGGTCGCGATGGCGGGAGGTCCGGAACCAATGGACCTCTCGAATGCAACGGGTGTTGACTATCAACGCCAACAAAGGAAGCAATGTACGATGCTTCCGTTGCGGAAGGATCGGTCACTATGCCCGAGAGTGCACGGCACCCGTGCACCGAGATGGTGGTCGACGCGGCGATGCTGGGCATCGTCGCGGAGAAACAAAAACGCTGGAACCCAGTAGGCGCGGGGCGCCCTGCTGAGTGAAGCAGTCACGCGTGTCCAACTCGGACATGCGACACTGAGGACTGCAGCCCCAGTGAGGACCCTTCTCACTGTAAATGCATGATGACAAACCAAGTCTTGTCATCTTGAACGTGTCGTCGAAAAAGAGAGAGCAACTCTTTTCGTGCTTTGGTTGATTCGGGCGCGTCGAATAACTTTGTTCGACTGCGAAGTCTATCAAGGCTTGACTTCGAGGATTTAAAGATACCTCGAAGTATGTTGGAGGTACGACTGGCGACGGGTGTCGTCGTCAGGACCGAGAAGCGCATGGTACGCGTGCGCTTCATGTATAAAGGTCAAGAGTTTGTCGAAACCTTTATCGTCCTGGACCTGGACGATAAGTTTGACATTGTGTTGGGCATGCCGTGGCTTGCACGGCATGATCCGGTAATCGATTGGGAGAAGCGCACTTTGGTGCGCTTCGGTCGCGACAGTGGAACAGAGAGCGATGGCCCTGTTACCACCACACACGCACCAGCAGGTGCGCGCGAATCTCTAGTCGAGACAGCGCCTAATGCCGCTGTCCCGGAACGCCCTGGACGCGCGCGAGCGCGCGCGCGAGACAAGTAGCGTCGGCGTCGCCGCCGACGGCTGAAGGAGAAAATGTATCGATTTCGGAAATCGACACAAACATTTCAGCGAATCAGAATGAGTCTCCGGCCTCAAGAGGCCCGGATGACGAACATGTGTCACACGCCTCAGCCGTGGAGGCTGACGCGAATCTGATTGTGGACGTGTCTCCGGTCCGAAGGGACGCGGATGACGTCATCATGTCACACGCCTCAGCCGTGGAGGCTGACGCGAATGTGATTGGATCAGTCTTGGCCAATAATAAGGGCCAAGGTGATGGAACGTCGTCGACTCCGGGAGTCGATGACTTTGATGGATTTGATTCGTCGGCTCGAGGAGCCGACGCACCCTCCGTAATGGGGTCTCCGCCAATGGAAGGCGTCGAGGTATTGAAGTCACGTCGGTTCCGGGAACCGACGCTGCGAAGAGACATTTCGCGTCGACTCCGGGAGTCGACGCACCCTTTGCAATGAAGGGCTCCGCCAATAACAGGCGTCGAGGTGAAGATGGCGTGTCGGTTCCGGGAACCGACGCTGCGAGCGGTGCGGACGGTTGCAAACGTTCCGCACCGGAAAAACTTGCATGCTGTCGTGCAGCCGGGCTGCACGACGAAGCGCCGGGCGACCAAGCCGGGCTTGAAGTCGCTCGCCCGCGGGATGAACCCGCCGGCGGTATTAAGAAAGAACACCCTTCCACGGCTGGGCCTGGACGAGGTCAAGGACCATGCGGAGCCGGGCTCCGCAAGTCAAGAAGACGGCGCATGCGAAGGTCGCTGCGCAAGTCTCGGCCAGGGGCCGAGACGCTACAAGAAGATGTCTGCCGGGCAGACGAAGGCTGAAAAGCCGAACGTCGAGACGTTGAACGTCTTGACGCGTACCTGTGCCGGGTTCCGGCACAGGAGATGACCCTCGCTAATCCTCCGACGCAAGCGTCAGAGTTGACTTCGCTTCCAGTCATGAGCTGGAAGCGCTTCGCGCGTGACTTGCACGATGGACGCATCGAGCAAATATGCATTCTCTCGGACGCCGAGAGAACGAAGAGCGAGAATGAGGAACTGAGGCAGTTCTTCATGGAGAGCACCACTGAGAGTGAAGACACTCTCAGTGCCAAGACGAAGAAAGAACGCTTTGAAGAACAGAGCTGGGACTCGCTGAAGGCGAGTCCCTACTATGAGATTCTACGGGAGTACGCGGACGTACTTCCGGAAGAGATCCCTGCGGAGCTTCCGCAGGATCAGGGCATTCAGCACGAGATTGATCTCGTGCCGGGCACGAAATACTGTGTCACGCGGCAGTGGCCACTGCCGCGAGAGCAGATCAAGACGATCGACGACTTCTTCGAAAGTCGTCGCAAAGCTGGACAAGTGCGGGAATCGAAGTCCCCGCACAGTGCTCCGACGTTCTGTGTCAAGAAGCCACAGGGCGGCTGGCGCATCGTTCATGCGTACAATAAGCTGAACGATGCGACGATACCGGCGCAGACACCGATACCGCGAAAAGATGTTATCATCGATTCGATGGCCAGGAGCACTGTCTACAGTGCTCTTGATCTGCGCGATGGGTTCTATCAGATCCTAATGCGTGAGAGCGATATCCCTCTCACGGCTGTGAGCACGCCGAGTGGCATGCTCTGGGAGTGGCTAGTGATGCCGCAGGGTCTGAAGAACGCCCCTGCGACCTTCAACAGGTGCGTGACGCACTTGTTGCGCTCGGTGCGCGACTTCGCACCGAGCTACTTCGATGACGTGTTCGTCCACAGCCGGGCTGCGGACGGGATGAGCGACGTTGAGATGCACAAGGTGCATCTCCGGAAACTGCTTGCGCTCATGCGCAAGCACAAGCTCTACGCGAACCTGAAGAAGTGCATCTTCGGGGCGAGCGAGATACCCGTGCTCGGGTGTCTCGTTGGGAAGAACGGTGTCCGCCCTGACCCTGAAAGGTCAGAGTGATCAATGAGTGGCCGACGCCGACGAGCGTCAAGGAACTGCGGCAGTTCCTTGGCGGCCACGTACTTGTGCAAGTACGTGAAGGACTACGCGGGCGTGATACGCCCGCTGTCACAACTCCTGAAGAAGGACGCCGAGTGGATTTGGTCTGCTGAATGTCAGCAGGCATTCGATGCAGTCAAGCAGGGCTTGACTGAGGCTCCGATCTTGGCGGTGGCCGACCAAGATCACCCATTCCACGTTGTGTGTGACGCATCCGATTTCGCGATCGGATGTGCGTTGATGCAGCACGATCACGAGGGCCGTGATCGTGTCGTCTACTATCAGTCGCGTCAGCTGAAGCCAGCTGAGCGCAATTACCAGTGCATGACAAGGAGCTCCTTGCCATGAAGTATGCACTTGCGAAGTTCCGAGTGTATCTACTCGGAAGTAAACCGTTCGTGGTCTATACAGACCACGCGTCGCTACGGACGGCTATCAAGTCGCCGCACATCTCGCAAAGGATGGCGAGATGGCTATCCTTCTTCGCGGAGTATAACTTCCGGGTTGAGTACAAACCCGGAAGACTCAATGTGGTGGCCGACGCGTTATCGCGTCGACCTGACTACGCTACGAATGAAGTCGACGTCAATGCCATTGACGCCATGCGATCGAGCACTCCACGTCGTCGATCCTCGACGACGTGAAGGCCGCGTACGCGCACGACGCGGACGCGAAGCTCTTGCTGGCCTATGGCTCAGTGCCTTCTGACGAAGCTCGTCAGAAGTTGCCAAGACATCTTCGTGCTTGTGCACACCGTTACCGGGTGCACGAGGGTTGCTACTCTACAGCGCAGTCAACGACAACGCGGACCGCGTTGTCGTTCCCAATGATCATGACCTGCGACTCAGGATCATGTACGAGTATCATGATGCACCGGCTGCGGGGCATCCGGGCCGTGAGAAGACGTATCTTCTTCTCACGAGGGACTTCTACTGGGCCCACCAGTACAAGTGGGTGCGCAAGTACGTCCGTGCTTGCGAGGTGTGTCAACGTGTGAAGCCTGCGCCGTTCGCGCAGGCTCCTTTGCAGTCACTACCGACTCCGTCGGAGTGTTGGCAGTCCATGTCTTTGGACTTTGTGTTTGGTCTTCCCCCGGATAGCCAGGGGAACACGGGCGTTGTAGTCTTTGTTGACCGCTTCAGCAAGATGGTACATCTTGCTGCAGTACCCGCCGAAGTGACTGCGAAACAGACGGCACGTCTGTTCGTTGACATGGTGTTCAGACACCATGGCATGCCGATGGACATCGTGTCCGATCGAGACCCGCGCTTCACCGCGCACCTGTGGCAAGAAGTGTTCACACTTCTTGGCAGTCAAGCTCTCGATGTCGACTGCGGATCATCCGCAGACGGACGGACAGACCGAGCGCGTGAATCGCGTGCTCGTGGATGTCCTCAAGAGCTACGCCCACTCGTTCCAACACTGGAGCGAGTGTCTGCCGATGGCGGAGTTCGCCATCAACAACTCGGTGCATGCCTCGACCGGGCATACACCGTTCTACGTGAATGCCTTGAGGCACCCACGCCTCCCGAGTTTACTCGGGATGCTGGCTCCTTCCTTAAGTGGGGAGGATCTACGACTGCAACACAGCAGCCGCAGAGATGCCGCTGACACCTGCACGGTGTCAGCCGCAACAACGCGAAAGAAGACGAAGACCGCGTCTGTGCAGGGCACAGACGCAACCAAGAAGAAGAAGACCGCGTCTGTGCAGGGCACAGACGCACACAAGCTGAAGAAGAACGTGTCTGTGCGAGGCACAGACACCACATCTACGAACGCAGAGGCCGGGCCTACTGCTGGAAGCGAGCTGAACTCGTTCAGCTCGGACGCCATGAACTTCGTGCAGCGCAGACAAGCCGTCATTCGGTTTGTCCAGGACGCTATTGCAGCTTCTGTCGATCGACAGAAGCTGAACGCAGACAATGTTGGCAGGGCAACACAAATGAATTCAAGAAGGGTTCATTGGTTTTGTTAGCTACTCAAAACCTGCCTAAACATGCGGTTTCCGACTTCGGAGCGAGTAAGCTCGCTCCGCGCTTCATCGGGCCGTTCACAGTGTTGGAACGGCATGGCAACGCTTACACGCTAGACATCCCGTCTAGCATGCGCCTCCATCCGACGTTCTACGTCGGACGGTTGAACCATACCTGCAGCACGAGCTACCTAGCTCGGCTGAATCGAAGCAGAAGACTCGGCGGAAGCCATCATCTTCTCCAGCGCGAAGTCGCGCTGGAGCAGCAGGTCGAGCTGGAGATCCAGCCCGGCCGGGACGATCGAGGCGGTCTAGGAGACCGTCGCAAAGTAAGGATACTCAAGAGCACCGAGCGCAGCGCTCTGTAGCTACCCACGACCGGAACTCGGTCGTGGGGAGAAGCGAGATCAGGGTCAACACCAAGTTGACCACACACGGGCGTGTTCCCACCACCGCCGCCACCAATTCGTGACGCACACGGCTCAACTCGATGGATAGTTGAGCGGATTGTTGACCACAGTATCCCGAGAACGAACTTAGAACCAGTTCGATTTCGTATTCGTTGGAGAGGATTTCCTCCCAACCAAGATACATGGGAGCCGCAGAACGTCTTGCTCGAAGACGTTCCGGACATGGTGGAGGCTTACGAAGCCCACCATGCACTACACACTGGACAGTAATGCGAACGCTGTTGTTAACAACAGCGCCCGAAGACACTTCGAGGGCAGGCCGTGATGCCTGCCCCCGCGGCAGCGAAGCGCTTCGCACACGGCCGCGCATGATACGCAGCAGCAGAGAGGTCCTCCGCTGCTGCGCCAAAGGTCTTCAACTTCAACGTGCTCGTTCTATCACGAGCACGCTCTCTTCTAAACGTCATGCATTGACCAAACAGTCAATGGTGGTTGACGTGCCGAGACCGGCACGTCTAACCTTGACGGGGGGATGGTGTAACGGGGTTACACGCACAAGTGGCTACAGCCACTTGCAACTCTAACAGACGCGATGTCTGTTAAAGGTTCAAACACTTCCTCGGCCTTGATGTACGTTACATCAAGTGCCACATTCATTTACAACCACCACGACGGGTGGTCCATAGACATTTAGGATTCCTATTGGTTGAAAGCAGCATCTTTTAACCAATGAGCGACATACATAGCAAAGGAATTCTGCCAACCAGCCGTTGGCAGATTCCCAACTTAGAATATTACATTTAGAGGAAGTCAGAAACATAAGACACAAATAACAGTTCTCATCTTTACCAAAATCAGCTATTTAGAGTCTTTATCTTGTTTAAAGTATACTCGTGGACCTCGAGTATACTTAACTCAAGTAAAAGAAACCTACGCTTCCTCATACACGTGCGCACTCGTGTAAGCTGTTGTAGTGAGCCAAGGTAGGCCCACTACACGTTCCCTACGACTCCGTAGAAGCCCGGTGAGCCTGTCCACCCGAAGCAGGCCGCTAGATCGATGATTAGGGCGTTGTCTTCGGGTATGGCCCCGGCAAAGAGGTGGACTGAGTTGCTGTGGGTACCGAGGTTTCGGAACGCTGCGGCGACGTCTCCAAGAAGGATTTTGATGGCCCTCCCGGGAAACCGGACCTTTTGAGCTAGAATTTCGCGAGCGATCGAGTCGCAATGCTCGTACTCCGCTGTGGGAATCGATGACTTTTCTGTGTGGTCATTGACCGACGCACCCTCAGGATATGACAGATCGTGGATGACCCGTCCAGCGAGGGCTGGGTCGCCCTCCCCTTTGTCGACTACGCCAAATGGACTTAGGAACAATTCCGGCCAATAGCTGGCAATGTCAAGGTCAAGGACAATGCATCGGCCGAGATCCTGTTCCTTGCGAATGTTTTTGCGAAGAATGTTGAGCCGACTTGTAGCGGAGGGGTGGTTTGGTGGCGGTCGCGACTGCACTGGCATTGGGGAGTGCAAAGAGACGCGTATGCCCTCCTGTACGAGGGGCATGAGCTGTGCTAATTTGGCGTAGGTCGCACAATGCGTCTGTATCAGTGTAGGTACAATGTTTTTGTTGGGGCGGTAGTCGCAGGAGGTTTGACCGCGGCACAGCTCGACCAGTGTCGGCAGAGAACACCGTGAACGTCGGACGAACTCCGATAGGACCGACTGGAGTGGTTTGTTTAGTTGATGCTGTGGACGCTCGGGTAGTCCCCGATGTACGGGAAATACTGTACCAGGAAGTAGCAGATTCACTCTGCCTAGCGTCGCGTTGATTGACTTGGCTCGGATGGCCTCCCAGATCTGGCTGCGACTGCGGCCATTGGCTTGTAATCGGGCTGTGTGCGCTGCGGTGGGCGGCGGGCGAATGCCGCGTGCCAGGCCGCCTCCGGTACCGCCGAAGCTTCGCACCTGATCTGTGTCGAGCGCAGGGCTGGCTGCGTGTGCTGGCTGTGGGGTTGCTGACGCTGCTCGCTGCGCGACGAGACGGCGCGCTCCACGGTTCTAGCAGTGGGGTTGCGCGTTAGGATCCCCAGCCGTCCGCGCATGTGGCGAGGGTGGTGGTAAATTCGCCGGTTGGGAGGGTACCGCCTCTTCTTCAATGGTTTCCCGTGAGCGGGTGTCGTCGATGTTAGTATGTACCTGTGCTTGTAAACCAATGGGACGGTGGAGCTGGTGTGCGTTTGGCGCCGTGAGAGCTGAGGCAGCATCCTCGTGCGTAGGCGTCCGAGGGTGGACTGAATGAGTGGTACTCCGATGGATATGCAAGTGACGGGGAGATCTTCTGACATTGGTGATGCCAGGAGGGTGTGATAGACGTGATAGTGTCCGATATACCACGGGCTCAGGAAGCAAAGACAGTGTATGGCTAGTATTAGCGGCATTAAACTGAGTGCATGACGGTAACCGAAGCGCCGGTGAGCCGGCAGCGCCTCGGCACCGTCAAGGGCGCCGAGGGCCGTAATTGCTGCGGCGACTCGGACCGTACTGTTTGGATATGTGTGCTTGCAGTTCCCTTGGGAGGGGTCCGTCCCACGTGTGTGTACGGTGGGAAAATGCGCACCGGTCTCTCGACCCTCCAAAGCACATACTTCCGCCGAAGAAGCGGAGACATGGCTCGGTGCCGTCGGGTCGACGGGGCACGAGCGCACGGATGTTGTCCGGCATGGATTGAGTGCGACCGATGTTCGCGCGGCGGTGTGGACCGGCCAGCGGCGAGTGGCGCGACGGCGCGTGCTCCGGCCGTGGAGGCGGCAGGCTTTGGAGCGCGAGGAGCCACTCGAGCGATTTGTACTCGACGGCCTCCGTGTCTCTGCAGAAGTCCTGCCACCAGGACGGCGAGTCTTCGGCCAGATGGCTGACCGCGCGGCCGAGGAACATGTTAGCAAACTGCAGTGTCTTCGTGACCCGCGCTTGCGTGTTGGTAGGATCGGCCGTTTGATTGTCGAAAACGAAGCGGCGTAGCCGGTCCAGAAGCCGATTCATGTGCGGGTACCAATGCATGGAGCCAAAAGCACTGAGCCCGCTGATGGCAATGAGAATGTCGTCGTACGTGGTGCAGGGAGCTGGTGCAGGGGTTTGCGTTGTCGTGCTGAAATCCAAGGAGAAGTTCGCGTTATTGGAGCCGCGGGTCAGTCGCTCTTCATCCGTCAGCGGTCTGAAGTGGGCGAGAGACAAGCCGTGGGATCCGATTCTCACCCATACAATCCGGTGGTTGTCGCCATGCCTTTGTCGAAGGGGATGCTGAACAGGCCCCGAAGCCACAGAAGGGTATCCGTAGGAGTTGTGAACGCACCATCGTGCCGATGCAGACTCGGAATGCTGCGGTAGGCGGCCAGGATGTACGTGGGATGGGGCCAGTATTCTCCACGGGCCCGCTGCGATCCCGACGGAAAGCTGGTCGATCGCAGCTCGCGAAGGTGTGCTGGTGGTAGCTCATGCGGAGCGCTAGCAGGCAGGGTCCACGACGTTGTAACTGTACCGTCAATCAGGATGGGCTGCATAGCCGTGCGCGGCCTCGGCGCGTGCATCTCTGACGAAGGCGCGCTTGCCGCTTCGAGCCGGCCACGTAGGTCGAGTACAATCGCACTCAGCGAGTTCACTTGCGCCGCTAGGCGCTCCACAGCGTCCGTCGATGGCGGACCTCCGCTGTCGGGAGAGTTCAGGTGCTGGGAGCGCCGGGGGCGGGGACAAGAACGACGCCAAATCGAAGGTGTCGGTTTCGGCCGGCTCTGTACTGGGAGGTGCCACCCCAGCGGTCTCCGTGAAAAATGGTATCGCGCTCGATGCACGAGATTCGCTTGAGGCCGCCACCTGTGCACTCGAAGGCTGCGAGCTGGCGCTGGCGCGCTCGTTCGGGCTAGCCGGGCTGTCGAGGTAGATGATAGATCGTCTCTCAGTGGGCAGAGGCCGCGTCGTGCCGGTGTTCGAGTCGGACCCGCGCGAAGAAGGGCGCTGCTCGGGCACAGTGCCCATACGGGGTGGTCCCGATTGTTTGCGGGTAGCCTTGGGTCCATCATTGACTGCCAGTAACGCTTTAGCCTGTTTCGCCGCCTCCCGTGCTGCCGTACCAAGCTTCTTCTTGCCGGCCGCTTTGGATCGGGCAGCTGCGGGCGCGGGGGCAATAGGCGCTGGCACCGCCGACGGCATGTCATCGAGAAAGTCGGCAAGGCTGTGCGCGGCCGGGGACGGACGAGCCAACTTTTTCTTCCGCTCGGTGGACCGAGCTGCCACATCCGCCTTCCGTTTTTGTATGGGCTTACTTGCCCGTGGTGTTGTAGACGTGCTGGCTGCCTCGTCACCCGCCACCGTCTCCGCAGGCCCCGCGGCGCGGACCGCCGCCGGAGACGAGGGTCGAGCCGGGACATCGGCTGAGGACACAGGCGCGGGGATATCGAACTGCTGGTTCAGCGACGGAGCGGGCGGAGACGCCGGCATTGACGGAGCTGGTGTGCTCTGGCTCGTCATGCTTAGGCAGCAGGAGAAGGTTGAGCAGCACGAGGAGCTGGTGAGCGCTGGGAGACTTGCGAGACTTGAGGCAAATTGCCGAGTGAGTTCGAGGCGGCGCCGGGTCGCTCTGCCGCCTCCGCGTTCTTGCCGGGTGTTTCCTAACCGCTGCACATGCTCCTTCTCCTGAAACACCTATTCGTGTCTTCGCCACGAAACCACCGTACATACGCAATGACGCTATAGTAAGTACAGTACAGTACTCGATCTTTAGCCTGGTTCGTCTACAGCTTCAACTCAACGACACGAACTTACGTGTTGCGGTGTAACTACCGCGTAACGAAGGGGTCGGTTCAAGTTGAACTGCTCAACTGGCCCCGTCGGCTGAGTTCACCCCTTGCGTAGAGACCGCAACGCCACGAGAGCCTTGATTCTAACTTGCAACGATCTGACGCTTCCTTCTCAACGCACACACGAACTGCAGCGCTTCCACGTCGCATCCATCGTGGAATCCACAGCAAAGGAAGAAGCCGAACTCGACACTCGTAAAGCAGCTTCTCAAACTTTCAAGTTGTAGTATTATTCTCACTAAATATCCATGCAGTTCTCGTCATCGTAGTGACAGCTAGTTAATTGTACTTTGTAGAGGGCCCAGCGCTGCCCGCGCTCTGAGGACAGCGCCGGCCGAGATGCAGCGCACTGAGAGCGCCCAGCTTCAGTTCGCTAGGGCTCCGGCGAAGACCACACACAGATCCGCACGCGCGACTTGTTGGTGTCCTGGTATCGATGACGTGGACCGAGCTTCATACAGTGCGCCAAGTTTGCGACTGCCGGTCGAGTTACTGGGTCGGGCTGCTGCTGTTGCTGTTGCCGTCTTGCTCGGACGCGCCCTCGCCGAAGTACTCGCTCACGCTGACGACGCTCTTGGTACGTTGCCGCATACTTGCTGGTGGTGTGGTGTGTGTGAGAGGGTGGAGGGGTGGAGGTGGACTTCTTGTCCTTCCTGTTGCTTGGGAGAGCTCTGTGTCGCCACGAGTCCTTTTGGGAAATGAACGTCGCTATGAGCGGGAGGAGGAAGAGGACGCGACACAGCGACGAGCGAGCGACCAGACGATATGTTCCGCCCTTGCGCAACTCGGAGATGCCGTCGCGTTGTGCCGCCAGCCGCTCTGCGGCGACTCGACTCGGGCCACTCGCCCCGGGCAGCAGCCCCGCTTTCTGCGCGCCGGCTGCTGGGGCTCGTGGGGAATCCACTGCCACCTCGCTGTCGCAGTGAGTGAGTCGAGCGTTCAAAAGTTTTGGCGATGCGAGCCTTCATGGGTGGTTGGTGGTGGTGGTGGTGGTGGTGGCCACCGCCGTTGCGCTGAGCTCGAACTGCTCGAGCGCATTGTCGTGGCCCGTCCGGTTGGCCCGTTTCGCTCGGGTTGGCACGGTCCGCGACTGCAGCGATACTGCCCGCAAAACCCCGCCACTGCATGTACATACCGTGCCGAAGCGAGCCTTCGTCAGGAGGTTGATGCGGCCGCGCTCGCCGCCACCTACGCTTTCCGACGCCGTGTCTTTGCAGGGCGGGCGACGTTCCCTCCTTCCTCGTCTGTGGGCGTGCATGCTTCGCCTCGGGCGGGGGCGCCGTGGGACGTGCGTCAGTGTATATTAGCAGAGGCCGAGCGCATTCCCTTCCGGATCCCAAGCAAGGCCCATCGATCGATCGATCGATCGGTTGATGCGCAGCCAGCATTGGATTCTCAACGCCCGAAACACTCAAGGAGAGAGCGCGCTGCAACGCCAGCGAAACGGGCGTCGCCGCCGTCGTTGCCGTTGCTGCTGCTGGCACGCCAGCGATCGATGCTGGCGAAAGATATTGATGATACATGTACTCGGGTAGAATCGCCCCCACAGCCTCCGTTTCGCTCGATGGTCCATCGACTCGACTGACTCCATGCCGCGTCGCGTGCATAGACCGCGCCACTGGATAGCGGGCTAGGGGCGGCCCGTCACCGGACTCAATCACGCGCTTCAACTTTCGGGCCGGCCGCAGGACACGGTCGCCGCTATTTGGCTTGGCGTTGGGGCCTCCATATACCTGGTAATAGGCAAAGCCAAGCATGCCGGCAACGCTGGAAAAACTTGCCAGCAGCCGAATCAGCTCGGAGGCCGCGAGCGCCACGAGCTCCGATCCGCGTGGCCGGCGGCAGAGCTCACTTGCCGCCGCTCGACAATGCAAAAACAAAAAAATCAAAAATCAGCGCCAGCGCTACGTGGGCCACGCCGTCTGCAGTGCAATGCACCGCTCATTCGGCGCCCATGGACCGCGACGCGGGCGGCGTCGCCCACCGACACGACACGACTCGGCGAGCAAAGCGCCGCAACCCGCCTTTGGCTCCCGTCGACTCGGCCCGCCCCGTTCCCCTACAATCGCATGGTCGAGCCGTCGTCCTGCGCACTGCTGAGCAGCCTTTGCTGTCTTCCGCGCGTGGTGTACTGTACACGTACATTAACACCATCCGCTCAACGACTGCCTTGCTTGCTTGCTTGCTTGAGGCTCGTTCGTTGCCCGACCGGCGGACAGGCCAAGCAATATACACGGAGGATCACGAAGGAGGATCCTCCGCGTCTTATGCTGTCGCCGACGCACATCGCACCGGCGAGCGAGATCCGGTCGCGCGCGGGTCGCTCTCTTGGCCTCCCAGGGCTTGCGGGCACCCAACCCCTATATACACTTTTGTCACATTGACACTGCCGGTCTCTGGTATCGCGCAGACTCGGCTTGCTCTTGCCTTCGCCTGCTTGGTGGCGAGCAGTAACAGCGCACGAGCACTTGCAGCACCGCAGCGGCGTCGCATACATTTCACAGCGCTGAGCTGGATGTTGGGGAGATTTCTTTCGCAGCGCGAGCGTGCAGGAAGGAGCTCGCCAGCAGATGGATGACCCCGTCGGCAGGCGGGAAGCCTGCGTTAAGAGCAGCGAAGCAGCGGCTTGACTCAAGCCTTGAGGCCTTGACAACCCGCTGGCGCTACACCCTGCGCTGTAACGAAGCCAGCGGCGTACATCGCCACGAAAGCGGAGGACAGCAGGGCAACTCAAAACGTGGGCAGCGCCGACGGTAACGACACCCGGTGGGTGGGCGGCCGGGCGGACGCTGCTGCACCCTCATGTTCTGCCTCAACGGCGCCGACAGGTATTATATGGCGTGCATTTGTATGCAGAAGAGGTCGCTCCCCCAACGAGGTCTGGGATCCACGCACACCGAGAGCAAATGAGTTGAAGGGCGGACGGACGGACGGCACGCCACCTCCGCTCTGCTCGGCTCTGCGGCTCTCCGAGCTATGCACGCACGCACACGGCCGCGACGTCGCTCCGGCTCGCCGAGCGCAATGAGTTGCTTGGTGTGCAGCGCGACGACGACGCCTTGGTTGTTGGGGCGGTCGAAAAGAGGTCGTGGGGCAGATGCGTCTACAGTACGTCGCTGTTACCGTTGCCGCTACAGGCACCGCCAGCCGCAGCATTAGCCAGCTGAAGCGACAGCGGCCACTCGCTCCTCCCTTACATGTAGTGACGGTGTCGAGCGGCGGCGGCAGTAGTGGTGGTAGTGGCCATGGCAATCCGCAGCCTGCCGAGCGCCGAGTTCATCCAATCCGTGCGCTTGCTTCGAGTTGGCGAGCGGGGCAACGCAACCTTCGGTCAGAAATGGGCCAGTGCATCATTGGGACTCGTCACGACGGAGTGATTCTCGGAAGTTGCCTTTTTCGGCTGCAGGCACCGGACGTTGTTTTTCGGTGCATCGTTCGTTCGGGGGCAAACGGGGAGTGCATGTTACAAACGTGTTATGTCTACTGCGAGTTAAATAGGCCTCCGCGGGTCATCATAAGCTCAGACTGCCGCCGCGCGCGAGACCATCTCGACGAGCTCCGGTCGGTGCATCAGCAGCTCGCGGGCATCCTCGAGGCAGACCTGTGAACACAATCGAGTCATCAGTTTGTTTTGGTGATCGCAATCTTCCAGCATAGCCTAACGACTGTTGAACGTACCCACTTGCGCTGTCGGGTGTTCTCGGCCCAGTCGAGGTAGATCTGCGTGGCAACCAGCTTGAAGCCAAAGAAGCGGCACGGCTTGCCCTGCCGACTGGCGAAGTCCAGCGTGCCGAGTTCGCCCACGATATCTCCCGTGACCTGCAGCGACCACAACACACTTAGAACCTTCGTGAACGGACACCGAGACGCTCGACTAGACAATTAGGTAGACGCACCCCCGCTTCCTCGTCGGCTTCACGCAGAGCACATTCGGCTGCAGACTCGTCGTTCTCCCAGCCGCCTTTGGGAAGGATCCACTGCGTCGGGTGCTTGGAGCTCGAGATGAGCAGGAACTCGTCGGCCGCAGCGCCACGTTGACGGCGCGAGACGACGATGCACGCCAGCAGCCGCGTGTTGCCGTCGTAGCGCTGCTTGTCGCGCCCCACGCGGGATTGCAGCAGGCGGCTGGCGAGGCGCTTGTCGTCCAGGAGCAGCTCCTTGTGCATGCCGGTGGGGCTCCGCTTGTTGGGTGGCGACAGCCCGGGCTGCACCACGGGGTCCGCAACGTCCGAGGGCGCTCGCTGTCGATGGCTGGGCTCTCGGTCATGGTGACGAGGGCGCGGAGAGATCAGGAATAGGTGGAGGAGTGCGGGATTATTAAAAGGGGAAGCGCTGGCAGCAGCGATGGCAGCAGGGGAGACTTGGCGTTGGTGGGGCAGGAACAGCCTGCGTCGAGCGGAGTGTGAATTCTGAAGCAGCTGGCGCGTAACGGAAGTAACGTTGTCTCATACGACCAGGAACTAATACCCGCCACAATAGCTTGCATGCTACCATTCATTGGCTCACAGATACCTTTGAGAAAAGGTGCCTATGTATGGACTACTAAGTTTGTGAATTGCTGCATAACTAAAGCGCTTCCGGAATGTTGCAAAATCAAAGCGGACGTCCCTGCGTGAGCTTTTGTCGCCAAAAAGATCGGCTCATTAGGTCAGCTCGTTCGCTCGAACTTCTGTCGCTGCCACTCGAGGCAGAGCCGTTGTACAGTATATTCGTCCGTTGTCTGCTTTAACGACGCAACGTGTATGTGCTTCGCATAAGACCCAAAAAGTGTCCGTTGCTCGACTCCGACGCTGCTTGTGGTAAGCGGGATCTCGACATCGTGCTGTGCGACTGGAGCAATATTGTATCCAACACAACGTTAATATCCCTTCAAAGAGATACACTGCAGGCTTCGTTGCCCTCGTTCATGTGAAATTCAAGTCCTCGAAGAACCGCGGCTAATCATTAGCCTAATGCGGCTTCGACAACGCGCTATCTCGCTGAAGGTCCTGGTTGCGCTGTTATCGCTCGGTAGGAAGTAACCCGGGTGGTGGGAGAAGATACTTGTTGGGCTCCAGTACCGAATCAACTTGGTTCGATTTGATGGCAATGCCGAAACCTTAGCACTGCCCGTCGATGGATATCCACGAGGTAGAAATATGAAAATGTAGATCTCCAGGCATATCCTGGACAAGAGATGCATGGACGCTGTTATCCAGACGAGTATTGGGCTTGGTGCGTGCAGTCACGAGGCCTCGTATCGGATAGTCACGATAACGTTCCAAGTTCTTTTATCGGGGTGGCGGCCTGGTCATAAATAAGCACATTGTACTGGGCATTTCATTTTCATGTTGATCGTGCGGTATATTGTGTTCATTTAGAGCTCTGAGACGTACCGATCACCAAATCCCCGAAGCTAATACCCATACGCGTTGTTAACTCTGGTTGTGCCATTTCTCAGTCCTGTCACTTCGTTCTAATAAGTGAGGCATCTCAGTTTGCCACTCACCTATGTCTCCGCATTGTGCAGGGCACACAGTAGCGACTTGGCTAAAGGTACTGCAACTCAACTAGGTCACCCTGTCTCGGCAGCATCGCGACAACTTACCAGGTGCATGAAGTGCGAGGATTACAGTCTTCGCAATATTTCAAGCGGCGGGGAATAGCGAGGAGAAGTGACTGCCTTAAAGTGGAAATTGAATATGTAGACTTCATCGAGACCTATCGAATCAGTTCGACTGTGTGGGCACCGCCCCCATACAGCACGAATAGAACCCAAGGCTCTCGCATAGGCTCCAACTGCCGGTACTAACCTTGACTCGTAGCTTAGGCTGCTATGATTTGTGTATCTTGTGTCGGAACTGAGCATTTCAAATTGAGCACCCCTACAAGTCGCCTGTACGTTGCTCCTGCCAGTGCCACGCCGTCGTGGAGCGATGATTGCCTTTTGTAACCAATGGATTCACTTCAAGATACTACCGGTAGGATACCCACAGTACGCACGACCCGAAAATGCTTACTATGGTACTACTTACTACTCCTCAACACAACAGTGACCTTGTTTTCAGACATCGCAAATAAATGTAGGAACGCTGCGTATTCTTGATGTTGCCGGGCATGCGCATTTCACAGCGTCTAGAAAGCTACCAGGTTCGATAATGGTTGTACCGTGCTACAACAACTCAATCTGTGCAACAAGATTGAAATCACCAACCGGAACCCATGCCTCTGCATGCAGTATTGGTGCAAATAACTCTTAAGTACTCTAATAACTACCTTAACAGGTCTGCCTCGAGGATGCCCGCGAGCTGCTGATGCACCGACCGGAGCTCGTCGAGATGGTCTCGCGCGCGGCGGCAGTCTGAGCTTATGACCCGCGGAGGCCTATTTAACTCGCAGTAGACATAACACGTTTGTAACATGCACTCCCCGTTTGCCCCCGAACGAACGATGCACCGAAAAACAACGTCCGGTGCCTGCAGCCGAAAAAGGCAACTTCCCGTCGTGACGAGTCCCAATGATGCACTGGCCCATTTCTGACCGAAGGTTGCGTTGCCCCGCTCGCCAACTCGAAGCAAGCGCACGGATTGGATGAACTCGGCGCTCGGCAGGCTGCGGATTGCCATGGCCACTACCACCACTACTGCCGCCGCCGCTCGACACCGTCACTACATGTAAGGGAGGAGCGAGTGGCCGCTGTCGCTTCAGCTGGCTAATGCTGCGGCTGGCGGTGCCTGTAGCGGCAACGGTAACAGCGACGTACTGTAGACGCATCTGCCCCACGACCTCTTTTCGACCGCCCCAACAACCATGGCGTCGTCGTCGCGCTGCACACCAAGCAACTCATTGCGCTCGGCGAGCCGGAGCGACGTCGCGGCCGTGTGCGTGCGTGCATAGCTCGGAGAGCCGCAGAGCCGAGCAGAGCGGAGGTGGCGTGCCGTCCGTCCGTCCGCCCTTCAACTCATTTGCTCTCGGTGTGCGTGGATCCCAGACCTCGTTGGGGAGCGACCTCTTCTGCATACAAATGCACGCCATATAATACCTGTCGGCGCCGTTGAGGCAGAACATGAGGTGCAGCAGCGTCCGCCCGGCCGCCCACCCACCGGGTGTCGTTACCGTCGGCGCTGCCCACGTTTTGAGTTGCCCTGCTGTCCTCCGCTTTCGTGGCGATGTACGCCGCTGGCTTCGTTACAGCGCAGGGTGTAGCGCCAGCGGGTTGTCAAGGCCTCAAGCCGCTGCTTCGCTGCTCTTAACGCAGGCTTCCCCGCCTGCCGACGGGGTCATCCATCTGCTGGCGAGCTCCTTCCTGCACGCTCGCGCTGCGAAAGAAATCTCCCAACATCCAGCTCAGCGCTGTGAAATGTATGCGACGCCGCTGCGGTGCTGCAAGTGCTCGTGCGCTGTTACTGCTCGCCACCAAGCAGGCGAAGGCAAGAGCAAGCCGAGTCTGCGCGATACCAGAGACCGGCAGTGTCAATGTGACAAAAGTGTATATAGGGGTTGGGTGCCCGCAAGCCCCTGGGAGGCCAAGAGAGCGACCCGCGCGCGACCGGATCTCGCTCGCCGGTGCGATGTGCGTCGGCGACAGCATAAGACGCGGAGGATCCTCCTTCGTGATCCTCCGTGTATATTGCTTGGCCTGTCCGCCGGTCGGGCAACGAACGAGCCTCAAGCAAGCAAGCAAGCAAGGCAGTCGTTGAGCGGATGGTGTTAATGTACGTGTACAGTACACCACGCGCGGAAGACAGCAAAGGCTGCTCAGCAGTGCGCAGGACGACGGCTCGACCATGCGATTGTAGGGAACGGGGCGGGCCGAGTCGACGGGAGCCAAAGGCGGGTTGCGGCGCTTTGCTCGCCGAGTCGTGTCGTGTCGGTGGGCGACGCCGCCCGCGTCGCGGTCCATGGGCGCCGAATGAGCGGTGCATTGCACTGCAGACGGCGTGGCCCACGTAGCGCTGGCGCTGATTTTTGATTTTTTGTTTTGCATTGTCGAGCGGCGGCAAGTGAGCTCTGCCGCCGGCCACGCGGATCGGAGCTCGTGGCGCTCGCGGCCTCCGAGCTGATTCGGCTGCTGGCAAGTTTTTCCAGCGTTGCCGGCATGCTTGGCTTTGCCTATTACCAGGTATATGGAGGCCCCAACGCCAAGCCAAATAGCGGCGACCGTGTCCTGCGGCCGGCCCGAAAGTTGAAGCGCGTGATTGAGTCCGGTGACGGGCCGCCCCTAGCCCGCTATCCAGTGGCGCGGTCTATGCACGCGACGCGGCATGGAGTCAGTCGAGTCGATGGACCATCGAGCGAAACGGAGGCTGTGGGGGCGATTCTACCCGAGTACATGTATCATCAATATCTTTCGCCAGCATCGATCGCTGGCGTGCCAGCAGCAGCAACGGCAACGACGGCGGCGACGCCCGTTTCGCTGGCGTTGCAGCGCGCTCTCTCCTTGAGTGTTTCGGGCGTTGAGAATCCAATGCTGGCTGCGCATCAACCGATCGATCGATCGATCGATGGGCCTTGCTTGGGATCCGGAAGGGAATGCGCTCGGCCGCTGCTAATATACACTGACGCACGTCCCACGGCGCCCCGCCCGAGGCGAAGCATGCACGCCCACAGACGAGGAAGGAGGGAACGTCGCCCGCCCTGCAAAGACACGGCGTCGGAAAGCGTAGGTGGCGGCGAGCGCGGCCGCATCAACCTCCTGACGAAGGCTCGCTTCGGCACGGTATGTACATGCAGTGGCGGGGTTTTGCGGGCAGTATCGCTGCAGTCGCGGACCGTGCCAACCCGAGCGAAACGGGCCAACCGGACGGGCCACGACAATGCGCTCGAGCAGTTCGAGCTCAGCGCAACGGCGGTGGCCACCACCACCACCACCACCACCAACCACCCATGAAGGCTCGCATCGCCAAAACTTTTGAACGCTCGACTCACTCACTGCGACAGCGAGGTGGCAGTGGATTCCCCACGAGCCCCAGCAGCCGGCGCGCAGAAAGCGGGGCTGCTGCCCGGGGCGAGTGGCCCGAGTCGAGTCGCCGCAGAGCGGCTGGCGGCACAACGCGACGGCATCAGCTCATAGTGAAACCGAGTCGCTGCGTGCAAGAAATAGAACGCGGGGCTAGGGGTCGGAACTTGCCTCGTCTGGTCGTCCGCTCGTCGCCGCGTCGCGGCCCTGTCATTGCTGGTCGCCCTCCTCCTCTCGGACGCTCATTTACCGAAAAGACTCGTGGCGACACAGTGCTCTTCCTCCCTCTCGAGGCCCAAACAGCGCACCGCTCGTAGCTTTCAGCCGGTACATCAGCAGCCCCCGCCCCATCAAGGGAAGCAGGAAACCCCTAACAAAGGGCCCCAACAACAACAGCAACGCAGTGACACCATGCGTCAGCGCACCCGCAGCGTCGTGAACGTGCGCGAGTACTTCCGCGCGGACGGCAGCGACGACGAGGACGCCGAGGACTGGATGGCCATCGCCATGCAGGGCGCGCCGCCGCGCAAGCCGCGCGGAGTGGACGCGCTCAAGCCCAAGAAGGCGCGCGCGCGCACGTCGACGTGCGACTCGCTGGCCGAGACGGACGACGACACGGACGACGAGGAGGACGACGGCATCCTGCGCATCCGCGCGTGCAGCCACGACCGGCGCATCAGCTTCGACGACGACGTCAACGTGGTGGAGATCCCCGCGCGCTCGAGCTTCGACGCCGACTACAAGCGCCGCGTCTGGTACTCGCAGGACGAGCTGCGCCGCAGCCAGGAGTGCTGCTAGGCGCGTCGAGACGCAAGAAAAGCAAACGACGCAACCCCTCGCGGGCCTGGAGGAGACTTGTTCTTCTTCTTGGCGATGTGATGGCCCGGACCCAAACGGATGGAGTCGTCTGGCCAAGCCAAGAGAGAGACGGACATTGGAGGGTCTTCCCTCCTTCAGGTGGCGCCCAGCAGACTGGCAGGCGTCGCGTCGAGAGCGGAGCTGGCCGGCGCGACGTACAACCCCCGTTCGAGCTCATCCTTTGCTCGAGGCCTGGAAGTCGCGCGGCGCCAGTTGGTTGTTTATTTATCGAGTCGAGCGCAGACCACCCACCCACCCACCTACTTTACTTACCACTCTAGGTCGACAGGTAGTGCATTGTTGGCAAGCGATCCGAAGTGATAGGGTCTCTACATGCGAAATACACTACTCAAGGCACAAGCAGCAGCACCTCTGTAACATGCAACCTTTATTTATCCCCCTTACACTACACACTCTCTTGTCTTTGGTCTGCTCAACTTCCACTCACCCTCTTCACTGTATTCTCAACCGTCGACAAAGTTCGTCAAGGCAAACCCGACAGACAGAAAAGGCTTTGGTGGGGGTCACTGCCATTTTTGGGCGGCCTCGACACCTCGACACTTTGCTGGCCCCATGATGTAAATAGAAGGAAGGAAGGCGCCGGACATTCGGTAAAGGACGCGGGAAAGCGAGGAAGGAATCAATGCTCATTTAACCCAGCCTGGAGCGCCAGCTGGCACGGGGTCACCTTCGCGTCGGCACGCTCCAGCGCTGGATGCTCGATGCTGGCAACAACGGGCGTCATCGCCGTCAACACCCCGAGGATCCAGGGGCTGAAGCTGAAGGCTCTCTCCCTTATCGCTGTCGCCGTCGTCGTCGTCGCTCACTTGTGTGTTGCTGGGTCTACGAGAGGTGGAAGCTGCACTGGCCTTCGTGGATGCAGAACAGCAGGCGCTGCTTCATGATCTCGCGCGTCGAGTAATCCGGCAGCTTGAGGTAGTTGGTGCACGTCGAGGCCGAGGGCAGCACGGCGTCGTTCAGCTCCGAGTCGCCCGCCTCAGTCAGCTTGCGCACGACCGTGAGCTTGGGCTCGAGGCTGCGCAGGCCGCCCAGCGGCAGGCGGTTGGCCCCCGTCACGAAGCGCACGAAGAGCCGCTGCTCCTCCACCGTCAGCTCGCACAAGATGGCCACGAGGTTGGCGATCGCACGACTGTCGGCCGTGTAGCCGTGATCGCACACCATGTGTTCACGCAGATCCACGCCGTCGCGATCCCACATGGTGCTGCCGGCGCCGCGGTCGCTCAGCAGCGCCTCGAGCTCGCGCACCTCGAAGGCCTGCAGGAAGCGGAAGAGCTGCCGGTCGCCGCCGCAGATCTGCTCGAAGCCTTGTCTGAACGCCTGCACTTGACTCTTGATCGTTCGGTCCAGCAGGAACTCGAGGTTCAGGGTCACGTACCGGTGCAGCGAGTCCAGCGTGACAGAGACGTCCTCGCCGCTGGCCTCGAGCGGAATCTCGTCGGCGCCGACCATCGTGAACGAGAGGCACAGAGAATCCACCTCCTCTGTCCACGCAGCCACCTCCGCCTCCGCCGCCTCGCCCGACGTCGCCGCCGCGTACTTGGTGGCCAAATCGTGCAGGTAGCGCAGCGAGTTGGCGACGGCAGGATCCAGTTCCTCCACGAACGAGAGAGACTTCTCCACGCTGACGCCGGCGCCCACCATCTTCTCGCCGCGCAGCGCGCGCAGGAACGGCCGAGCGAAGGGCAGATTCAGCAGCCGCTCGTCCAGCATGGCCTGCCCCACAAAGCGGCCCAGGAATCGGAACCACGTCAGCACGTCCACTTCGTCCCCACTGAGAGACGACGCATCAGCTTCCAAACTCGAAGAATCACTTGACTCACAAGATGATTTCGCTTCCTCCTGCGCCTGGTCGCTCAGGTACGGCTTCGGGTACAAGCCAAACGGAGCCGTCACGGGCGGCCCTCCACCGACGTTGCCACCCGCGAGCGCAGCTTCACTGAGATAGTTGAGGGACTCCACCTCCGACTCCAGCACCTCCGGGCTCTGCGCGAGGTTCTCCACGAGCATGTCCACGTCGCTTCGGGTGATCGCGGACGTCATCACATTCAGCGGTGTGCCTTCACACAGCGGCGATACGTGCTTAGTCACAGCTCGGTAATCCCGCTCGAACATCCGGCGGCCCGACCGAGAAACCATGCGGTCTCCATCCATCACCACGATGCCCGCGTCCGTGCCGGGGAAGTTGACGGTATCGCAGTGCGCGCACTGCAGCACTGGATGGTTCACCTTCTTCGTGTGTCGAGGGAATACCATGGCTAGATACTGCACTTCTTCGTCACTCAAGATCCACCACTTGAGCGCGCATCCAGCCGCTGTCTCAGTCTTGCCGTCGCCTTCTTCGTGCTTGCACTCACACGCCGCAGCCGCAGAATGCCAATCGTGGTCGTCTAAGCACTGCGCGCACTGCGGAACCGAGTTTTTAGATACCTTCCGCCTAGCTGGTGACTTGGAAGAAGAACCGCTCTTGGTTTTAGCTTCAGTTGCGTCGCTGTCGCTTCCTGAAGTTGTCTCCTTGTCCGCGACCTTCTTCTCATGCGTCAGCAGTTGACGGTGCGCCGAGCAGCTCGGAATGTGCAGCGCCTTGCACTTGGAGCAATGATACACTGCGACACGATGGTACCCTCTAATCGGAAGTGAGCTCTTGGCTTGGGCTGTCTTGAAGGTTTCTGCATCACCTCCAACTGCCTCACGCTTTTGCTCCATGTCTATTGTCTCGGACGCTGCACTTGATAGATCGTCATCTCTCCACAGCTGCAACTGCTTTGCCTGAATCTGTTGACAGACAAGTGTAAAGAATTCGGTCGTTGGCCCCAGCCCTGTACCAACCTCCCCGAGGAACTCAATCTCGATTACCGCCTTCTTTCCACCATAAATTGCCACCAACTTCATTGCCGACTGCAGGAGTCGAGTCCGAGCCACGCGAACCTTCAGCCGAGGAAGCTTCACCATTTGAGAAATGTTGTCCAAGCCGGATGTGCGGGTGCGACTCGATCCGTCACGGTAGCGGCGCCGGCCGCCGCTGGTGCTTGGCCGTGTCTGCTGTACTGGAGCTGGTTCTTCCAACACGGCCTTTCTCCACACCGACCGACACAAGTACTGAATTGCCCTCGAACATCCACACGTCGTCGCGTACATGAAATGACACCGCGTCTCGAACTCGAGCACGAACGGAAACTCATTCACCAATCGGAAACACCACTCGGGAAGGGAGTTCGTAACCACACGGACAGGCTGTTGCAACGCGCGCCGCACTTGGAGACTGAGGTAGCTGTTCACAAAACTGAGCGGCGCTCCAAACGACTTCCCGATGCACTGCGTACGCACAAGCTTCAGTAGAAGCAACAAGTCCCACACATCATCCCACCACTGGCCGGTCACGACGGATACTGCTGCGTCCGAAGCGGCCGTAAACGCCGCCGCAATTTTGGAGTCTTTAGTAGCAGATTCCCAGTCGGCCGCGTCGTCAGAAGAGCTAGCAGCCACTCGGAACGTGATATCATGAGGCGACGCTGTCCAGATACGCGATCGAGATGACGAGGAAGTGGCAGTCGCTGAGTCACTGCGCTCTGCATTCGCCTTCACACCTCCAAACTTGACGATCGCTTCAAGGATGCTCATGTCAGGCGGTAGCGCCTGCCCTTTGTATGTTGCAACAACTCTCCGTGGCTTCACGACATCATTTGCAAACTCCCCACTCTCGTCTTCCGCCGCTTCTTCACTCTCGCCATCTGCACCGGTTAGTTCATCCAGGATGGACTCGGAAGTTCCGCCCCTGCCGAACAGCTTGTCGGCGATGAAGTCCTCCATCGTCTCGATCCTAGCAAGGGGCTCCACGAGCACAACCGTGTCATGCACGGTGCTCTTGTTGGACTTGTAGCTGCTCCCACTCCGCTTCGACGAAGTCTTCTTCATCCAACGAAGAGGGGCTTCCTCCGCTTCCTGCTCCTCGCGCGAGTCCGCCTGCTGGGTGCTCTGATCTTCATTGTCGGGCTCCGCTGCAGGCTTCGTCTCCTCAATCAGTACGTGGACCTTGATGTGCTGCGTCAATTGATCCAAATCAGTCGCCGCGCTACCCGATGACAGCGCGATGTCAGCCGATGCTGCGTCAGTCGCAGAAACCGAAAACGCGTCCTTTTCCGAAGAGATGGCGTCCTGCAAGCATCGCAGCAGTGCTGCCATGAAACTCGCGCCGTCGCTCTCCTCCCCTTGCGCCTCCAGCATTTGAGCAAAGTCTTGCTGGCCTTCATCGCTCGATAGAATCTGAATCAGCACCTTCACTAGCCCGCTGCACGCGATCTCGTGTGCCGTCAGGAAGTCGTCTCCTTGAGCAACAAAGTCCCGCAGCTTCAGTAGTGCCTCGAGTAGTGACGAAGGCTGCTCAGTTTCGGTTGAACTGGTGGGTATCAATGTTCTTTGAAGCTCTTCCACGAGGCCCTCCAACTGGGCCATTACGCTAACGATTGAACTGTCGTCGCCGAAATACTCGCGAACCAGTCGGGCTGAAGTGGTCTGGACTTCGTGCAAGTCGCTTTCAGCTGCGTCGTCCTGTTTGGGGCTGGAGGCGTAGAAGCGGATGATACTTGCAACACCGTGGCGCTCGAAAATGTCCTTCGCTGCCTCTTGTGCGCCAGCGTGCTGCAGAGGCACCTCGATAATTCGCAGAGCAAGTTGTACGGGCACAAAATCCTTCTCGGCCTTAACCAGCGCAGACACGGACGTAGCAGTCGAGTCGTTGCGCTTGGGACGTAGCACACGGGCGAGGAAGGCTGCAAGTCTGGACAACTCGGTGCGTTCTTGGGCTGTGAAAGGCTGCTGGCCGGCATGCATCAACGAGCAGCTTCTGAAGATGACACCGAGGCAGTCGTACCGCAGATCAGCGCGCGAAGTCACGTCGTAGACCTTGATAATCAGTGGCAAGATTGCGTGCGCCAAGGCGAGCATCTCAGAAGGGATTACGTCCGTCGAGGTGAGTTCTTCGGCAATGGGCAGCACCACAATGATCAGCTTCAGCGTCTCACGCAGTAGCTGGTTCTCGGAGATCACTTCTGGCTTGGCTAGGAGCGCCGTCACGATAGGCGGGAGTTTCACGAAGCGCAGGTGCGACGCAGTGGCAATGGCCGAGGACGCGCTCATATCGCTCGGAACACAGGACAAAAGACACGACAGGAAGCGCAGCATGCTCGTGTACCCTGTCGGCGACAACTGCGACGACGCGCTCCTGCCCGCGGAGCCTTCCAGGTTGGCGTAGGACGTGAGCTTGGTCAACAGCAGGCCGCAGATCTCCTCCGTCGCCACCATGGACGCGAACTCGGCATTCTCCGAGAACGCTGTGCTCTCTGCGAGCTTCTGCAGACACGCGAAGCTGCTCTGCAGGATCTCGTTGTCGAAGGACCGCAGCAGGTTGGTGATGTACGGCAGGCCCTGGCGCATCTTGCCCTCCAACGACAGCGGGAAGTCCGTGCAGAGCTGGCAGACGATGCGCGCGGCGCGTCGCTGGATCTCGAGCGGGAAGAAGTCGACGAACTGCAGCAGCGCCACGAGGCCGTTCTCCTGGATCACCTCCATCCGGTACTGCGCGCAGAGCTGCGCCGCGCTGAGGCCCGGCGTGCTGCAACTGCTGGTATTGTTGTTATTGCTGCTGCTGGAGCTGAGCGCGGCCTCCGCCTTGCACACGATGCGCTCGAGGATCTGCAGCGACAGCTCGGCCACGTCCATATACTCGATCTCCAGCAGCTTCTCGCAGAGGGACGGGATCACGTGCTCGGCCGCGGCCTTCTGCACGCCCGCGCCCGGGAACAGCTCGAGGATCGTGGACAGCGCGCGCGCCGCCAGCAGCAGCACGTCCATGGAGCTGGGCATGCGGATGAGCGTCACCACGGCGGGCACGAAGGCGTCCACGCTGAAGCCCGAGACGGCCAGCGCCTCCTCCGAGGACATGGACAGCGTCTCGCAGAGCTCCGACAGCGCCTCCATCTGCGCATGCACGGGCTGGTCGGCCTCGAGCTGCGTCAGTAGCCGCTGGAAGCGCGCGTTGCCCGCGCCGCCCCCGCCAGGGACGCCCAGCAGCTGCGAGAAGGGGAACATGCCGCCCAGCACGGAGCCGTCGCCGCCGGCGCCCTGCAGCTGCTCCAGAAGTCCACGCAGCGACTGCGGCACGCCCGCGCCCTCGGCGTCCGCCTCGTGACTAAGCGCCTCGAGCGCCTCCAGCATGCGCGCGGCGTTGGATCTGCGCGCGCCTCCTCCTGTTGCTCCTGAGCGGCGCGGACCGGCGGCGGCTGGCGGGGACGAGGCGGTGGAAGACGCGTCGCTGTCGCGCAGTAAGCCGCCGCGCACGAGCGCCTCCTGCTCCTCCGCCTCCAGCTCGTCGAAGGCCGCGTTCAGGAACTCGTCGTCGTCGGCGCTCGCGTCGCTGGCGTCGCTCAGCGACCGGCGCGCACTCATCCTTCCGCTTCCCGGCGTGGACGCTTCTTCCAGAATGCTGGTGATGAGAACACAGATCGGAGGAAAAGAGTGACATTCCCCGCGATAGAATGACATGGATGCGAAAAATGTACCCATTTTCTGCAGTTTGAAGATTGCAATGGAACTTGTTGGCAACACGTTGTTGCTGCTTCCAATATTTTTTATTTTGCTGGTGTCGTCACGATATTGATGGGACGTTCGCACACAACGATGCTAGAGGTGAGTGTTCGCTGTACTGTACGCCATGAGCTAGCATTCGGATCCGTCAGGAATCACTTGCTGTTTAGGGGTATCGATACAGGATATCGTTGCCGGCAAGGGGGACTCCGTGCCTGCATACGCTTCACGGTGGACTCCATGTCGAGCGGTCCACTCAACGTTGGGCTGCCGGTATCATAGTTTTCTAGACCGTTTATTCAGAATTGCACGTGGAACCAGGGCTACGATACTCTACGGAGTAGTTCGAAGCTGTACTGTACACGAACTAACTGCGATGGCGATCGACAAAGTCCTGATCGCTTCATTTTTCGAGTACTATCGTTTCGCTAGGGCAGTAAATGTGTATCCCCACGCATTTCACGCAAAGCTTATGTCAACGTTTCTATTTAAGCGTGCCATTCGAGAGAATGGGGACCGTCGAGCTGGGTACAGACGTTGAGCCAGTTCTAGCGCGCTGCATTCATTGGGTCTTACTAAGTCTCCGCTCCTCTTCTTCTCCACACACAATAATGAGAACTGGTCTGTCATGCTGACAGTGCTGGCGTTCGTCTTGTCCACTATCCCCGACATTTTCGCCGCAGCCAAGCGTTCGACCTAGAGCGAAGCTGATATTGAGTTCAAGGGCGCAATAGTACTGCGAGTCGCGGAAGCTACCGACGAGGAATGGACAGGTCACTGGTGGCGGGCGCCAACTCAGTGAACGCGTCGCATTGGGCCATCACTGGGAAGACCGACGAACGAAGTCCGAGAAGCTTGGAGTGGTGGGTCTCACGGGATAAGGTCTACCTGAAGTTCTTGTACATGGTTGAAGGGGTAAAGCTCTTGAGGCAGAATTTCAGACGTAGGCCGTGTGGCATTTGAAGCTGCAAGACATGACACCGACTGAGCACGAGGTCTCCGACGTTCTGCGAATTTACAAGCGCTCTGTCGACAGGCGCGTGTATTACAGCATGGACAGCGCGTTCGCGCGCTCGCTTACCGTTGGTGAAAATTCCGACGCCGAGAAGGCGGTGAAGGTCAAACTTTGGGCCCAGGAGGGGCACCCTACTTAAGTATGTCAAACCTCCCCCCCTCGAAGTATCGCATACAAATTTCAACTGTTCTCATGTCGCATGCTAATCATTGTCGACAATGGCGTGTCGGTGGTTGCAGTTGATTTGAAGGGCATTACATTGTATTTACTGGATGTGGAAGACTGCCGTCCTGCCTTACACTTGGAAGCTGGGGTTGGCGCCCAGGCGCGCGCGCAAATTGGCGGCGATCTGGTCGATGAACTGGAACGTGTCGAGGTAGTGCTCGCGCTTCATGGCGTCTCCGTGGATGAGCAGCGCCAGGTCCTTGGTCATCTGGCCGGCCTCGACGCTCTCCACGATGCAGGCCTCGAGCTCTTCACAGAAGAGCTTGAGCTGGCTGTTGCCATCCAGCTTGGCGCGGTGCAGCAGCCCCGCGTCCAGGCGAAGATGCTCGCGATCGAGTTGGTGCTCGTCTCGCCGCCCTTCTGGTGGACGCGGTAGTGGCGCGTGACGGTGCCGTGCGCAGCCTCGGCCTCCAGCGTCTTGCCGTCGGGCGTGAGCAAAACGCTGGTCATGAGCCCCAGCGAGCCGAAGCCCTGCGCCAAGATGTCCGACTGCACGTCGCCGTCGTAGTTCTTGCACGCCCAGACGAAGCCACCCTTGGACTTGAGGCACTGAGCAACCATGTCGTCGATTAAACGGTGGCAATACCAGATTCCGAGCTCCTTAAACTGCGCCTCGTACGAT
Source organism: Phytophthora melonis (assembly GCA_024211575.1). Classification (NCBI taxonomy): domain Eukaryota; phylum Oomycota; class Peronosporomycetes; order Peronosporales; family Peronosporaceae; genus Phytophthora; species Phytophthora melonis. The sequence goes on from JAMXKT010000047.1 coordinate 437,201, forward strand.
TTCTCGTACATGTTCTGGAATATGTCTTTGAAGCGGCCATCGTAGCGCTTGAGGATCGTGTTCTTGGTGCTCATGTACAGCGGCATCTTGCGCTCCAGCGCGTACTCGAAGCACGACTTGGCGAAGCCCGTGATCGACTCGGTCGTGTTGTACATGCCCATGCCCACGCCGCCGTCCGAGCCCTGGAAGTCGTACACGTGGTACTCCTCGGTCTCGGCACCAGCGCGCGCGGGGTGAACGTGAGCTTGAAAGTACCGGGCTCTTTGGCCACGAAGTCGATGGCCTTGTACTGGTCGCCGAAGGCGTGGCGGCCGATGATGATGGGCTCCTTCCAACCGGGCACGAGCTTGGGGATGTTCTTGCAGACGATGGGCTCGCGGAAAACCGTGCCGCCCAGCTCGTTGCGCAGCGTGCCGTTGGGGCTGAGCCACATCTTCTTGAGCCCGAACTCCTCGACGCGCGCCTCGTCGGGCGTGATGGTGGCGCACTTGATGCCCACGTGGTGGCGCTTGATGGCGCGCGCGGCCTCGAGCGTCACCTCGTCGTTGGTGGCGTCGCGGTGCTCGAGCCCAAGGTCGTAGTACTCGATCTGCAGCTCCAGGAACGGCAGGATGAGCTTCTCGCGGATGTCCTTCCAGATGATGCGCGTCATCTCATCGCCGTCGAGCTCCACGACCGGGTTGGCCACGTGGATCTTCTGGATGTCGGTGCCCATGTTGTGCTGGGCGTGTGCGCACTGAACGGCAAATGCAGGAATGAGCTGCGTAGACGGCGGCGGCGACGCTGGAAGCGCAAGGCAGCAGACCGCCGGTATCCGTCCTATCGTTGCGATGACGCACGAATTATGAGTCGGCAGAGAAGCTGGAATGGGCATTGTATCCAAATAGGTGGACCTATTTCATAATTGCGTGCGTCAACATCTTAGTGGCACTCACGGAGTTTGTTAGTGAACGTTTAGCGGTGTTATGCGGAGGTTTAGTGACCTTACCTTATAAGGCAACCAACCTCACGATGTTTAAATGTGCTTAACTTTCGAGGTCATAGTTCCGTACGAGTCCATTACTTCTATCATAGCAGCTAAATTATATAGGGTTGTCAAAGTCGAGTTCCAGACTAAAATGCAGCTCTCAACCCGGGGTCATCGGTTAAAATGTCCCTGTACGTTATCACCGAGCAAGTACTGCACAACTACAGGAGCAAAAGCTCGGCAACTATTACACCAATGAAGCACTAGTTATGAGGATTCTGAATATAGTGTTCTTACAGTACCGGTCTTTTCAAAGACTACAGTTCAACAGGATAAACGGCAACCGCCTTTAAACACCAGCCTTGACAGCGAACGTCATCGAATGCTGCGCAGCGCAGGCTGCGCATGAGTTCTGCGCTCCCATCCTTTGAAGATCGTACGGTTACCCATTTCAAAGTACCCAGTTTGCGTCGCCGTCGTCATCCAGTCGAGGTCTCTGGACTGAAAGTCTTTTCGCGCGCTGCCATTGGCTGCCCTGAAGGAAAGTTCCAGTGCAGATCCTGCACGGTTGTTGAGCATCATTGACTTCAACCAGGACGCGCAAGCGTGAAGGACGCGCCGTGAAGGTTCGTATGCATTCGCGCAGATGGCGCTGGTCACACGGTAGCTCTGCGTGTGGCATCCGCGTACACTTGGGAGGCAGTATGCCATCTTGACACTCGACGCCAGCTTCAGTTTTAATCCCGCTGCACTACTGCAAGGACACCCACTGCAACTTGCTGGCAACAAGAGTTGCCAGCAGCATTTTTGTTGGGTACTGCAACAACGTTACCCTGACTGGACCGCGTACAGTATGTGTTGCTCCGTTCCTTGACGGCTGGATTGAACTTAATCAATTGGCTCGTCCTGTAGTGCTTCGTGCCTTTGCAGGGTTGCTTGCCACTATGACACGAAGCTAAACGTGACAAATCTTTTCAAGTTGGTTTTAATGGCGATACGATACGATGTTTTACTAACTAGCTAGCGAAGTTTCAGTCTACAAAGTAGCGCTGTCCTCGTCGTGCCGCGTGCGTTCATGAGCACTGGCGGCACTGGGCGAGCTGCTGGAGCGTTGTCGGGTTGGTGCCTCTACTGATGGGGCTTCATCTTCTGCTGGCCGTTCATCGGCCGCTGTGCCGGCTCCTTCTTCGAGGGCAGCCTCTTCGGCCTTGACCTGGTCGTCGTCCTGCGGGTTGGCCATGATGACGTCCGCGTCCGCTTCTTCAGTGCCTTCCGCCTGCTTCTTGGCCGGCAGCTTCAGCTCGGGAACCGCGTTCTTCGTCGACGCCGGCAACTCAGCCGACGACGTCGTGGTGCTGACGTTCGACTCGAGGTCAATCTCCTCCAACTCGTCGTCGTCCTCGTCGTCGATCACGAAGCGCGGCACGCGCGGGTTGTTGTGCGCCATAGGCGTGGGGCTGCCTTCTGAGGAAGAAGTGTCGCCGAAGCCCGAGGATTTGTTCTTGCCGCGGGCGCGGCCGGTGGACTCGCCGCCGCGCTGCAGCATGTAGTCGCGGTAGGACGGCATGAAGTTGTGGTAGGCGTCCGCCAGGATGTCCGAGAGACTCAGCACCTCCTTCATGTTGTTGAGCACCTCCGAGTCGGGCAGTCGGTCGAGGTTCTTCTTGAACTGGCTCGAGTTGAAGGCCAGCAGGTGCACGAAGGCGAACGGCACCATCTCGACGCACAGGATGAAGTCCTTCCAGGCGAAGGTCTGCTCGTTGGTGATGCCCGGGATGAAGTCCAGCAGGCTGTTCTGCCAGAAGGTGAGGAACACGACGCTCTTGACGGCGAAGAACTTGAGCACGGGGTTGAACGGCTGCAGGATGTGCCTCGTGGCCAGGTAGAAGAGCCACAGGCCGTAGAGCGCCACCGAGTACGAGATGTTGTAGACCACGGCCAGGATGAGCTGGTACGCGAGCGTGTGGTACTTACCGCAGGCCAGCATGAGCAGCGACAGCGCCGCGAAGATGGGCTTGACAAAGACGAACTGGATGGTGGCGCGCTTGCAGAGGCGCAGCAGGCGGCCGTCGCGCCCCAGCGGCTCGAAGCAGCGGTTGAGCGGCCACGGGTGGCGGATGTCGGGCTCGCTCTGCATCTTGAGCACGCAGACGGACTCGCCGCCAGCGAAGCTGAGCACGAGCGCAAGGAAGCTGTAGACCACGAAGGCCTCGTAGCAGTCGCGGATCGAGTCGAAGTACAGCGCCTGGTTCACGAACGTCAGCGAGAGCAGCGAGCCCAGCGCGTAAACCGGCACCACCACGAGGATGCGCACGATGTAGCGCTGCAGCTGCGGCCGCGAGTAGTGCGCCAGGTGCTGCACGATGTTGTAGACGCTCAGCAGCGTGGCCACCACGCAGCACGCGAAGGCCAGCAGCAGGCTGAGCGCGCGATGGGTCTCCACCCAGTTGAGCGGCAGCCCCAGCACCTGCGCGTGGCCCGTGGCGTTGCCCAGCATGAGGCTGGACTCGTTGATGGCGTGCATGGGCGTGTCCATGGCTGCAGGGTAGTCGCAGACTGAGGAACGAGGCCGCTGCTGGTACAGAACTACAGGAAGGGAATGAACATGATAACCGGAGCGGTAATGAGTCAAACCCAACTAAGTACGAGTCATATGAATGCGGCGATTGGCGCAAAATGTATTATAAGCGCTGTGATTGGCCGATAAAGCGGGCAAAGACGAGTCCCTAAGAGTGGATATCCTTGGAGTCTCACGGCACATTGCCTCTTCGTCCGATAGCAGGTGGCGGTGGGGATTGCTACAGATCGGCCGCGGCGTAAGCTCACTGTCGACGTGCGACCCCACTGGGCGGCATAACTCCCCGAACAGTGATCGCTGTATCATAATAACACTGTGAGTTTCCCGCAGGTTTGCCGGCGGTGATGGCAACGATGAGGCCAGCATGACGCCAGACTGCAGGCTCGCTTTAACGACTTGTGAAATAGTGGCTTAATGGTTGTAGGGCTTCTCCTGTTCATTGAATTTCGGCCAGGTCCGTCACAGGCGCCGTAAACTGAGGGATTCGGCCTCTGGCTGTCTCTTTTTCAGGGCGCGTCTTGCAGCAGTCACGCTGCCAGCATGTTAGGCATCTTGGGCTCTGCAACTTTGCTTTCAAGTAGAGCTCGTCTCAGCTGTTGTGAGTTCTGCTACGTTACGGCGCAGAGAGAAATCTGCAAGCCGTCGATGGCTCTCAACGTGACAGCGTCTTGCATGATGATCGGCGTCGACATCACTTCACTGACCGTCAAGGAAAGCTCAAGCCGATGATGACGAGATGAACAAGCTTATGCGCATTGTTTAGCTGTAGGTGTTACGCTGTAGGTATTACTTGTTGCAGCATTGCTGCCATGCCGAGAAGCCGATCAGGGAGGTTGACCTCCGCACGTGAACGTCAACTGACTGTCACGATAACCTCACACATCGGGGGACGACAACTTGGAGAGCACCTTGTCCTTACTTGCTGTACTGACTTGTACTTTTAATTCCATGTTTCCTTTCCTCTCTTGGTCGTGCATGTATCTGTTTGCCACTTCTCAATTGGGACAGCAACTTTGGTAGATGGCTACACTTTCTATCAAGCCCGCTGATTGGTCAATTTGGCGCTTCATGCCGGACTCGTTGAAGTTAGATACTTCTCCCGGGTCGGTCGCCACGAGCGCCCCATGAGCGCGCGCACCAAGTTCCCCGTCGTCCTCATCCACGGTAAAGCCCCACCCTCTCTATCCACTGCATCAGTGTAATGTAGCCATCTCCAGAAGCTTGAGCCTCTTTCTATTGCGTTTGCTGTTGTGTGCAGGCGTCTTCGGCTTCGGCCGGCAGCGGCCGATGTGGGGCCGCTGGGTCCCTTACTGGCCCGAGCGCGAGCTGCAGCGCATCAACCCCAACCATCTACTGGTGGACGTCGGCGGCGTGTCATCAGACCACGATCGGGCCTGCGAGGTGTTCTACCAATTGGTGGGGGGCCGCGTGGACTACGGAGAGCAGCACTCCAAGGACACCGGTACAGTAGAACGCAATGCCTGCTCTCAGACACTTGAAATTCCCATTACAAACGGATCATTTCTACCTGTTTCAGGCCACGATCGCTACGGGGAACACTTCGACACGCCGCTGCATCCAGACTGGAGTGAGGACAACCCCGTGCACTTGCTGGGCCACAGCTTCGGGTCCACGACGGCCATCGAGCTGTTCCAGATGCTGAGCGCGGACTTTTTCGGCGTCGGCAGCTCGCACAAGTGGGTGGCCAGCATCACGTGCATCGCTGGGCCCCTGACGGGCTCCACTCTGACCCACTTGATCGGCATGGAGGGCGGCAACGTGGTGCACGGAGGGCCCGTCCACTTGCTGGGGATCGTGCTGGGCTCGTGGATCAAACTGTACTGGAAGTTTCCAATGCTCAAGAACGCCGCGGATCTGCACATGGACCACTGGAGCCGGTACTCGCTCAAGGACTTGCTGCTGGCCAACGGCCCAGTTAACTCGTCACGGGATCTGGTCGTCCACGGTACTCTACCCGAGCACCGCATCTCGCGCAACGCCGAGCTGCAGCACATGGATAAGCTGCACTTGCTGAGCATCACCACGTCACCCAAGAGCGTTCACCGTCCATACGGCGAAGGTGTCGCGATCGCACTGCTGATACTGCTGCGTTGGGGACGATTTCCAAGGTGGTGGCCGGCTGTGACGAGGAGCCGCGCCGTTAGATCCGTGGCCAGCGTGCTGGTTCTTGGATATCTGCTCTTCAAACTGAAGAAGCTCGACGTGTCCAAGATGCCGACAATGTACGGCCTCAAGTGGCTCATCCGGCGTCGTGCGCGGAGCCTTCCGATGATCTTCGACGGCTACGAGCCTGGCAGTTGGGAGCACAACGACGGCGTGGTGAACATTCGCTCGATGTTGAGGCCGTGGTTTCCGTCGCCGCAGGAGATGGAGAAGGAGATCAACAGCAGCGATTCGAGTCCTCCAGCTCCGTCCCTGCCAGCGACGTCGTCTACTTCGTCGTTGAAAGACGCGGCCCTGGCGCGCTGCGAGTCCCACATCTCCATCGACGGATTCACCCGGGACACGGACGACGAGCAGCAGTCTCTCGGCCCCCGACGCTTTGAAAAGGGCCGCTGGTACGTCTATCGCGTGGACAGCAACCACCTCGCCGGTACCTACTGGGACAGCAACGCGGCCGACTTGTACACGAGCTTGTTCACGCTCATGGGCAAAGAGTACGAGCGGCAGTTGGCTTCCTCTACCAATGGCGGACACCATCAAATGTACCGCCACGGCAGCGGCACCAGCATCCGCGCCCCATTCTACAGCTGAAGGAGATCAGAAATTTGTATGGGACGCGGACCTTGTAGACAGGAGCCGACCTCGTTAACCGCAAGAACACTAAACCCCTGTGATCTACTTGACCTTCTCCTGTTTGCAGCCCTCACAGCTGGAGTTGCGTTGTCTTGGACGCATGGAGCCAGCTCTTCCCAGTCCAACCACCACCAAGTTCCCGGTGGTGTTCATCCATGGCGTCTTCGGCTTTGGCAAGACGCGGCCGATGTGGAATCGCTGGTGTCCCTACTGGCCCGAGAAGATCCTGGACAAGCTGAACGCGAACCACGTTGTGCTGCACGTCGGGCCCTTGACCTCGAACCACGACCGAGCTTGTGAGGCCTTCTACCAGCTCTATGGAGGGCGCGTCGACTACGGGGAGCAGCACAGTCGCCGTACTGGACACGAACGCTTCGGCGCTACGTACGAGTCGCCACTTCATCCCAACTGGAGCGCCTCGAACCCTGTGCACTTGGTGGGCCACAGCTTTGGGGCCACGACAGCTCTGGAGCTGTACCAACTCGTGTGCCAAGACTTCTTCGGCGTCGGGAGCGACTTCCGCTGGGTGAGAAGCATCGTGTCAATTGCTGGGCCCCTGACGGGGTCTACCATGGCACACTTGGTCGGCGTCAGCGACGGCAAAATGACGCGAGGGAGTCCCATCTACCTCACGTACGTCGCCTGCGTGCTGTGGTTCCAATTGTACAAGAAGTTTCCCGTGCTCAAGCCTGCGTGCGACGTCCACTTGGATCAATGGAGCAAGCTCTCGCTGCGAGAAATGCTGGCGGTGAATGGGCCCGTGAACGAGTCCCAGGACTTGGGTGCTCACGACTCGGTACCATCACGTCGCGTCGCTCGCAACGCTGGACTCAAGCACCTCGACAAGCTCCACCTGCTGACTATCGTGTCATCTCCGAAGATCACGGCCCCTCCGATTCGAGACAGCATGGCCCTGACTGCTCTGCTATTGATGATATTTTACCATGGAGCCTTCCGGAAGTGGCGAGCTTTCCTGCTGCGGTTCCGCGTGTTTCGCGTGGTGCTCGGCCTCTACTTGGTGATCAAATTGAGGCGCGTGAATGTCGTGACGCTGCCGGTTCTGGACGTCTTCAAGTGGATCAGCCACCGCCATGCCAGAAGCCTGCCATCCAGGGGTCGGACAATACAGTATGAAATTGTATTGTGAAGCCAAAGCTGCAGTAGTAATAACGGCAATATGAAGGCAGCCAATAATAATAATTGGTACAATTTAAGTATATTGTACCATCAGCTATTTATTGCCAAAATGTGAGAGCAATGTCGCAAACTTCACGCGAACCTTACGCATAGGCCCCAACTATGCCTGAGGTGTCGAGCCAATCTATACAGTGAGAAAATATAGGTGGAGGCTTATGACGCTGGACGGCAAGGAGTTCAACGGAATGAAGCTACGCGTGTCCTGTGCTCTGCCTCCGAAGTGATAGGACGGAGACCAGCAGCTCAGAGAGAATTGAATTCATATGCAGACTTACTTGTTCTCGTGGCTGTGTTTGCTTGTTAGATATACTAATAGCTATGAGAAGCCGTGTCCTGAGTCTTCAAAGCAGCCAGGGGCTTCACTTTGTGGTTGTCCTGCGTAATAGTGGCCTAACATAACTGAGTTTGACGTTGTTGGCCTAGTGCCTAGCATTCCAGTTCGGGTTCAGCGTTCAGCACCTCGGCTGCAAGACTGCGGTGACCGTGGATGTGGCCATCGAGCCCCGTACTGTTTCCAGGACGGCTTTGGGAAGTGTCCGCTATTGAGTATACACCGCTTGCTCTACAAAAACCTCGCCACCCAAGGCTAGAACAATTTCTGCCCTCGACACGCAAAATAGACATTATAAAAGTTTATTGTAGCATTTTTCATCATTCTTGAACGCCCAATCCCAGAATTCATAGAAGTTGGTATTGTATTGCTATTATTGGGGCAGTATCATATTGTATTGGTTTCATGAACTTCCAATAATAAATAATTGAAGCGGGACAATACCATAATAATTTTTTTGATATTATTTTTTCCGACCCCTGCTGCCATCGATCTTCGACGGCTGCAGCCCGCTCCAGTGGGGGCCCAACGACGGCTGCGTGAACACGCACTCGATGCTGGAGCCGTGGTTTCCTCGCCCTCGCCCAACCAAGAAGGCAGCTACCGGTAAATTTCAAGGTCGGATTCTTCACACAGGTCTGGAGAAGGGTCGATGGTACGCGTGGCATGTGCGGGGCAACCACTTTGCCGGTACGTACTGGGATAACGACGCAGCAGAGCTGTATAAGGACCTCTTCACGCGCATTGCCAGCGAATACGAACAGGACGACGCGACGTCACTCCAAAGGAGCACTAGCCATGAGCACCACCTCTGTCGGCAGAATGCGAAGGCGACGTGGATCTTCAGACGAAACCAGAGTCAAGAGAGTCTTCGTGGGGAGTAGCAAACCACTGCGAGTCGATTACTTGGTGATAGCCATAGTCTGCATGCAGTTGAAAGTGATGCTCTTTCATTCGCTGTTTTGGAACTTGCTTCACGTCTGGCTAAACTTACGTAAGTATCGAAACCTTACCACCGAGGTAGCGCCATCTTGTTAAGCGCCCAACGCAGGGCCTATCTTTGACCTCGGCGAATTCGGCGCCATTCGCAGCGCTGGCGCAACCCGCATCGGGTCCGACAATGCAAGCAAACAAACATTCTTGCTTGAGCCGCAACGGCCGGCCGACCAGGACCTTCTCATTTCCACATCCGCGGCGAGCGTCCGGCAGCACCAAGCAGCATTGCGATCGTCCAGCTGAAGGGCTTCAGTGGAATGACATCCATCAGTACCACCACCAAGCACCCGGTCGTGCTGATCCACGGCGTCTTCGGCTATGGCAAGAATCGCCCACTGTGGAATTCCTGGTCGCCGTACTGGCCGGAGACGGCCCTGAGCGAGATGAACCGAAACCACCTCCTGGTGGACGTGGGGCCTTGTCGTCCGACCACGATCGCGCCTGCGAAGCCTTCTACCAGCTCTATGGAGGGCGCGTCGACTACGGGGATCAGCACAGTCGTGAGGCTGGTCACAACCGCTTCGGTGCCACGTACGAAGCTCCACTACATCCGAAGTGGAGTGCATCCAACCCCGTGCACCTCGTAGGCCACAGCTTCGGAGGCACCACAGCGCTGGAGCTGTACCAACTGATCTGCTCCAACTTCTTCGGTGTTGGTAGCGACTACCGGTGGGTTGTCAGCCTGGTCTCCATCGCTGGGCCGCTGACAGGCTCCACTGTGACGCATCTCTTCGGGCTGCACGAGCTGCGCATGGTGCCGTACTCCCTCGGCCACTTCATCGGGGCAGCGCTGGGGGCCTGGTTCAAGTTGCACACGGACTGGCCCGTGCTGCGTCGAGTGTTCGACTTCAAGATGCCGCAGTGGCAGTGTGTGACCTCGTTCCGAGAGATCCTGTCGCCCTACGGACGCATCAACAGCTCCACCGACCTGGCAGTGTTCAACATCCTGCCTCGAGAGCGCATGAAGCGCAACGCTCGATTGGTACACATGGAAAAGATCTTCCTCGTCTCGGTCGCCACGTCTAGCAATGTCACGCTGCCCCGCGTCGAGATCGCGTTGAGTTTATTTGTCGTCGCTTTCGCACTAGCAGCGGCCTTCAGCATTTCCACGGGGAACACAGTATTGACCACAGTATCGATACTGAGCTTGCTCGGACCCCTTCCAGTCTTGCGCCAGCGTGTTCGAGCTCTGGACTACGCCTCAATCCCCTCCTTGTACGCTCTTCTACTGATCATGCGCCGCCACGTACGAACACTCCACAAGATTTTTGAAGGTTTTGATCGTGAGCAGTGGGGCGAGAACGACGGAGCTGTGAATCTTCACTCGATGCTGCAACCGTGGGCTTCATTGATCGACAGCAAGCCATCAACTGAAGCCGTCGTTGATAGCGATACTGAGTCGACGACATCAACAGCGTCTTCACTAAGCGGCTTGGTCGAGGCAACCGAAGTCGTGGCTTCAACTTCGAAGGAGTTCACTGAGGGCCGAGATCTGGCCACCAACCGAACTGTGTCAGTCCTTGATCCAACGGATCCTCGTAACTTCTCCAAGCTGAGGCGAGGAAACTGGTATGTCCACCACGTTGAGAAGAATCACATGGCTGGAACGCACTTTGACAGGGACTCACCGGCACTGTTTCAACGGCTCTTTCGAGTCATGACAAGCCATTTCGAAAGTGCACAACTGCAGTTGAATCCCTTCCCAGAAAGCTGAACCCAAGCAGAGAGGAACGTGAAGCCGTTAAGCCGTCAAGCGCTAGCTTTAATGCTCTAAACTTTTCTCTAATTGACGTTAGCGAGCTGCAGCGAAAGATCAGCAAAATATATGTACATACCCTTTGTCACCTTGCCTTCTTTCCTGTCCCTACAGCCTGAGGGTGCGTCACACCTGCACTTGCCGTCCCTCGACCGAGCCGTAAGCATCGTCTTGTTACACAAACAACACAGTGCTTTTGCCGACTCGAATACCCGAATCTTTCTCCTGCCTCTCCTCCTGCTAGTGACTCCCGCTTCATCTTTTGTGATACGACATTGAACCTCCGCCTTGTTACATGTTGTGGTGGCGGGCACGGCCGCCTCCCGCGTGGCCGGACTACGGCCGGGAAGACCGTCTTGCAGGTAGGAGTCCTCCGTGTATGTGAAGCCCTTGAACGGATCATTGCCCGTGAGACTGCTGCCGTACGCGTTGCCGTTCGCAGGTCGTCGACCCATAGCCATCGCCATACCACGCACATTGTTGTCGGGGCTCACCACGGGCATGTCGGTAAACTCGCGGTCGAACTGGGACGTGTCCAGCGCACCCGAGAACGTCGGACGCCATGGAGGCGGCAGCTGACCGCCCGCAAGCGCGTCCCACTTGATCTCTGCGAAAAATGGGTGGTTCTTGATCTCACCTGCGTCGGTGGGTCCCGTTCCCAGACGACGCGTCGGGTCTCGCTCCAGCAGCCTCTTGAGCAAGTCCTTGGCGTTCGGCGACAGGTACTTAGGGAAACTCAGGTCGCCCTTGCGGATCTTCTCGAAAAGACGGTCGCGGTCGCGGCAATAGAACGGCGGCAAGCCCGTGAGCATCTCGTACAGCAGAGCGCCCAGCGACCACCAGTCCACTGCTCGGCCGTGGCCCGAGCGGTTCAAAATCTCCGGCGCCAGGTATTCGGGCGTGCCGCAGAACGAGTTGGCGCCCGAGAAGTCGTCCTGGATGCCCTCCTTCGAGAGACCGAAGTCCGTCAGGCGGATGTGTCCATTCTCGTCGAGCAGCACGTTCTCAGGTTTCAAATCGCGGTAGATCACATCCAGGTTGTGCACGTACTCGATAGCGAGCGTGATTTCCGCCGCGTAAAAGCGCGCGCGGTGCTCGGGGAAGCGCTGCACCTTGCCGAGGTGGAAGAAGAGCTCGCCTCCGGCGCAGTAATCGAGCACAAAGTAGAGCTTCTCGGACGTCTGGAAGGCGTAGTTGAGCCCCACGATGAACGGGTGGCGCACGTAGCCGAGCACGTGGCGCTCCGTGCGCGTGTGCTCCACCTGGTTGCGCTTAATGATGTTCTCCTTGCGCAGCACCTTCATGGCGTAGATGAGGCCCGTATCGCGCTTGCGCACCAGCAGTACCTTGCCGAAGCTGCCCTTGCCGATGACCTTGATCATGACAAAGTCCTCTAGCGTCACCTTCTCGCTGCGCTTCTTCTGCTCCTGCACCTGCTGCGCGTGCTGCATCTGCGTCTCCTCCAGCAGCGTCTGCTGGTCCAGGCCGGCGCCCGACATGTCCGTGTTGTAGTCGAACTGGAACATCTGCACCCATAAAGCCACCCAAAGAACACGTCAGTCGCGCATTCAACCCAGCCAATTTCTTGCTGCTGCCATTGCCACTCACGTCGTCGTCGTGCAGCTCGTCGTGCGAGCGCGGGTCGTCGTCCGTGGTGGAGTCGAACATCTCGTCCATGTCGAGGTCGCCGATGTTGCTGGCGGGCGCGGCGCCCTGCAGCCCCGGGGGCGCCACGTTGGCGTCAGCGCTCACAAAGTCCACGAACACGTGCGACTGGTAGATGGGCGGGTGCTGCAGCAGCTGCATCATCCACATGCTCAGGTCCACGCGCGCCTTCTCCAGCGAGTCCGGGAAGCGCACGTCGAACATGCGCGGCGGGCACGCGGGCACGGCCTGGCCGAAGATGAGCGAGAGCTGCTGCCCCAGCCGCTGGAAGGCCTCGAACGGCCGGTACACGGTCCACGAGGCGCCGCCACCCTGCTGCACCGTGCCCAGGAACACCGCGAAGTCCGGCTGCGCGCCATCGCGCACCACGCCGAAGCCCGTGACCAGCACGCTCAGCGTCGCCATCGCGCCTGGAGGTTATTATCGAGAGTGGGGCTGGCTGGTTGGCGCCGCGGCTCGCTGTCGGTCTGATTCAACGCCAGTATGGCCGCGACTCGGCGCCCATTGGCAGAAAAAGGCAATTTGCACCAATCAGCGAGAGCCAGACGCCAGCTGGTCCACTGCCTCGCGGCAAATACAGTATCGGCGGCACATTTGACCGGTGTGAAACACCAGCAGATGGAGCAGCTCAATTCATGCAACACGTGCAAACGTGTGCACGGTCTGCTGCCCGACATAATGGTCAGGTCTGCACAGGATGTACAGTCATACATAGTGCTTGTATTGCTTCGCTGCGGCTCTCGTAGTGAAAACGGTAGAAGGCGGCTGCGTGTCCACGCAGCGGAGCGCTCACTCTCTTATGAGGCGAAGGCATCCGCCGCCCACGTTGAACACGCTCCCGCGATTTGGACCTGACGCTCTTCAGGAGCGCGCAGTCCGCCACCGTAATGGCTACCTTCGTGCCGTCGCGTCGTGCAATTGCGCGGCGGCAAGGGTAACGACTAGCCAAGCCACGCAGCAGGATCCTTTAACAGGCATTGCACCAAGCGAGACACTCCATTCATCTCAAAAAGGCGGAGAGCTCCGCATATGGTCCAGCTGGCCGCCTGGGTCGACGTGTCACGCGCTGCTAGTCGTTCTTCTTGTCCTTTGCCGACTGCTGCGTCTTCTTGGGCTCCAGCTTGATGGGCTTGTCATTCTCGTCGACGAGCTCCCAAATATCGCTCGAACGGCGTCGAGGCTTGGGCGCCGGAATCGGGTTGCGCGTGTTGTACATGACGAGCACGCCCGCGGCAACGAGTCCCAGGCCTCCGGCCAGCAGCCACTTCGCGTAGGCCGGCCTCATCAGCGCCCGCTTCGCCTCGCGCTCCAGCAGGGCCGGCGTCGGCTGGATGGTCAGCCGCACCACCCGCCGCTTGCGTTGTCCCTTGGGCGGCTCCTTTTCGCTCAGCTCCCACGCCGCCACCACCGAAAAGCGCTCTGCCCACACCGAAAAGCACAGCACGAAGATGTCAAAAAGTGTAACCCTGCAATAGCGAGCGTCCGCCTCACGCACCTTGTTCGTCCAGCAGCAGCTGCACCTCGTAGCTGAGCGGTCCGTCGTCGTTCTTCCTGGTGCCGGTACCCGTCTTGGCCGGCACACCGCTGCTCGGGTCCTTCTTGGACGTAAGTACCAGTTCGACGTAGTAGTCAGCCTCCGCCTGCCGCTTCCTGGGTCGCGCGTCCTGCTCGCTGAAGCCCGAGAGCGCGTAACCTCGTGCGTATCCGTGGCGCTGCAGCTCCTTGAAGGCGCGTCTGGCCAGGTCGATGTGTAGTGCGAACTGCGGGTCCTGGTCCTGGATGTCGCGCATCTCCCGGCGCTTCCAGCGTGTTGACTCCTCGTCCTGGGGCTGCAGCTTCGCTTGCTGCTCCGAGCGCTCGCGGGCCAGCTGCTCGAACTCGGCAGCCGTCAGCTCGCGCGTGGAGCCGTCCGCCAGGGTCACAGTCACAGGCTGCTCCGCGCCCAGCTTGAGCTTGAGGTCCTCGGCGGCTGCGACGGCAGCGAAGAGCGCGCAGCCGAGCAGCAGCAGCGACAGCAACCGGCACGACGTCATGGTCAATCCAACTTACTGGGGTTTTACACACCACACGTACACCAAGCTGACCATCACTCCGCTGCGCGCTGATTGGTCGGCCGTGGCTTCAAGTAAATCAGCGGGCGATCTTTCCGCACTTGCGGACTGGCATAGTGAAGCGCAGAGACTGTGATGGCGGAGCTAGTGGAGACTCCGCGCGTGCGGCTCGTGGTGGCGGGCGCCTCAGGCGTCGGAGAAGCCCAGGCGGTCGGCGACGCAGCCTTCGACCCCTGTGCGTGTCCTCTGGCCGTCCCTCTCTCTGCTCTCTTGACCTCTCCAGCTAATGTTGTGTGACTGTGTGCTGCAACCCCCCAGACTGCCAGGCCCAATGCGGTGATGTAGTGCTGCGTACAGCTGCGCAGGCCAAGACGACGGCGCCGGAATGGGCGCAGAACTTCACGTTCGGCGTTAAGAAGCCGCTGGGCGACGCCGTCAACTTCAAGGTTTTCGGGCTCAACGCGCGCGGTCGAGACGTGCTGCTAGGCAGCGCCTCACTGCAGATCGATACGTTGGCTACTGGCACGCCGACGACGCACAAGCTGTCGCTGCTGGACTCAGCCGGAAAGGCAAGTCGCCTGTATTTGCATATATTTATATTGTTCATTCTATTATACTTACAGGGCTGATGTGTGCAGGGTTGCGGGGAGCTGACAGTGGAGGCGACATACGAGCCCAAGTTCATGGCGCCGCCGCGTAAACATGACAGTGTAACACCCAAGAAGAAGCCGGCATCACCCAAAAAGCTTGCGGCTCCATCGTCACCCAAGAGCAGCGGTGGGCTGCCTATTGCCAGTGAGGAGAAGGTCGCTGCGGGGAGCTCTGTTGCGGATTCGCCGACTTCTGAGCCAGTGGGGGGTGCAAAGAAGGAAGATGCTGAGCAGCAACCACCAAAGCCACCAAATTTCTATGTGGTGACGATTCTGGAGGCGACGGGGTTGCTTGCATGCGACGGCACGGGCATTGAAGCTACGAGCGACCCGTATGTGCGAATTTCGTGCACGAAGAACCAGTCGCAGAGGACCAAGACGCAGCAGCAGACATTGCATCCGTCGTGGCATCAGAGGTTTTATTTCACGATCGTGCCCGAAGAAAAGCAGCTTCTGGAGCTGACAGTTGAAGACAGCGATCTGCTCACGAGCGATTTTATGGGACGATGCGTCATTGACCTGGATGAGTTCACAAAGCGCTTCCAAGGAGAGAAGCAAACCTTCTGGTTAGCGTTGGAGCAACAGCCAGAGTCGAAGGAACAGGATACTCCGAGTGACTTGAGTCCACAGCGTAAGATGAATTATGGCAATGGCAAGATCTGTCTGGCTATTGAATTGCAGTACCTGGACAGGGACATCGGTAGCCTGGAGCAAGGAGAGATCGACAACGTCACTGAGGTTCCAAGTGGCCGTGGCCTGCGACACCAAGGCAGTTCTGGTGCCTCTGAAGAAGACGAAGGTGGGAATGGTGGCAATCATGGTGAAGACGCGAATGAAGACTCCAACGAAGGCGGAGATGATGACGACGACGCCGATGCGAGAAGGGAGGAAGCCGAAGCGCAGCGAAAGCAGCGAGAAGAAGAGCGACAAAAAATGCTGGCTGAACTCTCAAACGTGCAGTTTCTATCAGGAGACTACCAAGTTCGGGTCCGAATCATCGAAGTGCGCGATTTGCAGCCGATGGACGCCAATGGCCTCTGCGACCCTGTTGTGTCGGTCGAGTGTCTTGGTCAGCGTCAACACACGGTCGTCAAACAGAAGCAGCTGTCGTGTGTGTTTGATGAATACCTCTACTTCAACTTCCGAAAAATGGACAAAGATACCGTGCAGCAAGGAAGCATCAATATTTCGGTGTTCGACGCTGATGGACCTGGCACGTCTGCGAATCGTTCAGCCGCTTGTCGCGCATTTGATGATCTCGTGGGGTTCTTTTCTGTGGACATCCCGTATGTGTACTTCCAGCCCGACCATGAATTGAAGCGGAAGTGGGTAGCCCTAGTTGGCAGCGGGACAACCAACAGCGACAGTATCCAAGGCTACGTCCTGTAAGTTGAGTCTGGCTTTTCCTATATCATGGTTTGACTGCGTATCTGAGACTTTTCTTTTCCTTAATGCACAGACTTTCGCTTGTCGTCTTGGGGCCGAACGACAAAATGAAACTGTACGACCCTGCCGAAGACAAGGATCCAGATGAGCACTCAGTGAAGTCAAAGGCTGACATTAACTCAATGGTGCTGGTTCCCCCACGTGTGACTCAAAAGCTGAGCTTCTTGGTGATTACGATTTATCGAGCTGAAGAGCTGCCAGACATGGACTATAGTATGATGATGCACGGCGGTATTGACGGATATGTCCGAGCGTACTTCGCAGGCCAGGATGTGCTGGAAACGAAAAAGGTGACGGTAAAGGGCAGTGAGAACCTTACAGTGGCGTTCAACCAGGAATTGTGGTTCCCCGTTCTTTTACCAACAATGAGCGATAACATTTTCCTGTCGGTGTGGGATTGGGACATGACCGCCGACCAGCTCGTTGCCAACACTTTGAAGCCGTTCTCCTTCAAGCAAGTGTTGAGCTACCCCAACCAATTCAAGCACGTTTGGGCCAACTTGTACGGACCTCCCGTGGGTTACGACACTGGATCGATTGCGCTGCAGTTGATGCAGAAACACCCCGCACATGCCAGCACGTATCGCGGGCGTCTCTTGATGTCGCTTCGTGTTGAAGATGGTCTACAGTCCGTGAGTGATGACGCGCACGTTCGGAATTTATTGAACACGTCCATCATGCCTAGGATGAGAAGATACACGCTGCGAGCGGCACTGTTTTATGGAACGGAAATCCCTGTTTTCACCAGCAAAACGAATTGGAACCGAAATACGCGAATGTCGCTGAAGATTTCAGTGGGCCGTCACAGCGTTGAAAGTTCGCGGGCGCACAATGTCTCTGGGATTTGCCACTTCAACCAATACCTTGACGTCGTTGACGTGGAACTTCCTGCAGACCTTGATCAAGTCCCTGACGTGTTTGTACACCTTATTCGCCAGACAATGAACGAGTCCCGTTGCATCTGTTTCGCTCGCTTCACAGCTCAGGATCTCTTCTGCCAGGACACCGATGCGCTGAAGACCATCCCACCGCCACACTGGGTTGTACTTAACGAAGACAAGGTACTGGATGAGTTGAAGGACCATGATTTTACTGGCAACATTCTGATGAATCTTCGCCTGGAAGATTGCGAGCACAAAGGTCGCCCCGAGGAAGAAATTGCGCAGCAGTGGCGCCAGCATGCGAACACGACGGTGCAGTACATGAAATACGTGCTTTTCGTCCACGTTTTCCAAGGAAAATGCCTACCATCTGCCGATTTCGACGGTTTGTTGGATCCTTACGTGAAGGTGGCTTGCGTTGGATCTGAGGGCCAAGTCAGTACACGGATGTCAACGCGAGACCCTTGCTTTTATGAGACGGTTGTGCTCGACGTTGAATTGCCGCAGAACGAGCTGTTCCTACCTAAGGTATCCCTGCAGGTGTTCGATTGGGATCGCTACGACGCAGATGACTACGTTGGTGGGCTAAAGTTCAGCTTGGGAGACTTCCCGCAGATGTCGTCCTCGGAGTATTCCAAGATCCGAGCAAGTGGCGAGTACTCGGCACCTCGTCCTAAATGGTATCCTATTTGCTACGAAAAACCGGGCGACACGCAAGGCGAGCTTTTGCTGTCGTTTGATCTCATCAAAAAGGACACCCCTGGCGTCATCGTGGAGCCCCCTGAGTCGATTCGCCCACCAGCTGAAGAGGCTTTCGTTGAAATTATGTGCTTGGGATGTCGCGGGCTGCAACCGACAGGGTTTATGCCTATCAACACGCCGTTTGCAAAGTTTGAGATCGGCGAAATCACCAAGACAAACCAGCCGAAGTTCACGAACCCCTCTTCGAAACCCAGCAGCCGCAATCCGAACTTCTTGCAGCGGATCGTCGTTCCGGTGAAGATGCCACTGGACTCGCTGTTTGCGCCTAGGCTCAACATCACGGTGTACGACCAGTTACTCGGCGGCTTCTACAAGCCAGTAATCGGTGTTTGCTCGGTGGATCTCAGCCGAAAGATGCCGTTGTCGAATGGAGAGCCAAACCCATTGTACATCGAGGAATGCAGCAAGCCGATTACTCGAGGCAGCAACCCGTACGTTGATTATGGCGACGATCTTTCTACGTTCCCCGGCACAGTTCCGTCGGAGATCATGGCGGCCAGATCTCCGAGTGCTCTCGTTCAGAAGTCCCAGAAGAAGCCAAACACAACTCGCATCGGTGGAATCTGTTCATCGGGCAGCTTCGGAATGTACGATGACGACGAAGATGAGCTGCCACATTATATGCACCAGCGTGATATCGTCGATGGCGAGCTGGAAGACACGCTCAAATCTCCATTCGAGACCTATACCCTTTTCCGTGGGTCCATATCTGCGAATGACAAGTGTGAATCAAGCGAACACTCTTCGGACACCTACCGCCCAGTTGGAAAGTTTAAAGGCATTGTCCGCGTTCTGAAGTCACGCGACGACCCACCTCTTTTCGACTTGGATCAGTTCCTCAACCCGCAGCCGTACCTAGTTCGAGTGTATGTGCTAGATGCACTTAACTTGCACCCGAAAGATGCCAACAACAGATGCGACCCATATCTACGTGTGAGCCTCGGAGATGGACGACGTCGCGAGCAAATGTTCAACGACCGTGAGAACTACCAACCCGAGACCCTGACGCCCAAATTCCACAAAATGTACGAGTTCAAGGCAGACCTTCCCGGCGCATCGGAGCTAAAGCTGGAGATTCTGGACTACGATTTTTTCGCGATTCCCACACTCCCGACCGGATTAAGTAAAGCGCTAAGCACTGCGGTTGGAACTACTGTGGACGGCGATGACTTCGTTGGCGCTACGCTCATCGATTTGGAAGACCGATGGTTCGACGCAAAGTGGCAAGAGCTTGGTCTTTCGCCACAACGAGCCGAGCGGCGCAAGCCACTGGAGGTTCGACCACTGTTTGCCCCTTCGAGTACGCTTCCGCAAGGAAGTCTCCGTCTGTGGGTAGATATACTCACAGGAGCGGAAATGAATGCCGTAAGGCCGCTGGATATTTCGCTACCTCCCCCTCAGATGTTTGAGGTGCGCGTTATCGTCTACAAGGCGAAGAATGTGACCCCTGGAGATTTCACGGATCTCAGCGACCTGTTTGTGAAGTGCTGGCTTCAGAACCGGGATGACAAGTCTCAGAGTACGGACACGCACTGGCGGGCGAGGAACGGACGCGCCTCATTCAACTGGCGCATGAAGTTTGATGTCGAGCTACCACTAGACCCAGAGAAGGAGGCGGATCGCGGCTACCTCCACTTCCAAATGTGGGACCGAGACGTCGTGTATGACGACTGCCTTGCAGATGCTGTGGTTGACCTAACGTCGTTCCTCAAGGCGGCGTTCAAAACAAAGCAGGCTGTGAATGTCTTTGCTAAGCCAAAGCCTATCCGCATTCGAGGCACCGAAAGTATGCCATACGAAGGGGCTTCGAGGCGCTCAGGGTATTCCTCTACGGAAGATGCTACTTCAGCCGCCCTTCAACGGCCGCCGCATTCCGGCGAGGTGGTTATCAACGTCAATGAAGAAGGAGGTGACAGAAAACCTTTGCTTTCTGCGGACGTTGCTGACATTGACGATGATGATGAAACGGAGTCGGAAGACGTGGACGCCGATATGGAAAATGCAGAGTCTCTCGTCAAGTCGTTTATGCATCGTCTAGGCATGGGTGATGACCCTGAAGATGCTAGCTGGCTTACGATGACGACACGAGACTCGCACACTGGCGACCGTGTGCGTGCGGGCGAGCTGTTGGTGTCGGTGGAGATTCTTCCGAAGCACCTAGCGGAGGTCCGATCCGCTGGCCTGGGGCGAGGCGAGCCGAATAATTTCCCATTCCTGCCTGAACCTGCCGACCGTCTCCACCTCTCGGCCATGTGGAACCCGTGCTACGTGTTGGAAGCGCTCATGGGCCCTAAGTACTATCGCGCCTTTGCGTCGTTCTTCCTCTGCACAGTGTTCATGATGCTTGTGCTGTTCGCGGTACCGCTGATCAACGTCCTCCTGACGCTGTTTGAGCTGGTGCCGCAGCCGTTCGGGCTCATTTTCTTCTTCCTGGTGCTGGCACTGCTTATGGGCGCCCTCGTCTATCTGCTGTACCGCTGCCGGCGTGCCATCATCCGCGTCTCGGGCGGTGGCGACTTCAGTTCGCCAACGAGGACCAAGAGTAAGCGCAAGGCGCGTCGTGCGCTGCGCTAACAAGTTGCGTGTAGCCGTGTATGTGCCCCTGTAGCTCTTTCATCTGTCAGTACATGTATGGAGTTCATGCAAAAAAAAAGCTGTGTTTCCTCTGCTGCTACAAGTAGTCGTGCCCGACTTGACGCGCTTCGCTGTCTTGTCGTCGACAGACCGTGGGAGTGGCACTGCTAATTGCCGCTCGAACAATCAGCGGGAGTTAAGATGAAGTGAACCAATACTTCCACCCCCGCTGATGTCGCGAGCATGACTTCGCCCTCAACCCGACAAATTCGGAGCCATCAAAGCAACGCTTCCAGCTCAGCTCATAGTCGAAATTGATCTCCAGCCCCCAACCAAGCGCTTCGAAACCCCGACGATGACGGTCTTGTCCAAGACGCGTGCAGTCTCCAGCGTCGGAGCGTTGGTCGCACTAGCGATCGCAATCCGTGAGCACGGCCGTCAAAAAGCCAACGCTGTATCCCACCGAGACTCGGCTTCGGTGGCCCGGAAGCGAAGTCCGTCTAATACCCAGCGAAAGGTGGCGGTGAACGGAGACTTCCTCCGTCGGCTCCTTCGGCTCTTCCGCGTGCTTGTCCCCGGTCCGTTCTCCGCCGAAGTGGGCTTCGCAGCGATGGTGGCGCTCATGCTGGCGGCCAAGACGTCCTTCGATATTGTGGTGCTGCACCTGTTCACGTCCATCGAGCGGGCCATCGTCTCTCGCTCGCAGCGGGACTTCCTGCTCCACCTGCGCCGCTTCCTCGCCGTCATGCTGCCCATGTCCTGCGTCAACTGCCTGCTCAAGTACGGCCAGTCGGAGCTCAGTCTGCGCTTCCGAACGCGACTGACCACGCACCTGTACGCGCAGTACCTCAAGGGGTTCGTGTACTACAAAGTGGCCAACCTCAGTACCCAGGTGTCGAACGCCGACCAGCTCCTGACAGTCGACGTGGAGCGGTTCAGCAAGTCCGTGACGGAGCTCTACCTGAATCTGTCCAAGCCGCTGCTGGACATCGCCATCTACGCTGCCAAACTCACGTCCTCTGTGGGGGTCCAAGCTCCGATAACCATGTTGAGCTACCTGGTGACGTCGGGGGTCTTTCTGACGTGGTTGCGGCAGCCGATGGGCCGCTTCACCGTCGCGGAGCAACAAGCGGAAGGCTCCTTCCGCTTCATGAACTTGAGGCTGATCACGCACAGTGAGGAGATCGCCTTCTACAACGGCAACGTGAGGGAGAAAACACTCCTGGACGAGTCGTTCCGTGTCCTTATTGATCGCATTCGGTCGAGTCAGTACTTCCGGATCGCTGTGGGCGCTGTGGATACCGTCGTGGCCAAGTACTTGGCGATCGTGGTCGGCTACTACGTCGTGTCCAAGCCCTTCATGGACCCGAATAACGTTCGACTTGCAGGCTTGACGTACGCGGAGCGAATGGAAGATTACTTCCGGTCGGGAAAGATGATGATCAACTTGGCGGAGGCAACGGGGCGACTGGTCCTCTCGGGTCGGGAGCTCACGCGACTCGCTGGCTTTACGACTCGCATCACGGAGTTTATCGACGTGTTGGCTGGTCTCAGCGGCGATCAACACGCGTTGCTGGACGACAGTCAGTCTGAAACGGGTCCGGCTAAGGAGCTACTGCAACGCCGTGGGGAGCTCCGGTACCGTGACCACGTTATTCAGTTCGAAGACGTGCCTCTCGTCACCCCAAACGGCGAAGTGTTGGTACCCTCCCTCAGTCTGAAGGTCACGACGGGGATGAATGTGGTGGTTGCGGGGCCAAATGGTTGCGGCAAGAGCTCGCTGTTTCGAGTCCTGGGCGAGTTGTGGCCCCTCTGCGGCGGCAGGTTGACCAAACCAGAGAAGAACGGACTGTTCTACATCCCCCAGCGCCCGTATCTGACGTTGGGCAGTCTCCGCGACCAAGTGATCTACCCTCACTCTTTCGCCGACATGCAAGCCCAAGGTCGAGGCGACGACGAGTTGATGCACTTCCTGGATACAGTTCAGCTTGGCCACCTCGTCGAGCGCGAGGGCGGCTGGGATGCCGTGCAAGATTGGACCGACGTGCTGTCCGGCGGTGAGAAGCAGCGGCTGGCGATGGCTCGGTTGTTCTACCACAAGCCCCAGTTCGCCATCCTCGACGAGTGCACGTCCGCCGTGAGCGTGGACGTTGAAGGCGCCATGTACAGCTACTGCCGCGAGCAGAACATCACGCTCTTCACGGTGTCGCACCGCCGGTCGTTGTGGCAGTATCATGAGTACGTCCTGCAGGTGGGTTTGCGTATTTGTGGTCTTAGTGCGGAAGCTGCGTTGTTGGAAGTGTTTTGGCAAACTAACCTATTGCCTGTGGTGACCAGTTCGATGGACGCGGTGATTACCAATTCAAAACCAGTGAGGAATGCGAGGGCATTTTCGGCTCATGAGGTTGTGGCACGCTAGCATTCGGTCATGCAAATGCATCCCTTACTATACATTTGTCAGTTCTGGGTGTTTCTTGTCTCGCTGGTGCCGTATTGTATAATCATTGTTTGTCGGTTGGATGCAATGGCATACTTTTTAAGTAAAAAAAAACGATAGCATAACATTGTTTTTTTCTTCAAGACGAGTAACTACCCGGACAATATTCTCGATAACTAACTGAATAAAAATGTTTCCTCTATATATGAAACCAATAATTAAAATAAATCGCTGCTCTACTATCGAGAAGCCATTAGAGCGAATGGCGAAGCTCGATCCATAGATCCAATTTGCAACTCACTTGCTGCCCTTACAATCGAATTTATTTTTACAAAGACGCGAATAGGAAATTTGTTTGGGTCAACAGTTCGACCCCCTATCCAAGTGAATTGGCTGTTGGGTAAGCTTGAATCAAGTAGCTTTGGGTGTTGATCCGCCCGTGATCTCACCAGCACGCACCCACGCAGCACATTCCATCTTCACTGTCATATTCTCTCTACTTGTGCACCATAATGCGAAGCTTCCTGTTGTGCGCCCTGCTCATCGCATTGACCGCATTAGCAGCAACAAGTCGGGCCTGGGACCTGCGACTCTACAGCGGCAGTGGACCGATCGACCCCACGAAGGCCTTCTCCTCCACGGCAGTCCAGCGATGCTACTCACTCACCACCTGCTGGGACGGCAAGACGCGCGCGGCAGACTGGTCTGGTCTTCCGTCGGGGGCTCGGGTCATCTTCTACACCGGGTCCACGTGTCAGGGGAAGTACGCGCTTGGAGCGATAACTTCATCCGGAGCGATCGACTTTGCGCCTCTGAGCGTGGCGGAGAAAGTCTCGTCCTTCATGATCTGGCAGTCCGACATCTACGCCACGTCGACCCTCGCCGACGCCTGCTAAAGCATCGATCGTACCACAGATTCGTGACAAAGACTATTAAACACGGAAGTCTTACTATCCTCCTTCCACCCCTAGTGGTCGGGCGCGTCGAACACCGCCAGCAGCAGCTCCCGGTAGTCGCCGCTCACCTCTCCATGGATGCGGTCGCGCAGCTCCTTGCCGAACTTCTTCTTGTACACCGGCTTAATGTCCTGCAGCACCAAGTGGTAGCGCACGAGCGCCGCACTGAGCGCGTCCTCATCCGTGCCGAAACCCTTCATCGTCCGCTCGAAGAGCTCCGAGAGCAGATCGAGCGGCTCCAGCGCCATGCGCACGAGGAACAGCAGCGCGCCCTCCGCGTCCCCTCCGAACTCCTTCCTGACGGCCTTGATCAGGTCGTGCTTGTGCTTCTTGACGTACCAGGCGTTCACGGCCTGCAGATGCTGCGGCGGGCTCGATACTAAGATGCCGATGAACGTCCGCTCGTCGGTGCCCAGGCGGCCCTGGCCGGCCTTGTAGAGCGCGTCGGCGTCGGCCTCCGCCCGCTGCGCTGTGTGCAGCGCCGGGTTGAACTGCTCCAGTGGGGCCTGCAGCGCGGCCAGTACCACCTTCTTGAGGTCCCCACTGAGCTCGCCGTCCAGCGTCGAGCCCAGGTCGCGGCCGTACTTTTCGAAGTACGTTTTCTTCAAGATGGCTAGTTCTACGTTGGTTCTCCCCATGATAACGGGGTAGAGCAGCTTCTCCTTGGTGCCGAGGCCCTTGGTGGCTTTGCGCAGAATGGACGCCTCCGCCTCCGGGAGCGGGCGGGCGATGAGCTGCAGCAAGCGACCGAAGTCGCCCGACGTCTCGTACTTGAGCACTGCGCGCAGCTCCTGGCCGTAGAGCTGCTGGTAGCGCACCGAGACGAGGTAGCGCTGGTCCGCGGACTTGGCGCCGAGAGCCGCGATGAGCGTCTTCTCGTCCGTGCCGAGGCCTCGACAGGCCTCGTGGATGGCCTGGCACGCCTGGTCGATGACTGGGGAGAAGTTGAGGAACGCCCCGTTGTGCACGGCGTGGTTGGCGGGCGGGTACAGGTTCAGCATGGCTGGGAGTGCTTGGACGAGGGGAATCCAAGAATGAGCGATGCGGAGGGCGGAGGTGATGGAAGCGCGCAATGGGTTCATTCGTGGCCCCTGATATGGCTGGAATGCTGTTTGCAGCCAACACTTCGGATGTCTCTGGAAGCCATGGACTCGCTGAATATAAGAGCTAAAGCTTAGTGACGGTACATGCATCGGATCTGGAACGCTTGAATGACACTTCATACTGAACAAAACGCGACTTCGAGCTACTTTTCATGGGTTGTGATGCTGTATCTTCGCCTTCATTTCTGCTTTAAGGTGGTGATGGCGAAGATAACACCAGCATCCATTTGTTCTTGAGATTTGGAACCCCGACGTTGTATCCATATACATCCTTTGCAATGCCATGTTTAGTATTTTTAAGGAAGTCTTCTACGCTGACCCTACCGTAATTCGACACGAGTATACACCATCCTCTACTACCAACGCATGGAGACCGTGGGGTGCTGCAGGGCATAAGAAAACAAGGCAAACATCGAGAAAAATGTCTTACAGATTAGCTTTCTTGAGTTTCTGGAAACCCCAAAAAGTAACAACCGCTGAAGCGATTTTGCTCAGTACAGTTTCGACACTGCCCTAGCTAACTCAAAATAAATAAGGAATGTTGTGGCATTATATGTCAGCTTGCGGTATACCTACGATTGTCGGTGGTATCATGATTTATTTTGCTGGGCTAAGATGTGATTCGGACTCCTGGATATTGACCCACCTTGTCGTTGCTCATAGCCATAATCGAATTCACACGCTAAAGCGTGCATTCAACGTACGTCTGCGCAACCAAAATGCTGCTAACGATGCTTATTTTGCTCGTGATTGCTGGAGTTACGCTGGATGGGTGCGACGCAGATGAACTGCAATCTCCTCTGTCGCTCACGCTCTGGAGCTACAAGGGCTCCAAGTCGCAGGCTCGCACCTTTGCCCTGCAGGAGACGCAAAGGTGCTACAAGCTCTCGTCTTGCGTGCTGGAGAACGTCTCGTTCGCGAAATGGTCGAGGGTTCCTCACGATACCAGACTGGGCTTCTTCCAGGACGATTCCTGCCGCTTGTTGAGTTACTACGCTACGTGGGCCGAGGAACAGATGCTGGCGTTTGATAAGGAGTGGGTGAGCGAGAACGTATCGTCCGTCATGGTCTACGACTACGTCTCGACGACCTTCGAGTACAGCACCGAATGCAGTGACCTGTAGCCTTACACTATGGTAAAGTTTCTCGTCGGATTTTAACAACTGGAGGTAAGCAAAAGAACTTTTTCGCCTTTTGCAATAGACTCACCATGCTTTTCAGTCAAAGTTGAAGTCAGCACTCCTTCCGTTCTGACGCTACAGTTGCTCAACGCTCTCTCTATCCAAATTTATTTATCCGGCTTTGTAGTGATTCGAATCCCTCCGCTTTTGTCAGATTGAGGTCCCAGAATCCGATCCAAACTTTCAGTGCACATTTGCAAACTCTCTCTTCGTGCAGGACATTGATCATGATGATGCTGGCGATGCTCCTAATCGCTGGGGCTTCTTTGAATGGCTGCTTCGCAACGGAGTTGGAATCTCCCTTCGTCTCGCTCACGCTCTGGAGCTACGAAGGAACGAAGTCGCAAGTCCAGCATTTCACCCTGCGCAGCACGCAGAGGTGCTACAAGTTTTCTTCCTGCACGCTGGACAAGATTTCCTTCGCGATGTGGTCGACGCTTCCGAGCAACGTCAAGATGTCCTTCTTCAAGGACGATTCGTGCAGCCTAATGTACTTTTCGACCAGGACCGCCACCAAGAGCTTAGCGTTCAACAAGGTCGGGGTGAGCGAGAACGTCACGGCGGTCATGCTCTATGAAGGCATGTCGAAGACCGTGGAGCACAGCACGGAATGCAGCGACTTGTACCCTTCCGGTGTTTAGGTAAAGACGCGGAGTGCTAACACAGTACGATGTGGTAGAATTTCTGCAACACTTCAGTCATTTTGCTTATGCGATAGCTCTCTTCGCCCACCATTCTTGCTACTTCTAATGACGTTGATAATCCAAGCTAAGCAGAGTCTAAACGTACGGCTACATGGAAATCTATGTAGATACCAGTTAGGTAGTACGTGCAGCGGATTCTGGAGCGATGGATTGTTCTTTCGCAGTAGTATCTCGAACTGATCGCTGCAGTGATATCGAACTGAAAATGACTGGTCCAAGCGAAAGAGCGAGACAGCGCGCATTCCTCACGAGAAGTTCGTTCACCACAACCCGGAACGCGTTCTTGGTTGTTTTCACACACACACACACTAGCTGTACGAATTTACTCGCAACGCGAAACCATTGTCAATTTCACCTCACGTCCTCAAACCTCGTCCAGAAAGCAACGACCTCTGCCATGACGTGCACTATCGCGCTTCAGCTAACCGCTTTCGTCATCGGCTTCATCACGTTCTCCCACGCGTACACCAACGACAGCTCTGTCAGCCTCAGGCTGTGGAGCTTCGACAGCGCGGGCTCAACCTCCATGAACATCTCACTCCCACGCAACTCGTGCTTCAAGGCGATACCCCCGTGCGTTCTCAGCAACGTCTCCTTCGCCGTGTGAACGGAGCTCCAGCCACGACTGACACTCCAGTTTTTCGCGGACGAAGCCTGCAGGGAAGTCGCCTATGAGCCGACAGACAACGATTCGCAGAGCGTGGCGTTCATCAAGGCTGGAGTCGACCCCAAGTTCGGATCGTGTTTTGCACGGCTTGACTGACAGTGAATAGCTCATCTGATGGTTCATCTTGGTACAGTATCGCGTACACGACGATCCTAGCGATTTTCACTATTACTCAGTAGTGTGTGAGTCTGCTGCATGTAAAGCGAAGCAAAAATTGACCTGGCATGGCATACAAAAAACAACAACAATGAAGCCCGAGCAAGTCGCTACATGCACTTTTGGCGTGGCACCTTTGAGACAGCTTTGCATGATGATTGATGCATGAAGCATCATGCTTCACTTGAACTCATTATGTAATTCCGGCGATCCGCAAAAACGCCGCGGATTGGTTGAGAATATGACGATAGCATTTCTCCTTCAACCAAGGTCGGCACTCCTCCTTCTCCTCCTGCTGCTGCTCCATGTGGCGCTCGTGGCTGCGCGCGTCGGCCCCCGCGGCGGCGCTGGCCGCAGGTCTAACGCCCTTGGCTGCTTCCTCCTCCTCCACGCGTTGCGAGCCTGTGCTGCGCGCGTCCGATGGCCCGCCGGGCGTCGGCGCGCCCTCGGCTCCCTCCTCCTTCGCTCCGGCTCCGGTCGGCGACAAGATGCGACTGACGCGCCGCTTCACGCGCCGCAAGCAGACCAAGCACCACAGCTACGTGATCGTGGGCTCGGGCACGGCGGCCAACGCGGCCATCGAGGCCATCCGCCAGGAGGACGCCAGCGCCGACATCCTCGTGCTCAGCGACGAGAACGCGCTGCCCCGGCTGGACTTCGGCGCGCACGCCAAGGACGGAGCGCGCGCGGACGACAGTGACAGCGACAATGACGAGGACGCGGAGGAGCCGCTGGCGCCCGCGCTGCTGGAGAGCTACAACGAGTGGCGGCGCCACCTGAGCGCGCGCTTCGAGGAGGACGCGGCGTCCTCCGTGTCGCCCGCCAGCGGCCCGCCGCCGCTCACGCTGCTACTGGACAAGCGGCCGCTCGAGTTCGATGTGGAGAAGAACCGCGTGCTGCTGGGGACGGCACCGAGGTGCGCTACGAGCGCTGCCTCATCGCGTCGGCCGGCCGGCCGCGCCACTTCTACGTGCTGGACAGCGACCGCGTGTCGTACGCGCTCAAGGACCGCGTCAACACGTGCACGACGCGCGCGGACTTCGCGCGGCTGGATCAGCTGGCCGCCGGCGGCTCCGAGGAAGGAGGCGGCGACGTGCAGAGCGTGCTGGTCATCGGCGCGGGCTTCCTGGGCTGCGAGGTGGCCTGCGCGCTGGCCACGGACGAGCGCAACGACCATCTCAAGACCAAGCTCGTGTTCGTGGAGCACGCGCCCGCCGCGCGCACGCTGCCGCCGTATCTGGCGGACGAGTTGGCGCGCCGCCTGAGCCGTGCGGGTGTTGATGTGGTGCCCAACAGACTGGTGACGAGTCTTCGGCCGAGCGTGGACGACGACGACAACGAGAGCGACAGGGTGTGACCGTCGGTGTGCTGGGCAAGGACAAGCCCGAGGCCGCGCTGGACGCGGACTACGTGGTGCTGGCCTCGACCCACACGGACCCGGCGCCGACGCTGCGGATGGGGCGGGCCACGCGCGCTGGCGGCGGCCTCGAGCGAGACGAGAAGAACGGCGGACTGGTGGTGAACGCGCAGCTGGAGGCTGTGTCGGGCCTCTTTGTCGCCGGTAACGCGGCCAGCTACTACGACCCATACTTGGGGAGACGGCGAGTCGACCGGTACGATCACGCAGTGAACAGCGGGCTCACGGCGGGGCGCAACATGGCCAGATCCCTACGCGGCGCCGGCAAGATGAAGACGTACCGACACCAGCCTCTGTTCCGCAGTCACCTTACCGGGGTGGGCGTACTGATTGAAGGCATCGGTGAGGTGGACTCTTCACTGCGTACAGTGGGCGTGTGGGTGCAGCCGCCCAACATCAGTGCCGGCCCCAACGGCGGCCGAGGCATGCCCTACGAGCGCGGCGTCGTGTACTACCTCAAGGGCAACAAGATCATGGGCATCCTGCTCTGGAACGCCTCGGACGTGCTGGAAAGCGCGCGCCAGCTCATGCTCTCGCGGCCGGAGATCCGCGACAACGTGGTGGAGGAGCTCAAGCACACCATCTCGCTCGCGCCGAACGACTGGCTGCACGTCGTGTCCACTTAACGACCGGCACCTCGAGGCTTGCCAATGTGTAGCGTGGATTTTGACGGGTCTTTCCCAGTGATCAAATGAATGAAAAGGTGAAGACGTTCTACCGTCTTGAAAGTACCCCCTGAGTTGGTAGACTATTGACTATTCTAACCGTTGTTGAAAGGTTTCGAGTTTGGAGGCCACTACGACGCTTTGGGAGCTTGGGAACATGGTGAAGAAGTCATCGCGAGTGTACGTGGGTGACACGGACGGCGGCGGCAAGGCCGGCGATGCCGTCACTGCAGCTCCTGAGTCTACAGCGGCCGAGAAGAAGGCGAGGAGGAAGTTGATGGCGAGGCTGTCGCACGACATCTCGACGGAGCAGTTGTTCTCCGATGAACTCATCGACGGGAAGGTGGCGGACGGCGAGGACGACGAGTCTGGTTCCGGTAGCGACACGGACGACCAGGCTTCGCGAGATGGTGGCCACCCGAGTACAACCAAGGAGGGGCGCATGTATCGCATCGAATCGCACTCGGCTCTCAGTTCACTGGAGGCCAAGTATCTTGAGAAGGTTCCGTCCGCCGAGGCGAGCTCCGCGTCGTCCATGGAGCCGCGACCGGCAGCTCGAGCGCACAAGCTCGCGCCTCTTCCTGGGAGCCCTACAGCTCGAAATGCAGAAGCGGCTTCTCCAGACTCGACACTTCGCCCGGCAGCATTGCTCATTACGCCCGAGAAGGAAGAAGCGGGCTCTACGCAACAAGCGCAGCAGGTGTGCGCGCAGTGCAGCAAGAGTCGAGAGATGCCGCCGATGCACTGCGCTGCGTACACTGGGCACGTCACGTGTCTCGAGCTGTTGCTTCAGAAGGCCGACACCGAGGCGGAGAGCACGGACGATCAAGGCAAGAAGAAGAAGTCGATGTGGCTCGACAAGAAGCAGCGGACGCCGTTGTTCTACGCGTGCGCGGCCAACCGACTGGAGTGCTGCGCGTTGCTGGCGCGTGTGCGTCGCGTGTGGCTGAACACGGCCGATCGGCAGATGGATACGCCCGTGCACGTGTGCTGCTTCTTCGGCTGGCATCAGTGCCTGCAGCTCCTGCTGGACGCTGGTGCTGATCCTCACGGACGCAACGCTAAAGGCTTCAAGCCGTCGCATCTGGCAGCGACTCCCGAGTGCCTTGAGGCGCTGCTAGCCTTCGGTGACGACCTACTTCAAGGCGATAAGCTCGGTCGGTCGCCGCTCTTCGTCGCTTGCGCTCGGAATCGCGTCGCGGGCGGGGAGTTACTGTGCGCTTGGAACAACCAATCCCCCTCCAGGATGCTGGAGCTGGAGGACCAGCGTGGCGATCGAGCTATACACGCAGCGGCGTGCAACGGCAGCACCGCTTCTCTGGCGGTTCTACTGCGCTACGGAGCTGATCCTCTCACGAACAACGCCAAAGGTATGAGCCCGAAGGATTTGGCTGCGGCGAACAAACACCCGGAATGCGAAGAGCTGCTCGCTCAAGCGGAACAAGAGCTGGCAGCGAGTGCAGGGACCTCCTGGCTCGCCCCTGCCAATGCAGCGGATAGCGGAGACAACAATTACAGCGACTCAAAGGCCGAGGGCGCGACCACCGACTGGGTCCAGTGCTGGGACAACGACAGCGGCCAGGCGTTCTACTACAACAACCTCACGGGCAAGTGTCAATGGGAAGTCCCGCCCGGATTCGACGCCTCTCTCCAGCCACAACAAGCGCAAAGCTCAGCGAACAACCCCAGCAGCAGTACGAGACGGCATACTCGGACAACACAGGCGAAGTGGACGATGGGAACGAAGAGTACGTCTGGGTCAAGAAGAAGAAGCAGACGGTGTGCGTGGTGACCAGCAAAGAGACCGAGTGGACTGCAGTGCAAGACCCCGTGTCGCGCGCGATCTACTACAAGAACACGCGCACCGGCCAGTCGCAGTGGGAAGAGCCTGACGCAGTGCGAGAGCTCGCGAACGCTGCTGGCGCGCGGACGTCTCAAGAAGCGTCACGCGTGTGGGAAGGGCTAGACAAGTCTCGGTCCGCTCTCGCAGCTGCCATCGCTCGCGAGAAGCGGAGGCAGCTTGAGGCCCACGAGCAGACTTTACTTCAAGCGAGGCTCCACGTGCGTCAACGTCGCGAAGACATCGCCAAGCGGGAGGAGCAGGCGCGACTGGCTCAGTTGCTGCCGCGTTCATCGTTCGTGCGCCGCAAGAAGCAGTCGATGATGATGAAGGTGACGACGCACAACCGTCAGGCTGTAAAGACGACGGCCAAGGTGCTCAACGGGAAGGGCAAGAGACAATCAAGTCTAAGCGAGGCACTGAACGAGAACGAAGACGACACTGAAGGTCCTAACGATGAAGAGCCAAGCGATGAAGAGGGAGGAGCCGAGGCAAGGCTGGAGGAGATCTGCGCCAACGAACCAGCGCTCGACATGTTCCTGAGTACCTACTTGAAGCTACGCGGCGTCCGCGATCTGCAGGTGCTCACGACCGAGAAGCGCTTGAGTAATTGCCTCTTCCACTACTACGTGGCGCTCGTGGACCCCGTCCACCAACGAGGCATGAGCAAGAGCCAATTCCGCGTCGTGTTGCGTGATATGAACGTGATTCCCGGTGGCGCCCCAGCGTCCGCAACGTCGGCGTCGTCTCTAGTGGCGTCTCACGCTGCGGGGAACAACACGCCTCCGCTCAAACTTCACGTGACGGACCTCATCTTCTCTCAGGCGGAGCGTACAATGGCGCAAGAAGGCTCGCCCACCAACGCGTCGAGGATGGCGCATCGCCAGGCAGCGCCTCTAGCCGCTGGAGCAGACACACACCTGAGTCTCAGCGGGTTTACAGCCGCCATGCTCATCGTCCGAGAGCGCGTCGTGGCCCAAGCGGAGCAGTCGATGCAGCAAGCAGGCGGGGAAGACCCCGAGATCGATGACGACGAGGAGTGGTTCATGCTCCGGTACCTGGTGCCTCTATCGCTGCGGCTCGGAGCTCGCCTTCTGACGCAGATCCGACGCTGCAAGGAGCTCGACCTCCAACTGACGGGGTCTCAAGAGCTGACCGCAGCCGCTGCGCGCCAACTTCTAGCTGCCAACCGAGCCGCGATCCAACTGCTGCATCGTCACTACTCACGACGCGAGCTCCACGCAGACGCGGACGGCGGCGTTCCCATTGTCTCGACCCCCAAGGCGGCAGCTCCTCGACGTCTGGCCATGCTCACGTTCCGAGGGCTGGCGATGTTTGCCAGCGACTTCAACCTCTTGACGCCTGGGGCCGGTCTGCCTGCGCTGCACTTCTTACTGGAAGCCGTCAACTGGATCTCCGGCAGCGCCCACACAGAGGTGATCTCCTTCGAGAAGTTCCAGCTGCTGTTAGTGATGCTGGCCGTGCTCCCGCTGTCGCCTCCGAACGCGAGTCCCTGGGCGTCGTGGATTGGCGAGAGTGACAGCAGCAGTGGGGGCTCAGCCCAAGCGGGTTCTCGACTGGTAGCTGAGCCGTTGACGACGTTCTTTAGGCGACTGGCAGGCAGTCCAGCACTCGTTCGAGTCACAGCCGAGTCCAACATCGTCAGCGATGAGAGCGCCAGTGATGCAGGACCAGCCCCAGCAACAAACAATCCGCAGTCATTGTTCGTTCTAGCGGTATCGACCGATGATACGCCATCAAACAACCAAGAGTAAGGAGGAGAAGTGTATATGAAATTCCTAAGCATGGAGTTCTAAGCAGTTTACTGCGCAAACTTCTCGAGTTCGTACGCTACGAGCGCGAGCGAGACTCGTTCCTTCGGGTTGCGGTCGCACATGCGCTGCACGAGTCTCCAGGCGTCCTGCTTCATGCCCTCCGGTCGCTGCAGCTGGTTGTTCTCCTTCATCTTGCGGATGTCGCTCAGCTCCATGCCCTTGAAGGGGCTTCTCCTCCCGACGGCCTCCATGATGGTCAAGCCGAAAGTGTAGACGTCACTCTCGAAGCCAGCACTGTGGACGTCGTCGGCTTTGCCATCCGCTCCGATCCCGATACACTCCGGCGCTGCAAACTCCTCTCTCTTGCCAGGCGACGAGCTGCTGCTCTGGTTGTCCTCACGGACGTAGGACGCACCGAAGCCGAACAACTTGACGTGGCCGTGGTCGTTGATGAGGATCTTGGAGCTGCTGAGGTTCCCGTGGACGACCTTCCTACTGTGCAGGTAGAGCAGCCCCGAGGACGCCTGGAGTAGAATCCCCACACTTCCTTGGGCGTCAACTGGTCCCAGCAGCGATCCAGGCTCTGCTTGCTCGCGTACTCGTAGACGAAGAACGGAGCGCCACGGTCCGTCCCCGCGCCGTAGAGCTGAGCCACGTTCGGGTGCAGCAGCGTCCGCCACACTGTAAAGTGCTTCTCAAAGACCGGGTTGGTGTCCACAGCGACCACGAGCTTCTTGACTGCGACCTGGGCGCCCTGCCACTTGCGCGCTACGATCTCCGCGAACTCGGACTTGGCGACGGCCTCGGTGTGCGACGAGAGCTCGTTGGCGGCGATCAACCAGGACGGAGGCTTGTCCAGCTTCTTCCCCGAGAGGAAATGCTCTTCGGCCACCTCGAGGATCAACTGCTGGCGCTGGTGACGCATGGACACGGGCGACTCGGGCAGGTCTCGCTTCACGGACAGCACGAGCTCCTCGATCCTGCTGGACGGCCACTTGCTGTCATCGTCCAGGGCCTCCCGGATCTTGTCGCGCAGCCCGTGGGTCGACGACAGCGCGGTGGCCACGTCTTGCTCGAACTTGCTGCGCCATTCGAGGAGGTTGGCCGCTTCTTTGAGCCCCATGAGGCACAGGCCATCGAGTCGCTCGTTGAAGACCTTGGCCTTGTCTGGGAACGTGTTGGGCCGGAGCCAGCGCGAGACGAAGTCGAGATCCGCGTACTCGTAGACGGCGGCCGAGAACTCGTTCACGAGTTTGCTGAGACTCGACAAGACGCCGTTGGCCTCGATAACCGCAGGGTCGATGGTGCTCAGCATGTCCAGGAACCTCTTCAATCGCTCGTGCAGACTCTTGCAGAGCTCGTCGCTGTCGTCCAGCTCTTCGTACTTGCTGTACAGGTCGCCTAGGAAGCTGAGGATCGAACCGAGAGTCGGGAGCTCCATGGCGGTGGCGGCCGTGTCGAGGTTTAGTTGGTCAAATCGAGAATGAAGAGAGCTCTTCGCTGTATTCGACCTCCTGGAAATGGAAACGCACCTGAATTCACCGCAAGGGGCCAAGCGGTTGCAGTCGCAAGCTCCTTGACAGACGGGCTAGCGAAGAATGCCGTTTTCTCGGATCAAGAGCCCCCAATTGATTGCAATGTAAGGCCGCATACCGGTTATTGTGTAATGCGATCACAAGGGGGGGGGGGGGATAGCTGTTGTGTGGTTTGGACCGGCGCTTTCATGTTGAGCGGAAGGGCACTCCACGTTTCATCGTGCGGAGGGCTGGGCAAAAACCATCCGCCAGTCATGTCAAGGGAAACTAAGTCCATTTGTCCTGATGAAAGCTGAATCGAAGAGTTTATCGCGACTCATGAGAACGTTGAAGTGATTGAAAGTGACAGACAGTCTCCTCGTCCCCAAGCACTCCGGTATTTGCTCCATTTCCACCACTCGACGTAGCTGCCGTGACGTCCCCTGCACTACTGGCGTCCAGCTCCAAGCATGCCAAATCTGCTTTGAAGCCCCAGTGAGCTCCATCGTGACGCGCATTTGCTCACCATCCTGCCCCGCCAGTATCTGCGGCGCCTTCATCTCGCGGTAGCGCTGAAAGTGCCGTACACTGGAGCACTGCCCAGAGTCCGCTGCCCGATTTGCCTCGTTCTACTGAACAAACAGCAGTGGATGCGATTCCTGGACCCCAACAGCATTCAAGATCGTGACTTCCTGACCGAGTACGCGCGACTGTGTCAACTGCCGTGCAGTTTCCCGTGCCCAGGCTGTGACGACGACGAGTACGTCCATTTGCCTGCGTACGTTGAATCTCAAGCCGCAACTGCTGCTACGGTCTTCTCACCGCCCACGCTGGTCCCAAGCCAGAAGGAATTGATCCCCGAGCTCCGCAACCTGGTGCGGCGGTTCTGCTACCACCGCCAGGGCGTCACAGCTCGCGACGTCGTCCAGTACCTGTCCAGCCACTTCCCATCGATGAAACTTCCCCGTCTCATGCTGTGTGTGCTGCAGCGAATAATGGACGACGAACGGCGTGCTACGCTGCTTCTGGCCTACTCGAACATGTACCCGAGGGTGTCCACAATGTGCTGTAATGCTCCGATTTGCTTCAGCTGCAAGCGTGAGCTCGACGCCGACAGCAACGCGAAGCCTTGCAAGTGCCTGGACGACCGCATTAGTGGGGACAACTGCATCCAGTGCCGCTCCTGCCGCGTGCTGCTGGTCAAAGTGGAAGGCTGCAACGAAGTTCGGTGTGCGTGCGGCTTTACGATGGACTGGGAGAACGAGCTGGAGTTGCAAAGGTTTGGCAAACGGAGTCTGCTCTCTGTAGACGCGTTTTGGCACGACGCTCGTCGAATGAGGCTGCGGAGACTCAGCAAGACCCACCCAGTGTCTGCAGCGGCTTGAACTTGAACACTCAAGAAGGGGGGGGAGGGTGTAGTGATATTGCTCAATTTACATGATTCATAGTCACTTGTGGACGTTTGGTCTTTTCAAAGTTGTTCATGGGTTGTCTGTCCTGAGCTCTTACGCCTCAGGGTCTGGTAGGCGGGGATGTGTACGTTGGCGAGCAATCGCTAGGGCTCAAGTGCAGCGTCTTCTCCGCCGTCTTCTTGGTGTAGCGGTAGGTGGACTCGGCCATCACTTGCAGCGCCGACATTCTCTTCCAGAGTGGAGGTGGGCTGCTCTGGGTTGGTGCTTGTGGGCTGGATTGTGCTGGAACTTTGTCGTCACTGTCGGGGTCTTCGAGGTCTGCGAGCGTCATCGGTGCTTGCTTCGGCGTCACGGGATAGCTCGGCTCACCTTCACTTCCAGTCAGAACGTCCCCGTGCAGGTCGTTGGGCCCTTGGAGTTCTCTAGCAAGCTGTCCAGGGCCTGCAGCGACTGCCGTGTCACTGTTTCATTGTCATCTTCACTCTCATCGCCCCGCGTCCGCGCAGGTCCAGCGGAAGCAGCAAAGTCCGGTCTCGGTTGTCTACGCAGTGGGTTTGTCGACACTGGTGGTCCAGCCGAAGCGGACAAGTCCACTTTACGGCGACGAGGCTTGACGACGGTGAACGCGCGGTTGCGCTGCGTGACGCCCCTGGGGACGTCAGCGCGCCATACTGTCCAGCTCGGATTTCCTGTCGAGCGATGGCCATTGCGTCCTCTTCCGTCGTGCGCGTGATGCAGGGCGGGCAGAGCTCCACCGTGACCGCGTGAGTATCCTTGCTGCCGAACGCCCCCGGGAACAGCAGCTTCTGGCTCACGCTGCAGCGCGTGCACATGCGGACGCCGCACATCTCGCAGCGCGTCGGGGAGCTGAAGGCTCGCTCCAGTCCCTTCGTACACAGCGGGCATTGCTCCGGTGGCACCATTACCCCGCAGGCGGCAGCTTGCTCTTGTGCTGCAGTCTCCAGGCCAGCTTGCGCCGCTGCGCACAGACGCCTGCCTTCCAGAAGTACGTGAGTCCGTTGGCTGTGGACAGCAGCGCGAGACTGTCCAGCACTCGTCCCTGGGCGGACACTCGTCCCGTCATGAAGACGTCCACCTGAGATGGGTCCCCGTCTCGCTGTTGCAGCAGCACGCAGGAGGACACTCGGGCCCGCACGAGCCCAAGCTCGCGTCGCAGCTCGGGATACTGCGGCAGACTCACTGAGTGGATGAGGAAGTGGCCGAGCTTGGAGCCATCCGATCGACTCTTGATACCCACGTGCTCCAGGTACGCAATGTCTCGGGCAACACAACGGCGCCCATAGCAGGCGGATGGGCCTTGACGAGCCACTTCAAGCCCAAGAAGCGGAACGGGTGCGCGATGGTGGGTCCACGCAGCTCGTGTAGGACCTGGGCGTCCACGACTTCGTCGTCCGAGACGACCGCTTTGGCCATCACGTGGGCGGCGGTGGGCGTATGGATCCCGTACATGACGTCCTCCAATGTCCCCTCAAGGGTGCCAACCGCCAGCAGTTGCGGCAGCGGCCAGTCCTCATCGTTCGGAGATGTCAACACCCCTGCTGCTGAGCCTGTGGGCCCCTGGCTTTGGCTGTGGCATTGGCGGTGGAAGGCTGCACTTGAGCGCTCGCGGAAGACCGTGATGCGCTCCCGCGTCTTCAGCGGCTTCCAGCGGCGTTTGTCCACGACGCGGTTGTCGCGAGTCACGTGCTGGTCGAGCTGGAACTCGGCCAGCGCCAGTTGCTGCTCCGCGAGCGCCTCCAGTGCGTCCTGCTGCTCCACGGGCATCGGCACGCTCGCGAAGGCCTCACGGGACAGCGGGAACCTCTTCTTCATGGTCCGCCCTACTATTATAGGACTGGTGCAGTGCTTCGACTTGCTTGCGCGACAGGCGTCGGATTCGCGAGTGAATGGCGTCAACCAACCTGACACGAGACTTGGCAGATTGGGGGTACATGCACTGTACCCTGTTTACAACTGGTGCTCACTATGCCTCGAACAGCCGGAGACGTGGCACAGTTGAAGTTGTTGCTCGAAGGATGCAATGGCGACAAGGCAAAAAGGTGACTGCGCTGGTGCTGGCGGGGGTGTGGATAAGTTTATATGTCGATCAAGTCTGGTAATGTGCCGGCTCAAACGGCGTTGCTGCTAGCTTCTGTAGTGAAGACTTAATCGTCTCCGTTGCCGCTTGGGCCCCATGTCTCGCGTCCGTGGACGTGATTGCTGGCTGTGTGCAATGGCTCGCCATTCGCGAGTGGGACGACGTCGAAAGACTGCGCGGCGTCTACGTCTGCTGTCGCTCTGCTAGTGAAGGCGCTGGATTCGCGCGTGCAGTGGTCTTTCGAGCACGGTGACTGCGTCTGGATGGCGTTCAGAAGGGCAGACTCTGCCCCCATCTTTGAGCGAGGGCGGACCGATGGCCGGCCCTGACGTAGCTGAGACGCTGGCGCCACTGGCCTTGGTGGTGGCCTCAAGTCCAAGGTTCGCTTTGGCCGGCGAGACGAGCTCCATTCGTGCGATGAATGGATTCTCACCGCACCTGGCCACATGGCGGAGGAGAACGCCTCGGTGCCGGCTCTTGCGGATACATGAACATCTTGGTGTCTGTCGTCGTCCTTGAGTGCAACGCGCGACGAATACATGTAATACATGCATGATTCAGTGTCTTCGCCTTCAGGATTGATCGTCTAACTTCCTTGTTATAGCATTTACTACAATACTGCGGGCGCCCCTGCCTTCGAGGGCGCCCAACTAACGTTACTACTTAGTCCAATTCCAAGTCCGTGTCGGCCTTGGAGCCGCACACGGACTGCGACTGCAGCTGCATGGACTGCGTGTTGCGCCACGTGAGTTGGTACACGCTCTCAGCGTTCTGCCGCAGCTCCTCCATGCGCTGCATGAGCTCGCGCTGCCGCCGCAGTTGGCTGTTCATCGCCGGCGCGTTGGGTTTGGGCGGCATGGAGCTCGCGAGCGGGTCCACGGGCTCGCACTCGGGCAGGTCCGAGAACGCGCTCGGCGGCTGCGTCTTCCGTCGCGCCGCCTCGCTCTCGTAAAAGTCCTCGTCCAAGTAGTCGCTGCTGGAGCTCACGACGCTGAGGCTGACAGTGAGGTCCAGGTCCGCCAGCTTCTCGCCCGCAACCTTGTCGTTCGATACGGCCGGGTGGGTCAGCGACCGCCTCCGCACTCTGTTGGCGTCGCTGCTCAAGCTTGCTCGCTGGGCCGCCTCCTCTTCCTCCTCCTCCACAGACGTCTCCAGTCGCGAGTAGTTGGACGAGGTCAGCACCGTGTAGTTGCTGGAGCGAGTCGAGTTGGCCAGGATCCGGCGGTGCTGGCTAGAAGCGCAGGAGTTGAGACTGGCCAAGTTGGTCTTGTGCGCGGAGGTCTGTGCGTTCACCTCGGCGCGAGCAACTTCAACGGCGCTGTACGCAGAGGCCCTGGAGATACAAGTCGTGCAGAAGACGGTATTCTTCTGCTTGAGCTCCTTTGGCCGGGCAACGCGGTAACTGAGTCGTCTGGTCACGCGACAGCGAGAGCAAACCGCTTTGGAGCAGAGCTCGCAGTGAGCGACGCTGCGGAACAGGTGCAGTGTGGTGGAGCACACGCCGCAGGACGAGGAGGATCCGTTGGCATTCAGAGACCGGAAGGGCCCGCCGCTCCCGTTGGTTCCGTCCGATACGCCCGCGCTCTTCAGCTGCTCCTGCTCGAGCAAGTACTCGAGCTTCTTGCTGTGCGAGCACTCGACGGCCTGGCCAAGCTTCAGCAGCGCACCAACTGTAGACGCAACGGCCACGGCCGCAGGCATGTGGCCGCTCGGGTCCACCAGGCCTTCATGTACACATCCACCGTGTTGTTCTGGAGCTGCCGGAAGAGGTGGCAAGACACGATGCGACCTCGCTGCACCTGGTACGTCTCCGGCAGTTCGCCGAGGCCTGGAAGGTCGACCGAGTGCATGATGTGGTAGCCTAAGCGCTCGCCGTTGGGGCGGTCGAGGACTCCGGAGGCCTCGACGAACACGAAGTCGCGCTTGGACGTGATCTTGGTCAGCTCCAGCACGTGCCACTTGACGCCGCAGAACTGGAACGGGCGATCGGGTGTGGGCGACTTGATGCAGTGGAGCAGCTCAGCGTCCAGCAGCTCCTCATTGGTGTACGAGGCCCGAATGAAGGTCGAGGTCGCGTCCGTAGCGAGCAGTCCGTGCATCGCGTCGTCCAGCGCCCCGACCAATGTGCCGACCGTCACCAGCTTTGGAATGCGCCAAGACGCGTCACCGTCGGTGGCCGACGCGTATGAGGCTGTCGTCGATGTCTGTGATGATGAAGTGGTGCGCACTGGACTGGGGTGTGCTGCAGGGGTCGGCATTTGCTCGGGTGAGACTCCCGACCGCTGGCGGTAGCAGATGAGGTTCTCCACCTTCTTGACGGCCTTGTAGTGTGATCGGGGTAGCAGCCGCCGCTGCTTGTGCTGGTGCGTCTCGTACTCTGCTAGGGTTTCTGCGAGTGTCTGCTGGACAATTAGCTCGATCTGCTCCGCTTGTGCTGCGGAGAGCGACGGGTAGGCACCGAAGGGTGCGCGTGACAAGGGGAACTTCATTATTGTGTCGATTCTTCTTCACCTGCGCGCTAGCGTAAAGGTTGTGTAATGAGTGAGCTAGACGTCCTCCGGGCTGCAACCTTTGGACGTTCGGAGCGACACATGCGCTCACTCGAGCAAGCTGTTGCATCCAGGGCTCGGCAGTTTTGAGTTCGTTCCGACCACGTGGGGCAGCAGTGCTGGGCCTGTTTACCCCGACGCGCAATGCTGCCGCCAACGGGTTGAGCCATGTGGTGCCTCTGCCACTGCGAAATGAGCTCAATCGATACACCAGCAGGCAAGTTCCAGTCTCGGTGTGTGGCTTTCGACGAGCTCAAAGCGTGTCGCGGCTCGATTCGGCCACAAGTCGCTCCGCGCGATGGCCGACCTCCGATGCAACTGTAGCGGCTGGGCTCTAACGCAAAGTGGCCGACAACCACCGAAGCGTTCCCGTGCCTACGCTAAAAAATGGATTCTCTGCTTGGCAGCGCTGTTTGATGGTGCTGGTAGCACCATGATGGTAGCACCGTGCTACTGCCCGACGCTAAATGAGACCTGTCCAGGCCATGAATTTGTAGTCGTGGTATTATTAATAATACTTTAGTGGACGTAAAGTGTCCCCAGGCCACCGATATTTTGTTGGCGACAACACTAGCTCTGGAGCGGCAGGTTGCGCCCGGAAGCTTGCTGCATTGAGCCGTGACAGCTTCTGGTTGCCATGCCACCGCGTGTGCGCAGCCATCTGATAGCACCGTCCATTTCCGTCTCTTCAATGCCGAAGTTGGGTCACCTCGGCGGGCGACTGGGCTCAGGTCGCTGCTGCACGAAATATCCACCCGCCCGCGTTCACCCCCACAACTCGTGGTGGCCACGAGTACTCGTCTTGGCGCGATGCCAACGGAGCTACATGTGCTGTATTGCACGAATTGCACGTTCACGGTGCTGCATTTTTGTGAGATAACCCCCCAACGACCAAGCCATTTTTCGGATATAAGCGAATTTTTCACATGTTGTACGATACAGCATGTTATAGACACCGGACACTTACTTTCACTATGGTCCCGTTAAAGTACGTGGCGCTTTTCTGAAAAACGCGACATGAGACCTCTCAGCAAATCCTCTAGCATGTTGTAGGTACAGCGTGGCTGCGCTAATCAAGTTGTAAGGCATAGCATGATATCGACTTTGGCAGGGAGGTGCCATGGCCTTTTTATCAAGAGACTGGCCAGAGGAGACAGAGACGGCTATAAGAGGAGGACACATCATCATATCAAAAGACAAAACGCATGCTTGCTCACCTAGCTGGCCAATGGCCTTCCCCACTACCCAACCAAAGTTTTCCTACTCATTGGCGACTGCTCCGGAAGCATCACCTCTACTACCAGGCGAAGCCACGCCGACCCCAGCTTCCTCCTCGTTGGCGTCCTGCTCTTCATCCTCATCCTCCTTTTCTTCGGCGTCCTCTTCAGCCTCCTGACGCTTGCGCTTCTTACCCCCGCCAGTGCCAGCAGCCCGAGCCTGGATGTCGCGCCCACAACGCGGGTGGGGACGTTTGCTCCCGTTCTCCCACTTATTGTGCCAAATTTGAAAGCACGTCATGGAGTTGCCCGGGTAGTGTTTCCAGGCCTTGTTGCATAGATACAAACTGCAGAAAGGTAATTAGATGGACATCGCTAACTTCTCTCAAAGGGCTACGTACCGTGCAGTGTCCGACTTGCTGCATGCTGCGCAGTAGTACTTGGTAGCGCGACGCTCACCAACCTTGTGCTTTAGAACGGAGCAGACCTTGCATTGCCGCTGCCGACGCTTACGAACGCCGTTCACGATCTGCCAGTCGGGGCATTCTACCGGTTCGTGGTCCTTCTGTAAGGGCGCCATAAGTTCTCCATCTTCATCGTCGTCCGCATTTGCTGTAGACTAGAGGAACAATGTTAGCGACAGCATGTACCTAGACAACATGTATCTGCGTGCTCAGCGAGCACACTCGTATACAACATGTACCAGAGGCAACATGTATCTGCACGCTCAGCGAACGCACGTGCATCCAACATGTGCCAGAGACAACATGTATCTGCACGCTCAGCGAACGCACTTGCATACAACATGTGCCCAATACAACATGTAGACTTACCCGCTCCACGAAGTCTTCTTTCTTGAGCTTCAATAACTGGGCGTGTAGCTCCAACAAAAATTCGGCATGAGAAGCTGGCTTGAGATCCATGCGCTTGGCCGCCTCCCGGAATACGATGTAGGCGTTCACGATTGCCACGTCTACCAGTCCCAAGAAGATAGACTTGTAGTACTTCTTGCACCATGTCTGCTCTTGTAGAGAGTAGTGCTGGAGTCGGAGTTGATCGTGGATATCCACTCCACCCATCCACCGGTGGTAATCACGCACCATGGAGGGGCAGGGAATATCGTGGCGTCTACCTCCAGTGCCCCGCGTGCGTCGCTCTACAATGTTACATCAAGCACAGTTAGCCTCGATAGTAAACCAGATGACTTAGTAGGTACTTACGACATGTCTCCATTGCTCTGCTCGATCCAGTTCCTAAGAACTGAACGGGCTTCCGGTCCCACCAGACTAATCCCGTCATCAATCCACAGTTCCGAGCCACCGCCATCCGCACCGCTCCATGCTGCACGCGCTTAGGACG
Source organism: Phytophthora melonis (assembly GCA_024211575.1). NCBI lineage: Eukaryota > Oomycota > Peronosporomycetes > Peronosporales > Peronosporaceae > Phytophthora > Phytophthora melonis. The sequence continues at coordinate 480,922 of JAMXKT010000047.1, forward strand.
ATTGCGGTTCTTCTCCACGATTTCTTGAGGATATCCGAGTTTGTCCCCATGATAGTTCCAATTGAATACACGTTGCGCTGAAGTAGCTGAAGCGCGAGCTGAACCGATGTGTAGAATCTATCCGTCACCACCAGATAGTAAACATCGTCTTGCGGCGCTGGTAGAACGGCCTCAAGGTTGCGGATCACTGCAGCTGGCCCGGAGTTCGGGTCCGCAGAACGCTGGCTGTCCGGTACATTGCCTAGTTCCGCTGCATGCTGGGCTTTTCCACAATATACCTCAAGTCTATATGTTGTACAATCCAACAGCACAATTTACAATCAGACGTTAGATACAACATGTTAACTTAAGCCAAAAAAACACGACGCGGGTCCATGTGGACCCGCGTCGTGTTTGCCTTTACCGCATGCAGTAAGCTGTGTCTGCACAACACGTCAGGAACAGCTTGGTGCCCCACTTGTGCGGCTTGTTCTTGAGATACTGGCGGGTCGGGTTGTTCCGGTTGCGAGAGGGTATGACGCCTTCATCGAACGATACGACCGGCGGTGTAGTATATCCACGCGGAAAGGTTTCCTGCAGCGTCTTGACCACGGAGCGCACCTTCCACGCCCTGTCCGATGCGGCTTGGGGGTCAGCGTTGTTCGTGAAGTGTAGGTTAGCCATGATATGATCGAATCGATGGCGAGGCATGTAGTCGTTGAACGTTCCGCGGGCCACAGCTCCAACCCTTTCCGTAGACCAATGGTCTCGAAAACAGCGGCGCTGTGGGTTCAGCATCCGCGCCAGCAGCAATCCCAAGACGTGTGCAATCTCGTGAGCCTCAATGTCGTCTTTCTTCGCCTCACGCATGATGAATTCATCCCTTGTTTTCTTGCCCGGCGTCTTTTGAGTTGCATACATTCGGTCGACCCGTGCGGTCAGGTTCTGCCGGAAGTACCGATTCGATTCTTCTGCCACCTTTCTCCAAAACTTCTTCGGCATGAAAAATAGAAACAGGTTCAGCGGCGACTCTGCTAACTCCAACACTTCAGCCGTCGGACCATACGCCCCTGTGTAAAGCCCAGGGTACCTCACATCCGCAGGGAACTTAGCAGGGTCTACATGGCGTCACAGACAACATGGTTGCATGAGTACATGTTTTATATGTCAACATCAGATGATCACGTACCAAACTCCCAGCCACTTGATCGCATGTCCGCCATGTTGCCCTCATCCTGCGCAAACGCGCTCATCTCGTCCTTGCGCAGCTCTCTCCAGTCACGAGCAGGTCGATCACAACTCGATTCTGCTGGTGTGTTTTCAGCGTCGGCTGGCAGATTTTCACCCGCAGCAGCTGGCATGTCACTAATCTCGGACCCGCTGGCGCTCATTGCATCATCCCACTCACTGCTTTCGTCTGCAGTGCCATCCCTGTGCCGGCCGGCATTGGTACGCTGGAACTCCTCATCATCGTCGTAGAAGCCAATCTCCGTTTCGCCGCCTTCACAGTCTGAATTGAGCACCTCATACTCGGGCGCTTGAGGCTGGAATGATTCGGCGGCTCTATCCGTCGAGTCGCGTGTCGGAATTTGAAGTGCGGAGACGCTTCTATAGTATAATCAAATCAAAACGTCAGCTATCATCATGTAGTATGTCACAGATGTTGTATACCATTCCATACGATGTTGTACCTTTCTTCACCTGCGCATGTTGTACCATCCACCACTTGACTGGTTGTATGATCTTCATGTTGTACCGGACTACAAGAAATACAACATCAACAGTTAGTACATGCTGGATGGTCCACCAGATAGATAAGTTGTACCTTGGCTGCGGCGCATCCTGCGATGACCGCTGCTCAGACACAGGTGTCGCGCTGCCGCTCGATGAAGCAGGTGTCCCCGCATGATAGTCCTTCTTCTTCTTCGCCTTCTTTTCTTCATCAATCTTCTTCCGTGCTTGATCCAACTCAGCTGCACCTTCCACTTCAGCTGCTGCCGACGCAATGCAACGCAGCTCGGCAGCAGCGCGCCGCGCCTCTTTGGTCTCTTTCGCAAGTTGCGCAGCTGTTGGCTTTCGCGGCTTCTTCACCTGGGCCTTGGGTTTCTGCTTCACCTTGTCCTTCGCCTTGCTCTTCGCCTTGCTCTTCGCCTTGCCCTTCGCCTTCGTCTCCGTCGTCTCCAGCGACACCACTTCCTCTTCCTCTAGCCCTCCAGCTCCTCCTCATCGTCGTCGTATTCGTTGGCCTCTTCATCTTCGTAGTCTTCATCTTTGTCATCGGCTTCGTCCTCCGAGACAAATTCTGCATGTACCGACTTCTGCTTGCGTCGTTGGAGCACCTTCTTGCCAGAACCTGCCAATGTTTTGGCAGCCACCGCGCGTCGATGCTCCGAGGCCAACTGCTTCTGCCGCTCCATGTACGACGCGCTCTTACCCATCGGCGGCGGTACATACGGCCGAGGCGTGCGTGCGGGTGGCGACGGACAATCGCCGCCAAAGTCCGCGTCGGTGTCGCGGCGCCCTGCCAGGAAATCCTCGTGCTCCTTCTGCAGACGCCGCCTCTCCCCCACGCTCCGTCCTTCCAAGCGCTGCAAAAAGCGCTGGTGTTCACTGCGGGTTTCTCGTTGAGGGGCGCGCTTTGGTCCCATTGTCTCGGGTCTTGCGTCTCAGCCGGCGATTCTTCAAATGAGCATCAGCCACTGATTTCGGAAGAGAGGGAGCTGGGACAACTTTTTGCTGTGGCTTCTCTGTACCTTACCCACCTACCCCTGTGCATCGGGAAGGACGCATTGTTATGTCCAGGATTTGCTTATACGTCATTTAAGTATACTTTTGCCGTTATTCGAGCCAATCCCTATTAAAACATGTTGTATGTCTAAAATATACAACATGTGACATGTTGTCAGATACAACGTGTGGTCGTTGGGGGGATAATTCAATCAGCCACATGCATGACCTCCATAGTCTAGCGAACAGTTCTGCCACGTTGAGCGCGCATATGCTCGCATGGTTTACCTCTGCTAGGTGGCTCCCGTCATCACCGCCTGCGCGGATGTCCCGAGCTCGAAAGGCTCCCTCCGAAAAACTTTCCCTTCACAACCTAAAGCACCCTAAGGTCCATTCTCAACCGGCCGCATGCGGCCGCACCGCATCGCACAGTTTTGTACCATGCGGCCGAATCGGTTGAGACTGAAAATGCGGCCGAATTTGCGCCCTACCCGCGTTAGCTACCGGATGGCATCGGCCACTTCAAACTCAGAACATACATGTATCAAGAGCAGCAACACGAAGTATGTAGAGTTTGCCCAAGAAAACTCGTATTTATCAACGCTGGCTCATAAATCAACTAAAACAATCAGTTGTGCAATATTCCTCGCTCCCGCAGTGAAATGCTGCTATGTAGGCAAAAGACGTAGTGATGCAATGTAGCAACAATGCTAGTTAAACTCACAAAAACAGTATAAAGGCAACTTGAAAAGCGGTAAGCATCTCGAAATATACTAATAATAAAAAATGAAAATAATATTGGTTGAGAGCAAATGTTACGGTGGTGCAGCGAATGCACCACCGTAACATTTGCTCTCAACCAATACTATTTTCTCTTGCTAGTCACGAAATGCTAGTACATTTTCACGCACGCAATAATGAATAAACAGACACAGTGCACGTTGCCGAACTGAAGGGGGCTTCGGTCCAAGATAACTCCACTGCGCTTCGCACTACTAAACTCGTAGATCGGAGTAAACGTGTTGCCGACGAATGGCTACTATAACGCGTCCAGAAATGCCACCCATTCTTATAGAGAGAGGCAACGTTGAGTAGTAATCTCTTTATGCTGACGCCCACTAAGCGTGAGCGACACAAAACACCTCAAGTAGAAGGGAATACTCCATTCTCAGCTACCAAACAAGCTCTTAGTCGGACGAATATATAAACAGTACCCCATGCAGACAGCTAGCGCAAGCTATTTGAGCTTTCATATCTGGTTATACTGCATCGTGGTCGTTTGCCTACTGTTTAACACAAAACTAATTACTATGCTTGAAATCTTGTTTAGCCCAAGTGCCAAGAACCTGTACCGTAGGTAGCTCTTAGATAGATCTACGAGCTACATGTACCTACGAGCTACCTACGGTACAGGTTCTTGGCACTTGGGCTAAACAAGATTTCAAGCATAGTAATTAGTTTTGTCTGCAGTTAAACAGTAGGCAAACGACCACGATGCAGTATAACCAGATATGAAAGCTCAAATAGCTTGCGCTAGCTGTCTGCATGGGGTACAGTTTATATATTCGTCCGACTAAGAGCTTGTTTGGTAGCTGAGAATGGAGTATTCCCTTCTGCTTGAGTTGTTTTGTGTCGCTCACGCTTACATGTAGTGGGCGTCAGCACAAAGAGATGACTACTCAACGTTGCCTCTATACATAAGAATGCGTTGGCATTTCCGGACGCGTTATAGTAGCCAGTGGCGCTTACTGTGTTGTTGCTCCGATCTACGAGTTTTAGTAGTGCGAAGCGCAGTGGAGTTATCTTGGACTGAAGCCCCCTTCAGTCCGGCAACATGCACTGCGTCTGCTTATTCATTGTTGCGTGCGTGAAAATGTATTAGCGTTTCGTGACTAGCAAGGGATAATTATCAGCCCAATATAGGTTTTACATGCAGTAGAGGTCGTGGTTGAGAGCAAATGTTACTGTGGTGTATTCGCTGCACCCGGACTATTTAGCGGTGGTCAAAAGCACGTACATACAAAGCTACTGGCAAAAGAAGTGGTTCGGGTGCAGTGGCCGTCCAGCAGGCTATGCAGGTGGGTGTTGTTATGCATTCGAGTCTCTCGATCAAGAGATACATTACTCAATGATTGCTGGCAGGTAGCACATGCTCGTGATGTTCGGGTCTTCAGTGCTCTAACGTGTACTCTCAGGCATGAGCAAGATTGTCAGAGGCTTGCTTAGGTATGAGACGCATATGCTATTGCTGATGCGACTAACTGTAAGGAAGGTGCTACAGGGAGAATTGAGCTTGCAAATTGGCAGCAATACCTAAGCTACGAGGTAACACGTTTGCAGTGAGAGCTACTCAATGAGATAATTGCCACATACTTGATTAATTAACCCACCAGACTAACAGGGCCACTTAAATGCATAGTATTCTGCTGAACACCGTCAAACTTTTCCCTGCGGAAGAAGAGAAGCCTACCGTTTCGGATCGGTGGTCCCTTACGAGATGCTTACCGCTTTTCAAGTTGTCTTATACTGCTTTTGTGAGTTTAACTAGCATTGTTGCTACATTGCATCACTACGTTTTTGCCTACATAGCAGCATTTCACTGCGGGAGCGAGGAATATTGCACAACTAATTGTTTTAGTTGATTTATGAGCCAGCGTTGATAAATACGAGTTTTCTTTGGCAAACTCTAAATACTTCGTGTTGCTGCTCTTGATACATGTATGTTCTGAGTTTGAAGTGGCCGATGCCATCCGGTAGCTAACGCGGGTAGGGCGCAAATTCGGCCGCATTTTCAGTCTCAACCGATGCGGCCGCATGGCACAAAACTGTGCGATGCGGTGCGGCCGCATGCGGCCGGTTGAGAATGGACCTAAGGGGCTGTTTCATTTGAGAATAGCGCTGGGCCGGAATAGCTATTCTACGCTATCCAAACGAAACAGGTGGAGAATAAAGATAGATCTACGAGCTACATGTACCTACGAGCTACCTACGGTACAGGTTCTTGGCACTTGGGCTAAACAAGATTTCAAGCATAGTAATTAGTTTTGTCTGCAGTTAAACAGTAGGCAAACGACCACGATGCAGTATAACCAGATATGAAAGCTCAAATAGCTTGCGCTAGCTGTCTGCATGGGGTACAGTTTATATATTCGTCCGACTAAGAGCTTGTTTGGTAGCTGAGAATGGAGTATTCCCTTCTGCTTGAGTTGTTTTGTGTCGCTCACGCTTACATGTAGTGGGCGTCAGCACAAAGAGATGACTACTCAACGTTGCCTCTATACATAAGAATGCGTTGGCATTTCCGGACGCGTTATAGTAGCCAGTGGCGCTTACTGTGTTGTTGCTCCGATCTACGAGTTTTAGTAGTGCGAAGCGCAGTGGAGTTATCTTGGACTGAAGCCCCCTTCAGTCCGGCAACATGCACTGCGTCTGCTTATTCATTGTTGCGTGCGTGAAAATGTATTAGCGTTTCGTGACTAGCAAGGGATAATTATCAGCCCAATATAGGTTTTACATGCAGTAGAGGTCGTGGTTGAGAGCAAATGTTACTGTGGTGTATTCGCTGCACCCGGACTATTTAGCGGTGGTCAAAGCACGTACATACAAAGCTACTGGCAAAAGAAGTGGTTCGGGTGCAGTGGCCGTCCAGCAGGCTATGCAGGTGGGTGTTGTTATGCATTCGAGTCTCTCGATCAAGAGATACATTACTCAATGATTGCTGGCAGGTAGCACATGCTCGTGATGTTCGGGTCTTCAGTGCTCTAACGTGTACTCTCAGGCATGAGCAAGATTGTCAGAGGCTTGCTTAGGTATGAGACGCATATGCTATTGCTGATGCGACTAACTGTAAGGAAGGTGCTACAGGGAGAATTGAGCTTGCAAATTGGCAGCAATACCTAAGCTACGAGGTAACACGTTTGCAGTGAGAGCTACTCAATGAGATAATTGCCACATACTTGATTAATTAACCCACCAGACTAACAGGGCCACTTAAATGCATAGTATTCTGCTGAACACCGTCAAACTTTTCCCTGCGGAAGAAGAGAAGCCTACCGTTTCGGATCGGTGGTCCCTTACGAGATGCTTACCGCTTTTCAAGTTGTCTTATACTGCTTTTGTGAGTTTAACTAGCATTGTTGCTACATTGCATCACTACGTTTTTTGCCTACATAGCAGCATTTCACTGCGGGAGCGAGGAATATTGCACAACTAATTGTTTTAGTTGATTTATGAGCCAGCGTTGATAAATACGAGTTTTCTTTGGCAAACTCTAAATACTTCGTGTTGCTGCTCTTGATACATGTATGTTCTGAGTTTGAAGTGGCCGATGCCATCCGGTAGCTAACGCGGGTAGGGCGCAAATTCGGCCGCATTTTCAGTCTCAACCGATGCGGCCGCATGGCACAAAACTGTGCGATGCGGTGCGGCCGCATGCGGCCGGTTGAGAATGGACCTAAGGGGCTGTTTCATTTGAGAATAGCGCTGGGCCGGAATAGCTATTCTACGCTATCCAAACGAAACAGGTGGAGAATAAAGCCCCCAAAATAACTGAGGAAAAGAATATGCGTTATGGAGGGAAGCACATGATTGGCCGGCCGCCATTCACAAAAGTCCCTCTCCACCAGCACTGGTCGCGTGCTCGGCAGTCGAGCGCGCCATGCTGAGGGCCCTAGCGGGCTCTAGAGGAGCACTGAAGATGCTCCACCCTGCCGCAATGAGCCCTCGTATAGACGGGAGGTTTCTCATCTCGCCACGAAGGCTAGGCGCACTCCCAGCAGCGTCAGCACGGCTGGCTTGGTGGTTCTCGACGGAAAGAAGAGGAAGCCCCGGCCATGTAGCTATTCCTGGGAATAACTTCTGAGCCAATAGGATCGTCGTATTTTGTCGTATTTAAGCAGGAGGAATATCTCCCGCTATTCTTATTCCAGTTATTCTCAAATGAAACAGGCCCTAACAAACTGAAGTGTCGAGGTTAGCATGGCTGGCAAGAAACCATCAGGATGGAGACACCCTGGAGACACCCACGCATTAGTAAGGCTAGCAAAGCTTAGCACATATTTTATTCCGGAATGCTCTGCCCTCTACATTCTTCTCTAGGGTCTCGATCGCACAGCTCGCATCCTTCAGCTCCATGATAAATATCTCAGCTCATAATGGTGGGGCTTGTTTACTTGTCGATGCCGACGGTCATGGCGCGCGTCGAGCGCAGCCCCACCACGTTGAAGGCGAAGGGCTGCGAGTACGTTCGCACGCCTCGGAGATTGCCGGTGCCGTTGGAGATGCGGCCGCTGTCGCGCTCCTTGAAAGCCGCCTCGGTGTTGGCCCGGGCCACTTGGTACGTCGACTCGGCGACGCTGTGCAGGTCCTGCATCTGCTGCAAGAGCTGGTTCTGGTAGTTGTTGGACGTGTCCGAGGACGGGACCGTCGTGTGCGCGCGCTGCAGGCGCTGCTTCGGTTCGGGCTCAGCTGCAGCGTCGGCCTTGCCGTTCTTCTGCAACTCGTACTGGTTCAGCATCATAGCGTGGACCTCGGCGATAGGGGCGGCCTCCACCACCTCCACCTCCTCGGCCACGGCAGCATCCGCGTGGCTGATGTCACCATGCACAGACATTGCCATGGCCACAGTCGTGTTCTCCGTCTGCTCGTTTTTTTCGGCCTCGTCTTGATCCTGCTCGCCGCCTTCCGCCTCTTGCTCAGGCTCCTGCTCTTCATCCGCTGACTCGCTCGACTGATCCTGAGCCTCCGTCGCCTTCCCAGCCTGCTGCAGCACTTGTCCCTCGTTCTGCTCAGGCTCCTGGTTGTTCTCCTCTTCGTCTTCCTCCTCGTCTTCCTCTCCTTCCACGATGGGGGCCTCGCGCTGCGACTGCGGTTCGTTGCTCATCGTCTCGCACGCCTCGTAGTCGTCGTCCAGCACGGCCACGGAAGACGCGTAGCTCGAACGCCCCTCGTCTTCGTCGCCACTTTCAAAGCCGCCGAATTCCTCCTCCGTGTCCTCGTTCTCGAGCTCGTCCACCAGGTCCTGCTCGCCAACCGACAAGACGTAGTCGAGGTGGCGCAGACTGCGGATGGTCATGGTCATGCGGTGGTCCAGCACCACGGGCTCCTCCGGCTCAGTCTTCGGGTTGGTAGTACTGGTGACAGTCTTGTTGTTGTCCAGGTCACTGAGCGATAGCGCGTCGTTCGCGACTCTATTGCCCGACAACGGGCCAGCGCTCATGCTGAAGTTGTTGAGCGAGAAGTTCTTGGATAGACGCCCTCCTGAGCTGGGCCGCTGCAGCGGCGTCGACGACGGCGTTGATGTCGACGGGCGAGGGCCGACCGAGAAGCCCAGAGAGGACTCCTCCTGCTGGGGGCCACGACTTTGACTGAAGCTGCTCGGCTGACTGTAGCTGCTTGGTCCCCGACTGAGGCCAAGACTGCTGGTCGCCGTGCTGCCTCTGCTGTTCATCTCGCTGCCGCGGCCGAGCACCACAGTGGCGTACGTGTTTCTTTCCGACGAGAAACTGTTCCTCGCGGTCGTCCTGGACATGGCGGACGACGCGCGCGTGCGGCCACGAGAGCGGACCCAGAGCTCCTGGCGAGCGATTTCGAGCGCGCTCTCGTCGTTGACGCTGGCCACGCACTTCTTGCAAAAGTTGATGGACGACTGCGTGACCTGCGAGTTGAGGGTGTCGCTGCTGAGCTTGCGCACGATGCGGCAGCGGCTGCAGATCTGCTCGCAGCACAGTTGGCACAGAACCGACTTGGAGAGCACCCCGAGCTTACCGCGGCAGACGCCGCACTGGCGGCGGTGGACCGTCGAGCTGTAGTTGCTTCGCTGGGAGACGGGCTCGGGGCGATCGACTCGCGTACAATGGACTCGTTTACAGGCGTCAATGCTGAAAGTCCGCCCCGTGACGACCGGATCACGGTGCCGCCCAGCGAGAGGCCACCGCGTGAGGTCGTGACGGAGCTGAGCCCCATGGCCGATGGCCGCTCGTTCTGCAGACAAAACGCGAGCTTCTTGTTGTGCGCGCAGCTTACCGACTTCCAGCAGTTGCTGAGCGCCGTGGCGGCCGAGCGCACCGCCATGCGGTTGAGCACATGGCCATTCGGCTCCACTGAGGCTGTCATGAAGACCTGCACGCGGTTGTTGCCCGTCTCCTCGAAGATGTAGCAGCTCGACAGCTTGGCGCGCAGGATGCGGTGCTCATGCAGCTCGCGGCACGTCGGGATCTCGATCGAGTGCATGAGGTGGAAGCCCACGCGGGAGTTGTCAGGACGCATCATGACACCGGAGAACTCGAGCACGACGAAGTCACGGGGCAGCACGATGCGAGCGGCGCCGCGGTGCTTGGCGCGGACGAACCACTTGATGCCTAAGAACCGGAACGGGTCCGAGGGCGACGGACTCTTCATCTCCCGCAGAACGGCGCAGTCGGCGATGTGCTCGCCCAGGTACGAGCTGCGCAGGCGAACGGACGAGGCGTTAGGCGACACAACGCCGTACATGACGTCGTCCAGCGAGCCGCGCAGTGTGCCGACCGCCAGACGGCGCGGCAGGCCGGCGCTCTCGCTTCCGGTGCTGGAGAAGGCGCCCGTGGTGATACGCGGCTCGGACAACAAGTCACCGCTGCTGTAGCTGTCGTTGCGGCTGGTGTCCCGACTGTAGTCTGTTTCCGAGGACGACTTGCTCTTCTTGGGCGTCATGGGCGGCCCGAAGTGGAGCGGGCCGTTGATGGAGATGGTGTGGTTCCTGCCGTCCGAGAGATTCGAGCTCACGTGGGGGCCGCCTGACGCGCGCGCGTTCTGACTGGGTCTGCTGGTGGTGATGGCGCTCTGGTAGAGCGCGAGCGTGGCCGGGGCCGGCCGGCACACGCCGTCCACGTCGCGCTCGCGGTAGATGGAGACGCCGTCGCGCGAGCGGACGGCCTTCCATCTGCGGGCGTCTACGCGCTTGCGGTCGTGCATGACGAACTGGTCATACTCGGCGAGCGTGGCCTTGATGAGCGCGTTGGCGAGCTGCTCGTAGCCCTGCTCCTCGGTCTCCGAGAGCTCGAGCGGCGGGAAGATGTTCTTGGGCAGCGGGAACTTCATGCCAAGCTGCTGGCCGTTACGCCGGTCAAGTAGCTGTCACGGTTCTCTGAAGTAGTCAGACCCTTGAATTAAACGCCACGGCGCGACTAGCAAGTTCAGGGTGCAAGGGTGCAATGTGTACTAGCGCACCGAGGACGCTAGTGGCGGAAGGACCGAGTGGGGTGGGCGGTCCTGCTCGCAAGCCGTTTGGCGAATGACCCGCCGGCGGAAGAAGCGCGCTGGCTCCGTGCTCGTTCAATTTTCCTGCTGCTGCTGCGGCAGCGGACGCCTACCCGCGCTAAGAGTTGCAACGCCCAGCAGATACCCGGGCACTCACGCCCCACAACGCGACGACGCTGCACCGTCGTCTGTCCACGCTGTGTCGTTGTGAGCTTGCTGAGAGTCTCAGGTCGAGCGAGCGTCTTGGTTGCACTCGGGGGGTGGCTCCGCCTCAGCACTCATTCGTATGGCACGAACGATCGCTCGTGCTGTTGCATTCTTCAACGAGATGAAGACCCGCCGCCGCTCTTGGCCAGTCTTGGCATCTGCGAGCTGAATCGCATACCATTCACGCACGTTGACCAGCACTAAGCGGTCTCAGTAGAAGAGATCGAGGTCTCGGTAGAAGCGCTCTGCCCAAGCCAATCTCGAACCGGGAAGTCCGCACTGGGCCTGCAGAAGCGACTCGTTAAATGAACCGCCTCTTGCAGGGCATAACGCTTTGGGCCAGAGCGCCACGAGGCCCGCCGTGTGGACGAAGGCGAGCTCCGCGCCCTCGCGTGCTCACGATCGAGTCGGGCGTGGCACCGCTGCCCGTTGAAGGGCGGGCCGAGTGTAGCCAGCAAGATGAGGCAGCTCGTTTCACACGGCGACACCAAGCATTGCTGCAGTTTGACTCACGAGATTCGTGAGCCAGCAGCAAGATGTCTGCCCTTCAAGCTCTGGGCCCGCCATCATGCGATGGGACCTCGAAGTAATGCGGCTGTACCGGCGTCCATGCACTGCCATCCCGCCTTGGAGCCATGTTCCGACGTTGCCAGGATGAGGGCACTCACCTCTCCGCTGCAAGTGCCGATTACGGCCTCAAAGGGGCAAACCTCCCCTCGATTACAGTAGTTCGAGCTCGTTCATGTTCATTGCCACACGGCAAAAATTTCAAGCTTGCACACGCCGTACATCGACGAACAGGACGGATCAAAACTCACGTTGTCATATTAGTCTGGGGCGGATCAAAACTCACGTTGTCATATTAGTCTGGGCCCCAGACTAATATGACATCGTGAGTTTTGATCCGTCCTGTCTTCATAACGGCAGACTCGAACACCGGGTTGTGGACGATGTGCGCATCCTGCGCCATGTAGCGCGCAAGCTCGGGAAAATCCTCCAGCATCTCGTTGGTCGTGGCTCGGGCGGCCGTTAGAGTGACGCCTTTTGTACCATGACGGAGTCGAACTTGGTCAACGTGAAAATTCAGTATTGGATAGTGCTGGAGCATTGCAATTCTCAATTGGAAGCTCAGGCAATACTGCAAGACACGATTGTACCGGGTGGTCACATTGGCATCTATATTGCAATGCAATTCTCAATTGGAAGCTCAGGCAATACTGCAAGACACGATTGTACCGGGTGGTCACATTGGCATCTATATTGCAATGGTACGGTACAGTTGCAATGCTTGCCAATACATTTTTTTCCAATCACTGGTCTGGGCACGAAGCTGCTCTTATTCATAGCTTGTGGCGTTGTTCAGGCTGTGGATGTACGCGATGGCCTCGGCGCGGAACACGTCCGGCTCAATGTAGGCGAGGTCCGTCACGTTCACGTCGAACACGATGTTCTGCGGGTCGTCCAGCGAGTACTGCGGCCACTGGACGTCAGTCGCGTTGTTGTTGTTGGGCGTGAGATCAACGATGAAGCTGGCCCACATGCGGGTCATCACCTTCGCGAGCTGCTTGAAGCTGTCGGGCTTGCCCAGGAACGGATCCGTGGCCACCGAGTTGTTGTAGCCGTTGCCCTCGAGGTTGTAGAAGACGAAGGCGACCTCCTGGAAGTGCGTGCAGCCGAGATACTGCGAGATGCCAGCGGGCACCACGTTGAAGCGGTAGCTGTACACCGGAACGTCCTCGCGGGCCCACACCTGCGACATATAGCGGCGGGGGCGTGCTGGTTGTTGTCGCCGGCATACGCCTCCACGCGCTTGTACATGTAGCCGTACGACGTGTCGTTGCCCGGCCGGCCGTGGAGCGTAGCGGGGATGCCGATCTGCGGGATGTCCGGGTACATGAGCAGCAGCACCTCGGCCTCGTCCTCGCTGTAGCCCATGGTGTTGACCAGGTACTGGGAGAACTGCTCGGTGGTGTTGATACCCGACTTGCCGAACGCGGTGCCCTCGTCGAAGTTTGCGCCGTGGAGGATGGGCACGTGGACGAACTTGCCCTCGTTGATGAGCTTCGGGCCGACGTCCGTCAGCAAGTCACCGTCGACTGAAGGCGCGTACGAGGCCGAAGTGCCGGCAGTACTGTTGAAAACCGCGGACAGCGTGTCGATCGGGACCTGGCGCAGGCAGTCAAGGGTGTCTTCGGCCGAGCTGCAGTTGGCCGCATCCACGATCTTGTCGTAGTAGACGTCCCAGCCGGAGGCGTTCTTGAAGCTCTTGGGCCAGTACGCAGAGGCGCCGGACTCCAAGACGGCGGCGCGGAACAGACCGTCGTCACGGCCGTCGTAGGCGATCAGCTGGTAGCCGATGCTGCGCGCGCCGGCGCTCGCCCCAAATGGTGACCTTGCTAGCGTCGCCGCCGAACGCAGCGATGTTCTCCTGCACCCAATGCAGGGCCAGCCGCTGGTCCTTCAGGGCGAGGTTGGCCACGCCGGCCTTGTGCACCGCAGTGCCCGACATGAAGCCGAACGCCTGCAGGCGGTAATTGAAGCTCACGCCGATGAACGGTTTGCCCGCGGCCACGCGCCTCTTCCATGATATACGAGAGATTGTAGCGGGGGTCACTGGCACCGCCCTGCACGAGGCCGCCGCCGTGGATCCAGACACCCACAGGCAGGTTGTCTCCGTCCGAGACGTTGCTGGGGCGAACCACGTTGATGGTCAAGCAGTCCTCCGAGATGACGTTGCCCAGCACCCACTGGTCGCTGCCGTAGCCGTAGCACTCGGGCGAGTACTCGGTCGCGTTCTTGGCGTCCGTCCACGTCGTGTTGAGCGGCTCTGGGTTGCGGAAGCGGAGGTCTCCGACGGGAGGCTGCGCGCACGGCATGCCGAGGAAGAGGTCTTGGTCATAGGTTTCTTGGTATACGCCGTAGTAGGACCCGTTCTTGATGGTGACGGTCGGCACCCCCGAGGCCGCGATCGGTGCGGCCAGCAGCGCAGCTGCCGCGACCGTGTAGCGAAGCGATACCATGGCGGCGATGAAGCACTGCCTAGGTGTCGACTGTGCGTGTGCGGGGAAGACAAAGAGTGAACCTCGCTCAACCCTGTGCGGGCCGCATGTTGTCGCTGTCGCAAAGGATTGGTGACCCCGGCAGAAACAAGCCGCGACTAACCAACTGCAACTTCACTTCCCAATCGACGGCCAAGAGAGCACAACGGACAGAGACGAAGACCTCTGGAAGAGCCAGTCAACTGGTCCCCTTGCCTTGGGCGGGAAGCCCCGAATCGTGGGGCGAAGGTAACGAGGGGGAGGCCTTCTCTCCGCTGCGTGCGCCACGGGAGGCAGCGCAGTGTGCGACCCGGAAGGGAAGCAATCCTCGAGATGTCCCGAGGTGCGGGCGGCGTCGACGCTGTTGAACCCCTGCACCATGGAGCGCAAAGCTACAAGTTCCTACTCTTCTCGCATCCCAAGTCGCCGTCCCATTCGCTGAGCGCGAACCCCGGTCCCACGAAGTGAACTCTTCGTAGGCCGTGGTGACCCCGTTGAGATCCAGTACCGGTTGTATATGTACAGTAAGCACACGCCAGATACTCTTCGTCCAGTGGTGCGTCTAAGCAAGTTTGCGCGAGTTGTCTTCCCCGTGTATCGACCCGAAGAGCGCAGCAAGTCGAACGTGACAAGTGGAAGAGGCCAGGATTCAGCACATGATGGCCCGTTGGGACTGTCCAGTTACAAGAGGGGTAACATTCGGCCTCCTGGCCAGGCGTCCTCTGTCCCCTGCAGCAGACTGCTCCGAGTGCGAGAGCAGCTTAGCCATCCGGTCGTACGTGCGCACCCAGCTTACCCCGGACTTGGTCAACGGGCCCACGATCCCCTGCGGGGAGTGCCCCCCCGTGAAGCCCGAAGTACCGAGCCAGCAGAACGAGACAGCGAGGAGGAAACATGAGCGAGTCATGGTAGATGATCGAGACCCTATCAGACATCTTAGCAGTGATATGTAACTCAAATAGACGATCTGACCCTCTCTCTCTAACCAACTGCAACTTGCAACTTGTGCGTCCGCGCGGATGTGCCCAAGAATCAACTGGAAGTTGGCCGGTCATTCGCGTTACTTGTACAGTTGACAGTACTTCGGGTTTTTGCCAAGTCCATCTGTACCAAGCAGACGGGTGGGAGCCACAATGATCACCGCATTGGGCTAACGATCCTAGCCGTTATTCGGTTGTTCGGCTACCGGTAAGCTAAGAGAGCGAAGCAGCCGAGAGCAGCAATGCTGTAGAACACCACGCGCGTGTGATATGTTAGTGACCGCTGTACAGCTCGGCCACTGTATTTCGGTTGCTCAAAGACTTGTTTTGAAGGAAAAAGCTGTCGACTTATGACCGAGCACCACCGTTTCAAATGCTCATACTGTAAAAGCCCAGCACGGCGACTGGTGCGCCGCAAATGCGGCGCGCCTAAGTCGTATGCGCTGTGCGTTTATCTATTTTGTTTATTTTGCTATCTCAGCCCCCGCGAAGCCCTACATGTAGTCGTGGACCACCCTGCTCAACATCTACATGTATTAATACTGTGCTGTACATGTGTATGCACCAAGTTGACGCCATTATCGACGCCAAGTTCCTGTCGCTACCACATCAGTCATCTCGGGCACCGCCATGGGTCTTCAACTGGGGAATTCCCGCTTCAACCACCAAGCAAATCGCGATAATGCGGCAATCTGCATTTTCAGTATGAGCATTCACAACGACCAGACTAGGGCTTCGCGGGGCTGAGATCGCAAATATAAAACAAAACAGATAAACGCACAGCGCACACGACTTTGGCGCGCCGCACTTGCGGCGCACCAGTCGCCAGCGCTGTGCTTGCATTCAAACACACTCACGATAATATGAATTTGTTTTGTTTCCTTCGCGCTGTTAATAACCAAATACAAGCAAGTTATAAGTTGCAGCAGTGCCCTCCCAAGCAAACGTCTATTCTTACCTTGGCGCTGTAAATTCACCCTGGTGTTGCTGCGTCTGTGGACGTGAGAACTGAAAATGATTCGAATGAAATGATTCTTGAACGGATTTTGCAGGACACTACCAGGACACAGAAAATTACTTTATTTGTCCAATCAAATTCTGAGAAACGTTGCGATACGGCCAATTACGTTCATTGCGACTCTTGCTGTCTCGCGTGCTTGTCAGCAGCACGGTGTAGGCGGACTACCGTGACCCAGCTCAGTTGACCGCGGCGGCGCTTTCTCGCACGCGTAGTGCTGAGAGAGACCTCGATACTTGAAGAGCACGCTGCGTACACGCTGATTGTGACGGGGCACACAGCACTTCTAACAGAGGAAGCTGGAGTATACAAACTCCAAGTGAACAGCCGTTCACGTGTCCCTGGTCTGAAGGGGACGACTTGACTTCAAAAGCGGTAGATCTAAGACTGAATGAATTTATAGGTTGGTACAGATTTGGCCTGCATACAAATCCTAAGTTGCCTATAGTTTGTTCCATACAAAATGTATCTGTTGGCTCTGAGGCCACTTGGTCACTACCCGGGGAGTGACCGATGGCTACATGACTGATGTAGCCATCCCTGGATAGTGACAGGGTCACTATTCCATGTAACCCCGTTACATCCTCCCCCACTTAGATTCGATCTTATCGACCAATCAGAGCGAGGTTACACCGGCGACTCACATTTCACTCGCAAAGTCGAAATCCATCGACAACGGCGCGAGCTCTGGCGCCTCGGCTCGCGGGCCTCAAAGAGCAACTGGCGCATCGCCGAGCAAGCCGCAGGGTCTCCACGTCGACCGGAAGCATGCCTCCAAAGCGCAGCGCGCGTGGTGCGAAAGCACCTTCGAAATCACGGGCCGCAGGGCCGAGGACCAGGTCAGCCAAGGCCAGGGACGCATCGTCCGCGCTGAGGGAGGCCACGGAGACGGCCGAGGAGGCAGTGCGCTCTCGTAGCAGCACGCCGGAGGGTGGGCGCCGGTCTCGGAGTCGGAGCAAGACCCCCGAGGCCGCGCCAAGTGATGAGGGGAGCTCCCAGCCCCAGTCGAAGCCGACCAAGAAGGCCTTCGACTGGTCGGCCAACATTGAGAACTGTACGTTGGTCGTACACTCTGGTGAGAGCTCACCTGAGGGCAGCGAAAACGCTGCCCAGGACGAAGCACTGGCGGCACGCGACGTGTCCAGCTCGCCAGTCTTCCCTAAGGCTTCATCCGAGAAGGAGGCCGAGGACGTAAAGTCCAATGACGACGCGGGCGACGGCGACGACGACGACGACAAGCCGGCGGAGGGCGACGCTGCCACGGTCGACACGGAGGCCAAGACAGCGACCAGCGACACGGTGGGCTCCCAGCCCAAGGCGGCTTCGCCAGTCAAGCACCTGACGCTGGCGCAAGGCCGCGATCGTGCCCAAGCGTTGAAGGCAGCGGCCGCTGCGGAGGCCGCCGAGGCCAGGGCGAAGAAGCGGCCCGCTTCACAGTCACCACGCGCTTCCAGCTTCAAGTTGTTCAGCGACTCGGAGGACGAGGAGGGCGCCGTCCATGAGCCCAGAGAGATCTCCAACGATCTCGATGAGCAGCAGCAGCAATACCAGGCTGCTCGCTCAGGCGCACATGCCAGGCAGCCGTCTGCCGCGACTGCTGTTGGGTCTTCTTCAGGCGGAAGTACCATGTATCCGCCATGCTACTTCCCGCCCGAGCCTGGCACCGGAGCGCCAGCGCTGTGGAGGAGCTCACGGCTCCTCGTGGCCTTGTCGGCGGGTACACCTCAAGGGGTTCCTATGAGCGTGCACTCGTTGAGAAAGAGCCACTCTTTCTTGGCGACGTTGAAGCCGCCCGGTGTGTGCTACTAGCACCACACAAGCTCACACTGAAGGAGTTCACCACGCTTCGCAAGAAGCCGGAGGACAAGGGTGGACTCCATCCTGTGTGGGGTTTCCACTGGGTCAAGCAGAATGAGAGCATGACCTGGCACGAGGTCGAAGACAGCTTCTGGCGCTACGTCCAGCGCAAGGTGACTTCCGACCAGGGGTTCAAAAGACTCCGAGACGAGCGCACTCTGTCCGCGATCCTGGACGTGCGCGAGCTCCGCATCGAGTTCGCTCAACTCGTGAGCAAGCGCAAGCTCCACTCGAAGATGGACGAGCTCAAGCAAGAGGCGAGAGCCAAAGCTCGTGAAGAGCGTGGGCGCGGTGCGACTACGTCTGCTACCGTGCCCCGGGTGTCGGCCAAGAAGCCACGGACTACTTACGAAGCTGCCGTTGCTTCTCGTCCCAGATCGCAACAGCCTTCGGGCAGTCTGCCTGGAGCTGTTCCACAGGCTCCCATGAGTTATCCGACTCCGGGTAACCTCGCCACTTCACGAGCAGCTGGCGCTTGCCATGGAGACGCCGCTCCTGGACTGTAACGGGGTTACACGAATGTTACCCGAAGGGTTACGAAGTGTGGCACACACAGGCTTGTGTGGTGCACACTGTCTAACCTATTTCAGTAGGAGAATCAGTACATGGCTTCAGAGCCACAGATTATGCATATGACTAGGGTTCACTATGCTAGATAGTGAACCAGATACATTTACACCGAAGGCGGCTCTGCCGCGATAAGAGAAATACATTCAGTTCGAAGATTCACAGCTAAGAGTTAAGGGTTGACTCTTGGAGTCCGTAGGGAGTACGGACTCGTGCGTTCTGGTATTAGAACGGGCTATCTTTAGCCGCGACTCTGTGAGTCTGTTACGTCTTCCTCTGACGCTAAAGCTACGGCAGCCCCGCTGCACTTGGTAGCACTTGTAGTCAATCCGACACCTGAGTCTGGATAGACTGACCCTCTGTGGAGAATGGAGCAGTTCGCTCACTTGCCCCCGAACCAGCAGGATGCGCTTAAAAGCTTATGTCCTTGCTGGGCCCGGAGGGCGTGACGCAACTGGCGCAACAAGGCCCCGACGCGGTGAATGCGCGTCTCGAGGCGTTCTCCAGCTACGAGAATGCTCTGTTGGAGCACCTCCAGCAGAGGATGGCGACGGCCGTGGCGCCGCAAGCGCCCGCTACGTCATCCGACGCGGGAACAAGACCCAAGCCGCTCATGTTGAGCGTGAAGACCTTCGAAGGCAAGGAAGGGGAAAGCTTAATGCTTTGGACCCGTGAAGTCGAGATGGCTATGAGCTCAGCTCTACTCCGGACGGAGTCGCAGCGCGTGGCGCTAGCTATCTCGAAGCTTGGTGGGCGAGCGAGAGAGTGGGCACTAACGTCAGGGACGTCGGTCGACACGGCCTTCCCGACGTGGGACCAGCTGAAGCAGCAACTGTCCCGAGTGTTCGCTCCGCCTAACGAGGCGTATCGCGTGCGCTCACGCTTCCTGGCTACCCGACAAGGCAGGAAGGATTTGGTGGACTATGTCCAGGAGTTGAGAACTCTCATTGCGGGCATGTCTGCCGAGCCTCTGGCTGAGGTAGTCATCGTCACGGTGTTTATGGAAGGACTTCGCACTGGCGTGGCCAGGACGGAAGTCTTCCGCACTCACCCAAGCTCTTTTGAAGAGGCTGTGGACATCGCGTTGAACGCGGAGCACAACTTTAAGTCGTCAAGACTTGGGTGGAACGCTCCTCACACCAGTTCGTCCAATGGTCCGGAGCCTATGGACCTCAGCTATGCTGAAGACGAAGAAGCCGAGCTTCGGGCTGCTGAGCAGCGGCGCGGCATCCGCCGATGCTTTATCTGCGGTGACACGCGTCACTTGCGCGCCGGATGTCCGCTGCGCTTGCAGCGCCAGGCTTCGTCAAGCCGCTCTTCGGGTTCGAGCCAGGGCTCTGGTTCGTCTCGGGGAAACGAGAAAACCCAGTAGGCGCGGGGCGGCCTACTGGGGAGGAACTAAGTTCTATTGAACCTCGGCGAGGTGGAGGTCGACAGGACTTAGCCCCGAAGAGAGCTGTACTCTATAACACGGAACGTGTGTGCAAGCCGGGCTTGCTAGTTGTCCAGGCTTGGGTGAAGGGCTTCACAAAGCCATGGACGATTTTGATCGATTCGGGAGCGTCGGGTAATTACGCCCGGCGTTCCACGATGGACGGAAGTCAGCTTTATGCTGAGGCGCTGGTAGCGCGTGGGAGTGACATCGTCACTGTTCGTCTCGCGACGGGCACTCGTGTCACGGTGCCTAAAGTCCCTGTGGACTTGGGCGTGAAGTTTTAGATTTTGATAGCGTGGAACGCTGTCTGGTCTTAGACCTCGATTCGAGATATGATCTCATCCTTGGTAGGGCGTGGCTGGAACGCCATGAGCCTTGGATAGATTGGAGGTCGAAGACCCTTGGTGCTACGCACTTCTCTCCTGGCGGAGCATTGGCGAGTCATGAACCCACCTCTGCTAGGAAGCAGAAGCGCTTCTGGCGCGAGCACTGGACCGAGTCGGTCAATGTGCTGAACATCGGAGTTTCCGAGTTGGTGGACACTGCGTGTGTCGAGAACGAGCGTTCCGAGCGTGGCTCGTGGACGGCAGGTGGAGCGGCACGAATTCCGCTGAGCGGGTGTGCGTCTGAGGGCGACGCCCTGCTGCGTGCCAGTGAAGGCGCGGTCGACGAGAGGTCGAGTGAAGGTGGGCGTTGCCCGGAACAAGGATGTGGAGCGGCACGAATTCCGCTGAGCGGGTGTGCGTCTGAGGGCGACGCCCTGCTGCGTGCCAGTGAAGGCGCGGTCGACGAGAGGTCGAGTGAAGGTGGGCGTTGCCCGGATCAAGGATGTGGAGCGGCACGAATTCCGCTGAGCGGGTGTGCGTCTGAGGGCGACGCCCTGCTGCGTGCCAGCGACGGCGCGGTCGGCACGATGCCGAGGGACAAGGGCTCTGCCCGGATGAAGATCGTGGAGTGGCACGTAATCCACTGAGTGGAGGCTGCGGGTCGTGCAGCCCTTCGCGGAGTGTCGATCAAGACACTGGTGCTCCTCTGGAGCTGAATGAGGTGGTGATACCTGGCGTCAAGAAGCACGCGAAATCACGGAGCTCTTCTGGGCGGACAGTGTCCATGAAGAGGCGGCAGCGCCGCAAAGCGCTGGCGGCGCGACGCAAGGCGTCTGCGGTCTCACGAGTCGAGAAGGGTGTGCCGAGCGGTGAGGCTCCACACAAGAGCGAGCAGCTCTACACACTCGTGAATGGAGTGACGGGCGACGTCGACGGAGATGTCAGTCTCACCGACTTGCCCTCACTATCTGCTCTCCTGGAGCTGGACGAGATGTCCTTGGCCGAGTTGGGCGAAGCCTTGAAGGCTGGAGACTTGGCGGAGGTGGTGGTCATACGACCTGAAGAAGAGTTGAACTCGTCCTCGCTTCTGGATGAAGCTGTCCTGGAGGACACTAAGAAGGCGCTGAATGCGCGAAGCGGATCGGCGATCCTGAAGGATCCGTCGGACCCCTTGTACCACGTGGTGAAGGATTATCAAGACGTGGTCTCGAAGGAACCGCCCTCGGGGCTACCTCCGGATCGAGGTGTTCGACATGAGATTGATCTCGTTCCGGGAACGAAGTACTGCGTGACGAGGCAGTGGCCTCTGCCGAAGGAGCAGTGTGACGTCATTGACGCGTTCTTCCGTGCGAAGCACGAGGCGGGCATGGTGCGTGAGAGTAAGTCTCCTCACTCCACGCCGACGTTCTGTGTCAGAAAGCCGAATGGCAAGTGGCGTATTGTGCATGCTTTTAACAAGCTGAATGCCGCCACCATTCCGGCGCAGACGCCGATTCCTCGGAAGGACGTTCTTCAGAACAACATGGCAGGATGTACGATGTACAGTGCGCTCGACTTGGTCGATGGCTACTACCAATTGCTCATGAGAACGAGCGACATTCCTCTCACTGCGGTGAGTACTCCGAGCGGCATGCTCTGGGGAGTGGTTGGTGATGCCCCAAGGGCTCTCGAACGCGCCAGCGACGTTCAATCGTCTTGTGACGCAGCTCTTCCGGCCCCATCGGGCGTACGCGCAGACGTACTTCGATGACATCTTTGTCCACAGTCGTGCGGAGCACGGGAAGACTGATATGGAGAACCATGTCGAGCACCTGCGTGCTGTGCTCGAGTGCATGCGTCAAAACAAGTTGTATGCCAACATTGACAAATGCATCTTCGGAGCAGAAGAGATTCCCTTCTTAGGGTGCTTCATCGGGAAGCGTGGCCTGAGGGCCGACCCGGTCAAGGTCAAGGCCATTGTTGACTGGCCGGTTCCCCAGAACCAGAAGGATCTTCGCAAGTGGCTTGGCTTGGCCAATTACTTGCACAAGTACAGCGAGAATTACGCTGAGATGGCTCGGCCACTCTCCAATCTCCTGAAGAAGGACGCGGAGTGGTGTTGGAACACCGAGCATCAAGATGCGTTTGCGGCAATTAAGGATAGTCTCCTTCATGCGCCTATTCTGGCTTTGCCAGACCCCGCTCGTCCGTTTAGTGTCGTCTGTGACGCCTCGGACTTTGCCATCGGCTGTGCCCTGCTACAAGCAGACGCCGAGGGGCGCGAGCGCGTGGTGGCGTTCGAATCTCGTCAGCTGAAGGCTGCTGAGAAGAACTATCCTGTCCATGACAAAGAGCTACTTGCGATGAAGTATGCGCTCGTCAAGTTCAGGGTTCACCTGTTGGGCTCTCAGCCGTTCGTGATTTACACGGATCACGCGTCGTTACGCACTGCGACTCAGTCGCCTCATCTCTCGCAAAGGATGGCCCGTTGGCTGTCCTTCTTCGCGGAGTACAACTTCGAGGTGAAGTACAAGCCTGGCAGGCAGAATGTCCTCGCGGACGCGCTGTCGCGCAGGCCGGATTATGAGCTGGCTCATGTAACGACCGTGACTTCGTCATTACCGGATCTGATCCGAACGGCTTATGCCAAGGATGACACTTGTGTCGCGTTGCTGAAGGCTCTCGGGAGCAAGGAGTTTCAAGACTCGGACATTGAATTGTCGGCGCGAGTGCGCGCGCGTTTGCATCGCTACACCCTCGATGGTGGCCTGCTGTTCTACAGCACTGGCTCCGAGGACACGCCACGCGTGGTCATCCCTCATGATGAGGACCTGAAGTATCGTATCCTCTATGAGGCCCACGACACGCCGGTGGCTGGCCATCTTGGCCGTGAGAAGACCTACAGCTCGGTGAGCACCCACTACTGGTGGCCGAAGATGTACAAGTGGACGAGCACTTATGTGCGCACGTGCGAGACGTGTCAGCGAGTGAAGTCGTCACCCCATGCTGCAGCCCCGTTGGCAAGCTTGCCTGTCCCTTCGGGCTGTTGGCAATCCATGAGTATGGACTTTGTGTTTGGCCTGCCGGCGGATGCGGCGGGCAACACTGGAGTCGTGGTCTTTGTAGACCGACTGAGCAAGATGGCTCACATTGCGGCTGTGCCGGATACCATCGATGGTAAGGGTACAGCAACGCTGTTCTTGGACCGAGTGTTTCGACAACACGGACTCCTGAGTCGATTGTCTCGGACCGAGACCCCGCTTCACGGGCAACTTCTGGAGCGCGGTTTTGCGGTGCTTGGCACCAAGCTGGACATGTCCACGGCGGATCACCCGCAGACCGATGGTCAGACGGAGCGAGTGAATCGCGTCGTCGAAGACGTGCTCCGCAGCGTTTGCGCTGAGACGCCGAAGCGTTGGAGCGCTATGCTGCCACTCGTTGAGTTTGCGTTGAATAACGCCGTGCATGCCTCGACCGGCTACACGCCGTTCTACGTGAACAGCTTGTCCCATCCCCGCGTCCCGCTGACGCCGCCACGTGGTGGCCTCGGGCTTGGTGGGAGAGGAAGCCGATTTAGCTGATCGGCTAGCTGATGTCAGCCCGGCTACTGTTCGTAAACAGGTTGACACTTTCTTGTCGACGCGCTTGAGTGTCTTACGACACGTGCGTGACGCAATGGCTGAGAGCCAAGACAAGCAAAAGGAACATGCGGATGCTAAAGGCAGAGGCAATGTTGACAGTTATGAGGTCGGGGACCTGGTATTGCTAAATGCTAAGAACCTACCTACACATGCAGTGTCCGCTGTCTTCAAGACGAAGTTGCGCCCGCGCTTCATTGGACCTTTCAAGGTCGTGGCCAGGAAGGGCCTTGCGTACACGCTCAATCTTCCGAAGAAGATGCGGACGCACCCCGTCTTCTACGTGGGCTTGCTCAAGCCGTACCATGACCCGACGCAGGTGCAAATGGAGGCACCGAGGGCGACGAGGTCGCAGGCGCGGAGGTCGCGAGCGTCGAGGACGCAGTCGCAGGCGTCACAGACGCGACCATCATCGCAGGCACTGCAGGCACAGGCGGAAGGCTCGGCATCGGCGGTGCCGCGAGCCCTGAGGGCAGGGTCGGAGTCGGAGGTGCCGCATGCACAGGGGCCACCGGCACAGGAGGCGCAGCGGGCGGGCCCTGCATGCGGGCCAGAAGGTCAATCTGACCCTGCAATGCAGCCTGCTGACGCCGAAGCTCGGAGAGCTCCTGGCTACGACGATCGTCGCGATCGCCATAATACTGCACCCAGCTCTCCAAGTGTCGGAGCCGGTCCCAGACCTCGCGAGGCACTTGAACCCAGCTCAAGTCCCGAGCAAGCTCGTCGAGCTCCGTGGCAGTACGCGCGAGACGCGCATCGACATCCTGGACATGGTCCCGAAGGCGAGTCGTCTGTTGCTGAACCTCGAACAGCTCATCAAACGTCGCGAGGCGGCTTGGTGCGTCCTCCACCGGCGCTGCTCGATGAGCAAGGGAACCTTCACTACCATGTGGAGCGCCTGCTGGCGAAGCGGCGGTGCCGGGGTCAAAACCAGTATCTGGTAAAGTGGCGAGGGTACCCACACTCAGAGAACTCATGGGAGTTTGAGGTGCCCCTTCGCCAAGACTGCCCAGACGTCGTGGACGCTTTTGATCGGCTTGATCACCAGCGCCCCGTGGGCTCGAGGCCGGCATGCCGGCCGTCCCGCGCTTCCCGGCAATAGGCTGGGGAGCTGCTGGGTCAGCCACATTGCTCCGGGGTTGGCCCTGAGCCACAGCGCTCACTCCCTCACGGGTAGGAGCGACTGGAGGGCTCAAAGGAGCGAAGCGCGCAGCGCTAGAATGGGTCTGCGGCTGAGCGTTAGCCGAGAGGCTGCGTTTGGCTCGGATCTTCGCAAAGTCGAAGCGGAGCTTGCGTTCGATACGAACATCCACTTCGCTGAAGCTAGCTCGAAGAGCATCCATGGAGCTAAGCTTCTTCTTCTTCTCAGCCCAGAGCTCGAACTGAGCCTCGTGTTCGATCAGGCTTTCGCCCGGGCTGAGCACCACAGGGTACGTCCGCATTGCGGGCACGGACAACCCCTTGCCTTGCAGGCGCAACCGCTCGCGGTACTCGGAGACAGTCGTAGACTGTGGAGTCAAGAGTCGCTGTCGTAGAGACGTTCGAAGAGCGATCTCCTCCGGAGTACGGGCCGCAGGCCCAATGACATGCTGAGCCAGCGTCGGCTGGAAAGCCTGGCGGCATGCCTCCGCGGGGTCACGAGGCCGAAAGCCGTACTCGGCGGTGCTGGGGTTCAGCAGGGGCCGCAACTCGGGGCGCTGGGAGCGCATGGAGGCCAGCTGCGCCGCAACCTGCTCGGATTGAGCCTCGTCCAAAGGGTTGGAGATGACGGGGCCCAAGGGCACTTCCCCCGCACGAGGCGGAGAGTACCGTGACTCAGTGAGCTCGCGCAGCTCGCGGAGCCCGGAAGAGCGTTCAGGGAACGGATTTGGAGTGCGCAGCGGTGGCCGCGGCTCCTCCCTCGACAGCGCAGTGCGCTCAGTAGAGGGATGGCTCGACGAGCGCGCAGGAGACACTCGCGCGCGGCGCTCTTGGTCGCGGGAGCTCGACGAGCCAACTGTGGCCGACGTGCCACCTCCGCGTTGTGCCGGCGACGTGGGCGAAGCGTCGCGGCGGTTCGGGGAGCGTTGTGGGGACGCTGCTTCACCCTCATGGCTCGGAGAGCCGACATCGGACTCGCTGTAGTCCACCTCGCCCTCCTCCTCATCTCCGAAGAGATCTTTGAGGTCCATGGTCGGATGGGCTGGTGCTCGAGGGGAGCTGGGGCGTGCTCGCCGCGAGCGTTGCTTGAGGCGTTGCGCCGCGAAGTACTGAGAGACCGAGAGCCTGGGAGGCGCGGTCGGTGTGCGCACCTGCGCCGGGGAGCTTGGGAGTTCGCAGGCACGAGGTGCCGAAGCGCGAGGAGCGAGGCTCCGAGGCGGACCTCGCGAGAGGGTTTCTGCGGTCGAAAGACCAAAGGCGTTATGACTTGAAGTCATGTGAGGGCGCGTTGCGCCGAGAAGTTCTCAGAGACGTCCACACGATGTGGATTGACTCGTTCGAGAAGGAGGCTTGACGGAACAAGACCCGGTCGTTGACCGTTAAGCGTGAACACCCGTGTCCACGGTTTGGTGGGGGGAGGGTGTAACGGGGTTACACGAATGTTACCCGAAGGGTTACGAAGTGTGGCACACACAGGCTTGTGTGGTGCACACTGTCTAACCTATTTCAGTAGGAGAATCAGTACATGGCTTCAGAGCCACAGATTATGCATATGACTAGGGTTCACTATGCTAGATAGTGAACCAGATACATTTACACCGAAGGCGGCTCTGCCGCGATAAGAGAAATACATTCAGTTCGAAGATTCACAGCTAAGAGTTAAGGGTTGACTCTTGGAGTCCGTAGGGAGTACGGACTCGTGCGTTCTGGTATTAGAACGGGCTATCTTTAGCCGCGACTCTGTGAGTCTGTTACGTCTTCCTCTGACGCTAAAGCTACGGCAGCCCCGCTGCATGGACGACTCGTTCCACGTGGTAGTGGATCTGCCCATTACGGTCAAGGAGGGCCGGCGGAGGTCTCGCACGACCATGGCTACGAGCCTGAGGCAACACAGCCGCACGCTGGAGCCCCGAGTCAGGTAGTGGCCCTGCAGCAAGAGGAGATTCGTCTTCTCCGGGAGCGCGTGTACGCCCTTGAGATCGCGCTTGGCGTCGGCCTTGGCGGCCAGGCTGCCTCTCGTTCTGGCCAGCCGGGTGCCGTGGAGCAGCTCCGTGCGGATGTTCGTTCGCTGTTTCGGGAGACTCGCGAGCTCTATGGTCGAGTGGACCGTCGGGCCGACGTGACGTCCTTGGAGTCACTGCGGAGCGAGATCGCTGGCCTTCGGGCCGAGCTCCGTGGGCCCATGTCGTATCCGGAGCCGGCGCATCACTATCAGGCCCCATATGGCCATGGCTACGCAAGCCCTGCGTACGCCGCTCCGACGTACGCCTCGTCTTCGTCGTCTTACGACCAGCGCGCGTATCAGGCGCCGTACCGCGACCCGACGCCGCGCTTCGAGGAGGTGCGGTCGTCTCCGCCGGGGTATCCACCGCTTGCTGCGGGGTACTCTGAGCCTGAGGGTCATGGTACCTCTTCAGACGACCCACGTAGAACGTCGGGTGACTCCTCATCGACTTAGGCAAGTCTATTGTGTACGCCGCGCCATGCCGGCTGAGGACCGTGAAGGGTCCAATGAAGCGGTGCTTCAGCTTGTTGCTCTCGACCGAGCTAACAGTGTTTAGCGGTAGGTTTCTAGTGTCTAGGAGAACTAAATCCCCAACCTTAAACACGTTCATGTTTCCTCTTCCATGTCGGTCAGAGTACTCCTTCTGTTTGTCTTGGGCTTGCGCCATGGTGTCTCGCACCCTGCTGATTATATTCAGCCTGTCTTCGACAAACGAGGACAGTTGCTTCCGCAAAGCGGCAGGACTGACGTCCGAGACCTGGGAGGAAAGGGTTTTCCGAGCCTCTCCCCCACTTAAGACCGAAGCCTCACCGCTTCCTCGCAAGGTGTACGGCACCTGGGGGTGTCGTAACCCATTAAGGTAAAAGGGCGTAAAGCCCGTCGATGCATGTACCGCATTGTTGAGGGCGAACTCAACCATGGGCAAGCGATCAGCCCAAGAGCGGGGCATCTCCGCACAAATACTGCGGAGCGTGTAACGGGGTTACACGCACAAGTGGCTACAGCCACTTGTAACTCTAACAGACGCGATGCCTGTTAAAGGTTCGAACACTTCCTCGGCCTTGATGTACGTTACATCAAGTGCCACATTCATTTACGATCACCACGACGGGTGGTCCATAGACATTTAGGATTCCTATTGGTTGAAAGCAGCATCTTTTAACCAATGAGCGACATGCATAGCAAAGGAATTCTGCCAACCAGCCGTTGGCAGATTCCCAACTTAGAATATTACATTTAGAGGAAGTCAGAAACATAAAACAAAAATAACAGTTCTCATTTTTACCCAAAAACATTATTTGGATCGTTTATTTAGATTAATCTATACTCGGAGGCCCGAGTATAATTAACTCTAGTTTAAACTAAGCTACGCTTCCTCATACACGAGCGCACACGTGTAAGCTGTTGTAGTGAGCCAAGGTAGGCCCATTACACCTGGTAGCACTTTGTAGTCCGTCCAACGACCGACTAAGTTGAGTTCGTACGTCACCGCACGAACACGGAGCCGAGAACCTTCCCATGGATACCGAAGTGTCTATGGAAAGCTCCACGACGCCTGCAACCCATGTTGCACGCGCTGACTGTCCCCACCTGTCAGACCCAGAGTGGGAAGCCCTCCAACGACTGTCAACAGTCATTGGTGAAGCGGCTGTAGCTACGATGCTGCGTACGCTAACGCCGACAGAGCAACACGGTGTTGCTCTGGGCTTCATCATGAGGGAGCAGCGAGATGCTGCTGCCAATACCGCGGTGTCGTCGGGGACGACACCTCGCCCACAGTCGCTGAAGCTCAATGTGAGCAACTACGTCGGAAGAGAGGGTGAACCTCTCCTCCGTTGGCTTGTCGAACTCGACACTGCCATCGCGGCTCGACGTATCGTCGACCCGTTGTCGAAGATCGCGTTCGCCATGTCATGTCTTGGCGGACGTGCAAGGAGCTGGGCGTATGGACGCCGGCTCTCCGACCCTACGTGCTTCAGCACGTACGAAGGCTTCAAGGAGGAGCTCAGACAGGCGTTTGAGCCCCGCAGAATGAGTTCCGGTCGAGGGCAGAGTTCCTCGACTTGCAGCAGGGTAAGCATGATGTTCATGCTTACGCCCAGAGAGCGCGGTACTTGGTCTCGAACATCGTGACCAACCCGATCGACGAGGCGACTAAGGTCGTCACGTTCATGAAGGGACTGAGAGATGGGCCTGTGAAGACCTATCTCTTCCGTGAGTACCCGAGTACTCTCGAAGCTGCCATCACGCTTGCGATGCAGGAAGAGTTTAGCCTGCGACAGGCTAAACTGCACGCGCATGTACCGAGGCCGCAACCGCGCCCGGTAGTGAGGACGGGAGGTCCAGAACCGATGGACCTCTCGAGCGCTGCCACTGCTGGCCCCCAGTAGCGGCAAGGAAGTAATGTGCGGTGCTACCGATGCGGTAGGATCGGTCACTTTGCTAGAGAGTGCACGGCACCCGTGCACCAGCAAGGTGGCTATCGCGGCGGTGCTGGGCATCGTCGCAGCCAAACAAAAAACGCTGGACGCCAGTAGGCGCGGGGCGCCCTACTGGTAATGCAGTTCCGCGTGTCAACCTAGGACACGCGACACTGAGGACTGCAGCCCCCAGTGAGGATCATTCTCACTGCAAGAAGCACGATGACAAGGCTGATCTTGTCATCCTGAAGGTGAAGTCGATGAGAGCAAGCGGCTCTCGTCGTGCGTTGGTAGATTCTGGCGCGTCGAAGAACTTTGTTCGACTGCGAAGTCTATCAATGCTTGACTTCGAGGATTTAAAGATACCTCGAAGTATGTTGGAAGTACGCTTGGCGACAGGTGTCGTCGTGAAGACCGAGAAGCGCATGGTACGCGTGCGCTTCACGTACATGGGTCGAGTGTTCGTCGAAACCTTTATCGTCCTGGATCTGGACGATAAGTTCGACATGGTATTGGGCATGCCGTGGCTCGCACGGCATGATCCGGTAATCGATTGGGAGAAGCGCACTCTCGTGCGCTTCGGTCGCGACGGTGGAACAGAGAGCGATGGCCCTGTTTCCACCACACACGCACCAGTAGGTGCGCGCGAACCTCTAGTCGAGACAGCGCCTAATGCCGCTGTCCCGGAACGCCCTGGACGCGCACGAGCGCGCGCGCGAGAACAGATAGCGTCGGCGTCGCCGCCGACGGCTAGTGAAGAAAATGTGTTGACTTCGGAAGTCAACACCCGCTTTTCAGCGAATCAAAATAAGTCTCTGGCCTCGAGCGGCGCGGATGGCACAAGCGAGTCACGCGCGTCAGCCGTGGAGGCTGACGCGAACCTGATTGGATCGGTTTTGGCCCGTAATGGGAGCCAAGGTGACGTGACGCCGTCGACTCCGGGAGTCGATGGCTTGGATGAATTCTATTCGTCGGCTCGGGGAGCCGACGCACCCTCCGTAATGGGGGTCTCCGCCAATGGAAGGCGTCGAGGTATTGAAGTCGCGTCGGTTCCGGGAACCGACGCTGCGGCGACATTCCGCGTCGACTCCGGGAGTCGACGCACCCTTTGTAATTAAGGACTCCGCCAATGATAGGCGTCGAGGTGATGATGGCGTGTCGGTTCCGGGAACCGACGCTGCAAGCGGTGCGGACGGTTGCAAACGTCCCGCACCGGAAAAACTGCATGCTGTCGTGCAGCCGGGCTGCACGACGAAGCGCCGCGCGACCAAGCCGGGCTTGAAGTCGCTCGCCCGCGGGAGGTACCCGCCGGCGGAATAAAGAACAACACCCGTCCACGGCTGGGCCTGGACGAGGTCAAGGATTATGCGGAGCCGGGCTCCGCAAGACAAGAAGACGGCGCATGCGAAGGTCGCTGCGCAAGTCTCGGCCCGGGGCCGAGACGCTACAAGAGATGTCTGCCGGGCAGACGAAGGCTGAGAAGCCGAACGTCGAGACGTTGAACGTCTTGACGCGTACCTGTGCTGGGTTCCGGCCCTCGCTAATCCTCCGACGCAAGCGTCAGAGTTGACTTCGCTTCCAGTCATGAGCTGGAAGCGCTTCGCGCGTGACTTGCACGATGGACGCATCGAGCAAATATGCATTCTCTCGGACGTCGAGAGAACGAAGAGCGAGAATGAGGAACTGAGGCAGTTCTTCATGGAGAGCACCACTGAGAGTGAAGACACTCTCAGTGCCAAGACGAAGAAGGAACGCTTTGAAGAGCAGAGCTGGGACTCGCTGAAGGCGAGTCCCTACTACGAGATTCTACGGGAGTATGCGGACGTACTTCCGGAAGAGATCCCTGCGGAGCTTCCGCAGGACAAGGGCATTCAGCACGAGATTGATCTCGTGCCGGGCACGAAATACTGTGTCACGCGGCAGTGGCCACTGCCGCGGGAGCAGGTCAAGGCGATCGACGACTTCTTCGAAAGTCGTCGCAAAGCTGGACAAGTGCGGGAATCGAAATCCCCGCACAGTGCTCCGACGTTCTGTGTCAAGAAGCCACAGGGCGGCTGGCGCATCGTTCATGCGTACAACAAGCTGAACGATGCGACGATACCGGCGCAGACACCGATACCGCGAAAAGATGTTATCATCGATTCGATGGCCAGGAGCACTGTCTACAGTGCTCTTGATCTGCGCGATGGGTTCTATCAGATCCTAATGCGTGAGAGCGATATCCCTCTCACGGCTGTGAGCACGCCGAGTGGCATGCTCTGGGAGTGGCTAGTGATGCCGCAGGGTCTGAAGAACGCCCCTGCGACCTTCAACAGGTGCGTGACGCACTTGTTGCGCTCGGTGCGCGACTTCGCACCGAGCTACTTCGATGACGTGTTCGTCCACAGCCGTGCTGCGG
Organism: Phytophthora melonis; assembly: GCA_024211575.1. Classification (NCBI taxonomy): domain Eukaryota; phylum Oomycota; class Peronosporomycetes; order Peronosporales; family Peronosporaceae; genus Phytophthora; species Phytophthora melonis. The sequence goes on from JAMXKT010000047.1 coordinate 512,871, forward strand.
ACGGGATGAGCGACATTGAGATGCACAAGGTGCATCTCCGGAAGCTGCTTGCGCTTATGCGCAAGCACAAGCTCTATGCGAACCTGAAGAAGTGCATCTTCGGGGCGAGCGAGATACCCGTGCTCAGGTGTCTCGTTGGGAAGAACGGTGTCCGCCCTGACCCTGAAAAGGTCAGAGTGATCAATGAGTGGCCGGCGCCGACGAGTGTCAAGGAACTGCGGCAGTTCCTTGGCGGCCACGTACTTGTGCAAGTACGTGAAGGACTACGCGGGCACGATACGCCCGCTGTCACAGCTCCTGAAGAAGGATGCCGAGTGGAATTGGACTGTTGACTGTCAGCAGGCCTTCGATGCAGTCAAGCAGGGCTTGACTGAGGCGCCGATCTTGGCGGTGGCCGACCAAGATCGCCCATTCCACGTTGTGTGTGACGCATCCGATTTCGCGATCGGATGTGCGTTGATGCAGCACGATCACGAGGGCCGTGATCGTGTCGTCTACTATCAGTCGCGTCAGCTAAAGCCAGCTGAGCGCAATTACCCGGTGCATGACAAGGAGCTCCTTGCCATGAAGTATGCACTTGCGAAGTTCCGAGTGTATCTCCTCGGAAGTAAACCGTTCGTGGTCTATACAGACCACGCGTCGCTTCGGACGGCTGTCAAGTCGCCACACATCTCGCAACGTATGGCGAGATGGCTTTCGTTCTTTGCGGAATACAACTTCCGGGTTGAGTACAAACCCGGAAGGCTCAATGTGGTGGCCGACGCGTTATCGCGTCGACCTGACTACGCTACGAATGAAGTCGACGTCAATGCCATTGACGCCGTGCGATCGAGCACTCCCACGTCGTCGCTCCTCGACGACGTGAAGGCCGCGTACGCGCACGACGCGGACGCGAAGCCCTTGCTGGCCTATGGCTCAGTGCCTTCTGACGAAGCTCGTCAGAAGTTGCCAAGACATCTTCGTGCTCGTGCACACCGTTACCGGGTGCACGAGGGGTTGCTACTCTACAGCGCAGTCAACGACAACGCGGACCGCGTTGTCGTTCCCAATGATCATGACCTGCGACTCAGGATCATGTACGAGTATCATGATGCACCGACTGCGGGGCATCCGGGCCGTGAGAAGACGTATCTTCTTCTCACGAGGGATTTCTACTGGGCCCACCAGTACAAGTGGGTGCGCAAGTACGTCCGTGCTTGCGAGGTGTGTCAACGTGTGAAGCCTGCGCCGTTCGCGCAGGCTCCTTTGCAGTCACTGCCGACTCCGTCGGAGTGTTGGCAGTCCATGTCCTTGGACTTTGTGTTTGGTCTTCCCCCGGATAGCCAGGGGAACACGGGCGTTGTGGTCTTTGTTGACCGCTTCAGCAAGATGGTACATCTTGCTGCAGTACCCGCCGAAGTGACTGCGAAACAGACGGCACGTCTGTTCGTTGACATGGTGTTCAGACACCATGGCATGCCGATGGACATCGTGTCCGATCGAGACCCGCGCTTCACCGCGCACCTGTGGCAAGAAGTGTTCACACTTCTTGGCAGTCAGCTCTCGATGTCGACTGCGGATCATCCGCAGACGGACGGACAGACCGAGCGCGTGAATCGCGTGCTCGTGGATGTACTCAAGAGCTACGCCCACTCGTTCCAACACTGGAGCGAGTGTCTGTCGATGGCGGAGTTCGCCATCAACAACTCGGTGCATGCCTCGACCGGGCATACACCGTTCTACGTGAATGCCTTGAGGCACCCACGCCTCCCGAGCTTACTCGGGATGCTGGCTCCTTCCTTAAATGGGGAGGATCTACGACTGCAACACAGCAGCCGCAGAATGCCGCTGACACCTGCACGGTGTCAGCCGCAACAACGCGAAAGAAGACGAAGACCGCGTCTGTGCAGGGCACAGACGCAACCAAGAAGAAGAAGACCGCGTCTGTGCAGGGCACAGACGCACACAAGCAGAAGAAGAACGTGTCTGTGCGAGGCACAGACACCACATCGACGAACGCAGAGGCCGGGCCTACTGCTGGAAGCGAGCTGAACGAGTTCAGCTCGGACGCAATGAACTTCGTGCAGCGTAGACAAGCCATCATTCGGTTTGTCCAGGACGCTATTGCAGCTTCTGTCGATCGACAGAAGCTGAACGCAGACAATGTTGGCAGGGGCAACACAAATGAATTCAAGAAGGGTTCATTGGTCTTGTTAGCTACTCAAAACCTGCCTAAACATGCAGTTTCCGACTTCGGAGCGAGTAAGCTCGCTCCGCGCTTCATTGGGCCGTTCACAGTGTTGGCACGGCATGGCAACGCTTACACGCTAGACATTCCGTCTAGCATGCGCCTCCACCCGACCTTTTACGTCGGGCGGCTGAAGCCATACCAGCAGCACGAGCCAGCTAGCTCGGCCGACGCGAAGCGGAAGCCGAACCTTTCTCCAGCGCGTCAACGCGCTGGGCTAAGCGCACGACGCGACCCCCAACGTCGACGGAGACGTCCGACGCGGTCTGCGCGGCCTGAGCGACTTGAGCCCTCAGGTTCGCCATCTCTTGCCTCAGAGCAGCGAAGTCACTGCTCTGAAGCCGCTCCACAGCGGCGACTCGGTCTTCGAGAGACGGAGGCCCAAAGTCAACCCCAGGTTGACCATACCCGGGCGTGTTCCCACCACCGCCGCCTCCGATCCGTGACGCCCATGGCTCAACACGTTGGATTGTTGAGCGTATTGTCGACCATAGTATCCCGAAAACGAACCGTCATCCGGTTCGTTATCGTATTCGTTGGAGAGGGTTTCCGCCCCACCAAGATACATGGGAGCCGCGGAACGTCCTGCTGCAGGACGTTCCGGAAATGGTGAGGGCGTACGAAGCCCACCACGCACTGCCGGCGCGAAGGTAGTGCGAGCGCTGTGGTCAGCCCCAGCGCTCGAAGCACCACGCTCGTCGCGTTCCTCACGTGCCATGAACTTGGCACGGAGATCCTTGAGGCTCGCAGGTACACGAGTCGACGTGTACCCGTTCAGGTCGCGGTCGCTCAAGCGCGCCGCGCCCGGAAGACACAACATGCACTGCTGGCCTTCGGGCACAGCGCACGGAACACCAGCATCCACAGAGGATCTGTGGAGCTGCTCCAACCTCCCACGCGTCGAGAACGTCTCGAAGCGCTCACGGGCATGCTTAACCCGCTCGCGGTAAGCTGCCGGATTCTTGTTGAAGTTATCAACAAAGGCATTCCAACTTTGACAAAGTGCCTGCCATTCGGGCACTTTGCTGCGAGAAGAGGTCTTCTTGCTGGAGTAATATCGGAGCTCATGGAAGAGTCCGATATAGTAGTTGCGCCTTTGATCCGTCATCGGATCAAAGTGCTGGCCCTCCGCCACCTCATCGTCCTCGATCGCGCTGCATACGTACAGCGGGATAGTGTTCGGGGGCACCGAGTTGCCCACCCGCGCCGCGATGTCTGCCGCGGACGGCATCCATGGATCACGCGCTGCATGAGCAGCGCGTGGAGAGCTTGAAGGCGCCGCATCGCGCGGCGAGCTCAAGGCTCCAGCAGCAGAGAGCGGAGTCTCCTTTGCGCAACGCGAACGCTTCGTACTCGAAGCGTCCGAATCGTCTTCTTCACGAGGGCGTCTCGACCCGGCGTGCGGGTCGAGACTGTCGCTGTCGATTGACTCCTTGCGCCTGCTGGGGAGGCATCGCCCTCCTCCATGTCCACGTCGTCCTCGCTATAGTCAACGACATCGTTGACTATCGAAGAGCCCTGAAGGACGATCTTCGGCTCGGCCGCGGCCTTAGCAGCGCGAGCGCCCTGCTTCGCCTGCTGCCGCTCGTGGTACTCGGGGACAGAGAGATTCTCTGTCCCAGCGGCGGGCTTCTCCTCGGCGGCGGTCTTCTTCGGCGAGCTCATTGCGGAATGAGCTCGAGTTTTCTTTCTCCCAACGTGAAGAATTGACGAGTGGTCAATTACCTGATTGACGTGCCGTGACCGGCGCGTCTAACCTTAAAGGGGGGATGGTGTAACGGGGTTACACGCACAAGTGGCTACAGCCACTTGTAACTCTAACAGACGCGATGCCTGTTAAAGGTTCGAACACTTCCTCGGCCTTGATGTACGTTACATCAAGTGCCACATTCATTTACGATCACCACGACGGGTGGTCCATAGACATTTAGGATTCCTATTGGTTGAAAGCAGCATCTTTTAACCAATGAGCGACATGCATAGCAAAGGAATTCTGCCAACCAGCCGTTGGCAGATTCCCAACTTAGAATATTACATTTAGAGGAAGTCAGAAACATAAAACAAAAATAACAGTTCTCATTTTTACCCAAAAACATTATTTGGATCGTTTATTTAGATTAATCTATACTCGGAGGCCCGAGTATAATTAACTCTAGTTTAAACTAAGCTACGCTTCCTCATACACGAGCGCACACGTGTAAGCTGTTGTAGTGAGCCAAGGTAGGCCCATTACAGAGCGTGTCCTCGAGCACGCGATTGACGCGCTCCGTCTGGCCGTCCGTCTGCGGATGGTCCGCCGTCGACATTGACAGTCGAGTGCCGAGCAGGCTAAACAGCGTCTGCCAGAACGCAGCGGTGAACCGCGGGTCTCGGTCAGAGACAATGGTCTCGGGCAGACCGTGGTGTCGGAAGACACAGTCCATGAACAGGCGCGCAACCTCGGTGCCAGTGACGGTGTCACGAACTGGAGCAAAGTGAACCATCTTGCTCAGACGGCACACAAAGGCAACAACGCCAGTGTTGCCACGGTCATCGGCCGGAAGCCCGAAGACAAAGTCGAGACTCATCGACTTCCAGCAGTCCACGGGGACAGGCAGGCTCTGCAAAGGAGCCGAGGCGTGCCCAGCAGGCTTCACGCGCTGGCACGTCTCGCACGTCCGGACGTAAGTGGCGACCCACTTGTACATGTGCGGCCACCAGAACGTCTGAGAGACGGATGCGTACGTCTTCTCACGGCCGAGATGGCCACTGGATGGCGCATCGTGCGCCTCCATCAGGATATCGTACTTGAGATCCTCGTCGTTTGGCACGACAATTCGGGAGGATCCTCGGCCCCACTCGATAGTGGAGCAAGCCATCAGCCCACTCATAGCGATGCAGCCTTGCACGCTGGCGGGGCGTGAGCCACTCTGCCTTGGCGTCCGCGCCAGCGGCCAAGAACCGCACAAGAGGCCCAAGATTGGCATCGTCGCGATACGCCAACCGGATGCGATCGTACAGATCCGTCGTGACCCGACTAATGTGAGCAAGCTCGTAGTCGGGTCGGCGCGACAGCGCATCGGCAAGCACGTTAAGTTTGCCCGGCTTGTACTCAACGCGGAAATTGTATTCCGCGAAGAATGACAGCCAGCGCGCCATCCGCTGCGAGAGGTGCGGCGAGTTGACCGCGGTCCGCAAGGACGCGTGGTCTGTATAGACGACAAAGGGCGTCGAGCCCAGGAGGTGCACTCGGAACTTGACAAGAGCGTACTTCATGGCAAGTAGCTCCTTGTCGTGAACTGGGTAGTTCCGCTCGGCTGCCTTGAGCTGCCTGGACTGGAACGAGATGACTCGCTCGCGGCCTTCATCATCGGCCTGCAATAGCGCACAGCCAATTGCGTAGTCGGACGCATCACAGACAACGCTGAAATGCTTCGTCTCGTCCAGCAGGGCCAGGACAAGCGCGCGCTGTAAGCTCGCCTTGATGTCATCAAAGGCATCTTGGTGACGCTGCTCCCAGCACCAGTCGACATCCTTCTTCAGGAGACCGTGCCAATCCGGCATAGCCAGCACTGTACTTGTGCAAGTAGTTGGCAAGGCCCAACCACTGTCGTAGGTCCTTCTGCGACCGAGGTGGCGGCCAAGCCGCGATGGCTTTCACCTTCTCCGGATCCGCCCGGACCCCGGCGCTGCTGACGAAGCAGCCCAGGACCTTGATCTCCTCAGCTGCGAACACGCACTTGTCGATGTTGGCGTACAGCTTGTTCGCCCGCATGACTTCGAACACACGCCGGAGGTGCTGGAGATGCACCTCCATGGCCGTCTGGCCTGCCTCGGCACGGCTGTGGACGAAGATGTCGTCAAAGTACGTCTGTGCGAACGCACGCAAAGGTCGGAACAGTTGTGTGACCAAGCGATTGAACGTTGCCGGGGCGTTGGAAAGCCCCTGAGGCATGACCAGCCACTCCCATAGCATACCGCTTGGTGTACTCACAGCCGTGAGAGGGATGTCGCTCTCGCGCATCAGGATCTGGTAGTATCCGTCCACCAGGTCCAGCGCGCTGTACAGCGTGCAGCCGGCCATGTTGTTGAGCAACACGTCCTTGCGCGGGATCGGTGTCTGCGCAGGCATCGTAGCGCTGTTCAGCTTGTTGTAAGCATGAACCAGACGCCACTTTCCGTTCGGTTTGCGAACACAGAAGGTAGGTGTCGAGTGCGGAGACTTCGACTCCCGCACCATGCCTGCCTTCGCCTTGGCGGCAAAGAAGGCATCAATGACTTCACACTGCTCCCGGGAAAGAGGCCACTGCCTCGTGACACAGTACTTCGTGCCCGGCACGAGGTCGATCTCGTGCCTGATTCCCTGTCTGGCGGGAGTTGGGACGGTGGATCCTTGGACACCACGTCCTCGAACTCTTTCACCAAGGGATACACCGGATCCCGCGGGTTCTTGAGGATCTCAGAACCCATGCGCGACGCGCGCTGCTTCCGGAACTCGTCCAGGACATCCTTGTCCATGACCGAGGACGAGTTCAACTCGGCCGATGTGGACTCCGGCCGGAGGAGAACCAACTCTGCGATCTCCCCGGCCTTCAGCTCGGCCAAGAAGTCCTCCATGGCGAGCTCTTCAAGGTTCAGCAGTTCTGAAACCACGGGCAGAGCTGTAAACTCGACAGCTCCTGCCTTGACCCGACGACCGGTCACGCCGTCGAAGATGTGATAGCATTCTTCGGCGGCTGGAGCCCTGGCTGGGGACTCGGAGTCGCTGGCGACTGGCGTCGTCGGCCACGCGACCAGGCCCGGCTTACGACGTGACCCTCGGGTGTCTTCGTCTTGTGGCGCCGCCTCGGCGACACCACCGACCTTCTTGATCTTCTGCGGAACTATGTTACCCGCCTTGTTCTTGAGCGGAACTTGGTTACCCGCCTTGTTCTTGAGCGGAACTTGGTTACCCGCCTTGCTGGGTGGAACTATGTTACCCACCTCGCCGTGTAGAACTTGGTTACCCACACCAGGAGCGCCTCCAGCGACTCCCGCATCAGTTATGGTCTGAGTGACCCTCAGTGGAACTGTGTTACCCACCTCGGAAGCGCCTGCAGTGCCTTCCTCATCAGTTATGGTCTGAGTGACCTCGCGTGGAACTTGGTTACCCACGCCAGCGCCAGCGGCGCCTTCTCCAGCAGCGTCTGCTACCTGCGGTACTTCGTTACCCGCATGTGGACCTACGTTACCCACCTGGTAGGTGCTGTCCGGCACCTCCACTCTCAGGCCTTGACCGGCCCGGTCGGAGTCGACGTCAGTCTCGACGGACCCCAAGAACTCATTAGACGCTGCTGCGTCCTGGCGGCCCTCGCGGGCACCCCAGCTGCTGCCAGAGGTGGGAACATGACTCACCAAAGCTCTGTCAGAGCGTGGGGACGGCTAGCCCCGATGGCTTTGCCGCGCCAGTCGATCCAAGGCTCGTGCTTCTCAAGCCACGGCATGCCAAGGATCAAGTCGTACTTGTCCATGTCCAGGACCAAGAACGGCTCCGTGCTGTCGAAGTCCTCGAACTTGACAGCGAGGTCCATGTGGACCCGAGGTACTTCTACCACCGTACCGTCGGCCAGTCTTACCGAGACCAGCCCGTTGCCTTTGCTGCCTCGCAGCGCATCGGCGTACTTGTCGCGATTGCGTGCGACAGTCTGGCGGCGTGCAAAGTTCTTTGACGCCCCAGAATCGATCAAGATTCTCAAGGGATGATCGTATCCCGGTACACTCGCGTATACCACAAGCAGCCCACCGCTGCCCTTCTCCGCTTCGAGAGTACACAGACTCTCAGGGGCTAAGTCCCCATGGCGTGCGCCACCCGCACGCCTCTCATGAAGACTTAGTGTTTCCCCAGTAGGGCGCCCCGCCCCTACTGGTGCCCGGCGTTCCCCTGGTTCCTGGGGTGTGGCTTCTGCCAGCGACCCCTAGAGCCAAAGGGCTTCGAAGAGAACTTCTTCTTCAGTCCTCCCGCGGACAGGCACGTTTCATGTGCCCAAGCTTGCCACAGCCGTAGCAGCGAATGTCACTCTGCTCGGCCATGCCCAGATCCATGGGAACCGGCCCGTTGGTCGCTCCATTGCCGGAGTTACCATGAGGCGCACCGCCAGAGGCGGGGTTGCTCTGCCATACCGTGGCGGGGTGCGAGCCTGCTTGTGGCTGTACTCCTCCTGGAGGGCGATCTGAATCGCCTCCTCCATAGTGTTCGCTTGCACACGGAACAGCTGCGTGCGGGCAGGACCGACACGCAGGCCGTCCATGAACACAGTCACCTTGATGTGTTCAGGCAGGGGTTCCCCACCAGGGAGGCAGTGAGCACTCGCATCTCCTGGATGTACTCATGCAGCTCGCGCCTTCCTTGTTTGCAGGCGAGGAAGCGCGAGCGCTGGCGGTACTCGTAGTTCGCCGGGAGGAACGCGGCCCGCAGCTGTTCACACAGCTGGGCCCATGATGCGAAGCATCCAGGCGTCGTCGCTTCGCGCGTGTACGCCCAACTCTTAGCGCGACCATTAAGGTTGGAGAGCGCAAAGGCGACCCGGAGTCGCTCGTCCGAGACAAGAGCCGCGTCCATCGCGAGCTCAACCTCTCGAACCCAGAAGTGGAGGTTCTCTCCTTCCTTCCCTTCGAAGGGGTGAACCTTCAGCCGCAGAGGCTTCGGTTGCACCGGCTTCGGCGCGACCGCGGTGGCCTGCAGCCCCTGAACGTGAGCGATGAGCCCACGTTCGTAGGTGTCAAACGCGTTGATGCGCTCAACCTGCTCAGCCGGCGTCGCCGCCGCTAAGCTGCGCAGGGCATCTGTCCCGAAGATGCCTGCCATCTTCCGAACGGACTCGTACTGTGAGTCGTTCAGATGAGGAAACTCCGTCCGATCCATCTTGGCTCACTCGATGAGGCCACAGAGGATTCAGGTAGTCCAATCTACCCGCGTAGGCGTAAGATTGACTACAAGTGCTACCAAGTGTGACGGGGCACACAGCACTTCTAACAGAGGAAGCTGGAGTATACAAACTCCAAGTGAACAGCCGTTCACGTGTCCCTGGTCTGAAGGGGACGACTTGACTTCAAAAGCGGTAGATCTAAGACTGAATGTATTTATAGGTTGGTACAGATTTGGCCTGCATACAAATCCTCAGTTGCCTATAGTTTGTTCCATACAAAATGTATCTGTTGGCTCTGAGGCCACTTGGTCACTACCCGGGGAGTGACCGATGGCTACATGACTGATGTAGCCATCCCTGGATAGTGACAGGGTCACTATTCCATGTAACCCCGTTACTCTGATGGCCTCCGACACGGTCTGACCAGCTCGAAGTAAGTTCCTCCCTGCAGCATACGTCTCGATCTTAGACATCAGATACCGGGCATCACTGAGGCGCTTCTGACTGTTTCTATTTGGCATGTCCGCGCCTTCCAACAGCCGAAGAGGGGGTAGTCGCTTCTCAGCATTTCCGCAGCGCCACAGCACCCATAGATGAGCGGCGGAGCACTCAGGAAACACAAAGTCAGGGGGGACCCGACGAAACCTCCCAGCCCAAAAGAAGGTAGGCATGGCTGCTCGTTCACTGTCTGCATCCTGCTCGGGGTCTTGTTGTACTTCTGACACGTTTTGATGGTTGACTAGATCGTGGACACCTGCTTCTTCGAGGCACTTCCGTAGCGCGTCATGTAGACCATCGAATGTGACAGTCCCAGCGCCGATTGCTCGTTCTTCCAGCTCATGAATAATATCCTTCACAATTTCGCGACGGGATTCCTCAATCTTTTCGATAGTTGACAGTGTATTGTCTTGTAGTGCTCTCATTTGACCTAAAATGGACACATGAGGTGGAAGACCCGTTGCTTTTAGCTGCGTGTTAGGTCCAGCGTATCCAAACTGCACACGCGAGCTCAAGTTCCCGAGAAGATCAGCATCTTGAAATAAAGCAGTCTCGAAAATAGGGTGACGAGGAGGGAGGTGCGTGCGGATGTGCGGCGTGTGGTACACTAATGATGCGAGACAAAACTCTCCAACAAACAGTAAATGCTCAGGTATTCCTCGGAAAACCATTGTAACGCCGCGTTTCACACATTCATCTTGCTCCACGAAGTGTGGCGGTAGAATTGCAAACTCGTGACTGCCTGATGGAAGCCCAGCAACCGTTCTACCGACATACATATCTCCGGCTGCCTCGTAGCGTAAGTATGTATTCTGAACACCACCAAGCGACCACCCAGCACGCAAATGAACCGCAGTTGACGATGGACAAGCTGTCGACCCGGACGCACAGTAAGTTGCAGCACCTTTGCGCATGGAATGGGTCCCCAAATCGCTAGAATGGACCCTCGGCGTTTCAGCTCTGCAGCAACCCTCTCATCCACTAGCAAACGTTGCAGACACTTACGAAATCGATCATACTGGTCCGACCCAGGAACAGGCGGTTGTCCGTGTCAAAAGAAGTTGTCGCCCAGTACACGGCTAGAGCCAATACTGGACAGATACTCGGCTGTAATGGATTGGCATATACATGCCGCGGGTCTCGCGGACGGTCACCACTCTGGTCATTTTTCATATGAGCAAAGTAAACTCGTAGTGAGTCTCCACGCCACTCAATGTGTGAATGCCTCACACCAAATGCGTTTGCAGAGCGACACATTAAATTCCACGATAAAATCAGGTACGTCCGAGAAAAAATGGCGTCACCTCCTGGTAGCGTAAGTAAATGGTCGCAGAGAAATTCATACAGCTCAAATGACAGTGGGTCCTTCCCCACTTTCACGTTCCCTTCGCCCCGAGCTTGCGTTGTGGCCAATTGCCGCTTCAGCCCTTTGAAGAACCGCCGTAACTCGTCCTCCATGGTTGACCCCATTAAACGGCCGTAGTCTCTGTAGAGATTAAACAGCCCAGCGCGATGGGTGTTCAGAGCCGAGTAGCTGAGCGACGAGCCATCTTGCTTTCGAAGCGTGAGAAGCCACGTTTCAAAAGCTTCTGCGTCCAAAGCGTCAAAGAGAACAGGAGGGTCGTCGTTGCTTCTGGTGAGCAAGGGTTTGATGCGTTGCCGCAGCTGCTTCTCGGAGAGCCCAGCCACATCACCGATACGGCTTGCAAATGCGTCTGGAATCAGGTTTCGATGGCTCAGAAGAAGCCAAGAGATGAAGCGGCAATAGGAGTTGACGTAGGCAGCTCGTGAGCTTGGGGCGACTGTATTATCTCGAATTTGCTCGGCTTGACGCCTCAGTTCAGCGAGTACGCTGGGTTGCGGATGCTCCATCGCAAATCGACTTATGTAGTGGACACGCTGTCCTGCAAAAGAACAAAAGAATGGCTTTGCCGACCCTCCAGCACTAATACTAGGTTTTGTATAGGATTTAAAGCCGGAAAATTTCGACTTGGAAAATACAGGACTTTCGTTCCTGTACTAAGGCGTATACACCTACTGGATGTCCTGTATATTCAGGAGAATGAAAATTATGATACGATTGATGCTTCTTCATTGACAGAGACTGACTAGGTAATTATTCAGACTACATATTAAGTTTACTTTCATAATATGTCATATGTGATGGATAGTTAACGCATGCGTTTGCTAGCTGCATACCTTCCGGTACACTTGCTATCTCAGTATTAATCCCCTGCTGGCGCAGCCGGCGTTTCATCCAACACTATCGCGGCACGCCTTGCCCGCGCGCGCGCATTTGCAGCGTCAAGGCGACGGCGGCGCTGCACCGGCGTTTCATCCAGCACCATCGCGGCAGAAGTAGCATTGCTGATTTCCTCTGCAGGGCTACAGAATGAATTGACTTGGGAAAACGTAAGTTTGGGCCGCCGACGATTAGGCACCGCCTCTCATTGGATAAAAATCAAGCCTTGAGCAAGGGCACTTGAGCCCCTACCACCGCACTTGATACGTGAGTGTTCTGCGTGCTTACGGCTACTAATCGTTGTTATAGATTTATTGATGTAAAGAATGCAGCTGGTGCCTCCTTTTTCAAGGCAGCACAAGTGCTTGAAACGCACGCACAACTAGTGGCGGGTTGAATTGCAGGCCTGGAGGAGACGTGCACAATAAGTTACCGATTTTCAGTCTGCTGTGGAGACGGTGGCTGCAGCATAGTCACAGACGACAGTGTAGATGCCTCCTGCCATACTGGTGATGATGTGGACTGTGGCACCAGGGATTATGCCGCATGTACAGGTAGTTGGGGGAGCGCGTGCCGGTCGCGCCACCACAGACTTAAGTGCAGCTTGCAGATTTATTGGGGGGGGGGCTGTTCGCTGACCAGATAGTTTGGCGGTGTGTTGCCGTGAGCAACTTTAGACTGCTTGCAAGACTTGAAAGGAATGGTGTGTGTCCGCGTGGGCTATGCAGTCTTAGTTAGCTTAAGCTTTGTCGGTCTATGCTTGCACTTGTTTGGCTTTAATTGCATCACCTCATATCCAATGCTGAACAGCGCCACGGCGCTACATGTAATAGCTCCATCACGCATAATTGAGCCTAGCTTTGCTTCGATACCGTTGATTAGATGCCTCATCAATGTCGACCATTCTACCAGAGTTCCCATCATTATTAATGTGAGCAGGACACCAGAAGAAATACTTGTTTATGGAGGGTAGTCACGCCGGCCACCGTGAGTGAACTCGTCGAGGTTGGTTCATTATTAAGGACGATAAATCGCGTGAGCTCCTCCTTGGAGGACTTCGACGTTGCCATTATTTATTTCGTTAATGCGTACTTCTTCCTTGTATGGTTCGAACTACAAGTGTGGCGAATTGCCTAAGCAATAAGCCGATGGAGTTGTAGTGCCTGGGGATCTTCTATTGGAGACTTTCAATGCTGCTTCGCTAGTAGCAATTGCTACTGGCAGTAGCCTACTGCTGCGAGCAATTCACAGATTTTTGGCCAATGAAACTGCTCCTTACTCGTCGGAGGACAGCACCTACGACTTCTCGGACAGATCGGATCCCTGACTCCTATAGTGAACACAAGTCAGTCTGAACAGTCTGTACGGAACGGAAAATAGCAATTCCTGAAAAAGTAAGCCGATCAACTTACGTTTTGGCTGGGAGCGCCACATAAAACTTACGTAAGTGGGAGATTGACGGATCCGGATTGAGAAGATTGACGCCCGGAGACGACACTTACACTTCCATTAAGTATACAGATGACTTGTGCGGGGAAAGATATATAAACAAGATTCTCAGTTAAGTGTATTCAATACAAATATCATAATCAAGCGACACTTTTTTCGAGCACGACACGCACGGCTTCATGCGACACCGAATTAATCCCCTGCCGGCTGCGCCAGCAGCATACCTTACGGCACACTTGCTATCTCAGTATAACTGGCACTTGTGGTCGTGGTCCACTCTTCCACGATTCGTGGAAGAATGGCGAGCTCTCGGGTGTTGGTGATCCGGATCCAGCGCGATACTAGACAGGGACTTTCGGATGGCAACGCCTGTGGTATAGCGGTTCTCCATATATGAGACGGCGGCAAACAAAATGTTACTTATCAACCATTTAGAGTTATCGAGATAATCGACTTTGAAGTTGACCAATCAAATTTCGTACATAACCGGACATCAAAAATTTGAAAGTGAAAAACACTCGTAGAAAGCTAAAAGTACTTGCATTCGTTTGCTTTTAACAAGAGCCTTTCCGATAATGTACGATATGAAAAAAATGACAGGATATTCAAGTCACACTCAGTCAGAACGTGGCGTGATTTGGACACCCCCAAAATGGAGACATATTTTTCAGGTGACGACTACTCCACCAATGTTCAACATTATTGACCACGGAAGGGCTTAAAATGTGCGCAAGACACTGTTCTTTCCGTTAAAGCCACTAAATCGCGATTCGTACTTAGGTTGATAAGTAACATTTCGTTTGACGCGGTCTCATATGTTCAATTAACTAGAAATTATAGAGTCCCTTGGTGCGAAGACGCCACCACCACCACCTTAAAAAGAATCATGCTAAGTTCTTACGACACCAATTCGTACTGAAGAAACCGAACCGCTCGGTCCATACTGCCCTTTGAGGCGCTGGGTAGGGCGTTGGTGCGGTTGAAAACTGTCTAGACGTATCGGTGGTCTAACATGTGAGCCCAACCTTTTTAGGCCCTGACAGCATTGCAATGCTTAATCCATTCCTGAGCTCACTTCAACCCGGTGATTACCACGGCATTTTTCGCTATGAAAATCTGATGGCGTGCCGACTGATCAAAACCTCCGCGCGCACAGTCTTCTTGCTCGTGGACATCTCGCCCAACCAACTTGTTGGTTTCAGTCTCGGTTTCGCAGCTTCTACTGCACGCGTAAAACCGCAAATTTTGTTTCAAAACTCATTGCAATGGCTCATCACTAGCCACTTCACAAACCGTGTACAGAATTCTGCCTGAATAAGGAACGGATATACAGTTAATATCCTCGAATAACTTATATATACGAAGAAACGACGGGACAATATGGGGATGGGCAAGGGTACTGATACAAAACATCCAGATCTTTTTCATCCTTGCAGTAATCGCTTATTTTCGGTGTTTTGCCCGCATTCCCTCCTCTATATTAGTACACCGCTTTATCGCCTGATCTATGCTCGATCAACAATTGATTATGTACGCTTTATCTCAATATATATCAGGCGTTCCTTACTCAGGCAGATTACTGTACATGTATGTATTCCATGATGATGATCAAACACGTGAGCGCAAGCGGATCAAACGAGAGAAGGTGCGTGTAGTCTATCTAACTGTTGAAAGGTCCAAAACATACACATTTTGGGGTCAAAACATACACTGATACATAATACCTTGCGAGCGGAGCGAGCCGATTCCCGCGCGAAGCGCGGTAGGGTCGCACTAAGCGAGCGCAGCGAGCCGATCCCCGCGCGCCAGCGCGGTAGGGTTTGTGCCCCAAGTGTAAGGGTTGTTTGGGTACGCGCGAAGCGCTAGCTGGGTGATAGAATAAATGCCTGTATGTTTTGACCCAAAAATCTGTATGTTTGGGCACCCTCCTCTATCTAACTTTAGTTATCAGCTTTCTCGTACATAGGTACTGTACATGTATAATCTCAGTCGTTTTACTACATGTACATGTACAGCGCCTTACAGTAAGGATTACTGTAGCGCCATCTCCTTTTGGTGGACCCAAGCGGATCAGCTGTGGCCTTGCATTCCTGTGGCTCCCTTCAACTTGGTCACTGCCTCGTCTAAACGCACAAACTTGTGGTCCTTCCCGGTCTCGACTTCAACGGCAACCACGCCATCAACCCACAATCTCCAACTATAGTATCGCCAGTATAGGCAAATTAAAGCCCCCGTAACCTGGACATCTTACGTTTTCAATCAAACAAATTTTGATCCCTCCAATTTCCAGCCGGCAATGACTGCAGCCTCCGTCAAGAGATTTGAACACGAATGCGTAACGCGTGCTCGTTACACCTATTTACCCACTCTGATTGGTTTAAAATACGTCTGTCGTTGGCCACCTCCTTCACTGGCCCACACAATTCGACTGCCTCAAGCCACAACAAGCAGCTGACGATGACAAGCAACCTGTGCCCCCCTGCTCCTGCTGGACCTGTATTACAGACTCCGTCCCGTGGTCGCCTCGATGGAGATCAAGTTCGAAGTGCCTGCACTGCTGTCAACACGAAAAAGGCGTACCGAAGCTATTTAAAGGGCATCTCTACCTGGGTTCGCGCCACTTGCCAGGATGCTGAAGAATTCTTCAGCGAGGACGGCAGTCTTAACCTCGACGTGTTCCTACCTACGCACTTCAAAGCGTTCCTGCTGCATAAAATGAATGCGGGCAGCGTCAAAGTGTCGACACTTGTGGCTACAGAAGCGCGCTAAAGATCTGTACCGCCAAAAGCGACTGCCTGTGCCGACGGAGTACTTAGACGACATGAAAACCTTCTTCAGAGGGCTCAAGCTGCCGGATACCCGCCGTTTCGGGCGCTGCAGCCATCTGACTTCACGAAGGCCAACCGCAAGATGTTCTCGGAATGGACGGTGCTGGTCCGACATATCGTCGCCGGTGTGGAGGCAAGTACAGGGCAAAAATGCAGCGACCAACTTCACAACGTGAAGCCGACGATCTTTACAAACTCGGCATAGCTCATGTGCCGATGAAGCCGCCTACACATGCGGCGAAGCAACGGCCCGAACGAGCGGTAACCACACTGCGACGAATCCGCCAGGCAATCCACGAGTCGGATCCGGATGCGAGGCGTGTGCCATTTCGTCACAGGAAGCGCACTAGAAGCACCAAATAGAGGTTAACAGCATTAACAAGTCGTTAGTCGTGATGACGCAGCACATTAGCTCATTCGATAGATGTTTGTCCGTCTTACCTCGCCGCCGTTCCCGTCGAAGATGCACGGCAATGAGATCTGGCGCCCCGCAGTGTGAGTACTGCCCTGCAGTGATGATAATAATAACCAATCAGAAGACGTTCGTTATGCGTATCACGGCCTAGTTACGGGATCTGGACACAAGTCAATCTCCAACTATAGTATCGCCAGTATAGGCAAATTAAAGCCCCCGTAACCTGGACATCTTACGTTTTCAATCAAACAAATTTTGATCCCTCCAATTTCCAGCCGGCAATGACTGCAGCCTCCGTCAAGAGATTTGAACACGAATGCGTAACGCGTGCTCGTTACACCTATTTACCCACTCTGATTGGTTTAAAATACGTCTGTCGTTGGCCACCTCCTTCACTGGCCCACACAATTCGACTGCCTCAAGCCACAACAAGCAGCTGACGATGACAAGCAACCTGTGCTCCTGCTGGACCTGTATTACAGACTCCGTCCCGTGGTCGCCTCGATGGAGATCAAGTTCGAAGTGCCTGCACTGCTGTCAACACGAAAAAGGCGTACCGAAGCTATTTAAAGGGCATCTCTACCTGGGTTCGCGCCACTTGCCAGGATGCTGAAGAATTCTTCAGCGAGGACGGCAGTCTTAACCTCGACGTGTTCCTACCTACGCACTTCAAAGCGTTCCTGCTGCATAAAATGAATGCGGGCAGCGTCAAAGTGTCGACACTTGTGGCTACAGAAGCGCGCTAAAAGATCTGTACCGCCAAACGCGACTGCCTGTGCCGACGGAGTACTTAGACGACATGAAAACCTTCTTCAGAGGGCTCAAGCTGCCGGATACCCGCCGTTTCGGGCGCTGCAGCCATCTGACTTCACGAAGGCCAACCGCAAGATGTTCTCGGAATGGACGGTGCTGGTCCGACATATCGTCGCCGGTGTGGAGGCAAGTACAGGGCAAAAATGCAGCGACCAACTTCACAACGTGAAGCCGACGATCTTTACCAACTCGGCATAGCTCATGTGCCGATGAAGCCGCCTACACATGCGGCGAAGCAACGGCCCGAACGAGCGGTAACCACACTGCGACGAATCCGCCAGGCAATCCACGAGTCGGATCCGGATGCGAGGCGTGTGCCATTTCGTCACAGGAAGCGCACTAGAAGCACCAAATAGAGGTTAACAGCATTAACAAGTCGTTAGTCGTGATGACGCAGCACATTAGCTCATTCGATAGATGTTTGTCCGTCTTACCTCGCCGCCGTTCCCGTCGAAGATGCACGGCAATGAGATCTGGCGCCCCGCAGTGTGAGTACTGCCCTGCAGTGATGATAATAATAACCAATCAGAAGACGTTCGTTATGCGTATCACGGCCTAGTTACGGGATCTGGACACAAGTCAATCTCCAACTATAGTATCGCCAGTATAGGCAAATTAAAGCCCCCGTAACCTGGACATCTTACGTTTTCAATCAAACAAATTTTGATCCCTCCAATTTCCAGCCGGCAATGACTGCAGCCTCCGTCAAGAGATTTGAACACGAATGCGTAACGCGTGCTCGTTACACCTATTTACCCACTCTGATTGGTTTAAAATACGTCTGTCGTTGGCCACCTCCTTCACTGGCCCACACAATTCGACTGCCTCAAGCCACAACAAGCAGCTGACGATGACAAGCAACCTGTGCCCCCCTGCTCCTGCTGGACCTGTATTACAGACTCCGTCCCGTGGTCGCCTCGATGGAGATCAAGTTCGAAGTGCCTGCACTGCTGTCAACACGAAAAAGGCGTACCGAAGCTATTTAAAGGGCATCTCTACCTGGGTTCGCGCCACTTGCCAGGATGCTGAAGAATTCTTCAGCGAGGACGGCAGTCTTAACCTCGACGTGTTCCTACCTACGCACTTCAAAGCGTTCCTGCTGCATAAAATGAATGCGGGCAGCGTCAAAGTGTCGACACTTGTGGCTACAGAAGCGCGCTAAAGATCTGTACCGCCAAAAGCGACTGCCTGTGCCGACGGAGTACTTAGACGACATGAAAACCTTCTTCAGAGGGCTCAAGCTGCCGGATACCCGCCGTTTCGGGCGCTGCAGCCATCTGACTTCACGAAGGCCAACCGCAAGATGTTCTCGGAATGGACGGTGCTGGTCCGACATATCGTCGCCGGTGTGGAGGCAAGTACAGGGGCAAAAATGCAGCGACCAACTTCACAACGTGAAGCCGACGATCTTTACCAACTCGGCATAGCTCATGTGCCGATGAAGCCGCCTACACATGCGGCGAAGCAACGGCCCGAACGAGCGGTAACCACACTGCGACGAATCCGCCAGGCAATCCACGAGTCGGATCCGGATGCGAGGCGTGTGCCATTTCGTCACAGGAAGCGCACTAGAAGCACCAAATAGAGGTTAACAGCATTAACAAGTCGTTAGTCGTGATGACGCAGCACATTAGCTCATTCGATAGATGTTTGTCCGTCTTACCTCGCCGCCGTTCCCGTCGAAGATGCACGGCAATGAGATCTGGCGCCCCGCAGTGTGAGTACTGCCCTGCAGTGATGATAATAATAACCAATCAGAAGACGTTCGTTATGCGTATCACGGCCTAGTTACGGGATCTGGACACAAGTCAATCTCCAACTATAGTATCGCCAGTATAGGCAAATTAAAGCCCCCGTAACCTGGACATCTTACGTTTTCAATCAAACAAATTTTGATCCTCCAATTTCCAGCCGGCAATGACTGCAGCCTCCGTCAAGAGATTTGAACACGAATGCGTAACGCGTGCTCGTTACACCTATTTACCCACTCTGATTGGTTTAAAATACGTCTGTCGTTGGCCACCTCCTTCACTGGCCCACACAATTCGACTGCCTCAAGCCACAACAAGCAGCTGACGATGACAAGCAACCTGTGCCCCCCTGCTCCTGCTGGACCTGTATTACAGACTCCGTCCCGTGGTCGCCTCGATGGAGATCAAGTTCGAAGTGCCTGCACTGCTGTCAACACGAAAAAGGCGTACCGAAGCTATTTAAAGGGCATCTCTACCTGGGTTCGCGCCACTTGCCAGGATGCTGAAGAATTCTTCAGCGAGGACGGCAGTCTTAACCTCGACGTGTTCCTACCTACGCACTTCAAAGCGTTCCTGCTGCATAAAATGAATGCGGGCAGCGTCAAAGTGTCGACACTTGTGGCTACAGAAGCGCGCTAAAAGATCTGTACCGCCAAAAGCGACTGCCTGTGCCGACGGAGTACTTAGACGACATGAAAACCTTCTTCAGAGGGCTCAAGCTGCCGGATACCCGCCGTTTCGGGCGCTGCAGCCATCTGACTTCACGAAGGCCAACCGCAAGATGTTCTCGGAATGGACGGTGCTGGTCCGACATATCGTCGCCGGTGTGGAGGCAAGTACAGGGCAAAAATGCAGCGACCAACTTCACAACGTGAAGCCGACGATCTTTACCAACTCGGCATAGCTCATGTGCCGATGAAGCCGCCTACACATGCGGCGAAGCAACGGCCCGAACGAGCGGTAACCACACTGCGACGAATCCGCCAGGCAATCCACGAGTCGGATCCGGATGCGAGGCGTGTGCCATTTCGTCACAGGAAGCGCACTAGAAGCACCAAATAGAGGTTAACAGCATTAACAAGTCGTTAGTCGTGATGACGCAGCACATTAGCTCATTCGATAGATGTTTGTCCGTCTTACCTCGCCGCCGTTCCCGTCGAAGATGCACGGCAATGAGATCTGGCGCCCCGCAGTGTGAGTACTGCCCTGCAGTGATGATAATAATAACCAATCAGAAGACGTTCGTTATGCGTATCACGGCCTAGTTACGGGATCTGGACACAAGTCAATCTCCAACTATAGTATCGCCAGTATAGGCACATTAAAGCCCCGTAACCTGGACATCTTACGTTTTCAATCAAACAAATTTTGATCCCTCCAATTTCCAGCCGGCAATGACTGCAGCCTCCGTCAAGAGATTTGAACACGAATGCGTAACGCGTGCTCGTTACACCTATTTACCCACTCTGATTGGTTTAAAATACGTCTGTCGTTGGCCACCTCCTTCACTGGCCCACACAATTCGACTGCCTCAAGCCACAACAAGCAGCTGACGATGACAAGCAACCTGTGCCCCCCTGCTCCTGCTGGACCTGTATTACAGACTCCGTCCCGTGGTCGCCTCGATGGAGATCAAGTTCGAAGTGCCTGCACTGCTGTCAACACGAAAAAGGCGTACCGAAGCTATTTAAAGGGCATCTCTACCTGGGTTCGCGCCACTTGCCAGGATGCTGAAGAATTCTTCAGCGAGGACGGCAGTCTTAACCTCGACGTGTTCCTACCTACGCACTTCAAAGCGTTCCTGCTGCATAAAATGAATGCGGGCAGCGTCAAAGTGTCGACACTTGTGGCTACAGAAGCGCGCTAAAGATCTGTACCGCCAAAAGCGACTGCCTGTGCCGACGGAGTACTTAGACGACATGAAAACCTTCTTCAGAGGGCTCAAGCTGCCGGATACCCGCCGTTTCGGGCGCTGCAGCCATCTGACTTCACGAAGGCCAACCGCAAGATGTTCTCGGAATGGACGGTGCTGGTCCGACATATCGTCGCCGGTGTGGAGGCAAGTACAGGGGCAAAAATGCAGCGACCAACTTCACAACGTGAAGCCGACGATCTTTACCAACTCGGCATAGCTCATGTGCCGATGAAGCCGCCTACACATGCGGCGAAGCAACGGCCCGAACGAGCGGTAACCACACTGCGACGAATCCGCCAGGCAATCCACGAGTCGGATCCGGATGCGAGGCGTGTGCCATTTCGTCACAGGAAGCGCACTAGAAGCACCAAATAGAGGTTAACAGCATTAACAAGTCGTTAGTCGTGATGACGCAGCACATTAGCTCATTCGATAGATGTTTGTCCGTCTTACCTCGCCGCCGTTCCCGTCGAAGATGCACGGCAATGAGATCTGGCGCCCCGCAGTGTGAGTACTGCCCTGCAGTGATGATAATAATAACCAATCAGAAGACGTTCGTTATGCGTATCACGGCCTAGTTACGGGATCTGGACACAAGTCAATCTCCAACTATAGTATCGCCAGTATAGGCAAATTAAAGCCCCGTAACCTGGACATCTTACGTTTTCAATCAAACAAATTTTGATCCCTCCAATTTCCAGCCGGCAATGACTGCAGCCTCCGTCAAGAGATTTGAACACGAATGCGTAACGCGTGCTCGTTACACCTATTTACCCACTCTGATTGGTTTAAAATACGTCTGTCGTTGGCCACCTCCTTCACTGGCCCACACAATTCGACTGCCTCAAGCCACAACAAGCAGCTGACGATGACAAGCAACCTGTGCCCCCCTGCTCCTGCTGGACCTGTATTACAGACTCCGTCCCGTGGTCGCCTCGATGGAGATCAAGTTCGAAGTGCCTGCACTGCTGTCAACACGAAAAAGGCGTACCGAAGCTATTTAAAGGGCATCTCTACCTGGGTTCGCGCCACTTGCCAGGATGCTGAAGAATTCTTCAGCGAGGACGGCAGTCTTAACCTCGACGTGTTCCTACCTACGCACTTCAAAGCGTTCCTGCTGCATAAAATGAATGCGGGCAGCGTCAAAGTGTCGACACTTGTGGCTACAGAAGCGCGCTAAAAGATCTGTACCGCCAAAAGCGACTGCCTGTGCCGACGGAGTACTTAGACGACATGAAAACCTTCTTCAGAGGGCTCAAGCTGCCGGATACCCGCCGTTTCGGGCGCTGCAGCCATCTGACTTCACGAAGGCCAACCGCAAGATGTTCTCGGAATGGACGGTGCTGGTCCGACATATCGTCGCCGGTGTGGAGGCAAGTACAGGGGCAAAAATGCAGCGACCAACTTCACAACGTGAAGCCGACGATCTTTACCAACTCGGCATAGCTCATGTGCCGATGAAGCCGCCTACACATGCGGCGAAGCAACGGCCCGAACGAGCGGTAACCACACTGCGACGAATCCGCCAGGCAATCCACGAGTCGGATCCGGATGCGAGGCGTGTGCCATTTCGTCACAGGAAGCGCACTAGAAGCACCAAATAGAGGTTAACAGCATTAACAAGTCGTTAGTCGTGATGACGCAGCACATTAGCTCATTCGATAGATGTTTGTCCGTCTTACCTCGCCGCCGTTCCCGTCGAAGATGCACGGCAATGAGATCTGGCGCCCCGCAGTGTGAGTACTGCCCTGCAGTGATGATAATAATAACCAATCAGAAGACGTTCGTTATGCGTATCACGGCCTAGTTACGGGATCTGGACACAAGTCAATCTCCAACTATAGTATCGCCAGTATAGGCAAATTAAAGCCCCCGTAACCTGGACATCTTACGTTTTCAATCAAACAAATTTTGATCCCTCCAATTTCCAGCCGGCAATGACTGCAGCCTCCGTCAAGAGATTTGAACACGAATGCGTAACGCGTGCTCGTTACACCTATTTACCCACTCTGATTGGTTTAAAATACGTCTGTCGTTGGCCACCTCCTTCACTGGCCCACACAATTCGACTGCCTCAAGCCACAACAAGCAGCTGACGATGACAAGCAACCTGTGCCCCCCTGCTCCTGCTGGACCTGTATTACAGACTCCGTCCCGTGGTCGCCTCGATGGAGATCAAGTTCGAAGTGCCTGCACTGCTGTCAACACGAAAAAGGCGTACCGAAGCTATTTAAAGGGCATCTCTACCTGGGTTCGCGCCACTTGCCAGGATGCTGAAGAATTCTTCAGCGAGGACGGCAGTCTTAACCTCGACGTGTTCCTACCTACGCACTTCAAAGCGTTCCTGCTGCATAAAATGAATGCGGGCAGCGTCAAAGTGTCGACACTTGTGGCTACAGAAGCGCGCTAAAGATCTGTACCGCCAAAAGCGACTGCCTGTGCCGACGGAGTACTTAGACGACATGAAAACCTTCTTCAGAGGGCTCAAGCTGCCGGATACCCGCCGTTTCGTGCGCTGCAGCCATCTGACTTCACGAAGGCCAACCGCAAGATGTTCTCGGAATGGACGGTGCTGGTCCGACATATCGTCGCCGGTGTGGAGGCAAGTACAGGGGCAAAAATGCAGCGACCAACTTCACAACGTGAAGCCGACGATCTTTACCAACTCGGCATAGCTCATGTGCCGATGAAGCCGCCTACACATGCGGCGAAGCAACGGCCCGAACGAGCGGTAACCACACTGCGACGAATCCGCCAGGCAATCCACGAGTCGGATCCGGATGCGAGGCGTGTGCCATTTCGTCACAGGAAGCGCACTAGAAGCACCAAATAGAGGTTAACAGCATTAACAAGTCGTTAGTCGTGATGACGCAGCACATTAGCTCATTCGATAGATGTTTGTCCGTCTTACCTCGCCGCCGTTCCCGTCGAAGATGCACGGCAATGAGATCTGGCGCCCCGCAGTGTGAGTACTGCCCTGCAGTGATGATAATAATAACCAATCAGAAGACGTTCGTTATGCGTATCACGGCCTAGTTACGGGATCTGGACACAAGTCAATCTCCAACTATAGTATCGCCAGTATAGGCAAATTAAAGCCCCCGTAACCTGGACATCTTACGTTTTCAATCAAACAAATTTTGATCCCTCCAATTTCCAGCCGGCAATGACTGCAGCCTCCGTCAAGAGATTTGAACACGAATGCGTAACGCGTGCTCGTTACACCTATTTACCCACTCTGATTGGTTTTAAAATACGTCTGTCGTTGGCCACCTCCTTCACTGGCCCACACAATTCGACTGCCTCAAGCCACAACAAGCAGCTGACGATGACAAGCAACCTGTGCCCCCCTGCTCCTGCTGGACCTGTATTACAGACTCCGTCCCGTGGTCGCCTCGATGGAGATCAAGTTCGAAGTGCCTGCACTGCTGTCAACACGAAAAAGGCGTACCGAAGCTATTTAAAGGGCATCTCTACCTGGGTTCGCGCCACTTGCCAGGATGCTGAAGAATTCTTCAGCGAGGACGGCAGTCTTAACCTCGACGTGTTCCTACCTACGCACTTCAAAGCGTTCCTGCTGCATAAAATGAATGCGGGCAGCGTCAAAGTGTCGACACTTGTGGCTACAGAAGCGCGCTAAAAGATCTGTACCGCCAAAAGCGACTGCCTGTGCCGACGGAGTACTTAGACGACATGAAAACCTTCTTCAGAGGGCTCAAGCTGCCGGATACCCGCCGTTTCGGGCGCTGCAGCCATCTGACTTCACGAAGGCCAACCGCAAGATGTTCTCGGAATGGACGGTGCTGGTCCGACATATCGTCGCCGGTGTGGAGGCAAGTACAGGGGCAAAATGCAGCGACCAACTTCACAACGTGAAGCCGACGATCTTTACCAACTCGGCATAGCTCATGTGCCGATGAAGCCGCCTACACATGCGGCGAAGCAACGGACCGAACGAGCGGTAACCACACTGCGACGAATCCGCCAGGCAATCCACGAGTCGGATCCGGATGCGAGGCGTGTGCCATTTCGTCACAGGAAGCGCACTAGAAACACCAAATAGAGGTTAACAGCATTAACAAGTCGTTAGTCGTGATGACGCAGCACATTAGCTCATTCGATAGATGTTTGTCCGTCTTACCTCGCCGCCGTTCCCGTCGAAGATGCACGGCAATGAGATCTGGCGCCCCGCAGTGTGAGTACTGCCCTGCAGTGATGATAATAATAACCAATCAGAAGACGTTCGTTATGCGTATCACGGCCTAGTTACGGGATCTGGACACAAGTCAATCTCCAACTATAGTATCGCCAGTATAGGCAAATTAAAGCCCCCGTAACCTGGACATCTTACGTTTTCAATCAAACAAATTTTGATCCCTCCAATTTCCAGCCGGCAATGACTGCAGCCTCCGTCAAGAGATTTGAACACGAATGCGTAACGCGTGCTCGTTACACCTATTTACCCACTCTGATTGGTTTAAAATACGTCTGTCGTTGGCCACCTCCTTCACTGGCCCACACAATTCGACTGCCTCAAGCCACAACAAGCAGCTGACGATGACAAGCAACCTGTGCCCCCCTGCTCCTGCTGGACCTGTATTACAGACTCCGTCCCGTGGTCGCCTCGATGGAGATCAAGTTCGAAGTGCCTGCACTGCTGTCAACACGAAAAAGGCGTACCGAAGCTATTTAAAGGGCATCTCTACCTGGGTTCGCGCCACTTGCCAGGATGCTGAAGAATTCTTCAGCGAGGACGGCAGTCTTAACCTCGACGTGTTCCTACCTACGCACTTCAAAGCGTTCCTGCTGCATAAAATGAATGCGGGCAGCGTCAAAGTGTCGACACTTGTGGCTACAGAAGCGCGCTAAAAGATCTGTACCGCCAAAAGCGACTGCCTGTGCCGACGGAGTACTTAGACGACATGAAAACCTTCTTCAGAGGGCTCAAGCTGCCGGATACCCGCCGTTTCGGGCGCTGCAGCCATCTGACTTCACGAAGGCCAACCGCAAGATGTTCTCGGAATGGACGGTGCTGGTCCGACATATCGTCGCCGGTGTGGAGGCAAGTACAGGGCAAAATGCAGCGACCAACTTCACAACGTGAAGCCGACGATCTTTACCAACTCGGCATAGCTCATGTGCCGATGAAGCCGCCTACACATGCGGCGAAGCAACGGCCCGAACGAGCGGTAACCACACTGCGACGAATCCGCCAGGCAATCCACGAGTCGGATCCGGATGCGAGGCGTGTGCCATTTCGTCACAGGAAGCGCACTAGAAGCACCAAATAGAGGTTAACAGCATTAACAAGTCGTTAGTCGTGATGACGCAGCACATTAGCTCATTCGATAGATGTTTGTCCGTCTTACCTCGCCGCCGTTCCCGTCGAAGATGCACGGCAATGAGATCTGGCGCCCCGCAGTGTGAGTACTGCCCTGCAGTGATGATAATAATAACCAATCAGAAGACGTTCGTTATGCGTATCACGGCCTAGTTACGGGATCTGGACACAAGTCAATCTCCAACTATAGTATCGCCAGTATAGGCAAATTAAAGCCCCCGTAACCTGGACATCTTACGTTTTCAATCAAACAAATTTTGATCCCTCCAATTTCCAGCCGGCAATGACTGCAGCCTCCGTCAAGAGATTTGAACACGAATGCGTAACGCGTGCTCGTTACACCTATTTACCCACTCTGATTGGTTTAAAATACGTCTGTCGTTGGCCACCTCCTTCACTGGCCCACACAATTCGACTGCCTCAAGCCACAACAAGCAGCTGACGATGACAAGCAACCTGTGCCCCCCTGCTCCTGCTGGACCTGTATTACAGACTCCGTCCCGTGGTCGCCTCGATGGAGATCAAGTTCGAAGTGCCTGCACTGCTGTCAACACGAAAAAGGCGTACCGAAGCTATTTAAAGGGCATCTCTACCTGGGTTCGCGCCACTTGCCAGGATGCTGAAGAATTCTTCAGCGAGGACGGCAGTCTTAACCTCGACGTGTTCCTACCTACGCACTTCAAAGCGTTCCTGCTGCATAAAATGAATGCGGGCAGCGTCAAAGTGTCGACACTTGTGGCTACAGAAGCGCGCTAAAAGATCTGTACCGCCAAAAGCGACTGCCTGTGCCGACGGAGTACTTAGACGACATGAAAACCTTCTTCAGAGGGCTCAAGCTGCCGGATACCCGCCGTTTCGGGCGCTGCAGCCATCTGACTTCACGAAGGCCAACCGCAAGATGTTCTCGGAATGGACGGTGCTGGTCCGACATATCGTCGCCGGTGTGGAGGCAAGTACAGGGGCAAAATGCAGCGACCAACTTCACAACGTGAAGCCGACGATCTTTACCAACTCGGCATAGCTCATGTGCCGATGAAGCCGCCTACACATGCGGCGAAGCAACGGCCCGAACGAGCGGTAACCACACTGCGACGAATCCGCCAGGCAATCCACGAGTCGGATCCGGATGCGAGGCGTGTGCCATTTCGTCACAGGAAGCGCACTAGAAGCACCAAATAGAGGTTAACAGCATTAACAAGTCGTTAGTCGTGATGACGCAGCACATTAGCTCATTCGATAGATGTTTGTCCGTCTTACCTCGCCGCCGTTCCCGTCGAAGATGCACGGCAATGAGATCTGGCGCCCCGCAGTGTGAGTACTGCCCTGCAGTGATGATAATAATAACCAATCAGAAGACGTTCGTTATGCGTATCACGGCCTAGTTACGGGATCTGGACACAAGTCATTGGTTGCAGGCAGGGATTGCCAGTAACACTCGATCGTAGTAGAACATAGTAAAATAGTACTATTACTGGTACTATAGTATCCAGTATTTTTCACAAAAACTCAGATACTGTTACTGCTATATACAGTAAGTGATGCATAGCTCTATCCAGTACTATTTTGTACTACACCATAAATAGAGCTGATTCTGCACGAAACCCCAGACAAATATCTAATTTCATGGTACATTTGTATCATAAGGTAACTTTGCAGTCGCATTTATTTGTATGTTGCAGTCCTCAGCATCTATACTTATATTCATCTTGTCACAATTTGGACATGTATGTAAAAACTGACGGGTTTTAGCTAATTTGAGCTAACTGTGATGTTTCTGGTGTACTATTTTTGTATAGGAAACAACCAGTAAAAAATAGCACTATAGTACTACTACTACAGTAGTTGAGGTGGACTTAAGAGCGAATGCGCGAGTGTTAGTATATTTCGTATCATACTGGTGGTCTACTATAGTATTCCAGAAGAAAATCCTCTTACTGGCAATCCCTGGTTGCAGGCCTAGCGCGAGCTCCACACATACGACAAAATGTAGAACTTGACGCCTCGAGGAGGTTCGTGCCATCGACCTTCACAAAGGGAGAACATTTCACAGCCAGCCATTTTTTTTATTTTCAAAACTCATTGCTATAAGATCATAGCTACTCATACCTAGGGTTCGACCACAACCTTTTAAATCTGCACATTGCCGCTGAAGACGGCGTCCTCGGCGTTCTTGCTGATGTAGACCGGACGCTCGCCCTTGGCCAGCTCCCAGCTCGTGGTGTTCACGTTGTAGAAGCTCAGCTGCTTCTCGCGGATGCCGATGCTCACGGTCGTGCTGGCGCCGGCCTCCAGCTCCACGTTCGCGAAGCCCACCAGCGCGATGGCGGCGAACTGCGCGTCCGGGTACGTCGTCGCGGCGTCGACCGGGGTCCAATGTACACCTGCGGCACCTCGACGCCCTTGATGCTGCCAGTGTTGGTCACCGTGAAGGACACGCTGAAGACGGCGTCCGCGTCGTCCGGGCTGCATGACAACTCGTAGTTGAGCCCACTGGAGCTCTGCTGCTGCTGCTGCGAGGGGCCCGACGCCGCGAAGTTGGGGTTGCTGTACTCGAACGACGTGTAGCTCAGGCCGTAGCCGAACGGGAACAGCACGCTCGTGTTCGTGTGCGCGTACCAGCGGTAGCCGTTGTTGAGGCCCTCGCTGAAGGTCGCGTTGCCGCTCTCCGTGGCCACGCGCTCCGGGTAGTCCGGGTTGCGCGTCACGGTCGAGTCCAGGCTCGCCGGGTACGTCACGGGCAGGCGGCCCTGCGGCACGCTGTTGCCCAGCAGCAAGTCGGCCGTGGCCCAGCCGCCCTCCTGGTTCGGGTACAGCATCTCCAGCACGGCGGCCACGTCATCCAGCCACGGCATGAGCACGGGCTCCGCGTTGTTCAGCACCACGACGGTGTTGGGGTTCGCGGCCGCCACCTTGATCACCAGCTCGTCCAGGCCGTCGTCCAGCGTCAGCCCCGTCTCGGCGGGGCTGTTGGCGAACGCGAACACGATGGGCGTGTCCACCTCCGTGGCGACGTCCACGGCCAGCTGGATGTTGGCCGAGCGCTGCGTGGGGTCACCCAGCTCAGACGCACGGACGTCGGCTCGTCGATGAGGCCCACGATGTACGCCTCCAGGTCGTGCCAGCCTTCGTCCAGGTACACGTACGACTTGATGTTATCCCAGTTGTCGCGCGTGGCGATCGAGTTGCTCCAGGGCTTGACGCCTCCGTCGCCGTACAGTCGGTAGCCCTCGCCCACCTCCGTGCCGTTGATGCTGAACGTGCCGATGGCGAAGATGGAGCCGTAGTCCGGGTTCGTGTGGTTTGTTGAAGCGACGAAGCCCTGTGAAGGTGCTTGCTGGCAGTAGATGTGTAGGCTTCTGCCGGACGGACATTGGCTGAGTCGTTAGCTAGACTAAATGACTGTAATGTACCTCACCAAAAACTAACTGTGAAGGTGCTTGGGTTGCGAGTACGCGGAACGATGTATATTCACGAATGAAGCTTCCTGTCGATCGCTTCTCATCTGTCCAGCCTGCATACTGACATCGTGTCACCCGGTCGTCATAGCAATCTACCCTCAATGGATACATTCATCCACTGTACGTGCAGGTACTTCGACGCCTTTGCAACTTGACCTCTGCTGATGCTCCAACACGCCTCCTTCAAGTTGTATGGCGGCATCTCGAAGCATCGGTGTCAGGTTGAATTGAGCGCACAGCTTTTCGAACTGCGGCCTTGGGAGCGCCTTCGTGAGTGTATCTGCTGGCATTTCGGTGGTCGGGCAGTGTTGAAGCTTGACGTCACCAGCTTTCCACGAGTCTTGGAGGCTGTGATATTTGACATCGATTGTCTTCTGGCAACCGGACGTCTTGCCGTTTTGCACTCGTTGTATCACTGGCATGTTGTCGATGTGGATCGTCACTGTAGGTGGACGTTCACTACCAATGATCTCGGCGAGCAGACTTTTGCTCCAGAGTGCTTCTTCGACGACGGCGTCTGCGGCTACTAGTTCCGCGGCAGTGCTCGACTTGGTGACGAGTGACTGCTTCTTGCTTCCCCAATGCACCGGTGACCCGAAGACCTTCACTAGCGTGCCCGAGATGCTCTTCCTGTCCATCGGATCATTCGCCCAGTCGGCATCGGAGTACGCCTCGATAGCACTTTGATCAGGTTTGAACACCAGCGTCCTCTCTGCTGTACCTCGTAGGTATTGGAGGATGCGGATCACTTTTGTCCAGTGCTGTTGCCGGGGGTCGGAGCACATTTGTGCTGCCTGGTTCACTGCAAACGCGATATCCAGCCTCGTCATGCGACTGATGTATAGCAGGACGCCCACTGCCTCACGATAAGGTGTCTGCTTCATCAGCCGAAGCTCGTCCGCCGTTGCTGCTGCAGCAGCCTTCTCGAAACGTGTGCCAGCGGCTATTGGCAAGTGTGAGGGCACGCAACCGTCAAGTTTAAAACGGTGAAGAGTTTCCTGTATCAAGGCATGTTGACCAAGATGCACACTGCCGTCGCTCTGCTGTGTCACTTCCATTCCGAGGAACTTGCTCGGTGATCCGAGGTCTTTCACGCTGTATCGGGCCTCGAGGGCCTTCATCACGCGAGTCATTTCCGCCTCGTCCTCGTATGCTATGAGAATATCATCCACATAGAGGACTAGGATGCACAACGAGTTGCCGTGCTTGCTCACATAGACACAGGAATCGGCGCGCGTTGGAGAGAGCTCGATGGACTTCAGGAACGTGTCGATCTCCCGATGCCACTCCGCACCCGCTTGCCGTAGACCGTATAACGCCTTGTTGAGCTTCCACACCCAAGTTTCTTTTCCTGGACGTTCAAATCCTTTCACCTGCTTGAGGTAGACCGTGTCGTTTAGCTTCGCTTTCACATAGGCGCTTGGTACGTCCGCTTGGCGCATTTTCAGACCTCGAGCTGCAACAATCGCGAACACTATGCGTATTGCTGTTAGTGAAGCGACTGGAGCATACACTTCAACCTCTCTCAGGAATCGCTGAAGATCTCCGCGTGCGCAGATCCGGGCTTTGTATATCAGCTCCATGTCGATCCCTTGCTTTAACCGAAGTTGAACCGTGTTGTCGAGTGCTGTCTCTCCTTCCGGAAGAGGCATCAGTGTGCCAGTGTTGTTAGCCTCCAGCGCTTCCATCTCACGCACAATTGCCTTCCGCCAGTACGGCCACTCCTTGCTGCGCTTTGCTTCTGGGACGTTGTACGGTTCTCGCACTGCTTCGGAGACAGCAACCAAACCTGTACCAAATCGGCGCGATGAAATCCGCTCAGATCGCCTCCTCGTCTCGAGAACACCGTTGATTTCTGCGACTGCATCAGTGTCGAGGTGGTCAGTTCGCACGCTCTCAGGTGGTGAGGACGCATTTGCAGGTGCATCTACACGTGATTTCTTGTCCGCGCTGTTGTAGGGTCGGACTCAGGCGCTCGGGGAAGAAACTTAAAGTCCCGTGTACGCCATACTCGAGGGGTTGGGTGCCTTGAGTAGGCAAATATACCGCTGCGATCGGGCTGATTTCCAATGTAAGACGCGATTATCTCCCTTGGTGTAAAACGCAGAGCCTTCCGCCGCTCCTTAGCAGGCACATGGACGACCACAGGATCTCCAAAAGCTCGCACTGAAGTGACGACTGGCTTGCTGCCAAAGATGTGCTCGTGCGGCGTGACTCGACTTGATCGTACGCTAGCAACTCGGTTGTGTACGAAGACCGCATGCCTGATGGCGTACTCCCACAACGAATGAGGTAGACCACTGTCAATGAGCATCGTCGTCGCCATATCGCAGATGGTTCTGTTCGCTCTTTCCGCAACGCCGTTTTCAAATGGAGAGTCAGCGTTAGTTGACAAAATCTCTATCCCCCGATCAGTGCACGTCTTCCGAAACTTGGTGTCGATGAATTCTCCACCGCCATCGGAACGCAACAACTTCAGCTCCTTGTCGTCAACCTGATGCTGGCGCTCGAGTGTGTTGAAGAACACTGCAATCCTGTCTGCCGCATCGCTCTTTCGCCGAAGGACGTAGCACCAATGATAGTTTCTCCAGCTGACCAACATCATGTACTTGTTGCCATGTATCGACTTGTCAAAGGGTCCACACAAATCTGTGTGACAGACTGTATCAGGGTCCGTGCTGCCGTTCGTCCTGTGCTGCTTCACGGGCAGCCGTGTCATCTTGCCCTGGAGACACGCAGCGCACTGCTTTGATGAGTTACCCGTGATGATCAGGCCTTGAACCGTACCGACCCGTGCCATGCGCTTGATAGTTCGCTTGCTTACGTGGCCCAGGCACCGATGCCAGTTCTCCAGCGTGTCGCCCACTGTGACCGACAGGTATGAGGATGCTCCCGTGGCATGCTGATCCTTGATCACAGGAAACACTCCATGCTCCTCTCTTGCCGTTAGCACGACCTTGCCAGAACTGCGCTCGCGCACAGTGCACATGCCGTTGGAGATGTGAACAGACATGCCCTCCGCATCTAATTGGCTGGCCGAAATCAAGGTCCTCGGGGCGTCGGGCACGTAGTACACTCCATGGAGCCGAAGCGACCCCTGGCTTGAGGTACCATCCGCATGGCACACTTTCGTCGGAACAACGAGCGATCCAGCTAAGTTCGTGCGCACCTTGGAACCATTTGCCACAGTGATCTCCAACGCCGTTGCTTGATGCACATCGCTCAGTTCATCTCGTGCAGGCGTCAAATGGTGCGATGCACCCGAGTCCACTAGTGATTGAGTAGCTTCCGCCTCGTTGCTTGTGCTTGAGAGTGAATGTACCCCTCCTGTGGTATCGTCCTCGATAGTTGCGCCCACGGCCACAACCGCTTGGCCTTTAGTCGGTTGGCGTGTGGCAGCTGTGGCTGCGGCACTGGCAAGTCACGCAGAGGGCTCGCCTTCTGCTTCGCCCTTGGCTTCTGCTTGGTGTTGATTTCCTTCGTATCGCTCGGGATGGCGGCGATGGTACTTGGCGTCATGACCGCGGCTGTTCCGTCCGAGCTCCTTGCAAATACTGCACGTGTAGTTCTCAATGCGGTATTCTGTGCTACGCACTGCGCGACCAATGTTGCGACGTCCGCCACGCTGCTTGCGCTCGATCACCTTCGGGTTGTTGTCCGCCGAATCAGCTGCCAAGCTGGCGCTCGCGGGTGTGATTTTCTGCCGCTTCGGCACCCAGTCTCTTGACAACCCCGGTGCTCCTCTGCGCTTACTGTTCACCCGATAAGTGTCGATGGCACCGTCAGAATCGGAGAGTTTGGTGAGGTGCTTGATAGCAAGTTCCAGCTCTCGCCTGGGGTCAGAGGCTTCCACATCGATGGCGTGCTCCAGCGATTCTTGCTTTGCTGGGTAGGCCCTCTCACAGAAGGTTTGTAGAATGATACGAGCGTTGTGCGGTGCATTGGCACCGTCTTGCAGGAGACTGGCCATGCGCTTGAGGCGGTTGGCGAATTGCTCGTAGGTCTCCACCCCTTTTCTTGCTGACGTTGCAAATCTCAGTCATCACCTGCTTGTCGGTCCTCTTCGTGCGAAATCGCCTGACCATTGCCTCGCCCGCCTCCTCAAACGTCATATCAATGAGGCGGGGGCGAACCTCATCGTACCAGTCCTCGGCCATGCCTCCAAGGTAGTTGCCGAGTATGGATACCTTGACCCTGTCTGGCCACTCACACGACCCGGTGTACATGTAGGCGTCGTTCACCTGCCGTGAAAACTTACGCCACCAGCGGCCCACTCCGGCGTCTATGCCATCCACCTTCTCGCCACTGAACGTGTTCATTACAATGTTTTTGCACGAGACGCGTAGATGTTGGTGGTGTTTGGCTTTGGCTCGGTGCTTGGAAACGGGTTCTAGGGCGTCGCTGTCAGTACTGCGAGGTGCATCGGGTGCATCAGGCATTTCAGAGTCGTTGTCGTCTTCACTGGAGCTGCTACTTGGTGATGAAGGGCTGCTCAGTTGCGCGTCTTCAGTCTGGTTAGGCGAGTCATGACCTGGGACATCCCTACTAGGTACGACACCTGGACTCCCACTAAGTGCGACTCCGACCATCACTTGATCTTGATTGCTTGGCGAGCTGTGGGGTGACTTCGCGACTGGGCTTGTTTTCTGCAACGGCACCTTGTTCGCGATGGAGCTCCCTGGAGTCACCAGCGAGACACCTCCCGGTGTTGTCCAGGCGACACGATCAGCTTCAGCTTTCCGGCCTTCGCCTTAGGCTTCTCTCGAATCTCCGTCGAACTCTTTGCCATTGTGTCTAGCAAGACTCTTAATCTGTTGAAGCGACGAAGCCCTGTGAAGGTGCTTGGGTTGCGAGTACGCGGAACGATGTATATTCACGAATGAAGCTTCCTGTTGATCGCTTCTCATCTGTCCAGCCTGCATACTGACATCGTGTCACCCGGTCGTCATAGCAATCTACCCTCAATGGATACATTCATCCACTGTACGTGCAGGTACTTCGACGCCTTTGCAACTTGACCTCTGCTGATGCTCCAACATGGTTCTCCCACTTGGGGATGGCGCGCGCGAACGAGAAGGTGTAGTAGCCCGCCGTCTCCGCGTGCACTTGTCCTTGCCACGTGTAGGACGCGTTCTTGGCCAGCGCAGAGGAGCCCGTGAAGTAGACGATCTCGTCGTTCGAGCTGCCGCCCAAAGTGTCGTTGCGGCTCAGACCCGGGTTGCCCTGCAGGTTGCGCAGGTGCGTGGACGGGATGATGGAGCCCTCCTGGTCCACGCCCACGGCGCTGGCGACGTCCTCGCCCAGACGCGACTTGAGCGCCTCGAGCGTCGACACCTGGCGCTCCGAGATGCCGTACGCGCGCTCGGCGAAGTTGGTGCCGTGCGTGTACTGGACGCCGTTGGGGCCGATGACGGCGATGGACGCGCCGGCCTTGAGCGGCAGCGTGTCGTTGTCGTTCTTGAGCAGGACGCCCGACTTGACGGCGATGTCGTACGAGATCTTGGCGTGGTCCTCCACGACGTCCTGCGGCAGCGGCGACGAGTCCTCGGTGGTGGTGCCCAGCAGCCCGAACTCGTCGTACTTGGCCAGGATGTGGCCCACGGCGCGGTTCAGGTACGACTCGCTCAGGTTCTGCGAGACGTAGATGTAGTCGTAGAGCGCGTCGTAGTACGAGCCCGTGGGCATCTCCAGGTCCATGCCGGCGATGAGGCTCTCGGCCGTCGAGTGCGTGGCGCCCCAGTCGCTCATGACGATGGCCGAGCTGTTGTAGTCGTCGCGCATCGTGTTGAACAGCGGCTCGTACTGGCACGCGGGGATGCCGTTCACCTGCGCGTACGAGCACATGAGCGTGGCGGCGTTACCCTCTTGCAGGAGCGTGCCCGGAGCGACCCAGTACAGCTCCTGCAGCGTCTGCAGGTCCACAATACTGTTGGTATCACCCGCACTAGCACCGGTGGAAGACGGCCCGATCTGCTTGGCGTTGGCCATGGAGCCCTGGCCCTGTAGACCCTTGACGCCCTGCACGCCGAGCCGAGCGTTGAGGAACGGGTCCTCGCTGTACGACTGCCAGAAGTTGCCCGTCACGGGGTCGCGCAGGATGTTGACGCGGGGCGAGAGCGCCACGGCCAAGTTGAAGAGCTTGGCCTCCTTGCCCGTGATGACGCCGTGCTGGTACGCTGCGTTGAGCGACCAGGTGGCCGCGACGTTGAGCTGCGTCGGGGACCCCGTAGCGTTCTGGACGATGTTGATGCCGGCCTCGCCGTCCGTGAGTCGGACGGCGGGGATGCCCTGCGACGTGATCGGCACGCTGTAGCCGGCCTGCTGCTGGTTGCCGTCCTCGTCGACGGCGCCGTGCACGAGGGAGACCTTCTCCTCGGCGGTCAGAGCCTGGACGATGGCGTCGACCTTGTCGTTGCCCGTGCGCCAGGAGACGGTGGCGAGCGGGTCGCCGGCGCGCGCGAGCTGCGTGCAGAGGGCGAGTGCGATGCCCCACGTGACGGAGACCATGGCGACGTATCCACCCGAGATCCGAGTGAAGCGTGGGTTGGTTGTTTGGCCCCAAGTAAGTTTGCGAATGTTTTGGTGCTGTTTTGCACGTCCATGCAGCAGATTTGTCTAAGTGTTATTTGCCATGAAGGTCAAGTATACTTGAAGTTGCCTTTTCGGGCCGTTTTATGGATATGTTGAAGTGAGTCAAGGCAAAAGTAAAGCAAAGTAAAGCATAACCTGTTGAGTTTGAAGCATGTTTATGCCGTGCGCGGTTAGTCAAACAAAAAGACCAAGCAGCAACTGCAGTTGCTGCTCCACTGGAACTGCGCCGGTCCATGGACTTGATTTACTTCCGTGCCTGCTGTGTGGCTTGTGGGCGAGTGAAGAACGGCAACCACACATCTAGGAACTGGTGATCAGGGCAGAGCTGCAGGGCTATCAGCTCGTCCCGTCGAAGGAAACGGATCAAATGGACCTGGCCGCCAGAATGCGTACATGTACATGCAACAGTGTGAAACTACCTAGAGATCCCGTCACCAAGCTGAATCACCGCGTTTTACTACACTGTGCCACACTTTAAACACTTAAACCAATCTAGGCCGTGGCATTGTACAGGCTCGTCAAGTAGGCGATGCCTTCGGCGCGGTACGTGTCCGGCGCAATATAGGCGAATTCCGTCACATTGGCGTCGAACACGATGTTCTGTGCGTTGTCGGACGTGTACTCGGGCCACTCGAGCGCCGTCACGCCGTTCTCGTTCGGGTTTTCGTGCACGATGAAGCTCGCCCACATTCGGGCCATCATCTTCGCGAGCTGCTTGTAGCTGTCGGGCTTGTTCAGGAATGGGTCCGTGGCCACTGAGTTGTTGTAGCCGTCTCCGAGCAGGTTGTAGAAGACGAACGCGACCTCCTGGAAGTGCGTGGCGCCAATGTACTCGTTGTTGCCAGCCGTCAGCACGTCGAAGACGTAGCTGTAGCTCGGAAGGTCGTTGGAAGCCCAAATCTCCGACAGGTAGCGGCGAGGGGCATGCATGATCACGTCGCCGCCATACGCAGCAGCGCGCTTGTACATGACTCCGTAGCCCGAGTCGGTCGCAGGGCGGCCATGTAGCATGCCGGGGATGCCCACGGCCGGGATGTCCGGGTACACCTCAGTGAGGATGGCAGCCGTATCCTCGGTCTCCCCATGGTATCGATCAGGAAAGACACGAACTCCTCCGTGGTGTTGACGGTAGCGCCGCCAGCACCAAAGGCCGAACCTTCGTCGTTGTTGACACCGTGGAGAATGGGCACGTGCACGAACTTGCCCGCCGTAAGGAGCGCTGGGCCCACGTCCGTAAGGAAGTCACCGTCAACGATCGGGCGGTACGACGCCGAGGAAGCCACAGAGCTGTTGAAGATGGACGAAAGCGTGTCGATCGGCACCTGGCGCAGGCAGTCGAGCGTGTCGGCCGCAGAGCTGCAGTTCGCTGCCGCCGTGATGTTGTTGTAGTAGACGTCCCACTGCGTCATGTTCAGGTACGTGGACGGCACCTTGGCGGGAGCGCCCGACTCCATGATGGCCGCGCGGTACAGGCCGTCGTCGCGGCCATCGTACGCGAGAAGCTGGTAGCCAACGCTCATGGCACCAGCGCTCTCACCCCAAATCGTGACCTTGTCCGGGTCGCCACCAAAGGCGGCGATGTTTTCCTGCACCCAGTGCAGTGCAAGGTGCTGGTCCTTCAGGCCGAGGTTCGACACTCCTGCCTCCTTGACGGCGGTTCCCCACAAGAAGCCAAAGGCCTGCAGGCGGTAGTTAATGCTCACGCCGATGAACGGCATGCCGGCATCCGTGGCCTCCTTGATAATGTAGGACTGGTTATAACGGGGGTCGCGCGAGCCTCCTTCGGTGAAGCCACCGCCGTGAATCCACACGGCGACAGGAAGCTCGGCTCCTCGGAGATGCCGTTCGGACGAACCACGTTGATGGTCAAGCAGTCCTCCGAGATGACGTTGCCCAGCACCCACTGGTCGCTGCCGTAGCCGTAGCACTCGGGCGAGTACTCGGTCGCGTTCTTGGCGTCTGTCCACGTCGTGTTCAGTGGCTCCGGGTTGCGGAAGCGGAGGTCTCCGACAGGGGGTTGAGCGTACGGCATGCCGAGGAAGAGATCTTGCTCATAGGTTTCTTGGTACACGCCGTAGTAGGACCCGTTCTTGATGGTGACCGTGGGTGGGTCGCTGGCGGATGACAGAGCGGCAAGAAGCGCTCCGATGGCGAGAAAGTTTGCGAGCGGCCTCATTGCAAGCGAGCTACAGCAGAAGTTGTTGTCAACGCTTGACTTGAAAATGGGGAATGAAGACTGCACTTCTCAAGACTTTTGAGCTGAGGAAAAATTCCGAACGATGCGATGGAGGTCCTCAGCAGCGCACTGGAGTGCCCGTTAGAGTCACGCAGCAAGTGCGAACACGAATGTACTGGACAAGCGAGTGCCTGCATAATCTAATGCTTGATGTGATGACTGGAGGGCAGGTTCTACTGCAACCACGCGGTTGAAGTGCAGTCCAAGACTGCATCGTAAATGTTGAAGCCCAGGACCCTGCATGTTTTTACAGTGTCAAGGAGCTCGAAAGGATGAGTTGCATCGAGTGCATCTCTCGACTGAAGTTCCGTACAGTACGAAGGCTGCTTCGGCGAGGGACGCGTCACTCACAGTGAGCAGACCGGAGCAAGTCATCGACACCAACTCCGCTCCTAAAACTAACTTGCAAGACCGGCCCTTATAAGCGACGGAGACTGCGGGGTCTCGAAGAAATGGACCGTTCATCGCGTGCAGAAGCTTTGAAGAATGGCCCTTGTTTCCCTTCGAGTGCCACCAACCGATCCCCCTCGGCACCAGGGTTGGCAACGTCGGGTTTTGGAAAATGACACCTGTATCATCTGACGGCCAATTCCCGGGACTTTAGTGGGAATTTATGGGTCAAGTGGGCCTTTGGGTGGGAATCGGAGCTAACCGAATCAATATCGGTACAACCGAGATATTATCCGGATCGTATCCGGCAAAATTGACCTTTCTTTGGGATACCGGTTCAGCAATTCCTCTACCGGTTTAAAAGTCCCACCAAGTCCCAGTGGGCGACAGGGCAGCCGAAAAATAAATTGACGCTCAAGTAATTGCCATAAATATTATTGAATAATTTATGAGCGGCGCCCTGGACCGTACCATTATTTATGATACCAGATTACTATTCCACACACATAATTTATGATACTATCTCATAATCATACAAGCTGTAGTATGCGAACAAAGGAAAGCTTAGACTCATACAGTAAGTAATATGCAGATTTAATAACTGTCTGGAAACCAACCATTTGGCAGGCGTGGCAAGTGGCTCCCTGCTTAGCTCTAAACATCATTTTGCGACTTTCAACGGCACAAAGACCTCCTCACCTCAACAAGCATGCTGCGCGCGCCCCGCCCTCGCCCATCTTTCTCCAACGCGCAGGTCTCGGTGTACTTCTTCACACCGTGCAGTGATGAGTACGACGAGCCTGTGCCCGACTACTACCGCTGCCGATGCGGTACCGTGCGGAAGCAGACAAGGCGCAACGGGTTTACCAACCTGATGCAGCACGTCCGCCGAGAGCACCCGGGCTTCCAAGCCGAGATGCGCGCTGCAACAACAGCTGAGACCGGCTCACT
This sequence comes from Phytophthora melonis, assembly GCA_024211575.1. Lineage (NCBI taxonomy): Eukaryota > Oomycota > Peronosporomycetes > Peronosporales > Peronosporaceae > Phytophthora > Phytophthora melonis. The sequence continues at coordinate 552,860 of JAMXKT010000047.1, forward strand.
GATTCACTACGCTCGACGTACGTCGGAGAACCGCTTCGGCTGGCTGGAGTGAGTCGTCAAGGCTAACCTGCCCTCGTCTTTTGCGAGAACTCACTCGCACGAAGGTACGCTCAAAGTACTATTATTATGCGAATTACGAATACTAATTATGAAGTACTACTTTTGCAGATACACGAGCCTGGACCGATTTCGGTCGAGACCCTGAAGGCGCGCATGGAGGCGGTCGCGGAGTTGGTGGGGTTGGACATCGCGGCGGAGCTGCCGGATCGTTTCGGGCTCATGTTGGATGGCTGGAGTCATGCAGTGGTGCACTATGTCGCAGTGTTCATATGCTACGAGATCAATGGTGTTGCTAAGTCCGCTCTCCTGAGCATGGACCCAATCATCCAAGAGCCGGACGATGACCTCTTGGCACGTGCGCGCCGAGATTTCCTGGTTGGTCTGCTCGAGCGGTTTGGCAAAACGCTGAGTGGCTGCGTTTACTTGGTCGCACACAACTGCTCCTTAAACAGGCGCCTGGCTACCATCATGCAGGTCCCTCTGATTGGCTGTGCGAGTCACAGGCTGAACCGGGCTGTGCAACGCCACCTTGAGCAGTACGAAGACGATTTGGCGGTCGTGCAAGCGCACATGCTGAAGCTTCGCACGCTGAAACCAAACTTCGGTAAGTTTTGTTTTATTAATACTTCGGATTAATATTAATATTGATTGTATTAATCGGACTGATATTTTTATATTTTTGCCTCTAATATCAGATTCAAGACCCCGCTGCGCCCAGTTATCCGCTAGGATACGCGATGGGAGCTCTACCTTAGCTATGGTGCATCGGTATCATGAGCTGGCCAAGTTCCTGGACGCCGATGACGATGATATCCTGGAATTGCTGCCGTCTCCGGCCTGCAAGCGGCGCTTGAAGGACCTCTATGCCGAGCTGAAAGACATCGAGTCTGTATCAAAGGCTCTACAAGGCAGTGATGTTACTCTCCTTGATGCGAGAGTGTGGTTTGACGGGCTGATCGCAGCTCACCCGGCTTTGCTGACTACATCGGTATGTACCACCTTATTACTCAGTGAAATTGTTCACTAATACTAATTTCGTTTCTGTATATAATTTCGTCCATAGCCCTGATTTTTAAGTGGGTTGTGTGCGTGTCCTGAAGGACAGCAGCGTCCGACTCACCGCTGCAGAGGAACGGGCGCTGCGTGCGTTAGCGTGTAGCTCGGCCGCCACCACGAACGGTGCAGAAGACGGTGGAGAGGAACCAGAGGGCTCGTTTGCCCAGCGTCTCGAGAAGCATCACCGGCTCGAGGCGCGAAAGCCTCGCTAAGACCTCATCTCCAGCATCCCACCGACCTCGAACAAGGTCGAGCGGTTTTTCAGCGTGGCACGTACCACGTTTGCTCAAGAACGGAACAGCCTCCAGCCCGCTACGCTGGAAACAATTTTGTTTCTGCGCGAGAATGCTGACTTCTGGGACATTTCGACAGTCGATCGCGTCAATTAGTGTGAGTAACAGTACGTCTAATACACGTTGAGTTGCACCACATTATTTATTTATTGCTCGAATACATTACATTATTTATGCAGGTACAAATGACAAGCTCCTTGCATTATTTATGAAGCTTTATCTGCGCTAATAAATAAAAATGCCATATTCGGCAGCCCTGGTGGGCGAGTGGGACGTCCCATTGGGCGTCCCTGGGAAAAAGGGACAGTCCCTGGGATTTTGCCATCCCTGCTCGGCACCGGTACTTGAACATTGTGATCTGCACAGCGGCTCTGAATCAAGTGCAGGCGCGCGCATAGCCTTGCACTGCAAGTTGCAGCGCTCGTTTGATGCATCCTCCGGACGACATGCAGTACATGATGCACATGTACGTGCAGCATTGGCACTCAGCACACAGTACAGTAGATTTAATGCAGTAGCTACCGCTGTACTGTAACCAGCGCAATGCTTTTAAGGCGTAATACAGGAGCGCAACTACAAGAATACTGCGATACTTGCACTGTAGCCGCTGCCAATTCGAGCTGAAGTCTTGCCGCGATTTTTACGTTCTCGCTCGAGTCTACGGTACACCCTAGAGCAATGGATCGGGGGCTCATGTTGATGCGTGGTTGCCGTTGGCGCGCTGGTCACCGGCTTACCGCAAGCAGAGACGGTACGGTCCGTAATTCGCTAGTCGGGCTCGTTACGTTATCAGGCCCATCCTCATCTGTTCAACTTCAATTTGGTCGATCTGTCTGCTCTCAGCGAGGACCACTGTGCACGTTCATGTAGTTGACGCACACAAGTGCAATGCTGGGGCTCTCGTCAGAGCTAGCCAAGTAGATGAAGACCAGCCTCGGAAAATGAGAAAACAATAAATCAACTGTGTACCAACTTGAAGTAAGCAGCATCGCACCGGTTCAACCGGTCTGGTTGACGCAAAAAAAAAACACAGGCTCCGCCAGCAACCATTCGGGAACTTCCCTAGGGCCAAACAACCAACCCACGCTTCACTCGGATCTCGGGTGGATACATCGCCATGGTCTCCGTCACGTGGGGCATCGCACTCGCCCTCTGCACACAGCTCGCGCGCGCCGGCGACCCGCTCGCCACCGTCTCCTGGCGCACGGGCAACGACAAGGTCGACGCCATCGTCCAGGCTCTGACCGCCGAGGAGAAGGTCTCCCTCGTGCACGGCGCCGTCGACGAGGACGGCAACCAGCAGCAGGCCGGCTACAGCGTGCCGATCACGTCGCAGGGCATCCCCGCCGTCCGACTCACGGACGGCGAGGCCGGCATCAACATCGTCCAGAACGCTACGGGTCCCCGACGCAGCTCAACGTCGCGGCCACCTGGTCGCTCAACGCAGCGTACCAGCACGGCGTCATCACGGGCAAGGAGGCCAAGCTCTTCAACTTGGCCGTGGCGCTCTCGCCCCGCGTCAACATCCTGCGCGACCCCGTGACGGGCAACTTCTGGCAGTCGTACAGCGAGGACCCGTTCCTCAACGCTCGGCTCGGCGTGCAGGGCGTCAAGGGTCTACAGGGCCAGGGCTCCATGGCCAACGCCAAGCAGATCGGGCCGTCTTCCACCGGTGCTAGTGCGGGTGATACCAACAGTATTGTGGACCTGCAGACGCTGCAGGAGCTGTACTGGGTCGCTCCGGGCACGCTCCTGCAAGAGGGTAACGCCGCCACGCTCATGTGCTCGTACGCGCAGGTGAACGGCATCCCCGCGTGCCAGTACGAGCCGCTGTTCAACACGATGCGCGACGACTACAACAGCTCGGCCATCGTCATGAGCGACTGGGGCGCCACGCACTCGACGGCCGAGAGCCTCATCGCCGGCATGGACCTGGAGATGCCCACGGGCTCGTACTACGACGCGCTCTACGACTACATCTACGTCTCGCAGAACCTGAGCGAGTCGTACCTGAACCGCGCCGTGGGCCACATCCCGCCAAGTACGACGAGTTCGGGCTGCTGGGCACCACCACCGAGGACTCGTCGCCGCTGCCGCAGGACGTCGTGGAGGACCACGCCAAGATCTCGTACGACATCGCCGTCAAGTCGGGCGTCCTGCTCAAGAACGACAACGACACGCTGCCGCTCAAGGCCGGCGCGTCCATCGCCGTCATCGGCCCCAACGGCGTCCAGTACACGCACGGCACCAACTTCGCCGAGCGCGCGTACGGCATCCCGGAGCGCCAGGTGTCGACGCTCGAGGCGCTCAAGTCGCGTCTGGGCGAGGACGTCGCCAGCGCCGTGGGCGTGGACCAGGAGGGCTCCATCATCCCGTCCACGCACCTGCGCAACCTGCAGGGCAACCCGGGTCTGAGCCGCAACGACACTTTGGGCGGCAGCTCGAACGACGAGATCGTCTACTTCACGGGCTCCTCTGCGCTGGCCAAGAACGCGTCCTACACGTGGCAAGGACAAGTGCACGCGGAGACGGCGGGCTACTACACCTTCTCGTTCGCGCGCCATCCCCAAGTGGGAGAACCACACGAACCCGGACTACGGCTCCATCTTCGCCATCGGCACGTTCAGCATCAACGGCACGGAGGTGGGCGAGGGCTACCGACAGTACGGCGACGGAGGCGTCAAGCCCTGGAGCAACTCGATCGCCACGCGCGACAACTGGGATAACATCAAGTCGTACGTGTACCTGGACGAAGGCTGGCACGACCTGGAGGCGTACATCGTGGGCCTCATCGACGAGCCGACGTCCGTGCGTCTGAGCTGGGTGACCCCACGCAGCGCTCGGCCAACATCCAGCTGGCCGTGGACGTCGCCACGGAGGTGGACACGCCCATCGTGTTCGCGTTCGCCAACAGCCCCGCCGAGACGGGGCTGACGCTGGACGACGGCCTGGACGAGCTGGTGATCAAGGTGGCGGCCGCGAACCCCAACACCGTCGTGGTGCTGAACAACGCGGAGCCCGTGCTCATGCCGTGGCTGGATGACGTGGCCGCCGTGCTGGAGATGCTGTACCCGAACCAGGAGGGCGGCTGGGCCACGGCCGACTTGCTGCTGGGCAACAGCGTGCCGCAGGGCCGCCTGCCCGTGACGTACCCGGCGAGCCTGGACTCGACCGTGACGCGCAACCCGGACTACCCGGAGCGCGTGGCCACGGAGAGCGGCAACGCGACCTTCAGCGAGGGCCTCAACAACGGCTACCGCTGGTACGCGCACACGAACACGAGCGTGCTGTTCCCGTTCGGCTACGGCCTGAGCTACACGTCGTTCGAGTACAGCAACCCCAACTTCGCGGCGTCGGGCCCTCGCAGCAGCAGCAGCAGAGCTCCAGTGGGCTCAACTACGAGTTGTCATGCAGCCCGGACGACGCGGACGCCGTCTTCAGCGTGTCCTTCACGGTGACCAACACTGGCAGCATCAAGGGCGTCGAGGTGCCGCAGGTGTACATTGGACCCCGGTCGACGCCGCGACGACGTACCCGGACGCGCAGTTCGCCGCCATCGCGCTGGTGGGCTTCGCGAACGTGGAGCTGGAGGCCGGCGCCAGCACGACCGTGAGCATCGGCATCCGCGAGAAGCAGCTGAGCTTCTACAACGTGAACACCACGAGCTGGGAGCTGGCCAAGGGCGAGCGTCCGGTCTACATCAGCAAGAACGCCGAGGACGCCGTCTTCAGCGGCAATGTGCAGATTTAAAAGGTTGTGGTCGAACCCTAGGTATGAGTAGCTATGATCTTATAGCAATGAGTTTTGAAAATAAAAAAATGGCTGGCTGTGAAATGTTCTCCCTTTGTGAAGGTCGATGGCACGAACCTCCTCGAGGCGTCAAGTTCTACATTTTGTCGTATGTGTGGAGCTCGCGCTAGGCCTGCAACCAATGTGGGTTGATGGCGTGGTTGCCGTTGAAGTCGAGACCGGGAAGGTTTTCGTAGCGAAAGTGTGACGAGGCAGTGACCATTGGGTGCCTGCCAAAACTGACATTTAATCGACATAAAGTGTTTCTCTAAATTCGTCTCTAAATATAAATTGTGCAGAGGTCGATATATGTGAAAGGTCGGGGTTTATGCCACCAAGTTGCTGTAACAGGGTGGGACATACTTTATTCAAGATAACATTTATGCAGTTGCACGATGAGGGGGAGAAATGACCTTTCGTTTACGGAGGCGAAATCTACGCCTGACAAATATAAGTTTTCTTAAATCGGCTTATGCGGAAAATTACTACAGTTTTGGCAGGCACCCATTGGTCACTGACCAAGTTGAAGCGAGCCACAGGAATAAATCAAGCCTGTCAGGGGCCCTGACTCAGGGCCAAAGCATAGCTGATCCGATTGGGCTCACGTGTATAATCACCAATGCATGTACATACAAGTAGAACGGTTTCAGCCTCTTCTCGGCACATCTGAGCATAGATCTGAGTGAGCATCAACATGCCCAGGACCTCTGGCCTCTCGAAAAAAAAACACATCCACTGGATGGGATGGTTTGCACAAAAGACTGTGCAGTCTCAGTCGCTGTTGCCCTCATTCCTTCAACCTTTTATGTTGCAGTTCGGTGGATACTGACTGCCCTCCGCGGAGGAGTCCACCCGCGTGAGCTTTCGTCCCCACTCTTTCATTTTTAAATTTTCCGAGCAGCACTCGCACCTCTCAACCAAGCGCTTACTCGGTTGGCCTCCGTTCAAGATGCGTTTGCTGCAATCTCCACTCGTGGTAGCTACGCTGTTGCTGGCGTCGGCCTTCGCCAGCGACCCACCCACGGTCACCATCAAGAACGGGTCCTACTACGGCGTGTACCAAGAAACCTATGAGCAAGACCTCTTCCTCGGCATGCCGTACGCTCAACCCCCTGTCGGAGACCTCCGCTTCCGCAACCCGGAGCCACTCAACACGACGTGGACGGACGCCAAGAACGCGACCGAGTACTCGCCCGAGTGCTACGGCTACGGCAGCGACCAGTGGGTGCTGGGCAACGTCATCTCGGAGGACTGCTTGACGATCAATGTCGTTCGACCCAGCGGCATCTCCGCAGACGCCAAGCTGCCCGTGGGCTTTTGGATCCACGGTGGCGGTCTCGTTGAAGGCGGCAACCGCGACCCCCGCTACAACTTATCGTACATTCTCGACGAAGCCACGCAAGCGGGAAAGCCCTTCATTGGTGTGAGCATCAACTACCGTCTCCAAGGCTTTGGCTTCCTGTGGGGGAGTGCAGTCGAGAAAGAAGGAGTGTCCAACCTCGGATTCAAGGACCAGCGGCTGGCCTTGCACTGGGTGCAGGAAAACATCGCCGCCTTTGGTGGCGACCCGGACAAGGTCACTATCTGGGGCGAGAGCGCCGGCGGCTGGAGTGTCGGCTATCAGCTGCTGGCTTACGGCGGCCGTGACGACGGCCTTTTCCGCGGCGCTATCATGCAGTCGGGCGCTCCGGCCCACGGCTCGTCCAGCTACGCGAACGCGTCGACCTGGGACGTCTACTACAACAACATCACCTCCGTCGCCAACTGCAGCTCGGCTTCGGACACTTTGGCCTGCCTCCGAAGAGTCCCGGTCGACACGCTGTCGTCGATCTTCAACAGCTCCGTGGCTTCCTCCGCCTCCTTCAGCCCCGTCATCGACGGCGACTACATCCAGGACACCGGCGCTGCTCTCCTGAGCGACGGCAAGTTCGTGCACGTGCCAATCCTGCACGGTGCCAACCACGACGAAGGCTCGGCCTTTGGAACCTGGGGCGTCAACTCCACGGACGAGTTCCTCGAGTACCTAGTGTCGGGGGGCAAAACGGCCGAAGAGGCTGAGATCCTCGCCGCTGTCTACCCTGACATCCCCGAGATCGGCATCCCCGGCACGCTGCACGGTCGTCCGCCTGCCGACTCCTTGGCGGGCTCTCAGTTCAAGCGTGTCTGCGCCTATGCCGGTGACGCCTACATGCATGCCCCACGCCGCTACACGGCCGAAACGTGGGCAGCGAACAACGTGACGAGCTACAGCTACGTCTTCAACGTCATGGTCAACGGACTCTCGCAGTACGTGGGCGCCACGCACTTCCAGGAGATCGCGTTCGTGTTCTACAACCTCCAAGGCAACGGATACGAGAACGCCGTCTCGGTCAACCCGTTCCTGAACGAGCCCGAGACCTTCGCCCAGCTCGCGCGCCTCATGACCCGCTCGTGGGCGAGCTTCATCGTGGACCAGACGCCCAACAACAACGGCGTGACGGCCCTCAAGTGGCCCGAGTACACTTTGGACAACCGGCAGAACATCGTCTTCGACGTGAACGTCACCGAGCTGGCCTACACCGAGCCCGATCTCTACCGCGCCGAAGGCATCGCGTATCTGCACAGTCAGTACTTTGAGTAGAAACTCGCCCTAGTGTTGCGTGGATAACGTGCACTAATAAGCTGCGTTGAATCAAGGTCTTCTCACTCTACCCAGCAATCAATCGGAGCAGCTATTAAGCGATATGTACTATATGGAGGTATCTTAGCAGCTCGATAGTTCATAGAAAAAAAACAATGCCAACAACAGTAACAATTCTGACAAAAGCTTCGTGATGTGATCACAACACGCGTGGTTGCAGTTTGTGTTTACGATGAAGTTGGTCGTGAACAGATCCTCGTTGATCGGATCAACGAGGATCTCGCGCAGAGCTGTCATCATTCCTCAATCTGAAGACAACTTCGAGCGCAGCATTCCCTTCCTACAGTCGAGATAGACCATGAACGCGCTAGCATTGGGGTCGCTCCTCATTGCCTTGGTATCTGCCAGCGATCCACCCACGGTCACCATCAAAAACGGGTCCTACTACGGCATCTACCAGGAGACTTACGACTAAGACCTCTTCCTCGGCATGCCGTACGCCCAACCCCCTGTCGGACATCTCCGCTTCCGCGTCCCTCAACCGCTCAACACAACCTGGACGGACGCCAAGAACGCGACCGAGTATTCGCCCGAGTGCTACGGCTACGGCAGCGACCAGTGGGTGCTGGGCAACGTCATCTCGGAGGACTGCTTGACCGTCAACGTGGTTCGCCCCAGCAACGTCTCGAAGAGGGAGGATCTACCTGTCGCTGTGTAGATTCACGGTGGAGGATTCTACGAAGGTGGCTCGCGTGACCCTCGCTACAACCTGTCGTACATTGTGCAGGAGGTAGATTATTAATCGGGTCGTCTGCGGGTCTGGTAAGGCTGAGGGTCAGTGTGACCCATATCCAGATCCGTGAATATCTTACAGCGAATATATTATTTCTTTCATGCCCGACCCATACCCATAGCAGGGAAATATGGATTAGTCAGCCTTGGTGACTTACTACATTGATCTAGCAGTAGATGAACTGTAGTGTATCAACTATCCCAGTGGGTGTAGCTTAGGCAAATGCGCACTCATTTAGAGGCCAACATGGGAGAAATATGGCCGAGAGCGAGCGAAGGCGAGCGCGAGGCTCACTCAATGCGCTCACCGGTCACCAACACCCGCCGATCAGGCGGGGGCGTGTCTGCGCGAGCGAGCGAAGGCGAGCGCTGCAACCCGATATTTTTTTTCCTAGACACCGCGCCTGGCCGAGCCGAGGACTTAGCGTAAGGCACGAGGGTGGGGCAGGCCGCGGAGCGGCGCTCCCGAGCGAAGCGAGAGAGGGCGGGCCCCGAAGTGCCGTCGCTAAGTCCGCAGGCGAGAGCCAACGGGCGAGTGTCCTACTAGTACTCGATCAATCAATCCGTCTCCTTCTCTGGTGAACTTGCTGTATAATATTGCCAGGTGACAGTCGCCGGCACTCGCGGATCCCTTTACTGCAGTTTACTATGCGCAGTAATTTACGAGTACTTTACGGGTTGGGCTGCTGATCAGACTGACCAGAGAAAGACCAGCGAAATATACATGCCCGACCCTCGGCCTTACCAGACCCGCAGACGACCCGATTAATATCTAACCGTGCAGGAGGCGGCCGAAGCGGGCATGCCGTTCATCGCAGTCAGCTTCAATTACCGTCTCCAGGCCTTCGGTGTCTTGTGGGGCACGGCGGTGAAAGAGGCTGGCGTGACGAACTTGGGCTTCCGAGACCAGCGCCTGGCGCTGCATTGGGTGCAGGAGAACATCGCTGCGTTCGGTGGAGACACGAGCAAAGTCACGATCTGGGGCAAGAGCGCAGGAGGCCGAGGCGTCTCGTACCAGCTGGCTCTCGTTAAAGCAACGGCAGGATGAGCAACTTCAGCAACTTCAGAGCCTAGCAACTTCAGCAACTTCAGGACGATCCACTAGACGGTGGGCGGCCTAGCAACGTCAGCAACGTCACAATGGTAGTATGTAGGATAGGCGACGTCAAGCAACGCCAGGTCGAATAACGTCAAGCAACGGCGTAATGGTTTAATGTCGATAGTATCGACTCGATACGCCGAGTGGTGGCACTGATGTCATAGCAATACCAAAGACAGTCAAATCATATAGCTTCACGCTCAACGCAATGAAGTATTAACTAGCTCGACCATAACTACATGTTCCATTAAAAAATGTGATCAAGTGAAGAAAAATTCGTGTATTTAATGATGGGTTTATGTAGGATTCAAGCCCAAGCGCTTGTATTTTTCAAACTGTTGCCTCGCTTCGAGCCGTAGCTGTAAAGTACGCGCTGATTCGTTTGTTGATATCACCCAGCTTACCCCAGAGGCTAGGATCATCACCAGCTTGTTGAATGTCATCGCAATTGCAGAAAATCTCCCACATAATGCTGAGCCTCATGACTTCTATGTCCTTGTCAAGGAGTGTGCGTTTGCCTTCTAGGAGTTTTCCACCATTTAGGAAACTGTACGCTTGAGCAAGACAGAATACACCGCAGCTAGACGCATCGCTCTGGACTGGGTACTTTACCCACTCCATACTCACCGACGGTGAGTACAGAGACTCCGACAATTTCTGATCGTGTGCTAGGTTGGACACTGTCGCCGCAGTAGTCGCAGTATATTCTACTACATCGGCAGTGTTGTAGCGCCCACGGTCTCTATCGATCCAGCATTGAAGAAGAGGCAGACCGTAGAGATTCCAGGTGCTTTCCAGCAGACCATAGTTAGATGAGGACCCGAGAGGATCGTACAGTAACACTCTCACACGCTTTGGGGGCATTTGGGCAAGTTCACCTGCCGGATACAGCTCCACGATTTCGAGAATCCAATGCTTCAACGAGGACTGATAGATTGGTACGACGATATTTCGATATCTTGATAGGGGCTGGTTCGGCAACTTGAACTCCCCGTTGCGAACGTTTACTGGGTTTACCGCGAAACATTTAGCGGTTTTAGAGCACAGCTTTTGCAAAGTGCAATACATCACAACATCGTTGAGCCTTGCGGTACCCGCCAAGAAACCTAGAACTTCACGGAGATCGAATTCAGTTCCCATTCCCGCAATTCCAGGTGCGATCGCAAACTTCCGACTCAGCCACGATTCCGCTACTATTTTAGCCACCTCACTCGCCATGGTCTCCACCGTGCCAGCTTCAGCAGGTATGAAACCCGGTACACTTGAAGTATAGCTGGACCAGTCTTTCTGTATCCATGCCATGTCTTGCTTGTAGACATCAACATTATCTCGGCACGTGTAGATATTGTCCACGATTTCCGTGTATTTCCTAAGGATAAATTAAAAAGCGTGAGATCAATGTACCAAGTAGTAAGCGGTTGTAGATTCTACTTACAGCGAGAAACTGCACGTCTTGTCTCCGACGAACGCAACTGGGATCAGGTCAACGTCATTTTCCACGTTCTGCACGTATTTATTTTTTCGGACCCACTGCAACAGCTCACTTCTTAAAGTGGCTAAAACTTTGAGAGGCACTAGGAAGTTGTGGACGAACAAGCCAGGATTCGCGACTGTGCTCCAAACCTGTGGGATTCTCTTTTGAACAAACTTCTCAGTGAGACGCAAAGGAAACCGATTGATAATTTCATGAACTCGCATCATGTCGGGATACGTCTGGGCCCAGAGTAACAGGTCTTCGAGGGTGATTGGGCAGTCGGAGGAAAAATCAATAATCCCGTGCCTGACGCGACTTCCACTTACGTTGCGAGATAGCGATTTTGCAGGATGTTGCGTCGATTTGGGTAGATTGAGAATTTCGACACCACACTCTTTTTCATCGGTTTCACGTAATCGCTTGCTTGATATTTTTTTTTTCGTCGTGGTGACAACTTTTTCATCATATGGCGGAGAGTAGTCTTCATTGGCAACACGATTTGGGAGTTCAGCTTGGATTTGGGTCGGCACTACTGGATCACCTTGGATTGCCTCCACTGTAGAGCTACCTTCAAGACTGCTCTCAAGTATCGATACGTTGTCGCGTAGCTCGACTTCCAAAGGGTTTAAAACCCATTCCGGACGTACAGATGGCATGTCAATGTCGTCACAACTAAAAATCTCTCGATCGGAGCCGGCGTTTTCGCTGAGATCTGATTCGGAATCTGTGTCATCGTCGTGTATAGGCTCGCTTGGATTCATGGACCACCTCTTCATAAAATCACTTAGTGTAGATCTTAAATCCGCGAAGTGTTCGTAAAACCGATGGGAGGGTAAATTCTGCAAGGCGGATAAAAGTGGGAAAAACTCAGCTTGCACGATGTTGTATTTTTCGCAGTCAGAGAGAACAGCTTGCTCACACTTCTCCCCTCGTTTGAGCTTCACATATCCAATTCCCCGACGTGCACTGGCCACTTCGAGTTTCAATTTGGGATCTTTAGCAGCACAACCACGAATCTCACGGGCTAGAGTCAGACTTTTCAGTGTCGCCTGTAGTGATATCATCAAAGACGACGCATCAGGCATTGACCAACGTTTTGGCAGCAGCGATTTATCAAATTGCGGAAGGTTTTTCATGGTGCTAGAAATACCAAGAAGATGTTGACATGGCAGCTTAGTCGAGACATTGAATAAACAATCGCAGCGCGGATCCGAATCAGTTTTCCAAACCACTTCAATTCCACGACCACTACCAGTGATTAGCTTGAAGATGTCTCCGTTCTCATCCGATGACTGTGCCCATTCCCACTTGTCACCGTAGACGACACTGTAATCCCATTGGAGTTTAACACGTTGGAAGCAATACGGACTGAGGACTTGGCTGAGTTGTGTGAGATGCGCGATCGAGTTAGTCACGCATGGACTTCGCAAATCATAACCACCAATTGAGCTTAAGAACTCGCGCAAAACCAATGCTTGATGTTGAAAAATAACCTTCAAGCATTTGTCCATACTGCATTTCTTTCGAAGGAGCTGCTTGATCTGTCCCCAGCTAGACTCAATCCGATTGGTCGTGGTGTTTCCAGCAGTAAAACGCTGGCGACGGCCGTAGTTACTCCATCGCTCACTGCATTTATCCCAGCACCGTCGGAAGTAAGCGAGAAACGATGGACTCATCTCGGATACCCGTTTTTCAAAAACAGCCAAGCGAGAGTTGTAGCGTTCAATCGAAGACGCATACATCAGCGAGCGGAAAAGCTCTTCGACCTCATCGCGTAGTTGCAACGGCACGAAGTAGGCTCGGCTACCAAGTATCCGTCGAATGTATCGCAAAGCGTGGAATTGGCATAAAAATACCTATGCGTTTGGAAATTCTGCTTGCAGTGCGGCCATCTCCGTAAAGTCTTTATCGATAACAAGCGACTGTATTGACACCCAGCAATCGTTCGCCTTCTTGAAGTACTTGAACACTTCCTGCAAAGTTTCTTTTTGCTGATTGACACATAAGAAGTCAAGCACGGATATCCCCCGGCCACTTGGACTCGTCACTATAAGACTTCCTGTTTCAAAGGTTAAAACAGGATGTGTAAGTCTCAAGTATCACGGTTGTATGAAATAGCAGTCGTACCTAAATAAAAGCCTGCGTTGTTAGTGTTGTGCGTCCAGTCTAAAACGAGTGTGTCACCCCATCGCGCGAAAATCTCTCTCTGTGCGGCACTCTGAACGACAATGCCTATCGTAAGATCCCATTCATCTTGTATGAGAAGGCAATGATTGCCTTCGTGCTGCACGAATTCTGAAATCATCGTTCTTAGGCGCTCCTCCGAACTAGCCGACCCCAGCCTACTGTTAATTAGGTTCCGGATCTGCTGTGGCGCAAATGGCAACCCTGTCACAGTATAAATATTAATCCCTTCAGTTTACACATGGTCCACAAGTCCCCGCAACCACTTCAGCGTGTACCCAACCTGTTCGTCTGGATATAAAATCCGTTATTTGCTTCGTGTCTGTGTTGGTTTCAACGAACGCATCGAGCTGTTCCAACATCTCGTCAGATATAATCTCTTTGCTGTTCTTTAGAGCGACGAACAGCGCCTCGGTGAGATTGTGATTATGACAGCAGAACTGTAAAGAAAAAATGGCGTAATTGGAGTTAGAGACAATATGGTAGCCATGACATTATTCGAAAGTAATTCGTGTACCTCCTTGGTGATCTTTACAACCCATGGTGGCACCAACTTTGAAGTGGGGTCATGGAGTGTGGAACGACACACCTCGGCCCTGAAGAAGGCTTTACACTCGCGGTATCTCGAAGTACGAGTTGTTCTTTTCCCTGTAGCGGGATGGGGCCACTGTTCTTCATCCTGGACGTCTTCATGGCTTTCATTATCATCTTCGAGGCGTTCTAGTACAGGAAAATACATAGTCCGTGTGAAATATATGTTTTCAAGTGCATCAATATATTTTACGTACGCCGCTTCTGTCCGCGGCTAATGCCTAGCATCAAACATGGCGTATTTAACCATAATAGTCAGCAATTGATATAAGACAATTAAAGGCATGATGTTTCACGCACCGGGAGAGCTCATTGCGTAGCGCGTACGTCGCTCTGATACAGACTCTGTAACACCGAGGAACGGGTGGGCAGCGGTCGGAGGGAAGCGTGTTTAGGAGGGGGAGGGGGGGGGGGGCTGAGCTGTAGGCTGCTGAGTGAGACAAACAGCGGAGAGTTTAGCCCAAACGTTAGCCGCGTAATTACGATGCATCACACCATCGTACAGCTAGCTACCTTCTTGGAACGGCGCAATTTTCTAAATGAAGTGGTTCAGTGCGTTGAAACGCCTCTCCCGCATAACAGTTGACATTAAGTTGCGCAAGTCGGTGAAGTTCTTAATATAACACGTACTGTATACGATCTGGTGAATGGTGCATATGTTGCCGACGTTGCTGAAGTTGCTGAAGTTTCCAGCGTTGCTGCATATGTTGCCGACGTTGCTGCAGTTGCTGAAGTTTCCAGCGTTGCTGCATATGTTGCCGACGTTGCTGAAGTTGCTGAAGTTTCCAGCGTTGCTGCATATGTTGCCGACGTTGCTGAAGTTGCTGAAGTTTCCAGCGTTGCTGAAGTTAATGAAGTTGGCGTCGTCCGCGGAGTTACTGACCGACCGAAGTACCACACGTTCACAGTAAAAACATATATTGTCGCAGCTAAACGGCCCAGCCGTATACCACCATTTGGACGTCCACGCGTATCCCTTAAGATTAAACATCATCTAGAACTGAATTCAACGAGGACAAAGAATTTGGCGGTGGTGCAATTGAAACATACGCTACATCACCAGTCACAAGTTTTTGACTAGATGATTCACGTTATTTCAGGGTTGAATCTTCATCTACAATTTAAAAAGTAGATTCTGCATCTCATTGACAACCGCTCGAGCCGGGTAAAGCCAAGAGCAGACCTCAAGTGTCAGGTACTTCGATTTTAAAAGTGTACAGTCCTTAGTATAAACTGGACGTTAACAATCAAATCCTTGTAGACACGTAAGCTGCGCTTGATAATAAATATCAGTTCGTATATAGTTTACCGTTCCGTCGTGCCACTGTAGACGACAACTGAAATGTACTACTCGATGGACAGGCGTACTCTGTAAAATGGATCACTTTGTTGATACCAATTATAATGGAAATAGAAATTCTGTGCGTCGTGTCGATCAACCGTATCACATGTAGACAGGTCGAATGCACAGGCAATACCTGATACGTCTAAGCCGAGATGTTCTTCATGCATAAGAACAACTAAACGGCTATGCTGGCAGTAACATGATGAGCGAGTATTTAACTTTTGTTAAGTAGTAGTAGTAGATCTGAGACGCATACGATACCAAGGTCGACTGGGTTATGGATTCACAAGTGTCTGTTAAAATCGGATCTGACAACGATGAAGCCCTCAATATGCTGTCAACAACGAACCCCTCAATATGCTGACATTTACGACGAAGACCTCAATATGGCGGCGGTTTCTTCTACACATCAATCTACTTTAGGTAACCTCTGTAGTGTAAGAACTGATGGTTATTTGCTTTCAATAAATGTTAGATAGTAGCATACGCCATAGGCACAATTATGTAGGCATAAGCAAGAGAAAATGTATATGTTAAGAAGACAGTGTTGTCGAATCAGTCAAGTTCAAACAAATAAAAATATGCTTTGTGTGAAAGAATAGAAACTTGTGACTACATCAATAAGCTTACCTGTGTTGATCCTTGGGTACTTCAAGATTAATATTCATAGGAGGGTCTTAATTTTTTCAGTTAGTATTTGAGCGGAACCTTGTTGCACATCCGTAGTGACTACCAGACTACCCAAGAGCTTGTCCTCACAATAAACATGCAGTATACCATTGCACGGCATTATTACCAAAGTCAAATGTGAAATTCACAAATACAAATAAACGCACCACTTTGCATTTGGTGTACTATGCAGAGCGGTGCCAATAAAATATTTGTTTCTTGTATGACAAATATTTTTTTCTGTCAGATAAATGTTCGAAGGGACTATTGGATAGATTAAAAGTTCTACCGTACAGTACCATATTTTGCACCTAACCCTATCACATCCTGACGTCTGTGAAGTTGCTACATATAGTCCTGCCGTTGCTGAAGTTGCTAGTCCTGACGTTGCTGAAGTTGCTCATCCTGCCGTTGCTTTAACGACTTCGGTACCAGCTCATCGCCTATGGCGGTCGCGACGACGGGTTGTTCCGTGGTGCTGTGATGCAGTCGGGCTCGACTGTCAAGTACATCCCGGGGGCGTACACGAACGCGTCCGATTGAGACGTCTACTACAACAACATCACTGCGGCAGCAAACTGCAGCGCTGCAGCTGACACGCTAGACTGCCTTCGCCAAGTGCCCGTGGAGAGGCTGTCGGCCATTCTGAACAGCTCAGTGGCGTCCTCCGCGCCATGGGGCCCGGCGGTTGACGGCGACTACATCCAGGACACTGGCCCCGCCTTGCTGAGCGAAGGGAAGTTCGTCCGAGTGCCGATACTTCCCGGCACCAATAACGACGAGGGCACGGCGTTCGGCAAGACGGGGATCAACACAGCCGATGAGTTCTCCGAGTACTTGATGAAGACGAGAGGCTACAGCTAGGACGAAGCGAACCTCCTGCTCGAAATGTACCCGGACATCCCCGAGATCGGCATCCCCGAGATCGGCATCCCCGGTACGCTCCACTGTCATGATGCAGCATGTCTGCTGCTGGCACCCACGCAAGCGGGTACGCCAGCAACAGACATGCACGAAGAACACGTACCTGGTGGCCAGGAAGGCAGGCGTTGCAGCGCCGCCGCCTCCGCCGCCACAAGAAGTCCGCGCGCAACGTCGCGTGAAGGCTGGCGCCAGGCTTGCGCAAGACTGCCTGGCTCCCGGAATCCAGAACGCTACCTGCACAAGTATACAAACATGCATATATAGGATTACGAAAACAGAAAAACACTTGCATTTAGTATAGGTTAGCTCAGCTTCTAGAACGACACTAAGGAGAACCTAGAGGAAAGCCTAGAGCACGTAGTTAGCCCGAAGACTTAACGGAATCAATCTCACTTTGCATTTTACCCAACAACAAGCAAGCAACACAACCACTCCACGCACCTTCGCTACGACAGGCCCAGCGCACCCGGAGCCTGTCATTTGGTAGCACTTGTTGGTCCCCTCGCAACCGCGCTTCGCTCAACCTCAAGGAGGTCTTCGGGCACCGGCTGGGGATTCGCTTTTGACCGCGCTTCGCTCAACCTCGGAGAGGGCTACGGGCACCGGTCATTGGCTGTAATTCGGACCCGCCTGACATCTGTCAAGGGAACGTCGGCATAAGTACGAGGCACCAGCTGTAGCGGCGCACCCGATCCAGTCCGGCTTTCGAGTTCGGCGGTTAGGGTAGTGCAGTCCGCTCTGAGTTGCCCGGGCCGCTTCTTTGATTGGATGGCTGGACGTAGGGGTCGTCGCGTTGACAACGCTGTTCCCGACGGGTCTTTTGAGAGGCTGGGTGTAATCGACGCCACCGACATCGACAAGTTGCGCACCGATTGCTACCGTCAAATCCGGCACGCAGTGCGAACGACTGAGCGACTGCTAAGAGAACTTGCTGAGGTCAAGCCACTCACTTCGGAAGAGCGAGACCAGAAAAGGGCGGTCATCCATCAGCTCTGTCGCGCTCAGCGTAAACTCGGCAAGGCAACCGGTCTCGTCAACCTCGGTGTAGCCAGAGTCCTCGACCCGCGTACTACCCGTCAACAACTCGAGCGCGACAACCGTCTCCGTGATCGCGAGGAAGCCCGCCGCCAGCGTAGCCTAGCAACTGTAAGGGAGCTGATTAACTCGTCTAACGAGCAGTAAACACGTTTTAGCCGCTTTTGTTTACGGCAATTCATCGTCGAGTGTGATAACGAATACCTTCGCGGGTATAACGTTTTAGAGGGAATCAGCTTTATTACTAGTTAGGCGTTTGGGTTAAGGCTTCCGCGTGTGAAAGGAAGGCGAACAAGATGGCGGACGTCTCTGAGCTCATGCAAGGAGTGCTGCAACTGATGCAGCAGCAACAAGAGATGATGAGAGTAATGAATGAGCAACGAGGAATGAACGACTTCAAGCTGGATGGGATTAGACTACCCAAGTACACGGGACATGAGTCTGAGTCGTTCCGCCTGTATCAAGAAGAGTTGTCGCAGTACTTTGAGGCCCGCAACATTGACTGGAAGAACGAGCGTTGGGCGACGAGGGTACTGGCTATTATCGGGAGCACGTTGAAAGGGGCAGGCAGGTCAGTGGTACCTGGCGCGGAAGCATGAGATTTACTCTGCGGAGCAGTTACTCCGTGAGTTGTCACGCGCATTTGTTCCGGCGGATCTTCAGTTGCGGCTGCGTGAGCAGTTGCGACACCTAAGCCAGAAATCTTGCAAGTCGTTGCGATTACGTTTCACGGTTTCGCAACATTGTACTTCAAGTGGAAAAACATGACGGAGATCGACAAGGTAGTGTACTTCTCGCAAGGGTTGATGCCAAATACACGTCAGGAAGTACTGTACAAGCGCTGTGAAACCCTTACGGATGCCATTACGGTAGCGATGGACTATGAGCGCTCGCACTTCGGTGCTCCAGCGCGCACGGGACGTCGCGACCGTGATTACCCACGATTCCGCAGAAACGAGTCGGCTTCAAGATCAAATGGTCCTTAGCCAATGGAGATCGACCGAGCGCAAGAACTCAGTCTAGAAGAGTGCCGTCGGCAGAGGAAATGCTACAACTGCTTCCGTGGTGGTCATATTGCAGCCCACTGTAAGGCCCTCGTCGGAAACAACGTCCCTACAGAGGTCCGAATCAGCGTCAACGAGACTCGCAGCACGTCAATGCTGTGGAGCAACAAGTCAGCGATGGTGAAGAGAGAATCGTGTACGACCAGTTCACTGTGGTTGCGTTTGAGGAAGTCAGCATGCATGACGTGGCTGGGCTAGACCGGATAATGAGCTCATCCGTAAACCCGAGAATTGAAGGGCGCCCAGTAACGATACCTGCTTGACTGTGGTGCTACGGCAAATCTGGTACGACCAAGAATGGTGTCGAAGGTGACAGGAACTAAGGATGTACAAGTGAAGGGCTTCGATGGAGAGATCAAGGGTATCGCGATGTCAAGGTAGTGGAAGCGGACATCGGCATGGAAGACAAGACGTTCGAGAAGATGCGCCTCACAGAGAGTCCACTGGCGATTGAACATGACGTTATCTTGGGTAAACCGTGGTTTGCTAAATATCAACCAACGATCAACTGGCGAACGCATGAAGTAGTATTTCCGAGCAGGAAGAGAGAGAGAGACCAGGCCCAAGACGGACAAGAACGAAGACAAGATAGAAGATCAGGGAGAATGTGAGAAGGACGACACCACAATGGTCCCAAGCGAAGTTGAAGGAGTCGGCGACAGCAGAAGAGCAACGAAAGAAAACGGAAAAGGAAGCAATTCGCGCACGCCATCGGTCACATCTCGCCTTGACTGAGGCGTGGCGTAATGGTGTCTTTGGGTCCACGAAGAAGTTCCGTCGTCGTATGCAGGACAGGAAGTTTGCGGAGCTGTTCTTCGTCAAGGTCTGTGTAGCAGTGGAATCCGACAACGTACCAGACTACATTAAGCCTTTGCTTGACAAGTTTGCGGATGTCTTCCCAGAAAAAGCTGCCAGATGGTCTACCTCCCGAGCGCATCGTCGAGTTCGACATGGAGATGAAACCTGACGCCGCTCCTAGCACCCTAGCACCGTTTCGACTGTCTAAAACGGAGCAGGAAGCATTGGAAAAGTTCGTCGCGGAAAACATGAAGAAAGGGTGGATAGAAGTCTCCAATTCACCCTGGGTCTCCAATAATATCTTCGGTGTTCCTAAGAAAGATCCGGCGACTGGTCAAATCCCGAAGAGAGCTGAATGGTTGCGATGTGGGAATAGTTCCATTCCGATTCGTTGGGTCATCGACTTCCTCAATGTGAACAGTCAGACGAAGATCCCGGCGGATGATTCCGACGACGAAGTTACTGGCGAGCCCGAGCCTTGGAAGTTACCAGCAGTCCATGATTGCTCTTCATCCTGTACGCATCAGACTTCGAAGCTTCGACGTCACAGTGTCCACGCCGCAATGCTTCGCATGCTTCCGTCGGATGAACGATGTCTTCTTGTCGACGATCTGGACTTGCGGGGAGAGTTACCCCATTGGAGTTCAGAAAGAAGTCAATGTACACTAGGAACAAGTCCAGAACGACGATTACTTAACATCCAGCTTCCATTTGAGCGAAGAACAGAACAAGAAGTTCCAGGCTGGATACAAGAAAGACCCCCGCGTTCAAGGAAGTATGGAACCGACCGGACAAATCTGCAGACTTCGTCAAATCGAATGGGCTTTGTACAAGCGTTCGGGTCATTCGGTCATCAGGCTGTGTGTTCCCAATAACGCCCGGCTAATCACGAACATCTTGGAAGAATTCCATGATGCACCCACGGCAGCTCATCCTGGAATCCGTCGAACGCAATTGAGGGTTGCTCAGTGGTACTTCTGGCCCACGTTGGAGAAGGACACGAAGGAGTACGTGGCAAGCTGTGGGACGTGTGCTAGATGGAAAGTTAGTACCGCGCGCAAGAAAGGAACTATGATGCCAATTCCAGTCCCGAGCGAGTGTTGGGAAGTAGTGACTATGGACTTCGTGACAGGGCTACCGGTTTCTAATGGCTTCGATGCAATCATGACTGTGGTGGACAAACTGTCCAAGCGGCCCAAGTACATTCCGACACATACGACGGCGGATGCTCCAGAAGTTGCCCGCATCTTCTTTGAAGGAGTAGTTCGTCATCACGGTCTGCCAAAGGTGATCATCAGCGACCGAGACCCCAAGTTCACATCAAAGTTTTGGAAGTCGCTCATGGATATCATGGGGTCAAGTTGTCGCTCACCACGGCATATCGTGCCCAAGCGGATGGACAGACTGAGCGTCAGAACCTTGTCTTGGAAGATGCATTGCGGTGCATGGTGTCCTACCATGGTCGAGACTGGGCTACGCATTTGGGAACAATCGAGTACGCACATGCGACGCTGGAGAGTTCCTCGACAACGTTTACGCCGTTCGAAGTGGACACAGGACGCAAGGTCAGGAACTTAGTATCCCAGATCACCCCTGGTGAAGTTCGTGATGAAGATGTTCCACTAGTTGACTTCGCGCAAAAAGTTTGCTGAAGAACGCAAGAAGATCGTTGAATTGGCCCGCAAGAATCTCCTGGCAGCACAAGAACGTCAAAAGAAGTATTACGACAGGAAGCGCCGAGACGTGGAGTTCAAGGAAGGAGATCTCGTATTGCTGGATACGCGTAACTTGCCTCTCAAGCGCATCACGGCCAACACGGAACTCAACCGCGAGAAGTTGGCGATGAGGTACATCGGCCCGTTCAAGATCGAGAAGATGATAAATTCCAACGTAGCACGGCTCAAGCTTACCGCGGCACATGAGTCGTCTTCACCCGAGTTTCGACGTGGAGTTCCTCAAGCATGACGTTCCGAACCCTCAACGCTTCGCGTCGCGACCTTTGCCCAAGTCTGCACCAGTACTCCTCGACGATGCCACCGACGAAGAACTGCATTTCCCAGAAGCTCTGCTCCAGCAGAAACAAAGCGCAACAACAAACGTCTCTGGTTGGTCAAGTGGCATGGACTCTGATTCAGAAAACACATGGGAATACGAGGTCAAGTTAAACGGGTATCGCATTGGCGTGAACTTCTCCAGCCAAGTTCCGTCAACAGCGCCAACGCGATTAAAAGTCCGGGGATGTCATGATGCAGCATGTCTGCTGCTGGCACCCACGCAAGCGGGTACGCCAGCAACAGACATGCACGAAGAACACGTACCTGGTGGCCAGGAAGGCAGGCGTTGCAGCGCCGCCGCCTCCGCCGCCACAAGAAGTCCGCGCGCAACGTCGCGTGAAGGCTGGCGCCAGGCTTGCGCAAGACTGCCTGGCTCCCGGAATCCAGAACGCTACCTGCACAAGTATACAAACATGCATATAGGATTACGAAAACAGAAAAACACTTTGCATTTAGTATAGGTTGGCTCAGCTTCTAGAACGACACTAAGGAGAACCTAGAGGAAAGCCTAGAGCACGTAGTTAGCCCGAAGACTTAACGGAATCAATCTCACTTTGCATTTTACCCAACAACAAGCAAGCAACACAACCACTCCACGCACCTTCGCTACGACAGGCCCAGCGCACCCGGAGCCTGTCATCCACGGCCGCCCTGCGACCAACTCGACCTACGGCGCCATGTACAAGCGGGTGTCGGCCTACGCCGGAGACAGCACGATGCACGCCCCACGCCGCTTTATGTCGCAGGTGTGGGCCCGCCACAACGTCACCAGCTACAGCTACCTCTTCAACGTGTTGCCCGCAGGCATCTCGCAGTATCTCGGCTCGACGCACTTCCAGGAGGTCGCCTTCGTCTTCTACAACCTGCTCGGAGATGGCTACAACAACTCGGTGGCCACAGACCCGTTCCTGTACAAGCCCGACAGCTACAAGCAGCTCGCGAAGGTGATGACCCGCATGTGGGCCAGCTTCATGGTGGATCTCACGCCCAACAGCAACGGCGTGACCGACGTCCAGTGGCCGCAGTACTCGCTGGACGACCCGCAGAACATCGTGTTCGACGTGAACGTGACGGAGCTCGCCTACATTGAGCCGGACGTGTTCCGCGCCGAAGCGATCGCGCACCTGATCAACAGCGCGTAGCTCGCCTTCATGTTTTAGTCGACTCGAGCGGATACGGTAACTTAGCAATACAATTCTGAGCTTGGTCTGCTGCCGTGGAATTGCTTGCGATCCGTGAAGTTAGTTGTTCGCTTGAGCCTCCACCACCATCGCGTCTGCAGGCGAATCGAGCCTCGAGCGCTGCCTGGATTTTCGTCGCACGAGCTTGGGAGACCGACTCCCTTTTGCGCGTTTCCTCGCCATTTTCATCCCATGATTCATGGCATGAAGCTCGGATGCTCGCGGCGGCGGGCGTTCCGATTTCACCACTCGATTTGCCTCCATGCATTACTTGCGGGCACACGCGCGTTGCACGCGTTTGCAAGCGTTGAACATCCTCATCGAAAACACTGTGGACGGGCCAAGGGTGCCGTCTCTTATCGGCGTGAGTGAGTCCACTACCCAGAGCGAAGCCATCTCTGGCCCGGGGCTTCAGCGGCGGCAAGTATCGGGTCCATGGTACAATAATGGTAAGCAGGCCTCCCCCCGCACTTGCTTGCCATCAAGGCGGCAGTGTAGATGCACCGTACCGGAGAGGTCAACGCAGTCACCGCTGGAGTCCAGCGTGGTCTCCGATCCCAGTGTGTCGTCAATCGTCTTCATACAAAATCCAAGTCTAAGTATACGGTTTTTCGTACAAAAGGCGGTTTTTACATCCTTATCCTTCAGAGCCCACCCCAGAGGAGGCACTTGGAGCTCCCAGACGCGCTTTCCGTTCCCCGGGCCCATGACGAAGCCCCTGCACCGGCAGCGCTCGCTGTCGTCGGCGAGCGGCGGTGGCGTGGGGCGCGACACGCCCAACTCGCGGCCCTCGCTGCAGACGTCCAAGGAGTACGTGGCCCGCGCGCAGCAGTTCGCCGACGCGCGCGTCCACGAGACGCTGCACAAGTACCACAGCAACCGCGCGGCCGCCTCGTACGCGCCCGGGAGCTCGGCCGGCGTGGACCGCTCGCAGTGGAAGCTGGCCAAGGGTGGCGGCCGCCACGACACCATCGCCTGCTACAAGAAGGTCTCGGCGCGCGGCCCGTTCGGCGGCCTGAGGATACGTGCCAAGCACAAGCAGCAGCAACATGCAGATGACGCCATGCGCATGACAATGAGTGCCGGCAAGAGCGCGCCGTCCGTGGCCCTCTCGGACCAGGCCGAGCTGCTGGCCATCGGCACCGTCCCCGGCACGCTAGAGGACGTGCTGCACGGCACCGTGAACCTCACACCCGAGGCCATGCAGATCGAGAGCGCGCACGCCCAATGCGACCTGCTGGACAGCCGCGTGCTGGCCGCGCTCGTGGCCCCGTCGGCCAGCGCGCCATTCCGCTCGCTCACGCTCAAGTGGGCGCTGCGGCACCACGAAGTGCTGTCCCGCCACCGAGACTACGTGTACCTGGAGGCCACCGGTGTGCTGCGCGATCCCCAGGACAGCGGCGCGCGCGTGGGCTACCACCTCGTGCACTCGGTGACCCTACCGTCCGCGCCCGAGCTGGCTCCGGAGATGCAGATCGTGCGCGGCCACTTGTCGTACTGCTACCTCTACCGACAGCACAGCGAGAACGAGGTCGAGCTCTTCTTCCACGGCGGGATGCTGCCCCGCGGCGGCGCGAGGGACCGACTGGCCTTCTCGCTCACAGCAGACGCCGTGCTGGCCTCGCCCAGTACGGTCGAGTGCGCCATGATGAAGAAGCTGGCCTTCTCGCTACGGACCAAGCAGCCGGCGGCTCTGCGTCCGCCCTCGCCGCCGTTGCACCACCACGTAGACGACGACATCCGCCAGACGCAAAGTGGGGACGCAAGAGCAACTTCGCCAGCAGCATGTTCCGCGGCTCGATGACTTTTGACAGCAGCCGCAGCAGCATGTCCTTCGGCAGCGCGGGCGCCGGTGTGAACCCTTGCCGTGTGTGTCACCGCCCCGTGCGAGCTTTCTTCGGTGGGAAGGTGGCGCGCTGCGAGCTGTGCGAGGAGCCCGTGTGCAACCACTGCAAGGTCAACAAGAAGGTGTTCGTGTTCGAGAGCGGCGTGTTCCACCCGCAGAAGATGGACTTTTGCTCCGAGTGCATGGTGTCCACGAGCCGCCTGAACGCCGGCTGGGTGGCGTCCCAGGAGCTCACAGGCGCCACTACGCGAATGCGCATGAGCGAGCGACTCAGTCTGTCAGCGGGGAACACGGCGCAAAGTCTCAATTTGGCTTGAGCTCGTCGTCCTGGAACGGCAGGATGTCGCGCATTGACGAAGGAGGTCGCGGCACCATGTCGTCGGATGGCCCCATGGCGCATTCCGCACCTCAATCGGTCGTCTGGCTCCCGACGGACCACCTGCACCCGCGCCTCACCTCGATCGATCCCATGGACCTGGAAGAAGAGGAAGAGGAAGAAGACGAGCACCCGAGTGCTGCAGGACCTGAGATCGAGGCGTACGGCCGGATCGAAGACGACAGCTTCATCGATACGGAGGCGTTCGTGACGCTGGACGACGACGACGAGTTCTTTGACGGCGAGGAAGTCATCCCGATGATCGATATTCCCTCCGAGGGCGAAGAGGACGAGTTCGAGGCCGAACGAGTGCTTTCCCGACATGTGGTGGACCTCGTGTACGACTCCGAGAGCTCGTAGACGCCGAAAAAATCAGCGTCAGTAAACGGTTGGACCAAGTTGCTCGTCTTCTGGGCGATACGAAGGCAGTACCTCTTATTTAATGGCAAAGTTAATGGAAAAACGTTTGGTTACCGTATCTTCACTCGCAGCGACCGATTCAACGTGTCTTGCGTTTGTTGCGCTCTCGAAGCAGCTTCCTCATCCGAGCGGCGTACTCTTCCCAGCACGGCCAGTTCGACGGGTGCGATGCTCGAGCAGCCTGCAGCTTCTCGCGCTCAGTGTCGGTCAGCGCGTTTTCTGGTCGGCGGCTTTGGCTCTTCATCAGCAGCAGCACCAGCGCGGCAGTCTGCGTCGTCGTGAGCTGCGTTATCAACGTCACCGCTTTGTCATCATGATCTGCTGTCACGTCTGAGGAGACTTGGATCCGGATGTTGATCATCTCTGAGATCATCAGGCTGTCCGATGCTTCGGCTGTAGCCCACATGGTCTTCAGCTGCTCCGCGTCCGGTTGGACTTGAGTAATAGATGGGGGCTCCACGACAGAACGCCCCACGACCAAGAGCTTACACGAGGCTGGCGTGCATTCCTACACAGTTATCGCGTTAATAAGGAGGCTACAGTGGCAACCAGGGAGGGAGGCTCACCTGCGAGCTTAATTGGACTTGGATATCGACAGCACCCCTGCGGCAGCGAGGACACCGAGTGCCGGCCGCACGCGGAACCTGCGCGGCGCCGTGCATTGCACTTTGAAAAGCACGGCGGTGCTGGTAATCGACGAGTTGCGCAGCACCAGCGTATGCTGGCGGTGCTCCGGAGAAAACATGAGCGGCGCGCCCTGCGCTCGACCCTCGTAGTGCAGCTCCATGAATGGCGGTTGCGTCGCTTCAGCAACACGGCAAATTGTGGGGAGACCAATGTTTCTGTTAGACTTTGCAGGACCAAGTTTTGTAGATGACAAGCCTAAACAAACGCAGAGAAGCCAAATGTGTTGTCGAGGGAGAACTGGCAAGCGGGGCTCTTTAGCAGGGTCGAACTCGTTGAATAAATCCTGAAGGGCACCTCTTGTCAGCAAAACCACATTGTTGGAGGTTCCTATTTCCATGAGCGCCCCTGGCACGCTCGGCCTTCTTTTACGTTCACCACCGGACACGCCGCGCTTCAACGCATTGCCAAAATCACCGTGTCACGACAAGTCTGCAGACCGAGTTGCTCAATGATCACATCTGGGTAGTTCTTATAGAGCGACTCCGCGGTTAGCAGCGCCGCGTTGTTCTGCTCGGGCGTGCCATGGGATAGCATCTCCTTTCCACGTCGCGCCGCCACTTCCTCTGGACAACACGCGTGCGCGAACTCGAGCGTCTCCTGCACGGTCAGCACTGGGAAGTGCCTGTCGGTCTGCGGGACGTACGCG
Organism: Phytophthora melonis; assembly: GCA_024211575.1. Classification (NCBI taxonomy): domain Eukaryota; phylum Oomycota; class Peronosporomycetes; order Peronosporales; family Peronosporaceae; genus Phytophthora; species Phytophthora melonis. Next base: position 579,863 of record JAMXKT010000047.1, read on the forward strand.
GCCAGTTGGGGCAGCTTCGGCAGCAATTCCTTCCAGGGTCTTCCATTGTACGAGATGTCCCATCCACCGTGACGCTCTTCTGCATTGAGAACTGGCCGCTCAATATCTTCATGAGCGACGACTTGCCGGAACCAGGCTGTCCGAGGACCAATGTGATGGTGCCCGGTTTGAACACGGCGTCCACGCGGTTGAGTACGTGTTGCTCTGTCAAGTTCCTGGTGGCGGTGAGTTTACGGACGCTGTGCTTGAGGCTGTTGTAGACGGATGGCAGCTCGGGCGTGGTGGAGCTGGAAGTCTGCTCGACTACCGGGACCTTGGCGATTATCGACAGGTTTCTGCAGCGCACCTCCATCTGAGGTAGTTCTCGACCCAGCGCCGGTTCAAGTTGCTGCGCGACGAAGTCGTGGAAAGCAGCTTCGCCTTGAGCCATGAGCGCGCGGCCAGAGTCGAGTCCTGGTCGGGCTTTCGACTCAGTCTGCTCGGTTGTCCGTGACGGACCATTTTCATGGACTGACACGGTCATACCTTAATATGCCAGGGCTTCCCCGCCACGGCTGGGTCATCCTCGCCGCCCAGCAGTACGCACGATTGAAGCAGGACATGTATTACTACTAGTAAAAAAAATATCGAACACGATATCCGTCCAGTCCTCTGGTCCGCCTGCTGTATCATCGGGATTCCCGATCACTAGCCACCGTGTGCAGAGCAAAGGCCTCGGGAGCGCGCCAGGGAAGAGCACCCTTCCTCTGAGCACCGCGGCCTTACGCCACCGTGACGACAACACAAGCCACGCCCTTGAGCCTGTGTGGTGCAGCCTTGGGCGGAACACTGCACTCCACCACCGTGACGATAACACAAGCCACACGTTCGAGCCTGTGTGGTGCAGCCTTGGGCGGAACACTGCACTCCACCACCGTGCTGGAAGCATTTGTTTTTAACCGGCCCCGCTCCACGACGAGCCAGCAACGCACAACCGTCTTCAGCACAGGGCCGATGTTTCGAGCAACGATCTCCTTGTCTTGGTTTCCTGCTACATCCTGGAAACGTGCATCTCTGCCCAGCTGGGGAACTAGCGAGGCATCGACTGGGTCGTTGGTATGAGCTGCGCGAGGCCCGGGCGTGGATGCTGGCACTTGAGAGGCCGTGTCTGGGGCGGGCTGCTCGGAGGTTGAATCGGTTGAAGACTCTTGATCGGATTCCGGCTCGTCGCTGTTGACATCTTGGTTTACGGCAGCTGGCCCCAGGATCGGCGTGAAAGCTGGAGCTATACCCGCCGCCTGCAGCTGACGCAAGGCCTCCTCGAGCTGGCGCTTGGTCTCCGCGTGCTGGAGGTCTTTTCGGGCCAGATCCCGATCTCGCTTGGCCACTTTTTTTTCAGCCTCAGCCGCTTGCTTTTCAGCCTTAGCCAGAGCTAGTTTTAGTTTGTTGACCAGCCCAGAGGTCCCGTGCTTCGTTTGAGGATGCTCCGCGGCAACCTCCTTGAAAACTTGAATCAGCTCGCCATGACGCGCGGGGGGGGGAAGACGACCAGTTCCTTCTTCTTCCGACCTTGATTGTCGATGAAGGGGAAGTCGAGCCCTTTTGCCTCGAGGCGCGACAACACCTCGCGCTCCACTTCGGTGACTTGGTCACCTGCAAGCAGCATCAAGATCTGGAACAGCATTTCTCCGTAGATCTTGTACTCGTTGGTGACGGATCCCTCGCGGTCGTAGAAGTTTGTGGAGCTCCCAACTTTCGCGACCACCCAGTCGTCCGGATAGGGTAGGTTGGTGCGAGGATTGATGCAAGTGCCGACAAGGTCGTGGACCCTATTCACAGTGCCCAGCTACCAGCAACAAATGTACATACACGGTGTTAGATGTCGTGGTAGGATAGAATTTGACCGACGCACTTACCACGCCTTCATACACGGCCACGAGATGTTTGTTGGCGACTAACTCCAGCCACGCCTTGATGTCCACGATGCGAAGATTGGCCACTCGAAACAAGTGTTCGGGTACAACTCGCCGGCGCCGCGTGGAGGTTCTTGCACACGTTGATCACCTAGCTTGACAATATAATCTCGCGGGTTGCTGAAGTACTGGTCCAGCGTGATGTTGGCGCGCTCGCTGCTACGATCCCGTGCGTTCGGCTGCGGCCGCGTGTAGAACACACACGTGAACGGAGCGTGGTGCAGCAGCGCATTGATATTTTTCAGTGTTTTACGATATTGGCTGGAGAGTTTGAGGAGGTTCACGACGCTGGATGCCGTAACCAGCCCGTTCCGGTCGGCAGGCAGCTTCGACCGCAGCTCCTGCAAGAGCGTGGTATCCGGGTGGGCCACTCACGCGCAGGCCTCGTCGTGACCATGGCCGTCAACTCTGTCGTTGCCTCCACTGCTGTCTCCGTCGTCGGCGCCACTGCCGTCGTCGTTGTCATTGCCGCCACGGTCTCCGTCGTCTCCATAGAAGTCACCGTCTCCACCCTCTCCGACGAGCCCACGCGACGACGCTTAGGCGGTGGGCTCACCGATCCATCCTCGCGCGCATCAGGACGCAGCTCCTCCTCATCGGAAACCATGCACCAACTCTCAGCGTCGGAGGTATAGTCGAGTTGCACCTCGGCTCTCGATCGCACGCCAAAGCGCCGCAGCACGCTGTCGTCCGTGATGGAGCCTTCCTCGGTCGTCGTCTGCGTCTGCCTGGGCACGACGCCAGCATTAGCGGCAACCGTCTCGCCGTCGCTCTCGGACTTGTGCTCTTCGTCGCTCTCGGACTTGTGCTCTTCGGCATGGCCGGTGACCAGCAACTCGCTGACGCCGGCAGCAGCAGCAGCAGCAGTGGTCACGCTGCTGTGGTCGTTGCCGTCGGCAGATGGCTCGCCGTCGCTCTCGGACTTGTGCTCTTCAGCATGGGCATGGTCGGCGTTGGTCCGCAGATCCATGCTCTTTGCTCTTTGAGCTTGGCTGGGGCAGCGGCAACGAGCGTGGTGACCCATCATGTTGAAGCAAGCGTCTGGGGGCATCGGCGGACCCGGGAACGGCTCCAACTGGTCTTATAACAGCACAAGGGTCCTCCGAGGCGTCCGGCTGTCGAGAGAAGGGTCCTCCGAGACGTCCCCGCTGTCGAGAGAAGGCCGGAGCGGCGGTTACACGTTTGATCGAACGGTCGCCGCCCCCGTTCGATCAAAGCGAGCCATGAGTTGTGGATGGGCCAATCGCTTTGACCGAGCATGCTCGATGAAAGCGATTGGTCCGCGACCATAGCTCATTAGCGATTCACAAGCGCGTTCAATACCCCCGACAAGGATGTTCAGTTAGCGTTCTGAGTCTTGCAAACAACTGAAAAAGGATATTAATACTACGTTAACATAAGTATCGATAACAACTCACTGAATTAAGATATAAAATCAACCAATCATGTAAGCCATTCGTTTCCAGTCTATAAGGCAGTCTTAGAATCTCTTACTTAATAAGTAAGTCTTATGAAACCTTGATTATTAAATTAGAGATTCAATTATGATGATTGGCTGATTTTGTAATTTCGCATCCGATAATTTCATCTCGAATTTTCTGATTGGTGTAGCGTACCAAATCGTGACTTTGTCCGGCGACGCAGCCATCAGTGGACCATCTCTTCATATGCGTCGAGCCGACAGTGGAGAGCTCGGCGGCAAGTCGCGCGGCGGCGGCTCCAAGCTGCGCGCCAGCCGCGTGCGTCGCCAGCGCGACCGCGAGCGCAGCCTTGACGAGGACGAGCTGGAGCAGCGCTTCGGCCGCGCGAGTCTGTCGCTGTCGGCGCCTGTGTTCGTGCCGGCCGCGCAACGTGCCGCCCAAGCTCCGGCCTCAACGCCTACCACACCCAAGCGCTCGATGGCGTTCGTGACCGATCGGCGTGGAGCCGCCTCCTCAACACCTGCAGCCTCTGCGACTCGAAAGCCGCGGCGCTCGGCCACCGCAGCGGCGGCAGCTAAGCTGCATAAGAACATCGAGGCGGCCAACAAGAAGACCCAGCAACAGCAGCAGCAGCAGCAGACCACGACGACTAGCAGGTCCACAGCTCGTAGTGGCAATGGAACAGCCCAGCCCAAGCCCAGACGACAGCGCATGGGGACCAAGGGCCTCAACAAGCAGGGCCAGACGCAGCCGTCAGCCAAGGCCGCAGCGGTGTCGCTGCACGAGCGACACAGGCGCAAGCTGTCGCTCACGTCGACGGAGCTGCAGGCTCAGGACACGACAAGCGAACAAGAGACGGAGAAGACAGCAGCCTCGACAGGTAAGCAGGATGCGGAGGACGTGTACCCCGAGACGGCAGGGAGCGCCTTCCCGCAGCAGCTCACGCTCTTCAGCCAGCAGAAGCGTCTGCCGCAGCGAGTGGCCAGCCGCGACGACGTCATCGATACCATCTTCAAGGCGCTGTTCGCGCGCAGCGAAGGACGGCGCAACCGCCCGCGACAGGCCCTCAGCGCGTTCGGAGACGACACAGGAACCGACACGGACGAGCCCAACGAGGAGTTCGTCAAGCGAGGGCTCGCCAACGCGCTCTTCAAGGACCAGCTCAACCTGCACGCGCCGTCGTCACTTCCGACTGCTGTGTCTCCGGCGGCGGCAGCGGACAGCCTCATCACGCCTGCGTTCATGCACGCGCTGGTGAACGCGCTGCGCTTCGAGGACTTCCGCACAGCCAGCGCGCGACTCGACATCCTGCGCGCCATCCACAAGAGCTGCCCCACCAAGAGGTTGCATCTCGCACGAGCACTCGCTGACGCCACTGCTCTTCGCGTCGAGTACGTCACTGCGGTTGCAGCTCGAGCGCATAGTCTCGGCGTGGAGAAGAGCTCGACACAAGTGATCACCGACCACCAGCACGACCACGGACACGGCTTCACCGAGCTGCTGCGCTACTCCATTGAGCATGTGGAGGAGAGTTTGTTGGCGACTCCACCACCGGAGGGATCGGACGCCGCGCAAGAGCAGGAGGAGCAGCAGAAGGAACTCGTACGCAACTGCCTGACCAGCCTCGTTTCGCTCTGGCGCGCGCATTGGGTCGACCCCGCTGGGTCCGACGACGAAGAGCTCATTAGTTGTGCCGGTCAGTTTGTGGCGTACATGCCGTCAGTGACCGGCCCATTGCTGAAGCGATTGCTGAGTGCGTGGCCGACTCGGTACCCGAAGCAGGAGGTGGGCGCTGTTCGCATGGTGGCGCGAGTTATCATGTCCGGGCCCCCGCTACACCAAGTGGATCCGACGGAGGTGCTGCAGCGCCGCATTTTCACGCGTCTGGCGCGCACTCTGCAGAGTCCGAACGTCGACGTGGCCAAGGAGGCGCTGGCCTTCACCGGCTGCCAGTTCGTGCTCGTGCACTTCTTGGGGCGAGACGAGGCCATCTACAAAGCCATCACGGCGGCCCTGCACGCCAACGTCGAGAGCCACTGGCACCACGGCGTGCGCAACTCGTCCGAGACGAACTTTGACCGGGCGCTGGACTTCGCGTCGTAGGGGCTGCCAGCAGAATAAAAGCCTCAAGACACAGATAGACAAGCCCACAGCCACCCCAGTAGCAGATAGAAAGTAGATGAATAGATAGACGACACCACTAACCTTTGCACAAAGCAAACAAAACTTGCAGTGAGTCGACGTGAGAAGTTGTCGACAAGAGGAAAGATATAACAAAAACTTGTTTTACTTTTCCATCCATGGGAGCCAGGGGTGTTATAGTTCCTGACTCTCACTCACTCGTCGTCGTCGTCGCGCTTGCCGGAGCAGCCGCTGAAGTCGAAGCCGCAGGCCATGGAGATGACGAGGTAGATGACAAAGAGCCCGACGAGCACCAGCAGCAGCCAGAGCTTGACGTTGCGTCTCCACATGGACTTGCGCAGCTGCGTGGACGAGCGCTCGAACTTGACCGACTGGCGGTTGAGCTTGTCCGTGCGGTCCACGAGCAGCTCGAACTTCTCGCCGCGGTCCAGCACCTTCTCGATGTTCTCCACCATAATGTCCTTGACGTCGTCGATCTGCTGCTTGACCCGCGAGAGCGAGTCCGCGTCCGGGTTGGCGTTGTAGTAGTCCAGCAGGCGCCGGATCTCGTGCTGGAACTGGTCGTTCATGGCGAACGCGATGGCCGTGAGCGCGCGCTCGCCGTACGCCGCCTGGAAGCGGTTCTTCGCGTCCTCGAGGAAGAGGAAGGGAACGCGCCGCTTGAGGTCATCGTCGGCCATGCACAGGTACGTCACGCCGCCCTCGACGATGTAGTGGAAGATGTGCCGGTCGTAGACGTACGACATGCGGCCGTCCGCCGTCGGGATCTTGGCCAGCAGCACGCGCGTCACCGTGGGGAAGTTGCCCGACGTGGCCGTGTACTCGGCCAGCACCGTCTTCTCGCGCGACACGAGCGCATACACGATCGGCATGGCGGCGGCGGCAGACTACAGAGGAACAGCGGAGATGATGATAATTGGACCTTGAAGGGAGAATGCGCGAGAGATCGCGCTCCTATGCCCGATAAGCGTTTAAGCCTGAATAAACTATAGGATATATCGTACCTAAAAGGGAAAGGCTGGTCAAACTGAGCTGCCACTCTGTCGTGAATGGGTTCACTCTTAGTTGAAGCAAAGCAAAGTCAATGCGGCACACCAGGGGATGAAGTCTATGCGTTGTATTTTGCGTATCGCGATAGCTACCCCATCACTCCATCATCATCACTCGCGCCTCTATAGCCTGCACACACCAATTCAGTTCGACAGCGTTAGTGCAAGGACGCCCTAGACATCATAAGCACCAGACAGCCAGGCACGAACCATCATCAGGTCGGTCCGGTCGAAGCGGTTGCGGAACGGGTACGCCAGCTTGTTCAGCTGCAGCAGCTCGTCGCGCAGCTTGTCGACCGACCAGCCCGCCGTCTTCGCCACCAGCTTCCTCAAGACCGCCTCCATTCGGGCCTGCAGCAAATGTTCACACACTGTAAGCACACCAAGCAGACCAACCCGACAAAGAGCTGCATGTAGCACGCCGCACCTCGTCATAAATAAAGTCCGGTGTGTCCTCCTGCACATCCTCCGCCACTTTCGCCTCTTCCTCTGCGTCGCGCGCCTCAGGCATCGGCTCGTCCGCAACTTCGCTCTGCGGTGCCGAGGCCTTCTCTTCCGTCGTGTCGCCGCTGTCCTCCCCCGCCTCGACGGTCTCGTCGTCGCTGCTGTCCCCATCGAGCGCTTGCTCCGTCAGCATACTCTCCGCGTACCGGTTGCCGAAGCACTTTTTCGCCAGCTCGGGCTCCTGGTTGACGTACTCCAGCGCCTCCATGACGCTATTCAAGGTCACAGCCTCGCCGTTGCGCTTCTTGTTCGGCTTGAACACGACGCGCTGCACGGCCAGCCCGGACTCCTTGCCCGACGCTTCGATGATATCGAAGTTGTCGTCGCGCGTCCAGCCTTCCTCCTTCAGGAGGGGCCACAAGAGCTCGTCGAAGTAGTCCGTCTCGTCCATCTTCTCCTCCGCGTGGATCAACCGCACGGAGCCTGCCGCCTCTGCCGAGTTGCTGGAGGCCACCCGCGGCGTCTTCACAGACTCCATCACCGCGTCGTCCGTCAGGCGTTTGATGTACTTCACGCTCACGCTCTTCTCCGTACCGCCGAGAATGTACTTGACGTTGTACGTGCCGTCCTTATTGCGGCCCTGCACGACGGCAGCTCCGCCCGGCCGATTCATTCCTGGATGCGTCCGACTGCTCACGAAGACGCGGTCGCCCTCGTCAAACACCTCGTCTTCGCTATCTTCGACCTCCTCGTTTTTTGTCCCTTCGTCAGCCTTCTCGCCGCTGTCAGTGGTTGACGGTTGCTCCTCCTCCTCGCTCTTCCCTTCTTCCTCGTCAAACCACTGGGTCACCTGCTTGTCACCTTCACCCGCTTCCTTGTCGCCGCTTGGTCTTCCCTCCACTTCCGTCACGGGTTCCTTCTTCACAGTCACCCCATTGCTAGTGAACTTGTGGCTCCCCCCGTTGGCCGTTGCGCGCGAAATGGCTACGTCCAAGCTGATCTCAGGAGCCTTCATACCGCGGAGCCGCGCGCTCGTGCGCACGCCGGGCTTCTCGGGGGCTCGAGTCGTGTTCTTGCGGGAGGTCTTGGCAGCAGATTTCAGGAATTTCTGGCCGTACTCCCGTACAAACTTGGGTGAGCTCGAAGTCGCTTCGTCACCTCGCGGCACTTGGCGAAGAGGTCGTAGCCCTGGCGGATGCGGAATCGGTGCGCGTACGAGAGGATATTGTCCTTCATGGTGCCAGCTGCGTGTGCGATATGACGCGTCCTGCTGCGCTTGGGGTTGAACACGTTGGCGTTCCGCACGATGAGCTGGATGTCGTCCATGAACTGCTCGAAGCACGTGTACTCTTCGTCATTCAGTTTGTCCCGCATCGTGCTCAAGTCCATGGGGCGCTTCACAATTAAGTAGTAGTTCGGCACATCAGCTGGGTCCACTGGAACGTAGAATGGCGTGTACGTCCTGAGCGAATAGCAGTAGTCCAGCACCTGACTCAGGAAGATACGCAGCTCGCGCAGAAAGTGAAGGTCTCGCTCCTTCCTCTTCTGCTGCTCTTCCGGGCTCAGATCGATGAAAGACGGCGTCGGAGGAAGAGGAGCGAGTGGCAGCACCTCCAGCTTCTCGTTCTTGTTACGCTTCGTCTTCTGCACGGCAGGGGGCGTAGCGAGAGAGCTGAAGACTTGCTCGAAGTGGGCCAACCGAGCGGCCTTGTCCGGTGCATCCAACTCCATCACGATAGACGTCCGGGACACGCTGGGGTCCTCCTGGAACAACGCCAGCAGATCCTCAGGCAACTTCTGCTCATCGATCGAGGACGCCGCAGTGCAGGCCAAGAACAAGATCGGCAGGTTCGCTCGGACTTGCAGATTCATCAGCATCATCTTCAGCGTCAGGTGCATTGACTCGGTCGTGTTCCTCCACCACAGCTCGATCTGTGGGAGGTAAAGCACACATGGGAGGCACTTCTGCGCCTCGCTGAGTCTCCGAATAAGAGCTTCTTCCGGAGCGTGCGAATTCGAATCGGCAACAAGCGACGGATAGTCGAGGGAGAAGTGCGTAAGTCCCTCCAACGTGTGCAGCAGTGCTGGGCCAATGTACTGCTGCCCCATGCCAGCTTTGCCCGCGACCAGGACGCGAGGGAACCCTGAGTGGCGTGGCAAATGAAGAGAAGCGATCGAATGGACGCGCTTCTTTTGCGCTCGGTCCTTAGCCCTTTGCACGGCAGCCGCGTTGGAGCTCTCACACTCCAAGCAGAACCAAAGACCACTGGCGCTTCCCTCAGCAGATTCCTGTGAGGATGCCGCATCCGAAAGACACGCTCGATGGAAGGCACCAGGACACGCGTCGCAGCAGAGCAACTCGCCTTCATCTCCGTGGCAAACGTCGCAATCGTCATGGTTCGCAACGGCATAAATATCCTCATCGTCATCATCTTCGTCTTCATTGGCACACAAGTCGCTTTCAGCTTCGTCAGTGGAGGTGACTGCATCATCAATTGCAGCTTTGTCGAGAGGGAATAGCGGGAAGTGACGCGCCACATCGCGCAAGATCGTTTTGAGCTGCCCCTCCAGCAACCCTTTCACGGCGCGGGGTAACGGCGACGCGAATGAGCTCACAGCGCGGTGCGAGGCTGGAGTGATTTTCTTGGCTGCCTTCAGGAAGTCGCTGCGAGCCACTACCACCTTGTCCAGATTGATCAGCAGCTTGTCTTGAGTCGCATACACTTGCGGATACACGCGCCGCAGAGAGCACAAGGCCGCCTCAGCGCAAAGTGCTTTGATGTCGGCGCCACAGTAGCCCACAGTTTGTTCGGCAAGGTCCGTCAGGAATCGGTCCGATAGCGGGGGCTTCCAATGCTTCGAGTGGATCGCCAGCATACTTCTCCGCTCGTTCACGTTCGGCAACTTGAAGCCTAGCTCTCGGTCGAATCGGCCAGGTCGACGTAACGCAGGGTCAATCGCATCCAGTCGGTTGGTCGCCCCAATAACGACAACACGTCCACGTGAATCCATTCCGTCCATCAAGGCCAGCAAAGTCGACACAATCGACGCATGAATCTGGTCTTGTTTGGCGCTACGCACCGGTGCGAGACCATCAATCTCATCGAAGAAGATGATCGAGGGCTGGTTACGCTTTGCCTCCTCAAACAGTAGGCGTAGCTGGCGCTCCGCTTCTCCCACCCACTTGCTCAGACAATCCGCTCCTTTCCGCATGTAGAAGGTGACGTGCCGTCTTGGTCTCCCCTTCTTCTTCGTCTTCCCATGCTGGGCGGGGCTCGCCGATCCGTTTGATTCACTAGTTTGCTCGCCTTCATCGTACACGGAGCACGAGTTCGCCAACGCTCTCGCTAACAGCGTTTTGCCTGTGCCTGGAGGGCCATAGAACAACACACCCGACGGTGGCGAGACCTTGTACTTGTCATAAAACTCCGGGTACAAGAGGGGCAGCATCACCATTTCCTTCAGAGCCTCAATGTGCGACTTGAGGCCGCCCACACTCTCCCAAGTTATGCTGCGATCCACTTCCACAGGCGTAATATCAGCGCGTGAACTCGCACCTTTTCGGGCACCTTTGGACGATCGCCACGGGCTACTCGTTCGCATGCCCCCGTCCGAGTCGTCGTCATCCATGTACATGTCGGAAGAAGACGATCCCGAAGAAGAAGACGAGAGGGAGCGACGGCGGCGATTCCTGTGTCCTCTGCTTCGGCCTCGGCTCCGGCGACGGCGGGGAGGAGGCGAGGTATCCACGTTAGGCAAGAACAATCGCCGGGTGCTCGTGGAGCCGTTCGTAGAACTCCTTCTTGACGTGCGATTGGCCTGGCGTTTGCGATACTCTGCGTACGCTGAAGTTTCCGGAGAGGCGCCCGCGTCTTCCTCGGCATCCCCACGGTGGGTTTTCGAGCGATCACGCAGAGAATAGCGGCGTGACGTGTCCTCAGTGTCGGACGCAGGTGCAGCGCTGGGCTTGGATCGGCTTCGAGTGGTCATCGAGTTGCTTGGAGCGGCTTGTCGACGTTCTCGCAGCTGGTAACGAGTCGAACTTGCTGGTCCTGCTTCGCCATCCTCGTCCTCCTCCTGCTCGTCAGAGTTCGACTCGTTTTCCGACTGGGACTCGTTGTCAGCATCTCCGTCTTGCCTGGCCTCGGCATGTTCATCCTCGGCGCTCACCTCGAGCTGCGATCGTTTCCTCGTCGAGCGGGTCCTGGTCTCAGTCTGAGGCGGCGATATGACGCTCGTTTCGCTCGTCGTGAGGCTCTCGCGTGACCGCAGCGAGTATCGCGTCGCGCGCGAGCGCCTCTCTATCTCTTGCTCCTCGCGCTGCTGGGCCTTGATCCGACGGTTGATCTCGCGCATGTTCAAGTCGTCCACGTACTCGTTCGTTTGCTGGTGCTCGTCGCCATTGTCTTCTTCCTCCTCTTCTTCTTCCTCGTCGTCCTCTTCTTCCTCCTCCTCGCCCTCACCTCGACGCTGCCGCTTGGACCGGCGGCTGCGGTTCCGACTACGCCGACGTCGGCGCTTCTTGCTGTTGCTGATGGCGGACTCGGGTGTCGACTCGGCGTAGGAATCCGCGCGCGAGTGTGAGCTGGCGAAGACGTCGTTGTACACGGACTCGTCGAAGCGCTTGGGCTTGCTGTGCCGCGTGCGCAGCGAGTAGCGCGAGGAGGACGAAGGCGACGTGCTGCTGACGTCCGCGCGGCCCGTGGAGGGCTGCGGACTGGCGATGTCTAGCTCCGTCTGCAGTCGGCGCTGTCGAAAAGTAACCAAGCGTTAGATGTCCATATGCACATACCTGCCTACATGCAGGGCGCGGCACTGTACCGATGGGCGCCTGGCAGGTCTCTTCTTGCGTTTCTTGCTCTTCTTCTTCGTTGTCGTCTCCTCCTCGTCTTCTACTTCGGCCTCGTCCTGCTGGGCGTCATCTCCGTTCATCTCCTCGTCCTCGTGCTCCTGCTGCTCGTTGTTCTCGTCATCTCCGTCCATCTCCTCGTCCTCGTGCTCCTGCTGCTCGTTGTTCTCGCCCCCTTCCTCCTCTTCCAGCTCGTCTGTATCGCCGTCCTCCGACTGCTTCACACCCAACAGGCAGCAATGCATTCAGTGACAAAAGCCTATGTCCGGGCCCATCCATCTCTACTAGGAAGGTAGGTACCGTACCTCCTCCTCGTCTTCCTCGGTGTCCACGGGCCGGGCGCGCACTCGCTGGCGCTCGGGGCCTCCACGAGCACGGGCGACGAGTCTGCACACGAACAACAAAGAGAGTGAGATGCTGGCCAGCTCCAGCAGCGGATCCCGCCACGACGCACCGCTGCTGCTTGGAGACGCCGCCGCTTCCAGCACGCTCATTTTGCGCGGGAGTTTTCGTGGACTTGGCGCTATTCGAGCAAGCTCGGCATCTGATTGGTTGAATGTAATGTATTTATATTCGTTATCTGATCGATGTACTGTTAACTCATTAAATGTACTGAGATATGGTGAACGAGACGGATGGTGCTGGATGAAACGCCGGAGCAGCGTCGCGGTCGCCTTGACGCGTATGGCTTCATGCGACACCGAATTAATCCCCTCCGTACGACGACCTCAGCAGCACCAAGAAGGGAGACCGAGTCCTGCTCAGCGCCTACGTGACAGCTCTTGTCCCGTTGAAGCCCGACGTCGACCCCACCGGTGCCACAACTGGCGTAGGCAAAGTGTCCACGGACATCGTGAATCGAGGAGGAAATGTCAACATCCTCGACTGGCACAAAACATCAAGTACAAGTCGTTCAACGTCAAGGCCTGGGACTTCATCAACAGCATCCCAGAATCTTCGATCAACGGGGCCAACGCGCAGCTCATCTTTGACGACCGACTGCCCTCCGTTGTGTCGTCTCACCACCAGAAAACTTCGGTCATCGTAGCGAACGAATCCTCGAGTGAGACGGAGTAGCCCGTGGCGTACGTGGAATTCGATCTCGTCACTGATCGGTGGGACACCATCTACCGCAACAACAGCGCGCTTCGAGACGCCACGGGTATTCGGATCTATGGACCTGCCGCCTAGGACGTCGCCAAGAACTTCGTGGACCGATGGAACTCGGACTATTGTGGTCTTTTGTGCTGTTGAATACAAAAGCGATGTAACAGGACGAGAGCAGATGGCGGTCACTGCGTGGTGACTCTGGACACAAGCAGCAGCAGCTCGTCGTGCGAGTCGGGCGGCGAGTTGGGCGTGACGGACGAGAGCGGCTGGCATGGGTTAGCGACGGAGGGTCGCTGGAACCAGGCGACGGTGAGCCGCACGAATGCGATCTTAGTGGCGAACGGTCGTTCGGAGAGCGGTGGCAGCTGGAACGAACGGCTGAGAGCGGCCGACGGTGAAGATCCCGCGGTCGAAGGGTCGGCAGTGCGAGCTGGCCCTCAGACTGGAGAGAACGTGCAGCGGGGCTGCCGTAGCTTTAGCGTCAGAGGAAGACGTAACAGACTCACAGAGTCGCGGCTAAAGATAGCCCGTTCTAATACCAGAACGCACGAGTCCGTACTCCCTACGGACTCCAAGAGTCAACCCTTAACTCTTAGCTGTGAATCTTTGAACTGAATGTATTTCTCTTATCGCGGCAGAGCCGCCTTCGGTGTAAATGTATCTGGTTCACTATCTAGCATAGTGAACCCTAGTCATATGCATAATCTGTGGCTCTGAAGCCATGTACTGATTCTCCTACTGAAATAGGTTAGACAGTGTGCACCACACAAGCCTGTGTGTGCCACACTTCGTAACCCTTCGGGTAACATTCGTGTAACCCCGTTACACCCTCCCCCCACCAAACCGTGGACACGGGTGTTCACGCTTAACGGTCAACGACCGGGTCTTGTTCCGTCAAGCCTCCTTCTCGAACGAGTCAATCCACATCGTGTGGACGTCTCTGAGAACTTCTCGGCGCAACGCGCCCTCACATGACTTCAAGGCATAACGCCTTTTGGTCTTTCGACCGCAGAAACCCTCTCGCGAGGTCCGCCTCGGAGCCTCGCTCCTCTCGCGCTTCGGCACCTCGTGCCTGCGAACTCCCAAGCTCCCCGGCGCAGGTGCGCACACCGACCGCGCCTCCCAGGCTCTCGGTCTCTCAGTACTTCGCGGCGCAACGCCTCAAGCAACGCTCGCGGCGAGCACGCCCCAGCTCCTCGAGCACTAGCCCATCCGACCATGGACCTCAAAGATCTCTTCGGAGATGAGGAGGAGGGCGAGGTGGACTACAGCGAGTCTGATGTCGGCTCTCCGAGCCATGAGGGTGAAGCAGCGTCCCCACAACGCTCCCCGAACCGCCGCGACGCTTCGCCCACGTCGCCGGCACAACGCGGAGGTGGCACGTCGGCCACAGTTGGCTCGTCGAGCTCCCGCGACCAAGAGCGCCGCGCGCGAGCGTCTCCTGCGCGCTCGTCGAGCCATCCCTCTACTGAGCGCACTGCGCTGTCGAGGAGGAGCCGCGGCCACCGCTGCGCACTCCAAATCCGTTCCTGAACGCTCTTCCGGGCTCCGCGAGCTGCGCGAGCTCACTGAGTCACGGTACTCTCCGCCTCGTGCGGGGAAGTGCCCTTGGGCCCCGTCATCTCCAACCCTTTGGACGAGGCTCAATCCGAGCAGGTTGCGGCGCAGCTGGCCTCCATGCGCTCCCAGCGCCCCGAGTTGCGGCCCCTGCTGAACCCCAGCACCGCCGAGTACGGCTTTCGGCCTCGTGACCCCGCGGAGGCATGCCGCCAGGCTTTCCAGCCGACGCTGACTCAGCATGTCATTGGGCCTGCGGCCCGTACTCCGGAGGAGATCGCTCTTCGAACGTCTCTACGATAGCGACTCTTGACTCCACAGTCTACGACTGTCTCCGAGTACCGCGAGCGGTTGCGCCTGCAAGGCAAGGGGTTGTCCGTGCCCGCAATGCGGACGTACCCTGTGGTGCTCAGCCCGGGCGAAAGCCTGATCGAACACGAGGCTCAGTTCGAGCTCTGGGCTGAGAAGAAGAAGAAGCTTAGCTCCATGGATGCTCTTCGAGCTAGCTTCAGCGAAGTGGATGTTCGTATCGAACGCAAGCTCCGCTTCGACTTTGCGAAGATCCGAGCCAAACGCAGCCTCTCGGCTAACGCTCAGCAGCATACCCATTCTAGCGCTGCGCGCCTCGCTCCTTTGAGCACTCCAGTCGCTCCTACCCGTGAGGGAGTGAGCGCTGTGGCTCAGGGCCAACCCCGGAGCAATGTGGCTGACCCAGCAGCTCCCAGCCTATTGCCGGGAAGCGCGAGACGGCCGGCATGCCGGCCTCGAGCCCACGGGGCGCTGGTGATCAAGCCGATCAAAAGCGTCCACGACGTCTGGGCAGTCTTGGCGAAGGGGCACCTCAAACTCCCATGAGTTCTCTGAGTGTGGGTACCCTCGCCACTTCACCAGATACTGGTTTTGACCCCGGCACCGCCGCTTCGCCAGCAGGCGCTCCACATGGTAGTGAAGGTTCCCTTGCTCATCGAGCAGCGCCGGTGGAGGACGCGCCAAGCCGCCTCGCGACGTATGATGAGTTGTACGAGGTTCGGCAACAGACGACTCGTCTTCGGGACCATGTCCAGGATGTCGATGCGCGTCTCGCGCGTACTGCCACGGAGCTCGACGAGCTTGCTCGAGACTTGAGCTGAGTTCAAGTGCCTCGCGAGGTCTGGGACCGGCTCCGACACTTGGAGAACTGGGTGCAGTACTATGGCGATCGCGACGACCGTCGTAGCCAGGAGCTCTCCGAGCTTCGACGTCAGCAGGCTGCATTGCAGGGTCAGATTGACCTTCTGGCCCGCATGCAGGGCCCGCCCGCTGCGCTTCCTGCGCCGGGGCCCCTGTGCCTGCGGCACTTCCGACTCCAACGCTGCCCTCAGGGCTCGCGGCACCGCCGATGCCGAGCCTTCCGCCTGTGTCTGCAGTGCCTGCGATGATGGTCGCGTCTGTGACGCCTGCGACTGCGTCCTCGACGCTCGCGACCTCGTCGCCCTCGGTGCTTCCATCTGCACCTGCGTCGGGTCATGGTACGGCTTGAGCAAGCCCACGTAGAAGACGGGGTGCGTCCGCATCTTCTTCGGAAGATTGAGCGTGTACGCAAGGCCCTTCCTGGCCACGACCTTGAAAGGTCCGATGAAGCGCGGGAGCAACTTCGTCTTGAAGACAGCGGACACTGCATGTGTAGGTAGGTTCTTAGCATTTAGCAATACCAGGTCCCCGACCTCATAACTGTCAACATTGCCTCTGCCTTTAGCATCCGCATGTTCCTTTTGCTTGTCTTGGCTCTCAGCCATTGCGTCACGCACGTGTCGTAAGACACTCAAGCGCGTCGACAAGAAAGTGTCAACCTGTTTACGAACAGTAGCCGGGCTGACATCAGCTAGCCGATCAGCTAAATCGGCTTCCTCTCCCCACCAAGCCCGAGGCCACCACGTGGCGGCGTCAGCGGGACGCGGGGATGAGACAAGCTGTTCACGTAGAACGGCGTGTAGCCGGTCGAGGCATGCACGGCGTTATTCAACGCAAACTCAACGAGTGGCAGCATAGCGCTCCAACGCTTCGGCGTCTCAGCGCAAATGCTGCGGAGCACGTCTTCGACGACGCGATTCACTCGCTCCGTCTGACCATCGGTCTGCGGGTGATCCGCCGTGGACATGTCCAGCTTGGTGCCAAGCACCGCAAAGACCGCGCTCCAGAAGTTGCCCGTGAAGCGGGGTCTCGGTCCGAGACAATCGACTCCGGGAGTCCGTGTTGTCGAAACACTCGGTCCAAGAACAGCGTTGCTGTACCCTTACCATCGATGGTATCCGACACAGCCGCAATGTGAGCCATCTTGCTCAGTCGGTCTACAAAGACCACGACTCAGTGTTGCCCGCCGCATCCGCCGGCAGGCCAAACACAAAGTCCATACTCATGGATTGCCAACAGCCCGAAGGGACAGGCAAGCTTGCCAACGGGGCTGCAGCATGGGGTGACGACTTCACACGCTGACACGTCTCGCACGTGCGCACATAAGTGCTCGTCCACTTGTACATCTTCGGCCACCAGTAGTGGGTGCTCACCGAGCTGTAGGTCTTCTCACGGCCAAGATGGCCAGCCACCGGCGTGTCGTGGGCCTCATAGAGGATACGATACTTCAGGTCCTCATCATGAGGGATGACCACGCGTGGCGTGTCCTCGGAGCCAGTGCTGTAGAACAGCAGGCCACCATCGAGGGTGTAGCGATGCAAACGCGCGCGCACTCGCGCCGACAATTCAATGTCCGAGTCTTGAAACTCCTTGCTCCCGAGAGCCTTCAGCAACGCGACACAAGTGTCATCCTTGGCATAAGCCGTTCGGATCAGATCCGGTAATGACGAAGTCACGGTCGTTACATGAGCCAGCTCATAATCCGGCCTGCGCGACAGCGCGTCCGCGAGACATTCTGCCTGCCAGGCTTGTACTTCACCTCGAAGTTGTACTCCGCGAAGAAGGACAGCCAACGGGCCATCCTTTGCGAGAGATGAGGCGACTGAGTCGCAGTGCGTAACGACGCGTGATCCGTGTAAATCACGAACGGCTGAGAGCCCAACAGGTGAACCCTGAACTTGACGAGCGCATACTTCATCGCAAGTAGCTCTTTGTCATGGACAGGATAGTTCTTCTCAGCAGCCTTCAGCTGACGAGATTCGAACGCCACCACGCGCTCGCGCCCCTCGGCGTCTGCTTGTAGCAGGGCACAGCCGATGGCAAAGTCCGAGGCGTCACAGACGACACTAAACGGACGAGCGGGGTCTGGCAAAGCCAGAATAGGCGCATGAAGGAGACTATCCTTAATTGCCGCAAACGCATCTTGATGCTCGGTGTTCCAACACCACTCCGCGTCCTTCTTCAGGAGATTGGAGAGTGGCCGAGCCATCTCAGCGTAATTCTCGCTGTACTTGTGCAAGTAATTGGCCAAGCCAAGCCACTTGCGAAGATCCTTCTGGTTCTGGGGAACCGGCCAGTCAACAATGGCCTTGACCTTGACCGGGTTGGCCCTCAGGCCACGCTTCCCGATGAAGCACCCTAAGAAGGGAATCTCTTCTGCTCCGAAGATGCATTTGTCAATGATGGCATACAACTTGTTTTGACGCATGCACTCGAGCACAGCACGCAGGTGCTCGACATGGTTCTCCATATCAGTCTTCCCGTGCTCCGCACGACTGTGGACAAAGATGTCATCGAAGTACGTCTGCGCGTACGCCCGATGGGGCCGGAAGAGCTGCGTCACAAGACGATTGAACGTCGCTGGCGCGTTCGAAAGCCCTTGGGGCATCACCAACCACTCCCAGAGCATGCCGCTCGGAGTACTCACCGCAGTGAGAGGGATGTCGCTCGTTCTCATGAGCAATTGGTAGTAGCCATCGACCAAGTCGAGCGCACTGTACATCGTACATCCTGCCATGTTGTTCTGAAGAACGTCTTTCCGAGGAATCGGCGTCTGCGCCGGAATGGTGGCGGCATTCAGCTTGTTGAAAGCATGCACAATACGCCACTTACCATTCGGCTTTCTGACACAGAACGTCGGCGTGGAGTGAGGAGACTTACTCTCACGCACCATGCCCGCCTCGTGCTTCGCACGGAAGAACGCGTCAATGACGTCACACTGCTCCTTCGGCAGAGGCCACTGCCTCGTCACGCAGTACTTCGTTCCCGGAACGAGATCAATCTCATGCCGGACACCTCGATCCGGAGGTAGCCCCGAGGGCGGTTCCTTCGAGACCACGTCTTGATAATCCTTCACCACGTGATACAAGGGATCCGACGGATCCTTCAGGATCGCCGATCCGCTTCGCGCATTCAGCGCCTTCTTAGTGTCCTCCAGGACAGCTTCATCCAGAAGCGAGGACGAGTTCAACTCTTCTTCAGGTCGTATGACCACCACCTCCGCCAAGTCTCCAGCCTTCAAGGCGTCGCCCAACTCGGCCAAGGACATCTCGTCCAGCTCCAGGAGAGCAGATAGTGAGGGCAAGTCGGTGAGACTGACGTCTCCGTCGACGTCGCCCGTCGCTCCATTCACGAGTGTGTAGAGCTGCTCGCTCTTGTGTAGAGCCCCACCGCTCGGCACACCCTTCTCGACTCGTGAGACCGCAGACGCCTTGCGTCGCGCCACCAGCGCTTTGCGGCGCTGCCGCCTCTTCATGGACACTGTCCGCCCAGAAGAGCTCCGTGATTTCGCGTGCTTCTTGACGCCAGGTGTCACCACCTCATTCAGCTCCAGAGGAGCACCAGTGTCTTGATCGACACTCAGCGAAGGGCTGCACGACCCGCAGCCTCCACTCAGTGGATTACGTGCCACTCCACGATCTTCATCCGGGCAGAGCCCCTTGTCCCTCGGCATCGTGCCGACCGCGCCGTCGCTGGCACGCAGCAGGGCGTCGCCCTCAGACGCACACCCGCTCAGCGGAATTCGTGCCGCTCCACCTGCCATCCACGAGCCACGCTCCGGAACGCTCGTTCTCGACACACGCAGTGTCCACCAACTCGGAAACTCCGATGTCTAGCACATTGACCGACTCGGTCCAGTGCTCGCGCCAGAAGCGCTTCTGCTTCCTAGCAGAGGTGGGTTCATGACTCGCCAATGCTCCGCCAGGAGAGAAGTGCGTAGCACCAAGGGTCTTCGACCTCCAATCTATCCAAGGCTCATGGCGTTCCAGCCACGCCATACCAAGGATGAGATCATATCTCGAATCGAGGTCTAAGACCAGACAGCGTTCCACGCTATCAAAATCCAAAAACATCACGCCCAAGTCCACAGGGACTTTAGGCACCGTGACACGAGTGCCTGTCGCGAGACGAACAGTGACGATGTCACTCCCACGCGCTACCAGCGCCTCAGCATAAAGCTGACTTCCGTCCATCGTGGAACGCCGGGCGTAATTACCCGACGCTCCCGAATCGATCAAAATCGTCCATGGCTTTGTGAAGCCCTTCACCCAAGCCTGGACAACTAGCAAGCCTGGCTTGCACACACGTTCCGTGTTATAGAGTACAGCTCTCTTCGGGGCTAAGTCCTGTCGACCTCCACCTCGCCGAGGTTCAATAGAACTTAGTTCCTCCCCAGTAGGCCGCCCCGCGCCTACTGGGTTTTCTCGTTTCCCCGAGACGAACCAGAGCCCTGGCTCGAACCCGAAGAGCGGCTTGACGAAGCCTGGCGCTGCAAGCGCAGCGGACATCCGGCGCGCAAGTGACGCGTGTCACCGCAGATGAAGCATCGGCGGATGCCGCGCCGCTGCTCAGCAGCCCGAAGCTCGGCTTCTTCGTCTTCAGCATAGCTGAGGTCCATAGGCTCCGGACCATTCGACGAACTGGTGTGAGGAGCGTTCCACCCAAGTCTTGACGACTTAAAGTTGTGCTCCGCGTTCAACGCGATGCTCACAGCCTCTTCAAAAGAGCTTGGGTGAGTGCGGAAGACTTCCGTCCTGGCCACGCCAGTGCGAAGTCCTTCCATAAACACCGTGACGATGACTACTTCAGCCAGAGGCTCGGCAGACATGCCCGCAATGAGAGTTCTCAACTCCTGGACATAGTCCACCAAATCCTTCTTGCCTTGTCGGGTAGCCAGGAAGCGTGAGCGCACGCGATACGCCTCGTTAGGCGGAGCGAACACTCGGGACAGTTGCTGCTTCAGCTGGTCCCACGTCGGGAAGGCCGTGTCGACCGACGTCCCTGACGTTAGTGCCCACTCTCTCGCTCGCCCACCAAGCTTCGAGATAGCTAGCGCCACGCGCTGCGACTCCGTCCGGAGTAGAGCTGAGCTCATAGCCATCTCGACTTCACGGGTCCAAAGCATTAAGCTTTCCCTTCCTTGCCTTCGAAGGTCTTCACGCTCAACATGAGCGGCTTGGGTCTTGTTCCCGCGTCGGATGACGTAGCGGGCGCTTGCGGCGCCACGGCCGTCGCCATCCTCTGCTGGAGGTGCTCCAACAGAGCATTCTCGTAGCTGGAGAATGCCTCGAGGCGCGCATTCACCGCGTCGGGGCCTTGTTGCGCCAGTTGCGTCACGCCCTCCGGGCCCAGCAAGGACATAAGCTTTTTAAGCGCATCCTGCTGGTTCGGGGGCAAGTGAGCGAACTGCTCCATTCTCCACAGAGGGTCAGTCTATCCAGACTCAGGTGTCGGATTGACTACAAGTGCTACCAAGTGCAGCGGGGCTGCCGTAGCTTTAGCGTCAGAGGAAGACGTAACAGACTCACAGAGTCGCGGCTAAAGATAGCCCGTTCTAATACCAGAACGCACGAGTCCGTACTCCCTACGGACTCCAAGAGTCAACCCTTAACTCTTAGCTGTGAATCTTCAAACTGAATGTATTTCTCTTATCGCGGCAGAGCCGCCTTCGGTGTAAATGTATCTGGTTCACTATCTAGCATAGTGAACCCTAGTCATATGCATAATCTGTGGCTCTGAAGCCATGTACTGATTCTCCTACTGAAATAGGTTAGACAGTGTGCACCACACAAGCCTGTGTGTGCCACACTTCGTAACCCTTCGGGTAACATTCGTGTAACCCCGTTACAGAACGCAAGTGGGTGAGGACGGCAGAACGAGATTAGCAGGCTCAGGCGCAAGTGAGCACGTACAAGTTGTTGGTGGCTTGGAAACGGGCCGTGGAACGACACACGAGGGCTAAATCTCTTGCTGGGGGCGACAGCTCCTTCTGGACGGGTGACGAACAGGTGACGGTGGAGTGCCGACGGGTGTTCTGCTGTTGCTGACGAACGAACGAGTGGTGAGTTAGTAGCTCATGTGCGTGGGTGAAGTCTTGTATTGACTGAGTGTGGTTAGCTCTAGTTGTTGGCTGTGGGCTAATAGCTACGAGCTACTTGAGGACTATCGAGTAATCTAGCCTCTTTAATAAAATAGGATATGTTCGTGTTTGTACGAACGATCCGGCGCAGTAGCTCAGTTGGCTGCTGTCGGCCAGTACGAAGTTAACTCCCGGTTCCCGCGGGCGAACGAACGCAGCGGAGCAATACGATCTACCCCACGAGCTGGGCAAGATAACAAGCTCGTTACATGGTGGTCATTTTCTTGAGGCTGGAAGTACGATCGAAACAACTCTATTGACTGCCGCGGCGATGACTACGGCGCAGACAAGAACGAGGACGAAGACGGGCAAGTCGAGACGAATCCTAAAGCGGCTGATGGACTCCGCGCAAGAGACTAAGTCGGGTTACAACCAGGACGACGATCACGACGAACATGACGACCACGAAGATGACGACGAGGGCGATCACGACGAGCGCGGCAACCAGCGTGAGCGTGAGAAAGCCGAGGAGCACGTGGAGCAACAGGACCTTCACGAAGCTGACCCAGAAGTGCCGCAGACGGCGGATGCACCGGCGAGCGAAGACGAGCAACGAACTGGGCACGTCGGGCAAGTGCCGCCGACGGCGCAAGGTACGAACACGACGACGACGGACGGAGATACCACGATGGGTGCGGCAACGATGGCGGCAGCTGTCCAGCAGCTGACAACGGCGGTGACGAGACTGCAAACAACGCCAGCTACGACAGGAAGTGGACGGCTTCGATCGAGCAGCTCAGCACGGTCGCGACGACGAACAGGGACTCGTGACGGGCGGAGCGGTGAACGAACTTCGAGGACGATCCATCGACGTGTGACGGTGCAGCCAGCGGTTCAGGTAGCACCAGCGGCGCGGGCAGCTCCAACAATGCGAGGTATGGCGACGGGCGAAAGCACGGCGACGACGCAGGCAGCATCGCCATCAGAAATAACTGCCATGGCGACAGCCATCGGTGAGTTAACGGCGATGGTGGTGAACCTCCAGCCGACAGGGGCAAGCACTAGCCGACATGGACGGCAATCGAGGCGACGAACGACACGGCGGGGCACTACTGGACGGGGGTTGATGCCAGATCCATCCGACAGCAGCAGCTCTTCTGACGGGTCGCGGGACGGTGGAAGAAGACGCCCTTCGCGGCACCACCACCACGATGACAGTGACGAAGCGAGCAACAGCTCGAGCAGTTCGAGCAGCGACGACAGCGACTTCAGCAGCTGAAGCAGCTCCAGCGACGAGGCAGAGACTGACGAACGGGGCGGGCGACGCCACGGACGACGAGAGCGACACGGAAAGAAGCCAATCCGACGCAGCGTCAAGGACTTGGAGCTTCCGACGTTCTCGCCATCTCCGAGGGTGTCTGTGTCCACCTGGATTGACAGGGTGGACTTGGCATTGAAAGGTGCAGCGATGTCCTGGCGATGCACGTGGTCCGACCACGCCTTGTACTGCATACTGGGCAACAAATTGATGGATGAAGCAGCGAAGTGGTGGGTTAATCAGGACCGCCCACTCAAGAAGAAACAACGAACGTGGACGAACCTGAAGAAGTCATTGCTGCGACGCTACGGGCCGAAGCTGGACAAGTCCAGCGCGGAGCTGCGCGTGACTATGAGACGACTGATACCGGGCGAGACGTACGCCGACTTCGCGTCTGCACTACGGGAGATCGTAGGGCGCAACCGGGTTAAGGAGCGCGTACTGTTGGCGCAGTTCATACGGTGCCTGGATAAGACAACGAAGAAGTTAGTGCAGTAGAAGCCGAAACCAAAGACCCTGGAGGACGCGTGGATAAGGCCAACGAGATTGACGACCCTATGGACAATGTGGCCCAAGGGATGGTCAACATCGGTCAGCCGTGGGCAGTAGCGCCAAGCCCTCACCTTATGACAATGACGGATACGACGGGGCCCTTGAATGTGATTCCAGGTATTAGCGGTACGGGGCTGCCGGCCGAGATTGCGAATGCGGTAGAAGCTAGCAATGGTGAAGCCAGAGGTGTGGCTCTCTTTACCAACCCGCAGGGCGTGTGGAACGAGTGTTCAGGCACGTGGGATCCTCTGCCAGGCCACGTGTGGAACGGAAAATTCTGGGCGGAGACGAAGAAGCGCGAAGTGCGGCGCTCAGCTACGAGGACGAAGTCCGACCGTAAGAAGCCTGCTGTCAAGACGAAGACAAGACGCGAAGAGGTAGTGTCAAGTGGCGAGGAGTCGGACGGGTGGCCGCAGAAAAAGAAGTTCAAGGCAGCCGTACGACAAGCTGTTGCAGATACCAAGTGGAAAGGGGCGACACGGATGAATGGAGTGAAGCGACAGGAGAACGAAGAGAAGGGCTCCAACGACACCTACTTCAAGTGTGGGAAGAGTGGGCACTGGTCATCCTTCTGCTCTCCGTGGCAGTCCACGTGAGACGCGCATCAACACCCTGAACGTGGTCCCGAAGACGATTCGTCTGTTGCTGAACCTCGTATACCTCGTCATACGTCGCGAGGCGGCTTGGCGCGCACTCCACCGGCACTGCTCGATGAGCAAGTGAACCTTCACTATCATGTGGAGCGCCTGCTGGCGAAGCGGCGGTGCCGGGGTCAAAACCAGTATCTGGTAAAGTGGCGAGGGTACCCACACTCAGGGAACTCATGGGAGTTTGAGGTGCCCCTTCGCCAAGACTGCCCAGACGTCGTGGACGCTTTTGATCGGCTTGATCACCAGCGCCCCGTGGGCTCGAGGCCGGCATGCCGGCCGTCCCGCGATTCCCGGCAATAGGCTGGGAGCTGCCGGGTCAGCCACATTGCTCCGGGTTGGCCCTGAGCCACAGCGCTCACGCCCTCACGGGTAGGAGCGACTGGAGTGCTCAAAGGAGCGAGGCGCGCAGCGCTAGAATGGGTATGCTGCTGAGCGTTAGCCGAGAGGCTGCGTTTGGCTCGGATCTTCGCAAAGTCGAAGCGGAGCTTGCGTTCGATACGAACATCCACTTCGCTGAAGCTAGCTCGAAGAGCATCCATGGAGCTAAGCTTCTTCTTCTTCTCAGCCCAGAGCTCGAACTGAGCCTCGTGTTCGATCAGGCTTTCGCCCGGGCTGAGCACCACAGGGTACGTCCGCATTGCGGGCACTGACTACCACTTGCCTTGCTGGAGCATCCGCTCGCGGTACTCGGAGACAGTCGTAGACTGTGTAGTCTAGCGTAGCTTTCGTATAGACGTTCGAAGTGAGCTCTCCTCCTGAGTTAGGGACGAAGGCCCAATGACGTGCTGAGTCAGCGTCGGCTGGAATGCCTGGCGGCATGCCTCCGCGGGGTCACGACGCTAAAAGCCGTACTCGGCGGTGCTGGGGTTCAGCAGGGGCCGCAGATCGGGGCGCTGGGAGCGCATGGGGCCATCTGCGCCGCAACCTGCTCGGATTGAGCCTCGTCCAAAGGATTGGAGATGACGGGGCCCAAGGGCGCTTCCTCCGCACGAAGCGGCGAGTACCGTGACTCGGTGAGCTCGCGAGGCTCGCGGAGCCCGGAGGAGCGTTCAGGGAACGGATTCGGAGTGCGCAGCGGTGGCCGCGGCTCCTCCCTCGACAGCGCAGTGCGCTCAGTAGAGGGATGGCTCGACGAGCGCGCAGGAGACGCTCGCGCGCGGCGCTCTTGGTCGCGGGAGCTCGACGAGCCAACTGTGGCCGACGTGCCACCTCCGCGTTGTGCCGACGGCGTGGGCGAAGCGTCGCGGCGGTTCGGGGAGCGTTGTGGGGACGCTGCTTCACCCTCATGGCTCGGATAGCCGACATCGGAGTCGCTGTAGTCCACCTCGCCCTACTCCTCATCTCCGAAGAGATCTTTGAGGTCCATGGTCTGATGGGCTAGTGCTCGAGGAGAGTTGGGGCGTGCTCACTGTGAGCGAGCTTGAGGCGTTGCGCCGAGAAGTACTGGGAGACCGAGAGCCTGGGAGGCGCGGTCGGTGCGCGCACCTGCGCTGGGGGTTGGTGAGTTCGCGGGCACGGGGTGCTGAAGCGCGAGAGGAGCGAGGCTCCGAGGCGGACCTCGCGAGAGGGTTTCTGCGGTCGAAAGACCAGAATGTGTTATGACTTGAAGTCATGTAAGGGCGCGTTGCGCCAGGGAAGTTCTCCTAGACGTCCACACGATGTGGATTGACTCGTTCGAGAAGGAGGCTTGACGGAACAAGACCCGGTCGTTGTCCATTAAGCGTGACGGTTTGGTGGGGGATGGTGTAACGGGGTTACACGAATGTTACCCGAAGGGTTACGAAGTGTGGGACACACAGGCTAGTGTGGTGCGCACTGTCTAACCTATTTCAGTAGGAGAACCAGTACATGGCTTCAGAGCCACAGATTATGCATATGACTAGGGTTCACTATGCTAGATAGTGAACCAGATACATTTACACCAAAGGCGGCTCTGCCGCGATAAAGAGAAATACATTCAGTTTGAGATTCACAGCTAAGAGTTAGGGTTGACTCTTGGAGTCCGTAGGGAGTACGGACTCGTGCGTTCTGGTATTAGAACGGGCTATCTTTAGCCGCGACTCTGTGAGTCTACTGCGTCTTCCTCTGACGCTAAAGCTACGGCAGCCCCGCTGCAGCTGGTGTTACCGGAAACTCTACAACAGGACGTCCTGCATCACTACCATGTCAGTGGGAGAGGGGCTGTACCTACCAGCGGATCCGCGACCACTTCATTGGAGAGGTCTGTATCGGAGTGTCCAGCGATATGTCGGGAATTGTGTAGACTGCGAAAGCGGCAAGGGGTGACCCACGATCCAAGGTGAGTCGCCTGGCAACATCCAAGCCACTACCCGTTTCAGATTATAGCGATGGATCACATACCGTCGCTGCCCAGATACAACAAGGGTAATACCGAGTTGTTGATCTGGGTGGATCTGTTTACAGGATACGTGATTGCAAAAGCCAGCAACTCCCGGACTGTACAGACGATCGAAGAGTGTGTGTGTAGACGTTTCGGTGCGAGCGAAGTGATAAGGCACGATCGTGAGCCGGGATTCATGACCGATTTCTTCAGATCCTTCAACCGGATCCTGGGTCAGTGGCAGCGTGTGATGATGGCCTACAAGCCGCAAGCGAACGTGTAACGGGCCAGGTGTGTGCCCGTCACTAGCTTACACGTAGCGGTGAGGAAGCTTACTTTAGACTCGGATTTAATATGACCAAGCAGTCAGTCTTGGGTAAAATCAACTCTGTTTTATGTTAGGACCAGGGCGGCTACCCCTGGTCTCATGTGAGCCACTCAAATGCAGATCAATGCCTGATTGGCTGAAATGGGATCTGGCTTTCCCAATTCCGCCAATCACAATGATCGTCAGTACACGCTACTCGTGTACTGACTTAACTACTTTATGTACTGTGAGTCTACCTACTTATGTAATTGGGGCCCATTACATCACCCCCTCTCAAAGTTGCGCTTACGCAACATAAGCGCAAAAATCACATTTCCGCAAAACACCCGAAGAACACCGGAGTCAAATACGCGTTGTCAGATTGGCTGATCATGGATACATCTGGTAATATCAACATCGGAGGCAGTTCGATCAATTCAGCATACAAGCTAGATGTCTCAGGCGCGTTGAACTGTTCTAGTTTGACAATCGGTGGAGTAGCAATAGCACCTCAGACGAATATATTGGAAATAACACCAGGATCATCATTTACATCTACTACGAGAGCTTCCGACTTCAATCTCTTGATCAGGAACAAATCGAATACTACTGGCGCGCAAGCTGGCATATCCTATGTTATCGAAGGCACTGATGATTTGACCACCTATACACCTAGCGTGAATCTATACGCAACGAGAACGGCTAATCCAACGACTCAAAGCGGACTGGCTGATTTCGCCATCAGCACGCGATCAGGAGCTAACATGCTATCCCCGATGGCAGAACGGATGAGGATAACGCAAGCTGGATACATTCGATTAGGTAGTTCTTCATCTACAGCAAAGCTTGATATCACATCTAGCGTGAATCTACTATCAGGAAGTTGGCAAAGAGCGATGAGAATCGCTAATGACCAAGCAACACCTATCGAATTCGAGGTACAAATCTACAATGTGTAGCGGGAGGAACTAACGGAGTAGCCATTGGAACCACTACGAGCGATCCATTGCGTCTCATGGTTGGTAATTCAACGCAGTGTTATATCAACTCTTCAGGCCGTTTAGCTGTCGATCTAGCTAATTGGAGTCCCGAAGGAACTATTCACGCATCTGGAGCCATTTGGAGCAACTATGGCATGCATGTAAAATCATCATCGATTTCCCCGATGTATCGTTGGGCAAATTCGACAACAAGCTATCCGTGCATTGGTAATCATGTAAATGCATCGGCTGGTATTCGATTTGCAACCTGTGATGGTAACTGGGTTTATAACGGGTATGCTCCTTGTTTTGGTGGTCCATATACGAATTCTAGCGATCGAAGACTGAAGAAGAACATTATCGATCTCCCATACGGACTCGCTAAGGTCATGCGCATGAAGCCGCGTCAGTTCAGCTGGATCAGCGATAATAAGCGCGCGATTGGATTCATTGCTCAAGAGATGATTGATATCGTTCCTGAACCTGTATACGTACCGGAAGGTGAAGATGCGGATGAGCTTAACCCTGATGAACCGCCAAAGACCGGTTGGGGCGTTGATTATGCTTGTCTGACTTCTATCCTCTGTAAAGCGATTCAAGAGCAACAAGCACAGATAGAAGAGCTAAAAAAAAGAATCGACCAACTAATATAAAAATGGAAGTTCTTGATTTATGGCCTAGTAATAGAAAATATAAAAAATATGCGGCTACTGTGGTAATTAATGGAAAGCTACATAAGAATATCCATTTTGGTGATAAGAGATATCACCATTATAGAGACTCTACACATCTAAAGCTATATTCATATCTTGATCATGTGATTTAGATCGGAAGCTTAGATACTATGCTAGACATAAACATGATAGCGGTCCTGCTGGCATGCTATCGAAAGAATTTCTATGGTAGCAATTTACAGCTTAAATGTCTTAATTTTTTTTAGCTCTTTGTTGAGGCGCCCAAACTGTTGAGGATCCCCCTCTAGTATCGGTTAGAACTTTATCAGTAGTTCCGCTAGTATCTCGAACGGTTAGTTTGTTCATGAGTGTCTTTAGCTCTTTGAGATTGTTGTTTGCTTCACGCTTGTATGCGTTCTTCGTATCGACAAGCCTAATATTCGCAATTATGAGAGGCATTGCTCTATAACCTTGATTTCGTCTATATAAGATGCATTAGAACTTGTTTAAATTCATCATGTGAAATTAACTTCGCTGAGTACATATCGACTAGCACTGACTTGAGCTCTCTAATAATTTCCGGATTATCATTTCCAAGCATGAGCTCGCCTTTAAGTTTGATATACTCTTGCTTCAGAGCTTCTCGCGGGTCTTGTAGAGGTTGCTTGAGTTCATATTGAGTATGCGTAATTCTTAAAATTTCATGAAAGAGACGTTTATCATCCATTGGTAGCTTGTCATATGCATTTTGATCTATGGTTTTATCATAAATAAGCGTTTTAAGAATATCAGCTACCTCAGGGGTTATAGGGCGTCTCTTACCTACGATTTTACGATTCGGGTATACAATCTTCAGTTCTCCGTTGTTTAGTTTTTCAACTTGAACAAATTTTGAACCTAGTCGCTTATAAATTAAATCGCTAGCCATTCCGCTCCCTTCAATATCTCGAAGATTGTATCCTGCTCTAGTCATGCGCGCTGCTCCGGCCCCCTTAAGGCCTTTTCCAACTTTCGGCGGTTCACTATAATCCGTTCGCTCGAGGGGTAAATTTACTCCTAAGGTTTTAAGTGTTCGATTAAAGTTATTTAAGATTTCTACTCGATCTGGCATTAGGTTAGGCTGACTCTCTAACCAATTTTTCCCATCGATCAGTTCATTAACCAAATCTTGATATGTTGGCCCCCAAAGAATACTTGCTCGCGCCTTATTCAATGCTTCACCTGTTAGCTCTTCTTTTGTATCGCGCTTTAGTAGTTTGCCATCCTGACCAAATACGTAATCTTGCTCATATCCGTCAAAGCCATAGGGCTAATCGGTGCTATTTCAAGTAAGAACGGATTGTTTCTATAAATGAATGTAATCTTCGTTTCAAAATTACCATCCGTACGTGGTCTGCTCGTATCAGGTGCGTTTGAAATAGTACTGTCATCAAGACGATGCTTACGATCAGCTGCGTAGTATTGAATATTTAGTCCTTTCGGGATATTAAGCTGAAGTTTATTAGCTCCTGCGATCGTTAAGAAGTTTCTAAGCGTACTCTCCCAAGAAACAATTTCATTTGCTCGCTCACTCGAAAGTAATTTCCCATTATGAGAAAGCTCAAGAGTTAAGGGGTTTAAATCATATTCTTCACCAAGAACCGACATATCAACTCTTCCAAATGGTCTGATTTTAATTTTATTAGATGCCTCTCTATTCATAGTTAAAATTGTATTCAATGAATTCTTGTATAATAACTGATCTTGATTTTCTTTTAACGTTTGAGCGGCTATCGCTTGGTTAGTGTCAACGTTGTCCTTCAATCAATCTACACCTTTACGCAATCGATTTCTGGTTCTTAACAATTGAAGATCAGCATAGCCTTGTACTTTTTCATTTAAATGATTAAGCGTAGAATGCCAATCAATCTCATTTTCTACATTTTTCCTAGTCTCATCACGTACTTTCTTTCTGCTTTTTGTATGGTATAAAACTCCATTAGTACCAATCAAGTACGATTGCGATTTATTCTGATAGCCTGGAAGGAATATCCGATGAATCGGCGGTAGGTTTGAAGCATCTGGATCTGATAAAATTACCTTGACTTGGCCGCGGGCCTCCTCTTGTAATTTCTTCATTTCCTCCTCATAATTAAGATCCGTAGACTCCATTGAAACCTCACTCGGGGTAAGGTCCTCATTTTCTAAAGAAAAAAGTCGATCTGAAGCCGCTGAAGTCGGCGTCTGTACCCCATCCGTGTTCTGCTCAGTATTAGTTGTGAACGATACTGACTTGACGGTTGCATTTGGTGGTATTGAAGCTTCTGTCTGAGCTGACGAAGATGATCGTGTTGATATCATTGTAATACGATTACTTTGAACGTCAGATGCCCATAAAGCATCCTTGTAGCGCTCTTCTAAATGATTGCGGATGCTATTATCCTTTTCAGCCTGACGAAGTAATGCTTTGCGTTTAGCTTCGCGCTGACTTAACGATTGAAATGAAGCATACATATTTGAGTTGTTCTATAATATTGTCATGAAAATTGGTAGATCTAAAATTATTTAATAAGTGAGCTTAGACACTTGGCTCTCGACTTGCCCAAACTTTCCTCGTTTTGCGCGTTATGTCTTTTATCTCATTCGGAACCTTTTCACCTGTCCAATCATGCTTAACCCTTTTGCGATGATTTTTATACTTGGAATTTGTATGGGAGCCTCCCGATACAAAACCGTAAAACATGACTAGATGCATGGTTTTACGCCGAGACCCGCAAACCAAAATCGGACATAAGACTCGATTTTATTCGTACCTAATATAAAACATGCTACTTAGCCATGTTTTAGTACGGTTACCGCCCCGACCCTTACTGGCTAAAATTATCATTCTAAACTCTGATTGGGTCGATTTTGTAAAACATGCTAGTTAGCCATGTTTTACACAGAACCATCGCGAAAGGGTTAATATATTTATGAACTATCTTGTTTCTACGTTCAACCATTGACAAATATGCTTTTTCAATCTCATCGAATGGCAAATCAAACAACTCTTCTAAATCATGTTTAAATTTAATATCAGAAGTGATAGCCCTGTATGATCTATTGCTATCTAACTGACTTAGTTTATACTTGACAAAATCAAGCTTTTCGATATCGTATAACTTGATTAATAACTCGTTTGCTTTATCTGAAAAAAATACGAACCCGTTGATGCATCTTTTTAAGTTCTTTTTTATACATCAAGATTTTCTGATATTGCTCATGTTGACTGCAATACCCGGTTTTCGAAGCATTGCGTGAGCAACGACATCCGGCTTTGGTAAAGGCTTTGCAAAGCACTACAATTTTCATGCTATAACCTTGTTAAGCTATGCTCTATATATATATAGATAGACATTATAATATTTTTGAAAAAAATCTGTTGTATTATATAGAACGAAGTTCTAGTGTCCAGATGGATGATAATCTCGATTTCATCGAAGACCCTTTTGATGATGGAACTATATATGATAACTCGACGCTACTAGAAGATATTTCTAAGATAATCCCAAAACGTAAGGCTGTTCAAGAAGGAATATTTAGACCCCAAATCAATTTTTCTTCACCTCGCCTAAGCGCTAAAGATGAATTTGAGAGGTCACGTCCATTTGTAAAAATATCACGTACTGAGCTATAGCTCACTCGATTTTTTTTTTAGCGTTACTTGCGCCAGTAAGCTTCCTCAAGAGTAGATCTTCTGTTTTTATTAACTAATCTTAGATTGTCTTGAATCTCCCAAGTTGGTTCGTCATATCCTTTCCATTTAACAAAATATTTATACTTCCCATTTCGCATCTTTTCATGATCCAATATCTTCTCAGCTTCCCAAATTTCTTGATTATCTAGCGGCGCGTCCGCTATCTCCGCTTTCACGATTTTCAAATCGTTTACAGGTTTGTAGAGAATATGATTGTTCTTCGATCGAATTCTTATTTTCAAACCATCTAAACCAATCACCTCGTAAGTAGTTTTTTAAAATTTGATTCCTTCTTTATCGAATGGCGTTTTAGATTTTAACCCTTTTGCGATGGTTCTGTGTAAAACATGGCAAACTAGCATGTTTTACAAAATCGACCCAATCAGAGTGTAGAATGATAATTTTAGCCAGTAAGGGTCGGGGCGGTAGCCGTACTAAAACATGGCTAAGTAGCATGTTTTATATTAGGTACGAATAAAATCCAGTCTTATGTCCGATTTTGGTTTGCGGGTCTCGGCGTAAAACCATGCATCTAGTCATGTTTTACGGTTTTGTATCGGGAGGCTTCCATACAAATTCCAAGTATAAAAACCATCGCAAAAGGGTTAATCGATATCGAACAATTGAACCTTCGGGAATGCCTTTTTGAACTTGCTTTACAACGCGTTTATTATAAGCAACTTCATCTATCATAACTTTTCCTTTCATTTCATTAGGCGTTCCGTTGATTGATGAATGATATGACGTGTTGTAATTTGAGATAGCTTCATTCAAAATTTTCTGAGTAAGCTTCTTAAATTTTGTAAAATCCTTCATCTTGGTTAGTATTGCCTTTATCGTTCTGATGAATCGATCTATTTCGCCAAGTACTGTGTGATCACCAACAAAAGCATTTCCGTGTGAGATATGTTTCTGATCAAGAAGCGTTTCGACTTTACTGTTAATGAATTCACTTCCATTATCTGGCATTAATGCTGTAACTTTATTATTTGAGATGAAGTCTTCGATAGCCTTTTTAACAGTATCAGCTTGTTTGTTTTTCAACAATTTCGCATATCCGATGCGACTGTTGATATTTACAGAAATCAAGATCGGTTTCTTATCCCAAAACGCCAAATCCATTTGCCATTCGTTAGGGTTATTTGAAGCAATTTTGAACTCAGGAAATTTTTGATTTCGATTTGAGAATCGTTGGATACTAGATTGCGTCTTATACCATTCATTCACTTGTTTTTTCGTAATTTTCTTATCAATTGCTTTGGCCTTTCGATAGAGCTTGTCAGCTCCAATAAAACCTGTCTTCGAATCAAAATACAATTTGTTTAGTAAAGCTTCCATGGTCTACTAAATCGATCGATTGTTTTCAACGAAGTTGAAAACAGAGAGATTTCTAACCGTCCTTATATTTAGTTGAATGATACACTTCTTGTAAAGTTCGTTCTCTTAGAAACTTTTTGAGATTTAGAATTGATGTTGATCGAACATAACTCAGTGAGGTCAAATGACATTGATTCACCGTTGAAAAGCTTAATGTATTTCTCATGAGTGTTCTCTTCTAGTAGCTTCGAAGGAATGCCTTTCATGCGAATATGAAATCCCTCAACATCATTACCATCGCAAGCTAGAACATTAAGATAGCTTTTCTTTCCTAGGAATATGCTTTCCTTAGCGTAGATATTGCCCTTTGATCCTTCAAGATTAAAATCAACATGAAATTGTCCCATCTGCTTGCCAATAAGTTCCTTGTTGTATTTCTCTTTATATGCATCAGCAAGTGTAGGAACAGCATCGTAGTCGATGTGCATTGAATCGGTGTCCTGGTACCAAATATTAGCGTTGATGTCTTCTGCTAAGCACATAACACGATTCATGATGTGCTTGCTTGAATCAAGGATCTGAATGCCAAGATGCACAGGGCTAAAGTGCTGCGTCAGTGCTTTGTGCTCTTCAAACAGAGCTAATTTATCACTGATAGGGGTTCTTGAAATCATCTTGTGAATGTTCTTGCGAGTATATTCATCAATCTTTTCTTGGTCTCCGCTAACGAATACTTTCTTCTTAACGATAGGCTTCATCAAAAGCTTGCCGTATGAAGCGTTCATCATTAGTTTTAATACATTTTGAAGGGGGTTGCCTTCAGCTTTGTATTTGAGTCGAGCGTTAAACATCTTTCTAATTGTTTTAATGATTTGATCGTTGAAGCCATCATTCCAGTAAACACCTTCGATAACAGTGTATTTGGCTTGCTGAAAACGTTGGATATCCTCAAGAGCTTGCTTTCCAACAATCATTTCTCTACCAACAATATCGTTAGTGAAGTTACGAGAGCCATTTTCGAAGTAGCTCAAAAGAGGAAAGTGTTGTTTTTTACCAATCGAATCAAAGCGAACCCTAACTACATAGAAATCAGCGTCAGAGGGGATTGAGTCCTTGAAGAGCTTTGCCTTACCTCTAACGTATCCGTTTAATTCGCTCATTGCTGACGGATATAGGCTAACAGCATCGAAATCAGCAACTTTATGCTTGATGTGGTGCTTCTGATTGTCGCGTGTCATAACGCGTCCGCCAACGGTTGCTTGACGTAGGAAGCCGAGTAGTACCGAATTCATTTCGTAGCAGCCATCAAAGCATCCTTCGTTATGTTGATACGCTAGAGACAATGAGGAAATACTGTGGAAACGATAAACATCAAGTTTGAATTCGCTATACACGAGCTTTCTGAATGCTTCAAAGCTTGATTTTAATACATCCACATCGCGGTTGCAATAATGGGTAGCATACATTGCACAGTCAAAT
Source organism: Phytophthora melonis (assembly GCA_024211575.1). Classification (NCBI taxonomy): domain Eukaryota; phylum Oomycota; class Peronosporomycetes; order Peronosporales; family Peronosporaceae; genus Phytophthora; species Phytophthora melonis. Next base: position 614,969 of record JAMXKT010000047.1, read on the forward strand.
TTGCCATCTTGCGATGCTAGAGCCAAAGCCGCCTCAACTTGCTTTGCCGAGGGAACCGCACCAGCATCATGAGTGACAGGCGCTGGGGAACACAATTCCTCGGTGGGAGCCTCAGATGCCGACGAAGGTGCAGGAGACTGGGCTGGAACCCGATAAGTAAAACTATCCGGCGAACTCTCCACGGCAACTGGATTCTCCAGTACCTCGCCCACCGTTTCGGTAATCCCAGTGGTGGCAGCCTTCTCAGTAGGAGGCATCGGCGAATCTATGGGATACCTGCAGGAACGTTATCGACAGACAGAACACCGGGTGCTTCGCCGAGCAGCTCCGAGTCATTGTCGGACTCGTGAGCATGAATCTCCCGCTAAATAACCGTGGCATTCAGCTTGGCGGCTTGCTGAGGGTATCGGGAGGAAGGCGAAAGAGTTGCACCGACAAACCCAGTCGACAGTATATGCGCTAAACGGGTCATTGTGTCCACTTTTTATTTCTCTCGATATAAGAACACGATAAAGTATTTCTCCTCCGCTAGATAATATGTTTGCATTTTTCATGTACTTCTCTTTATATCCATCCTTAACTCACGTTCTTTATCATTTCGCCATCACAGTTAAAATTTTACAACGCTCATATAAATATATTCAAAATAAGCATTTACATACCCGGAAGTCAATAAAAAAATATTACCTCAAAGCTCTTATTTTTCTTAAGTATCGGGTCATTGTGTCCACTTCTCATTTTAAGATTTTCCTAAGTAACTGGTCATTTGCGCCACACAATTATTTGCCAAGGTACCTACATTCACAAAATATTCGCCAAGGTACCTACCTTCAGCAACCTACCACAAATATTGGAAATTTATTAGAAGATAAAAAAATTCTATCTTAAGAAATAAATCTTAAGTATATAAATCCCAAGAGCATACAGTGCAAACAACAATGAACTCGCCATTTAGCTTCAAGTGTAAATACTCAACCATTGAGTCTTTCCTCGCTGATAAGAATTACTCTAAGTTTATCATGAGTCAGTCATGGATGAAAAATCCTAACCATATCAAGACATATAAGCTAATTATGAGTTATCAGAGAAGCCTAAATGCAAGTAAAAAATACATTCATTCATGTTTTCCTGAGGAGGTGAAGCGTCCGAAATTCACATCTGGGAGATATGCTGGTGAGGAATGTAGATTGTTTAAAGGTGTGATTAATTTCTATAGACAACCCGATGAAATTGAAAAATATACAGCTTTCATTCAGAAGCTGTACAAAAACAACAATTTAAAGGATACTAAATTAATTGAAACAATGGAAGCATTTGATAAATACAATCAATACATTGAGAATATGTATGCGTATTTTGATCGTTATGCTGATGCTGATTTTGATACATCAATTGAGGATAGACAAAAGAGATTATTCAAAACATTGATCACTGAGCTACCTGAGAATGTAGCTAAGCATATGTATAGTCCAAAGAAGCTGTTAAAGATGATTGATAACGAAGATGAGTTCTGGTCATATGTAGATCAATAAAAACGCCCCTTACCCTCTTTTGAGTTTGGGATATTTTTTTAATTTTTTTTATCACTGTCGCGACGATCCAATTCGACGATATTGACATCGAATTGATGCTGAGACGGTCCAATTCGACGATATTGACATCGAATTGATGCTGAGACGATCCATATCGACATCGACACCAATGCTGAGACGATCCATATCGACATCGACACCGATGCTAAATCAGTAACGTTGATATACTTTTAAACTATCTTAAGAAATAAAAAAGTAAAGTATATTATCAACGAAGATGTGCAATTTCATAACTTCCAAAGGATCTAAGTGTTTGCTTTCACCAGATGTCATATCCATAAGAAAAAAAGTTGCTAATTAATCACAAAAGCGATGAGATTAGAAATTTAAACAAAACAATCCAAAAAAAGAATATCACCAATGAAAAAATTAAATCTGAAGCAGATGCTATAAGAAACGAAAATGATAAATTGAAGTCCGAACTTAAGCAACTAAAAAGTAAAATAAATATCTTGCAAAAGGATGTCGCTACTATGAAACCAGATTATGAAAGTTACTCGTTAATCAAAAAGTATGAGTTGATGAAATTTAACCTAAAAACATCTTTATGATGAAACTGATACGTACGAGTTAAAACAATTTTGCAGAGATAAATCAAATGTACCTATACTCGTAGAAATATTTGGGGAGCAAACCGATTATTGGAAATTTTACAATAAGCTGAGATTAACAAGAAACAAACTTTGTCATTTATATGAATTACGATCTTAAGACATATTTTTATTAATATAAATAAGATGCCACGTTATGAAAATGATGAACAGAGACGTCAAGCAAGATGCGAAACAAATAGAAGATACTATGAGAAGACTCGCGAAGCTAGGTTGCTTAAACAAAGGCATTATGATATTGAGCACAAAGAAGAGATTAGCTTAAAGAACAAGGTCAGATATCAAGCAAAGAAAGTACTCTCGACTTAAAATGTGAAAATTGAATAATTGGCCAACTTTTTTTTTGGCTAGATTTATATAATCTCTCAATCTAAGTTGAGAAATTTTCATCTTAAGGAAAGATTATCATATTATATAGTATCATTTCCATTTGAAAATGCCGATCACAGCAGCTCTTAAGAAAGCGCAAAAGCACCGTAGCAACCTGTACAGGTTTGCTAAAAGCAAAAATCTGATTATTCATTGGGATATGACGACCAAGAAAATGGAAAGTATTGTTAATGGCTATAAAAATAAGAAAACCAAGACAATCTTCAATGCACTTGAAAAATCTAAGGCTAAAAACGACGAAACCGCACTTAAAGCTATTAACAAAACAACGGGCAAATATGATGTATCACTTAGCCGTTTTAACCGAATCCGTAAGAACATCGTTTCACCGGCTGACAAGAAGCTTCTTCTTCATTTTAAAGATTCTACCGGCAACATTGTGAAGACGTATCACGTATCACCTTCAGGATCGTATGATTCACATTGATAATCTATTTATTGATGAAGAGAATCAATATAGCTCAGGCGCTGACATCGAATTGAATATTCTACCTTCAACAACAGTTGAAACGGAATGGCTATCAAACCCGCCTCGTTCTCGTTCTGAACGAAAGAATTTCTTTCGATACCTAACAAAAGCAAACTACAACCTCGAATCTTTTCAAGTATATTCAAATGATTTTCATGTCGTTAAAAACCACTCTAAATACAAGAAAATCAAATTACTAGACAGCTATAAAGCTATCCGTTATCTTTACCAGCATCGCTATACACACTTAAAAACCATCACTCAACAGAGCATGCCTTTCCTTCTTAATAGCAAGTATCAAGAAGTTCGTTCTTTGAACGAGGCGGATTTTCATGACAACAATTTCAAAGAAATTGGTAGAGTTAAAGGAAAAGAGCTAAACCTTGGCCAAGCACCATTTAAAGCTTATAATAGCAAGACAAAAGAATTATATGACGTTCGAAATTTCAACATCGTATATTTTGATTTTGAAACACTGATCATAGATGATTTACATGTCCCATACTGCGTATCGTATTGCATTGCCAATGTTATGATGCTTGAAGATGGTATCACCACACCTAATTTCACTAAAACGAAAAACATCTACGGATTTGGCTGTTGGAAACATTTTCTAGAACCGTTACCTCAAAAAAGCTACAATCTTCTTTGGGCATACAATGCTGGATTCGATTCTCGTTTCCTTTTAAAACACATGACATTTAGCTCAAGGGATACGAATATTATCGATTGTGGCACTAAAATTAAAAGGGCTAATGGATTCTATGAGGGGCGTGAGATTCTGATCAAAGATTCAATGTCTTTCCTAGCTGGAGGGCTATGCAATCTGCCGGAGATGTTCAAGGAAGCAACAGAATCGATTTCACTCGAAAAAGAGTGCTTTCCTCATAATTTGATCAACAAAGACAACTTCAGATCTAAATGGCCGATTGAATATCTGGATTCATATAAAGATAAGGATACTCTCATTGCTAATGCTACAAAAATCGGAGCTATTATGAGCTCCAAGGTTCCGCCCGCATTTACGACGATCTCCGTCACGATTCGGGCTCTGCCTCCTGGCAAGCATCCTGCTTGGAGTCCTGGAGATTCCGAGGAAAGTGACGATAGTGAGGGCAGCGTCGGTTATCACGTGGCTGACTCGGCGGAGGTAGCCCTGCTATAACTTCTCCCAACTTGTCGGGTCAGCGCAGCGGGTCTCTTGCCAGGTCTGATGCTGATTCTGTACCCGATACTGGCGGCCAACATCACGATTTGACAAGTCCACCGTCCGAACTTAAGTCTCCGTAGCTCGGTCGGGATTCGCCGAGCGCTGTTAACTCGACCGCCACTGGCGAGGAGAATGAGCTATCGGCCTCGCCAAGCAGACTCCCAAGTCTACCATGCAATCCACTGGCAAAGCACCTGTCAAGCCCGCCGGACTGTCCAAGAAGGTTCCGCCCAAGGCTGTTTTCGCTCCAGCGAGCAAGAAGAAGAGCTTGGCGAAGGTGATCAAGTTGGCGAAGCCCACTACTCGTTCTTTTTCATCCGCTGTCATAACACTGGTTGGCGAATCCAAGCTGGCTCGTGAAGATCAAGCTTGAGGGCGGACCTCCTCCTCACTTGATGTACGTGAAAACTCTCATGCAGCGTGCTTCAATGTGACCAGCCGAGACTCTCGTGAGTCGAAGCACATGAAACGACCTCCACTCTCTTCCGTTCTTCCATAAGTCTTCGCGTCGCTGCTGGGAGAAGAAATTGGCGTCGCGTGCGCCAATTGCGGTCACCGAGAAGACGGCTGATGCCGTTCAAATCCAGCCTACGCCCATCAGCCTGGGTGGCTTTCACGCTGTCGCTAAGGTAGACGACCCCAATCACCGTTGGCGGGCGGTTTTCCGGTTTCTTCCTCGAAGCATGGACTTCGTCGACGAAACGGTGCTCGATGTGTTTCCTCCCGTGGAGAAATGAAAGAGATCACGGTAAGCGGAGACGCTTTTGGAAGCGTTAAGTCTCGCTCTATGTCGGTCTCGTGGTGTCGTTCGTTGGGACCTCCTCTTCGCGCTCTGGGAGAGGATGCACTGAATCGTCGACTACATCTGGCTCGCCGAGGCATGGTTGCCCTACCAGCAGCCTGCCGAACTCGACGAGGAGTTCACCCAGCTGTGGCTGACATTGAAGGAGTATATGAACGAACGTAAGCAGCGCCCCGATCTTTTGCGACTGGCGATGAAGGAGTACGGGGACACTTTCGTGGAGGCTGTGTCCCACAAGATCGATGGCAGTCCTGCGCCGTTGCTTGACACTGAAGTGTGCTCCGATCCGGCCGTCCCATTTTGTTCATTGGTACACCTCCCGTGGTTCCCAAAGACGAAGAACTTGGTCGCCGAGGTTACCGACAGCAACTAGCCGTGGCAAAACTGGTGGTTGACCTCTCCTGGCCGTCACCCCTACAACACGATCTTTCGCCCAGCGCACCCGGACTTCCCGTTGTTCGTTCCTGCTGAAGCCGATCCGGAAATCGTCCGGCTCGTGGTTGAGGCTCAGCCAGAAGTCATTGAGCCAGAGCTACCTGCGCTACACTCGAAGACCAGGACCCCGGCGAATCGCCCAGCTCTAGTAGAGTTCCTACCACCGAATGTCGTCCACGCTGCCTGATCTTCATTCGTGGCCCAAATCGCACGAAGCTTGTCGAGCTTTACGTAGCGTCGAGACGTAGTTTAGTTGGAGGCTCTTTGCATATCGTAGCTCCGTTGTTTCTTTTCCGGGCGGCCACATTTCCATATGAATCCAATCAAATCAAAGCATGCAGTTGTTGGTACATTCGAGATGCACTCGACGAGGGCCTGTACCTCACCCTCGCCCAGGTCATGTGACACAGTAACATCAATCCCTTGCTCGGTGACCTGTGGCCATCGCCGAGGGATGCTAGTCTTCGTCAGCAACTTGAACCATCCTGAAGCGGTTCTCGCGCTTGCGCTGGAGGAGATAGTCTAATAATAGTCCTCCGCACGAGAAATTCGATACTGGTTCCCAGGTCGGCTCATCGTAGCCTTGTCACTTGACGTAGAACCTCGCTGAGTCCGTCCTGTGCACATCGAAATTGGCCATCGATCATCGAGAATAGTTTCGACGACGTACTTGTCACCTTTCTCGTCCGGCTCCCAGCTGTCCTCCGGTAGGAGTTCTTCGTCAAAGTCGAACCTATCGTCCTCGCCGAGTCCATCGATCAACTCTGCAGTTGGTCGGCGATCATCTTCGCTCACTGCTTTGCATCTGGGCACATGCACCACGGGATAGAAGCCGTAGCCGGTCTTGTCAGATAACGCTAGCTCGTAGGCGAACTCTTCCACCTTCCGTTTGATGCGGAAAGGGCCATGCCACCTGTGAGCAAGCTTCTTGGTCAGGCCGGGCTTCACGCGCTCGATAAACAACTATACCCGGCTTCCTGGTTGAACAGTGAGCGATGGACTGGCTTGTCCGAGCGTTGCTTCGCCAGGATCACCTCGATTGTCGAGCGGTACAGCAAGTCTCTCAACTCTCCCTGGACGAAGATGATGTGCTGCACTATGTAGGACCAGCAAGGGCAAACCCTAATTGAAGGGTTATTCGCCGGGCAATGTGCTCGCCGACCGCCCGTTCCAGCTGGAATCGATGGACTTCGTTACACCGCTACCGAAGCCTCGGCGAGGCAACACGTCTCTGTTGCTGTTCCAGTGTTCCTTCACCGTCTACGTTATCACTAAAGCCATGAGCAACACCAAGGCACAAGACGTCGCAGATGCTTTCGAGGAATACGTGTTCTGACGTTTTCGTGCCCCCCTCGATGATACGACACGATCGTGATCCACACTTCATGAGTGAGCCCTTCAAGGCGTTCTTCAGCCGATCCAGTCGAGGTCTAGAGCGACGCTCAGCTACCGGCCCCAAGCGAACGGTCAGTAAGCGTGGTCGGTCAAGTCGGTGATTCAAGCCGTGAACGTTTACGTCGAAGACCCACTCCAGCAGGATTGGGACGAGATCGCTGAGAAGATGGTGTATGCTATCAATAATTCAATGGACACGACAAGGAAGGAGGCACCCTCTACCTCGTCCATGGGTGGGACGCCCAATCGACACTGAAAGCGATGACAAGTTCGCTGAGGCTCACCGATGCAGACCAGACGGACGCTGCAGCCTGGAGGCGTGAAGCCAGCCGACAACACGAGATTGCGTTGACAATGGCGAAGCACTACCAAGCCACCTAGAAGGCTCGACGACCGAAGGAGCACAATGAAGCCCTTAAATTGGTTGGCGTGCTTACTCGCATTAGCTGCCCTTTTGAAGTCGAGGGACTCAATGTCACCCCGGAGGTAGGCTCTCAAGTCGGCCCACCTCCTTTCTTCGTCTTGAGCAATTTGGACTCGCCTTATACGCTCTGCTTGCACCGCTACCGGATCGGGTCGCTCGTCGACTTCTTCGTGTAACGGGGTTACACGCACAAGTGGCTACAGCCACTTGCAACTCTAACAGACGCGATGTCTGTTAAAGGTTCAAACACTTCCTCGGCCTTGGTGTACGTTACATCAAGGGCCACATTCATTTACGATCACCACGACGGGTGGTCCATAGACATTTAGGATTCCTATTGGTTGAAAGCAGCATCTTTTAACCAATGAGCGACATGCATAGCAAAGGAATTCTGCCAACCAGCCGTTGGCAGACTCCCAACTTAGAATATTACATTTAGAGGAAGACAGAAACATAACACAAAAATAACAGTTCTCATTTTAACCCAAAAACATTATTTGGATCGTTTATTTAGATTAATCTATACTCGGAGGCCCGAGTATAATTAACTCTAGTTTAAACTAAGCTACGCTTCCTCATACACGAGCTGTGGTGTTGGAAAGTGGCTGTTTCCAAAAGCTGTCGACCCGCCGGCTCGACAATCAAGTTCAATCAAGGGGCAATCAAGGTTGAGCCCAGCGAGAGACGGAGATCGCTACTTCTGATTGGATGACGACATTAGCCTCGTTGGAGTGACAGTCAGTGGCCGGAGCCTCGTCGGGTCCTAATAGAACCCCGAGCGAGGCTTCATGGTACCCACTTTTAGGTACAGATGCATTTAGTTGCGTACTTCGGCCGCACTTATTAGTGTGGTCGCAGTCGTCATTTGATGTGTCCGGAATCGCCTTATTGCGGTCGTTCACACTAGATATTTGTATAGGGACATAGGACTCATCATAGGATGACCAGAACGAGGCCCCCTGGGCCTCATAAAACTCAGTAATAAAGACAGTCTTCCCCAAAGCCGACAAGGGTCAAGTCCGACTTCGGTAAGTGTAGCTAGCTTATTGTAGTGCCTGGACACGCTCGGCTGCGTGTGGATGCCTGTCGGGGAGCTTATCGTGCTTTGACCGAGAGTTTCCTTGGCGGCGCCAAGAGTTGGCGTGGCCGGAGAGGCAAGAGCGACATAGGAGTGTCGTTCACTGTATATTTGTGGGACAAGAGTGTCCCTGAGTGTATTAGTCTACCCACCGAGGTTTTACCTTGGTCCCCCTGTATAAGGCCTAACACGCCGGTACCCTTCCTTTCTGAGGGACTGCAGTGGGGTTGCGCGAAAGCGCTACATAGTATCCTAGCCTAAGCTCGTGGCTAGTGGTACAGGTTTCTGGGTTGACCGAAGATAACCTAAGGTGCACAGAGGCGCTTGCAACCGACCCGGTGTAAGGGATCGTTCCTGGTCTTCAGGTTTTGATCCAATAAGCGCTTACCTTTGCGGGTTAGCGTGTTGTTGGTGTCTCTAATACCTTTTGGTAGAAGAGAATTTTAGTGGTATTACCACACCACAACTGGTGCCGCGACCCGGGATTGGTGTGACCTTCTGTGTGTCTGGGTTGTTGTAGGTCTTACCCCAACGAGCGAAGAGGAGAAGAAGAAGGAGAGAAGCGAAGAAGAAGAAGAAGAAGTGAGAAGATGGCGAAGGGAACCAAGTCAGCGGTACCAGCGACGCCGGTCAAGTCGAGTGGAACGCGCAACAAGGCTTCGGTGCGCACCGGAAGCTCGTTCTCGACCCCAGCGACGGATCGGATGGAGTCGATCGACGAGCGCTCGGCGAGCTACGACACGGCGATGGATTCCTCGGACGCCAAAGAAGATGACGAAGACGATGATTGGGATGTCAGGACTGTGATGTCCGAGACTTCGGAAGCTGCGGTGGTGTCGGCAGGCCGCAGTGGAGGATCGAGGTCGATCACCCGCGACCTCTCCGAAACGTTCAATGATATGCCGGGCCCCGAGCCCGCCTACGACGCGGATGACGGTGCAACTGACGACTTCAAGTCCTCGGTGACGGTAGGAGGGGCAACCTCCAAGCCGGTTGGCACTCGTCCTCCCTCAACGGCGATACTCCGGCGGCCAACAAGGTTCTAGGCCGATGCCTGGAGCTGATGAAGACCAAGAGTGAGTGGATGCAACTGTTCTCCCCGAAGCAGGTCCGCCAGGCCATCTGGATGGACCTCGGAGGGCGTTAGCCACCCCGATCAACCCACCGCGCCCCCGCCAGGTCGCACAAACCCCGGTGGATCTCCTGCGTGAACTGGGGTGTGCACCTCAGATTCTACCGACGGAGGCAGCTCTCGCGAGCTGGACGCAAACTGGCGACGCCGCGGCGCTCACCAAGTGGAGGAAGAAGTTGCGTGACGCCTTTGGGGTGGCCGACAGAAGCTCAACGAAGCTTCGTTCGGCCTCGGAAGTGGTTGACCCTTCCAAGGTCCCGCTACCAGCGACCCCTAGGAAGACCGCCACCGGTGATGGAGTTTTCGCAGCCAAGGGTGAGGCTTCGCCTTACATGCAAGACTCGCACATGGTAACCCCACGATCTACGGACCGCAGTGAACGTCTGGCTAGGAGACCGAGTCTTCGTACGCAACGCCTGGCACGCGCGCGGCAACCGGTCGCCGATCCAGTCGGCGTTACGACCCCCGAGATGACTCGTCGGACAGTGATGATGACCTCGTGTCCGACCACTACGAGGGCGATCTGCCGAGCGAGTGGGCACGCCAAGTGCGCGAACTGAGTGCGACGGACAACCAGAGCGCAACCCCGAAGCTCGAGATCGCCACGCATCTACCCCTCGCCAACATTAAACCGTTCTACGGGACGCGCGACAAGAGCGAGCACTCCATGCAGTGGCTCCGAACGTTCATCTATGAGATGAAGGGAACCCATGCTCCCCCAACGAGTGGTGCATGCCGTTCGAACTCAAGCTCAAGGACGGAGCCCTGCACTGGTGCCGCCAGCTCCCGCGCAAGACGAGACGCTCGTGGAAGTTGCTGAGCGAGGCGTTCATCAAGTACTACTGTTCGAAGTTTTCCCAGTCTGCGAAGGCTCGGTATTACTCGGCCAAGCGAGAGGACAAGGAGCACGTATGTGACTACCTTAACCGGCTTAATGGCTATGCTCGCAACGCCGGCGTACAGTTTGAGAACGGTGGACGCGACGCGAAGGACCACGTGGAACACTTCTTGGTTACGTGTGACGACCGAAACTTAGAAGACCGTCTGTGCCATGTGCGGGTCAAGAGCATTCATGACCTCGAAGACATGATCAACGACATCCTGCGCCACCGCGACCACAAATCAACTCGCGAATCGTTGTTCCGGCGCTCTCGGAGTCAAGATGACGGTCGCCGACGCGATGCGAGGTCGAACGAGGATTCTCGTGGTGGATACCGCCGTGAACGACGCTACCGTGATGACGACCGCCGCAACGATCGTCGCGACGACGACCGCCGGCGTGACCGACGCGATGCGTCACCGTACCGGTCGAGGGTGACTTTGGTCGACGCGTTAGCCGATGTAATGGCGGAATGGAACGTCGGAGGCTCTGTCGGTGCACGCAACGAGGCTTCGTACGCCTTCCGACGTGCCGGTGAGGTGAACGAGAAATACTTCGAAGACGAGCGCCAGTACTCGGACGACCAACGCTCGGACGAGGATTCGGATGCCGATTATGACTATGACAAATCTAAGGGACATGTCGCGGCCGCCAACGACGCTGAGCGGAGGGCCGCAGCCGAAGAAACGTTCGCTCGGTCTGACAACCGACGCTTCAGGAACGGAGGAGGACCGTCCAACCGCGAACGAGACAGCCGTCGCCAGTATGGGCCATGTGCAGCTTGCGGAAAGCCCGTCTCACTCGGTGCACTTCTGCTACCGGCGGTGCAAACTGTGCAAACAGGTACACGATGCTGGGAAGTGCGAAGCCCTCCACGAGCTTACCAAGCTCCTGAAGTCCAAGGTCGACAAGAAGGATCTGTCGCCAGAGCTGCAAAGCCTGGTGTATGGAAGCCATTTAAACTAGGCAGCCCGCCAACTGAAACTGGGTTGGTCCCCATCGGGCTGCCACAGTTAGCTGAGCCTGCTGTTGATGCGGACTATCTGTTCGCGTTCACAGGCGAAAGCAAACGGCCTGACGACCTGAAGAACAATGAACGTGTGAGATCGACGGAAACTGGAGAGAACCGAGACGCAAGTCTCGTTGAGACCGGTATTGATGAAGATGATGATGATGAACGTGATGGACACCCGACCGAGGCTTTGATCACCAGCCTAGTCCAGGTCAGGGGACCGCCTCGAAACCTCGCTCGGGCGGTGAAATTACTACCCGGCGAGAGATTGGGGTGGTGGTCGTCCCAGCGGTACGACAAGAGGAAGCGAATGAGAGCTTTGGTCAATGGCGCGGTGGACGACTCGCGAACGAGGATACTGCTCGACACTGGAGCGAACGTGAGTGTGATCTCGGCCGCCTTCGCCAAGCGGCTCCGGGTGCGAGAGTTCTGGACCACGGACGAAGTCTCGAAGTCCGTGGTATCAACCCTGGGGTGATGGAGACCCGTAGGCGAGCCCGCCTGAAGATCACTTTGGGATGGGAGCAAGTCTACGAGTTCGAGATGTGGATAATGGACCACAGTGCAGGGGTCGACGTGGTACTAGGAATGGACTTTATGATCCCGGCCGGTATCCGGCTGGGTCTGTTCCATGGCACCGCCCGGCTTCCGGATGAGGTCATGGTGCCTCTGCTGAAGTCACAGAGTGTCGAAGACGATGAACCCTATGGTACGCAGCCTTCGTGTGGGCCGACCGAGGATTTGTACATCCCCGGTCGTGAGTGGCGTGAGTTCCGAGTACCGCGGCAGCGGTTACCTCGGTCGGAGTACGATGTGTGGGTTCGCCGCACGGAGAAGCTCGTACCGACCGTAACGGGGTTCCGACGAGGGCGGCCGGCATGGGTCCGACTCACCAATATTACGACCTCAGCAGCACGGTGTGCCAAGCATGACTCGGTGTTACTCTGGGTTCCTCATGGCGAGCTCCCACGAGAGACGGGCTACGCTAGGCTCGACTCTAACAAGTACAAGGAGTGGCAAGTGCTAGCCTATTCAACGAGTCGTGATGAAACTCTGCAAGGCCGGGAGCGACGACTCTACGACCAGTGGTTGGCCGAGCAGCCGCCGGCAGTTGAGCGCCGGGCCTACCCGACGCCACGGAAGATCCTGCCGAGACCGCCTGATGCACCAGCGTGGTCAAGAAGTCGTCGCCCAGCACCCGCACAGCGAGGGTATGGCCACGACGAGGGCCCCACAGCCTATGAAGGTTCGGAGGAAGCCGCCCAAGCCAAGGCGGCTGCGGCGGAACGTGTTAGAGGGTCGAACGATGATTCGGACGACGACGCCGGTGAAAACGAAGACTCTACTACCCTGGAAGAGCCGTCGACCTACAGTCCGGGTTGCATGACCACGGGACTGAACAGCGTCGCTAATGCTGCAGGCCAGGAGGCGACGGTTACCTCGGCAGACGTCCTGGGAGCTGGCGAAGATGTGGATGAAGGTGATGGTGCGATGAACGACGATTCTGCCGACGCCCAAGGCGATGTAGTGGTGGCTGAACAGGTTGCATGGAATGCCGTGCCAACGGAAGCCACTGCCGCCAGACAGACGTCAGGTGGAGTGTCGGCCGCGGTCTTTGGTAGCGGAGTCGACTGGGGAGAACATGACCCTGGGCCGACCGAGGTTTCAGCTGGAACCGAAACCACTATTACTGAAGTCGACATGGGTTGCCCGGACTTGAACGAGGATGTGATCGACGACCCTGAGGAGTTACTGGAAGCGACTTACGTCTCGGTCATGCGTGCCATGGCTGCAGAAGAGTCTAGTGATGGTGAGGACACCTCGAACGACGTTTCCGAGCACGTAGCAAACGAGATCGAGCTTACCGACTACGCGCAGGAGCTGGCGTTCTTGCCGGATCTAACTGAAGCGTCGGAGACGACACTGGATTACTCTGGGCGGAACGTCCAGAATGATGAAGCTCAGTGAGAAGCAGCAGGCCGACCTGGTTGACGTGCTGAAGAGACACGAGAAGATCATGATTGCGAGCGGCAACGCCCTGCCGCCTCCAGCCTACGGTGTCGTGTGTGACATCAATGTGCAGGGGCATGCACCAATCAAGCAGAAAGCTCGGCGAACCCCGCTCCGATACCTCGGGAAGCTGTACGAGCTGCTGAAGGGCCTTCTGAAGGCTGGGCTAATCTCTTTCTCCAGACAGCTCATGGGCGTCACCTATCGTCATCGTCCTGAAGAAGAACGGAGTGGATATCCGCTTGTGTATCGACTACAAACTCGTCAATGCGATCACCGAGATTATGGAGTACGCCATGCCGTTGGTGGATGACTTGCTGACAGACATGGAGGCGTACTTGTGGCTTTGCTCGCTCGACGCAGCAAGCGGCTTCTGGGCCATTATGATGACCGAACGAGCCCGGAAGATCTCTGCTTTCGTCTGCGCACTTGGGCATTTTGAGTGGTTGCGTATGCCTTTTGGCCTGAAGAACGCCCCGATGATCTACCAACGCATGATTGACAACGCGCTTTGGGGCTTCGTCCAACCGAAGGGGGGATGGTTTCAATTCTCGGAGCGCATGCGTCTAGCTGAAGAACACGACAAGGAAGCTCATGCTGGGGTGAACGAGGCTTTGACTGGTGCGGCAAGGTCATTTCGGACTAAGTTCGAGGCCGACCGAGACAACTCGCTTGGTCAGGGGCATGTAGCTGAATTAGTCAACAGCCCTATTGCTGACATTTTCGCCAACGGAGAACCTGATGAATCCTCGCTGACCCCAGTATTCAGTCGCCGGTCATTCGTGGACGATATCTGCTTCGGTGCCGAGACTTTCGAATCATGTCTAGCGACTCTAGACCGCTTGCTGACAAGGTTTGAGGAGTGCCGTATTAGTATCAGCTTTACGAAGAGCATCTTTGTACAGTCCAAGGTGGACTTCCTGTCCCACGAGGTCTCGGCAGACGGCATTCGACCGGACTCCAAGAAGCTGGCTGGGGTGACCGAGCTCCCGTTCCCGTCAACGAAGAAGGGAATGCAATCCTTCCTTGGGGCACTCAACTATTACAGCCGCTTCATCCAAGACTTCGCGGTCTATGGAGCAGCACTGTACCAGCTCAAGGACGAGGACTTCCAACCCGGGGTGATCTCACCGCGGCCAAGCACAGTTTCGCGATGCTCCAACAGAAGGTCTCGTCGGCGCCGATTCTCAGGCACTTCGACCGAGGGAAGGAAGTACATGTCATGTTGTTCGCCAACGAGTGGGCTCTGAGCTCCACGTTGATGCAAGAGCACGAAGGCAAACTACACCCCGTTCGCTTCTGTGGGCGCGTTTTGAAGGATGCTGAGATGAACTATCACCCGGCCGAGAAAGAAGTCCTCGCGCTCTTACTGCTACTGAAAGTGTGCTATACCCAACTCGTTGGACAGCGGATCCGAGTGTACACACGGTTCTCGACGCTCGACTGGGTCCACAAGTCCAAGACATTGTTCGGTCGGGCTACCCAGTTCGCTGTCTTGCTGTCGCCGTGGCATCTGTTAGTCGAACGAGTCAAGGAAACTGACTGTACGTTTGCCCAGCTCCTCCAAGCTGGCTTGACGAACTTCGTGGAGTTGGAGAAGTCGCTGGCATTGGTTACGCCGCGGACGCGTGGGTCCCCGACGGCTCGTTTGGACCCGCATCTGCTCTATGCACGTCTACCACGATCCTACCAAGGCTTCGTGATGTCGTTCGACGGGTCTGCAAAGACCGAGAAGAACGGTGGTTACGGCAGTTGCTCCTGGATCTTATGGAAGCTGCCCGAATGGATTGTAGTGCTCGCTGCGAGCGCTTACCTCGAGACCACCACAGTTAATCTCGCTGAGTATACAGGGATGAACAACGGTGTCACTGCTGCCTTACAGCACGGAGCCGATGATTTAATCGTCGTCGGTGACTCGAGGCTCGCGATCCAGCAAGCCCTAGGGGTGATAGCCTGCCGGAAGGAGTCATTGTTGACACAACTCAGTAACCACCGCGAACTCACATCCAAGCTTCGGTCAGTGAAGTACCTTCACGTGGTGAGAGAGTTTAACGCTGCAGCTGACTCTTTGGCAAGCGAGACGCTCGAAAGCAAGAAGTCTACAGTGGTATCGTCGGACGACCGACTATTGGAGCTTATTAAGCTGAACCGTATCGCTGAAGTGATCTACGAAGCGGATGATGGCAGCGTGGTCGAGAATAAACCCTCGGTCAACACAGCATGGGCTATGGTAGCCTCTGACAGACCTCGCAGCAAGAATTTTTTCGATTTTGTACGTGGAGAAGCAGCCCTCAGACGGCAGAGCGAGGTTGAACCCGGACAGGTTACCGTGACGACCAGACGCCAAGCAAGAGCAAAGGAGAAACATGTCCGGTTTGCAGACGAAGACCCGGTCACCAGACAGGAGATGCAACTCACCGAGAGGAAGCTAATGGTATGCCGAACGAGGATCAGAATGAAGCTGAAGCCTCACCGAGGCGTGCCGAGACATCACCAGCCCCACCGAACGCGGAAGACATTGACCCGTTGGCGGTACAAGAAGAACGCCGACGTAGGATCGCCGCCGCTCAAGATGAAGAGCTCCGGTGGTCGAATCTGAAGGCAGTACTCCGAGGTGATGATGCGAAGATTGGATACCGAGCGGCGCGAGATGCATGGAAAATGGCGGACCAGTTTGTGCTGAGTGAAGACGATGTGCTGTATCACACCCGAATGAACCGTCGTTCAAGTGACGAGGAGCAAGCGGGGCCGACGATGAGACTGGTGGTACCCACAACGATGATCCAGGAAGTACTCCAGAGCTGTCATGACTCGCTCGAAGGCGGTCACCAAGGTATTATTCGAACACAGCACCGAGCGAGGAGAGACTATTACTGGATCGGTCAGTGTGCCGACGTGGAGAAACACGTTAAGTCGTGCCCTGATTGTAGTTCAAGTAAGAGCCGACCTCAGTTCCGTGGATACTCGCCAGGGAATATCCTAGCCGAGAGACCTTTCCAACTGGTCTCTATGGACTTTGTGATACCGCTACCGAAGAGTCGCCGTGGTAATACGGCTCTCTTGCTGTTTCAATGCTCGTTCACGGGATTCGTGATGGGCAAGGCCATGTCGGACACCACTGCTCTACTCGTTGCGCAAGCTTTCGAAGAGTGTGTCTACCGACGCTTTGGAGCACCTTCCTTGATCCGACATGACAGAGACCCTCGATTCATGAGCGAGGTCTTCCAGGCCTTCGCGGAGATGATGCAGTCTCGGTCGAGAGCGACCTTGAGCTACCGACCCCAGGCCAACGGCCAGCAGGAGAGGTCGGTGAAGACGGTCATGCAGTCAGTTCGTGTATATGCCGAAGACCCGCTACAGCAGGACTGGGACGAGATCGCCGAGAGGTTGATTTTCGCCATCAACAATTCCCGTGATACAACGAGGAAGGAAACCCCGTTTTACCTCGTTCATGGTTGGGATGCACAGTCGACACTCAAGGCAATGTCCTCGTCGCTCAAACGAGGCTTCGGAAGCCAAACTGACGCACTGGCGTGGCGCCGAGAGGTCAACCGGCAGCAGGAAATCGCTCTGAGAATGGCCAAGGAGTACCAGGCCGCAGAGAAGGCTCGAAGAGCCGAGGAGCACAATGCATCGCTTGGTCGGAAGGAAAAAGAAGCCATGGCAGGTACTAACGAGAATGAAACCTCGGCCGGCCAAGCACCGAATACCTCTGATGGTGGTGAAGCTGTAGTGACGAGAACGAGACTTCCTCTGCAGCCTGGGAGCAGAGTGTGGCTGTACATGGAACGAGTTCGACCAGGATTGACCAAGAAACTAGCTCATCGGTGGCACGGACCATTCCGAGTGAAGAAGAAAGTCGATGATTTTGCGTATGAGTTGGAATTACCTGACCGAAGTGGATACCGGTTCTACCCGGTGGTGCATGTTTCCCGACTCAAGTCGGTAGACGAGTTCGAAGACCGACCGAGGGTTCGTTTGGCCCGTGAGGTCACTGAAGAGACTCGTCAGGACTTCGATGAAGAACTGCTGCCTGAAGACAGCTTCGAGCCTGACCATCTGGACGGTGAGTACGAGGTCGAGGCTATTCTCGACGACCGAACCCCGTTGTCAACGAGCACTCATCGCGCCGTCCGAGAATTCAAGGTGAAATGGGTCGGCTACGACGAACCGACATGGGAACCAGCGTCCAATCTGTCGTGCGGCGGCCTTCTGTACGATTACCTACGCCGAAAGCGGAGCGACCGACGATTGCAGATGGTCCAGGTGGCCGACGAGGAGTAATCCCGCGCACCAACGATGATTGAACTGCTCGCAGGGGCAATCCAGCCCGCGATGTCAGACGAACGAAGCTACTGGAGATGATGAATGAACTGCCTGCGAGGGCTATCCAGCTCGCAGTGACAGACGAAGAAAGTTGCTGGAATTTGTATGTTGCATATTATGTGAACGGACCGCGTTGGAATTGGAGATATCGGAATGAAGTCTCGAGCGACAGTAGACTCGAACGAACCTCGGTCGACCCTCCAGCAGAAGAAATAAGTGGTGACGAAACGAAAGAGAGGGCGAACGAGGCTTCGGGTGCAGCAGTCGAAGTAGAGTGGTCAGGTGGTAATGCGAAGACGTCAACCACTCCACCAATGGGCCCTCAGACCCTCCGAGAGCGCGTCAGAAGTCTCACTAAGACCAGTCTTACGGATTTGTAAGACCGGTCTTACGAATTGTAAGACCAGTCTTAGTTTTCCCAAGACCGGTCTTAGTTTTCACAAGACCGGTCTTAGTTTTCACAAGACCGGTCTTAGCCGGTGGAACGAGGCAGTCACCTTGGCCTGGAAGTGGACATGCTACTGAGTGGAAACGCTGCCAGAAGCGTAAGCTACAGCGAGAAGACGTGAAACACGTGCTGGTGAAGCTAGTGGCAGGCTGACCGAGACTTCAGACGCAATAGTCAAGAAGGAACGAGGTCAAGCATGTACGCCCAAGCCGGTAACAAAGTATGGAAGTTGAAGGAGGAGTGACCCGTAGATGGTGGAGTGCAATGAACGCGAACTAAGCCTCGTCCGAGACAGCCACAGCGGTCGAGGACTGAGAGGAAACTCTGGGAACCGCGACCGAGTGTTGAACGCGCTGTACGGCGAGGGAAGAGAAGATTACGAAGTGGAACGAGCAAATGACATTAATTCTGATTGAGATGGAGTCCACTCTATGGCCTAAGGGGTTACAAACCAGTTACAAACATCGGTCGACCCTGGGTGAGCATGATCAAGGTGAAACGAAGCTGGCGTTGGGTCCCGCGAGGCTAGATCTCCGACGCAGCCCGAGCTAACACCCCCAGATTCGACTCGGCTGGGGCATCTTCAGTCGATTCCTTGGTTTCCTCGTCTGGGTCTGGAGTGCGAGACTCGCGAGCGGCCGCGACTTCTGCAACCCACGGAGCGACGATCATCGAAGCCCGCAACGACGGTTCAATCACTATCGCCGAAGCTACCGCCTCCCGAGTTGTTCCGCGAGGAACAAACAAGGGAACATCGTTGCAGGGAGCAAACGCGGTATTGTACGGGTGACTCGCAGGGTCTTGGAACCAGCAGTTGCGCCATGGTTCGCGTGCGTCAAGCTCGGCGAGCTCGGAAACCCAGTCGTCAGTCGAAGGGGCCCACTCCATCACCTCGAACGAGTATTGCAGATACGACGGTTCAAGGAGAACCTCCGTCGGGTGCTGACGAGGTTCTCCGTCGTACTCGATGCATCCAGCCCAGAGCTTGTTAACCATCTGCTCACGGAGGCGGTCTGCACGATAACTGCGCTCTCGGTGGTACTTGGTCCACGCCTGCCGCAAGGCCCGGACCAACACGTGACGGTCACCGAGGTTCGACGCGAGGTCGGCAATGTATGCCCTGACTGCCTTCACCTTAATCCAGTGGCGGCGCTCCCACAAGGCTAGCCCGAGGTCACCCTTCTCGTTCGAGTGGAACGAATGCCCTTGGAATTGCCTGCTGAGGCGAACGAGAAGTGGACGCCCCGTAGCTCGACGAGAGATCTCACGACTCGGAGGGTACCCAGTTAGGTCGATCAAGCACGGGTCGGGGAAGAGCCGGCGTAACACTTGGAACGGGTGATTTACATCCTCCCATGATCCGAAGTTCGTGATGCCATCCACCGAGCACGGTGCAACCACGTCGTCCTCGAAGATGAGGGCACGCTGGCATTGTGAATCAAACTCCAGCATTCCTGGGCCCCAGGTGACGTGAAACCAGGCTCGAGAAACAGGGTCGCCAGGTTACTCAGCTTGCGCGACCCTGCGGCGGCATCCGAAGCGTCGACCACCGCAGGAGCAATCGAAGCAGGACCAGCCCTCGGTGTAGCCGTCACTGTGGCAGTCACCAACGCATGAGCATGGACCGCAGTCGACCGAGCGCTGGGTCGACGGGGCGGCGCAGCTGGAGCAGCTTGGATGGCAGCCGGAGTCTCGGCTGTCGTAGCCGACGGTCCCGGAGGTACAGGAGAGCCTGCCCGTTGGGTGAGCGAGGCTTCCTCTTCATCGTCGGAGCCGAACATTTCCCGCAGGAGTTCTGCGCGGTCCTCCGAGGTCTCCGAGCTATTCGCCGACTCTCCACTCGGTGAACCCCAGAAGGCGGCGAACCATCGGGACCAGCAGCAGCCCTGGTTGGCGGGGCCGCTGGCGAACCCCTCGGAGCAGGCGGGCCCTCGTTGTCACCAGCAGGAGGCTCGTCATTTCCGCCGCCCGACGAACCAACACTGGCCGAGATCCCGGGTGCAAGGGATGGAGACTCAGGGACCGGGACAGCAGGCGAAGGCTCGGCCGTAGTAGCAGGAGCCACACGAGAGGTATCTTCACCCCTCACTGCACCGGCCGACGCTTCCGGAATCTCGCCGGGCTCAAGTTCTTCTGCGGGACATCGTCAGGACTCTCTGCACCACCAAACTCGAAGTCCGGAGATCCCTCGCCTCGCGGAGACGGGGACTTGGCCGGCTGGGAAACTGGAGCCGAACCCGTCAGCCTAGGGTATAGTGGCTCATCCGAATATTCATACGACAGAGGCTGGGATTCCAGCCAGCTGGAACGAGACGTCGTTGAGGGCCGCGCCGTCGCCCGGGGCAGTACAGGAGCCTCACCTGACCCCAACCGAGGACTGGGCGATCCAGCAGCCGCCGCAGCTCTAGCCCGCAGGTCGACCGATGGCCTACCAAGACGTTTGGGCGGAGAAGGTTGAGTCGCTGGGCTCTCAGCGGGATCGGCCTGGGAATCACGCTTGCGCTTGGACGTTCCAGTAGACTCGGACGAGCTAGCAGAGCCCAACGCCGAAGCCGCGGGAGCCGACGAACCCTCGGTGGACTCAGCCATCGGTACGTCGGCAGCCTTTGACTCTTCTTCTCCCTCGGACGAGGATTCCTCGTGGCCTGGACTCTCTACAGAGACCGTCGGCGGAGACAACCCAAGGAGATTCCAGTCGATCTCCGCGGCCGAGATACCAGCTGAGGCCAGGACCAAGGTGTCGACGTCCAGCCTGTGTGCCGCTGAGTGCCGACGAAGAATCGAATTCGCCCTCCGCAGGCTGTTGTTCTCGTCCGTCAACGCTCGGATGCGCGCGGGAATCACGTTGGCTCGGTCGCGGTCAGCTAACCGTCGTCGAAGCTCCTCCAACTGCGTGTTATACGTGACGAGGCTTGCCTTGACACGCTCATGGATCTGTGTGTTCCGACGGACCGCCGCCGCAGCGTCAGCCTCTGCAGCTTGCGTCCGACCTTCCAACGAACTGGTGATGGCGGCATGTTGAGCGATAGCCGCGTTCGCCTGCACCAACTGAGCGGTGGTGTTGTGGAGCTCGGTGCGGAGATTGTCCATGGCGTCGAGAGCGCGGTCGCAGTCAGCGTTGGCCGAGACGAGGAAATATTCCGACTTCAAGCGGAGGTTCACCTCCTCGGCGAGCTTGTCCTTGGTGTCGCTGAGCTCCGCTTGCAGCCGATCGTTCTCGCGACGAAGGTCCACCACTTGATCAGTCTCCGCGAGAGAGACGTGAGGGAGCGACGGCAGCGGCCAACACGTCACCGACGGTAGTAGCAGCCTGGAGGTCTCGGTCGAGCGCGGAGTTGACCCGAGCCGGAGGCCTGCGAGCGACGCCGACGACGAGACGAGCGAGTTGCAGCATCTGCTGATCGTCTGAGCCAACCGCTGCCGGAGGAGCCTCGGTCGAGTCAGCACCCACCTCAGCACGACCACCTGCAGCAGCCTCGCCCCCACCGACGCCCCGCGAGCGCCAACGTTACCGAAGGCGCGGGAATTGGCGACGGTGGGGCGCTGGCGCTTGGCGGCGGTGTCGGTGGCGAATCGGAAGCCTCTTCAGCTGGAACTGGCGGCGGGCGAACCTCGGTCGCCCCAGCAGCACACTCAGGACTGCTTGGAGGAGCTGGTGGAGGGTCGACCGATGCCTCGGAGGCAGCGGACGGGTGCGCCGGGTCACCGGCAAGTTCGACCGGGTTAGGAGATGCAGGCCCAGCGGCGCTCAGGGTAGCGGCGCCTGCCAACTGAGTATGGCGCGCCGGACGACGTCGCGAAGTGTCGGTGACGACATCGACAGCTCCCTAGGGTGGCCAAGAAGGATCAGGAGTCAACAACGAGGTTCAAAGGGACAAGCAAGAGCAGCGAGAACGACGAGCGTACCGGTCCTGAGCACTGGAGAGCCCGGAGGGCAGCGGCAGCAGCGTCGGCGAATGCGCGCGACGGTGGAGCCATGGAGACGAAGTGTCATGAACGCCTAGACGCTTACCAGTATGGGAGGCTCGCGTCGAGGCGGGGGCAGTTGTGGTGTTGGAAAGTGGCTGTTTCCAAAAGCTGTCGACCCGCCGGCTCGACAATCAAGTTCAATCAAGGGGCAATCAAGGTTGAGCCCAGCGAGAGACGGAGATCGCTACTTCTGATTGGATGACGACATTAGCCTCGTTGGAGTGACAGTCAGTGGCCGGAGCCTCGTCGGGTCCTAATAGAACCCCGAGCGAGGCTTCATGGTACCCACTTTTAGGTACAGATGCATTTAGTTGCGTACTTCGGCCGCACTTATTAGTGTGGTCGCAGTCGTCATTTGATGTGTCCGGAATCGCCTTATTGCGGTCGTTCACACTAGATATTTGTATAGGGACATAGGACTCATCATAGGATGACCAGAACGAGGCCCCCTGGGCCTCATAAAACTCAGTAATAAAACGACAGTCTTCCCCCAAAGCCAACAAGGGTCAAGTCCGACTTCGGTAAGTGTAGCTAGCTTATTGTAGTGCCTGGACACGCTCGGCTGCGTGTGGATGCCTGTCGGGGAGCTTATCGTGCTTTGACCGAGAGTTTCCTTGGCGGCGCCAAGAGTTGGCGTGGCCGGAGAGGCAAGAGCGACATAGGAGTGTCGTTCACTGTATATTTGTGGGACAAGAGTGTCCCTGAGTGTATTAGTCTACCCACCGAGGTTTTACCTTGGTCCCCCTGTATAAGGCCTAACACGCCGGTACCCTTCCTTTCTGAGGGACTGCAGTGGGGTTGCGCGAAAGCGCTACATAGTATCCTAGCCTAAGCTCGTGGCTAGTGGTACAGGTTTCTGGGTTGACCGAAGATAACCTAAGGTGCACAGAGGCGCTTGCAACCGACCCGGTGTAAGGGATCGTTCCTGGTCTTCAGGTTTTGATCCAATAAGCGCTTACCTTTGCGGGTTAGCGTGTTGTTGGTGTCTCTAATACCTTTTGGTAGAAGAGAATTTTAGTGGTATTACCACACCACAGAGCGCACACGTGTAAGCTGTTGTAGTGAGCCAAGGTAGGCCCATTACACCTGGTAGCACTTTGTAGTCCGTCCAACGACCGACTACCTGAACGTTCGTACGGGACTGTACGGAAGGGGAGCTGAGAACCTTTCATGAACACGGAGGTGCTCATGGAAAGCTCCACTACGCCTGCAACTCATGTTGCACGCGCTGACTGCCTCCACCTGTCGGATCCAGAGTGGGAGGCACTCCAACGACTGTCAACAGTCATTGGAGAGGCGGCAGTTGCTGCGATGCTGCGTACGTTATCGCCGACAGAGCAACATGGTGTTGCTCTGGGTTTCATCCTGAAGGAGCAGCGCGACGCTGCTGCCTCTACCGCGGTGCCGTCGGGGACGACACCACGCATGCTCACGTTGAAACTCAACGTGAGCAACTATGTAGGAAGAGAGGGCGAGCCTCTCCTCCGTTGGCTTGTCGAACTCGACACTGCCATTGCGGCTCGACATATCGTCGACCCGTTGTCGAAGGTCGCGTTCGCCATGTCCTGTCTTGGCGGACGAGCGAGGAGTTGGGCGTACGGACGCCGACTCTCAGATCCTACGTGCTTCAGCACGTACGAAGCGTTCAAGGAGGAGCTCAGACAAGCGTTTGAGCCCCCACAAAACGAGTTCCGGTCGAGGGCGGAGTTCCTCGACCTGCAGCAAGGTAAGCATGATGTCCATGCTTACGCCCAGAGAGCACGGTACTTGGTCTCGAACATCGTGACCAACCCGATTGACGAGGCGACCAAGGTCGTCACGTTCATGAAGGGATTGAGAAATGGGCCTGTGAAGACCTATCTCTTCCGTGAGTATCCGAATACTCTCGAAGCTGCGATCACTCTTGCGATGCAGGAGGAGTTTAGTCTGCGGCAGGCTAAACTGCATGCGAATGCGCCGAGGCTGCAACCACCTCCGGTCGCGATGGCGGGAGGTCCGGAACCAATGGACCTCTCGAATGCAACGGCTGTTGGCTATCAACGCCAACAAGGAAGCAATGTACGATGCTTCCGTTGCGGAAGGATCAGTCACTATGCCCGAGAGTGCACGGCACCCGTGCACCGAGATGGTGGTCGACGCGGCGATGCTGGGCATCGTCGCGGAGAAACAAAAAACGCTGGAACCCAGTAGGCGCGGGGCGCCCTACTGGTAATGCAGTTCCGCGTGTCGATCTAGGACACGCGACACTGAGGACTGCAGCCCCCAGTGAGGATCATTCTCACTGCAAAAAGCAAGATGACAAGGCTGATCTTGTCATCCTGAAGGTGAAGTCGATGAGAGCAAGCGGCTCTCGTCGTGCGTTGGTAGATTCTGGCGCGTCGAAAAACTTTGTTCGACTGCGAAGTCTATCAATGCTTGACTTCGAGGATTTAAAGCTACCTCGAAGTCTGTTGGAAGTACGTTTGGCGACAGGTGTCGTCGTGAAGACCGAGAAGCGCATGGTACGCGTGCGCTTCACGTACAAAGGTCGAGCGTTCGTCGAAACCTTTATCGTCCTGGATCTGGACGATAAGTTCGACATGGTACTGGGCATGCCGTGGCTCGCACGGCATGATCCGGTAATCGATTGGGAGAAGCGCACTTTAGTGCGCTTCGGTCGCAGTATATACTGTAGACGGGTCATTGTGTCCACTTTTTAATTCTCTCGTTATAAGAACACGACAAAGTGTTTCTCCTTCAATTGTTGATATGTGTGTATTTTTCACGTACTTTTCTTTATATCTATCCATCATTCACCTTCTTTATCATTTCGCCATCAAAGTTAAAATTTTACAACGCTCATAAAAATATGTTTAAAATAAGCATTTACATACCCGGAAGTCAATAAAAAAAATATTACCTCAAAGCTCTTATTTTTCTTAAGTATCGGGTCATTGTGTCCACTTCTCATTTTAAGATTAAGATAAGTAAGCCTATCTTAAGAGATACTTCTTAAGATATAATAACATCTACTAAGTAATAATGTGCAACTACATCGTAAAGGGTGGGAAGGTCTGTTCCAATTATACGGCTAAAAATAAAGAAAGATGTTCATTTCACACAACAATTAAGTTTAAATCACATGAGACTGATTCAAACAAAGCAAGAATAATAATTAAGAAGATATTAGATCAAGACTATGAAGATAGTATTCAATGCCCTTGTGGTGGTGAATTACTTCGATGGAATTACTCGCGACATTGCATGGGTAAGAAACATATCTATTGGATGAGTTTAATGCCTCCCGACGTTCAAGAGCTCACAAATGTTAATTCATTTATTAAATATAGGGAAATGCATAAAACCATTTTTGGCGATATCATCCATTTAAAACTAAAAAGCAAAAAACTTTAAGATTTCGAATTATTTTTAGCGAATCAAAAATTTAAAGCTTGAGTAACTTTTTTTTTAATGCTTATAAGTAACTCTGAGACGAGTCACATCACATCAACACCCTATAGCTAAATCGTCAAGTCGACAGGGCAGCCGTTGATTTAACAGTCTTCCATGAAGCTAAATCGTCAAGTCGACATGGCAACCGTTGATTTAGCAGTGCTAAATCGTCAAGTCGACATGGCATCCGTTGATTTAGCAAATACTTTTTTATTATCTCTACATAAACTATCTTAAGAAATAAAAAGTAAAGTATATTATCAACGAAGATGTGCAATTTCATAACTTCTAAAGGATCGAAGTGTTTGCTTTCACCAACCAAGGATACATGTCATATCCATAAGAAAAAAATGCTAATTA
The DNA here is from genome assembly GCA_024211575.1 of Phytophthora melonis. NCBI lineage: Eukaryota > Oomycota > Peronosporomycetes > Peronosporales > Peronosporaceae > Phytophthora > Phytophthora melonis. The sequence continues at coordinate 640,944 of JAMXKT010000047.1, forward strand.
ATTACAAAAGCGATGAGATTAGAAATTTAAACAAAACAATCCAAAAAAAGAATATCACCAATGAAAAAATTAAATCTGAAGCAGATGCTATAAGAAACGAAAATGATAAATTGAAGTCCGAACTTAAGCAACTAAAAAGTAAAATAAATATCTTGCAAAAGGATGTCGCTACTATGAAACCAGATTATGAAAGTTACTCATTAATCAAAAAGTATGCGTTGATGAAATTTAACCTAAAAAAACATATTTATAATGAAACTGATACGTATGAGTTAAAACAATTTTGCAGAGATAAATCAAATGTACCTATACTCGTAGAAATATTTGGGAAGCAAACCGATTATTGGAAATTTTACAATAATCTGAGATTAACAAGAAACAAACTTTGTCATTTATATGAATTACAATCTTAAGACATATTTTTATTAATATAAATAAGATGCCACGTTATGAAAATGATGAACAGAGACGTCAAGCAAGACGCGAAACAAATAGAAGATACTATGAGAAGACTCGCGAAGCTAGGTTGCTTAAACAAAGGCATTATGATATTGAGCACAAAGAAGAGATTAGCTTAAAGAACAAGGTCAGATATCAAGCAAAGAAAGTACTCTCGACTCAAAATGTGAAAATTGAATAATTGGCCAACATTTTTTTGGCTAGATTTATATAATCTCTCAATCTAAGTTGAGAAATTTTCATCTTAAGGAAAGATTATCATATTATATAGTATCATTTCCATTTGAAAATGCCGATCACAGCAGCTCTTAAGAAAGCGCAAAAGCACCGTAGCAACCTGTACAGGTTTGCTAAAAGCAAAAATCTGATTATTCATTGGGATATGACGACCAAGAAAATGGAAAGTATTGTTAATGGCTATAAAAATAAGAAAACCAAGACAATCTTCAATGCACTTGAAAAATCTAAGGCTAAAAACGACGAAACCGCACTTAAAGCTATTAACAAAACAACGGGCAAATATGATGTATCACTTAGCCGTTTTAACCGAATCCGTAAGAACATCGTTTCACCGGTTGACAAGAAGCTTCTTCTTCATTTTAAAGATTCTACCGGCAACATTGTGAAGACATATCACCTTCAGGATCGTACGATTAACATTGATAACCTTTTTATTGATGAAGAGAATCAGTATAGCTCAGGTGCTGACGTAGAATTGAATATTCTACCTTCAACAACAGTTGAAACGGAATGGCTATCAAACCCGCCTCGTTCTCGTTCTGAACGAAAGAACTTCTTTCGTTATCTAACAAAAGCAGACTACAACCTCGAATCTTTTCAAGTATATTCAAATGAGTTTAAAATCAAAGACAACCACTCTAAATCATTTGACCCTGAAACTGATCCAGATTTTAAAGCGATTAACTATCCTTGTTTTCTCTTTGCCCTTCATAAAGCCGGGGTTAGTTCTCAGATTGTTAAGCAGATCTCGCAAACGATGTTTAACTCAGGCGCGACAGTTGATTTCATCAGAAAGATAGCAAATGCTTTCAATCTCTACATCTCAGTTAAGCAATTTCGCATTAGAAAGGATTCAGGCAGATCAAACAATGATATTTCCTTCTATGGTGTAAAGACTGAAAATTGCATTAAGCTCGGCTCTGTCGGTGAACATCTATTTGCTATTTTGCCAACTAAAATTACCAAAGCTTCACTTGATCATCCTGAGATAGTTAGAGAACACGGGCGAACTGATTTCAGACTCAAAGGAGCTAGAGTAGCATTTAAAGATCAGAAGATCAAATTACTAGACAGCTATGAAGCAATTACTTATCTTTATCATCACCGTGAAACACACTTGGAAACAATCACTCAGCAGAGCATGCCTTTCCTTCTTAATAGCAAATATCAAGAAGTTCGTTCTTTGAACGCTGAAGACTTTCATGATAACAATTTCAAAGAAATGGGAAGAGTAAAAGGTAAAGAGCTAAACCTTGGCCAAGCGCCCTTCAGAGCATTTAACAGCAAGACAAAAGAATTATATGATGTTCGTATTTTCAATATCGTCTATTTCGATTTTGAAACTCTAGTCATAAACAATGAACATGTTCCATACTGCGTATCGTATTGCATTGCCAATGTTATGATGCTGGAAGATGGTGTTACTACCCCTTCGTTCAGTGAGACCAAGAACATCTACGGATTAGGATGTGAGGAACAATTTCTAGAATCTCTACCTCAAAAAAGCTACAACCTACTTTGGGCGTACAATGCTGGATTCGATTCTCGTTTCATTTTAAAACACATGACGTTTAGCTCAAGGGATACAAATATGATCGACTGCGGCACAAAGATTAAACGGGCTCATGGATTCTATAGAGGACGTGAGGTTTTGATCAAAGATTCAATGTCATTCCTAGCTGGAGGGCTTGGCAATTTACCGAAGATGTTCAAGGAAGCATCAGAATCGATCTCACTCGAAAAAGAGTGTTTTCCTCACAATTTGATTAACAAAGAGAACTTCAAATCGCAATGGCCAATTGAATATCTCAACTCATACAAAGATAAGGATACTCTCATTGCTAATGCTACACAAATCGGAGCTATTAAAGATGGCAAATTTGACTGTGAGATGTATGCTACCCATTACTGCAATCGCGATGTCGATGTGCTAAAATCATGCTTTGAAGCATTCAGAAAGCTCGTGTATAGCGAATTCAAACTTGATGTTTATCGTTTCCACAGTATTTCCTCTTTGTCTCTAGCGTATCAACATAACGAAGGATGCTTTGATGGTTGCTACGAAATGAATTCGGTACTACTAGGTTTCCTACGTCAAGCCACCGTTGGCGGACGCGTTATGACACGCGACAATCAGAAGCACCACATCAAACATAAGATTGCTGATTTCGATGCTGTTAGCCTATATCCGTCAGCAATGAGCGAATTAAACGGATACGTTAGAGGTAAGGCAAAGCTCTTCAAGGACTCAATCCCCTCTGACGCTGATTTCTATGTAGTTAGGGTTCGCTTTGATTCGATTGGTAAAAAACAACACTTTCCTCTTTTGAGCTACTTCGAAAATGGCTCTCGTAACTTCACTAACGATATTGTTGGTAGAGAAATGATTGTTGGAAAGCAAGCTCTTGAGGATATCCAACGTTTTCAGCAAGCCAAATACACTGTTATCGAAGGTGTTTACTGGAATGATGGCTTCAACGATCAAATCATTAAAACAATTAGAAAGATGTTTAACGCTCGACTCAAATACAAAGCTGAAGGCAACCCCCTTCAAAATGTATTAAAACTAATGATGAACGCTTCATACGGCAAGCTTTTGATGAAGCCTATCGTTAAGAAGAAAGTATTCGTTAGCGGAGACCAAGAGAAGATTGATGAATATACTAGCAAGAACATTCACAAGATGATTTCAAGAACCCCTATCAGTGATAAATTAGCTCTGTTTGAAGAGCACAAAGCGCTGACGCAGCACTTTAGCCCTGTCCACCTTGGCATTCAGGTCCTTGATTCAAGCAAGCACATCATGAACAGGGTCATGTGCTTAGCAGAAGACATCAACGCTAATATTTGGTACCAGGACACCGATTCAATGCACATCGACTACGATGCTGTTCCTAAACTTGCTGATGCATATAAAGATAAATACAACAAGGAACTTATTGGCAAGCAGATGGGACAATTTCATGTTGATTTTAATCTTGAAGGATCAGAAGGCAATATCTACGCTAAGGAAAGCATATTCCTAGGAAAGAAAAGCTATCTTGATGTTCTAGCTTGCGATGGTAATGATGTTGAGGGATTTCATATTCGCATGAAAGGCATTCCTTCGAAGCTACTAGAAGAGAACACTCATGAGAAATACATTAAGCTTTTCAACGGTGAATCAATGTCATTTGACCTCACTGAGTTATGTTCGATCAACATCAATTCTAAATCTCAAAAAGTTTCTAAGAGAACGAACTTTACAAGAAGTGTATCATTCAACTAAATATAAGGACGGTTAGAAATCTCTCTGTTTTCAACTTCGTTGAAAACAATCGATCGATTTAGTAGACAATGGAAGCTTTACTAAATAAACTCTATTTTGATTCGAAGACAGGCTTTATTGGAGCTGACAAGCTCTATCGAAAGGCTAAAGCGATTAATAAGAAAATTACGAAAAACAAGTGAATGAATGGTATAAGACGCAATCTAGTATCCAACGATTCTCAAATCGAAATCAAAAATTTCCTGAGTTCAAAATTGCTTCAAATAATCCTTACGAATGGCAAATGGATTTGGCGTTTTGGGCTAAGCAACCGATCTTGATTTCTGTAAATATCAACAGTCGCATTGGATATGCTAAATTGTTGAAAAACAAACAAGCTGATACTGTTAAAAAGGCTATCGAAGACTTCATCTCAAATAATAAAGTTACAGCATTAATGTCAGATAATGGAAGTGAATTCATTAACAGTAAAGTCGAAACGCTTCTTGATCAGAAACATATCTCACACGGAAATGCTTTTGTTGGTGATCACACAGTACTTGGCAAAATAGATCGATTTATCAGAACGATAAAGGCAATACTAACCAAGATGAAGGATTTTACAAAATTTAAGAAGCTTACTCAGAAAATTTTGAATGAAGCTATCTCAAATTACAACACGTCATATCATTCATCAATCAACGGAACGTCTAATGAAATGAAAGGAAAAGTTATGATAGATGAAGTTGCTTATAATAAACGCGTTGTAAAGCAAGTTCAAAAAGGCATTCCCGAAGGTTCAATTGTTCGATATCGATTAAAATCTAAAACGCCATTCGATAAAGAAGGAATCAAATTTTCAAAAACTACTTACGAGGTGATTGGTTTAGATGGGTTGAAAATAAGAATTCGATCGAAGAACAATCATATTCTCTACAAACCTGTAAACGATTTGAAAATCGTGAAAGCGGAGATAGCTGACGCGCCGCTAGATAATCAAGAAATTTGGGAAGCTGAGAAGATATTGGATCATGAAAAGATGCGAAATGGGAAGTATAAATATTCAGTTAAATGGAAAGGATATGACGAACCAACTTGGGAGATTCAAGATAATTTGCGACTTGTTAATAAAAATAAACGATCTACATTTGAGGAAGCTTACTGGCGCAAGTAACGCTAAAAAAAAAAATCGAGTGAGCTATAGCTCAGTACGTGATATTTTTACAAATGGACGCGGTCGCTTGAAATCACGCTTAGACGAGGTCAAATTGATTTTGGGTCTGAATATTCCTTCTTGAACGGCCTTACGTTTGGGAATTATCTTAGAAATATCTTCTAGTAGCGTCGAGTTATCATATACAGATCCATCATCAAATGGGTCTTCGGTGAATTCAAGATTAACATCCATCTTAGAGCCAACACCGATGGCGAGTCGACGAATGAAGTTCGTCTGGATCCTAGAACGAGTATCTTTAGGAAACTTCGTTCTATATATATGATACCGGATTTTTTTCAAAAATATTTTATTACTTATCTATATACATAGTAGAAGTCATGGTTTTAACAACATTGTGCAAAGCAATCACTAATAATGACACGCAATGTTTGCGCAAAGCTCAGAAAACATCATACTGCAAACAGCATGACAAAGATGCAAAAATTACCATGTACAAAAAGGAACTAGCAAGGCTGCATGAGCGCATCCGTCGATATATAGAAATATCTACGGATCTTCATAATAAGCTGCTTGATATCGAATATGTAGATTACTTAAAGTTGCAATTTATGCATATTGGAGGTCAATGTAGATCATTTCGAGATATCATTGACGATCCTAAACATAAAGTTAAAATTGAGACGCTGTTTGATCTTCCAATTGACGAGGCACAATCTGCCTACGACAGAATGCTTAAGAGGCGGAATGAGTTAGTTCATAAGTACACGATTAACGGCTGGAACAACCAAAAACGATCATGTCCCGAAAGGGTAAAGCGACAGCAAAACACAATTTTTAATAAATACATACAGCCAAGATCCTTGCTAAATCTTTACGAATCGTAGTTTAGCGCCTGGGCGCAAGGGTCGCTGACCCTCAGCCTTGGCAGGTCTGAGCATCAGCTCTTTATTATTTTTTTTATCAAACGATCGCCACATTCATATAAAGCAATCATGTTCCCATCCTTTTCTAGTCTATCTCAGAGAGAGCGCAAACGACAAGAGCTATTACGCGAGGCTGAACGCGAGCTTGAGATTGAGCGCCATCTCAAGAACAAATATGCGGAGACAATGTGGGCTGCAGATAACGAAGCAAGTCTAATTGCAATTCCAAAGTCAACTAATGGAACAGACACACAAACGGATATTAGCATCCCGCCCAGATCTACAGCAACTGTAGACACAACCTCTACTGGCACAACGGCAACTTCTGGTGTTTTTTCAGCGCCGAGCGGGCTAACAGGCGATATTAGTATCCCAACTACTGTATCATCCACCGCTGCTTCTGATATGGTTAAGCTTGACACCGAGCATATCATGTATCGGCCGGATGCGACAATGGAAGAGGCGGTATCAAATCGCGAAGATAAACAAGCAAAATCATATCAGGCTGTTGTAGATTTGTTTGAGATGCAACCAGACGTCGCAGCATGGGATCTACACCCGATATTCGATCCTCTGCTTGTAAAGAACGGAGATGCGAAAGCTAAGCGTGATATGTATTTCCTAGGCCCAAAGGCCGAATTGTATCATAGATCATCAAGGAAAGCTGTTCGAAAGGATAGACAAGAAGATTTGGTTGACCAGATAGATTGGGAAGCAACAATTGAGTATATATTCGAACGCATTAACTTGGTTGATGGTTATGTAAAAGCTCGAGAGATGCGGGAGAAACTAAATACCCAGCGTAAGGTATTTGACGGACTCAAGACCAATGCAGATATGAAACGATTATTTGCGAGCTATCAAGCACTCAACTCGATCAAGGATGAGATTGTACGAGAAGACAAGCTTGACAGTGAACGGCTAGGTGAATCTCGCTTTGCATTGAACAATATGGTGGGTCAGATCGTTGATGAGAATCTGTCAAAGGATTCGCGAAGTGATGATATCAACCGAGATTCAAAGCAGATCTTTGTCCAGATCGTTAAAAACAATTGGGATATCGTCAAAGCTAAACTAGTGCACGATTTCAATGGCAGGCTAGGTTTCTACGCGCTGGGTCGAAGCGATGATCTGCAAGGACTACCAGAGCCTATCGATGGCTATTACATCGATCCGATTAATTTCAAGGTGCGACAGACTCGCAATCATCGCCTATCGAATAATATGGAGAAGGAGCGTCTCTCTTGGGCTAATACTCTTCAATTTCTATTCCAATCCGCTCAGAATCACAATATCGTGCTCGATACATCAGGCACGTCTTTAAGAACGGCCAATACAAGGGGTAGAGTCGCAGACGCCAGCCCGCAGTCTGAGCGCCAGCTCAACAAGCGCTCACTAGAGGATAGCACTGTATCCAATCTCATTATTGATCAGAAGAAACCGAACCTCAATGAATTGAGCCGAACAGTAGGAACTGATGTCAATATGGTGGAAGCAGCTGGTGATTATAAGAAGCTAGTATATGATCTCTACACTGATAATCCGTGGCTGCTGCAAGAGTATCTACCTCCGGCTGTATCGAAGCTTAGTAGCAACCGATCATATCATCCAGATAAGTACTATATTGATTTGAACGGAGCTATTCGCAAAATCAAAAACAAGAAACCTAATCTGAGTGTTGATCAGCTTGCGTCTCCTGAAGCACTGGTCCGCATGAATCTGAGCTGGCCGCTCACGTTCCAAGGAGTTATTGAGTATCTAATCCAGGCTATTAATTTCTATACCGACAATCCGGATCTGCTCGAACAGCATAATTTTAGAGAGAAGCTAGCGCAGATCAAATCCAGTCTTAGCAAGTTCAATATTCGAGTCCCTGACAATGATCGTCCGATCAACATGGAGGATCTAGAGATGACGAATGATGTTCGAGGTCGCCAGACCCTCGGACGGAGTTCCGAGAGCCCTGCCTCTCTGCCACCTGTCACAGGACGCGGCCTTAGAGGCGCCGGATATGTATCCAAAAATCTCAAAGATAAAGATGGCAACCCGATCCAATATCACTCGAATCGAGGATACAATCTTGCCCAACTTGAAGGAACAGGCACTTACAGTTCGTTAGCCTACAAACGAATTGGAACCAAGTTCGTGCATCTCCCAAAACTCAATGATGGCTTACTTAAAGTTGTATACCCAAATCGCAGCACGGTTGGCCCTCAACGAAAGATCAGCAATGATCTATCTCAGCTGATTAAATCGCTTATATTCGATGGCAATATCAATCAGCAACTGTACGACTCGATGAATATGGATGATAAACGCGTTTTTCACGAGCTTCTTCGCATCACGCATACTCAACATGCTCTACGTGACCCGCTTAAAGATCCTCGGGATGTACTCAAGCAAGAGTACATGAAACTCAAGGGAGAAGTCATGCTCGGAAATGACAACCCCAGTCTGATTAGAGAACTTAAGCAAGTATTAGTTGAGATGTACTCGGCAAAATTAATTTCTGATGAAGAGTTCAAACAAGTTTTGGTTGCTATTGTATAAAGCCAACATAGTTAGCGATTCGACAAGCAAGCTTACATAGATATGGTATTATTCATTCCAACTAAAATCATCGATACTCGCAACGCGTATCAACGCGAAGCTAAAAACAATCTAAAAGAGCTAAAATCGCTCATGGAGAAGCTGGTAGTGAAAGATATTCCTGCGTCTGATACTACGTTCAAAGCTTCTAAACCAGGTGGTAGCGTATGGACCTATAAGGAACCCAAAAAAAGCAGAACGTTTGCTCTTTAGGCCAAAAGCCAGATGCTTATACCTATCATAGCAACCATGAATATACAAGTAAATAGAGCACATGCGGAGGAAGAAACAACATGCGCGTAGTCGCGTGGTTTTTTAGCGCCTAGGCGCAAGGGGAGAGGCAGGCCTCTCGGGGTTCTACCCGAAGGTCTGTCGACCTCGAGCATCGCCCGTCGCTGACCCTCAGCCTTGGCAGGTCTGAGCGACAGCTCTTTATCCCACCAGCCCCCGCTTAACCCTTTTGAGATGATTTTTATACTTGGAATTTGTATGGGATCCTCCCGATACAAAACCGTAAAACATGACTAGATGCATGGTTTTACGCCGAGGCCCGCAAACCAAAATCGGACATAAGACTCGATTTTATTCGTACCTAATGTAAAACATGCTAGTTAGCCATGTTTTAGTACGGTTACCGCCCCGACCCTTACTGGCTAAAATGATCATTCTAAACTCTGATTGGGTCGATTTTGTAAAACATGCTAGTTAGCCATGTTTTACACAGAACCATCGCGAAAGGGTTAACATTTTAGCGTCAGCTCTTTATTTTAAATCATTTATTTTTTTGTTTAAGGCTTCTATTTGTTGCTGTTGTTCTTGAATAGCTTTACAAAGAATAGAAGTCAGACAAGCATAATCTACACCCCAACCGGTCTTTGGCGTTCCATCCGGATTGAGTTCATCAGCATCTTCACCTTCCGGTACATACACGGGCTCAGCAACGATATCAATCATCTCTTGAGCAATGAATCCAATTGCTCGTTTATTATCGCTAATCCAGCTGAACTGACGCGGCTGCATGCGCATGACCTCAGCGAGTCCGTATGGAAGATCGATAATGTTTTTCTTCAGTCTTCGATCTGAGCTATTTGTGTAGGCTCCTCCATAGCAAGGTGCGTAGCCATTATAGACCCAAGAACCGTCGCAGGTAGCAAATCTGATACCAGCTGATGCATTGACGTGATTGCCGATACAGGGATAGCTTGTCGTTGAGTTTTGCCATCTAAACATCGGGGAAATCGATGATGATTTGACATGCATACCGTAATTACTCCAAATGGCTCCAGATGCGTGAATAGTTCCTTCAGGACTCCAATTAGCTAGATCTACAGCTAGACGACCTGAAGAGTTGATATAACACTGCGTTGAATTACCAACCATTAACCTAAGAGGATCGGATGTAGTAGTGCCTAGAGCGACTCCGTTAGTTCCTCCGGCTACATCATTGTAGATTTGTACCTCGAACTCGATAGGTGTTGCTTGGTCATTAGCGATTCTCATCGCTCTTTGCCAACTTCCTGATAGTAGATTTGCTGATGATGTAATATCAAGCTTTGCTGTAGAAGAAGAACTACCAAATCGAATGTATCCAGCTTGCGTTATCCTCATCCGTTCTGCCATCGGGGATAGCATGTTAGCTCCTGATCGCGTGCTGATGGCGAAATCAGCCAGTCCGCTTTGAGTCGTTGGATTAGCCGTTCTAGTTGCGTACAGATTGACAGAAGGCGTATAGGTGGTCAAATCCTCAGTACCTTCGATAACATAGGAAATGCCGGCTTGCGCTCCGGTAGTACTCGATTTGTTTCTAATCAAGAGATTGAAATCAGATGCTCGCGTAGTAGATGAGAAAGTTGTTCCGGGGGTAATTTCCAATATATTCGTCTGAGGTGCTATTGCTACTCCGCCGATTGTCAAACTAGAACAGTTCAATGCGCCTGAGACATCTAGCTTGTACGATGTGTTAATAGTAGAACCTCCGATGTTGATATTGCCAGATGTATCCATGATCAGGCGATCTGACAACGCGTATTTGATGAAGAATCGGTTCTGAGCTCCAGCAACTCCATTTCCATTGACTCCAATCTCGCATTGATACAGGCTCACAAGGTTCATAGAAGCTGCTGAGCTAGTATTATCATTCTGGATGACTAATGATTTGCTAAACGATGATCCAGAGATAGTCAGGCTGCGCAATCCGGTAATGCCATAACTGGCATCAGCTACAAGCGCTTTGCTTGCTTCTACGGTACCTAGAGTAGTCAAAGACAGTCTAGGAATCAGAGAAAGATCATACGTGGTTGAGCCTTGAACGAAGCTACTTCCGCGGATCGCGCCATTAACATCGAGCTTGTAGGCGGTATTGATCGATGCTTGACCAATAGCCAGATTGCCGTTGATGTCCATCAAAAGCCTATCAGTATTAGCAAATCTCCAGAAGTATGCATTAGGTGTCGTTGCGTTTGCGCTACCGCGAACGCCTTGCTCCATCTGATAGAATGAAACGATATTCAACGAAGCTGTAGAGGTAGTAGAGTCGTTTTGAACTACCAAACCTTTACTGAATACGGAATTGATAATCAATGAACCTAGAGTACCAACCGAAGTGATATTCGGCTGAGCCGCGGTCTGTAGAGTGCCTGTGATATTAGTGGCAGTCAGCGATGCTAGCGTACCGATCGACGTAATATTAGGCTGAGCAGCGGTTTGTAGAGTACCTGTAATGCCTCCGGAAACGGTCAGATTTGTGAGAGTACCAAGCGAAGTGATATTAGGTTGAGCAGCTGTTTGTAGAGTACCTGTGAGGTTTGTAGCAGTCAGTGATGATAACCCCGAGATTTGACCAGATCCTCCTACGATGAGAGCCTTGTTATTGCTTGCTGTTCCCGGACTAGCAGTCAATAGCGATAGGCTACTTAGATCAACGTTAGAGCCATTGAGCTTCAATGAACTACAACTGATCGAATTGATTCCCGTAATATCGCGGTTGGCATCGAGTACTAGCGCACTCATCGGAGAGGCTGTTCCCATAGTGATCGAGCTGAGATAACTCAATCTATAGTCGGTTTTGCTGAGATAAAGAGCATCTGCCATTTCAAGGCTGAGCAAATCCGTTCCCGATGCAAAGAAGTTCGGATTGAAGATATTACTCTCTTGAGATGGAGGACGAACAGTAAATCCCATTTTTGTTATCAAGTTATATATCTGAATGGATATACTTTCAGCAAAACATGGCTAAGCGAATTGATAATTGGGGCGCGGCTTTACCAAAAGAGTACCGAACAGATTCTCTAGGCGATATCAAGCAGCTAGGAATTAAAAAACTGTTCCGAGGCATTATTCTTGCTCCTAGTAACGCCGGGAAGACCAATCTGTGCTTTCATATCATCAAGAGCAGCCCTAATGTCTACAGCCATCTACACATAATCGCACGCAATCCAGATCAAGAGTTGTACAATTATATGAAAGACAAACTAGCGGGTCATATAACCGTCTACGATCCATCAACTCCTCCGAGTGTTGACGATATTCAGAAGGATCCGCGCGGAGGACTGCAGCTAGTTATTATCGATGACTACAGCTCGGACAAGAAGCTTCAAAAGACATATTCAGTCATTACTTCATTCGCGGTCGCCATAAGCGGCTGTCGACTATGTTCCTGACCCATAGCTGGTTTGCAACCGATAAGCTTATCAGGCTCAATAGCGAGTATTTATGGATCCTTAAAGCTAATAGCATCCGCGATTTGAAAATGGTTATTAGCGACTTTCCAATTCCCGGCTTAACACTTGAGAAGCTGATTAGAGCTTACAACGAGTCAACTAAAGAGAAAGGTCAGTGCTTGACGGTCGATAACGTTAGATCAATTCTTCGATTTAATTTCAATGAAAATCCAATAACTTTCAGTAGTTAATTATAAACCCAAGATGTCGAGCATCATTACTCTATCATCGCAGCACATCGTCTCTAATGGATTCAATAATACCCTTCGTTATGAATTTCCCGGCAGCAGTGTTAATTTCACTAATAGCGAGCTTGCTATTCATAGCATAAACATGTACAATAGCCAATTCAATATCGACTCATCCGCTTACGGAAACAACAGCTTCAAAATTTCAATGCCTACTGGAAACGTCTATAGTACAGTCTCGATCACGCTTCCGAGCGGATATTACTCGTACAGTGCAATCAACTCATCTATGCAATCAGCTATGATTAGCGCTGGAGCATATCTGATTAATAGTGATGGAGATAACGTCTTTTACGTCAACATATCGGAGAATCCGACCTACTACAGCTGCCAAGTAGATCTATCGCCTGTTCCAACTAGTCTTCCCGCTGGATGGACTCGCCCGCCGTCTGGTCTCTACTCAAGCGGTGGAAGCGGTTTGCCGCTTGGATTTAGCTATGTACCAAAGCTAGTGATTGATAACGAAGAATTTGGTAAAATCATCGGCTTCCCGGTATCAACTACTCCCAGTCAGAGTTTATACACGCTTCAAAGCTTACTCTCTCCGATCCCGCCTGTAATCAACCCCGTATTTAGCTACCAACTACGATGCTCGCTGGTATCGAATCCGTATTGCATTCCCGATGACGTTCTGACTACTTTCAATACCGCAGGCACTACTATTGGCCAATTGGTGAGTTATCAGCCAAACGAGTTCTGCTGGATCGATGTTCCCAACGGATCATATGCATCGATCACGCTGACGATTGTTGATCAAGACGGAAGGTTCGCGAAATTAAACGACACGAACATGCTGATCTCATTAATCATCCGACAAAAAAAGTAATTTGGGGGCACAGTCCCCCGGGGTTTCCAACCCCAAGCGACCGCTTGACAAAAAAATTAAGTTGGCTATATTTTTTTTCTAATTTAATCTAAAGCTTCCAGCACGCTTAGTACTACCCCCGCTTTTTCTCATTGCACGAAGTCGCGCCATTTTGGCTTTCATCTCAGGTGATCCTTTTGCCGGATGGCTGCGGCGGGAAGGTTTTGCTACTGCTGCATCTTCAACACCAATACCAGTGAATTTCTTGAGAGCACCGCGAGCAACGCCTACGAGAGCAGGGTCTTTACCATGACTGGCAACATATGCCGATCCCATCGTCGCGAGGCCATCCGCGGCTGCTGATAGAGCAGGCTTGATCACAGGCTTCCAGGCACTCTTAATACCGCTCCAAATGCGGCTCCATATACTACCAGCTTGCATGCTGCCACCATTTGCCTCCATTGGGTACTCGACCTCATGACGAGTAATATTTACACGAACACCTTTATTTGCTTTTTTGGCTTTCATGACCTTAGCATAGGATTCTGGGTGTAAATGTAAAACCGCATCAGATCCAGCCAAATCGGCTTTGGTTAGCGATAGGGTACCACCCTTAACCGCCCTGAGTAGACGCTTTGCCGGGATAGAGCTCGAAACCTTAAGTTCTTTGTACATCGTTTATAGATAGATAGGGATTTAAAATTTCAGAAAATAATTACTCGATCACATCAATATCAAGATCCTGAAACCTATCCATTAGGTACATTTTTTTGTGCTGGCGACAGTAGAGCCATAGCATACAGTATATTCCGCAGTATTCGTCGCTTGATCCTTGAATTTGTTTATCAAAATATGGCAGCTTGCCTAAAACTTTCGGCGGCGGAGTACCCATGCTATCGTACCATGAACCATCATTGTAAGCTGTCCAATGGCCGACGCCAGGCCCTTGCCTAAGCAGAAGCAAGAAACTGCCTTTAGCGGGTAGCGCCTTCTTGATCTCTTGAATCTCGTATATCCCATTTATTTTAACACCAATATGTTTTTGCTAGTTCCAGCAAATCTGAGTCAGATGTAATTCCTTTCACGAATTCCATTTAATTATTTTTTGAGATGGAGTATATCAAATCCTATATACTTTACAACCATGAGTGATACTACTCAATTAACGGACGCCTATTTACTCCAATCGGCTCTCAAGACCGAATCGCCTATCGATGTATCGAAGGACAAGACCGTATCGGTCGTCTATGATATCAACCAGGGCAACTACAACAGCGGCCTGATCAACTTTGATGCCACTTCTCAACTCACCGGCTCGCGTGGATTTGCATCGCTCAAGGAAGCGTATCTGACGATCCCATATGTAATTACTGCCAAGTCGACCGGTACTGCTGATATTAATACATCAACCATTAATCGATTTGCATGCGCGCTCAAGTGCAATGTAGCGAACGTTATTGACTCGTTGAGCGTAGAATTGAACGGGAAGAAGGTAATTACTGAGACTGAGTACAAGGGCTTCTGGAACAACCTACGCGCGATGACTGAACTTTCTCAGGATGAAGTTGCTAAGCACGGAGCAGACCTCCATCTATACCCGGATACCTGGACTGGAATTAATTTTACTCAAGCCGCATCTCCTTGTGGAGATGGATACAGCAACAATCAAATTGCTGGATTTGCTCCTCTTGATAATACACTGTCGCAAGCTCAGGAGCCCTGGTCATACAATGCTGGGTTTTTCAAGCGTCTTGCAATACTCCTCCTCCGATCGACTCGACTGAGGCTACTGGGGCCTTTTCTTGGGCTTCGTTTGGTACGACGGCTTGTAAGCAAGTCCTACAGCAAAACGCTCGCGGCTGTTTCAAGGAATCAAATGTTACGTCGTATGGAAATGACAAGGTTGCCGGAAAGTGGTTTCATATGCTAAAAATTCCTCTCGTATCATTGCATCCGATTTTCAAAGAACTCGATCTCTGCAGCAATCCGCAGCTAAAGATCCGTCTTCGTATCAATGCTGGTACGGTCGCTATTTCGGGAACTGCTACAGCAATGAAGCTCGACTCTGTTACTATGACTTCTGGCCAAACCGTACCAATTATGATTGCTCCCACGACAGGTCCGACTAAGACGGCTGCAGGTGATACCGTCAATGTTGCTATGCCGATGTGGGATACTCTAACTCCTGCTGGATCGCAGCTTTCGTTCTCGTTCGGCCCGGTTGGAAATGCTTTTACTCCGACTACTTCGGTCGGCGAGTACTTCCCATACACTAACAGCCGAATGCACATTCCATTCTACACGCTCAAGAATCCTACTGCTATTATCCAGAAGCCAATCAAGACGGTTCGCTATTTGGACTGTTTTGCGCAGATGTTCCGAAAGGGAGCTGGAGTCAGTCCTACGACTCCTACGGGCCAGTTGAACGCAGCGTTCGATCTCAATATTTCCGGCTACAAGAAGAACGTTAAATACGTAGCATTGGTTCCGTTCGCCGAGACTAGCGCTGGACACTTCGTATCGGCTGCTGGAACGCCCCAATATCAGAGTCCGTTTGACTCAGCTCCATGGACCTGCATGCCTGGTGCTTCCATCCGCAATTTCCAGGTAACCATCGGAAACAAAAATGTTTTCGACAAGAGTCAGGAGTATGACTATGAGTCGTTCAAGCATGAGTTCAGCAAGCTTGGAGCGGTCAATGGCGACCTCAGTCAAGAAATCAGCAACGGTCTGATTGACTCTGTGCAGTGGAGCATGGCTCAGCGTATCCTCGTAGCCGATACGTCTCGCATTAGTCAGAAGGACGTACCTCAGGCTATTCAGGTATCCGGCATTAACGGCTCGGCGACTGGCATGGATCTACTCGTACTTGTTGTTTATGAGCGCGAGCTTGAGCTAGATCGTCTCACAGGGGAAATCAATAGAACAGACTGAGCAAAAAAAAAACACCAGAACATACTTAGACGTTCTGTAGAGCTCTCTGATGAAGTATCTAACATCTAAATTAATTAATAAAAAATATTGTTCTTTATACCTATCTGTATATATGAGCACCATGTCGAACGAACTAAGATTTGGAAAATTTAAAGGCAAGACGATTGAAGAAGTATATGGTTCTGATCCTAGTTACTGTCGGTGGTTAAAGAATCAACCTAATTTACTAAACGATACTATGCGTCAATTTCTTGATTCCAAGCTAACAGATGATCCTGATGATGACTATGTACTTAATTTTGGCAAATACAAAAGCCGAAAGCTTAAAGTTGTTCATGAACTAGATCCAAGCTATACTGACTGGCTTCGTAAAAATAAATTTGTTATTGAGAAGTGCCCTCGTCTAGTAAAAGAATTAAGTGAACTTCACTAATCATCAATATTTTTTTTCATTGAGATAGAAAATTTCCAATATTTGTGGTAGGTACCTTGGCGAATATTTTGTGAAGGTAGGTACCTTGGCAAATAATTGTGTGGCGCAAATGACAAGAAAATCTTAAAATGAGAAGTGGACACAATGACAAGGAAACCTTGGGGGCACAGTCCCCCGGGGTTTTCAACCCCAAGCGACCGCTTGACCCGATACTTAAGAAAAATAAGAGCTTTGAGGTAATATTTTTTTATTGACTTCCGGGTATGTAAATGCTTATTTTGAACATATTTATATGAGCGTTGTAAAATTTTAACTTTGATGGCGAAATGATAAAGAAGGTGAATGATGGATAGATATAAAGAAAAGTACGTGAAAAATACACACATATCAACAATTGAAGGAGAAACACTTTGTCGTGTTCTTATAACGAGAGAATTAAAAAGTGGACACAATGACCCGTCTACAGTATATACTGGTCGCGACGATGGAACAGAGAGCGATGGCCCTGTTACCACCACACACGCACCAGCAGGTGCGCGCGAATCTCTAGTCGAGACAGCGCCTAACGCCGCTGTCCCGGAACGCCCTGGACGCGCGCGAGGACAAGTAGCGTCGGCGTCGCCGCCGACGGCTAGTGAAGGAAATGTGTTGACTTCGGAAGTCAACACCCGCTTTTCAGCGAATCAAAGAAGTCTCCGGCCTCGAGCGGCGCGGATGACACAAGCGAGTCACGCGCGTCAGCCGTGGAGGCTGACGCGAACCTGATTGGATCGGTTTTGGCCCGTAATGGGAGCCAAGGTGACGTGACGCCGTCGACTCCGGGAGTCGACGCACCCTTTGCAATGAAGGGCTCCGCCAATAACAGGCGTCGAGGTGAAGATGGCGTGTCGGTTCCGGGAACCGACGCTGCAGGCGGTGCGGACGGTTGCAAACGTTCCGCACCGGAAAAACTTGCATGCTGTTGTGCAGCCGGGCTGCACGACGAAGCGCCGGGCGACCAAGCCGGGCTTGAAGTCGCTCGCCCGCGGGATGAACCCGCCGGCGGTATTAAGGAAGAACACCCGTCCACGGCTGGGCCTGGACGAGGCCAAGAACCTTGCGGAGCCGGGCTCCGTAAGACAAGAAGACGGCGCAAGCGGAGAAAGCTGCGCATGTCTCGGCCAGGGGCCGAGACGCTACAAGGAATGTCTGCCGGGCAGACGAAGGCCGAGGAGCCAGACGTCGAGACGTTGAACGTCTTGACGCGTACCTGTGCCGGGTTCCGGTACAGGGAGATGACTCTCGCTAATCCTCCGACGCAAGCGTCGGAGTTGACTTCGCTTCCAGTCATGAGCTGGAAGCGCTTCGCGCGTGACCTGCACGATGGACGCATCGAGCAGATTTGCATTCTTTCGGACGCCGAGAGAACGAAGAGCGAGAATGAAGAACTGAGGCAGTTCTTCATGGAGAGCACCACTGAGAGTGAGGACACTCTCAGTGCGAAGACCAAGAAGGAGCGCTTTGAAGAGCAAGGCTGGGACTCGCTTAAGGCGAGCCCCTTCTACGAGATTCTACGGGAGCCCGCGGACGTGCTTCCGGAAGAGATTCCTGCGGAGCTTCCGCAGGATCAAGGGCATCCAGCACGAGATTGATCTCGTGCCGGGCACGAAGTACTGTGTCACGCGGCAGTGGCCACTGCCGCGGGAACAAGTCAAGGCGATCGACGACTTCTTTGAGAGTCGTCGCAAGGCAGGACAAGTGCGGGAATCGAAGTCCCCGCACAGTGCCCCGACGTTCTGTGTCAAGAAGCCACAGGGCGGTTGGCGCATCGTTCATGCGTACAACAAGCTGAACGATGCGACGATACCGGCGCAGACACCGATACCGCGAAAGATGTGATCATCGATTCGATGGCCAAGAGCACCATCTACAGTGCTCTTGATCTGCGCGACGGGTTCTATCAGATCCTAATGCGTGAGAGTGATATCCCTCTCACGGCAGTGAGCACGCCAAGCGGCATGCTCTGGGAGTGGCTAGTGATGCCGCAGGGTCTGAAGAACGCCCCTGCGACCTTCAACAGGTGCGTGACGCACTTGTTGCGCTCGGTGCGCGACTTCGCACCGAGCTACTTCGACGATGTGTTCGTCCACAGCCGGGCTGCGGACGGGATGAGTGACGTTGAGATGCACAAGGTGCATCTCCGGAAGCTGCTTGCGCTGATGCGCAAGCACAAGCTCTACGCGAACCTGAAGAAGTGCATCTTCGGGGCGAGCGAGATACCCGTGCTCGGGTGTCTCGTTGGGAAGAACGGTGTCCGCCCTGACCCTGAAAGGTCAGAGTGATCAATGAGTGGCCGACACCGACGAGCGTCAAGGAACTGCGGCAGTTCCGAAGCGGCCACGTACTTGTGCAAGTACGTGAAGGACTACGCGGGCGTGATACGCCCGCTGTCACAGCTCCTGAAGAAGGACGCCGAGTGGATTTGGTCTGCTGAATGTCAGCAGGCATTCGATGCAGTCAAGCAGGGCTTGACTGAGGCTCCGATCTTGGCGGTGGCCGACCAAGATCGCCCATTCCACGTTGTGTGTGACGCATCCGATTTCGCGATCGGATGTGCGTTGATGCAGCACGATCACGAGGGCCGTGATCGTGTCGTCTACTATCAGTCGCGTCAGCTGAAGCCAGCTGAGCGCAATTACCCGGTGCATGACAAGGAGCTCCTTGCCATGAAGTATGCACTTGCGAAGTTCCGAGTGTATCTACTCGGAAGTAAACCGTTCGTGGTCTATACAGACCACGCGTCGCTGCGGACGGCTATCAAGTCGCCGCACATCTCGCAAAGGATGGCGAGATGGCTATCCTTCTTCGCGGAGTATAACTTCCGGGTTGAGTACAAACCCGGAAGACTCAATGTGGTGGCCGACGCGTTATCACGTCGACCTGACTACGCTACGAATGAAGTCGACGTCAATGCCATTGACGCCATGCGATCGAGCACTCCCACATCGTCGCTCCTCGACGACGTGAAGGCCGCGTACGCGCACGACGCGGACGCGAAGCTCTTGCTGGCCTATGGCTCAGTGCCTTCTGACGAAGCTCGTCAGAAGTTGCCAAGACATCTTCGTGCTCGTGCACACCGTTACTGGGTGCACGAGGGGTTGCTACTCTACAGCGCAGTCAACGACAACGCGGACCGCGTTGTCGTTCTCAATGATAATGACCGGCGACTCAGGATCATGTACGAGTATCATGATGCACCGACTGCGGGGCATCCGGGCCGTGAGAAGACGTATCTTCTTCTCACGAGGGACTTCTACTGGGCCCACCAGTACAAGTGGGTGCGCAAGTACGTCCGTGCTTGCGAGGTGTGTCAACGTGTGAAGCCTGCGCCGTTCGCGCAGGCTCCTTTGCAGTCACTACCGACTCCGTCGGAGTGTTGGCAGTCCATGTCTTTGGACTTTGTGTTTGGTCTTCCCCGGATAGCCAGGGAACACGGCCGTTGTGGTCTTTGTTGACCGCGTCAGCAAGATGGTACATCTTGCTGCAGTACCCGCCGAAGTGACTGCGAAACAGACGGCACGTCTGTTCGTTGACCTGGTGTTCAAACACCATGGCATGCCGATGGACATCGTGTCCGATCGAGACCCGCGCTTCACCGCGCACCTGTGGCAAGAAGTGTTCACACTTCTTGGCAGTCAGCTCTCGATGTCGACTGCGGATCATCCGCAGACGGACGGACAGACCGAGCGCGTGAATCGCGTGCTCGTGGATGTGCTCAAGAGCTACGCCCACTCGTTCCAACACTGGAGCGAGTGTCTGCCGATGGCGGAGTTCGCCATCAACAACTCGGTGCATGCCTCGACCGGGCATACACCGTTCTACGTGAATGCCTTGAGGCACCCACGCCTCCCGAGCTTACTCGGGATGCTAGCTCCTTCCTTAAGTGGGGGAGGATCTACGACTGCAACACAGCAGCCGCAACAACGCGAAAGAAGACGAAGACCGCGTCTGTGCAGAGCACAGATGCAAACAAGAAGACGAAGATCGCATCTGTGCAGGGCACAGACGCAACCAAGAAGAAGAAGGCCGCGTCTGTGCAGGGCACAGACGCACACAAGCAGAAGAAGAACGTGTCTGTGCGAGGCACAGACACCACATCTACGAACGCAGAGGCCGGGCCTACTGCTGGAAGCGAGCTGAACGAGTTCAGCTCGGACGCAATGAACTTCGTGCAGCGTAGACAAGCCGTCATTCGGTTTGCCCAGGACGCTATTGCAGCTTCTGTCGATCGACAGAAGCTGAACGCAGACAATGTTGGCAGGGGCAACACAAATGAATTCAAGAAGGGTTCATTGGTTTTGTTAGCTACTCAAAATCTGCCTAAACATGCAGTTCCCGACTTCGGAGCGAGTAAGCTCGCTCCGCGCTTCATCGGGCCGTTCACAGTGTTGGAACGGCATGGCAACGCTTACACGCTAGACATCCCGTCTAGCATGCGCCTCCATCCGACGTTCTACGTCGGACGGTTGAACCATACCTGCAGCACGAGCTACCTAGCTCGGCTGAACCGAAGCAGAAGACTCGGCGGAAGCCATCATCTTCTCCAGCGCGAAGTCGCGCTGGAGCAGCAGGTCGAGCTGGAGATCCAGCCCGACCGGGACGATCGAGGCGGTCTAGGAGACCGTCGCAAAGTAAGGATACTCAAGAGCACCGAGCGCGGCGCTCTGTAGCTACCCCACGACCGGAACTCGGTCGTGGGGAGAAGCGAGATCAGGGTCAACACCAAGTTGACCACACACGGGGCGTGTTCCCACCACCGCCGCCACCAATTCGTGACGCACACGGCTCAACTCGATGGATAGTTGAGCGGATTGTTGACCACAGTATCCCGAGAACGAACTTAGAACCAGTTCGTTTTCGTATTCGTTGGAGAGGATTTCCTCCCAACCAAGATACATGGGAGCCGCGGAACGTCTTGCTCGAAGACGTTCCGGACATGGTGGAGGCTTACGAAGCCCACCATGCACTACACACTGGACAGTAATGCGAACGCTGTTGCTAACAACAGCGCCCGAAGACACTTCGAGGGCAGGCCGTGGTGCCTGCCCCCGCGGCAGCGAAGCACTTCGCACGTTGCCGCGCATGATACTCAGCAGCAGAGAGGTCCTCCGCTGCTGCGCCAAAGGTCTTCAACTTCAACGTGCTCGTTCTATCACGAGCACGCTCTCTTCAAAACGTCATGCATTGACCAAACAGTCAATGGTGGTTGACGAGCCGAGACCGGCACGTCTAACCTTGACGGGGGGATGGTGTAACGGGGTTACACGCACAAGTGGCTACAGCCACTTGCAACTCTAACAGACGCGATGTCTGTTAAAGGTTCAAACACTTCCTCGGCCTTGGTGTACGTTACATCAAGGGCCACATTCATTTACGATCACCACGACGGGTGGTCCATAGACATTTAGGATTCCTATTGGTTGAAAGCAGCATCTTTTAACCAATGAGCGACATGCATAGCAAAGGAATTCTGCCAACCAGCCGTTGGCAGACTCCCAACTTAGAATATTACATTTAAAGGAAGACAGAAACATAACACAAAAATAACAGTTCTCATTTTAACCCAAAAACATTATTTGGATCGTTTATTTAGATTAATCTATACTCGGAGGCCCGAGTATAATTAACTCTAGTTTAAACTAAGCTACGCTTCCTCATACACGAGCGCACACGTGTAAGCTGTTGTAGTGAGCCAAGGTAGGCCCATTACACTTCGGGAGTAGCAGGGCCTGGTCCGTTGGTGACGATGTCGTTGTTTGCATTTTGGGCTTCGTTTGCTCCGCTTGTTGACTCTGATGCGTTGTTTGGAGGCGCTGGCGTCTCTTCTGGCTCCGCATGTTCAACCTCCTGCCTTCTCACGTCACTGTGGCTGGTGTGCCGTTGCACTTCAGGATCTTCGAACCTAATTCGCCGAGTTTGGCTTCTGGTGACTGCGGTGATGTAACGGGGTTACACGAATGTTACCCGAAGGGTTACGAAGTGTGGCACACACAGGCTTGTGTGGTGCACACTGTCTAACCTATTTCAGTAGGAGAATCAGTACATGGCTTCAGAGCCGCAGATTATGCATATTGACTAGGGTTCACTATGCTAGATAGTGAACCAGATACATTTACACCAAAGGCGGCTCTGCCGCGATAAAGAGAAATACATTCAGTTTGGAGATTCACAGCTAAGAGTTAACCCTTTTGAGATGATTTTTATACTTGGAATTTGTATGGGATCCTCCCGATACAAAACCGTAAAACATGACTAGATGCATGGTTTTACGCCGAGGCCCGCAAACCAAAATCGGACATAAGACTCGATTTTATTCGTACCTAATGTAAAACATGCTAGTTAGCCATGTTTTAGTACGGTTACCGCCCCGACCCTTACTGGCTAAAATGATCATTCTAAACTCTGATTGGGTCGATTTTGTAAAACATGCTAGTTAGCCATGTTTTACACAGAACCATCGCGAAAGGGTTAAGGGTTGACTCTTGGAGTCCGTAGGGAGTACGGACTCGTGCGTTCTGGTATTAAAACGGGCTATCTTTAGCCGCGACTCTGTGAGTCTGTTACGTCTTCCTCTGACGCTAAAGCTACGGCAGCCCCGCTGCACTTGGTAGCACTAGTAGTCAATCCGACACCTGAGTCTAGATAGACTGACCCTCTGTGTAGAATGGAGCAACTCGCTCACTTGCCCCCGAACCAGCAGGATGCGCTTAAAAGCTTGTGTCCTTGCTGGGCCCGGAGTGTTGGAGATCGCACATGCTGGCGCCACTTGCGATGAGTGCAGTGGCGACGATAACGACCTGCGACGACAACAGCGACCCCTCCAGCTACACACTACGAAACTACCGATGCACATTAGGCTAGCTCAGAAACCGTAGCTGCATCCAACCTAACTCATTCTGTAATACACCCGGTGCGAGGCACCACTACAAGGAGCTACCTGTGCAGGATCCTTAGAGCTCCCTTCAGGTTATGAGCCCAACTGGCTCGCCTTCTGCAGCGACCAGTGAAGACTTCGAAAACTCGCGAGGCGACCACGAAGACCTTGAGGAATACTCGGAGGCACGAGGTGCCGACGAGACTGACGAAGACCACCAAGGCGGAAGGAATACTCGCCTAGGACTGCCAGACGATCTGCACTTCGACCCTTCGGACCAAGAGACGATGGAGCAGCACGACCTGCTCCAGCTCATCCTTCGACTGCAGTCCGAGCTGGCAGAAATGAAGAAGCAGCTCGCGACGCGAGCGCCCCGTGTACCCTCCATGTCGGACACTAGCATGGAAACTGCACCTCCATCACCGAAGAAACCTAAAATCAAGGACGTACGCTACTCAAACTTCAAGGGAACCGAGGTTTACCCTGGGTTAGGAGCTGGCTTCGAGAACTTCATCCACGAGTTCGAGCATGCAATAAGGACGGAGGAGCTCGTGAACGGATCCACCTGGACCGATGACATCAAGGCATCAGTGACTGTAAACTTCCTCGAAGGAAAAGCATCCCGGTACTATCACAAGAAGAACTCAGAGTGGCAGCGCCGTCATAATGGTGTCAGCATGCCGTACTCAGACGTGAAGCGCGCGATGCGCGCAGAGTTTGGCTGTAAGCTAAGCCAACTCGAATTCAGCACGAAGATGCAGTGTAACAAGCGTGAAGGCGATACCTGGCATGATTACCTGGAGTACTTGAACTTCATCGAGAGCCTCATGGAAGGTGATCAGACCAAGATGGTCATGGAGGTCTTCGCAAACAATGCTTGCCCCGAGTTAGCGCCCACGCTGCTGTCTTCAGTGCCCGACGACGCAAGCGATTACGTTGCGGAAACCGATCGCATGAAGCGACTGCTGTACAAACTGAAAGGTGACGGGCGCAGGTGTGGTGTGAAGCGAGATGAACGCAAAAATCGTCAAGCTGACCGCCGCAACCCGAACTCACATGGCCACCGCAGCGGAAATCGCCACAATGCTGACCAACACTGGCGTAACCAGCGAAACAACAACGACCACTCGGATCGACGTCCGCAGCAGCAACATAGTGGCCAAGCCTTTGCCGCCGCTGGGCGCCGGGGTGAAATACACTGCCACGTGTATGGGAAATCTGGCCACAAGATTTTCACGTGCCCACTCGTGGAACAGGCCAAACAACTAGCCACCAGAGGAAGTGCGAACGTAGCCGCTGCTGATGATAGTGATGACGAGACATCCGGAGATTCGGATGATGAAGGCCACGTCTGGGTCGCAGCCGGCGATGCTGACCGCGGCATTTCCGGCTCGGAAGCTAATGTTCCGGCTCGAGAGCTAATGTTTGGACTCTGGATTCTGGAGCGACACACCACCTTTGTACTGATCGTGGCCAACTTTTCGCAGTCGAACCAGCTTTCCTTTCGGTGCGAGTGGAAAATGGAGATCTTGTCGCTGCTACTGAGAAGGGGAAAAGCTGTCATCGCGACGACTGCAAACGGAGTACCGCAGACCGTCCTACTGGAAAATGTGTACTACGCAAAGGGTATCGACCGCAACCTAATTTCAGTGGGTCAACTCACCGCCCGAGGCTTCACCTGCACCTTTGGCGAGAAGAAGTGCACCATTATGAGCAAGTCGGGTAAGATTGTTGCCGAAGTGGGTAAATCACCCTCGACTGGTCTCTGGTCTGTTGGGATCGAGCAGGTGCAGTCTCCTTCGCAGCGATGACGACCTCTACGCTCCAGCAGTGGCACGAACGCCTGGGGCATGTGAACTACCAGGATTTGGTACGAATGATTGACAAGAATCTCGTCAAGGGCATGGTCGCCTCTAACAGGAAGGTGGATTTCTGCATGAACTGCGCTGAAGCGAAGCAAGCTCGACGCGCGAAGAACAAGCAGGATACTTCTACATCAGCTCCGACGGACGAACCGGGTGCTACCTTGTGTGTTGACCTGAAGACGGACATGACACCGGATCGACTCGGCCACAAGCACATCTTGACCATTGTAGACCACGCTACAAACTACAACCGCGTCTACTTGCTCCGCAAAAAGAGCGACGCGGAAGGGCATCTGGAGGACTTCGTTAGTGAGTTTGGGCGGCAATACGACACCAAGGTGAAAATGACTCGCTCAGATGGTGGTGGTGAATTCGGAAGCACCAGGCTTGGCCGCTTCCTCCGCAACCGGGGTATCCTCCACCAAGAAACTGAGGCGGGCATGTCATCATCAAACGGAAAGGCGGAGAGATTTCACAGGACCGTCATGGATTCTGCCCGAGCGATGCTCTGGGCCTCAGCGTTGCCACAACGATTTTGGGGTGATGCCGTTCTGTATGCGAGCTACATTCGCAACTATCTGCCAACTCGAGCGAATACCGACCACGCGTCGCCTATTGAGGCTCTCTCAGGAAAAAGACCCAGTGTCTCGCACATCCTCAAATTTGGCTCAAAGTGTACGAGTCACATCGCTCATTCAACGAAGCGATCAGCGAAGAAACGTGCTGAAAAAAAGTGTTGTTATTGGCATCGACCTCAAGAAGAAAGCGTACCGTGTTCTCATCCCGCGAACCAAACGTGTTATTCCTACAACACACATCCGGAACATTGATTGTATGGACTCGCGAGCTGTGGGGCGATACATGGACGCTGTCGACGCAGACAATAGCGGCGAGGAGGAGGAAGCTGGCGATCAGCAGCACGAAGCCAGCACCCCGCCAGATGCTAGTAGTGACGAAGCACGGGCAGCTAGCCCTGCAGAGCAGCATCAACTGACGTCGCGAGCCATCCAGCGCATCTTTGGCCTGAATCGAGGTGCACGAGCCCTACCACACGATGACTTCCGACTGCCCCAATCTTTTCTCGAAGAGTTCGCTACCCCCAGCGTCTGTCCTGCTCACTATCGCACTCAAGGAGGGCACTGCCTTTGCGGTGCTACTAGAGCGTGACGGGATTAAGGAGCCAGTAACTGTGGAGGAGGCAATGAGCAGCCCGTACTGGCAGGAGTGGTGGCAGGCAATTGAAGAAGAGCTTCGAGCGATATCGAAGAACGCTACCTGGGAAGTAGTGGGCATTCCTACTGATGGAAATCTGATAAGTGCAAAATGGGTGGTCAAGCTCAAGTTCGACAACAAAGGCGAATTGGAGCGGTTCAAGGCGCGACTGGTAGCGCGCGGCTTCACTCAAAAGTTTGGCATTGACTTTGCCGAGACTTTCGCTCCCGTGCTCAAGATTGCGATCCTGCGGTTCATTGTGGCCCTTGCATCTCAGTGGCACGCTGTCATTCGGCAAGGAGACGACCCAAATGCATACCTGCGAGCTGACCTTGACCGGCCCATCTACATGCGAGCTCCCGACGGACTCAAATTGCCGAAGGACACATGACTACTGCTGCGAAAGAGTCTCTACGGCCTTAAACAGAGCGGCAAGTTGTGGAACGACACTATACACCGCTACTTACTGGAACTTGGCTTCAGGAGGAGCCAGCTTGACCCGTGCTTGTATTTTCGTTGGCATGAAGGCAAGCTCACTGTACTGGGCCTCTACGTCGACGATGTGGTGGTCGTCAGCCAGCGCGAGGACGATTCCGACTGGACGATGCAGAAGCTCGCCGACCAATTTCAGATCAAGGACATGGGTCCAGCCAAGAAGTGCTTGGGGATTAACATCGAGCAGAGCGACTGCGGTATCTACCTTCACCAGGCAGCCAATATTGATGGTTTGCTGATCAAGTGTGGCATGGAGAATAGCCGCCCTGTGACTACGCCGATGGAGTCAACTCGGGACCTGAACAGAGAGGACAGCGAGCCCTTCTACGACACAAGCATCATGCGGGAGACCATTGGGTCACTACTGTGGATCAGTAACTGCACTAGACCAGACATCACCATGCCCGTGAACTACCTGGCGCGCTTCGTCTCAACGCCAACATCGGTACATCGTACTGCGGTTAAACGTATCTTGCGCTACTTACAAGGCTCGCGAGAGTTGAAGTTGCACTTTCCGCGACCGCAAGCACCCGGACAGACTATTGAGGCAGCCATCTTCAGCGATGCAGATTGGGCCGGGGGCAAGGATGCAAAATCGACGTCAGGGGGACTGTTCACCATCAACGCCTTGCCCATTTCATAGTACAGCAAGAAACAATCTACCGTCGCACTCTCAACTGCCGAGGCTGAGTACAGCGCTGGGGCGACAGCCGTGCAGGACTGTTTGTGGGTGAAACAGCTCCTGAGTGAGCTTAAACTACACGGCAGGGGTGATACTATCGACTTGTACGTCGACAACCAGAGCGCGACCAAGAATATGGAGAACGACGTGACCACGGCACGCATGAAGCACATCAACATTAAATTTCACTTTATCCGCGACGCCATTCGCCAGAAGGAGGTCAATGTGATCTATTGCCCTACCACACAGATGAAGGGCCGACATTTTCACGAAGCCCCTCAGCACTACACTACATGGGCGCAACCTGGCCATGCTGAAGTTGGTCAACCAGCACAAGGACAAAGTGTAGACTTTGATCGTCTTGGTCGAGGAGGACTGTTGGAGATCGCACATGCTGGCGCCACTTGCGATGAGTGCAGTGGCGACGATAACGACCTGCGACGACAACAGCGACCCCTCCAGCTACACACTACGAAACTACCGATGCACATTAGGCTAGCACAGAAACCGTAGCTGCATCCAACCTAACTCATTCTGCAATACACCCGGTGCGAGGCACCACTACAAGGAGCTACCTGTGCAGGATCCTTAGAGCGCCCTTCACGGAGGGCGTGACGCAACTTGCGCTACAAGGCCCCGATGCGGTAAATGCGCGTCTCGAGGCGTGTTCAAGCTCACCTCCAGCAGAGGATGGCAACGGCCGCGGTGCCCCAAGCGCCCGCTACGTCGTCCGACGCGGGAACAAGACCCAAGCCGGTTATATTGAGCGTGAAGAACTTCGAAGGCAAGGAAGGATAAAGCTTAATGCTTTGGACCCGTGAAGTCGAGATGGCTATGAGCTCAGTTCTACTCCGGACGGAATCGCAGCGCGTGGCGCTAGCTATCTCGAAGCTTGGCGGGCGAGCGAGAGAGTGGGCACAAACGTCAGGGACGTTGGTCGACACGGCCTTTTCGACGTGGGACCAGCTGAAGCAGCAATTGTCCCGGATGTTCGCTCCGCCTAACGAGGCGTATCGCGTGCGCTCACGCTTCCTGGCTACCCGGCAAGGCAAGAAGCATTTGGTGGACTATGTCCAGGAGTTGAGAACTCTCATTGCGGGCATGTCTGCCGAGCCTCTGGCTGAGGTAGTCATCGTCACGGTGTTTATGGAAGGACTTCGCACTGGCGTGGCCAGGACGGAAGTCTTCCGCACTCACCCAAGCTCTTTTGAAGAGGCTGTGAGCATCGCGTTGAACGTGGAGCACAACTTCAAGTCGTCAAGACTTGGGTGGATGGAGCGTATGGACCCCAGCTATGCTGAAGACGAAGAAGCCGAGCTTCGGGCTGCTGAGCAGCGGCGCGGCATCCGCCAATGCTTTATCTGCGGTGACACGCGTCACTTGCGCGTCGGATATCCGCTGCGTCTCCAGCGCCAGGCTTCGGCAAGCTGCTCTTCGGGTTCGAGCCAGCACTCTGGTTCGTCTCGGGGAAATGAGAAAACCCAGTAGGCGCGGGGCGGCCTACTGGGGAAGAACTAAGTTCTATTGAACCTCGGCGAGGTGGAGGTCGATAGGACTTAGCCCCGAAGAGAGCTGTACTCTATAACACGGAACGCGTGTGCAAGTGCGGTGTAGCGGGATCAGCAAAATCTGTGAGATCGCCAATCCAACTTCCCAACTGCGCCCGAACACCGACTTACGGAGGCGGTCCCCCCGATGATCCGTGATCTGTGTGCTGAACTGGTCACCTTGTGTACCCGTCGGTAGGGCTGGATCTGCTCCTCTGGTGTCTGCTGAAGCGTCCGAGCCTTGAAGACAGAATAGTCTGGGCGAGACGCGGGGATGCGGGTGGAGCAGCGCGGAAATCTTCACTCTGCTCGCGGTCGTTACTTCCGATCCAGTAGTAGTCGACTGGGATCGGGCGGCCTGGATCTGGATCCGGCCTTGGGGTTGCCTTTGGGGGCTTGTTGTTCCTTTCCGATGCCTTCGCAGGTCTTCCTTTGCCGTACTTGCCGCTTCCTATAGCGGGATCTGTAGATGTTGAGAGTCGAGGATGCACCCGGCCAAGTAGTAACTCCGGGTGGATCGGGGATCTGCACTTGCAAGTAGGTCACTAGGAAGGTTGCAGAACTGGTCAATGTATTATCCAGTCTTAACCAACGCTAGCTCCACTACCCAAATCTTGCTACGCCGTAGGGCCAATGTACGTTCCCGATTCCAGGCGAAGACGAGGGTGCTTGCGATGTACAAGGCAAATTCTTCTCTGATTTATGCTTAAGTCCAATCCCATCCCAAAGTCCTATCTCCCTATGGATCCTATCATCCCATCTGTACTTACTGACTCTATGGAGCTTGGTTACCTTCCTTGCGTGTCGCCTGATTGCTCCCGCCGTACCGTGACCGCCGATCCATTGTCCGCTTCTTCGACCAGGCGCCGCCCCGATCCATCTGAGTCGGACTCAGAATCAGATCTGGATCGGGATGTAGCCAAGTCCGGATCCATCATTTCAGGTAATCGCTTTCTCTCGCCACTGTCTTGGATCCTGCTTCTCCACACAAGCCGGGCTTGCTAGTTGTCCAGGCTTGGGTGAAGGGCTTCACAAAGCCATGAACGATTTTGATCGATTCGGGAGCGTCGGGTAATTACGCCCGGCGTTCCACGATGGACGGAAGTCAGCTTTATGCTGAGGCGCTGGTAGCGCGTGGGAGTGACATCATCACTGTTCGTCTCGCGACGGGCACTCGGGTCACGGTGCCTAAAGTAAATCCAAAAACTTCACGTCCCTGTGGACTTGGGCGTGATGTTTTTGGATTTAGCGTGGAACGCTGTCTGGTCTTAGACCTCGATTCGAGATATCATCTCATTCTTGGTATGACGTGGCGGGAACGCCATGAGCCTTGGGACGATTGGTGGTCGAAGACCCTTGGTGCTACGCACTTCTCTCCTGGCGGAGCATTGACGAGTCATGAACCCACCACTGCTAGGAAGCAGAAGCGCTTCTGGCGCGAGCACTGGACCGAGTCGGTCAATGTGCTAGACATCGGAGTTTCCGAGTTGGTGGACACTGCCTGTGTCGAGAACGAGCGTTTCGAGAGTGGCTCGTGGACGGCTGATGAAGGATGTGGAGTGGCACTAATTACGCTGAGCGGGTGTGCGTCTGAGGGCGACGCCCTGCTGCGTACCAGCGATGGCACGGTCGAGGGACAAGTGGATCTGCCCGGATGAAGATCGTGGAATGGCACGTAATCAACTGAGTGGAGGCTGCGGGTCGTGCAGCCCTTCGCTGAGTGTCGATCAAGATACTGGTGCTCCTCTGGAGCTGCATGAGGTGGTGACACCTGGCGTCAAGACGCACGCCAAATTACGGAGCTCTTCTGGGTGGACAGTGTTTATGAAGAGGCGACACCGCCGCAAAGCGCTGGCTGCGCTACGCAAGGCGTCTGCGGTCTCACGAGTCGATAAGGGCGCGTCGAGCGGCGAGGCTCCAGGCGAGAGCGATAGCTCTACACACTCGTGAATGGAGTGACGGGCAATGCCGATGGAGGTATTAACCTCGACAAATTGTCCTCACTATCTGCTCTCCTAGAGCTAGACGAGATGTCCTTGGCCGAGTTGGGCGAAGCCTTGAAGGCTGGAGACTTGGCGGAGGTGGTGGTCATACGACCTGAAGAAGAGTTGAACTCGTCCTCACTTCTGGATGAAGCTGTCCCGGAGGACATCTACAAGGCGCTGAATGTGCGGAGCTGATCGGCGATCCTGAAGGACCCGTCGGATCCCTTGTATCAGGTGGTGAATGTGTACCAGGATGTGGTCTCGAAGGAACCGCCCTCGGGGCTACCTCCGGATCGAGGTGTTCGACATGAGATTGATCTCGTTCCGGGAACGAAGTACTGCGTGACGAGGCAGTGGCCTCTGCCGAAGGAGCAGTGTGACGTCATTGACGCGTTCTTCCGTGCCAAGCACGCGGCGGGCATGGTGCGTGAGAGTA
This sequence comes from Phytophthora melonis, assembly GCA_024211575.1. Classification (NCBI taxonomy): domain Eukaryota; phylum Oomycota; class Peronosporomycetes; order Peronosporales; family Peronosporaceae; genus Phytophthora; species Phytophthora melonis. Next base: position 672,853 of record JAMXKT010000047.1, read on the forward strand.
AGTCTCCCTGTACACCGATGTTCTGTGTCAGAAAGCCGAATGGCAAGTGGCGTACTGTGCATGCTTTCAACAAGCTGCATGCTGCCACCATTCCGGCGCAGACGCCGATTCCTCGGAAGGACGTTCTTCAGAACAACATGGCAGGATGTACGATGTACAGTGCGCTCGACTTGGTCGATGGCTACTACCAATTGCTCATGAGGACGAGCGACATTCCTCTCACTGCGGTGAGTACTCCGAGCGGCATGCTTTGGGAGTGGTTGGTGATGCCCCAAGGGCTTTCGAACGCGCCAGCGACGTTTAATCGTCTTGTGACACAGCTCTTCAGGCTCCATCGGGCGTACGCGCAAACGTACTTCGATGATATCTTTGTTCACAGTCGTGCGGAGCACGGAAAGACTGATATGGAGAACCACGTCGAGCACCGGCGTGCTGTGCTCGAGTGCATGCGTTAAAACAACTTGTACGCCAACATTGACAAATGCGTCTTCGAAGCTGAAGAGATCCACTTCGTAGGATGCCTCATCGGGAAGCGTTGCCTGAGGGCCGACCTGGTCAAGGTCAAGGCCATTGTTGACTGGCCGGTTCCCCAGAACCAGAAGGAGCTTCGCAAGTGGCTTGGCTTGGCCAATTACTTGCACAAGTACAGCGAGAACTACGTTGAGATGGCTCGGCCACTCTCCAATCTCCTGAAGAAGGACGCGGAGTGGTGTTGGAACACCGAGCATCAAGATGCGTTTGCGGCAATTAAGGATAGTCTCCTTCATGCGCCTATTCTGGCTTTGCCAGACCCCGCTCGTCCGTTTAGTGTCGTCTGTGACGCCTCGGACTTTGCCATCGGCTGTGCCCTGCTACAAGCAGACGCCGAGGGGCGCGAGCGCGTGGTAGCGTTTGAATCTCGTCAGCTGAAGGCTGCTGAGAAGAACTATCCTGTCCATGACAAAGAGCTACTTGCGATGAAGTATGCGCTCGTCAAGTTCAGGGTTCACCTGTTGGGCTCTCAGCCGTTCGTGATTTACACGGATCATGCGTTGTTTCGCACGGCGACTCAGTCGCCTCATCTCTCGCAAAGGATGACCCATTGGCTGTCCTTTCTCGCGGAGTAAAACTTCGAGGTGAAGTACAAGCCTGGCAGGCAGAATGTCCTCGCGGACGCGCTGTCGCGCAGGCCGGATTATGAGCTGGCTCATGTAACGACCGTGACTTCGTCATTACCGGATCTGATCCGAACGGCTTATGCCGAGGATGACACTTGTGTCGCGTTGCCGAAGGCTCTCGGGAGCAAGGAGTTTCAAACCTCGGACATTGAATTGTCGGTGTGGTGTAGCACCCCGCGGAAAACGTGCCAATGCAGACGCTCAAGAGAGGAGGCGCCGAGACTGAGGCCCCGGACGCGAGTGATGGAACTCGACGCGGTTGATGGGGCGCGACGCGCTGCGGAGATGGACGGGAAAGCCGACGAGGGTGATGGGCTGTGAGACACGGCGCCAGAATCCAGTGCGACGCGTAATCATCCGACGGGTCGACCAGTGCCCCGTCTCTTCAGAACGCGTCGACCCCAAACCCCGCCGAGCAAAACCCGCCGAGCCAAAACGCGCCGAGCCAAAACGCGCCGAGTCAAAACTCGTCGAGCCAAAACGCGCCGAGCAAAACGCGTCGAGGTGAGGTCTTGATTACGTTACGCAAATCAGGTTGAAGAACGGTAGTGCAAGCACGACAGACGCAAGGATAGACGTAGGGTGGTAGGCTTAGCAAGCACGAAGTAGGAGATAGCCAGTAGCAAGGACATAGGATAGGGTAAGGACTCAGTCCCGAAATGTCTCTGAACCACAAAGACCTCCCGTCTTCCCTCCGGTTCCAGGGAACCACCAAGCGCCGGCAAGCAGAGCCGCCCCGTTATCGCGGCCCCCGTCGTTTGTTGGTTCGGGTGCTCAACCCCACAGACCCGTGCTGATATAAAGGCACGTTAAACGTATACCGTCTAGGGGCGCCCGATAACGCTCTGCTATGCGAAGGAACGCACCGGCCCGATAACCGCCGTTCACAAGACCCCCCCGTGTAGGCCCGATAACGCCACACAAGCCCCAGTAAACGCCGGCCCGATAACGCCGCACGCCCAAGGCTCGACGCCCTACGACAAGGAACAAGCGTCAACCAAGAACCCCCAACTCGGAAGCCTGCGAAGACTTGGGTCTGTATTTCGAAGATACGCTACTCCAACAACCGGGAAAGAGATTGCTCGGCGCGACCGCTATCCAGACGCGCCGAGTTTGTGCGAGACCGGCTCCGCGAGATTTCTGCGAGGCCGCTACTCCACATCGGCGCGAGTGCGCGCGCGTTTGCATCGCTACACCCTCGATGGCGGCCTGCTGTTCTACAGCACTAGCTCCGAGAACACGCCACGCGTGGTCATCCCTCATGATGAGGACCTGAAGTATTCTATCCTCTATGAGGCTCACGACACGCCGCTGGCTGGCCATCTTGGCCGTGAGAAGACCTACAGCTCGTTGAGCACCCACTACTGGTGGCCTAAGATGTACAAGTGTGGTGTAGGAAACACCAGATTTGGCGGAACCAACTCGGCTGGAAGGGTACACTGTACCAGTAGCCGAGCTCAGCCGAGTCCACCAGCTTATCCAGACAGGTTATCCGGCTCAGCCGAGTTCAAGGATTATCCGGACACTTTATCCGGACCAGCCGAGCCCAAGCGTCGCCGAGCTCAGCGAAGGGTCGGCCGAGATCCAAAACCGCCCACTTTCACTTGGTATTTGTATAGGAGCTTAGGAGTAGTGGAGGTGGCGCCCGACAGAGATAACAAACAACAGAGCAGAATTTTCTAGGCCCACAACACGTGTACACGTTCCGGTAAGTCCCTGCACGGGGCCGGATTATGTCTGCCGCCGGTACCCGAGAGGCATAGCTTGTAGGGTACTCGGCTGGTGATAAGGTCGGCCCGGGTTGGGCGTGTGTCTCGCCAAGCGCGAAGGAAAAGTCTCGCGACCGCTGCGAGCCGGTGTTCCCGTACGTCCCGGGCACTGATTGCTGAGTCGAGAAGCCTTTGCTCTCGGCGACCTGTAAAAGCGCTCCGTGCGCCGTCGTCCATCCTTTGGTGGAGGCCACAGGGTTGAATGAACGGAGACCGTCGAACACGGCGGTTCTCCGGAGGAGGAATCTTGGTTGGCAGGTCTCGGCGAAGGGCGAGACACCTACTGTCCCGGTTGGGCCGAACCGCTCGGGGGGCAACCCGGCGCAGGCCAACAAGGCCGACTAGCTCGGCTATGGTTGTGTTTGTAGCCAAGTTACCACAACTGACGATTTTGTGCGTACTGCTATACCACAACTGGTGCCGCGAACCGGGAACAGGGGTGTGCTTGTGTTTCGTAGGTACCAGCTAACCAAGGTTTGAGAAGAAGAGATGAGAAGTGAAGATGGCCAAGGGAATCGTCACACCGAGTCCAGCGACGGCTGGTAGCAACTCGGCTGAACAAGCCAACTCGGCGGGCTTGATGGATGCGATGATCACGGACGCGACGGTGGACGAGACTCGCAGCGTCCAGTTCGACGAGGAGGATTCCCAAGACCAAGGAAGTGATGATGATGAAGGAGATGAGAATGAGGAGAAAGCTGAGCTACTCGGTGAAGTCGACGAGTTGTCGCTACAAGTCGGGCGCATGGGTACCCCGCGCCCAGTTGTGCGCAATTTGAACGCCGAGCTCGGCAACGATATGGACGACGAAGATCAAGCCGCTGCGCAAGGGGAACGTCCGCCCCTTATCCCGCGAGCGACGAGGAATGCAGATACGCCGAGTGCCAACAAGGTTTTGGGGCGACTCGGCGAAGAGATGAGAGCCCAGAGTGAATGGATGATGATGTTCGCGCCGGTGGCGATGGCTCAAGCGAGATGGCCGGTGTTGGGTCCCGAACTGACTCAGCCCGTGAATAGCACGGACATCAACCAACTGGTCGAAGACACGGTGCTGCTGCTTAAGGCAATGGGATTCCGGTGTACGAGCCGACCAAACAGTCTGCTACTCGGCGATTGGGACCCCAGCCGAGCTTCGCGTGAACTTGTCAAGTGGAAGCGTCGATTGAGACTGGTCTTTGGCCTCGAGAGGGCGGTCGGCACTCGGCAGACGATTGCCAAGTGGGTGGCCGGCACTCTGAGAACCGTCGAGGACCCCAGCAGAATCCCGCTGCCGAAGACGCCCAACCGCAAACGAGCTGAGGTGTTCCGAGCAACGGAGGGTATACCATACTTCGAAGACTCGCACGTGAAGACACCAACGCGTGGCAAGCAGCTGAGTGGACGCTACGCTGAGTTGTTTGATGCAGCAGATGCAGCCGAGTTCAGTGACAGCGACGATGCGTACGACTATCGGAACTCGGCTGACGAGTCGGTGAAGGACGTCATCAAGCATCTCAGCTTTGATGACACCGAAAGCGATCGGACGCAGTACGTGGAAGTCCACACCCACGCGTCCCTCGACAAGATCCCCATGTTCGAAGGCAAGCGTTACCGACCGGATGATTCTCTCCAGTGGTTGAAGCGGTTCATCTACGAGATGAAAGGAACTCGGCTGGCACAAGACCTCTGGTATGAGCCGTTCTCTTTGAGGCTGGAGCGAGGAGCGAAGAGCTGGTATCGCCAGCTTCCGAAGAAGACCCAGCGGAAATGGAGTCTGCTGAGTGAAGCATTCGCCGAATACTACTGCTCGCAGTTTGACCAGTCGGCACGAGCTCGCTATTACTCGGCTCAGCGCAAGGACAACGAGCTGGTGTGCGACTTCCTCATCCGCCTCAACGGATATGCTAAGTCAGCGAAAATCCAGTACGAAGCCGGTGGAGCTAACGCCGCGGACCATGTGGAGCACTTCCTGCTGCATTGCGGAGATGATGATGTTATGGATCTACTCTATCCACAACAGCTCACCGACATCAAGAAAGTCAAGAAGATCATCAACCAGAAGATTCTGGGGGAACGCCGTAAGAAACAACGCGACCGTCTCGTCGGAAGCCGCAGCCGAGATGCCAGGCGCACTGATTCGCCAAGACACTCAGAAGCTCGGCGGAGTGGGTCACGCCGAGATGACCGCAGAGATGAGCGCCGAGAACGCCGCAGGGACGACCGTCGAGATGACCGACGGAGTCGTCGTGATGAAGGCCGAGACCGCCGACTAGCGGCAGCACTGCTGGATGACGCCCGTATGAGCTGGCAGAGAGGCGACAATCTACTCGGCGATCCAACCTCCGTTACTCCGACAGCGACTGGAGCGATGGTTGTCAGCTGAGTTACTCCGACTCAGCTGTGGACTCGGAGGACGATTATATCGACACCGGGTTCACGAGCGACCGCGATCGCAGATCGGGGACCGAGGAGCTCAGCTGGAACACCAAGGGTGACCACCGAAGGGGGCAGCCGAGCTCGGCGGACCGTACCAGCCGAGGATACGAATGGTGTGATCAGACCGGTCGTCGCAGAGACTCACGGGAACGCCCGCCGTACGGACCTTGCGCTGCTTGCGGCGGAGCGACCCACTCCGTCCATTATTGCCGCCGTCGCTGCAAGTTCTGCAAGCAATTGCACGACGTTGGTCAGTGCGAGCTGTTCCAGCGCTATGAGAAACTCGCCGCATTTGTCAAGTCCAATGTTGACAAGTCCAAGTTACCTGAAGACCTCCAGGACCTCTACACGCCGAGCGATTTAAACTCGGCGGCCCGCCAACACTGACTGGGTTGGATGATACCGGGCTGCCACAGTCAGCTGAGCCGGCAGTAGAGGCGAACTTTGTGTTTGCCTTTGTGGGTGAGGCAGGAAGGCCCGAGGACGAGGAGGGGACGAGGTCTTGGATTGTGAAAGCGACGGACTTGATTGTGAGCTCGGCGAGAGTGGAGAAGAAAGCCGAGCAAGATTGTGCAGTGCAGTTGCGACTCGGCGGTCGGCGGATGCGACCACAGCACCCAGAGTTATGAAGCTGCTCCCTGGGGAGCGACTCGGCTGGTGGTCGTCGCAAAAGTTTGACCGCCGAGTTCGGATGAGAGCTCTCGTTATGGGAGCGGTGAACGACCAGCGTAGGAAGATATTGCTTGACACCGGCGCCAATGTGTCGGCAGTAAGTGAAGGATTCGCGAAGAGACTGCAGTTGAAGCGGTTTACGCGCCAAGATCAACAAATTGACGTTCAGGGTATCGGAAAAGGCAAGGTGGCGACGATGTCCCGGACGATGGTTAAGGTGACACTCGGCTGGGAAGTCACTTACGAATTTGAAGTGTGGATTCTCGACCACCACGCGGGAGTCGAGTTGATTCTCGGTACGGATTTTATGATCCCAGCTGGGATCCGTTTGGATCTGTACAACTCGGTGGCGAAGTTACCGGACGAAGTTGTTTTACCTCTGGTGAAGTCCCAGAGCTCGGCGGATGAACCGAAAGGGGGCCTCTATATTACGGATGGCCCAACTGAACCAGTGAATCTCGAAAGCCGAGTTCCCACCGAGTTCAGGCTGATGAGGAACCAACCGAGCGAGGAAACACACGACTTCTGGGTACGCCGGACTAAAGACTGGGTGCCGACCGTAGTACTGGATCGGCGAAATCGGGTAGCTCGAGTTCGTCTGACTAATCTGAAGCCGACTTGGACATGGCGCCCAGCGCACTTCCCCGTGGTCGCCTGGGCGCCGCATGGAGTGTTACCACCCGATGGTTATGTCCGGCTGCACTCAGCGAAGTACAAGGATTGGCAAGTCATGGCCTACGAAGCGGCTACGGACAAGGATATGTTGCAAAAGGAACAACAGCTGTACGCTGAGTGGCTGGCTCGACAGCCGTCCGCTGTGGACCGTAGAAGCTATCCACAACCGAAGGGGTGGCCACATGGCCGCCTACCGAGAAGCGAGATTCGACGGTGACTTGCGCCCAGCGATGGGAGAAGTTAGCCGAGTCGGAGGAGCAAGCCGAAGCGGACGAAGCCGAAGGTCCACCCTTGGCCTTGGTAGAGCCGGCGAACTCGGCTACCACTACCCTTGCAGCGGGGCTGCCGTAGCTTTAGCGTCAGAGGAAGACGTAACAGACTCACAGAGTCGCGGCTAAAGATAGCCCGTTCTAATACCAGAACGCACGAGTCCGTACTCCCTACGGACTCCAAGAGTCAACCCTTAACTCTTAGCTGTGAATCTTCAAACTGAATGTATTTCTCTTATCGCGGCAGAGCCGCCTTCGGTGTAAACGTATCTGGTTCACTATCTAGCATAGTAAACCCTAGTCATATGCATAATCTGTGGCTCTGAAGCCATGTACTGATTCTCCTACTGAAATAGGTTAGACAGTGTGCACCACACAAGCCTGTGTGTGCCACACTTCATAACCCTTCGGGTAACATTCGTGTAACCCCGTTACACCCTCCCCCACCAAACCGTGGACACGGGTGTTCACGCTTAACGGTCAACGACCGGGTCTTGTTCCGTCAAGCCTCCTTCTCGAACGAGTCAATCCACATCGTGTGGACGTCTCTGAGAACTTCTCGGCGCAACGCGCCCTTACATGACTTCAAGTCATAACGCCTTTTGGTCTTTCGACCGCAGGAACTCTTTCACAAGGTCCGCCTCGGAGCCTCGCTCCTCTCGCGCTTCGGCACCTCGTGCCTGCGAACTCCCAAGCCCCCAGCGCAGGTGCGCACACCGACCGCGCCTCCCAGGCTCTCGGTCTCCCAGTACTTCGCGGCGCAACGCCTCAAGCAACGCTCGCGGCGAGCACGCCCCAGCTCCCAGCCCATTTGACCATGGACCTCAAAGATCTCTTCGGAGATGAGGAGGAGGGCGAGGTGGACTACAGCGAGTCCGATGTCGGCTCTCCGAACCATGAGGGTGAAGCAGCGTCCCCACAACGCTCCCCGAACCGCCGCGACGCTTCGCCCACGTCGCCGGCACCACGCGGAGGTGGCACGTTGGCCACAGTTGGCTCGTCGAGCTCCCGCGACCAATAGCGCCGCGCGCGAACGTCTCCTGCGCGCTCGTCGAGCCATCTCTCTACTGAGCGCACTGCGCCGTCGAGGAGGAGCCGCGGCCACCGCTGCGCACTCCAAATCCGTTCCTGAACGCTCTTCCGGGCTCCGCGAGCTGCGCGAGCTCACCGAGTCACGGTACTCTCCGCCTCGTGCGGGGAAGTGCCCTTGGGCCCCGTCATCTCCAACCCTTTGGACGAGGCTCAATCCGAGCAGGTTGCGGTGCAGCTGGCCTCCATGCGCTCCCAGCGCCCCGAGTTGCGGCCCCTGCTGAACCCCAGCACCGCCGAGTACGGCTTTCGGCCTCGTGACCCCGCGGAGGCATGCCGTCAGGCGTTCCAACCGACGCTGGCTCAGCATGTCATTGGGCCTGCGGCCCGTACTCCGGAGGAGATCGCTCTCAGAACGTCTCTACGACAGCGGCTCTTGACTCCCCAGTCTACGACTGTCTCCGAGTACCGTGAGCGGTTGCGCCTGCAAGGCAAGGGTTTGTCCGTGCCCGCAATGCGGACGTACCCTGTGATGCTCAGCCCGGGCGAAAGCCTGATCGAACACGAGGCTCAGTTCGAGCTCTGGGCTGAGAAGAAGAAGAAGCTTAGCTCAATGGATGCTCTTCGAGCTAGCTTCAGCGAAGTGGATGTTCGTATCGAACGCAAACTCCGCTTCGACTTTGCGAAGGTCCGAGCCAAACGTAGCCTCTCGGCCAACGCTCAGCCGCAGACTCACTCTAGCGCGACGCGCTTCGCTCCTTTGAGCCCTCCAGTCGCTCCGGCCCGTGAGGGCGTGAGCGCTGTGGCTCAGGGCCAACCCCGGAGCAATGTGGCTGACCCAGCAGCTCCCCAGCCTATTGCCGGGAAGCGCGGGGCGGCCGGCATGCCGGCCTCGAGCCCACGGGGCGCTGGTGATCAAGCCGATCAAAAGCGTCCACGACGTCTGGGCAGTCTTGGCGAAGGGGCACCTCAAACTCCCATGAGTTCTCTGAGTGTGGGTACCCTCACCACTTTACCAGATACTGGTTTTGACCCCGGCATCGCCGCTTCGCCAGCAGGCGCTCCACATGGTAGTGAAGGTTCCCTTGCTCATCGAGCAGCGCCGGTGGAGGACGCACCAAGCCGCCTCGCGACGTTTGATGAGCTGTTCGAGGTTCAGCAACAGACGACTCGCCTTCGGGACCATGTCCAGGATGTCGATGCGCGTCTCGCGCGTACTGCCACGGAGCTCGACGAGCTTGCTCGGGACTTGAGCTGGGTTCAAGTGCCTCGCGAGGTATGGGACCGGCTTCGACACTTGGAGAGCTGGGTGCAGTATTATGGCGATCGCGACGACCGTCGTAGCCAGGAGCTCTCCGAGCTTCGACGTCAGCAGGCTGCATTGCAGGGTCAGATTGACCTTCTGGCCCGCATGCAGGGCCCGCCCGCTGCGCCTCCTGCGCCGGTGGCCCTGTGCCTGCGGCACCTCCGACTCCGACTCTGCCCTCAGGGCTCGCGGCACCGCCGATGCCGAGCCTTCCGCCTGTGCCTGCAGCGCCTGCGTTCTCGACGCTCGCGACCTCCGCGCCTGCGACCTCGTCCCCGTCGGTGCCTCCATCTGCACCTGCGTCGGGTCATGGTACGGCTTGAGCAAGCCCACGTAGAAGACGGGGTGCGTCCGCATCTTCTTCGGAAGATTGAGCGTGTACGCAAGGCCCTTCCTGGCCACGACCTTGAAAGGTCCGATGAAGCGCGGGCGCAACTTCGTCTTGAAGACAGCAGACACTGCATGTGTAGGTAGGTTCTTAGCATTTAGCAATACCAGGTCCCCGACCTCATAACTGTCAACATTGCCTCTGCCTTTAGCATCCGCATGTTCCTTTTGCTTGTCTTGGCTCTCAGCCATTGCGTCACGCACGTGTCGTAAGACGCTCAAGCGCGTCGACAAGAAAGTGTCAACCTGTTTACGAACAGTAGCCGGGCTGACATCAGCTAGCCGATCAGCTAAATCGGCTTCCTCTCCCCCACCAAGCCCGAGGCCACCACGTGGCGGCGTCAGCGGGACGCGGGGATGAGACAAGCTGTTCACGTAGAACGGCGTGTAGCCGGTCGAGGCATGCACGGCGTTGTTCAACGCAAACTCAACGAGTGGCAGCATAGCGCTCCAACGCTTCGGCGTCTCAGCGCAAATGCTGCGGAGCACGCCTTCGACGACGCGATTCACTCGCTCCGTCTGACCATCGGTCTGCGGGTGATCCGCCGTGGACATGTCCAGCTTGGTGCCAAGCACCGCAAAGACCGCGCTCCAGAAGTTGCCCGTGAAGCGGGGGTCTCGGTCCGAGACAATCGACTCAGGGAGTCCGTGTTGTCGAAACACTCGGTCCAAGAACAGCGTTGCTGTACCCTTACCATCGATGGTATCCGGCACAGCCGCAATGTGAGCCATCTTGCTCAGTCGGTCTACAAAGACCACGACTCCAGTGTTGCCCGCCGCATCCGCCGGCAGGCCAAACACAAAGTCCATACTCATGGATTGCCAACAGCCCGAAGGGACAGGCAAACTTGCCAACGGGGCTGCAGCATGTGGTGACGACTTCACTCGCTGACACGTCTCGCACGTGCGCACATAAGTGCTCGTACATCTTCGGCCACCAGTAGTGGGTGCTCACCGAGCTGTAGGTCTTCTCACGGCCAAGATGGCCAGCCACCGGCGTGTCATGGGCCTCATAGAGGATACGATACTTCAGGTCCTCATCATGAGGGATGACCACGCGTGGCGTGTCCTCGGAGCCAGTGCTGTAGAACAGCAGGCCACCATCGAGGGTGTAGCGATGCTAACGCGCGCGCACTCGCGCCGACAATTCAATGTCCGAGTCTTGAAACTCCTTGCTCCCGAGAGCCTTCAGCAACGCGACACAAGTGTCATCCTTGGCATAAGCTGTTCGGATCAGATCCGGTAATGACGAAGTCACGGTCGTTACATGAGCCAGCTCATAGTCCGGCCTGCGCGACAGCGCGTCCGCGAGGACCTTCTGCCTGCCAGGCTTGTACTTCACCTCGAAGTTGTACTCCGCGAAGAAGGACAGCCAACGGGCCATCCTTTGCGAGAGATGAGGCGACTGAGTCGCAGTGCGTAACGACGCGTGATCCGTGTAAATCACGAACGGCTGGGAGCCCAACAGGTGAACCCTGAACTTGACGAGCGCATACTTCATCGCAAGTAGCTCTTTGTCATGGACAGGATAGTTCTTCTCAGCAGCCTTCAGCTGACGAGATTCAAACGCTACCACGCGCTCGCGCCCCTCGGCGTCTGCTTGTAGCAGGGCACAGCCGATGGCAAAGTCCGAGGCGTCACAGACGACACTAAACGGACGAGCGGGGTCTGGCAAAGCCAGAATAGGCGCATGAAGGAGACTATCCTTAATTGCCGCAAACGCATCTTGATGCTCGGTGTTCCAACACCACTCCGCGTCCTTCTTCAGGAGATTGGAGAGTGGCCGAGCCATCTCAGCGTAGTTCTCACTGTACTTGTGCAAGTAATTGGCCAAGCCAAGCCACTTGCGAAGATCCTTCTGGTTCTGGGGAACCGGCCAGTCAACAATGGCCTTGACCTTGACCGGGTCGGCCCTCAGGCCACGCTTCCCGATGAAGCACCCTAAGAAGGGAATCTCTTCTGCTCCGAAGATGCATTTGTCAATGTTGGCATACAACTTGTTTTGACGCATGCACTCGAGCACAGCACGCAGGTGCTCGACATGGTTCTCCATATCAGTCTTCCCGTGCTCCGCACGACTGTGGACAAAGATGTCATCGAAGTACGTCTGCGCGTACGCCCGATGGGGCCGGAAGAGCTGCGTCACAAGACGATTGAACGTCGCTGGCGCGTTCGAGAGCCCTTGGGGCATCACCAACCACTCCCAAAGCATGCCGCTCGGAGTACTCACCGCAGTGAGAGGAATGTCGCTCGTCCTCATGAGCAATTGGTAGTAGCCATCGACCAAGTCGAGCGCACTGTACATCGTACATCCTGCCATGTTGTTCTGAAGAACGTCCTTCCGAGGAATCGGCGTCTGCACCGGAATGGTGGCAGCATGCAGCTTGTTGAAAGCATGCACAGTACGCCACTTGCCATTCGGCTTTCTGACACAGAACATCGGTGTACAGGGGAGACTTACTCTCACGCACCATGCCCGCCGCGTGCTTGGCACGGAAGAACGCGTCAATGACGTCACACTGCTCCTTCGGCAGAGGCCACTGCCTCGTCACGCAGTACTTCGTTCCCGGAACGAGATCAATCTCATGTCGAACACCTCGATCCGGAGGTAGCCCCGAGGGCGGTTCCTTCGAGACCACGTCTTGATAATCCTTCACCACGTGGTACAAGGGGTCCGACGGATCCTTCAGGATCGCCGATCCGCTTCGCGCATTCAGCGCCTTCTTAGTGTCCTCCAGGACAGCTTCATCCAGAAGCGAGGACGAGTTCAACTCTTCTTCAGGTCGTATGACCACCACCTCCGCCAAGTCTCCAGCCTTCAAGGCTTCGCCCAACTCGGCCAAGGACATCTCGTCCAGCTCCAGGAGAGCAGATAGTGAGGGCAAGTCGGTGAGACTGACATCTCCGTCGACGTCGCCCGTCACTCCATTCACGAGTGTGTAGAGCTGCTCGCTCTTGTGTGGAGCCTCACCGCTCGGCACACCCTTCTCGACTCGTGAGACCGCAGACGCCTTGCGTCGCGCCGCCAGCGCTTTGCGGCGCTGCCGCCTCTTCATGGACACTGTCCGCCCAGAAGAGCTCCGTGATTTCGCGTGCTTCTTGACGCCAGGTATCACCACCTCATTCAGCTCCAGAGGAGCACCAGTGTCTTGATCGACACTCAGCGAAGGGCTGCACGACCCGCAGCCTCCACTCCAGTGGATTACGTGCCACTCCACGATCTTCATCCGGGCAGAGCCCCTTGTCCTTCGGCATCGTGCCGACCACGCCGTAGCTGGCACGCAGCAGGGCGTCGCCCTCATACTCACACCCGCTCAGCGGAATTAGTGCCGCTCCACATCCTTGATCCGGGCAACGCCCACCTTCACTCGACAACTCGTCGACCGCGCCTTCACTGGCACGCAGCAGGGCGTCGCCCTCAGACGCACACCCGCTCAGCGGAATTCGTGCCGCTCCACCTGCCGTCCACGAGCCACGCTCGGAACGCTCGTTCTCGACACACGCAGTGTCCACCAACTCGGAAACTCCGATGTTCAGCACATTGACCGACTCGGTCCAGTGCTCGCGCCAGAAGCGCTTCTGCTTCCTAGCAGAGGTGGGTTCATGACTCGCCAATGCTCCGCCAGGAGAGAAGTGCGTAGCACCAAGGGTCTTCGACCTCCAATCTATCCAAGGCTCATGGCGTTCCAGCCACGCCATACCAAGGATGAGATCATATCTCGAATCGAGGTCTAAGACCAGACAGCGTTCCACGCTATCAAAATCCAAAAACTTCACGCCCAAGTCCACAGGGACTTTAGGCACCGTGACCCGAGTGCCCGTCGCGAGACGAACAGTGACGATGTCACTCCCACGCGCTACCAGCGCCTCAGCATAAAGCTGACTTCCGTCCATCGTGGAACGCCGGGCGTAATTACCCGACGCTCCCGAATCGATCAAAATCGTCCATGGCTTTGTGAAGCCCTTCACCCAAGCCTGGACAACTAGCAAGCCCGGCTTGCACACACGTTCCGTGTTATAGAGTACAGCTCTCTTCGGGGCTAAGTCCTGTCGACCTCCACCTCGCCGAGGTTCAATAGAACTTAGTTCCTCCCCAGTAGGCCGCCCCGCGCCTACTGGGTTTCTCGTTCCCCGAGACGAACCAGAGCCCTGGCTCGAACCCGAAGAGCGGCTTGACGAAGCCTGGCGCTGTAAGCGCAGCGGACATCCGGCGCGCAAGTGACGCGTGTCACCGCAGATAAAACATCGGCGGATGCCGCGCCGCTGCTCAGCAGCCCGAAGCTCGGCTTCTTCGTCTTCAGCATAGCTGAGGTCCATAGGCTCCGGACCGTTCGACGAACTGGTGTGAGGAGCGTTTCACCCAAGTCTTGACGACTTAAAGTTGTGCTCCGCGTTCAACGCGATGCTCACAGCCTCTTCAAAAGAGCTTGGGTGAGTGCGGAAGACTTCCGTCCTGGCCACGCCAGTGCGAAGTCCTTCCATAAACACCGTGACGATGACTACCTCAGCCAGAGACTCGGCAGACATGCCCGCAATGAGAGTTCTCAACTCCTGGACATAGTCCACCAAATGCTTCTTGCCTTGCCGGGTAGCCAGGAAGCGTGAGCGCACGCGATACGCCTCGTTAGGCGGAGCGAACACTCGGGACAGTTGCTGCTTCAGCTGGTCCCACGTCGGGAAGGCCGTGTCGATCGACGTCCCTGACGTTAGTGCCCACTCTCTCGCTCGCCCACCAAGCTTCGAGATAGCTAGCGCCACGCGCTGCGACTCCGTCCGGAGTAGAGCTGAGCTCATAGCCATCTCGACTTCACGGGTCCAAAGCATTAAGTTTTCCCCTTCCTTGCCTTCGAAGGTCTTCACGCTCAACATGAGCGGCAGGTCTTGTTCCCGCGTCGGATGACGTAGCGGGCGCTTGCGGCGCCACGGCCGTCGCCATCCTCTGCTGGAGGTGCTCCAACAGAGCATTCTCGTAGCTGGAGAACGCCTCGAGGCGCGCATTCACCGCGTCGGGGCCTTGTTGCGCCAGTTGCGTCACGCCCTCCGGGCCCAGCAAGGACATAAGCTTTTTAAGCGCATCCTGCTGGTTCGGGGGCAAGTGAGCGAACTGCTCCATTCTCCACAGAGGGTCAGTCTATCCAGACTCAGGTGTCGGATTGACTACAAGTGCTACCAAGTGCAGCGGGGCTGCCGTAGCTTTAGCGTCAGAGGAAGACGTAACAGACTCACAGAGTCGCGGCTAAAGATAGCCCGTTCTAATACCAGAACGCACGAGTCCGTACTCCCTACGGACTCCAAGAGTCAACCCTTAACTCTTAGCTGTGAATCTTCAAACTGAATGTATTTCTCTTATCGCGGCAGAGCCGCCTTCGGTGTAAACGTATCTGGTTCACTATCTAGCATAGTGAACCCTAGTCATATGCATAATCTGTGGCTCTGAAGCCATGTACTGATTCTCCTACTGAAATAGGTTAGATAGTGTGCACCACACAAGCCTGTGTGTGCCACACTTCGTAACCCTTCGGGTAACATTCGTGTAACCCCGTTACAACCCTAGTTCCTGAAGAAGTAACACCGAGCGAAGAGCCTACGCCAGACTGGGGCAGCGACCCGCCCAGCCGAGCAGAGATCCCACTAACGTCCGCTCAGGACGAGCCCAGCCAAAGCGTCTGCGCAGCAGATGAGAGTGCGTACGAGCAATCCAGCGAGCTGGTTGACTGGACAATCATCGATGACCCTGGGCCCAAGCCACCGAGTCCAAGGTCTGAGGAGGAAATCGATGTTAGTGATGAACCCATGTCGTCGGACCCGATTGAAGACTTGCGCCAACGTTACCTTCTGGCAGCTAAGTACGAGGAAGGGGCAGATGACGAAGACGACTCGGCTGAAGACTCAGCCGAGTTCGAGCATCCAGCCACGAACTTGGAGCTCGACGGTTATGCTCGCGAGTTAGCATTCCTGCCCGACTTGACGGAAGCGGTGTCAACGCAACTCGACTACGAAGCAACCAATGTGCAGAGCTCGGCGCACACTCGGCCACAGTCTACCCGGCGGGTGGAGGTATTGAAAAGCCACAAAACAGTCATGATCTCCAGCGGTAATGCCCTACCTCCACCGGCTTACGGCGTAGTGTGTGACATTGACGTGCAAGGGCACCCGCCAATCCGCTAACGAGCCCGCCGAGTTCCGCTGAAGCATCTCGGCAAGCTGTACGAGTTGCTCAAGACGCTGCTACGGGCTCGACTGATCGCCTTCTCGAACAGCCCCTGGGCGTCACCCATCGTGATTGTCCTAAAGAAGAATGGAGTCGACATTCGGCTATGCATCGACTACAAGCTGGTGAACGCGATTACGTTGCTCATGGAGTATGCAATGCCGCTAGTGGATGATCTCCTCACTGAGCTGGAAGCCTACTTATGGTTCTGCTCCTTGGATACCGCCAGCGGTTTCTGGGCGGTCATGATGACCCGGCGTGCTCGGTGGATCTCGGCTTTTGTCTGCGCGCTTGGCCACTTCGAATGGCTACGAATGCCCTTCGGATTGAAGAATGCCCCGTTGACCTATCAGCGCCTCATAGATAACGCCCTGTGGGGGTATGTGCAACCCAGAGGTGGCTGGAAGGAGTTTGCAAAACGCATCCAGCGTGCAGAAGCTGCATCCAAAGCTCAGCGGAAACGACTCGCAGCCGACTCCGACTTTGAGGCCAGCGGCCTAACCAAGTTTGAAGCCGACCGTCGAGCCCAAGCCGAGTTTGATCCGTTAGAAGAATTCATCAACAGCCCAGAAGCCGACATGTTCAAGACAGGTGTACCGGATGACTCGTGTGTGGTACCGGTGTTTGACCGTCGATCGTTCGTCGATGATATTTGCTTCGGAGGGCGGACGTTCGAGGAATGCCTAAGGACGCTCGACCGGCTGCTGCAACGCTTCACTGAGTGCCGCATCAGCGTCAGTTTCCCGAAAAGCATCTTCGTTCAGCCTAAAGTCGACTTCCTATCCCATGGGGTGACCTCGGCTGGAATCCAAGCCGACCAGAAGAAGATGCTAGTGTGGAGTAGCGCCTTCGCAGAAATCTCGCGGAGTCGATCTCGCACAAACTCGGCGCGTCTGAATAGCGGTCGCGCCGAGCAACTTATCTTTCCCGGTTGTTGGAGTAGCGTATCTTCGAAATACAGACCCAAGTCTTCGCAGGCTTCAGAGTTGGGGGGTTCTTGGTTGACGCTTGTTCCTTGTCGTAGGGCGTCGAGCCTTGGGCGTGCGGCGTTATCGGGCCGGCGTTTCCTTGGCGTTCCCGTCGGGCGTGCGGCGTTATCAGGCCGGCGTTTCCTGGGGCTTGTGTGGCGTTATCGGGCCTACACGGGGGTCTTGTGCACGGCGGTTATCGGGCCGGTGCGTTCCTTCGCCTAGCAGCGCGTTATCGGGCGCCCCTAAACGGTATACGTTTAACGTGCCTTTATCTCAGCACGGGTCTGTGGGGGTTGAGTACCCGAACCAACAAACGACGGGGGCCGCGATATCGGGGCGGCTCTGCTTGCCGGCGCTTGGTGGTTCCCCTGGAACCGGAGGGAAGACGGGAGGTCTTTGTGGTTCAGAGAAATTTCGGGACTGAGTCCTTACCTATCCTATGCCCTTGCTACTGGCTATCTCCTACTTCGTGCTTGCTAAGCCTACCACCCTACGTCTATCCTTGCGTCTGTCGTGCTTGCACTACCGTTCTTCAACCTGATTTGCGTAACATAATCAAGATCTCACCTCGACGCGTTTTGCTCGACGCGTTTTGGCTCGGCGGGTTTTGCTCGGCGCGTTTTGGGCTCGGCGGGTTTTGCTCGGCGGGGTTTAGGGGTCGACGCGTTTTGAAGAGACGGGGCTCTGGTCGACCCGTCGAGTGATTACACCTCGCACTGGATTCTGGCGCCGTGTCTCACAGCCCATCACCCTTGTCGACTTTCCCGTCCATCTCCACAGCGCGTCGCACCCCATCAACCGCGTCGCGCTCCATCCGTCGCGTCGAGCTCCATCACCGCGGCGCTGTTCTCGCCGACCATCGCGCTTTCTCCGCGGGGTGCTATACCACATTCGTCCCGCTGCCACGCACGCGCACTCCCCAGGTGGGTGTGTCGTCGCAGAACTCACCCCGCGCTCTCCGTCTTCGCCATCACCATCGGCTGTCATGGCTCGCCGCCATAACGTTGACGCCAACGACATTGTCATGGAGGAAGAAGAGCTCGACACCGGCGACCTCGAGGCTGCCGGCTGCGTGGTCTGCGCCCTCGGCTCGCGTCGGCCTCGCCTGCCTGCTCCCTCTCCAGTCCAGCTTCCGCCCCCGGGGGGCCCCGTCCACTCCGTGTCGGCCCTCGTCGCCGACGCGCACACTCTCCGGCGTGAGAATCAAGCGTTGCGCGCCCAGTGCGAGTTCGTCTCCGTGCACAACGCTGGCCTGGCTGTTCACGCATCCGTGTTACACGAGCGGAACCTCGCGCTCCGACGTCGCGCCTACGAAGGCTACCGTGCCGGCATGATTCGGCTCGAGCAGGCACTCCTCGCTCAGGAGCGCGCCGAACAAGACTACGTCGCCATGGAGGACCGGGTGGCCAACTTCCGCGAGCGCGCCGAGCGCACTGATGCCGCCGAGTCGAGACTCCGGGCCCAGGAGGCTGCCTCGATAGAGCAGTACCGGGATCTTCAGGCCGAGCTTCAGACGGCGCGGGGCCAGGTCGCCGACCTGACTGCCCGGCTCGTGCAGGCTCCTGCTACTTCGTCAGCCTCTGCGGTCCCGTTAGCGCAACTCTTCGCGGCGCAGGGTGAGCGTGACGACGCGCGCGCCGAGCGCGACGACTTGCGCGCCGAGCGCGACGGCTTGCGTGTCGAGCTCGCCGCCGCCCAGGCTGCTCTTGCTCCCGTCCAAACGCGCGTGAACTCCGCCGAGGCGGAGCGGGATCAAGCTCAGGGACAGGTGGCTGCCCTCGAGCGGCAGCGCGACGCGGCTCTCCATGAACGCGATCGTCTGCGTCGAACTCTTACGGTCGTCGAGCAGGAGCGTGATGGGGCTCGCGACATGCGGGACCAAGCGCTTCGAGCCTCGGCGGTCCTGAAGCGGACTCGAGACTCGGCCATCGCCGAGAGGGATCAAGCCCGTCAGGCCCTGACTACTCTCGAACAGCAGCGCGTCCCAGTCAACGATGAGCTTCGGGCAGCCCGTGCGTCGCTCTCCCAGAGCCGCTCGGAGGCTGCGGCGGCCCAGAGTCTGAACGCTCCGCTGCAGGACGACCTTCGGCGTACCAACGCTCTCCTGGTAGCCCACGCTGAGGAGCTCCGACGAGGGGCGACGCGTATCCGTGAGCTGGAGGAGTCGGTAAGCAGCGCTACGACTCTCCGGGTAGCGGCTGAGTCCGAGTTGGCGCGTGCCCAGGCGGGCGAGCTTCGAGCCACGTCCCGCGCGGCGTTATACCGAGCGGGGTGTCTGTCCTTACGCCAGTCTTCTCAGAGGCGCCAGGGGACCGTCGACGCTCAGACGCGTCGCCTTAGCGCCCGGGTCGTCGAGCTGGAGGAAGAGCGCGACCTGGCCATCCGGGAACGCGATGAGCGCGCCGTAGCTTGGCGTCGGATGATCCGCGACGCGCGTCGGGGTCGAGAAGTGGCCCAGCGGGTTCGCGACGAGCTTGCCAGTCGGCTTGCCGGAATCGTCGCGTCGGTCGGCGGGCAGATCGACACCGCCGACTTGGTTCGCCGGTTGGAGGCCACGTTTACGGCGGAGGTGAACGCTGCCGTTCCCCTTCCTCCCGCTGTCCCGGGTCCAGTGACGCGTCCGGGCGGTTCCTCTGCCTCCGTCCCCGCCGTGCCAGCCTCGGGTACTGGAACGCGTGCGACGGCTTCCGGGGGCTTCTACGAGTTCTTCGTCTTCGGCTGGGACCGCTCCGGCTCCAGCGTCTAGCTCTCCTCTTCGGCGGCGAAGTCGACGGCCGTCCACTGTGGCAGCCACGGCCGCTACGGACAGCGCAGTTACCCAGGCGTCGTCGGCTGCGTCCTCGTCATCGGCCGCTACACCTGCAGCGCGGGCGCCCTCGGACGTGTCGCTATTCGGGTCGGAGTCGTCGGACAGCGATGTCCAGACACGACAGCCGAGGCCGAAGCGGCGGCGACTCCGGCAGCATGGATCGCGTCCTCGCTCGCCAGCGCGTTCTCCTCGGCGTTCACGCTCGCGTTCCCGCTCTCCCTCTGTGGCGTCGACGCGTTCGTCGCGGTCGGCGCATTCGGCAGGGGCGGCGGCTTCGCGTCGCTCGTCTTCTTCGCGTCCGACGCACTCGTCGCGGGAGGTCCTGCTGCGGCCGGCACCGGGTCCGGCCCTGGCCCAAGCGACTCAGGCGACTCCAGCGGCGACGACTCTTCCGCCTCCTCGTCGTCTCGTGCCTCGTCCTCGAGCACCGCCTCCAGTGGTCCGGCTGGGACCGCTACGGTAGCACCCTTCTTCGGCCCCGTGATTCCGCCCGCCGGGACTCCGTCTGGCTGGGGGCAATCGCGTTATGCTCCCTGGCCTAAGCGGGTGCGACGCCTCCGCCTCCACCTGATCACCGTGCAGGAACTGCGGACGCTCTTCCTGCCGCCACTCGGCTGGATTATTCCGCGCCATGCTCCCGCCCCGCCGGCGAACTGGAACCGGGCCCTCGTGACGCCGGCCAACGTCGAGGCGTTGTATGCGACTCGGCCTTGGCGGTACCTCGCCCAGACGGTTGAGGCGCTCCTCTTCGCGTCCGGTGACGCTGCGTTCCGCCCGTTCCTGCGTCGTCTCCGGCACCACGTCGAGCATTGGGCTCAGGCTTACTGGGAGTCCACCCACGAGCTGCCTGTGCAGGGCGCGGCTTGGAAGCGGTGGCGTACCGCTCGCAACTCGCGTCGCTCTCACGCGGGCAGCCACCTCAGCAGCCTGCTGCAGCTGGTGGTAGAGTTGTTCCGCCAGGGACTCGCCGACATGGATCTCTTGCTGGACCTGATGATGCTCCACTTCCCGCCCGCGCACACGTCGATCGGGAGGTGGTATCCGGGCCTTCAGCATGCGACGTTGCAGGTCGCGCTCGACTACATCGACGCGCAGGAACCTTGGCGTCGGTTCTACCGGACGCCACTCACCGTGGCGGAGATGGACGCCCACGTGCGCTGCCAGGTGACACGCGATCACCCTGCCTTCCATGTGCCGCGCCTTGCAGGTAAGTTCGTCCAGCAGATTTAAAGTTAGCCGGTCGTCGTAGCCCGCCGCGTCCGTAGCGCCTAGTTGTCGTAGCCGTAACATCAACACGTCGCCTTGACCTTCCTCCTTCGTTTCTTTCCACTTTTTCACATCTTTTATGAGACGGCCCTCCGCCGTCCCATCTTCAGCAACAGGCTGGTCCTCCACACTTCCCTCATCCAATCCTCCCGCACCGGCCATTCCCAGAGTCGGGGCTCTCCACAATCCACCCGTCGGCAGCCTCCCTGCCGACTTAGTCGCACCCGTAGGTGCTCACCCACCTGGGCCCGTCGCCCCCGCGTTCTCGTGCGACTGCATCGCCTCGAACCGGTTGCGCCCCGTGCGCTCTCGCAGGAAGTCGTACATGAGCCCGCCGCAGTTGAGGTCGAGTTCGTCGACCCACGTCGTGTCCGGGTATCCCTTCCACTTCACCTCGAATTCGCGTCGCGTGCGTCCGTATCGCGTGGCCCGGCCTTCGCGCATGTTCACGAGCTTCTCGACCTCGTAGACGTCGTCGTCCAGCTCGCGTGTGGCCTCCCAGCTGTCCTCCGGCAAGAGCTCCTCGTCGAAGTCGAAGCGCTCTTCAACCGGCACCGTCAACCGCGTCGCGGGCCGCGACGGAATTCTCGGACGGGTTTCAGCTTGGAGACGTGAACGACGGGGAATAGCTGGTACGGCGTGCCTGCCGTCTCGAGGCGCACCGCGAATGCGCTGACCATCTCGGCGACGCGGAAGGGTCCGTGCCACATGTGCGCAAGCTTGCGCGCGTATCCCGGCTTGACTCGATCCAGGTAAAGCCAAACTCGTGAGCCCGCCGAGATGTCGTGGCTCGTCGCGTTCTCGTTCTGTCGGCGCGCTCTCCCTCGACTGCCTCACGCACTAACTCTAGCGCCTGTGCTCTTGCGACCTTGTAGTGACGCTGAATGCGGAGCCTCCATCGTCTGGCCTCGACGTCCCTGGTCGACGAGTTTCCGACGGCCAGCGTCGCCTCCAGCGTCGACCGGGGTCCCAGCCGTGTACCAAGAAGAACGGCGTCTCGTTCCTCGTCCGGTCGTGCGACGTGTTCAAGGCGAAGGTAAGACGCTCGGCGTATTCGTCCCAGTCGCGTTGGTCGATGTCCGCGATGTACATCTTAATCGCTCTTGTGACTGTCTGCACCATGCGTTCTGCAGCGCCATTGGCCTGAGGGCGGTAGGCGAGCGTGGATCGTTGCCTCTGGCCCATGAGCTTGTTGAACGCCTTGAAGAAGTCTGACATGAAGCCCGGCTCTCGGTCGTGTCGAATAGCCTCGCTCGCGCCGAAGCGCCTGAACACGGCTTCTTCGTACGCCTCGGCCACCGTCTGCGCGGTTCGTGACGCGTTTGCCTTGACCACGACGAACCCCGTAAAGAGGTCGACCCAGACTAACAGCTCTGTGTTGCCCTTGTAGGAGGCGGGCAGTGACGGGATGTGGTCCATGGCGATGACTTGGAACGGATACGTCGCGACGATGTTACCCGGCGACTCACCCTGAATAGTCGGGAGGCCCTTTCCCGTCTCGCAGTCTGTGCATTCCCCGACGTAACGCTGGACGCTCCTGAAGATTCCCGGCCAGTGGAAGTGGCGTCTCACCCGTTGGTACGTGCGACCAATACCTTGATGCCCGCCCTCTAGGCTGGCGTGGTAGTGGTGGAGTACGTCCTCTCGGAGAGTCTCCGGGACCACCAGCTTCATCATCGCGTCGCGGTCTTCGTCGGACTCGTCGATTGTCGGCTGGTAGTAGAGCAGGCCTCCCTCGCCTTCCTCGTACTGTGGCGCCAGCTTCTGGCAGCTCTTCACCTCGCGTCGGGAAAGGTCTCCGACGTCGCCGCGAAGATACTTCTTGAGGTTGACGATCCAGACCTCTTCGTCTTGGGCGATACGGATGCGATCCAGACGCAGTCGTTGCACTACTAGCTCCTCCAGGACGTCCGGAGGTCGGCACCTACGCGTCGCGTCGCGTCCAGCCGCCGAGCGTGTCATCACCGCGAGGACTTGTGCCGTCCCGCGTCCCGTGTTCCTGGTCTCCTCGGCGGGGTCATCCGCGTCGTGTTTCGGCGCGTCGAGAATTTTCTCGTCGAGTTTCGGCGCGCCGAGTTCCAGCTCGTCGAGTTTGAACTTCGGCGCTTCCCCAGTTGTCGCGCTTCCCGTCGCCACCGGTGGCGTCTCGGGCTCAGCCCTCACCGGTCCTTCGTTCTCATCCTGCCGGTGATCTTCAAGCGGTACCTCTTCCCTGCCTTCTTTCGGCGCTTCTGCGATCGCTGCCACCACTGGGGTCACGGCGCGTCGCGCTTCAGGCTGCTTCGGTTTCGGGCGCAGAATCGCCTTGGGCGTTGGGTACGAGGGGCGGTCAGTCATCGGCCCGTTGAACTCGGCTGGGATCCAATTCTCCTCCGCGTCGCACGTCGCGCCGTAGGCCAGGTTCTGCCACTGCTGGTACCGGGTGGAACCTAGTCGGACAAACCCACGGCTCCGGGGCTGGCCATCGGCCGGCGTCCACCACCCAAGCGTTTCATGAGCGTCGAGGGTTATCGTTGCGTCTCCGATATTCGTGACGCGCAGGTATGTTTTCCTTCCGAACTTCCCTTTGACATAGGTAGTAACCCATGACTCTGCTCGTGTTACCCACAGGAATGGCGCGTTTCGGTCTGGCCTCAGCTGGACTTCATGTGTCCCTCCTGGCTCCAGTTGCACGGGTGTCTTCAACTTCACCGGGTGCATTCGCGCCCCGTACAGCGGTCTTCGTCCGATCATCTGGATGTGGACCTCGTCGGGAGGCACGCCGTGCCGTCCGCGGTGTCGATGCGCACCCCTGCGGGCACCATGAAGTTCATCCCCAAGATCGCGTGTTGGCCGGCCAAGTCGCCGACCCACAGGTGCATGTAGTACACCAAGTTCCCGGCCAAGGTAATCTTGACTCTGGTTCTCCCCACCGTGTAATATGTCTCATCACGAATTCCCACACACTCTTGCGTGATCTCCGTGTCGATCAGGCAGCCTACCTCACGAGAAAAGGTGGTGTCCAAGATGGACACCTCGGCACCTGTGTCGAGCAATAACACAGCACGGCGGTTGTTCAGCTTCCCATGAATCTTGGCCTGCTTGTACCACTTGCGCGGCGCGTATTGTTTCCAGTATCCGCGTCGCTCCCCCGGTTGCAAGTCGATCTCGTCCAGGGGTGGTTCACGTGCAAACTCGTCGTCCGTCGTACGTCGGATCGCCGAGATTCGCGGTGCGTTCTCTCGCGTGGTACGTTCCAGGTTGGATTCACATGTATTATCATTCAGGGAAGTCGGGATCTCACTAACCACCTCTCGCGACTTCTTGGCCACATATGCATAGACGGAAACAGGTCGCTCGTCTCGTACTGGTTTCCAAGCCAGCGAGCGTCCTAGTTTAACATCTTTTCGGCGACCAGCGGCAGCATTCCCGCGTGTTTGTGCGGGTTGAACCACTGGCGCAACTGGTTGAAGAACTCCTCCATCGGACATTCTCCAGCTTCGTGCACGTTTCCACAGGCCTTGCACACCCTCAAGCACCGCTCCGTCGGGTGTTGGCCACCGCACTTCTGGCACGTCAACAACTTCCAGCAGTCTCCTTCGGCGTGGCGACGTGAACCACAGTGGCGGCACCGCGGACGGTCGCGTCCCGAGTCGTCGGGGTCAAAGTTGCGACGCGCTGGCTCTCCAGGTGGGGCTTGGCCCGCGACGAACAACTTGGCGCGTTCCTCGTTTCCCTCGTCTTGGTCGTACTGGCGGTCGTCGCTGTCGCGACTTTCACGTTCCGAGTCGTACTCGTCCGCCGCGACGTGGATCGCATGTACGGCGCGTGCCGGCTGAGCCGGCGGGGTCGGCGCCTTTGACGGAACTTGCTTGAACCAAAGAGGGTCTTCTTCTGGTGGACCAGGCCACGCTGTCGGGCGCGCAGTTTCTTCTCCAGCGCCTCGGAGTCAGCGACTTCCATCAGAGTGAGACGCGAGGCGAGTTCGGCCTCCTGAATGTTCAGCGTCCGGATGAAGTGCTCGACGTGTTCACGCTTTTCCTCGGTCGTGCCCTCGGCGTACGGGATGTTCGCCCTGAGGCCTGCCACATTGAGCCGGTACAAGTAGTCCAGTGGAGTCTCGTCGGGGCGTTGCGCCGCATGGTAGTAGCGGCTGGCCATCGACACACCCTTGCCGCAGTACTGGATGCGAAACTGCTCCATCAACTCGGCCCATGACTTCTTCACCTTCTTGGGGAGTTGGAGGTACCATTGGCGTGCGGGGCCACTCATCAGATCGCTGAACAAGCCACACACTTCTTCACCGGTCATCCCGTCGCGTCGAGCGGCGGACTTCAGGCGGTTGAGCCACAGCCTAGCCTTCTCTTCGCCCGCATCGCGTCCCGAGAATTCCTTCAGTTCGGATGAAGCGGAGAGGCGAACTCTCGTGAGCCCGACGCCGGCCGTCGCCGTCGAGACCGCAGCTGCAGCCCTCGGCGTCCCGACGTCCAAGTCGAACAGGTCGTCAGGATCTTCGTCCACGCCGCGTCGAGGTCTGGACCGCGACGACGAATGCGAACTCACCGACTCCATCGCGACATCGGCTGTCTCGTGGGCGCGCGTCGTCGCTGTCGCTGGGTGCTCCGGCTTTGCCTGGACGACGGGTGCCTCGGCGCGCGGTGCGCGCATTATCGTCGTCTGCATCAGTCTAACCAGAGACTCCTCCAGAGCCTTCGGGATCGCTCCTCGGCGGGCTTCGCGACTTCGGCGCGCGGGGACGCCGGCGCAGCGGAGATCTGCATGACACGCGGCGGCCGCTCCATGGGCATGCGCTTGGGTGACTCCAAGCTGCTGTCAGAGTCCACACTCGACTGGTATCGAGGTGGAGGTGACGGCGTGGTCGTCGAAGTCTGCCCCAAGGCCGCTGCCGGACTCGTCGCGTCTCGATCCGCCGCAGAGATCGTCGCATCTTGCTTGGTGGACCCCGCCAGAATCGTCAAGGGCTCCTGCACGACGCGGATCGCGCGCAACCAGGACTTGAGGTCCCAGTCACAGAGCCTTTCCATTTCAAAAGCGCCCAGGACGAATCCCGAATCACGCAACATCTGGAAGAGCGTCGGCGCAGCGTGCGCGACGCTGGTGATCTTGTCGTAGTCCGGCGCCATGAAGGGGCCCGTGAAGTTGCTCATCAGCATGGGCTTGAGGAAGACCAGGATGGGGTCTTGCTCTAGCAGCCGGAAGAGCTCCGTGCGGGCCACGACGTATCGCACTTCCTCGACGGTATACTCGTCCCGTGTCCTTGCCTTGCGGCTTAGACAGCGACTCGTCCGCCGAGTCCGGCGCGCGCAGCTTCTTCTTCCTCTTCTTGGACGACTTGCGCTTGGCGGCTGGCTTGGCGGTGGGTGATTGTTGGTCTTCGGCCTTCGCAGGCTTCCGACCGGTAGGACCGCGACTTGCGTCGCGGCCCTTCGTGGCTCCCTCGTCGGGAGCCACATCGGGAACAACAAACTGTTCTTCGTAGCCCTCCTGATCGTC
This sequence comes from Phytophthora melonis, assembly GCA_024211575.1. Lineage (NCBI taxonomy): Eukaryota > Oomycota > Peronosporomycetes > Peronosporales > Peronosporaceae > Phytophthora > Phytophthora melonis. The sequence continues at coordinate 699,282 of JAMXKT010000047.1, forward strand.
GCTGGCTCCGTGGCCAGTCGTGAAGGTTCCCTCAGAGCTCCACGACGCGACAGGTCCTTCTCCGTGCTCTCTTGTCGTCGGCCACCTTCCAACCGACGGCGCACCTGCCTCCGATGCCTCTTGGATCGATGGCCCGTCATTCGAAGTAGTACTCCCGGGTCGCGGCACCATTGTGGAGTAGCGCCTTCGCAGAAATCTCGCGGAGTCGATCTCGCACAAACTCGGCGCGTCTGAATAGCGGTCGCGCCGAGCAACTTATCTTTCCCGGTTGTTGGAGTAGCGTATCTTCGAAATACAGACCCAAGTCTTCGCAGGCTTCAGAGTTGGGGGGTTCTTGGTTGACGCTTGTTCCTTGTCGTAGGGCGTCGAGCCTTGGGCGTGCGGCGTTATCGGGCCGGCGTTTCCTTGGCGTTCCCGTCGGGCGTGCGGCGTTATCAGGCCGGCGTTTCCTGGGGCTTGTGTGGCGTTATCGGGCCTACACGGGGGGTCTTGTGCACGGCGGTTATCGGGCCGGTGCGTTCCTTCGCCTAGCAGCGCGTTATCGGGCGCCCCTAACCGGTATCCGTTTACCGTGCCTTTATCCCCCCCCGGGTCTGGGGGGGGTTGCGTCCCCGACCCAACAAACGACGGGGGGCCGCGATATCGGGGCGGCTCTGCTTGCCGGCGCTTGGTGGTTCCCCTGGAACCGGAGGGAAGACGGGAGGTCTTTGTGGTTCAGAGAAATTTCGGGACTGAGTCCTTACCTATCCTATGCCCTTGCTACTGGCTATCTCCTACTTCGTGCTTGCTAAGCCTACCACCCTACGTCTATCCTTGCGTCTGTCGTGCTTGCACTACCGTTCTTCAACCTGATTTGCGTAACATAATCAAGATCTCACCTCGACGCGTTTTGCTCGACGCGTTTTGGCTCGGCGGGTTTTGATCGGCGCGTTTTGGGCTCGGCGGGTTTTGCTCGGCGGGGTTTAGGGGTCGACGCGTTTTGAAGAGACGGGGCTCTGGTCGACCCGTCGAGTGATTACACCTCGCACTGGATTCTGGCGCCGTGTCTCACAGCCCATCACCCTTGTCGACTTTCCCGTCCATCTCCACAGCGCGTCGCGCCCCATCAACCGCGTCGCGCTCCATCCGTCGCGTCGAGCTCCATCACCGCGGCGCTGTTCTCGCCGACCATCGCGCTTTCTCCGCGGGGTGCTATACCACACTAGCGATAGCCGGGCTGCCGTTCCCGACGACGAAGAAGGGGATGTAGGCATTCTTGGGAGCGCTGAACTACTATGACCGGTTCATCCCGAACCTGGCGGTGTACGGAACAGTCCTCTATCAACTGAAGGATGAAGATTTTGGACCCGGCGGTGACCTGACAGCGACTAAAGCTGCGTTCGCCGAGTTGAAGCAGAAGTTGGTCGACACGCCCATACTTCGTCATTTCAACTCGGCTGAAGACGTCCACGTCATGCTATTCGCCAAGAAGTGGGCACTGAGTAGCACGCTGATGCAGCTCCACGAAGGAAAGCTCCACCCGGTGCGGTTCTGTGGCCGAGTCCTCAAGGATAATGAACTCGGCTACCACCCCGCCGAGAAGGAAGTACTCGCTTTGCTGCAGCTCATCAAAGTATGCCATACGCTGCTAGCCGGGAAAACCATCTACGTCTATACCCGCTACTCGACGCTCGAATGGGTGTTCCAGTCGAAGTCGCTGTACGGCAGGGCAGTCAGTTTTGCGGTGCTGCTGTCGCCCTTCCACCTCAAGGTCAAACGGGTCCGCGAACGGGACATGGATTTGGCCGAGTTGCTCCAGGCGTCTATCACGCCGGCCGTGGGATTGGACGAGCTACTAACGCATGTCGCCCCACCGTCCAAAAACTCGGCTATGGTTCGCATGGACCCAGAATTGCTGTATGCGCACGTGCCTCGAGACTTCAAGGGGCATGTGCTTTCGTTCGACGGGTCAGCAAAGACCGCCAAACACGGCGGGTTTGGGAGTTGTTCATGGATCCTGTGGTGTCTACCAGACTGGAGCATTGAGATCGCTGCGAGCGCGCACCTCCCATCGACCACGGTGAATATAGCCGAGTACACCGGCGTGAATAACGGGGTGACCTCAGCTATTGAGCGTGGGGTGAAGGACTTAATCATCGTGGGCGATTCCCGGCTTGCGATCCAGCAATCCATGGGGGTGATCGCGTGTAAGAAGGAGGCATTGCAAGTCGAGCTGGCGCGCCACAGGAAATTAGTCAGCAAGCTGAATTCGGTTCGCTACTTGCATGTAGTGCGTCTCTACAACTCGGCAGCAGACTCCCTCGCGACCGAAGCGCTGGAAGCCAAGGCAGGAAAAGTCGTGCTTAACGCTGGACGGAAAGCCGAGTTGAAAACCCTGAAGAGGATCGCCGAGATCCTGTACGTGGACAAGGACTCGACGGAGGCCCAAGTGGAGGGCGCGGAAATTGCTGTAGTGACAAGGAGTCAAGTTCGCCGAGTCCGTTTTGAAGACGAAGCAACAGAGCAGCCAGCCCCGAACTCAGCGTCGAATGAAGAAGCTGAACGCGATGACTTCGAACGTGATAGCCGGCCTCCACCTGCTAGACAGCAGGTGACTGGAGAAGCCGAGTTTGGTGGCACAATACCACCTGTGAGCTCAGCTGAGGTGTCAGCTGAGCTTGGAGAAGCCCGACAACCCAACGCCATGGACATCGACCCAGTGGTGGTCCAGGCTGAGCGACGCTTGCGGATAGCCAAAGCGTAGGATGAAGAACAACGGTGGGCCGATCTGAAGACCTACCTCAGAGGAGAGTATGCGCAACTCACACATCGCTGGGAAGGTCGCCGAAGAGTTCGTACTCAGTGCAGACGGGAGTATATGCACTAAACGGGTCATTGTGTCCACTTTTTAATTCTCTCGTTATAAGAACACGACAAAGTGTTTCTCCTTCAATTGTTGATATGTGTGTATTTTTCACGTACTTTTCTTTATATCTATCCATCATTCACCTTCTTTATCATTTCGCCATCAAAGTTAAAATTTTACAACGCTCATATAAATATGTTCAAAATAAGCATTTACATGCCCGGAAGTCAATAAAAAAATATTACCTCAAAGCTCTTATTTTTCTTAAGTATCGGGTCATTGTGTCCACTTCTCATTTTAAGATTTTCTTGTCATTTGCGCCACACAATTATTTGCCAAGGTACCTACCTTCACAAAATATTCGCCAAGGTACCTACCTTCAGCAACCTACCACAAATATTGGAAAATTTTGTTTAAAGATAAAAATTTCTATCTTAAGAAATAAATCTTAAGTATATAAATCCCAAGAGCATACGATTAACCAACTAACGATGAACTCACCATTTAGCTTCAATTGTAAATACTCAACCATTGAGTCTTTCCTCGCTGATAAGAATTACTCTAAGTTTATCATGAGTCAGTCATGGATGAAAAATCCTAACCATATCAAAACATATAAGCTGATTATGAGTTATCAGAGAAGCCTAAAAGCTAGTAAAAAATACATTCATTCATGTATTCCTGAGGAGATGAAGCGTCCGAAATTCACATCTGGGAGATATGCTGGTGAGGAATGTAGATTGTTTAAAGGTGTGATTAATTTCTATAGACAACCCGATGAAATTGAAAAATATACAGCTTTCATTCAGAAGCTGTACAAAAACAACAAGCTAAAGGATATTAAATTAATTGAAACAATGAAAGCATTTGATAAATACAATCAATACATTGAGAATATGTATGCGTATTTTGATCGTTATGCTGAATTTGATACATCAATTGAGGATAGACAAAAGAGATTATTCAAAACATTGATCACTGAGCTACCTGAGAATGTAGCTAAGCATATGTTTAGTCCAAAGAAGCTGTTAAAGATGATTGATAACGAAGATGAATTCTGGTCTTATGTAGATCAATAAAAACGCCCCTCACCCTCTTTTGAGTTTGGTAAAAATTTTTTGATTTTTATTTTTTTATCACTGTCGAGACGATCCAATTCGACAATATTGACATCGATTTGATGCTGAGACGATCCAATTCGACAATATTGACTTCGATTTGATGCTGAGACGATCCAATTCGACAATATTGACATCGATTTGATGCTGAGACGATCCAATTCGACAATATTGACGTCAAATTGATGCTGAGACAATCCAAATCGACATCGAATTGTTGCTGAGACGGTCCAAATCAACATCGAATTGATGCTGAGACGATCCATATCGACATCGACACCGATGCTAAATCAGTAACGTTGATATACTTTTAAACTATCTTAAGAAATAAAAAAGCAAAGTATATTATCAACGAAGATGTGCAATTTCATAACTTCTAAAGGATCGAAGTGTTTGCTTTCACCAACCAAGGATACATGTCATATCCATAAGAAAAAAATGCTAATTAATTACAAAAGCGATGAGATTAGAAACTTAAACAAAACAATCCAAAAAAAGAATATCACCAATGAAAAAATTAAATCTGAAGCAGATGCTATAAGAAACGAAAATGATAAATTGAAGTCCGAACTTAAGCAACTAAAAAGTAAAATAAATATCTTGCAAAAGGATGTCGCTACTATGAAACCAGATTATGAAAGTTACTCATTAATCAAAAAGTATGAGTTGATGAAATTTAACCTAAAGAAACATATTTATGATGAACTGATACGTATGAGTTAAAACAATTTTGCAGAGATAAATCCAATGTACCTATACTCGTAGAAATATTTGGGAAGCAAACCGATTATTGGAAATTTTACAATGATCTGAGATTAACAAGAAACAAACTTTGTCATTTATATGAATTACGATCTTAAGACATATTTTTATTAATATAAATAAGTTGCCACGTTATGAAAATGATGAACAGAGACGTCAAGCAAGACGCGAAACAAATAGAAGATACTATGAGAAGACTCGCGAAGCTAGGTTGCTTAAACAAAGGCATTATGATATTGAGCACAGAGATTAGCTTAAAGAACAAGGTCAGATATCAAGCAAAGAAAGTACTCTCGACTCAAAATGTGAAAATTGAATAATTGGCCAACTTTTTTTTTGGCTAGATTTATATAATCTCTCAATCTAAGTTGAGAAATTTTCATCTTAAGGAAAGATTATCATATTATATAGTATCATTTCCATTTGAAAATGCCGATCACAGCAGCTCTTAAGAAAGCGCAAAAGCACCGTAGCAACCTGTACAGGTTTGCTAAAAGCAAAAATCTGATTATTCATTGGGATATGACGACCAAGAAAATGGAAAGTATTGTTAATGGCTATAAAAATAAGAAAGCCAAGACAATCTTCAATGTACTTGAAAAATCTAAGGCTAAAAACGACGAAACCGCACTTAAAGCTATTAACAAAACAACGGGCAAATATGATGTATCACTTAGCCGTTTTAACCGAATCCGTAAGAACATCGTTTCACCGGCTGACAAGAAGCTTCTTCTTCATTTTAAAGATTCTACCGGCAACATTGTGAAGACATATCACCTTCAGGATCGTATGATTAACATTGATAACCTTTTTATTGATGAAGAGAATCAGTATAGCTCAGGTGCTGACGTAGAATTGAATATTCTACCTTCAACAACAGTTGAAACGGAATGGCTATCAAACCCGCCTCGTTCTCGTTCTGAACGAAAGAACTTCTTTCGTTATCTAACAAAAGCAGACTACAACCTCGAATCTTTTCAAGTATATTCAAATGAGTTTAAAATCAAAGACAACCACTCTAAATCATTTGACCCTGAAACTGATCCAGATTTTAAAGCGATTAACTATCCTTGTTTTCTCTTTGCCCTTCATAAAGCCGGGGTTAGTTCTCAGATTGTTAAGCAGATCTCGCAAACGATGTTTAACTCAGGCGCGACAGTTGATTTCATCAGAAAGATAGCAAATGCTTTCAATCTCTACATCTCAGTTAAGCAATTTCGCATTAGAAAGGATTCAGGCAGATCAAACAATGATATTTCCTTCTATGGTGTAAAGACTGAAAATAGCATTAAGCTCGGCTCTGTCGGTGAACATCTATTTGCTATTTTGCCAACTAAAATTACCAAAGCTTCACTTGATCATCCTGAGATAGTTAGAGAACACGGGCGAACTGATTTCAGACTCAAAGGAGCTAGAGTAGTATTTAAAGATAAGAAGATCAAATTACTAGACAGCTATGAAGCAATTACTTATCTTTATCATCACCGTGAAACACACTTGGAAACAATCACTCAGCAGAGCATGCCTTTCCTTCTTAATAGCAAATATCAAGAAGTTCGTTCTTTGAACGCTGAAGACTTTCATGATAACAATTTCAAAGAAATGGGAAGAGTAAAGGTAAAGAGCTAAACCTTGGCCAAGCGCCCTTCAGAGCATTTAACAGCAAGACAAAAGAATTATATGATGTTCGTATTTTCAATATCGTCTATTTCGATTTTGAAACTCTAGTCATAAACAATGAACATGTTCCATACTGCGTATCGTATTGCATTGCCAATGTTATGATGCTGGAAGATGGTGTTACTACCCCTTCGTTCAGTGAGACCAAGAACATCTACGGATTAGGATGTGAGAAACAATTTCTAGAATCTCTACCTCAAAAAAGCTACAACCTACTTTGGGCGTACAATGCTGGATTCGATTCTCGTTTCATTTTAAAACACATGACGTTTAGCTCAAGGGATACAAATATGATCGATTGCGGCACAAAGATTAAACGGGCTCATGGATTCTATAGAGGACGTGAGGTTTTGATCAAAGATTCAATGTCATTCCTAGCTGGAGGGCTTGGCAATTTACCGAAGATGTTCAAGGAAGCATCAGAATCGATCTCACTCGAAAAAGAGTGCTTTCCTCACAATTTGATTAACAAAGAGAACTTCAAATCGCAATGGCCAATTGAATATCTCAACTCATACAAAGATAAGGATACTCTCATTGCTAATGCTACACAAATCGGAGCTATTAAAGATGACAAATTTGACTGTGAGATGTATGCTACCCATTACTGCAATCGCGATGTCGATGTGCTAAAATCATGCTTTGAAGCATTCAGAAAACTCGTATATAGCGAATTCAAACTTGATGTTTATCGTTTCCACAGTATTTCCTCTTTGTCTCTAGCGTATCAACATAACGAAGGATGCTTTGATGGTTGCTACGAAATGAATTCGGTGCTACTAGGTTTCCTACGTCAAGCCACCGTTGGCGGACGCGTTATGACACGCGACAATCAAAAGCATCACATCAAACATAAAATTGCTGATTTCGATGCTGTTAGCCTCTATCCGTCAGCAATGAGCGAATTAAACGGATACGTTAGAGGTAAGGCAAAGCTCTTCAAGGACTCAATCCCCTCTGACGCTGATTTCTATGTAGCTAGGGTTCGCTTTGATTCGATTGGTAAAAAACAACACTTTCCTCTTTTGAGCTACTTCGAAAATGGCTCTCGTAACTTCACTAACGATATTGTTGGTAGAGAAATGATTGTTGGAAAGCAAGCTCTTGAGGATATCCAACGTTTTCAGCAAGCCAAATACACTGTTATCGAAGGTGTTTACTGGAATGAGGGCTTCAACGATCAAATCATTAAAACAATTAGAAAGATGTTTAACGCTCGACTAAAATACAAAGCTGAAGGTAACCCCCTTCAAAATGTATTAAAACTGATGATGAACTCTTCATACGGCAAGCTTTTGATGAAGCCTATCGTTAAGAAGAAAGTATTCGTTAGCGGAGGCCAAGAGAAGATTGATGAATATACTCGCAAGAACATTCACAAGATGATTTCAAGAACCCCTATCAGTGATAAATTAGCTCTGTTTGAAGAGCACAAAGCGCTGACGCAGCACTTTAGCCCTGTCCACCTTGGCATTCAGGTCCTTGATTCAAGCAAGCACATCATGAACAGGGTCATGTGCTTAGCAGAAGACATCAACGCTAATATTTGGTACCAGGACACCGATTCAATGCACATCGACTACTATGCTGTTCCTAAACTTGCTGATGCATATAAAGATAAATACAACAAGGAACTTATTGGCAAGCAGATGGGACAATTTCATGTTGATTTTAATCTTGAAGGATCAGAAGGCAATATCTACGCTAAGGAAAGCATATTCCTAGGAAAGAAAAGCTATCTTGATGTTCTAGCTTGCGATGGTAATACCATTGAAGGTCTTCATATTCGTATGAAGGGAATTCCATCAAAACTAATTGAGGATGATGCGTATAATCATTACTTAAATTTGTTTAATGGCAAGTCGATGTCATTCGATCTCACTGATTTATGTTCGATCAATATCAATTCGAAGACTCAAACAGTTTCAAAGAGAACTAACTTTACAAGAAGTGTATCATTCAACTAAATATAAGGACGGTTAGAAATCTTAATTTCGCGGGGTTCGCCTCTCAATCTTCGATTTAGTAGACAATGGAAGCTTTACTAAATAAACTCTATTTTGATTCGAAGACAGGCTTTATTGGAGCTGACAAGCTCTATCGAAAGGCTAAAGCGATTAATAAGAAAATTACGAAAAAACAAGTGAATGAATGGTATAAGACGCAATCTAGTATCCAACGATTCTCAAATCGAAATCAAAAATTTCCTGAGTTCAAAATTGCTTCAAATAATCCTAACGAATGGCAAATGGATTTGGCGTTTTGGGCTAAGCAACCGATCTTGATTTCTGTAAATATCAACAGTCGCATTGGATATGCTAAATTGTTGAAAAACAAACAAGCTGATACTGTTAAAAAGGCTATCGAAGACTTCATCTCAAATAATAAAGTTACAGCATTAATGTCAGATAATGGAAGTGAATTCATTAACAGTAAAGTCGAAACGCTTCTTGATCAGAAACATATCTCACACGGAAATGCTTTTGTTGGTGATCACACAGTACTTGGCAAAATAGATCGATTTATCAGAACGATAAAGGCAATACTAACCAAGATGAAGGATTTTACAAAATTTAAGAAGCTTACTCAGAAAATTTTGAATGAAGCTATCTCAAATTACAACACGTCATATCATTCATCAATCAACGGAACGCCTAATGAAATGAAAGGAAAAGTTATGATAGATGAAGTTGCTTATAATAAACGCGTTGTAAAGCAAGTTCAAAAAGGCATTCCCGAAGGTTCAATTGTTCGATATCGATTAAAATCTAAAACGCCATTCGATAAAGAAGGAATCAAATTTTCAAAAACTACTTACGAGGTGATTGGTTTAGATGGGTTGAAAATAAGAATTCGATCGAAGAACAATCATATTCTCTACAAACCTGTAAACGATTTGAAAATCGTGATAGCGGAGATAGCTGACGCGCCGCTAGATAATCAAGAAATTTGGGAAGCTGAGAAGATATTGGATCATGAAAAGATGCGAAATGGGAAGTATAAATATTCAGTTAAATGGAAAGGATATGACGAACCAACTTGGGAGATTCAAGATAATTTGCGACTTGTTAATAAAAATAAACGATCTACACTTGAGGAAGCTTACTGGCGCAAGTAACGCTAAAAAAAAATCGAGTGAGCTATAGCTCAGTACGTGATATTTTTACAAATGGACGCGGTCGCTTGAAATCACGCTTAGACGAGGTCAAATTGATTTTGGGTCTGAATATTCCTTCTTGAACGGCCTTACGTTTGGGAATTATCTTAGAAATATCTTCTAGTAGCGTCGAGTTATCATATACAGATCCATCATCAAATGGGTCTTCGGTGAATTCAAGATTAACATCCATCTTAGAGCCAACACCGTTGGCGAGTCGACGAATGAAGTTCGTCTGGATACTAGAACGAGTATCTTTTGGAAACTTCGTTCTATATATATGATACCGGATTTTTTTTCAAAAATATTTTATTACTTATCTATATACATAGTAGAAGTCATGGTTTTAACAACATTGTGCAAAGCAATCACTAATAATGACACGCAATGTTCGCGCAAAGCTCAGAAAACATCATACTGCAAACAGCATGACAAAGATGCAAAAATTACCATGTACAAAAAGGAACTAGCAAGGCTGCATGAGCGCATCCGTCGATATATAGAAATATCTACGGATCTTCATAATAAGCTGCTTGATATCGAATATGTAGATTACTTAAAGTTGCAATTGATGCATATTGGAGGTCAATGTAGATCATTTCGAGATATCATTGACGATCCTAAACATAAAGATAAAATTGAGACGCTGTTTGATCTTCCAATTGACGAGGCACAATCTGCCTACGACAGAATGCTTAAGAGGCGGAATGAGTTAGTTCATAAGTACACGATTAACGGCTGGAACAACCAAAAACGATCATGTCCCGAAAGGGTAAAGCGACAGCAAAACACAATTTTTAATAAATACATACAGCCAAGATCCTTGCTAAATCTTTACGAATCGTAGTTTATTATTTTTTTTATCAAACGATTGCCACATTCATATAAAGCAATCATGTTCCCATCCTTTTCTAGTCTATCTCAGAGAGAGCGCAAACGACAAGAGCTATTACGCGAGGCTGAACGCGAGCTTGCGATTGAGCGCCATCTCAAGAACAAATATGCGGAGACAATGTGGGCTGCAGATAACGAAGCAAGTCTAATTGCAATTCCAAAGTCAACTAATGGAACAGACACACAAACGGATATTAGCATCCCGCCCAGATCTACAGCAACTGTAGACACAACCTCTACTGGCACAACGGCAACTTCTGGTGTTTTTTCAGCGCCGAGCGGGCTAACAGGCGATATTAGTATCCCAACTACTGTATCATCCACCGCTGCTTCTGATATGGTTAAGCTTGACACCGAGCATATCATGTATCGGCCGGATGCGAGACAATGGAAGAGGCGGTATCAAATCGCGAAGATAAACAAGCAAAATCATATCAGGCTGTTGTAGATTTGTTTGAGATGCAACCAGACGTCGCAGCATGGGATCTACACCCGATATTCGATCCTCTGCTTGTAAAGAACGGAGATGCGAAAGCTAAGCGTGATATGTATTTCCTAGGCCCAAAGGCCGAATTGTATCATAGATCATCAAGGAAAGCTGTTCGAAAGGATAGACAAGAAGATTTGGTTGACCAGATAGATTGGGAAGCAACAATTGAGTATATATTCGAACGCATTAACTTGGTTGATGGTTATGTAAAAGCTCGAGAGATGCGGGAGAAACTAAATACCCAGCGTAAGGTATTTGACGGACTCAAGACCAATGCAGATATGAAACGATTATTTGCGAGCTATCAAGCACTCAACTCGATCAAGGATGAGATTGTACGAGAAGACAAGCTTGACAGTGAACGGCTAGGTGAATCTCGCTTTGCATTGAACAATATGGTGGGTCAGATCGTTGATGAGAATCTGTCAAAGGATTCGCGAAGTGATGATATCAACCGAGATTCAAAGCAGATCTTTGTCCAGATCGTTAAAAACAATTGGGATATCGTCAAAGCTAAACTAGTGCACGATTTCAATGGCAGGCTAGGTTTCTACGCGCTGGGTCGAAGCGATGATCTGCAAGGACTACCAGAGCCTATCGATGGCTATTACATCGATCCGATTAATTTCAAGGTGCGACAGACTCGCAATCATCGCCTATCGAATAATATGGAGAAGGAGCGTCTCTCTTGGGCTAATACTCTTCAATTTCTATTCCAATCCGCTCAGAATCGCAATATCGTGCTCGATACATCAGGCACGTCTTTAAGAACGGCCAATACAAGGGTAGAGTCGCAGACGCCAGCCCGCAGTCTGAGCGCCAGCTCAACAAGCGCTCACTAGAGGATAGCACTGTATCCAATCTCATTATTGATCAGAAGAAACCGAACCTCAATGAATTGAGCCGAACAGTAGGAACTGATGTCAATATGGTGGAAGCAGCTGGTGATTATAAGAAGCTAGTATATGATCTCTACACTGATAATCCGTGGCTGCTGCAAGAGTATCTACCTCCGGCTGTATCGAAGCTTAGTAGCAACCGATCATATCATCCAGATAAGTACTATATTGATTTGAACGGAGCTATTCGCAAAATCAAAAACAAGAAACCTAATCTGAGTGTTGATCAGCTTGCGTCTCCTGAAGCACTGGTCCGCATGAATCTGAGCTGGCCGCTCACGTTCCAAGGAGTTATTGAGTATCTAATCCAGGCTATTAATTTCTATACCGACAATCCGGATCTGCTCGAACAGCATAATTTTAGAGAGAAGCTAGCGCAGATCAAATCCAGTCTTAGCAAGTTCAATATTCGAGTCCCTGACAATGATCGTCCGATCAACATGGAGGATCTAGAGATGATGCCACCTGTCACAGGACGCGGCCTTAGAGGCGCCGGATATGTAGCCAAGAATCTCAAGGATAAGGAAGGCAACCCGATCCAATATCACTCGAATCGAGGATACAATCTTGCCCAACTTGAAGGAACGGGTACTTACAGTTCGTTAGCCTACAAACGAATTGGAACCAAGTTCGTGCATCTCCCAAAACTCAATGACGGCTTACTTAAAGTTGTATACCCAAATCGCAGCACGGTTGGCCCTCAACGAAAGATCAGCAATGATCTATCTCAGCTGATTAAATCGCTTATATTCGATGGCAATATCAATCAGCAACTGTACGACTCGATGAATATGGATGATAAACGCGTTTTTCACGAGCTTCTTCGCATCACGCATACTCAACATGCTCTACGTGACCCGCTTAAAGATCCTCGGGATGTACTCAAGCAAGAGTACATGAAACTCAAGGGAGAAGTCATGCTCGGAAATGACAACCCCAGTCTGATTAGAGAACTTAAGCAAGTATTAGTTGATATGTACTCGGCAAAATTAATTTCTGATGAAGAGTTCAAACAAGTTTTGGTTGCTATTGTATAAAGCCAACATAGTTAGCGATTCGACAAGCAAGCTTACATAGATATGGTATTATTCATTCCAACTAAAATCATCGATACTCGCAACGCGTATCAACGCGAAGCTAAAAACAATCTAAAAGAGCTAAAATCGCTCATGGAGAAGCTGGTAGTGAAAGATATTCCTGCGTCTGATACTACGTTCAAAGCTTCTAAACCAGGTGGTAGCGTATGGACCTATAAGGAACCCAAAAAAAGCAGAACGTTTGCTCTTTAGCGCCAAAAGCCAGATGCTTATACCTATCATAGCAACCATGAATATACAAGTAAATAGAGCACATGCGGAGGAAGAAACAACATGCGCGTAGTCGCGTGGTTTTTTAGCGCCTAGGCGCAAGGGTCGCTGACCCTCAGCCTTGGCAGGTCTGAGTGACAGCTCTTTATCCCACCAGCCCCCGCTTAACATTTTAGCGTCAGCTCTTTATTTTAAATCATTTATTTTTTTGTTTAAGGCTTCTATTTGTTGCTGTTGTTCTTGAATAGCTTTACAAAGAATAGAAGTCAGACAAGCATAATCTACACCCCAACCGGTCTTTGGCGTTCCATCCGGATTGAGTTCATCAGCATCTTCACCTTCCGGTACATACACGGGCTCAGCAACGATATCAATCATCTCTTGAGCAATGAATCCAATTGCTCGTTTATTATCGCTAATCCAGCTGAACTGACGCGGCTGCATGCGCATGACCTCAGCGAGTCCGTATGGAAGATCGATAATGTTTTTCTTCAGTCTTCGATCTGAGCTATTTGTGTAGGCTCCTCCATAGCAAGGTGCGTAGCCATTATAGACCCAAGAACCGTCGCAGGTAGCAAATCTGATACCAGCTGATGCATTGACGTGATTGCCGATACAGGGATAGCTTGTCGTTGAGTTTTGCCATCTAAACATCGGGGAAATCGTTGATGATTTGACATGCATACCGTAATTACTCCAGATAGCACCTGACGCATGGATCGTTCCTTCAGGACTCCAATTAGCTAAATCCACAGCCATACGGCCCGAAGAGTTGATATAGCATTGAGTTGAATTACCAACCATTAACCTAAGAGGATCGGATGTAGTAGTGCCTAGAGCGACTCCGTTAGTTCCTCCAGCTACATCATTGTAGATTTGTACCTCGAACTCGATAGGTGTTGCTTGGTCATTAGCGATTCTCATCGCTCTTTGCCAACTTCCTGATAGTAGATTCGCGCTAGATGTGATATCAAGTTTTGCTGTAGATGAAGAACTACCAAATCGAATGTATCCAGCTTGCGTTATCCTCATCCGTTCTGCCATCGGGGATAGCATGTTAGCTCCTGATCGCGTGCTTATGGCAAAATCAGCCAGTCCGCTTTGAGTCGTTGGATTAGCCGTTCTAGTTGCGTACAGATTGACAGAAGGCGTATAGGTGGTCAAATCATCAGTGCCTTCGATAACATAGGATATGCCAGCTTGCGCCCCCGTAGTATTCGATTTGTTTCTGATCAAGAGATTGAAGTCGGAAGCTCTCGTAGTAGATGAGAATGTTGTTCCTGGTGTTATTGATAGAATATTTGTTTGAGGACTGATCGATACACCATTAATCGTCAGCGAAGAGCAGTTCAATGCACCTGCAATGTCTAGCTTATAACTGCTGCTGGTTGAACTGCCTCCGATGTTGATGTTCCCAGCCGTATCCATAATCAGACAATCATTACCTGCATACCTCCAGAAATAGCAACCTGGCGTCGATGAGTTAGCTGATCCCCTTACGCCCTGCTCCATCTGATAGAACGAAACAAAGTTCATAGAAGCTGCTGAGCTAGTATTATCATTCTGGATGACTAACGATTTGCTAAACGTCGATCCAGAGATAGTCAGGCTGCGCAATCCGGTAATGCCATAACTAGCATCAGCTACAAGCGCTTTGCTTGCTTCTACAGTACCTAGAGTAGTCAAAGACAGTCTAGGAATCAGAGAAAGATCATACGTGGTTGAGCCTTGAACGAAGCTACTTCCGCGGATCGCGCCATTAACATCGAGCTTGTAGGCGGTATTGATCGATGCTTGACCAATAGCCAGATTGCCGTTGATGTCCATCAAAAGCCTATCAGTATTAGCAAATCTCCAGAAGTATGCATTAGGTGTCGTTGCGTTTGCGCTACCGCGAACGCCTTGCTCCATCTGATAGAATGAAACGATATTCAACGAAGCTGTAGAGGTAGTAAAGTCGTTTTGAACTACCAAACCTTTACTGAATACGGAATTGATAATCAATGAACCTAGAGTACCAACCGAAGTGATATTCGGCTGAGCCGCGGTCTGTAGAGTGCCTGTGATATTAGTGGCAGTCAGCGATGCTAGCGTACCGATCGACGTAATATTAGGCTGAGCAGCGGTTTGTAGAGTACCTGTAATGCCTCCGGAAACGGTCAGATTTGTGAGAGTACCAAGCGAAGTGATATTAGGTTGCGCAGCTGTTTGTAGAGTACCTGTGAGGTTTGTAGCAGTCAGTGATGATAACCCCGAGATTTGACCAGATCCTCCTACGATGAGAGCCTTGTTATTGCTTGCTGTTCCCGGACTAGCAGTCAATAGCGATAGGCTACTTAGATCAACGTTAGAGCCATTGAGCTTCAATGAACTACAACTGATCGAATTGATTCCCGTAATATCGCGGTTGGCATCGAGTACTAGCGCACTCATCGGAGAGGCTGTTCCCATAGTGATCGAGCTGAGATAACTCAATCTATAGTCGGTTTTGCTGAGATAAAGAGCATCTGCCATTTCAAGGCTGAACAAATCCGTTCCCGATGCAAAAAAGTTCGGATTGAAGATATTACTCTCTTGAGATGGAGGACGAACAGTAAATCCCATTTTTTGTTATCAAGTTATATATCTGAATGGATATACTTTTAGCAAAACATGGCCAAGCGAATTGATAATTGGGGCGCGGCGTTACCAAAAGAGTACCGAACAGATTCTCTAGGCGATATCAAGCAGCTAGGAATTAAAAAACTGTTCCGAGGCATTATTCTTGCGCCTAGTAACGCCGGGAAGACCAATCTGTGCTTTCATATCATCAAGAGCAGCCCTAATGTCTACAGCCATCTACACATAATCGCACGCAATCCAGATCAAGAGCTCTACAACTATATGAAAGACAAGCTAGCGGGCCATATAACCGTCTATGATCCATCAACTCCTCCGAGTGTTGACGATATTCAGAAAGATCCGCGCGGAGGACTGCAGCTAGTTATTATCGATGACTACAGCTCAGACAAGAAGCTTCAAAAAGACATATTCAGTCATTACTTCATTCGCGGTCGCCATAAGCGGCTGTCGACTATGTTCCTGACCCATAGCTGGTTTGCAACCGATAAGCTCATTCGTTTGAATTCCGAGTATTTATGGATCCTTAAAGCTAATAGCATCCGCGATTTGAAAATGGTTATTAGCGACTTTCCAATTCCCGGCTTAACACTTGAGAAGCTGATTAGAGCATACAATGATGCCACTAAGGAGAAAGGTCAGTGTTTGACGGTCGATAACGTTAGATCAATTCTTCGATTTAATTTCAATGAAAATCCAATAACTTTTAATAGTTAATATATAACGATGTCGAATATCATCACTCTCAGCTCGCAGCACATCGTCCCCAATTCATATAACAATACCCTTAGATATGAATTTCCCGGCAGCAGCGTTAATTTCACTAATAGCGAGCTTGCTATTCATAGCATAAACATGTACAATAGCCAATTCAATATCGACTCATCCGCTTACGGAAACAACAGCTTCAAAATTTCAATGCCTACTGGAAACGTCTATAGTACAGTCTCGATCACGCTTCCGAGCGGATATTACTCGTACAGTGCAATCAACTCATCTATGCAATCAGCTATGATTAGCGCTGGAGCATATCTGATTAATAGTGATGGAGATAACGTCTTTTACGTCAACATATCGGAGAATCCGACCTACTACAGCTGCCAAGTAGATCTATCGCCTGTTCCAACTAGTCTTCCCGCTGGATGGACTCGCCCGCCGTCTGGTCTCTACTCAAGCGGTGGAAGCGGTTTGCCGCTTGGATTTAGCTATGTACCAAAGCTAGTGATTGATAACGAAGAATTTGGTAAAATCATCGGCTTCCCGGTATCAACTACTCCCAGTCAGAGTTTATACACGCTTCAAAGCTTACTCTCTCCGATCCCGCCTGTAATCAACCCCGTATCTAGCTACCAACTACGATGCTCGCTGGTATCGAATCCGTATTGCATTCCCGATGACGTTCTGACTACTTTCAATACCGCAGGCACTACTATTGGCCAATTGGTGAGTTATCAGCCAAACGAGTTCTGCTGGATCGATGTTCCCAACGGATCATATGCATCGATCACGCTGACGATCGTTGATCAAGACGGAAGGTTCGCGAAATTAAACGACACGAACATGCTGATCTCATTGATCATCCGACAAAAAAAGTAATTTGGGGGCACAGTCCCCCGGGGTTTCCAACCCCAAGCGACCGCTTGACAAAAAAATTAAGTTGGCTATATTTTTTTCTAATTTAATCTAAAGCTTCCAGCACGCTTAGTACTACCCCCGCTTTTTCTCATTGCACGAAGTCGCGCCATTTTGGCTTTCATCTCAGGTGATCCTTTTGCCGGATGGCTGCGACGAGAAGGTTTCGCTACTACTGCATCTTCAACACCAATTCCAGTGAATTTCTTGAGAGCACCGCGAGCAACGCCTACGAGAGCAGGGTCTTTACCATGACTGGCAACATATGCCGATCCCATCGTCGCGAGGCCATCCGCGGCTGCTGATAGAGCAGGCTTGATCACAGGCTTCCAGGCACTCTTAATACCGCTCCAAATGCGGCTCCATATACTACCAGCTTGCATGCTGCCACCATTTGCCTCCATTGGGTACTCGACCTCATGACGAGTAATATTTACACGAACACCTTTATTTGCTTTTTTGGCTTTTATGACCTTAGCATAGAATTCTGGATGTAAATGTAAAACCGCATCAGATCCAGCCAAATCGGCTTTGGTTAGCGATAGGGTACCACCCTTAACCGCCCTGAGTAGACGCTTTGCCGGGATAGAGCTCGAAACCTTAAGTTCTTTGTACATCGTTTATAGATAGATAGGGATTTAAAATTTCAGAAAATAATTACTCGATCACATCAATATCAAGATCCTGAAACCTATCCATTAGGTACATTTTTTTGTGCTGGCGACAGTAGAGCCATAGCATACAGTATATTCCGCAGTATTCGTCGCTTGATCCTTGAATTTGTTTATCAAAATATGGCAGCTTGCCTAAAACTTTCGGCGGCGGAGTACCCATGCTATCGTACCATGAACCATCATTGTAAGCTGTCCAATGGCCGACGCCAGGCCCTTGCCTAAGCAGAAGCAAGAAACTGCCTTTAGCGGGTAGCGCCTTCTTGATCTCTTGAATCTCGTATATCCCATTTATTTTAACACCAATATGTTTTGCTAGTTCCAGCAAATCTGAGTCAGATGTAATTCCTTTCACGAATTCCATTTAATTATTTTTTGAGATGGAGTATATCAAATCCTATATACTTTACAACCATGAGTGATACTACTCAATTAACGGACGCCTATTTACTCCAATCGGCTCTCAAGACCGAATCGCCTATCGATGTATCGAAGGCCAAGACCGTATCGGTCGTCTATGATATCAACCAGGACAACTACAACAGCGGCCTGATCAACTTTGATGCCACTTCTCAACTCACCGGCTCGCGTGGATTTGCATCGCTACGTATCGGCTACGAGGATACGCTGAGCCATGCTCCACTGCACAGAGTCAATCAGACCGTTGCTGATTTCTTGACTGAGGTCGCCATTGACCGCTCCAAGCTTGCTGAACTCATGCTTGAACGACTCATAGTCATACTCCTGACTCTTGTCGAAAACATTTTTGTTTCCGATGGTTACCTGGAAATTGCGGATGGAAGCACCAGGCATGCAGGTCCATGGAGCTGAGTCAAACGGACTCTGATATTGGGGCGTTCCAGCAGCCGATACGAAGTGTCCAGCGCTAGTCTCGGCGAACGGAACCAATGCTACGTATTTAACGTTCTTCTTGTAGCCGGAAATATTGAGATCGAACGCTGCGTTCAACTGGCCCGTAGGAGTCGTGGGACTGACTCCAGCTCCCTTTCGGAACATCTGCGCAAAACAGTCCAAATAGCGAACCGTCTTGATTGGCTTCTGGATAATAGCAGTAGGATTCTTGAGCGTGTAGAATGGAATGTGCATTCGGCTGTTAGTGTATGGGAAGTACTCGCCGACCGAAGTAGTCGGAGTAAAAGCATTTCCAACCGGGCCGAACGAGAACGAAAGCTGCGATCCAGCAGGAGTTAGAGTATCCCACATCGGCATAGCAACATTGACGGTATCACCTGCAGCCGTCTTAGTCGGACCTGTCGTGGGAGCAATCATAATTGGTACGGTTTGGCCAGAAGTCATAGTAACAGAGTCGAGCTTCATTGCTGTAGCAGTTCCCGAAATAGCGACCGTACCAGCATTGATACGAAGACGGATCTTTAGCTGCGGATTGCTGCAGAGATCGAGTTCTTTGAAAATCGGATGCAATGATACGAGAGGAATTTTTAGCATATGAAACCACTTTCCGGCAACCTTGTCATTTCCATACGACGTAACATTTGATTCCTTGAAACAGCCGCGAGCGTTTTGCTGTAGGACTTGCTTACAAGCCGTCGTACCAAACGAAGCCCAAGAAAAGGCCCCAGTAGCCTCAGTCGAGTCGATCGGAGGAGGAGTATTGGCAAGACGCTTGAAAAACCCAGCATTGTATGACCAGGGCTCCTGAGCTTGCGACAGTGTATTATCAAGAGGAGCAAATCCAGCAATTTGATTGTTGCTGTATCCATCTCCACAAGGAGATGCGGCTTGAGTAAAATTAATTCCAGTCCAGGTATCCGGGTATAGATGGAGGTCTGCTCCGTGCTTAGCAACTTCATCCTGAGAAAGTTCAGTCATCGCGCGTAGGTTGTTCCAGAAGCCCTTGTACTCAGTCTCAGTAATTACCTTCTTCCCGTTCAATTCTACGCTCAACGAGTCAATAACGTTCGCTACATTGCACTTGAGCGCGCATGCAAATCGATTAATGGTTGATGTATTAATATCAGCAGTACCGGTCGACTTGGCAGTCTCGCATTAGTCAGAAGGACGTACCTCAGGCTATTCAGGTATCCGGCATTAACGGCTCGGCGACTGGCATGGATCTACTCGTACTTGTTGTTTATGAGCGCGAGCTTGAGCTAGATCGTCTCACAGGGGAAATCAATAGAAGTGACTAGGTAAAAAAAGAGCACCAGAGCATACTTAGACGTTCTGTAGAGCTCTCTGATGAAGTATCTAACATCTAAATTAATTAATAAAAAATATTGTTCTTTATACCTATCTGTATATATGAGCACCATGTCGAACGAACTAAGATTTGGAAAATTTAAAGGCAAGACGATTGAAGAAGTATATGGTTCTGATCCTAGTTACTGTCGGTGGTTAAAGAATCAACCTAATTTACTAAACGATACTATGCGTCAATTTCTTGATTCCAAGCTAACAGATGATCCTGATGATGACTATGTACTTAATTTTGGCAAATACAAAAGCCGAAAGCTTAAAGTTGTTCATGAACTAGATCCAAGCTATACTGACTGGCTTCGTAAAAATAAATTTGTTATTGAGAAGTGCCCTCGTCTAGTAAAAGAATTAAGTGAACTTCACTAATCATCAATATTTTTTTTCATTGAGACAAAAAAAAAGTTGATTGTTTAGCAGCATTCGAAGAAATGCTCGATATCATTAAACTGATCCATTTGATTTTTGATTCGGCAAGGATGCATCGCGGCAGCGATTAGAGGTTCTTTAACATTTTGAATAAAGTATTTTCGATTTTCGAACTCACTAATTTTATCTTTTACATCGCTGAAAATGCTATTGACCGGGTGGAGTAAATAAGACTTATAAAATAAATCCATAAATGCTTCGAAATCTTCATCAACTTCATTAGCTGGTTCATATTCATCACCTAAATACTGATCGTGATCGAACAGGTTAGTTCTCGTATAGAAGTACCATTCTTTATAGATTCTTTCTTGAGTCGTTTCTTCTTTGACTTCCACTTCCTCAAAGAAATCATCATCATAGTCGTTTTCATCTTCAAAGAAGTCAATGATGGCTTCTTCCTCAGTAGGTAGCATTAGATCCGCATTAGGTTGGTAAGGAGGTAGATCAGCCATCGTTACTTGAGCGATAGTGTTGTTGTTGTTCATTGTTGTTGATGTTTGCACTGTATGCTCTTGGGATTTATATACTTAAGATTTATTTCTTAAGATAGAATTTTTTTATCTTCTAACAAATTTCCAATATTTGTGGTAGGTTGCTGAAGGTAGGTACCTTGGCGAATATTTTGTGAAGGTAGGTACCTTGGCAAATAATTGTGTGGCGCAAATGACAAGGAAATCTTAAAATTAGAAGTGGACACAATGACCCGATACTTAAGAAAAATAAGAGCTTTGAGGTAATATTTTTTATTGACTTCCGGGTATGTAAATGCTTATTTTGAACATATTTTTATGAGCGTTGTAAAATTTTAACTTTGATGGCGAAATGATAAAGAAGGTGAATGATGGATAGATATAAAGAAAAGTACGTGAACAATACACACATATCAACAATTGAAGGAGAAACACTTTGTCGTGTTCTTATAAGGAGAGAAATAAAACGTGGACACAATGACCCGTTTAGTGCATTTACTGACGGGTTACTGTACCGACAAGACAAGGCCAGGCGACCCAGCGAGCTCGGCGAACCAGGTTTGTCTCTCCGGCTGGTGATGATAGACGAGATCCTGCAGAACTGCCACAATTCCATCGAAGGCGGCCACCAGGGGATCGTGCGGACCTACCACAAGGTCAGGGTTGATTACTATTGGATTGGATTGTATGCGGATGTAGTCAAACATGTCCAAGCATGCGAAGACTGCAGCACCAGCAAGAGCAAACCGCACCTGAAGGGTTACTCATCCGGCAACGTGATTTCTGAGCGACCGTTCCACGTGGTGTCGATGGATTTCGTCATACCACTGCCGAAGACTCGGCGAGGCAATACTGCGCTCCTGCTGTTCCAAGACCACTTCACCGGGTTCGTGATTGCTATGGCGATGAGCGAGACTGGGGCACTCGAGGTGGCGAAGGCCTTCGAGGAGAATGTGTTCCGGATGTTTGGAGCCCCATCATTGGTGCGCCACGACAGAGATCCCCGGTTCATGAGTGAAGTGTTCCAGAAGTTCTCCGAGATGATGCAGTCCAAGTCGAGAGCTACGCTAAGTTACCAGCCACAAGCCAACGGTCACCAAGAACGCTCGGTGAAGACGATGATCTAAACTGTGCGCCTGTATGTGGAGGACCCTCTCCAAGCCGACTGGGATGATGTAGCCGAGAAGCTCGTCCATGCCGTCAACAACTCGAGAGACTCAACTCGGCGGGAGACACCGTTCTACTTGGTACACGGGTGGGACGTTCGGTCTAACCTCAAAGCGATGGACCGAGTCGATCAGGCTCGGCAAGGGCGACTCAGCTGACTCGACTGAGGTAGCCGAATAGCGCCGAGAAGCGAATCGACAGAGAGAGGTGCCTTTGAAACTGGCAGCCGAGTTCCAGTTGAACGAAAAGCAACGGAGAGCTAAAGAGCACAACGATAGACTCAGTCGAGTCGAACAGAGAGCCGTCCCGACCGAAGAAGGAGAGGTGGACACCACAGCAAACTCACCCGAGGGAGCAGCCGAGAAGGTGACGAAACAGCCGAGTCTCGGAAGTCGTTGTTCAAAGAAGGCGACCAAGTGTAGCTGTTCATGGAGCGAGTTAAACCTGGATTGACTAAGAAGCTGGCACACCGATGGCACGGGCCGTTCCGAGTGAAGAAGAAGGTAGAGGAATTCGCCTACGAACTGGAGCTCCCTGACAAGAGTGGATATCGCTTCTACCCGGTGGTGCACGTATCGAGACTGAAGGCGGTCACTGGACTCGGCGAGCGGCCGACAGCTCGGCTGGTAGCCGATTTAGCCGAGTCGGATCGCCTCGACTTTGACGAAGAACTCCTTCCCAAAGATAGCTGGGAGTCTGACGAAGCAATGAACGAATACGAGGTGGAAGCTATCCTGGACGACGAGCTGCCATTATCCACGAGCACAGCTAGAACTCAGCGGAGGTCAAGGTCAAGTGGGTCGGCTACGACGAGCCAACCTGGGAGCCGTTATCAAATTTGTCGTGCGGTGGGCTGTTGTTCGACTACTTACGGCAAAAGAAACGTGAAAACCGTCTGCAAATGGTGCAACTTGCAGATGAGGATTAAAGCTATTGCACCAAGATGATAAACCCGCCAACTCAGTGAAGACAGCAGGCTGAGTTGAGACGAAGAAAGCTACTCATACATTACATGAATTACGCCAAGGGAAGATGGAAAGGAAGAAGAACTCGGCAGCCGAGCCGAAAGCTACGAAGACGCAGAACCTTGGAAACGCACAGTGGAGGAGACGACCGTGGCTGCAGCTGCGGCGAGGAGATTAATCGAGCCCCCGGCACTTGTAGCCGGCCCGGCCGAGTTACCCACCGCACCAGCAGTCTGCACAGCCAGGTTCGCCGAGCTTGGAGTCTGAACAGCCGAGCTACCATCTTCAGGCACGCCCGACCCAGTACTCGACTCAGCGGGAGACTCAGGCGAAGCCGGGCCGAAGAGGGACGCCGTCGGAGAAAGGCCACATAGATTGGGGGACCCGACCAGCGGAGACATCGGATCAACGTCACCAGCGGCCCAGCCGAGTTCACCAGCTTCGCGGCCATGAAAAACGTGAATCCCAACTCGGTTGGCTGGGACAGGAGCACTCGACGAGATCTGAGGAGGCGCTGGCTCGTCAAGATCAACGTCTTCATCGATGGTGTCTTCAACGAGCCGAGGATCGACACCAGCCGGAGCGAAAACCATGAATTCCAGATTGCGCGTCCTGAAGCAGGTGTTGTAAGGGTGAGCCGTAGGATCCGTCCACCACCAAGCTCTCCAAGGCTCAGAGTCGTCCACAGACTCGGCTTCCGTACACCAATCCCTGCCTGCTGGAATCCAAGCAAGGTTTACCAACGGGTACAACGGGACCAAGAGCTCGAAGAAGAGCTCCGCATCGACCTCCGGAGCAGCGAGACCACCGAGAAGCTTCATCGCCGCATTGAACAGGTCATCCGGCAGAATACTCATCAGGTTCCGTACGGCATCACCGCGACGCTTGCGAGCCAGCTTGTTCAAGACCCATGTGTCGTACATCTCGGCTATCATGCGATACGGAAGCCCCGTGTGGAACGCGGGGTGGAGCCCCATCATCACGCTCGACTCGACCAACCAGGGACACCGCTCGAACAACGCCGCGAAGAACTTCGTAGGACCCTCCTTGTCATAAGCCGAGCTTGGGGCCTCACCACGAATCTTGACGAACACCTCCGCAAGACGCTCCATCAAGGTCAACGACTTCACCGAGTTCTCCAACCGATGCTTGGCGTCTTCGAGGACCTGGGGCGAAAAGAAGATGGGGGTCTTGGGAAGGAGACGGAGGAGCCGCTGGGCCGGGTGGTCAGGATGGTAAACGTCCGCGAACGCTTTAATCCCTGCCAAGGAACAGAGCGTAACAGGCACACTGCCCTTGCCCGACGCGTCATCCACAGTGATCTTGGCAGTCTGATGACTGAGTATCGCCTCCCAGCACCGCCGAGATCCATAATGCACGAAGCGAAGGTCACGCAGCCGAGCAGCTGGGGAGTGATCCGAGCGTCTCGACCAACTGCCTGACGTGCCCTAGTACGCAGCTGAGCGAGGGAAAATCGCAAAGCTACAGGCAACTCAGGGAGATCGTGGGCACCGGCATCGTGAGCCGTCACGATAGGTCCTGAAGATGCCGAGGGCGGGTCCAGCGGACGGAACAGCCGGGCTCGAGGTAACCCTGGAACTCGCAGCCGAGTTGCTGGATACAGCAGAAGCCTCAGCCAAGCCGCTAGCCGAGTCTCCAGTCGAACCTCGCTGACGCTTGGACGGACGGAAGTCACCCTCCGAGTCCAGAGACGCGGATCTCTTCGGATTACGCGACCCGGCCAACTTGGACTTGTGCTTGTGCTTGTGCTTGTGCTTGTGCTTGTGCTTGTGCTTGTGCTGGCGCTTGTGCTGGTGCTGGTTCTTGTGCTTGTGTTTCCGCACCCGCCTGCGTTTGCCTTTGCCACTCTGCTTCTTGGGACTCGGCTGAGAGTCGGAATCACCCGACTCGCTGGAGGGGACGAGAGGAGATCGACGAGCGGCCATGTAACTCCGAACCTTCCCGCGCGGAGGCGGAAGAGAAGAAGATGGGGTCCCGTCAGGGTCATCCGAGTCAACTGAGCTGAGTTCGTCAGCCGACTCAAGACTCTCCGCAGTAGACTCCGAACCACCAGACACTGACAGCGGGTGCCCTGATGTTCCTGGAGCATCCATGCCGAGAGCCGAGTCAAACGAACCTGCAAATGGACTACGCCGAGTCGAACGACGACTTCATCCGGAGTCTCCAGTAAGTTCAAGCAGTGAGCATTTAGCACACGCGCGGTTGCTGCGGTCTGGCCCAATGGGCGACCAGAAGGAGAAGTCATCCCCACCGAGCTCGCAGGAACAATCGGCCGAGTGACGCCAGAGATAATGTACTTGGCAAGGATGTAACCGCGGTCGAAGCCATCCCCGACAAACCTTGACGACCTGGACTTTGGCTGGGAAACCTAGGTCGAGAGCAGGCGAGAAGCCGCTGCGTAGGAGAACTCACAGCGACGCGAGACACCGAAGCAACCAAGCCACCTGAAGAACGGGATACGGTTGCAGTCGAGCCTCCGGCAGCCGAGTTCGATGTACTCACAACCGCGGATGCGGCTCTCTCGCTTCCGGTGTCGGCTCCCTGCCGACTTGTGTTCGATGGGTGCCTCCTACTAGCACCGTTACTGGCACGGTCGTCGCGAAGAGTGATGTCGCTACGCCTAGCTCGGTCGTGGTTTCTGCTCCAGCTTCTGGCGTGGGTCATTCTGCTGCTTCGCCAGCAAGCGTAGAACCTACGGCGGCGACTTCGGGTTCAGCCACCGTTGCGTCGGCAGCCCTTCCGTTCTCAAGATCGCCACTCAGTCCCGTTCCAGTTGTTGCCCCGCTTAGCTCGGTTCTGGGCTCGCGGAACGCTCTCCGTTCGGGGTTCGGCATGACCATAGATGCCGCTGGCGAACTCGGCGGCCGGGAGTCAGCACCACTCGGTCCAACGCCAGCTGATGACGGCAGAACACCCGACGCCCGACGAAAGGGAAGAGTCCCGCTTGACGAGGTGGAGACGTCCAACGCAGCTGAGTTGGGAGTCGACACCGGCGTCCGATCCGGAGAAGAAGGATACGGGACCAGGCTGATGGGCGGCCCACTCGTCACCGGATTAGCCGACCCCACAGGAAGCTCAGAAGACTCGAAGACCTCGCCCAAGTCGAAAGAGAATTCGCCCTCCTGAGAGTGAGCGTCGTCGCCGGTTGTCACGTCTTCAGTGGTGAGACCAGGCAAGTTCAAACCGGGTCGGAGTGATAAATCACAAGCTGCCGAAACCTCTTGGGCAGCTTCGCGGAGTCGGGCTGATGCATCTGCGTGACCAGCTTCACCCGGCAGCGGGCATGCATATGGCTGCGCGAGTGGTACCTGGGGCTTGTGCCGAGAGCCAGCAGCAGTCGCCGACTTCGGGTTCGCATAGCGACGAAGCTTCTCGGCCGGCGTCAACGTGTCCAGCCGAGCTCGGTGAAGTTGATCAACTGACTTGCGAGACGCCGGAGTCGGCATCGCAGCAGCCGAGACTTGAGCCAGATCCGCAGACCCCGGAGGATCGGACGCGTCCAATCGAGTCGACTGGCCGAGGAAGGAACCAGCCGAGCTCACAGCCACCGGCGGAACAGAGGCCGCGCCGTCCGTCCGAGGATGGATAACCAACTCCACACGCCGAGTCTCTCCAGCTGGGATGTCCATCACCTCGGGGAACTGTTGAGCCAACACTCGACACAGACGAGCATTGAGCTGGAGGTCATCCGGGTTCAATCCAGGCACGTCCAACCCAGCTGCAGCCGCAGCGGCCATGTGAGGGTCGTGCATGGGTAACACGCCGTTCCGAGCGATGACCCGCTTCTGCCGGAGAATGACCTCACGCTGGTGATCGATGACGGCCTTGGCGTTAGGGAGAGGCTGTGGATCCCCAGCAGTGATCAGCCGAGCTGACTCCTGGAGCTGCTCAAAGTGCTTGGTCGAAATAGCTTGGAGCGTAGCGTACTCAGCATCCCGAGCAGAGAGCAGCCGAGTCAGGCGCTCGATCTCGGAATCACGCTCCCGGATCTTCTTGCGGAATTCTTCAGTGTGAGCGAGAGCCGACTTAACCTTGGCATCTTGCGACTCACGAGCCGACCTCAAGGATGCCTCCGACTCGGCCAGCGCCTTCCGGAAGCTGGTCAGAAGTGGAGACGACTTCTTGGACTCAGCTTTCCACAAGTCGCGCTCCTTCTCGACAGCTCTCAAGCGTTCCTCAAGGTCAGCCTTCGCCGCTGCTTGGGAATCCAGCCACCGAGTCAAGTCGGCATTGATGGTCTGGGCCGCCTCCAGTTCGACCCGCAGCGCAGCAGCGTCGCCAGCATGACTCTGCGACGGGTACTGACCGTGAAGGAGATCCACGAGCTCGTCAAAGGACTTCGCTTCGAGGCCAGCTCGGCGGACCCTTGGGTCGGCAGCTGGAGCCGGACGGGTGATCACGAACGACAACAGCCGAGCCAAGTCCGCGTTCTCAGTGCGTCGTTGCCCAGACAGCGCGTGGATCAGCGCAGCGAGAGAGTCAAGACTCACCGGCTCAGCCGAGTCCGACCAACTAGGGTCGGCGGTACCCGAAGTGGTGTCACCACGCGGACTCGGTGAGCGGCGAGGAGAAGTGCGAGATGCCAACCCGGACTCCCGGTCGAACCCACGGGAAGTTGTAAGTCGATGACAGGGTGCTCCTGCACATCGCTGACCCCGTGAGCCCGGGACGCCGAGTCGGCGAACTCAGCGGACTCCTCCTCATCTCGCGGTGGAGTATGTGACGGCTGTGAAGACGAAGCTGTGGGAGCCTGAGATGATCAGCAGAAGAAGGGTTAGCTACAGAATGGATAGCGTGAGGCTGCAGGGGACGAAGGACGTACCGGAGGCGTGGAAGAAGCGCCGGGCGACGGCATGGCGTAGAGACTTGTTCGCTGCCGTTAGAGTTTTGGCCGAGATTGGACTTGACTCGAGGAGTGCTGGTCAGGTCCCTCACCGACTCGGCTCGGAACATGACCGGGGCAGTTGTGGTGTAGGAAACACCAGATTTCGCGGAACCAACTCGGCTGGAAGGGTACACTGTACCAGTAGCCGAGCTCAGCCGAGTCCACCAGCTTATCCAGACAGGTTATCCGGCTCAGCCGAGTTCAAGGATTATCCGGACACTTTATCCGGACCAGCCGAGCCCAAGCGTCGCCGAGCTCAGCGAAGGGTCGGCCGAGATCCAAAACCGCCCACTTTCACTTGGTATTTGTATAGGAGCTTAGGAGTAGTGGAGGTGCCCCTTCAGGGCGCCCGACAGAGATAACAAACAACAGAGCAGAATTTTCTAGGCCCACAACACGTGTACACGTTCCGGTAAGTCCCTGCACGGGGCCGGATTATGTCTGCCGCCGGTACCCGAGAGGCATAGCTTGTAGGGTACTCGGCTGGTAGCGCCAAGAGATAAGGTCGGCCCGGGTTGGGCGTGTGTCTCGCCAAGCGCGAAGGAAAAGTCTCGCCACCACTGCGAGCCGGTGTTTCCGTACGTCCCGGGCACTGATTGCTGAGTCGAGAAGCCTTTGATCTCGGCGACCTGTAAAAGCGCTCCGTGCGCCGTCGTCTATCCGTTGGTGGAGGGCACAGGGGTGAGTGAACGGAGACCGTCGAACTCGGCGGTTCTCCGGAGGAGGAATCTTGGTTGGCAGGTCTCGGCGAAAGGCGCGACACCTACTGTCCCGGTTGGGCCGAACCGCTCGGGGGCATCCCGGCGCAGGCCAACAAGGCCGACTAGCTCGGCTATTGTTGTGTTTGTAGCCAAGTTACCACAACTGACGATTTTGTGCGTACATCTATACCACACAAGTGGACGAGCACTTACGTGCGCACGTGCGAGACGTGTCAGCGAGTGAGGTCGTGCATGCCTCGACCGGCTACACGCCGTTCTACGTGAACAGCTTGTCTCATTCGGTGTACCTCCGTTCACCGGCAGCCGACTTCCTGTGGTCGGCCACTCGTCAGGCGCCAGGACCTCGGCTGGAGTGACTTCGCCGATCAAGCCGGCGAGCGATCAGGCGCGGAGCACCCGACTTTCCGACGACTACCGTTAGTTCGTTGCCGTCCTCATCCTCCAGAATCGGCGCTGGGCCCTTCATCTGCACTTCATCTTCTGTAGTGGGCCTACCTTGGCTCACTACAACAGCTTACACGTGTGCGCACGTGTATGAGGAAGCGTAGGTTTCTTTTACTTGAGTTAAGTATACTCGAGGTCCACGAGTATATTTTAAACAAGATAAAGACTCTAAGTAGCTGATTTTGGTAAAGATGAGAACTGTTATTTTTGTTTTATGTTTCTGACTTCCTCTAAATGTAATATTCTAAGTTGGGAATCTGCCAACGGCTGGTTGGCAGAATTCCTTTGCTATGCATGTCGCTCATTGGTTAAAAGATGCTGCTTTTAACCAATAGGAATCCTAAATGTCTATGGACCACCCGTCGTGGTGATCGTAAATGAATGTGGCCCTTGATGTAACGTACACCAAGGCCGAGGAAGTGTTTGAACCTTTAACAGACATCGCGTCTGTTAGAGTTGCAAGTGGCTGTAGCCACTTGTGCGTGTAACCCCGTTACACCATCCCCCCGTCAAGGTTAGACGTACCGGTATCGGCACGTCAACCACCATTGACTGTTTGGTCAATGCATGACGTTTAGAAGATAGCGTGCTCGTGATAGAACGAGCACGTCGAAGTTGAAGACCTTTGGCGCAGCAGCGGAGGACCTCTCTGCTGCTGAGTATCATGCGCGGCAACGTGCGAAGCGCTTCGCTGCCGCGGGGGCAGGCGCCGCGGCCTGCCCTCGAAGTATCTTCTGGCGCTGTTGTTAATAACAGTGTTCGCATTACTGTCCAGTGTGTAGTGCATGGTGGGATTCGTAAGCCTTCACCATGTCCGGAACGTCTTGGAGCAAGACGTTCCGCGGCTCCCATGTATCTTGGTTGGGAGGAAATCCTCTCCAACGAATACGAAAACGAACTGGTTCTAAGTTCGTTCTCGGGATACTGTGGTCAACAATCCGCTCAACTATCCATCGAGTTGAGCCGGGTGCGTCACGAATTGGTGGCGGCGGTGGTGGGAACACGCCCCGTGTGTGGTCAACTTGGTGTTGACCCTGATCTCGCTTCTCCCCACGACCGGAACTCGGTCGTGGAGTAGCTACAGAGCGCTGCGCTCGGTGCTTTTGAGTATCCGTACTTTGCGACGGTCTCCTAGACCGCCTCGATCGTCCCGGCCGGGCTGGATCTCCAGCTCGACCTGCTGCTCCAGCGCGACTTCGCGCTGGAGAAGATGATGGCTTCCGCCGAGTCTTCTGCTTCGGTTCAGCCGAGCTAGGTAGCTCGTGCTGCAGGTATGGCTTCAACCGTCCGACGTAGAACGTCGGATGGAGGCGCATGCTAGACGGGATGTCTACCGTGTAAGCGTTGCCATGTTGTTCCAACACTGTGAACGGCCCGATGAAGCGCGGAGCGAGCTTACTCGCTCCGAAGTCGGAAACCGCATGTTTAGGCAGGTTTTGAGTAGCTAATAAAACCAATGAACCCTTCTTGAATTCATTTGTGTTGCCCCTGCCAACATTGTCTGCGTTCAGCTTCTGTCGATCGACAGAAGCTGCAATAGCGTCCTGGACAAACCGAATGACGGCTTGTCTGCGCTGCACGAAGTTCATTGCGTCCGAGCTGAACTCGTTCAGCTCGCTTCCGGCCTCTGCGTTCGTAGATGTGGTGTCTGTGCCTCGCACAGACACGTTCTTCTTCTGCTTGTGTGCGTCTGTGCCCTGCACATACGCGGCCTTCATCTTCTTGTTTGCATCTGTGCTCTGCACAGACGCGGTCTTCGTCTTCTTTCGCGTTGTTGCGGCTGACACCGTGCAGGTGTCAGCGGCATTCTGCGGCTGCTGTGTTGCAGTCGTAGATCCTCCCCCACTTAAGGATGGAGACAGCATCCCGAGTAAGCTCGGGAGGCGTGGGTGCCTCAAGGCATTCACGTAGAACGGTGTATGCCCGGTCGAGGCATGCACCGAGTTGTTGATGGCGAACTCCGCCATCGGCAGACACTCGCTCCAGTGTTGGAACGAGTGGGCGTAGCTCTTGAGCACATCCACGAGCACGCGATTCACGCTCTCGGTCTGTCCGTCCGTCTGCGGATGATCCGCAGTCGACATCGAGAGCTGACTGCCAAGAAGTGTGAACACTTTTTGCCACAGGTGCGCGGTGAAGCGCGGGTCTCGATCGGACACGATGTCCATCGGCATGCCATGGTGTTTAAACACCATGTCAACGAACAGACGTGCCGTCTGTTTCGCAGTCACTTCGGCGGGTACTGCAGCAAGATGTACCATCTTGCTGAAGCGGTCAACAAAGACCACAACGCCCGTGTTCCCCTGGCTATCCGGGGGAAGACCAAACACAAAGTCCAAAGACATGGACTGCCAACACTCCGACGGAGTCGGTAGTGACTGCAAAGGAGCCTGCGCGAACGGCGCAGGCTTCACACGTTGACACACCTCGCAAGCACGGACGTACTTGCGCACCCACTTGTACTGGTGGGCACAGTAGAAGTCCCTCGTGAGAAGAAGAAAATATACGTCTTCTCACGGCCCGGATGCCCCGCAGTCGGTGCATCATGATACTCGTACATGATCCTGAGTCGCAGGTCATGATCATTGGGAACGACAACGCGGTCCGCGTTGTCGTTGACTGCGCTGTAGAGTAGCAACCCCTCGTGCACCCGGTAACGGTGTGCACGAGCACGAAGATGTCTTGGCAACTTCTGACGAGCTTCGTCAGAAGGCACTGAGCCATAGGCCAGCAAGAGCTTCGCGTCCGCGGCCTTCACGTCGTCGAGGAGCGACGACGTGGGAGTGCTCGATCGCATGGCGTCAATGGCATTGACGTCGACTTCATTCGTAGCGTAGTCAGGTCGACGCGATAACGCGTCGGCCACCACATTGAGTCTTCCGGGTGTGTACTCAACCCGGAAGTTGTATTCTGCAAAGAACAAAAGCCATCTCGCCATACGTTGCGAGATGTGCGGCGACTTGACAGCCGTCCGCAGCGACGCGTGGTCTGTATAGACCACGAACGGTTTACTTCCGAGTAGATACACTCGGAACTTCGCAAGTGCATACTTCATGGCAAGGAGCTCCTTGTCATGCACCGGGTAGTTGCGCTCAGCAGGTTTCAGCTGACGCGATTGGTAGTAGACGACACGATCACGGCCCTCGTGATCGTGCTGCATCAACGCACATCCGATCGCAAAATCGGATGCGTCGCACACTACGTGGAATGGGCGATCTTGGTCGGCCACCGCCAAGATCGGCGCCTCAGTCAAGCCCCGCTTGACTGCATCGAAACCTGCTGACAGTCAGCAGTCCAATTCCACTCGGCATCCTTCTTCAGGAGCTGTGATAGCGGGCGTATCGTGCCCGCGTAGTCCTTCACGTACTTGCACAAGTACGTGGCCAAGCCAAGGAATTGCCGCAGTTCCTTGACGCTCGTCGGCGTCGGCCACTCATTGATCACTCTGACCTTTTCAGGGTCAGGGCGGACACCGTTCTTCCCAACGAGACACCTGAGCACGGGTATCTCGCTCGCCCCGAAGATGCACTTCTTCAGGTTCGCGTAGAGCTTGTGCTTGCGCATCAGCGCAAGCAGCTTCCGGAGATGCACCTTGTGCATCTCAACGTCACTCATCCCGTCCGTAGCCCGGCTGTGGACGAACACATCGTCGAAGTAGCTCGGTGCGAAGTCGCGCACCGAGCGCAACAAGGGCGTCACGCACCTGTTGAAGGTCGCAGGGGCGTTCTTAAGATCCTGCGGCATCACTAGCCACTCCCAGAGCATGCCGCTTGGCGTGCTCACTGCCGTGAGAGGGATATCACTCTCACGCATTAGGATGTGATAGAACCCGTCGCGCAGATCAAGAGCACTGTAGATGGTGCTCTTGGCCATCGAATCGATGATAACATCTTTTCGCGGTATCGGTGTCTGCGCCGGTATCGTCGCATCGTTCAGCTTGTTGTACGCATGAACGATGCGCCAACCGCCCTGTGGCTTCTTGACACAGAACGTCGGGGCACTGTAGGGGGACTTCGATTCCCGCACTTGTCCTGCCTTGGGACGACTCTCAAAGAAGTCGTCGATCGCCTTGACTTGTTCCCGCGGCAGTGGCCACTGCCGCGTGACACAGTACTTCGTGCCCGGCACGAGATCAATCTCGTGCTGGATGCCCTTGTTCTGCGGAAGCTCCGCAGGAATCTCTTCCGGAAGCACGTCCGCGGGCTCCCGTAGAATCTCGTAGAAGGGGCTCGCCTTAAGCGAGTCCCAGCCTTGCTCTTAAAAGCGCTCCTTCTTGGTCTTCGCACTGAGAGTGTCCTCACTCTCAGTGGTGCTCTCCATAAAGAACTGCCTCAGTTCTTCATTCTCGCTCTTCGTTCTCTCGGCGTCCGAAAGAATGCAAATCTGCTCGATGCGTCCATCGTGCAGGTCACGCGCGAAGCGCTTCCAGCTCATGACTGGATGCGAAGTCAACTCCGACGCTTGCGTCGGAGGATTAGCGAGAGTCATCTCCCTGTACCGGAACCCGGCACAGGTACGCGTCAAGACATTCAACGTCTCGACGTTCGGCTTCTCAGCCTTCGTCTGCCCGGCAGACATCTCCTGTAGCGTCTCGGCCCCGGGCCGAGACTTGCGCAGCGATCGTCGCATGCGCCGTCTTCTTGTCTTGCGGAGCCCGGCTCCGCATGGTCCTTGACCTCGTCCAGGCCCAGCCGTGGACGGGTGTTGTTCTTTTATTCCGCCGGCGGGTACTTCCCGCGGGATTTCGCTTTACGAAATGCGCAGAACGTGGCGATGATGCCACAAGCACGGCCCTTCGGGTCTGGACGTTTACAGATCAAACCCCACAAGCTATGACACGCGCTTCTAACGACGCCAAACGCTCCTTCTCGCCACGTCGTTCGTACTCCATCGTTTGCGGCGTGCCGCGCATGTGCATCAGCACGATCGGAGCCCGCAGCTTGGTGACCGAGAGCATGGTCGGGTCTTGAGTGGGCAGGGTTCACGTTGTTCTGTACAGCGAACTCGATTATCTTATCGCGCGAGTCGGCAGCGAAGCAGCAGCCGAAGCACCGGCACGGTACAATGCTCGAGTACTGGAGGGGCACTGGCAGTGAGATGCCAGGCTTGCCGAACACGAAGCTACCCAACCCGCCCGATCCCAACGCAGCCCGTGTCAGCAGCAAGCTTGGGGGTCTGCTACTCTACGCCGACGTCTTCGCTTCTGTATAAGTTGACGGGGTTGTTGTGGGGCCGCACCGCTCACCTACTTCTGGATAGACGCTGCAGCGCAAACAGACCCAGCTTCTCCTCAGCGGTCATACCCGATTCACCATCAGCGCCACCTTCCGTCGGCTCCTTCTGCTGCGCTGCTGCCGGCCGCTTGAACTGGAGCGGGAACCGCAGACTTTGGGACTCGTCGTTATACGCAGTCGTGGCTGTGGATGCAGGGAACCTGGGCTCCGTCACGAACTTCGATCCGTCAATCTCGCCATCCCCGACGCAAATACGTCGGAGATCGTCGATCTCGCGATTGATGAAGTACCCTCCTCCCCAGCTTCCTGGCTTGACTGGGTGCCAACAACCTTCAGCATATCTTGTTCACGAGCGTGACGCACCTGACGCGTTCAAGCTGGAAATGCAGCGACTTGTTCTGTTCGGTGACTGCCTTCGGGCTTCAATCGCTTCATCAAGACGCTTCAGCGAAACTGCGCCTCCTTCTCCACGGATTGCACCTTGCATTCAACTCAATATCTGCCTCACGCTCGCGTAGAGTCTTGTGAATCTCCTCCATACCATGACGAGAGGTTGACAACTTGGCAACCTCCGCGGCGTGAAGCTGGAGCTTGTCCTCGTATCTCCTAGACGCTCTCGTTTCATCCCTCGCGCACACGTGGTTGCACTGCCCGCTGTTGCGTCTCCGTATTGTCAAGGATCGACCTCGTGTAAGCTTGCTCGGCACCATCGATCTCTTCCCGCAGGTTGTTGTTCTGCTTCTTCAGCTCCGCGTCCTTGTCGTTCGACTTGAAAGTCTGCAGCTCCTTCAGCACCTCCTTGCTCTTGAGCGGACGCTAGGTTGACGTGAGCTCTCGGATCTCAGTGTGCTTGGCCAGGTCCAGGCGAGCTCCTGAACCGTTTGGTCTTGTCGCTAGCGAGCACGAGTGCTGCTGGCCCAGCACGAGCTGGCGCGTGCCAGTGCTGGGCCACCTAGCACGCACGCGCCAGCTCGTGAACTTCCCGGTGAAGGGCGTTAGTAACGCCCTTCACGCCGTTACCTGCGCCTGCTGCCCCCGCCTGCATTTTCTGTGCTGAACCTCCACCAGCAGGAAACGAGGAATTACTCTACGCCAGTAGTTAATTCAAATTTTGCCAAAACGTAAGTAGGTTTTGGCAGCTTTGCAAGTAGATTAGGCAACATGAGCTAGACTTATTTAAACTATCACCCTGCTACGCGCTCCGCGCGGACCTCCCACCCTAAAGGCTCGCTACGCTCGCTTGGACAGAACCCTAAAAAGCCCGCTTCTGCTCGCACGCGTCGCCTCCGCTTGCTAGAAGGGCAGTGCTGGGTCCTGGGTTTGCATCCGCGTGCTTCGCACACGGGCTGACAAACCGCAGGCGGGGCTCGCTTCGCTCGCTTTATGTGATGGCCTGACCTACTTATAAGTAGCTCAACAATCTACTTACGCTTTTGCAGATTTGAATTAACTACTTGAATAGAGTAGTTCCTCGCAGGAAACTGTGCTGGTGTGCAGCTCCTCCACCTCGAGTAGGCACTAGAGGAATTAAACTAACATGTATTATGAGATAGCACGTCAAATCGGACGGCAAAAGACTTGAAAACCACAATAAGTAAGTGGATAGGACGCATTAAAAAAAACGCAATATATATTAGACTTGTTTTAACTATCACCCTGCCACGCCCCCCCCCCCCCCGCCCTTAAAGGCTCGCTACGCTCACCTTAATTTAGAGTCCCTAAACAGCCCGCTTCGGCTCGCACGCCCTCCGCTTGTCAGTAGGGCAATGCTAGGACCTGGGTTTGCATCCGCGTGCTCCGCACACGGGAAAACCGCAGGCGGGGGCTCCTTCGTGTGATATGGTGGTTCGATAATCTACTTACGGTTTCAAAAATGCGTCTTAGCACTTACCTAATTTAATTCCTCTAGGCTACGTGGCCGCCTGCAGCTTGAACTTCAGCGCATCCTTCTCGGTCGTGAGCAGCTGCTGCTTGTGAGCTCCATCTCCTGCCGCTCCTTTGTCTCGCTCGTGCGCCCGACTCGCGCTCGATCTCCACGTGCTGCTTCGTACCGGCCTCGTCGTGCAGCACACTCGAGCCGCACTACGCCTCGGCCTCCGCGTCGAAGCACACCATAGCGATTTCAAGCCCGGCTTGGTCGCGCGGCGCTTCGTCGTGCAGCCCGGCTGCACGATAGCATGCAAGTTTTCCGGTGCGGAACGTTTGCAACCGTCCGCACCGCCTGCAGCGTCGGTTCCCGGAACCGACACGCCATCTTCACCTCGACGCCTGTTATTGGCGGAGCCCTTCATTGCAAAGGGTGCGTCGACTCCCGGAGTCGACGCGAAATGTCTCTTCGCAGCGTCGGTTCCCGGAACCGACGTGACTTCAATACCTCGACGCCTTCCATTGGCGGAGACCCCCATTACGGAGGGTGCGCGGCTCCCCGAGCCGACGAATCAAAGCCATCAAAGCCATCGACTCCCGGAGTCGACGACGTTCCATCACCTTGGCCCTTATTATTGGCCAAAACTGATCCAATCACATTCGCGTCAGCCTCCACGGCTGAGACGTGTGACATGATTACGTCATCCGCGTCCCTTCGGACCGGAGACACGCCCACAATCAGATTCGCGTCAGCCTCCACGGCTGAGGCGTGTGACACATATTCGTCATCCGGGCCTCTTGAGGCCGGAGACTCATTCTGATTCGCTGAAATGTTTGTGTCGATTTCCGAAATCGCCACATTTTCTCCTTCAGCCGTCGGCGGCGACGCCGACGCGTGCTGCTCTTGCGCGCGCGTTTGCGCGCGCACAGGGCGTTCCGGGACAGCGGCGCTAGGCGCTGTCTTGACTGAGTCGCGCGCACCTGTCGGTGCGTGCTTTGCGGTAACAGGGCCATCGCTCACTGTTCCGCAGTCGCGACCGAAGCGCACGAGAGTGCGCTTCTCCCAATCGATTACCGGATCATGCCGTGCAAGCCACGGCATGCCCAACACAATGTCAAACTTATCGTCCAGGTCCAGGACGATAAAGGTTTCGACAAACCCTTGATCTTCATACGTGAAGCGCACGCGTACCATGCGCTTCTCGGTCTTGACGACGACACCCGTCGCCAGTCGTACCTCCAACATACTTCGAGGTATCTTTAAATCCTCGAAGTCAAGCCTTGATAGACTTCGCATTCGAACAAAGTTATTCGACGCGCCCGAATCAACCAAAGCACGAAAAGAGTTGCTCTCTCTTTTCGACGACACATTCAAGATGACAAGATTTGGTTTGTCATCATGCATTTTACAGTGAGAAGGGTCCTCACTGGGGGCTGCAGTCCTCAGTGTCGCATGTCCGAGTTGGACACGCGTGACTGCTTCACCAGTAGGGCGCCCCGCGCCTACTGGGTTCCAGCGTTTTTTTGTTTCTCCGCGACGATGCCCAGCATCGCCGCGTCTACCACCATCTCGGTGCACGGATGCCGTGCACTCTCGGGCATAGTGACCGATCCTTCCGCAACGGAAGCATCGTACATTGCTTCCTTGCTGGCGTTGATAGCCAACAGCCGTTGCATTCGAGAGGTCCATTGGTTCCGGACCTCCCGCCATCGCGACCGGAGGTGGTTGCAGCCTCGGCGCATTCGCATGCAGTTTAGCCTGCCTCAGACTAAACTCCTCCTGCATCGCAAGAGTGATCGCAGCTTCGAGAGTATTCGGATACTCACGGAAGAGATAGGTCTTCACAGGCCCATCTCTCAATCCCTTCATGAACGTGACGACCTTGGTCGCCTCGTCAATCGGGTTGGTCACGATGTTCGAGACCAAGTACCGTGCTCTCTGGGCGTAAGCATGGGCATCGTGCTTACCTTGCTGCAGGTCGAGGAACTCCGCCCTCGACCGGAACTCATTTTGTGGGGGCGCAAACGCTTGTCTGAGCTCCTCCTTGAACGCTTCGTACGTGCTGAAGCAAGTAGGATCTGAGAGTCGGCGTGCGTACACCCAACTCCTCG
This sequence comes from Phytophthora melonis, assembly GCA_024211575.1. Taxonomy (NCBI): domain Eukaryota; phylum Oomycota; class Peronosporomycetes; order Peronosporales; family Peronosporaceae; genus Phytophthora; species Phytophthora melonis. The sequence goes on from JAMXKT010000047.1 coordinate 737,906, forward strand.
CTCGTCCGCCAATGTAATGGGCCTACCTTGGCTCACTACAACAACTTACACGTGTGCGCTCGTGTATGAGGAAGCGTAGCTTAGTTTAAACTAGAGTTAATTATACTCGGGCCTCCGAGTATAGATTAATCTAAATAAACGATCCAAATAATGTTTTTGGGTTAAAATGAGAACTGTTATTTTTGTTTTTATGTTTCTGACTTCCTCCAAATGTAATATTCTAAGTTGGGAATCTGCCAACGGCTGGTTGGCAGAATTCCTTTGCTATGCATGTCGCTCATTGGTTAAAAGATGCTGCTTTCAACCAATAGGAATCCTAAATGTCTATGGACCACCCGTCGTGGTGGTCGTAAATGAATGTGGCACTTGATGTAACGTACATCAAGGCCGAGGAAGTGTTCGAACCTTTAACAGACATCGCGTCTGTTAGAGTTACAAGTGGCTGTAGCCACTTGTGCGTGTAACCCCGTTACACCATCCCCCCTTTAAGGTTAGACGCGCCGGTCACGGCACGTCAATCAGGCAATTGACCACTCGTCAATTCTTCACGTTGGGAGAAAGAAAACTCGAGCTCATTCCGCAATGAGCTCGCCGAAGAAGACCGCCGCCGAGGAGAAGCCCGCCGCTGGGACAGAGAATCTCTCTGTCCCCGAGTACCACGAGCGGCAGCAGGCGAAGCAGGACGCTCGCGCTGCTAAGGCCGCGGCCGAGCCGAAGATCATCCTTCAGGGCTCTTCGATAGTCAACGATGTCGTTGACTATAGCGAGGACGACGTGGACATGGAGGAGGGCGATGCCTCCCCAGCAGGCGCAAGGAGTCAATTGACAGCGACAGTCTCGACCCGCACGCCGGGTCGAGACGCCCTCGTGAAGAAGACGATTCGGACGCTTCGAGTTCGAAGCGTTCGCGTTGCGCAAAGGAGACTCCGCTCTCTGCTGCTGGAGCCTTGAGCTCGCCGCGCGATGCGGCGCCTTCAAACTCTCCACGCGCTGCTCATGCAGCGCGTGATCCATGGATGCCGTCCGCGACAGACATCGCGGCGCGGGTGGGCAACTCGGTGCCCCGAACACTATCCCGCTGTACGTATGCAGCGCGATCGAGGACGATGAGGTGGCGGAGGGCCAGCACTTTGATCCGATGACGGATCAAAGGCGCGACTACTATATCGGGCTCTTTCATGAGCTCCGATATTACTCCAGCAAGAAGACCTCTTCTCGCAGCAAAGTGCCCGAATGGCAGGCACTTTGTCAAAGTTGGAATGCCTTTGTTGATAACTTCAACAAGAATCCGGCAGCCTACCGTGAGCGGGTTAAGCATGCCCGTGAGCGCTTCGAGACGTTCTCGACGCGTGGGAGGTTGGAGCAGCTCCACAGATCTTCTGTGGATGCTGGAGTTCCGTGCGCTGTGCCCGAAGGCCAGCAGTGCATGTTGTGTCTTCCGGGTGCGGCGCGCTTGAGCGACCGCGACCTAAACGGGTACACGTCGATTCGTGTACCTGCGAGCCACAAGGATCTCCGTGCCAAGTTCATGGCACGTGAGGAACGCGACGAGCGTGGTGCTTCGAGCGGTGGGGGTGACCACAGCGCTCGCACTACCTTCGCGCCGGCAGTGCGTGGTGGGCTTCGTACGCCCTCACCATTTCCGGAACGTCCTGCAGCAGGACGTTCCGCGGCTCCCATGTATCTTGGTGGGGCGGAAACCCTCTCCAACGAATACGATAACGAACCGGATGACGGTTCGTTTTCAGGATACTATGGTCGACAATACGCTCAACAATCCAACGTGTTGAGCCGTGGGCGTCACGGATCGGAGGCGGCGGTGGTGGGAACACGCCCCGGGTATGGTCAACCTGGGGTTGACCTTGGGCCTCTGTCCCTCGAAGACCGGGTCGCCGCTGTGGAGCGGCTTCAGAGCAGTGACTTCGCTGCTCTGAGGCAAGAGATGGCGAACCTGAGGGCTCAAGTCGCTCAGGCCGCGCAGACCGCGTCGGACGTCTCCGTCGACGTTGGGGTCGCGTCGTGCGCTTGGCCCAGCGCGTTGACGCGCTGGAGAAAGGTTCGGCTTCCGCTTCGCGCCGGCCGAGCTAGCTGGCTCGTGCTGCTGGTATGGCTTCAGCCGCCCGACGTAAAAGGTCGGGTGGAGGCGCATGCTAGACGGAATGTCTAGCGTGTAAGCGTTGCCATGCCGTGCCAACACTGTGAACGGCCCAATGAAGCGCGGAGCGAGCTTACTCGCTCCGAAGTCGGAGACTGCATGTTTAGGCAGGTTTTGAGAAGCTAACAAAACCAATGAACCCTTCTTGAATTCATTTGTGTTGCCCCTGCCAACGTTGTCCGCATTCAGCTTCTGTCGATCGACAGAAGCTGCAATAGCGTCTTGGACAAACCGAATGACGGCTTGTCTGCGCTGCACGAAGTTAATTGCATCCGAGCTGAACTTGTTCAGCTCGTCCTCTCCAGTACTCATAGTGTCTGTGCCCCGCACAGACGCGTTGCTCTTGTTCTTAGTGGCGTCTGTGCCCCGCACAGATGCGTTGTTCTTGTTCGTCGCGGCGTCGGTGCCCTGCACAGACGCGTTCTTCTTCTTCCTGCGCGTTATCGCGGCTGACACTGTGCAAGTGGCAGCGGCATTCTGCGGCTGCTGTGTTGCGGCCGTAGATCCTCCCCCACTTAAGGAAGGAGCCACCATCCCGAGCAGGCTCGGGAGGCGTGGGTGACGCATTGCATTCACGTAGAACGGTGTATGCCCGGTCGAGGCATGCACCGAGTTGTTGATGGCGAACTCTGCCATCGACAGACACTCGCTCCAGTGTTGGAACGAGTGAGCGTAGCTCTTGAGTATGTCGACGAGCACGCGATTCACGCGCTCGGTCTGCCCATCCGTCTGCGGATGGTCCGCAGTCGACATTGAAAGTTGGCTCCCAAGAAGTGTAAACACTTCTTGCCACAGGTGCGCTGTGAAACGCGGGTCCCGATCCGACACAATGTCCATCGGCATGCCATGGTGTTTGAACACCATGTCAACGAACAGACGTGCAGTCTGCTTCGCAGTCACTTCAGCGGGTACTGCAGCAAGATGTACCATCTTGCTGAAGCGGTCAACAAAGACCACAACGCCCGTGTTCCCCTGGCTGTCCGGGGGAAGACCGAACACGAAGTCCAAAGACATGGACTGCCAACACTCCGACGGAGTCGGTAGTGACTGCAAAGGAGCCTGCGCCGTTCGCGCAGGCTTCACACGTTGGCACACCTCGCAAGCACGGACGTACTTGCGTAGAAGTCCCTCGTGAGAAGAAGATACGTCTTCTCACGGCCCGGGTGCCCCGCAGTCGGTGCATCATGATACTCGTACATGATCCTGAGTCGCAGGTCATGATCATTGGGAACGACAACACGGTCCGCGTTGTCGTCGACTGCATTGTAGAGCAATAACCCGTCGTGCACCCGATAACGGTGTGCACGAGCGCGAAGATGCTTCGGCAGCTTCTGACGAGCTTTGTCAGAAGGCGCTGAGCCGTAGGCCAGCAAGAGCTTCGCGTCCGCGTCGTGCGCGTACGCGATCTTCACGTCGTCCAACAGCGACGACGTGGGAGTGCTCGATTGCATGGCGTCAATGGCATTGACGTCAGCATCAGTTGAAGCGTAGTCAGGTCGACGCGATAACGCGTCGGCCACCACATTGAGTCTTCCGGGTTTGTACTCAACCCGGAAGTTGTATTCCGCAAAGAACGAAAGCCATCTCGCCATACGTTGCGAGATGTGTGGCGACTTGACAGCCGTCCGCAGCGACGCGTGGTCTGTATAGACCACGAACGGTTTGCTTCCGAGGAGATACACTCGGAACTTCGCAAGTGCATACTTCATGGCAAGGAGCTCCTTGTCATGCACCGGGTAATTGCGCTCAGCTGGCTTCAGCTGACGCGACTGATAGTAGACGACACGATCACGGCCCTCGTGATCGTGCTGCATCAACGCACATCCGATCGCGAAATCAGATGCGTCACACACAACGTGGAATGGGCGATCTTGATCGGCCACCGCCAAGATCGGCGCCTCAGTCAAGCCCCGCTTGACTGCATCGAAGGCCTGCTGACAGTCAACAGTCCAATTCCACTCGGCATCCTTCTTCAGGAGCTGTGACAGCGGGCGTATCGTGCCCGCGTAGTCCTTCACGTACTTGCACAAGTACGTGGCCAAGCCAAGGAACTGCCGCTCAACGTCGCTCATCCCGTCCGCAGCACGGCTGTGGACGAACACGTCATCGAAGTAGCTCGGTGCGAAGTCGCGCACCGAGCGCAACAAGTGCGTCACGCACCGGTTGAAGGTCGCAGGGGCGTTCTTCAGTCCCTGCGGCATCACTAGCCACTCCCAGAGCATGCCACTCGGCGTGCTCACAGCCGTGAGAGGGATATCGCTCTCACGCATTAGGATCTGATAGAGCCCATCGCGCAGATCAAGAGCATGTAGACAGTGCTCCTGGCCATCGAATCGATGATCACATCTTTTCGCGGTATCGGTGTCCGCGCCGGTATCGTCGCATCGTTCAGCTTGTTGTACGCATGAACGATGCGCCAGCCGCCCTGTGGCTTTTTGACACAGAACGTCGGAGCACTGTGCGGGGATTTCGATTCCCGCACTTGTCCAGCTTTGCGACGACTTTCGAAGAAGTCGTCGATCGCCTTGACCTGCTCTCGCGGCAGTGGCCACTGCCGCGTGACACAGTATTTCGTGCCCGGCATGAGATCAATCTCGTGCTGAATGCCCTTGTCCTGCGGAAGCTCCGCAGGGATCTCTTCCGGAAGTACGACCGCGTACTCCCGTAGAATCTCGTAGTAGGGACTCGCCTTAAGCGAGTCCCAGCCTTGCTCTTCAAAGCGTTCCTTCTTCGTCTTGGCACTGAGAGTGTCTTCGCTCTCAGTGGTGCTCTCCATGAAGAACTGCCTCAGTTCCTCATTCTCACTCTTCGTTCTCTCGACGTCCGAGAGAATGCATATTTGCTCGATGCGTCCATCGTGCAAGTCACGCGCGAAGCGCTTCCAGCTCATGACTGGAAGCGAAGTCAACTCTGACGCTTGCGTCGGAGGATTAGCGAGGGTCATCTCCCTGTGCCGGAACCCAGCACAGGTACGCGTCAAGACGTTCAACGTCTCGAGGTTCGGCTTCTCTGCCTTCGTCTGCCCGGCAGACATCTCTTGTAGCGTATCGGCCCCGGGCCGAGACTTGCGCAGCGACCTTCGCATGGGCCGTCTTCTTGTCTTGGGAGCCCGGCTCCGCGTGATCCTTGACCTCGTCCAGGCCCAGCCGTGGACGGGTGTTGTTCTTTATTCCGCCGGCGGGTACCTCCCGCGGGCGAGCGACTTCAAGCCCGGCTTGGTCGCCCGGCGCTTCGTCGTGCAGCCGAGCTGCACGACAGCATGCAAGTTTTTCCGGTGCGGGACGTTTGCAACCGTCCGCACCGCCTGCAGCGTCGGTTCCCGGAACCGACACGCCATCATCACCTCGACGCCTATCATTGGCGGAGTCCTCAAATACAAAGGGTGCGTCGACTCCCGGAGTCGACGAATAGAATTCATCAAGCCATCGACTCCCGGAGTCGACGGCGTCACGTCACCTTGGCTCCCATTACGGGCCAAAATCGATCCAATCAGGTTCGCGTCAGCCTCCACGGCTGACGCGCTTGACTCGCTTGTGTCATCCGCGCCGCTCGAGGCCGGAGACTTCTTTGATTCGCTGAAAGCGGGTGTTGACTTCCGAAGTCAACACATTTTCTTCACTAGCCGTCGGCGGCGACGCCGACGCTATCTGTTCTCGCGCGCGCCCGTGCGCGTCCAGGGCGTTCCGGGACAGCGGCATTAGGCGCTGTCTCGTCTAGAGATTCGCGCGCACCTACTGGTGCGTGTGTGGTGGAAACAGGGCCATCGCTCTCTGTTCCACCGTCGCGACCGAAGCGCACGAGAGTGCGCTTCTCCCAATCGATTACCGGATCATGCCGTGCGAGCCACAGCATGCCCAATACCATGTCGAACTTATCGTCCAGATCCAGGACGATGAAGGTTTCTGTGGTGTGGTAATACCACTAAAATTCTCTTCTACCAAAAGGTATTAGAGACACCAACAACACGCTAACCCGCAAAGGTAAGCGCTTATTGGATCAAAACCTGAAGACCAGGAACGATCCCTTACACCGGGTCGGTTGCAAGCGCCTCTGTGCACCTTAGGTTATCTTCGGTCAACCCAGAAACCTGTACCACTAGCCACGAGCTTAGGCTAGGATACTATGTAGCGCTTTCGCGCAACCCCACTGCAGTCCCTCAGAAAGGAAGGGTACCGGCGTGTTAGGCCTTATACAGGGGGACCAAGGTAAAACCTCGGTAGGTAGACTAATACACTCAGGGACACTCTTGTCCCACAAATATACAGTGAACGACACTCCTATGTCGCTCTTGCCTCTCCGGCCACGCCAACTCTTGGCGCCGCCAAGGAAACTCTCGGTCAAAGCACGATAAGCTCCCCGACAGGCATCCACACGCAGCCGAGCGTGTCCAGGCACTACAATAAGCTAGCTACACTTACCGAAGTCGGACTTGACCCTTGTTGGCTTTGGGGGAAGACTGTCTTTTTATTACTGAGTTTTATGAGGCCCAGGGGGCCTCGTTCTGGTCATCCTATGATGAGTCCTATGTCCCTATACAAATATCTAGTGTGAACTATCGCAATAAGGCGATTCCGGACACATCAAATGACGGCCGCGACCACACTAATAAGTGCGGTCGAAGTACGCAACTAAATGCATATGTACCTAAAAGTGGGCACCATGAAGCCTCGTTCGGGGTTCTATTAGGACCCGACGAGGCTCCGGCCACTGACCGTTACTCCAACGAGGATAATGTAGTCGTCCAAGCAGAAGTAGCCATCTCCGTCTCTCGCTTGACCGCTTCTTGATGGAGCTTGACCTTCGGGCCGGCGAGGCAATCACCTTGGAAACACACGATTTCCGATACCACAACTGCCCCCGCCTCGACGCGAGCCTCCGACACTGGTGAGCGTCTAGGCGCCTTCGGTTCTTCGACTCCATGGCCCCTCAGTCGCGCGCATTCGCCAACGCGGCTACCGCAGCTCGTCGAACCCTCCAATGTGCTGGCCCGGTACGTCCACCACTCTTGCCGCTCCTCATCGTCACCTTGACTCTCGTTGTTGACTCCATCTACTCCTTGGTAATCTCAGGGAGCTGTAGATGCCGCCACCGACATTTCGGGGCGTCGTCCGGCGCGCCAGGCTTGTTCGACGGATGCTGCCGCTGCTATCGCCGCTGGTGCTGTACCACCAGACTCATCCGCACCTGCTGATGGCCCTGCGCTCCTTCCTGCCGCTGCGGAGGCGTCGGTCGACCAACCACGAGGTTCCCCCCGTGGTATTGCGTCTTCTGCTGGGACCACCGAGACTTTGAGAACGCTTGAAGACGCTACGGGGCGCACAGCGACGCACACACCAGGAGTATTCCGGTGGTCGTATGGTCCGACCTTGGTCGCTCCATCGATGTCATGCGGACTGCTGGTCGTTTCATCTTGGTTCCATTTTCTCCAGCCTCACTGGCGTCTTCTGCCGCGTGTTGAACTCGAGCAGAACGGCGGTTGGTAGCTTTCCCATCGGTAGCCCATCCATTGCTACACCACCGGAATTCCGGTGGTCGTATGGTCCGACGTTGGTTGTGCGATCGATGCCCCGCGTACTGCCCCTGATGTACACCTTGGCTCCGTCTCCTCGATGGCATTGACATCTGCTTGGATAGCGCTGTATCACCCATGGGTCAAACGGAGCAACACGCCCTGCCACACGTCTGGCCTCAATACCAAACCACCGGGCTCCGGCGGTCGTATGGTCCGACCTTCCATGAACGTGCTGCAGGCCGCCGCTCGTCACACCTCGGTCGCATACTTCTTGCCATCACCGGCATCTGAAGTAGCTAGGTCTACATCGTTCAAGGGTTCGACGGCAAGTGCAGTAGTCAGGAATGCGTTGACCCGACCAGCGTGACACCATTGTAGCGCCGGGACTTCGGTGGTCGTAACGGAGGCAAGGTTGGCTGCCCCAACTTGAAGCTCGCGAATAGCAGCACCGCCAACGTCGGTCACACCACAACTTGATTCGTTATCACTCGGAGATAGTGTAGCTGTGGCGACCGTGGTTTCGTTGCCTTCGTTCCACAGTTCCATACGGGTTTCCGGTGGTTGTAACCAAGTCGGGTTTAGTTGCCCAGTCTGTGGCTCGGGAACCACCACACCAGAAACGTCGGTCGTGCCTTCAACTGCTTCCTCGTTGGCGTGCGAAACCGTACCAGTGTTGACCGTGATTCGTGATGCACTTACAGCAAATAGTCGGTAGTCGTAACGTAAGGTCTGGGTGCCCCAGTCTCCACCAAGCGATCCGCTGTGTTACAATCACATCTCTTCGAGCCGCACCAATTGTCGTTCAGGGTTCCAACAGTTTCGGCGCAGGCTACAGCAGGTACCGCTGCCTTGGACGAGACTTAGTTGTCGACCGTAGCGGTCCCAGATCCACTCCTATCTCCACTTCATCATCAAATCCATACATAGTCCCAAATCGAGGTCTGGTGCACGGCGCAAACTTCTTCCACGATAATATCGACGTTCAAAGACTCGCTCACCCTTGCTTGAGCTTCGTCCTTGTTCGCTTCAAGCCGCAATATTCTCTCGCGTCAACATACATCGCATCCAATACTCGGTCGCGGTTCCCAGAGCTTCTTACCATCCCTCGACCGCTGTGGCTGCTTCAAACGAGGCTTGGTTCACGGTTGTAGCCTTATCGCCCATCGAGATGGTTGAGCTTACGCTCATGGAAGACCAGACTCAGTCCGCAGAGGACCGATCTTGATCACGCTAGCTCTACCCGGGTATGTCTTGGCGATTTTGACAACCGTACTCCCAGGTACATATCCACTTCACCACCAACTCCATACCGAACCACGGAGTCGAGCGCACTTGACCGTGCGACATCCATACCAATCGCTGCGTCTGAAGCCTCGGTCGCCCTTCCCTCTGCTTCATCATCACGTGTTTCATCTGTTGAAGGGTTGACCGAGGTTCACTTGCGTGTCCTGTTGCTCGTGGCTGCATTCCGATATCTCCATTCCATCGTGACTCGTTCACATAATATGCAACATGCAAATTCCAGTAATTTTCTTCGTCTGTCACTGCGAGCTGGATAGCCCTCGCAGGCAGTTCAATCATCATCTCCAGTAGCTTCTTTCGTCTGTCGTCGCGAGCTGGGTCACCCTCGCGAGCAGGTCGATCGTCGTTAGCGTATGCAACAAGTCCTTCACCACGTGCAAACATAGCATGCTGGGCTCGCCACTCGTACATTTCACCACCAAAGCGAGCGATGCTCGGCTGCGCACAGGTACATCATCTCCGGTCCGTTCCACTTCGAAACCTCGACCAGCCCGCTATCGAGAATCAGCACTCGTGTCTTGGTTTACCTCGTTCCATGTAGGGCCAAATCCGAGTGATAGGCTTCAGTCGAGGTAAAGGTAGAGACTCCTGGGCGTAATCGCTGGGGTTAATCTCGTTCGCGGTGTCATCACCCTCGACCGACCCTCGGCAACCATGGCATGCATGACCGAGATATAGGTTGACTCCAGTAGTTGCTCAGGATCGTTGATCGCACTTATGTCCGAATTATTGAACTCAGTGTCGGCGTCAGCTGTGAAGGCTGCGATTTCGGTAGGAACGTCGTTAGGCCCTGGGTCGTGTTCGCCCCAGTCGACTTCACTACTACAGACCGCAGTCGACGTTTCTCCTGGCTCCAGACTGGGCGTGGCGGTCGCTGTTGGCAAGACATCCCATGTAGTTGTCTCGGCCGCTGCTGCCACGTCGCGGTCATCTTCCGACCCGTCGTTCGTCAAGCTGTCACCATCATGCAGCTCATCACTGGCCTCCGATGCCTCAACCGAGGCGTGTGTCGCTCCCTGGCCGGTAGAGTCGGCACTACTGTCACGATTCGCGGGCATGCGACTCGGCGGGTCGAGAAGCGCATCTTCGGGTTCGTCCAGGTTATCCGGTGCGCTGGCTTCGTCGTCCAAACCATCGTTCGCCCCACTAGCGCCTTCCATCTCAGTTGTATCAACTCGAGCAACCTCGACCGAGCCTTCACTGACCCTGGAGTCGTGGTCATAGCCAAGTACATCAGGTGACGAGTACTCATTACACGACGATGCTTGTTGGCGGCCTCCCGGCCATGATGGGGCATCTGGTGGTCTCGGCAGGATCTTCCGCGGCGTCGGGTAAGCTCGGCGCACCACCGCAGGGGGCTGTTCAGCTAGCCATCGCTCGTAGAGGCGGCGTTCCCGCCCTTGAAGAGTCTCATCACGACTCGTTGAATAGGCTAGTACCTGCCACTCTTTGTACTTGTTCGAGTCCAGTCTCGCGTAACCCGTCTCTCGCGGCAGCTCGCCATGCGGTACCCAGAGCACCACGGAGTCATGCTTGGCACACCGTGCTGCGGAGGTCGTAATGTTGGTGAGTCGGACCCACGTCGGCCGCCCTCGTCGGAACCCCGTTACGGTCGGCACGAGCTTCTCCGTGCGGCGAACCCACACATCGTACTCCGACCGAGGCAACCGCTGCCGCGGTACTCGGAACTCACGCCACTCACGACCGGGGATGTATAAATCCTCGGTCGGCCCACACGAAGGCTGAGTACCATAGGGTTCATCGTCCTCGACACTCTGCGACTTCAGCAGTGGCACCATGACCTCATCCGGGAGTCGAGCGGTGCCATGGAACAGATCCAGCCGGATACCGGCCGGGATCATAAAGTCCATTCCCAGTACCACGTCGACCCCTGCACTGTGGTCCATTATCCACATCTCGAACTCGTAGACTTGCTCCCATCCCAAGGTGATCTTCAGGAAGGCTCGCCTACGGGTCTCCATCACCCCAGGGTTGATACCACGGACTTCGAGACTTCGTCCGTGGTCCAGAACTTCTCGCACCCGGAGCCGCTTGGCGAAGGCAGCCGAGATCACGCTTACGTTCGCTCCAGTGTCGAGCAGTATCCTCGTTCGCGAGTCGTCCACCGCGCCATTGACCAAAGCTCTCATTCGCTTCCTCTTGTCGTATCGTTGGGACGACCACCACCCCAATCTCTCGCCGGGTAGTAATTTCACCGCCCGAGCGAGGTTTCGAGGTGGTCCCCTGACCTGGACTAGGCTGGTGATCAAAGCCTCGGTCGGGTGTCCATCACGTTCATCATCATCATCTTCATCAATACCGGTCTCAACGAGACTTGCGTCTCGGTTCTCTCCATTTTCCGTCGATCTCACACGTTCATTGTTCTTCAGGTCGTCAGGCCGTTTGCTTTCGCCTGTGAACGCGAACAGATAGTCCGCATCAACAGCAGGCTCAGCTAACTGTGGCAGCCCGATTGGGACCAACCCAGTTTCAGTTGGCGGGCTGCCTAGTTTAAATGGCTTCCATACACCAGGCTTTGCAGCTCTGGCGACAGATCCTTCTTGTCGACCTTGGACTTCAGGAGCTTGGTAAGCTCGTGGAGGGCTTCGCACTTCCCAGCATCGTGCACCTGTTTGCACAGTTTGCACCGCCGGTAGCAGAAGTGCACCGAGTGAGACGGGCTTCCGCATGCAGCGCATGGCCCATACTGGCGATGGCTGTCTCGTTCGCGGTTGGACGGTCCTCCTCCGTTCCTGAAGCGTCGGTTGTCAGACCGAGCGAACGTTCCTTCGGCTGCGGCCCTCCGCTCAGCGTCGTTGGCGGCCGCGACATGTCCCTTAGATTCGTCAGAGTCATAATCGGCATCCGAATCCTCGTCCGAGCGTTGGTCGTCCGAGTACTGGCGCTCGTCTTCGAAGTATTCCTCGTTCACCTCACCGGCACGTCGGGAGGCGTACGAAGCCTCGTTGCGTGCACCGACCGAGCCTCCGACGTTCCATTCCGCCATTACATCGGCTAGCGCGTCGACCAGAGTCACCCTCGACCGGTACGGTGACGCATCGCGTCGGTCACGCCGGCGGTCGTCATCACGGTAGCGTCGTTCACGGTGGTATCCACCACGAGAATCCTCGTTCGACCTCGCATCGCGTCGGCGACCGTCATCTTGACTCCAAGAGCGCCGGAACGACGATTCGCGAGTTGATTTGCGGTCGCGGTGGCGCAGGATGTCGTTGATCATGTCTTCGAGGTCATGAATGCTCTTGACCCGCACATGGCACAGACGGTCTTCTAAGTTTCGGTCGTCACACGTAACCAAGAAATGCTCCACGTGGTCCTTCGCGTCACGCCCACCGTTCTCAAACTGTACGCCGGCGTTGCGAGCATAGCCGTTAAGCCGGTTAAGGTAGTCACATACGTGCTCCTTGTCCTCTCGCTTGGCCGAGTAATACCGAGCCTTCGCAGACTGGGAAAACTTCGAACAGTAGTACTTGATGAACGCCTCGCTCAGCAACTTCCACGAGCGTCTCGTCTTGCGCGGGAGCTGGCGGCACCAGTGCAGGGCTCCGTCCTTGAGCTTGAGTTCGAACGGCATGCACCACTCGTTGGGGGGAGCATGGGTTCCCTTCATCTCATAGATGAACGTTCGGAGCCACTGCATGGAGTGCTCGCTCTTGTCGCGCGTCCCGTAGAACGGTTTAATGTTGGCGAGGGGTAGATGCGTGGCGGTCTCGAGCTTCGGGGTTGAGCTCTGGTTGTCCGTCGCGCTCAGTTCGCGCACTTGGCGTGCCCACTCGCTCGGCAGATCACCCTCGTAGTGGTCAGACATGAGGTCATCATCACTGTCCGACGAGTCATCTCGGGGTCGTAACGACGACTGGATCGGCGACCGGTTGCCGCGCGCGTGCCAGGCGTTGCGTACGAAGACTCGGTCTCCCTAGCCAGACGTTCACTGCGGTCCGTAGATCGTGGAGTTACCATGTGCGAGTCTTGCATGTAAGGCGAAGCCTCACCCTTGGCTGCGAAAACTCCATCACCAGCGGCGGTCTTCCTAGGGGTCGCTGGTAGCGGGACCTTGGAGGGTCAACCACTTCCGAGGCCGAACGAAGCTTCGTTGAGCTTCTGTCGGCCACCCCGAAGGCGTCACGCAACTTCTTCCTCCACTTGGTGAGCGCCGCGGCGGCGGCAGTTGGCGTCCAGCTCGCGAGAGCGGCCTCCGTCGGGAGAATCTGGGGTTCGCACCCCATCGCACGCAGGAGATCCACCGTGTTTTGAGCGACCTGCCGAGTGCTCGTTGAGTTGATCGGCGTGGCTAACGCCCCTCCGAGGTCCATCCAGATGGCCTGGCGGACCTGCTTCGGGGAGAACAGTTGCATCCACTCACTCTTGGTCTTCATCGGCTCCAGGCATCGGCCTAGAACCTTGTTGGCCGCCGGAGTATCGCCGTTGAGGGGAGGACGAGTGCCAACCGGCTTGGAGGTTGCCCCTCCTACCGTCACCGAGGGCTTGAAGTCGTCGGTTGCACCGTCATCCGCGTCGTAGGCGGGTTCGGGGCCCGGCATATCTTTGAACGTTTCGGAGAGGTCGCGGGCGATCGACCTCGATCCTCCACTGCGGCCTGCCGACACCACCGCAGCTTCCGAAGTCTCGGACATCACAGTCCTGACATCCCAATCATCTTCTTCGTCATCTTCTTTGGCGTCCGAGGAATCCATCGCCGTGTCGTAGCTCGCCGAACGCTCGTCGATCGACTCCATCCGATCCGTCGCTGGGGTCGAGAACGAGCTTCCGGAGCGCACCGAAGCCTCGGTGCGGGTTCCACTCGACTTGACCGGCGTCGCTGGTACCGCTGACTTGACTCCCTTCGCCATCTTCACTCTTCTTCTTCTTCGCTTCTCTCCTTCTTCTTCTCCTCTTCGCTCGTTGGGGTAAGACCTACAACAACCCAGACACACAGAAGGTCACACCAATCCCGGGTCGCGGCACCAGTTGTGGTGTGGTAATACCACTAAAATTCTCTTCTACCAAAAGGTATTAGAGACACCAACAACACGCTAACCCGCAAAGGTAAGCGCTTATTGGATCAAAACCTGAAGACCAGGAACGATCCCTTACACCGGGTCGGTTGCAAGCGCCTCTGTGCACCTTAGGTTATCTTCGGTCAACCCAGAAACCTGTACCACTAGCCACGAGCTTAGGCTAGGATACTATGTAGCGCTTTCGCGCAACCCCACTGCAGTCCCTCAGAAAGGAAGGGTACCGGCGTGTTAGGCCTTATACAGGGGGACCAAGGTAAAACCTCGGTAGGTAGACTAATACACTCAGGGACACTCTTGTCCCACAAATATACAGTGAACGACACTCCTATGTCGCTCTTGCCTCTCCGGCCACGCCAACTCTTGGCGCCGCCAAGGAAACTCTCGGTCAAAGCACGATAAGCTCCCCGACAGGCATCCACACGCAGCCGAGCGTGTCCAGGCACTACAATAAGCTAGCTACACTTACCGAAGTCGGACTTGACCCTTGTTGGCTTTGGGGGAAGACTGTCTTTTTATTACTGAGTTTTATGAGGCCCAGGGGGCCTCGTTCTGGTCATCCTATGATGAGTCCTATGTCCCTATACAAATATCTAGTGTGAACTATCGCAATAAGGCGATTCCGGACACATCAAATGACGGCCGCGACCACACTAATAAGTGCGGTCGAAGTACGCAACTAAATGCATATGTACCTAAAAGTGGGCACCATGAAGCCTCGTTCGGGGTTCTATTAGGACCCGACGAGGCTCCGGCCACTGACCGTTACTCCAACGAGGATAATGTAGTCGTCCAAGCAGAAGTAGCCATCTCCGTCTCTCGCTTGACCGCTTCTTGATGGAGCTTGACCTTCGGGCCGGCGAGGCAATCACCTTGGAAACACACGATTTCCGATACCACATTTCGACGAACCCTTGATCTTCATACGTGAAGCGCACGCGTACCATGCGCTTCTCGGTCTTCACGACGACACCTGTCGCCAAGCGTACTTCCAACATACTTCGAGGTATCTTTAAATCCTCGAAGTTAAGCATTGATAGACTTCGCAGTCGAACAAAGTTCTTCGACGCGCCAGAATCTACCAACGCACGACGAGAGCCGCTTGCTCTCATCGACTTCACCTTCAGGATGACAAGATCAGCCTTGTCATCTTGCTTCTTGCAGTGAGAATGATCCTCACTGGGGGCTGCAGTCCTCAGTGTCGCGTGTCCTAGGTTGACACGCGGAACTGCATTACCAGTAGGGCGCCCCGCGCCTACTGGCGTCCAGCGTTTTTTGTTTGGCTGCGACGATGCCCAGCATCGCCGCGATACCCACCTTGCTGGTGCACGGGTGCCGTGCACTCTCTAGCAAAGTGACCGATCCTACCGCATCGGTAGCACCGCACATTACTTCCTTGCCGCTGCTGGGGGCCAGCAGTGGCAGCGCTCGAGAGGTCCATCGGTTCTGGGCCTCCCGGCCTCACTACCGGGCGCGGTTGCGGCCTCGGTACATGCGCGTGCAGTTTAGCCTGTCGCAGGCTAAACTCTTCCTGCATCGCAAGCGTGATGGCAGCTTCGAGAGTACTCGGGTCCTCACGGAAGAGATAGGTCTTCACAGGCCCATCTCTCAGTCCCTTCATGAACGTGACGACCTTAGTTGCCTCGTCGATCGGGTTGGTCACGATGTTCGAGACCAAGTACCGCGCTCTCTGGGCGTAAGCATGAACATCATGCTTACCCTGCTGCAGGTCGAGGAACTCTGCCCTCGACCGAAACTCATTCTGCGGGGGCTCAAACGCCTGTCTGAGCTCCTCCTTGAAGCCTTCGTACGTGCTGAAGCACGTAGGGTCGGAGAGCCGGCGTCCATACGCCCAGCTCCTTGCACGTCCGCCAAGACATGACATGGCGAACGCGACCTTCGACAACGGGTCGACGATACGTCGAGCCGCGATGGCAGTGTCGAGTTCGACAAGCCAACGGAGGAGAGGTTCACCCTCTCTTCCGACGTAGTTGCTCACATTGAGCTTCAGCGACTGTGGGCGAGGTGTCGTCCCCGACGACACCGCGGTATTGGCAGCAGCATCTCGCTGCTCCTCACGATGAAGCCCAGAGCAACACCGCGTTGCTCTGTCGGCGTTAGCGTACGCAGCATCGCAGCAACTGCCGCCTCCCCAATGACTGTTGACAGTCGTTGGAGGGCTTCCCACTCTGGGTCTGACAGGTGGGGACAGTCAGCGCGTGCAACATGGGTTGCAGGCGTCGTGGAGCTTTCCATAGACACTTCGGTATCCATGGGAAGGTTCTCGGCTCCGTGTTCGTGCGGTGACGTACGAACTCAACTTAGTCGGTCGTTGGACGGACTACAAAGTGCTACCAGGTGTAATGGGCCTACCTTGGCTCACTACAACAACTTACACGTGTGCGCTCGTGTATGAGGAAGCGTAGCTTAGTTTAAACTAGAGTTAATTATACTCGGGCCTCCGAGTATAGATTAATCTAAATAAACGATTCAAATAATGTTTTTGGGTTAAAATGAGAACTGTTATTTTTGTTTTTATGTTTCTGACTTCCTCCAAATGTAATATTCTAAGTTGGGAATCTGCCAACGGCTGATTGGCAGAATTCCTTTGCTATGCATGTCGCTCATTGGTTAAAAGATGCTGCTTTCAACCAATAGGAATCCTAAATGTCTATGGACCACCCGTCGTGGTGATCGTAAATGAATGTGGCACTTGATGTAACGTACATCAAGGCCGAGGAAGTGTTCGAACCTTTAACAGACATCGCGTCTGTTAGAGTTACAAGTGGCTGTAGCCACTTGTGCGTGTAACCCCGTTACAGCCAAGACAGGACATGGCGAACGCGACCTTCGACAACGGGTCGACGATACGTCGAGCCGCAATGGCAGTGTCGAGTTCGACAAGCCAACGGAGGGAGGCTCGCCCTCTCTTCCTACATAGTTGCTCACGTTGAGTTTCAACGATTGCATGCGTGATGTCGTCACCGACGGCACCGCGGTAGAGGCAGCAGCGTCGCGCTGCTCCTTCAGGATGAAACCCAGAGCAACACCATGTTGCTCTGTCGGCGATAACGTACGCAGTATCGCAGCAACTGCCGCCTCCCCAATGACTGTTGACAGTCGTTGGAGTGCCTCCCACTCCGGATCCGACAGGTGGAGGCAGTCAGCGCGTGCAACATGAGTTGCAGGCGTAGTGGAGCTTTCCATGAGCACCTCCGTGTTCATGAAAGGTTCTCAACTCCCCGTCCGTACAGTCCCGTACGAACGTTCAGGTAGTCGGTCGTTGGACGGACTACAAAGTGCTACCAGGTGTAGTGGGCCTACCTTGGCTCACTACAACAGCTTAACGTGTGCGCACGTGTATGAGGAAGCGTAGGTTTCTTTTACTTGAGTTAAGTATACTCGAGGTCCACGAGTATATTTTAAACAAGATAAAGACTCTAAGTAGCTGATTTTGGTAAAGATGAGAACTGTTATTTTTGTTTTATGTTTCTGACTTCCTCTAAATGTAATATTCTAAGTTGGGAATCTGCCAACGGCTGGTTGGCAGAATTCCTTTGCTATGCATGTTGCTCATTGGTTAAAAGATGCTGCTTTCAACCAATAGGAATCCTAAATGTCTATGGACCACCCGTCGTGGTGATCGTAAATGAATGTGGCCCTTGATGTAACGTACACCAAGGCCGAGGAAGTGTTCGAACCTTTAACAGACATCGCGTCTGTTAGAGTTACAAGTGGCTGTAGCCACTTGTGCGTGTAACCCCGTTACAGCCAAGACAGGACATGGCGAACGCGACCTTCGACAACGGGTCGACGATACGTCGAGCCGCAATGGCAGTGTCGAGTTCGACAAGCCAACGGAGGGAGGCTCGCCCTCTCTTCCTACATAGTTGCTCACGTTGAGTTTCAACGATTGCATGCGTGATGTCGTCCCCGACGGCACCGCGGTAGAGGCAGCAGCGTCGCGCTGCTCCTTCAGGATGAAACCCAGAGCAACACCATGTTGCTCTGTCGGCGATAACGTACGCAGTATCGCAGCAACTGCCGCCTCCCCAATGACTGTTGACAGTCGTTGGAGTGCCTCCACTCCGGATCAGACAGGTGGAGGCAGTCAGCGCGTGCAACATGAGTTGCAGGCGTAGTGGAGCTTTCCATGAGCACCTCCGTGTTCATGAAAGGTTCTCAACTCCCCGTCCGTACAGTCCCGTACGAACGTTCAGGTAGTCGGTCGTTGGACGGACTACAAAGTGCTACCAGGTGTAGTGGGCCTACCTTGGCTCACTACAACAGCTTAACGTGTGCGCACGTGTATGAGGAAGCGTAGGTTTCTTTTACTTGAGTTAAGTATACTCGAGGTCCACGAGTATATTTTAAACAAGATAAAGACTCTAAGTAGCTGATTTTGGTAAAGATGAGAACTGTTATTTTTGTTTTATGTTTCTGACTTCCTCTAAATGTAATATTCTAAGTTGGGAATCTGCCAACGGCTGGTTGGCAGAATTCCTTTGCTATGCATGTTGCTCATTGGTTAAAAGATGCTGCTTTCAACCAATAGGAATCCTAAATGTCTATGGACCACCCGTCGTGGTGATCGTAAATGAATGTGGCCCTTGATGTAACGTACACCAAGGCCGAGGAAGTGTTTGAACCTTTAACAGACATCGCGTCTGTTAGAGTCACAAGTAACTGTAGCCACTTGGGCGTGTAACCCCGTTAGAATAACCTTTCAGCCAAGTCCCGGCGGCGCTACTCACTCCGCCTGGGATGTAATCGAAATATGAAATGCAAGACCTCGCTCGGGACAAGAATACAGCTGCAACTAGAAAATGAAATAGGCTGATCAACCTGAGACGCCTGTATACCTCAGTCACCTTACCTAACTTGGGCGTACTTACTTCAGGGAAAGATCCAACCACGGTCGTACCTAGCCGCGGTGCCCGGTCGTCCTGCGCTTCCTGCGCTCCTTGGCAACTGGCGCGTTTCAGGGGAAAACGCACTCTGTTTATCTTTTATCTCTGTGGCTAACTTCCTTCAACTAAGACACGTGTCCGCCGGGTCCCAGATCCTTTCACTTGTCTCTCTATCTATGTCGTCCGGTTGCACCCATTTCAGCCAATCACACTGCGCCCAGACGAAAATCCAATTTTCCATCGTGTCAGCTGTCTGTGGTCGAAATACCAAAAATCTTTACGACTTGAAGCCATGCGTGGGCACATTGCGCATAGAAGTTCGCTGAGAAGTCCACTTGACTCGCTCGAGAAGAAAGCTTGACGGAACAAGACCCGGTCGTTGACCGTTAGGTGTGAACACCCGTGCTCACGGTTTGGTGTGTGTGTAACGGGGTTACACTTCATAACCTATTTCAATAGGAGAATCAGTGCATGGCTTCAGAGCCACTGATTGTGCATATGACTAGGGTTCACTATGCTAGATAGTGAACGAGATACATTTACACCAAAGGCGGCTTTGCCGCGATAAAGAGAAATACATTCAGTTTAAGACTCACACAGTTAAGAGTTGACACTTGAGTCTGTTACGTCTTCCCCTGACGCTTAAGCTACGGCAGCCCCGCTGCAAAATGGGCGGTTTAAAACCTCGGCCGACCCTTCGCTGACCTCGGCGACGCTTGAGCTCGGCTGACCCGGATAAGCTGTCTGGATATCCTTCGAACTCGGCTGAGCCGGATAGCGTGTCCGGATAAACCGGTGAACTCGGCTGAGCTCGGCTAACGGTACAGTGTACCACTCCAGCCGAGTTGGTTGCACGAAATTTGGTGTTTCCTACACCACAGCGTCTGCAATCTACTTGAGAAAGGGTACAAGAAGAAAAAAGAAAAGTGTATCGTTGCTGGGAAAGATTCTTATTTGAAGTATCCACTAAAGGTTTCAAAGTCTAAGAAAATCCAAAACTTTACCCCTGAGAAGTTCGAATCAGTTATCGAGAACCCAGGTGCCGAACAGTTCGACTTCAATCTCAACGACATCGTCCTCGGGTTGCGTGTGTTCTTCTTGGAGCGCCGCGACAGCGGTATCGAGAGCTCTAGCTTGCAGCATGGTGTTGTCGTCTAGGACCGTTATCGGTACTCCTTCCGGCTGGCTGGCACGGTGAATAGCCAAATGATGCGTTATAGGTCCCAAGTGCTCGC
The DNA here is from genome assembly GCA_024211575.1 of Phytophthora melonis. NCBI lineage: Eukaryota > Oomycota > Peronosporomycetes > Peronosporales > Peronosporaceae > Phytophthora > Phytophthora melonis. Next base: position 758,053 of record JAMXKT010000047.1, read on the forward strand.
CACCTTGTGCTTGAAGCGCGGTTCACAGCTTCACGTACACGATCAGCCGTCGAGCGGCGAATTCTATAGGTCGCCTTGACAACAGGAGCGAGGTACACGAAGAAGTCGAACTCGAACTGCTTCATTTGGACGTTTTCTTGTTTAGACGGAATGAAGGCGTTGGAGACCATAGAAAATACAACATTATACGAGTTAATGACAAAAGCGGGATGCTGTAGCTCAAGGAAATCGACCAAACGCGGTATTGCTCACAATGATTGAGATGTACTAGAAAAGCTGAAGAAATTGAACTCATAAGGGCCATGAAGACTTGACGTAATCCCCTGCTTGTATTAAGCTTTTTAAACACCCGATCAACGCATACCCTTTATATGTGCTATGTACGATGATTATTTTAGCAAGGATACCTCTATCGGAGGACTGTACAGCTCAAAATCTAAACCGGCAAGTTGCGACCGGAAGTTTGGTGTTGTCCGAAGTAACTAGCTCGGATAGTCTCCTGGACGCCGTACATGCATCCGCCTAAGCGAAAGCCTTTATCAACTCTCGACCCGCAGCATCACATTTCTTGTACAGATCTTGTAACCTCTATGAACCAAAAGAGTTGTACTGTTTAAAAAGCTTAGTGGTATCTGTAGTCTATCGGAGTTCCGATAGAAATCAATAAAATCATTATAGTCATAAAAGCTCAATAAAATAAAGTTCTGCTTAGACATATGTCATGTCAATACTGGAACGCTTGACGTGTTGGTAGTTTTCTAATCAAATATTGGGAATTTACTGGGACCGATTAGTAACCAAATGGTAGAAACCGTAGATGGTGAAGTACCCATAACTGTACGAATTACGGGCTGCTCTCTATAGAGATACATATTTGTCGAGATCGAGCACATCGTGAATTATTCGATCTTCCTAAAACTATCGAGCCTTGTAGCGTGTATACAGTGGAATTGCCGATTAACTAACGCTGTGGGGCGATCATATACAAGACCGAGGTTATCTGCTGACGAGAACAGGGTTACCGCTAACCACGAACCCACCAACGGTTCGTGGTTCAATAGCGTCTTGCTGGTGGCTGCAGCGGCCCTTTCACTGCCACCAATCGTGTCCGTAACGTACAACGTTAAGGCATTTGTCAACTTCTATAGTACTGGCCTGCATCTCGAATGCCTTTTCCTGGCGCACGTGGATGTTGTGCTGAACCTATAACTGAGCAAGTTAAAAAGCCAAGGGCAAAGACACACTCTTCATGACGCTCGTGACGCTCCACAGTTGTAGGACCTGGAAAAATTTAAGCGAAATGTTTTCGCTGGCCACTGCCACTTTCACGGACGTTGTGACCAAGTTCTTCAAGCTGCTTTCCCGGAAGATATACGTGGACCAAGTAGAATAGCAGTGTGACAGATCTAAAATGCGCGTTGCCGTTACGTCGGGTCACGCGTCTAGCAACTTTATGTGTGCGTTTAACAACTTTCCATGCGCGTTTGACGATCCAGCAGAGCTGGCGAATGGCCGGGTGAATCAAGGAGAAGGGCACGTACTATAGCGTTAAGCACCATTCGTACGGCCTCAATATGGAGGTGTCTGTGAACACGCATGGCCACGCGATCAACTGCTCCGAGTGTTCCCCCACGCACAACTTGACATTGTTTTAGTCGAACAAGGCCTTTCACTTTACTAAGATGTAGAAGTTACCCGACGACGAGAGCCTGCAGGAAAACGACCCCAAGAAGGGCACAGCTCTATGCCATTCCGACCAGCAGAAGAACGACAAATTGACGAGCGACTGCGTTCTGTTTAAAAATTTTTTCGGCCGTTTGAACATTCTGTGCCAATCACGGCTGAAAACTGTCGTTGACCTCTACGACGACGTCTTTCGCATGAGCGTCGCTCTTACCAACTTCCATATCTCAATAAATCATCTGCGTGGCCAGAACGGGGCGTGGTACTGCCAGTCGAAGCACCCACCGCCTAATTCAACTGGTTTGATGCATAAGAAAATAAAAGAGGCGCTTGCAGCAGCTAAGGTATCGTGCGTAAAAGCAACACCGCCTCGAAGCCTCTCTCAGCGATCTGCGTGGAATGAAGACTCGCTCATACAGTACTCCGAAGAGATCTGAGTGCACTTTAAGTGATAGGAATTTTAATAGGTTAGTAGTTTGAGATAACCTTTACACTGGTTACGTTGCACTTTCCGAAACTTTAAGGGTTGATAAGGTCTCCCGTGGGATTTAACGCGATTTCTTGGAAATCTGAAGTTAATCGCCAAAGATTCAATATTTGCTAAGGTGCCAGCCAACTCTCTAAGTGATGTACTATAGAAAGAGCGCAATGTAGGCAAAGCCCTATGTGCGACTTAGAGGAGCTAAAAGGATGTTAGCGTTAATAACAAAATCTGGTAAGACAGACGATTCCATCCTGTCGAATAAGAGCGTTCGATCAGTTTTATTTTCTTTAAATACTTCGGGGGTAGATACACCATCAACAGCGACGACTAATCAAGCTTTTTCATTAAAAAAAGAGTATATCTAAATTTGAATTCAGAAGATGACGTAAACAACACCAAGCTTTACTTGCTAGATAGAAACGCTAACTTTTAAATTACGCGAGATTTGCTTAAAAATTAAAGTGGACCGCCGATTTCAGCAAACTTGCTCAAGCAGAGCACTTTGCGTAAATCCATGAGCAAATCGCAGCCAACCTCTTTCACTCTCCTGGTACACCAAACCAAACTCTAGCTGCGTCGCAATAAAATAACGCCCCCAACGCCTATCAGTCTCGCCCAGGTGGCAAATGCCCCCTTTGCCCACACCCGCAGCTACCGTTGATGTTTACGCTGCCATGCCTGCCTTCTCATTCCATCCTTCACTGCGGCCTCGCCAGACATGTCCCTGTCAAGAAGATGCGAGTAGAGAGTCGCTACTAGCGACTTTGTGTCACCGAGGACGTCGTCAGAGGGATGGAAGAGTCTGAGTGTGCTGCGGTCTGTCTCCATGGCTGGCAAGATAGCAAAGAGGGGTATGAGCTTCAGTTTTACTCAATTGTATGGGTGGACACCGGTGCAGCACTTCCTCGTCTTTCACACTGTTGTGATGTCGACAGCTCGAATTTTGTGTATTTTGCTTTTTTTAGTTTTACGCTTGCCGGTGGAGATGCTCTTAGGTCGAGCCTGCGGTTGTTTGCGACGCCTAAAGCGGCAACTAGTAGTATTTCGAAGCTAAATGCGAAAGCTTTGTCTGAGTACCCTACTTTGCTGTGTTGATTATTGGTGCCGAGAGTTAGTGATTATTCGGTCCCTTCTCTGTTGATATTTTTGTTGCCATTTTTCATGGTTCGACTCCCCCTATTGATGATGATTCTAGCTATGGACTACTGACGCATCAAGTAAAAATAAGACGACTTCGACGAGAGAGTTAAAGGTGAAAATATCGAGTTAAACGCTCTTACTCCGGATCTATCTCATAATAGGCCGAATTACATACTACGCGGTGAGCCTTATCAATATCGCAGCAAATATATTGAGCCAATCTCGCTGCATTTTGTTTTTATAGAAAGTAGTTGGGCAAGCCCAGCTATCGGGACGAAAACGAATTATGCGCACCTCTATTAGCTATTTTATGATACGGTGGGCGCCGCCGCTTCGCGGCGGTAAGTATAGATTAAGACTACTGGGTGTGTTCCGCTCGGCTCGTCGGCTCGCTGCACTACCCGCAGTGCTAGGTTAGTTATGTAGGGTAGGCGGGCCCTGATGGGGTCCCTCAAAGCAGCATAAAGTTTTCGGGGCTGCCTTCGCTGCGCTCGGCAGCAACATCACAATTAGTGGAATTCGTACTTAGTGGGATAAGTGTGACGATTTCTGTGACCGACGGACAACGTCGTCCTGATTGAGTCTTTAGATAGCTTCAGAGGCGTGACTTGCGTCTCTTTAGGGCAATCAATAATCAAAAAGGTCTACAGCCAGACGTCCTGAACAGTTGAAATAGCATTGCATAGCTTCTTCAGCTATCAAATATTGTGATCCCGTTGCTGTTCTACACCATTGCCCGGGCAAGTTGAGACAAAAAGTCGAGAAATGTAAGACAGATTTAGTTTGGGCCCCAAAAATAATTATGTTGAGTACCACACAAAAACGAAATTTAATGCGAAGTGATAAAATACGATAGCAAAGTGAGACTTCGCGCGCGCGAAATTGATCCCTGCCTTCCTGAACCACACGCCATCCAGTCGCTCTCACTCGGTCTTTTGCGCGCCACTGCGTAATGCGTAGCCCTCGCAGTATCAAGAAGCACACGGCCGCGGAGCACCAACGCGTTCTCGTGGTCTTCCTAGCCAAGCGCAGCGACTGGCTCTCCGTTGCTGAGCACAAAGGTGTATCCCGCCCCACCGCCTACCGCTGGGCTAAGCAAGACCGTGACCAAGAGCTGCCCAGAGGTGGCGCCCGCGAGGCGTCGACCAAGGTGACCCTGAGATCAAGACTGCTATGGAGCGGTACTTGGACGAGAACTGCCAGTACACGCTCATCTACATGAAGAGCATGGTCTTTGCGGACTTCCAGGTTGAGCTGTCTACGTCGGCTATCGGCCGTCACCTTCTGGGGATGACGTACACGGTTAAGCAGGTGCGTTAACCCGTTGGAAGGAAGCACTTAGAGACGGTCTAACATCATATGCTGCTCGTTACAGACAAGGATTGAACCCAACAGGTGCAATAACGACAAGAACAAAAAGAAGCGCGCTGAGTTTGCTGAGAAGCTGTTAGCTCGCCAAGAGGCAGGTAATTGCATCGTTTACTATGATGAAACTCATTTCAATGTGTATTGCTAAATTCAGAGTCTCACTTTGCTCGCGTGTTTTATCACTTTGCATTAAATTTCGTTTTTGTGTGGTACTCAACATAATTAGTTTCGGTGCCCAAACTCAATCTGTCTTACATTGCTCGACTTTTTGTCTCAACTTGCCCGGGCAATGGTGTAGTAAACATTTACTGAAGGTGTATATGAGACGACAGCAAACAAAAAATTACTTATAAACCTAAGTACGAATCGCGATTTAGGCACACCATTCGAAAGAGGGCTATCTTAGCTATCGTTTGAGCTACTCCACAGCCCGATTGATCCACATGAAGCTGAGAACGAAGCCAGAGAAAAAATTATCTCCATTTTTAAGTCGCGATCTCAACTTTTTTTTATTTGCGTTTATAGGGTAAAAAGACGCGAGGAATCCAGTGGTGGTCTCAGATTTAACTAAAACGGAGTCTAACCTAGCTAAAATAACATTTTTTCGGGTCCAGTACAAATCACGGGGGGTATATTTTTGAATATTTTTCTGAAATTTGGATCCAGTCACTAAGTAACATTTTGATTCACCAGTGGACATAGGTAACAAAATGATGCACTACACGCTCTCGCCTACTCATTTTCAGCTTCAGGCGCCGCAGAAGGCTTGCGCTTCTTGGAGTTAGCAACAGCTTTCTTGCTGGGGGCTGCTCTCTTCTTTTGGGCAGCCATTCCACGTCCTTCTTGGTTCTTCTTGGCGGCCGCTGCCATTGCAGCACGATGCGCTAAGCGAGCTTGCTTCTTCGTTTTAGCTGCAGCTCCTTCATCCTCACTTGGCTTCGCGTACAACGGGTCGTTCTGAAACTCGTCCGGGACGTACGGCCTAATGGACTTGTACATCTGCTCTTTCTTCTCGGCATTGATAGGTGAGGGTGGCAGGATTTCAATGTGGTCGGTCATGATTCGTGCCACCTCCTCCTTTGACGTCAAGATGCCATCAATCTTGCGACGTAAGTCCTGCTCCTCTGCATCCGAATTGGGGCCCTTCTTGCACGCCACAACGCCCGGCTTGGAGCCGTCAATCGAAAAGATCTGGTACTGCTGCACGCCATCGAGCCGTTTGTACAACTCAGTCAGCACTGGTTTGTACGACTTGAAGAGCTTGCTGCCCCTCGGAACATGCACAGTCACGGCGTTTGCTGCAGCTGCGTTGACTGCATCTATAGCATGCTGCATCGTCCAGCACTCAGCGGAGGCCAAGTGCTTTCGAATGTGGCCAAACCCACGGTCACACGAATTCTTCGTATGCCCCTTTACGAAAAATTTGAAGTCCACATGCTCGAAAATGCCCATGTCCACAAGGGTTAGCAAGAACTTGATGACGTAGTTGTTCTTGTTCTGGCCGGAGCAGTTGTCAGCGTACACAGTCAGCTTGGTTTTGCCAGCGAGCTTTGTCTCGATGAAATGGGCCAGCATTGAGTTGATTTGGTCGCTGCCCTTGCCGCTGGTGCTCTCATCGTAGATGTAGTTTGTCTGCACACCGTCGTTCTCGTAGTAGATACCGAAGCAGCTCACTGACAGCAGAGAGCAAAAATACCATTGGGACGGCGTGTTGGCCACGCTGGGGATAGTCAGGTTCTGCGAGTAGTCCATGACAATAACCGCGTGGTCGCTCGAGCAGGAAGTCTTGTCACGCTTGTATTCGCGCCTGTAAGTAATTTAAATTGTTATCAATCTCCATGTTAGATATACCAAGTAAATCAATATGTTGCTTACGTCCACATACAAAAACTTACCGCATGAGCCGAGCCGATTCCGTATGGCGGCCGAGTGCCTCCGTCTTGTCAGTCGTGACGCCTCCGCGCATCCCGGCGTGGTAGATAGCGCGTACATCACATACGTTGCTTCGCGGCGATCGGATCCGAATCGTAGGGCAGTGTAGCGTCAGCAGTTTCCGCATCGTGGCTCTTGCGGGTTCACGCACCCGAAGCCCAGACTCCACAAACTTGTGCATTTCATCCCAAATTGCGTCCCAGGTAAAGTGTGCCGGGAGCAGCGTGTACTTGTCGCTGCTGTAGTATTTCTAGACGCTCCCGTCGATTTTCTTTTGCATACGGACGCGCACAGGGACAACCTCGCCAACCTCCTCCGCAAAGCTGGTGAACCACTTCACCAACCAGACCACGTCCACTTGCGACGCGTTTTTGTTGAGTTTGTTCCCGTGGTTCTTGATGGCCATGTTGCCATCGCGGATTCTTCTTTTGTAGCGCTGTAACATCATGGGTATGACGCCGTAGCAGCGAGCGAAGATGGGGCGGCACACGTGCCCAACAAAAGGAAGATAGTAGTTGAATCGTTCACGGTCACCGCTTCCTCGCTTGCGGTCGACTGGCACTTGCATGAGCACAGCCAGGAGAGTATACAGGCTGGTGTGGTGTTGGAAAGTGGCTGTTTCCAAAAGCTGTCGACCCGCCGGCTCGACAATCAAGTTCAATCAAGGGGCAATCAAGGTTGAGCCCAGCGAGAGACGGAGATCGCTACTTCTGATTGGATGACGACATTAGCCTCGTTGGAGTGACAGTCAGTGGCCGGAGCCTCGTCGGGTCCTAATAGAACCCCGAGCGAGGCTTCATGGTACCCACTTTTAGGTACAGATGCATTTAGTTGCGTACTTCGGCCGCACTTATTAGTGTGGTCGCGGTCGTCATTTGATGTGTCCGGAATCGCCTTATTGCGGTCGTTCACACTAGATATTTGTATAGGGACATAGGACTCATCATAGGATGACCAGAACGAGGCCCCCTGGGCCTCATAAAACTCAGTAATAAAAGACAGTCTTCCCCAAAGCCAACAAGGGTCAAGTCCGACTTCGGTAAGTGTAGCTAGCTTATTGTAGTGCCTGGACACGCTCGGCTGCGTGTGGATGCCTGTCGGGGAGCTTATCGTGCTTTGACCGAGAGTTTCCTTGGCGGCGCCAAGAGTTGGCGTGGCCGGAGAGGCAAGAGCGACATAGGAGTGTCGTTCACTGTATATTTGTGGGACAAGAGTGTCCCTGAGTGTATTAGTCTACCTACCGAGGTTTTACCTTGGTCCCCCTGTATAAGGCCTAACACGCCGGTACCCTTCCTTTCTGAGGGACTGCAGTGGGGTTGCGCGAAAGCGCTACATAGTATCCTAGCCTAAGCTCGTGGCTAGTGGTACAGGTTTCTGGGTTGACCGAAGATAACCTAAGGTGCACAGAGGCGCTTGCAACCGACCCGGTGTAAGGGATCGTTCCTGGTCTTCAGGTTTTGATCCAATAAGCGCTTACCTTTGCGGGTTAGCGTGTTGTTGGTGTCTCTAATACCTTTTGGTAGAAGAGAATTTTAGTGGTATTACCACACCACAACTGGTGCCGCGACCCGGGATTGGTGTGACCTTCTGTGTGTCTGGGTTGTTGTAGGTCTTACCCCAACGAGCGAAGAGGAGAAGAAGAAGGAGAGAAGCGAAGAAGAAGAAGAGTGAAGATGGCGAAGGGAGTCAAGTCAGCGGTACCAGCGACGCCGGTCAAGTCGAGTGGAACCCGCACCGAGGCTTCGGTGCGCTCCGGAAGCTCGTTCTCGACCCCAGCGACGGATCGGATGGAGTCGATCGACGAGCGTTCGGCGAGCTACGACACGGCGATGGATTCCTCGGACGCCAAAGAAGATCACGAAGACGATGATTGGGATGTCAGGACTGTGATGTCCGAGACTTCGGAAGCTGCGGTGGTGTCGGCAGGCCGCAGTGGAGGATCGAGGTCGATCACCCGCGACCTCTCCGAAACGTTCAACGGCATGCCGGGCCCCGAGCCCGCCTACGACGCGGATGACGGTGCAACCGACGGGTTCAAGCCCTCGGTGACGGTAGGAGGGGCAACCTCCAAGCCGGTTGGCACTCGTCCTCCCCTCAACGGCGATACTCCGGCGGCCAACAAGGTTCTAGGCCGATGCCTGGAGCTGATGAAGACCAAGAGTGAGTGGATGCAACTGTTCTCCCCGAAGCAGGTCCGCCAGGCCATCTGGATGGACCTCGGAGGGGCGTTAGCCACGCCGATCAACTCAACGAGCACTCGGCAGGTCGCTCAAAACACGGTGGATCTCCTGCGTGCAATGGGGTGTGAACCTCAGATTCTCCCGACGGAGGCCGCTCTCGCGAGCTGGACGCCAACTGCCGCCGCCGCGGCGCTCACCAAGTGGAGGAAGAAGTTGCGTGACGCCTTTGGGGTGGCCGACAGAAGCTCAACGAAGCTTCGTTCGGCCTCGAAGTGGTTGACCCTTCCAAGGTCCCGCTACCAGCGACCCCTAGGAAGACCGCCACCGGTGATGGAGTTTTCGCAGCCAAGGGTGAGGCTTCGCCTTACATGCAAGACTCGCACATGGTAACTCCACGATCTACGGACCGCAGTGAACGTCTGGCTAGGGAGACCGAGTCTTCGTACGCAACGCCTGGCACGCGCGCGGCAACCGGTCGCCGATCCAGTCGGCGTTACGACCCCGAGATGACTCGTCGGACAGTGATGATGACCTCGTGTCCGACCACTACGAGGGCGATCTGCCGAGCGAGTGGGCACGCCAAGTGCGCGAACTGAGTGCGACGGACAACCAGAGCGCAACCCCGAAACTCGAGATCGCCACGCATCTGCCCCTCGCCAACATCAAACCGTTCTACGGAACGCGCGACAAGAGCGAGCACTCCATGCAGTGGCTCCGAACGTTCATCTATGAGATGAAGGGAACCCATGCACCCCCAACGAGTGGTGCATGCCGTTCGAACTCAAGCTCAGGGATGGAGCCCTGCACTGGTGCCGCCAGCTCCCGCGCAAGACGAGACGCTCGTGGAAGTTGCTGAGCGAGGCGTTCATCAAGTACTACTGTTCGAAGTTTTCCCAGTCTGCGAAGGCTCGGTATTACTCGGCCAAGCGAGAGGACAAGGAGCACGTATGTGACTACCTTAACCGGCTTAACGGCTACGCTCGCAACGCCGGCGTACAGTTTGAGAACGGTGGGCGTGACGCGAAGGACCACGTGGAGCATTTCTTGGTTACGTGTGACGACCGAAACTTAGAAGACCGTCTGTGTCACGTACGGGTCAAGAGTATTCATGACCTCGAAGAAATGATCAACGACATCCTGCGCCACCGCGACCGCAAGTCAACTCGCGAATCGTCGTTCCGGCGCTCGGAGTCAAGATGACGGTCGCCGACGCGATGCGAGGTCGAACGAGGATTCTCGTGGAGGATACCGCCGTGAACGACGCTACCGTGATGACGACCGCCGCAACGATCGTCGCGACGACGACCGCCGGCGCGACCGACGCGATGCGTCACCGTACCGGTCGAGGGTGACTCTGGTCGACGCGCTAGCCGATGTAATGGCGGAATGGAACGTCGGAGGCTCGGTCGGTGCACGCAACGAGGCTTCGTACGCCTCCCGACGTGCCGGTGAGGTGAACGAGGAATACTTCGAAGACGAGCGCCAGTACTCGGACGACCAACGCTCGGACGAGGATTCGGATGCCGATTATGACTCTGACGAATCTAAGGGACATGTCGCGGCCGCCAACGACGCTGAGCGGAGGGCCGCAGCCGAAGGAACGTTCGCTCGGTCTGACAACCGACGCTTCAGGAACGGAGGAGGACCGTCCAACCGCGAACGAGACAGCCATCGCCAGTATGGGCCATGCGCTGCATGCGGAAGCCCGTCTCACTCGGTGCACTTCTGCTACCGGCGGTGCAAACTGTGCAAACAGGTGCACGATGCTGGGAAGTGCGAAGCCCTCCACGAGCTTACCAAGCTCCTGAAGTCCAAGGTCGACAAGAAGGATCTGTCGCCAGAGCTGCAAAGCCTGGTGTATGGAAGCCATTTAAACCAGGCAGCCCGCCAACTGAAACTGGGTTGGTCCCAATCGGGCTGCCACAGTTAGCTGAGCCTGCTGTTGATGCGGACTATCTGTTCGCGTTCACAGGCGAAAGCAAACGGCCTGACGACCTGAAGAACAATGAACGTGTGAGATCGACGGAAAATGGAGAGAACCGAGACGCAAGTCTCGTTGAGACCGGTATTGATGAAGATGATGATGATGAACGTGATGGACACCCGACCGAGGCTTTGATCACCAGCCTAGTCCAGGTCAGGGACCACCTCGAAACCTCGCTCGGGCGGTGAAATTACTACCCGGCGAGAGATTGGGGTGGTGGTCGTCCCAACGATACGACAAGAGGAAGCGAATGAGAGCTTTGGTCAATGGCGCGGTGGACGACTCGCGAACGAGGATACTGCTCGACACTGGAGCGAACGTAAGCGTGATCTCGGCTGCCTTCGCCAAGCGGCTCCGGGTGCGAGAAGTTCTGGACCACGGACGAAGTCTCGAAGTCCGTGGTATCAACCCTGGGGTGATGGAGACCCGTAGGCGAGCCTTCCTGAAGATCACCTTGGGATGGGAGCAAGTCTACGATGTGGTGTGGTAATACCACTAAAATTCTCTTCTACCAAAAGGTATTAGAGACACCAACAACACGCTAACCCGCAAAGGTAAGCGCTTATTGGATCAAAACCTGAAGACCAGGAACGATCCCTTACACCGGGTCGGTTGCAAGCGCCTCTGTGCACCTTAGGTTATCTTCGGTCAACCCAGAAACCTGTACCACTAGCCACGAGCTTAGGCTAGGATACTATGTAGCGCTTTCGCGCAACCCCACTGCAGTCCCTCAGAAAGGAAGGGTACCGGCGTGTTAGGCCTTATACAGGGGGACCAAGGTAAAACCTCGGTAGGTAGACTAATACACTCAGGGACACTCTTGTCCCACAAATATACAGTGAACGACACTCCTATGTCGCTCTTGCCTCTCCGGCCACGCCAACTCTTGGCGCCGCCAAGGAAACTCTCGGTCAAAGCACGATAAGCTCCCCGACAGGCATCCACACGCAGCCGAGCGTGTCCAGGCACTACAATAAGCTAGCTACACTTACCGAAGTCGGACTTGACCCTTGTTGGCTTTGGGGGAAGACTGTCTTTTTTATTACTGAGTTTTATGAGGCCCAGGGGGCCTCGTTCTGGTCATCCTATGATGAGTCCTATGTCCCTATACAAATATCTAGTGTGAACTATCGCAATAAGGCGATTCCGGACACATCAAATGACGGCCGCGACCACACTAATAAGTGCGGTCGAAGTACGCAACTAAATGCATATGTACCTAAAAGTGGGCACCATGAAGCCTCGTTCGGGGTTCTATTAGGACCCGACGAGGCTCCGGCCACTGACCGTTACTCCAACGAGGATAATGTAGTCGTCCAAGCAGAAGTAGCCATCTCCGTCTCTCGCTTGACCGCTTCTTGATGGAGCTTGACCTTCGGGCCGGCGAGGCAATCACCTTGGAAACACACGATTTCCGATACCACAACTGCCCCCGCCTCGACGCGAGCCTCCGACACTGGTGAGCGTCTAGGCGCCTTCGGTTCTTCGACTCCATGGCCCCTCAGTCGCGCGCATTCGCCAACGCGGCTACCGCAGCTCGTCGAACCCTCCAATGTGCTGGCCCGGTACGTCCACCACTCTTGCCGCTCCTCATCGTCACCTTGACTCTCGTTGTTGACTCCATCTACTCCTTGGTAATCTCAGGGAGCTGTAGATGCCGCCACCGACATTTCGGGGCGTCGTCCGGCGCGCCAGGCTTGTTCGACGGATGCTGCCGCTGCTATCGCCGCTGGTGCTGTACCACCAGACTCATCCGCACCTGCTGATGGCCCTGCGCTCCTTCCTGCCGCTGCGGAGGCGTCGGTCGACCAACCACGAGGTTCCCCCCGTGGTATTGCGTCTTCTGCTGGGACCACCGAGACTTTGAGAACGCTTGAAGACGCTACGGGGCGCACAGCGACGCACACACCAGGAGTATTCCGGTGGTCGTATGGTCCGACCTTGGTCGCTCCATCGATGTCATGCGGACTGCTGGTCGTTTCATCTTGGTTCCATTTTCTCCAGCCTCACTGGCGTCTTCTGCCGCGTGTTGAACTCGAGCAGAACGGCGGTTGGTAGCTTTCCCATCGGTAGCCCATCCATTGCTACACCACCGGAATTCCGGTGGTCGTATGGTCCGACGTTGGTTGTGCGATCGATGCCCCGCGTACTGCCCCTGATGTACACCTTGGCTCCGTCTCCTCGATGGCATTGACATCTGCTTGGATAGCGCTGTATCACCCATGGGTCAAACGGAGCAACACGCCCTGCCACACGTCTGGCCTCAATACCAAACCACCGGGCTCCGGCGGTCGTATGGTCCGACCTTCCATGAACGTGCTGCAGGCCGCCGCTCGTCACACCTCGGTCGCATACTTCTTGCCATCACCGGCATCTGAAGTAGCTAGGTCTACATCGTTCAAGGGTTCGACGGCAAGTGCAGTAGTCAGGGAATGCGTTGACCCGACCAGCGTGACACCATTGTAGCGCCGGGACTTCGGTGGTCGTAACGGAGGCAAGGTTGGCTGCCCCAACTTGAAGCTCGCGAATAGCAGCACCGCCAACGTCGGTCACACCACAACTTGATTCGTTATCACTCGGAGATAGTGTAGCTGTGGCGACCGTGGTTTCGTTGCCTTCGTTCCACAGTTCCATACGGGTTTCCGGTGGTTGTAACCAAGTCGGGTTTAGTTGCCCAGTCTGTGGCTCGGGAACCACCACACCAGAAACGTCGGTCGTGCCTTCAACTGCTTCCTCGTTGGCGTGCGAAACCGTACCAGTGTTGACCGTGATTCGTGATGCACTTACAGCAAATAGTCGGTAGTCGTAACGTAAGGTCTGGGTGCCCCAGTCTCCACCAAGCGATCCGCTGTGTTACAATCACATCTCTTCGAGCCGCACCAATTGTCGTTCAGGGTTCCAACAGTTTCGGCGCAGGCTACAGCAGGTACCGCTGCCTTGGACGAGACTTAGTTGTCGACCGTAGCGGTCCCAGATCCACTCCTATCTCCACTTCATCATCAAATCCATACATAGTCCCAAATCGAGGTCTGGTGCACGGCGCAAACTTCTTCCACGATAATATCGACGTTCAAAGACTCGCTCACCCTTGCTTGAGCTTCGTCCTTGTTCGCTTCAAGCCGCAATATTCTCTCGCGTCAACATACATCGCATCCAATACTCGGTCGCGGTTCCCAGAGCTTCTTACCATCCCTCGACCGCTGTGGCTGCTTCAAACGAGGCTTGGTTCACGGTTGTAGCCTTATCGCCCATCGAGATGGTTGAGCTTACGCTCATGGAAGACCAGACTCAGTCCGCAGAGGACCGATCTTGATCACGCTAGCTCTACCCGGGTATGTCTTGGCGATTTTGACAACCGTACTCCCAGGTACATATCCACTTCACCACCAACTCCATACCGAACCACGGAGTCGAGCGCACTTGACCGTGCGACATCCATACCAATCGCTGCGTCTGAAGCCTCGGTCGCCCTTCCCTCTGCTTCATCATCACGTGTTTCATCTGTTGAAGGGTTGACCGAGGTTCACTTGCGTGTCCTGTTGCTCGTGGCTGCATTCCGATATCTCCATTCCATCGTGACTCGTTCACATAATATGCAACATGCAAATTCCAGTAATTTTCTTCGTCTGTCACTGCGAGCTGGATAGCCCTCGCAGGCAGTTCAATCATCATCTCCAGTAGCTTCTTTCGTCTGTCGTCGCGAGCTGGGTCACCCTCGCGAGCAGGTCGATCGTCGTTAGCGTATGCAACAAGTCCTTCACCACGTGCAAACATAGCATGCTGGGCTCGCCACTCGTACATTTCACCACCAAAGCGAGCGATGCTCGGCTGCGCACAGGTACATCATCTCCGGTCCGTTCCACTTCGAAACCTCGACCAGCCCGCTATCGAGAATCAGCACTCGTGTCTTGGTTTACCTCGTTCCATGTAGGGCCAAATCCGAGTGATAGGCTTCAGTCGAGGTAAAGGTAGAGACTCCTGGGCGTAATCGCTGGGGTTAATCTCGTTCGCGGTGTCATCACCCTCGACCGACCCCTCGGCAACCATGGCATGCATGACCGAGATATAGGTTGACTCCAGTAGTTGCTCAGGATCGTTGATCGCACTTATGTCCGAATTATTGAACTCAGTGTCGGCGTCAGCTGTGAAGGCTGCGATTTCGGTAGGAACGTCGTTAGGCCCTGGGTCGTGTTCGCCCCAGTCGACTTCACTACTACAGACCGCAGTCGACGTTTCTCCTGGCTCCAGACTGGGCGTGGCGGTCGCTGCTGGCAAGACATCCCATGTAGTTGTCTCGGCCGCTGCTGCCACGTCGCGGTCATCTTCCGACCCGTCGTTCGTCAAGCTGTCACCATCATGCAGCTCATCACTGGCCTCCGATGCCTCAACCGAGGCGTGTGTCGCTCCTGGCCGGTAGAGTCGGCACTACTGTCACGATTCGCGGGCATGCGACTCGGCGGGTCGAGAAGCGCATCTTCGGGTTCGTCCAGGTTATCCGGTGCGCTGGCTTCGTCGTCCAAACCATCGTTCGCCCCACTAGCGCCTTCCATCTCAGTTGTATCAACTCGAGCAACCTCGACCGAGCCTTCACTGACCCTGGAGTCGTGGTCATAGCCAAGTACATCAGGTGACGAGTACTCATTACACGACGATGCTTGTTGGCGGCCTCCCGGCCATGATGGGGCATCTGGTGGTCTCGGCAGGATCTTCCGCGGCGTCGGGTAAGCTCGGCGCACCACCGCAGGGGGCTGTTCAGCTAGCCATCGCTCGTAGAGGCGGCGTTCCCGCCCTTGAAGAGTCTCATCACGACTCGTTGAATAGGCTAGTACCTGCCACTCTTTGTACTTGTTCGAGTCCAGTCTCGCGTAACCCGTCTCTCGCGGCAGCTCGCCATGCGGTACCCAGAGCACCACGGAGTCATGCTTGGCACACCGTGCTGCGGAGGTCGTAATGTTGGTGAGTCGGACCCACGTCGGCCGCCCTCGTCGGAACCCCGTTACGGTCGGCACGAGCTTCTCCGTGCGGCGAACCCACACATCGTACTCCGACCGAGGCAACCGCTGCCGCGGTACTCGGAACTCACGCCACTCACGACCGGGGATGTATAAATCCTCGGTCGGCCCACACGAAGGCTGAGTACCATAGGGTTCATCGTCCTCGACACTCTGCGACTTCAGCAGTGGCACCATGACCTCATCCGGGAGTCGAGCGGTGCCATGGAACAGATCCAGCCGGATACCGGCCGGGATCATAAAGTCCATTCCCAGTACCACGTCGACCCCTGCACTGTGGTCCATTATCCACATCTCGAACTCGTAGACTTGCTCCCATCCCAAGGTGATCTTCAGGAAGGCTCGCCTACGGGTCTCCATCACCCCAGGGTTGATACCACGGACTTCGAGACTTCGTCCGTGGTCCAGAACTTCTCGCACCCGGAGCCGCTTGGCGAAGGCAGCCGAGATCACGCTTACGTTCGCTCCAGTGTCGAGCAGTATCCTCGTTCGCGAGTCGTCCACCGCGCCATTGACCAAAGCTCTCATTCGCTTCCTCTTGTCGTATCGTTGGGACGACCACCACCCCAATCTCTCGCCGGGTAGTAATTTCACCGCCCGAGCGAGGTTTCGAGGTGGTCCCCTGACCTGGACTAGGCTGGTGATCAAAGCCTCGGTCGGGTGTCCATCACGTTCATCATCATCATCTTCATCAATACCGGTCTCAACGAGACTTGCGTCTCGGTTCTCTCCATTTTCCGTCGATCTCACACGTTCATTGTTCTTCAGGTCGTCAGGCCGTTTGCTTTCGCCTGTGAACGCGAACAGATAGTCCGCATCAACAGCAGGCTCAGCTAACTGTGGCAGCCCGATTGGGACCAACCCAGTTTCAGTTGGCGGGCTGCCTAGTTTAAATGGCTTCCATACACCAGGCTTTGCAGCTCTGGCGACAGATCCTTCTTGTCGACCTTGGACTTCAGGAGCTTGGTAAGCTCGTGGAGGGCTTCGCACTTCCCAGCATCGTGCACCTGTTTGCACAGTTTGCACCGCCGGTAGCAGAAGTGCACCGAGTGAGACGGGCTTCCGCATGCAGCGCATGGCCCATACTGGCGATGGCTGTCTCGTTCGCGGTTGGACGGTCCTCCTCCGTTCCTGAAGCGTCGGTTGTCAGACCGAGCGAACGTTCCTTCGGCTGCGGCCCTCCGCTCAGCGTCGTTGGCGGCCGCGACATGTCCCTTAGATTCGTCAGAGTCATAATCGGCATCCGAATCCTCGTCCGAGCGTTGGTCGTCCGAGTACTGGCGCTCGTCTTCGAAGTATTCCTCGTTCACCTCACCGGCACGTCGGGAGGCGTACGAAGCCTCGTTGCGTGCACCGACCGAGCCTCCGACGGTCCATTCCGCCATTACCTCGGCTAGCGCGTCGACCAGAGTCACCCTCGACCGGTACGGTGACGCATCGCGTCGGTCACGCCGGCGGTCGTCGTCGCGACGATCGTTGCGGCGGTCGTCATCACGGTAGCGTCGTTCACGGTGGTATCCACCACGAGAATCCTCGTTCGACCTCGCATCGCGTCGGCGACCGTCATCTTGACTCCAAGAGCGCCGGAACGACGATTCGCGAGTTGATTTGCGGTCGCGGTGGCGCAGGATGTCGTTGATCATGTCTTCGAGGTCATGAATGCTCTTGACCCGCACATGGCACAGACGGTCTTCTAAGTTTCGGTCGTCACACGTAACCAAGAAATGCTCCACGTGGTCCTTCGCGTCGCGTCCACCGTTCTCAAACTGTACGCCGGCGTTGCGAGCATAGCCATTAAGCCGGTTAAGGTAGTCACATACGTGCTCCTTGTCCTCTCGCTTGGCCGAGTAATACCGAGCCTTCGCAGACTGGGAAAACTTCGAACAGTAGTACTTGATGAACGCCTCGCTCAGCAACTTCCACGAGCGTCTCGTCTTGCGCGGGAGCTGGCGGCACCAGTGCAGGGCTCCGTCCCTGAGCTTGAGTTCGAACGGCATGCACCACTCGTTGGGGGGTGCATGGGTTCCCTTCATCTCATAGATGAACGTTCGGAGCCACTGCATGGAGTGCTCGCTCTTGTCGCGCGTCCCGTAGAACGGTTTGATGTTCGCGAGGGGTAGATGCGTGGCGATCTCGAGCTTCGGGGTTGAGCTCTGGTTGTCCGTTGCACTCAGTTCGCGCACTTGGCGAGCCCATTCGCTCGGCAGATCACCCTCGTTGTTGTCAGACACGAGGTCATCATCACTGTCCGACGAGTCATCTCGGGGTCGTAACGACGACTGGATCGGCGACCGGTTGCCGCGCGCGTGCCAGGCGTTGCGTACGAAGACTCGGTCTCCCTAGCCAGACGTTCACTGCGGTCCGTAGATCGTGGGGTTACCATGTGCGAGTCTTGCATGTAAGGAGAAGCCTCACCCTTGGCTGCGAAAACTCCATCACCGGTGGCGGTCTTCCTAGGGGTCGCTGGTAGTGGGACCTTGGAGGGTCAACCACTTCCGAGGCCGAACGAAGCTTCGTTGAGCTTCTGTCGGCCACCCCAAAGGCGTCACGCAACTTCTTCCTCCACTTGGTGAGCGCCGCGGCGGCGGCAGTTGGCGTCCAGCTCGCGAGAGCGGCCTCCGTCGGGAGAATCTGGGGTTCGCACCCCATCGCACGCAGGAGATCCACCGTGTTTTGAGCGACCTGCCGAGTGCTCGTTGAGTTGATCGGCGTGGCTAACGCCCCTCCGAGGTCCATCCAGATGGCCTGGCGGACTTGCTTCGGGGAGAACAGTTGCATCCACTCACTCTTGGTCTTCATCAGTTCCAGGCATCGGCCTAGAACCTTGTTGGCCGCCGGAGTATGGGAGGACGAGTGCCAACCGGCTTGGAGATTGCCCCTCCAGCCGTCACCGAGGGTTTGAACCCGTCGGTTGCACCGTCATCCGCGTCGTAGGCGGGCTCGGGGCCCGGCATGTCGTTGAACGTTTCAGAGGTCGCGGGTGATCGACCTCGATCCTCCGCTGCGGCCTGCCGACACAACCGCAGCTTCCGAAGTCTCGGACATCACAGTCCTGACATCCCAATCATCGTCTTCGTGATCTTCTTTGGCGTCCGAGGAATCCATCGCCGTGTCGTAGCTCGCCGAACGCTCGTCGATCGACTCCATCCGATCCGTCGCTGGGGTCGAGAACGAGCTTCCGGAGCGCACCGAAGCCTCGTTGCGCATTCCACTCGACTTGACCGGCGTCGCTGGTACCGCTGACTTGGTTCCCTTCGCCATCTTCTCACTTCTTCTTCTTCTCTCCTTCTTCTTCTCCTCTTCGCTCGTTGGGGTAAGACCTACAACAACCCAGACACACAGAAGGTCACACCAATCCCGGGTCGCGGCACCAGTTGTGGTGTGGTAATACCACTAAAATTCTCTTCTACCAAAAGGTATTAGAGACACCAACAACACGCTAACCCGCAAAGGTAAGCGCTTATTGGATCAAAACCTGAAGACCAGGAACGATCCCTTACACCGGGTCGGTTGCAAGCGCCTCTGTGCACCTTAGGTTATCTTCGGTCAACCCAGAAACCTGTACCACTAGCCACGAGCTTAGGCTAGGATACTATGTAGCGCTTTCGCGCAACCCCACTGCAGTCCCTCAGAAAGGAAGGGTACCGGCGTGTTAGGCCTTATACAGGGGACCAAGGTAAAACCTCGGTAGGTAGACTAATACACTCAGGGACACTCTTGTCCCACAAATATACAGTGAACGACACTCCTATGTCGCTCTTGCCTCTCCGGCCACGCCAACTCTTGGCGCCGCCAAGGAAACTCTCGGTCAAAGCACGATAAGCTCCCCGACAGGCATCCACACGCAGCCGAGCGTGTCCAGGCACTACAATAAGCTAGCTACACTTACCGAAGTCGGACTTGACCCTTGTTGGCTTTGGGGG
Organism: Phytophthora melonis; assembly: GCA_024211575.1. Lineage (NCBI taxonomy): Eukaryota > Oomycota > Peronosporomycetes > Peronosporales > Peronosporaceae > Phytophthora > Phytophthora melonis. Next base: position 777,759 of record JAMXKT010000047.1, read on the forward strand.
AAGACTGTCTTTTTATTACTGAGTTTTATGAGGCCCAGGGGGCCTCGTTCTGGTCATCCTATGATGAGTCCTATGTCCCTATACAAATATCTAGTGTGAACTATCGCAATAAGGCGATTCCGGACACATCAAATGACGGCCGCGACCACACTAATAAGTGCGGTCGAAGTACGCAACTAAATGCATATGTACCTAAAAGTGGGCACCATGAAGCCTCGTTCGGGGTTCTATTAGGACCCGACGAGGCTCCGGCCACTGACCGTTACTCCAACGAGGATAATGTAGTCGTCCAAGCAGAAGTAGCCATCTCCGTCTCTCGCTTGACCGCTTCTTGATGGAGCTTGACCTTCGGGCCGGCGAGGCAATCACCTTGGAAACACACGATTTCCGATACCACAACGAGTTCGAGATGTGGATAATGGACCACAGTGCAGGGGTCGACGTGGTACTGGGAATGGACTTTATGATCCCGGCCGGTATCCGGCTGGATCTGTTCCATGGCACCGCTCGACTCCCGGATGAGGTCATGGTGCCACTGCTGAAGTCGCAGAGTGTCGAGGACGATGAACCCTATGGTACTCAGCCTTCGTGTGGGCCGACCGAGGATTTATACATCCCCGGTCGTGAGTGGCGTGAGTTCCGAGTACCGCGGCAGCGGTTGCCTCGGTCGGAGTACGATGTGTGGGTTCGCCGCACGGAGAAGCTCGTGCCGACCGTAACGGGGTTCCGACGAGGGCGGCCGACATGGGTCCGACTCACCAATATTACGACCTCAGCAGCACGGTGTGCCAAGCATGACTCGGTGTTACTCTGGGTACCGCATGGCGAGCTCCCACGAGAGACGGGCTACGCTAGGCTCGACTCTAACAAGTACAAGGAGTGGCAAGTGCTGGCCTATTCAACGAGTCGTGATGAAACTCTGCAAGGCCGGGAGCGACGACTCTACGACCAGTGGTTGGCCGAGCAGCCGCCGGCAGTTGAGCGCCGGGCCTACCCGACGCCACGGAAGATCCTGCCGAGACCGCCTGATACACCAGCATGGTCAAGAAGTCGTCGCCCAGCACCCGCACAGCGAGGGTATGGCCACGACGAGGGCCCCACAGCCTATGAAGGTTCGGTGGAGGCCGCCCAAGCCGAAGCGGCTGCGGCGGAACGTGTTAGAGGGTCGAACGATGATTCGGACGACGACGCCGGTGAAAACGAAGACTCTACTACCCTGGAAGAGTCGTCGACCTACAGTCCGGGTTGCATGACCACGGGACTGAACAGCGTCGCTAATGCTGCAGGCCAGGAGGCGACGGTTACCTCGGCAGACGTCCTGGGAGCTGGCGAAGATGTGGATGAAGGTGATGGTGCGATGAACGACAATTCTGCCGACGACCAAGGCGATGTAGTGGTGGCTGAACAGGTTGCATGGAATGCCGTGCCAACGGAAGCCACTGCCGCCAGACAGACGTCAGGTGGAGTGTCGGCCGCGGTCTTTGGTAGCGGAGTCGACTGGGGAGAACATGACCCTGGGCCGACCGAGGTTTCAGCTGGAACCGAAACCACTATTACTGAAGTCGACATGGGTTGCCCGGACTTGAACGAGGATGTGATCGACGACCCTGAGGAGTTACTGGAAGCGACTTACGTCTCGGTCATGCGTGCCATGGCTGCAGAAGAGTCTAGTGATGGTGAGGACACCTCGAACGACGTTTCCGAGCACGTAGCAAACGAGATCGAGCTTACCGACTACGCGCAGGAGCTGGCGTTCTTGCCGGATCTAACTGGAAGCGTCGGAGACGACGCTGGATTACTCTGGGCGGAACGTCCAGAATGATGAAGCTCAGTGAGAAGCAGCAGGCCGACCTGGTTGACGTGCTGAAGAGACACGAGAAGATCATGATTGCGAGCGGCAACGCCCTGCCGCCTCCAGCCTACGGTGTCGTGTGTGACATCAATGTGCAGGGGCATGCACCAATCAAGCAGAAAGCTCGGCGAACCCCGCTCCGATACCTCGGGAAGCTGTACGAGCTGCTGAAGGGCCTTCTGAAGGCTGGGCTAATCTCTTTCTCAGACAGCTCATGGGCGTCACCTATCGTCATCGTCCTGAAGAAGAACGGAGTGGATATCCGCTTGTGTATCGACTACAAACTCGTCAATGCGATCACCGAGATTATGGAGTACGCCATGCCGTTGGTGGATGACTTGCTGACAGACATGGAGGCGTACTTGTGGCTTTGCTCGCTCGACGCAGCAAGCGGCTTCTGGGCCATTATGATGACCGAACGAGCCCGGAAGATCTCTGCTTTCGTCTGCGCACTTGGGCATTTTGAGTGGTTGCGTATGCCTTTTGGCCTGAAGAACGCCCCGATGATCTACCAACGCATGATTGACAACGCGCTTTGGGGCTTCGTCCAACCGAAGGGGGGATGGTTTCAATTCTCGGAGCGCATGCGTCTAGCTGAAGAACACGACAAGGAAGCTCATGCTGGGGTGAACGAGGCTTTGACTGGTGCGGCAAGGTCATTTCGGACTAAGTTCGAGGCCGACCGAGACAACTCGCTTGGTCAGGGGCATGTAGCTGAATTAGTCAACAGCCCTATTGCTGACATTTTCGCCAACGGAGAACCTGATGAATCCTCGCTGACCCCAGTATTCAGTCGCCGGTCATTCGTGGACGATATCTGCTTCGGTGCCGAGACTTTCGAATCATGTCTAGCGACTCTAGACCGCTTGCTGACAAGGTTTGAGGAGTGCCGTATTAGTATCAGCTTTACGAAGAGCATCTTTGTACAGTCCAAGGTGGACTTCCTGTCCCACGAGGTCTCGGCAGACGGCATTCGACCGGACTCCAAGAAGCTGGCTGGGGTGACCGAGCTCCCGTTCCCGTCAACGAAGAAGGGAATGCAATCCTTCCTTGGGGCACTCAACTATTACAGCCGCTTCATCCAAGACTTCGCGGTCTATGGAGCAGCACTGTACCAGCTCAAGGACGAGGACTTCCAACCCGGGGTGATCTCACCGCGGCCAAGCACAGTTTCGCGATGCTCCAACAGAAGGTCTCGTCGGCGCCGATTCTCAGGCACTTCGACCGAGGGAAGGAAGTACATGTCATGTTGTTCGCCAACGAGTGGGCTCTGAGCTCCACGTTGATGCAAGAGCACGAAGGCAAACTACACCCCGTTCGCTTCTGTGGGCGCGTTTTGAAGGATGCTGAGATGAACTATCACCCGGCCGAGAAAGAAGTCCTCGCGCTCTTACTGCTACTGAAAGTGTGCTATACCCAACTCGTTGGACAGCGGATCCGAGTGTACACACGGTTCTCGACGCTCGACTGGGTCCACAAGTCCAAGACATTGTTCGGTCGGGCTACCCAGTTCGCTGTCTTGCTGTCGCCGTGGCATCTGTTAGTCGAACGAGTCAAGGAAACTGACTGTACGTTTGCCCAGCTCCTCCAAGCTGGCTTGACGAACTTCGTGGAGTTGGAAAAGTCGCTGGCATTGGTTACGCCGCGGACGCGTGGGTCCCCGACGGCTCGTTTGGACCCGCATCTGCTCTATGCACGTCTACCACGATCCTACCAAGGCTTCGTGATGTCGTTCGACGGGTCTGCAAAGACCGAGAAGAACGGTGGTTACGGCAGTTGCTCCTGGATCTTATGGAAGCTGCCCGAATGGATTGTAGTGCTCGCTGCGAGCGCTTACCTCGAGACCACCACAGTTAATCTCGCTGAGTATACAGGGATGAACAACGGTGTCACTGCTGCCTTACAGCACGGAGCCGATGATTTAATCGTCGTCGGTGACTCGAGGCTCGCGATCCAGCAAGCCCTAGGGGTGATAGCCTGCCGGAAGGAGTCATTGTTGACGCAACTCAGTAACCACCGCGAACTCACATCCAAGCTTCGGTCAGTGAAGTACCTTCACGTGGTGAGAGAGTTTAACGCTGCAGCTGACTCTTTGGCAAGCGAGACGCTCGAAAGCAAGAAGTCTACAGTGGTATCGTCGGACGACCGACTATTGGAGCTTATTAAGCTGAACCGTATCGCTGAAGTGATCTACGAAGCGGATGAGGGCAGCGTGGTCGAGAATAAACCCTCGGTCAACACAGCATGGGCTATGGTAGCCTCTGACAGACCTCGCAGCAAGAATTTTTTCGATTTTGTACGTGGAGAAGCAGCCCTCAGACGGCAGAGCGAGGTTGAACCCGGACAGGTTACCGTGACGACCAGACGCCAAGCAAGAGCAAAGGAGAAACATGTCCGGTTTGCAGACGAAGACCCGGTCACCAGACAGGAGATGCAACTCACCGAGAGGAAGCTAATGGTATGCCGAACGAGGATCAGAATGAAGCTGAAGCCTCATCGAGGCGTGCCGAGACATCACCAGCCCCACCGAACGCGGAAGACATTGACCCGTTGGCGGTACAAGAAGAACGCCGACGTAGGATCGCCGCCGCTCAAGATGAAGAGCTCCGGTGGTCGAATCTGAAGGCAGTACTCCGAGGTGATGATGCGAAGATTGGATACCGAGCGGCGCGAGATGCATGGAAAATGGCGGACCAGTTTGTGCTGAGTGAGGACGATGTGCTGTATCACACCCGAATGAACCGTCGTTCAAGTGACGAGGAGCAAGCGGGGCTGACGATGAGACTGGTGGTACCCACAACGATGATCCAGGAAGTACTCCAGAGCTGCCATGACTCGCTCGAAGGCGGTCACCAAGGTATTATTCGAACACTGCACCGAGCGAGGAGAGACTATTACTGGATCGGTCAGTATGCCGACGTGGAGAAACACGTTAAGTCGTGCCCTGATTGTAGTTCAAGTAAGAGCCGACCTCAGTTCCGTGGATACTCGCCAGGGAATATCCTAGCCGAGAGACCTTTCCAACTGGTCTCTATGGACTTTGTGATACCGCTACCGAAGAGTCGCCGTGGTAATACGGCTCTCTTGCTGTTTCAATGCTCGTTCACGGGGTTCGTGATGGGCAAGGCCATGTCGGACACCACTGCTCTACTCGTTGCGCAAGCTTTCGAAGAGTGTGTCTACCGACGCTTTGGAGCACCTTCCTTGATCCGACATGACAGAGACCCTCGATTCATGAGCGAGGTCTTCCAGGCCTTCGCGGAGATGATGCAGTCTCGGTCGAGAGCGACCTTGAGCTACCGACCCCAGGCCAACGGCCAGCAGGAGAGGTCGGTGAAGACGGTCATGCAGTCAGTTCGTGTATACGCCGAAGACCCGCTACAGCAGGACTGGGACGAGATCGCCGAGAGGTTGATTTTCGCCATCAACAATTCCCGTGATACAACGAGGAAGGAAACCCCGTTTTACCTCGTTCATGGTTGGGATGCACAGTCGACACTCAAGGCAATGTCCTCGTCGCTCAAACGAGGCTTCGGAAGCCAAACTGACGCACTGGCGTGGCGCCGAGAGGTCAACCGGCAGCAGGAAATCGCTCTGAGAATGGCCAAGGAGTACCAGGCCGCAGAGAAGGCTCGAAGAGCCGAGGAGCACAATGCATCGCTTGGTCGGAAGGAAAAAGAAGCCATGGCAGGTACTAACGAGAATGAAACCTCGGCCGGCCAAGCACCGAATACCTCTGATGGTGGTGAAGCTGTAGTGACGAGAACGAGACTTCCTCTGCAGCCTGGGAGCAGAGTGTGGCTGTACATGGAACGAGTTCGACCAGGATTGACCAAGAAACTAGCTCATCGGTGGCACGGACCATTCCGAGTGAAGAAGAAAGTCGATGATTTTGCGTATGAGTTGGAATTACCTGACCGAAGTGGATACCGGTTCTACCCGGTGGTGCATGTTTCCCGACTCAAGTCGGTAGACGAGTTCGAAGACCGACCGAGGGTTCGTTTGGCCCGTGAGGTCACTGAAGAGACTCGTCAGGACTTCGATGAAGAACTGCTGCCTGAAGACAGCTTCGAGCCTGACCATCTGGACGGTGAGTACGAGGTCGAGGCTATTCTCGACGACCGAACCCCGTTGTCAACGAGCACTCATCGCGCCGTCCGAGAATTCAAGGTGAAATGGGTCGGCTACGACGAACCGACATGGGAACCAGCGTCCAATCTGTCGTGCGGCGGCCTTCTGTACGATTACCTACGCCGAAAGCGGAGCGACCGACGATTGCAGATGGTCCAGGTGGCCGACGAGGAGTAATCCCGCGCACCAACGATGATTGAACTGCTCGCAGGGGCAATCCAGCCCGCGATATCAGACGAACGAAGCTACTGGAGATGATGAATGAACTGCCTGCGAGGGCTATCCAGCTCGCAGTGACAGACGAAGAAAGTTGCTGGAATTTGTATGTTGCATATTATGTGAACGGGCCGCGTTGGAATTGGAGATATCGGAATGAAGTCTCGAGCGACAGTAGACTCGAGCGAACCTCGGTCGACCCTCCAGCAGAAGAAATAAGTGGTGACGAAACGAAAGAGAGGGCGAACGAGGCTTCGGGTGCAGCAGTCGAAGTAGAGTGGTCAGGTGGTAATGCGAAGACGTCAACCACTCCACCAATGGGCCCTCAGACCCTCCGAGAGCGCGTCAGAAGTCTCACTAAGACCAGTCTTACGGATTTGTAAGACCGGTCTTACGAATTGTAAGACCAGTCTTAGTTTTCCCAAGACCGGTCTTAGTTTTCACAAGACCGGTCTTAGTTTTCACAAGACCGGTCTTAGTTTTCACAAGACCGGTCTTAGCCGGTGGAACGAGCCAGTCACCTTGGCCTGGAAGTGGACATGCTACTGAGTGGAAACGCTGCCAGAAGCGTAAGCTACAGCGAGAAGACGTGAAACACGTGCTGGTGAAGCTAGTGGCAGGCTGACCGAGGCTTCAGACGCAATAGTCAAGAAGGAACGAGGTCAAGCATGTACGCCCAAGCCGGTAACAAAGTATGGAAGTTGAAGGAGGAGTGACCCGTAGATGGTGGAGTGCAATGAACGCGAACTAAGCCTCGTCCGAGACAGCCACAGCGGTCGAGGACTGAGAGGAAACTCTGGGAACCGCGACCGAGTGTTGAACGCGCTGTACGGCGAGGGAAGAGAAGATTACGAAGTGGAACGAGCAAATGACATTAATTCTGATTGAGATGGAGTCCACTCTATGGCCTAAGGGGTTACAAACCAGTTACAAACCTCGGTCGACCCTGGGTGGGTGAGCATGATCAAGGTGAAACGAAGCTGGCGTTGGGTCCCGCGAGGCTAGATCTCCGACGCAGCCCGAGCTAACACCCCCAGATTCGACTCGGCTGGGGCATCTTCAGTCGATTCCTTGGTTTCCTCGTCTGGGTCTGGAGTGCGAGACTCGCGAGCGGCCGCGACTTCTGCAACCCACGGAGCGACGATCATCGAAGCCCGCAACGACGGTTCAATCACTATCGCCGAAGCTACCGCCTCCCGAGTTGTTCCGCGAGGAACAAACAAGGGAACATCGTTGCAGGAGCAAACGCGGTATTGTACGGGTGACTCGCAGGGTCTTGGAACCAGCAGTTGCGCCATGGTTCGCGTGCGTCAAGCTCGGCGAGCTCGGAAACCCAGTCGTCAGTCGAAGGGGCCCACTCCATCACCTCGAACGAGTATTGCAGATACGACGGTTCAAGGAGAACCTCCGTCGGGTGCTGACGAGGTTCTCCGTCGTACTCGATGCATCCAGCCCAGAGCTTGTTAACCATCTGCTCACGGAGGCGGTCTGCACGATAACTGCGCTCTCGGTGGTACTTGGACCACGCCTGTCGCAAGGCCCGGACCAACACGTGACGGTCACCGAGGTTCGACGCGAGGTCGGCAATGTATGCCCTGACTGCCTTCACCTTAATCCAGTGGCGGCGCTCCCACAAGGCTAGCCGGAGGTCACCCTTCTGGTTCGAGTGGAACGAATGCCATTGGAATTGCATGATGAGGCGAACGAGATGTGGACGCCCCGTCGCTCGACTAGAGATCACACGACTCGGAGGGTACCCAGTTAGGTCGATCAAGCACGGGTCGGGGAAGAGCCGGCGTAACACTTGGAACGGGTGATTTACATCCTCCCATGATCCGAAGTTCGTGATGCCATCCACCGAGCACGGTGCAACCACGTCGTCCTCGAAGATGAGGGCACGCTGGCATTGTGAATCAAACTCCAGCATTCCTGGGCCCCAGGTGACGTGAAACCAGGCTCGAGAAACAGGGTCGCCAGGTTACTCAGCTTGCGCGACCCTGCGGCGGCATCCGAAGCGTCGACCACCGCAGGAGCAATCGAAGCAGGACCAGCCATCGGTGTAGCCGTCACTGTGGCAGTCACCAACGCATGAGCATGGACCGCAGTCGACCGAGCGCTGGGTCGACGGGCGGCGCAGCTGGGGCAGCTTGATGGCAGCCGGAGTCTCGGCTGTCGTAGCCGACGGTCCCGGAGGTACAGGAGAGCCTGCCCGTTGGGTGAGCGAGGCTTCCTCTTCATCGTCGGAGCCGAACATTTCCCGCAGGAGTTCTGCGCGGTCCTCCGAGGTCTCCGAGCTATTCGCCGACTCTCCACTCGGTGAACCCCAGAAGGCGGCGAACCATCGGGACCAGCAGCAGCCCTGGTTGGCGGGGCCGCTGGCGAACCCCTCGGAGCAGGCGGGCCCTCGTTGTCACCAGCAGGAGGCTCGTCATTTCCGCCGCCCGACGAACCAACACTGGCCGAGATCCCGGGTGCAAGGGATGGAGACTCAGGGACCGGGACAGCAGGCGAAGGCTCGGCCGTAGTAGCAGGAGCCACACGAGAGGTATCTTCACCCCTCACTGCACCGGCCGACGCTTCCGGAATCTCGCCGGGCTCAAGTTCCCTGCGGGACATCGTCAGGACTCTCTGCACCACCAAACTCGAAGTCCGGAGATCCCTCGCCTCGCGGAGACGGGGACTTGGCCGGCTGGGAAACTGGAGCCGAACCCGTCAGCCTAGGGTATAGTGGCTCATCCGAATATTCATACGACAGAGGCTGGGATTCCAGCCAGCTGGAACGAGACGTCGTTGAGGGCCGCGCCGTCGCCCGGGGCAGTACAGGAGCCTCACCTGACCCCAACCGAGGACTGGGCGATCCAGCAGCCGCCGCAGCTCTAGCCCGCAGGTCGACCGATGGCCTACCAAGACGTTTGGGCGGAGAAGGTTGAGTCGCTGGGCTCTCAGCGGGATCGGCCTGGGAATCACGCTTGCGCTTGGACGTTCCAGTAGACTCGGACGAGCTAGCAGAGCCCAACGCCGAAGCCGCGGGAGCCGACGAACCCTCGGTGGACTCCAGCCATCGGTACGTCGGCAGCCTTTGACTCTTCTTCTTCCTCGGACGAGGATTCCTCGTGGCCTGGACTCTCTACAGAGACCGTCGGCGGAGACAACCCAAGGAGATTCCAGTCGATCTCCGCGGCCGAGATACCAGCTGAGGCCAGGACCAAGGTGTCGACGTCCAGCCCGTGTGCCGCTGAGTGCCGACGAAGAATCGAATTCGCCCTCCGTAGGCTGTTGTTCTCGTCCGTCAACGCTCGGATGCGCGCGGGAATCACGTTGGCTCGGTCGCGGTCAGCTAACCGTCGTCGAAGCTCCTCCAACTGCGTGTTATACGTGACGAGGCTTGCCTTGACACGCTCATGGATCTGTGTGTTCCGACGGACCGCCGCCGCAGCGTCAGCCTCTGCAGCTTGCGTCCGACCTTCCAACGAACTGGTGATGGCGGCATGTTGAGCGATAGCCGCGTTCGCCTGCACCAACTGAGCGGTGGTGTTGTGGAGCTCGGTGCGGAGATTGCCCATGGCGTCGAGAGCGCGGTCGCAGTCAGCGTTGGCCGAGACGAGGAAATATTCCGACTTCAAGCGGAGGTTCACCTCCTCGGCGAGCTTGTCCTTGGTGTCGCTGAGCTCCGCTTGCAGCCGATCGTTCTCGCGACGAAGGTCCACCACTTGATCAGTCTCCGCGAGAGAGAGACGTGAGGGAGCGACGGCAGCGGCCAACACGTCACCGACGGTAGTAGCAGCCTGGAGGTCTCGGTCGAGCGCGGAGTTGACCCGAGCCGGAGGCCTGCGAGCGACGCCGACGACGAGACGAGCGAGTTGCAGCATCTGCTGATCGTCTGAGCCAACCGCTGCCGGAGGAGCCTCGGTCGAGTCAGCACCCACCTCAGCACGACCACCTGCAGCAGCCTCGCCCCCACCGACGCCCCGCGAGTTGCCAACGTTACCGAAGGCGCGGGAATTGGCGACGGTGGGGCGCTGGCGCTTGGCGGCGGTGTCGGTGGCGAATTGGGAGCCTCTTCAGCTGGAACTGGCGGCGGGCGAACCTCGGTCGCCCCAGCAGCACACTCAGGACTGCTTGGAGGAGCTGGTGGAGGGTCGACCGATGCCTCGGATGCAGCGGACGGGTGCGCCGGGTCACCGGCAAGTTCGACCGGGTTAGGAGATGCAGGCCCAGCGGCGCTCAGGGTAGCGGCGCCTGCCAACTGAGTATGGCGCGCCGGACGACGTCGCGAAGTGTCGGTGACGACATCGACAGCTCCCTAGGGTGGCCAAGAAGGATCAGGAGTCAACAACGAGGTTCAAAGGGACAAGCAAGAGCAGCGAGAACGACGAGCGTACCGGTCCTGAGCACTGGAGAGCCCGGAGGGCAGCGGCAGCAGCGTCGGCGAATGCGCGCGACGGTGGAGCCATGGAGACGAAGTGTCGAGAACGCCCAGACGCTTACCAGTATGGGAGGCTCGCGTCGAGGCGGGGGCAGTTGTGGTGTTGGAAAGTGGCTGTTTCCAAAAGCTGTCGACCCGCCGGCTCGACAATCAAGTTCAATCAAGGGGCAATCAAGGTTGAGCCCAGCGAGAGACAGAGATCGCTACTTCTGATTGGATGACGACATTAGCCTCGTTGGAGTGACAGTCAGTGGCCGGAGCCTCGTCGGGTCCTAATAGAACCCCGAACGAGGCTTCATGGTACCCACTTTTAGGTACATATGCATTTAGTTGCGTACTTCGACCGCACTTATTAGTGTGGTCGCGGCCGTCATTTGATGTGTCCGGAATCGCCTTATTGCGATCGTTCACACTAGATATTTGTATAGGGACATAGGACTCATCATAGGATGACCAGAACGAGGCCCCCTGGGCCTCATAAAACTCAGTAATAAAAAGACAGTCTTCCCCCAAAGCCAACAAGGGTCAAGTCCGACTTCGGTAAGTGTAGCTAGCTTATTGTAGTGCCTGGACACGCTCGGCTGCGTGTGGATGCCTGTCGGGGAGCTTATCGTGCTTTAACCGAGAGTTTCCTTGGCGGCGCCAAGAGTTGGCGTGGCCGGAGAGGCAAGAGCGACATAGGAGTGTCGTTCACTGTATATTTGTGGGACAAGAGTGTCCCTGAGTGTATTAGTCTACCTACCGAGGTTTTACCTTGGTCCCCCTGTATAAGGCCTAACACGCCGGTACCCTTCCTTTCTGAGGGACTGCAGTGGGGTTGCGCGAAAGCGCTACATAGTATCCTAGCCTAAGCTCGTGGCTAGTGGTACAGGTTTCTGGGTTGACCGAAGATAACCTAAGGTGCACAGAGGCGCTTGCAACCGACCCGGTGTAAGGGATCGTTCCTGGTCTTCAGGTTTTGATCCAATAAGCGCTTACCTTTGCGGGTTAGCGTGTTGTTGGTGTCTCTAATACCTTTTGGTAGAAGAGAATTTTAGTGGTATTACCACACCACACTGTCGCCGTGGCATCTGTTAGTCGAACGAGTCAAGGAAACTGACTGTACGTTTGCCCAGCTCCTCCAAGCTGGCTTGACGAACTTCGTGGAGTTGGAGAAGTCGCTGGCATTGGTTACGCCGCGGACGCGTGGGTCCCCGACGGCTCGTTTGGACCCGCATCTGCTCTATGCACGTCTACCACGATCCTACCAAGGCTTCGTGATGTCGTTCGACGGGTCTGCAAAGACCGAGAAGAACGGTGGTTACGGCAGTTGCTCCTGGATCTTATGGAAGCTGCCCGAATGGATTGTAGTGCTCGCTGCGAGCGCTTACCTCGAGACCACCACAGTTAATCTCGCTGAGTATACAGGGATGAACAACGGTGTCACTGCTGCCTTACAGCACGGAGCCGATGATTTAATCGTCGTCGGTGACTCGAGGCTCGCGATCCAGCAAGCCCTAGGGGTGATAGCCTGCCGGAAGGAGTCATTGTTGACGCAACTCAGTAACCACCGCGAACTCACATCCAAGCTTCGGTCAGTGAGGTACCTTCACGTGGTGAGAGAGTTTAACGCTGCAGCTGACTCTTTGGCAAGCGAGACGCTCGAAAGCAAGAAGTCTACAGTGGTATCGTCGGACGACCGACTATTGGAGCTTATTAAGCTGAACCGTATCGCTGAAGTGATCTACGAAGCGGATGAGGGCAGCGTGGTCGAGAATAAACCCTCGGTCAACACAGCATGGGCTATGGTAGCCTCTGACAGACCTCGCAGCAAGAATTTTTTCGATTTTGTACGTGGAGAAGCAGCCCTCAGACGGCAGAGCGAGGTTGAACCCGGACAGGTTACCGTGACGACCAGACGCCAAGCAAGAGCAAAGGAGAAACATGTCCGGTTTGCAGACGAAGACCCGGTCACCAGACAGGGAGATGCAACTCACCGAGAGGAAGCTAATGGTATGCCGAACGAGGATCAGAATGAAGCTGAAGCCTCATCGAGGCGTGCCGAGACATCACCAGCCCCACCGAACGCGGAAGACATTGACCCGTTGGCGGTACAAGAAGAACGCCGACGTAGGATCGCCGCCGCTCAAGATGAAGAGCTCCGGTGGTCGAATCTGAAGGCAGTACTCCGAGGTGATGATGCGAAGATTGGATACCGAGCGGCGCGAGATGCATGGAAAATGGCGGACCAGTTTGTGCTGAGTGAGGACGATGTGCTGTATCACACCCGAATGAACCGTCGTTCAAGTGACGAGGAGCAAGCGGGGCTGACGATGAGACTGGTGGTACCCACAACGATGATCCAGGAAGTACTCCAGAGCTGCCATGACTCGCTCGAAGGCGGTCACCAAGGTATTATTCGAACACTGCACCGAGCGAGGAGAGACTATTACTGGATCGGTCAGTATGCCGACGTGGAGAAACACGTTAAGTCGTGCCCTGATTGTAGTTCAAGTAAGAGCCGACCTCAGTTCCGTGGATACTCGCCAGGAATATCCTAGCCGAGAGACCTTTCCAACTGGTCTCTATGGACTTTGTGATACCGCTACCGAAGAGTCGCCGTGGTAATACGGCTCTCTTGCTGTTTCAATGCTCGTTCACGGGGTTCGTGATGGGCAAGGCCATGTCGGACACCACTGCTCTACTCGTTGCGCAAGCTTTCGAAGAGTGTGTCTACCGACGCTTTGGAGCACCTTCCTTGATCCGACATGACAGAGACCCTCGATTCATGAGCGAGGTCTTCCAGGCCTTCGCGGAGATGATGCAGTCTCGGTCGAGAGCGACCTTGAGCTACCGACCCCAGGCCAACGGCCAGCAGGAGAGGTCGGTGAAGACGGTCATGCAGTCAGTTCGTGTATACGCCGAAGACCCGCTACAGCAGGACTGGGACGAGATCGCCGAGAGGTTGATTTTCGCCATCAACAATTCCCGTGATACAACGAGGAAGGAAACCCCGTTTTACCTCGTTCATGGTTGGGATGCACAGTCGACACTCAAGGCAATGTCCTCGTCGCTCAAACGAGGCTTCGGAAGCCAAACTGACGCACTGGCGTGGCGCCGAGAGGTCAACCGGCAGCAGGAAATCGCTCTGAGAATGGCCAAGGAGTACCAGGCCGCAGAGAAGGCTCGAAGAGCCGAGGAGCACAATGCATCGCTTGGTCGGAAGGAAAAAGAAGCCATGGCAGGTACTAACGAGAATGAAACCTCGGCCGGCCAAGCACCGAATACCTCTGATGGTGGTGAAGCTGTAGTGACGAGAACGAGACTTCCTCTGCAGCCTGGGAGCAGAGTGTGGCTGTACATGGAACGAGTTCGACCAGGATTGACCAAGAAACTAGCTCATCGGTGGCACGGACCATTCCGAGTGAAGAAGAAAGTCGATGATTTTGCGTATGAGTTGGAATTACCTGACCGAAGTGGATACCGGTTCTACCCGGTGGTGCATGTTTCCCGACTCAAGTCGGTAGACGAGTTCGAAGACCGACCGAGGGTTCGTTTGGCCCGTGAGGTCACTGAAGAGACTCGTCAGGACTTCGATGAAGAACTGCTGCCTGAAGACAGCTTCGAGCCTGACCATCTGGACGGTGAGTACGAGGTCGAGGCTATTCTCGACGACCGAACCCCGTTGTCAACGAGCACTCATCGCGCCGTCCGAGAATTCAAGGTGAAATGGGTCGGCTACGACGAACCGACATGGGAACCAGCGTCCAATCTGTCGTGCGGCGGCCTTCTGTACGATTACCTACGCCGAAAGCGGAGCGACCGACGATTGCAGATGGTCCAGGTGGCCGACGAGGAGTAATCCCGCGCACCAACGATGATTGAACTGCTCGCAGGGGCAATCCAGCCCGCGATATCAGACGAACGAAGCTACTGGAGATGATGAATGAACTGCCTGCGAGGGCTATCCAGCTCGCAGTGACAGACGAAGAAAGTTGCTGGAATTTGTATGTTGCATATTATGTGAACGGGCCGCGTTGGAATTGGAGATATCGGAATGAAGTCTCGAGCGACAGTAGACTCGAGCGAACCTCGGTCGACCCTCCAGCAGAAGAAATAAGTGGTGACGAAACGAAAGAGAGGGCGAACGAGGCTTCGGGTGCAGCAGTCGAAGTAGAGTGGTCAGGTGGTAATGCGAAGACGTCAACCACTCCACCAATGGGCCCTCAGACCCTCCGAGAGCGCGTCAGAAGTCTCACTAAGACCAGTCTTACGGATTTGTAAGACCGGTCTTACGAATTGTAAGACCAGTCTTAGTTTTCCCAAGACCGGTCTTAGTTTTTCACAAGACCGGTCTTAGTTTTCACAAGACCGGTCTTAGCCGGTGGAACGAGCCAGTCACCTTGGCCTGGAAGTGGACATGCTACTGAGTGGAAACGCTGCCAGAAGCGTAAGCTACAGCGAGAAGACGTGAAACACGTGCTGGTGAAGCTAGTGGCAGGCTGACCGAGGCTTCAGACGCAATAGTCAAGAAGGAACGAGGTCAAGCATGTACGCCCAAGCCGGTAACAAAGTATGGAAGTTGAAGGAGGAGTGACCCGTAGATGGTGGAGTGCAATGAACGCGAACTAAGCCTCGTCCGAGACAGCCACAGCGGTCGAGGACTGAGAGGAAACTCTGGGAACCGCGACCGAGTGTTGAACGCGCTGTACGGCGAGGGAAGAGAAGATTACGAAGTGGAACGAGCAAATGACATTAATTCTGATTGAGATGGAGTCCACTCTATGGCCTAAGGGGTTACAAACCAGTTACAAACCTCGGTCGACCCTGGGTGAGCATGATCAAGGTGAAACGAAGCTGGCGTTGGGTCCCGCGAGGCTAGATCTCCGACGCAGCCCGAGCTAACACCCCCAGATTCGACTCGGCTGGGGCATCTTCAGTCGATTCCTTGGTTTCCTCGTCTGGGTCTGGAGTGCGAGACTCGCGAGCGGCCGCGACTTCTGCAACCCACGGAGCGACGATCATCGAAGCCCGCAACGACGGTTCAATCACTATCGCCGAAGCTACCGCCTCCCGAGTTGTTCCGCGAGGGACAAACAAGGGAACATCGTTGCAGGGAGCAAACGCGGTATTGTACGGGTGACTCGCAGGGTCTTGGAACCAGCAGTTGCGCCATGGTTCGCGTGCGTCAAGCTCGGCGAGCTCGGAAACCCAGTCGTCAGTCGAAGGGGCCCACTCCATCACCTCGAACGAGTATTGCAGATACGACGGTTCAAGGAGAACCTCCGTCGGGTGCTGACGAGGTTCTCCGTCGTACTCGATGCATCCAGCCCAGAGCTTGTTAACCATCTGCTCACGGAGGCGGTCTGCACGATAACTGCGCTCTCGGTGGTACTTGGTCCACGCCTGCCGCAAGGCCCGGACCAACACGTGACGGTCACCGAGGTTCGACGCGAGGTCGGCAATGTATGCCCTGACTGCCTTCACCTTAATCCAGTGGCGGCGCTCCCACAAGGCTAGCCCGAGGTCACCCTTCTCGTTCGAGTGGAACGAATGCCCTTGGAATTGCCTGCTGAGGCGAACGAGAAGTGGACGCCCCGTAGCTCGACGAGAGATCTCACGACTCGGAGGGTACCCAGTTAGGTCGATCAAGCACGGGTCGGGGAAGAGCCGGCGTAACACTTGGAACGGGTGATTTACATCCTCCCATGATCCGAAGTTCGTGATGCCATCCACCGAGCACTGTGCAACCACGTCGTCCTCGAAGATGAGGGGCACGCTGGCATTGTGAATCAAACTCCAGCATTCCTGGGCCCCAGGTGACGTGAAACCAGGCTCGAGAAACAGGGTCGCCAGGTTACTCAGCTTGCGCGACCCTGCGGCGGCATCCGAAGCGTCGACCACCGCAGGAGCAATCGAAGCAGGACCAGCCCTCGGTGTAGCCGTCACTGTGGCAGTCACCAACGCATGAGCATGGACCGCAGTCGACCGAGCGCTGGGTCGACGGGGCGGCGCAGCTGGAGCAGCTTGATGGCAGCCGGAGTCTCGGCTGTCGTAGCCGACGGTCCCGGAGGTACAGGAGAGCCTGCCCGTTGGGTGAGCGAGGCTTCCTCTTCATCGTCGGAGCCGAACATTTCCCGCAGGAGTTCTGCGCGGTCCTCCGAGGTCTCCGAGCTATTCGCCGACTCTCCACTCGGTGAAACCCCAGAAGGCGGCGAACCATCGGGACCAGCAGCAGCCCTGGTTGGCGGGGCCGCTGGCGAACCCCTCGGAGCAGGCGGGCCCTCGTTGTCACCAGCAGGAGGCTCGTCATTTCCGCCGCCCGACGAACCAACACTGGCCGAGATCCCGGGTGCAAGGGATGGAGACTCAGGGACCGGGACAGCAGGCGAAGGCTCGGCCGTAGTAGCAGGAGCCACACGAGAGGTATCTTCACCCCTCACTGCACCGGCCGACGCTTCCGGAATCTCGCCGGGCTCAAGTTCTTCCTGCGGGACATCGTCAGGACTCTCTGCACCACCAAACTCGAAGTCCGGAGATCCCTCGCCTCGCGGAGACGGGGACTTGGCCGGCTGGGAAACTGGAGCCGAACCCGTCAGCCTAGGGTATAGTGGCTCATCCGAATATTCATACGACAGAGGCTGGGATTCCAGCCAGCTGGAACGAGACGTCGTTGAGGGCCGCGCCGTCGCCCGGGGCAGTACAGGAGCCTCACCTGACCCCAACCGAGGACTGGGCGATCCAGCAGCCGCCGCAGCTCTAGCCCGCAGGTCGACCGATGGCCTACCAAGACGTTTGGGCGGAGAAGGTTGAGTCGCTGGGCTCTCAGCGGGATCGGCCTGGGAATCACGCTTGCGCTTGGACGTTCCAGTAGACTCGGACGAGCTAGCAGAGCCCAACGCCGAAGCCGCGGGAGCCGACGAACCCTCGGTGGACTCAGCCATCGGTACGTCGGCAGCCTTTGACTCTTCTTCTCCCTCGGACGAGGATTCCTCGTGGCCTGGACTCTCTACAGAGACCGTCGGCGGAGACAACCCAAGGAGATTCCAGTCGATCTCCGCGGCCGAGATACCAGCTGAGGCCAGGACCAAGGTGTCGACGTCCAGCCCGTGTGCCGCTGAGTGCCGACGAAGAATCGAATTCGCCCTCCGTAGGCTGTTGTTCTCGTCCGTCAACGCTCGGATGCGCGCGGGAATCACGTTGGCTCGGTCGCGGTCAGCTAACCGTCGTCGAAGCTCCTCCAACTGCGTGTTATACGTGACGAGGCTTGCCTTGACACGCTCATGGATCTGTGTGTTCCGACGGACCGCCGCCGCAGCGTCAGCCTCTGCAGCTTGCGTCCGACCTTCCAACGAACTGGTGATGGCGGCATGTTGAGCGATAGCCGCGTTCGCCTGCACCAACTGAGCGGTGGTGTTGTGGAGCTCGGTGCGGAGATTGCCCATGGCGTCGAGAGCGCGGTCGCAGTCAGCGTTGGCCGAGACGAGGAAATATTCCGACTTCAAGCGGAGGTTCACCTCCTCGGCGAGCTTGTCCTTGGTGTCGCTGAGCTCCGCTTGCAGCCGATCGTTCTCGCGACGAAGGTCCACCACTTGATCAGTCTCCGCGAGAGAGACGTGAGGGAGCGACGGCAGCGGCCAACACGTCACCGACGGTAGTAGCAGCCTGGAGGTCTCGGTCGAGCGCGGAGTTGACCCGAGCCGGAGGCCTGCGAGCGACGCCGACGACGAGACGAGCGAGTTGCAGCATCTGCTGATCGTCTGAGCCAACCGCTGCCGGAGGAGCCTCGGTCGAGTCAGCACCCACCTCAGCACGACCACCTGCAGCAGCAGCCTCGCCCCCACCGACGCCCCGCGAGTTGCCAACGTTACCGAAGGCGCGGGAATTGGCGACGGTGGGGCGCTGGCGCTTGGCGGCGGTGTCGGTGGCGAATCGGAAGCCTCTTCAGCTGGAACTGGCGGCAGGCGAACCTCGGTCGCCCCAGCAGCACACTCAGGACTGCTTGGAGGAGCTGGTGGAGGGTCGACCGATGCCTCGGAGGCAGCGGACGGGTGCGCCGGGTCACCGGCAAGTTCGACCGGGTTAGGAGATGCAGGCCCAGCGGCGCTCAGGGTAGCGGCGCCTGCCAACTGAGTATGGCGCGCCGGACGACGTCGCGAAGTGTCGGTGACGACATCGACAGCTCCCTAGGGTGGCCAAGAAGGATCAGGAGTCAACAACGAGGTTCAAAGGGACAAGCAAGAGCAGCGAGAACGACGAGCGTACCGGTCCTGAGCACTGGAGAGCCCGGAGGGCAGCGGCAGCAGCGTCGGCGAATGCGCGCGACGGTGGAGCCATGGAGACGAAGAGTCGAGAACGCCTGGACGCTTACCAGTATGGGAGGCTCGCGTCGAGGCGGGGGCAGTTGTGGTGTTGGAAAGTGGCTGTTTCCAAAAGCTGTCGACCCGCCGGCTCGACAATCAAGTTCAATCAAGGGGCAATCAAGGTTGAGCCCAGCGAGAGACGGAGATCGCTACTTCTGATTGGATGACGACATTAGCCTCGTTGGAGTGACAGTCAGTGGCCGGAGCCTCGTCGGGTCCTAATAGAACCCCGAGCGAGGCTTCATGGTACCCACTTTTAGGTACAGATGCATTTAGTTGCGTACTTCGGCCGCACTTATTAGTGTGGTCGCGGTCGTCATTTGATGTGTCCGGAATCGCCTTATTGCGGTCGTTCACACTAGATATTTGTATAGGGACATAGGACTCATCATAGGATGACCAGAACGAGGCCCCTGGGCCTCATAAAACTCAGTAATAAAAGACAGTCTTCCCCCAAAGCCAACAAGGGTCAAGTCCGACTTCGGTAAGTGTAGCTAGCTTATTGTAGTGCCTGGACACGCTCGGCTGCGTGTGGATGCCTGTCGGGGAGCTTATCGTGCTTTGACCGAGAGTTTCCTTGGCGGCGCCAAGAGTTGGCGTGGCCGGAGAGGCAAGAGCGACATAGGAGTGTCGTTCACTGTATATTTGTGGGACAAGAGTGTCCCTGAGTGTATTAGTCTACCTACCGAGGTTTTACCTTGGTCCCCCTGTATAAGGCCTAACACGCCGGTACCCTTCCTTTCTGAGGGACTGCAGTGGGGTTGCGCGAAAGCGCTACATAGTATCCTAGCCTAAGCTCGTGGCTAGTGGTACAGGTTTCTGGGTTGACCGAAGATAACCTAAGGTGCACAGAGGCGCTTGCAACCGACCCGGTGTAAGGGATCGTTCCTGGTCTTCAGGTTTTGATCCAATAAGCGCTTACCTTTGCGGGTTAGCGTGTTGTTGGTGTCTCTAATACCTTTTGGTAGAAGAGAATTTTAGTGGTATTACCACACCACACTGGTATTCTTCTCCGGCTTCGACATCTGCGACAGCGAGCACAGTAGAGACTCCAGCTCCTTTGCCTTCCCACGCACGCAGCGGTTCTCACACGGATCCGACTGGATTATCTCCGTGACTTGGGCGTTGAGGTCAGTGTCGAACAAAAAGTTACTTAAGTCCTCCTCCGATTCCTCGGTGCTCGGCGCGCTCTCAGCCGTCAACGCCTCTTCATCGTCGTCGTCGACGCTTGAAGTCTGGGAGAAGTCTTCGTCGCCACTATCATCAAGCTCTTCGCTCGAGCTGGGCTCAGGATCTGCACTCCCACCGCCGCTTGGTGATAGATCATGGTCTTCACACGCAGAGGCACTGGCTCCATCACCACTGCCGCACACAGCAGCCGTACGGTCGGCATGGTCACGGGGCTGCGGACGGTCTTGTCGCTGTTGCTCACCTGCTGCCTCTTGGCTGGGAGCGGGAGGCGTAGCGCCAGCGAGTGGCGGCGGCGGGGGCGGCGAGGCGGCGGGCTTCTGTGTCTGCATCGTTGTTTGCAAGTGCGTGTTGGGATCTACGATTGCAACCGTCGATACACCCTGTTCAAATTTTTGAATTTGCAAAACGGCCCGTTTCTCAATACTTCGGTTAGGTACGATTTTCAGTCGGTCAACTTTAAGGTCGATTATCTCGATAACTCTCAATGGCGCGTTAGCAACAATTTGTTTGCCGTTGTCTCATATGTTGTCGTATCGGCTATTCCTTCAAACACAAACTATAATGCTGCATTAGCACCAACCGAATTGCTTTGATTGCGAGTAAAAAAATGGCTTCACGCTTGAGCGCGGGTGCTTGGGCAGTCGCGGCCAGACCAGATTGCGCGGGTGCAGACCTGGTCTCAGCTTCGTCGTTCAGTACGCCATCTTCTTCAACAGCGACAGCGGTCTTTCATGCTTGATCGTTGGGGCTTCGTCCAGAATCTCGACTTCATCATCCGGCTGAGGAGAGTCCGAAACTCGATCCGGCCGGGGGCTCAACCTCCTACAGACGCCTGGGCGGGTTCATTGTCCTGTATGGATTCACCCTCATCCCGTCCAATCGCCGGGTCTGGGACACATTCGGTGCCAGCCGGCACAGACTTGGTCGAGTCCGCCTCCAGAGCCTCGTCCTGGTTTGCTTGGTCGCATCCAGAGCGGAGGGCTCCTGTGGTGTTGGAAAGTGGCTGTTTCCAAAAGCTGTCGACCCGCCGGCTCGACAATCAAGTTCAATCAAGAGGCAATCAAGGTTGAGCCCAGCGAGAGACGGAGATCGCTACTTCTGATTGGATGACGACATTAGCCTCGTTGGAGTGACAGTCAGTGGCCGGAGCCTCGTCGGGTCCTAATAGAACCCCGAGCGAGGCTTCATGGTACCCACTTTTAGGTACAGATGCATTTAGTTGCGTACTTCGGCCGCACTTATTAGTGTGGTCGCGGTCGTCATTTGATGTGTCCGGAATCGCCTTATTGCGGTCGTTCACACTAGATATTTGTATAGGGACATAGGACTCATCATAGGATGACCAGAACGAGGCCCCCTGGGCCTCATAAAACTCAGTAATAAAAAGACAGTCTTCCCCCAAAGCCAACAAGGGTCAAGTCCGACTTCGGTAAGTGTAGCTAGCTTATTGTAGTGCCTGGACACGCTCGGCTGCGTGTGGATGCCTGTCGGGGAGCTTATCGTGCTTTGACCGAGAGTTTCCTTGGCGGCGCCAAGAGTTGGCGTGGCCGGAGAGGCAAGAGCGACATAGGAGTGTCGTTCACTGTATATTTGTGGGACAAGAGTGTCCCTGAGTGTATTAGTCTACCTACCGAGGTTTTACCTTGGTCCCCCTGTATAAGGCCTAACACGCCGGTACCCTTCCTTTCTGAGGGACTGCAGTGGGGTTGCGCGAAAGCGCTACATAGTATCCTAGCCTAAGCTCGTGGCTAGTGGTACAGGTTTCTGGGTTGACCGAAGATAACCTAAGGTGCACAGAGGCGCTTGCAACCGACCCGGTGTAAGGGATCGTTCCTGGTCTTCAGGTTTTGATCCAATAAGCGCTTACCTTTGCGGGTTAGCGTGTTGTTGGTGTCTCTAATACCTTTTGGTAGAAGAGAATTTTAGTGGTATTACCACACCACAACTGGTGCCGCGACCCGGGATTGGTGTGACCTTCTGTGTGTCTGGGTTGTTGTAGGTCTTACCCCAACGAGCGAAGAGGAGAAGAAGAAGGAGAGAAGCGAAGAAGAAGAAGAAGAAGTGAGAAGATGGCGAAGGGAACCAAGTCAGCGGTACCAGCGACGCCGGTCAAGTCGAGTGGAACCCGCACCGAGGCTTCGGTGCGCTCCGGGAGCTCGTTTTCGACCCCAGCGACGGATCGTATGGAGTCGATCGACGAGCGCTCGGCGAGCTACGACACGGCGATTGATTCCTCGGACGCCAATGAAAATGACGAAGATGATGACTGGGATGTCAGGACTGTGATGTCCGAGGCTTCGGAAGCTGCGGTTGTGTCGGCAGGCCGCAGCGGAGGATCGAGGTCGATCACCCGCGACCTCTCCGAAACGTTCAACGGCATGCCGGGCCCCGAGCCCGCCTACGACGCGGATGACGGTGCAACCGACGGGTTCAAACCCTCGGTGACGGCTGGAGGGGCAATCCCCAAGCCGGTTGGCACTCGTCCTCCCCTCAACGGCGATACTCCGGCGGCCAACAAGGTTCTAGGCCGATGCCTGGAGCTGATGAAGACCAAGAGTGAGTGGATGCAACTGTTCTCCCCGAAGCAGGTCCGCCAGGCCATCTGGATGGACCTCGGAGGGGCGTTAGCCACGCCGATCAACTCAACGAGCACTCGGCAGGTCGCTCAAAACACGGTGGATCTCCTGCGTGCAATGGGGTGTGAACCTCAGATTCTCCCGACGGAGGCCGCTCTCGCGAGCTGGACGCCAACTGCCGCCGCCGCGGCGCTCACCAAGTGGAGGAAGAAGTTGCGTGACGCCTTTGGGGTGGCCGACAGAAGCTCAACGAAGCTTCGTTCGGCCTCGGAAGTGGTTGACCCTTCCAAGGTCCCGCTACCAGCGACCCCTAGGAAGACCGCCACCGGTGATGGAGTTTTCGCAGCCAAGGGTGAGGCTTCGCCTTACATGCAAGACTCGCACATGGTAACTCCACGATCTACGGACCGCAGTGAACGTCTGGCTAGGAGACCGAGTCTTCGTACGCAACGCCTGGCACGCGCGCGGCAACCGGTCGCCGATCCAGTCGGCGTTACGACCCCGAGATGACTCGTCGGACAGTGATGATGACCTCGTGTCCGACCACTACGAGGGCGATCTGCCGAGCGAGTGGGCACGCCAAGTGCGCGAACTGAGTGCGACGGACAACCAGAGCGCAACCCCGAAACTCGAGATCGCCACGCATCTGCCCCTCGCCAACATCAAACCGTTCTACGGAACGCGCGACAAGAGCGAGCACTCCATGCAGTGGCTCCGAACGTTCATCTATGAGATGAAGGAACCCATGCACCCCCAACGAGTGGTGCATGCCGTTCGAACTCAAGCTCAGGGATGGAGCCCTGCACTGGTGCCGCCAGCTCCCGCGCAAGACGAGACGCTCGTGGAAGTTGCTGAGCGAGGCGTTCATCAAGTACTACTGTTCGAAGTTTTCCCAGTCTGCGAAGGCTCGGTATTACTCGGCCAAGCGAGAGGACAAGGAGCACGTATGTGACTACCTTAACCGGCTTAACGGCTACGCTCGCAACGCCGGCGTACAGTTTGAGAACGGTGGGCGTGACGCGAAGGACCACGTGGAGCATTTCTTGGTTACGTGTGACGACCGAAACTTAGAAGACCGTCTGTGTCACGTACGGGTCAAGAGTATTCATGACCTCGAAGAAATGATCAACGACATCCTGCGCCAC
The DNA here is from genome assembly GCA_024211575.1 of Phytophthora melonis. NCBI lineage: Eukaryota > Oomycota > Peronosporomycetes > Peronosporales > Peronosporaceae > Phytophthora > Phytophthora melonis. The sequence goes on from JAMXKT010000047.1 coordinate 801,638, forward strand.
CGCGACCGCAAGTCAACTCGCGAATCGTCGTTCCGGCGCTCTCGGAGTCAAGATGACGGTCGCCGACGCGATGCGAGGTCGAACGAGGATTCTCGTGGAGGATACCGCCGTGAACGACGCTACCGTGATGACGACCGCCGCAACGATCGTCGCGACGACGACCGCCGGCGTGACCGACGCGATGCGTCACCGTACCGGTCGAGGGTGACTCTGGTCGACGCGCTAGCCGATGTAATGGCGGAATGGAACGTCGGAGGCTCGGTCGGTGCACGCAACGAGGCTTCGTACGCCTCCCGACGTGCCGGTGAGGTGAACGAGGAATACTTCGAAGACGAGCGCCAGTACTCGGACGACCAACGCTCGGACGAGGATTCGGATGCCGATTATGACTCTGACGAATCTAAGGGACATGTCGCGGCCGCCAACGACGCTGAGCGGAGGGCCGCAGCCGAAGGAACGTTCGCTCGGTCTGACAACCGACGCTTCAGGAACGGAGGAGGACCGTCCAACCGCGAACGAGACAGCCATCGCCAGTATGGGCCATGCGCTGCATGCGGAAGCCCGTCTCACTCGGTGCACTTCTGCTACCGGCGGTGCAAACTGTGCAAACAGGTGCACGATGCTGGGAAGTGCGAAGCCCTCCACGAGCTTACCAAGCTCCTGAAGTCCAAGGTCGACAAGAAGGATCTGTCGCCAGAGCTGCAAAGCCTGGTGTATGGAAGCCATTTAAACTAGGCAGCCCGCCAACTGAAACTGGGTTGGTCCCAATCGGGCTGCCACAGTTAGCTGAGCCTGCTGTTGATGCGGACTATCTGTTCGCGTTCACAGGCGAAAGCAAACGGCCTGACGACCTGAAGAACAATGAACGTGTGAGATCGACGGAAAATGGAGAGAACCGAGACGCAAGTCTCGTTGAGACCGGTATTGATGAAGATGATGATGATGAACGTGATGGGCACCCGACCGAGGCTTTGATCACCAGCCTAGTCCAGGTCAGGGGACCACCTCGAAACCTCGCTCGGGCGGTGAAATTACTACCCGGCGAGAGATTGGGGTGGTGGTCGTCCCAACGATACGACAAGAGGAAGCGAATGAGAGCTTTGGTCAATGGCGCGGTGGACGACTCGCGAACGAGGATACTGCTCGACACTGGAGCGAACGTAAGCGTGATCTCGGCTGCCTTCGCCAAGCGGCTCCGGGTGCGAGAAGTTCTGGACCACGGACGAAGTCTCGAAGTCCGTGGTATCAACCCTGGGGTGATGGAGACCCGTAGGCGAGCCTTCCTGAAGATCACCTTGGGATGGGAGCAAGTCTACGAGTTCGAGATGTGGATAATGGACCACAGTGCAGGGGTCGACGTGGTACTGGGAATGGACTTTATGATCCCGGCCGGTATCCGGCTGGATCTGTTCCATGGCACCGCTCGACTCCCGGATGAGGTCATGGTGCCACTGCTGAAGTCGCAGAGTGTCGAGGACGATGAACCCTATGGTACTCAGCCTTCGTGTGGGCCGACCGAGGATTTATACATCCCCGGTCGTGAGTGGCGTGAGTTCCGAGTACCGCGGCAGCGGTTGCCTCGGTCGGAGTACGATGTGTGGGTTCGCCGCACGGAGAAGCTCGTGCCGACCGTAACGGGGTTCCGACGAGGGCGGCCGACATGGGTCCGACTCACCAATATTACGACCTCAGCAGCACGGTGTGCCAAGCATGACTCGGTGTTACTCTGGGTTCCTCATGGCGAGCTCCCACGAGAGACGGGCTACGCTAGGCTCGACTCTAACAAGTACAAGGAGTGGCAAGTGCTGGCCTATTCAACGAGTCGTGATGAAACTCTGCAAGGCCGGGAGCGACGACTCTACGACCAGTGGTTGGCCGAGCAGCCGCCGGCAGTTGAGCGCCGGGCCTACCCGACGCCACGGAAGATCCTGCCGAGACCGCCTGATACACCAGCATGGTCAAGAAGTCGTCGCCCAGCACCCGCACAGCGAGGGTATGGCCACGACGAGGGCCCCACAGCCTATGAAGGTTCGGTGGAGGCCGCCCAAGCCGAAGCGGCTGCGGCGGAACGTGTTAGAGGGTCGAACGATGATTCGGACGACGACGCCGGTGAAAACGAAGACTCTACTACCCTGGAAGAGTCGTCGACCTACAGTCCTGGTTGCATGACCACGGGACTGAACAGCGTCGCTAATGCTGCAGGCCAGGAGGCGACGGTTACCTCGGCAGACGTCCTGGGAGCTGGCGAAGATGTGGATGAAGGTGATGGTGCGATGAACGACAATTCTGCCGACGACCAAGGCGATGTAGTGGTGGCTGAACAGGTTGCATGGAATGCCGTGCCAACGGAAGCCACTGCCGCCAGACAGACGTCAGGTGGAGTGTCGGCCGCGGTCTTTGGTAGCGGAGTCGACTGGGGAGAACATGACCCTGGGCCGACCGAGGTTTCAGCTGGAACCGAAACCACTATTACTGAAGTCGACATGGGTTGCCCGGACTTGAACGAGGATGTGATCGACGACCCTGAGGAGTTACTGGAAGCGACTTACGTCTCGGTCATGCGTGCCATGGCTGCAGAAGAGTCTAGTGATGGTGAGGACACCTCGAACGACGTTTCCGAGCACGTAGCAAACGAGATCGAGCTTACCGACTACGCGCAGGAGCTGGCGTTCTTGCCGGATCTAACTGAAGCGTCGGAGACGACGCTGGATTACTCTGGGCGGAACGTCCAGAATGATGAGCTCAGTGAGAAGCAGCAGGCCGACCTGGTTGACGTGCTGAAGAGACACGAGAAGATCATGATTGCGAGCGGCAACGCCCTGCCGCCTCCAGCCTACGGTGTCGTGTGTGACATCAATGTGCAGGGGCATGCACCAATCAAGCAGAAAGCTCGGCGAACCCCGCTCCGATACCTCGGGAAGCTGTACGAGCTGCTGAAGGGCCTTCTGAAGGCTGGGCTAATCTCTTTCTCAGACAGCTCATGGGCGTCACCTATCGTCATCGTCCTGAAGAAGAACGGAGTGGATATCCGCTTGTGTATCGACTACAAACTCGTCAATGCGATCACCGAGATTATGGAGTACGCCATGCCGTTGGTGGATGACTTGCTGACAGACATGGAGGCGTACTTGTGGCTTTGCTCGCTCGACGCAGCAAGCGGCTTCTGGGCCATTATGATGACCGAACGAGCCCGGAAGATCTCTGCTTTCGTCTGCGCACTTGGGCATTTTGAGTGGTTGCGTATGCCTTTTGGCCTGAAGAACGCCCCGATGATCTACCAACGCATGATTGACAACGCGCTTTGGGGCTTCGTCCAACCGAAGGGGGGATGGTTTCAATTCTCGGAGCGCATGCGTCTAGCTGAAGAACACGACAAGGAAGCTCATGCTGGGGTGAACGAGGCTTTGACTGGTGCGGCAAGGTCATTTCGGACTAAGTTCGAGGCCGACCGAGACAACTCGCTTGGTCAGGGGCATGTAGCTGAATTAGTCAACAGCCCTATTGCTGACATTTTCGCCAACGGAGAACCTGATGAATCCTCGCTGACCCCAGTATTCAGTCGCCGGTCATTCGTGGACGATATCTGCTTCGGTGCCGAGACTTTCGAATCATGTCTAGCGACTCTAGACCGCTTGCTGACAAGGTTTGAGGAGTGCCGTATTAGTATCAGCTTTACGAAGAGCATCTTTGTACAGTCCAAGGTGGACTTCCTGTCCCACGAGGTCTCGGCAGACGGCATTCGACCGGACTCCAAGAAGCTGGCTGGGGTGACCGAGCTCCCGTTCCCGTCAACGAAGAAGGGAATGCAATCCTTCCTTGGGGCACTCAACTATTACAGCCGCTTCATCCAAGACTTCGCGGTCTATGGAGCAGCACTGTACCAGCTCAAGGACGAGGACTTCCAACCCGGGGTGATCTCACCGCGGCCAAGCACAGTTTCGCGATGCTCCAACAGAAGGTCTCGTCGGCGCCGATTCTCAGGCACTTCGACCGAGGGAAGGAAGTACATGTCATGTTGTTCGCCAACGAGTGGGCTCTGAGCTCCACGTTGATGCAAGAGCACGAAGGCAAACTACACCCCGTTCGCTTCTGTGGGCGCGTTTTGAAGGATGCTGAGATGAACTATCACCCGGCCGAGAAAGAAGTCCTCGCGCTCTTACTGCTACTGAAAGTGTGCTATACCCAACTCGTTGGACAGCGGATCCGAGTGTACACACGGTTCTCGACGCTCGACTGGGTCCACAAGTCCAAGACATTGTTCGGTCGGGCTACCCAGTTCGCTGTCTTGCTGTCGCCGTGGCATCTGTTAGTCGAACGAGTCAAGGAAACTGACTGTACGTTTGCCCAGCTCCTCCAAGCTGGCTTGACGAACTTCGTGGAGTTGGAGAAGTCGCTGGCATTGGTTACGCCGCGGACGCGTGGGTCCCCGACGGCTCGTTTGGACCCGCATCTGCTCTATGCACGTCTACCACGATCCTACCAAGGCTTCGTGATGTCGTTCGACGGGTCTGCAAAGACCGAGAAGAACGGTGGTTACGGCAGTTGCTCCTGGATCTTATGGAAGCTGCCCGAATGGATTGTAGTGCTCGCTGCGAGCGCTTACCTCGAGACCACCACAGTTAATCTCGCTGAGTATACAGGGATGAACAACGGTGTCACTGCTGCCTTACAGCACGGAGCCGATGATTTAATCGTCGTCGGTGACTCGAGGCTCGCGATCCAGCAAGCCCTAGGGGTGATAGCCTGCCGGAAGGAGTCATTGTTGACGCAACTCAGTAACCACCGCGAACTCACATCCAAGCTTCGGTCAGTGAAGTACCTTCACGTGGTGAGAGAGTTTAACGCTGCAGCTGACTCTTTGGCAAGCGAGACGCTCGAAAGCAAGAAGTCTACAGTGGTATCGTCGGACGACCGACTATTGGAGCTTATTAAGCTGAACCGTATCGCTGAAGTGATCTACGAAGCGGATGAGGGCAGCGTGGTCGAGAATAAACCCTCGGTCAACACAGCATGGGCTATGGTAGCCTCTGACAGACCTCGCAGCAAGAATTTTTCGATTTTGTACGTGGAGAAGCAGCCCTCAGACGGCAGAGCGAGGTTGAACCCGGACAGGTTACCGTGACGACCAGACGCCAAGCAAGAGCAAAGGAGAAACATGTCCGGTTTGCAGACGAAGACCCGGTCACCAGACAGGGAGATGCAACTCACCGAGAGGAAGCTAATGGTATGCCGAACGAGGATCAGAATGAAGCTGAAGCCTCATCGAGGCGTGCCGAGACATCACCAGCCCCACCGAACGCGGAAGACATTGACCCGTTGGCGGTACAAGAAGAACGCCGACGTAGGATCGCCGCCGCTCAAGATGAAGAGCTCCGGTGGTCGAATCTGAAGGCAGTACTCCGAGGTGATGATGCGAAGATTGGATACCGAGCGGCGCGAGATGCATGGAAAATGGCGGACCAGTTTGTGCTGAGTGAGGACGATGTGCTGTATCACACCCGAATGAACCGTCGTTCAAGTGACGAGGAGCAAGCGGGGCTGACGATGAGACTGGTGGTACCCACAACGATGATCCAGGAAGTACTCCAGAGCTGCCATGACTCGCTCGAAGGCGGTCACCAAGGTATTATTCGAACACTGCACCGAGCGAGGAGAGACTATTACTGGATCGGTCAGTATGCCGACGTGGAGAAACACGTTAAGTCGTGCCCTGATTGTAGTTCAAGTAAGAGCCGACCTCAGTTCCGTGGATACTCGCCAGGGAATATCCTAGCCGAGAGACCTTTCCAACTGGTCTCTATGGACTTTGTGATACCGCTACCGAAGAGTCGCCGTGGTAATACGGCTCTCTTGCTGTTTCAATGCTCGTTCACGGGGTTCGTGATGGGCAAGGCCATGTCGGACACCACTGCTCTACTCGTTGCGCAAGCTTTCGAAGAGTGTGTCTACCGACGCTTTGGAGCACCTTCCTTGATCCGACATGACAGAGACCCTCGATTCATGAGCGAGGTCTTCCAGGCCTTCGCGGAGATGATGCAGTCTCGGTCGAGAGCGACCTTGAGCTACCGACCCCAGGCCAACGGCCAGCAGGAGAGGTCGGTGAAGACGGTCATGCAGTCAGTTCGTGTATACGCCGAAGACCCGCTACAGCAGGACTGGGACGAGATCGCCGAGAGGTTGATTTTCGCCATCAACAATTCCCGTGATACAACGAGGAAGGAAACCCCGTTTTACCTCGTTCATGGTTGGGATGCACAGTCGACACTCAAGGCAATGTCCTCGTCGCTCAAACGAGGCTTCGGAAGCCAAACTGACGCACTGGCGTGGCGCCGAGAGGTCAACCGGCAGCAGGAAATCGCTCTGAGAATGGCCAAGGAGTACCAGGCCGCAGAGAAGGCTCGAAGAGCCGAGGAGCACAATGCATCGCTTGGTCGGAAGGAAAAAGAAGCCATGGCAGGTACTAACGAGAATGAAACCTCGGCCGGCCAAGCACCGAATACCTCTGATGGTGGTGAAGCTGTAGTGACGAGAACGAGACTTCCTCTGCAGCCTGGGAGCAGAGTGTGGCTGTACATGGAACGAGTTCGACCAGGATTGACCAAGAAACTAGCTCATCGGTGGCACGGACCATTCCGAGTGAAGAAGAAAGTCGATGATTTTGCGTATGAGTTGGAATTACCTGACCGAAGTGGATACCGGTTCTACCCGGTGGTGCATGTTTCCCGACTCAAGTCGGTAGACGAGTTCGAAGACCGACCGAGGGTTCGTTTGGCCCGTGAGGTCACTGAAGAGACTCGTCAGGACTTCGATGAAGAACTGCTGCCTGAAGACAGCTTCGAGCCTGACCATCTGGACGGTGAGTACGAGGTCGAGGCTATTCTCGACGACCGAACCCCGTTGTCAACGAGCACTCATCGCGCCGTCCGAGAATTCAAGGTGAAATGGGTCGGCTACGACGAACCGACATGGGAACCAGCGTCCAATCTGTCGTGCGGCGGCCTTCTGTACGATTACCTACGCCGAAAGCGGAGCGACCGACGATTGCAGATGGTCCAGGTGGCCGACGAGGAGTAATCCCGCGCACCAACGATGATTGAACTGCTCGCAGGGGCAATCCAGCCCGCGATGTCAGACGAACGAAGCTACTGGAGATGATGAATGAACTGCCTGCGAGGGCTATCCAGCTCGCAGTGACAGACGAAGAAAGTTGCTGGAATTTGTATGTTGCATATTATGTGAACGGGCCGCGTTGGAATTGGAGATATCGGAATGAAGTCTCGAGCGACAGTAGACTCGAGCGAACCTCGGTCGACCCTCCAGCAGAAGAAATAAGTGGTGACGAAACGAAAGAGAGGGCGAACGAGGCTTCGGGTGCAGCAGTCGAAGTAGAGTGGTCAGGTGGTAATGCGAAGACGTCAACCACTCCACCAATGGGCCCTCAGACCCTCCGAGAGCGCGTCAGAAGTCTCACTAAGACCAGTCTTACGGATTTGTAAGACCGGTCTTACGAATTGTAAGACCAGTCTTAGTTTTCACAAGACCGGTCTTAGCCGGTGGAACGAGCCAGTCACCTTGGCCTGGAAGTGGACATGCTACTGAGTGGAAACGCTGCCAGAAGCGTAAGCTACAGCGAGAAGACGTGAAACACGTGCTGGTGAAGCTAGTGGCAGGCTGACCGAGGCTTCAGACGCAATAGTCAAGAAGGAACGAGGTCAAGCATGTACGCCCAAGCCGGTAACAAAGTATGGAAGTTGAAGGAGGAGTGACCCGTAGATGGTGGAGTGCAATGAACGCGAACTAAGCCTCGTCCGAGACAGCCACAGCGGTCGAGGACTGAGAGGAAACTCTGGGAACCGCGACCGAGTGTTGAACGCGCTGTACGGCGAGGGAAGAGAAGATTACGAAGTGGAACGAGCAAATGACATTAATTCTGATTGAGATGGAGTCCACTCTATGGCCTAAGGGGTTACAAACCAGTTACAAACCTCGGTCGACCCTGGGTGAGCATGATCAAGGTGAAACAGAAGCTGGCGTTGGGTCCCGCGAGGCTAGATCTCCGACGCAGCCCGAGCTAACACCCCAGATTCGACTCGGCTGGGGCATCTTCAGTCGATTCCTTGGTTTCCTCGTCTGGGTCTGGAGTGCGAGACTCGCGAGCGGCCGCGACTTCTGCAACCCACGGAGCGACGATCATCGAAGCCCGCAACGACGGTTCAATCACTATCGCCGAAGCTACCGCCTCCCGAGTTGTTCCGCGAGGAACAAACAAGGAACATCGTTGCAGGAGCAAACGCGGTATTGTACGGGTGACTCGCAGGGTCTTGGAACCAGCAGTTGCGCCATGGTTCGCGTGCGTCAAGCTCGGCGAGCTCGGAAACCCAGTCGTCAGTCGAAGGGCCCACTCCATCACCTCGAACGAGTATTGCAGATACGACGGTTCAAGGAGAACCTCCGTCGGGTGCTGACGAGGTTCTCCGTCGTACTCGATGCATCCAGCCCAGAGCTTGTTAACCATCTGCTCACGGAGGCGGTCTGCACGATAACTGCGCTCTCGGTGGTACTTGGTCCACGCCTGCCGCAAGGCCCGGACCAACACGTGACGGTCACCGAGGTTCGACGCGAGGTCGGCAATGTATGCCCTGACTGCCTTCACCTTAATCCAGTGGCGGCGCTCCCACAAGGCTAGCCGAGGTCACCCTTCTCGTTCGAGTGGAACGAATGCCCTTGGAATTGCCTGCTGAGGCGAACGAGAAGTGGACGCCCCGTAGCTCGACGAGAGATCTCACGACTCGGAGGGTACCCAGTTAGGTCGATCAAGCACGGGTCGGGGAAGAGCCGGCGTAACACTTGGAACGGGTGATTTACATCCTCCCATGATCCGAAGTTCGTGATGCCATCCACCGAGCACGGTGCAACCACGTCGTCCTCGAAGATGAGGGCACGCTGGCATTGTGAATCAAACTCCAGCATTCCTGGGCCCCAGGTGACGTGAAACCAGGCTCGAGAAACAGGGTCGCCAGGTTACTCAGCTTGCGCGACCCTGCGGCGGCATCCGAAGCGTCGACCACCGCAGGAGCAATCGAAGCAGGACCAGCCCTCGGTGTAGCCGTCACTGTGGCAGTCACCAACGCATGAGCATGGACCGCAGTCGACCGAGCGCTGGGTCGACGGGGCGGCGCAGCTGGAGCAGCGGATGGCAGCCGGAGTCTCGGCTGTCGTAGCCGACGGTCCCGGAGGTACAGGAGAGCCTGCCCGTTGGGTGAGCGAGGCTTCCTCTTCATCGTCGGAGCCGAACATTTCCCGCAGGAGTTCTGCGCGGTCCTCCGAGATCTCCGAGCTATTCGCCGACTCTCCACTCGGTGAACCCCCAGAAGGCGGCGAACCATCGGGACCAGCAGCAGCCCTGGTTGGCGGGGCCGCTGGCGAACCCCTCGGAGCAGGCGGGCCCTCGTTGTCACCAGCAGGAGGCTCGTCATTTCCGCCGCCCGACGAACCAACACTGGCCGAGATCCCGGGTGCAAGGGATGGAGACTCAGGGACCGGGACAGCAGGCGAAGGCTCGGCCGTAGTAGCAGGAGCCACACGAGAGGTATCTTCACCCCTCACTGCACCGGCCGACGCTTCCGGAATCTCGCCGGGCTCAAGTTCTCCCTGCGGGACATCGTCAGGACTCTCTGCACCACCAAACTCGAAGTCCGGAGATCCCTCGCCTCGCGGAGACGGGGACTTGGCCGGCTGGGAAACTGGAGCCGAACCCGTCAGCCTAGGGTATAGTGGCTCATCCGAATATTCATACGACAGAGGCTGGGATTCCAGCCAGCTGGAACGAGACGTCGTTGAGGGCCGCGCCGTCGCCGGGGCAGTACAGGAGCCTCACCTGACCCCAACCGAGGACTGGGCGATCCAGCAGCCGCCGCAGCTCTAGCCCGCAGGTCGACCGATGGCCTACCAAGACGTTTGGGCGGAGAAGGTTGAGTCGCTGGGCTCTCAGCGGGATCGGCCTGGGAATCACGCTTGCGCTTGGACGTTCCAGTAGACTCGGACGAGCTAGCAGAGCCCAACGCCGAAGCCGCGGGAGCCGACGAACCCTCGGTGGACTCAGCCATCGGTACGTCGGCAGCCTTTGACTCTTCTTCTCCCTCGGACGAGGATTCCTCGTGGCCTGGACTCTCTACAGAGACCGTCGGCGGAGACAACCCAAGGAGATTCCAGTCGATCTCCGCGGCCGAGATACCAGCTGAGGCCAGGACCAAGGTGTCGACGTCCAGCCCGTGTGCCGCTGAGTGCCGACGAAGAATCGAATTCGCCCTCCGTAGGCTGTTGTTCTCGTCCGTCAACGCTCGGATGCGCGCGGGAATCACGTTGGCTCGGTCGCGGTCAGCTAACCGTCGTCGAAGCTCCTCCAACTGCGTGTTATACGTGACGAGGCTTGCCTTGACACGCTCATGGATCTGTGTGTTCCGACGGACCGCCGCCGCAGCGTCAGCCTCTGCAGCTTGCGTCCGACCTTCCAACGAACTGGTGATGGCGGCATGTTGAGCGATAGCCGCGTTCGCCTGCACCAACTGAGCGGTGGTGTTGTGGAGCTCGGTGCGGAGATTGTCCATGGCGTCGAGAGCGCGGTCGCAGTCAGCGTTGGCCGAGACGAGGAAATATTCCGACTTCAAGCGGAGGTTCACCTCCTCGGCGAGCTTGTCCTTGGTGTCGCTGAGCTCCGCTTGCAGCCGATCGTTCTCGCGACGAAGGTCCACCACTTGATCAGTCTCCGCGAGAGAGAGACGTGAGGAGCGACGGCAGCGGCCAACACGTCACCGACGGTAGTAGCAGCCTGGAGGTCTCGGTCGAGCGCGGAGTTGACCCGAGCCGGAGGCCTGCGAGCGACGCCGACGACGAGACGAGCGAGTTGCAGCATCTGCTGATCGTCTGAGCCAACCGCTGCCGGAGGAGCCTCGGTCGAGTCAGCACCCACCTCAGCACGACCACCTGCAGCAGCCTCGCCCCCACCGACGCCCCGCGAGTTGCCAACGTTACCGAAGGCGCGGGAATTGGCGACGATGGGGCGCTGGCGCTTGGCGGCGGTGTCGGTGGCGAATCGGAAGCCTCTTCAGCTGGAACTGGCGGCGGGCGAACCTCGGTCGCCCCAGCAGCACACTCAGGACTGCTTGGAGGAGCTGGTGGAGGGTCGACCGATGCCTCGGAGGCAGCGGACGGGTGCGCCGGGTCACCGGCAAGTTCGACCGGGTTAGGAGATGCAGGCCCAGCGGCGCTCAGGGTAGCGGCGCCTGCCAACTGAGTATGGCGCGCCGGACGACGTCGCGAAGTGTCGGTGACGACATCGACAGCTCCTAGGGTGGCCAAGAAGGATCAGGAGTCAACAACGAGGTTCAAAGGGACAAGCAAGAGCAGCGAGAACGACGAGCGTACCGGTCCTGAGCACTGGAGAGCCCGGAGGGCAGCGGCAGCAGCGTCGGCGAATGCGCGCGACGGTGGAGCCATGGAGACGAAGTGTCGAGAACGCCTAGACGCTTACCAGTATGGGAGGCTCGCGTCGAGGCGGGGGCAGTTGTGGTGTTGGAAAGTGGCTGTTTCCAAAAGCTGTCGACCCGCCGGCTCGACAATCAAGTTCAATCAAGAGGCAATCAAGGTTGAGCCCAGCGAGAGACGGAGATCGCTACTTCTGATTGGATGACGACATTAGCCTCGTTGGAGTGACAGTCAGTGGCCGGAGCCTCGTCGGGTCCTAATAGAACCCCGAACGAGGCTTCATGGTGCCCACTTTTAGGTACATATGCATTTAGTTGCGTACTTCGACCGCACTTATTAGTGTGGTCGCGGCCGTCATTTGATGTGTCCGGAATCGCCTTATTGCGATAGTTCACACTAGATATTTGTATAGGGACATAGGACTCATCATAGGATGACCAGAACGAGGCCCCCTGGGCCTCATAAAACTCAGTAATAAAAAGACAGTCTTCCCCCAAAGCCAACAAGGGTCAAGTCCGACTTCGGTAAGTGTAGCTAGCTTATTGTAGTGCCTGGACACGCTCGGCTGCGTGTGGATGCCTGTCGGGGAGCTTATCGTGCTTTGACCGAGAGTTTCCTTGGCGGCGCCAAGAGTTGGCGTGGCCGGAGAGGCAAGAGCGACATAGGAGTGTCGTTCACTGTATATTTGTGGGACAAGAGTGTCCCTGAGTGTATTAGTCTACCTACCGAGGTTTTACCTTGGTCCCCCTGTATAAGGCCTAACACGCCGGTACCCTTCCTTTCTGAGGGACTGCAGTGGGGTTGCGCGAAAGCGCTACATAGTATCCTAGCCTAAGCTCGTGGCTAGTGGTACAGGTTTCTGGGTTGACCGAAGATAACCTAAGGTGCACAGAGGCGCTTGCAACCGACCCGGTGTAAGGGATCGTTCCTGGTCTTCAGGTTTTGATCCAATAAGCGCTTACCTTTGCGGGTTAGCGTGTTGTTGGTGTCTCTAATACCTTTTGGTAGAAGAGAATTTTAGTGGTATTACCACACCACACTCCGGGGCCGCTTGATCGTGAACGGCCGCCGACGCCTTCATCTCCTCCAGGGCCGCCTTGCGCTTTACCACGCCAGGCTTCCGAGCCTCCCAGACAACGTCATCCAGGGCCTTGTGCTCCTCCGGCTTGTCCTCGCCGCGATCGACGAGACGCCTCACCACGTCCGCCTCCGCGTCCACCTTCACGTGCTTCCTTCCTTCCAGTCATAACCAAACTGTTAGTCCATGTAGTCAGTAGAAACACCCCTTATGACCAAATCAATATACAAACAACTCCGGTAGAATTTTCAGGCAACCAAATCCGGGCACGTGCACCTGCTGAGGCAAGGCGGATGAACGCCTTGATCATCCAGGGTGTATAGCGCAGACCGAATGGGAGGTATCATGTAACGGGGTTACACGCACAAGTGGCTACAGCCACTTGCAACTCTAACAGACGCGATGTCTGTTAAAGGTTCAAACACTTCCTCGGTCTTGATGTACGTTACATGAAGTGCCACATTCATTTACGACCACCACGACGGGTGGTCCATAGACATTTAGGATTCCTATTGGTTGAAAGCAGCATCTTTTAACCAATGAGCGACATGCATAGCAAAGGAATTCTGCCAACCAGCCGTTGGCAGATTCCCAACTTAGAATATTACATTTAGAGGAAGTCAGAAACATAAAACAAAAATAACAGTTCTCATCTTTACCAAAATCAGCTACTTAGAGTCTTTATCTTGTTTAAAATATACTCGTGGACCTCGAGTATACTTAACTCAAGTAAAAGAAACCTACGCTTCCTCATACACGTGCGCACACGTGTAAGCTGTTGTAGTGAGCCAAGGTAGGCCCACTACACCTGGTAGCACTTTGTAGTCCGTCCAACGACCGACTACCTGAACGTTCGTACGGGACTGTACGGACGGGGAGCTGAGAACCTTTCATGAACACGGAGGTGCTCATGGAAAGCTCCACTACGCCTGCAACTCATGTTGCACGCGCTGACTGCCTCCACCTGTCGGATCCAGAGTGGGAGGCACTCCAACGACTGTCAACAGTCATTGGAGAGGCGGCAGTTGCTGCGATGCTGCGTACGTTATCGCCCACAGAGCAACATGGTGTTGCTCTGGGTTTCATCCTGAAGGAGCAGCGCGACGCTGCTGCCTCTACCGCGGTGCCGTCGGGGACGACACCACGCATGCAACCGTTGAAACTCAACGTGAGCAATTATGTAGGAAGAGAGGGCGAGCCTCTCCTCCGTTGGCTTGTCGAACTCGACACTGCCATTGGGGCTCGACGTATCGTCGACCCGTTGTCGAAGGTCGCGTTCGCCATGTCATGTCTTGGCGGACGAGCGAGGAGTTGGGCGTACGGACGCCGACTCTCAGATCCTACGTGCTTCAGCACGTACGAAGCGTTCAAGGAGGAGCTCAGACAAGCGTTTGAGCCCCCACAAAATGAGTTCCGGTCGAGGGCGGAGTTCCTCGACCTGCAGCAAGGTAAGCATGATGTCCATGCTTACGCCCAGAGAGCACGGTACTTGGTCTCGAGCATCGTGACCAACCCGATTGACGAGGCGACCAAGGTCGTCACGTTCATGAAGGGATTGAGAGATGGGCCTGTGAAGACTTATCTCTTCCGTGAGTATCCGAATACTCTCGAAGCTGCGATCACTCTTGCGATGCAGGAGGAGTTTAGCCTGAGGCAGGCTAAACTGCATGCGAATGCGCCGAGGCTGCAACCACCTCCGGTCGCGATGGCGGGAGGTCCGGAACCAATGGACCTCTCGAATGCAACGGCTGTTTGCTATCAACGCCAACAAGGAAGCAATGTACGATGCTTCCGTTGCGGAAGGATCGGTCACAATGCCCGAGAGTGCACGGCACCCGTGCACCGAGATGGTGGTCGACGCGGCGATGCTGGGCATCGTCGCGGAGAAACAAAAAAACGCTGGAACCCAGTAGGCGCGGGGCGCCCTACTGGTGAAGCAGTCACGCGTGTCCAACTCGGACATGCGACACTGAGGACTGCAGCCCCCAGTGAGGACCCTTCTCACTGTAAAATGCATGATGACAAACCAAGTCTTGTCATCTTGAATGTGTCGTCGAAAAGAGAGAGCAACTCTTTTCGTGCTTTGGTTGATTCGGGCGCGTCGAATAACTTTGTTCGACTGCGAAGTCTATCAAGGCTTGACTTCGAGGATTTAAAGATACCTCGAAGTATGTTGGAGGTACGACTGGCGACGGGTGTCATCGTCAAGACCGAGAAGCGCATGGTACGCGTGCGCTTCACGTATGAAGATCAAGGGTTTGTCGAAACCTTTATCGTCCTGGACCTGGACGATAAGTTTGACATTGTGTTGGGCATGCCGTGGCTTGCACGGCATGATCCGGTAATCGATTGGGAGAAGCGCACTCTCGTGCGCTTCGGTCGCGACCGCGGAACAGTGAGCGATGGCTCTGTTACCGCAACGCACGCACCGACAGGTGCGCGCGACTCCCAGTCAAGACAGCGTCTAGCGCCGCTATCCCGGAACGCCCTGAGCGCGCACAAACGCGCGCGCAAGAGCAGCAAGCGTCGGCGTCGCCGCCGACGGCTGAAGGAGAAAATGTGGCGATTTCGGAAATCGACACAAACATTTCAGCGAATCAGAATGAGTCTCCGGCCTCAAGAGGCCCGGATGACGAATATGTGTCACACGCCTCAGCCGTGGAGGCTGACGCGAATCTGATTGTGGGCGTGTCTCCGGTCCGAAGGGACGCGGATGACGTAATCATGTCACACGTCTCAGCCGTGGAGGCTGACGCGAATGTGATTGGATCAGTCTTGGCCAATAGTAAGGGCCAAGGTGATGGAACGTCGTCGACTCCGGGAGTCGATGACTTTGATGGATTTGATTCGTCGGCTCGGGGAGCCGACGCACCCTCCGTAATGGGGGTCTCCGCCAATGGAAGGCGTCGAGGTATTAAAGTCACGTCGGTTCCAGGAACCGACGCTGCGAAGAGACATTTCGCGTCGACTCCGGGAGTCGACGCACCCTTTGCAATGAAGGGCTCCGCCAATAACAGGCGTCGAGGTGAAGATGGCGTGTCGGTTCCGGGAACCGATGCTGCAGGCGGTGCGGACGGTTGCAAACGTTCCGCACCGGAAAAACTTGCATGCTATCGTGCAGCCGGGCTGCACGACGAAGCGCCGGGCGACCAAGCCGGGCTTGAAGTCGCTCGCCCGCGGGATGAACCCGCCGGCGGTATTAAGGAAGAACACCCGTCCACGGCTGGGCCTGGACGAGGCCAAGAACCTTGCGGAGCCGGGCTCCGTAAGACAAGAAGACGGCGCATGCGGAGAAAGCTGCGCAAGTCTCGGCCAGGGGCCGAGACGCTACAAGGAATGTCTGCCGGGCAGACGAAGGCCGAGGAGCCGGACGTCGAGACGTTGAACGTCTTGACGCGTACCTGTGCCGGGTTCCGGTACAGGGAGATGACTCTCGCTAATCCTCCGACGCAAGCGTCGGAGTTGACTTCGCATCCAGTCATGAGCTGGAAGCGCTTCGCGCGTGACCTGCACGATGGACGCATCGAGCAGATTTGCATTCTTTCGGACGCCGAGAGAGCGAAGAGCGAGAATGAAGAACTGAGGCAGTTCTTCATGGAGAGCACCACTGAGAGTGAGGACACTCTCAGTGCGAAGACCAAGAAGGAGCGCTTTGAAGAGCAAGGCTGGGACTCGCTTAAGGCGAGCCCCTTCTACGAAGATTCTACGGGAGCACGCGGGCGTGCTTCCGGAAGAGATTCCTGCGGAGCTTCCGCAGGACAAGGGCATCCAGCACGAGATTGATCTCGTGCCGGGCACGAAGTACTGTGTCACGCGGCAGTGGCCACTGCCGCGAGAACAAGTCAAAGCGATCGATGACTTCTTCGAAAGTCGTCGCAAAGCTGGACAAGTGCGGGAATCGAAATCCCCGCACAGTGCTCCGACGTTCTGTGTCAAGAAGCCACAGGGCGGCTGGCGCATCGTTCATGCGTACAATAAGCTGAACGATGCGACGATACCGGCGCAGACACCGATACCGCGAAAAGATGTGATCATCGATTCGATGGCCAGGAGCACTGTCTACAGTGCTCTTGATCTGCGCGACGGGTTCTATCAGATCCTAATGCGTGAGAGTGATATCCCTCTCACGGCAGTGAGCACGCCAAGCGGCATGCTCTGGGAGTGGCTAGTGATGCCGCAGGGTCTGAAGAACGCCCCTGCGACCTTCAACAGGTGCGTGACGCACTTGTTGCGCTCGGTGCGCGACTTCGCACCGAGCTACTTCGACGATGTGTTCGTCCACAGCCGGGCTGCGGACGGGATGAGCGACGTTGAGATGCACAAGGTGCATCTCCGGAAGCTGCTTGCGCTGATGCGCAAGCACAAGCTCTACGCGAACCTGAAGAAGTGCATCTTCGGGGCGAGCGAGATACCCGTGCTCGGGTGTCTCGTTGGGAAGCATGGTGTCCGCCCTGACCCTGAAAAGGTCAGAGTGATCAACGAGTGGCCGACACCGTCGAACGTCAAGGAACTGCGGCAGTTCCTTGGCAGCCACGTACTTGTGCAAGTACGTGAAGGACTACGCGGGCATGATACGCCCGCTGTCACAGCTCCTGAAGAAGGATGCCGAGTGGAATTGGACTGTTGACTGTCAGCAGGCCTTCGATGCAGTCAAGCGGGGCTTGACTGAGGCTCCGATCTTGGCGGTGGCCGACCAAGATCGCCCATTCCACGTTGTGTGTGACGCATCCGATTTCGCGATCGGATGTGCGTTGATGCAGCACGATCACAACTTCCGGGTTGAGTACACACCCGGAAGACTCAATGTGGTGGCCGACGCGTTATCGCGTCGACCTGACTACGCTACGAATGAAGTCGACGTCAATGCCATTGACGCCATGCGATCGAGCACTCCCACGTCGTCGCTCCTCGACGACGTGAAGGCCGCGGACGCGAAGCTCTTGCTGGCCTATGGCTCAGTGCCTTCTGACGAAGCTCGTCAGAAGTTGCCAAGACATCTTCGTGCTCGTGCACACCGTTACCGGGTGCACGAGGGGTTGCTACTCTACAGCGCAGTCAACGACAACGCGGACCGCGTTGTCGTTCCCAATGATCATGACCTGCGACTCAGGATCATGTACGAGTATCATGATGCACCGACTGCGGGGCATCCGGGCCGTGAGAAGACGTATATTTTCTTCTTCTCACGAGGGACTTCTACTGGGCCCACCAGTACAAGTGGGTGCGCAAGTACGTCCGTGCTTGCGAGGTGTGTCAACGTGTGAAGCCTGCGTCGTTCGCGCAGGCTCCTTTGCAGTCACTACCGACTCCGTCGGAGTGTTGGAAGTCCATGTCTTTGGACTTTGTGTTTGGTCTTCCCCCGGATAGCCAGGGGAACACGGGCGTTGTGGTCTTTGTTGACCGCTTCAGCAAGATGGTACATCTTGCTGCAGTACCCGCCGAAGTGACTGCGAAACAGACGGCACGTCTGTTCGTTGACATGGTGTTCAAACATCATGGCATGCCGATGGACATCGTGTCCGATCGAGACCCGCGCTTCACCGCGCACCTGTGGCAAGAAGTGTTCACACTTCTTGGCAGTCAGCTCTCGATGTCGACTGCGGTTCATCCGCAGACGGACGGACAGACCGAGCGCGTGAATCGCGTGCTCGTGGATGTGCTCAAGAGCTACGCCCACTCGTTCCAACACTGGAGCGAGTGTCTGCCGATGGCGGAGTTCGCCATCAACAACTCGGTGCATGCCTCGACCGGGCATAAACCGTTCTACGTGAATGCCTTGAGGCACCCACGCCTCCCGAGCTTACTCGGGATGCTGGCTCCTTCCTTAAGTGGGGGAGGTTCTACGACTGCAACACAGCAGCCGCAGAATGCCGCTGACATCTGCACGGTGTCAGCCGCAACAACGCGAAAGAAGACGAAGACCGCGTCTGTGCAGGGCACAGACGCAACCAAGAAGAAGAAGGCCGCGTCTGTGCAGGGCACATACGCACACAAGCAGAAGAAGAACGTGTCTGTGCGAGGCACAGACACCACATCTACGAACGCAGAGGCCGGGCCTACTGCTGGAAGCGAGCTGAACGAGTTCAGCTCGGACGCAATGAACTTCGTGCAGCGCAGACAAGCCGTCATTCGGTTTGTCCAGGACGCTATTGCAGCTTCTGTCGATCGACAGAAGCTGAACGCAGACAATGTTGGCAGGGGTAACACAAATGAATTCAAGAAGGGTTCATTGGTTTTGTTAGCTACTCAAAACCTGCCTAAACATGCGGTTTCCGACTTCGGAGCGAGTAAGCTCGCTCCGCGCTTCATCGGGCCGTTCACAGTGTTGGAACGGCATGGCAACGCTTACACGGTAGACATCCCGTCTAGCATGCGCCTCCATCCGACGTTCTACGTCGGACGGTTGAAGCCATACCTGCAGCACGAGCTACCTAGCTCGGCTGAACCGAAGCAGAAGACTCGGCGGAAGCCATCATCTTCTCCAGCGCGAAGTCGCGCTGGAGCAGCAGGTCGAGCTGGAGATCCAGCCCGGCCGGGACGATCGAGGCGGTCTAGGAGACCGTCGCAAAGTAAGGATACTCAAGAGCACCGAGCGCAGCGCTCTGTAGCTACTCCACGACCAGAACTCGGTCGTGGGGAGAAGCGAGATCAGGGTCAACACCAAGTTGACCACACACGGGGCGTGTTCCCACCACCGCCGCCACCAATTCGTGACGCACACGGCTCAACTCGATGAATAGTTGAGCGGATTGTTGACCACAGTATCCCGAGAACGAACTTAGAACCAGTTCGTTTTCGTATTCGTTGGAGAGGATTTCCTCCCAACCAAGATACATGGGAGCCGCGGAACGTCTTGCTCGAAGACGTTCCGGACATGGTGGAGGCTTACGAAGCCCACCATGCACTACACACTGGACAGTAATGCGAACGCTGTTGTTAACAACAGCGCCCGAAGATACTTCGTGGGCAGGCCGCGGCGCCTGCCCCCGCGGCAGCGAAGCGCTTCGCACGTTGCCGCGCATGATACTCAGCAGCAGAGAGGTCCTCCGCTGCTGCGCCAAAGGTCTTCAACTTCAACGTGCTCGCTCTATCACGAGCACGCTCTCTTCAAAACGTCATGCATTGACCAAACAGTCAATGGTGGTTGACGTGCCGAGACCGGCACGTCTAACCTTGACGGGGGGATGGTGTAACGGGGTTACACGCACAAGTGGCTACCCCTCTACCCCCACTCAGCGACTTGTGACTCTAACAGACGCGATGTCTGTTAAAGGTTCAAACACTTCCTCGGCCTTGGTGTACGTTACATCAAGGGCCACATTCATTTACGATCACCATGACGGGTGGTCCATAGACATTTAGGATTCCTATTGGTTGAAAGCAGCATCTTTTAACCAATGAGCGACATGCATAGCAAAGGAATTCTGCCAACCAGCCGTTGGCAGATTCCCAACTTAGAATATTACATTTAGAGGAAGTCAGAAACATAAAACAAAAATAACAGTTCTCATCTTTACCAAAATCAGCTACTTAGAGTCTTTATCTTGTTTAAAATATACTCGTGGACCTCGAGTATACTTAACTCAAGTAAAAGAAACCTACGCTTCCTCATACGCGTGCGCACACGTGTAAGCTATTGTAGTGAGCCAAGGTAGGCCCACTACAGTTATTGTGTGGTTGGGTATGGATATTGGTTATTTTAGTTCAGTACATCTGAACGTGGTGCGCGTTTGAAGCCACCCAGGGTTGACCAGGGCCATGGATGAGGCTCGTTAGTTGGCTAGAGTAGTGACCCACCGTCCAAGGGTCCAAAAGAATAAGTGACGGATATTTCTATGTGTATAACTTTGGTGTACCCACCTGAGCAGTTCTAAGGGACTTTGTTCTCCCGGAACATTTGCACACTGTACACCTGGGCGGAAACGGCGTTCAACCGCCACGCCTCAGCTGGTGCGTGTACCCGGATTCGAACCAGAAATTTCACCGAGATTTGCCGTATATTTTATTAAGATTAACGAGTGAGGGGTCTCTGGTCTGTGTGCACTGCCCCGTCTAATTCCCTTTGTCACTTAGAGCCTGTCAGGCTGATGATGCATTCGAGGTCTGTCGTGATGTCGAGCGGGGTTGCACGGGGACGACTCCCATGGCGTCAGCAAGTGTCCGCTAACTGAGGCACGTAGGTATGAGCTCTGCTAATCGACTTTTGAGCTGGAAGAGGACTCCTCCTCCACCTTGCCGGTTCAGACTGCGCGCGGTGGTACCGGCACCAGCTGGAGTGTTGATGCGGCTGCTTCGGCTGGTGAGCATCCAGCTCTGGGGAATGAGTGTCCACCGGATCTGGAACTTGAACAGCTACTGGAACTGGAACTTGGGCTGCTGCTGGAACTGAAGCCGCGGAAGCAGCCACAAAGCGAGGAACAAACACGTCCACACTGTCCTTTTTCAGCACCCTCTTGATTAGCTTGGGGCGCTTGCCGCACCGGCCCTGTAGGCCCCCAGGCAACTTGCTCTTCTGCAGACTCCGACTCGTTTTCTGTACTGTCTTAGCGCTCGACAGCGGGATCGGCCCATCACCCGACCGAGGACTCGGATTGAGCACGCAATCACTCCGAGGTTCCGCCCTCACGAGTACTTTGTAGGAGTATTTGATGAACACGCTGTCGCCCCGGTGCACCTCGAGCCGGTTCTCTCTAATGATAAAGTACTCCTCGAAGTCGCGCGCACTCTACCAATTGCGCAGAAATATCTTTTCGTAGACATCGGATGTGTGGTCAAGGACAAACCACACATCTTCGACGTTCCACTCCTTCAGCCAAGGCCTTTTTCGACGTGTTCGCAGAACCAAACTTCAGCATCCTATCAATCACCATCGCTTTTCGGAGATACAGTCCATCGATGTCGTCGTCCCAGACACGAATGGCAATTTTCTTGGTTGAAGTTCGCAGGGCCATCAGGGCTTTAGCCGAGGCTTGGAGTATGGCCAATTTCGCGCTACGAATTAGCCTTACGTCGACATCGTGCTCGTCCCTGGTTGTTTTCCGCCTGTTAGCAACCTCCAACTCGCCTAGGCCGTACTCCATCGCTCCGATACGCTGAACAGCCGCAACAAGGCGATCGCACAGCGCAGACCTCGCGCGGGGACTCTGGTCTGTGGAAGAGTCAGAAATGATTTTTTTTCGGGGGACAATGGGATCAGAGGTCTCAGAACTGATACGATCAAGTTGAAAGGGGATTCGATTAAGTTCGATGTAGCCAAGAGCCCACATCTGGCGGCGCCAGATAAAGCACATGAGATCAAGACGCGACTCGCGATCGCAGTTGGCTCGCGGTCACGATCAACCAAGACCGATCCAACCCGGGGCGATCGGGATCGTTCGAGATCGCGATCCAGGCCGACCGACCAAGATCGCGATCCAGATTAGTCGACCGATGTCGTGGGTTGGACGTGCGACACTACGGTATTGAGTGGTTGTAAGATGCAAGTCGGGATGGGCCCACGGGGTTCCCCAAACGATGGTTGGACACGGACACGTGTCACGTAGCGAAGGCGAGATAGAGAGTTTAGTTTGCAATTTGCGCCCAAATACAGAGTTCGTCTTCCACACTCAGCCTTCGGGTCTACGAGTTGAGACTTACACCAAGCGACCAGCTCCAGGAACACGAGTCAAGGTCGCCGTATCACACGCAAGGCCCGAAGCTGTAGAAGAACCGACCTCGATCGCTCCGACGATACGAGGCGCTGCAGTCCAAGGTCCGCGAGCTCAACCCCACTCAGAGTGTCAAAGAGGACGGCACTATAAACCGAGTCACGTCGTCACGAGGCAAGCTACAGGGCCCCGTGACCGACGGACGAGACGACAGGCGTGCGACGACAAGCGAAAGGGTCACGCACGACCGAGAAGGAGGAAGAGAAGAAGAAGAAGGATACGACCGGCAGCGTGAGAAGCCCATCCCCGCGCAAGCCAACAACCACGACCAGTAGTGTGAAACGCCAACCCTCGCACGAACCGTCAACTAAGCCCTCAAGGCCAAGATCAACACGACTCACTGTTTGCTCCTGTTTACTGTGTGTGTCTACTTCGGAATTACGATAGTGAAGTTCCGGGCAAAACGCGACGTCGACCTACGAACACGCCGACGCCGCATTTGTGCTCTGGTAGCCTACTGCATCAGATCGACTTTGTAGTGATCTCGATCCGATCGAAGCTCGATCTCGATCCGATCCACATTGGGTTGAGGTTCGATCCGAGGTCAATCTCGATCCACGAACCCGATCTGGTTTTTCTGGCAGCTGCTCCACCACAATGGTGCCGCGACCCGGGACTACTAGTCCAGAAGAAGACACGCGCATCATGCACGGACCTGAGGCAAGGACGTCTCCGACGAAGACTTTGTCGGTGATGTCGGATCTCGTAGACACGAGACCCACCGCGTCCGTGGACTCTGATGGGACGTCCACGACAGGCCGAGAGGCCAGCGAAGATGATGAAGAAGCGTACGAAAAGCTGTTCGCTGTCCCTGATACGGCTCCATCTGGAGCCGCCCTGGATCTCGATTCACCTCGAGGTCCAAATGAGTCGTTGTCTGAGAAGACGACGATTCCGAAAACTACGCCGAAAGCGGCCAAGAAGTCAAAGAAGAAGGTTACGAAGCGCGCAGCGGCGAAACCCAAGGCGAAGAAGATGCGTGCTCCAGACTCGGATGAAGAGCGATCGACGCCGGAAGCTGCCCGCGTAGACTCGGGGCGAGAGGTGACGCCCGATGAACTCGACCGCGGACTCTGTCTGGCTGAGCTTTCTCGTCTGATGGCTAAGGACCGAATACTCAAGTTCCTACAGCCCGCTCCACCCCGAAGGCTAGTTGGCCCCATCCCGGCTCCGGACGTCTCGAAGATCGAGACCGTACGCCATGCGGTGCACGCGACGGCCGTCCTGCTGAAGGCTGCTGGCTATGTGGTGAAGGTATTTGATATGGAGAAGGTGTACAATTGGAATCTCGCCTCGTGGAAGCGGACCTTTACCAAACTGCTTACCGTACTGCGAGAGCTGGTGGAAGTAGTTCCGGCCGGTCCGACTGCGAAGGTATCGCATGCCCATACGTCAACGGCGGGAGGATCGACAGGGCCGTCGAGATATCATTCGGTATCTTCGATCGATGAGGTTTCGGACGACAGCAGCAACGACCAGGACACGCGTATGACTGAATCTCATGTACCGCGGAAGGCGATCCCGATCCAGCTTGGCCCCAGTGCCTCGATTGAGACCTGGGCATCGAGGCCACCACCGATCGGTATGGAAGAGGCATTCGCACGGATGATGACGACCTACGCTGCCCGGCACGCAGCAGCGGCAGGACCGGCTATTGGCGGCCCGCCCAATGAAGATCAAGACGAGCCGATGGAATCCGTGGAGTCAGAGGCCAGATCGAAACCAGCTAGTCATGCCTACCCTGTGGACGATCCAGAAGACTTCTTCGATCTCCGCGTGGAAACTACCCAACGACCGACTGTGGCTGCTGCTGCGGCAGCGCCTACTACTGTCGCTTCGATGACTCGAGTACGGATGTCCGCGTTTTCAGAGCTGAAGGAGTTCAGCGGCCGGGATTCCAATGAGGAGAAGTCCCGATCGTGGTTTAATCGCGTGAGATCGGCCGCCCGCCGAGACGGCATGAGCTCCAAGGAAGTCTGTTCTCTGTTTGGAGATCTCATGACGGGGGCGGCCCGACAATGGTACCTGCAGCTGGGACGACAGACGCGATGCTCATGGGAAGATCTAACGGAACAGTTCCTGGTCCAGTATTGTGGGAAAGGGGTGTCCATGGCCAGCCGGTACTATCACGCGAACAAGCGAGTGGATGAGTCACCACTGGAATATCTACACCGTCTGAACCTTGCGGGGATCCGCGCCGGCCTCCACTTCATGGAAGGAAACACAGACCAAAGGCGGGAGCATATCGATCACTACATCCGTACACTCGGATACCAAGAGCCCGAGTTGTCGATGCAGCTCACGATGCTCATGATACCTGATGTACCGACGTTGGAGAAGGTGCTGAGGAAGCGTCAGCGCGGTCTAGAACAACAGAAGAAGCCGTTCTTCGGTTCGAGCAAGTACCGCCAAAAGAGCCAAGTCCCTCCGGCCGCCCCACGGGCCTTTCATTCGGTCCAAGCGCAACTGGCGAATCGCGAGTCAGGAAACCCAGGTCACGATCTCGATCGGGAGGAAGATCTCGATCAGGATGAAGAGGAAGAAGTTCGAGCGCGTATGTTTGTGGCGGCCCCGTTGAATCCTGATCGAGAAGGTCCCGTGCTGCCGCCTGCGACGGTTCACCACGGGTCAAGGGCCCCGTGACGTCACTGCAACTCGACGCGACACGACGAGACCGACTGCTGGAAACTCCTGACGTGCGAGAAGTGTGGTGGCCATCATCCGTCCGACCGATGCATGCGAGTTTGCAAAGCATGTGGGTGGGGAAGTCCACGACGGCGGTGAATGTCCGATGGAGGAGTTTTTCAATCTCCTTCGTCAATGGTACAGTCCGAAGAAACATGCGGGGTTGTTGCCACCAGCCGCTGAGAAGATGTTAAACTAGATCGCTCGCTGGTGTGGAAACCAGTACGAGACGAGCGATCTGTTTACGTCTATGCATATGTGGGCAAGAAGCCGAAGGTGGGAGTAACCAAGCGACTGGATGCCACTGTTGATAATACATGTGATTTTACTCGAAGTGGCCAAGCCGGGGTTTTGAGTTTTCGATCTCGATCCGATGAATTCGCTCGCTCGGATCCGATCGCTACGATGAACCTTCTCCCTGGAGAAAAACGCGGATACTGGAAGTACCACACACCCAAGAAGTGGTTCCGACAGGCCAAGATTCGCGGAAGGCTCGACAATCACCACGCGCTGTTGTTGCTCGATTCAGGCGCCGAGGTGTCCATTCTGGACACCACCTTTGCTCGTGAGGTAGGCTGCCTGGTTGATACCAGCATCACGCAAGAATGTGTGGGGATTCGTGATGAGACATATTATACCGTGGGAAGGGCCAAGATCAAGGTCACCTTGGCTGGAAATTTGGTGTATTTTTTCGAGGCGTGGGTTGGAGATCTGTCCGGCCAGAATGCGATTTTGGGGATGGACTTCATGGTGCCGGCGGGGATCCGACTGGATGCGGGGGATGGATCGATCTGTCTCCCTGACGAAGTTCGGATTCAAATGGTCGGGCGCCGCATGCTCTATGGGGCAAATAGTCGGCTGATTACGCCAATCAAACCGATCCGTGTGGAGGTTGGAAAAGATCGAGATCTGCGGTTATTCCCGGACAAGCACGCGAGACAACAGTTGTGGGTCACCAGAGGGAAGCAGTGGGTACCGACAGTTGTATACGGAAGGTCCGGTAAGCTCTCCTACCTTCGAGTTACCAATATCGGTGAATCGCCGGTGACACTGGGGACGGATGCCAAACTAGGTGTCTGGATGACAGTCGACATGCTACCTCGCGATTATGGGTTTGTTCGAGTTGGATCACGTCGATACCAGGAGTGGCAGAATCTCGCTTGCGAAGCAACGTGCGAGCTTCCGAACGTTGCGGAGGCGGGGGTGGAGTCATCCCCAATGACAATCCGCCCGTCGTACCCTACTCCGACGGCAATTCTCCGACGTGAGGGGAATGAGTCCCGATCGAGATCTGGCCCTGCGAACTCGATCAAGACCGGCGCGTTCCACTCGAGATCGGAGCTAACAACGGATAATGGACATGAGGCGGCGAAGGGAAGCAGCCAGAGGACTAAGCCCATGATAGCTACGGTATCGCCCCCGCGGGTCCGAGACGACGTGCTGGCTCGCTGTGATAGTGTGGCCAAAGTCGACCCAACCCGATCAAGACTCGATCGAGCAGAGACTGACGAACAAGACGCTGCGCTCGAAGACGTCTCGATCCTGGCGAATGCAACAAAGACGATGGCTTCCTCCTGCTCGGGCGATCCGGACAAATCTGACTCGACTCAATCACGTGTGGATCTACGTGTCCCGATCGAGATCAAGCCCGGTATTAGCGATGAACCTAACTTAGACTGCGATCGCGATTCTCCAAGCTGCGCCACGAGAGATCCAATCCGGGCCGAAGAAGTCCCGCTGCATCGCGGGTTTGAAGCCCGGCCCAGTGAAGAAGTGGCAATCAAGAGAGACCGATCGCGCCCATCGAGTGGGGATCGATCAAGCCGCTCAAACCTGGATCGAGCGACGACGAGTGCTGAGCAGGACCCATCAAGCGAAATGGACAAAGGGAAGTCGAGTGAGGCTGAAGACGAGGTATACGATCACGAGGGGTCCGACCTCTTCGCGGACGAACTCGATCGAGAGCTCGCGGTGCTACCAGAAGTGTCGTTGACGGCGGAGGTAAAGATTGAAGACATCAAGATTGGCCGGATTGAGTTGTCGGAAGAAGGGCCTACGCCAGATCAGGAAGCCAAGCTGCGTACGATTATCTGGAAACGACGGAAGTGGTTGATTGGAAAGGGGAATGCGCTTCCACCGGCGGCAATCGGAGTCGTGTGCGACATTGACGTCGGCGATGCTAAACCAGTGGCTCAACGGGTACGCAAGATCCGGCCGCAGTTCAAGGAGAAAGTATCTGAGCTACTCAAGGGATTGCTACGCGCAGGGATGATCCAGCTTTCGATCTCGCCTTGGGCCTCTCCGATCGTGGTCATTGTCAAGAAAAATGGGGTTGACATCCGACTCTGCATCGATTACCGAGTGGTCAACAGCCTGACGCAGCTGATGGTGTATCCGATGCCACTCATCAATGACTTGCTGGAGGATTTACAGCCGTATCTCTGGTACTGCTCTCTGGATATGGCGAGTGGGTTCTGGGTCGTTCCCATGACGGATCGGGCCCGGCTAATTTCGGCTTTCATCACACCGTTTGGGCTGTTTGAATGGTTGCGTATGCCGTTCGGATTGAAGAATGCCCCGCAGATCTACCAGCGCCTGATCGACAACGCGTTGTATGGGTTCCGTAAGATCCCGAGTGCCGCCGGACAGGACGTTTTCACCGAAGGAGAAGCCGACGATCCGAGCCGACCGTCGATCCTAGGGCGTCGATCATACATCGATGATATCTTGATCGGTGGAACCTCGTGGGATGATCTGTGCGCCAAGGTGGAGCGCCTTCTCGATGCCTGTGAACGTTGGAATTTGTCGATTAGCGTCGAGAAGAGCTACTGGGGAATGGCGAAGGTGGACTATTTGGGTCATTCGGTGTCGACCGAAGGATTGGCTGCCAAACCGAAGAACTTGGAAGCACTTCTGTCGATCGAATTTCCGCAGACGCTGAAGGCGCTTCAATCGTTCCTCGGCAGTCTCAGTTACTACCACCGTTTCATGCCCGATTTCGCGGTGTATGCGACTGCTCTGTACGCACTCTCGGAGGACGACTTCGCTGAGTTTCGGCGTGCCCCGGATCTCGAATCGAAAAAGTGGTCGCACGCGATGACCGCGTTTGATGTTTTGAAGAAGAAGATCGCGAGTGCCCCGATCCTGCGCCACTTCGACTCCGATCGCGATCCGATCGTGATCGTGTATGCCAACAGGTGGGCGATCTCCGCAGTGTTGACGCAGATACATGATGGAGTATACATGCCCGTGAAATTTACCAGCAGGACGCTGAAGCCCAATGAGCTGAACTACGATCCAGTGGAAAAGGAAATCCTCGCGCTTCTGCAGGTGTTGGACGAGTGTTTCACTATGCTGACGGGCCGCACGATCCGAGTGTTGACGAGGCGAACGACGTTGGCGTGGCTATTCAGATCGAACGGGTTGCAGGGGCGTTTGTCGCAGTGGGCGGCTAGGCTGTCGCCATGGTCACTCCAGATCCAAAAATCCGATCGAGGTGAAGAAGAGATACTCGGGGCGATTGCAGCAAGTATTACCCCGAGGGCATCCGTCGACGCCGCACTCGAAGCGATATCGCCGCGTAAACGATCTGCGAAGATCTCGATCATGCCTCCTCCGCGTGTGGGGGTGGACGAGAGTCTCCATGTCCTCAGCTTCGACGGATCGGCCAAGTCGAAGCGAGAGGGTGGGGCGTTCAGCGCTGTGATCTGGAAGCTGCCCGAGTGGGATGTCGTGAAAGCTGAATCGGAGTATGATCAAGATCTGACTGTGAATGAGGCTGAGTACCGTGGATTGTTGCTGGGGCTCCGATTGCTGGGAGAGATCGAGGTTCGTCGGTTGGTGGTTTGTGGAGATTCGAACTTGGTGATTAGACAACTCCGGGGAGAAATGGATTGCAAATCGCCGGGACTAGTCTTGCTGAGGGGTAGAGTTTGGGCCGCTCTGAAGGGTTGGCCTCATCAGGAGCTCTATCATGTGCGTCGGGAATGGAACGCCAGCGCTGATCTTCTGGCGGGACAGGCGTTGCAGCGACAGGCAGGCGTACGCGTTACAGCCCGGGACGACCTAGACGATCTTAAAACTCTGAACCGGCTCCCCGAGGTCGTGAAGCAGCGAGTGGAGAATGATCTCGATCCAGCCGCGATCGGGCCCGAACGCGATCCGATCAGCCTTGATCGAGATCTGACTGAGCTCGGCCCAAGTCCCGAGGAAGCCGATCCAGCGTTCACAAGCCGGAACACAGAAGCTAGACACGGTGCTGTAATGACCCGAGCTGCTGCGGCGCGGCAGAGGCAAAATTTGCCCGCATCGCCTCGGGTTCTGAGCGAAGGTCTGGTACAACAGATGCGCCTCGATCATATCCGAGTGGCCCAGGATGAGGAGAAGTGGATCGCCGATCTGAAGAAGTACCTCCGTGGTGACGTGGAGGCGTTGAGCAGGAAGGAAGCGAAAACCTGCAGCAAGTTAGCGTACCAGTACGAAGAAGGCGAAGGCGGCCTACTTTACTACTACTCTCGTGGCGATCAAGACGTTTCCGATCGGAACTCGATTCTGAAGCTGGTTATCCCAGAGACCCTTCACGATGATGTTCTACACCAGTACCATACCAGTCTGGAAGGAGGTCATCAGGGCATTGGTCGAACGTACCAGCGAGTTCGAAAACACTTCCACTGGCCGGGGATATATAAAAGTGTTCAGCGGTACGTCGGGAAGTGTGTTGACTGTGAGACTGGCAAGGGTCGTCCAACGATTCGCGCGGAGTCACCGGGAAATATTGTGGCCACATACCCGTTTCAAGTGATCGCGATGGACCATATTCCCTCTTTGCCGGAATCGTACAAAGGCAACACGGAGCTGCTAGTGTGGGTGGATCTATTTACCGGCTTCGTAGTAGTACGTGCGAACGCATCTCGGTCGGCTGAGACGATCGCGGAAGCCTACGAAGAGGCGGTATTTCGTCGATTTGGAGCGAGCGAGGCAATCCGCCACGATCGAGAACCAGGATTCATGTCAGATTTCTTCCGAGCATTCAACCGCCTGATGGGCCAGTGCCAGCGCGCTACGATGGCATATCGCCCTCAAGCTAACGGGGCCGCGGAGCGAATAGTGCAAACCGTGACGCGCGCGATCAAGATGTACATCCAAGATATCGATCAGCGAGACTGGGATCAGTACGCCTAGAGGCTTACCTTCGCCCTTAACACCTCGCAGGACCGTACGCGGGGCGAAACTCCGTTTTACCTCGTTCATGGGTGGGACCCGCGTACGACCCTAGAAGCTGCATTGTCGGTGGGCAACTTAAGACGCCAGGATGTGGAAGCTCGGCGATGGCGACTGCAGATCCAACGAAACTACAAGACCGCCCGGGCTCAGACACTCGAGGCGATTCGAGAGGCAGTGTCAAGGCGTGCGGAACTGAACAACGAAGCGTCCACGGACCACAAAATCGAGACGGATTCTCAGGTGTGGCTGTATCTCGATCGAGTCAAACCAGGTTACGCGAAGAAGCTGGCGCATTTATGGCATGGACCTTTTCGAGTGGATGAACTGGTGAATCCATACACGGCCCGGCTTGCAACTACCGGGACGCCGTACCATCTCTTCCCCCTCGTACATATATCCAAGCTGAAGCTGGTTCGCCAATTCCCATCACGCCCGACATTAGAGCTTACTGTCCGTCCCGATCGACGCTTCGATTTCGATGAAGAACTGCTGCCTGAGGACAGTTGGTCCAGCGCGCAGCTAGCTGAAGACGAGTTCGAGGTGGAGGCCATTGTGGACATGCGCGAGGGGCGCGCTACGCGATATGGTCGCGTTCAACGTGAGTATAAGGTCAAGCGGAAAGACCGCGAGGAGCTAATCTGGGTGTGTGAATCAGACCTCAACTGTGGAGGTCTACTGTACGACTTTATGCGTTCTCGTGCCGAGCGGAACCGATTTCACGTGATGCAATCGCATGAAGAGGCAGCAGCGCCAGATTCAGAGTAGCGAACTCGGATCTGGTCGCTTGAGATCGAAGTTGGAGGCCAAGTCGCGAGCCAACAGGAATCGGATGGTTATCGGATCGAGAATTGATCAAGGCGGAAGCGAGACGGTAATGAGTCGAGCTCCAACCTGGGTCTCAAGGAAGTGGGATAGTGTGGAGAAGCACCGAATAAGAAATCCGTCTCGAACGGAAAGTGTTCTCCGAGAAAGGCGGCAGGGTCGGTCGACAGAGATCCCGAATGGAAGATCGACAATTGATCAGCGATCGAGAGACAGGCTGCGTGGGTCAGGCGGGGACTGAAGATCAGCGAGAGATCAAGTGACGCCGGCGCGTCGGGTACCACAGATGCGGAGGTGGATCGTGCAGAGACGGAGTGTGCAGAGGCGGATCGCGCACTATTGATCCCTGATGGATATCCAAGATCGGCATAGGCGCAAGCCCTACTGGAAACGAACACCGGTGATCCGGAACGACCAAGGACGGAAGTAGGCGGATCGACGGTGAATGACGATGTGCTCAAGTCCTCGATCGAGAGTCGATCGAGATCGTCGATCGGGATCGTCGATCGGGATCGCTGATCGGGATCGCCGAACGAGATCGTCGATCGGGATCGCCGAACAGGATCGTTGATCGGGATCGCCGATCGGTCAAGATGGGAAGCACAAGAGGGGCGAAGATAGGACAGGAATCCAGTTGTTGTTTAGTTGTAGGATGATAGACAAGATGGTAGCAGTAGAGAGGGAAGCCAACTAAACATAAATCAGAAGAGAATTTGCACCGAAGAGCACAAGTCCCCTCAAGTCACCAAGTCCCAGGAACTACATTGGCCTCGACAAGCGTCGACACTTTGGACAGTGAACTAGTGGTACGGTTAAGACTGGATTAATACATTGGCCAGCTTGACCTACTCTAGTGATCTATTTCTTGTGTGCGAACCCTCGATCGTCCGGATACTGCTTGGCCGGCGATCGTTCTCCTCTCGATCAACCTCGATCCCGCTATAGGAAGCGGCAGGCAACTCAAGGAAGGAAGGAACACACCCGAAAGGGCAACTACAGGCCTTGGATCGACTCCAGGCCGACCGATCGCAGCGAACAACCCTCGATCGGGACGAATACTCGGACGCAGAGCGAAGATTCCCGCGCTGCTCCACGGACTATCCCCGCGTCACGCCAAGACATTCGATCTTCACCAAGTGCTGCATCCTCGGAGCCCCGAGAGAGCAGATCCAGCCCGCCGACGGGTACACAAGGTGAGAACAAGTTCAGCCGATCACGGATCGTTGGGGACCCTCCGTTAGTCGGTGTCTGGGCGCTGGTGGGAAGCTCGATCAGGCCTTAACCAGATTTTGGCTGATCCCGCTACACCACAATGGTGCGCGTGCCCGGATCTCTTGGGGACTCCGGATTTCACCGTGAGTCCGCAGAAGATGCGCAAGTGAAGAAAGAACCAGGGAAGAGGCGTCGTCGAACATCGGATCGACGAAGACGCTGCTGAACAAAACGAGATCCGCGGATCGACAGAGTGCCCGGAGGACTTCTGTCGACGGAATCGAGGGCGATCTGGAAACAGATCTAGAAGAGAAACCTCAACATCCTCCCCAGGTCCCTTCGGGGACCCCGGTGGATCTCGGTGCGAACCGAGATTCACTAACAAAACAAACCAAGGCCGGATCGGACCGATATGCATTCGCAGACTCGCCGATCAGGCTCGATCCTGACTACCTGGACGCGATCGCGGACAAGGCCCAGATCGCGCGAAGGAAACTGCGAGCGCCAGGCATGGACGACGAAGATCCCAGATCGCTGGTGCTCGACTGGTCTGAGGCTGACTTGGAACGTCAGTATCACTTGAAAGAATTGCGGGACTTCTTACGTCAAGATCCCGTCATGATCATCGTGCGGCCAGAGCAGATCGGCGACCCGAAGGGCTCGATCTCGGCCCCCCGGATGACGGACAACAAGTTGACGGCAGTGAAGAACCTGCTCGGGCTGCTGAAGGAGGCCGGCTTGGTGGCTGGAGCCTTTGACGCGAATGACCTCTTCGATCAAGAACTCGAAGTGATCCAGACGTCGATCCAGACATTAGTCGAAAAGCTGAGACCCCTCGTCGACGTGATCACGAACGATCAGGTCCCAGACGCCCCAGATCAAGCGCCGTCAGCTCCAGTGGTGTCGACGCGGGCTGAATCGACAGGGTATCGATCATCATCGCCGTACGTCTCGGCGGCCGAACATGTGTCCGACACGTCGTCGGAACCCCAGCGAATGCCGCTTGGTCCTTCCGGATCGGCTATGCTGGACGCTCGATCACGTAGTCAGCGTCAGGAACGTACGCGATCAGGACCTCGGAAGCCGAAACCTAAGTCGATCGATCGGACGACCAGCGCGACTGGGGCGGACGAGTCGAACGGCAGTCTGGAAACTTACTTCCAGGCCGCGATGGCCCGTTTCTTGACGGAACAGCAGAGCACAGTGGCCACACCTGCCCCAGTGGCCCCAGACCATGTCGGATCACAGGACGTGGAGATGGAATCCGCTGGATCGCCGGATCGAGACGTCTCGCAGTGGGAATATGATCCGGACGACATCGATCTACCGAGCTCAGCTCCGGCCGTGGTGGCTACCGCCGCATCGGGGTCCGTCGGGTCTTCACTGATCCAGCGCGTACGGATTTCGGCGATGTCGGATCTTAAGGAGTTCAGCGGCAAAGATCAGGACGAAGATCGCGCCCGATCGTGGATCAGCAAAGTGAAATCGGCCTTCATGCGCGATCAAGCTACGGATGAAGAGAAGTGCCTGACTTTCGCGGATCTGCTGACTGGACCGGCGAAGAACTGGTACCGCCAGCTGGGACGATCGACACGGAACAAGTGGAGCGATCTGCTTCGGAGTTTCCAGATCCAGTATTGCGGCCTAGGAGTATCGGTGGCTTGGCAGTACTATCACTCTCGCAAGCGATCGGATGAATCGCCGTTGGATTACCTCTATCGACTGAATGTGGCGGCTCTGCGTGCGAGACTGAAGATCAAGGACGGAGATTCCAAGGCCCGTCGAGAACACGTCGAACATTTTATTGAGACACTGGGCGACCCCGATCTGGCCGATCAGTTGACCCTACTTCGGCTCGCGGATGCCGAAGATCTGGAGGAAGTCCTGCGCGCTCGAGAACGCGCGAAGAACAGACAGAAACGATCTGCCTTCGGATCGAAGTATCGCCAGAAAGCCCCGACCTCTGCTCCGGCCGCTGCCACCAAGCGGGCAGTGCGTGCAGTCCAGATCACGAACCAAGAGTCTGGATCGGACACGGGATCGGACGGATCGGACTCGGAAGGTGATCTACGTCGCGTCTACCTAGCGTCGGCTGAGGACAAGTCTCGCAATGCGGGGGGCGACACGACGAAGCAGGATCGCAGCACCCAAGCACCGATCGGCCATGACTCACCTCGATCAGACCCAAGATCGCGATCGGCGCCCGGTGGATCAGACCGGTCGAACCGCTGCTCGCACTGTGGAGCACGGAAGCACACGGGTCGGGATTGCTGGAGACGTGTGACGTGGGAGAAGGGTGGAAAGCGAGGGCATCCGGCGGATCGCTGCCTGTTTGTGTGTCGTGGATGCGGTGAGCTGCACGAGATGGGCAAGTGTCCGATGGAGGAATTCTACAATCAGATCCGTCAATGGTTCAACCCGGTGAAACACGCAGGCATGCTGCCCGCGATCGCCGAGAAGATGTTAAACTAGGACGCTCGCCGGGTTGGAATCCGGTACGAGCCGAGCGTTCTAGGTATTGCATCTATGCATACGTGAACAAGAACACGGTAGATCGAGTAAGTGGACAGACTGATCTACGCGGTAATACATGTGATCTGCATGAGAAATCTGCCGCCAAGGTCTTAAGTCTACACCGATCGGACGACTTCAGCCGTTCTGACGCCGAAGTGCCCTTGGATCTCCAGTCTGGAGAAACTAGAGGTTATTGGAAGCAACGCAGACCTGAAGAATGGTTTACGCCAGCTGACGGAGAGTTGACGGCCGAGATCCCGAAACATGATCGCGATCGAAGTCTGCCTCGCGTCAGTGAACACCGCAGATCCGGCGATGTGGTACCCGATCTCCTCCCAGGGGAGTCCAGAGGGTACTGGAAACATCATTCGCCGGGTAAATGGTTCCGTCAGGCCAAGATCGCTGGCAAGATCAACAATGAGAAGTCGATCTTACTCTTAGACACCGGCGCCGAGGTGTCCATCGTGGACACCGCCTTTGCTCGTAAGGTGGGGTGTTATGTCGACACGAGTCAGAGCCAGGAATGTGTGGGAATTGGTGAAAGCGTGTACATGACGGAAGGAAAGACCAGGATCAAGGTTACGCTGGCGGGATCGCTGGTGTATTTCTTCGATATCTGGGTTGGCGATCTATCAGGACAAGATGCGATCCTGGGTATGGACTTTATGGTCCCGGCGGGGATCCGCCTCGATCTGGCAGACGGCTCCATCTGCCTCCCTGATGAAGTCAAGATCCAACTTAGCGGACGGCGACAACTGTACAACGACAACGTCCGACATGTGTGTGTGGATCAAGGGATGCAGATCGCGATCGGCGATTCGATCGAATTGCCACTCCGAATGAAGGTGACAGATCGCGAGAAGCTATGGGTCACTCGTGGAGATCGCTGGGTGCCGACTGTAGTTCGAGGACCTGGCCGGATCAGGTATCTCCAGGTTACCAACATCAGTGACAAGGACATCGTTCTACACCGGAATGAACGGATCGCCATGTGGTTGGCCGGTGATGGGGTACCCCGGGTGCCTGGGTATGTGTCGATCGGGTCCCGTCGCTAATTGGATTGGCAGAACTTGGCCTTCCAAGCCACGACGGTGGAACCGCGAGCTAATGAGGAGGCGTCAGTCGTACCACCAGCATCAGCTGTCGACCGACCAACGTATCCGACACCCCGAGCGATTCTCCGGAGATCCGAGGTCTCCCCGATCGTCGATCGCTCGATTAGTCTACCCGACCCCACAACCGAATCGGGGCGAGGAGCCCTGATCTGGAGGTAGCTGTTGCCGATATGCTTAGATCAGGGGCGGGTCGCCGCTGGAGAGTGATCGCGTGGCCGAAGAGTCCAGATCGTCTACTTCAACCACTTTAATTGGAGAACGGACGGACCTACGGTCGGATCCTACAAGGTCGTCGGCCAAATCCTCCGGATCGGAGGGCGAATGCCTTCCGGAGCAGGGACAGGTGCTTGTGGGCTACCGGTCTTCGCCGACCGCCGGCCCAGAGGACGAAGCGATGGATGACGATAAGCTGCGAGATGATTGCACTGGTGATCTGGAGGAGAACGGTGAAACGATGTCCCCTCACTTGCCATCGGCCGATCAGGTCGACGGTTGTGCCGTCGAACCAGATCTCGGGGCAGGAGTGCTGATCGGGTACCCCATGTGGCGACCTTAACGGTGGAAGAGTCGAGATCAAGAGGCGACACCATAGTTGACGACATTCCGATGTCGATCGACGGAGGTGATCAGGGGGAAATAGAGACCAAACCCACTGTCAATCGGGGTGATCCTGCTGCTGCTGAACCAGATCGAGATGTTGACGCCGATGATCAAGTCCATTACCACGAGGGCGGGAGTCTATCAGCCGAAGACGTCGAAGGCGAACTGGCTGTGCTTCCGGAAATTGTGATCTCGACGACGGATGAGGTGAAGATCGACGACATCAAGGTGGGAGATCTGGAATTCAACACCCCGGAGGAGATCGATCGACTGCGAAGGAAGATCTGGCATCGGAGGCACCTGCTGATCGGCAAGGGCAATTCACTTCCCCCAGCAGCCAGGGGCGTCACATGTGACATCGACGTCGGCGATGCGAAACCGATCGCCCAACGAGTCCGGAAGGTCGCCCTCAGTTTGTGGAGAAGGTGTCGGATCTGATCAAGGGACTGCTGTCAGCCAAGATGATCCGGAAGTCCCGATCACCGTGGGCCTCGCCGATCGTCGTGATCATCAAGAAGAACGGCGTGGATATCCGACTCTGCATCGATTATCGGCTCGTCAACAGTCTGACCCGGCTCATGGTGTATCCAATGCCCCTGATCAACGATCTGCTGGAAGATCTGGACAAGGTGCTCTGGTATTGCTCTTTGGATATGGCTAGTGGATTCTGGGTGGTCACAATGACCGATCGAGCTCGTGCGATCTCGGCCTTTATCACCCACATGGGTCTGTTTGAATGGAATCGGATGCCGTCCGGCCTGAAGAACGCTCCTCAGATCTATCAGCGACTTCTGGATGACGCGTTGTACGGGTTCACCAGAATCCCGCGATCGTCGAACTCGGAAGTCACCACGGACCTGATCGAGTCGGGCGAACCAGAAGATCCGGGGCGTCCGTCAGTGCTAGGCCGCAGATCGTACATCGACGACATTCTGGTGACGGCAGGATCATGGGATGAGCTGTGTGATCGGGTGGATCACCTGTTGGACGCCTGTGACAAGTGGAACCTCTCGATCAGTGTGGAGAAGAGCTCTTGGGGGATGCGCAAGGTGGACTATCTAGGACATCGCGTGTCAAACGATGGACTGGAGGCCAACCCGAAGGACCTCGCGGCTCTGGCAGATCTACCGTTCCCTGGATCGCTCCGATCAATGCAGTCTTTCTTGGGCAGTCTTAACTACTACAGCCGTTTCCTGGAGGATTACGCGATCTACGCGGCGATCCTGTATGAACTGCGCGAGGTAGACTTCGCCGAGTTGAAGAAGCGTCCAGATCTGCGCCGGATCATGGATGGTCAAGTGTCGAACGCAGTAGATCGGAACTCGGCAGACCCCGATCGGGCACCGTTCGTTCATGGAGGCGAGGTTGGCGACGAACGCTGGATCCGTGCTCATCGCGCCTTCTCGACACTGAAGACGAAGATCGCGACGACGCCGATCCTGCGGCATTTCGATCGCGATCGGACTCCGGTGGTGATCGTGTACGCGAGTGACTGGGCGATCTCGGCCGCACTGATGCAGGAACACGACCAGATCTATCACCCTGTTACCTTTGTGGTGTAGCGGGATCAGCCAAAATCTGGTTAAGGCCTGATCGAGCTTCCCACCAGCGCCCAGACACCGACTAACGGAGGGGGTCCCCCAACGATCCGTGATCGGCTGAACTTGTTCTCACCTTGTGTACCCGTCGGCGGGCTAGATCTGCTCTCTCGGGGCTCCGAGGATGCAGCACTTGGTGAAGATCGAATGTCTTGGCGTGACGCGGGGATAGTCCGTGGAGCAGCGCGGGAATCTTCGCTCTGCGTCCGAGTATTCGTCCCGATCGAGGGTTGTTCGCTGCGATCGGTCGGCCTGGAGTCGATCCAAGGCCTGTAGTTGCCCTTTCGGGTGTGTTCCTTCCTTCCTTGAGTTGCCTGCCGCTTCCTATAGCGGGATCGAGGTTGATCGAGAGGAGAACGATCGCCGGCCAAGCAGTATCCGGACGATCGAGGGTTCGCACACAAGAAATAGATCACTAGAGTAGGTCAAGCTGGCCAATGTATTAATCCAGTCTTAACCGTACCACTAGTTCACTGTCCAAAGTGTCGACGCTTGTCGAGGCCAATGTAGTTCCTGGGACTTGGTGACTTGAGGGACTTGTGCTCTTCGGTGCAAATTCTCTTCGGGAAGGAATCGCGGGCACTCGACGGTCTTGGATCACGTGTAGGGCCAAATACAATCTCCACTACGTACGTCGGTCGAGGCCAATGTGTGCTCCTCGCCGCGCTTCCGGACCACTTGAGCTGTACCGCGCAAATTCTCTTCTGATTTATGTTTAGTTGGCTTCTCTCTCTACCGCTACCATCTTGTCTACCATCCTACAACTAAACAACAACTGGATTCCTGTCCTATCTTCGCCCCTCTTGTGCTTCCCATCTTGACCGATCGGCGATCCCGATCAACGATCCTGTTCGGCGATCCCGATCGGCGATCTCGTTCGGCGATCCCGATCAGCGATCCCGATCACCGATCTCGATCGACTCTCGATCGAGGACTTGAGCGCATCCTCATTCACCGTCGATCCGCCTACTTCCATCCTTGGTCGTTCCGGATCACCGGTGTTCGCCTCCAGTAGGGCTTGCGCCTATGCCGATCTTGGACACCCAACAGGGGTCGATAGGGCGCGATCCGCCTCTGCACGATCCGTCTCTGCACGATCCGCCTCTGCACATGTTGTACCCGACGCGCCGGCGTCACTTGATCTCTCGCTGATCTTCAGTCCACGCCTGATCCACCCAGCCTGTCTCTCGATCGCTGATCGATTGTCGATCTTCCATTCGGGACCTCTGTCGACCGGCCTTGCAGCATTTCTCGGAGAACACTTTCCGTTCGAGACGGATTTCTTATTCGGTGCTTCTCCACATCCGCCCCTGTCCGGAAGTTGTGCCGCACGGCGGCTCACTTCGGACAGCGTGCCCCGTTCATTCCTCAATCCGCCGGCTCCCGCGCAGATCACCCACGATGAGCACGCCACCGTCCGGTCCTCCCGCACAGCCACCCCCACCGTCGGAGGGTGACGGGTCTCCGCCCGGCTCGCCTCGATCAGCTCACTCGACACCTCGATCGACTAGTTCAACGGCTTCTCGACGGGCTGCGGCTTCTCCGGACGCTGCCCGCCGGATCGCCCGGCTGGAGGAGGAGCTGACGCTTGCCTACGCTTCTCGGTCCACCATGATCCGCGATCGGGCCCGCCTGGACGACACTGTCCGCGAGCTGACGTCGAACCTGCAGGACCTCGAGCGCTACCGCGGGTCCCAGGAGGACGAGATCCGCCGTCTCCAGACCGAAGTGAGTGACCTCCAGCAGAGCGCCCAAGGCCAAGGACCGCAACTGATCCAGGATCTCCGAGGCCAGATCGCTCAACAAACCGCTGAGATTCAGGACATGGATCGCCGGTTGACACGCACCCAAGATGAACTCGCAGACGCGATCGCCACCCGGGACCGCTTCGACCACCAGCTAGACCTCGCCGCCACGGACATCTCCGATCTCCGGTCACAGATCACACGACAGACCCATGATCTGGACATGCTGCAATGGGAGTTAGACACGACGCGAGGCAGCTTCGATCGTGTTCAGGCGGCACTTCAGACGGCCGAGGCGGCCCTGGCCCAACGAAGCCCGTCTTCGGCAGCCAGCGCTCGGGCCAGATCGGCCTCTCCGCCCCGGCTTGCCCCCACCCTGATGTCGATCGGCTGCAAGCCGACCTCAACCGGACGGAGGGGGAACTACGCACGGCCCGTGCCGCCCTTGATCAGGCCAACCAAGATCGCGACGTCGCGCTTCGAGAAAACGCCGATCTCCGTACGCAGATTCTGTAGCCCTCGGTCTCTTGTTGATCATCACTGACGCGATCGTCGTGCTGCAGGTGCATGCGTCGAAAGCGCGCAGCAAGTGATCCGTGCACAGGACGCCCACTTCGTCGACGTCCAAGACGCCTACGCCCTGCTCCGGCGTGTCAACGATCGATCCAGCGAAGATCTCGACACCATCGCGGACACCCTATCCAGCGTAACACGCTGGATCGCACTGCGCCAGCGTAGACCGCTCACACCTGCTCGCCGCAGTCGTAGTCCTTCCGGATCACCCGATCGCACTCCGCGGCCCCCAAGCGTTCACGATCGGCGCCTCCATCACGCAGCCGATCGCCGAGCCGATCGCCCCTCGTTCTCCGTCGCCGGCCTTCTCACTGCCGGATCATGACCTAGGACCGCCCGCCGAGAGCCAGCCGCAGTCCGATCGCCGTAAGCCCGACGATCAACATGAGGAGGAGGAATCGGATCAGGAGGAAGAGGAGCCGGATCAAGAGGAGGAGGAGCCGGATCGAGGAGAGGAGGAGCCGGATCAAGAAGAGTCGAGCCCGGCTAGTAGTGCGAGCGCTGGCCAGTCGCAGAAAGTATCGTCGTCGGCCGAATCCGGTTCCGACGAGGAGGAATCCGAGTCCGAGGGCACGGATCAGGAGTCCTCGCCGCGTTGGCTCGATCCCGGGCTGAGGCTCGGCGTCGTCAATCCGCTTCGCCAGCTCGGACCCGTACTCCGCCGATCCGTTCACGATCACCGTCGGTCATCTCAATACACTCTCGAGCCGGATCGGCGCGTTCCCGGTCGCCCCCAAGGTCGCCTCCAGGATCGCCTCCAGGATCGCCCCGGGATCGCCGCCAGGATCTCCGCCGGGATCGCCCGGACGTCAGCCTCTGGTTCCGCCACTGTTCCCGATCGGCACCATGATCCCGGGGTTCAACGCACCCCGAGCACTCGCTCCCGGTGACGCGGATCCGTGGCCCGTGGGACTGGTAGGTCAGCTGCAGATCACCGGCATGGTCTTATCGACATTGACCCACCACCTGCTCCTGCCTGCGAATTGGCTCTTCCCAGCCGCGGTTCGCGGTGCTCGACAGCCTGCGGCCGGGATCGGTTACCGGGATGACTTGATCACCGGGCCGAACATCAACGCTCTCCTGGCCGATCGCCCGTGGGAGGCCCTCCAGAACCCGCGAGATCCATTGACATTTGATCTGGCACTCCACCGAGGCGCCGCAACTCCGTTGGGTCGGATCGCCACCGCCTACCTGCAACTCGAGGAGCAGCATCGTCAGGCCTTCTGGGAAACGACCCATTACCTCCCGATCACCCGTGGGCAGCGTCAGGATCCGGTCATCCAACAGTACCATGCCGAACGTCGCACCCGGCGGATCCGCCTCGGCGATCGGTGGCGCCAATGGTTGGACACGACGTTGCCGATGATGAGAGCGATGTGGGCCGACATCGATCTGCTGTTGGATCCGTTCTTCTTGCACCTTCCAGTGCGTCCGCGAGACTCGGTGACTTGGTACCCCGGGGCGGTGTCTCGCGCAGCCAACGCCAACGACCCCACCCAGCATCAGGGTGAGCCGACCGACCTCCGAGCTGCCCTGATCGAGGCTGACACGCACGATCCCTGGCGCAACCAGTACCGCGATCACCCTCAAGACCACCCTGCCAGGCGGATCCCACGTCTTCGCAACAAGTTCAACCCCAACATCGGTGCCCAGCAGCCGTGATCTAGCGTTCTCGATACCCGTTTAGCTCGCGCGATCAGATCTAGCGATCGATGCGTCGATCGGCAAGTCCACTCCAATTCATAGTCATTCAGAAGTTGATCTACTCCAATAGCCGTTCCACCATTCCAGATCCACCCTTCCCATTGTAATATCTCCTTTCTTGCGCTGGGCGTCACAGCCCTGGGTCGATCCACTCCTTACCTGACATGATCAATCCGGATCTTCCATCGATCCACCTCTCAGCGACTCCATAATCTCACGATCTGCACCTTCACACACATACACATTCATATACCGCCCTTTCCTCCGATCGACGGCCTCCCCATCGATCCGCCACCAATCTCGCTCACCAAGGCGACCAGCTCGCCCTGGCGGTCCGATCTCACTCCTCCTCGTGAGACTGCATCGCATTGAATCGGTTCCGGTTCACACGATCTCGAAGGAACTCGTGCAATAAAGCTCCACAGTTGAGATCCGCTTCGTCGATCCAGTCAGGATCGCCGTAACCCTTCCAGTGTACCAGGAATTCTCGATACGTCCGGCCGTACCGTGTCCTTCGACCCGTTCGCATATCCGTGATCTTCTCCACTTCATACTCGTTCGCGTCTCGATCTGGAGCCCAGCTGTCCTCCGGAAGTAGGATCTCGTCGAAATCAAGTCGATCTGCCTCGTCCACCGTGAGCTCGATCCGCGGTCGATCGGGAAGTCTCTGACCAACTTCAGCTTCGAGACATGCACGATCGGGAACAGGTGATAGTCTGTGCCAGCGATTTGAAGCTTC
The DNA here is from genome assembly GCA_024211575.1 of Phytophthora melonis. Taxonomy (NCBI): domain Eukaryota; phylum Oomycota; class Peronosporomycetes; order Peronosporales; family Peronosporaceae; genus Phytophthora; species Phytophthora melonis. The sequence goes on from JAMXKT010000047.1 coordinate 844,437, forward strand.
ATCGTGTACTCGTTCACCTTCTCGGCCACACGGAATGGGCCATGCCACAGGTGAGCTAGCTTCCGGGCGTACCCTCCTTCACACGATCCAAGTACAGCCACACCTGGGATCCAGCCTCGATCGAGTGCGGTCGAACCTCTTCGTTGTGTCGATCGGCCCGATCCGCGATCGCCTCGCGTAGACGAGCATTCACCTGACTTCGAGCCTGATCATAGTGCCTCTGGATCCGATAACGCCACCGTCGCGGGTTCCGATCCTGGATTCGAGTGCTACCCAAAGGGATCGTCGCCTCCAGCGTCGATCGAGGATCCCAGCCATGTACCAGATAAAAAGGAGAGTCTCCTCGAACGCGATCATGAGCCGTATTGATCGCGAAGGTCAATCGCTCGGCGTACTCATCCCAATCCCTCTGATCCAGATCTTCCACAAACATCTTCAAGGCTCTCGTCGCCGTCTGCACCATTCGTTCCGCAGTACCGTTCGCTTGGGGTCGATAGGCCATCGTCGCTCGCTGACGCATACCTAGGATCTTATTAAAGGCGCGGAAGAAGTCAGCCATAAATCCCGGTTCGCGATCATGCCTGATCACCTCGCTGGCACCGAATCGCCGGAACACACACTCTTCGTAGGATTCGGCGATCGTCTGCGCCGTTCGAGAGGAGCTGGCCTTCGCGATCACGTATCCCGTGAACAGATCGACCCAGATCAGCAGTTCGGTGTTGCCTTTGTACGACTTGGGCAGCGAAGGTATGTGATCCATCGCTATGATCTGGAACGGGTACGTCGCCTGGATGTTCCCCGGCGACTCGCCCCTGATCGTGGGTCGCCCTTTACCGGTCTCACAATCGACACACTCTCCGACATACTTCTGCACACTCCTGAAGAGACCCTCCAGTGAAAGTGATCACGGATCCGCTGATAGGTACGTCCGATCCCTTGGTGGCCACCTTCCACAGTAGAGTGGTAGTGGTGCAGGATATCCTGATGCAGCGTCTCCGGAGCGACCAGCCTCATCAGCCCATCTCGATCTGCCTCCGATCTCTTGGAGGGAACAGTAGAACAGCAGATCATTGTTATCGATCTCGTAGTCTGCCGCAATGTTGCCATAAGATCGGGCCTCATCCTGCGTTAGATCAGCCACGTCTCCCATCAGGTACTTCTTCAAGCCCACGATCCACGTCTCTTCATCTTGCGATCGACGGATTCGGTCGATCCGTAGTCCCCGCACAAATTCTTCCTGTAGGACAGTCGGATTCGGTCGCGATCTGGCGTTTGATCGAGTAGTCATCGGTGATAGCCGGGCGATCGGTTCGTCAGATCTGACAACTAGGATCTCATCGAGCCGGTTCAATGTCGTCAGATCCACGTGATCGGCCTCATCCTCGACGACCACGCCACCTTCACGTTGAAGCGCTGCGCCAGCCAAGCTGTCTGCGCTGCCGTTCCAGTCCCGTTTCACATGTAACAGCTCATGATCTGGCCAGTTCCGTAACCGATCCAGCACCTTCTGCTTTAGTAACGTCAACTTGGGTGCTTTGCAGTCGATCTCACCTCGCACTTGCCGGATCACCAAGTTGGAATCACCGCAGACCACCAGCCTGCCTCGATCAATGCCGTCCAAGAGGTCGAAACCCAGCAACAGACCATGATATTCCGCTTCATTGACGGTCAGTCCTCGGCATAGCCCGATCGTGCTCTCACCACACTCCACTCAGGTAGCTTCCATAGGATCGCACTGTACGCGCCCCCACCTCGCTTGACGCGGGCGGATCCATCGAAGCTTATCACCAGCAGTTCTTCATCCGCGCGTACAGTCGGGATCGGGGTTTGGATCTTCCGCCGGGGTTCCTTCTTCGGCGCGATCGCGATCAGCGCCTCGTCGACATCCGATCGGGGTGTAATACTGGCGGCGATCGCCCCCAATATCTCGTCCTCTCCCTTGGTGCACTTCGTGATCTCCAACGTCCAGGGCGATAGGAGTGCGGCCCACTGACCCAATCGGCCCTGAAGGCCGGGTGATCGGAACAGCCACGCCAACGTCGAGTGTCGAGTCAGGACCCGGATCGATCGTCCAACCAGCATGTTATAGTTCAGATCTAGGATCCGTAACAGAGCCAGCACTTCTTTCTCCACCACGTTGTAGTTCAGTTCATTCGACTTCAACGTTCGACTGGCGAAGGTAACAGGGTGATAGATCTGGTCGTGTTCCTGCATCAGTGCGGCCGAGATCGCCCAGTCACTCGCGTACACGATCACCACCGGAGTCCGATCGCGATCGAAATGCCGCAGGATCGGCGTCGTCGCGATCTTCGTCTTCAGTGTCGAGAAGGCGCGATGAGCACGGATCCAGCGTTCGTCGCCAACCTCGCCTCCATGAACGAACGGTGCCCGATCGGGGTCTGCCGAGTTCCGATCTACTGCGTTCGACACTTGACCATCCATGATCCGGCGCAGATCTGGACGCTTCTTCAACTCGGCGAAGTCTACCTCGCGCAGTTCATACAGGATCGCCGCGTAGATCGCGTAATCCTCCAGGAAACGGCTGTAGTAGTTAAGACTGCCCAAGAAAGACTGCATTGATCGGAGCGATCCAGGAACGGTAGATCTGCCAGAGCCGCGAGGTCCTTCGGGTTGGCCTCCAGTCCATCGTTTGACACGCGATGTCCTAGATAGTCCACCTTGCGCATCCCCAAGAGCTCTTCTCCACACTGATCGAGAGGTTCCACTTGTCACAGGCGTCCAACAGGTGATCCACCCGATCACACAGCTCATCCCATGATCCTGCCGTCACCAGAATGTCGTCGATGTACGATCTGCGGCCTAGCACTGACGGACGCCCCGGATCTTCTGGTTCGCCCGACTCGATCAGGTCCGTGGTGACTTCCGAGTTCGACGATCGCGGGATTCTGGTGAACCCGTACAACGCGTCATCCAGAAGTCGCTGATAGATCTGAGGAGCGTTCTTCAGGCCGGACGGCATCCGATTCCATTCAAACAGACCCATGTGGGTGATAAAGGCCGAGATCGCACGAGCTCGATCGGTCATTGTGACCACCCAGAATCCACTAGCCATATCCAAAGAGCAATACCAGAGCACCTTGTCCAGATCTTCCAGCAGATCGTTGATCAGGGGCATTGGATACACCATGAGCCGGGTCAGACTGTTGACGAGCCGATAATCGATGTAGAGTCGGATATCCACGCCGTTCTTCTTGATGATCACGACGATCGGCGAGGCCCACGGTGATCGGGACTTCCGGATCATCTTGGCTGACAGCAGTCCCTTGATCAGATCCGACACCTTCTCCACAAACTGAGGGGCGACCTTCCGGACTCGTTGGGCGATCGGTTTCGCATCGCCGACGTCGATGTCACATGTGACGCCCCTGGCTGCTGGGGGAAGTGCATTGCCCTTGCCGATCAGCAGGTGTCTCCGATGCCAGATCTTCCTTCGCAGTCGATCGATCTCCTCCGGGGTGTTGAATTCCAGATCTCCCACCTTGATGTCGTCGATCTTCACCTCATCCGTCGTCGAGATCACAATTTCCGGAAGCACAGCCAGTTCGCCTTCGACGTCTTCGGCTGATAGACTCCCGCCCTCGTGGTAATGGACTTGATCATCGGCGTCAACATCTCGATCTGGTTCAGCAGCAGCAGGATCACCCCTGATTGACAGTGGGTTTGGTCTCTATTTCCCCTGATCACCTCCGTCGATCGACATCGGAATGTCGTCAACTATGGTGTCGCCTCTTGATCTCGACTCTTCCACCGTTAAGGTCGCCACATGGGGTACCCGATCAGCACTCCTGCCCCGAGATCTGGTTCGACGGCACAACCGTCGACCTGATCGGCCGATGGCAAGTGAGGGGACATCGTTTCACCGTTCTCCTCCAGATCACCAGTGCAATCATCTCGCAGCTTATCGTCATCCATCGCTTCATCCTCTGGGCCGGCGGTCGGCGAAGACCGGTAGCCCACAAGCACCTGTCCCTGCTCCGGAAGGCATTCGCCCTCCGATCCGGAGGATTTGGCCGACGACCTTGTAGGATCCGACCGTAGGTCCGTCCGTTCTCCAATTAAAGTGGTTGAAGTAGACGATCTGGACTCTTCGGCCACGCGATCACTCTCCAGCGGCGACCCGCCCCCTGATCTAAGCATATCGGCAACAGCTACCTCCAGATCAGGGCTCCTCGCCCCCGATTCGGTTGTGGGGTCGGGTAGACTAATCGAGCGATCGACGATCGGGGAGACCTCGGATCTCCGGAGAATCGCTCGGGGTGTCGGATACGTTGGTCGGTCGACAGCTGATGCTGGTGGTACGACTGACGCCTCCTCATTAGCTCGCGGTTCCTCCGTCGTGGCTTGGAAGGCCAAGTTCTGCCATTCCATGTAGCGACGGGATCCGATCGACACATACCCTGGCGCCCGGGTACCCGATCTCCGGCCAACCACATGGCGATCCGTTCATTCCGGTGTAGAACGATGTCCTTGTCACTAATGTTGGTAACCTGGAGATACCTGATCCGGCCAGGTCCTCGAACTACAGTCGGCACCCAGCGATCTCCACGAGTGACCCATAGCTTCTCGCGATCTGTCACCTTCATTCGGAGTGGCAGTTCGATCGAATCGCCGATCGCGATCTGCACCCTTGTTCCACACACACATGTCTGACGTTGTCGTTGTACAGTTGTCGTCGTCCGCTAAGTTGGATCTTGACTTCGTCAGGGAGGCAGATGGAGCCGTCCGCAAGATCGAGGCGGATCCCCGCCGGGACCATGAAGTCCATCCCCAGGATCGCATCTTGTCCTGATAGATCGCCAACCCAGATATCGAAAAAATACACCAGCGATCCTGCCAGTGTGACTTTGATCCTGGTCTTCCCTTCCGTCACGTACACGCTTTCGCCAATCCCCACACATTCCTGGCTCTGACTCGTGTCGACATAGCACCCCACCTTACGAGCAAAGGCGGTGTCCACGATGGACACCTCGGCGCCGGTGTCTAAGAGTAAGATCGACTTCTCATTGTTGATCTTGCCAGCGATCTTGGCCTGACGGAACCATTTACCCGGCGAATGATGTTTCCAGTACCCTCTGGACTCTCCTGGGAGGAGATCGGGTACCACATCGCCAGATCTGCGGTGTTCACTGACGCGAGGCAGACTTCGATCGCGATCATGTTTCGGGATCTCGGCCGTCAACTCTCCGTCAGCTGGCGTAAACCATTCTTCAGGTCTGCGTTGCTTCCAATAACCTCGAGTTTCTCCAGACTGGAGATCCAAGGGCACTTCGGCGTCAGAACGGCTGAAGTCGTCCGATCGGTGTAGACTTAAGACCTTGGCGGCAGATTTCTCATGCAGATCACATGTATTACCGCGTAGATCAGTCCGTCCACTTACTCGATCTACCGTGTTCTTGTTCACGTATGCATAGATGCAATACCTAGAACGCTCGGCTCGTACCGGATTCCAACCCGGCGAGCGTCCTAGTTTAACATCTTCTCGGCGATCGCGGGCAGCATGCCTGCGTGTTTCACCGGGTTGAACCATTGACGGATCTGATTGTAGAATTCCTCCATCCGACACTTGCCCATCTCGTGCAGCTCACCGCATCCACGACACACAAACAGGCAGCGATCCGCCGGATGTCCTCGCTTTCCACACTTCTCGCACGTCAAACGTCTCCAGCAATCCAGATCCGTGTGCTTCCGTGATCCACAGTGCGAGCAGCGGTTCGATCGGTCTGATCCATCGGGCGACGATCGCGATCTTGGGTCTGATCGAGGTGAGTCATGGCCGATCGGTGCTTGTGTGCTGCGATCCTGCTTCGTCGTGTCGCCCCCGCATTGCGAGACTTGTCCTCAGCCGACGCTAGGTAGACGCGACGTAGATCACCTTCCGAGTCCGATCCGTCCGATCCCGTGTCCGATCCAGACTCTTGGTTCGCGATCTGGACTGCACGCACTGCCCGCTTGGTGGCAGCGGCCGGAGCAGAGGTCGGGGCTTTCTGGCGATACTTCGATCCGAAGGCAGATCGTTTCTGTCTGCTCTTCGCGCGTTCTCGAGCGCGCAGGACTTCCTCCAGATCTTCGGCATCCGCGAGCCGAAGTAGGGTCAACTGATCGGCCAGATCGGGGTCGCCCAGTGTCTCGATAAAATGTTCGACGTGTTCTCGACGGGCCTTGGAATCTCCGTCCTTGATCTTCAGTCTCGCTCGCAGAGCCGCCACATTCAGTCGATAGAGGTAATCCAACGGCGATTCGTCCGATCGCTTGCGAGAGTGATAGTACTGCCAAGCCACCGATACTCCTAGGCCGCAATACTGGATCTGGAAACTCCGAAGCAGATCGCTCCACTTGTTCCGTGTCGATCGTCCCAGCTGGCGGTACCAGTTCTTCGCCGGCCCTGTCAGCAGATCCGCGAAAGTCAGGCACTTCTCTTCATCCGTAGCTTGATCGCGCATGAAGGCCGATTTCACCTTGCTGATCCACGATCGGGCGCGATCTTCGTCCTGATCTTTGCCGCTGAACTCCTTAAGATCCGACATCGCCGAAATCCGCACGCGCTGGATCAGTGAAGACCCGACGGACCCCGATGCGGCGGTAGCCACCACGGCGGGAGCTGAGCTCGGTCGATCGATGTCGTCCGGATCATATTCCCACTGCGAGACGTCTCGATCCGGTGATCCGGCGGACTCCATCTCCACGTCCTGTGATCCGACATTGTCTGTGGTCACTGGGGCAGGTGTGGCCACTGTGCTCTGCTGTTCCTTCAAGAAACGGGCCATCGCGGCCTGGAAGTAAGTTTCAGACTGCCGTTCGACTCGTCCGCCCCAGTCGCGCTGGTCGTCCGATCGATCGACTTAGGTTTCGGCTTCCGAGGTCCTGATCGCGTACGTTCCTGACGCTGACTACGTGATCGAGCGTCCAGCATAGCCGATCCGGAAGGACCAAGCGGCATTCGCTGGGGTTCCGACGACGTGTCGGACACATGTTCGGCCGCCGAGACGTACGGCGATGATGATCGATACCCTGTCGATTCAGCCCGCGTCGACACCACTGGAGCTGACGGCGCTTGATCTGGGGCGTCTGGGACCTGATCGTTCGTGATCACGTCGACGAGGGGTCTCAGCTTTTCGACTAATGTCTGGATCGACGTCTGGATCACTTCGAGTTCTCGATCGAAGAGGTCATTCGCGTCAAAGGCTCCAGCCACCAAGCCGGCCTCCTTCAGCAGCCCGAGCAGGTTCTTCACTGCCGTCAACTTGTTGTCCGTCATCCGGGGCCGAGATCGAGCCCTTCGGGTCGCCGATCTGCTCTGGCCGCACGATGATCATGACGGGATCTTGACGTAAGAAGTCCCGCAATTCTTTCAAGTGATACTGACGTTCCAGGTCAGCTTCAGACCAGTCGAGCACCAGCGATCTGGGATCTTCGTCGTCCATGCCTGGCGCTCGCAGTTTCCTTCGCGCGATCTGGGCCTTGTCCGCGATCGCGTCCAGGTAGTCGGATCGAGCCTGATCGGCGAGTCTGCGAATGCATATCGGTCCGATCCGGCCTTGGTTTGTTTTGTTAGTGAATCTCGGTTCGCACCGAGATCCACCGTCCCCGAAGGGACCTGGGGAGGATGTTGAGGTTTCTCTTCTAGATCTGTTTCCAGATCGCCCTCGATTCCGTCGACAGAAGTCCTCCGAGCACTCTGTCGATCCGCGGATCTCGTTTTGTTCAGCAGCGTCTTCGTCGATCCGATGTTCGACGACGCCTCTTCCCCTGGTTCTTTCTTCACTTGCGCATCTTCTGCGGACTCACGGTGAAATCCGGAGTCCCCAAGAGATCCGGGCACGCGCACCATTGTGGTGTAGCGGGATCAGCCAAAATCTGGTTAAGGCCTGATCGAGCTTCCCACCAGCGCCCAGACACCGACTAACGGAGGGGGTCCCCCAACGATCCGTGATCGGCTGAACTTGTTCTCACCTTGTGTACCCGTCGGCGGGCTGGATCTGCTCTCTCGGGGCTCCGAGGATGCAGCACTTGGTGAAGATCGAATGTCTTGGCGTGACGCGGGGATAGTCCGTGGAGCAGCGCGGGAATCTTCGCTCTGCGTCCGAGTATTCGTCCCGATCGAGGGTTGTTCGCTGCGATCGGTCGGCCTGGAGTCGATCCAAGGCCTGTAGTTGCCCTTTCGGGTGTGTTCCTTCCTTCCTTGAGTTGCCTGCCGCTTCCTATAGCGGGATCGAGGTTGATCGAGAGGAGAACGATCGCCGGCCAAGCAGTATCCGGACGATCGAGGGTTCGCACACAAGAAATAGATCACTAGAGTAGGTCAAGCTGGCCAATGTATTAATCCAGTCTTAACCGTACCACTAGTTCACTGTCCAAAGTGTCGACGCTTGTCGAGGCCAATGTAGTTCCTGGGACTTGGTGACTTGAGGGGACTTGTGCTCTTCGGTGCAAATTCTCTTCGGGAAGGAATCGCGGGCACTCGACGGTCTTGGATCACGTGTAGGGCCAAATACAATCTCCACTACGTACGTCGGTCGAGGCCAATGTGTGCTCCTCGCCGCGCTTCCGGACCACTTGAGCTGTACCGCGCAAATTCTCTTCTGATTTATGTTTAGTTGGCTTCTCTCTCTACCGCTACCATCTTGTCTACCATCCTACAACTAAACAACAACTGGATTCCTGTCCTATCTTCGCCCCTCTTGTGCTTCCCATCTTGACCGATCGGCGATCCCGATCAACGATCCTGTTCGGCGATCCCGATCGGCGATCTCGTTCGGCGATCCCGATCAGCGATCCCGATCACCGATCTCGATCGACTCTCGATCGAGGACTTGAGCGCATCCTCATTCACCGTCGATCCGCCTACTTCCATCCTTGGTCGTTCCGGATCACCGGTGTTCGCCTCCAGTAGGGCTTGCGCCTATGCCGATCTTGGACACCCATCAGGGGTCGATAGGGCGCGATCCGCCTCTGCACGATCCGTCTCTGCACGATCCGCCTCTGCACATGTTGTACCCGACGCGCCGGCGTCACTTGATCTCTCGCTGATCTTCAGTCCACGCCTGATCCACCCAGCCTGTCTCTCGATCGCTGATCGATTGTCGATCTTCCATTCGGGACCTCTGTCGACCGGCCTTGCCGCCTTTCTCGGAGAACACTTTCCGTTCGAGACGGATTTCTTATTCGGTGCTTCTCCACACCTTCGCCAGTCGAACGTTGAAGTCGAATGAACTGAACTACAACGTGGTGGAGAAAGAAGTGCTGGCTCTGTTACGGATCCTAGATCTGAACTATAACATGCTGGTTGGACGATCGATCCGGGTCCTGACTCGACACTCGACGTTGGCGTGGCTGTTCCGATCACCCGGCCTTCAGGGCCGATTGGGTCAGTGGGCCGCCCTCCTATCACCCTGGACGTTGGAGATCACGAAGTGCACCAAGGAGAGGACGAGATATTGGGGGCGATCGCCGCCAGTATTACACCCCGATCGGATGTCGACGACGCGCTGATCGCGATCGCGCCGAAGAAGGAACCCCGGCGGAAGATCCAAGTCCCGATCCCGACTGTACGCGCGGAGGAAGAACTGCTGGTGATAAGCTTCGATGGATCCGCTCGCGTCAAGCGAGGTGGGGGCGCGTATAGTGCGATCCTATGGAAGCTGCCTGAGTGGAGTGTGGTGAGAGCACGATCGGGTTACGCCGAGGGGCTGACCGTCAATGAAGCGGAATATCATGGCCTGCTGCTGGGTTTCGACCTCTTGGACGGCATGGATCGAGGCAGGCTGGTGGTCTGTGGTGACTCCAACTTGGTGATCCGGCAAGTACGAGGTGAGATCGACTGCAAAGCACCCAAGCTGACGTTGCTGAAGCAGAAGGTGCTGGATCGGTTACGGAACTGGCCAGATCATGAGCTGTTACATGTGAAACGGGACTGGAACGGCAGCGCAGACAGCTTGGCTAGCGCAGCGCTTCAACGTGAAGGTGGCGTCGTCGTCGAGGATGGGGCCGATCACGTGGATCTGACGACATTGAACCGACTCGATGAGATCCTGGTTGTCAGATCTGACAAACCGATCGCCCGGCTATCACCGATGACTACTCGATCAAACGCCAGATCACGACCGAATCCGACTGTCCTACAGGAAGAATTTGTGCGGGGACTACGGATCGACCGAATCCGTCGATCGCAAGATGAAGAAACGTGGATCGTGGGCATGAAGAAGTACCTGATGGGAGACGTGGCTGATCTAACACAGGATGAGGCCCGATCTTATGGCAACATTGCGGCAGACTACGAGATCGATGATAATGATCTGCTGTTCTACTGTTCCCCCTCCAAGAGATCGGAGGCAGATCGAGATGGCCTGATGAGGCTGGTCGCTCCGGAGACGCTGCATCAGGATATCCTGCATCACTACCACTCTACTGTGGAAGGTGGTCACCAAGGGATCGGACGTACCTATCAGCGGATCCGTGATCACTTTCACTGGAGAGGTCTCTTCAGGAGTGTGCAGAAGTATGTCGGAGAGTGTGTCGATTGTGAGACCGGTAAAGGGCGACCCACGATCAGGGCGAGTCGCCGGGGAACATCCAGGCGACGTACCCGTTCCAGATCATAGCGATGGATCACATACCTTCGCTGCCCAAGTCGTACAAAGGCAACACCGAATTGCTGATCTGGGTCGACCTGTTCACGGGATACGTGATCGCGAAGGCCAGCTCCTCTCGAACGGCGCAGACGATCGCCGAATCCTACGAAGAGTGTGTGTTCCGGCGATTCGGTGCCAGTGAGGTGATCAGGCATGACCGCGAACCGGGATTTATGGCCGACTTCTTCCGCGCCTTTAACCCTTTTGCGATGATTTTTATACTTGGAATTTGTATGGAAGCCTCCCGATACAAAACCGTAAAACATGACTAGATGCATGGTTTTACGCCGAGACCCGCAAACGAAAATCGGACATAAGACTGGATTTTAATCGTACCTAATATAAAACATGCTACTTAGCCATGTTTTAGTAAGGTTACCGACCCGACCTTTACTGGCTAAAATTATCATTCTAAACTCTGATTGGGTCGTTTTTGTAAAACATGCTAGTTAGCCATGTTTTACACAGAACCATCGCAAAAGGGTTAATAAGATCCTAGGTATGCGTCAGCGAGCGACGATGGCATATCGACCCCAAGCGAACGGTACTGCGGAACGAATGGTGCAGACGGCGACGAGAGCCCTGAAGATGTTCGTGGAAGATCTGGATCAGAGGGATTGGGATGAGTACGCCGAGCGATTGACCTTCGCGATCAATACGGCTCATGATCGCGTTCGAGGAGACTCGCCTTTTTATCTGGTACATGGCTGGGATCCTCGATCGACGCTGGAAGCGACGATCCCTTTGGGTAGTACCCGAACCCAGGATCGGAATCCGCGACGGTGGCGTTATCGGATCCAGAGGCACTATGATCAGGCTCGAAGTCAGGTGAATGCTCGTCTACGCGAGGCGATCGCGGATCGGGCCGATCGACACAACGAAGAGGTTCGACCGCACTCGATCGAGGCTGGATCCCAGGTGTGGCTGTACTTGGACCGTGTGAAGGAGGGGTACGCCCGGAAGCTAGCTCACTTGTGGCATGGCCCGTTCCGTGTGGCCGAGAAGGTGAACGAGTACACGATGAAGCTTCAGATCGCTGGCACAGACTATCACCTGTTCCCGATCGTGCATGTCTCGAAGCTGAAGTTGGTCAGGGACTTCCCCGATCGACCGCGGATCGAACTCACGGTGGACGAGGCAGATCGACTTGATTTCGACGAGATCCTACTTCCGGAGGACAGCTGGGCTCCAGATCGAGACGCGAACGAGTATGAAGTAGAGAAGATCACGGATATGCGAACGGGTCGAAGGACACGGTACGGCCGGACGTATCGAGAATTCCTGGTACACTGGAAGGGTTACGACGATCCTGACTGGATCGACGAAGCAGATCTCAACTGTGGAGCTTTATTGCACGAGTTCCTTCGAGATCGTGTGAACCGAAACCGATTCAATGCGATGCAGTCTCACGAGGAGGAGTGAGATCGGACCGCCAGGGCGAGCTGGTCGTCTTGGTGGCGGATCGACGGGGAGGCCGTCGATCGGAGGAAAGGGCGGTATATGACTGTGTATATGTGTGAAGGTGCAGATCGTGAGATTATGGAGTCGCTGAGAGGTGGATCGATGGAAGGTCCGGATGGATCATGTCAGGTAAGGAGTGGATCGACCCAGGGCTGTGACGCCCAGCGCAAGAAAGGAGATATTACAATGGGAAGGGTGGATCTGGAATGATGGAACGGCTATTGGAGTAGATCAACTTCTGAATGACTATGAATTGGAGTGGGCTTGCCGATCGACGCGTCGATCACTAGATCTGATCGCATAAGCTAAGCTGGTATCACGAACGCCAGATCACGGCTGCTGGGCACCGATGTTGGGGTTGAACTTGTTGCGAAGACGTGGGATCCGCCTGGCAGGGTGGTCTTGAGGGTGATCGCGGTACTTGTTTCGCCAGGGATCGTGCGTGTCAGCCTCGATCAGGGCAGCCCGGAGGTCGGTCGGCTCACCCTGATGCTGGATGGGGTCGTTGGCGTTGGCTGCGCGAGACACCACCCCGGGGTACCAAGTCACCGAGTCTCGCGGACGCACCGGAAGGTGCAAGAAGAACGGATCCAACAACAGATCGATGTCAGCCCACATCGCTCTCATCATCGGCAACGTCGTGTCCAACCATTGGCGCCACCGATCGCCGAGGCGGATCCGCCGGGTTCGACGTTCGGCGTGGTACTGTTGGATGACCGGATCCTGACGCTGTCCACGGGTGATCGGGAGGTAATGAGTTGTTTCCCAGAAGGCCTGACGATGCTGCTCCTCGAGCTGTAGGTAGGCGGTGGCGATCCGACCCAGCGGAGTTGCGGCGCCTCGATGGAGTGCCAGATCAAATGTCAGTGGATCTCGCGGGTTCTGGAGGGCCTCCCAAGGGCGATCGGCCAGGAGTGCGGTGATGTTCGGCCCGGTGATCAAGTCGTCCCGGTAACTGATCCCGGCCGCAGGCTGCCGGGCACCGCGAACCGCGGCTGGGAAGAGCCAATCCGCAGGTAGGAGCAGGTGGTGGGTCAATGTCGACAAGATCATGCCGGTGATCTGCAGCTGATGTAGCAGTCCCGCGGGCCACGGATCCACGTCACCTGGAGTGAGTGCCCGGGGTGCGTTGAAGCCCGGGATCATGGTGCCGATCGGGAACAGTGGCGGAATCAGAGGCTGGCGTCCGGGCGATCCCGGCGGAGATCTGGGCGGCGATCCCGGAGGCGACCTCGGAGGCGATCCCGGAGGCGATCCTGGAGGCGACCTTGGGGGCGACCGGGAACGCGCCGATCCGGTTCGAGAGTGTATCGAGATGACCGACGGCGATCGTGAACGGATTGGCGGAGTGCGGGCCCGAGCTGGCGAAGCGGATTGACGACGCCGAGCCTCAGCCCGGGATCGAGCCAACGCGGCGAGGACTCCTGATCCGTGCCCTCAGACTCGGATTCTTCCTCGTCAGAACCGGATTCGGCCGACGACGAGCCTTTCTGCGACTGGCCAGCGCTCGCACTACGAGCCGGGCTCGACTCTTCTTGATCCGGCTCCTCCTCCTCGTGATCCGACTCCTTCTCTTCATGTTCATCGTCGGGCTTACGGCGATCGGACGGTAGCTGGTCCTCAGCGGGCGGCCCCTGGTCATGATCCGGCAGCGAGAAGGCCGGCGACGGAGAACGAGGGGGCGATCGGCTCGGCGATCGGCTGCGTGATGGCGGCGCCGATCGTGAACGCTTGGGGGGCCGCGGAGTGCGATCGGGTGATCCGGAGGGACTACGACTGCGGCGAGCAGGTGTGAGCGGTCTACGCTGGCGCAGTGCGATCCAGCGTGTTACGCTGGATAAGGTGTCCGCGATGGTGTCGAGATCCTCGCTGGATCGATCGTGGACACGCCGGAGCAGGGCGTAGGCGTCTTGGACGTCGACGAAGTGGGCGTCTTGTGCACGGATCACTTGCTGCGCACTTTCGACGCATGCACCTGCAGCACGACGATCGCGTCAGAGATGATCAACAAGAGAACGAGGGCTACGGAATCTACGTACGGAGATCGGCGTTTTCCCGAAGCGCGACGTCACGATCCTGATTGGCCTGATCGAGGGCGGCACGGGCCGTACGTAGTTCCCCCTCCGTCCGGTTGAGGTCGGCTTGCAGCCGATCGACATCGGGGTGGGGGCAGGCCGGGGCGGAGAGGCCGATCGGGCCCGAGAGCTGGCCGGCGAGGACGGGCTTCGTTGGGCCAGCGCCGCCTCAGCCGTCTGAAGCGCCGCCTGCACGCGATCGAGGCTGCCTCGCGTCGTGTCTAACTCCCACTGCAACATGTCTAGACCATGTGCCTGACGTGTGATCTGCGACCGGAGATCGGAGATGTCCGTGGCGGCGAGGTCTAGCTGGTGGTCGAAGCGGTCCCGAGTGGCGATCGCGTCGGCGAGTTCGTCTTGGGTGCGTGTCAACCGACGATCCATGTCCTGCATCTCAGCGGTTTGTTGAGCGATCTGGTCTCGGAGATCCTGGATCAGCTGCGGTCCTTGGCCTTGGACGCTCTGCTGGAGGTCACTCACTTCGGTCTGGAGGCGGCGGATCTCGTCTTCCTGGGACCCGCGGTAGTGCTCGAGGTCCTGCAGGTTCGCCGTTAGCTCGCGGACAGTGTCGTCCAGGCGTGCCCGATCGCGGATCATGGTGGATCGAGAAGCGTAGGCGAGCGTCAGCTCCTCCTCCAGCCGGGCGATCCGGCGGGCAGCGTCAGGAGAAGCCGCAGCCCGTCGAGAAGCCGTGGAACGAGTCGATCGAGGGGTCGAGTGGGCTGATCGAGGCGAGCCGGGCGGAGACCCGTCACCCTCCGACGGTGGGGGTGGCTGTGCGGGGGACCGGACGGTGGCGTGCTCATCGTGTGTGATCTGCGCGGGAGCCGGCGGATTGAGGAATGAACGGGAACACGCTGTCCGAAGTGAGCCGCCGTGCGACACAACTTCCGGACAGGGGCGGATGTGGAGAAGCACCGAATAAGAAATCCGTCTCGAACGGAAAGTGTTCTCCGAGAAAGGCGGCAGGGTCGGTCGACAGAGATCCCGAATGGAAGATCGACAATTGATCAGCGATCGAGAGACAGGCTGCGTGGGTCAGGCGGGGACTGAAGATCAGCGAGAGATCAAGTGACGCCGGCGCGTCGGGTACCACAGATGCGGAGGTGGATCGTGCAGAGACGGAGTGTGCAGAGGCGGATCGCGCACTATTGATCCCTGATGGATATCCAAGATCGGCATAGGCGCAAGCCCCTACTGGAAACGAACACCGGTGATCCGGAACGACCAAGGACGGAAGTAGGCGGATCGACGGTGAATGACGATGTGCTCAAGTCCTCGATCGAGAGTCGATCGAGATCGTCGATCGGGATCGTCGATCGGGATCGCTGATCGGGATCGCCGAACGAGATCGTCGATCGGGATCGCCGAACAGGATCGTTGATCGGGATCGCCGATCGGTCAAGATGGGAAGCACAAGAGGGGCGAAGATAGGACAGGAATCCAGTTGTTGTTTAGTTGTAGGATGATAGACAAGATGGTAGCAGTAGAGAGGGAAGCCAACTAAACATAAATCAGAAGAGAATTTGCACCGAAGAGCACAAGTCCCCTCAAGTCACCAAGTCCCAGGAACTACATTGGCCTCGACAAGCGTCGACACTTTGGACAGTGAACTAGTGGTACGGTTAAGACTGGATTAATACATTGGCCAGCTTGACCTACTCTAGTGATCTATTTCTTGTGTGCGAACCCTCGATCGTCCGGATACTGCTTGGCCGGCGATCGTTCTCCTCTCGATCAACCTCGATCCCGCTATAGGAAGCGGCAGGCAACTCAAGGAAGGAAGGAACACACCCGAAAGGGCAACTACAGGCCTTGGATCGACTCCAGGCCGACCGATCGCAGCGAACAACCCTCGATCGGGACGAATACTCGGACGCAGAGCGAAGATTCCCGCGCTGCTCCACGGACTATCCCCGCGTCACGCCAAGACATTCGATCTTCACCAAGTGCTGCATCCTCGGAGCCCCGAGAGAGCAGATCCAGCCCGCCGACGGGTACACAAGGCGAGAACAAGTTCAGCCGATCACGGATCGTTGGGGGACCCCCTCCGTTAGTCGGTGTCTGGGCGCTGGTGGGAAGCTCGATCAGGCCTTAACCAGATTTTGGCTGATCCCGCTACACCACAATAGCGGTTGCATACGTCAGCAGAATTGGAGCTGAGTTGGTTCGATCGAGTATGGATCGCTGGATCGGGATCCACGCAAGATCGAGACGTTCAGCACTAATCGAGTGTGGAGGAAGCGTGCTGGCTACCCAATGAAAAAAGAAAAAGAAAAAGAGGGTGGGTGTGAAGAAGAACGAGCTGATCGGATGGTCATCGTGGAAGATGCTGTATGAGTGTTTTTAGCGCAGAGGGTATCGATGTGAATAACGAACGTCGCCTCACGTCAGCGCCGTCAGCGCGTGAACTTGTGCCTCAGCCGGCCAAGGCGGTTGGCCGGATGCCCCACCAAGGATGCAGAGTGGGCGTTCTGGGGTCAGTCGGCGGGTCTGTAGAAGCGGCGCCAGGGATCAGCTTCGTCTGCGATCCGGAGCGCGTCTTCAAGCGTAGAAGCTTCCGCGCTTGGGAACCAAGTCAACGCTACTCCTCGACGTGGGAATGCCAAGATGAAAGGATCCAGAAGCACATCGAGGTCGGCGAAACCATGACGGAAGAGCTCCAGTAGAATCTCGAACAGTTTGGCGAGGTGTTCACGGGCGTGACCTCGGCGGTTTGTCTCCGCCTTGCGCATGCGCTTGAGTGTCGGACTCCGCCCGATTGGCAGACTGTGCGTATACTCCCAGTAAGATCGAGCCCATTTCTCGAGATGTGTTTGGTAGAATTCCAGAAGAGGCCGGAAGTGCTCGTCTTCGGGGCAAATGTCAACGGCTCGGGCATGGATACCAGGTACAACCAGGGTTTGATGGCGTGAAGCTGTTCGATCTGCTCGGGCGTGACTAGGCCAGCGTTCCACTCGCTGGGCTCTGCAACGGATTTGTCGGGTAGGAGCCAACCGTGCGGAGGAAGGACCAGGTCCCGAAGCTGAGCCAGTGAGATTGAGGCTAGCGCCAGCGACCACACTACGGCTGACCAGGGCGGTACCACTCCGGATCCGGCTCACGAGCTCCGGCTCTTGGCTGCGTGGTGGGGCGGTCTATCAGCTCGATCGTACTTTGGTCATCGCGATCAGCTGGATCGCGATCCAACGGAAACCTTGGCCTCTGACCCTGCCCACTGACACGGATCCGACTTCGTTTGGGAGTAGATGGCGGCGTACCCGGCGAGGAGGGACATCCAGATGCCGCAGAGATCTCGCCTTCGTCGTCCATGTCCTGGATCGTGAGCACCTTCCGTTTGACGGATCGACGTGTAGGGCCTGCGACCAAGAATCACGACACGAATGTTAGTCACTGGCTATGGGAAATATGGTTGCTCATACGCTCACCGGAAGGAGGAGCGTTCGCGGCGATTGCAGCGGCTGCGCTGTCCGAGGCTGCGGTGTCTGCAACAGTGGTTTGACGCGAGCTCCGTCTAAGGGAAGACGTACGACTTGGTGTCAGCGAGGAAGTAGCGGCAGGTGGCGTCAACATGATCACGGATGCAGACGAATCCGAGTGAGAGGACAACGCGGGTGATGCGAGGAACTCATCCCGATCATAAAACCGATTGGTCGATCGGATGGCAGCCCACCTCTCGACCGAAGTCATCCGAAACGATGCAGCCTGCCATCAGTTGAGATGGCGGTGGATCGCGATTCGGTGAGTCTACCCGCTGACTACGCTGATCGGCCTCCACAGCCGTTTTCAACTCCTCCACGAGTCCGTTGTGCGACCAGATGCCGCCGGCAGCAATTGCTGAAGCCCGTAGGCGATCGACAAGGAGACGGCTAACACGGTCGGACACAACACAGGCCTCCGTCTTGCTGTTGAGAGCATCTCGAAGACTACCGAGCTCAGCTTGCAGAATCTCCTCACGATGGGCATGCTTCTCTCGCTCTCGGGTCAGTTCGGCCTGGGCGTGCGCCCGTTCACGCTTCGCAGAATCGCGTAGACGAAAAGCTCGCTGCAGAGATTGGCTCATCCTGCCCACCTGGAACGCTGCATGATCCTTCTCCTCCTGTATCTGCGCGAGGGCGGCGACCGCATCGGCGAACTCCCTCTCCAGGGACTCGAGCTTGGCGTCGGACATGGCATTGGCCCTCTCAGCACGGGCCGCAGCCTCTTGGGCGCGATCTCGATCTTCCAGCACGAGTTGGAGCCTCTCGGAGGCAAGCGCCGCGGACTTCAGAGCCCGATCGCGATCAGCCACCGCTGCACGAAGCGCGAAATCCAGATCGAGAGGCCCAGAGTCGTCGTCCTGCGCCGCCAGTGCTTCTCGCACCAGGCCAGGATTGACCAAATCGGTCGCGGTAGTGCCTCCATCCCGGCGGTCCTTGGTGGATTCAGCCCAGGTTACATGGCGGCCAGGATTGACGATGAGATCCTGGGGCAACCCGATCGCGATCGAGGGTTTGGAGGCATGCATACCTTCCGGTGTCATTGTAGTGTGCAGGATTGAATGTAAAGTGGACGCGGCGATCGAAGCCTCCGCATCAGGTCTCGACTCTGACGAGGTCGAGTTGCTCAGCTCAGTCGACGCGCCACTGGACTCCGACGTGGCGAAGTTGCCAGCCACGATCGGCGCGCCACTAGACTACGAAGAGGCCAAGATCGGATCGATCGACGCGCTTCTGGACTCTGACGTGGCCAAGCTGCTCGGCTCGATCGGCACGCCGCTGGACTCCGACGAAGCCAAGTTGCCCGGCTCGATCGGCGCGCCACTAGACTCCGACGAGGCCAAGCTCGGCTCGATCGACGCGCTGCTGGACTCTGACGTGAGTAGAGTCGCTAGTCGGGTCATTGTGTCCACTTTTTATTTCTCTCCTTATAAGAACACGACAAAGTGTTTCTCCTTCAATTGTTGATATGTGTGTATTTTTCACGTACTTTTCTTTATATCTATCCATCATTCACCTTCTTTATCATTTCGCCATCAAAGTTAAAATTTTACAGCGCTCATAAAAATATGTTTAAAATAAGCATTTACATGCCCGGAAGTCAATAAAAAAATATTACCTCAAAGCTCTTATTTTTCTTAAGTATCGGGTCATTGTGTCCACTTCTCATTTTAAGATTATGATCATTTTGTTTTAAGATAAGTAAGCCTATCTTAAGAGATACTTCTTAAGATATAATAACATCGACTAAGTAATAATGTGCAACTACATCGTAAAGGGTGGGAAGGTCTGTTCCAATTATACGGCTAAAAATAAAGAAAGATGTTCATTTCACACAACAATTAAGTTTAAATCACATGAGACTGATTCAAACAAAGCAAGAATAATAATTAAGAAGATATTAGATCAAGACTATGAAGATAGTATTCAATGCCCTTGTGGTGGTGAATTACTTCGATGGAATTACTCGCGACATTGCATGGGTAAGAAACATATCTATTGGATGAGTTTAATGCCTCCCGACGTTCAAGAGCTCACAAATGTTAATTCATTTATTAAATATAGGGAAATGCATAAAACCATTTTTGGCGATATCATCCATTTAAAACTAAAAAGCAAAAAACTTTAAGATTTCAAATTATTTTTAGCGAATCAAAAACTAAAAGCTTGAACAGAGTTATTTTTTTATCACTGCTGAGACGATCCAATTCGACGATATTGACATTGAATTGATGCTGAGACGGTCCAATTCGACGATATTGACATCGAATTGATGCTGAGACGGTCCAATTCGACGATATTGACATCGAATTGATGCTGAGACGATCCATATCGACGTCGACACCGATGCTAAATCAGTAACGTTGATATACTTTTAAACTATCTTAAGAAATAAAAAGTAAAGTATATTATCAACGAAGATGTGCAATTTCATAACTTCTAAAGGATCGAAGTGTTTGCTTTCACCAACCAAGGATACATGTCATATCCATAAGAAAAAAATGCTAATTAATTACAAAAGCGATGAGATTAGAAATTTAAACAAAACAATCCAAAAAAAGAATATCACCAATGAAAAAATTAAATCTGAAGCAGATGCTATAAGAAACGAAAATGATAAATTGAAGTCCGAACTTAAGCAACTAAAAAGTAAAATAAATATCTTGCAAAAGGATGTCGCTACTATGAAACCAGATTATGAAAGTTACTCATTAATCAAAAAGTATGAGTTGATGAAATTTAACCTAAAAAAACATATTTATGATGAAACTGATACGTATGAGTTAAAACAATTTTGCAGAGATAAATCAAATGTACCTATACTCGTAGAAATATTTGGGAAGCAAACCGATTATTGGAAATTTTACAATAATCTGAGATTAACAAGAAACAAACTTTGTCATTTATATGAATTACGATCTTAAGACATATTTTTATTAATATAAATAAGATGCCACGTTATGAAAATGATGAACAGAGACGTCAAGCAAGACGCGAAACAAATAGAAGATACTATGAGAAGACTCGCGAAGCTAGGTTGCTTAAACAAAGGCATTATGATATTGAGCACAAAGAAGAGATTAGCTTAAAGAACAAGGTCAGATATCAAGCAAAGAAAGTACTCTTCGACTCAAAATGTGAAAATTGAATAATTGGCCAACTTTTTTTTTGGCTAGATTTATATAATCTCTCAATCTAAGTTGAGAAATTTTCATCTTAAGGAAAGATTATCATATTATATAGTATCATTTCCATTTGAAAATGCCGATCACAGCAGCTCTTAAGAAAGCGCAAAAGCACCGTAGCAACCTGTACAGGTTTGCTAAAGGCAAAAATCTGATTATTCATTGGGATATGACGACCAAGAAAATGGAAAGTATTGTTAATGGCTATAAAAATAAGAAAGCCAAGACAATCTTCAATGCACTTGAAAAATCTAAGGCTAAAAACGACGAAACCGCACTTAAAGCTATTAACAAAACAACGGGCAAATATGATGTATCACTTAGCCGTTTTAACCGAATCCGTAAGAACATCGTTTCACCGGCTGACAAGAAGCTTCTTCTTCATTTTAAAGATTCTACCGGCAACATTGTGAAGACATATCACCTTCAGGATCGTATGATTAACATTGATAACCTTTTTATTGATGAAGAGAATCAGTATAGCTCAGGTGCTGACGTAGAATTGAATATTCTACCTTCAACAACAGTTGAAACGGAATGGCTATCAAACCCGCCTCGTTCTCGTTCTGAACGAAAGAACTTCTTTCGTTATCTAACAAAAGCAGACTACAACCTCGAATCTTTTCAAGTATATTCAAATGAGTTTAAAATCAAAGACAACCACTCTAAATCATTTGACCCTGAAACTGATCCAGATTTTAAAGCGATTAACTATCCTTGTTTTCTCTTTGCCCTTCATAAAGCCGGGGTTAGTTCTCAGATTGTTAAGCAGATCTCGCAAACGATGTTTAACTCAGGCGCGACAGTTGATTTCATCAGAAAGATAGCAAATGCTTTCAATCTCTACATCTCAGTTAAGCAATTTCGCATTAGAAAGGATTCAGGCAGATCAAACAATGATATTTCCTTCTATGGTGTAAAGACTGAAAATTGCATTAAGCTCGGCTCTGTCGGTGAACATCTATTTGCTATTTTGCCAACTAAAATTACCAAAGCTTCACTTGATCATCCTGAGATAGTTAGAGAACACGGGCGAACTGATTTCAGACTCAAAGGAGCTAGAGTAGTATTTAAAGATAAGAAGATCAAATTACTAGACAGCTATGAAGCAATTACTTATCTTTATCATCACCGTGAAACACACTTGGAAACAATCACTCAGCAGAGCATGCCTTTCCTTCTTAATAGCAAATATCAAGAAGTTCGTTCTTTGAACGCTGAAGACTTTCATGATAACAATTTCAAAGAAATGGGAAGAGTAAAGGTAAAGAGCTAAACCTTGGCCAAGCGCCCTTCAGAGCATTTAACAGCAAGACAAAAGAATTATATGATGTTCGTATTTTCAATATCGTCTATTTCGATTTTGAAACTCTAGTCATAAACAATGAACATGTTCCATACTGCGTATCGTATTGCATTGCCAATGTTATGATGCTGGAAGATGGTGTTACTACCCCTTCGTTCAGTGAGACCAAGAACATCTACGGATTAGGATGTGAGAAACAATTTCTAGAATCTCTACCTCAAAAAGCTACAACCTACTTTGGGCGTACAATGCTGGATTCGATTCTCGTTTCATTTTAAAACACATGACGTTTAGCTCAAGGGATACAAATATGATCGATTGCGGCACAAAGATTAAACGGGCTCATGGATTCTATAGAGGACGTGAGGTTTTGATCAAAGATTCAATGTCATTCCTAGCTGGAGGGCTTGGCAATTTACCGAAGATGTTCAAGGAAGCATCAGAATCGATCTCACTCGAAAAAGAGTGCTTTCCTCACAATTTGATTAACAAAGAGAACTTCAAATCGCAATGGCCAATTGAATATCTCAACTCATACAAAGATAAGGATACTCTCATTGCTAATGCTACACAAATCGGAGCTATTAAAGATGGCAAATTTGACTGTGAGATGTATGCTACCCATTACTGCAATCGCGATGTCGATGTGCTAAAATCATGCTTTGAAGCATTCGGAAAGCTTGTGTATAGCGAATTCAAACTTGATGTTTATCGTTTCCACAGTATTTCCTCATTGTCTCTAGCGTATCAACATAACGAAGGATGCTTTGATGGTTGCTACGAAATGAATTCGGTGCTACTAGGTTTCCTACGTCAAGCCACCGTTGGCGGACGCGTTATGACACGCGACAATCAAAAGCATCACATCAAACATAAAATTGCTGATTTCGATGCTGTTAGCCTCTATCCGTCAGCAATGAGCGAATTAAACGGATACGTTAGAGGTAGGGCAAAGGTCTTCAAGGACTCAATCCCCTCTGATGCTGATTTCTATGTAGCTAGGGTTCGCTTTGATTCGATTGGTAAAAAACAACACTTTCCTCTTTTGAGCTACTTCGAAAATGGCTCTCGTAACTTTACTAACGATATTGTTGGTAGAGAAATGATTGTTGGAAAGCAAGCTCTTGAGGATATCCAACGTTTTCAGCA
Organism: Phytophthora melonis; assembly: GCA_024211575.1. NCBI lineage: Eukaryota > Oomycota > Peronosporomycetes > Peronosporales > Peronosporaceae > Phytophthora > Phytophthora melonis. The sequence continues at coordinate 867,741 of JAMXKT010000047.1, forward strand.
AGCCAAATACACTGTTATCGAAGGTGTTTACTGGAATGATGGCTTCAACGATCAAATCATTAAAACAATTAGAAAGATGTTTAACGCTCGACTCAAATACAAAGCTGAAGGCAATCCCCTTCAAAATGTATTAAAACTTATGATGAACTCTTCATACGGAAAGTTGCTGATGAAACCTATTGTGAAGAAGAAAGTATTCGTCAGCGGAGGTCAGGAGAAGATTGATGAATATACTCGCAAGAACATTCACAAGATGATTTCAAGAACCCCTATCAGTGATAAATTAGCTCTGTTTGAAGAGCACAAAGCGCTGACGCAGCACTTTAGCCCTGTCCACCTTGGCATTCAGGTCCTTGATTCAAGCAAGCACATCATGAACAGGGTCATGTGCTTAGCAGAAGACATCAACGCTAATATTTGGTACCAGGACACCGATTCAATGCACATCGACTACGATGCTGTTCCTAAACTTGCTGATGCATATAAAGATAAATACAACAAGGAACTTATTGGCAAGCAGATGGGACAATTTCATGTTGATTTTAATCTTGAAGGATCAGAAGGCAATATCTACGCTAAGGAAAGCATATTCCTAGGAAAGAAAAGCTATCTTGATGTTCTAGCTTGCGATGGTAATACCATTGAAGGTCTTCATATTCGTATGAAGGGAATTCCATCAAAACTAATTGAGGATGATGCGTATAATCATTACTTAAATTTGTTTAATGGCAAGTCGATGTCATTCGATCTCACTGATTTATGTTCGATCAATATCAATTCGAAGACTCAAACAGTTTCAAAGAGAACTAACTTTACAAGAAGTGTATCATTCAACTAAATATAAGGACGGTTAGAAATCTTGATTTCGTGGCGTTCGCCTCTCAATCTTCGATTTAGTAGACAATGGAAGCTTTACTAAATAAACTCTATTTTGATTCGAAGACAGGCTTTATTGGAGCTGACAAGCTCTATCGAAAACTAAAGCGATTAATAAGAAAATTACGAAAAAACAAGTGAATGAATGGTATAAGACGCAATCTAGTATCCAACGATTCTCAAATCGAAATCAAAAATTTCCTGAGTTCAAAATTGCTTCAAATAATCCTAACGAATGGCAAATGGATTTGGCGTTTTGGGCTAAGCAACCGATCTTGATTTCTGTAAATATCAACAGTCGCATTGGATATGCTAAATTGTTGAAAAACAAACAAGCTGATACTGTTAAAAAGGCTATCGAAGACTTCATCTCAAATAATAAAGTTACAGCATTAATGTCAGATAATGGAAGTGAATTCATTAACAGTAAAGTCGAAACGCTTCTTGATCAGAAACATATCTCACACGGAAATGCTTTTGTTGGTGATCACACAGTACTTGGCAAAATAGATCGATTTATCAGAACGATAAAGGCAATACTAACCAAGATGAAGGATTTTACAAAATTTAAGAAGCTTACTCAGAAAATTTTGAATGAAGCTATCTCAAATTACAACACGTCATATCATTCATCAATCAACGGAACGCCTAATGAAATGAAAGGAAAAGTTATGATAGATGAAGTTGCTTATAATAAACGCGTTGTAAAGCAAGTTCAAAAGGCATTCCCGAAGGTTCAATTGTTCGATATCGATTAAAATCTAAAACGCCATTCGATAAAGAAGGAATCAAATTTTCAAAAACTACTTACGAGGTGATTGGTTTAGATGGGTTGAAAATAAGAATTCGATCGAAGAACAATCATATTCTCTACAAACCTGTAAACGATTTAAAAATCGTGAAAGCGGAGATAGCTGACGCGCCGCTAGATAATCAAGAAATTTGGGAAGCTGAGAAGATATTGGATCATGAAAAGATGCGAAATGGGAAGTATAAATATTCAGTTAAATGGAAAGGATATGACGAACCAACTTGGGAGATTCAAGATAATTTGCGACTTGTTAATAAAAATAAACGATCTACACTTGAGGAAGCTTACTGGCGCAAGTAACGCTAAAAAAAAAAAATCGAGTGAGCTATAGCTCAGTACGTGATATTTTTACAAATGGACGCGGTTGCTTGAAATCACGCTTAGACGAGGTCAAATTGATTTTGGGTCTGAATATTCCTTCTTGAACGGCCTTACGTTTGGGAATTATCTTAGAAATATCTTCTAGTAGCGTCGAGTTATCATATACAGATCCATCATCAAATGGGTCTTCGGTGAATTCAAGATTAACATCCATCTTAGAGCCAACACCGTTGGCGAGTCGACGAATGAAGTTCGTCTGGATACTAGAACGAGTATCTTTTGGAAACTTCGTTCTATATATATGATACCGGATTTTTTTTTCAAAAATATTTTATTACTTATCTATATACATAGTAGAAGTCATGGTTTTAACAACATTGTGCAAAGCAATCACTAATAATGACACGCAATGTTCGCGCAAAGCTCAGAAAACATCATACTGCAAACAGCATGACAAAGATGCAAAAATTACCATGTACAAAAAGGAACTAGCAAGGCTGCATGAGCGCATCCGTCGATATATAGAAATATCTACGGATCTTCATAATAAGCTGCTTGATATTGAATATATAGATTACTTAAAATTGCAATTGATGCATATTAGAGGTCAATGTAGATCATTTCGAGATATCATTGACGATCCTAAACATAAAGATAAAATTGAGACGCTGTTTGATCTTCCAATTGACGAGGCACAATCTGCCTACGACAGAATGCTTAAGAGGCGGAATGAGTTAGTTCATAAGTACACGATTAACGGCTGGAACAACCAAAAACGATCATGTCCCGAAAGGGTAAAGCGACAGCAAAACACAATTTTTAATAAATACATACAGCCAAGATCCTTGCTAAATCTCTACGAATCGTAGTTTATTATTTTTTATCAAACGATCGCCGCATTCATATAAAGCAATCATGTTCCCATCATTTTCTAGTCTATCTCAGAGAGAGCGCAAACGACAAGAGCTATTACGCGAGGCTGAACGCGAGCTTGCGATTGAGCGCCATCTCAAGAACAAATATGCGGAGACAATGTGGGCTGCAGATAACGAAGCAAGTCTAATTGCAATTCCAAAGTCAACTAATGGAACAGACACACAAACGGATATTAGCATCCCGCCCAGATCTACAGCAACTGTAGACACAACCTCTACTGGCACAACGGCAACTTCTGGTGTTTTTTCAGCGCCGAGCGGGCTAACAGGCGATATTAGTATCCCAACTACTGTATCATCCACCGCTGCTTCTGATATGGTTAAGCTTGACACCGAGCATATCATGTATCGGCCGGATGCGACAATGGAAGAGGTGGTATCAAATCGCGAAGATAAACAAGCAAAATCATATCAGGCTGTTGTAGATTTGTTTGAGATGCAACCAGACGTCGCAGCATGGGATCTACACCCGATATTCGATCCTCTGCTTGTAAAGAACGGAGATGCGAAAGCTAAGCGTGATATGTATTTCCTAGGCCCAAAGGCCGAATTGTATCATAGATCATCAAGGAAAGCTGTTCGAAAGGATAGACAAGAAGATTTGGTTGACCAGATAGATTGGGAAGCAACAATTGAGTATATATTCGAACGCATTAACTTGGTTGATGGTTATGTAAAGCTCGAGAGATGCGGGAGAAACTAAATACCCAGCGTAAGGTATTTGACGGACTCAAGACCAATGCAGATATGAAACGATTATTTGCGAGCTATCAAGCACTCAACTCGATCAAGGATGAGATTGTACGAGAAGACAAGCTTGACAGTGAACGGCTAGGTGAATCTCGCTTTGCATTGAACAATATGGTGGGTCAGATCGTTGATGAGAATCTGTCAAAGGATTCGCGAAGTGATGATATCAACCGAGATTCAAAGCAGATCTTTGTCCAGATCGTTAAAAACAATTGGGATATCGTCAAAGCTAATCTAGTGCACGATTTCAATAGCAGGCTAGGTTTCTACGCGCTGGGTCGAAGCGATGATCTGCAAGGATTACCTGAGCCCATCGATGGCTACTACATCGATCCGATTAATTTCAAGGTGCGACAGACTCGCAATCATCGCCTATCGAATAATATGGAGAAGGAGCGTCTCTCTTGGGCTAATACTCTTCAATTTCTATTCCAATCCGCTCAGAATCGCAATATCGTGCTCGATACATCAGGCACGTCTTTAAGAACGGCCAATACAAGGGGTAGAGTCGCAGACGCCAGCCCGCAGTCTGAGCGCCAGCTCAACAAGCGCTCACTAGAGGATAGCACTGTATCCAATCTCATTATTGATCAGAAGAAACCGAACCTCAATGAATTGAGCAGAACAGTAGGAACTGATGTCAATATGGTGGAAGCAGCTGGTGATTATAAGAAGCTAGTATATGATCTCTACACTGATAATCCGTGGCTGCTGCAAGAGTATCTACCTCCGGCTGAGTATATGCACTAAACGGGTCATTGTGTCCACTTTTTATTTCTCTCGTTATAAGAACACGACAAAGTGTTTCTCCTTCAATTGTTGATATGTGTGTATTTTTCACGTACTTTTCTTTATATCTATCCATCATTCACCTTCTTTATCATTTCGCCATCAAAGTTAAAATTTTACAACGCTCATATAAATATGTTCAAAATAAGCATTTACATGCCCGGAAGTCAATAAAAAAATATTACCTCAAAGCTCTTATTTTTCTTAAGTATCGGGTCATTGTGTCCACTTCTCATTTTAAGATTTTCTTGTCATTTGCGCCACACAATTATTTGCCAAGGTACCTACCTTCACAAAATATTCGCCAAGGTACCTACCTTCAGCAACCTACCACAAATATTAAAAATTTGTTAGAAGCGATGTAAAAGATAAAATTAGTGAGTTCGAAAATCGAAAATACTTTATTCAAAATGTTAAAGAACCTCTAATCGCTGCCGCGATGCATCCTTGCCGAATCAAAAATCAAATGGATCAGTTTAATGATATCGAGCATTTCTTCGAATGCTGCTAAACAATCAACTTTTTTTTTATTTTTATTTTTTTATCACTGTCGAGACGATCCAATTCGACAATATTGACATCGATTTGATGCTGAGACGATCCAATTCGACAATATTGACTTCGATTTGATGCTGAGACGATCCAATTCGACAATATTGACATCGATTTGATGCTGAGACGATCCAATTCGACAATATTGACGTCAAATTGATGCTGAGACAATCCAAATCGACATCGAATTGTTGCTGAGACGGTCCAAATCGACATCGAATTGTTGCTGAGACGGTCCATATCGACGTCGACACCGATGCTAAATCAGTAACGTTGATATACTTTTAAACTATCTTAAGAAATAAAAAGTAAAGTATGTTATCAACGAAGATGTGCAATTTCATAACTTCTAAAGGATCGAAGTGTTTGCTTTCACCAACCAAGGATACATGTCATATCCATAAGAAAAAAATGCTAATTAATTACAAAAGCGATGAGATTAGAAATTTAAACAAAACAATCCAAAAAAAGAATATCACCAATGAAAAAATTAAATCTGAAGCAGATGCTATAAGAAACGAAAATGATAAATTGAAGTCCGAACTTAAGCAACTAAAAAGTAAAATAAATATCTTGCAAAAGGATGTCGCTACTATGAAACCAGATTATGAAAGTTACTCATTAATCAAAAAGTATGAGTTGATGAAATTTAACCTAAAAAAACATATTTATGATGAAACTGATACGTATGAGTTAAAACAATTTTGCAGAGATAAATCAAATGTACCTATACTCGTAGAAATATTTGGGAAGCAAACCGATTATTGGAAATTTTACAATAATCTGAGATTAACAAGAAACAAACTCTGTCATTTATATGAATTACGATCTTAAGACATATTTTTATTAATATAAATAAGATGCCACGTTATGAAAATGATGAACAGAGACGTCAAGCAAGACGCGAAACAAATAGAAGATACTATGAGAAGACTCGCGAAGCTAGGTTGCTTAAACAAAGGCATTATGATATTGAGCACAAAGAAGAGATTAGCTTAAAGAACAAGGTCAGATATCAAGCAAAGAAAGTACTCTTCGACTCAAAATGTGAAAATTGAATAATTGGCCAACTTTTTTTTTGGCTAGATTTATATAATCTCTCAATCTAAGTTGAGAAATTTTCATCTTAAGGAAAGATTATCATATTATATAGTATCATTTCCATTTGAAAATGCCGATCACAGCAGCTCTTAAGAAAGCGCAAAAGCACCGTAGCAACCTGTACAGGTTTGCTAAAGGCAAAAATCTGATTATTCATTGGGATATGACGACCAAGAAAATGGAAAGTATTGTTAATGGCTATAAAAATAAGAAAGCCAAGACAATCTTCAATGCACTTGAAAAATCTAAGGCTAAAAACGACGAAACCGCACTTAAAGCTATTAACAAAACAACGGGCAAATATGATGTATCACTTAGCCGTTTTAACCGAATCCGTAAGAACATCGTTTCACCGGCTGACAAGAAGCTTCTTCTTCATTTTAAAGATTCTACCGGCAACATTGTGAAGACATATCACCTTCAGGATCGTATGATTAACATTGATAACCTTTTTATTGATGAAGAGAATCAGTATAGCTCAGGTGCTGACGTAGAATTGAATATTCTACCTTCAACAACAGTTGAAACGGAATGGCTATCAAACCCGCCTCGTTCTCGTTCTGAACGAAAGAACTTCTTTCGTTATCTAACAAAAGCAGACTACAACCTCGAATCTTTTCAAGTATATTCAAATGAGTTTAAAATCAAAGACAACCACTCTAAATCATTTGACCCTGAAACTGATCCAGATTTTAAAGCGATTAACTATCCTTGTTTTCTCTTTGCCCTTCATAAAGCCGGGGTTAGTTCTCAGATTGTTAAGCAGATCTCGCAAACGATGTTTAACTCAGGCGCGACAGTTGATTTCATCAGAAAGATAGCAAATGCTTTCAATCTCTACATCTCAGTTAAGCAATTTCGCATTAGAAAGGATTCAGGCAGATCAAACAATGATATTTCCTTCTATGGTGTAAAGACTGAAAATTGCATTAAGCTCGGCTCTGTCGGTGAACATCTATTTGCTATTTTGCCAACTAAAATTACCAAAGCTTCACTTGATCATCCTGAGATAGTTAGAGAACACGGGCGAACTGATTTCAGACTCAAAGGAGCTAGAGTAGTATTTAAAGATAAGAAGATCAAATTACTAGACAGCTATGAAGCAATTACTTATCTTTATCATCACCGTGAAACACACTTGGAAACAATCACTCAGCAGAGCATGCCTTTCCTTCTTAATAGCAAATATCAAGAAGTTCGTTCTTTGAACGCTGAAGACTTTCATGATAACAATTTCAAAGAAATGGGAAGAGTAAAAGGTAAAGAGCTAAACCTTGGCCAAGCGCCCTTCAGAGCATTTAACAGCAAGACAAAAGAATTATATGATGTTCGTATTTTCAATATCGTCTATTTCGATTTTGAAACTCTAGTCATAAACAATGAACATGTTCCATACTGCGTATCGTATTGCATTGCCAATGTTATGATGCTGGAAGATGGTGTTACTACCCCTTCGTTCAGTGAGACCAAGAACATCTACGGATTAGGATGTGAGAAACAATTTCTAGAATCTCTACCTCAAAAAGCTACAACCTACTTTGGGCGTACAATGCTGGATTCGATTCTCGTTTCATTTTAAAACACATGACGTTTAGCTCAAGGGATACAAATATGATCGATTGCGGCACAAAGATTAAACGGGCTCATGGATTCTATAGAGGACGTGAGGTTTTGATCAAAGATTCAATGTCATTCCTAGCTGGAGGGCTTGGCAATTTACCGAAGATGTTCAAGGAAGCATCAGAATCGATCTCACTCGAAAAAGAGTGCTTTCCTCACAATTTGATTAACAAAGAGAACTTCAAATCGCAATGGCCAATTGAATATCTCAACTCATACAAAGATAAGGATACTCTCATTGCTAATGCTACACAAATCGGAGCTATTAAAGATGGCAAATTTGACTGTGAGATGTATGCTACCCATTACTGCAAAATGAATTCGGTGCTACTAGGTTTCCTACGTCAAGCCACCGTTGGCGGACGCGTTATGACACGCGACAATCAAAAGCATCACATCAAACATAAAATTGCTGATTTCGATGCTGTTAGCCTCTATCCGTCAGCAATGAGCGAATTAAACGGATACGTTAGAGGTAGGGCAAAGCTCTTCAAGGACTCAATCCCCTCTGATGCTGATTTCTATGTAGCTAGGGTTCGCTTTGATTCGATTGGTAAAAAACAACACTTTCCTCTTTTGAGCTACTTCGAAAATGGCTCTCGTAACTTTACTAACGATATTGTTGGTAGAGAAATGATTGTTGGAAAGCAAGCTCTTGAGGATATCCAACGTTTTCAGCAAGCCAAATACACTGTTATCGAAGGTGTTTACTGGAATGATGGCTTCAACGATCAAATCATTAAAACAATTAGAAAGATGTTTAACGCTCGACTCAAATACAAAGCTGAAGGCAATCCCCTTCAAAATGTATTAAAACTTATGATGAACTCTTCATACGGCAAGCTTCTGATGAAGCCTATCGTTAAGAAGAAAGTATTCGTTAGCGGAGGCCAAGAGAAGATTGATGAATATACTCGCAAGAACATTCACAAGATGATTTCAAGAACCCCTATCAGTGATAAATTAGCTCTGTTTGAAGAGCACAAAGCACTGACGCAGCACTTTAGCCCTGTCCATCTTGGCATTCAGATCCTTGATTCAAGCAAGCACATCATGAACAGGGTCATGTGCTTAGCAGAAGACATCAACGCTAATATTTGGTACCAGGACACCGATTCAATGCACATCGACTACGATGCTGTTCCTAAACTTGCTGATGCATATAAAGATAAATACAACAAGGAACTTATTGGCAAGCAGATGGGACAATTTCATGTTGATTTTAATCTTGAAGGATCAGAAGGCAATATCTACGCTAAGGAAAGCATATTCCTAGGAAAGAAAAGCTATCTTGATGTTCTAGCTTGCGATGGTAATACCATTGAAGGTCTTCATATTCGTATGAAGGGAATTCCATCAAAACTAATTGAGGATGATGCGTATAATCATTACTTAAATTTGTTTAATGGCAAGTCGATGTCATTCGATCTCACTGATTTATGTTCGATCAATATCAATTCGAAGACTCAAACAGTTTCAAAGAGAACTAACTTTACAAGAAGTGTATCATTCAACTAAATATAAGGACGGTTAGAAATCTTGATTTCGCGGCGTTCGCCTCTCAATCTTCGATTTAGTAGACAATGGAAGCTTTACTAAATAAACTCTATTTTGATTCGAAGACAGGCTTTATTGGAGCTGACAAGCTCTATCGAAAGGCTAAAGCGATTAATAAAGAAAATTACGAAAAAACAAGTGAATGAATGGTATAAGACGCAATCTAGTATCCAACGATTCTCAAATCGAAATCAAAAATTTCCTGAGTTCAAAATTGCTTCAAATAATCCTAACGAATGGCAAATGGATTTGGCGTTTTGGGCTAAGCAACCGATCTTGATTTCTGTAAATATCAACAGTCGCATTGGATATGCTAAATTGTTGAAAAACAAACAAGCTGATACTGTTAAAAAGGCTATCGAAGACTTCATCTCAAATAATAAAGTTACAGCATTAATGTCAGATAATGGAAGTGAATTCATTAACAGTAAAGTCGAAACGCTTCTTGATCAGAAACATATCTCACACGGAAATGCTTTTGTTGGTGATCACACAGTACTTGGCAAAATAGATCGATTTATCAGAACGATAAAGGCAATACTAACCAAGATGAAGGATTTTACAAAATTTAAGAAGCTTACTCAGAAAATTTTGAATGAAGCTATCTCAAATTACAACACGTCATATCATTCATCAATCAACGGAACGCCTAATGAAATGAAAGGAAAAGTTATGATAGATGAAGTTGCTTATAATAAACGCGTTGTAAAGCAAGTTCAAAAAGGCATTCCCGAAGGTTCAATTGTTCGATATCGATTAAAATCTAAAACGCCATTCGATAAAGAAGGAATCAAATTTTCAAAAACTACTTACGAGGTGATTGGTTTAGATGGGTTGAAAATAAGAATTCGATCGAAGAACAATCATATTCTCTACAAACCTGTAAACGATTTAAAAATCGTGAAAGCGGAGATAGCTGACGCGCCGCTAGATAATCAAGAAATTTGGGAAGCTGAGAAGATATTGGATCATGAAAAGATGCGAAATGGGAAGTATAAATATTCAGTTAAATGGAAAGGATATGACGAACCAACTTGGGAGATTCAAGATAATTTGCGACTTGTTAATAAAAATAAACGATCTACACTTGAGGAAGCTTACTGGCGCAAGTAACGCTAAAAAAAAAAATCGAGTGAGCTATAGCTCAGTACGTGATATTTTTACAAATGGACGCGGTCGCTTGAAATCACGCTTAGACGAGGTCAAATTGATTTTGGGTCTGAATATTCCTTCTTGAACGGCCTTACGTTTGGGAATTATCTTAGAAATATCTTCTAGTAGCGTCGAGTTATCATATACAGATCCATCATCAAATGGGTCTTCGGTGAATTCAAGATTAACATCCATCTTAGAGCCAACACCGATGGCGAGTCGACGAATGAAGTTCGTCTGGATCCTAGAACGAGTATCTTTAGGAAACTTCGTTCTATATATATGATACCGGATTTTTTTCAAAAATATTTTATTACTTATCTATATACATAGTAGAAGTCATGGTTTTAACAACATTGTGCAAAGCAATCACTAATAATGACACGCAATGTTCGCGCAAAGCTCAGAAAACATCATACTGCAAACAGCATGACAAAGATGCAAAAATTACCATGTACAAAAAGGAACTAGCAAGGCTGCATGAGCGCATCCGTCGATATATAGAAATATCTACGGATCTTCATAATAAGCTGCTTGATATCGAATATGTAGATTACTTAAAGTTGCAATTGATGCATATTGGAGGTCAATGTAGATCATTTCGAGATATCATTGACGATCCTAAACATAAAGATAAAATTGAGACGCTGTTTGATCTTCCAATTGACGAGGCACAATCTGCCTACGACAGAATGCTTAAGAGGCGGAATGAGTTAGTTCATAAGTACACGATTAACGGCTGGAACAACCAAAAACGATCATGTCCCGAAAGGGTAAAGCGACAGCAAAACACAATTTTTAATAAATACATACAGCCAAGATCCTTGCTAAATCTCTACGAATCGTAGTTTATTATTTTTTATCAAACGATCGCCGCATTCATATAAAGCAATCATGTTCCCATCATTTTCTAGTCTATCTCAGAGAGCGCAAACGACAAGAGCTATTACGCGAGGCTGAACGCGAGCTTGCGATTGAGCGCCATCTCAAGAACAAATATGCGGAGACAATGTGGGCTGCAGATAACGAAGCAAGTCTAATTGCAATTCCAAAGTCAACTAATGGAACAGACACACAAACGGATATTAGCATCCCGCCCAGATCTACAGCAACTGTAGACACAACCTCTACTGGCACAACGGCAACTTCTGGTGTTTTTTCAGCGCCGAGCGGGCTAACAGGCGATATTAGTATCCCAACTACTGTATCATCCACCGCTGCTTCTGATATGGTTAAGCTTGACACCGAGCATATCATGTATCGGCCGGATGCGACAATGGAAGAGGTGGTATCAAATCGCGAAGATAAACAAGCAAAATCATATCAGGCTGTTGTAGATTTGTTTGAGATGCAACCAGACGTCGCAGCATGGGATCTACACCCGATATTCGATCCTCTGCTTGTAAAGAACGGAGATGCGAAAGCTAAGCGTGATATGTATTTCCTAGGCCCAAAGGCCGAATTGTATCATAGATCATCAAGGAAAGCTGTTCGAAAGGATAGACAAGAAGATTTGGTTGACCAGATAGATTGGGAAGCAACAATTGAGTATATATTCGAACGCATTAACTTGGTTGATGGTTATGTAAAAGCTCGAGAGATGCGGGAGAAACTAAATACCCAGCGTAAGGTATTTGACGGACTCAAGACCAATGCAGATATGAAACGATTATTTGCGAGCTATCAAGCACTCAACTCGATCAAGGATGAGATTGTACGAGAAGACAAGCTTGACAGTGAACGGCTAGGTGAATCTCGCTTTGCATTGAACAATATGGTGGGTCAGATCGTTGATGAGAATCTGTCAAAGGATTCTCGAAGTGATGATATCAACCGAGATTCAAAGCAGATCTTTGTCCAGATCGTTAAAAACAATTGGGATATCGTCAAAGCTAATCTAGTGCACGATTTCAATAGCAGGCTAGGTTTCTACGCGCTGGGTCGAAGCGATGATCTGCAAGGATTACCTGAGCCCATCGATGGCTACTACATCGATCCGATTAATTTCAAGGTGCGACAGACTCACAATCATCGCCTATCGAATAATATGGAGAAGGAGTGTCTCTCTTGGGCTAATACTCTTCAATTTCTATTCCAGTCCGCTCAGAATCGCAATATCGTGCTCGATACATCAGGCACGTCTTTAAGAACGGCCAATACAAGGGGTAGAGACGCAGACGCCAGCCCGCAGTCTGAGCGCCAGCTCAACAAGCGCTCACTAGAGGATAGCACTGTATCCAATCTCATTATTGATCAGAAGAAACCGAACCTCAATGAATTGAGCCGAACAGTAGGAACTGATGTCAATATGGTGGAAGCAGCTGGTGATTATAAGAAGCTAGTATATGATCTCTACACTGATAATCCGTGGCTGCTGCAAGAGTATCTACCTCCGGCTGTATCGAAGCTTAGTAGCAACCGAGCATATCACCCAGATAAGTACTATATTGATTTGAACGGAGCTATCCGCAAAATCAAAAACAAGAAACCTAATCTGAGTGTTGATCAGCTTGCGTCTCCTGAAGCACTTGTCCGCATGAATCTGAGCTGGCCGCTCACGTTCCAAGGAGTTATTGAGTATCTAATCCAGGCTATTAATTTCTATACCGACAATCCGGATCTGCTCGAACAGCATAATTTCAGAGAGAAGCTAGCGCAGATCAAATCCAGTCTTAGCAAGTTCAATATTCGAGTCCCTGACAATGATCGTCCGATCAACATGGAGGATCTAGAGATGACGAATGATGTTCGAGGTCGCCAGACCCTCGGACGGAGTTCCGAGAGCCCTGCCTCTCTGCCATCTGTCACAGGACGCGGCCTTAGAGGCGCCGGATATGTAGCCAAGAATCTCAAGGATAAGGAAGGCAACCCGATCCAATATCACTCGAATCGAGGATACAATCTTGCCCAACTTGAAGGAACGGGTACTTACAGTTCGTTAGCCTACAAACGAATTGGAACCAAGTTCGTGCATCTCCCAAAACTCAATGAAGGCCTACTTAAAGTTGTATACCCCAATCGCAGTACGGTTGGCCCTCAACGAAAGATCAGCAATGATCTATCTCAGCTGATTAAATCGCTTATATTCGATGGCAATATCAATCAGCAACTGTACGACTCGATGAATATGGATGATAAACGCGTTTTTCACGAGCTTCTTCGCATCACGCATACTCAGCATGCTCTACGTGACCCGCTTAAAGATCCTCGGGATGTACTCAAGCAAGAGTACATGAAACTCAAGGGAGAAGTCATGCTCGGAAATGACAACCCCAGTCTGATTAGAGAACTTACGCAAGTATTAGTTGATATGTACTCGGCAAAATTAATTTCTGATGAAGAGTTCAAACAAGTTTTGGTTGCTATTGTATAAAGCCAACATAGTTAGCGATTCGACAAGCAAGCTTACATAGATATGGTATTATTCATTCCAACTAAAATCATCGATACTCGCAACGCGTATCAACGCGAAGCTAAAACCAATCTAAAAGAGCTAAAATCGCTCATGGAGAAGCTGGTAGTGAAAGATATTCCTGCGTCTGATACTACGTTCAAAGCTTCTAAACCAGGTGGTAGCGTATGGACCTATAAGGAACCCAAAAAAAGCAGAACGTTTGCTCTTTAGGCCAAAAGCCAGATGCTTATACCTATCATAGCAACCATGAATATACAAGTAAATAGAGCACATGCGGAGGAAGAAACAACATGCGCGTAGTCGCGTGGTTTTTTATCCCACCAGCCCCCGCTTAACATTTTAGCGTCAGCTCTTTATTTTAAATCATTTATTTTTTTGTTTAAGGCTTCTATTTGTTGCTGTTGTTCTTGAATAGCTTTACAAAGAATAGAAGTCAGACAAGCATAATCTACACCCCAACCGGTCTTTGGCGTTCCATCCGGATTGAGTTCATCAGCATCTTCACCTTCCGGTACATACACGGGCTCAGCAACGATATCAATCATCTCTTGAGCAATGAATCCAATTGCTCGTTTATTATCGCTAATCCAGCTGAACTGACGCGGCTGCATGCGCATGACCTCAGCGAGTCCGTATGGAAGATCGATAATGTTTTTCTTCAGTCTTCGATCTGAGCTATTTGTGTAGGCTCCTCCATAGCAAGGTGCGTAGCCATTATAGACCCAAGAACCGTCGCAGGTAGCAAATCTGATACCAGCTGATGCATTGACGTGATTGCCGATACAGGGATAGCTTGTCGTTGAGTTTTGCCATCTAAACATCGGGGAAATCGTTGATGATTTGACATGCATACCGTAATTACTCCAGATAGCACCTGACGTATGGATCGTTCCTTCAGGACTCCAATTAGCTAAATCCACAGCCATACGGCCCGAAGAGTTGATATAGCATTGAGTGCTGTTTCCTACCATGAGACGTAATGGATCGGACGTAGTAGTGCCTAGAGCGACTCCGTTAGTTCCTCCAGCTACATCATTGTAGATTTGTACCTCGAACTCGATAGGTGTTGCTTGGTCATTAGCGATTCTCATCGCTCTTTGCCAACTTCCTGATAGTAGATTCGCGCTAGATGTGATATCAAGTTTTGCTGTAGATGAAGAACTACCAAATCGAATGTATCCAGCTTGGTTATCCTCATCCGTTCTGCCATCGGGGATAGCATGTTAGCTCCTGATCGCGTGCTTATGGCAAAATCAGCCAGTCCGCTTTGAGTCGTTGGATTAGCCGTTCTAGTTGCGTACAGATTGACAGAAGGCGTATAGGTGGTCAAATCCTCAGTACCTTCGATAACATAGGAAATGCCGGCTTGCGCTCCGGTAGTACTCGATTTGTTTCTAATCAAGAGATTGAAATCAGATGCTCGCGTAGTAGATGAGAAAGTTGTTCCGGGGGTAATTGATAGAATATTTGTTTGAGGACTGATCGATACACCATTAATCGTAAGGCTAGAACAGTTCAATGCACCAGCAATGTCTAGCTTATAACTGCTGTTGGTCGAACTGCCTCCGATGTTGATATTGCCAGATGTATCCATAATCAGACAATCATTACCCGCATACCTCCAGAAATAGCAACCTGGCGTCGATGAGTTAGCTGATCCCCTCACGCCCTGTTCCATCTGATAGAACGAAACAAAGTTCATAGAAGCTGCAGAACTAGTATTATCGTTTTGGATTACTAATGATTTGCTAAACGTCGATCCAGAGATGGTCAGAGATCTCAGGCCTGTAATGCCATAACTGGCATCAGCTACAAGCGCTTTGCTTGCTTCTACGGTACCTAGAGTAGTCAAAGACAGTCTAGGAATCAGAGAAAGATCATACGTGGTTGAGCCTTGAACGAAGCTACTTCCGCGGATCGCGCCATTAACATCGAGCTTGTAGGCGGTATTGATCGATGCTTGACCAATAGCCAGATTGCCGTTGATGTCCATCAAAAGCCTATCAGTATTAGCAAATCTCCAGAAGTATGCATTAGGTGTCGTTGCGTTTGCGCTACCGCGAACGCCTTGCTCCATCTGATAGAATGAAACGATATTCAACGAAGCTGTAGAGGTAGTAGAGTCATTTTGGATAGCTAATCCTTTACTGAATACGGAATTGATAATCAATGAACTTAGAGTACCTACGCTTGTGATATTAGGCTGAGCCGCGGTTTGTAGCGTCCCTGTGATATTAGTAGCAGTCAGCGACGCTAGCGTACCAATCGAAGTAATATTAGGCTGAGCAGCGGTTTGTAGAGTACCTGTAATGCCTCCGGAAACTGTCAGATTTGTGAGAGTACCAAGCGACGTAATATTCGGCTGCGCTGCGGTCTGTAGCGTTCCCGTCAGATTAGTAGCAGTCAGTGATGATAACCCCGCGATTTGACCAGATCCTCCTACGATGAGAGCCTTGTTATTGCTTGCTGTTCCCGGACTAGCAGTCAATAGCGATAGGCTACTTAGATCAACGTTAGAGCCATTGAGCTTCAATGAACTACAACTGATCGAATTGATTCCCGTAATATCGCGGTTGGCATCGAGTACTAGCGCACTCATCGGAGAGGCTGTTCCCATAGTGATCGAGCTGAGATAACTCAATCTATAGTCGGTTTTGCTGAGATAAAGAGCATCTGCCATTTCAAGGCTGAGCAAATCCGTTCCCGATGCAAAGAAGTTCGGATTGAAGATATTACTCTCTTGAGATGGAGGACGAACAGTAAATCCCATTTTTTGTTATCAAGTTATATATCTGAATGGATATACTTTCAGCAAAACATGGCTAAGCGAATTGATAATTGGGGCGCGGCTTTACCAAAAGAGTACCGAACAGATTCTCTAGGCGATATCAAGCAGCTAGGAATTAAAAAAACTGTTCCGAGGCATTATTCTTGCTCCTAGTAACGCCGGGAAGACCAATCTGTGCTTTCATATCATCAAGAGAAGCCCTAATGTCTACAGCCATCTACACATCATCGCACGCAATCCAGATCAAGAGTTGTACAATTATATGAAAGACAAACTAGCGGGTCATATAACCGTCTACGATCCATCAACTCCTCCGAGTGTTGACGATATTCAGAAGGATCAGCGCGGAGGACTGCAGCTAGTTATTATCGATGACTACAGCTCGGACAAGAAGCTTCAAAAAGACATATTCAGTCATTACTTCATTCGCGGTCGCCATAAGCGGCTGTCGACTATGTTCCTGACCCATAGCTGGTTTGCAACCGATAAGCTTATCAGGCTCAATAGCGAGTATTTATGGATCCTTAAAGCTAATAGCATCCGCGATTTGAAAATGGTTATTAGCGACTTTCCAATTCCCGGCTTAACACTTGAGAAGCTGATTAGAGCATACAATGATGCCACTAAGGAGAAAGGTCAGTGTTTGACGGTCGATAACGTTAGATCAATTCTTCGATTTAATTTCAATGAAAATCCAATAACTTTTAATAGTTAATATATAACGATGTCGAATATCATCACTCTCAGCTCGCAGCACATCGTCCCCAATTCATATAACAATACCCTTAGATATGAATTTCCCGGCAGCAGCGTTAATTTCACTAATAGCGAGCTTGCTATTCATAGCATAAACATGTACAATAGCCAATTCAATATCGACTCATCCGCTTACGGAAACAACAGCTTCAAAATTTCAATGCCTACTGGAAACGTCTATAGTACAGTCTCGATCACGCTTCCGAGCGGATATTACTCGTACAGTGCAATCAACTCATCTATGCAATCAGCTATGATTAGCGCTGGAGCATATCTGATTAATAGTGATGGAGATAACGTCTTTTACGTCAACATATCGGAGAATCCGACCTACTACAGCTGCCAAGTAGATCTATCGCCTGTTCCAACTAGTCTTCCCACTGGATGGACTCGCCCGCCGTCTGGTCTCTACTCAAGCGGTGGAAGCGGTTTGCCGCTTGGATTTAGCTATGTACCAAAGCTAGTGATTGATAACGAAGAATTTGGTAAAATCATCGGCTTCCCGGTATCAACTACTCCCAGTCAGAGTTTATACACGCTCCAGTCTGTACTATCTCCGATTCCGCCGGTAATCAACCCGTATCCAGTTATCAGCTACGATGCTCGCTGGTAAGCAATCCTTATTGCCTTCCGGATGATGTATTGACTACTTTCAATACCGCAGGTACTACGATTGGTCAGCTGGTGAGCTATCAGCCTAACGAATTTTGCTGGGTTGATATTCCGAACGGAGCATATGCTAGCATTACGCTGACGATCGTTGATCAAGAGGGTCGATTCGCTAAACTCAATGATACCAATATGCTGATCAGCTTGATTATCCGGCAAAAAAAGTAATTGAGTATCATATTTTTTTTTAACTACGATAGCCGAAAAGAGCCCCCAGAGGTCTTCTTACCGCGCATCGCGCGAAGTCGAGCCATCTTGGCCTTCATCTCCGGCGAGCCTTTCGCAGCAGAGCCACGGCGAGTAGGCTTGGCCTCAGCTACGCCAATTCCAGTAAATTTCTTCAGAGCTCCGCGAGCAACTCCTACTAGAGCAGGGTCCTTGCCATGACTGGCTACATATGCCGATCCCATCGTAGCGAGACCATCCGCGGCCGCCGATAGAGCGGGCTTGATTACGGGCTTCCAGGCACTCTTAATACCGCTCCAGATCTTTCCCCAGATACTTCCTCCGTGAAGGCCAGAGCCGCTCTTCTCAACCATAGGGTATTCGATCTCATGCTTAGTAATATGCACTCGAGAACCACGGCCGGCCTTCTTGGCACGCATGACCTTAGCATAGCTTTCAGGATGCAGGTGGAGAGTAGCACCAGAGCCAGCCAGATCAGCCTTAGTTAGGGATAGGTTGCCAGACTTGACAGCAGCGCGAAGACGCTTCTCGGGAATGGCACTTGAGATAGATAATTCCTTGTACATCGTTATAGATAGCTAGGGATTTAAAATTTCAGAAAATAATTACTCGATCACATCAATATCAAGATCCTGAAACCTATCCATTAGGTACATTTTTTTGTGCTGGCGACAGTAGAGCCATAGCATACAGTATATTCCGCAGTATTCGTCGCTTGATCCTTGAATTTGTTTATCAAAATATGGCAGCTTGCCTAAAACTTTCGGCGGCGGAGTACCCATGCTATCGTACCATGAACCATCATTGTAAGCTGTCCAATGGCCGACGCCAGGCCCTTGCCTAAGCAGAAGCAAGAAACTGCCTTTAGCGGGTAGCGCCTTCTTGATCTCTTGAATCTCGTATATCCCATTTATTTTAACACCAATATGTTTTGCTAGTTCCAGCAAATCTGAGTCAGATGTAATTCCTTTCACGAATTCCATTTAATTTAGCAAGCTAAGAAATCTCTCCGTTTTCAACTTCGTTGAAAACAATCGAACGATTTCGTGCTGGCGCCACTAATCTTCGATTAATTATTTTTTGAGATGGAGTATATCAAATCCTATATACTTTACAACCATGAGTGATACTACTCAATTAACGGACGCCTATTTACTCCAATCGGCTCTCAAGACCGAATCGCCTATCGATGTATCGAAGGACAAGACCGTATCGGTCGTCTATGATATCAACCAGGGCAACTACAACAGCGGCCTGATCAACTTTGATGCCACTTCTCAACTCACCGGCTCGCGTGGATTTGCATCGCTCAAGGAAGCGTATCTGACGATCCCATATGTAATTACTGCCAAGTCGACCGGTACTGCTGATATTAATACATCAACCATTAATCGATTTGCATGCGCGCTCAAGTGCAATGTAGCGAACGTTATTGACTCGTTGAGCGTAGAATTGAACGGGAAGAAGGTAATTACTGAGACTGAGTACAAGGGCTTCTGGAACAACCTACGCGCGATGACTGAACTTTCTCAGGATGAAGTTGCTAAGCACGGAGCAGACCTCCATCTATACCCGGATACCTGGACTGGAATTAATTTTACTCAAGCCGCATCTCCTTGTGGAGATGGATACAGCAACAATCAAATTGCTGGATTTGCTCCTCTTGATAATACACTGTCGCAAGCTCAGGAGCCCTGGTCATACAATGCTGGGTTTTTCAAGCGTCTTGCCAATACTCCTCCTCCGATCGACTCGACTGAGGCTACTGGGGCCTTTTCTTGGGCTTCGTTTGGTACGACGGCTTGTAAGCAAGTCCTACAGCAAAACGCTCGCGGCTGTTTCAAGGAATCAAATGTTACGTCGTATGGAAATGACAAGGTTGCCGGAAAGTGGTTTCATATGCTAAAAATTCCTCTCGTATCATTGCATCCGATTTTCAAAGAACTCGATCTCTGCAGCAATCCGCAGCTAAAGATCCGTCTTCGTATCAATGCTGGTACGGTCGCTATTTCGGGAACTGCTACAGCAATGAAGCTCGACTCTGTTACTATGACTTCTGGCCAAACCGTACCAATTATGATTGCTCCCACGACAGGTCCGACTAAGACGGCTGCAGGTGATACCGTCAATGTTGCTATGCCGATGTGGGATACTCTAACTCCTGCTGGATCGCAGCTTTCGTTCTCGTTCGGCCCGGTTGGAAATGCTTTTACTCCGACTACTTCGGTCGGCGAGTACTTCCCATACACTAACAGCCGAATGCACATTCCATTCTACACGCTCAAGAATCCTACTGCTATTATCCAGAAGCCAATCAAGACGGTTCGCTATTTGGACTGTTTTGCGCAGATGTTCCGAAAGGGAGCTGGAGTCAGTCCTACGACTCCTACGGGCCAGTTGAATGCAGCGTTCGATCTCAATATTTCCGGCTACAAGAAGAACGTTAAATACGTAGCATTGGTTCCGTTCGCCGAGACTAGCGCTGGACACTTCGTATCGGCTGCTGGAACGCCCCAATATTAGAGTCCGTTTGACTCAGCTCCATGGACCTGCATGCCTGGTGCTTCCATCCGCAATTTCCAGGTAACCATCGGAAACAAAAATGTTTTCGACAAGAGTCAGGAGTATGACTATGAGTCGTTCAAGCATGAGTTCAGCAAGCTTGGAGCGGTCAATGGCGACCTCAGTCAAGAAATCAGCAACGGTCTGATTGACTCTGTGCAGTGGAGCATGGCTCAGCGTATCCTCGTAGCCGATACGTCTCGCATTAGTCAGAAGGACGTACCTCAGGCTATTCAGGTATCCGGCATTAACGGCTCGGCGACTGGCATGGATCTACTCGTACTTGTTGTTTATGAGCGCGAGCTTGAGCTAGATCGTCTCACAGGGGAAATCAATAGAAGTGACTAGGTAAAAAAAAGAGCACCAGAGCATACTTAGACGTTCTGTAGAGCTCTCTGATGAAGTATCTAACATCTAAATTAATTAATAAAAAATATTGTTCTTTATACCTATCTGTATATATGAGCACCATGTCGAACGAACTAAGATTCGGAAAATTTAAAGGCAAGACGATTGAAGAAGTATATGGTTCTGATCCTAGTTACTGTCGGTGGTTAAAGAATCAACCTAATTTACTAAACGATACTATGCGTCAATTTCTTGATTCCAAGCTAACAGATGATCCTGATGATGACTATGTACTTAATTTTGGCAAATACAAAAGCCGAAAGCTTAAAGTTGTTCATGAACTAGATCCAAGCTATACTGACTGGCTTCGTAAAAATAAATTTGTTATTGAGAAGTGCCCTCGTCTAGTAAAAGAATTAAGTGAACTTCACTAATCATCAATATTTTTTTTCATGGAGACAAAAAAAAAGTTGATTGTTTAGCAGCATTCGAAGAAATGCTCGATATCATTAAACTGATCCATTTGATTTTTGATTCGGCAAGGATGCATCGCGGCAGCGATTAGAGGTTCTTTAACATTTTGAATAAAGTATT
Organism: Phytophthora melonis; assembly: GCA_024211575.1. Taxonomy (NCBI): domain Eukaryota; phylum Oomycota; class Peronosporomycetes; order Peronosporales; family Peronosporaceae; genus Phytophthora; species Phytophthora melonis. The sequence goes on from JAMXKT010000047.1 coordinate 889,523, forward strand.
TTCGATTTTCGAACTCACTAATTTTATCTTTTACATCGCTTCTAACAAATTTCCAATATTTGTGGTAGGTTGCTGAAGGTAGGTACCTTGGCGAATATTTTGTGAAGGTAGGTACCTTGGCAAATAATTGTGTGGCGCAAATGACAAGAAAATCTTAAAATGAGAAGTGGACACAATGACCCGATACTTAAGAAAAATAAGAGCTTTGAGGTAATATTTTTTTATTGACTTCCGGGCATGTAAATGCTTATTTTGAACATATTTATATGAGCGTTGTAAAATTTTAACTTTGATGGCGAAATGATAAAGAAGGTGAATGATGGATAGATATAAAGAAAAGTACGTGAAAAATACACACATATCAACAATTGAAGGAGAAACACTTTGTCGTGTTCTTATAACGAGAGAAATAAAAAGTGGACACAATGACCCGTTTAGTGCATATACTCGGCTGTATCGAAGCTTAGTAGCAACCGATCATATCATCCAGATAAGTACTATATTGATTTGAACGGAGCTATTCGCAAAATCAAAAACAAGAAACCTAATCTGAGTGTTGATCAGCTTGCGTCTCCTGAAGCACTGGTCCGCATGAATCTGAGCCGGCCGCTCACGTTCCAAGGAGTTATTGAGTATCTAATCCAGGCTATTAATTTCTATACCGACAATCCGGATCTGCTCGAACAGCATAATTTTAGAGAGAAGCTAGCGCAGATCAAATCCAGTCTTAGCAAGTTCAATATTCGAGTCCCTGACAATGATCGTCCGATCAACATGGAGGATCTAGAGATGACGAATGATGTTCGAGGTCGCCAGACCCTCGGACGGAGTTCCGAGAGCCCTGCCTCTCTGCCATCTGTCACAGGACGCGGCCTTAGAGGCGCCGGATATGTATCCAAAAATCTCAAAGATAAAGATGGCAACCCGATCCAATATCACTCGAATCGAGGATACAATCTTGCCCAACTTGAAGGAACAGGCACTTACAGTTCGTTAGCCTACAAACGAATTGGAACCAAGTTCGTGCATCTCCCAAAACTCAATGATGGCTTACTTAAAGTTGTATACCCCAAATCGCAGCACGGTTGGCCCTCAACGAAAGATCAGCAATGATCTATCTCAGCTGATTAAATCGCTTATATTCGATGGCAATATCAATCAGCAACTGTACGACTCGATGAATATGGATGATAAACGCGTTTTTCACGAGCTTCTTCGCATCACGCATACTCAACATGCTCTACCTGACCCGCTTAAAGATCCTCGGGATGTACTCAAGCAAGAGTACATGAAACTCAAGGGAGAAGTCATGCTCGGAAATGACAACCCCAGTCTGATTAGAGAACTTAAGCAAGTATTAGTTGAGATGTACTCGGCAAAATTAATTTCTGATGAAGAGTTCAAACAAGTTTTGGTTGCTATTGTATAAAGCCAACATAGTTAGCGATTCGACAAGCAAGCTTACATAGATATGGTATTATTCATTCCAACTAAAATCATCGATACTCGCAACGCGTATCAACGCGAAGCTAAAACCAATCTAAAAGAGCTAAAATCGCTCATGGAGAAGCTGGTAGTGAAAGATATTCCTGCGTCTGATACTACGTTCAAAGCTTCTAAACCAGGTGGTAGCGTATGGACCTATAAGGAACCCAAAAAAAGCAGAACGTTTGCTCTTTAGGCCAAAAGCCAGATGCTTATACCTATCATAGCAACCATGAATATACAAGTAAATAGAGCACATGCGGAGGAAGAAACAACATGCGCGTAGTCGCGTGGTTTTTTAGCGCCTAGGCGCAAGGGGAGAGGCAGGCCTCTCGGGGTTCTACCCGAAGGTCTGTCGACCTCGGGCATCGCCCGTCGCTGACCCTCAGCCTAGGTAGGTTCAGCAAGCTGAAGAGATCTTGATCTCGTAGGCTTGCGCCTCCACGATCTTCGATCATGTCTGAGCGTCAGCTCTTTAGGCCAAAAGCCAGATGCTTATACCTATCATAGCAACCATGAATATACAAGTAAATAGAGCACATGCGGAGGAAGAAACAACATGCGCGTAGTCGCGTGGTTTTTTATCCCACCAGCCCCCGCTTAACATTTTAGCGTCAGCTCTTTATTTTAAATCATTTATTTTTTTGTTTAAGGCTTCTATTTGTTGCTGTTGTTCTTGAATAGCTTTACAAAGAATAGAAGTCAGACAAGCATAATCTACACCCCAACCGGTCTTTGGCGTTCCATCCGGATTGAGTTCATCAGCATCTTCACCTTCCGGTACATACACGGGCTCAGCAACGATATCAATCATCTCTTGAGCAATGAATCCAATTGCTCGTTTATTATCGCTAATCCAGCTGAACTGACGCGGCTGCATGCGCATGACCTCAGCGAGTCCGTATGGAAGATCGATAATGTTTTTCTTCAGTCTTCGATCTGAGCTATTTGTGTAGGCTCCTCCATAGCAAGGTGCGTAGCCATTATAGACCCAAGAACCGTCGCAGGTAGCAAATCTGATACCAGCTGATGCATTGACGTGATTGCCGATACAGGGATAGCTTGTCGTTGAGTTTTGCCATCTAAACATCGGGGAAATCGATGATGATTTGACATGCATACCGTAATTACTCCAGATAGCACCTGACGCATGGATCGTTCCTTCAGGACTCCAATTAGCTAAATCCACAGCCATACGGCCCGAAGAGTTGATATAGCATTGAGTTGAATTACCAACCATTAACCTAAGAGGATCGGATGTAGTAGTGCCTAGAGCGACTCCGTTAGTTCCTCCAGCTACATCATTGTAGATTTGTACCTCGAACTCGATAGGTGTTGCTTGGTCATTAGCGATTCTCATCGCTCTTTGCCAACTTCCTGATAGTAGATTCGCGCTAGATGTGATATCAAGTTTTGCTGTAGATGAAGAACTACCAAATCGAATGTATCCAGCTTGCGTTATCCTCATCCGTTCTGCCATCGGGGATAGCATGTTAGCTCCTGATCGCGTGCTGATGGCGAAATCAGCCAGTCCGCTTTGAGTCGTTGGATTAGCCGTTCTAGTTGCGTACAGATTGACAGAAGGCGTATAGGTGGTCAAATCCTCAGTACCTTCGATAACATAGGAAATGCCGGCTTGCGCTCCGGTAGTACTCGATTTGTTTCTAATCAAAAGATTGAAATCAGATGCTCGCGTAGTAGATGAGAAAGTTGTTCCGGGGGTAATTTCCAATATATTCGTCTGAGGTGCTATTGCTACTCCGCCGATTGTCAAACTAGAACAGTTCAACGCGCCTGAGACATCTAGCTTGTACGATGTGTTAATAGTAGAACCTCCGATGTTGATATTGCCAGATGTATCCATGATCAGGCGATCTGACAACGCGTATTTGATGAAGAATCGGTTCTGAGCTCCAGCAACTCCATTTCCATTGACTCTAATCTCGCATTGATACAGGCTCACAAGGTTCATAGAAGCTGCTGAGCTAGTATTATCATTCTGGATGACTAATGATTTGCTAAACGATGATCCAGAGATAGTCAGGCTGCGCAATCCGGTAATGCCATAACTGGCATCAGCTACAAGCGCTTTGCTTGCTTCTACGGTACCTAGAGTAGTCAAAGACAGTCTAGGAATCAGAGAAAGATCATACGTGGTTGAGCCTTGAACGAAGCTACTTCCGCGGATCGCGCCATTAACATCGAGCTTGTAGGCGGTATTGATCGATGCTTGACCAATAGCCAGATTGCCGTTGATGTCCATCAAAAGCCTATCAGTATTAGCAAATCTCCAGAAGTATGCATTAGGTGTCGTTGCGTTTGCGCTACCGCGAACGCCTTGCTCCATCTGATAGAATGAAACGATATTCAACGAAGCTGTAGAGGTAGTAGAGTCATTTTGGATAGCTAATCCTTTACTGAATACGGAATTGATAATCAATGAACTTAGAGTACCTACGCTTGTGATATTAGGCTGAGCCGCGGTTTGTAGTGTCCCTGTGATATTAGTAGCAGTCAGCGACGCTAGCGTACCAATCGAAGTAATATTAGGCTGAGCAGCGGTTTGTAGAGTACCTGTAATGCCTCCGGAAACTGTCAGATTTGTGAGAGTACCAAGCGACGTAATATTCGGCTGCGCTGCGGTCTGTAGCGTTCCCGTCAGATTAGTAGCAGTCAGTGATGATAACCCCGCGATTTGACCAGATCCTCCTACGATGAGAGCCTTGTTATTGCTTGCTGTTCCCGGACTAGCAGTCAATAGCGATAGGCTACTTAGATCAACGTTAGAGCCATTGAGCTTCAATGAACTACAACTGATCGAATTGATTCCCGTAATATCGCGGTTGGCATCGAGTACTAGCGCACTCATCGGAGAGGCTGTTCCCATAGTGATCGAGCTGAGATAACTCAATCTATAGTCGGTTTTGCTGAGATAAAGAGCATCTGCCATTTCAAGGCTGAGCAAATCCGTTCCCGATGCAAAGAAGTTCGGATTGAAGATATTACTCTCTTGAGATGGAGGACGAACAGTAAATCCCATTTTTTGTTATCAAGTTATATATCTGAATGGATATACTTTCAGCAAAACATGGCTAAGCGAATTGATAATTGGGGCGCGGCTTTACCAAAAGAGTACCGAACAGATTCTCTAGGCGATATCAAGCAGCTAGGAATTAAAAAAACTGTTCCGAGGCATTATTCTTGCTCCTAGTAACGCCGGGAAGACCAATCTGTGCTTTCATATCATCAAGAGAAGCCCTAATGTCTACAGCCATCTACACATCATCGCACGCAATCCAGATCAAGAGTTGTACAATTATGTGAAAGACAAACTAGCGGGTCATATAACCGTCTACGATCCATCAACTCCTCCGAGTGTTGACGATATTCAGAAGGATCCGCGCGGAGGACTGCATCTAGTTATTATCGATGACTACAGCTCGGACAAGAAGCTTCAAAAAGACATATTCAGTCATTACTTCATTCGCGGTCGCCATAAGCGGCTGTCGACTATGTTCCTGACCCATAGCTGGTTTGCAACCGATAAGCTTATCAGGCTCAATAGCGAGTATTTATGGATCCTTAAAGCTAATAGCATCCGCGATTTGAAAATGGTTATTAGCGACTTTCCAATTCCCGGCTTAACACTTGAGAAGCTGATTAGAGCATACAATGATGCCACTAAGGAGAAAGGTCAGTGTTTGACGGTCGATAACGTTAGATCAATTCTTCGATTTAATTTCAATGAAAATCCAATAACTTTTAATAGTTAATATATAACGATGTCGAATATCATCACTCTCAGCTCGCAGCACATCGTCCCCAATTCATATAACAATACCCTTAGATATGAATTTCCCGGCAGCAGCGTTAATTTCACTAATAGCGAGCTTGCTATTCATAGCATAAACATGTACAATAGCCAATTCAATATCGACTCATCCGCTTACGGAAACAACAGCTTCAAAATTTCAATGCCTACTGGAAACGTCTATAGTACAGTCTCGATCACGCTTCCGAGCGGATATTACTCGTACAGTGCAATCAACTCATCTATGCAATCAGCTATGATTAGCGCTGGAGCATATCTGATTAATAGTGATGGAGATAACGTCTTTACGTCAACATATCGGAGAATCCGACCTACTACAGCTGCCAAGTAGATCTATCGCCTGTTCCAACTAGTCTTCCCGCTGGATGGACTCGCCCGCCGTCTGGTCTCTACTCAAGCGGTGGAAGCGGTTTGCCGCTTGGATTTAGCTATGTACCAAAGCTAGTGATTGATAACGAAGAATTTGGTAAAATCATCGGCTTCCCGGTATCAACTACTCCCAGTCAGAGTTTATACACGCTTCAAAGCTTACTCTCTCCGATCCCGCCTGTAATCAACCCCGTATCTAGCTACCAACTACGATGCTCGCTGGTATCGAATCCGTATTGCATTCCCGATGACGTTCTGACTACTTTCAATACCGCAGGCACTACTATTGGCCAATTGGTGAGTTATCAGCCAAACGAGTTCTGCTGGATCGATGTTCCCAACGGATCATATGCATCGATCACGCTGACGATCGTTGATCAAGACGGAAGGTTCGCGAAATTAAACGACACGAACATGCTGATCTCATTAATCATCCGACAAAAAAAGTAATTTGGGGGCACAGTCCCCCGGGGTTTCCAACCCCAAGCGACCGCTTGACAAAAAAATTAAGTTGGCTATATTTTTTTTCTAATTTAATCTAAAGCTTCCAGCACGCTTAGTACTACCCCCGCTTTTTCTCATTGCACGAAGTCGCGCCATTTTGGCTTTCATCTCAGGTGATCCTTTTGCCGGATGGCTGCGGCGGGAGGGTTTTGCTACTGCAGCATCTTCAACACCAATACCAGTGAATTTCTTGAGAGCACCGCGAGCAACGCCTACGAGAGCAGGGTCTTTACCATGACTGGCAACATATGCCGATCCCATCGTCGCGAGGCCATCCGCGGCTGCTGATAGAGCAGGCTTGATCACAGGCTTCCAGGCACTCTTAATACCGCTCCAAATGCGGCTCCATATACTACCAGCTTGCATGCTGCCACCATTTGCCTCCATTGGGTACTCGACCTCATGACGAGTAATATTTACACGAACACCTTTATTTGCTTTTTTGGCTTTTATGACCTTAGCATAGGATTCTGGATGTAAATGTAAAACCGCATCAGATCCAGCCAAATCGGCTTTGGTTAGCGATAGGGTACCACCCTTAACCGCCCTGAGTAGACGCTTTGCCGGGATAGAGCTCGAAACCTTAAGTTCTTTGTACATCGTTTATAGATAGATAGGGATTTAAAATTTCAGAAAATAATTACTCGATCACATCAATATCAAGATCCTGAAACCTATCCATTAGGTACATTTTTTTGTGCTGGCGACAGTAGAGCCATAGCATACAGTATATTCCGCAGTATTCGTCGCTTGATCCTTGAATTTGTTTATCAAAATATGGCAGCTTGCCTAAAACTTTCGGCGGCGGAGTACCCATGCTATCGTACCATGAACCATCATTGTAAGCTGTCCAATGGCCGACGCCAGGCCCTTGCCTAAGCAGAAGCAAGAAACTGCCTTTAGCGGGTAGCGCCTTCTTGATCTCTTGAATCTCGTATATCCCATTTATTTTAACACCAATATGTTTTGCTAGTTCCAGCAAATCTGAGTCAGATGTAATTCCTTTCACGAATTCCATTTAATTATTTTTTGAGATGGAGTATATCAAATCCTATATACTTTACAACCATGAGTGATACTACTCAATTAACGGATGCTTATCTTCTTCAGTCGGCACTTAAGACCGAATCGCCTATCGATGTTTCGAAAGGCAAGACCGTTAGTGTCGTATACGACGGCAATCAAGGTTCATACAATTCTGGCCTAATTCAGATCGATGCCACAAGCCAACTTACCGGATCAAAAGGATATGCTAGCCTGAAAGAGGCATATATCACTCTGCCGTATGTTATCACCGCCAAGTCAACCGGCACAGCCTCTATTAATGGGTCGACAATTAGTCGCTTCGCGTGTGCGCTTAAGTGCAATGTCGCTAACGTAATTGATTCTTTAACTGTTGAACTCAACGGCAAAAAAGTCATTACGGAGACGGAGTACAAGGGCTTCTGGAACAATCTTCGTGCGATGACTGAACTGTCTCAGGACGAAATTGCTAAACACGGTGCTGACATGCATTTATACCCGGATACTTGGTCTAGCATCAACTTTACTAGAGCGGCTTCTGGTACTGGTGACAGCTACGGCAACAATAGCATTTCTATTGAATCCAAACTTGATGCTACCCTCTCTCAAACACAGGAGCCGTATCCTCATAACTCTGGATTCTTTAAGCGTGCGCTTAATACGCCTCCTCCGATCGACTCGGCAGAGGCAACCGGAGCCTTCTCCTGGGCATCTATGGGAACGACAGCTACCAAGCAAATTCTCCAACAGAATGGTCGCGGCTGTTATAAGGAGTCTGACGCGACGTCGTTTGGAAACGACAGTGTTGCTGGCAAGTGGTTCCATATGTTGAAGATTCGATTAGTCGATTTGCATCCGATATTCAAGGAACTAGATTTATGTTCCAATCCCCAGCTAAAAATCCGTCTGCGTGTAAATGCTGGTACGGTTGCTGTTTCGGGCAGCGCTGCGACTATGAAACTGGATTCGGTTACCATGACCTCCGGTCAAACCGTACCGATTATGATTGCAAGCGCTGCTGCTGCTAATCCAATGAATGATGTGCTAACGACTGCTGGATCGCAACTGTCGTTCTCGTTTGGCCCTCTCGGCAATTCTTTTACCCCAACTACTCAAGTCGGTGAGTACCTTCCTTTCACCAATTCACGACTCCATATTCCGTTTTACACTCTTAAGAACCCAACTCCGATTATTCAAAAGCCAATCAAGACCATTCGCTACCTTGACTGTTTTGCCCAAATGTTTAGAAAGGGAGGTGGTACTACCAATTCAAGCGATGTCTCCAGAGGTCAGCTGAATGCTCCGTTTGATCTAAATATCTCCGGATACAAGAAAAACGTTAAATACGTAGCTCTGATTCCGTTCGCGGATACATCATCTCAGCATTTTGTATCGGCTCATGTTCCTCAATACCAATCTCCATTCGACTCGGCTCCTTGGACCTGTATGCCTGGCGCTTCTATTCGTAACTTCCAAGTTACTATTGGCAACAGTAACGTTTTTGACAAGAGTCAAGAGTATGACTTTGAATCGTTCAAGCATGAATTCTCTAAGCTAGGCGCTATAAACGGAGACTTAAGCCAGGAAGTTAGCAACGGCTTAGTTGATTCTATGCAATGGTCGATGGCTCAGCGCATTCTAGTCGCGGATACGTCGCGTCTCACGCAGAAGGACGTACCTCAGGCTATTCAGGTATCCGGCATTAACGGCTCGGCGACTGGCATGGATCTACTCGTACTTGTTGTTTATGAGCGCGAGCTTGAGCTAGATCGTCTTACAGGTGAGGTGCACCGGACAGACTGAGCAACAAAAGAGCACCAGAGCATACTTAGACGTTCTGTAGGTACACCTTATGAAGTATCTAACATCTAAATTAATTAATAAAAAATATTGTTCTTTATACCTATCTGTATATATGAGCACCATGTCGAACGAACTAAGATTTGGAAAATTTAAAGGCAAGACGATTGAAGAAGTATATGGTTCTGATCCTAGTTACTGTCGGTGGTTAAAGAATCAACCTAATTTACTAAACGATACTATGCGTCAATTTCTTGATTCCAAGCTAACAGATGATCCTGATGATGACTATGTACTTAATTTTGGCAAATACAAAAGCCGAAAGCTTAAAGTTGTTCATGAACTAGATCCAAGCTATACTGACTGGCTTCGTAAAAATAAATTTGTTATTGAGAAGTGCCCTCGTCTAGTAAAAGAACTTAGTGAACTTCACTAGATCATCAATATTTTTTTTCATTGAGATAAAAAAAAGACCAAACTCAAAAGAGGTTGGTCGTGGGTGAGGGGCGTTTTTATTGATCTACATAAGACCAGAATTCATCTTCGTTATCAATCATCTTTAACAGCTTCTTTGGACTATACATATGCTTAGCTACATTCTCAGGTAGCTCAGTGATCAATGTTTTGAATAATCTCTTTTGTCTATCCTCAATTGATGTATCAAATTAAGCATAACGATCAAAATACGCATACATATTCTCAATGTATTGATTGTATTTATCAAATGCTTTCATTGTTTCAATTAATTTAATATCCTTTAGTTTGTTGTTTTTGTACAGCTTCTGAATGAAAGCTGTATATTTTTCAATTTCATCGGGTTGTCTATAGAAATTAATCACACCTTTAAACAATCTACATTCCTCACCAGCATATCTCCCAGATGTGAATTTCGGACGCTTCACCTCCTCAGGAATACATGAATGAATGTATTTTTTACTAGCTTTTAGGCTTCTCTGATAACTCATAATCAGCTTATATGTCTTGATATGGTTAGGATTTTTCATCCATGACTGACTCATGATAAACTTAGAGTAATTCTTATCAGCGAGGAAAGACTCAATGGTTGAGTATTTACAATTGAAGCTAAATGGTGAGTTCATCGTTAGTTGGTTAATCGTATGCTCTTGGGATTTATATACTTAAGATTTATTTCTTAAGATAGAAATTTTTTATCTTTAAACAAAATTTTCCAATATTTGTGGTAGGTTGCTGAAGGTAGGTACCTTGGCGAATATTTTGTGAAGGTAGGTACCTTGGCAAATAATTGTGTGGCGCAAATGACAAGAAAATCTTAAAATGAGAAGTGGACACAATGACCCGATACTTAAGAAAAATAAGAGCTTCGAGGTAATATTTTTTATTGACTTCCGGGTATGTAAATGCTTATTTTGAACATATTTTTATGAGCGCTGTAAAATTTTAACTTTGATGGCGAAATGATAAAGAAGGTGAATGATGGATAGATATAAAGAAAAGTACGTGAAAAATACACACATATCAACAATTGAAGGAGAAACACTTTGTCGTGTTCTTATAACGAGAGAATTAAAAACTGGACACAATGACCCGACTAGCGACTCTACTGACGTGGCCAAGCTGCTCGGCTCGATCGGCACGCCGCTGGACTCCGACGAAGCCAAGTGGGTCGGCTCGATCGACGCGCTGCTGGAGTCCGACGAGGCCAAGCTGCTCGGCTCGATCGGCGCGCCGCTGGGCTCCGACGAAGCCAAGTTACTTGGATCGCTCGGCGTGTTGCTCACTTCCGACGTGGCCGGGATGCTCGGTTCAATCGGCGTGACGCGCGACTCCGACGCGACAGACTTGTTCGCATTAACCAGCGTGACGCTCGACTCGATCAGCGGATGCCCCACCCCAACACAGACATCTCGATCCAGCGCAGCTCCAGGCTCAGGCGTAGCTGTCTTCCCCAGTACGGCCGGCGCGTGTTCGGCAACAGCGTGGCTGACTCGATCCGGCTCGTTGCGTGCTCTTGTCGGCTCCAACATGGCAGTCTCGGTCGGCTGGATCAAAACGTCGTTCGGGCTCGACACGCTCGAGGTCTTCACCGACCCAGCAGGCGAATTGTCTGAATGGCCAAAGGCCGGCAAGGCCTTGGCTCGTCCGCCATCAACCCTATCCGTGTGCTGCTCACTCCCGGGTAGAGTCAAAAGACGCGGCAGTCGCGCCTCAAGCTCGCGCAGACGGTTGGCCATCGCGGCCACCACGGTGTGAAGGTCGTCTGCGGTTAAGGCGCTGTCGAGGGACTACATGCTGGTGAGCGACGAAAGAAGTGTTGAGGTTCCAACGCTCACGGCTCACCTGTGGAGTGAGCGTTTGCGGCGGCGGGGCGGTTGTGGAAGAGTCAGAAATTTTTTCGGGGGACAATGGGATCAGAGGTCTCAGAACTGATACGATCAAGTTGAAAGGGGATTCGATTAAGTTCGATGTAGCCAAGAGCCCACATCTGGCGGCGCCGGATAAAGCTCATGAGATCAAGACGCGACTCGCGATCGCAGTTGGCTCGCGGTCACGATCAACCAAGACCGATCCAACCCGGGGCGATCGGGATCGTTCGAGATCGCGATCCAGGCCGACCGACCAAGATCGCGATCCGAGCCGACCGACCAAGATCGCGATCCAGATTAGTCGACCGATGTCGTGGGTTGGACGTGCGACACTACGGTATTGAGTGGTTGTAAGATGCAAGTCGGGATGGGCCCACGGGGTTCCCCGAACGATGGTTGGACACGGACACGTGTCACGTAGCGAAGGCGAGATAGAGAGTTTAGTTTGCAATTTGCGCCCAAATACAGAGTTCGTCTTCCACACTCAGCCTTCGGGTCTACGAGTTGAGACTTGCACCAAGCGACCAGCTCCAGGAACACGAGTCAAGGTCGCCGTATCACACGCAAGGCCCGAAGCTGTAGAAGAACCGACCTCGATCGCTCCGACGATACGAGGCGCTGCAGTCCAAGGTCCGCGAGCTCAACCCCACTCAGAGTGTCGAAGAGGACGGCACTATAAACCGAGTCACGTCGTCACGAGGCAAGCTACAGGGCCCCGTGACCGACGGACGAGACGACAGGCGTGCGACGACAAGCGAAAGGGTCACGCACGACCGAGAAGGAGGAAGAGAAGAAGAAGAAGAATACGACCGGCAGCGTGAGAAGCCCATCCCCGCGCAAGCCAACAACCACGACCAGTAGTGTGAGACGCCAACCCTCGCACGAACCGTCAACTAAGCCCTCAAGGCCAAGATCAACACGACTCACTGTTTGCTCCTGCTTACTGTGTGTGTCTACTTCGGAATTACGATAGTGAAGTTCCGGGCAAAACGCGACGTCGACCTACGAACACGCCGACGCCGCATTTGTGCTCTGGTAGCCTACTGCATCAGATCGACTTTGTAGTGATCTCGATCCAATCGAAGCTCGATCTCGATCCGATCCACATTGGGTTGAGGTTCGATCCGAGGTCAATCTCGATCCACGAACCCGATCCGGTTTTTTTGGCAGCTGCTCCACCACAGGTCTGTGTGCACTGCCCCGTCTAATTCCCTTTGTCACTTAGAGCCTGCCAGGCTGATGATGTATTCGAGGTCTGTCGTAATGTCGAGCGGGGTTGCACGGGGACGACTCCCATGGCGTCAGCAAGTGTCCGCTAACTGAGGCACGTAGGTATGAGCTCTGCTAATCGACTTTTGAGCTGGAAGAGGACTCCTCCTCCACCTTGCCGGTTCAGACTGCGCGCGGTGGTACCGGCACCAGCTGGAGTGTTGATGCGGCTGCTTCGGCTGGTGAGCATCCAGCTCTGGGGAATGAGTGTCCACCGGATCTGGAACTTGAACAGCTACTGGAACTGGAACTTGGGCTGCTGCTGGATCTGAAGCCGCGGAAGCAGCCACAAAGCGAGGAACAAACACGTCCACACTGTCCTTTTCAGCACCCTCTTGATTAGCTTGGGGCGCTTGCCGCACCGGCCCTGTAGGCACCCAGGCAACTTGCTCTTCTGCAGACTCCGACTCGTTTTCTGTACTGTCTTAGCGCTCGGCAGCGGGATCGGCCCATCACCCGACCGAGGACTCGGATTGAGCACGCAATCACTCCGAGGTTCCGCCCTCACGAGGACTTTGTAGGAGTACTTGATGAACACGCTGTCGCCCCGATGCACCTCGAGCCGGTTCTCTCTAATGATAAAGTACTGCTCGAAGTCGCGCGCACTCTACCAATTGCGCAGAAATATCTTTCGTAGACATCGGATGTGTGGTCAAGGACAAACCACACATCTTCGACGTTCCACTCCTTCAGCCAAGGCCTTTTTCGACGTGTTCGCAGAACCAAACTTCAGCATCCTATCAATCACCATCGCTTTTCGGAGATACAGTCCATCGATGTCGTCGTCCCAGACACGAATGGCAATTTTCTTGGTTGAAGTTCGCAGGGCCATCAGGGCTTTAGCCGAGGCTTGGAGTATGGCCAATTTCGCGCTACGAATTAGCCTTACGTCGACATCGTGCTCGTCCCTGGTTGTTTTCCGCCTGTTAGCAACCTCCAACTCGCCTAGGCCGTACTCCATCGCTCCGATACGCTGAACAGCCGCAACAAGGCGATCGCACAGCGCAGACCTCGCGCGGGGACTCTGGTCTGTGTGCACTGCCCCGTCTAATTCCCTTTGTCACTTAGAGCCTGCCAGGCTGATGATGTATTCGAGGTCTGTCGTGATGTCGAGCGGGGTTGCACGGGGACGACTCCCATGGCGTCAGCAAGTGTCCGCTAACTGAGGCACGTAGGTATGAGCTCTGCTAATCGACTTTTGAGCTGGAAGAGGACTCCTCCTCCACCTTGCCGGTTCAGACTGCGCGCGGTGGTACCGGCACCAGCTGGAGTGTTGATGCGGCTGCTTCAGCTGATGAGCATCCAGCTCTGGGGAATGAGTGTCCACCGGATCTGGAACTTGAACAGCTACTGGAACTGGAACTTGGGCTGCTGCTGGAACTGAAGCCGCGGAAGCAGCCACAAAGCGAGGAACAAACACGTCCACACTGTCCTTTTCAGCACCCTCTTGATTAGCTTGGGGCGCTTGCCGCACCGGCCCTGTAGGCACCCAGGCAACTTGCTCTTCTGCAGACTCCGACTCGTTTTCTGTACTGTCTTAGCGCTCGGCAGCGGGATCGGCCCATCACCCGACCGAGGACTCGGATTGAGCACGCAATCACTCCGAGGTTCCGCCCTCACGAGGACTTTGTAGGAGTAGTTGATGAACACGCTGTCGCCCCGATGCACCTCGAGCCGGTTCTCTCTAATGATAAAGTACTGCTCGAAGTCGCGCGCACTCTACCAATTGCGCAGAAATATCTTTTCGTAGACATCGGATGTGTGGTCAAGGACAAACCACACATCTTCGACGTTCCACTCCTTCAGCCAAGGCCTTTTTCGACGTGTTCGCAGAACCAAACTTCAGCATCCTATCAATCACCATCGCTTTTCGGAGATACAGTCCATCGATGTCGTCGTCCCAGACACGAATGGCAATTTTCTTGGTTGAAGTTCGCAGGGCCATCAGGGCTTTAGCCGAGGCTTGGAGTATGGCCAATTTCGCGCTACGAATTAGCCTTACGTCGACATCGTGCTCGTCCCTGGTTGTTTTCCGCCTGTTAGCAACCTCCAACTCGCCTAGGCCGTACTCCATCGCTCCGATACACTGAACAGCCGCAACAAGGCGATCGCACAGCGCAGACCTCGCGCGGGGACTCTGGTCTGTGTGCACTGCCCCGTCTAATTCCCTTTGTCACTTAGAGCCTGCCAGGCTGATGATGTATTCGAGGTCTGTCGTGATGTCGAGCGGGGTTGCACGGGGACGACTCCCATGGCGTCAGCAAGTGTCCGCTAACTGAGGCACGTAGGTATGAGCTCTGCTAATCGACTTTTGAGCTGGAAGAGGACTCCTCCTCCACCTTGCCGGTTCAGACTGCGCGCGGTGGTACCGGCACCAGCTGGAGTGTTGATGCGGCTGCTTCGGCTGGTGAGCATCCAGCTCTGGGGAATGAGTGTCCACCGGATCTGGAACTTGAACAGCTACTGGAACTGGAACTTGGGCTGCTGCTGGATCTGAAGCCGCGGAAGCAGCCACAAAGCGAGGAACAAACACGTCCACACTGTCCTTTTTCAGCACCCTCTTGATTAGCTTGGGGCGCTTGCCGCACCGGCCCTGTAGGCACCCAGGCAACTTGCTCTTCTGCAGACTCCGACTCGTTTTCTGTACTGTCTTAGCGCTCGGCAGCGGGATCGGCCCATCACCCGACCGAGGACTCGGATTGAGCACGCAATCACTCCGAGGTTCCGCCCTCACGAGGACTTTGTAGGAGTACTTGATGAACACGCTGTCGCCCCGATGCACCTCGAGCCGGTTCTCTCTAATGATAAAGTACTGCTCGAAGTCGCGCGCACTCTACCAATTGCGCAGAAATATCTTTTCGTAGACATCGGATGTGTGGTCAAGGACAAACCACACATCTTCGACGTTCCACTCCTTCAGCCAAGGCCTTTTTCGACGTGTTCGCAGAACCAAACTTCAGCATCCTATCAATCACCATCGCTTTTCGGAGATACAGTCCATCGATGTCGTCGTCCCAGACACGAATGGCAATTTTCTTGGTTGAAGTTCGCAGGGCCATCAGGGCTTTAGCCGAGGCTTGGAGTATGGCCAATTTCGCGCTACGAATTAGCCTTACGTCGACATCGTGCTCGTCCCTGGTTGTTTTCCGCCTGTTAGCAACCTCCAACTCGCCTAGGCCGTACTCCATCGCTCCGATACACTGAACAGCCGCAACAAGGCGATCGCACAGCGCAGACCTCGCGCGGGGACTCTGGTCTGTGTGCACTGCCCCGTCTAATTCCCTTTGTCACTTAGAGCCTGCCAGGCTGATGATGTATTCGAGGTCTGTCGTGATGTCGAGCGGGGTTGCACGGGGACGACTCCCATGGCGTCAGCAAGTGTCCGCTAACTGAGGCACGTAGGTATGAGCTCTGCTAATCGACTTTTGAGCTGGAAGAGGACTCCTCCTCCACCTTGCCGGTTCAGACTGCGCGCGGTGGTACCGGCACCAGCTGGAGTGTTGATGCGGCTGCTTCGGCTGGTGAGCATCCGGCTCTGGGGAATGAGTGTCCACCGGATCTGGAACTTGAACAGCTACTGGAACTGGAACTTGGGCTGCTGCTGGATCTGAAGCCGCGGAAGCAGCCACAAAGCGAGGAACAAACACGTCCACACTGTCCTTTTTCAGCACCCTCTTGATTAGCTTGGGGCGCTTGCCGCACCGGCCCTGTAGGCCCCAGGCAACTTGCTCTTCTGCAGACTCCGACTCGTTTTCTGTACTGTCTTAGCGCTCGGCAGCGGGATCGGCCCATCACCCGACCGAGGACTCGGATTGAGCACGCAATCACTCCGAGGTTCCGCCCTCACGAGGACTTTGTAGGAGTACTTGATGAACACGCTGTCGCCCCGGTGCACCTCGAGCCGGTTCTCTCTAATGATAAAGTACTGCTCGAAGTCGCGCGCACTCTACCAATTGCGCAGAAATATCTTTTCGTAGACATCGGATGTGTGGTCAGGACAAACCACACATCTTCGACGTTCCACTCCTTCAGCCAAGGCCTTTTTCGACGTGTTCGCAGAACCAAACTTCAGCATCCTATCTATCACCATCGCTTTTCGGAGATACAGTCCATCGATGTCGTCGTCCCAGACACGAATGGCAATTTTCTTGGTTGAAGTTCGCAGGGCCATCAGGGCTTTAGCCGAGGCTTGGAGTATGGCCAATTTCGCGCTACGAATTAGCCTTACGTCGACATCGTGCTCGTCCCTGGTTGTTTTCCGCCTGTTAGCAACCTCCAACTCGCCTAGGCCGTACTCCATCGCTCCGATACGCTGAACAGCCGCAACAAGGCGATCGCACAGCGCAGACCTCGCGCGGGGACTCTGGTCTGTGTGCACTGCCCCGTCTAATTCCCTTTGTCACTTAGAGCCTGCCAGGCTGATGATGTATTCGAGGTCTGTCGTGATGTCGAGCGGGGTTGCACGGGGACGACTCCCATGGCGTCAGCAAGTGTCCGCTAACTGAGGCACGTAGGTATGAGCTCTGCTAATCGACTTTTGAGCTGGAAGAGGACTCCTCCTCCACCTTGCCGGTTCAGACTGCGCGCGGTGGTACCGGCACCAGCTGGAGTGTTGATGCGGCTGCTTCAGCTGATGAGCATCCAGCTCTGGGGAATGAGTGTCCACCGGATCTGGAACTTGAACAGCTACTGGAACTGGAACTTGGGCTGCTGCTGGAACTGAAGCCGCGGAAGCAGCCACAAAGCGAGGAACAAACACGTCCACACTGTCCTTTTTCAGCACCCTCTTGATTAGCTTGGGGCGCTTGCCGCACCGGCCCTGTAGGCCCCCAGGCAACTTGCTCTTCTGCAGACTCCGACTCGTTTTCTGTACTGTCTTAGCGCTCGGCAGCGGGATCGGCCCATCACCCGACCGAGGACTCGGATTGAGCACGCAATCACTCCGAGGTTCCGCCCTCACGAGGACTTTGTAGGAGTAGTTGATGAACACGCTGTCGCCCCGGTGCACCTCGAGCCGGTTCTCTCTAATGATAAAGTACTGCTCGAAGTCGCGCGCACTCTACCAATTGCGCAGAAATATCTTTTCGTAGACATCGGATGTGTGGTCAAGGACAAACCACACATCTTCGACGTTCCACTCCTTCAGCCAAGGCCTTTTTCGACGTGTTCGCAGAACCAAACTTCAGCATCCTATCAATCACCATCGCTTTTCGGAGATACAGTCCATCGATGTCGTCGTCCCAGACACGAATGGCAATTTTCTTGGTTGAAGTTCGCAGGGCCATCAGGGCTTTAGCCGAGGCTTGGAGTATGGCCAATTTCGCGCTACGAATTAGCCTTACGTCGACATCGTGCTCGTCCCTGGTTGTTTTCCGCCTGTTAGCAACCTCCAACTCGCCTAGGCCGTACTCCATCGCTCCGATACGCTGAACAGCCGCAACAAGGCGATCGCACAGCGCAGACCTCGCGCGGGGACTCTGGTCTGTGTGCACTGCCCCGTCTAATTCCCTTTGTCACTTAGAGCCTGCCAGGCTGATGATGTATTCGAGGTCTGTGTGGAGTAGCGCCTTCGCAGAAATCTCGCGGAGTCGATCTCGCACAAACTCGGCGCGTCTGAATAGCGGTTGCGCCGAGCAATCTCTTTCCCGGTTGTTGGAGTAGCGTATCTTCGAAATACAGACCCAAGTCTTCGCAGGCTTCAGAGTTGGGGGTTCTTGGTTGACGCTTGTTCCTTGTCGTAGGGCGTCGAGCCTTGGGCGTGCGGCGTTATCGGGCCGGCGTTTCCTTGGCGTTCCCGTCGGGCGTGCGGCGTTATCAGGCCGGCCGGCGTTTCCTGGGGCTTGTGTGGCGTTATCGGGCCTACACGGGGTCTTGTGCACGGCGGTTATCGGGCCGGTGCGTTCCTTCGCCTAGCAGCGCGTTATCGGGCGCCCCTAAACGGTATACGTTTAACGTGCCTTTATCTCAGCACGGGTCTGTGGGGGGTTGAGTACCCGAACCAACAAACGACGGGGGGCCGCGATATCGGGGCGGCTCTGCTTGCCGGCGCTTGGTGGTTCCCCTGGAACCGGAGGGAAGACGGGAGGTCTTTGTGGTTCAGAGAAATTTCGGGACTGAGTCCTTACCCTATCCTATGTCCTCGCTACTGGCTATCTCCTACTTCGTGCTTGCTAAGCCTACCACCCTACGTCTATCCTTGCGTCTGTCGTGCTTGCACTACCGTTCTTCAACCTGATTTGCGTAACGTAATCAAGATCTCACCTCGACGCGTTTTGGGCTCGGCGGGTTTTGCTCGGCGCGTTTTGGGCTCGGCGGGTTTTGCTCTCGGCGCGTTTTGGGCTCGGCGCGTTTTGGGCTCGGCGCGGTTTCGGGTCGACGCGTTTCGGAGACGGGCGCGTGATCGACACGTCGGATGATTACGCGTCGCGCTGGATTCTGAAGCCGTGTCTCACAGCCCATCACCCGCATCGCATTCCCGTCGCCCTCTGCTTTACGTCGCGCCCCATCAACCGCGTCGCGTTCCATCACTCGCGCCTAGGAGCCTCCATCTCGGCGCCTGCTTCCTTGGACATCTGCATCGCCACGTTTTCCGCGGGGTGCTACACCACATCCGTCCCGCTGCCACGCACGCGCACTCCCAGGTGGGTGTGTCGTCGCAGAACCTGCCCCGCGTCTTGGCCTCTTCTTGACCCATTGCGTTCTCCGTCTGCTGTACCCCAAGCATCATGGCTAGCTGCCACGACGTCGATGCCGACGCCATCGACCTAAAGAAGGTGGTGCTCGACACCGAAGACCTCGAGGATGCTGGATGCGCGGTCTGCGCGCTCGGCGCGCATCGTCCTTCGCCTCCCCGTCGCGCCCCAAGTCCAGCTTCCGGCCTCAGGTGCCCATGGCCGTTAGGTGTCGGCACTTGTTGCCGACGCGCACAATCTTCGGCGCGAGAGCCAGACGCTACATTCCAAGTATGAGCTCGTCTCCGCGCACAACGCGAGCTTGGCCACTCACGCGTCTGTACTGTACGACTGCAATGTCGCGATCCTGCGTCGCGCCCACGAGGGCTGTCGCATGGGCATGATGCGGCTCGAGCAGGAGCACCTCTCTCGGAAGCTCGCCGAGCGGGACTACGTCGATATGGAGACCCGGGTGGCCCGCGCTCGCGCGCCGAGCCGAACGAGGCTCTTCGGCTGAGCAACATCGCAATCTTCAGGCCCAACTCCGAGCGGCGCAGGACCAGGTCGCCGACCGGACTGCCCAACTTGCGCGTGCGCGCGCGCCGAGCGCGACGACCTCTGCGTCGACTTCGCCGTAGCTCAAGCTGCCCTCGCTTCCATCCAAGCGCGTTTGGAGGCTGTTGAAGCTGAACGGGAGTGGCGCTCGTGACCACTGCCAAGCATCAGCGCGACGGTGTCCTTGCCGACCGTGACCGAGTGAAACTCGCTTTCGCTGTCATCGAGCAAGAGCGCGACGGGGCCATTACCATGAGCCCGTAATACGCTCACGCAGAGGCATGCGGAAGCCAAGGCAGCGCAGCGATTAATGAGCTGCTCTTAGTAGGCCTTCAGCGCAATAACGCGCTCCTTGTTACCCACGCCAAAACCATCGGCGGTGCGCGACGCGTATCCGCGACTTAGAGGAGTCAGCGAGTTTCAGGGCACGTCTCGCGCGGCGCAATATCGCGCGGCGCGACTGAGAATGCGTCGCATTCTGTGGGGGTAGCGGCGAGACACCGCGAACGCTAAAGTCCACCCATACAGCGCTCACGTAATCGAGCTAAGCGCGATGTGGCCATCCAGGACCGCGATTAGCATGACGCCGTTTGAGAACCAGTGTTTTGGGAAGCGCGTCGAGGTTGGTAGATGGCTTCGCACGTGCGCAACGGACTTCCCGAACGCCTTGCCGGTGTCGTCGCGTCCGTAAGCGGGCACATCGACACCTATGACCTGATCCGTCGACGGGAAGCTTCCATCGCGGTACTCATCGGGCTCCGACGCTTCGTCCAGGTCCGTCGTCTACTCCGCCGCCAGCTTCAGCGGGTGTCCGCCGACCGCGGTACATCGGAGCCGAGGAATCAACGCGTCACGGGTGTAAGCCTCCCAGTTTGGTCTCGACTCCATCGTCTTCGCCTTCGTCTCGGCTGCCGCTGTCGATCAAATTCGCCAAGTCACAGTGCAGTTCCAGTCCGAGGCCTTGAACAGCAACGCCCAAGCGTCCCGCCCTCAGACCCAGCGTCGCCGTCGACGACGTCTCTCGTCGCGTTCACTGACATGAACCCCATTGAGGGGCCCACGTTGTCGTTGCTCGTAGTCGACGTAGCCGTAACTCCAACACGTAGGCCTTGCTCTTTTCCCTCGTTTCTTTCCACTTTTTCACATCTTGTATGAGACGACCCTCCGCCGTCCCATCTTCAGCAACAGGCTGGTCCTCCACACTTCCCTCATCCAACCTCTCGCTCCGGCCATTCCTAGAGTCGAGGATCTCCACCTATCCACCTGTCGACAGCCATTCTGTCAACTTCCATCGCGCCCCTAAAGGCGCTCACCCACCAGGGATCGGCTCAGCCGTCCCGTATCCTCGCGTAGATAGATCGCACAAAGACGATAACGGCTGACTCGCTGACGTGAGAAGTCGCACCGCCACCTTCCGCGGTTGACATCTAGTTCGTCGGTATAGCCTATCCAGGCCACGTCGCGGCACGCGCATCCGTGTCGGGAAGCTCGGTCGGCATGCAGCTCCAAGGTCTTTTCTCTTCTGGCAGCATTCTCATCCGGAGCGCGTGTCGGGCTGTGCTCGAGTAAACACGTATCGACTAAGTACGGTCCGTTCGTTGACACTGCCAAAGACATCGCAGCGTGTGAAGGAAACACTTCAACGGGGTTTCGCTTGGAGGTGCGGACGTCGAAAAACAGCGGGAGGAGCGAGCTAATCGTCTCACTCGGGCTGCCCTGCGGTTCGGCGTTAATGCACCGCATCTGCGTGCGCGGTCCGATCGGTAGCGTCCGTCGCTTGGGCTCGGCGCACTGGTGCGGCGGTTTTCCGACGGCGATCATCGGCGTAACCCGCGGATCTCGTTCGCGCGCAAGCAGAAACGAGGACACCAAGTCTACCATGACGCCAACCGTCTTGGCGTGCTTGTCCCTGACCTTTGAGTACGCAACGCCGTCGCTCTTCACAGCGCATACGTCCCGGCTCGCTTTCAGTGGTACCTCGTCGCGTAAGTCGGCAGGCTTGTTCGCCAGGGTCGTCCCATTGATCATGGCGCGGGCGGAGTTCAACTTGGAAACCTTCTTGGCCGAAACCTGACGAGGCGTGTCGCCCGTCTCGAGCCATACGGTGTACGTGCTCACCAACGAGGTGCCTCGCGCCACAGCGTCGAGCATGAACCCTAGCCCGCGGATAGAGCCCATTTCACCGCGATCCAAGCAACACGACACCAACAAACTCACCCCAGCCGTGTTCGTCGCCGCGACGTCACTCCGGGTCCGATCTGCGTCGTCTCCGGCTTGGCCAACTTTTAGCGCGACCACCAGCACAAGTCGGCGGTGCTGAAGGATGCATATCCCTAGGCGCGTCGACTCTGTTCCGCCGTGCGACGAGTCCCTCGTGGCGTCCGACACGCCCCTCGCAACCTCGAATTTCCAATCAGCCTCGAAGCAAGGTAGGTTTCTGTTTATCACGTCGTAGTACGCTGAGAGCCGTACTGACGTTGGACCCTCCACGTATTTCGACACTGCAACAGGCCTCCTGGTCGGGTTCGACACGTTCCTCGTTGTAGCAGGCTTGTTGTCGGCCGCCTGCGTCCTAGCCGCATCGAGGCCACTGCTCATCGCCCCGCGCCTCGCTTCAGCGTGACTGCACGTCGCGCGACATTGACCGCGTCTCGTGGCATCTCGTTTCCCGACGACCTCCTCTCGGTGGTGCAGAGTCTCTGCGTAACGGATCTGCGACGAGCTTCTCGTCGCTTTGCGTTCATGACCTCGCAGCTCGTGCCCTGCCATCGCATTGAAATGAGCCTAAGCACGTGGGCGTAACTGGGGCTGTCGCCATCCACGCAAGACCGTATTGGCAAACTGACTTTAGCCATGTCCGTCGTCGCGACTCCGCCCCGAGTCCGATGTGCGGCGTGTACATCTTGGTCGACTTCTAGCGCGTTCACCTGTGCGAGTCGGCTGTGCTGTCGAGCGCATAACCCCGGGTGCTTTGACTCGGCACTGTCGCCTGACGTGTTTCTCGTCGCGACCCATACGTCACCCAAAAACTTGACTGCACAACCAGATCCAACGCAAGACACATCTTCGTTGAGCGCGTCGCTCCCCGTAAAATGCCCTGGGCCATGACTCTCTGCGCATTTAGCCGCTTTGGGAGGGGTCTTGGTCGCGCTCGACAAGTTCTGAGTAGCCAGCTCTTGGAGGACATCTGGAGGCCTATCTCTGGGG
The DNA here is from genome assembly GCA_024211575.1 of Phytophthora melonis. Classification (NCBI taxonomy): domain Eukaryota; phylum Oomycota; class Peronosporomycetes; order Peronosporales; family Peronosporaceae; genus Phytophthora; species Phytophthora melonis. The sequence goes on from JAMXKT010000047.1 coordinate 912,583, forward strand.
TTCGTCGCGCGTGCAGAAGCTGAGCGCATCATCGTCGCGAGGACGTGTGCCGTCCTGCGCCCCAAATCCATGTTCTCCGGCGTCGGCGGGTCTAATTCCGGCACGTTTCCGACAGGGTTGGCTTCGTCGCAGTTTTCCTCGTCGAGATTTTTTGCGTCGCGTTTCGCGTCGAGATCCCCCACGGCGAGTTTTTCCCGTCGCAATCTTCCGCGGTGAGGTTGGCAGGTGACGCGGTTTCTGGATCTAACCTCCGGTGTCCGATGTTCTTTCCCGAGCGATCCGCCGGCTGTATGACAACCATCCGCGACCTTGCTGCCTTGGCGTCACCGCCCCTCGTCCCGCGTCTCGTGTCCGCACGACTGTCCGCCGCGCAACGTAGAGGTTCTGACATCGTCGTCGTGCTCGGATTCGACGCGTTCGGCACTGCAGTAGTCTGAATGACCCCTACCTTAAGCTTCACTCCGTCGGCACCGCCCATCGCCCTGTGCATTGCGTCAGCGCAACTGGTCGTCGTGACACATCGACCACGTTCACCGTGATCCGGTTCTCCGGCGACCTCCTCTGGGTGGCGCTGTAGCTTGGCGTACCGGGTCTGCGACGAGTTTCCCGCCGCGTCGCCTTCTTGCGTATCCGTCGAGCCAGCACGTCGGGCCCCACGGCCCTGCCTCGACGTGTGTCGTAGTAGCTTGGGGCTTGTAGTGCATTCCGGGTCTGCAGTAACTACAGCAGCGGACACCTCGCCCGCCGTCGTCCGGGCGGCCGGCTCATCGACTCCACTGCGCATCCGTCGAGTGGCGCCTGGTATCTCGACCAGCAATCCTTCGGGTGGCGCGCCGTGGCATTCGGTCTTGGCGACGGTGAATCGCGCCGCTTGGCTCGACGCATCGCATACGTTGCCTCGGTAGATCGCAAACCTGGCGTCGTCATGCCTCTTGAGACCGGGTAATAGGTCGACGTTAATGGCGTGATGCCCTTCCTCCGCTGCATCTTGCGCCGATTGTCCAGTCCAGTGACCGTCAGGCTCCTCGTCGACCGCGTCAAAGACCGTATTCGACTTGTTCTCCACGATTTCAGGGGCCAAATGGCACCAGCGATGCAATTCTCCACCTTTCTCCGCAGGTAGCATGCCGTCACCCTTCTGAGACTTCGCATCTGACCGTCTCACAGTGTCGCATTCGGTCAGTCTCAGGGCGTCGCGTGTCAGCGTCCCTTCGCTTGGTTGTCGCACGGTGTCACATTCCGTCCGTCTCATGGGCGACCCTTCGCCCAACTGTCGCACGGTGTTACACTGGGTGCGTCTCATGGTGTCGCACTTCTGGGACTGCTCCTGGGATGGTTCTGAGACGTTCCATCTCTCGCGTCTCACACTGTCGCACTTGTCCCTGTTGGATTTTTCAACTTGCGTGCGTTCGCTCGACTGTCGCTCCCGTCGCATCGCTGCGACCGTCCGCTGGACAGCGCGCGTCGCGCTTCGTCGCCCGACGCACCTTCAACGGGTTGTTCGACTCGCGGCGCTTCAGCTGGTCGCCCTGCATTGACGCTTCTCTGCGACCCGTGGTTCGACCGTACACACGTCGTTACTACGTCGGCCCGTGTCTTCAACACCACGCGCGACAGCGTCGAGTGGCCACGCGTCTGCAACTTGCTCACCGACGACGTCTCCACCACTGACGCATGGGTCAGCCCCGCTGTTGGTGACTTCACAGCGACTACTGGGTACGATGTGGGCTTGCTATCCGCGTGAACTTCTTCCTCTAGCTCACCTCGACGCGCTACGAATTCCAGATCTTTGCACGTCGGCCATCCATACATGGGCCAGACGAGCTCTTCGTCAAGCCAGGTCTCGTCCTCGTCGCAGGTCACTTCATACGCAAGGCTTTGCCAATCTTGGTACTGCCAATTAGTCGCCAGCACGAAGCGGGGCGCAGGAGGAAACACATCGGAGGGTGTCCACCATCCCACGGTCGTGCCTGCGTTGAGCGTTATTGCCTCGTCCGTGATGTTGGTCACCCGCAGGTATGTTTGTCGCTCGATCTTCGTCTTAAACATGGTTGCAACCCACGTTTTACTGCGCGTGACCCACAGGCGCGGTGCATCCCGGCTGGAGCGCAGGCAGACGTCGAGTGTTTGCCCTGGGCCGAGTTGCTTGAGCGGGTCGAGTGAGACCGGTCGCACTCGTGCGTCGTAACACGATTGCTCAGGAGTCGTCGAGGCCCGCTTAGATGTCGTCGTAACCGGTACTGGGACGGACATCACGGCGTGATTACTAAGTCCTGGCTGGCGCATCTCCTTCGGCGCGTCCCGCGTCGACATTTTCTGCGTCGCCGGTGAAGTTATGGTTGAGGTCGCGGCCGAGGTTTTCGGCATCCCAAAGTCCGCGTCGAACAAGTCGGCGGGTTCGCCATCTACGACGCGTCGGGTTTTGGACCTCGACGTGGAATGCACGCTCGACTCAGCCTGGGACGAAGTTATCATATTCGCCGAGATTGGTCCTGCCCCAGGCAGATTCCTATTGCGTTGAATGGTTCCGACCAGGACCGACAACGGTCCCAGGACGCCGCGGATCGTACGTGTCCACGACTCAAGGTCCCAGTCGTACACTCCCGTCCTGTCGGTGATGCCCAAGCTGAAGCCTGATTCGTACAACATTTCGAAGAGTGTCCCCGCGGCTCGCGTGACGTTCGTGAGCATGTCAAAGTCCGGCATCCGGACAGGGCCCGTGAACTTGATCGCGTTGGGCTTGATGAAACGCAAAATCGGATCGTGCTCCAGCAGCCGGATCAGCTCCACTCCAGCAAGCATATAGCTCATCTCTGTCGCGGTGAACTGACTCCCCGTGTCATCGCCTGTCGCATTGACTGGCAGCTCATCCGCCGAACCTGGCGCACGGAGTTGCTTCGGCTTGGATGAATCGAAGCTGCTATCGGAGTCCACACTCGATTGGTATCGAGGTGGTGGCAAGGGTGTGACCGTCGAGGTCTGAGCTGAGCCCATCCAGGCACTCGGCGCGCCTTGGCCCGCCGAGGAACTCGTCGCGTCTTGCTCGACGGATCCAGCGAGAATCGTCAAGGGATCTTGCACGACACGAATCGCGTGTAACCAAGACTCGAGACCCCAATCGCACAGTCTCTCCATCTCAAAGGCTCTCAGTCTGAAGCCCGAGTCGAGCAGCATCTGGAAGAGGGCCGGCGCGGCATAGGCGACGCTGGTGAGTCTGTCGAAGTCCGGCGCCACGAAGGGGCCCGTGAAGTCGCTCACCAGCATGGGCTTGAGGAAGACTAGGATCGGGTCCTGCTCTAACAGACGGAAGAGCTCCGTGTGCGCCACGACGTACCGCACCTCCTCGACGGTGTACTGCTGTCCCGCGTCCTTGCCTTGCGGCTTGGACATTGTGGTGTAGCGGATCAGCCAAAATCTGGTTAAGGCCTGATCGAGCTTCCCACCAGCGCCCAGACACCGACTAACGGAGGGGGTCCCCCAACGATCCGTGATCGGCTGAACTTGTTCTCACCTTGTGTACCCGTCGGCGGGCTGGATCTGCTCTCTCGGGGCTCCGAGGATGCAGCACTTGGTGAAGATCGAATGTCTTGGCGTGACGCGGGGATAGTCCGTGGAGCAGCGCGGGAATCTTCGCTCTGCGTCCGAGTATTCGTCCCGATCGAGGGTTGTTCGCTGCGATCGGTCGGCCTGGAGTCGATCCAAGGCCTGTAGTTGCCCTTTCGGGTGTGTTCCTTCCTTCCTTGAGTTGCCTGCCGCTTCCTATAGCGGGATCGAGGTTGATCGAGAGGAGAACGATCGCCGGCCAAGCAGTATCCGGACGATCGAGGGTTCGCACACAAGAAATAGATCACTAGAGTAGGTCAAGCTGGCCAATGTATTAATCCAGTCTTAACCGTACCACTAGTTCACTGTCCAAAGTGTCGACGCTTGTCGAGGCCAATGTAGTTCCTGGGACTTGGTGACTTGAGGGGACTTGTGCTCTTCGGTGCAAATTCTCTTCGAGAAGGAATCGCGGGCACTCGACGGTCTTGGATCACGTGTAGGGCCAAATACAATCTCCACTACGTACGTCGGTCGAGGCCAATGTGTGCTCCTCGCCGCGCTTCCGGACCACTTGAGCTGTACCGCGCAAATTCTCTTCGAGAAGGAATCGCGGGCACTCGACGGTCTTGGATCACGTGTAGGGCCAAATACAATCTCCACTACGTACGTCGGTCGAGGCCAATGTGTACTCCTCGCCGCGCTTCCGGACCACTTGAGCTGTACCGCGCAAATTCTCTTCTGATTTATGTTTAGTTGGCTTCTCTCTACCGCTACCATCTTGTCTACCATCCTACAACTAAACAACAACTGGATTCCTGTCCTATCTTCGCCCCTCTTGTGCTTCCCATCTTGACCGATCGGCGATCCTGATCAACGATCCTGTTCGGCGATCCCGATCGGCGATCTCGTTCGGCGATCCCGATCAGCGATCCCGATCACCGATCTCGATCGACTCTCGATCGAGGACTTGAGCGCATCCTCATTCACCGTCGATCCGCCTACTTCCATCCTTGGTCGTTCCGGATCACCGGTGTTCGCCTCCAGTAGGGCTTGCGCCTATGCCGATCTTGGACACCCATCAGGGGTCGATAGAGCGCGATCCGCCTCTGCACGATCCGTCTCTGCACGATCCGCCTCTGCACATGTTGTACCCGACGCGCCGGCGTCACTTGATCTCTCGCTGATCTTCAGTCCACGCCTGATCCACCCAGCCTGTCTCTCGATCGCTGATCGATTGTCGATCTTCCATTCGGGACCTCTGTCGACCGGCCTTGCCGCCTTTCTCGGAGAACACTTTCCGTTCGAGACGGATTTCTTATTCGGTGCTTCTCCACATCCGCCCCCTGTCCGGAAGTTGTGCCGCACGGCGGCTCACTTCGGACAGCGTGCCCCGTTCATTCCTCAATCCGCCGGCTCCCGCGCAGATCACCCACGATGAGCACGCCACCGTCCGGTCCTCCCGCACAGCCACCCCCACCGTCGGAGGGTGACGGGTCTCCGCCCGGCTCGCCTCGATCAGCTCACTCGACACCTCGATCGACTCGTTCAACGGCTTCTCGACGGGCTGCGGCTTCTCCGGACGCTGCCCGCCGGATCGCCCGGCTGGAGGAGGAGCTGACGCTTGCCTACGCTTCTCGGTCCACCATGATCCGCGATCGGGCCCGCCTGGACGACACTGTCCGCGAGCTGACGTCGAACCTGCAGGACCTCGAGCGCTACCGCGGGTCCCAGGAGGACGAGATCCGCCGTCTCCAGACCGAAGTGAGTGACCTCCAGCAGAGCGCCCAAGGCCAAGGACCGCAACTGATCCAGGATCTCCGAGGCCAGATCGCTCAACAAACCGCTGAGATTCAGGACATGGATCGCCGGTTGACACGCACCCAAGATGAACTCGCAGACGCGATCGCCACCCGGGACCGCTTCGACCACCAGCTAGACCTCGCCGCCACGGACATCTCCGATCTCCGGTCACAGATCACACGACAGGCCCATGATCTGGACATGCTGCAATGGGAGTTAGACACGACGCGAGGCAGCTTCGATCGTGTTCAGGCGGCACTTCAGACGGCCGAGGCGGCCCTGGCCCAACGAAGCCCGTCTTCGGCAGCCAGCGCTCGGGCCAGATCGGCCTCTCCGCCCCCGGCTTGCCCCCACCCTGATGTCGATCGGCTGCAAGCCGACCTCAACCGGACGGAGGGGGAACTACGCACGGCCCGTGCCGCCCTTTGATCAGGCCAACCAAGATCGCGACGTCGCGCTTCGAGAAAACGCCGATCTCCGTACGTAGATTCTGTAGCCCTCGTTCTCTTGTTGATCATCACTGACGCGATCGTCGTGCTGCAGGTGCATGCGTCGAAAGCGCGCAGCAAGTGATCCGTGCACAGGACGCCCACTTCGTCGACGTCCAAGACGCCTACGCCCTGCTCCGGCGTGTCAACGATCGATCCAGCGAAGATCTCGACACCATCGCGGACACCCTATCCAGCGTAACACGCTGGATCGCACTGCGCCAGCGTAGACCGCTCACACCTGCTCGCCGCAGTCGTAGTCCTTCCGGATCACCCGATCGCACTCCGCGGCCCCCAAGCGTTCACGATCGGCGCCTCCATCACGCAGCCGATCGCCGAGCCGATCGCCCCCTCGTTCTCCGTCGCCGGCCTTCTCACTGCCGGATCATGACCTAGGACCGCCCGCCGAGAGCCAGCCGCAGTCCGATCGCCGTAAGCCCGACGATCAACATGAGGAGGAGGAATCGGATCAGGAGGAAGAGGAGCCGGATCAAGAGGAGGAGGAGCCGGATCGAGGAGAGGAGGAGCCGGATCAAGAAGAGTCGAGCCCGGCTAGTAGTGCGAGCGCTGGCCAGTCGCAGAAAGTATCGTCGTCGGCCGAATCCGGTTCCGACGAGGAGGAATCCGAGTCCGAGGGCACGGATCAGGAGTCCTCGCCGCGTTGGCTCGATCCCGGGCTGAGGCTCGGCGTCGTCAATCCGCTTCGCCAGCTCGGACCCGTACTCCGCCGATCCGTTCACGATCACCGTCGGTCATCTCAATACACTCGAGCCGGATCGGCGCGTTCCCGGTCGCCCCCAAGGTCGCCTCCAGGATCGCCTCCAGGATCGCCCCGGGATCGCCGCCAGGATCTCCGCCGGGATCGCCCGGACGTCAGCCTCTGGTTCCGCCACTGTTCCCGATCGGCACCATGATCCCGGGGTTCAACGCACCCCGAGCACTCGCTCCCGGTGACGCGGATCCGTGGCCCGTGGGACTGGTAGGTCAGCTGCAGATCACCGGCATGATCTTATCGACATTGACCCACCACCTGCTCCTGCCTGCGAATTGGCTCTTCCCAGCCGCGGTTCGCGGTGCTCGACAGCCTGTGGCCGGGATCGGTTACCGGGATGACTTGATCACCGGGCCGAACATCAACGCTCTCCTGGCCGATCGCCCGTGGGAGGCCCTCCAGAACCCGCGAGATCCATTGACATTTGATCTGGCACTCCACCGAGGCGCCGCAACTCCGTTGGGTCGGATCGCCACCGCCTACCTGCAACTCGAGGAGCAGCATCGTCAGGCCTTCTGGGAAACGACCCATTACCTCCCGATCACCCGTGGGCAGCGTCAGGATCCGGTCATCCAACAGTACCATGCCGAACGTCGCACCCGGCGGATCCGCCTCGGCGATCGGTGGCGCCAATGGTTGGACACGACGTTGCCGATGATGAGAGCGATGTGGGCCGACATCGATCTGCTGTTGGATCCGTTCTTCTTGCACCTTCCAGTGCGTCCGCGAGACTCGGTGACTTGGTACCCCGGGGCGGTGTCTCGCGCAGCCAACGCCAACGACCCCACCCAGCATCAGGGTGAGCCGACCGACCTCCGAGCTGCCCTGATCGAGGCTGACACGCACGATCCCTGGCGCAACCAGTACCGCGATCACCCTCAAGACCACCCTGCCAGGCGGATCCCACGTCTTCGCAACAAGTTCAACCCCAACATCGGTGCCCAGCAGCCGTGATCTAGCGTTCTCGATACCCGTTTAGCTCGCGCGATCAGATCTAGCGATCGATGCGTCGATCGGCAAGTCCACTCCAATTCATAGTCATTCAGAAGTTGATCTACTCCAATAGCCGTTCCATCATTCCAGATCCACCCTTCCCATTGTAATATCTCCTTTCTTGCGCTGGGCGTCACAGCCCTGGGTCGATCCACTCCTTACCTGACATGATCAATCCGGATCTTCCATCGATCCACCTCTCAGCGACTCCATAATCTCACGATCTGCACCTTCACACACATACACATTCATATACCGCCCTTTCCTCCGATCGACGGCCTCCCCATCGATCCGCCACCAATCTCGCTCACCAAGGCGACCAGCTCGCCCTGGCGGTCCGATCTCACTCCTCCTCGTGAGACTGCATCGCATTGAATCGGTTCCGGTTCACACGATCTCGAAGGAACTCGTGCAATAAAGCTCCACAGTTGAGATCCGCTTCGTCGATCCAGTCAGGATCGCCGTAACCCTTCCAGTGTACCAGGAATTCTCGATACGTCCGGCCGTACCGTGTCCTTCGACCCGTTCGCATATCCGTGATCTTCTCCACTTCATACTCGTTCGCGTCTCGATCTGGAGCCCAGCTGTCCTCCGGAAGTAGGATCTCGTCGAAATCAAGTCGATCTGCCTCGTCCACCGTGAGCTCGATCCGCGGTCGATCGGGGAAGTCTCTGACCAACTTCAGCTTCGAGACATGCACGATCGGGAACAGGTGATAGTCTGTGCCAGCGATTTGAAGCTTCATCGTGTACTCGTTCACCTTCTCGGCCACACGGAATGGGCCATGCCACAGGTGAGCTAGCTTCCGGGCGTACCCCTCCTTCACACGATCCAAGTACAGCCACACCTGGGATCCAGCCTCGATCGAGTGCGGTCGAACCTCTTCGTTGTGTCGATCGGCCCGATCCGCGATCGCCTCGCGTAGACGAGCATTCACCTGACTTCGAGCCTGATCATAGTGCCTCTGGATCCGATAACGCCACCGTCGCGGGTTCCGATCCTGGATTCGAGTGCTACCCAAAGGGATCGTCGCCTCCAGCGTCGATCGAGGATCCCAGCCATGTACCAGATAAAAAGGAGAGTCTCCTCGAACGCGATCATGAGCCGTATTGATCGCGAAGGTCAATCGCTCGGCGTACTCATCCCAATCCCTCTGATCCAGATCTTCCACAAACATCTTCAAGGCTCTCGTCGCCGTCTGCACCATTCGTTCCGCAGTACCGTTCGCTTGGGGTCGATAGGCCATCGTCGCTCGCTGACGCATACCTAGGATCTTATTAAAGGCGCGGAAGAAGTCAGCCATAAATCCCGGTTCGCGATCATGCCTGATCACCTCGCTGGCACCGAATCGCCGGAACACACACTCTTCGTAGGATTCGGCGATCGTCTGCGCCGTTCGAGAGGAGCTGGCCTTCGCGATCACGTATCCCGTGAACAGATCGACCCAGATCAGCAGTTCGGTGTTGCCTTTGTACGACTTGGGCAGCGAAGGTATGTGATCCATCGCTATGATCTGGAACGGGTACGTCGCCTGGATGTTCCCCGGCGACTCGCCCCTGATCGTGGGTCGCCCTTTACCGGTCTCACAATCGACACACTCTCCGACATACTTCTGCACACTCCTGAAGAGACCCTCCAGTGAAAGTGATCACGGATCCGCTGATAGGTACGTCCGATCCCTTGGTGGCCACCTTCCACAGTAGAGTGGTAGTGGTGCAGGATATCCTGATGCAGCGTCTCCGGAGCGACCAGCCTCATCAGCCCATCTCGATCTGCCTCCGATCTCTTGGAGGGGAACAGTAGAACAGCAGATCATTGTTATCGATCTCGTAGTCTGCCGCAATGTTGCCATAAGATCGGGCCTCATCCTGCGTTAGATCAGCCACGTCTCCCATCAGGTACTTCTTCAAGCCCACGATCCACGTCTCTTCATCTTGCGATCGACGGATTCGGTCGATCCGTAGTCCCCGCACAAATTCTTCCTGTAGGACAGTCGGATTCGGTCGCGATCTGGCGTTTGATCGAGTAGTCATCGGTGATAGCCGGGCGATCGGTTCGTCAGATCTGACAACTAGGATCTCATCGAGCCGGTTCAATGTCGTCAGATCCACGTGATCGGCCTCATCCTCGACGACCACGCCACCTTCACGTTGAAGCGCTGCGCCAGCCTGCTGTCTGCGCTGCCGTTCCAGTCCCGTTTCACATGTAACAGCTCATGATCTGGCCAGTTCCGTAACCGATCCAGCACCTTCTGCTTTAGTAACGTCAACTTGGGTGCTTTGCAGTCGATCTCACCTCGCACTTGCCGGATCACCAAGTTGGAATCACCGCAGACCACCAGCCTGCCTCGATCAATGCCGTCCAAGAGGTCGAAACCCAGCAACAGACCATGATATTCCGCTTCATTGACGGTCAGTCCTCGGCATAGCCCGATCGTGCTCTCACCACACTCCACTCAGGTAGCTTCCATAGGATCGCACTGTACGCGCCCCCACCTCGCTTGACGCGGGCGGATCCATCGAAGCTTATCACCAGCAGTTCTTCATCCGCGCGTACAGTCGGGATCGGGGCTTGGATCTTCCGCCGGGGTTCCTTCTTCGGCGCGATCGCGATCAGCGCCTCGTCGACATCCGATCGGGGTGTAATACTGGCGGCGATCGCCCCCAATATCTCGTCCTCTCCTTGGTGCACTTCGTGATCTCCAACGTCCAGGGCGATAGGAGTGCGGCCCACTGACCCAATCGGCCCTGAAGGCCGGGTGATCGGAACAGCCACGCCAACGTCGAGTGTCGAGTCAGGACCCGGATCGATCGTCCAACCAGCATGTTATAGTTCAGATCTAGGATCCGTAACAGAGCCAGCACTTCTTTCTCCACCACGTTGTAGTTCAGTTCATTCGACTTCAACGTTCGACTGGCGAAGGTAACAGGGTGATAGATCTGGTCGTGTTCCTGCATCAGTGCGGCCGAGATCGCCCAGTCACTCGCGTACACGATCACCACCGGAGTCCGATCGCGATCGAAATGCCGCAGGATCGGCGTCGTCGCGATCTTCGTCTTCAGTGTCGAGAAGGCGCGATGAGCACGGATCCAGCGTTCGTCGCCAACCTCGCCTCCATGAACGAACGGTGCCCGATCGGGGTCTGCCGAGTTCCGATCTACTGCGTTCGACACTTGACCATCCATGATCCGGCGCAGATCTGGACGCTTCTTCAACTCGGCGAAGTCTACCTCGCGCAGTTCATACAGGATCGCCGCGTAGATCGCGTAATCCTCCAGGAAACGGCTGTAGTAGTTAAGACTGCCCAAGAAAGACTGCATTGATCGGAGCGATCCAGGGAACGGTAGATCTGTCAGAGCCGCGAGGTCCTTCGGGTTGGCTTCCAGTCCATCGTTTGACACGCGATGTCCTAGATAGTCCACCTTGCGCATCCCCCAAGAGCTCTTCTCCACACTGATCGAGAGGTTCCACTTGTCACAGGCGTCCAACAGGTGATCCACCCGATCACACAGCTCATCCCATGATCCTGCCGTCACCAGAATGTCGTCGATGTACGATCTGCGGCCTAGCACTGACGGACGCCCCGGATCTTCTGGTTCGCCCGACTCGATCAGGTCCGTGGTGACTTCCGAGTTCGACGATCGCGGGATTCTGGTGAACCCGTACAACGCGTCATCCAGAAGTCGCTGATAGATCTGAGGAGCGTTCTTCAGGCCGAACGGCATCCGATTCCATTCAAACAGACCCATGTGGGTGATAAAGGCCGAGATCGCACGAGCTCGATCGGTCATTGTGACCACCCAGAATCCACTAGCCATATCCAAAGAGCAATACCAGAGCACCTTGTCCAGATCTTCCAGCAGATCGTTGATCAGGGGCATTGGATACACCCTGAGCCGGGTCAGACTGTTGACGAGCCGATAATCGATGCAGAGTCGGATATCCACGCCGTTCTTCTTGATGATCACGACGATCGGCGAGGCCCACGGTGATCGGGACTTCCGGATCATCTTGGCTGACAGCAGTCCCTTGATCAGATCCGACACCTTCTCCACAAACTGAGGGGCGACCTTCCGGACTCGTTGGGCGATCGGTTTCGCATCGCCGACGTCGATGTCACATGTGACGCCCCTGGCTGCTGGGGGAAGTGCATTGCCCTTGCCGATCAGCAGGTGTCTCCGATGCCAGATCTTCCTTCGCAGTCGATCGATCTCCTCCGGGGTGTTGAATTCCAGATCTCCCACCTTGATGTCGTCGATCTTCACCTCATCCGTCGTCGAGATCACAATTTCCGGAAGCACAGCCAGTTCGCCTTCGACGTCTTCGGCTGATAGACTCCCGCCCTCGTGGTAATGGACTTGATCATCGGCGTCAACATCTCGATCTGGTTCAGCAGCAGCAGGATCACCCCGATTGACAGTGGGTTTGGTCTCTATTTCCCTTGATCACCTCCGTCGATCGACATCGGAATGTCGTCAACTATGGTGTCGCCTCTTGATCTCGACTCTTCCACCGTTAAGGTCGCCACATGGGGTACCCGATCAGCACTCCCGCCCCGAGATCTGGTTCGACGGCACAACCGTCGACCTGATCGGCCGATGGCAAGTGAGGGGACATCGTTTCACCGTTCTCCTCCAGATCACCAGTGCAATCATCTCGCAGCTTATCGTCATCCATCGCTTCATCCTCTGGGCCGGCGGTCGGCGAAGACCGGTAGCCCACAAGCACCTGTCCCTGCTCCGGAAGGCATTCGCCCTCCGATCCGGAGGATTTGGCCGACGACCTTGTAGGATCCGACCGTAGGTCCGTCCGTTCTCCAATTAAAGTGGTTGAAGTAGACGATCTGGACTCTTCGGCCACGCGATCACTCTCCAGCGGCGACCCGCCCCCTGATCTAAGCATATCGGCAACAGCTACCTCCAGATCAGGGCTCCTCGCCCCCGATTCGGTTGTGGGGTCGGGTAGACTAATCGAGCGATCGACGATCGGGGAGACCTCGGATCTCCGGAGAATCGCTCGGGGTGTCGGATACGTTGGTCGGTCGACAGCTGATGCTGGTGGTACGACTGACGCCTCCTCATTAGCTCGCGGTTCCTCCGTCGTGGCTTGGAAGGCCAAGTTCTGCCATTCCATGTAGCGACGGGATCCGATCGACACATACCCTGGCACCCGGGGTACCCGATCTCCGGCCAACCACATGGCGATCCGTTCATTCCGGTGTAGAACGATGTCCTTGTCACTAATGTTGGTAACCTGGAGATACCTGATCCGGCCAGGTCCTCGAACTACAGTCGGCACCCAGCGATCTCCACGAGTGACCCATAGCTTCTCGCGATCTGTCACCTTCATTCGGAGTGGCAGTTCGATCGAATCGCCGATCGCGATCTGCACCCCTTGTTCCACACACACATGTCTGACGTTGTCGTTGTACAGTTGTCGTCGTCCGCTAAGTTGGATCTTGACTTCATCAGGAGGCAGATGGAGCCGTCTGCCAGATCGAGGCGGATCCCGCCGGGACCATAAAGTCCATACCCAGGATCGCATCTTGTCCTGATAGATCACCAACCCAGATATCGAAGAAATACACCAGCGATCCTGCCAGCGTAACCTTGATCCTGGTCTTTCCTTCCGTCATGTACACGCTTTCGCCAATCCCCACACATTCCTGGCTCTGACTCGTGTCGACATAGCACCCCACCTTACGAGCAAAGGCGGTGTCCACGATGGACACCTCGGCGCCGGTGTCTAAGAGTAAGATCGACTTCTCATTGTTGATTTTGCCAGCGATCTTGGCCTGACGGAACCATTTACCCGGCGAATGATGTTTCCAGTACCCTCTGGACTCCCCTGGGAGGAGATCGGGTACCACATCGCCAGATCTGCGGTGTTCACTGACGCGAGGCAGACTTCGCTCGCGATCATGTTTCGGGATCTCGGCCGTCAACTCTCCGTCAGCTGGCGTAAACCATTCTTCAGGTCTGCGTTGCTTCCAATAACCTCGAGTTTCTCCAGACTGGAGATCCAAGGGCACTTCGGCGTCAGAACGGCTGAAGTCGTCCGATCGGTGTAGACTTAAGACCTTGGCGGCAGATTTCTCATGCAGATCACATGTATTACCGCGTAGATCAGTCCGTCCACTTACTCGATCTACCGTGTTCTTGTTCACGTATGCATAGATGCAATACCTAGAACGCTCGGCTCGTACCGGATTCCAACCCGGCGAGCGTCCTAGTTTAACATCTTCTCGGCGATCGCGGGCAGCATGCCTGCGTGTTTCACCGGGTTGAACCATTGACGGATCTGATTGTAGAATTCCTCCATCCGACACTTGCCCATCTCGTGCAGCTCACCGCATCCACGACACACAAACAGGCAGCGATCCGCCGGATGTCCTCGCTTTCCACACTTCTCGCACGTCAAACGTCTCCAGCAATCCAGATCCGTGTGCTTCCGTGATCCACAGTGCGAGCAGCGGTTCGATCGGTCTGATCCATCGGGCGACGATCGCGATCTTGGGTCTGATCGAGGTGAGTCAGGGCCGATCGGTGCTTGTGTGCTGCGATCCTGCTTCGTCGTGTCGCCCCCCGCATTGCGAGACTTGTCCTCAGCCGACGCTAGGTAGACGCGACGTAGATCACCTTCCGAGTCCGATCCGTCCGATCCCGTGTCCGATCCAGACTCTTGGTTCGCGATCTGGACTGCACGCACTGCCCGCTTGGTGGCAGCGGCCGGAGCAGAGGTCGGGGCTTTCTGGCGATACTTCGATCCGAAGGCAGATCGTTTCTGTCTGCTCTTCGCGCGTTCTCGAGCGCGCAGGACTTCCTCAGATCTTCGGCATCCGCGAGCCGAAGTAGGGTCAACTGATCGGCCAGATCGGGGTCGCCCAGTGTCTCGATAAAATGTTCGACGTGTTCTCGACGGGCCTTGGAATCTCCGTCCTTGATCTTCAGTCTCGCTCGCAGAGCCGCCACATTCAGTCGATAGAGGTAATCCAACGGCGATTCGTCCGATCGCTTGCGAGAGTGATAGTACTGCCAAGCCACCGATACTCCTAGGCCGCAATACTGGATCTGGAAACTCCGAAGCAGATCGCTCCACTTGTTCCGTGTCGATCGTCCCAGCTGGCGGTACCAGTTCTTCGCCGGCCCTGTCAGCAGATCCGCGAAAGTCAGGCACTTCTCTTCATCCGTAGCTTGATCGCGCATGAAGGCCGATTTCACCTTGCTGATCCACGATCGGGCGCGATCTTCGTCCTGATCTTTGCCGCTGAACTCCTTAAGATCCGACATCGCCGAAATCCGCACGCGCTGGATCAGTGAAGACCCGACGGACCCCGATGCGGCGGTAGCCACCACGGCGGGAGCTGAGCTCGGTAGATCGATGTCGTCCGGATCATATTCCCACTGCGAGACGTCTCGATCCGGTGATCCGGCGGACTCCATCTCCACGTCCTGTGATCCGACATTGTCTGTGGTCACTGGGGCAGGTGCTCTGCTGTTCCTTCAAGAAACGGGCCATCGCGGCCTGGAAGTAAGTTTCCAGACTGCCGTTCGACTCGTCCGCCCCAGTCGCGCTGGTCGTCCGATCGATCGACTTAGGTTTCGGCTTCCGAGGTCCTGATCGCGTACGGTCCTGACGCTGACTACGTGATCGAGCGTCCAGCATAGCCGATCCGGAAGGACCAAGCGGCATTCGCTGGGGTTCCGACGACGTGTCGGACACATGTTCGGCCGCCGAGACGTACGGCGATGATGATCGATACCCTGTCGATTCAGCCCGCGTCGACACCACTGGAGCTGACGGCGCTTGATCTGGGGCGTCTGGGACCTGATCGTTCGTGATCACGTCGACGAGGGTCTCAGCTTTTCGACTAATGTCTGGATCGACGTCTGGATCACTTCGAGTTCTCGATCGAAGAGGTCATTCGCGTCAAAGGCTCCAGCCACCAAGCCGGCCTCCTTCAGCAGCCCGAGCAGGTTCTTCACTGCCGTCAACTTGTTGTCCGTCATCCGGGGGGCCGAGATCGAGCCCTTCGGGTCGCCGATCTGCTCTGGCCGCACGATGATCATGACGGGATCTTGACGTAAGAAGTCCCGCAATTCTTTCAAGTGATACTGACGTTCCAGGTCAGCTTCAGACCAGTCGAGCACCAGCGATCTGGGATCTTCGTCGTCCATGCCTGGCGCTCGCAGTTTCCTTCGCGCGATCTGGGCCTTGTCCGCGATCGCGTCCAGGTAGTCCGGATCGAGCCTGATCGGCGAGTCTGCGAATGCATATCGGTCCGATCCGGCCTTGGTTTGTTTTGTTAGTGAATCTCGGTTCGCACCGAGATCCACCGGGGTCCCCGAAGGGACCTGGGGAGGATGTTGAGGTTTCTCTTCTAGATCTGTTTCCAGATCGCCCTCGATTCCGTCGACAGAAGTCCTCCGAGCACTCTGTCGATCCGCGGATCTCGTTTTGTTCAGCAGCGTCTTCGTCGATCCGATGTTCGACGACGCCTCTTCCCTGGTTCTTTCTTCACTTGCGCATCTTCTGCGGACTCACGGTGAAATCCGGAGTCCCCAAGAGATCCGGGCACGCGCACCATTGTGGTGTAGCGGGATCAGCCAAAATCTGGTTAAGGCCTGATCGAGCTTCCCACCAGCGCCCAGACACCGACTAACGGAGGGGTCCCCAACGATCCGTGATCGGCTGAACTTGTTCTCACCTTGTGTACCCGTCGGCGGGCTGGATCTGCTCTCTCGGGGCTCCGAGGATGCAGCACTTGGTGAAGATCGAATGTCTTGGCGTGACGCGGGGATAGTCCGTGGAGCAGCGCGGGAATCTTCGCTCTGCGTCCGAGTATTCGTCCCGATCGAGGGTTGTTCGCTGCGATCGGTCGGCCTGGAGTCGATCCAAGGCCTGTAGTTGCCCTTTCGGGTGTGTTCCTTCCTTCCTTGAGTTGCCTGCCGCTTCCTATAGCGGGATCGAGGTTGATCGAGAGGAGAACGATCGCCGGCCAAGCAGTATCCGGACGATCGAGGGTTCGCACACAAGAAATAGATCACTAGAGTAGGTCAAGCTGGCCAATGTATTAATCCAGTCTTAACCGTACCACTAGTTCACTGTCCAAAGTGTCGACGCTTGTCGAGGCCAATGTAGTTCCTGGGACTTGGTGACTTGAGGGGACTTGTGCTCTTCGGTGCAAATTCTCTTCGAGAAGGAATCGCGGGCACTCGACGGTCTTGGATCACGTGTAGGGCCAAATACAATCTCCACTACGTACGTCGGTCGAGGCCAATGTGTGCTCCTCGCCGCGCTTCCGGACCACTTGAGCTGTACCGCGCAAATTCTCTTCGAGAAGGAATCGCGGGCACTCGACGGTCTTGGATCACGTGTAGGGCCAAATACAATCTCCACTACGTACGTCGGTCGAGGCCAATGTGTACTCCTCGCCGCGCTTCCGGACCACTTGAGCTGTACCGCGCAAATTCTCTTCTGATTTATGTTTAGTTGGCTTCTCTCTCTACCGCTACCATCTTGTCTACCATCCTACAACTAAACAACAACTGGATTCCTGTCCTATCTTCGCCCCTCTTGTGCTTCCCATCTTGACCGATCGGCGATCCCGATCAACGATCCTGTTCGGCGATCCCGATCGGCGATCTCGTTCGGCGATCCCGATCAGCGATCCCGATCACCGATCTCGATCGACTCTCGATCGAGGACTTGAGCGCATCCTCATTCACCGTCGATCCGCCTACTTCCATCCTTGGTCGTTCCGGATCACCGGTGTTCGCCTCCAGTAGGGCTTGCGCCTATGCCGATCTTGGACACCCATCAGGGGTCGATAGAGCGCGATCCGCCTCTGCACGATCCGTCTCTGCACGATCCGCCTCTGCACATGTTGTACCCGACGCGCCGGCGTCACTTGATCTCTCGCTGATCTTCAGTCCACGCCTGATCCACCCAGCCTGTCTCTCGATCGCTGATCGATTGTCGATCTTCCATTCGGGACCTCTGTCGACCGGCCTTGCCGCCTTTCTCGGAGAACACTTTCCGTTCGAGACGGATTTCTTATTCGGTGCTTCTCCACAACATCGACTCATCCGCCGAGTCCGGCGCGCGAAGCTTCTTCTTCTTCTTCTCCTTGGACGGCTTGCGCTTGGTGGTGGCCTTGGCGGTGGGTTGTTGTTGGTCGTCGGCCTTTGCAGGCTTCCGACCGGTAGGACCGCGACTTGCGTCGCGGCCCTTCGCAACTCCCTCATCGGGAGCCGCATCGGGAACGGCAAACTGTTCTTCGTAGCCCTCCTGATCGTCGCTGGCCCCATGGCCTGTCGTGAAGGTTCCCTCAGAGCTCCACGACGCGACAGGTCTCTCACTGTGCTCTCCTGCAGTCGGCGACCTTCCAGCCGACCGCGCACCTGCCTCCGATGCCTCTTGGATCGATGGCCCGTCATTCGAAGTAGTACTCCCGGGTCGCGGCACCATTGTGGAGTAGCGCCTTCGCAGAAATCTCGCGGAGTCGATCTCGCACAAACTCGGCGCGTCTGAATAGCGGTTGCGCCGAGCAATCTCTTTCCCGGTTGTTGGAGTAGCGTATCTTCGAAATAAAGACCCAAGTCTTCGCAGGCTTCAGAGTTGGGGGGTTCTTGGTTGACGCTTGTTCCTTGTCGTAGGGCGTCGAGCCTTGGGCGTGCGGCGTTATCGGGCCGGCGTTTCCTTGGCGTTCCCGTCGGGCGTGCGGCGTTATCAGGCCGGCGTTTCCTGGGGCTTGTGTGGCGTTATCGGGCCTACACGGGGGTCTTGTGCACGGCGGTTATCGGGCCGGTGCGTTCCTTCGCCTAGCAGCGCGTTATCGGGCGCCCCTAAACGGTATACGTTTAACGTGCCTTTATCTCAGCACGGGTCTGTGGGGTTGAGTACCCGAACCAACAAACGACGGGGGCCGCGATATCGGGGCGGCTCTGCTTGCCGGCGCTTGGTGGTTCCCCTGGAACCGGAGGGAAGACAGGAGGTCTTTGTGGTTCAGAGAAATTTCGGGACTGAGTCCTTACCCTATCCTATGTCCTCGCTACTGGCTATCTCCTACTTCGTGCTTGCTAAGCCTACCACCCTACGTCTATCCTTGCGTCTGTCGTGCTTGCACTACCGTTCTTCAACCTGATTTGCGTAACGTAATCAAGATCTCACCTCGACGCGTTTTGGGCTCGGCGGGTTTTGCTCGGCGCGTTTTGGGCTCGGCGGGTTTTGCTCGGCGCGTTTTGGGCTCGGCGGGTTTTGCTCTCGGCGCGTTTTGGGCTCGGCGCGGTTTCGGGTCGACGCGTTTCGGAGACGGGCGCGTGATCGACACGTCGGATGATTACGCGTCGCGCTGGATTCTGAAGCCGTGTCTCACAGCCCATCACCCGCATCGCATTCCCGTCGCCCTCTGCTTTACGTCGCGCCCCATCAACCGCGTCGCGTTCCATCACTCGCGCCTAGGAGCCTCCATCTCGGCGCCTGCTTCCTTGGACATCTGCATCGCCACGTTTTCCGCGGGGTGCTACACCACATCTGTCGTGATGTCGAGCGGGGTTGCACGGGGACGACTCCCATGGCGTCAGCAAGTGTCCGCTAACTGAGGCACGTAGGTATGAGCTCTGCTAATCGACTTTTGAGCTGGAAGAGGACTCCTCCTCCACCTTGCCGGTTCAGACTGCGCGCGGTGGTACCGGCACCAGCTGGAGTGTTGATGCGGCTGCTTCGGCTGGTGAGCATCCAGCTCTGGGGAATGAGTGTCCACCGGATCTGGAACTTGAACAGCTACTGGAACTGGAACTTGGGCTGCTGCTGGATCTGAAGCCGCGGAAGCAGCCACAAAGCGAGGAACAAACACGTCCACACTGTCCTTTTTCAGCACCCTCTTGATTAGCTTGGGGCGCTTGCCGCACCGGCCCTGTAGGCACCCAGGCAACTTGCTCTTCTGCAGACTCCGACTCGTTTTCTGTACTGTCTTAGCGCTCGGCAGCGGGATCGGCCCATCACCCGACCGAGGACTCGGATTGAGCACGCAATCACTCCGAGGTTCCGCCCTCACGAGGACTTTGTACGAGTACTTGATGAACACGCTGTCGCCCCGGTGCACCTCGAGCCGGTTCTCTCTAATGATAAAGTACTGCTCGAAGTCGCGCGCACTCTACCAATTGCGCAGAAATATCTTTTCGTAGACATCGGATGTGTGGTCAAGGACAAACCACACATCTTCGACGTTCCACTCCTTCAGCCAAGGCCTTTTTCGACGTGTTCGCAGAACCAAACTTCAGCATCCTATCAATCACCATCGCTTTTCGGAGATACAGTCCATCGATGTCGTCGTCCCAGACACGAATGGCAATTTTCTTGGTTGAAGTTCGCAGGGCCATCAGGGCTTTAGCCGAGGCTTGGAGTATGGCCAATTTCGCGCTACGAATTAGCCTTACGTCGACATCGTGCTCGTCCCTGGTTGTTTTCCGCCTGTTAGCAACCTCCAACTCGCCTAGGCCGTACTCCATCGCTCCGATACACTGAACAGCCGCAACAAGGCGATCGCACAGCGCAGACCTCGCGCGGGGACTCTGGTCTGTGTGCACTGCCCTGTCTAATTCCCTTTGTCACTTAGAGCCTGCCAGGCTGATGGTGTATTCGAGGTCTGTCGTGATGTCGAGCGGGGTTGCACGGGGACGACTCCCATGGCGTCAGCAAGTGTCCGCTAACTGAGGCACGTAGGTATGAGCTCTGCTAATCGACTTTTGAGCTGGAAGAGGACTCCTCCTCCACCTTGCCGGTTCAGACTGCGCGCGGTGGTACCGGCACCAGCTGGAGTGTTGATGCGGCTGCTTCGGCTGGTGAGCATCCAGCTCTGGGGAATGAGTGTCCACCGGATCTGGAACTTGAACAGCTACTGGAACTGGAACTTGGGCTGCTGCTGGAACTGAAGCCGCGGAAGCAGCCACAAAGCGAGGAACAAACACGTCCACACTGTCCTTTTTCAGCACCCTCTTGATTAGCTTGGGGCGCTTACCGCACCGGCCCTGTAGGCACCCAGGCAACTTGCTCTTCTGCAGACTCCGACTCGTTTTCTGTACTGTCTTAGCGCTCGGCAGCGGGATCGGCCCATCACCCGACCGAGGACTCGGATTGAGCACGCAATCACTCCGAGGTTCCGCCCTCACGAGGACTTTGTACGAGTACTTGATGAACACGCTGTCGCCCCGGTGCACCTCGAGCCGGTTCTCTCTAATGATAAAGTACTGCTCGAAGTCGCGCGCACTCTACCAATTGCGCAGAAATATCTTTTCGTAGACATCGGATGTGTGGTCAAGGACAAACCACACATCTTCGACGTTCCACTCCTTCAGCCAAGGCCTTTTTCGACGTGTTCGCAGAACCAAACTTCAGCATCCTATCTATCACCATCGCTTTTCGGAGATACAGTCCATCGATGTCGTCGTCCCAGACACGAATGGCAATTTTCTTGGTTGAAGTTCGCAGGGCCATCAGGGCTTTAGCCGAGGCTTGGAGTATGGCCAATTTCGCGCTACGAATTAGCCTTACGTCGACATCGTGCTCGTCCCTGGTTGTTTTCCGCCTGTTAGCAACCTCCAACTCGCCTAGGCCGTACTCCATCGCTCCGATACGCTGAACAGCCGCAACAAGGCGATCGCACAGCGCAGACCTCGCGCGGGGACTCTGGTCTGTGTGCACTGCCCCGTCTAATTCCCTTTGTCACTTAGAGCCTGCCAGGCTGATGATGTATTCGAGGTCTGTCGTGATGTCGAGCGGGGTTGCACGGGGACGACTCCCATGGCGTCAGCAAGTGTCCGCTAACTGAGGCACGTAGGTATGAGCTCTGCTAATCGACTTTGAGCTGGAAGAGGACTCCTCCTCCACCTTGCCGGTTCAGACTGCGCGCGGTGGTACCGGCACCAGCTGGAGTGTTGATGCGGCTGCTTCGGCTGGTGAGCATCCAGCTCTGGGGAATGAGTGTCCACCGGATCTGGAACTTGAACAGCTACTGGAACTGGAACTTGGGCTGCTGCTGGAACTGAAGCCGCGGAAGCAGCCACAAAGCGAGGAACAAACACGTCCACACTGTCCTTTTTCAGCACCCTCTTGATTAGCTTGGGGCGCTTGCCGCACCGGCCCTGTAGGCACCCAGGCAACTTGCTCTTCTGCAGACTCCGACTCGTTTTCTGTACTGTCTTAGCGCTCGGCAGCGGGATCGGCCCATCACCCGACCGAGGACTCGGATTAAGCACGCAATCACTCCGAGGTTCCGCCCTCACGAGGACTTTGTACGAGTACTTGATGAACACGCTGTCGCCCCGATGCACCTCGAGCCGGTTCTCTCTAATGATAAAGTACTGCTCGAAGTCGCGCGCACTCTACCAATTGCGCAGAAATATCTTTTCGTAGACATCGGATGTGTGGTCAAGGACAAACCACACATCTTCGACGTTCCACTCCTTCAGCCAAGGCCTTTTTCGACGTGTTCGCAGAACCAAACTTCAGCATCCTATCAATCACCATCGCTTTTCGGAGATACAGTCCATCGATGTCGTCGTCCCAGACACGAATGGCAATTTTCTTGGTTGAAGTTCGCAGGGCCATCAGGGCTTTAGCCGAGGCTTGGAGTATGGCCAATTTCGCACTACGAATTAGCCTTACGTCGACATCGTGCTCGTCCCTGGTTGTTTTCCGCCTGTTAGCAACCTCCAACTCGCCTAGGCCGTACTCCATCGCTCCGATACGCTGAACAGCCGCAACAAGGCGATCGCACAGCGCAGACCTCGCGCGGGGACTCTGGTCTGTGTGCACTGCCCTGTCTAATTCCCTTTGTCACTTAGAGCCTGCCAGGCTGATGATGTATTCGAGGTCTGTCGTGATGTCGAGCGGGGTTGCACGGGGACGACTCCCATGGCGTCAGCAAGTGTCCGCTAACTGAGGCACGTAGGTATGAGCTCTGCTAATCGACTTTTGAGCTGGAAGAGGACTCCTCCTCCACCTTGCCGGTTCAGACTGCGCGCGGTGGTACCGGCACCAGCTGGAGTGTTGATGCGGCTGCTTCGGCTGGTGAGCATCCAGCTCTGGGGAATGAGTGTCCACCGGATCTGGAACTTGAACAGCTACTGGAACTGGAACTTGGGCTGCTGCTGGAACTGAAGCCGCGGAAGCAGCCACAAAGCGAGGAACAAACACGTCCACACTGTCCTTTTTCAGCACCCTCTTGATTAGCTTGGGGCGCTTGCCGCACCGGCCCTGTAGGCACCCAGGCAACTTGCTCTTCTGCAGACTCCGACTCGTTTTCTGTACTGTCTTAGCGCTCGGCAGCGGGATCGGCCCATCACCCGACCGAGGACTCGGATTGAGCACGCAATCACTCCGAGGTTCCGCCCTCACGAGGACTTTGTACGAGTACTTGATGAACACGCTGTCGCCCCGGTGCACCTCGAGCCGGTTCTCTCTAATGATAAAGTACTGCTCGAAGTCGCGCGCAATCTACCAATTGCGCAGAAATATCTTTTCGTAGACATCGGATGTGTGGTCAAGGACAAACCACACATCTTCGACGTTCCACTCCTTCAGCCAAGGCCTTTTTCGACGTGTTCGCAGAACCAAACTTCAGCATCCTATCTATCACCATCGCTTTTCGGAGATACAGTCCATCGATGTCGTCGTCCCAGACACGAATGGCAATTTTCTTGGTTGAAGTTCGCAGGGCCATCAGGGCTTTAGCCGAGGCTTGGAGTATGGCCAATTTCGCACTACGAATTAGCCTTACGTCGACATCGTGCTCGTCCCTGGTTGTTTTCCGCCTGTTAGCAACCTCCAACTCGCCTAGGCCGTACTCCATCGCTCCGATACGCTGAACAGCCGCAACAAGGCGATCGCACAGCGCAGACCTCGCGCGGGGACTCTGGTCTGTGTGCACTGCCCCGTCTAATTCCCTTTGTCACTTAGAGCCTGCCAGGCTGATGATGTATTCGAGGTCTGTCGTGATGTCGAGCGGGGTTGCACGGGGACGACTCCCATGGCGTCAGCAAGTGTCCGCTAACTGAGGCACGTAGGTATGAGCTCTGCTAATCGACTTTTGAGCTGGAAGAGGACTCCTCCTCCACCTTGCCGGTTCAGACTGCGCGCGGTGGTACCGGCACCAGCTGGAGTGTTGATGCGGCTGCTTCGGCTGGTGAGCATCCAGCTCTGGGGAATGAGTGTCCACCGGATCTGGAACTTGAACAGCTACTGGAACTGGAACTTGGGCTGCTGCTGGAACTGAAGCCGCGGAAGCAGCCACAAAGCGAGGAACAAACACGTCCACACTGTCCTTTTTCAGCACCCTCTTGATTAGCTTGGGGCGCTTGCCGCACCGGCCCTGTAGGCACCCAGGCAACTTGCTCTTCTGCAGACTCCGACTCGTTTTCTGTACTGTCTTAGCGCTCGGCAGCGGGATCGGCCCATCACCCGACCGAGGACTCGGATTAAGCACGCAATCACTCCGAGGTTCCGCCCTCACGAGGACTTTGTACGAGTACTTGATGAACACGCTGTCGCCCCGATGCACCTCGAGCCGGTTCTCTCTAATGATAAAGTACTGCTCGAAGTCGCGCGCACGCTACCAATTGCGCAGAAATATCTTTTCGTAGACATCGGATGTGTGGTCAAGGACAAACCACACATCTTCGACGTTCCACTCCTTGAGCCAAGGCCTTTTTCGACGTGTTCGCAGAACCAAACTTCAGCATCCTATCTATCACCATCGCTTTTCGGAGATACAGTCCATCGATGTCGTCGTCCCAGACACGAATGGCAATTTTCTTGGTTGAAGTTCGCAGGGCCATCAGGGCTTTAGCCGAGGCTTGGAGTATGGCCAATTTCGCGCTACGAATTAGCCTTACGTCGACATCGTGCTCGTCCCTGGTTGTTTTCCGCCTGTTAGCAACCTCCAACTCGCCTAGGCCGTACTCCATCGCTCCGATACGCTGAACAGCCGCAACAAGGCGATCGCACAGCGCAGACCTCGCGCGGGGACTCTGGTCTGTGTGCACTGCCCCGTCTAATTCCCTTTGTCACTTAGAGCCTGCCAGGCTGATGATGTATTCGAAGTCTGTCGTGATGTCGAGCGGGGTTGCACGGACGACTCCCATGGCGTCAGCAAGTGTCCGCTAACTGAGGCACGTAGGTATGAGCTCTGCTAATCGACTTTTGAGCTGGAAGAGGACTCCTCCTCCACCTTGCCGGTTCAGACTGCGCGCGGTGGTACCGGCACCAGCTGGAGTGTTGATGCGGCTGCTTCGGCTGGTGAGCATCCAGCTCTGGGGAATGAGTTTCCACCGGATCTGGTACTTGAACAGCTACTGGAACTGGAACTTGGGCTGCTGCTGGAACTGAAGCCGCGGAAGCAGCCACAAAGCGAGGAACAAACACGTCCACACTGTCCTTTCAGCACCCTCTTGATTAGCTTGGGGCGCTTGCCGCACCGGCCCTGTAGGCACCCAGGCAACTTGCTCTTCTGCAGACTCCGACTCGTTTTCTGTACTGTCTTAGCGCTCGGCAGCGGGATCGGCCCATCACCCGACCGAGGACTCGGATTGAGCACGCAATCACTCCGAGGTTCCGCCCTCACGAGGACTTTGTAGGAGTACTTGATGAACACGCTGTCGCCCCGATGCACCTCGAGCCGGTTCTCTCTAATGATAAAGTACTGCTCGAAGTCGCGCGCACTCTACCAATTGCGCAGAAATATCTTTTCGTAGACATCGGATGTGTGGTCAAGGACAA
The DNA here is from genome assembly GCA_024211575.1 of Phytophthora melonis. Lineage (NCBI taxonomy): Eukaryota > Oomycota > Peronosporomycetes > Peronosporales > Peronosporaceae > Phytophthora > Phytophthora melonis. Next base: position 937,957 of record JAMXKT010000047.1, read on the forward strand.
ACCACACATCTTCGACGTTCCACTCCTTCAGCCAAGGCCTTTTTCGACGTGTTCGCAGAACCAAACTTCAGCATCCTATCAATCACCATCGCTTTTCGGAGATACAGTCCATCGATGTCGTCGTCCCAGACACGAATTGCAATTTTCTTGGTTGAAGTTCGCAGGGCCATCAGGGCTTTAGCCGAGGCTTGGAGTATGGCCAATTTCGCACTACGAATTAGCCTTACGTCGACATCGTGCTCGTCCCTGGTTGTTTTCCGCCTGTTAGCAACCTCCAACTCGCCTAGGCCGTACTCCATCGCTCCGATACGCTGAACAGCCGCAACAAGGCGATCGCACAGCGCAGACCTCGCGCGGGGACTCTGGTCTGTGTGCACTGCCCCGTCTAATTCCCTTTGTCACTTAGAGCCTGCCAGGCTGATGATGTATTCGAGGTCTGTCGTGATGTCGAGCGGGGTTGCACGGGGACGACTCCCATGGCGTCAGCAAGTGTCCGCTAACTGAGGCACGTAGGTATGAGCTCTGCTAATCGACTTTTGAGCTGGAAGAGGACTCCTCCTCCACCTTGCCGGTTCAGACTGCGCGCGGTGGTACCGGCACCAGCTGGAGTGTTGATGCGGCTGCTTCGGCTGGTGAGCATCCAGCTCTGGGGAATGAGTGTCCACCGGATCTGGAACTTGAACAGCTACTGGAACTGGAACTTGGGCTGCTGCTGGAACTGAAGCCGCGGAAGCAGCCACAAAGCGAGGAACAAACACGTCCACACTGTCCTTTTTCAGCACCCTCTTGATTAGCTTGGGGCGCTTGCCGCACCGGCCCTGTAGGCACCCAGGCAACTTGCTCTTCTGCAGACTCCGACTCGTTTTCTGTACTGTCTTAGCGCTCGGCAGCGGGATCGGCCCATCACCCGACCGAGGACTCGGATTGAGCACGCAATCACTCCGAGGTTCCGCCCTCACGAGGACTTTGTAGGAGTACTTGATGAACACGCTGTCGCCCCGATGCACCTCGAGCCGGTTCTCTCTAATGATAAAGTACTGCTCGAAGTCGCGCGCACTCTACCAATTGCGCAGAAATATCTTTTCGTAGACATCGGATGTGTGGTCAAGGACAAACCACACATCTTCGACGTTCCACTCCTTCAGCCAAGGCCTTTTTCGACGTGTTCGCAGAACCAAACTTCAGCATCCTATCAATCACCATCGCTTTTCGGAGATACAGTCCATCGATGTCGTCGTCCCAGACACGAATGGCAATTTTCTTGGTTGAAGTTCGCAGGGCCATCAGGGCTTTAGCCGAGGCTTGGAGTATGGCCAATTTCGCACTACGAATTAGCCTTACGTCGACATCGTGCTCGTCCCTGGTTGTTTTCCGCCTGTTAGCAACCTCCAACTCGCCTAGGCCGTACTCCATCGCTCCGATACGCTGAACAGCCGCAACAAGGCGATCGCACAGCGCAGACCTCGCGCGGGGACTCTGGTCTGTGTGCACTGCCCCGTCTAATTCCCTTTGTCACTTAGAGCCTGCCAGGCTGATGATGTATTCGAGGTCTGTCGTGATGTCGAGCGGGGTTGCACGGGGACGACTCCCATGGCGTCAGCAAGTGTCCGCTAACTGAGGCACGTAGGTATGAGCTCTGCTAATCGACTTTTGAGCTGGAAGAGGACTCCTCCTCCACCTTGCCGGTTCAGACTGCGTGCGGTGGTACCGGCACCAGCTGGAGTGTTGATGCGGCTGCTTCGGCTGGTGAGCATCCAGCTCTGGGGAATGAGTGTCCACCGGATCTGGAACTTGAACAGCTACTGGAACTGGAACTTGGGCTGCTGCTGGAACTGAAGCCGCGGAAGCAGCCACAAAGCGAGGAACAAACACGTCCACACTGTCCTTTTTCAGCACCCTCTTGATTAGCTTGGGGCGCTTGCCGCACCGGCCCTGTAGGCACCCAGGCAACTTGCTCTTCTGCAGACTCCGACTCGTTTTCTGTACTGTCTTAGCGCTCGGCAGCGGGATCGGCCCATCACCCGACCGAGGACTCGGATTGAGCACGCAATCACTCCGAGGTTCCGCCCTCACGAGGACTTTGTACGAGTACTTGATGAACACGCTGTCGCCCCGATGCACCTCGAGCCGGTTCTCTCTAATGATAAAGTACTGCTCGAAGTCGCGCGCACGCTACCAATTGCGCAGAAATATCTTTTCGTAGACATCGGATGTGTGGTCAAGGACAAACCACACATCTTCGACGTTCCACTCCTTCAGCCAAGGCCTTTTTCGACGTGTTCGCAGAACCAAACTTCAGCATCCTATCTATCACCATCGCTTTTCGGAGATACAGTCCATCGATGTCGTCGTCCCAGACACGAATGGCAATTTTCTTGGTTGAAGTTCGCAGGGCCATCAGGGCTTTAGCCGAGGCTTGGAGTATGGCCAATTTCGCGCTACGAATTAGCCTTACGTCGACATCGTGCTCGTCCCTGGTTGTTTTCCGCCTGTTAGCAACCTCCAACTCGCCTAGGCCGTACTCCATCGCTCCGATACGCTGAACAGCCGCAACAAGGCGATCGCACAGCGCAGACCTCGCGCGGGGACTCTGGTCTGTGTGCACTGCCCCGTCTAATTCCCTTTGTCACTTAGAGCCTGCCAGGCTGATGATGTATTCGAGGTCTGTCGTGATGTCGAGCGGGGTTGCACGGGGACGACTCCCATGGCGTCAGCAAGTGTCCGCTAACTGAGGCACGTAGGTATGAGCTCTGCTAATCGACTTTTGAGCTGGAAGAGGACTCCTCCTCCACCTTGCCGGTTCAGACTGCGCGCGGTGGTACCGGCACCAGCTGGAGTGTTGATGCGGCTGCTTCGGCTGGTGAGCATCCAGCTCTGGGGAATGAGTGTCCACCGGATCTGGAACTTGAACAGCTACTGGAACTGGAACTTGGGCTGCTGCTGGAACTGAAGCCGCGGAAGCAGCCACAAAGCGAGGAACAAACACGTCCACACTGTCCTTTTTCAGCACCCTCTTGATTAGCTTGGGGCGCTTGCCGCACCGGCCCTGTAGGCACCCAGGCAACTTGCTCTTCTGCAGACTCCGACTCGTTTTCTGTACTGTCTTAGCGCTCGGCAGCGGGATCGGCCCATCACCCGACCGAGGACTCGGATTGAGCACGCAATCACTCCGAGGTTCCGCCCTCACGAGGACTTTGTACGAGTACTTGATGAACACGCTGTCGCCCCGATGCACCTCGAGCCGGTTCTCTCTAATGATAAAGTACTGCTCGAAGTCGCGCGCACTCTACCAATTGCGCAGAAATATCTTTTCGTAGACATCGGATGTGTGGTCAAGGACAAACCACACATCTTCGACGTTCCACTCCTTCAGCCAAGGCCTTTTTCGACGTGTTCGCAGAACCAAACTTCAGCATCCTATCTATCACCATCGCTTTTCGGAGATACAGTCCATCGATGTCGTCGTCCCAGACACGAATGGCAATTTTCTTGGTTGAAGTTCGCAGGGCCATCAGGGCTTTAGCCGAGGCTTGGAGTATGGCCAATTTCGCGCTACGAATTAGCCTTACGTCGACATCGTGCTCGTCCCTGGTTGTTTTCCGCCTGTTAGCAACCTCCAACTCGCCTAGGCCGTACTCCATCGCTCCGATACGCTGAACAGCCGCAACAAGGCGATCGCACAGCGCAGACCTCGCGCGGGGACTCTGGTCTGTGTGCACTGCCCCGTCTAATTCCCTTTGTCACTTAGAGCCTGCCAGGCTGATGATGTATTCGAGGTCTGTCGTGATGTCGAGCGGGGTTGCACGGGGACGACTCCCATGGCGTCAGCAAGTGTCCGCTAACTGAGGCACGTAGGTATGAGCTCTGCTAATCGACTTTTGAGCTGGAAGAGGACTTCTCCTCCACCTTGCCGGTTCAGACTGCGCGCGGTGGTACCGGCACCAGCTGGAGTGTTGATGCGGCTGCTTCGGCTGGTGAGCATCCAGCTCTGGGGAATGAGTGTCCACCGGATCTGGAACTTGAACAGCTACTGGAACTGGAACTTGGGCTGCTGCTGGAACTGAAGCCGCGGAAGCAGCCACAAAGCGAGGAACAAACACGTCCACACTGTCCTTTCAGCACCCTCTTGATTAGCTTGGGGCGCTTGCCGCACCGGTCCTGTAGGCACCCAGGCAACTTGCTCTTCTGCAGACTCCGACTCGTTTTCTGTACTGTCTTAGCGCTCGGCAGCGGATCGGCCCATCACCCGACCGAGGACTCGGATTGAGCACGCAATCACTCCGAGGTTCCGCCCTCACGAGGACTTTGTAGGAGTACTTGATGAACACGCTGTCGCCCCGATGCACCTCGAGCCGGTTCTCTCTAATGATAAAGTACTGCTCGAAGTCGCGCGCACTCTACCAATTGCGCAGAAATATCTTTTCGTAGACATCGGATGTGTGGTCAAGGACAAACCACACATCTTCGACGTTCCACTCCTTCAGCCAAGGCCTTTTTCGACGTGTTCGCAGAACCAAACTTCAGCATCCTATCAATCACCATCGCTTTTCGGAGATACAGTCCATCGATGTCGTCGTCCCAGACACGAATGGCAATTTTCTTGGTTGAAGTTCGCAGGGCCATCAGGGCTTTAGCCGAGGCTTGGAGTATGGCCAATTTCGCACTACGAATTAGCCTTACGTCGACATCGTGCTCGTCCCTGGTTGTTTTCCGCCTGTTAGCAACCTCCAACTCGCCTAGGCCGTACTCCATCGCTCCGATACGCTGAACAGCCGCAACAAGGCGATCGCACAGCGCAGACCTCGCGGGGACTCTGGTCTGTGTGCACTGCCCCGTCTAATTCCCTTTGTCACTTAGAGCCTGCCAGGCTGATGATGTATTCGAGGTCTGTCGTGATGTCGAGCGGGGTTGCACGGGGACGACTCCCATGGCGTCAGCAAGTGTCCGCTAACTGAGGCACGTAGGTATGAGCTCTGCTAATCGACTTTTGAGCTGGAAGAGGACTCCTCCTCCACCTTGCCGGTTCAGACTGCGCGCGGTGGTACCGGCACCAGCTGGAGTGTTGATGCGGCTGCTTCGGCTGGTGAGCATCCAGCTCTGGGGAATGAGTGTCCACCGGATCTGGAACTTGAACAGCTACTGGAACTGGAACTTGGGCTGCTGCTGGAACTGAAGCCGCGGAAGCAGCCACAAAGCGAGGAACAAACACGTCCACACTGTCCTTTTTCAGCACCCTCTTGATTAGCTTGGGGCGCTTGCCGCACCGGCCCTGTAGGCACCCAGGCAACTTGCTCTTCTGCAGACTCCGACTCGTTTTCTGTACTGTCTTAGCGCTCGGCAGCGGATCGGCCCATCACCCGACCGAGGACTCGGATTGAGCACGCAATCACTCCGAGGTTCCGCCCTCACGAGGACTTTGTAGGAGTACTTGATGAACACGCTGTCGCCCCGATGCACCTCGAGCCGGTTCTCTCTAATGATAAAGTACTGCTCGAAGTCGCGCGCACTCTACCAATTGCGCAGAAATATCTTTTCGTAGACATCGGATGTGTGGTCAAGGACAAACCACACATCTTCGACGTTCCACTCCTTCAGCCAAGGCCTTTTTCGACGTGTTCGCAGAACCAAACTTCAGCATCCTATCAATCACCATCGCTTTTCGGAGATACAGTCCATCGATGTCGTCGTCCCAGACACGAATGGCAATTTTCTTGGTTGAAGTTCGCAGGGCCATCAGGGCTTTAGCCGAGGCTTGAGTATGGCCAATTTCGCACTACGAATTAGCCTTACGTCGACATCGTGCTCGTCCCTGGTTGTTTTCCGCCTGTTAGCAACCTCCAACTCGCCTAGGCCGTACTCCATCGCTCCGATACGCTGAACAGCCGCAACAAGGCGATCGCACAGCGCAGACCTCGCGCGGGGACTCTGGTCTGTGTGCACTGCCCCGTCTAATTCCCTTTGTCACTTAGAGCCTGCCAGGCTGATGATGTATTCGAGGTCTGTCGTGATGTCGAGCGGGGTTGCACGGGGACGACTCCCATGGCGTCAGCAAGTGTCCGCTAACTGAGGCACGTAGGTATGAGCTCTGCTAATCGACTTTTGAGCTGGAAGAGGACTTCTCCTCCACCTTGCCGGTTCAGACTGCGCGCGGTGGTACCGGCACCAGCTGGAGTGTTGATGCGGCTGCTTCGGCTGGTGAGCATCCAGCTCTGGGGAATGAGTGTCCACCGGATCTGGAACTTGAACAGCTACTGGAACTGGAACTTGGGCTGCTGCTGGAACTGAAGCCGCGGAAGCAGCCACAAAGCGAGGAACAAACACGTCGACACTGTCCTTTTCAGCACCCTCTTGATTAGCTTGGGGCGCTTGCCGCACCGGCCCTGTAGGCACCCAGGCAACTTGCTCTTCTGCAGACTCCGACTCGTTTTCTGTACTGTCTTAGCGCTCGGCAGCGGGATCGGCCCATCACCCGACCGAGGACTCGGATTGAGCACGCAATCACTCCGAGGTTCCGCCCTCACGAGGACTTTGTAGGAGTACTTGATGAACACGCTGTCGCCCCGATGCACCTCGAGCCGGTTCTCTCTAATGATAAAGTACTGCTCGAAGTCGCGCGCACGCTACCAATTGCGCAGAAATATCTTTTCGTAGACATCGGATGTGTGGTCAAGGACAAACCACACATCTTCGACGTTCCACTCCTTCAGCCAAGGCCTTTTTCGACGTGTTCGCAGAACCAAACTTCAGCATCCTATCAATCACCATCGCTTTTCGGAGATACAGTCCATCGATGTCGTCGTCCCAGACACGAATTGCAATTTTCTTGGTTGAAGTTCGCAGGGCCATCAGGGCTTTAGCCGAGGCTTGGAGTATGGCCAATTTCGCACTACGAATTAGCCTTACGTCGACATCGTGCTCGTCCCTGGTTGTTTTCCGCCTGTTAGCAACCTCCAACTCGCCTAGGCCGTACTCCATCGCTCCGATACGCTGAACAGCCGCAACAAGGCGATCGCACAGCGCAGACCTCGCGCGGGGACTCTGGTCTGTGTGCACTGCCCCGTCTAATTCCCTTTGTCACTTAGAGCCTGCCAGGCTGATGATGTATTCGAGGTCTGTCGTGATGTCGAGCGGGGTTGCACGGGGACGACTCCCATGGCGTCAGCAAGTGTCCGCTAACTGAGGCACGTAGGTATGAGCTCTGCTAATCGACTTTTGAGCTGGAAGAGGACTTCTCCTCCACCTTGCCGGTTCAGACTGCGCGCGGTGGTACCGGCACCAGCTGGAGTGTTGATGCGGCTGCTTCGGCTGGTGAGCATCCAGCTCTGGGGAATGAGTGTCCACCGGATCTGGAACTTGAACAGCTACTGGAACTGGAACTTGGGCTGCTGCTGGAACTGAAGCCGCGGAAGCAGCCACAAAGCGAGGAACAAACACGTCCACACTGTCCTTTTTCAGCACCCTCTTGATTAGCTTGGGGCGCTTGCCGCACCGGCCCTGTAGGCACCCAGGCAACTTGCTCTTCTGCAGACTCCGACTCGTTTTCTGTACTGTCTTAGCGCTCGGCAGCGGGATCGGCCCATCACCCGACCGAGGACTCGGATTGAGCACGCAATCACTCCGAGGTTCCGCCCTCACGAGGACTTTGTAGGAGTACTTGATGAACACGCTGTCGCCCCGATGCACCTCGAGCCGGTTCTCTCTAATGATAAAGTACTGCTCGAAGTCGCGCGCACGCTACCAATTGCGCAGAAATATCTTTTCGTAGACATCGGATGTGTGGTCAAGGACAAACCACACATCTTCGACGTTCCACTCCTTCAGCCAAGGCCTTTTTCGACGTGTTCGCAGAACCAAACTTCAGCATCCTATCAATCACCATCGCTTTTCGGAGATACAGTCCATCGATGTCGTCGTCCCAGACACGAATTGCAATTTTCTTGGTTGAAGTTCGCAGGGCCATCAGGGCTTTAGCCGAGGCTTGGAGTATGGCCAATTTCGCACTACGAATTAGCCTTACGTCGACATCGTGCTCGTCCCTGGTTGTTTTCCGCCTGTTAGCAACCTCCAACTCGCCTAGGCCGTACTCCATCGCTCCGATACGCTGAACAGCCGCAACAAGGCGATCGCACAGCGCAGACCTCGCGCGGGGACTCTGGTCTGTGTGCACTGCCCCGTCTAATTCCCTTTGTCACTTAGAGCCTGCCAGGCTGATGATGTATTCGAGGTCTGTCGTGATGTCGAGCGGGGTTGCACGGGACGACTCCCATGGCGTCAGCAAGTGTCCGCTAACTGAGGCACGTAGGTATGAGCTCTGCTAATCGACTTTGAGCTGGAAGAGGACTTCTCCTCCACCTTGCCGGTTCAGACTGCGCGCGGTGGTACCGGCACCAGCTGGAGTGTTGATGCGGCTGCTTCGGCTGGTGAGCATCCAGCTCTGGGGAATGAGTGTCCACCGGATCTGGAACTTGAACAGCTACTGGAACTGGAACTTGGGCTGCTGCTGGAACTGAAGCCGCGGAAGCAGCCACAAAGCGAGGAACAAACACGTCCACACTGTCCTTTTTCAGCACCCTCTTGATTAGCTTGGGGCGCTTGCCGCACCGGCCCTGTAGGCACCCAGGCAACTTGCTCTTCTGCAGACTCCGACTCGTTTTCTGTACTGTCTTAGCGCTCGGCAGCGGGATCGGCCCATCACCCGACCGAGGACTCGGATTGAGCACGCAATCACTCCGAGGTTCCGCCCTCACGAGGACTTTGTAGGAGTACTTGATGAACACGCTGTCGCCCCGATGCACCTCGAGCCGGTTCTCTCTAATGATAAAGTACTGCTCGAAGTCGCGCGCACTCTACCAATTGCGCAGAAATATCTTTCGTAGACATCGGATGTGTGGTCAAGGACAAACCACACATCTTCGACGTTCCACTCCTTCAGCCAAGGCCTTTTTCGACGTGTTCGCAGAACCAAACTTCAGCATCCTATCTATCACCATCGCTTTTCGGAGATACAGTCCATCGATGTCGTCGTCCCAGACACGAATGGCAATTTTCTTGGTTGAAGTTCGCAGGGCCATCAGGGCTTTAGCCGAGGCTTGAAGTATGGCCAATTTCGCACTACGAATTAGCCTTACGTCGACATCGTGCTCGTCCCTGGTTGTTTTCCGCCTGTTAGCAACCTCCAACTCGCCTAGGCCGTACTCCATCGCTCCGATACGCTGAACAGCCGCAACAAGGCGATCGCACAGCGCAGACCTCGCGCGGGGACTCTGGTCTGTGTGCACTGCCCTGTCTAATTCCCTTTGTCACTTAGAGCCTGCCAGGCTGATGATGTATTCGAGGTCTGTCGTGATGTCGAGCGGGGTTGCACGGGGACGACTCCCATGGCGTCAGCAAGTGTCCGCTAACTGAGGCACGTAGGTATGAGCTCTGCTAATCGACTTTTGAGCTGGAAGAGGACTCCTCCTCCACCTTGCCGGTTCAGACTGCGCGCGGTGGTACCGGCACCAGCTGGAGTGTTGATGCGGCTGCTTCGGCTGGTGAGCATCCAGCTCTGGGGAATGAGTGTCCACCGGATCTGGAACTTGAACAGCTACTGGAACTGGAACTTGGGCTGCTGCTGGAACTGAAGCCGCGGAAGCAGCCACAAAGCGAGGAACAAACACGTCCACACTGTCCTTTTTCAGCACCCTCTTGATTAGCTTGGGGCGCTTGCCGCACCGGCCCTGTAGGCACCCAGGCAACTTGCTCTTCTGCAGACTCCGACTCGTTTTCTGTACTGTCTTAGCGCTCGGCAGCGGGATCGGCCCATCACCCGACCGAGGACTCGGATTGAGCACGCAATCACTCCGAGGTTCCGCCCTCACGAGGACTTTGTAGGAGTACTTGATGAACACGCTGTCGCCCCGATGCACCTCGAGCCGGTTCTCTCTAATGATAAAGTACTGCTCGAAGTCGCGCGCACTCTACCAATTGCGCAGAAATATCTTTTCGTAGACATCGGATGTGTGGTCAAGGACAAACCACACATCTTCGACGTTCCACTCCTTCAGCCAAGGCCTTTTTCGACGTGTTCGCAGAACCAAACTTCAGCATCCTATCTATCACCATCGCTTTTCGGAGATACAGTCCATCGATGTCGTCGTCCCAGACACGAATGGCAATTTTCTTGGTTGAAGTTCGCAGGGCCATCAGGGCTTTAGCCGAGGCTTGAAGTATGGCCAATTTCGCACTACGAATTAGCCTTACGTCGACATCGTGCTCGTCCCTGGTTGTTTTCCGCCTGTTAGCAACCTCCAACTCGCCTAGGCCGTACTCCATCGCTCCGATACGCTGAACAGCCGCAACAAGGCGATCGCACAGCGCAGACCTCGCGCGGGGACTCTGGTCTGTGTGCACTGCCCTGTCTAATTCCCTTTGTCACTTAGAGCCTGCCAGGCTGATGATGTATTCGAGGTCTGTCGTGATGTCGAGCGGGGTTGCACGGGGACGACTCCCATGGCGTCAGCAAGTGTCCGCTAACTGAGGCACGTAGGTATGAGCTCTGCTAATCGACTTTTGAGCTGGAAGAGGACTCCTCCTCCACCTTGCCGGTTCAGACTGCGCGCGGTGGTACCGGCACCAGCTGGAGTGTTGATGCGGCTGCTTCGGCTGGTGAGCATCCAGCTCTGGGGAATGAGTGTCCACCGGATCTGGAACTTGAACAGCTACTGGAACTGGAACTTGGGCTGCTGCTGGAACTGAAGCCGCGGAAGCAGCCACAAAGCGAGGAACAAACACGTCCACACTGTCCTTTCAGCACCCTCTTGATTAGCTTGGGGCGCTTGCCGCACCGGCCCTGTAGGCACCCAGGCAACTTGCTCTTCTGCAGACTCCGACTCGTTTTCTGTACTGTCTTAGCGCTCGGCAGCGGATCGGCCCATCACCCGACCGAGGACTCGGATTGAGCACGCAATCACTCCGAGGTTCCGCCCTCACGAGGACTTTGTACGAGTACTTGATGAACACGCTGTCGCCCCGGTGCACCTCGAGCCGGTTCTCTCTAATGATAAAGTACTGCTCGAAGTCGCGCGCACTCTACCAATTGCGCAGAAATATCTTTTCGTAGACATCGGATGTGTGGTCAAGGACAAACCACACATCTTCGACGTTCCACTCCTTCAGCCAAGGCCTTTTTCGACGTGTTCGCAGAACCAAACTTCAGCATCCTATCAATCACCATCGCTTTTCGGAGATACAGTCCATCGATGTCGTCGTCCCAGACACGAATGGCAATTTTCTTGGTTGAAGTTCGCAGGGCCATCATGGCTTTAGCCGAGGCTTGGAGTATGGCCAATTTCGCACTACGAATTAGCCTTACGTCGACATCGTGCTCGTCCCTGGTTGTTTTCCGCCTGTTAGCAACCTCCAACTCGCCTAGGCCGTACTCCATCGCTCCGATACGCTGAACAGCCGCAACAAGGCGATCGCACAGCGCAGACCTCGGGCGGGGACTCTGGTCTGTGTGCACTGCCCCGTCTAATTCCCTTTGTCACTTAGAGCCTGCCAGGCTGATGATGTATTCGAGGTCTGTCGTGATGTCGAGCGGGGTTGCACGGGGACGACTCCCATGGCGTCAGCAAGTGTCCGCTAACTGAGGCACGTAGGTATGAGCTCTGCTAATCGACTTTTGAGCTGGAAGAGGACTCCTCCTCCACCTTGCCGGTTCAGACTGCGCGCGGTGGTACCGGCACCAGCTGGAGTGTTGATGCGGCTGCTTCGGCTGGTGAGCATCCAGCTCTGGGGAATGAGTGTCCACCGGATCTGGAACTTGAACAGCTACTGGAACTGGAACTTGGGCTGCTGCTGGAACTGAAGCCGCGGAAGCAGCCACAAAGCGAGGAACAAACACGTCCACACTGTCCTTTTTCAGCACCCTCTTGATTAGCTTGGGGCGCTTGCCGCACCGGCCCTGTAGGCACCCAGGCAACTTGCTCTTCTGCAGACTCCGACTCGTTTTCTGTACTGTCTTAGCGCTCGGCAGCGGATCGGCCCATCACCCGACCGAGGACTCGGATTGAGCACGCAATCACTCCGAGGTTCCGCCCTCACGAGGACTTTGTAGGAGTACTTGATGAACACACTGTCGCCCCGATGCACCTCGAGCCGGTTCTCTCTAATGATAAAGTACTGCTCGAAGTCGCGCGCACTCTACCAATTGCGCAGAAATATCTTTTCGTAGACATCGGATGTGTGGTCAAGGACAAACCACACATCTTCGACGTTCCACTCCTTCAGCCAAGGCCTTTTTCGACGTGTTCGCAGAACCAAACTTCAGCATCCTATCTATCACCATCGCTTTTCGGAGATACAGTCCATCGATGTCGTCGTCCCAGACACGAATGGCAATTTTCTTGGTTGAAGTTCGCAGGGCCATCAGGGCTTTAGCCGAGGCTTGAGTATGGCCAATTTCGCGCTACGAATTAGCCTTACGTCGACATCGTGCTCGTCCCTGGTTGTTTTCCGCCTGTTAGCAACCTCCAACTCGCCTAGGCCGTACTCCATCGCTCCGATACGCTGAACAGCCGCAACAAGGCGATCGCACAGCGCAGACCTCGCGCGGGGACTCTGGTCTGTGTGCACTGCCCCGTCTAATTCCCTTTGTCACTTAGAGCCTGCCAGGCTGATGATGTATTCGAGGTCTGTCGTGATGTCGAGCGGGGTTGCACGGGGACGACTCCCATGGCGTCAGCAAGTGTCCGCTAACTGAGGCACGTAGGTATGAGCTCTGCTAATCGACTTTTGAGCTGGAAGAGGACTCCTCCTCCACCTTGCCGGTTCAGACTGCGCGCGGTGGTACCGGCACCAGCTGGAGTGTTGATGCGGCTGCTTCGGCTGGTGAGCATCCAGCTCTGGGGAATGAGTGTCCACCGGATCTGGAACTTGAACAGCTACTGGAACTGGAACTTGGGCTGCTGCTGGAACTGAAGCCGCGGAAGCAGCCACAAAGCGAGGAACAAACACGTCCACACTGTCCTTTTTCAGCACCCTCTTGATTAGCTTGGGGCGCTTGCCGCACCGGCCCTGTAGGCACCCAGGCAACTTGCTCTTCTGCAGACTCCGACTCGTTTTCTGTACTGTCTTAGCGCTCGGCAGCGGGATCGGCCCATCACCCGACCGAGGACTCGGATTGAGCACGCAATCACTCCGAGGTTCCGCCCTCACGAGGACTTTGTAGGAGTACTTGATGAACACACTGTCGCCCCGATGCACCTCGAGCCGGTTCTCTCTAATGATAAAGTACTGCTCGAAGTCGCGCGCACTCTACCAATTGCGCAGAAATATCTTTTCGTAGACATCGGATGTGTGGTCAAGGACAAACCACACATCTTCGACGTTCCACTCCTTCAGCCAAGGCCTTTTTCGACGTGTTCGCAGAACCAAACTTCAGCATCCTATCTATCACCATCGCTTTTCGGAGATACAGTCCATCGATGTCGTCGTCCCAGACACGAATGGCAATTTTCTTGGTTGAAGTTCGCAGGGCCATCATGGCTTTAGCCGAGGCTTGGAGTATGGCCAATTTCGCACTACGAATTAGCCTTACGTCGACATCGTGCTCGTCCCTGGTTGTTTTCCGCCTGTTAGCAACCTCCAACTCGCCTAGGCCGTACTCCATCGCTCCGATACGCTGAACAGCCGCAACAAGGCGATCGCACAGCGCAGACCTCGGGCGGGGACTCTGGTCTGTGTGCACTGCCCTGTCTAATTCCCTTTGTCACTTAGAGCCTGCCAGGCTGATGATGTATTCGAGGTCTGTCGTGATGTCGAGCGGGGTTGCACGGGGACGACTCCCATGGCGTCAGCAAGTGTCCGCTAACTGAGGCACGTAGGTATGAGCTCTGCTAATCGACTTTTGAGCTGGAAGAGGACTCCTCCTCCACCTTGCCGGTTCAGACTGCGCGCGGTGGTACCGGCACCAGCTGGAGTGTTGATGCGGCTGCTTCGGCTGGTGAGCATCCAGCTCTGGGGAATGAGTGTCCACCGGATCTGGAACTTGAACAGCTACTGGAACTGGAACTTGGGCTGCTGCTGGAACTGAAGCCGCGGAAGCAGCCACAAAGCGAGGAACAAACACGTCCACACTGTCCTTTTTCAGCACCCTCTTGATTAGCTTGGGGCGCTTGCCGCACCGGCCCTGTAGGCACCCAGGCAACTTGCTCTTCTGCAGACTCCGACTCGTTTTCTGTACTGTCTTAGCGCTCGGCAGCGGGATCGGCCCATCACCCGACCGAGGACTCGGATTGAGCACGCAATCACTCCGAGGTTCCGCCCTCACGAGGACTTTGTACGAGTACTTGATGAACACGCTGTCGCCCCGGTGCACCTCGAGCCGGTTCTCTCTAATGATAAAGTACTGCTCGAAGTCGCGCGCACTCTACCAATTGCGCAGAAATATCTTTTCGTAGACATCGGATGTGTGGTCAAGGACAAACCACACATCTTCGACGTTCCACTCCTTCAGCCAAGGCCTTTTTCGACGTGTTCGCAGAACCAAACTTCAGCATCCTATCAATCACCATCGCTTTTCGGAGATACAGTCCATCGATGTCGTCGTCCCAGACACGAATGGCAATTTTCTTGGTTGAAGTTCGCAGGGCCATCAGGGCTTTAGCCGAGGCTTGGAGTATGGCCAATTTCGCGCTACGAATTAGCCTTACGTCGACATCGTGCTCGTCCCTGGTTGTTTTCCGCCTGTTAGCAACCTCCAACTCGCCTAGGCCGTACTCCATCGCTCCGATACGCTGAACAGCCGCAACAAGGCGATCGCACAGCGCAGACCTCGGGCGGGGACTCTGGTCTGTGTGCACTGCCCCGTCTAATTCCCTTTGTCACTTAGAGCCTGCCAGGCTGATGATGTATTCGAGGTCTGTCGTGATGTCGAGCGGGGTTGCACGGGGACGACTCCCATGGCGTCAGCAAGTGTCCGCTAACTGAGGCACGTAGGTATGAGCTCTGCTAATCGACTTTTGAGCTGGAAGAGGACTCCTCCTCCACCTTGCCGGTTCAGACTGCGCGCGGTGGTACCGGCACCAGCTGGAGTGTTGATGCGGCTGCTTCGGCTGGTGAGCATCCAGCTCTGGGGAATGAGTGTCCACCGGATCTGGAACTTGAACAGCTACTGGAACTGGAACTTGGGCTGCTGCTGGAACTGAAGCCGCGGAAGCAGCCACAAAGCGAGGAACAAACACGTCCACACTGTCCTTTTTCAGCACCCTCTTGATTAGCTTGGGGCGCTTGCCGCACCGGCCCTGTAGGCACCCAGGCAACTTGCTCTTCTGCAGACTCCGACTCGTTTTCTGTACTGTCTTAGCGCTCGGCAGCGGGATCGGCCCATCACCCGACCGAGGACTCGGATTGAGCACGCAATCACTCCGAGGTTCCGCCTCACGAGGACTTTGTACGAGTACTTGATGAACACGCTGTCGCCCCGGTGCACCTCGAGCCGGTTCTCTCTAATGATAAAGTACTGCTCGAAGTCGCGCGCACTCTACCAATTGCGCAGAAATATCTTTTCGTAGACATCGGATGTGTGTTCAAGGACAAACCACACATCTTCGACGTTCCACTCCTTCAGCCAAGGCCTTTTTCGACGTGTTCGCAGAACCAAACTTCAGCATCCTATCAATCACCATCGCTCTTCGGAGATACAGTCCATCGATGTCGTCGTCCCAGACACGAATGGCAATTTTCTTGGTTGAAGTTCGCAGGGCCATCAGGGCTTTAGCCGAGGCTTGAAGTATGGCCAATTTCGCACTACGAATTAGCCTTACGTCGACATCGTGCTCGTCCCTGGTTGTTTTCCGCCTGTTAGCAACCTCCAACTCGCCTAGGCCGTACTCCATCGCTCCGATACGCTGAACAGCCGCAACAAGGCGATCGCACAGCGCAGACCTCGGGCGGGGACTCTGGTCTGTGTGCACTGCCCCGTCTAATTCCCTTTGTCACTTAGAGCCTGCCAGGCTGATGATGTATTCGAGGTCTGTCGTGATGTCGAGCGGGGTTGCACGGGGACGACTCCCATGGCGTCAGCAAGTGTCCGCTAACTGAGGCACGTAGGTATGAGCTCTGCTAATCGACTTTTGAGCTGGAAGAGGACTCCTCCTCCACCTTGCCGGTTCAGACTGCGCGCGGTGGTACCGGCACCAGCTGGAGTGTTGATGCGGCTGCTTCGGCTGGTGAGCATCCAGCTCTGGGGAATGAGTGTCCACCGGATCTGGAACTTGAACAGCTACTGGAACTGGAACTTGGGCTGCTGCTGGAACTGAAGCCGCGGAAGCAGCCACAAAGCGAGGAACAAACACGTCCACACTGTCCTTTTTCAGCACCCTCTTGATTAGCTTGGGGCGCTTGCCGCACCGGCCCTGTAGGCACCCAGGCAACTTGCTCTTCTGCAGACTCCGACTCGTTTTCTGTACTGTCTTAGCGCTCGGCAGCGGATCGGCCCATCACCCGACCGAGGACTCGGATTGAGCACGCAATCACTCCGAGGTTCCGCCCTCACGAGGACTTTGTAGGAGTACTTGATGAACACGCTGTCGCCCCGGTGCACCTCGAGCCGGTTCTCTCTAATGATAAAGTACTGCTCGAAGTCGCGCGCACTCTACCAATTGCGCAGAAATATCTTTTCGTAGACATCGGATGTGTGGTCAAGGACAAACCACACATCTTCGACGTTCCACTCCTTCAGCCAAGGCCTTTTTCGACGTGTTCGCAGAACCAAACTTCAGCATCCTATCAATCACCATCGCTTTTCGGAGATACAGTCCATCGATGTCGTCGTCCCAGACACGAATGGCAATTTTCTTGGTTGAAGTTCGCAGGGCCATCAGGGCTTTAGCCGAGGCTTGGAGTATGGCCAATTTCGCACTACGAATTAGCCTTACGTCGACATCGTGCTCGTCCCTGGTTGTTTTCCGCCTGTTAGCAACCTCCAACTCGCCTAGGCCGTACTCCATCGCTCCGATACGCTGAACAGCCGCAACAAGGCGATCGCACAGCGCAGACCTCGGGCGGGGACTCTGGTCTGTGTGCACTGCCCCGTCTAATTCCCTTTGTCACTTAGAGCCTGCCAGGCTGATGATGTATTCGAGGTCTGTCGTGATGTCGAGCGGGGTTGCACGGGGACGACTCCCATGGCGTCAGCAAGTGTCCGCTAACTGAGGCACGTAGGTATGAGCTCTGCTAATCGACTTTTGAGCTGGAAGAGGACTCCTCCTCCACCTTGCCGGTTCAGACTGCGCGCGGTGGTACCGGCACCAGCTGGAGTGTTGATGCGGCTGCTTCGGCTGGTGAGCATCCAGCTCTGGGGAATGAGTGTCCACCGGATCTGGAACTTGAACAGCTACTGGAACTGGAACTTGGGCTGCTGCTGGAACTGAAGCCGCGGAAGCAGCCACAAAGCGAGGAACAAACACGTCCACACTGTCCTTTTTCAGCACCCTCTTGATTAGCTTGGGGCGCTTGCCGCACCGGTCCTGTAGGCACCCAGGCAACTTGCTCTTCTGCAGACTCCGACTCGTTTTCTGTACTGTCTTAGCGCTCGGCAGCGGGATCGGCCCACCTCCCGACCGAGGACTCGGATTGAGCACGCAATCACTCCGAGGTTCCGCCCTCACGAGGACTTTGTACGAGTACTTGATGAACACGCTGTCGCCCCGATGCACCTCGAGCCGGTTCTCTCTAATGATAAAGTACTGCTCGAAGTCGCGCGCACTCTACCAATTGCGCAGAAATATCTTTTCGTAGACATCGGATGTGTGGTCAAGGACAAACCACACATCTTCGACGTTCCACTCCTTCAGCCAAGGCCTTTTTCGACGTGTTCGCAGAACCAAACTTCAGCATCCTATCAATCACCATCGCTTTTCGGAGATACAGTCCATCGATGTCGTCGTCCCAGACACGAATGGCAATTTTCTTGGTTGAAGTTCGCAGGGCCATCAGGGCTTTAGCCGAGGCTTGGAGTATGGCCAATTTCGCGCTACGAATTAGCCTTACGTCGACATCGTGCTCGTCCCTGGTTGTTTTCCGCCTGTTAGCAACCTCCAACTCGCCTAGGCCGTACTCCATCGCTCCGATACGCTGAACAGCCGCAACAAGGCGATCGCCCAGCGCAGACCTCGAGCGGGGACTCTGGTCTGTGTGCACTGCCCCGTCTAATTCCCTTTGTCACTTAGAGCCTGCCAGGCTGATGATGTATTCGAGGTCTGTCGTGATGTCGAGCGGGGTTGCACGGGGACGACTCCCATGGCGTCAGCAAGTGTCCGCTAACTGAGGCACGTAGGTATGAGCTCTGCTAATCGACTTTTGAGCTGGAAGAGGACTCCTCCTCCACCTTGCCGGTTCAGACTGCGCGCGGTGGTACCGGCACCAGCTGGAGTGTTGATGCGGCTGCTTCGGCTGGTGAGCATCCAGCTCTGGGGAATGAGTGTCCACCGGATCTGGAACTTGAACAGCTACTGGAACTGGAACTTGGGCTGCTGCTGGATCTGAAGCCGCGGAAGCAGCCACAAAGCGAGGAACAAACACGTCCACACTGTCCTTTTTCAGCACCCTCTTGATTAGCTTGGGGCGCTTGCCGCACCGGCCCTGTAGGCACCCAGGCAACTTGCTCTTCTGCAGACTCCGACTCGTTTTCTGTACTGTCTTAGCGCTCGGCAGCGGGATCGGCCCATCACCCGACCGAGGACTCGGATTGAGCACGCAATCACTCCGAGGTTCCGCCCTCACGAGGACTTTGTAGGAGTACTTGATGAACACGCTGTCGCCCCGGTGCACCTCGAGCCGGTTCTCTCTAATGATAAAGTACTGCTCGAAGTCGCGCGCACTCTACCAATTGCGCAGAAATATCTTTTCGTAGACATCGGATGTGTGGTCAAGGACAAACCACACATCTTCGACGTTCCACTCCTTCAGCCAAGGCCTTTTTCGACGTGTTCGCAGAACCAAACTTCAGCATCCTATCAATCACCATCGCTTTTCGGAGATACAGTCCATCGATGTCGTCGTCCCAGACACGAATGGCAATTTTCTTGGTTGAAGTTCGCAGGGCCATCAGGGCTTTAGCCGAGGCTTGAGTATGGCCAATTTCGCGCTACGAATTAGCCTTACGTCAACATCGTGCTCGTCCCTGGTTGTTTTCCGCCTGTTAGCAACCTCCAACTCGCCTAGGCCGTACTCCATCGCTCCGATACGCTGAACAGCCGCAACAAGGCGATCGCACAGCGCAGACCTCGGGCGGGGACTCTGGTCTGTGTGCACTGCCCCGTCTAATTCCCTTTGTCACTTAGAGCCTGCCAGGCTGATGATGTATTCGAGGTCTGTCGTGATGTCGAGCGGGGTTGCACGGGGACGACTCCCATGGCGTCAGCAAGTGTCCGCTAACTGAGGCACGTAGGTATGAGCTCTGCTAATCGACTTTTGAGCTGGAAGAGGACTCCTCCTCCACCTTGCCGGTTCAGACTGCGCGCGGTGGTACCGGCACCAGCTGGAGTGTTGATGCGGCTGCTTCGGCTGGTGAGCATCCAGCTCTGGGGAATGAGTGTCCACCGGATCTGGAACTTGAACAGCTACTGGAACTGGAACTTGGGCTGCTGCTGGATCTGAAGCCGCGGAAGCAGCCACAAAGCGAGGAACAAACACGTCCACACTGTCCTTTTTCAGCACCCTCTTGATTAGCTTGGGGCGCTTGCCGCACCGGCCCTGTAGGCACCCAGGCAACTTGCTCTTCTGCAGACTCCGACTCGTTTTCTGTACTGTCTTAGCGCTCGGCAGCGGGATCGGCCCATCACCCGACCGAGGACTCGGATTGAGCACGCAATCACTCCGAGGTTCCGCCCTCACGAGGACTTTGTAGGAGTACTTGATGAACACGCTGTCGCCCCGGTGCACCTCGAGCCGGTTCTCTCTAATGATAAAGTACTGCTCGAAGTCGCGCGCACTCTACCAATTGCGCAGAAATATCTTTTCGTAGACATCGGATGTGTGGTCAGGACAAACCACACATCTTCGACGTTCCACTCCTTCAGCCAAGGCCTTTTTCGACGTGTTCGCAGAACCAAACTTCAGCATCCTATCAATCACCATCGCTTTTCGGAGATACAGTCCATCGATGTCGTCGTCCCAGACACGAATGGCAATTTTCTTGGTTGAAGTTCGCAGGGCCATCATGGCTTTAGCCGAGGCTTGAGTATGGCCAATTTCGCACTACGAATTAGCCTTACGTCGACATCGTGCTCGTCCCTGGTTGTTTTCCGCCTGTTAGCAACCTCCAACTCGCCTAGGCCGTACTCCATCGCTCCGATACGCTGAACAGCCGCAACAAGGCGATCGCACAGCGCAGACCTCGGGCGGGGACTCTGGTCTGTGTGCACTGCCCTGTCTAATTCCCTTTGTCACTTAGAGCCTGCCAGGCTGATGATGTATTCGAGGTCTGTCGTGATGTCGAGCGGGGTTGCACGGGGACGACTCCCATGGCGTCAGCAAGTGTCCGCTAACTGAGGCACGTAGGTATGAGCTCTGCTAATCGACTTTTGAGCTGGAAGAGGACTCCTCCTCCACCTTGCCGGTTCAGACTGCGCGCGGTGGTACCGGCACCAGCTGGAGTGTTGATGCGGCTGCTTCGGCTGGTGAGCATCCAGCTCTGGGGAATGAGTGTCCACCGGATCTGGAACTTGAACAGCTACTGGAACTGGAACTTGGGCTGCTGCTGGATCTGAAGCCGCGGAAGCAGCCACAAAGCGAGGAACAAACACGTCCACACTGTCCTTTTTCAGCACCCTCTTGATTAGCTTGGGGCGCTTGCCGCACCGGCCCTGTAGGCACCCAGGCAACTTGCTCTTCTGCAGACTCCGACTCGTTTTCTGTACTGTCTTAGCGCTCGGCAGCGGGATCGGCCCATCACCCGACCGAGGACTCGGATTGAGCACGCAATCACTCCGAGGTTCCGCCCTCACGAGGACTTTGTAGGAGTACTTGATGAACACGCTGTCGCCCCGGTGCACCTCGAGCCGGTTCTCTCTAATGATAAAGTACTGCTCGAAGTCGCGCGCACTCTACCAATTGCGCAGAAATATCTTTTCGTAGACATCGGATGTGTGGTCAAGGACAAACCACACATCTTCGACGTTCCACTCCTTCAGCCAAGGCCTTTTTCGACGTGTTCGCAGAACCAAACTTCAGCATCCTATCAATCACCATCGCTTTTCGGAGATACAGTCCATCGATATCGTCGTCCCAGACACGAATGGCAATTTTCTTGGTTGAAGTTCGCAGGGCCATCAGGGCTTTAGCCGAGGCTTGGAGTATTGTGGTGTGGTAATACCACTAAAATTCTCTTCTACCAAAAGGTATTAGAGACACCAACAACACGCTAACCCGCAAAGGTAAGCGCTTATTGGATCAAAACCTGAAGACCAGGAACGATCCCTTACACCGGGTCGGTTGCAAGCGCCTCTGTGCACCTTAGGTTATCTTCGGTCAACCCAGAAACCTGTACCACTAGCCACGAGCTTAGGCTAGGATACTATGTAGCGCTTTCGCGCAACCCCACTGCAGTCCCTCAGAAAGGAAGGGTACCGGCGTGTTAGGCCTTATACAGGGGGACCAAGGTAAAACCTCGGTAGGTAGACTAATACACTCAGGGACACTCTTGTCCCACAAATATACAGCCTATGTCGCTCTTGCCTCTCCGGCCACGCCAACTCTTGGCGCCGCCAAGGAAACTCTCGGTCAAAGCACGATAAGCTCCCCGACAGGCATCCACACGCAGCCGAGCGTGTCCAGGCACTACAATAAGCTAGCTACACTTACCGAAGTCGGACTTGACCCTTGTTGGCTTTGGGGGAAGACTGTCTTTTTATTACTGAGTTTTATGAGGCCCAGGGGGCCTCGTTCTGGTCATCCTATGATGAGTCCTATGTCCCTATACAAATATCTAGTGTGAACTATCGCAATAAGGCGATTCCGGACACATCAAATGACGGCCGCGACCACACTAATAAGTGCGGTCGAAGTACGCAACTAAATGCATATGTACCTAAAAGTGGGCACCATGAAGCCTCGTTCGGGGTTCTATTAGGACCCGACGAGGCTCCGGCCACTGACCGTTACTCCAACGAGGATAATGTAGTCGTCCAAGCAGAAGTAGCCATCTCCGTCTCTCGCTTGACCGCTTCTTGATGGAGCTTGACCTTCGGGCCGGCGAGGCAATCACCTTGGAAACACACGATTTCCGATACCACAACTGCCCCCGCCTCGACGCGAGCCTCCGACACTGGTGAGCGTCTAGGCGCCTTCGGTTCTTCGACTCCATGGCCCCTCAGTCGCGCGCATTCGCCAACGCGGCTACCGCAGCTCGTCGAACCCTCCAATGTGCTGGCCCGGTACGTCCACCACTCTTGCCGCTCCTCATCGTCACCTTGACTCTCGTTGTTGACTCCATCTACTCCTTGGTAATCTCAGGGAGCTGTAGATGCCGCCACCGACATTTCGGGGCGTCGTCCGGCGCGCCAGGCGTGTTCGACGGATGCTGCCGCTGCTATCGCCGCTGGTGCTGTACCACCAGACTCATCCGCACCTGCTGATGGCCCTGCGCTCCTTCCTGCCGCTGCGGAGGCGTCGGTCGACCAACCACGAGGTTCCCCCCGTGGTATTGCGTCTTCTGCTGGGACCACCGAGACTCTGAGAACGCTTGAAGACGCTACGGGGCGCACAGCGACGCACACACCAGGAGTATTCCGGTGGTCGTATGGTCCGACCTTGGTCGCTCCATCGATGTCATGCGGACTGCTGGTCGTTTCATCTTGGTTCCATTTTCTCCAGCCTCACTGGCGTCTTCTGCCGCGTGTTGAACTCGAGCAGAACGGCGGTTGGTAGCTTTCCCATCGGTAGCCCATCCATTGCTACACCACCGGAATTCCGGTGGTCGTATGGTCCGACGTTGGTTGTGCGATCGATGCCCCGCGTACTGCCCCTGATGTACACCTTGGCTCCGTCTCCTCGATGGCATTGACATCTGCTTGGATAGCGCTGTATCACCCATGGGTCAAACGGAGCAACACGCCCTGCCACACGTCTGGCCTCAATACCAAACCACCGGGCTCCGGCGGTCGTATGGTCCGACCTTCCATGAACGTGCTGCAGGCCGCCGCTCGTCACACCTCGGTCGCATACTTCTTGCCATCACCGGCATCTGAAGTAGCTAGGTCTACATCGTTCAAGGGTTCGACGGCAAGTGCAGTAGTCAGGGAATGCGTTGACCCGACCAGCGTGACACCATTGTAGCGCCGGGACTTCGGTGGTCGTAACGGAGGCAAGGTTGGCTGCCCCAACTTGAAGCTCGCGAATAGCAGCACCGCCAACGTCGGTCACACCACAACTTGATTCGTTATCACTCGGAGATAGTGTAGCTGTGGCGACCGTGGTTTCGTTGCCTTCGTTCCACAGTTCCATACGGGTTTCCGGTGGTTGTAACCAAGTCGGGTTTAGTTGCCCAGTCTGTGGCTCGGGAACCACCACACCAGAAACGTCGGTCGTGCCTTCAACTGCTTCCTCGTTGGCGTGCGAAACCGTACCAGTGTTGACCGTGATTCGTGATGCACTTACAGCAAATAGTCGGTAGTCGTAACGTAAGGTCTGGGTGCCCCAGTCTCCACCAAGCGATCCGCTGTGTTACAATCACATCTCTTCGAGCCGCACCAATTGTCGTTCAGGGTTCCAACAGTTTCGGCGCAGGCTACAGCAGGTACCGCTGCCTTGGACGAGACTTAGTTGTCGACCGTAGCGGTCCCAGATCCACTCCTATCTCCACTTCATCATCAAATCCATACATAGTCCCAAATCGAGGTCTGGTGCACGGCGCAAACTTCTTCCACGATAATATCGACGTTCAAAGACTCGCTCACCCTTGCTTGAGCTTCGTCCTTGTTCGCTTCAAGCCGCAATATTCTCTCGCGTCAACATACATCGCATCCAATACTCGGTCGCGGTTCCCAGAGCTTCTTACCATCCCTCGACCGCTGTGGCTGCTTCAAACGAGGCTTGGTTCACGGTTGTAGCCTTATCGCCCATCGAGATGGTTGAGCTTACGCTCATGGAAGACCAGACTCAGTCCGCAGAGGACCGATCTTGATCACGCTAGCTCTACCCGGGTATGTCTTGGCGATTTTGACAACCGTACTCCCAGGTACATATCCACTTCACCACCAACTCCATACCGAACCACGGAGTCGAGCGCACTTGACCGTGCGACATCCATACCAATCGCTGCGTCTGAAGCCTCGGTCGCCCTTCCCTCTGCTTCATCATCACGTGTTTCATCTGTTGAAGGGTTGACCGAGGTTCACTTGCGTGTCCTGTTGCTCGTGGCTGCATTCCGATATCTCCATTCCATCGTGACTCGTTCACATAATATGCAACATGCAAATTCCAGTAATTTTCTTCGTCTGTCACTGCGAGCTGGATAGCCCTCGCAGGCAGTTCAATCATCATCTCCAGTAGCTTCTTTCGTCTGTCGTCGCGAGCTGGGTCACCCTCGCGAGCAGGTCGATCGTCGTTAGCGTATGCAACAAGTCCTTCACCACGTGCAAACATAGCATGCTGGGCTCGCCACTCGTACATTTCACCACCAAAGCGAGCGATGCTCGGCTGCGCACAGGTACATCATCTCCGGTCCGTTCCACTTCGAAACCTCGACCAGCCCGCTATCGAGAATCAGCACTCGTGTCTTGGTTTACCTCGTTCCATGTAGGGCCAAATCCGAGTGATAGGCTTCAGTCGAGGTAAAGGTAGAGACTCCTGGGCGTAATCGCTGGGGTTAATCTCGTTCGCGGTGTCATCACCCTCGACCGACCCCTCGGCAACCATGGCATGCATGACCGAGATATAGGTTGACTCCAGTAGTTGCTCAGGATCGTTGATCGCACTTATGTCCGAATTATTGAACTCAGTGTCGGCGTCAGCTGTGAAGGCTGCGATTTCGGTAGGAACGTCGTTAGGCCCTGGGTCGTGTTCGCCCCAGTCGACTTCACTACTACAGACCGCAGTCGACGTTTCTCCTGGCTCCAGACTGGGCGTGGCGGTCGCTGTTGGCAAGACATCCCATGTAGTTGTCTCGGCCGCTGCTGCCACGTCGCGGTCATCTTCCGACCCGTCGTTCGTCAAGCTGTCACCATCATGCAGCTCATCACTGGCCTCCGATGCCTCAACCGAGGCGTGTGTCGCTCCCTGGCCGGTAGAGTCGGCACTACTGTCACGATTCGCGGGCATGCGACTCGGCGGGTCGAGAAGCGCATCTTCGGGTTCGTCCAGGTTATCCGGTGCGCTGGCTTCGTCGTCCAAACCATCGTTCGCCCCACTAGCGCCTTCCATCTCAGTTGTATCAACTCGAGCAACCTCGACCGAGCCTTCACTGACCCTGGAGTCGTGGTCATAGCCAAGTACATCAGGTGACGAGTACTCATTACACGACGATGCTTGTTGGCGGCCTCCCGGCCATGATGGGGCATCTGGTGGTCTCGGCAGGATCTTCCGCGGCGTCGGGTAAGCTCGGCGCACCACCGCAGGGGGCTGTTCAGCTAGCCATCGCTCGTAGAGGCGGCGTTCCCGCCCTTGAAGAGTCTCATCACGACTCGTTGAATAGGCTAGTACCTGCCACTCTTTGTACTTGTTCGAGTCCAGTCTCGCGTAACCCGTCTCTCGCGGCAGCTCGCCATGCGGTACCCAGAGCACCACGGAGTCATGCTTGGCACACCGTGCTGCGGAGGTCGTAATGTTGGTGAGTCGGACCCACGTCGGCCGCCCTCGTCGGAACCCCGTTACGGTCGGCACGAGCTTCTCCGTGCGGCGAACCCACACATCGTACTCCGACCGAGGCAACCGCTGCCGCGGTACTCGGAACTCACGCCACTCACGACCGGGGATG
Organism: Phytophthora melonis; assembly: GCA_024211575.1. NCBI lineage: Eukaryota > Oomycota > Peronosporomycetes > Peronosporales > Peronosporaceae > Phytophthora > Phytophthora melonis. Next base: position 963,914 of record JAMXKT010000047.1, read on the forward strand.
TATAAATCCTCGGTCGGCCCACACGAAGGCTGAGTACCATAGGGTTCATCGTCCTCGACACTCTGCGACTTCAGCAGTGGCACCATGACCTCATCCGGGAGTCGAGCGGTGCCATGGAACAGATCCAGCCGGATACCGGCCGGGATCATAAAGTCCATTCCCAGTACCACGTCGACCCCTGCACTGTGGTCCATTATCCACATCTCGAACTCGTAGACTTGCTCCCATCCCAAGGTGATCTTCAGGAAGGCTCGCCTACGGGTCTCCATCACCCCAGGGTTGATACCACGGACTTCGAGACTTCGTCCGTGGTCCAGAACTTCTCGCACCCGGAGCCGCTTGGCGAAGGCAGCCGAGATCACGCTTACGTTCGCTCCAGTGTCGAGCAGTATCCTCGTTCGCGAGTCGTCCACCGCGCCATTGACCAAAGCTCTCATTCGCTTCCTCTTGTCGTATCGTTGGGACGACCACCACCCCAATCTCTCGCCGGGTAGTAATTTCACCGCCCGAGCGAGGTTTCGAGGTGGTCCCCTGACCTGGACTAGGCTGGTGATCAAAGCCTCGGTCGGGTGTCCATCACGTTCATCATCATCATCTTCATCAATACCGGTCTCAACGAGACTTGCGTCTCGGTTCTCTCCATTTTCCGTCGATCTCACACGTTCATTGTTCTTCAGGTCGTCAGGCCGTTTGCTTTCGCCTGTGAACGCGAACAGATAGTCCGCATCAACAGCAGGCTCAGCTAACTGTGGCAGCCCGATTGGGACCAACCCAGTTTCAGTTGGCGGGCTGCCTGGTTTAAATGGCTTCCATACACCAGGCTTTGCAGCTCTGGCGACAGATCCTTCTTGTCGACCTTGGACTTCAGGAGCTTGGTAAGCTCGTGGAGGGCTTCGCACTTCCCAGCATCGTGCACCTGTTTGCACAGTTTGCACCGCCGGTAGCAGAAGTGCACCGAGTGAGACGGGCTTCTGCATGCAGCGCATGGCCCATACTGGCGATGGCTGTCTCGTTCGCGGTTGGACGGTCCTCCTCCGTTCCTGAAGCGTCGGTTGTCAGACCGAGCGAACGTTCCTTCGGCTGCGGCCCTCCGCTCAGCGTCGTTGGCGGCCGCGACATGTCCCTTAGATTCGTCAGAGTCATAATCGGCATCCGAATCCTCGTCCGAGCGTTGGTCGTCCGAGTACTGGCGCTCGTCTTCGAAGTATTCCTCGTTCACCTCACCGGCACGTCGGGAGGCGTACGAAGCCTCGTTGCGTGCACCGACCGAGCCTCCGACGTTCCATTCCGCCATTACATCGGCTAGCGCGTCGACCAGAGTCACCCTCGACCGGTACGGTGACGCATCGCGTCGGTCACGCCGGCGGTCGTCGTCGCGACGATCGTTGCGGCGGTCGTCATCACGGTAGCGTCGTTCACGGTGGTATCCACCACGAGAATCCTCGTTCGACCTCGCATCGCGTCGGCGACCGTCATCTTGACTCCAAGAGCGCCGGAACGACGATTCGCGAGTTGATTTGCGGTCGCGGTGGCGCAGGATGTCGTTGATCATGTCTTCGAGGTCATGAATGCTCTTGACCCGCACATGGCACAGACGGTCTTCTAAGTTTCGGTCGTCACACGTAACCAAGAAGTGTTCCACGTGGTCCTTCGCGTCGCGTCCACCGTTCTCAAACTGTACGCCGGCGTTGCGAGCATAGCCATTAAGCCGGTTAAGGTAGTCACATACGTGCTCCTTGTCCTCTCGCTTGGCCGAGTAATACCGAGCCTTCGCAGACTGGGAAAACTTCGAACAGTAGTACTTGATGAACGCCTCGCTCAGCAACTTCCACGAGCGTCTCGTCTTGCGCGGGAGCTGGCGGCACCAGTGCAGGGCTCCGTCCCTGAGCTTGAGTTCGAACGGCATGCACCACTCGTTGGGGGGTGCATGGGTTCCCTTCATCTCATAGATGAACGTTCGGAGCCACTGCATGGAGTGCTCGCTCTTGTCGCGCGTCCCGTAGAACGGTTTGATGTTCGCGAGGGGTAGATGCGTGGCGATCTCGAGCTTCGGGGTTGAGCTCTGGTTGTCCGTTGCACTCAGTTCGCGCACTTGGCGAGCCCATTCGCTCGGCAGATCACCCTCGTTGTGGTCAGACACGAGGTCATCATCACTGTCCGACGAGTCATCTCGGGGGTCGTAACGACGACTGGATCGGCGACCGGTTGCCGCGCGCGTGCCAGGCGTTGCGTACGAAGACTCGGTCTCCCTAGCCAGACGTTCACTGCGGTCCGTAGATCGTGGGGTTACCATGTGCGAGTCTTGCATGTAAGGAGAAGCCTCACCCTTGGCTGCGAAAACTCCATCACCGGTGGCGGTCTTCCTAGGGGTCGCTGGTAGTGGGACCTTGGAGGGGTCAACCACTTCCGAGGCCGAACGAAGCTTCGTTGAGCTTCTGTCGGCCACCCCAAAGGCGTCACGCAACTTCTTCCTCCACTTGGTGAGCGCCGCGGCGGCGGCAGTTGGCGTCCAGCTCGCGAGAGCGGCCTCCGTCGGGAGAATCTGGGGTTCGCACCCCATCGCACGCAGGAGATCCACCGTGTTTTGAGCGACCTGCCGAGTGCTCGTTGAGTTGATCGGCGTGGCTAACGCCCCTCCAAGGTCCATCCAGATGGCCTGGCGGACTTGCTTCGGGGAGAACAGTTGCATCCACTCACTCTTGGTCTTCATCAGTTCCAGGCATCGGCCTAGAACCTTGTTGGCCGCCGGAGTATCGCCGTTGAGGGGAGGACGAGTGCCAACCGGCTTGGAGATTGCCCCTCCAGCCGTCACCGAGGGTTTGAACCCGTCGGTTGCACCGTCATCCGCGTCGTAGGCGGGCTCGGGGCCCGGCATGTCGTTGAACGTTTCGGAGAGGTCGCGGGTGATCGACCTCGATCCTCCGCTGCGGCCTGCCGACACAACCGCAGCTTCCGAAGTCTCGGACATCACAGTCCTGACATCCCAATCATCGTCTTCGTGATCTTCTTTGGCGTCCGAGGAATCCATCGCCGTGTCGTAGCTCGCCGAACGCTCGTCGATCGACTCCATCCGATCCGTCGCTGGGGTCGAGAACGAGCTTCCGGAGCGCACCGAAGCCTCGTTGCGCGTTCCACTCGACTTGACCGGCGTCGCTGGTACCGCTGACTTGGTTCCCTTCGCCATCTTCTCACTTCTTCTTCTTCTTCTTCGCTTCTCTCCTTCTTCTTCTCCTCTTCGCTCGTTGGGGTAAGACCTACAACAACCCAGACACACAGAAGGTCACACCAATCCCGGGTCGCGGCACCAGTTGTGGTGTGGTAATACCACTAAAATTCTCTTCTACCAAAAGGTATTAGAGACACCAACAACACGCTAACCCGCAAAGGTAAGCGCTTATTGGATCAAAACCTGAAGACCAGGAACGATCCCTTACACCGGGTCGGTTGCAAGCGCCTCTATGCGCCTTAGGTTATCTTCGGTCAACCCAGAAACCTGTACCACTAGCCACGAGCTTAGGCTAGGATACTATGTAGCGCTTTCGCGCAACCCCACTGCAGTCCCTCAGAAAGGAAGGGTACCGGCGTGTTAGGCCTTATACAGGGGGACCAAGGTAAAACCTCGGTAGGTAGACTAATACACTCAGGGACACTCTTGTCCCACAAATATACAGTGAACGACACTCCTATGTCGCTCTTGCCTCTCCGGCCACGCCAACTCTTGGCGCCGCCAAGGAAACTCTCGGTCAAAGCACGATAAGCTCCCCGACAGGCATCCACACGCAGCCGAGCGTGTCCAGGCACTACAATAAGCTAGCTACACTTACCGAAGTCGGACTTGACCCTTGTTGGCTTTGGGGGAAGACTGTCTTTTTATTACTGAGTTTTATGAGGCCCAGGGGGCCTCGTTCTGGTCATCCTATGATGAGTCCTATGTCCCTATACAAATATCTAGTGTGAACTATCGCAATAAGGCGATTCCGGACACATCAAATGACGGCCGCGACCACACTAATAAGTGCGGTCGAAGTACGCAACTAAATGCATATGTACCTAAAAGTGGGCACCATGAAGCCTCGTTCGGGGTTCTATTAGGACCCGACGAGGCTCCGGCCACTGACCGTTACTCCAACGAGGATAATGTAGTCGTCCAAGCAGAAGTAGCCATCTCCGTCTCTCGCTTGACCGCTTCTTGATGGAGCTTGACCTTCGGGCCGGCGAGGCAATCACCTTGGAAACACACGATTTCCGATACCACAGTATGGCCAATTTCGCACTACGAATTAGCCTTACGTCGACATCGTGCTCGTCCCTGGTTGTTTTCCGCCTGTTAGCAACCTCCAACTCGCCTAGGCCGTACTCCATCGCTCCGATACGCTGAACAGCCGCAACAAGGCGATCGCACAGCGCAGACCTCGGGCGGGGACTCTGGTCTGTGTGCACTGCCCCGTCTAATTCCCTTTGTCACTTAGAGCCTGCCAGGCTGATGATGTATTCGAGGTCTGTCGTGATGTCGAGCGGGGTTGCACGGGGACGACTCCCATGGCGTCAGCAAGTGTCCGCTAACTGAGGCACGTAGGTATGAGCTCTGCTAATCGACTTTTGAGCTGGAAGAGGACTCCTCCTCCACCTTGCCGGTTCAGACTGCGCGCGGTGGTACCGGCACCAGCTGGAGTGTTGATGCGGCTGCTTCGGCTGGTGAGCATCCAGCTCTGGGGAATGAGTGTCCACCGGATCTGGAACTTGAACAGCTACTGGAACTGGAACTTGGGCTGCTGCTGGAACTGAAGCCGCGGAAGCAGCCACAAAGCGAGGACCAAACACGTCCACACTGTCCTTTTTCAGCACCCTCTTGATTAGCTTGGGGCGCTTGCCGCACCGGCCCTGTAGGCCCCCAGGCAACTTGCTCTTCTGCAGACTCCGACTCGTTTTCTGTACTGTCTTAGCGCTCGGCAGCGGGATCGGCCCATCACCCGACCGAGGACTCGGATTGAGCACGCAATCACTCCGAGGTTCCGCCCTCACGAGGACTTTGTAGGAGTACTTGATGAACACGCTGTCGCCCCGGTGCACCTCGAGCCGGTTCTCTCTAATGATAAAGTACTGCTCGAAGTCGCGCGCACTCTACCAATTGCGCAGAAATATCTTTCGTAGACATCGGATGTGTGGTCAAGGACAAACCACACATCTTCGACGTTCCACTCCTTCAGCCAAGGCCTTTTTCGACGTGTTCGCAGAACCAAACTTCAGCATCCTATCAATCACCATCGCTTTTCGGAGATACAGTCCATCGATGTCGTCGTCCCAGACACGAATGGCAATTTTCTTGGTTGAAGTTCGCAGGGCCATCAGGGCTTTAGCCGAGGCTTGGAGTATGGCCAATTTCGCGCTACGAATTAGCCTTACGTCGACATCGTGCTCGTCCCTGGTTGTTTTCCGCCTGTTAGCAACCTCCAACTCGCCTAGGCCGTACTCCATCGCTCCGATACGCTGAACAGCCGCAACAAGGCGATCGCACAGCGCAGACCTCGGGCGGGGACTCTGGTCTGTGTGCACTGCCCCGTCTAATTCCCTTTGTCACTTAGAGCCTGCCAGGCTGATGATGTATTCGAGGTCTGTCGTGATGTCGAGCGGGGTTGCACGGGGACGACTCCCATGGCGTCAGCAAGTGTCCGCTAACTGAGGCACGTAGGTATGAGCTCTGCTAATCGACTTTTGAGCTGGAAGAGGACTCCTCCTCCACCTTGCCGGTTCAGACTGCGCGCGGTGGTACCGGCACCAGCTGGAGTGTTGATGCGGCTGCTTCGGCTGGTGAGCATCCAGCTCTGGGGAATGAGTGTCCACCGGATCTGGAACTTGAACAGCTACTGGAACTGGAACTTGGGCTGCTGCTGGATCTGAAGCCGCGGAAGCAGCCACAAAGCGAGGAACAAACACGTCCACACTGTCCTTTTTCAGCACCCTCTTGATTAGCTTGGGGCGCTTGCCGCACCGGCCCTGTAGGCACCCAGGCAACTTGCTCTTCTGCAGACTCCGACTCGTTTTCTGTACTGTCTTAGCGCTCGGCAGCGGGATCGGCCCATCACCCGACCGAGGACTCGGATTGAGCACGCAATCACTCCGAGGTTCCGCCCTCACGAGGACTTTGTAGGAGTACTTGATAAACACGCTGTCGCCCCGGTGCACCTCGAGCCGGTTCTCTCTAATGATAAAGTACTGCTCGAAGTCGCGCGCACTCTACCAATTGCGCAGAAATATCTTTTCGTAGACATCGGATGTGTGGTCAAGGACAAACCACACATCTTCGACGTTCCACTCCTTCAGCCAAGGCCTTTTTCGACGTGTTCGCAGAACCAAACTTCAGCATCCTATCAATCACCATCGCTTTTCGGAGATACAGTCCATCGATGTCGTCGTCCCAGACACGAATGGCAATTTTCTTGGTTGAAGTTCGCAGGGCCATCAGGGCTTTAGCCGAGGCTTGGAGTATGGCCAATTTCGCGCTACGAATTAGCCTTACGTCGACATCGTGCTCGTCCCTGGTTGTTTTCCGCCTGTTAGCAACCTCCAACTCGCCTAGGCCGTACTCCATCGCTCCGATACGCTGAACAGCCGCAACAAGGCGATCGCACAGCGCAGACCTCGGGCGGGGACTCTGGTCTGTGTGCACTGCCCCGTCTAATTCCCTTTGTCACTTAGAGCCTGCCAGGCTGATGATGTATTCGAGGTCTGTCGTGATGTCGAGCGGGGTTGCACGGGGACGACTCCCATGGCGTCAGCAAGTGTCCGCTAACTGAGGCACGTAGGTATGAGCTCTGCTAATCGACTTTTGAGCTGGAAGAGGACTCCTCCTCCACCTTGCCGGTTCAGACTGCGCGCGGTGGTACCGGCACCAGCTGGAGTGTTGATGCGGCTGCTTCGGCTGGTGAGCATCCAGCTCTGGGGAATGAGTGTCCACCGGATCTGGAACTTGAACAGCTACTGGAACTGGAACTTGGGCTGCTGCTGGATCTGAAGCCGCGGAAGCAGCCACAAAGCGAGGAACAAACACGTCCACACTGTCCTTTTTCAGCACCCTCTTGATTAGCTTGGGGCGCTTGCCGCACCGGCCCTGTAGGCCCCCAGGCAACTTGCTCTTCTGCAGACTCCGACTCGTTTTCTGTACTGTCTTAGCGCTCGGCAGCGGGATCGGCCCATCACCCGACCGAGGACTCGGATTGAGCACGCAATCACTCCGAGGTTCCGCCCTCACGAGGACTTTGTAGGAGTACTTGATGAACACGCTGTCGCCCCGGTGCACCTCGAGCCGGTTCTCTCTAATGATAAAGTACTGCTCGAAGTCGCGCGCACTCTACCAATTGCGCAGAAATATCTTTTCGTAGACATCGGATGTGTGGTCAAGGACAAACCACACATCTTCGACGTTCCACTCCTTCAGCCAAGGCCTTTTTCGACGTGTTCGCAGAACCAAACTTCAGCATCCTATCAATCACCATCGCTTTTCGGAGATACAGTCCATCGATGTCGTCGTCCCAGACACGAATGGCAATTTTCTTGGTTGAAGTTCGCAGGGCCATCAGGGCTTTAGCCGAGGCTTGGAGTATGGCCAATTTCGCGCTACGAATTAGCCTTACGTCGACATCGTGCTCGTCCCTGGTTGTTTTCCGCCTGTTAGCAACCTCCAACTCGCCTAGGCCGTACTCCATCGCTCCGATACGCTGAACAGCCGCAACAAGGCGATCGCACAGCGCAGACCTCGGGCGGGGACTCTGGTCTGTGTGCACTGCCCCGTCTAATTCCCTTTGTCACTTAGAGCCTGCCAGGCTGATGATGTATTCGAGGTCTGTCGTGATGTCGAGCGGGGTTGCACGGGGACGACTCCCATGGCGTCAGCAAGTGTCCGCTAACTGAGGCACGTAGGTATGAGCTCGGCTAATCGACTTTTGAGCTGGAAGAGGACTCCTCCTCCACCTTGCCGGTTCAGACTGCGCGCGGTGGTTGCACTGGTACCGTCAGCTTCCCAAGAAGACGAAGCGTCAGTGGAAGTTGCTCAGTGATGCTTTCATGAAGTATTACTGTACGCGGTTCAGCCAGTGTGCGAAGGCTCGCTATTACTCAGCGCGACGTGATGGTTCGGAACATCTGTGCGACTACCTGAATCGGCTGAATGGCTACGCTCGCAACGCTGGCCTCCAGTTCGAGAAGGGTGGTCGCGACGCGAAGGATCACGTGCAACGATTCCTCGAGACGTGTGGTGACCGAGGACTCGAGCGGCGGCTTTGCCACGTCCGAGTGTCGGACACCCATGAGCTTGAAGACATGATTAACGACCTCCTCAAGTCAGAGGAGCGTGGACAGAGCAGAGACGCCTCGTCACATGCCACGTCTCATCAGTCGCCTGGACGCGAACACTCTCGCAGGCGTGACGAGCGCCGGAGTGAACAAACGCGCGACCATACCCGCCGTGAGCGTTACGAACGCCGAGACCGAGACTTTGGACGCAGACGCGAGGACTCGCGCTATGTTCCACGTGTGTCGCTGGCCGAAGCGTCGCTGTCCGACTTGATGGCCGAATTGCAGGTCCGTGGGACGAAGAGTGGTCAATCTGGCCGCCCTGAGCCCCGTGAGCAGTCGCGCGACGACAGTGGAAGTGACTCCAGTGGCAGCCGATACTTCGACGATAACCGAGACTTCAGTGACTATAGTGACTTTGACACCTCAGATGAACAAGGAGGGCATGTCGCGGCGGCGAACGAACAAGAGAGACGAGCTGCAGCAGAAGGGACGTACACACGGTCCGACCAACGTCAACGCAGGGGTGGTGAGCCCGGCCGAGCTTCGACCGGTCCAACCGACACTTCAGCCGAGACAACCTCGATGGTCGCCCGCGTCAATTCGGACCCTGTGCAGCATGTGGTGGTGCCGGACATTCAGTCCATTACTGTTACTGACGCTGCAGACTGTGTCAACAAGTTCACGATATCGGCAAGTGTGAAGCACTCCAAGCCCTCACCACGTACCTTCGGACGAAGGTTGAAAAGAAGGACCTCTCCGGAGCTCCAAAGCCTAGTCTTCGGTGGCAATTTAAACTAGGCAGCCCGCCAACTGAAACTGGGTTGGTCCCAATCGGGCTGCCACAGTTAGCTGCTCCCGCGATCGATGCAGACTGCGTCTACACGTATGTGGGGACAAGCAAATGGCCGAACGACAAGGACGAGGAAGTTGTGAAATTGATTGAAACTGAAAAGGAGAGAGGGGAAACCCTCGGTGGAGGTGATAATTGTGAAGAAAATGAAAGCGACGAAGATGAAGATGTGAAAGAAGCTTGCGGTGCAGAGTGGACAGCCTGGCCGAATGCCCAGTGGGGTGACTAAGTTACTCCCAGGTGAGAGGCTGGGGTGGTGGTCTGCGCAGAAGTTCGACAAGAGGGCTCGGATGAGAGCTCTGGTCAAGGGTGCGGTCAACGACTCGAGAACGAGGCTTCTGTTGGATACGGGGGCGAACGTAAGTGTGATTTCAGAGAAGTTTGCGAAGCAGTTGCGGCTGCGTGACATTCAGGGACATGGCCGCTGCATGGAAATCCAGGGTTTCACGAAGGGAACCATGGCTACCGAGAGACGAGCCCTCGTCAAGATAACCCTCGGCTGGGCGCGGGTGTACGAGTTTGAGCTGTGGATCATGGATCATGGCGCTGGGGTGGACGTAGTCCTTGGCACAGACTTCATGATCCCCGCTGGAGTACGTTTAGACCTGTTCCACGCGACCGCGAGGTTGCCGGATGAGGTCAGCATTCCTCTCATCAAGACTCTAGGCGCGCCAGACGACCGAGGCTTCGGTCCGCATGTTAATGGTGGACCATTCGAGGACTTGCCTGTTCAGAGTCGTGTGTGGAGTACCGAGTGCAGCGACGCCAACCACACCCGGATACACATGAAGTGTAGGTACGCCGCACGAAGTCTCTGCTGCCGACGGTGACGAAATTTCGGCGGGGTAAGGTCGAGTGGGTGCGGTTGACTAACGTGTCTGACCACCCAACGACGTGTCATGCACACACTCCGGTGTTCCTGTGGGTACCGATTGGGGATCTACCACGAAACGATGGCTATGTGCGACTGGCGTCAGCACGATATGAGGACTGGCAGAAACTTGCCTACGAAGGCAACTGAGATGAAGTCGCATTCGCGCGCGAGTGTGAGGCGTATTCGAAGTGGCTGGCCGCGCAACCGCCGACAGTAGATCGGCCAACTTACACTCCGCCAACTGGAGTGATGGTTCGACCAGCCGTGGACTCGTCCAATCGGCGGCCCCGGTTAAGTTGCGCCGAACAATGGGAACGAGAACTCGCGAAGAGGGAAGAGAGAGAGCAACTCGCTGCTGACGGCTCACCAGTGGGTGATGATCCAGCGGCGCTCCCTTCTCAATCAACGGAACTTGAACATGCGCGAGCCGAGGCCTCGGCTGGGACGGCAGCGGAGCCGACCCCCAGACGGTGTTGAGGGCTCTGATGACGCGGAGGTGTGTTCAGGGTGCGGTCTAGACTCGGACGCCGCGCACCGAGATGACGGCAATTGTGGTGATGGTGATGGATCGGAGTGCTCGCACCAAAGTGAGGTTTCGCCCGGAGATGACGACCCGATGCTGGTACTGGAGCGCACCTACGTCGCAGTAGCGACTGCGGCGGCAGCTGCAGAAGATAGCAGTGACGCGAAGGATGTTGCATCTGAGCACCAAGCGAATGACATTAACCTGGAGTATTACGCTCACGAACTAGCCTTCCTGTCCGACCTGACCGAAGCCTCGGTTACAGAGTTGGACTACTCGGCTGATAACGTGCGGCATCCGGACCTGAGCTGTGGCCGGCAGGACCACGTGGTGAAGGTGCTCCAGAAGCATGAGACGATTCTGATCTCCAGTGGCAATGCATTACCGCCACCAGCCTATGGAGTAGTGTGTGATATCGATCTACAAGGCCACGCGCCCATCAAACAGAGGGCCCGGCGGATACCCTCCGACACCTCAAGAAGCTCTACGAGCTGCTCCGAGGGCTGCTGAAGGCGGGGCTGATCGCGTTTTCGAACAGCCCGTGGGCCTCACCGATTGTCATTGTGTTGAAGAAGAATAGCGTCGACATCAGATTGTGCATTGATTACAAGATGGTGAATGCTGTCACCGCAATCATGGAGTATGCGATGCCTCTGGTCGACGACTTGCTTACTGATCTAGAGAAGTATCTATGGTACTGCTCGCTTGACGCTGCAAGTGGGTTCGGGGCTATCATGATGACGCGTTCGTGTGCGCGTTGGGCCACTTTGAGTGGCTTCGAATGCCCTTTGGGCTCAAGAATGCGCCCATGATCTATCAGAGGATGCTCGACAACGCTCTGTGGGGCTTCGTGCAACCGAAGGGTGGATGGAAACACTACGCGGCGCTGATGGAAGAGGCGGAATTGCGTGATCTGGAAGCTAATCGAGCGCAGACCGAGCCGTCGACCGAACCGACGTCTCGTATGGAGTCTTCGCCGACCCAGTTTGAAGCAGGACACGGTTCTGGTGGTGCCGGAAACGCGGTGTCTGAACTGATCCACAGCCCTGTAGCCGATATGTTCGCGCATGGAGAGCCTGACGAATCCCCGTTAGTACCCGTATTCGAATGACGGTCTTTCGTCGACGATATCTGTTTCGGGGGTGAGTCGTTCGATGACTGCTTGGCTACATTGGACCGACTCTAAGCACGGTTCGAAGAGTGCCGTATCAGTGTGAGTTTCACCAAGAGCATCTTTGTGCAGCCCAGGGTAGACTTCCTGTCCCATGTGGTGACACGGAACGGTATCCAAGCGGACCCGAAGAAACTGAAGGCTCTGACCGAGCTCTCGTTTCCGCGGTCCAAGAAGGGAGTGCAAGCATTCCTTGGATCGCTGAACTACTACAGCCGGTTCACCCAGGACTTCGCAGTGTATGGTGCCGCGCTCTATCAGCTCAAGGACGAAGACTTCGGAGACAGGGGTGACCTCTCTGCAGCCAGACGAAGCTTCGCCGCGCTACAACAGAAGGTTGCTGACGCACCGATCCTTCGACACTTCGATCGCGACAGTGATGTCCATGTGACGCTTTTCGCCAATGAGTGGGCGCTGAGCACAACGCTCATGCAGGAACACGAAGGAACGATGTATCCGGTCCGATTCTGCGGCCGAGTCCTCAAGGACGCCGAGATGAACTATCACCCGGCTGAGAAAGAAGTTTTGGCCCTGATACAGTTGTTGAAGGTGTGTTACACACAGCTTGCAGGTCGGACCATCCACGTCTACACGCGGTTTTCGACGCTCGATTGGGTTCACAGGTCGAAGTCTCTATTCGGACGTGAAACCCAGTTTGCGGTGCTGCTGTCTCCGTGGCACCTGGTGGTCACGGGCGTAAAGGAGAAGGATTATGCTTTCGCTCAACTCCTCTAGTCGTCGATCACAAGTTTCGTCGATCTTGAGGACTCGTTGGCACCGGTGACTCCACCAACACATGGCTCACCGAGTGTTCGGATGGACCCTCATTTGCTGTATGCGCGACTACCCCGTGATTGCTGTGGCTATGTGCTTTCCTTCGACGGTTCTGCTAAGACGGAAAAGCACGGGGGCTACGGAAGTTGCGCATGGATTCTGTGGAAATTACCGGAATGGACAATAGTGATCGCTGCGAGTGCTTATCTCGAGGCTACGACTGTGAACCTGGCTGCAGCGGGGCTGCCGTAGCTTTAGCGTCAGAGGAAGACCTAACAGACTCACAGAGTCGCGGCTAAAGATAGCCCGTTCTAATACCAGAACGCACGAGTCCGTACTCCCTACGGACTCCAAGAGTCAACCCTTAACTCTTAGCTGTGAATCTTCAAACTGAATGTATTTCTCTTATCGCGGCAGAGCCGCCTTTCGGTGTAAATGTATCTGGTTCACTATCTAGCATAGTGAACCCTAGTCATATGCATAATCTGTGGCTCTGAAGCCATGTACTGATTCTCCTACTGAAATAGGTTAGACAGCGTGCACCACACAAGCCTGTGTGTGCCACACTTCGTAACCCTTCGGGTAACATTCGTGTAACCCCGTTACACCCTCCCCCACCAAACCGTGGACACGGGTGTTCACGCTTAACGGTCAACGACCGGGTCTTGTTCCGTCAAGCCTCCTTCTCGAACGAGTCAATCCACATCGTGTGGACGTCTCTGAGAACTTCTCGGCGCAACGCGCCCTCACATGACTTCAAGTCATAACGCCTTTTGGTCTTTCGACCGCAGAAACCCTCTCGCGAGGTCCGCCTCGGAGCCTCGCTCCTCTCGCGCTTCGGCACCTCGTGCCTGCGAACTCCCAAGCTCCCCGGCGCAGGTGCGCACACCGACCGCGCCTCCCAGGCTCTCGGTCTCTCAGTACTTAGCGGCGCAACGCCTCAAGCCACGCTCGCGGCGAGCACGCCCCAGCTCCCCTCGAGCACTAGCCCATCCGACCATGGACCTCAAAGATCTCTTCGGAGATGAGGAGGAGGGCGAGGTGGACTACAGCGAGTCCGATGTCGGCTCTCCGAGCCATGAGGGTGAAGCAGCGTCCCCACAACGCTCCCCGAACCGCCGCGACGCTTCGCCCACGTCGCCGGCACAACGCGGAGGTGGCACGTCGGCCACAGTTGGCTCGTCGAGCTCCCGCGACCAAGAGCGCCGCGCGCGAGTGTCTCCTGCGCGCTCGTCGAGCCATCCCTCTACTGAGCGCACTGCGCTGTCGAGGAGGAGCCGCGGCCACCGCTGCGCACTCCAAATCCGTTCCCTGAACGCTCTTCCGGGCTCCGCGAGCTGCGCGAGCTCACTGAGTCACGGTACTCTCCGCCTCGTGCGGGAAGTGCCCTTGGGCCCCGTCATCTCCAACCCTTTGGACGAGGCTCAATCCGAGCAGGTTGCGGCGCAGCTGGCCTCCATGCGCTCCCAGCGCCCCGAGTTGCGGCCCCTGCTGAACCCCAGCACCGCCGAGTACGGCTTCCGGCCTCGTGACCCCGCGGAGGCATGCCGCCAGGCTTTCCAGCCGACGCTGGCTCGTACTCCGGAGGAGATCGCTCTTCGAACGTCTCTACGACAGCGACTCTTGACTCCACAGTCTACGACTGTCTCCGAGTACCGCGAGCGGTTGCGCCTGCAAGGCAAGGGGTTGTCCGTGCCCGCAATGCGGACGTACCCTGTGGTGCTCAGCCCGGGCGAAAGCCTGATCGAACACGAGGCTCAGTTCGAGCTCTGGGCTGAGAAGAAGAAGAAGCTTAGCTCCATGGATGCTCTTCGAGCTAGCTTCAGCGAAGTGGATGTTCGTATCGAACGCAAGCTCCGCTTCGACTTTGCGAAGATCCGAGCCAAACGCAGCCTCTCGGCTAACGCTCAGCCGCAGACCCATTCTAGCGCTGCGCGCTTCGCTCCTTTGAGCCCTCCAGTCGCTCCTACCCGTGAGGGAGTGAGCGCTGTGGCTCAGGGCCAACCCGGAGCAATGTGGCTGACCCAGCAGCTCCCCAGCCTATTGCCGGGAAGCGCGGGAAGGCCGGCATGCCGGCCTCGAGCCCACGGGGCGCTGGTGATCAAGCCGATCAAAAGCGTCCACGACGTCTGGGCAGTCTTGGCGAAGGGGCACCTCAAACTCCCATGAGTTCTCTGAGTGTGGGTACCCTCGCCACTTTACCAGATACTGGTTTTGACCCCGGCACCGCCGCTTCGCCAGCAGGCGCTCCACATGGTAGTGAAGGTTCCCTTGCTCATCGAGCAGTGCCGGTGGAGGACGCACCAAGCCGCCTCGCGACGTTTGATGAGCTGTTCGAGGTTCAGCAACAGACGACTCGCCTTCGGGACCATGTCCAGGATGTCGATGCGCGTCTCGCGCGTACTGCCACGGAGCTCGACGAGCTTGCTCGGGACTTGAGCTGGGTTCAAGTGCCTCGCGAGGTCTGGGACCGGCTCCGACACTTGGAGAGCTGGGTGCAGTATTATGGCGATCGCGACGATCGTCGTAGCCAGGAGCTCTCCGAGCTTCGGCGTCAGCAGGCTGCATTGCAGGGTCAGATTGACCTTCTGGCCCGCATGCAGGGCCCGCCCGCTGCGCCTCCTGCGCCGGTGGCCCCTGTGCCTGCGGCACCTCCGACTCCGACCCTGCCCTCAGGGCTCGCGGCACCGCCGATGCCGAGCCTTCCGCCTGTGCCTGCAGTGCCTGCGATGATGGTCGCGTCTGTGACGCCTGCGACTGCGTCCTCGACGCTCGCGACCTCCGCGCCTGCGACCTCGTCGCCCTCGGTGCCTCCATTTGCACCTGCGTCGGGTCATGGTACGGCTTGAGCAAGCCCACGTAGAAGACGGGGTGCGTCCGCATCTTCTTCGGAAGATTGAGCGTGTACGCAAGGCCCTTCCTGGCCACGACCTTGAAAGGTCCAATGAAGCGCGGGCGCAACTTCGTCTTGAAGACAGCGGACACTGCATGTGTAGGTAGGTTCTTAGCATTTAGCAATACCAGGTCCCCGACCTCATAACTGTCAACATTGCCTCTGCCTTTAGCATCCGCATGTTCCTTTTGCTTGTCTTGGCTCTCAGCCATTGCGTCACGCACGTGTCGTAAGACACTCAAGCGCGTCGACAAGAAAGTGTCAACCTGTTTACGAACAGTAGCCGGGCTGACATCAGCTAGCCGATCAGCTAAATCGGCTTCCTCTCCCCACCAAGCCCGAGGCCACCACGTGGCGGCGTCAGCGGGACGCGGGGATGGGACAAGCTGTTCACGTAGAACGGCGTGTAGCCGGTCGAGGCATGCACGGCGTTATTCAACGCAAACTCAACGAGTGGCAGCATAGCGCTCCAACGCTTCGGCGTCTCAGCGCAAATGCTGCGGAGCACGTCTTCGACGACGCGATTCACTCGCTCTGTCTGACCATCGGTCTGCGGGTGATCCGCCGTGGACATGTCCAGCTTGGTGCCAAGCACCGCAAAACCGCGCTCCAGAAGTTGCCCGTGAAGCGGGGTCTCGGTCCGAGACAATCGACTCAGGAGTCCGTGTTGTCGAAACACTCGGTCCAAGAACAGCGTTGCTGTACCCTTACCATCGACGGTATCCGGCACAGCCGCAATGTGAGCCATCTTGCTCAGTCGGTCTACAAAGACCACGACTCCAGTGTTGCCCGCCACATCCGCCGGCAGGCCAAACACAAAGTCCATACTCATGGATTGCCAACAGCCCGAAGGGACAGGCAAGCTTGCCAACGGGGCTGCAGCATGGGGTGACGACTTCACTCGCTGACACGTCTCGCACGTGCGCACATAAGTGCTCGTCCACTTGTACATCTTCGGCCACCAGTAGTGGGTGCTCACCGAGCTGTAGGTCTTCTCACGGCCAAGATGGCCAGCCACCGGCGTGTCGTGGGCCTCATAGAGGATACGATACTTCAGGTCCTCATCATGAGGGATGACCACGCGTGGCGTGTCCTCGGAGCCAGTGCTGTAGAACAGCAGGCCACCATCGAGGGTGTAGCGATGCAAACGCGCGCGCACTCGCGCTGACAATTCAATGTCCGAGTCTTGAAACTCCTTGCTCCCGAGAGCCTTCAGCAACGCGACACAAGTGTCATCCTTGGCATAAGCCGTTCGGATCAGATCCGGTAATGACGAAGTCACGGTCGTTACATGAGCCAGCTCATAATCCGGCCTGCGCGACAGCGCGTCCGCGGAGACATTCTGCCTGCCAGGCTTGTACTTCACCTCGAAGTTGTACTCCGCGAAGAAGGACAGCCAACGGGCCATCCTTTGCGAGAGATGAGGCGACTGAGTCGCAGTGCGTAACGACGCGTGATCCGTGTAAATCACGAACGGCTGAGAGCCCAACAGGTGAACCCTGAACTTGACGAGCGCATACTTCATCGCAAGTAGCTCTTTGTCATGGACAGGATAGTTCTTCTCAGCAGCCTTCAGCTGACGAGATTCGAACGCCACCACGCGCTCGCGCCCCTCGGCGTCTGCTTGTAGCAGGGCACAGCCGATGGCAAAGTCCGAGGCGTCACAGACGACACTAAACGGACGAGCGGGGTCTGGCAAAGCCAGAATAGGCGCATGAAGGAGACTATCCTTAATTGCCGCAAACGCATCTTGATGCTCGGTGTTCCAACACCACTCCGCGTCCTTCTTCAGGAGATTGGAGAGTGGCCGAGCCATCTCAGCGTAATTCTCGCTGTACTTGTGCAAGTAATTGGCCAAGCCAAGCCACTTGCGAAGATCCTTCTGGTTCTGGGGAACCGGCCAGTCAACAATGGCCTTGACCTTGACCGGGTCGGCCCTCAGGCCACGCTTCCCGATGAAGCACCCTAAGAAGGGAATCTCTTCTGCTCCGAACATGCATTTGTCAATGTTGGCATACAACTTGTTTTGACGCATGCACTCGAGCACAGCACGCAGGTGCTCGACATGATTCTCCATATCAGTCTTCCCGTGCTCCGCACGACTGTGGACAAAGATGTCATCGAAGTACGTCTGCGCGTACGCCCGATGGGGCCGGAAGAGCTGCGTCACAAGACGATTGAACGTCGCTGGCGCGTTCGAGAGCCAGCAGGGCATCACCAACCACTCCCAGAGCATGCCGCTCGGAGTACTCACCGCAGTGAGAGGAATGTCGCTCGTTCTCATGAGCAATTGGTAGTAGCCATCGACCAAGTCGAGCGCACTGTACATCGTACATCCTGCCATGTTGTTCTGAAGAACGTCCTTCCGAGGAATCGGCGTCTGCGCCGGAATGGTGGCGGCATTCAGCTTGTTAAAAGCATGCACAATACGCCACTTGCCATTCGGCTTTCTGACACAGAACGTCGGCGTGGAGTGAGGAGACTTACTCTCACGCACCATGCCCGCCTCGTGCTTCGCACGGAAGAACGCGTCAATGACGTCACACTGCTCCTTCGGCAGAGGCCACTGCCTCGTCACGCAGTACTTCGTTCCCGGAACGAGATCAATCTCATGTCGAACACCTCGATCCGGAGGTAGCCCCGAGGGCGGTTCCTTCGAGACCACGTCTTGATAATCCTTCACCACGTGGTACAAGGGGTCCGACGGATCCTTCAGGATCGCCGATCCGCTTCGCGCATTCAGCGCCTTCTTAGTGTCCTCCAGGACAGCTTCATCCAGAAGCGAGGACGAGTTCAACTCTTCTTCAGGTCGTATGACCACCACCTCCGCCAAGTCTCCAGCCTTCAAGGCTTCGCCCAACTCGGCCAAGGACATCTCGTCCAGCTCCAGGAGAGCAGATAGTGAGGGCAAGTCGGTGAGACTGACATCTCCGTCGACGTCGCCCGTCACTCCATTCACGAGTGTGTAGAGCTGCTCGCTCTTGTGTGGAGCCTCACCGCTCGGCACACCCTTCTCGACTCGTGAGACCGCAGACGCCTTGCGTCGCGCCGCCAGCGCTTTGCGGCGCTGACGCCTCTTCATGGACACTGTCCGCCCAGAAGAGCTCCGTGATTTCGCGTGCTTCTTGACGCCAGGTATCACCACCTCATTCAGCTCCAGAGGAGCACCAGTGTCTTGATCGACACTCAGCGAAGGGCTGCACGACCCGCAGCCTCCACTCAGTGGATTACGTGCCACTCCACGATCTTCATCCGGGCAGAGTCCCTTGTCCCTCGGCATCGTGCCGACCGCGCCGTCGCTGGCACGCAGCAGGGCGTCGCCCTCAGACGCACACCCGCTCAGCGGAATTAGTGCCGCTCCACATCCTTGATCCGGGCAACGCCCACCTTCACTCGACCTCTCGTCGACCGCGCCTTCACTGGCACGCAGCAGGGCGTCGCCCTCAGACGCACACCCGCTCAGCGGAATTCGTGCCGCTCCACCTGCCGTCCACGAGCCACGCTCGGAACGCTCGTTCTCGACACACGCAGTGTCCATCAACTCGGAAACTCCGATGTCTAGCACATTGACCGACTCGGTCCAGTGCTCGCGCCAGAAGCGCTTCTGCTTCCTAGCAGAGGTGGGTTCATGACTCGCCAATGCTCCGCCAGGAGAGAAGTGCGTAGCACCAAGGGTCTTCGACCTCCAATCTATCCAAGGCTCATGGCGTTCCAGCCACGCCATACCAAGGATGAGATCATATCTCGAATCGAGGTCTAAGACCAGACAGCGTTCCACGCTATCAAAATCTAAAAACTTCACGCCCAAGTCCACAGGGACTTTAGGCACCGTGACACGAGTGCCCGTCGCGAGACGAACAGTGACGATGTCACTCCCACGCGCTACCAGCGCCTCAGCATAAAGCTGACTTCCGTCCATCGTGGAACGCCGGGCGTAATTACCCGACGCTCCCGAATCGATCAAAATCGTCCATGGCTTTGTGAAGCCCTTCACCCAAGCCTGGACAACTAGCAAGCCCGGCTTGCACACACGTTCCGTGTTATAGAGTACAGCTCTCTTCGGGGCTAAGTCCTGTCGACCTCCACCTCGCCGAGGTTCAATAGAACTTAGTTCCTCCCCAGTAGGCCGCCCCGCGCCTACTGGGTTTTCTCGTTCCCGAGACGAACCAGAGCCCTGGCTCGAACCCGAAGAGCGGCTTGACGAAGCCTGGCGCTGCAAGCGCAGCGGACATCCGGCGCGCAAGTGACGCGTGTCACCGCAGATGAAGCATCGGCGGATGCCGCGCCGCTGCTCAGCAGCCCGAAGCTCGGCTTCTTCGTCTTCAGCATAGCTGAGGTCCATAGGCTCCGGGCCATTCGACGAACTGGTGTGAGGAGCGTTCCACCCAAGTCTTGACGACTTAAAGTTGTGCTCCGCGTTCAACGCGATGCTCACAGCCTCTTCAAAAGAGCTTGGGTGAGTGCGGAAGACTTCCGTCCTGGCCACGCCAGTGCGAAGTCCTTCCATAAACACCGTGACGATGACTACTTCAGCCAGAGGCTCGGCAGACATGCCCGCAATGAGAGTTCTCAACTCCTGGACATAGTCCACCAAATCCTTCTTGCCTTGTCGGGTAGCCAGGAAGCGTGAGCGCACGCGATACGCCTCGTTAGGCGGAGCGAACACTCGGGACAGTTGCTGCTTCAGCTGGTCCCACGTCGGGAAGGCCGTGTCGACCGACGTCCCTGACGTTAGTGCCCACTCTCTCGCTCGCCCACCAAGCTTCGAGATAGCTAGCGCCACGCGCTGCGACTCCGTCCGGAGTAGAGCTGAGCTCATAGCCATCTCGACTTCACGGGTCCAAAGCATTAAGCTTTCCCCTTCCTTGCCTTCGAAGGTCTTCACGCTCAACATGAGCGGCTTGGGTCTTGTTCCCGCGTCGGATGACGTAGCGGGCGCTTGCGGCGCCACGGCCGTCGCCATCCTCTGCTGGAGGTGCTCCAACAGAGCATTCTCGTAGCTGGAGAACGCCTCGAGGCGCCCATTCACCGCGTCGGGGCCTTGTTGCGCCAGTTGCGTCACGCCCTCCGGGCCCAGCAAGGACATAAGCTTTTTAAGCGCATCCTGCTGGTTCGGGGGCAAGTGAGCGAACTGCTCCATTCTCCACAGAGGGTCAGTCTATCCAGACTCAGGTGTCGGATTGACTACAAGTGCTACCAAGTGCAGCGGGGCTGCCGTAGCTTTAGCGTCAGAGGAAGACGTAACAGACTCACAGAGTCGCGGCTAAAGATAGCCCGTTCTAATACCAGAACGCACGAGTCCGTACTCCCTACGGACTCCAAGAGTCAACCCTTAACTCTTAGCTGTGAATCTTCAAACTGAATGTATTTCTCTTATCGCGGCAGAGCCGCCTTTCGGTGTAAATGTATCTGGTTCACTATCTAGCATAGTGAACCCTAGTCATATGCATAATCTGTGGCTCTGAAGCCATGTACTGATTCTCCTACTGAAATAGGTTAGACAACGTGCACCACACAAGCCTGTGTGTGCCACACTTCGTAACCCTTCGGGTAACATTCGTGTAACCCCGTTACACTGGCCGAGTACTCGGGCATGAACAATGGGTTGACCGCAGCTTTGGAAACTGGCGCTGGAGAGTTGGTAATCGTCGGAGACTCGAGACTCGCAATCCAGCAATCCCTAGGGGTGATCACATGTCATAAGGAAACACTGATGGCGCAACTCAATCGACACAAGGAACTGAGATCGAGGTTTCGGTCGGTGAAGTACCTGCATGTTATCCGTGAGTTCAACGCTGCAGCTGATTCTTTGGCGAGTGAGACGTTGGCAAAGAAGGTGTCAGTGACAGCGAATGACAAGACTCGGACTGAGGAGTTGGTGCGGCTTGTAGTGGGCCTACCTTGGCTCACTACAACAGCTTACACGTGTGCGCACGTGTATGAGGAAGCGTAGGTTTCTTTTACTTGAGTTAAGTATACTCGAGGTCCACGAGTATACTTTAAACAAGATAAAGACTCTAAGTAGCTGATTTTGGTAAAGATGAGAACTGTTATTTTTGTTTTATGTTTCTGACTTCCTCTAAATGTAATATTCTAAGTTGGGAATCTGCCAACGGCTGGTTGGCAGAATTCCTTTGCTATGCATGTCGGTCATTGGTTAAAAGATGCTGCTTTCAACCAATAGGAATCCTAAATGTCTATGGACCACCCGTCATGGTGATCGTAAATGAATGTGGCCCTTGATGTAACATACACCAAGGCCGAGGAAGTATTTGAACCTTTAACAGACATCGCGTCTGTTAGAGTCACAAGTGGCTGTAGCCACTTGTGCGTGTAACCCCGTTACACCATCCCCCCGTCAACCACCATTGACTGTTTGGTCAATGCATGACGTTTTGAAGAGAGCGTGCTCGTGATAGAACGAGCACGTTGAAGTTGAAGACCTTTGGCGCAGCAGCGGAGGACCTCCCTGCTGCTGAGTATCATGCGCGGCAACGTGCGAAGTGCTTCGCTGCCGCGGGGGCAGGCACCACGGCCTGCCCTCGAAGTAGTCTTCGGGCGCTGTTGTTAACAACAGCGTTCGCATTACTGTCCAGTGTGTAGTGCATGGTGGGCTTCGTAAGCCTCCACCATGTCCGGAACGTCTTGGAGCAAGACGTTCCGCGGCTCCCATGTATCTTGGTTGGGAGGAAATCCTCTCCAACGAATACGAAAACGAACTGGTTCTAAGTTCGTTCTCGGGATACTGTGGTCAACAATCCGCTCAACTATCCATCGAGTTGAGCCGGGTGCGTCACGAATTGGTGGCGGCGGTGGTGGGAACACGCCCGTGTGTGGTCAACTTGGTGTTGACCCTGATCTCGCTTCTCCCCACGACCGAGTTCCGGTCGTGGAGTAGCTACAGAGCCCTGCGCTCGGTGTTCTTGAGAATCCTTACTTCGCGACGGTCTCTTAGACCGCCTCGATCGTCCCGGCCGGGCTGGATCTCCAGCTCGACCTGCTGCTCCAGCGCGACTTCGCGCTGGAGAAGATGATGGCTTCCGCCGAGTCTTCTGCTTCGGTTCAGCCGAGCTAGGTGGCTCGTGCTGCAGGTATGGTTCAACCGTCCGACGTAGAACGTCGGATGGAGGCGCATGCTAGACGGGATGTCTAGCGTGTAAGCGTTGCCATGCCGTTCCAACACTGTGAACGGCCCGATGAAGCGCGGAGCGAGCTTACTCGCTCCGAAGTCGGAAACTGCATGTTTAGGCAGGTTTTGAGTAGCTAACAAAACCAATGAACCCTTCTTGAATTCATTTGTGTTACCCCTGCCAACATTGTCTGCGTTCAGCTTCTGTCGATCGACAGAAGCTGCAACAGCGTCCTGGACAAACCGAATGACGGCTTGTCTGCGCTGCACGAAGTTCATTGCGTCCGAGCTGAACTCGTTCAGCTCGCTTCCAGCAGTAGGCCCGGCCTCTGCGTTCGTAGATGTGGTGTCTGTGCCTCGCACAGACACGTTCTTCTTCTGCTTGTGTGCGTCTGTGCCCTGCATAGACGCGGTCTTCTTCTTCTTTCGCGTTGTTGCGGCTGACACCGTGCAGGTGTCAGCGGCATTCTGCGGCTGCTGTGTTGCAGTCGTAGATCCTCCCCCACTTAAGGAAGGAGCCAGCATCCCGAGTAAACTCGGGAGGCGTGGGTGCCTCAAGGCATTAACGTAGAACGGTGTATGCCCTGTCGAGGCATGCACCGAGTTGTTGATGGCGAACTCCGCCATCGGCAGACACTCGCTCCAGTGTTGGAACGAGTGGGCGTAGCTCTTGAGCACATCCACGAGCACGCGATTCACGCGCTCGGTCTGTCCGTCCGTCTGCGGATGATCCGCAGTCGACATCGAGAGTTGACTGCCAAGAAGTGTGAACACTTCTTGCCACTGGTGCGCGGTGAAGCGCGGGTCTCGATCGGACACGATGTCCATCGGCATGCCATGGTGTCTGAACACCATGTCAACGAACAGACGTGCCGTCTGTTTCGCAGTCACTTCGGCGGGTACTGCAGCAAGATGTACCATCTTGCTGGAAGCGGTCAACAAAGACCACAACGCCCGTGTTCCCCTGGCTATCCGGGGGAAGACCAAACACAAAGTCCAAAGACATGGACTGCCAACACTCCGACGGAGTCGGTAGTGACTGCAAAGGAGCCTGCGCGAACGGCGCAGGCTTCACACGTTGACACACCTCGCAAGCACGGACATACTTGCGCACCCACTTGTACTGGTGGGCACAGTAGAAGTCCCTCGTGAGAAGAAGATACGTCTTCTCACGGCCCGGATGCCCCGCAGTCGGTGCATCATGATACTCGTACATGATCCTGAGTCGCAGGTCATGATCATTGGGAACGACAACGCGGTCCGCGTTGTCGTTGTCTGCGCTGTAGAGTAGCAACCCCTCGTGCACCCGGTAACGGTGTGCACGAGCACGAAGATGTCTTGGCAACTTCTGACGAGCTTCGCCAGAAGGCACTGAGCCATAGGCCAGCAAGAGCTTCGCGTCCGCGTCGTGCGCGTACGCGGCCTTCACGTCGTCGAGGAGCGACGACGTGGGAGTGCTCGATCGCATGGCGTCAATGCCATTGACGCCGACTTCATTCGTAGCGTAGTCAGGTCGACGCGATAACGCGTCGGCCACCACATTGAGTCTTCCGGGTTTGTACTCAACCCGGAAGTTGTATTCTGCAAAGAACGAAAGCCATCTCGCCATACGTTGCGAGATGTGCGGCGACTGGACAGCCGTCCGCAGCGACGCGTGGTCTGTATAGACCACGAACGGTTTACTTCCGAGTAGATACACTCGGAACTTCGCAAGTGCATACTTCATGGCAAGGAGCTCCTTGTCATGCACCGGGTAGTTGCGCTCAGCAGGTTTCAGCTGACGCGATTGGTAGTAGACGGCACGATCACGGCCCTCGTGATCGTGCTGCATCAACGCACATCCGATCGCAAAATCGGATGCATCGCACACTACGTGGAATGGGCGATCTTGGTCGGCCACCGCCAAGATCGGCGCCTCAGTCAAGCCCCGCTTGACTGCATCGAAGGCCTGCTGACAGTCAGCAGTCCAATTCCACTCGGCATCCTTCTTCAGGAGCTGTGATAGCGGGCGTATCGTGCCCGCGTAGTCCTTCACGTACTTGAGTAGTATAGCGCTCGGCAGCGGGATCGGCCCATCACCCGACCGAGGACTCGGATTGAGCACGCAATCACTCCGAGGTTCCGCCCTCACGAGAACTTTGTAGGAGTACTTGATAAACACGCTGTCGCCCCGGTGCACCTCGAGCCGGTTCTCTCTAATGATAAAGTACTGCTCGAAGTCGCGCGCACTCTACCAATTGCGCAGAAATATCTTTTCGTAGACATCGGATGTGTGGTCAAGGACAAACCACACATCTTCGACGTTCCACTCCTTCAGCCAAGGCCTTTTTCGACGTGTTCGCAGAACCAAACTTCAGCATCCTATCAATCACCATCGCTTTTCGGAGATACAGTCCATCGATGTCGTCGTCCCAGACACGAATGGCAATTTTCTTGGTTGAAGTTCGCAGGGCCATCATGGCTTTAGCCGAGGCTTGGAGTATGGCCAATTTCGCGCTACGAATTAGCCTTACGTCGACATCGTGCTCGTCCCTGGTTGTTTTCCGCCTGTTAGCAACCTCCAACTCGCCTAGGCCGTACTCCATCGCTCCGATACGCTGAACAGCCGCAACAAGGCGATCGCACAGCGCAGACCTCGGGCGGGGACTCTGGTCTGTGTGCACTGCCCCGTCTAATTCCCTTTGTCACTTAGAGCCTGCCAGGCTGATGATGTATTCGAGGTCTGTCGTGATGTCGAGCGGGGTTGCACGGGGACGACTCCCATGGCGTCAGCAAGTGTCCGCTAACTGAGGCACGTAGGTATGAGCTCTGCTAATCGACTTTTGAGCTGGAAGAGGACTCCTCCTCCACCTTGCCGGTTCAGACTGCGCGCGGTGGTACCGGCACCAGCTGGAGTGTTGATGCGGCTGCTTCGGCTGGTGAGCATCCAGCTCTGGGGAATGAGTGTCCACCGGATCTGGAACTTGAACAGCTACTGGAACTGGAACTTGGGCTGCTGCTGGATCTGAAGCCGCGGAAGCAGCCACAAAGCGAGGAACAAACACGTCCACACTGTCCTTTTCAGCACCCTCTTGATTAGCTTGGGGCGCTTGCCGCACCGGCCCTGTAGGCACCCAGGCAACTTGCTCTTCTGCAGACTCCGACTCGTTTTCTGTACTGTCTTAGCGCTCGGCAGCGGGATCGGCCCATCACCCGACCGAGGACTCGGATTGAGCACGCAATCACCCGAGGTTCCGCCCTCACGAGGACTTTGTAGGAGTACTTGATGAACACGCTGTCGCCCCGGTGCACCTCGAGCCGGTTCTCTCTAATGATAAAGTACTCCTCGAAGTCGCGCGCACTCTACCAATTGCGCAGAAATATCTTTTCGTAGACATCGGATGTGTGGTCAAGGACAAACCACACATCTTCGACGTTCCACTCCTTCAGCCAAGGCCTTTTTCGACGTGTTCGCAGAACCAAACTTCAGCATCCTATCAATCACCATCGCTTTTCGGAGATACAGTCCATCGATGTCGTCGTCCCAGACACGAATGGCAATTTTCTTGGTTGAAGTTCGCAGGGCCATCATGGCTTTAGCCGAGGCTTGGAGTATGGCCAATTTCGCGCTACGAATTAGCCTTACGTCGACATCGTGCTCGTCCCTGGTTGTTTTCCGCCTGTTAGCAACCTCCAACTCGCCTAGGCCGTACTCCATCGCTCCGATACGCTGAACAGCCGCAACAAGGCGATCGCACAGCGCAGACCTCGGGCGGGGACTCTGGTCTGTGTGCACTGCCCCGTCTAATTCCCTTTGTCACTTAGAGCCTGCCAGGCTGATGATGTATTCGAGGTCTGTCGTGATGTCGAGCGGGGTTGCACGGGGACGACTCCCATGGCGTCAGCAAGTGTCCGCTAACTGAGGCACGTAGGTATGAGCTCTGCTAATCGACTTTTGAGCTGGAAGAGGACTCCTCCTCCACCTTGCCGGTTCAGACTGCGCGCGGTGGTACCGGCACCAGCTGGAGTGTTGATGCGGCTGCTTCGGCTGGTGAGCATCCAGCTCTGGGGAATGAGTGTCCACCGGATCTGGAACTTGAACAGCTACTGGAACTGGAACTTGGGCTGCTGCTGGATCTGAAGCCGCGGAAGCAGCCACAAAGCGAGGAACAAACACGTCCACACTGTCCTTTTTCAGCACCCTCTTGATTAGCTTGGGGCGCTTGCCGCACCGGCCCTGTAGGCACCCAGGCAACTTGCTCTTCTGCAGACTCCGACTCGTTTTCTGTACTGTCTTAGCGCTCGGCAGCGGGATCGGCCCATCACCCGACCGAGGACTCGGATTGAGCACGCAATCACTCCGAGGTTCCGCCCTCACGAGGACTTTGTAGGAGTACTTGATGAACACGCTGTCGCCCCGGTGCACCTCGAGCCGGTTCTCTCTAATGATAAAGTACTGCTCGAAGTCGCGCGCACTCTACCAATTGCGCAGAAATATCTTTTCGTAGACATCGGATGTGTGGTCAAGGACAAACCACACATCTTCGACGTTCCACTCCTTCAGCCAAGGCCTTTTTCGACGTGTTCGCAGAACCAAACTTCAGCATCCTATCAATCACCATCGCTTTTCGGAGATACAGTCCATCGATGTCGTCGTCCCAGACACGAATGGCAATTTTCTTGGTTGAAGTTCGCAGGGCCATCATGGCTTTAGCCGAGGCTTGAGTATGGCCAATTTCGCGCTACGAATTAGCCTTACGTCGACATCGTGCTCGTCCCTGGTTGTTTTCCGCCTGTTAGCAACCTCCAACTCGCCTAGGCCGTACTCCATCGCTCCGATACGCTGAACAGCCGCAACAAGGCGATCGCACAGCGCAGACCTCGGGCGGGGACTCTGGTCTGTGTGCACTGCCCCGTCTAATTCCCTTTGTCACTTAGAGCCTGCCAGGCTGATGATGTATTCGAGGTCTGTCGTGATGTCGAGCGGGGTTGCACGGGGACGACTCCCATGGCGTCAGCAAGTGTCCGCTAACTGAGGCACGTAGGTATGAGCTCTGCTAATCGACTTTTGAGCTGGAAGAGGACTCCTCCTCCACCTTGCCGGTTCAGACTGCGCGCGGTGGTACCGGCACCAGCTGGAGTGTTGATGCGGCTGCTTCGGCTGGTGAGCATCCAGCTCTGGGGAATGAGTGTCCACCGGATCTGGAACTTGAACAGCTACTGGAACTGGAACTTGGGCTGCTGCTGGAACTGAAGCCGCGGAAGCAGCCACAAAGCGAGGAACAAACACGTCCACACTGTCCTTTTTCAGCACCCTCTTGATTAGCTTGGGGCGCTTGCCGCACCGGCCCTGTAGGCACCCAGGCAACTTGCTCTTCTGCAGACTCCGACTCGTTTTCTGTACTGTCTTAGCGCTCGACAGCGGGATCGGCCCATCACCCGACCGAGGACTCGGATTGAGCACGCAATCACTCCGAGGTTCCGCCCTCACGAGGACTTTGTAGGAGTACTTGATGAACACGCTGTCGCCCCGGTGCACCTCGAGCCGGTTCTCTCTAATGATAAAGTACTCCTCGAAGTCGCGCGCACTCTACCAATTGCGCAGAAATATCTTTTCGTAGACATCGGATGTGTGGTCAAGGACAAACCACACATCTTCGACGTTCCACTCCTTCAGCCAAGGCCTTTTTCGACGTGTTCGCAGAACCAAACTTCAGCATCCTATCAATCACCATCGCTTTTCGGAGATACAGTCCATCGATGTCGTCGTCCCAGACACGAATGGCAATTTTCTTGGTTGAAGTTCGCAGGGCCATCATGGCTTTAGCCGAGGCTTGGAGTATGGCCAATTTCGCGCTACGAATTAGCCTTACGTCGACATCGTGCTCGTCCCTGGTTGTTTTCCGCCTGTTAGCAACCTCCAACTCGCCTAGGCCGTACTCCATCGCTCCGATACGCTGAACAGCCGCAACAAGGCGATCGCACAGCGCAGACCTCGGGCGGGGACTCTGGTCTGTGTGCACTGCCCGTCTAATTCCCTTTGTCACTTAGAGCCTGCCAGGCTGATGATGTATTCGAGGTCTGTCGTGATGTCGAGCGGGGTTGCACGGGGACGACTCCCATGGCGTCAGCAAGTGTCCGCTAACTGAGGCACGTAGGTATGAGCTCTGCTAATCGACTTTTGAGCTGGAAGAGGACTCCTCCTCCACCTTGCCGGTTCAGACTGCGCGCGGTGGTACCGGCACCAGCTGGAGTGTTGATGCGGCTGCTTCGGCTGGTGAGCATCCAGCTCTGGGGAATGAGTGTCCACCGGATCTGGAACTTGAACAGCTACTGGAACTGGAACTTGGGCTGCTGCTGGAACTGAAGCCGCGGAAGCAGCCACAAAGCGAGGAACAAACACGTCCACACTGTCCTTTTCAGCACCCTCTTGATTAGCTTGGGGCGCTTGCCGCACCGGCCCTGTAGGCACCCAGGCAACTTGCTCTTCTGCAGACTCCGACTCGTTTTCTGTACTGTCTTAGCGCTCGACAGCGGGATCGGCCCATCACCCGACCGAGGACTCGGATTGAGCACGCAATCACTCCGAGGTTCCGCCCTCACGAGGACTTTGTAGGAGTACTTGATGAACACGCTGTCGCCCCGGTGCACCTCGAGCCGGTTCTCTCTAATGATAAAGTACTCCTCGAAGTCGCGCGCACTCTACCAATTGCGCAGAAATATCTTTCGTAGACATCGGATGTGTGGTCAAGGACAAACCACACATCTTCGACGTTCCACTCCTTCAGCCAAGGCCTTTTTCGACGTGTTCGCAGAACCAAACTTCAGCATCCTATCAATCACCATCGCTTTTCGGAGATACAGTCCATCGATGTCGTCGTCCCAGACACGAATGGCAATTTTCTTGGTTGAAGTTCGCAGGGCCATCATGGCTTTAGCCGAGGCTTGGAGTATGGCCAATTTCGCGCTACGAATTAGCCTTACGTCGACATCGTGCTCGTCCCTGGTTGTTTTCCGCCTGTTAGCAACCTCCAACTCGCCTAGGCCGTACCCCATCGCTCCGATACGCTGAACAGCCGCAACAAGGCGATCGCAAGTATAACGCCTTAGTGGGATAAAAGCGCCACCTATATTTTCAAACAAAATAGATACACCTAAAATGTCAGTCAACCTACATACGGCACATTCGGTTATTTTATTGTAATTTTCACATTCTCTCAACTACGCCGATCCACATCACTGCTACTCTAATCTGATCAAAACAATCAAAATATCAGGTTTCAGAACCGCTAGATAGTCTTATACTAATTTGTTCACCCCTATAAAGCATAGCACCAAAACGCACCCAATCGACCCATCTCTTGTACTACATCAATCAAAATTCCTTAGTACCAAAAACGCACCCAATCGCCCCATCTCTTGTGTTACATCAAACCCAATTCCTTAGCACCAATCATCACCAATCGTCCCATCTCTTGCGCTACACTGGTTCAAATTTCATAGCATTACACCGCAAGCAATACACCCCTCTGTAGCAAATATCGCGTCGCGCTAAAACGCGATTTGAACTCCAACAAATCGCTTACACACAAAAAATATTTGTACCGTCTCAATGTGTACTGTCTCAATGTGCGCCATCTCACCGAGTTGCTAATCACCCCTCCATACGGGCGCCATGCATAGTGGACCCGTCTCAATGTATACTGGCACCGTCTCAGTGTATACTGGCACCGTCTCATTGTATACTGGTACCGTCTCAATGTATAGTGGCACCGTCTCAGTGTATACTTGCACCGTCTCAATGTATACTTGCACCGTCTCAATGTATAGTGGTACCGGCTCAAGAAGTATCGTCTCACCGGGCGGGAATATTTGCACACCCGGTGGTCCCGTCTCAAAATAAACCAAAACTCATAAAAAGTGAGTTGATCTTGAAGGATAAATCTATAAAGTATAATAACATATCATATAAGCGCAACGCAAACAACGTAATCATGAGCATGATGGAATTTGATTCTGAGCAGTTTTATACTGAGAGAGACTACGAGCAGGCTATGCTCTATAATTCCTATGGAATGCGTAGTGAGCGGGTTTACAGAAATTGGGTAGATGGATACTCTTATCTACTTTATGAAGATTTTGATTCAAGATCTGAATTAGAAGAGTACTTAAAGATATTTGAATCATTCTCATTTTCATATCAGAAGCATCCTATAATGGCTAGCTGTAAATGTGACCTTGATCAACAACTTATTTTCTTCGCGCACCGTCGCTACTTTAAAACAAACGTATTTGAAGAACTCATCCAGACAGCATTGCACCCTCCCCGCATCCAAAAGCAACTAAATCAGTTTGATGATGTTGAATCATTCTTTGAGGCAATCGGTTGCTAAGCATTAAGCTCTAATTTTTTTGTCTCTTAATTATAGGGTCAAAATGCTATTTCACACAAACATCTTTTTATTCTGATAAATATAAAGTTATCAATATAGAAGCATGGTTTATTCTCACGAGAAATATATCGAAAGAAAAGAAGCTATTCAAGCCGCACAAAAACGATACTATCTTAAGACAAGAGCAACACGTATCGCTAAACAAAGAGAGTACGATACAGCTAATCGAGATATTATCTACGCCAAGCGACATGAGCGACGTAAAGCTTTAAAAGAAGCTCAGTCGACTATCGAAACAACTGAATCGAATTAATTAAATTTGATTTTTTTGTCTTTGCCTGAATATAAAGATTTTGATCTTGAGCGAAGTCCAGTTAATATATAAAGACTTTTTTCACTCGAGAAATATAGCAACATACATATAGCCATGCTCGCACACGAACTCGAAGGACTACGTCATTTCAACATCCCTTTCATCAAATGGGGATCAAGCCACCGTGTGAAGGTGAGTCGTCGTATGGGAAAGAAGGTGTATGTGTCAGATTTGAGCAAGATATCCAATCTTAGACTTGTCGCATCTGAATACAAGATTAACTTCGAAAGACTAAAGCAGCAGCTATCGTTAGGCTTTATCCAAACTGAAGATAAGCGTTCTCTGGATGCCATCAACGCTCAATCCGGTTAGACTGAGGTAGCACTCAGTACGTTCAACCGTATTCGGAAAGACATTGTAGCACCTGCTGATAAGCAGCTACTTGTTCACTTTAAGGATGACAATGGAATTATCGTCAAGACTTACCATCTTGAGGATCGTTTGATTAACATCGACAATTTATTCATCGATGAGGAAAACCAATACTCATCTGGTGCTGATGTTGAGCTAAGCATCCTTCCATCGACTGTGATTGAAGTTGAATGGATTGACAATCCTGCAAGATCCAGATCTCAGAGAAAGAACTTCTTCCGTTATCTAACGAAGGTAGACTACAAGCTTGAAGCATATCAAGTTTATTCCGATTATCAGGACTTTAATGTAGATGACGTATCGTTCGATCCTGAAAACTACGTTAATGATGTTGAAGCTAAGGACTATCCTTGCTTCTTATTCGCTCTACTTAAAGCTGGGGTTTCAGCAAAAACGGTTAAACAAATCTCTCAAACTATGTTCAATAGTGGTGCTACAGTTGACTTTATTAGATAAACAGCGAAAGCTTTCAATCTAAATATTATCGTGAAGCAGTACCGTTTGAAAGGTGAAAAAGCCGACTTCAAAACCACATCCTATGGCGATAAAAGTAACCAACACGTATTACTTGGCGCTGTAGGTGGCCATCTATTTGCTATTCATCCAACAAAGATCACCAAAGCTGCTATCGCTAATCCAGAGTTTGTTGAGGAATACAATAGAACAGATTTTGCGATTACGAGAGGGCGACCTAGTTTCAACTCAACTAAAATCAAGTTTCTTGATAGCTATAACGTGATTAGCTTTCTATATCACCACCGTGAGACTCATCTTGAAACGATCACTCAGAGAAATACGCTCTCCTTTTGAACAACAAGTATCAAGAGGTTCGTTACTTAGACGAAGAGGACTTCAATGAAACTAATTTCAAGCTACTTCGAAGTGACGATGAGATGAAAACCGGATGCGCACCATTTCGTAAGTTTAATACTTCATCAAAAGAGTTTGAGGACGTACAATCTTATAACGTCGTGTATTTTGATCTAGAAACACTAGTCATTGAGATCCATCAAGAGTCTATCTGTATTCACAAGCCATATTGTGTATCGTTTTGCATTGGTGAATCTAGTACTGGAACGTTCTCACCAACTGAATGTATCTACGGTTTTGACTGTATTGAGAGATTCCTGGATTCGCTTCCAACAAATAGTCATAATCTGCTATGGGCATATAACGCTGGCTTCGATTCTCGTTTCCTATTCAAATATATGACTTTCTCTTCCAAGAGTACAAACCTCATCGATGTTGGCACAAAGCTAAAGCAAGCACACGGCTTCTACAAAGGACGTGAGATAGTCATTAAGGACGCGATGAGTTTCCTTTCAGGCGGTCTCGCTTCTCTTCCAGAGATGTTTAAAGACGCGTCAAAGGAAATCTCTCTTGAGAAAGAGTGTTTTCCACACAACCTCATCAATGAGAATAACGTTCAGTCTAAATGGCCGATCAAATATCTCAATAGCTACAAAGACAAGGATACTCTAATTGCCAATGCACGTAAGATTGGAGCTATCAGTAATGATATGTTCGATTGTAAGAAATATGCAATTCATTACTGCAATCGTGATGTTGATGTTCTTAAAACATGCTTTGAGGCATTCAGATCACTTGTCAAAGGTGAATTCGATCTTGATGTTTATCGATTCCTTTCCATCTCATCACTATCCATTGCGTACCAGTATAATGAAGGCTGCTTTGATGATTGTTATGAAGTCAACTCAGTTCTACTTGGATTCCTTCGTCAAGCAACCGTTGGTGGTCGCGTAATGACCCGTGATAATGGTAAATATCATATCAAACACAAACTAGCTGACTTTGACGCTGTATCGCTGTATCCAAGTGCTATGAGCGAGCTACCTGGGTATGTCAAAGGGAAATGCAAGCTCTTTAGAAATGCTATTCCGTCAGATGCGGATTGGTATGTCGCTCGTGTGCGAATCGATTCAATTGGCATTAAACGTCACTTTCCTTTGCAGAGTTTTTACGAAAATGGATCTCGCAACTTCACAAACGACATTGTCGGTAGGGAGATGATCTTAGGTAAACAAGCTCTTGATGATATTGAACAATTCCAATTGGCCAAATACACAGTTATTGATGGAGCGTACTGGAACGATGGTTTTAATGATCAAATCACAAAGACTATCTCTAAAATGTTCAACGCTCGTCTTCGATACAAGGCTGAAGGCAATCCTCTTCAGAATGTTTTTAAGCTAATGATGAACTCATCATATGGAAAGCTTTTGATGAAGCCAATCGTTAAAAAGAAAGTTTTCGTGAGCGGAGGTAAGGATAAAATCGATGCATATACTTGCAAGAACGTTCATAAGATGATCTCTAGAACGCCTATTACTGATTCATTGGCCTTGTTTGAGGAGCACAAACCACTAAAAGATCACTTCAGTCCAATTCATCTAGGAATTCAGATCCTTGATTCAAGCAAGCACATCATGAATCGTGTTATGTGCTTAGCAGAAGACATCAACGCTAATATTTGGTACCAGGACACCGATTCAATGATGATCGACTACGACGCTGTTCCTACACTTGCTGATGCATATAAAGAGAAATACAACAAGGAACTTATTGGCAATCAGATGGGACAATTTCATGTTGATTTTAAACTTGAAGGATCAGTGGGCAATATCTACGCCAAGGAGTCAATATTTCTTGGGAAGAAGAGCTATTTGGCTGAGTTGGTTTGTGATGGTAATGACGTTGAGGGATTTCATATTCGCATGAAGGGCATTCCTTCGAAGCTACTAGAAGAGAAAACTCATGACACATACATGAAGCTTTTCAATGGCGAACCTGTGGAATTCGATCTCAGTGAGCTATGTTCGATCAACATTAATTCCAAAACACAGAATGTTACAAAGCGTTCCAAATTCAAACGCAACGTCTCTTTCCTTTAAATAGACGTATATTTATGTTAGTGTCATATAGACAAAGACAGTAAGCTAAAAGCGATGGAATCATTACTTGAAAAGTTGTATTACGATCCAAAAACAGGTTATGTAGGCGCTGATAAGCTCTATAGAAAAGCAAAGGCAATTAATAAACGTATTACTAAAAGAAAAGTGAATGAGTGGTATAATGCACAGGCAAAGATCCAAGAATTTTCGACTCAAACCAAGAAGTTTCCCCAATTCAAAATCGCTTCTAGCAACCCTAATGAATGGCAAATGGATCTAGCCTTTTGGGAGAAACAACCAATCCTTATTTCAGTTAATATCAATAGCCGAATCGGCTTTGCAAAGCTATTGAAAAACAAACGAGCAGAAACGGTTTTAAAGGCACTTGAGAGTTTCGTTCAAGATAATAGTGTTTCAGCTCTATTTTCAGACAATGGAAGTGAATTTACCAATAAGAAGGTTCAGTCATATCTGTCAGAACACTTAATCACACACGGTAATGCATTTGCTGGAGACCATACAGTACTTGGTAAGATAGATCGATTCATTAGAACTATTAAATCAAGGCTGACCAAAATGAAAGAGATCATCGGTTTCAAAAAGCTAACACAAAAGATTTTAGATGAAACAATTCAAAACTACAACAACACTCATCACTCAGCGATTGACGCAAAGCCATCTGAAATGAAAGGTAAAGTTATGATCGATGAACTTAATCACAATAAGAAAGTCGTTAAAAAAGTTAAGCATGATATTCCTTCTGGGTCGATTGTTAGATATCGTCTGAAGCCTAATACGCCTTTCGATAAGGAAAAAGCTAAATGGAGCAAAACAACATATGAGGTGACTGGATTCGATGGATTAAAGATACGTATCAAATCCAAAAACAATCATATTCTGTTCAAACCAGCAAATGATCTTAAACTAGTAAACGCTGAGGTTACATCAGCAGCAGCCGACGAAGGAGACCTATTTGAGATCGAGAAAATTCTTGAGCATAAGCGCAATAAAAACGGTAAGTATAGGTATCATGTCAAATGGGTTGACTACGACAAGCCGTCATGGGAGCCTCAGGATAATCTTCGTCTGGTGAACAAGAATCGTATGAGTAAGCCAGAGCAGAAGTACTTCCGAGAGTTATTAAAGAAAAAAAGAAGCTCTACGAAAGAGACAACTTAAGCAGCGAAACTAAAGTCTTCTTCTCTATTTTGTTTTTTTCTTGCTTCGACGGTATGAAGACCTTGGTTTCGATTTGAATAGCCTTCTGTGATTTTGCCGCGTCAGACTCAATAGTGAGGTTATTATAAACAGAGCTACTTTCATCGAAATCAATCCATTGAAGATTCGGATCCATACTTAAGAGTTTATATTTTATCTTACTTTCTATCTATCTATCTATATAGATAGGTCTAAAAACCATGGAAAATACATCATTATGCAAGTTCATAACTAAAGCGGGTTGTCGTTGCTCAAGGAAATCTACCAAAACTGGGTATTGCTCTCAACACGATCAACAGCAAAAGATTGAGATGTACAAGAAAGAGCTGAAGAAGATGCATCAGCGAATGCGGTTGTACTCAGAGAAGACTAATGATCTATTCACAAAGCTGTATGATATCGAAAAACTAGACTTTATCAAATACAAGCTAAGCCAATTAAGTAGCAATCGTTCATACAGAGATATAGCGTCTGACATTCGTTTTAAGACAGAGTTGGATATTTGACTTACCGTTTGACGAAATTGAAGGCGCATATATGTCAATGGTCTATCGGCGTAACGCTTTAGTTCATAAGTACACGATGAGTAAATGGACAGGTGAAAGAGTTCCAAACGAAATCAAGAAAATCACCAGACGCAAAAGAGCTCAATTAAATTAATTTATGTTCACGCAAATGTCATGTCAATACTATAGAGAGCAACATGTACGCATCATTTCAATCATTAAGCGAGCGCGAAGCAAAGCGCAAGGCACTACTTAGAGAAGCTGAAAAGGATATTAGTGTTACCAATCACATGGAGGAACGATATAAGGATGCATTGTGGAGCGCTGATGTTCAAGCTAATCGTCTTACTATGATTCCGACAAGATCGACGTCCTCTGCTCAGACAGATGCTACTATCCCGCCTAGTAAGACAGTTGAATCAGTGACATTTTTTACAAACACGGCGCAAGAGACACCCGCCCCTACAACAGCGACGAATGATCGAGTTTTTTCATTAGAAAATAGTTCATCTGAAGACCAATCCAGAAGTATGAGTGTCAGTTCAGCTGAAGACCAGTCCAGAAGTATGAGCGTTAGTTCAGGTAATTCTCTCGAAGAAGAGGCTCTTCAACTAGAAAAGACTCTGCAAGATGAGGCTCATGAACAAGTTAAGATACTACTAGCAGAACCAAATGCTTCAAACTTACCTTTGATCAACCCGATGTTTCTATCTGAAGAAGACGCGAATAAGACCAAGCTTTACTTTCTTGATAAGAACGCTGACTTAAAATATGTTAAAAGCCGCAAGAAAGTTCCAGCTGATCGCCAAGATGAGCTTGAATCTAAAATAGATTGGTTATCGACGTTAAATTATGTAAATGAGAAGTTACAAGGCTTGGCGGACATTGAGGCTTTAGTAGCCCGAAATAAGTTACGTAGAGGTGTAGAATCATTGAAGGAAAATGTTGTGGACAAGCAACTTATGACCGCGCAATCATTTCTGGATACCGGGAAACAAAAATTCTACAAGAAGGCATTAATGACAATTTTAACTATGAATAGAGATGCATCTAATAAGATAAAAATCAGACCATTTGGGCGAGACGATATGTCAGTTCTTGGAGAAGATTACGAGTTAAATCCTATCACTCTTGAACTTTCTCATAATGGGGAAGTACTTTCGAGTAAGCGAGCAAATGAAATAGTTTCATGGGTGGGTACACTGAGAAACTTTTTAACGATCGCAGGGGCAAACAAACTTCAGCTTGATATTCCGAAAGATTTGAATATTCAGTACTACGCAGCTGATCGTAAACACCGCCTTGATGACAGTACTATATCAAACGCACCTGATACGAGCAGACCGCGTACGGATGGTAATTTTGAAACGAAGATTACATTCATTTATAGAAACAATCCGTTCTTACTTGAAATAGCACCGATTAGTCCTATTGGCTTTGACGGATATGAACAAGACTACGTATTCGGTCAAGATGGGAAACTACTGAAGCGTGATACAAAGCAAGAGCTAACGGGGGAAGAGCTAAGCAAAGCGCGAGCTAGCATTCTTTGGGGTCCAACATATCAAGATTTGGTGAACGAGCTTATCGATGGTAAGAATTGGTTAGAGAGTCAGCCTAAGCTAACACCGGATCGAATCGAAATCTTGAATAACTTTAATAGAACGCTTCAAGCATTAGGTGTATACACCCCTCTCAAGCAGCAACAAGGAAGGGGTCTCAAAGGAGCTGGTGTGATGCGTATGACTAGAGCAGGCTACAATCTTCGCGATATTGAGGGTACAGGGATGGCGAGTGATCTCATCTATAAGCGCCTTGGCTCTAAGTTTGTTCAAGTAGAGAAGCTAAATGACGGCGAGCTTAAAATCGTCTATCCTAATCGAAAGACCGTTGGAAAGCGTCGTCCTATCTCACCGGAAGTAGCAGACATTCTAAAGACATTGATCTATGATAAGACTGTCGATCAAGATGCGTACAACAAGCTAGAAATGGATGATAAACGTCTCTTTCATGAAATACTACGCATCACTCATACACAATATGAACTGAAGCAACCTCTACAAGACCCGCGAGAAGCTCTGAAGCAAGAGTATATCAAACTTAAAGGCGAACTCATGCTTGGAAATGATAATCCGGAAATTATTAGAGAGCTCAAGTCAGTGCTAGTCGATATGTACTCAGCGAAGTTAATTTCACACGATGAATTTAAACAAGTTCTAATGCATCTTATATAGGTAGACGAAGTCAAGGTTATAGAACAATGCCTCTCATAATTGCGAATATTAGGCTTGTCGATACGAAGAACGCATACAAGCGTGAAGCAAACAACAATCTCAAAGAGCTAAAGACAATCATGAACAAACTAACCGTTCGAGATACTAGCGGAACTACTGATAAAGTTCTAACCGATACTAGAGGGGGATCCGCAACGGTTTGGGCGCCTCAACAAAGAGCTAAAAAAATGAAGACATTTAAGCTGTAAATTGCTACCATAGAAATTCTTTAGCCAACATTCCAGCAGGACCTTTGTCATGCTTATGTCTAGCATAGTATCGAAACTTCCGATCTAAATCACCATGATCAAGATATGAATATAGCTTTAGAGGCGTAGAGTCTCTATAATGCTGATATCGCTTATCACCAAAATGGATATTCTTATGTAGCTTTCCATTAATTATCACAGTAGCCGCATATTTTTTATATTTTCTATTGCTAGGCCATAGATCAATAACTTCCATTTTTATATTAAATCGTTCGATTGTTTTCTAAGCTAGCTTATTAGTCGGTCGATTCTTTTTTTTAGCTCTTCTATCTGTGCTTGTTGCTCTTGAATCGCTTTACAGAGGATAGAAGTCAAACAAGCATAATCAACGCCCCAACCGGTCTTTGGCGTTCCATCAGGGTTAAGCTCATCCGCATCTTCACCTTCCGGTACGTATACAGGTTCAGGAACGATATCAACCATTTCTTGAGCTATGAAACCAATCGCGCGCTTATCATCACTAATCCATCTGAATTGACGCGGCTTCATTTGCATGACCTCATTAAGGCCATATGGAACATCAACAATATCCTTTTTTAGTCTTCGATCAGAGCTATTCGTATAGGCTCCTCCATAGCAAGGGGCATATCCATTATAGACCCAAGAACCGTCGCAGGTCGCAAATCTGATACCAGCTGATGCATTGACGTGGTTGCCGATACACGGATAGCTCGTTGTTGAGTTTTGCCATCGATACATTGGACTAACGCTCGATGATTTCACATGCATGCCATAGTTGCTCCAGATAGCACCAGATGCGTGAATAGTTCCTTCAGGACTCCAATTAGCTAGATCTACAGCTAGACGACCTGAAGAGTTGATATAACACTGCGTTGAATTACCAATCATGAGACGCAATGGATCGCTCGTAGTGGTTCCAATGGCTACTCCGTTATTTGCTCCCGCGACGTCGTTGTAAATCTGAACCTCGAATTCGATCGGCGTTGCTTGGTCATTAGCGATTCTCATTGCTCGCTGCCAACTACCCGATAGTAGATTTGCTGATGATGTAATATCAAGCTTTGCTGTAGAAGAAGAACTACCAAATCGAATGTATCCAGCTTGCGTTATCCTCATCCGTTCTGCCATCGGGGATAGCATGTTAGCTCCTGATCGCGTGCTGATGGCGAAATCAGCCAGTCCGCTTTGAGTCGTTGGATTAGCCGTTCTAGTTGCGTACAGATTGACAGAAGGCGTATAGGTGGTCAAATCCTCAGTACCTTCGATAACATAGGAAATGCCGGCTTGCGCTCCGGTAGTACTCGATTTGTTTCTAATCAAGAGATTGAAATCAGATGCTCGCGTAGTAGATGAGAAAGTTGTTCCGGGGGTAATTTCCAATATATTCGTCTGAGGTGCTATTGCTACTCCGCCGATTGTCAAACTAGAACAGTTCAACGCGCCTGAGACATCTAGCTTGTAAGATGTGTTAATAGTAGAACCTCCGATGTTGATATTGCCAGATGTATCCATGATCAGGCGATCTGACAACGCGTATTTGATGAAGAATCGGTTCTGAGCTCCAGCAACTCCATTTCCATTGACTCCAATCTCGCATTGATACAGGCTCACAAGGTTCATAGAAGCTGCTGAGCTAGTATTATCATTCTGGATGACTAATGATTTGCTAAACGATGATCCAGAGATAGTCAGGCTGCGCAATCCGGTAATGCCATAACTGGCATCAGCTACAAGCGCTTTGCTTGCTTCTACGGTACCTAGAGTAGTCAAAGACAGTCTAGGAATCAGAGAAAGATCATACGTGGTTGAGCCTTGAACGAAGCTACTTCCGCGGATCACGCCATTAACATCGAGCTTGTAGGCGGTATTGATCGATGCTTGACCAATAGCCAGATTGCCGTTGATGTCCATCAAAAGCCTATCAGTATTAGCAAATCTCCAGAAGTATGCATTAGGTGTCGTTGCGTTTGCGCTACCGCGAACGCCTTGCTCCATCTGATAGAATGAAACGATATTCAACGAAGCTGCCGAGGTAGTAGAGTCATTCTGGATAGCTAATCCTTTACTGAATACGGAATTGATAATCAATGAACTTAGAGTTCCAACAGAAGTGATATTAGGCTGAGCCGCGGTCTGAAGCGTACCGGTGATATTAGTAGCTGTCAATGATGATAACGTACCGATCGACGTAATATTAGGCTGAGCAGCGGTTTGTAGAGTACCTGTAATGCCTCCGGAAACGGTCAGATTTGTGAGAGTACCAAGCGAAGTGATATTAGGTTGCGCAGCTGTTTGTAGAGTACCTGTGAGGTTTGTAGCAGTCAGTGATGATAACCCTCCGATTTGACCGCTAGATCCAACAATGAGAGCCTTGTTATTGCTTGCCGTTCCCGGAGATGCCGTAAGTAGCGATAGGCTGCTTAGATCGACGTTAGACCCATTCAGCTTCAATGAACTACAACTGATCAAATTGATACCAGTAATGTCAAGATTTGCATCGAGTACTATCGCACTCATCGGAGAGGCTGTTCCCATCGTGACCGAACTGAGATAGGTTAAGCGATAATCGTTCCTATCTAAATACAGCTGATCAGCTACATCTAGAGTCAATACATCACCACTATTGATGAAAAAGTTTGGATTGAATATGTCACTGTCAATGACAGGTGGGCGAATAGATATTGTC
Source organism: Phytophthora melonis (assembly GCA_024211575.1). Classification (NCBI taxonomy): domain Eukaryota; phylum Oomycota; class Peronosporomycetes; order Peronosporales; family Peronosporaceae; genus Phytophthora; species Phytophthora melonis. The sequence continues at coordinate 1,005,362 of JAMXKT010000047.1, forward strand.
ATTATAGTTCAGTGTATTTATATTTGTTGTAACATAAAGAGAACCATTCAACATGAATTCATCTATCCCTAACTACGGGGCAGCATTGCCTAAAGAGTACCAAACAAACTCTCTCGGCGATATCAAGGATCTTGGAATTAAGAAACTTTTCAGAATGCTGATATTAGGTCCAAGTTTCAGTGGTAAAAACAACCTAGTCTTTCATATATTGAAGAATTCACCTAACATATTTAGTCATTTACATATTATTGCTCGCAATCCAAATCAAGAGCTTTACAACTACCTGAGGGACAAACTTGAAACTTTCATTACTATTTATGATCCCGATGCTCCTCCTAAAGTTGATGACGTACGAAAGACTCCAATCAATGATAAATCGATAGAGCTTGTTGTCATCGATGATTACAGCAACGATAAAATTCTTATGGAAAGGGTATTCTCTCACTACTTCACGCGCGGAAGACATTTTAAGCTAAGTACGATATGCCTTGTTCACAGTTACTTTGCTACACCTAAGATGATTCGCTTAAATAGTGAATACGTTGCGATTTTAAGAGCGAACTCAAAGCGGGATCTTAAAATGGTTGCGAAAGATTTCAATATAAGAAATGTTGATGAATCAAGGTTAATTAGAGCGTATGACTTGGCTACATCCAGCAAAGGACAAGCTTTGTTTGTCGATTCAATTCGAGGTGAGCTTCGGTTTAACTTTAATAGAGCAATTGAACCGAATTCGCTGAATTAATTTAGTTTCTTATGTATAGAGATGTCATCGATCATCACGTTTTCGAGTAAAAATGTGCTCAACAACGGCTACAATAATCAGCTTCAATACAACTTTAGGGGTTCGGTAGTTAATTTTAAAAATGCTCAGATTGCTGTTGAGAGTATTAACATTTACAATTCTCAGTTTAACATTGATTCTGAAACGTATGGAAACAATACATTCAAGCTATTGATGCCTACCGCAAGCACCTTCTCAACAATCCAAATTACACTTTCTAGTGGCTACTATAGCTATGCGAATATCAATGCTGCTGTTCAAGCCGCATGCATTTCCGCTGGGGCGTACCTGATCGATGAGAACGGTAATAACGTCTATTACTTCAACCTAAGCGAGAATCCAACATTTTATGCTGCTCAGATTGATTTACTACCCGTGCCTACAACACTCGGTAGCTACACTAGACCCCCTTCCGGTCTATACTCATCGAGCGGAACGGGTTTGCCAGCTTCTTTTCCGTATACACCAAAGCTTGTTATTGATAATGAAGAGTTTGGATCCATCATCGGTTTTACGCTTGGTCAGTGGCCTTCATCATCGGTTTACACTAAACAATCCTTCCTTAGTCATGTTCCTCCTCAAATAAATCCAACTTCGTGCTACCAAGTACGATGCAACTTAGTCAAGAATCCTTACAGCATGCCTGACGATGTCATTACAACGTTTAATACTGCTGGAACTACTATTGGTCAACTTGTCAGCTATAGACCTAACGAGTACAATTGGTCAAATATCCCTGAAGGTTCTTACAATTCAATTAGACTAACAATTGTTGATCAGAATGAACGTTTTGTTAAGTTCCGTGATAGCAATATGTTGATTGCGTTAACAATTCGTCAAAAGCCTAATTAATTTATGACTTATTTAATTCTGTCAGTAATATAGAGCGTTTTATAAGGATGTATAAGGAATTATCGATATCATCAGATATCCCAGCTGCTAAGCTGCGTAAGGCTGTAAAGGAAGGGAAGCTTAGTTTGACTAAGAATGAGCTTAGCGGGTCAGGGTCTACCCTTCACGTTCATCCTGAATCGTATGCAAAGGTTCAAAAAGCCAAGAAGGGTAACAAAGGCGTTCGTCTTTTCATTACTAAATCTGAAGTAGAATACCCTATGACGACTTTAAATGGATCTGGTATTCACGGAGGATCTATTTGGGCAAAAATTTGGTCAGGCATCAAGTCAGCTTGGAATCCAGTAATTAAACCAATGCTATCAGTAGGAGTTGATCAGTTAGCAAACGCCGCGTCTGCTGCTGTAGCGTCGCGCGGGCAAAACCCTATGCTAGTTGGTCTTCTACGTAATGAACTAAAAAAAAGGACAGGTGTTGGAATGAAGCCATCACCAAAGGGTCGTATGGTTAAAGGTTATCAAGCCGCGAAGGATCGTATGGCGAAACTACGTGCTATGCGCAAGGGTGGTTCCGCTAAAGCTATCAGATCAAAGCAAGGTGCTTCATTTAGACTTGACTAGAAAACGTCTATGTTTAAGTCAGTGAAGTTCTTCATCAGACTCATTTTTTTATGCTGCTGACAGTACAGCCATAAAAGGCACCAAACACCGCAATATTCGTCTGATGAACCTTGATACTGAAAGCTAGAATAACCTAAATCACCTAATACACTCGGAGGAGGAAGACCAGCCGAATCAAAGTATTTAGCGTCATTAATACACACCCAGTGACCAACGCCGCTGTCTTTGCGAAGCAATATAATATATGCACCCTTCTGCGGGAGCGGTTGCTTGATTTCGGAAAGCTCGTATATACCATTTATATGTACACCAATGATATTTGCAAGCTCAATCAAGTCTGTATCGCTTGTGACCCCTTTAATCAGATGACTCATTTAATTAATTTTCTGTGAAGTATAGATCCTCTTATATACTAATAAGATTATTAATTCATCATGACTGACGTTACTCAGCTATCGGATGAATTTCTGTTACAAAGTTCACTAAAGAGTGAACCCGTCGTAGATGTTACTAAGGCCAAGAAGCTGGTAGTACTTCCCGATCTTCAGCAAGGTAGTTACAACTCTGGCTCTGTTACTTACGATGGCACTGCTACTGCTGGATCGCGAGGTTATGCCTCGCTTCGGGATGCGTATATCACTGTACCTTACGTCGTGACTGCTAAGACTATTGGATCAACAGCTATTACGTCAGGCCTAAGTCATTTTGCTACTGCTCTTAACCCTTTTGCGATGGTTTTTATACTTGGAATTTGTATGGAAGCCTCCCGATACAAAACCGTAAAACATGACTAGATGCATGGTTTTACGCCGAGACCCGCAAACCAAAATCGGACATAAGACTGGATTTTATTCGTACCTAATATAAAACATGCTACTTAGCCATGTTTTAGTACGGCTACCGCCCCGACCCTTACTGGCTAAAATTATCATTCTACACTCTGATTGGGTCGATTTTGTAAAACATGCTAGTTTGCCATGTTTTACACAGAACCATCGCAAAAGGGTTAAGTGCAATGTAACGAATGTCGTTGATTCTCTAAGTCTAGAGATGAATGGCCAGACTGTACTTGCTGATGGCGAGTATCGTATGTTCTGGAACAATTTACGCGCTCAGACGGAACGTTCTCTAGATGATATTAACAAACATGGTGCTGATTCGCTATTATACCCGGATGACTGGTATTCGATTAATTTTACGGCTGCGGCGTCTCCGCTGGTGATGGTTACTCTAACAACCAAGTTGATAGTAGTGCAAGCCTAGACAGTACAATAAGTCAGAGTCAGGAAAACAAGGCTTTTAACTCCGGTCACTTTAACCGCCTCGCTTCTATGCTTCCTGTTATTGATGGGACAGAAGCAAACCCTAGTTGGGGCTGGGCTTCTATGGGTACAACGGCTTGTAAAAATATCGTTGTACAAAATGCCAAAGGCTGCTTCAAGGAATCTGTCGCTGCTGATGTAGCAGCTACTGGTGTACTAGCTCGTTGGATTTATATGCTTAAGATTCGTCTCGTTGATCTGCATCCTTTATTTAAGGAACTAGATCTAGTATCGAATCCTCAGTTTAAGCTACGTATTCGTTTTAATACCGGTACAGTGAAAATCAGTGGTACAAGTAATACTATGAAGCTTGATAGCGTCACCATGACATCTGGTCAGACTTGCCCTATCATGGTATCAAGTGCTGGTACAAACCAACCTATGAATGATGTACTAGGTGATAAAAAAGAGATCGGTTTCTCGTTTGGTGTGCTTAAAAACGAGTACTCTACTGTTGCTGATGTTGGTAACTATGTACCAATCACTAACACTAATGTAAACATCCCATTCTACGAGCTACGCAACCCTACTTCGATTATTAACAAACCTGTTAAGCATATTCGTTTCAATGATGTCTATGCTCAATACTTCCCTAATCGCGCTGGTATCTCACCTGCGATACCTACGGGTCAACTCAATGCTGACTTTACTTTCCAGCTATCTGGCACTTTTAAAAATGTCAAGTATGTCGCACTGCTACCGTTTGCTGAAACATCGAATGGACACTTTGCTACTGCTAGCGGTACTCAACAATTCCAATCACCTTTCGATTCTGCTCCTTGGACTGTTATGCCTGGCGCTAGTATTCGAAACTTCCAGGTAACGATCGGCACTAGTAACGTATTTTCAAAGACTCACGAATATGACTATGAAAACTTCCAGGATGAATTCTCTAAGCTTGGTGCGATTAACGGTGATCATTCTCGTGAGATTTGCAATGGTTTAATCGATGCTAATAAATGGGCTTACGCTCATCGCGTTATGATTGCTGATTGCTCTCGCGTTAGTGAGAAGGATGTACCGCAGAGCATTCAAGTCAGTGGTATCAATGGTTGTGCAACTGGGATGAACATTCTCGTGCTTGTTGTATATGAGCGTTCGCTTGATCTAGATCGTCTAACAGGCGAAGTGACGAATGTATAAAAACGTTCTTAAACTAAATATCTAAATGTCGCGAAACTAAGAAATCCCCTTTTTTTTAGCTTCAACGATGACGCATTGTACTTAACTTGCAGCAAATCAATTGCAGTACCTATATCAACCCGCTTGGTATATACTTCCCCTTCTGTAAAGTGAATGATAAAGATTCTTGAAAAAGGACTGTAGGTCACCATCTCAACCTTTTCACTTGATACCATACTATAGAGTGTCATTATATAATTAATTTTATATTTTTATAGGTGTATGTATATAGATACACTGTAACAATGAGTCAAGTTTTAACGTTTGGCAAGCATAAGTCGAAGACGATTGAAGATGTTTATAACTCTGATATTGGTTACTGTAGATGGTTAATGAATCAACCTAATTTAGTTGATGATGAGGTTTTATCGTATCTTAAGGCTAAATTAGGTAATAATGATGGTAGTTACGTATTAACGTTCGGAAAGTACAAAGGTAAAACCATCAAACAGGTATTTGCGATTGATAAAAGATATATTGATTGGATATGCCAGAATCCTTCTTTCAATGAAAAATTCCCTGAGATGATGACTGCCATTGATCAGTTGTACAGCTAAATAGCCAAAAAAAATTTTTTTGAAAAAAATAGAGTGAATTACTCTGTGTTAGTTACCAGTGGCTCGTTTCCTGAGTCTAACTTGACTCGACTACGCTTTAGCTTGTAGTACTCTTTATGCCGTTTACTAATTTCTTCCTTGTGCTCTTGATCATATTTCTTCTGCTTTTCAAGTCTTTTCTCGCGATGTTTTAGATAACACCGCTTTTGTGCGGCTTGAATTGCCTCTTTTCGTTCAATGTATTTTTCGTGTGAGTAAACCATGCTTCTATATTAGTAACTTTATATTTATCAGAATAAAAAAAATGCGATTTGTTGGAGTTCAAATCGCGTTTTAGCGCGACGCGATATTTGCTACAGAGGGGTGTATTGCTTGCGGTGTAATGCTATGAAATTTGAACCAGTGTAGCGCAAGAGATGGGACGATTGGTGATGATTGGTGCTAAGGAATTGGGTTTGATGTAACACAAGAGATGGGGCGATTGGGTGCGTTTAGATAGTAATGAATTTTGATTGATGTAGTACAAGAGATGGGTCGATTGGGTGCGTTTTGGTGCTATGCTTTATAGGGGTGAACAAATTAGTATAAGACTATCTAGCGGTTCTGAAACCTGATATTTTGATTGTTTTGATCAGATTAGAGTAGCAGTGATGTGGATCGGCGTAGTTGAGAGAATGTGAAAATTACAATAAAATAACCGAATGTACCGTATGTAGGTTGACTGACATTTTAGGTGTATCTATTTTGTTTGAAAATATAGGTGGCGCTTTTATCCCACTAAGGCGTTATACTATCGCACAGCGCAGACCTCGCGCGGGGACTCTGGTCTGTGTGCACTGCCCTGTCTAATTCCATTTGTCACTTAGAGCCTGCCAGGCTGATGATGCATTCGAGGTCTGTCGTGATGTCGAGCGGGGTTGCACGGGGACGACTCCCATGGCGTCAGCAAGTGTCCGCTAACTGAGGCACGTAGGTATGAGCTCTGCTAATCGACTTTTGAGCTGGAAGAGGACTCCTCCTCCACCTTGCCGGTTCAGACTGCGCGCGGTGGTTGCACTGGTACCGTCAGCTCCCCAAGAAGACGAAGCGTCAGTGGAAGTTGCTCAGTGATGCTTTCATCAAGTATTACTGTACGCGGTTCAGCCAGTGTGCGAAGGCTCGCTATTACTCAGCGCGACGGGATTGTTCGGAACATCTGTGCGACTACCTGAATCGGCTGAATGGCTACGCTCGCAACGCTGGCCTCCAGTTCGAGAAGGGTGGTCGCGACGCGAAGGATCACGTGCAACGATTCCTCGAGACGTGTGGTGACCGAGGACTCGAGCGGCGGCTTTGCCACGTCCGAGTGTCGGACACCCATGAGCTTGAAGACATGATTAACGACCTCCTCAAGTCAGAGGAGCGTGGACAGAGCAGAGACGCCTCGTCACATGCCACGTCTCATCAGTCGCGTGGACGCGAACACTCACGCAGGCGTGACGAGCGCCGGAGTGAACAAACGCGCGACCATACCCGCCGTGAGCGTTACGAACGCCGAGACCGAGACTTTGGACGCAGACGCGAGGACTCGCGCTATGTTCCACGTGTGTCGCTGGCCGAAGCGTCGCTGTCCGAATTGATGGCCGAATTGCAGGTCGTGGGACGAAGAGTGGTCAATCTGGCCGCCCTGATCCCCGTGAGCAGTCGCGCGACGACAGTGGAAGTGACTCCAGTGGCAGCCGATACTTCGACCATAACCGAGACTTCAGAGACTATAGTGACTTTGACACCTCAGATGAACACGGAGGGCATGTCGCGGCGGCGAACGAACAAGAGAGACGAGCTGCAGCAGAAGGGATGTACACACGGTCCGACCAACGTCAACGCAGGGGTGGTGAGCCCGGCCGAGCTTCGACCGGTCCAACCGACACTTCAGCCGAGACAACCTCGATGGTCGCCCGCGTCAATTCGGACCCTGTGCAGCATGTGGTGGTGCCGGACATTCAGTCCATTACTGTTACTGACGCTGCAGACTGTGTCAACAAGTTCACGATATCGGCAAGTGTGAAGCACTCCAAGCCCTCACCACGTACCTTCGGACGAAGGTTGAAAAGAAGGACCTCTCTCCGGAGCTCCAAAGCCTAGTCTTCGGTGGCAATTTAAACTAGGCAGCCCGCCAACTGAAACTGGGTTGGTCCCAATCGGGCTGCCACAGTTAGCTGCTCCCGCGATCGATGCAGACTGCGTCTACACGTATGTGGGGACAAGCAAATGGCCGAACGACAAGGACGAGGAAGTTGTGAAATTGATTGAAACTGAAAAGGAGAGAGGGGAAACCCTCGGTGGAGGTGATAATTGTGAAGAAAATGAAAGCGACGAAGATGAAGATGTGAAAGAAGCTTGCGGTGCAGAGTGGACAGCCTGGCCGAATGCCCAGTGGGGTGACTAAGTTACTCCCAGGTGAGAGGCTGAGGTGGTGGTCTGCGCAGAAGTTCGACAAGAGGGCTCGGATGAGAGCTCTGGTCAAGGGTGCGGTCAACGACTCGAGAACGAGGCTTCTGTTGGATACGGGGGCGAACGTAAGTGTGATTTCAGAGAAGTTTGCGAAGCAGTTGCGGCTGCGTGACATTCAGGGACATGGCCGCTGCATGGAAATCCAGGGTTTCACGAAGGGAACCATGGCTACCGAGAGACGAGCCCTCGTCAAGATAACCCTCGGCTGGGCGCGGGTGTACGAGTTTGAGCTGTGGATCATGGATCATGGCGCTGGGGTGGACGTAGTCCTTGGCACAGACTTCATGATCCCCGCTGGAGTACGTTTAGACCTGTTCCACGCGACCGCGAGGTTGCCGGATGAGGTCAGCATTCCTCTCATCAAGACTCTAGGCGCGCCAGACGACCGAGGCTTCGGTCCGCATGTTAATGGTGGACCATTCGAGGACTTGCCTGTTCAGAGTCGTGAGTGTGTGGAGTACCGAGTGCAGCGACGCCAACCACACCCGGATACACATAAAGTGTGGGTACGCCGCACGAAGTCTCTGCTGCCGACGGTGACGAAATTTCGGCGGGGCAAGGTCGAGTGGGTGCGGTTGACTAACGTGTCTGACCACCCAACGACGTGTCATGCACACACTCCGGTGTTCCTGTGGGTACCGATTGGGGATCTACCACGAAACGATGGCTATGTGCGACTGGCGTCAGCACGATATGAGGACTGGCAGAAACTTGCCTACGAAGGCAACTGAGATGAAGTCGCATTCGCGCGCGAGTGTGAGGCGTATTCGAAGTGGCTGGCCGCGCAACCGCCGACAGTAGATCGGCCAACTTACACTCCGCCAACTGGAGTGATGGTTCGACCAGCCGTGGACTCGTCCAATCGGCGGCCCCGGTTAAGTTGCGCCGAACAATGAGAACGAGAACTCGCGAAGAGGGAAGAGAGAGAGCAACTCGCTGCTGACGGCTCACCAGTGGGTGATGATCCAGCGGCGCTCCCTTCTCAATCAACGGAACTTGAACATGCGCGAGCCGAGGCCTCGGCTGGGACGGCAGCGGAGCCGACCCCAGACGGTGTTGAGGGCTCTGATGACGCGGAGGTGTGTTCAGGGTGCGGTCTAGACTCGGACGCCGCGCACCGAGATGACGGCAATTGTGGTGATGGTGATGGATCGGAGTGCTCGCACCAAAGTGAGGTTTCGCCCGGAGATGACGACCCGATGCTGGTACTGGAGCGCACCTACGTCGCAGTAGCGACTGCGGCGGCAGCTGCAGAAGATAGCAGTTACGCGAAGGATGTTGCATCTGAGCACCAAGCGAATGACATTAACCTGGAGTATTACGCTCACGAACTAGCCTTCCTGTCCGACCTGACCGAAGCCTCGGTTACAGAGTTGGACTACTCGGCTGATAACGTGCGGCATCCGGACCTGAGCTGTGGCCGGCAGGACCACGTGGTGAAGGTGCTCCAGAAGCATGAGACGATTCTGATCTCCAGTGGCAATGCATTACCGCCACCAGCCTATGGAGTAGTGTGTGATATCGATCTACAAGGCCACGCGCCCATCAAACAGAGGGCCCGGCGGATACCCCTCCGACACCTCAAGAAGCTCTACGAGCTGCTCCGAGGGCTGCTGAAGGCGGGGCTGATCGCGTTTTCGAACAGCCCGTGGGCCTCACCGATTGTCATTGTGTTGAAGAAGAATAGCGTCGACATCAGATTGTGCATTGATTACAAGATGGTGAATGCTGTCACCGCAATCATGGAGTATGCGATGCCTCTGGTCGACGACTTGCTTACTGATCTAGAGAAGTATCTATGGTACTGCTCGCTTGACGCTGCAAGTGGGTTCGGGGCTATCATGATGACGCGTTCGTGTGCGCGTTGGGCCACTTTGAGTGGCTTCGAATGCCCTTTGGGCTCAAGAATGCGCCCATGATCTATCAGAGGATGCTCGACAACGCTCTGTGGGGCTTCGTGCAACCGAAGGGTGGATGGAAACACTACGCGGCGCTGATGGAAGAGGCGGAATTGCGTGATCTGGAAGCTAATCGAGCGCAGACCGAGCCGTCGACCGAACCGACGTCTCGTATGGAGTCTTCGCCGACCCAGTTTGAAGCAGGACACGGTTCTGGTGGTGCCGGAAACGCGGTGTCTGAACTGATCCACAGCCCTGTAGCCGATATGTTCGCGCATGGAGAGCCTGACGAATCCCCGTTAGTACCCGTATTCGAATGACGGTCTTTCGTCGACGATATCTGTTTCGGGGGTGAGTCGTTCGATGACTGCTTGGCTACATTGGACCGACTCTAAGCACGGTTCGAAGAGTGCCGTATCAGTGTGAGTTTCACCAAGAGCATCTTTGTGCAGCCCAGGGTAGACTTCCTGTCCCATGTGGTGACACGGAACGGTATCCAAGCGGACCCGAAGAAACTGAAGGCTCTGACCGAGCTCTCGTTTCCGCGGTCCAAGAAGGGAGTGCAAGCATTCCTTGGATCGCTGAACTACTACAGCCGGTTCACCCAGGACTTCGCAGTGTATGGTGCCGCGCTCTATCAGCTCAAGGACGAAGACTTCGGAGACAGGGGTGACCTCTCTGCAGCCAGACGAAGCTTCGCCGCGCTACAACAGAAGGTTGCTGACGCACCGATCCTTCGACACTTCGATCGCGACAGTGATGTCCATGTGACGCTTTTCGCCAATGAGTGGGCGCTGAGCACAACGCTCATGCAGGAACACGAAGGAACGATGTATCCGGTCCGATTCTGCGGCCGAGTCCTCAAGGACGCCGAGATGAACTATCACCCGGCTGAGAAAGAAGTTTTGGCCCTGATACAGTTGTTGAAGGTGTGTTACACACAGCTTGCAGGTCGGACCATCCACGTCTACACGCGGTTTTCGACGCTCGATTGGGTTCACAGGTCGAAGTCTCTATTCGGACGTGAAACCCAGTTTGCGGTGCTGCTGTCTCCGTGGCACCTGGTGGTCACGGGCGTAAAGGAGAAGGATTATGCTTTCGCTCAACTCCTCCAGTCGTCGATCACAAGTTTCGTCGATCTTGAGGACTCGTTGGCACCGGTGACTCCACCAACACGTGGCTCACCGAGTGTTCGGATGGACCCTCATTTGCTGTATGCGCGACTACCCCGTGATTGCTGTGGCTATGTGCTTTCCTTCGACGGTTCTGCTAAGACGGAAAAGCACGGGGGCTACGGAAGTTGCGCATGGATTCTGTGGAAATTACCGGAATGGACAATAGTGATCGCTGCGAGTGCTTATCTCGAGGCTACGACTGTGAACCTGGCCGAGTACTCGGGCATGAACAATGGGTTGACCGCAGCTTTGGAAACTGGCGCTGGAGAGTTGGTAATCGTCGGAGACTCGAGACTCGCAATCCAGCAATCCCTAGGGGTGATCACATGTCATAAGGAAACACTGATGGCGCAACTCAATCGACACAAGGAACTGAGATCGAGGTTTCGGTCGGTGAAGTACCTGCATGTTATCCGTGAGTTCAACGCTGCAGCTGATTCTTTGGCGAGTGAGACGTTGGCAAAGAAGGTGTCAGTGACAGCGAATGACAAGACGCGGACTGAGGAGTTGGTGCGGCTTGTAGTGGGCCTACCTTGGCTCACTACAACAGCTTACACGTGTGCGCACGTGTATGAGGAAGCGTAGGTTTCTTTTACTTGAGTTAAGTATACTCGAGGTCCACGAGTATACTTTAAACAAGATAAAGACTCTAAGTAGCTGATTTTGGTAAAGATGAGAACTGTTATTTTTGTTTTATGTTTCTGACTTCCTCTAAATGTAATATTCTAAGTTGGGAATCTGCCAACGGCTGGTTGGCAGAATTCCTTTGCTATGCATGTCGGTCATTGGTTAAAAGATGCTGCTTTCAACCAATATGAATCCTAAATGTCTATGGACCACCCGTCATGGTGATCGTAAATGAATGTGGCCCTTGATGTAACATACACCAAGGCCGAGGAAGTGTTTGAACCTTTAACAGACATCGCGTCTGTTAGAGTCACAAGTGGCTGTAGCCACTTGTGCGTGTAACCCCGTTACACCATCCCCCCGTCAACCACCATTGACTGTTTGGTCAATGCATGACGTTTTGAAGAGAGCGTGCTCGTGATAGAGCGAGCACGTTGAAGTTGAAGACCTTTGGCGCAGCAGCGGAGGACCTCCCTGCTGCTGAGTATCATGCGCGGCAACGTGCGAAGTGCTTCGCTGCCGCGGGGGCAGGCACCACGGCCTGCCCTCGAAGTGTCTTCGGGCGCTGTTGTTAACAACAGCGTTCGCATTACTGTCCAGTGTGTAGTGCATGGTGGGCTTCGTAAGCCTCCACCATGTCCGGAACGTCTTGGAGCAAGACGTTCCGCGGCTCCCATGTATCTTGGTTGGGAGGAAATCCTCTCCAACGAATACGAAAACGAACTGGTTCTAAGTTCGTTCTCGGGATACTGTGGTCAACAATCCGCTCAACTATCCATCGAGTTGAGCCGGGTGCGTCACGAATTGGTGGCGGCGGTGGTGGGAACACGCCCCGTGTGTGGTCAACTTGGTGTTGACCCTGATCTCGCTTCTCCCCACGACCGAGTTCCGGTCGTGGAGTAGCTACAGAGCGCTGCGCTCGGTGTTCTTGAGAATCCTTACTTCGCGACGGTCTCTTAGACCGCCTCGATCGTCCCGGCCGGGCTGGATCTCCAGCTCGACCTGCTGCTCCAGCGCGACTTCGCGCTGGAGAAGATGATGGCTTCCGCCGAGTCTTCTGCTTCGGTTCAGCCGAGCTAGGTGGCTCGTGCTGCTGCAGGTATGGCTTCAACCGTCCGACGTAGAACGTCGGATGGAGGCGCATGCTAGACGGGATGTCTAGCGTGTAAGCGTTACCATGCCGTTCCAACACTGTGAACGGCCCGATGAAGCGCGGAGCGAGCTTACTCGCTCCGAAGTCGGAAACTGCATGTTTAGGCAGGTTTTGAGTAGCTAACAAAACCAATGAACCCTTCTTGAATTCATTTGTGTTACCCCTGCCAACATTGTCTGCGTTCAGCTTCTGTCGATCGACAGAAGCTGCAACAGCGTCCTGGACAAACCGAATGACGGCTTGTCTGCGCTGCACGAAGTTCATTGCGTCCGAGCTGAACTCGTTCAGCTCGCTTCCAGCAGTAGGCCCGGCCTCTGCGTTCGTAGATGTGGTGTCTGTGCCTCGCACAGACACGTTCTTCTTCTGCTTGTGTGCGTCTGTGCCCTGCATAGACGCGGTCTTCTTCTTCTTTCGCGTTGTTGCGGCTGACACCGTGCAGGTGTCAGCGGCATTCTGCGGCTGCTGTGTTGCAGTCGTAGATCCTCCCCACTTAAGGAAGGAGCCAGCATCCCGAGTAAACTCGGGAGGCGTGGGTGCCTCAAGGCATTAACGTAGAACGGTGTATGCCCGGTCGAGGCATGCACCGAGTTGTTGATGGCGAACTCCGCCATCGGCAGACACTCGCTCCAGTGTTGGAACGAGTGGGCGTAGCTCTTGAGCACATCCACGAGCACGCGATTCACGCGCTCGGTCTGTCCGTCCGTCTGCGGATGAGCCGCAGTCGACATCGAGAGCTGACTGCCAAGAAGTGTGAACACGTCTTGCCACAGGTGCGCGGTGAAGCGCGGGTCTCGATCGGACACGATGTCCATCGGCATGCCATGATGTTTGAACACCATGTCAACGAACAGACGTGCCGTCTGTTTCGCAGTCACTTCGGCGGGTACTGCAGCAAGATGTACCATCTTGCTGAAGCGGTCAACAAAGACCACAACGCCCGTGTTCCCCTGGCTATCCGGGGGAAGACCAAACACAAAGTCCAAAGACATGGACTGCCAACACTCCGACGGAGTCGGTAGTGACTGCAAAGGAGCCTGCGCGAACGGCGCAGGCTTCACACGTTGACACACCTCGCAAGCACGGACATACTTGCGCACCCACTTGTACTGGTGGGCACAGTAGAAGTCCCTCGTGAGAAGAAGATACGTCTTCTCACGGCCCGGATGCCCCGCAGTCGGTGCATCATGTTACTCGTACATGATCCTGAGTCGCAGGTCATGATCATTGGGAACGACAACGCGGTCCGCGTTGTCGTTGTCTGCGCTGTAGAGTAGCAACCCTCGTGCACCCGGTAACGGTGTGCACGAGCACGAAGATGTCTTGGCAACTTCTGACGAGCTTCGCCAGAAGGCACTGAGCCATAGGCCAGCAAGAGCTTCGCGTCCGCGTCGTGCGCGTACGCGGCCTTCACGTCGTCGAGGAGCGACGACGTGGGAGTGCTTCGATCGCATGGCGTCAATGCCATTGACGCCGACTTCATTCGTAGCGTAGTCAGGTCGACGCGATAACGCGTCGGCCACCACATTGAGTCTTCCGGGTTTGTACTCAACCCGGAAGTTGTATTCTGCAAAGAACGAAAGCCATCTCGCCATACGTTGCGAGATGTGCGGCGACTGGACAGCCGTCCGCAGCGACGCGTGGTCTGTATAGACCACGAACGGTTTACTTCCGAGTAGATACACTCGGAACTTCGCAAGTGCATACTTCATGGCAAGGAGCTCCTTGTCATGCACCGGGTAGTTGCGCTCAGCAGGTTTCAGCTGACGCGATTGGTAGTAGACGGCACGATCACGGCCCTCGTGATCGTGCTGCATCAACGCACATCCGATCGCAAAATCGGATGCATCGCACACTACGTGGAATGGGCGATCTTGGTCGGCCACCGCCAAGATCGGCGCCTCAGTCAAGCCCCGCTTGACTGCATCGAAGGCCTGCTGACAGTCAGCAGTCCAATTCCACTCGGCATCCTTCTTCAGGAGCTGTGATAGCGGGCGTATCGTGCCCGCGTAGTCCTTCACGTACTTGAGTAGTATAGTAGTTCACATTACGCGTCATTTTTTGCACACCGTACCATTTCTGTTCACGTAACCCTATCTACGGGTCGTTTCCTCGCGTCATACTTTATACATAAAAATGACGTATCCATAATTTGGTACCTGTAGTCAAATTTGAGCACCTCTTATAAGACACAGCACCAAACCCCCTCCAATCGCCCCATCTCTCACGCTACATCAATCGGTCCACCCTTAACGTCTAACCGCATCCAATCGTCCCATCTCTTGTACTACATCAATCAAAATTCATTATCTAAACGCACCCAATCGCCCCATCTCTTGTGTTACATCAAACCCAATTCCTTAGCACCAATCATCACCAATCGTCCCATCTCTTGCGCTACACTGGTTCAAATTTCATAGCATTACACCGCAAGCAATACACCCCTCTGTAGCAAATATCGCGTCGCGCTAAAACGCGATTTGAACTCCAACAAATCGCATTTTTTTTATTCTGATAAATATAAAGTTACTAATATAGAAGCATGGTTTACTCACACGAAAAATACATTGAACGAAAAGAGGCAATTCAAGCCGCACAAAAGCGGTGTTATCTAAAACATCGCGAGAAAAGACTTGAAAGGCAGAAGAAATATGATCAAGAGCACAAGGAAGAAATTAGTAAACGGCATAAAGAGTACTACAAGCTAAAGCGTAGTCGAGTCAAGTTAGACTCAGGAAACGAGCCACTGGTAACTAACACAGAGTAATTCACTCTATTTTTTTCAAAAAAATTTTTTTTGGCTATTTAGCTGTACAACTGATCAATGGCAGTCATCATCTCAGGGAATTTTTCATTGAAAGAAGGATTCTGGCATATCCAATCAATATATCTTTTATCAATCGCAAATACCTGTTTGATGGTTTTACCTTTGTACTTTCCGAACGTTAATACGTAACTACCATCATTATTACCTAATTTAGCCTTAAGATACGATAAAACCTCATCATCAACTAAATTAGGTTGATTCATTAACCATCTACAGTAACCAATATCAGAGTTATAAACATCTTCAATCGTCTTCGACTTATGCTTGCCAAACGTTAAAACTTGACTCATTGTTACAGTGTATCTATATACATACACCTATAAAAATATAAAATTAATTATATAATGACACTCTATAGTATGGTATCAAGTGAAAAGGTTGAGATGGTGACCTACAGTCCTTTTTCAAGAATCTTTATCATTCACTTTACAGAAGGGGAAGTATATACCAAGCGGGTTGATATAGGTACTGCAATTGATTTGCTGCAAGTTAAGTACAATGCGTCATCTTTGAAACTAAAAAAAGGGGATTTCTTAGTTTCACGGCATTTAGATATTTAGTTTAAGAACGTTTTTATACATTCGTCACTTCACCTGTTAGACGATCTAGATCAAGCGAACGCTCATATACAACAAGCACGAGAATGTTCATGCCAGTTGCACAACCATTGATGCCACTGACTTGAATGCTTTGCGGTACATCCTTCTCACTAACGCGAGAGCAATCAGCAATCATAACGCGATGAGCGTAAGCCCATTTATTAGCATCGATTAAACCATTGCAAATCTCACGAGAATGATCACCATTAATCGCACCAAGCTTAGAGAATTCATCCTGGAAGGACTCATAGTCATATTCGTGAGTCTTTGAAAATACGTTACTAGTGCCGATCGTTACCTGGAAGTTTCGAATACTAGCGCCAGGCATAACAGTCCAAGGAGCAGAATCGAAAGGTGATTGGAATTGTTGAGTACCGCTAGCAGTAGCAAAGTGTCCATTCGATGTTTCAGCAAACGGTAGCAGTGCGACATACTTGACATTTTTAAAAGTGCCAGATAGCTGAAAATAAAAATCAGCATTGAGTTGTCCCGTAGGTACCGCAGGTGAGATACCAGCGCGATTAGGGAAGTATTGAGCATAGACATCATTGAAACGAATATGCTTAACAGGTTTGTTAATAATCGAAGTAGGGTTGCGTAGCTCATAGAATGGGATGTTTAGCTTAGTGGTAGTGTATGGTACATAGTTACCAACATCAGCAACAGTAGAATACTCATTTTGAAGCACACCAAATGAGAAACCGATCTGGTTTCCAGTAGCTAGTACACCATTCATAGGTTGGTTTGTACCAGCACTTGAAACCATGATAGGGCAAGTCTGACCAGACGTCATGGTGACGCTATCAAGCTTCATAGTATTAGTTGTACCACTGATTTTTACAGTACCGGTATTAAAACGAATACGTAGCTTAAACTGAGGATTCGATACTAGATCCAGTTGCTTAAATAAAGGATGCAGATCAACAAGACGAATCTTAAGCATATAAATCCAACGTGATAATACACCAGTAGCTGTTACATCGGCAGCGGCAGATTCCTTGTAGCATCCTTTTGCATTTTGTACAACGATATTTTTACTAGCTGTAGTACCCATAGATGCCCATCCCCAACTAGGAGTTGCATCTGTAGCATCAATAACAGGAAGCATAGAAGCTAGGCGATTAAAGTAACCGGTGTTGAAAGCCTTGTTTTCCTGAGTCTGACCTAATGTAGTGTCTAGGTTTGCACTACTATCAACTTGGTTGTTAGAGTAGCCATCGCCAGCGGCAGACGCAGCTGCCGTAAAATTAATCGAATACCAGTCATCCGGGTATAATAGGGAATCAGCACCATGCTTGTTAATATCATCTATAGAACGTTCCGTTTGAGCACGTAGATTGTTCCAGAACATACGATACTCACCATCAGCAAGTACAGTCTGTCCATTCATCTCTAGACTTAGAGAATCAACAACGTTAGTGACATTGCACTTAAGAGCAGTAGCAAAACGACTTAGGCCTGACGTAATAGCTGTTGTTCCAGTAGTCTTAGCAGTTACGACGTAAGGTACAGTGATATAAGCATCCCGAAGCGAGGCATAACCTCGCGATCCAGCAGTAGCAGTACCATCATACGTAACAGAGCCTGAGTTGTAACTACCTTGCTGAAGATCAGGGAGTACTACTATCTTCTTGGCCTTAGTAACATCTACGACGGGTTCACTCTTTAGTGAACTCTGTAACAGAAATTCATCCGATAGCTGGGTAACGTCAGTCATGATGAATTAATAATCTTATTAGTATATAAGAGGATCTATACTTCACAGAAAATTAATTAAATGAGTCATCTGATTAAAGGGGTCACAAGCGATACAGACTTGATTGAGCTTGCAAATATCATTGGTGTACATATAAATGGTATATACGAGCTTTCCGAAATCAAGCAACCGCTTCCGCAGAAGGGTGCATATATTAGTGGGTCTCAGTTCTGGCAGCAGCAAGATAGCACTTTTACAAATCTTGAAGGATATGGGCTGTGATTGGTTAAAACACGGCTGCTATCTTGCTGCCGACCCCTTTCCATACTGCCACGATTTTGGTGCAGTATAGCGCCGGCAGCAGCAAGATACCTACCACCTAGATTACCGGACCACCCCAGGAGTGACGGCAGCGCGATCTGACGTACCCCGACGTATATGAGCCCTCCCCAGGTGCTTTCGGTGCATCAGATAGCATGGGGCTGCTGGGGTCGAGCGGATCGACCGTCGCGGGGTCTATCTGACCTTCGACGACCACCTAGCAGTGAGTCCTTGCATCGCAAGCATGTGACAACTTGCCACAGCACGCTGCAGGGCACCTATAACCTTTACACATGAATGAGCGCACTAAGTAGTTGAGCAATAGGCTAAATGAGCGAGAAGGCCACGCATGGGGCATGTTGCTGCTGCCGAACTACAAAGGGGTCTCAGTTCTGTCCGTCTCTGATTGGGGGAAATTTGAAGGGTTTTCGAAGAGCGCTATCTTGCTGCTGCCAGAACTGAGACCCACTATTATCTTGCTTCGCAAAGACAGCGGCGTTGGTCACTGGGTGTGTATTAATGACGCTAAATACTTTGATTCGGCTGGTCTTCCTCCCCCGAGTGTATTAGGTGATTTAGGTTATTCTAGCTTTCAGTATCAAGGTTCATCAGACGAATATTGCGGTGTTTGGTGCCTTTTATGGTTGTACTGTCAGCAGCATAAAAAAATGAGTCTGATGAAGAACTTCACTGACTTAAACATAGACGTTTTCTAGTCAAGTCTAAATGAAGCACCTTGCTTTGATCTGATAGCTTTAGCGGAACCACCCTTGCGCATAGCACGTAGTTTCGCCATACGATCCTTCGCGGCTTGAGAACCTTTAACCATACGACCCTTTGGTGATGGCTTCATTCCAACACCTGTCCTTTTTTTAGTTCATTGCGTAGAAGGCCAACTAGCATAGGGTTTTGCCCGCGCGACGCTACAGCAGCAGACGCGGCGTTTGCTAACTGATCAACTCCTACTGATAGCATTGGTTTAATTACTGGATTCCAAGCTGATTTGATGCCTGACCAGATTTTTCCCCAAATAGATCCTCCGTGAATACCAGATCCATTTAAAGTCGTCATAGGGTATTCTACTTCAGATTTAGTAATGAAAAGACGAACGCCTTTGTTACCCTTCTTGGCTTTTTGAACCTTTGCATACGATTCCGGATGAACGTGAAGGGTAGCCCCTGACCCGCTAAGCTCATTCTTAGTCAAACTAAGCTTCCCTTCCTTTACAGCCCTACGCAGCTTAGTAGCAGGGATATCTGACGATATCGATAATTCCTTATACATCCTTATAAACGCTCTATATTACTGACAGAATTAAATAAGTCATAAATTAATTCGGCTTTTGACGAATTGTTAACGCAATCAGCATATTGGTATCACGGAACTTAACAAAACGTTCATTCTGATCAACAATCGTTAGTCTAATTGAGTTGTAAGAACCGTCAGGGATATTGGACCAGTTGGATTCGTTAGGTCTATAGCTGACAAGTTGACCAATAGTAGTTCCAGCAGTATTAAACGTTGTAATGACATCGTCAGGCATGCGTAAGGATTCTTGACTAAGTTGCATCGTACTTGGTAGCATGAAGTTGGATTTATTTGAGGTGAAATAGGACTAAGGAAGGATTGTTTAGTGTAAACCGACGACGAAGGCCACTGACCAAGCGTAAAACCAATGATGGAACCAAAATATTCATTATCAATAACAAGCTTTGGTGTATACGGAAAAGAGGCTGGCAAACCAGTTCCGCTCGATGAGTATAGACCGGAAGGGGGTCTAGTGTAGCTACCGAGTGTTGTAGGCACGGGTAGTAAATCAATCTGAGCAGCATAAAATGTTGGATTCTCGCTTAGGTTAAAGAAATAAACGTTATTACCGTTCGCATCGATCAGGTACGCCCCAGCAGAAATACATGCGGCTTGAACAGCAGCATTGATATTCGCATAACTATAGTATCCACTAGAAAGGGTAATTTGGATTGTTGAAGGTGCTTGCGGTAGGCATCAATAGCTTGAATGTATTGTTTCCATACGTTTCAGAATTAATGTTGAACTGAGAATTGTAAATGTTAATACTCTCAACGGCAATCTGAGCATTTTTAAAATTAACTACCGAACCCCTAAAGTTGTATTGAAGCTGATTGTTGTAGCCGTTGTTGACAACATTCTTACTCGAAAACGTGACGATCGATGACATCTCTATACATAAGAAACTAAATTAATTCAGCGAATTCGGATCAATTACTCTGTTGAAGTTAAACCGAAGCTCACCGCGAATTGAATCGACAAACAAAGCTTGTCCTTTGCTGGATGTAGCCAAGTCATACGCTCTAATTAACCTTGATTCATCAACGTTCCTTATATTGAAATCTTTCGCAACCATTTTTAGATCTCGCTTTGAGTTCGCTCTTAACCCTTTTGAGATGATTTTTATACTTGGAATTTGTATGGGAGCCTCCCGATACAAAACCGTAAAACATGACTAGATGCATGGTTTTACGCCGAGGCCCGCAAACCAAAATCGGACATAAGACTCGATTTTATTCGTACCTAATGTAAAACATGCTACTTAGCCATGTTTTAGTACGGTTACCGCCCCGACCCTTACTGGCTAAAATGATCATTCTAAACTCTGATTGGGTCGATTTTGTAAAACATGCTAGTTAGCCATGTTTTACACAGAACCATCGCGAAAGGGTTAAAATCGCAACGTATTCACTATTAAGGCGAATCATCTTAGGTGTAGCAAAGTAACTGTGAACAAGGCATATCGTACTTAGCTTAAAATGTCTTCCGCGAGTGAAGTAGTGAGAGAATACCCTTTCCATAAGAATCTTGTCATTGCTGTAATCATCGATGACAACAAGCTCTATCGATTTATCATTGATTGGAGTCTTTCTAACGTCATCAACTTTAGGAGGAGCATCGGGGTCATAAATAGTAATAAAATTTTCAAGTTTGTCCCTCAGGTAGTTGTAAAGCTCTTGATTTGGATTGCGAGCGATAATGTGAAGATGACTAAATACATTAGGTGAATTCTTCAATATATGGAAGACTAGGTTGTTTTTACCGCTGAAACTTGGTCCTAATATCAGCATTCTGAAAAGTTTCTTAATTCCAAGATCCTTGATATCGCCTAGAGAGTTTGTTTGGTACTCTTTAGGCAATGCAGACCCGTAGTTAGGGATGGATGAATTCATGTTGAATGGTTCTCTTTATGTTACACCAAATATAAATACACTGGACTATAATGACAATATCTATTCGCCCCCCTGTCATTGACAGTGACATATTCAATCCAACATTTTTCGTCAGTAGTGGTGATGTTTTAACTCTAGATGTAGCCGATCAGTTGTATTTAGATAAGACTGATTATCGGTTAACCTAACTCAGTTCGGTCACGATGGGAGAGGCAAGTCCAATGTCAGCGTTAATTCTTGATGCGAATCGGGATATCACTGGTATCAATTCGATCAGTTGTAGTTCGTTGAAGCTGAATGGGTCTAATGTTGATCTAAGTAGTCTATCGCTATTGAGTGCTAGTCCTGGAACGGCAAGCAATAACAAAGCGCTAATCGTAGGAGGATCTGGTCAAATCGTAGGATTGTCATCCCTGACTGCTACAAACCTCACAGGTACTCTACAAACAGCTGTGCAACCTAATATCACTTCGCTTGGTACTCTCACAAATCTGACCGTTTCCGGAGGCATTACAGGTACTCTACAAACCGCTGCTCAGCCTAATATTACGTCGATCGGTACGTTAGCATCACTGACAGCCACTAGCATTACTGGAACGCTACAAACCGCCGCGCAACCAAATATAACATCCGTTGGTACTCTAGGTTCGTTGATCATTAATTCTGTATTCGGTAAGGGTTTGGTAGTTCAAAACGACTCTACAACCTCTAGCGCTTCAATGAATTTCGTTAGCTATTATCAGATGGAGCAAGGAGTTAGAGGTAGTGGCGTTGCTAGCCTACCAAATACATATTTCTGGAGGTTTGCTAATACTGATCGATTATTGATGGATATTAACGGAAATTTAGCTATTGGTCAAACATCAATCAATACAGCCTACAAGTTCGATGTTAATGGAGCGATTCGCGGAAGTAGCTTTGTTCAAGGCTCAACCACGTATGATCTTTCTCTGATTCCTAGACTGTCTTTGACTATTCTAGGTACTGTAGAAGCAAGCAAAGCGCTTGTAGCTGATGCTAGTTATGGCATTACAGGCCTGAGATCTCTGACTATATCTGGATCGACGTTTAGCAAATCGTTAGTCATCCAGAATGATAATACTAGCTCAGCAGCTTCTATGAACTTTGTTTCGTTCTATCAGATGGAGCAGGGCGTGAGGGGATCAGCTAACTCATCGACGCCAGGTTGCTATTTTTGGAGATATGCGAATAATGATTGTCTGATCATGGATACTAGTGGTAGTATCAACATCGGAGGCAGTTCGACCAACAGCAGTTATAAGCTAGACATTGCTGGTGCATTGAACTGTACAAGCCTTACGATTAATGGTGTATCGATCAGTCCTCAAACAAATATTCTATCAATTACCCCCGGAACAACTTTCTCATCTACTACGCGAGCTTCCGACTTCAATATGATCATTCGTAATAAATCTAATACTACTGGAGCGCAAGCTGGCATATCCTATGTTATCGAAGGCACTGAGGATTTGACTACCTATACACCTTCTGTCAATCTGTACGCAACTAGAACGGCTAATCCAACGACTCAAAGCGGACTGGCTGATTTCGCCATCAGCACGCGATCAGGAGCTAACATGCTATCCCCGATGGCAGAACGGATGAGGATAACGCAAGCTGGATACATTCGATTTGGTAGTTCTTCATCTACAGCAAAGCTTGATATCACATCTAGCGCGAATCTACTATCAGGAAGTTGGCAAAGAGCGATGAGAATCGCTAATGACCAAGCAACCCCTATCGAATTCGAGGTCCAGATCTACAATGATGTAGCGGGAGGCACATCCGGAGTCGCTATAGGCACTACTACATCAGATCCTCTTAGGTTCATGGTTGCCAACTCAACGAAAATGTACCTAAACGACTCAGGACGCCTTGGTATCGGTATCACGAGCCCTGAAGGAGATGTTCATGCATCTGGAGCTATTTGGAGCAATTATGGCATGCATGTGAAATCATCGAGCGTGAGTCCGATGTTTCGCTGGGCAAACGCAACGACAAGCTATCCGTGCATAGGCAACCACGTCAATGCAAGTGCCGGCATACGCTTCGCAACATGCGATGGCAATTGGACATATAACGGCTACGCCCCTTGCTATGGAGGAGCTTATACGAATAGCTCAGATCGGAGGTTAAAAAAAGATATCGTTGATGTTCCCTATGGTCTTAATGAGGTCATGCAAATGAGGCCGCGTCAATTCAGATGGATTAGCGATAATAAGCGCGCGATTGGTTTCATAGCTCAAGAAATGATTGATATCGTTCCTGAACCTGTATACGTACCGGAAGGTGAAGATGCGGATGAACTCAACCCCGATGGAACGCCAAAGACCGGTTGGGGCGTTGATTATGCTTGTCTGACTTCTATCATCTGTAAAGCGATTCAGGAACTCAAAGCCGAAGTTGACGAACTAAGAGCAATTATCTCGGAGTAACTATACAAAGGGTAAGTTCACCACTTCGCTGCTCTATAGACATGGAAGTTCTTGATATTCGAAGAAGTAAACAGAAGCATAAAAAATATGCCGCTGATGCTATAATCAACGGTAGAAGGTTTATGAATGTCAATTTCGGCGATACACGCTATCAACATTATCGAGATACAACACCGTTAAAGCTTTACTCATACCTAGATCACAACGATTGGCACCGAAAGCAGCGCTACTTATCTCGTCATCAACACAATAAAGGCCCTGCTGGTATGCTAGCGAAAGAATTTCTATGGTAGCAATTTACAGCTTAAATGTCTTAATTTTTTTGCCCTTAGGCGGCGGCGCCCATACTGTTACAGGCCCGCCTTTTGTATCGGTTAGCACTTTATCAGTAGTCCCGCTAGTATCTTGAACGGTTAGTTTGTTCATGATTGTCTTTAGCTCTTTGAGATTGTTGTTTGCTTCACGCTTGTATGCGTTCTTCGTATCGACAAGCCTAATATTCGCAATTATAAGAGGCATTGTTCTATAACCCTGACTTCGTCTATCTATATAAGATGCATTGGAACTTGTTTAAATTCATCGTGTGAAATTAACTTCGCTGAGTACATATCGACTAGCACTGACTTGAGCTCTCTAATAATTTCAGGATTATCATTTCCAAGCATGAGTTCGCCTTTAAGTTTGATATACTCTTGCTTCAGAGCTTCTCGCGGGTCTTGTAGAGGCTGCTTTAGTTCATATTGTGTATGAGTGATGCGTAGTATTTCATGAAAGAGACGTTTATCATCCATTTCTAGCTTGTTGTACGCATCTTGATCGACAGTCTTATCATAGATCAATGTCTTTAGAATGTCAGCTACTTCCGGTGAGATAGGACGACGCTTTCCAACGGTCTTTCGATTAGGATACACGATTTTCAACTCGCCGTCATTTAGCTTCTCGACTTGAACAAACTTAGAGCCAAGGCGCTTATAGATGAGATCACTCGCCATCCCTGTACCCTCAATATCGCGAAGATTGTAGCCTGCTCTAGTCATACGCATCACACCAGCTCCTTTGAGACCCCTTCCTTGTTGCTGCTTGAGAGGGGTGTATACACCTAATGCTTGAAGCGTTCTTTTAAAGTTATTCAAGATTTCGATTCGATCCGGTGTTAGCTGACTCTCTAACCAATTCTTACCATCGATAAGCTCGTTCACCAAATCTTGATATGTTGGACCCCAAAGAATGCTAGCTCGCGCTTTGCTTAGCTCTTCCCCCGTTAGCTCTTGCTTTGTATCACGCTTCAGTAGTTTCCCATCTTGACCGAATACGTAGTCTTGTTCATATCCGTCAAAGCCAATAGGGCTAATCGGTGCTATTTCAAGTAAGAACGGATTGTTTCTATAAATGAATGTAATCTTCGTTTCAAAATTACCATCCGTACGCGGTCTGCTCGTATCAGGTGCGTTTGATATAGTACTGTCATCAAGGCGGTGTTTACGATCAGCTGCGTAGTACTGAATGTTCAAATCTTTCGGAATATCAAGCTGAAGTTTGTTCGCCCCTGCTATCGTTAAAAAGTTTCTCAGCGTACCCTCCCATGAAACGATTTCATTTGCTCGCTTACTCGAAAGTACTTCCCCCTTATGAGAAAGTTCAAGAGTGATAGGATTTAACTCGTAATCTTCTCCAAGAACTGACATATCGTCTCGCCCAAATGGTCTAATTTTAATTTTATTAGATGCATCTCTATTCATGGTTAAAATCGTCATCAGTGCCTTTTTGTAGAACTTTTGGTTCCCGGTATCCTGAAATGCTTGCGCGGTCATAAGTCGCTTGTCCACAGCATTTTCCTTCAATGATTCTACACCTCTACGTAACTTATTTCGGGCTACCAAAGCTTTAATGTCAACCAAGCCTTGTACTTTTTCATTTAAATGATTAAGCGTAGAAAGCCAATCTATTTCAGATTCAAGCTCAGCTTGGCGATCAGCATGAACTTTCTTGCGGCTTTTAACGTATTTTAAGTCACCGTTTTTATCCAGAAAGTAAAGCTTGGTCTTATTCGCGTCTTCTTCCGATAGAAACATCGGCTGAATCAAAGGTAAGTTTGAAGCATTTGGTTCAGCTAGTATAATCTTAACTTGTTCATGAGCCTCATCTTGCAGAGTCTTTTCTAGTTGAAGAGCCTCTTCTTCGATTGAATTAGCTGAACTGACACTCATACTTCTGGATTGGTCTTCAGATGAACTACTTTCTAATGAAAAAACTCGATCATTCGTCGCTGTTGTAGGGGCGGGTGCAGCTGTCTCTTGCGGGGTGTTTGTAGAAAATGTAACTGATTCAACTGTCTTACTAGGCGGGATAGTAGCGTCTGTCTGAGCAGATGACGTCGATCTTGTCGGAATCATAGTAAGACGATTAGCTTGAACATCAGCGCTCCACAATGCATCCTTATATCGTTCCTCCAGGTGATTGCTAACACTAATATCCTTTTCAGCTTCTCTAAGTAGTGCCTTGCGCCTTGCTTCGCGCTCGCTTAATGATTGAAATGATGCGTACATGTTGCTCTCTATAGTATTGACATGACATTTGCGTGAACGTAAATTAATTTAATTGGGCTCTTTTGCGTCTGGTGATTTTCTTGATTTCGTTTGGTACTCTTTCACCGGTCCATTTACACATCGTGTACTTATGAACTAAAGCGTTACGCCGATAGACCATTGACATATATGCGCCTTCAATTTCGTCAAACGGTAAGTCAAATATTTGTTCCAACTCTGTCTTAAAACGAATGTCAGACGCTATATCTCTGTATGAACGATTGCTACTTAACCCTTTTGAGATGATTTTTATACTTGGAATTTGTATGGGATCCTCCCGATACAAAACCGTAAAACATGACTAGATGCATGGTTTTACGCCGAGGCCCGCAAACCAAAATCGGACATAAGACTCGATTTTATTCGTACCTAATGTAAAACATGCTAGTTAGCCATGTTTTAGTACGGTTACCGCCCCGACCCTTACTGGCTAAAATGATCATTCTAAACTCTGATTGGGTCGATTTTGTAAAACATGCTAGTTAGCCATGTTTTACACAGAACCATCGCGAAAGGGTTAATTGGCTT
The DNA here is from genome assembly GCA_024211575.1 of Phytophthora melonis. NCBI lineage: Eukaryota > Oomycota > Peronosporomycetes > Peronosporales > Peronosporaceae > Phytophthora > Phytophthora melonis. The sequence goes on from JAMXKT010000047.1 coordinate 1,032,234, forward strand.
AGCTTGTATTTGATAAAGTCTAGTTTTTCGATATCATACAGCTTTGTGAAAAGATCATTAGTCTTCTCTGAGTACATCCGCATTCGCTGTTGCATCTTCTTCAGCTCTTTCTTGTACATCTCAATCTTTTGCTGTTGATCGTGTTGCGAGCAATAACCTGTTTTGGTAGATTTCCTTGAGCAGCGGTAGCCCGCTTTAGTTATGCACTTGCATAATGATGTATTTTCCATGGTTCAGAAAGCTTAATGTAAACTTTAGACCTATCTATATAGGTAGATAGAAAGTAAGATAAAATATAAACTCTTAATTATGGATCAGAATCTTAAATGGATTGATTGCAATGAAAGTAGCTCTGTTTATAATAACCTCACTATTGAGTCTGACGCGGCAAAATCACAGAAGGCTGTTCAAATCGAAACCAAGCCCTTCATACCGACGACGCAAGAAAAAAACAAAATAGAGAAGAAGAGTATAGTTTCGCTGCTTAAGTTGTCTCTTTCGTAGAGCCTATTTTTTTCTTTAATAACTCTCGGAAATACTTCTGCTCTGGTTTGCTCATCCGATTCTTGTTAACTAAGCGAAGGTTATCCTGAGGCTCCCATGTTGGTTTGTCGTAGTCAACCCATTTGATATGATATCTAAACTTACCGTTTTTATTGCGCTTATGCTCAAGAATTTTCTCTATCTCGAAGAGGTCTCCCTCCTTATAAGGCGCATCTGTAACCTTCGCGTTAACCGGCTTGAGATCGTTTGGCGATTTGTAAAGCGTATGACGGTTCTTTGAACGTATCTGAACTTTGTAACCGTCAGTGCCAACCACTTCGTAAACAGCTTTGCTCCAGCGAACGTCCTCTTTGTCAAATGTACCCTTATTTAGACGATACAAGACTGTTGTACCTACACTGATATCATTTTCTACCTTGGTTAGAACGTCCTTGTTGTGCTCTAGGTCTTTGTCATTTATCTGCCCTCGCGCTTCATTAGGCGTCATTCCTATTGAGCGATGCGTTGTGTTGTTGTAATTTGAAATAACCGCTTTAAGTAGTTGAGGTGTCAGGTTCTGTCTATCTGGCATTTGCATCAGGCGTTGCTTGATCGTTCGGTTGAAGCGTTCGATCTTGCCCATCGTAGCATGATCACCAGGCTCGTTGTTGTAGTGCTCGATCTTCTTTTCCTTGAAGTATGCTCGAACTGCCTTGTTCATGAACTCTTTACCATTATCACTTGTGACGATTCTCGGCCTGTTCACCTTAACGAAGTCTTTTAATGCATCTAGAACAGTATTTGCTTGCTTGTTTTGTAACAGCGTAGCATAACCAAGTCTCGAATTGATATTGACACACGTCAAGATCGTTTTCTTGAACCAAAACGCTAAGTCAATTTGCCATGAGTCTGGATTAGGCGATGCTATCTTAAACTGCTCAAACTTAGGTTTTTGATGTTGAAACCGCTGGATTTCAACTCCAGCTTTAAAGAAATCCTTAACGTCTTTGTGCGTGATGCGTCTGTCTATAGCTTTAGCCTTCTCATACAGCTTTTGCATACCAACAAAGCCGTAGCTAGGATCATGGTACAGCTTGTCAAGGAAGGTTTGCTTTGAGTCATTTGGATCATATTTGAATTGTTCACGCCGCATTTTGGCTCTATACTTAAGAGACAAAAAAATTAGAGCTTAATGCTTAGCAACTGATTGCATCAAAGAATGACATCATCATCAAACTGATTTAGTTGCGTTTGGATGCGGGAAGGGTGCAATGCTGTCTGGATGATTTCTTCGAATATTTGAGATCGGAATAGTTTTTGGTGAGCGAATTTCTTAATACCAATACCGATTTCATCGCTTAACTGGATTTGCTCTTCGAATAATTTCTCGAGACGATCTTGAAAATTAAGAGCCATCTCAATTACATCTTCAGGTTCTTCCGGGTAGGGGCGGTGGTGATGAAAGGTAGCAACCAAGTTTTCTCTAAGCCTATCATATATAATTTCCCTAATCACACGCTCCTTAAGAAATTCATCTGGCTTTGAAAGTTCTTCGGGATAATCACTGAATTCTTCCATATCATCAAAGAAGTCGTCTTCATCATCTTGTAGATCAACATCTTGTAGATTATAGTTAATGTTGTATCGTTCGAAGTAATCTTCAATCGTAACTTGATTGTTGTTCATATTACGTTGTTTATGTTATTATACTTTATAGATTTATCCTTCAGGATCAACTCACTTTTTATGACTTTTTGATTGGCTTATTAAATCGAAAAAAAAAGGTCGCTTGGCTTCTCCATAACCGCGAACCTAAATACTCAGAGGTGCAGTAGTTATGCCATCAGCAAGTAAAATTCGCTTATCGTACAAATGCGAAAGGCCTGTTTTACACTGTTCGTACGTAACGATACCATTGGTCACCTTGTCAATCCGGAATCCTTGATTAGTAGCCTTGAGTGTAACCCGGTCCTTGACGACAGACTCAAAGCCCTGTTGGTTCAAGATGTCAGCGTTGCGGTTACCGCCTTGTTGAACACCTTTAGCAGAAGTCTTAATCTTGTGACCTACATCAGGAAGATAGCAGTGATAGTTCTTTGAAGATAGACTCACCATAGCGTTACCACGCCATTCTTCCTTGAATAGACCAGGCGTGCGTCGATCATAGGCAGCAACCTCTTTATTGTAGTCACGCGGAAACCAGTCGTATTTGTGTTGCTTAAAGTGATCAACAAGTTCAGGCTTAATTAGGTTCTCGAATGGCTTGTCATCGCTGAATGCGATATAGGCTGAATCCGTGTCCATCTCCTGATACTGGAAGTCGCTGTGGTCGAAGTAGAAGTCAATGCAGTCATAGTAGAACTGAAGCATGCGTAGCTTGGCAAGCTGGTAGATAGCAATAGACACGTGAATAGGATTATTGAACTTGATACGTCGCTTCTTTAGGCTGACCTCGTATGAACCTTCAAGCTCAACAACATCATGGAAATTTTGCTTTTCAATATTGGCTCTAACAGACTTAGCCTCGCCTAAGTATTTGACTCCCTTATGCTTGCTTTTGTCCATGCCAGATCGCCCAAATGCTGAGTTACCAATAAGCTTCATCATCTCTGCAATCATAGCTTTAGACGCGTCCTTATCACCTTCACGGCGTGCGTCTGACACTTTATTCGCAAATAGTTCAAACGGTCGGTGTGAGCTCGCCTTGACAAATGAGTATGTCTTCGTAACAACAAGACCGTGAGCTAAGTACCATTTCAAGAGCGGTGCGTAGATAAGAATTTTCTCACCAAAGTACGAACCGATGAGCTTGCGTGATTTGGTTGGTTTATGTCCAATATCTTTTGCATGATTGAACATATACTCACCAATAATATCCTCGCGGGATGTATCAATTACCACGTTTTTGAAGATAGGTGTCATCTAGCTGAAATACTCCTTGAGGTGTTCTGGTGTCTCAATGTCGCATTCAAGGAATCCGAAGATCTTGTCTGATTGGATATCATCAATAATACCTTCGTAAGCATCAATAGAGGTTAGACGTCCGCATGGCATTTCATTAGCTAGAGCCCATAGATATAAAGCGTTAGCATCATAACCAATGACCTTCTTACACGTTTTGACCCCACGAATCAGTGTCTCGTTGCGCTTGGCGAAGCGGTTGAAGATGATCGATGGTCCGCCGGCAATGTTAGCTTTCATCTTGTGATAGATCTCTTTCTGCTCCTCGTCGATGCACCAGATAAGTTTATCACCATTGCGTTCAAGTAGCTTCTGACGTCGGAACGCTTTAGGATTCATATCCTTGCGGGCAACATTACAATCATGACAGGAAATCATGATATTAGCATCAATATGACCTTTAGCGTTGTCAATGCGATCAGCTGATACGTTTTCAACTGTTAACTGACCATTACAGTGTAGACAACGGTATGAAGCTTTCTTTAGTAAGCCATCAAGATGGTTAATCGTTAATCCGAAATCACGTCCGCGCGCCTTATCTTGTCGTTTGTAGCCCTCTAATCGATTAAGCGGGAAGCGAAAAGTTGCTTCAACTTTACTCGTATCTAGGTATTCAAACTCAAGGAAGTCAAAGCAAGTTTGGTACATGACTTTTTCGGAAAGACCGGGTAGGCTTACGCCGTCCATGAACATGTCAAGGCCGAATGTCTTGTAGAACTCTCGTTGCTTAAGGATAGCTTTAACGAATGGTGAGACATCTAGATTATTATACCAAATTAGAAGATCTTTGACCGTCTTCATGTTGTAGTGTTCCCAAACATACTTTAGGCGCTCGTACTCACTTTCACTACACTTCGTACCCTTGAGTTCGGAATCGAATGCGGATCTGGCTGGTAAACCTTCGTCGAAGATTCTATCATATGATGTTAAATAGTCATAACAGAACATACCTTTACCAAGGCCGCAGTCACATCTGATTTCATCATCGCATTGGCACTTACCTAAATACGTTTCGAGGTATTCAGCATATGATGTTCCAGCCGGAAGATAGTTAGAGATGTCAAGGATCTTCAGTTTATCCGTCGATATGCACATGTAGTTCGGGTTCTTGATAACCATCTTGATGTCATCCGTACCAAGTACAGCAAAGAGATCATTCTTGACAAGATTGATGTCATAGCGCCCAGAGTTAAATCCAAGTACAGGTGATTGAGAGCATATCTCATATAAGCTATCCTTGATTTTGGTCTCGTTGTCAATGATCTTACCCAAAATCCTAGCTTTTTCCTCAATCGCTTTGTATTTCTTCTTTGAATCCTTTAGGTCAGCAATGCTTTTACCAATCTTCGCAAAGAGCTTTCTGTACTTATGAAGATTATAATTACGAATTTGTTCTGAAACCTCATGGATATATTCGAACATTTCGCTTAGTAAACCCCTTGGTGATTCGTTGACGAAGCATTTCACTTGCTTCGTTAGACTGTCACAAATAGAAACTGAAATCGCATTATGGTATTTGGTATATTTGGTGTTACGCCCGCTTTGCCTGTTCTTATCCTCAAGGACAGCCTCAAAGTCGTAGACAATGAAATGGTCCATGTAATGGTCAACGTCATAGACTTTGTACTTCGAAAGAAGAGACTTGACTCGATTCTCTGATGGTCGATACAGAGTAGGCTTTTTAGCAAAGCTCTCAAGAACATCGAGCTGGCATTTGGTCTTCTTGTGATCCCTAAGTTTTTCAGCTGAGTCAAAGATACCATCACAACTGTTGCACGGGTACTTGCTAAGAACATGGTCTAGCTCTGTGATATACATTGCGTGACCATTGTAATCAAGAATGTTCATTGTGTTATCATACTCCTTTCCAGGCGCTCTAATCTTAAGGATCTCCTGTGACTCATCGTCCATTTGCCATACATTGATTCCTACCTTGAAGCAGTCTTCAAGTTTATCAAACTGCATGATATCAACAGGTTTGAAGTCTTTGTAAACCTTAGGCGAATAAGGAATGTTCTCATATGTACAGAATTGCTTTAGACGCTGCTTAGCATACGATACAACACGCCGAGGCTTCTCACCTTCGATTAGATGATATGCGATGCAGAAGAATACGCACTTGTTGTTCGTTTTAGGAAAGTTAATGATGTGATGGTTCTTAGAGAAGCGTTCAGGAATTTTAATTTCGGAATCACCTAAAATATGATCCCTTTTATAGATCACGATTGCCACAGAATTAATCTCTTTGAGCTGATAAGCTGACGAAGGATAGTTGATGCGCTCAGTAAAATCACTAGCTTTCATGTAGCTAATCACTTTCCTTTCTACATCGGCCTTTGAGTTAATTGCTACAGCAGTACTTGGCCAGATCTCCGTGTTTGTACTCGGATAGTAATCACGCTCTAATCCATTGGTTCTGTCGATTAGCTTGAAACCTAGACGAATGTTAATCTTAACGGCACGAGTTAGACCTTCCAGGAATGTCTTCACCTTGTCATAGATTTCGTCTTGACTGAAGCCAACAAATTCGTGAGACTCCATAACAAAGTTCTCTTCAAACTTGTATGAACGCGGCTTCCTGTATTCATAGTCTAGTTCGGTGTTGATACGCTTTTCAGAAATCTTATAAAACTTGGCCATAAGCTTTCTGTTTCTAGGATTCTTAACATTCGAGATGAACGTAGTAATTCCATACTGGTTGCGGATCTTGATACGGTAATTAGTACCCCATCGAATGATAGGAATCTTTAGACGTTGAAGGCCAGAATATTCGTCTGAGTTCATGTTGCTATATGAGGTCGATGATAAAATTATTATCTGTCAGGTATACTTTATATTTAGCCGGATATATATCAAGATAGAACAAAAAAATAATATTAAGTAAAAAATAACATGAGCGATTTGTTGGAGTTCAAATCGCGACGTTATTTGCTACAGAGGGGTGTATTGCTTGCGGTGTAATGATATGAAATTTGAACCAGTGTAGCGCAAGAGATGTGACGATTGGTGATGATTGGTGCTAAGGAATTTGGTTTGATGTAACACAAGAGATGGAGCGATTGGGTGCGTTTAGATAGTAATGAATTTTGATTGATGTAGTACAAGAGATGGGACGATTGGATGCGGTTAGACGTTAAGGGTGGACCGATTGATGTAGCGTGAGAGATGGGGCGATTGGAGGGGGTTTGGTGCTGTGTCTTATAAGAGGTGCTCAAATTTGACTAGAAGGTGCTCGACAGGTACCAAATTATGGATACGTCATTTTTATGTATAAAGTATGACGCGAGGAAACGACCCGTAGATAGGGTTACGTGAACAGAAATGGTACGGTGTGCAAAAAATGACGCGTAATGTGAACTACTATACTACTTACTTGCACAAGTACGTGGCCAAGCCAAGGAACTGCCGCAGTTCCTTGACGCTCGTCGGCGTCGGCCACTCATTGATCACTCTGACCTTTTCAGGGTCAGGGCGGACACCGTTCTTCCCAACGAGACACCCGAGCACGGGTATCTCGCTCGCCCCGAAGATGCACTTCTTCAGGTTCGCGTAGAGCTTGTGCTTGCGAATCAGCGCATGCAGCTTCCGGAGATGCACCTTGTGCATCTCAACGTCACTCATCCCGTCCGCAGCCCGGCTGTGGACGAATACATTGTGGTATAGCAGTACGCACAAAATCGTCAGTTGTGGTAACTTGGCTACAAACACAACAATAGCCGAGCTAGTCCGCCTTGTTGGCCTGCGCCGGGTTGCCCCCCGAGCGGTTCGGCCCAACCGGGACAGTAGGTGTCTCGCCCTTCGCCGAGACCTGCCAGCCAAGATTCCTCCTCCGGAGAACCGCCGAGTTCGACGGTCTCCGTTCACTCAACCCTGTGCCCTCCACCAAAGGATGGACGACGGCGCACGGAGCGCTTTACAGGTCGCCGAGAGCAAAGGCTTCTCGACTCAGCAATCAGTGCCCGGGACGTACGGGAACACCGGCTCGCAACGGTGGCGAGACTTTTCCTTCGCGCTTGGCGAGACACACGCCCAACCCGGGCCGACCTTATCTCTTGGCGCTACCAGCCGAGTACCCTACAAGCTATGCCTCTCGGGTACCGGCGGCAGACATAATCCGGCCCCGTTCAGGGACTTACCGGAGCGTGTACACGTGTTGTAGGCCTAGACAATTCTGCTCTGTTGTCTGTTATCTTTGTCGGGCGCCCTGAAGGGGCGCCTCCACTACTCCTAAGCTCCTATACAAATACCAAATGAAAGTGGGCGGTTTTGGATCTCAGCCGACCCTTCGCTGAGCTCGGCGACGCTTGAGCTCGGCTGGTCCGGATAAGCCGTCCGGATAATCCTTGAACTCGGCTGAGCCGGATAACTCGTCCGGATAAGCTGGTGAACTCGGCTGAGCTCGGCTACCCGGTACAGTGTACCACTCCAGCCGAGTTGGTCTCGCGAAATCTGGTGTTTCCTACACCACAACTGCCCCGGTCATGTTCCGAGCCGAGTTGGTGAGGGGCCTGACCATGACTCCTCGAGTCAAGTCCCATATCGGCCAAAACACCAACGGTAGCGAACAAGCTCCTTCGCTATGTCGTCGCCCGGCCCTCCTGCTGCCTCTCCGGTACGTCCTTTTCTCTGGCTGCTCCATCCGCTCCGTCGCTAACTCTCCTTCCGCAGCGGGCTTCACAGGCTTCGGTCGCAGCGTCTCCACAGCCTTCACACACCTCAGCGCGAGATGAGGAGGAGTCCGCTGAGTTCGCCGACTCGGCGTCCTGGGCTCGCGGGGTCAGCGGTGGACAGGGGCACCCTGTCATCGACTTGACAACTTCCCGTGGGTTCGACCAGGAGTCTGAGTCGGCATCTCGCATTCCTCCTCGCCGCTCGCCGAGTCCGCGTGGTGACACCACTTCGGGCACCGCCGACCCTACTCGGCTGAGCCGGTGAGTCTCGACTCTCTCGCCGCGCTGATCCACGCGCAAGCTGAGCAACGACGCACAGAGAACGCGGACTTGGCTCGGCTGTTGTCGTTCGTGATCACCCGCCCTGCTCCAGCTGCTGACCCAAGTGTCCGCCGAGCTGCCCTCGAGGCGAAGTCCTTCGACGAGCTCGTGGATCTCCTTCACGGTCAGTACGCGTCGCAGAGTCAAGCGGGCGACGCTGCTGCGCTGCGAGTAGAACTGGAGGCGGCCCAGACCATCAATGCCGACTTGACTCGGCGGCTGGATTCCCAAGCAGCGGCGAAGGCTGACCTTGAGGAACGCTTGAAAGCTGTCGAGAAGGAGCGCGACTTGTGGAAAGCCGAGTCCAAGAAGTCGTCTCCACTTCTGACCAGCTTCCGGAAGGCACTGGCCGAGTCAGAGGCTTCCTTGAGGTCAGCTCGTGAGTCGCAAGATGCCAAGGTTAAGTCGGCTCTCGCTCACACTGAAGAATTCCGCAAGAAGATCCGGGAGCGTGATTCCGAGATCGAGCGCCTGACTCGGTTGCTCTCCGCTCGGGATGCTGAGTATGCCACACTCCAAGCTATCTCGACCAAGCACTTTGAGCAGCTCCAGGAGTCAGCTCGGCTGATCACTGCTGGGGATCCACTGCCTCTTCGTAACGCCAAGGCCGTCATCGATCACCAGCGCGAGGTTATTCTCCAGCAGAAGCGGGTCATCGCTCGGAACGGCATGTTACCCATGCACGACCCTCACATGGCCGCTGCGGCTGCAGCTGGGTTGGACGTGCCTGGGTTGAACCCGGCTGACCTCCAGCTCAATGCTTGTCTGTGTCGAGGGTTGGCTCAGCGGTTCCCCGAGGTGATGGACATCCCAGCTGGAGAGACTCGGCGTGTGGAGTTGGTTATCCATCCTCGGACGGACGGCGCGGCCTCTGTTCCGCCGGTGGCTGTGAGCTCGGCTGGCTCCTTCCTTGGCCAGTCGACTCGGCTGGCTGAGTCTGACACTCCAGGGTCCACGAGTTTGGCGTCCGCTCCGACTGCCACGTCTCCCGTGTCCAAGTCTAGTATGTCGCGATTCCGACGCAGCAAGTCTGTCGACCAACTCCGCCGGGCTCGACTGGACACCCTGACGCCAGCCGAGAAGCTTCGTCGCTATGCTAACCCGAAGTCGGCGACTGCTGCCGGCTCTCGGCCCAAGTCTCAGGTACCACTCGCGCAGCCATGCGCATGTCCGCTGCCCGGCGAAGCTGGTCACGCAGATGCATCAGCTCGACTCGGCGAAGCTGCCCAAGAGGTGTCGCCAGCTTGTGATTTGTCACTCCGACCCGGTTTGAACTTGGCTGGTCTCACCGCTGAGGACGTGGCAACCGGCGGCGACGCCCATTCTCAGGAAGGCGACCTCTCTTTCGACTTCGGCGAGGTCTCTGAGTCTTCTGGGCTTCCTGCGGGGTCGGCTAATCCGGTGGCGAGTGGCCCGCTCATCAGCCTGGTCTCGTATCCTTCTTCTCCGGATCTGACGCCGGTGTCGACTCCTAACTCAGCTGCGTTGGACGTCTCCACATCGTCAAGCGGGGCTCTTCCCTTTCGTCGGGTGTCGGGTGTTCTGCCGTCATCAGCTGGCGCTGGTCCGAGTGGTGCTGACTCCCGGCCGCCGAGTTCACCAGCGGCATCTATGGTCATGCCGAACTAGGCTCTCTCGCTTCCGGTGTCGGATCCTCTGCCGACTTGTGTTCGATGGGTGCCTCCTACTAGCACCGCTCCCGGCACGGTCGTCGCGAAGAGTGATGTCGCTACGCCTAGCTCGGTCGCGGTTTCTGCTCCAGCTTCCGGCGTAGGTCATTCTGCTGCTTCGCCGGCCTGCGTAGAACCTGCAGCGGCGACTTCGGATTCGGCCACCGTTGCGCCGGCGCTCAGTCCTGTTCAAGTTGTTGCCCCGCTTAGCTCAGCTCTGGGTTCTCCGAACGTCCTCCGGTCGGTATCCGCGGTTATGAGTGCATCGAGCTCGGCTGCCGGAGGCTCGACTGCGACTGTATCCCACTCTTCAGGTGGCACGGTTGCTTCGGTGCTTAGCGCTGCTGTGAGCTCCTCAACGCGGCGGCTTCTCGCTTGCTCTCGGCCTCGGTTCCCCAGTCAGATCCAGGGTCGTAGCAGTCCGGCAGGGGTTGCGTCGACTGTGGTCACTCCTGTGCAGGGCATCTCGATGGTTATCGTTACTCGGCCCACGGTTCCCATGAGCTCGGCTGGGATGACGTCTCCATCGGGTCGTCTTTTGCGTCCCACCGCAGCTACTGCCCGAGTTCTGAATGCTCATTGCTTGAACCTGTTGGAGACTCCCGACTATCTCGTTCTCCGGACAGCTCGGCGGAGTCATTCTTCTGGTTCATCAAGCTCGGCGCTTGGCTTGGATGTTCCTGGGAGTTCCACTCATCCACTGTCTCTGTCCGAGAGCTCTGAATCTGAGGCCGACGATCCTGGGTCTGCCGATGAGCTCGACTCGAATGCCCCTGGCTCTCCTCCTCGGCCTCCGCCCGCTACGCCTCTTCCGCCTCCGCGTGGCAAGGTCAAGAGTTACATGGCTGCTCGCCGGTCTCCTCTGGTCTCGTCTAGTGAGTCTGGTGATTCCGACTCTCAGTCGAGCTCCACGAAGATGGGCAAGCGCCGGCGTAAGCACAAGCCTAAGCACAAGCACAAGCACAAGCACCACCATAAGCACAAGTCGAAGAAGGCAAAGCGGGCTGCCTCTCCAAACTCGGCTGGTGCGGCTCGCCCGGCTAAACGTCACAAAGGATCGTCTCGGAGCTCGGCTAGTGCCGCAAGTGGCGTGTCCAGCTCGACTGCCAGCGGTGTTTCCAGCTCGGCTGTGGGTGGCGTCTCTATGCCTTCACCCTCTGGGAGTTCGGCTTCGGTGCCCATCGTGCCGGTCCACGACGCTGGTGCTCACGATCGCCCTGAATTACCCGCGGCTTTGCGCCTCTCCCTCGCCCAGTTACGCACTCGCGCAGGCCAAGCCGTCGGACGGGATGCTCGGATCACTGCCCAGCTAGCTCAGCTGCGTGACATCCGCTTCGTCCACTATGGGTCCCGGCGTTGCTGGGAGGCTATACTCAGCCACCAGACCGCCAAGATCACCGTGGCGGACTCCTCGGGGAAGTCGCGCGTGCCGGTTACGCTCTGCTCTCTGGCTGAGATCAAGGCGTTCGCTGACGTCTACAACCCCGACCACCCAGCTCAACGGCTTCTCCGACTCCTTCCCAAGACACCTATGTTCTTCTCCCCGCAAGCTCTTGCCGATGCCAAACGCCGGCTGGAGAGTTCGGTGAGGTCGGCGAGTCTGATGGAGCGCCTCGCTGAGGTATTCGTGAGGATCCGCGGGGAAGCTCCGGAGTCAGCTTGTGACAAAGAGGGTCCCACCAAGTTTTTCGTGGCGTTATTCGAGCGATGCCACTGGGTAGTCGAGTCGAGTGTCCTGATGGGGCTTCACCCGGCCTTTCACGTGGGACTTCCTTACCACGTGATAACCGAGATGTACGACGCGTGGGTGGCGTACAAGTTGGCTAGGAAGCGTCGAGGGGATGCCTTGCGGAGTTTGATGACCATTCTTCCAGACGAGCTGTTCGCCGCTGTGATGAAGCTTCTCGGTGGGCTCGCTGCTCCGGAGGTTGACGCCGAGCTCTTTTTCGAGCCGTCGGTTCCATTGTACCCCTTGGTCAACTTGTCCTGGATACCCTCAGGCAGGGACTGGTGTGCGGAAGCCGAGGCCACAGATGACTCCGAACCTTGGCGGGCCTGGTGGTGGACTGATCCCGTGGCGCATCCCTACAATACGTGCTTCCGGACGCGCAACTTGGAGTTCATGGTCTTTGCTCCTGCTGGAGTCGACCCGCGCTTAGTTGAGGACGCCGTCGAGGAAGACGTGGACCTCGACGAACCGGCTCCTCTTCAGATCTCGTCGAGCGCTCCAGTCCCGGCCAACCGAGCAGGGATTCACATCTTTCAAGGTCGTGAGACGGGTGAACTCGGCTGGGCGGCCGGAGATTCGGACCCGCCCCATCTCCCTTGATTGGGTCGCCTAACCTATGCGGCCCTTCTCCGACGGCTTCTCTTTTCGGTCCCGCGTCGCCTGGATCTCCAGTCGAGTCGAGTGCAGAGTCGAGCGCGTCGGAGGGTGGTAGCTCGGCTGCTCGGGCCCCGAGCTCGGCGATCTCGGCTGTGCGGACTGCCAGTTCGGAGAGTAACTCAGCCGGGCCGGCTACAAGTGCCGGGGGCTCGATTGGTCTCCTCGCAGCAGCTGCAGCTACGGTTGTCCCCTCCACAGCGCGTTCCCAAGGTCCTGTGTCCTCGTAGTCTTCGGCTCGGTTGCCGGGTTCTTCTTCCCTTCCATCTTCCTTTGGCGTAATTCATGTAATATATGCAATTGACGCAGTAGCTTTCTTCGTCTCAACTCAGCCTGCTGTCTTCACTGAGTTGGCGGGTTCATCATCTTGGTGCAATAGCCTTAGTCCTCGTCTGCAACTTGCCCCATTTGCAGACGGTTTTCACGTTTCTTCTGCCGTAAGTAGTCGAACAGCAGCCCACCACATGACAGGTTCGACAACGGCTCCCAGGTTGGCTCATCATAACCGACCCACTTGACCTTGAACCTCCGCTGAGTTCTAGCTGTGCTCGTGGATAATGGCAACTCGTCGTCCAGGATGGCCTCGACTTCGTATTCATTCACTGCTTCGTCAGGCTCCCAGCTATCTTCTGGAAGGAGCTCTTCGTCAAAGTCGAGACAATCCGACTCGGCTAAATCGGCTACCAGCCCTCGCCGAGTCCAGTGACCGCCTTCAGTCTCGATACGTGCACCACCGGGTAGAAGCGATATCCACTCTTGTCAGGGAGCTCCAGTTCGTAGGCGAATTCCTCTACCTTCTTCTTCACTCGGAACGGCCCGTGCCATCGGTGTGCCAGCTTCTTAGTCAACCCAGGTTTAACTCGCTCCATGAGCAGCCACACTTGGTCGCCTTCCTTGAACAACGACTTCCGAGACTCGGCTATTTCATCACCTTCCTCAGTCAACTCGGCTGCTCCCTCGCGTGAGTTTCCTGTCGTGTCCACCTCTCCTTCTTCAGTCGGGACGGCTCTCTGTTCGACTCGGCTGAGCCCAGCATTGTGTTCCTTGGCTCTCCGTTGCTTTTCGTTCAACTGGAACTCGGCTGCCAGTTTCAAAGCCACGTCTCTCTGTCGATTCGCTTCCCGGCGCCATTCGGCTGCCCCAGTCGAGTCAGCTGAGTTGCCCTTGCCGAGCCTGATCGACTCAGTCATCGCTTTGAGGGTAGACCGAGTGTGGTGAAGCGCAATTCTCGGAAATGGAAGATGGCAAGTGACTGAATGGGTAATGGATCCAGACTCAGACGGATCTGGATCCGGAATCAGAGGGATCTGGATCTGTATCCATTAGATCCAGATCCAAGATGGGTTCAGTCCGGTACCCAGGCGTAATCAAGAGACCGTGAACACAACGCGACGGGCAAGCAGCTGACACGCAATGGAGGTAAAGAGAGCCCGTAGAGTCGGTAGGTACAGATGGGATGATAGGATCCACATGGTGATAGGACTTTGGTATAGGAGCGAACTTAAGCATAAATCAGAAACGAATCTGCCTTGATCAACGCAAGTGCTTCCTACCTCGCCTGGAAACGGGAACTACATTGGCCCTACGCGGCGTAGAGAGGTTAGCCGTAGCAGATCTAGTGTTGATGGTAAGACTGGAGTAATACATTGGCCAGATCCAAAACCTTCCTAGTGAACTACTGTCAAGTGCGGATCCAAGATCCACCGGAGTTATCTGTTTGGCCGGTGCGTCCTTCGCTTCTCAACTGTCAACGACACCGTCATTGGAGGCGGCAAACACGACCAAGGAAGACCTGCGAAGGCAACGTAAAGGACAACAACAACCGAAAGGCAACGACCCGGCCGGATCCAGATCCAGGCCGCCAGATCCAAGTACAAGACTACTGGATTTGGAGTAAACCGCGAGCAGAGTGAAGATTTCCGCGCTGCTCCACCCGCATCCCCGCGTCTCGCCCAGACTGTTCTGTCTTCAAGGCTCGGACGCTTCAGCAGACACCACAGGAGCAGATCCAGCCCTACCGACGGGTACACAAGGTGACCAGTTCAGCACACAGATCACGGATCATCGGGGGACCCCTCCGTAAGTCGGTGTTCGGGCGCAGTTGGGAAGTTGGATCGGCGATCTTGTAACTTTTGCTGATCCCGCTACACCACAATGGTGCGCGTGCCCGGATCTTCTGGTGACTCGGGATTTCACCGTGAGTCCCAAGAAGAAGTTCGAGTGAAGAAGGAACAAGGGGATCAAGCGTCATCGGAGTTTGGATCGACGACGACGCTGCTGAATGAAACAAGATCCACGGATCGGCAGAGTGCAAGGAGGACCTCTGTCGGCGGAACCGAGGTGGATCCAGACATGGATCCAGAAGACAAACCTCAACCTCCTCCACAGGTCCCTTCGGGGACCCCGGTGGATCGCGACGCGAGTCAAGATCCACCAACAAAACAAACCAAGGCTGGCAAGGATCGGTATGCATTTGCTGATTCACCAGTTAACCCGGACGCCTACTTCTTCTCCTTCGACAAACCCAAGCCGAAGGTGCGCACGAAGATGAAGGCCCCGGATCCAGAAGACGAGGATACGAAGACATCTGATCAGGATGAATCCGAGGCGGGATGGATCCGCTACCACGAGCGGCAGCTACGTGGCTTCCTGACTCTGGATCCAATCATGCAACAGTTCGGCGTGAAGCAGATCGGAGACCTGCATGGACCACTAGCACTTCCGGCACCCGCCAAGCGCCCAGGGATCCTACCCGAGATGGAGCGCCTGATGCAGTTGCTGAGAGATGCTGGTCTCATGGCTGGAGCGTTCGACGCGTCAGTGATGTACGAGATCGATCCGATTCAACTCCGTGCTACGACAGAGATGCTGTTCAACCGTCTGAAGGTGTTGGTGGGCGAGATCCAGCCGAAATTGCCCCGGATCCAAGATCGCCACAAGAAGGATCCACAGGATGCCGGACATCGTCACCTTATGTGTCGGCTGCAGAACTTGGATCGGACACGTCTTCGGAGCCTCGGCGCATGTCACTCGGACCCTCGGGAGCCACGATGTTACGCGCTCGAGCCCAGATCCAGAGTGAAGCGAGTCCTCAGCCCCGATCTCAAGCATCCATCGGTGGATCCGACTGCCACGGTATCTGGATCCGAGATGTCGACCGGCAGGCTGGAGTCGTTCTTCCAGGCAGCTATGAGCAGGTTCTTGAAAGAGCAGGGAGCCTTGACCCCAACGCTAACGCCGGAGGCGGTCCAGAATCATGGATCTCAAGACGTCGAGATGGAGTCGACCGAGTCGTCGGATCCGGATCCACACTGGGAGTTCGATCCTGATGACATTGACTTCCCGACTACAGCTCGAGCCACTGTAGCCCACACGGCGGCCAGATTCACAAGCTCAGCCCTGATCCAACGAGTCCGGATCTCGGCGATCTCGGATCTGAAGGAGTTCTCAGGCAAGGACCAGGACGAAGATCGAGCAAGAGCTTGGATCAGTAAAGTGAAGTCTGCGTTCCTGCGTGACCAAGCCCCCGACGAGGACAAGTGCCTGACCTTCGCGGATCTTCTGTCTGGATCGGCAAGAAACTGGTATCGCCAACTGCCCCGATCCACACGCAACAAGTGGCCGGATCTGCTTCGCAGCTTCCAGACCCAATACTGCGGATTGGGGATCTCCGTGGCTCGCCAGTATTACCATGCCCGCAAGCGCTCTGACGAGTCTCCGTTGGACTATCTCTACCGGCTCAACGTCGCCGGACTCCGCGCTCGACTCAAGATCAAGGATGGTGGATCCAAAGAGAAACGCGAACATGTGGATTATTTTATCGAGACTTTGGGCGACCAGGATCTAGCGGATCGGCTGACCTCACTCCGACTACCGGATGTTGACGAGCTGGAAGAAGTCCTTCGCGCGCTGGATCGGGCGAAGAATCGACAGAAGAAGTCTGCGTATGGATCCAGCAAGTACCGGCAGAAGGCCCCCGCGACGCCCGCACCGGCTGCTCCAGCCAAACATGTGCGTGCGATCCAGATCCAACCTGACTCAGGATCAGAGTCTGGATCCAGCGATGGATCTGACTCCGAGTGTGAGGAGTACCGCAGGGTCTACCTGTCCGCTGCCCAAGATCACGCGAAGCCCGTGGAGGAGGAGCCGAAAACCCCGGATCGGAACCCGCCAGACCGCCCACAACAAGATCCAACAGCGCGCGACTCAAGATCCAGGATCCACACTGAAGGATCCGAGCGCAGCCGCTGTACGCACTGTGGATCCAAGAGGCACTCGCACCTTGGCTGCTGGAAGCGCTTGACGTGTGAGAGTGCGGCAAGAAGGGTCATCCAGGTGATCACTGCCTCTTCGTGTGTCGCGGATGTGGTAAGCTTCATGACGTGGGCCGATGCCCGATGGAAGAGTTCTACAACCAGATTCGTCAGTGGTTCAATCCAGCCAAGCATGCGGGGATGCTGCCAGAAATGGCGGAGAAGATGTTAAACTAGGACGCTCTCCGGGTTGGAATCCGGTACGAGCCGAGCGTTCTAGGTATTGCATCTATGCATATGTGAACAAGACATCGACAGATCCAGTTAGCAAACGACAAGATCTACGCGGTAATACATGTGATCTTCATGGGAAACGTGCTGCTATGATCTCAAGTTTCCGGCAAGCCGATGACTACACCAGATCCGACGCGACAGTGGAGATGGATCTGGATCCAGAAGTTCGCCAAGGATACTGGAAACAACAGGATCCAGAACAGTGGTTCAAACCAGTGGAAGGCGAAGACACCTCGGGTCCAGATCCAGACGTGTCGCTGCAGGCCGGCGGATCGTAGATCCAGAATCCTCATATCTCCTACCTGGAGAATCGCGAGGGTACTGGAAGCGACATTCGCCAGGCAAGTGGTTCCGTCAAGCCAAGATCCACGGCAAGATCAACAATGAGAAGGCGATCTTACTTCTAGATACCGGTGCCGAGGTGTCCATCGTGGACACCGCCTTTGCTCGTAAGGTTGGGTGCTATATCGACAGGAGTCAGAGCCAAGAATGTGTTGGGATCGGCGACAATGTGTACACGACGGAAGGGAGAACGCGGATCAAGATCACTTTGGGTGGATACCTGGTGTATTTCTTCGACATTTGGGTGGGAGATCTGTCTGGCCAAGAAGCGATCCTTGGTATGGACTACATGGTCCCGGCCGGGATCCGACTGGATCTAGCTGACGGGACTCTCTGCCTGCCTGACGAAGTCCGGATCCAGCTCAGCGGACGCCGCCCACTCTACAGTGACAAGGCACAGTAAGTGAAGCTGGACCGATACCTGCAGCTTGGGATCGGAGAATCTACAGAGATACCTGCCCGACTGCGAGGATCTGGATCGGAACATGACAAGCTTTGGGTTACACGAGGAGATCGATGGGTGCCAACGGTGATCAAGGGTCCAGGCAAGACACGGTACCTTCGGATCATGAACATCGGCGAGAAGGAGCTGGTGGTGCACCTGAATCATCAAGTCGGAATGTGGCTGGCCGGCGATCGGGTGCCGCGGATCCAAGGCTACGTGTCCGTTGGATCCCGACGCTATCTGGAATGGCAGAATCTCGCGCTGCAAGCCACGACGGATGCTGGATCCGCGGAGGAGGCATCTCCAGAGACCCCGATCGGATCGATGGTGGACCGCCCCGAGTACCCAATGCCGCGCGGAATATTGCGGAGGCCGGATCCAAGCCAAGTCCGACATGCGGAGTCAAGATCCAAGGGTGCCGAGGATGGACGGGGCAAGTCGCCGCAGGATTCATCTGATCAGTCGACCGCCAGATCCATAGCCGGGATGCCGGGTGTCGCCCAGGTGCAGGCTTCAATCAAGGTGCCGACAGAAGATCAAGTTCTCAGGCCGACCGCAGGCCCGACGGATCCAGACGAAGTTCCTGCTGAGCGCCAACCGGATCCAGATCCAAGTGACGATCAGAACGTCAACGGCGCGGTGGAGCCAGACGATGGATCGACGAATCGAGAGCCAACTGGTGACACGCAGAGTTGCGAAGGGGCGCTGGATTCAGATGATGTGGGACAGGCGGTCCATCCCGTTGTCACATCGGGTCGTAATCACGAAGAGACAGGGGGTGGATCTGCAGAGTCGACATATGGCGCTACGGGACAGGCCATGGATCCGGCGGTACTCCCAGTTCCGGATGGTGAGATGGGACAGCGTGCAGATCCAGATGGAGAAACGGTGCAGAAATCAGGTCCGACACCAGATCCAACTGTCGATGTAGATCCAACAGCTGCCGAAGATCCAAGGCGCAATGACTCGGAGGCGGACGATCAAGTCTGCTACCACGTGAGTGGGGATCTACATGCCGAAGATGTTGAAGCAGAGATGGCGGTGCTACCTGAAGTCACCTCGACGACAGAAGAGGTGACTATTGAAGACATCCAGGTGGGAGATCCAGACGTTAACACGGCCGAAGAAATTGATCGACTTCGACAACGGATCTGGAGGCGCCGACATCTGCTGATTGGCAAGGGCAACGCGCTGCCGCCCGCGGCACGAGGAGTTGTGTGTGACATCGATGTAGGTGATGCGAAGTCTATTGCCCAACGAGTGCGCAAGGTAGCCCCGCAGTACCAAGAGAAGCTGTCGGATCTAATCAAGGGGCTGCTCGGAGCCAAGATCATCCAGATTTCGACTTCACCATGGGCATCTCCAATTGTGGTGATCATCAAGAAGAATGGCGTGGACATACGTTTGTGTATTGACTACCGGCTGGTTAACAGTTTGACCCGGCTGATGGTCTACCCAATGCCCCTATCAACGATCTTCTTGAGGATCTGGACAAGGTGCTTTGGTACTGCTCTCTAGATATGGCTAGTGGATTCTGGGTGGTGACGATGACGGATCGGGCTCGTGCGATCTCCGCCTTCATCACCCCATTTGAATTGTTCGAGTGGAACCGAATGCCTTTTGGATTGAAAAACGCGCCCCAGATTTACCAAAGAATGTTGGACAATGCGCTGTACGGCTTCACTCGGATCCCACGTCTGGAGGATGGATCTGGATCGGAGTCGAAACTGGGATCCAAGAATGGATCTGGATCCATTGCTTTGGATCTGGATCCATTGCTTTGGATCTGGAGCTGAAGTCTGGAGAACCGGAGGATCCTGGCAACCCGTCCGTGCTTGGACGTCGGTCCTACATCGACGACATACTGGTGACTGGGGGATCCTGGGAGCATTTGTGTGATCGTGTGGACGCATTACTCGACGCATGTGACAAGTGGAATCTCTCTATCAGCGTGGTAAAGGGCTTTTGGGGCAAGAGTAAGGTGGAGTACCTCGGTCATCGGGTGTCAAACGCGGGTCTGGAGGCGAATCCTAAGGATCTGGCAGCATTGACGGATCTACCCTTCCCGGGGACACTTAGATCCATGCAGTCATTCCTGGGTAGCCTGAACTATTACAGCCGGTTTCTAGAAGACTATGCGATCTACGCTGCAGTTCTCTACGAGTTACGTGAAGTGGACTTTGCTGCGATGGGTAACCCGGAAAACCAAGGACGGATCCAAGCAGTGATGACTTCAACCGCCCCAGATCCAACCGAGCGGATCTCGCCCGGCCTGCTGGATCTAGATGTACCAGATCCAGACTTTAGATCCGGTAACGTTGTGGAGCGAGAGACTTCGGATCTGGAGGCGAGCGATCCAGACAGTGTAGATCCACGTTGGATCCGTGCTCATCGGGCCTTTGCCACGCTAAAGGAGAAAATGGCGACGACTCCGATCCTCCGACATTTCAACGCAGATCTATTACCGGTAGTGGTGGTGTACGCTAGTGAGTGGGCCATTTCGGCTGCTCTGGTGCAGGAGTACGAAGGCACTTATCATCCGGTTACCTTCACCGGCCGCACGCTGAAGTCGAACGAGCTCAACTACGGTGTAGTCGAGAAGGAGGTGTTAGCGTTGTTGCGGATCCTGGATCTGGGTTACAATATGCTAGTTGGACGCCAGATCCGAGTCTTGACGAGACACTCGACCCTGGCCTGGTTATTCAGATCCACGGGGTTGCAAGGTCGGCTGGGACAGTGGGCTGCCCTGCTCTCGCCGTGGACGCTCGAAATTATGAAATGCACCAAGGGTGAAGATGAGATCCTAGGAACTCTGGCAGCTAATATCACACCTAGATCCAAGGTGGATCAGGCGTTGATCGGGATCGCACCCAAGAAGGAGCCGCGACGCAAGATCCAAGCACCGATCCCGACGGTCCGACCTGGGGAAGAACTGCACGTGGTCAGCTTTGATGGATCTGCCCGTGTCAAGCGCGGTGGAGGCGCCTACAGCGCGATCCTGTGGAAGTTACCCGAATGGATCGTCGTGAAGGCTAGATCCGGCTATGCTGAAGGGCTGACGGTTAACGAAGCCGAGTATCACGGACTTCTTCTATGTTTGGATCTGCTCGAAGGCGAGGCACAACGGCGATTGGTGATCTGCGGAGACTCTAACCTGGTGGTCCGTCAAGTCAGGGGGGAGATCGACTGCAAGGCGCCGGGGTTGACGCTTCTGAGACAGAAGGCCCTGGAGCGGCTGCGGATCTGGCCTGACCATGAGCTGGTACACGTAAAGCGCGACTGGAACGGCAGCGCTGACAGCTTAGCCAGCGCGGCGCTTCAGCGCCAAGCTGGGATCATGTTGGAGGACGAAGTGGATCTGCAGGATCTAGTTACGTTTACCGCCTAGACGAGATCCTGGTTGTACAGCGTGAAGAAGAAGCCCCCGTCGCTCGTGTCTCACCCGTGACAACCAGAGCACGAGCCAGATCCAGATCCAACCCGAGTGTATTACGAGAGGAAGTGGTGCGGGATCTTAGGATCGCCAGGATCCGCCAAGCGCAAGACGAGGAGGCGTGGATCTCCGGTCTGAAGAGGTACTTGGCAGGCGAGATCCAAGGTCTCAGCCAAGATGAAGCCAGATCCTACGGTACTATGGCGATGGATTACGAAGTGGATCTTAATGGTCTGTTGTTCTACTGCCCCCCGACGAAGAAGGTGGAGGCGGATCGCGACGGATTGATGAGGCTGGTACTGCCGGAAACTCTACAGCAGGATGTTTTACACCACTACCATGTCAGCCTGGAAGGGGGCCACCAAGGGATCGGCCGTACTTACCAGCGGATCCGTGATCACTTTCATTGGAGAGGTCTGTATCGAAGTGTCCAACGATATGTCGGAGAGTGTGTGGATTGCGAAACCGGCAAAGGACGACCCACGATCCAAGGCGAGTCGCCCGGCAACATCCAAGCTACGTACCCGTTCCAGATTATAGCGATGGATCACATCCCGTCGCTGCCCAGATCCAACAAGGGTAATACCGAGTTGTTGATCTGGGTGGATCTGTTTACAGGATACGTGATTGCAAAAGCCAGCAACTCCCGGACTGCACAGACGATCGCGGAATCCTACGAAGAGTGTGTGTTTAGACGTTTCGGTGCGAGCGAAGTGATAAGGCACGATCGTGAACCGGGTTTTATGGCCGATTTCTTCAGATCCTTCAACCGGATCCTGGGTCAGCGGCAACGCGCGACGATGGCGTACAGGCCGCAAGCGAACGGGACTGCGGAACGCATGGTGCAGACAGCTACTCGTGCGCTAAAGATGTATGTTCAGGATCTGGATCAACGTGACTGGGACGACTACGCCGAGCGTCTCACTTTCGCGCTCAATACCGCCCAGGATCGGATCCGTGGAGAGACGCCTTTCTACTTGGTGCACGGCTGGGATCCAAGATCCACCCTTCAAGCCACGATCCCTGTGGGCAGTACCCGCCGTCAGGATCGGGATCCAAGACGATGGAGATACCAGATCCAGCGCTACTATCAGCAGGCACGAGCAGAGGTGAACGCTCGATTACAGGAGGCGATCTCAGACCGGGCGGATCGACACAACGAGGAGATCCACCCACACCGGATTGAGGTTGGATCTAGAGTCTGGCTATACTTGGATCGCGTCAAGGAAGGGTACGCCCGCAAACTGGCCCACATGTGGCACGGGCCGTTTCGCGTGGCAGAGAAGATCGGCGAGTACGCAGTGCGGATCGAAACCCCAGGCACGGAGTACCGGTTGTTTCCCGTGGTTCATGTGTCGAAGCTCAAGTTGGTGAAGAGCTTTCCGGACCGACCCCGGATCCAGTTGACTGAAGGCACTACAGACCGATACGATTTTGATGAAGCACTATTGCCGGAGGATAGCTGGATCCAGGATCTAGATGAGGACGAGTACGAAGTGGAGAAAATTACGGATATGAGAACTGGGAAACGTACTCGCTACGGCCGGATCCATCGTAAGTTCTTGGTACACTGGCGCGGATATGAAGATCCATCCTGGGTTGATGAAGCGGATCTCAACTGTGGTGCTATACTACACGAGTTCTTGCGGAGCCGCACCAACCGGAACCGGTTCGGTGTGATGCAGTCCCACGAGGAGTAGTGGGGCTGCGGACTCCTGAAGTGAGCTGGTCACTTCGGGTAGAGAGTGTGGTGATGGATCTGCAAGGTGGTTGCAGATTGGTGGATTGGGGGATTTTGTATTTGTGTATGGAATAACAAGGTGTTCGTTGCACTCGGACGAAGTGGAAGAAAGAAGAATCTGGAGAGGACAAGGACGTCTTGGCTGAATCGGGAGTTGAGTGTGATTATGGATCTGGATCGCAAAGCTATGTGACATGGATCTGGATGTACACCGGGATGCAGAGTGGATCTAGGTAACGAGGAGCAGACTGGGTTGTCCTGACATGATGAGCGAAGTCGGATAGGAAGTGAAAAGAGAAGAAACGAACAGAAGTAATGTGATTGTCGACTACAACATGCAGAAGTACATCCAGCTCCGAAGCAACTAGTTCACGGCAAGGATCTGTGGATCTGGATCTACCTGGGACCCGGCACCATGGATCCAGCACTTACTGATCGCCAACTACACGGAGATTGAACCTGGCCTGGAGGCGCAATGTGACGCGCATGATGATATTGAGGAGTGTCTCGGTTGTGGTTGCGCCACGGATCTTAATCGTTACGACGAGCGGCAACCTCCGCTCACAAGGTACGCGGCTCCACGTTCTGCTGCTGCATGTTCGCCCGAGCCGCATCCAGCCCCGCGTTTAGTGTGACAGCAAGACAGCGACCTCATCTTTGTCACAAATGGCGGCGTCGCGCGTAGTTCTTCCTCGCACCCATTACCTGGATCTGGATCAGGTGGATCCGGCGCAGACGGATCCGCGCGGCGGCCGCTGCGGGCCGACGACGCATGTCACGCACTACGCCTGGTGTTCGACAGGCCGGCAGCCTTGGGAAATTGGAGAAGTTGGTAACTGTGCCCTCAGTGATGCCGTTGGTCGGTAACAACTGCGGTCGGGAGGCGATTGTGGTGAAGCGCAATTCTCGGAAATGGAAGATGGCAAGTGACTGAATGGGTAATAGATCCAGACTCAGACGGATCTGGATACGGAATCAGACGGATCTGGATCTGTACCCATTAGATCCAGATCCAAGATGGGTTCAGTCCGGTACCCAGGCGTAATCAAGAGACCGTGAACACAACGCGACGGGCAAGCAGCTGACACGCAATGGAGGTAAAGAGAGCCCGTAGAGTCGGTAGGTACAGATGGGATGATAGGATCCACATGGTGATAGGACTTTGGTATAGGAGCGAACTTAAGCATAAATCCGAAACGAATCTGCCTTGATCAACGCAAGTGCTTCCTACCTCGCCTGGAAACGGGAACTACATTGGCCCTACGCGGCGTAGAGAGGTTAGCCGTAGCAGATCTAGTGTTGGTGGTAAGACTGGAGTAATACATTGGCCAGATCCAAAACCTTCCTAGTGAACTACTGTCAAGTGCGGATCCAAGATCCACCGGAGTTATCTGTTTGGCCGGTGCGTCCTTCGCTTCTCAACTGTCAACGACACCGTCATTGGAGGCGGCAAACACGACCAAGGAAGACCTGCGAAGGCAACGTAAAGGACAACAACAACCGAAAGGCAACGACCCGGCCGGATCCAGATCCAAGCCGCCAGATCCAAGTACAAGACTACTGGATTTGGAGTAAACCGCGAGCAGAGTGAAGATTTCCGCGCTGCTCCACCCGCATCCCCGCGTCTCGCCCAGACTGTTCTGTCTTTAAGGCTCGGACGCTTCAGCAGACACCACAGGAGCAGATCCAGCCCTACCGACGGGTACACAAGGTGACCAGTTCAGCACACAGATCACGGATCATCGGGGGACCCCCTCCGTAAGTCGGTGTTCGGGCGCAGTTGGGAAGTTGGATCGGCGATCTTGTAACTTTTGCTGATCCCGCTACACCACACGAGCATCCCATCCGTGTACCAAGTAGAACGGAGTCTCCCGCCGAGTTGAGTCTCTCGAGTTGTTGACGGCATGGACGAGCTTCTCGGCTACATCGTCCCAGTCGGCTTGGAGAGGGTCCTCCACATACACGCGCACAGTTTGGATCATCGTCTTCACCGAGCGTTCTTGCTGACCGTTGGCTTGTGGCCGGTAACTAAGCGTAGCTCTCGACTTGGACTGCATCATCTCCGAGAACTTCTGGAACACTTCACTCATAAACCGCGGATCTCTGTCGTGGCGCACTAGTGACGGGGCTCCGAACCTCCGGAAAACATTCTCCTCGAAGGCCTTCGCCACCTCAAGTGCCCCGGTCTCGCTCATTGCCTTAGCAATCACGAACCCGGTGAAGTGGTCTTGGAACAGCAGGAGCGCTGTATTGCCCCGCCGAGTCTTCGGCAGTGGTATGACGAAATCCATCGACACCACGTGGAACGGTCGCTCAGAAACTACGTTACCGGGTGAGTAACCTTTCAGGTGAGGTTTGCTCTTGCTGGTGCTGCAGTCTTCGCATGCTTGGCCATGTTTGACTACGTCTGCATACAATCCGATCCAATAGTAATCAACCCTAACCTTGTGGTAGGTCCGCACGATCCCTTGGTGGCCGCCTTCGATGGAGTTGTGGCAGTTCTGCAGGATCTCGTCTATCATAGTCGTCGGGTCCACCAGTCGGAGGGATAAGCTTGGTTCGCCGAGTTCGCCAGGCCGTCTAGCCTTGTCTTGTCGGTATAATAGCCCGTCTTTACTGAGTACGAACTCGTCGGCGACCTTCCCAGCGTTGCGAGCTCGGCGATGCGTGAGTCGCGCATAGTCTCCTTCGAGGTAGGTCTTCAAATCGGCCCACCGTTGTTCTTCATCTTGTGCTTTGGCTATCCGCAGACGTCGCTCAGCTTGGACCACCACTGGGTCGATGACCATGGCGTTGGGTTGTCGGGCTTCTCCAAGCTCGGCTAGCGACTCAGCTGAGTTCGCCGGCGGTGCTGTGCTACCGAACTCGGCTTCCCCCGCCACCTGCTGTCTAGCGGGCGGAGGTCGGCTATCACGTTCGAAGTCATCGCGTTCAGCTTCTTCATTCGGAGCTGAGTTCGGTGTTGGTTGCTCTGTCGCTTCGTCTTCGAAACGGACTCGGCGAACTTGGCTCCTTGTCACGACAGCAATCTCAACGCCTTCGAGTTGGGCTTCCGCCGAGTCCTTGTCTACGTACAGGATCTCAGCGATTCTGTTCAGGGTCTTCAGCTCGGCTTTCCGTCCTGCGTTAAGCACGACTTTTCCTGCCTTGGCCTCCAGTGCTTCGGTCGCGAGGGAGTCAGCAGCCGAGTTGTAGAGGCGCACTACATGCAGGTAGCGAACTGAATTCAGCTTGCTGACCAATTTCTTGTGGCGTGCCAGCTCGACTTGCAATGCCTCCTTCTTACACGCGATCACCCCCATGGATTGCTGGATCGCAAGCCGGGAATCGCCCACGATGATTGAGTCCTTCACTCCACGCTCAATAGCTGAGGTCACCCCGTTATTCATGCCGGTCTACTCGGCTATATTCACCGTGGTCGATGGGAGGTGCGCGCTCGCAGCGATCTCAATGCTCCAGTCTGGTAGGCGCCACAGGATCCATGAACAACTCCCAAACCCGCCGTGTTTGGCGGTCTTTGCTGACCCGTCGAACGAAAGCACATGTCCCCTGAAGGCTCGAGGTACGTGCGCATACAGCAATTCTGGGTCCATGCGAACCATAGCCGAGTTCTTGGACGGCGGGGCAACATGCGTTAGTAGCTCATCCAATCCCACGGCCGGCGTGATAGACGCCTGGAGCAACTGGACGAAATCTGTGTCCCGTTCGCGGGCCCGTTTGACCTTGAGGTGGAAGGGCGACAGGAGCACCGCAAAGCTAACTGCCCTGCCGTAGAGAGACTTCGACTGGAACACCCATTCGAGAGTCGAGTAGCGGGTATAGACGTGGATGGTTTTCCCGGCTAGCAGCGTATGGCATACTTTGATGAGCTGCAGCAACGCGAGTACTTCCTTCTCGGCGGGGTGGTAGCGGAGTTCATTATCCTTGAGGACTCGGCCACAGAACCGCACCGGGTGGAGCTTTCCTTCGTGGAGCTGCATCAGCGTGCTACTCAGCGCCCACTCATTGGCGAATAGCATGACGTGGACGTCTTCCGCCGAGTTGAAATGACGAAGTATGGGCGCATCGACCACCTTCTGCTTCAACTCGGCGAACGCAGCTCTAGCCGCTGTCAAGTCACCGCCGGGTCCAAAATCTTCATCCTTTAGTTGATAGAGGACTGCCCCGTACACCGCCAAGTTCTGGATGAACCGGCCATGGTAATTCAGCGCTCCCAAGAATGCCTGCATCCCCTTCTTCGTCGTCGGGAACGGCAGCCCGGCTATCGCTAGCATCTTCTTCTGGTCGGCTTGGATCCCTGCCGAGGTCACCCCATGTGATAGGAAGTCGACTTTCGGCTGAACGAAGATGCTTTTCGGGAAGCTGACGCTGATGCGGCACTCAGTGAAGCGTTGCAGCAGTCGGTCGAGCGTCCCTAGGCAATCGTCGAACGTCCGCCCTCCGAAGCATATATCATCCACGAACGATCGACGATCGAAAACCGGTGCCAGGCGCGATTCATCCGGCTCACCCGTCTTGAACATGTCGGCCTCTGGGCTGTTGATGAATTCTTCGAACGGATCAAACTCGGCTTGAGCTCGGCGGTCGGCTTCAAACTTGGTCTGGCCGCTGGCTTCGAAGTCGGGGTCGGCTGCGAGTCGTTTCTGCTGGGCTTCTGAGGCGGCTTCGGCTTGCTGGATGCGCTTGGCGAACTCCTTCCAGCCACCCTTGGGTTGGACGTAACCCCATAGGGCGTTATCGATGAGCCGCTGGTAGATCATCGGAGCATTCTTTAACCCGAAGGGCATTCGCAGCCATTCCAAGTGACCCAACGCGCAGACGAAAGCCGAGATCCAACGGGCACGCCGAGTCATCATGACCGCCCAGAAGCCGCTGGCGGCATCCAGTGAGCAGAACCATAAATATGCTTCCAACTCAGTGAGGAGATCATCCACTAGCGGCATAGCGTATTCCATGAGCAGCGTAATCGCGTTCACTAGCTTGTAATCGATGCACAGCCCAATGTCGACTCCATTCTTCTTCAGGACAATCACGATAGGTGATGCACAGGGGCTGTTCGAGAAGGCGATCAGCCGAGCTCGTAGCAGCGCTTTGAGCAGTTCGTACAACTTGCCGAGATGTTTCAACGGAACTCGGCGAGCTCGCTGGCGGATTGGCGGGTGCCCCTGCACGTCGATATCGCACACTACGCCGTAAGCTGGTGGAGGTGGGCATTACCGCTGGAGATCATGATCTTTTCGTGGCTTTTCAATACCTCCACCAGCCGAGTAGACTGCGGCCGAGTGTGCGCCGAGCTCTGCACATTGGCTGCTTCGTAGTCGAGTTGCGTTGACACCGCTTCCAGTCAAGTCGGGCAGGAATGCCAACTCGCGAGCATAATCGTCGAGCTCCAAGTTCGTAGCTGGATGTTCGAACTCGGCTGAGTCTTCAGCCGAGTCGCCTTGGTCCTCCGCCCCTTCCTCGTACTTGGCCGCCAGAAGGTAACGTAGGCGCAAGTCGTCAATCGGGTCCGACGACATGGGTTCATCACTAACATCGAGTTCCTCCTCAGACTTCAGACTCGGTGGCTCGGTCCCAGGGTCATCGATGATTGTCCAGTCAACCAGCTCGCGGGATTGCTCGTACGCACCCTCATCTGCTGTGCAGGCGCTTTGGCTGGGCTCGTCCTGAGTGGTCGTTGGTGGGATCTCGGCCCGGCTGGACGGGTCGCTGCCCCAGTCTGGCGTAGGCTCTTTGCTCGGGGTTGCTTCTTCAGGAACTAGGGTAGCGGTAGCCGTGGTCGCCGGCTCGTCCAAGACCAAGGGTGGACCTTCGGCTTCGTCCGCCTCAGTTTGCTCTTCCGACTCGGCTAACTTCTCCCATCGCTGGGCGCAAGTCAGCGTCGAATCCCGCTTCTCGGTAGGCGGCCATGTGGCCACCCCCTTCGGTTCTGGATAGCTTCTACGGTCCACAGCGGGCGGCTGTCGAGCCAGCCACTCAGCGTACAGCTGTTGTTCCTTTTGCAACAGGTCCTTGTCCATAGCCGCTTCGTAGGCCATGACTTGCCAATCTTTGTACTTTGCTGAGTGCAGCCGGACATAACCATCGGGTGGTAACACTCCATGCGGCGCCCAGGCGACCACGGGGAAGTGTGCTGGGCACCACGTCCAAGTCGGCTTCAGATTAGTCAGACGAACTGAGCTACCCGATTTCGCCGATCCAGCACCCCCAGTCTTTAGTCCGACGTACCCAGAAGTCGTGTGTTTCTTCGCTCGGTTGGTTCCTCATCAGCCTGAACTCGGTGGGAACTCGGCTTTCGAGATTTACTGGTTCAGTTAGGCCATCCGTAATGTAGAGGCCCCCTTTCGGTTCATCCGCCGAGCTCTGGGACTTCACCAGAGGCAAAACAACTTCGTCCGGCAACTTCGCCACCGAGTTGTACAGATCCAAACGGATCCCAGCTGGGATCATAAAATCCGTACCGAGAATCAACTCGACTCCCGCGTGGTGGTCGAGAATCCACACTTCAAATTCGTAAGTGACTTCCCAGCCGAGTGTCACCTTCACCATCGTCCGGGACATCGTCGCCACCTTGCCCTTTCCGATACCCTGAACGTCAATTTGTTGATCTTGGCGCGTAAACCGCTTCAACCGCAGTCTCTTCGCGAATCCTTCGCTTACTGCTGACACATTGGCGCCGGTGTCAAGCAATATCTTCGTACGCTGGTCGTTCACCGCTCCCATAACAAGAGCTCTTATCCGAACTCGGCGGTCAAACTTTTGCGACGACCACCAGCCGAGTCGCTCCCCAGGGAGCAGCTTCATAACTCTGGTGATTGTAGTCGCATCCGCCGACCGCCGAGTCGCAACTGCACTGCACAATCTTGCTCGGCTTTCTTCTCCACTCTCGCCGAGCTCACAATCAAGTCCGTCGCTTTCACAATCCAATACCTCGTTCCCTCCTCGTCCCTCGGGCCTTCCTGCCTCACCCACAAAGGCAAACACGAAGTTCGCCTCTACTGCCGGCTCGGCTGACTGCGGCAGCCCGGTATCATCCAACCCAGTCAGTGTTGGCGGGCCGCCGAGTTTAAATCGCTCGGCGTGTAGAGGTCTTGGAGGTCTTCAGGTAACTTGGACTTGTCAACATTGGACTTGACAAATGCGGCGAGTTTCTCATAGCGCTGGAACAGCTCGCACTAACCAACGTCGTGCAATTGCTTGCAGAACTTGCAGCGACGGCGGCAATAATGGACGGAGTGGTTCGCTCCACCGCAAGCAGCGCAAGGTCCGTACGGTGGGCGTTCACGGGAGTCACTGCGTCGACCGGTCTGGCCACGCCGGTCGTATCCCCGGCTGGTACGGTCTGCCGAGCTCGGCTGTCCCCTTTGGCGGTCACCCCTTGGTGTTCCAGCCGAGTTCCCTCGGTCTCCCGATCTACGATCGCGATCGCTCGTGAACCCGGTGTCGATGTAGTCGTCCTCCGAGTCCACAGCTGAGTCGGAGTAACTCAGCTGACTACCATCGCTCCAGTCGCTGTCGGAGTCATGGAGGTTGGATCGCCGAGTAGATTGGCGTCTCTCAGCCAGCTCATACGGGTCGTCTTCCAGTAGTGCTGCTGCTAGTCGGCGGTCTCGGCCTTCATCACGACGACTCCGTCGGTCGTCCCTGCGGCGTTCTCGGCGGTCATCCCTGCGGTCATCTCGGTGTGACTCACCCCGCCGAGCTTCTGAGTGTCTTGGCGAATCAGTGCGCCTGGCATCTCGGCTGCGGCTTCCGACGAGACGGTCGCGTTGTTTCTTGAGGCGTTCCCCCAGAATCTTCTGGTTGATGATCTTCTCGACTTTCTTGATGTCGGTGAGCTGTTGTGGATAGAGTAGATCCATAACATCATCATCTCCGCAATGCAGCAGGAAGTGCTCCACATGGTCTGCGGCGTCCGCTCCACCAGCTTCGTACTGGGTTTTCGCCGACTTAGCATACCCGTTGAGACGAATGAGGAAGTCGCACACCAACTCGTTGTCCTTGCGCTGAGCCGAGTAATAGCGAGCTCGTGCCGACTGGTCAAACTGCGAGCAGTAGTAGTCGGCAAATGCTTCACTCAGCAGACTCCATTTCCGCTGGGTCTTCTTCGGAAGCTGGCGATACCAGCTCTTCGCTCCTCGCTCCAGCTTCAGAGAGAACGGCTCATACCAGAGGTCTTGTGCCAGCCGAGTTCCTTTCATCTCGTAGATGAACCGCTTCAACCACTGGAGAGAATCATCCGGTCGGTAACGCTTGCCTTCAAACATGGGGATCTTGTCGAGGGACGCATGGGTGCGGACTTCCACGTACTGCGTCCGATCGCTTTCGGTGTCATCAAAGCTGAGATGCTTGATGACGTCCTTCACCGACTCGTCAGCCGAGTTCCGATAGTCGTACGCATCGTCACTGTCACTGAGCTCGGCTGCGTCTGCTGCATCAAACAACTCAGCGTAGCGTCCACTCGGCTGCTTGCCACGCGTTGGTGTCTTCATGTGCGAGTCTTCGAAATACGGTGTACCCTCAGTTGCTCGGAACACCTCAGCTCGTTTGCGCTCGGGCGTCTTCGGCAGCGGGATTCTGCTCGGGTCTTCGACGGTTCTCGGAGTGTCGGCCGCACGCTTGGCAATCGTCTGCCGAGTGCCGACCGCTCCCCTCTCGAGGCCAAAGGCGAGTCTCAATCGACGCTTCCACTTGACAAGTTCACGCGAAGCTCGGCTGGGGTCCCAATCGCCGAGTAGCAGACTGTTAGGTCGGCTTGTGCACCGGAATCCCATCGCCTTAAGCAACAGCACCGTGTCCTCGACCAGTTGGTTGATGTCCGTGCTGTTCACGGGCTGAGTCAGTTCGGGACCCAACACCGGCCATCTCGCTTGAGCCATCGCCACCGGCGCGAACATCATCATCCATTCACTCTGAGTTCTCATCTCTTCGCCGAGTCGCCCCAAAACCTTGTTGGCACTCGGCGTATCTGCATTCCTCGTCGCTCGCGGAATAAGGGGCGGACGTTCCCCTTGCGCGGCGGCTTGATCTTCATCGTCCGTATCGTTGCCGAGCTCGGCGGTCAAATTGCGCACCACTGGGCGCGGGGTACCCATGCGCCCGACTTGTAGCGACAACTCGTCGACTTCGCCGAGTAGCTCAGCTTTCTCCTCATACTCATCTCCTTCATCATCATCACTTCCTTGGCCTTGGGCATCCTCCTCGTCGAACTGGACGCTGCGAGTCTCGTCCACCGTCGCGTCCGTGATCATCGCATCCGCCGAGCCCGCCGAGTTGGCTTGTCCAGCCGAGTTGCTTCCAGCCGTCGCTGGACTCGGCATGACGATTCCCTTGACCATCTTCACTTCTCTTCTCTTCTTCTCAAACCTTGGTTAGCTGGTACCTACGAAACACAAGCACACCCCTGTTCCCGGGTCGCGGCACCAGTTGTGGTATAGCAGTACGCACAAAATCGTCAGTTGTGGTAACTTGGCTACAAACACAACAATAGCCGACCTAGTCGGCCTTGTTGGCCTGCGCCGGGTTGCCCCCGAGCGGTTCGGCCCAACCGGGACAGTAGGTGTCTCGCCCTTCGCCGAGACCTGCCAACCAAGATTCCTCCTCCGGAGAACCGCCGAGTTCGACGGTCTCCGTTCACTCAACCCTGTGCCCTCCACCAAAGGATGGACGACGGCGCACGGAGCGCTTTTACAGGTCGCCGAGAGCAAAGGCTTCTCGACTCAGCAATCAGTGCCCGGGATGTAACGGGGTTACACGAATGTTACCCGAAGGGTTACGAAGTGTGGCACACACATGCTTGTGTGGTGCACACTGTCTAACCTATTTCAGTAGGAGAATCAGTACATGGCTTCAGAGCCACAGATTATGCATATGACTAGGGTTCACTATGCTAGATAGTGAACCAGATACATTTACACCGAAGGCGGCTCTGCCGCGATAAGAGAAATACATTCAGTTTGAAGATTCACAGCTAAGAGTTAAGGGTTGACTCTTGGAGTCCGTAGGGAGTACGGACTCGTGCGTTCTGGTATTAGAACGGGCTATCTTTAGCCGCGACTCTGTGAGTCTGTTACGTCTTCCTCTGACGCTAAAGCTACGGCAGCCCCGCTGCACTTGGTAGCACTTGTAGTCAATCCGACACCTGAGTCTGGATAGACTGACCCTCTGTGGAGAATGGAGCAGTTCGCTCACTTGCCCCCGAACCAGCAGGATGCTCTTAAAAGCTTATGTCCTTGCTGGGCCCGGAGGGCGTGACGCAACTGGCGCAACAAGGCCCCGACGCGGTGAATGCGCGCCTCGAGGCGTTCTCCAGCTACGAGAATGCTCTGTTGGAGCACCTCCAGCAGAGGATGGCGACGGCCGTGGCGCCGCAAGCGCCCGCTACGTCATCCGACGCGGGAACAAGACCCAAGCCGTTCATGTTGAGCGTGAAGACCTTCGAAGGCAAGGAAGGGGAAAGCTTAATGCTTTGGACCCGTGAAGTCGAGATGGCTATGAGCTCAGCTCTACAGCGCGTGGCGCTAGCTATCTCGAAGCTTGGTGGGCGAGCGAGAGAGTGGGCACTAACGTCAGGGACGTCGGTCGACACGGCCTTCCCGACGTGGGACCAGCTGAAGCAGCAACTGTCCCGAGTGTTCGCTCCGCCTAACGAGGCGTATCGCGTGCGCTCACGCTTCCTGGCTACCCGGCAAGGCAAGAAGGATTTGGTGGACTATGTCCAGGAGTTGAGAACTCTCATTGCGGGCATGTCTGCCGAGCCTCTGGCTGAGGTAGTCATCGTCACGGTGTTTATGGAAGGACTTCGCACTGGCGTGGCCAGGACGGAAGTCTTCCGCACTCACCCAAGCTCTTTTGAAGAGGCTGTGAGCATCGCGTTGAACGCGGAGCACAAATTTAAGTCGTCAAGACTTAGGTGGAACGCTCCTCACACCAGTTCGTCGAACGGTCCGGAGCCTATGGACCTCAGCTACGCTGAAGACGAAGAAGCCGAGCTTCGGGCTGCTGAGCAGCGGCGCGGCATCCGCCGATGCTTCATCTGCGGTGACACGCGTCACTTGCGCGCCGGATGTCCGCTGCGCTTGCAGCGCCAGGCTTCGTCAAGCCGCTCTTCGGGTTCGAGCCAGGGCTCTGGTTCGTCTCGGGGAAACGAGAAAACCCAGTAGGCGCGGGGCGGCCTACTGGGGTGGAACTAAGTTCTATTGAACCTCGGCGAGGTGGAGGTCGACAGGACTTAGCCCCGAAGAGAGCTGTACTCTATAACACGGAACGTGTGTGCAAGCCGGGCTTGCGAGTTGTCCAGGCTTGGGTGAAGGGCTTCACAAAGCCATGGACGATTTTGATCGATTCGGGAGCGTCGGGTAACTACGCCCGGCGTTCCACGATGGACGGAAGTCAGCTTTATGCTGAGGCGCTGGTAGCGCGTGGGAGTGACATCGTCACTGTTCGTCTCGCGACGGGCACTCGTGTCACGGTGCCTAAAGTCCCTGTGGACTTGGGCGTGAAGTTTTTAGATTTTGATAGCGTGGAACGCTGTCTGGTCTTAGACCTCGATTCGAGATATGATCTCATCCTTGGTATGGCGTGGCTGGAACGCCATGAGCCTTGGATAGATTGGAGGTCGAAGACCCTTGGTGCTACGCACTTCTCTCCTGGCGGAGCATTGGCGAGTCATGAACCCACCTCTGCTAGGAAGCAGAAGCGCTTCTGGCGCGAGCACTGGACCGAGTCGGTCAATGTGCTGAACATCGGAGTTTCCGAGTTGGTGGACACTGCGTGTGTCGAGAACGAGCGTTCCGAGCGTGGCTCGTGGACGGCAGGTGGAGCGGCACGAATTCCGCTGAGCGGGTGTGCGCCTGAGGGCAACGCCCCGCTGTACACAAGTGAGGACAAGGTCGGCATGGAGCCGAGGAGCCATGGGCGAGGCCCGGCTGATGAAGGATGTGGAGCGGCACTAATTCCGCTGAGCGGGTGTGCGTCTGAGGGCGACGCCCTGCTGCGTGCCAGTGAAGGTGCGGTCGACGAGAAGTCGAGTGAAGGTGGGCGTTGCCCGGATCAAGGATGTGGAGCGGCACTAATTCCGCTGAGCGGGTGTGCGTCTGAGGGCGACGCCCTGCTGCGTGCCAGCGACGGCGCGGTCGGCGCGATGCCGAGGGACAAGGGGCTCTGCCCGGATGAAGATCGTGGAGTGGCACGTAATCCACTGAGTGGAGGCTGCGGGTCGTACAGCCCTTCGCTGAGTGTCGATCAAGACACTGGTGCTCCTCTGGAGCTGAATGAGGTGGTGACACCTGGCGTCAAGAAGCACGCGAAATCACGGAGCTCTTCTGGGCGGACAGTGTCCATGAAGAGGCGGCAGCGCCGCAAAGCGCTGGCGGCGCGACGCAAGGCGTCTGCGGTCTCACGAGTCGAGAAGGGTGTGCCGAACGGTGAGGCTCTACACAAGAGCGAGCAGCTCTACACACTCGTGAATGGAGTGACGGGCGACGTCGACGGAGACGTCAGTCTCACCGACTTGCCCTCACTATCTGCTCTCCTGGAGCTGGACGAGATGTCCTTGGCCGAGTTGGGCGACGCCTTGAAGGCTGGAGACTTGGCGGAGGTGGTGGTCATACGACCTGAAGAAGAGTTGAACTCGTCCTCGCTTCTGGATGAAGCTGTCCTGGAGGACACTAAGAAGGCGCTGAATGCGCGAAGCGGATCGGCGATCCTGAAGGATCCGTCGGATCCCTTGTATCACGTGGTGAAGGATTATCAAGACGTGGTCTCGAAGGAACCGCCCTCGGGGCTACCTCCGGATCGAGGTGTCCGGCATGAGATTGATCTCGTTCCGGGAACGAAGTACTGCGTGACGAGGCAGTGGCCTCTGCCGAAGGAGCAGTGTGACGTCATTGACGCGTTCTTCCGTGCGAAGCCCGAGGCGGGCATGGTGCGTGAGAGTAAGTCTCCTCACTCCACGCCGACGTTCTGTGTCAGAAAGCCGAATGGCAAGTGGCGTATTGTGCATGCTTTCAACAAGCTGAATGCCGCCACCATTCCGGCGCAGACGCCGATTCCTCGGAAGGACGTTCTTCAGAACAACATGGCAGGATGTACGATGTACAGTGCGCTCGACTTGGTCGATGGCTACTACCAATTGCTCATGAGAACGAGCGACATCCCTCTCACTGCGGTGAGTACTCCGAGCGGCATGCTCTGGGAGTGGTTGGTGATGCCCCAAGGGCTTTCGAACGCGCCAGCGACGTTCAATCGTCTTGTGACGCAGCTCTTCCGGCCCCATCGGGCGTACGCGCAGACGTACTTCGATGACATCTTCGTCCACAGTCGTGCGGAGCACGGGAAGACTGATATGGAGAACCATGTCGAGCACCTGCGTGCTGTGCTCGATTGCATGCGTCAAAACAAGTTGTATGCCAACATTGACAAATGCATCTTCGGAGCAGAAGAGATTCCCTTCTTAGGGTGCTTCATCGGGAAGCGTGGCCTGAGGGCCGACCCGGTCAAGGTCAAGGCCATTGTTGACTGGCCGGTTCCCCAGAACCAGAAGGATCTTCGCAAGTGGCTTGGCTTGGCCAATTACTTGCACAAGTACAGCGAGAATTACGCTGAGATGGCTCGACCACTCTCCAATCTCCTGAAGAAGGACGCGGAGTGGTGTTGGAACACCGAGCATCAAGATGCGTTTGCGGCGATTAAGGATAGTCTCCTTCATGCGCCTATTTTGGCTTTGCCAGACCCCGCTCGTCCGTTTAGGGTCGTCTGTGACGCCTCGGACTTTGCCATCGGCTGTGCCCTGCTACAAGCAGACGCCGAGGGGCGCGAGCGCGTGGTGGCGTTCGAATCTCGTCAGCTGAAGGCTGCTGAGAAGAACTATCCTGTCCATGACAAAGAGCTACTTGCGATGAAGTATGCGCTCGTCAAGTTCAGGGTTCACCTGTTGGGCTCTCAGCCGTTCGTGATTTACACGGATCACGCGTCGTTACGCACTGCGACTCAGTCGCCTCATCTCTCGCAAAGGATGGCCCGTTGGCTGTCCTTCTTCGCGGAGTACAACTTCGAGGTGAAGTACAAGCCTGGCAGGCAGAATGTCCTCGCGGACGCGCTGTCGCGCAGGCCGGATTATGAGCTGGCTCATGTAACGACCGTGACTTCGTCATTACCGGATCTGATCCGAACGGCTTATGCCAAGGATGACACTTGTGTCGCGTTGCTGAAGGCTCTAGGGAGCAAGGAGTTTCAAGACTCGGACATTGAATTGTCGGCGCGAGTGCGCGCGCGTTTGCATCGCTACACCCTCGATGGTGGCCTGCTGTTCTACAGCACTGGCTCCGAGGACACGCCACGCGTGGTCATCCCTCATGATGAGGATCTGAAGTATCGTATCCTCTATGAGGCCCACGACACGCCGGTGGCTGGCCATCTTGGCCGTGAGAAGACCTACAGCTCGGTGAGCACCCACTACTGGTGGCCGAAGATGTACAAGTGGACGAGCACTTATGTGCGCACGTGCGAGACGTGTCAGCGAGTGAAGTCGTCACCCCATGCTGCAGCCCCGTTGGCAAGCTTGCCTGTCCCTTCGGGCTGTTGGCAATCCATGAGTATGGACTTTGTGTTTGGCCTGCCGGCGGATGCGGCGGGCAACACGGGAGTCGTGGCCTTTGTAGACCGCCTGAGCAAGATGGCTCACATTGCGGCTGTGCCGGATACCATCGATGGTAAGGGTACAGCAACGCTGTTCTTGGACCGAGTGTTTCGACAACACGGACTCCCTGAGTCGATTGTCTCGGACCGAGACCCCCGCTTCACGGGCAACTTCTGGAGCGCGGTCTTTGCGGTGCTTGGCACCAAGCTGGACATCTCCACGGCGGATCACCCGCAGACTGATGGTCAGACGGAGCGAGTGAATCGCGTCGTCGAAGACGTGCTCCGCAGCATTTGCGCTGAGACGCCGAAGCGTTGGAGCGCTATGCTGCCACTCGTTCAGTTTGCGTTGAATAACGCCGTGCATGCCTCGACCGGCTACACGCCGTTCTACGTGAACAGCTTGTCTCATCCCCGCGTCCCGCTGACGCCGCCACGTGGTGGCCTCGGGCTTGGTGGGGAGAGGAAGCCGATTTAGCTGATCGGCTAGCTGATGTCAGCCCGGCTACTGTTCGTAAACAGGTTGACACTTTCTTGTCGACGCGCTTGAGTGTCTTACGACACGTGCGTGACGCAATGGCTGAGAGCCAAGACAAGCAAAAGGAACATGCGGATGCTAAAGGCAGAGGCAATGTTGACAGTTATGAGGTCGGGGACCTGGTATTGCTAAATGCTAAGAACCTACCTACACATGCAGTGTCTGCTGTCTTCAAGACGAAGTTGCGCCCGCGCTTCATCGGACCTTTCAAGGTCGTGGCCAGGAAGGGCCTTGCGTACACGCTCAATCTTCCGAAGAAGATGCGGACGCACCCCGTCTTCTACGTGGGCTTGCTCAAGTCGTACCATGACCCGACGCAGGTGCAGATGGAGGCACCGACGGCGACGAGGTCGCAGGCGCGGAGGTCGCGAGCGTCGAGAACGCAGGCGCTGCAGGCACAGGCGGAAGGCTCGGCATCGGCGGTGCCGCGAGCCCTGAGGGCAGAGTCGGAGTCGGAGGTGCCGCAGGCTGGGGGCCACCGGCGCAGGAGGCGCAGCGGGCGGGCCCTGCATGCGGGCCAGAAGGTCAATCTGACCCTGCAATGCAGCCTGCTGACGTCGAAGCTCGGAGAGCTCCTGGCTACGACGGTCGTCGCGATCGCCATAATACTGCACCCAGCTCTCCAAGTGTCGGAGCCGGTCCCAGACCTCGCGAGGCACTTGAACCCATCTCAAGTCCTGAGCAAGCTCTTCGAGCTCCGTGGCAGTACGCGCGAGACGCGCATCGACATCCTGGACATGGTCCCGAAGGCGAGTCGTCTGTTGCTGAACCTCGAACAGCTCATCAAACGTCGCGAGGCGGCTTGGTGCGTCCTCCACCGGCGCTGCTCGATGAGCAAGGGAACCTTCACTACCATGTGGAGCGCCTGCTGGCGAAGCGGCGGTGCCGGGGTCAAAACCAGTATCTGGTAAAGTGGCGAGGGTACCCACACTCAGAGAACTCATGGGAGTTTGAGGTGCCCCTTCGCCAAGACTGCCCAGACGTCGTGGACGCTTTTGATCGGCTTGATCACCAGCGCCCCGTGGGCTCGAGGCCGGCATGCCGGCCGTCCCGCGCTTCCCGACAATAGGTTGGGGAGCTACTGGGTCAGCCACATTGCTCCGGGGTTGGCCCTGAGCCACAGCGCTCACGCCCTCACGGGCCGGAGCGACTGGAGGGCTCAAAGGAGCGAAGCGCGTTGCGCTAGAGTGAGTCTGCGGCTGAGCGTTGGCCGAGAGGCTACGCTTGGCTCGGATCTTCGCAAAGTCGAAGCGGAGCTTGCGTTCGATACGAACATCCACTTCGCTGAAGCTAGCTCGAAGAGCATCCATGGAGCTAAGCTTCTTCTTCTTCTCAGCCCAGTTCTCGAACTGAGCCTCGTGTTCGATCAGGCTTTCGCCCGGGCTGAGCACCACAGGGTACGTCCGCATTGCGGGCACGGACAACCCCTTGCCTTGCAGGCGCAACCGCTCACGGTACTCGGAGACAGTGGTAGACTGTGGAGTCAAGAGTCGATCTCGTAGAGACGTTCGAAGAGCGATCTCCTCCGGAGTACGGGCCGCAGGCCCAATGACATGCTGAGCCAGCGTCGGTTGAAACGCCTGACGGCATGCCTCCGCGGGTCACGAGGCCGAAAGCCGTACTCGGCGGTGTTGGGGTTCAGCAGGGGCCGCAACTCGGGGCGCTGGGAGCGCATGGAGGCCAGCTGCGCCGCAACCTGCTCAGATTGAGCCTCGTCCAAAGGGTTGGAGATGACGGGGCCCAAGGGCACTTCCCCCGCACGAGGCGGAGAGTACCGTGACTCAGTGAGCTCGCGCAGCTCGCGGAGCCCGGAAGAGCGTTCAGGGAACGGATTTGGAGTGCGCAGCGGTGGCCGCGGCTCCTCCCTCGACGGCGCAATGCGCTCAGTTGAGAGACGGCTCGACGAGCGCGCAGGAGATGTTCGCGCGCGGCGCTCTGGGTCGCGGGAGCTCGACGAGCCAACTGTGGCCGACGTGCCACCTCCGCGTTGTGCCGGCGACGTGGGCGAAGCGTCGCGGCGGTTCGGGGAGCGTCGTGGGGACGTTGCTTCACCCTCATGGCTCGGAGAGCCGACATCGGACTCGCTGTAGTCCACCTCGCCCTCCTCCTCATCTCCGAAGAGATCTTTGAGGTCCATGGTTGAATGGGCTAGTGCTCGAGGAGCTGGAGCGTGCTCGCCGCGAGCGTTGCTTGAGGCGTTGCGCCGCGAAGTACTGGGAGACCGAGAGCCTGGGAGGCACGGTCGGTGTGCGCACCTGCGCTGGGGGCTTGGGAGTTCGCAGGCACGAGGTGCCGAAGCGCGAGAGGAGCGAGGCTCCGAGGCGGACCTTGTGAAAGAGTTTCTGCGGTCGAAGGACCAAAAGGCGTTATGACTTGAAGTCATGTAAGGGCGCGTTGCGCCGAGAAGTTCTCAGAGACGTCCACACGATGTGGATTGACTCGTTCGAGAAGGAGGCTTGACGGAACAAGACCCGGTCGTTGACCGTTAAGCGTGAACACCCGTGTCCACGGTTTGGTGGGGGAGGGTGTAGTGGGCCTACCTTGGCTCACTACAACAGCCTACACGTGTGCGCACGTGTATGAGGAAGCGTAGGTTTCTTTTACTTGAGTTAAGTATACTCGAGGTCCACGAGTATACTTTAAACAAGATAAAGACTCTAAATAGCTGATTTTGGTAAAGATGAGAACTGTTATTTTTGTTTTATGTTTCTGACTTCCTCTAAATGTAATATTCTAAGTTGGGAATCTGCCAACGGCTGGTTGGCAGAATTCCTTTGCTATGCATGTCGCTCATTGGTTAAAGATGCTGCTTTCAACCAATAGGAATCCTAAATGTCTATGGACCACCCGTCGTGGTGATCGTAAATGAATGTGGCACTTGATGTAACGTACATCAAGGCCGAGGAAGTGTTTGAACCTTTAACAGACATCGCGTCTGTTAGAGTTGCAAGTGGCTGTAGCCACTTGTGCGTGTTACCCCGTTACACCATCCCCCCGTCAAGGTTAGACGTGCCGGTCTCGGCACGTCAACCACCATTGACTGTTTGGTCAATGCATGACGTTTTGAAGAGAGCGTGCTCGTGATAGAACGAGCACGTTGAAGTTGAAGACCTTTGGCGCAGCAGCGGAGGACCTCTCTGCTGCTGAGTATCATGCGCGGCAACGTGCGAAGTGCTTCGCTGCCGCGGGGGCAG
The DNA here is from genome assembly GCA_024211575.1 of Phytophthora melonis. Classification (NCBI taxonomy): domain Eukaryota; phylum Oomycota; class Peronosporomycetes; order Peronosporales; family Peronosporaceae; genus Phytophthora; species Phytophthora melonis. The sequence continues at coordinate 1,073,599 of JAMXKT010000047.1, forward strand.
GCACCACGACCTGCCCTCGAAGTGTCTTCGGGCGCTGTTGTTAACAACAGCGTTCGCATTACTGTCCAGTGTGTAGTGCATGGCGGGCTTCGTAAGCCTCCACCATGTCCGGAACGTCTTCGAGCAAGACGTTCCGCGGCTCCCATGTATCTTGGTTGGGAGGAAATCCTCTCCAACGAATACGAAAACGAACTGATTCTAAGTTCGTTCTCGGGATACTGTGGTCAACAATCCGCTCAACTATCCATCGAGTTGAGCCGTGTGCGTCACGAATTGGTGGCGGCGGTGGTGGGAACACGCCCCGTGTGTGGTCAACTTGGTGTTGACCCTGATCTCGCTTCTCCCCACGACCGAGTTCTGGTCGTGGAGTAGCTACAGAGCGCCGCACTCGGTGCTCTTGAGTATCCTTACTTTGCGACGGTCTCCTAGACCGCCTCGATCGTCCCGGCCGGGCTGGATCTCCAGCTCGACCTGCTGCTCCAGCGCGACTTCGCGCTGGAGAAGATGATGGCTTCCGCCGAGTCTTCTGCTTCGGTTCAGCCGAGCAAGGTAGCTCGTGCTGCAGGTATGGCTTCAACCGTCCGACGTAGAACGTCGGATGGAGGCGCATGCTAGACGGGATGTCTAGCGTGTAAGCGTTGCCATGCCGTTCCAACACTGTGAACGGCCCGATGAAGCGCGGAGCGAGCTTACTCGCTCCGAAGTCGGAAACTGCATGTTTAGGCAGGTTTTGAGTAGCTAACAAAACCAATGAACCCTTCTTGAATTCATTTGTGTTGCCCCCGCCAACATTGTCTGCGTTCAGCTTCTGTCGATCGACAGAAGCTGCAATAGCGTCCTGGACAAACCGAATGACGGCTTGTCTGCGCTGGACGAAGTTCATTGCGTCCGAGCTAAACTCGTTCAGCTCGCTTCCAGCAGTAGGCCTCTGCGTTCGTAGATGTGGTGTCTGTGCCTCGCACAGACACGTTCTTCTTCTGCTTGTGTGCGTCTGTGCCCTGCACAGACGCGGCCTTCTTCTTCTTGGTTGCGTCTGTGCCCTGCACAGACGCGGTCTTCGTCTTCTTGTTTGCATCTGTGCTCTGCACAGACGCGGTCTTCTTCTGCACAGACGCGGTCTTCGTCTTCTTTCGCGTTGTTGCGGCTGACACCGTGCAGGTGTCAGCGGCATTCTGCGGCTGCTGTGTTGCAGTCGTAGATCCTCCCTCACTTAAGGAAGGAGCCAGCATCCCGAGTAAGCTCGGGAGGCGTGGGTGCCTCAAGGCATTCACGTAGAACGGTGTATGCCCGGTCGAGGCATGCACCGAGTTGTTGATGGCGAACTCCGCCATCGGCAGACACTCGCTCCAGTGTTGGAACGAGTGGGCGTAGCTCTTGAGCACATCCACGAGCACGCGATTCACGCGCTCGGTCTGTCCGTCCGTCTGCGGATGAGCCGCAGTCGACATCGAGAGCTGACTGCCAAGAAGTGTGAACACTTCTTGCCACAGGTGCGCGGTGACGCGCGGGTCTCGATCGGACACGATGTCCATCGGCATGCCATGATGTTTGAACACCATGTCAACGAACAGACGTGCCGTCTGTTTCGCAGTCACTTCGGCGGGTACTGCAGCAAGATGTACCATCTTGCTGAAGCGGTCAACAAAGACCACAACGCCCGTGTTCCCTGGCTATCCGGGGGAAGACCAAACACAAAGTCCAAAGACATGGACTGCCAACACTCCGACGGAGTCGGTAGTGACTGCAAAGGAGCCTGCGCGAACGGCGCAGGCTTCACACGTTGACACACCTCGCAAGCACGGACGTACTTGCGCACCCACTTGTACTGGTGGGCCCAGTAGAAGTCTCTAGTGAGAAGAAGATACGTCTTCTCACGGCCCGGATGCCCCGCAGTCGGTGCATCATGATACTCGTACATGATCCTGAGTCGCAGGTTATGATCATTGGGAACGACAACGCGGTCCGCGTTGTCGTTGACTGCGCTGTAGAGTAGCAACCCCTCGTGCACCCGGTAACGGTGTGCACGAGCACGAAGATGTCTTGGCAACTTCTGACGAGCTTCGTCAGAAGGCACTGAGCCATAGGCCAGCAAGAGCGTCGCGTCCGCGTCGTGCGCGTACGCGGCCTTCACGTCGTCGAGGAGCGACGACGTGGGAGTGCTCGATCGCATGGCGTCAATGGCATTGACGTCGACTTCATTCGTAGCGTAGTCAGGTCGACGCGATAACGCGTCGGCCACCACATTGAGTCTTCCGGGTTTGTACTCAACCCGGAAGTTGCATTCCGCAAAGAACGAAAGCCATCTCGCTATACGTTGCGAGATGTGTGGCGACTTGACAGCCGTCCGCAGCGACGCGTGGTCTGTATAGACCACGAACGGTTTACTTCCGAGTAGATACACTCGGAACTTCGCAAGTGCACACTTCATGGCAAGGAGCTCCTTGTCATGCACCGGGTAATTGCGCTCAGCAGGTTTCAGCTGACGCGACTGATAGTAGACGACACGATCACGGCCCTCGTGATCGTGCTGCATCAACGCACATCCGATCGCGAAATCGGATGCGTCACACACAACGTGGAATGGGCGATCTTGGTCGGCCACCGCCAAGATCGGCGCCTCAGTCAAGCCCCGCTTGACTGCATCGAAGGCCTGCTGACAGTCAACAGTCCCGTTCCACTCGACATCCTTCTTCAGGAGCTGTGACAGCGGGCGTATCGTGCCCGCGTAGTCCTTCACGTACTTGCACAAGTACGTGGCCAAGCCAAGGAACTGCCGCAGTTCCTTGACGCTCGTCGGCGTCGGCCACTCATTGATCACTCTGACCTTTTCAGGGTCAGGGCGGACACCGTTCCTCCCAACGAGACACCCGAGTACGGGTATCTCGCTCGCCCCGAAGATGCACTTCTTCAGGTTCGCGTAGAGCTTGTGCTTGCGCATGAGCGCAAGCAGCTTCCGGAGATGCACCTTGTGCATCTCAACGTCGCTCATCCCGTCCGCAGCACGGCTGTGGACGAACACGTCATCGAAGTAGCTCGGTGCGAAGTCGCGCACCGAGCGCAACTAGTGCGTCACGCACCTGTTGAAGGTCGCAGGGGCGTTCTTCAGACCCTGCGGCATCACTAGCCACTCCCAGAGCATGCCACTCGGCGTGCTCACAGCCGTGAGAGGGATATCGCTCTCACGCATTAGGATCTGATAGAACCCATCGCGCAGATCAAGAGCACTGTAGACAGTGCTCCTGGCCATCGAATCGATGATAACATCTTTCGCGGTATCGGTGTCTGCGCCGGTATCGTCGCATCGTTCAGCTTGTTGTACGCATGAACGATGCGCCAACCGCCCTGTGGCTTCTTGACACAGAACGTCGGGGCACTGTGCGGGACTTCGATTCCCGCACTTGTCCTGCCTCGCGACGACTCTCAAAGAAGTCGTCGATCGCCTTGACTTGTTCCCGCGGCAGTGGCCACTGCCGCGTGACACAGTACTTCGTGCCCGGCACGAGATCAATCTCGTGCTGGATGCCCTTGTCCTGCGGAAGCTCCGCAGGGATCTCTTCCGGAAGTACGTCCGCGTACTCCCGTAGAATCTCGTAGTAGGGACTCGCCTTCAGCGAGTCCCAGCTCTGCTCTTCAAAGCGTTCCTTCTTCGTCTTGGCACTGAGAGTGTCTTCACTCTCAGTGGTGCTCTCCATGAAGAACTGCCTCAGTTCCTCATTCTCGCTCTTCGTTCTCTCGACGTCCGAGAGAATGCAAATCTGCTCGATGCGTCCATCGTGCAGGTCACGCGCGAAGCGCTTCCAGCTCATGATTGGAAGCGAAGTCAACTCTGACGCTTGCGTCGGAGGATTAGCGAGGGTCATCTCCCTGTGCCGGAACCCAGCACAGGTACGCGTCAAGACGTTCAACGTCTCGACGTTCGACTTCTCAGCCTTCGTCTGCCCGGCAGACATTTCTTGTAGCGTCTCGGCCCCTGGCCGAGACTTGCGCAGCTTTCTCCGCATGCGCCGTCTTCTTGTCTTACGGAGCCCGGCTCCGCATGGTTTTTGGCCTCGTCCAGGCCCAGCGGTGGAGGGGTGTTCTTCCTTAATACCGCCGGCGGGTTAATCCCGGGGGCGAGCGACTTCAAGCCCGGCTTGGTCGCCTGGCGCCTCGTCGTGCAGCCCGGCTGCACGACAGCATGCAAGCTTTTCCGGAACGTTTGCAACCGTCCGCACCGCCTGCAGCGTCGGTTCCCAGAACCGACACGCCATCTTCACCTCGACGCCTGTTATTGGCGGAGCCCTTCATTGCAAAGGGTGCGTCGACTCCCGGAGTCGACGCGAAATGTCTTTTCGCAGCGTCGGTTCCCGGAACCGACGTGACTTTAATACCTCGACGCCTGTTATTGGCGGATCCCTTCATTGCAAAGGGTGCGTCGACTCCCGGAGTCGACGCGAAATGTCTCTTCGCAGCGTCGGTTCCCGGAACCGACGTGACTTCAATACCTCGACGCCTGTTATTGGCGGAGACCCCCATTTCGGAGGGTGCGTCGGCTCCCCGAGCCGACGAATCAAATCCATCAAAGTCATCGACTCCCGGAGTCGACGACGTTCCATCACCTTGGCCCTTATTATTGGCCAAGACTGATCCAATCACATTCGCGTCAGCCTCCACGGCTGAGACGTGTGACATGATTACGCCATCCGCGTCCCTTCGGATCGGAGACACGCCCACAATCAGATTCGCGTCAGCCTCCACGGCTGAGGCGTGTGACACATGTTCGTCATCCGGGCCTCTTGAGGCCGGAGACTCATTCTGATTCACTGAAATGTTTGTGTCGATTTCCGAAATCGACACATTTTTTCCTTCAGCCGTCGGCGGCGACGCCGACGCTTGCTGCTCTTGCGCGCGCGTTTGCGCGCGCTCAGGGCGTTCCGGGATAGCGGCGCTAGACGCTGTCTTGACTGGGAGTCGCGCGCACCTGTCGGTGCGTGCGTTGCGGTAACAGGGCCATCGCTCACTGTTCCGCGGTCGCGACCGAAGCGCACGAGAGTGCGCTTCTCCCAATCGATTACCGGATCATGCCGTGCAAGCCACGGCATGCCCAACACAATGTCAAACTTATCGTCCAGGTCTAGGACGATAAAGGTTTCGACAAACTCTTGACCTTTATACGTGAAGCGCACGCGTACCATGCGCTTCTCGGTCTTGACGACGACACCCGTCGCCAGTCGTACCTCCAACATACTTCGAGGTATCTTTAAATCCTCGAAGTCAAGCCTTGATAGACTTCGCAGTCGAACAAAGTTATTCGACGCGCCCGAATCAACTAAAGCACGAAGAGAGTTGCTCTCTCTTTTCGACGACACGTTCAAGATGACAAGACTTGGTTTGTCATCATGCATTTTACAGTGAGAAGGGTCCTCACTGGGGGCTGCAGTCCTCAGTGTCGCATGTCCGAGTTGGACACGCGTGACTGCTTCACCAGTAGGACGCCCCGCGCCTACTGGGTTCCAGCGTTTTTTGTTTCTCCGCGACGATGCCCAGCATCGCCGCGTCGACCACCATCTCGGTGCACGGGTGCCGTGCACTCTCGGGCATAGTGACCGATCCTTCCGCAACGGAAGCATCGTACATTGCTTCCTTGTTGGCGTAGATAGCCAACAGCCGTTGCATTCGAGAGGTCCATTGGTTCCGGACCTCCCGCCATCGCGACCGGAGGTGGTTGAAGCCTCGGCGCATTCGCATGCAGTTTAGCCTGCCTCAGACTAAACTCCTCCTGCATCGCAAGAGTGATCGCAGCTTCGAGAGTATTCGGATACTCACGGAAGAGATAGGTCTTCACAGGCCCATCTCTCAATCCCTTCATGAACGTGACGACCTTGGTCGCCTCGTCAATCGGGTTGGTCACGATGTTCGAGACCAAGTACCGTGCTCTCTGGTGCGTAAGCATGGACATCATGCTTACCTTGCTGCAGGTCGAGGAACTCCGCCCTCGACCGGAACTCATTTTGTGGGGGCTCAAACGCTTGTCTGAGCTCCTCCTTGAACGCTTCGTACGTGCTGAAGCACGTAGGATCTGAGAGTCGGCGTCCGTACGCCCAACTCCTCGCTCGTCCGCCAAGACAGGACATGGCGAACGCGACCTTCGACAACGGGTCGACGATACGTCGAGCCGCAATGGCAGTGTCGAGTTCGACAAGCCAACGGAGGAGAGGCTCACCCTCTCTTCCTACATAGTTGCTCACGTTGAGTTTCAACGATTGCATGCGTGGTGTCGTCCCGGACGGCACCGCGGTAGAGGCAGCAGCGTCGCGCTGCTCCTTCAGGATGAAACCCAGAGCAACACCATGTTGCTCTGTCGGTGATAACGTACGCAGCATCGCAGCAACTGCCGCCTCTCCAATGACTGTTGACAGTCGTTGGAGTGCCTCCCACTCTGGATCCGACAGGTGGAGGCAGTCAGCGCGTGCAACATGAGTTGCAGGCGTAGTGGAGCTTTCCATGAGCGCCTCCGTGTTCATGAAAGGTTCTCAGCTCCCCGTCCGTACAGTCCCGTACGAACGTTCAGGTAGTCGGTCGTTGGACGGACTACTAAGTGCTACCAGGTGTAGTGGGCCTACCTTGGCTCACTACAACAGCCTACACGTGTGCGCACGTGTATGAGGAAGCGTAGGTTTCTTTTAATTGAGTTAAGTATACTCGAGGTCCACGAGTATACTTTAAACAAGATAAAGACTCTAAATAGCTGATTTTGGTAAAGATGAGAACTGTTATTTTTGTTTTATGTTTCTGACTTCCTCTAAATGTAATATTCTAAGTTGGGAATCTGCCAACGGCTGGTTGGCAGAATTCCTTTGCTATGCATGTCGCTCATTGGTTAAAGATGCTGCTTTCAACCAATAGGAATCCTAAATGTCTATGGACCACCCGTCGTGGTGATCGTAAATGAATGTGGCACTTGATGTAACGTACATCAAGGCCGAGGAAGTGTTTGAACCTTTAACAGACATCGCGTCTGTTAGAGTTGCAAGTGGCTGTAGCCACTTGTGCGTGTTACCCCGTTACAGAGGGTGTAACGGGGTTACACGAATGTTACCCGAAGGGTTACGAAGTGTGGCACACACAGGCTTGTGTGTTGCACACTGTCTAACCTATTTCAGTAGGAGAATCAGTACATGTCTTCAGAGCCACAGATTATGCATATGACTAGGGTTCACTATGCTAGATAGTGAACCAGATAGATTTACACCGAAGGCGGCTCGAGTCCGTAGGGAGTACGGACTCGTGCGTTCTGGTATTAGAACGGGCTATCTTTAGCCGCGACTCTGTGAGTCTGTTACGTCTTCCTCTGACGCTAAAGCTACGGCAGCCCCGCTGCACGGGACGTACGGGAACACCGGCTCGCAACGGTGGCGAGACTTTTCCTTCGCGCTTGGCGAGACACACGCCCAACCCGGGCCGACCTTATCTCTTGGCGCTACCAGCCGAGTACCCTACAAGCTATGCCTCTCGGGTACCGGCGGCAGACATAATCCGGCCCCGTTCAGGGACTTACCGGAGCGTGTACACGTGTTGTAGGCCTAGACAATTCTGCTCTGTTGTCTGTTATCTTTGTCGGGCGCCCTGAAGGGGCGCCTCCACTACTCCTAAGCTCCTATACAAATACCAAATGAAAGTGGGTGGTTTTGGATCTCAGCCGACCCTTCGCTGAGCTCGGCGACGCTTGAGCTCGGCTGGTCCGGATAAGCCGTCCGGATAATCCTTGAACTCGGCTGAGCCGGATAACTCGTCCGGATAGGCTGGTGAACTCGGCTGAGCTCGGCTACTGGTACAGCCGAGTTGGTCTCGCGAAATCTGGTGTTTCCTACACCACAGGCAGCAGCGTCGCGCTGCTCCTTCAGGATGAAACCCAGAGCAACACCATGTTGCTCTGTCGGCGATAACGTACGCAGCATCGCAGCAACTGCCGCCTCTCCAATGACTGTTGACAGTCGTTGGAGTGCCTCCCACTCTGGATCCGACAGGTGGAGGCAGTCAGCGCGTGCAACATGAGTTGCAGGCGTAGTGGAGCTTTCCATGAGCGCCTCCGTGTTCATGAAAGGTTCTCAGCTCCCCGTCCGTACAGTCCCGTACGAACGTTCAGGTAGTCGGTCGTTGGACGGACTACTAAGTGCTACCAGGTGTAGTGGGCCTACCTTGGCTCACTACAACAGCCTACACGTGTGCGCACGTGTATGAGGAAGCGTAGGTTTCTTTTACTTGAGTTAAGTATACTCGAGGTCCACGAGTATACTTTAAACAAGATAAAGACTCTAAATAGCTGATTTTGGTAAAGATGAGAACTGTTATTTTTGTTTTATGTTTCTGACTTCCTCTAAATGTAATATTCTAAGTTGGGAATCTGCCAACGGCTGGTTGGCAGAATTCCTTTGCTATGCATGTCGCTCATTGGTTAAAGATGCTGCTTTCAACCAATAGGAATCCTAAATGTCTATGGACCACCCGTCGTGGTGATCGTAAATGAATGTGGCACTTGATGTAACGTACATCAAGGCCGAGGAAGTGTTTGAACCTTTAACAGACATCGCGTCTGTTAGAGTTGCAAGTGGCTGTAGCCACTTGTGCGTGTTACCCCGTTACAGAGGGTGTAACGGGGTTACACGAATGTTACCGAAGGGTTACGAAGTGTGGCACACACAGGCTTGTGTGTTGCACACTGTCTAACCTATTTCAGTAGGAGAATCAGTACATGTCTTCAGAGCCACAGATTATGCATATGACTAGGGTTCACTATGCTAGATAGTGAACCAGATAGATTTACACCGAAGGCGGCTCGAGTCCGTAGGGAGTACGGACTCGTGCGTTCTGGTATTAGAACGGGCTATCTTTAGCCGCGACTCTGTGAGTCTGTTACGTCTTCCTCTGACGCTAAAGCTACGGCAGCCCCGCTGCACGGGACGTACGGGAACACCGGCTCGCAACGGTGGCGAGACTTTTCCTTCGCGCTTGGCGAGACACACGCCCAACCCGGGCCGACCTTATCTCTTGGCGCTACCAGCCGAGTACCCTACAAGCTATGCCTCTCGGGTACCGGCGGCAGACATAATCCGGCCCCGTTCAGGGACTTACCGGAGCGTGTACACGTGTTGTAGGCCTAGACAATTCTGCTCTGTTGTCTGTTATCTTTGTCGGGCGCCCTGAAGGGGCGCCTCCACTACTCCTAAGCTCCTATACAAATACCAAATGAAAGTGGGTGGTTTTGGATCTCAGCCGACCCTTCGCTGAGCTCGGCGACGCTTGAGCTCGGCTGGTCCGGATAAGCCGTCCGGATAATCCTTGAACTCGGCTGAGCCGGATAACTCGTCCGGATAGGCTGGTGAACTCGGCTGAGCTCGGCTACTGGTACAGCCGAGTTGGTCTCGCGAAATCTGGTGTTTCCTACACCACAGGCAGCAGCGTCGCGCTGCTCCTTCAGGATGAAACCCAGAGCAACACCATGTTGCTCTGTCGGCGATAACGTACGCAGCATCGCAGCAACTGCCGCCTCTCCAATGACTGTTGACAGTCGTTGGAGTGCCTCCCACTCTGGATCCGACAGGTGGGGGAAGTCAGCGCGTGCAACATGAGTTGTGTGGTGAAGTGCTGAAGGAGAAGTTCCCGCTACTACGACATTGAGTGGCACGGCGGCATGAGCGATCGACAGTCAAGAAGCCGTCGATCGGTGGATTCTGGTGTTACCAATCCGTTGATCAACCCGAGGCTTCAAGCTGACGAGAAGATCAAGGTGTTTAAGGTTGGTGAAGTCAAGATTGATCGAGGACGGACGTGGGCCAAGCCTGATCAAGGTCGAAGCATGCAGGTTGTCGATCGACTACGGCTGATCGTGGTGGGTTAGCCCCATGTGATCAACGTCGACCCAAGCCCCGATCAAAGGCAAGCATCGATGATTCAGTATGACCAGGGACGGAAGAAGACGGATCAGCGAGGGCCTGCGACGAACACAAGTCATCGATCGAGGTTCGATCGCCGATCGTCGATCAAGGGTGGATCGCGGATCGTCGATCGATGGCTGGTCGTGGATCGCCGATCGTGATCGTGGATCGTCAATCGATGGCTGATCGCGGATCGCCGATCGTGATCGTGGATCACCGATCGAGAGGCTGATCGCCGATCGCCGATCGAGGAGCTGATCGCCGATCGAGGGCTGATCGCCGATCGCCGATCGGGGGGCCGATCGAGGGGCTGATCGCCGATCGCCGATCGGCGGGGCGATCGCTGATCGGCCAAGATGGGGAGAACGGTAGGGCGACGCCGGGACAAGAATCCAGTTGTTGTTTAGTTGTAGGATGATGGATAAGATGGTAGCGGTAGAGAGACACCGACTAAACATAAATCAGAGCGCAATTTGCACAGAAGACCACAAGTGACCTCAAGTCACCAAGTCCCAGGAACTACATTGGCCTCGGCAAGCGTCGACACTTCGGGTAGTGACCTAGCGGTACGGTTAAGACTGGATTAATACATTGGCCAGCTTGACCTACTCTAGTGATCTATTTCTTGTGTGCGAACTCTCGATCGACCAGATATCAGTGCTTGGCCGGCGATCGCTGCGTCTCTCAATCGACCTCGATCCCGCTATAGGAAGCGGCAAGCAACTCAGGAAAGGAAGGAACACACCCGAAAAGGCAACTACAGGCCTTGGATCGACTCCAGGCCGACCGATCGTAGCGAACAACCCTCGATCGGGACGAATACTCGGACGCAGAGCGAAGATTCCCGCACTGCTCCACGGACTATCCCAGCGTCACGCCAAGACATTCGATCTTCACCAAGTGCTGCATCCTCGGAGCCCCGAGAGAGCAGATCTAGCCCGCCGACGGGTACACAAGGTGAGAACAAGTTCAGCCGATCACGGATCGTTGGGGGACCCCCTCCGTTAGTCGGTGTCTGGGCGCTGGTGGGAAGCTCGATCAGGCCTTAACCAGATTTTGGCTGATCCCGCTACACCACAATGGTGCGCGTGCCCGGATCTCTTGGGGACTCCGGATTTCACCGTGAGTCCGCAGAAGATGCGCAAGTGAAGAAAGAACCAGGGGAAGAGGCGTCGTCGAACATCGGATCGACGAAGACGCTGCTGAACAAAACGAGATCCGCGGATCGACAGAGTGCTCGGAGGACTTCTGTCGACGGAATCGAGGGCGATCTGGAAACAGATCTAGAAGAGAAACCTCAACATCCTCCCCAGGTCCCTTCGGGGACCCCGGTGGATCTCGGTGCGAACCGAGATTCACTAACAAAACAAACCAAGGCCGGATCGGACCGATATGCATTCGCAGACTCGCCGATCAGGCTCGATCCTGACTACCTGGACGCGATCGCGGACAGGGCCCAGATCGCGCGAAGGAAACTGCGAGCACCAGGCATGGACGACGAAGATCCCAGATCGCTGGTGCTCGACTGGTCTGAAGCTGACTTGGAACGTCAGTACCACTTGAAAGAATTGCGGGACTTCTTGCGTCAAGATCCTGTCATGATCATCGTGCGGCCGGAGCAGATCGGCGACCTGAAGGGCTCGATCTCGGCCCCCCGGATGACGGACAACAAGTTGACGGCAGTGAAGAACCTGCTCGGGCTGCTGAAGGAGGCCGGCTTGGTGGCTGGAGCCTTTGACGCGAACGACCTCTTTGATCAAGAACTCAAAGTGATCCAGACGTCGATCCAGACATTAGTCGAAAAGCTGAGACCCCTCGTCGACGTGATCACGAACGATCAAGACCCAGACGCCCCAGATCAAGCGCCGGCAGCTCCAGTGGTGTCGACGCGGGCTGAGTCGACAGGGTATCGATCATCATCTCCTTACGTCTCGGCGGCCGAACACGTGTCCGACACGTCGTCGGAACCCCAGCGAATGCCGCTTGGTCCTTCCGGATCGGCTATGCTGGACGCTCGACCACGTAGTCAGCGTCAGGAACGTACGCGATCAGGACCTCGGAAGCCGAAACCCAAGTCGATCGATCGGACGACCAGCGCGACTGGGGCGGACGAGTCGAACGGCAGTCTGGAAACTTACTTCCAGGCCGCGATGGCCCGTTTCTTGACGGAACAGCAGAGCACAGTGGCCACACCTGCCCCAGTGACCCCAGACCATGTCGGATCACAGGACGTGGAGATGGAATCCGCCGGATCGCCGGATCGAGATGTCTCGCAGTGGGAATATGATCCGGACGACATCGATCTACCGAGTTCAGCTCCGGCCGTGGTGGCTACCGCCGCATCGGGGTCCGTCGGGTCTTCATTGATCCAGCGTGTACGGATTTCGGCGATGTCGGATCTTAAGGAGTTCAGCGGCAAAGATCAGGACGAAGATCGCGCCCGATCGTGGATCAGCAAGGTGAAATCGGCCTTCATGCGCGATCAAGCTACGGATGAAGAGAAGTGCCTGACTTTCGCGGATCTGCTGACAGGGCCGGCGAAGAACTGGTACCGCCAGCTGGGACGATCGACACGGAACAAGTGGAGCGATCTGCTTCGGAGTTTCCAGATCCAGTATTGCGGCCTAGGAGTATCGGTGGCTTGGCAGTACTATCACTCTCGCAAGCGATCGGATGAATCGCCGTTGGATTACCTCTATCGACTGAATGTGGCGGCTCTGCGTGCGAGACTGAAGATCAAGGATGGAGATTCCAAGGCCCGTCGAGAACACGTCGAACATTTTATCGAGACACTGGGCGATCCCGATCTGGCCGATCAGTTGACCCTACTTCGGCTCGCGGATGCCGAAGATCTGGAGGAAGTCCTGCGCGCTCGAGAACGCGCGAAGAGTAGACAGAAACGATCTGCCTTCGGATCGAAGTATCGCCAGAAAGTCCCGACCTCTGCTCCGGCCGCTGCCACCAAGCGGGCAGTGTGTGCAGTCCAGATCGCGAACCAAGAGTCTGGATCGGACACGGGATCGGACGGATCGGACTCGGAAGGTGATCTACGTCGCGTCTACCTAGCGTCGGCTGAGGACAAGTCTCGCAATGCGGGGGGCGACACGACGAAGCAGGATCGCAGCACCCAAGCACCGATCGGCCATGACTCACCTCGACCAGACCCAAGATCGCGATCGTCGCCCGATGGATCAGACCGATCGAACCGCTGCTCGCACTGTGGATCACGGAAGCACACGGATCTGGATTGCTGGAGACGTTTGACGTGCGAGAAGTGTGGAAAGCGAGGACATCCGGCGGATCGCTGCCTGTTTGTGTGTCGTGGATGCGGTGAGCTGCACGAGATGGGCAAGTGTCCGATGGAGGAATTCTACAATCAGATCCGTCAATGGTTCAACCCGGTGAAACACGCAGGCATGCTGCCCGCGATCGCCGAGAAGATGTTAAACTAGGACGCTCGCCGGGTTGGAATCCGGTACGAGCCGAGCGTTCTAGGTATTGCATCTATGCATACGTGAACAAGAACACGGTAGATCGAGTAAGTGGACGGACTGATCTACGCGGTAATACATGTGATCTGCATGAGAAATCTGCCGCCAAGGTCTTAAGTCTACACCGATCGGACGACTTCAGCCGTTCTGACGCCGAAGTGCCCTTGGATCTCCAGTCTGGAGAAACTCGAGGTTATTGGAAGCAACGCAGACCTGAAGAATGGTTTACGCCAGCTGACGGAGAGTTGACGGCCGAGATCCCGAAACATGATCGCGAGCGAAGTCTGCCTCGCGTCAGTGAACACCGCAGATCTGGCGATGTGGTACCCGATCTCCTCCCAGGGGAGTCCAGAGGGTACTGGAAACATCATTCGCCGGGTAAATGGTTCCGTCAGGCCAAGATCGCTGGCAAAATCAACAATGAGAAGTCGATCTTACTCTTAGACACCGGCGCCGAGGTGTCCATCGTGGACACCGCCTTTGCTCGTAAGGTGGGGTGCTATGTCGACACGAGTCAGAGCCAGGAATGTGTGGGGATTGGCGAAAGCGTGTACATGACGGAAGGAAAGACCAGGATCAAGGTTACGCTGGCAGGATCGCTGGTGTATTTCTTCGATATCTGGGTTGGTGATCTATCAGGACAAGATGCGATCCTGGGTATGGACTTTATGGTCCCGGCGGGGATCCGCCTCGATCTGGCAGACGGCTCCATCTGCCTCCCTGATGAAGTCAAGATCCAACTTAGCGGACGGCGACAACTGTACAACGACAACGTCCGACATGTGTGTGTGGATCAAGGGATGCAGATCGCGATCGGCGACTCGATCGAATTGCCACTCCGAATGAAGGTGACAGATCGTGAGAAGCTATGGGTTACTCGTGGAGATCGCTGGGTGCCGACTGTAGTTCGAGGACCTGGCCGGATCAGGTATCTCCAGGTTACCAACATCAGTGACAAGGACATCGTTCTACACCGGAATGAACGGATCGCCATGTGGTTGGCCGGAGATCGGGTACCCCGGGTGCCAGGTTATGTGTCGATCGGGTCCCGTCGCTACATGGAATGGCAGAACTTGGCCTTCCAAGCCACGACGGAGGAACCGCGAGCTAATGAGGAGGCGTCAGTCGTACCACCAGCATCAGCTGTCGACCGACCAACGTATCCGACACTCCGAGCGATTCTCCGGAGATCCAAGGTCTCCCCGATCGTCGATCGCTCGATTAGTCTACCCGACCCCACAACCGAATCGGGGGCGAGGAGCCCTGATCTGGAGGTAGCTGTTGCCGATATGCTTAGATCAGGGGGCGGGTCGCCGCTGGAGAGTGATCGCGTGGCCGAAGAGTCCAGATCGTCTACTTCAACCACTTTAGTTGGAGAACGGACGGACCTACGGTCGGATCCTACAAGGTCGTCGGCCAAATCCTCCGGATCGGAGGGCGAATGCCTTCCGGAGCAGGGACAGGTGCTTGTGGGCTACCGGGCTTCGCCGACCGCCGGCCCAGAGGACGCAGCGATGGATGACGATAAGCTGCGAGATGATTGCACTGGTGATCTGGAGGAGAACGGTGAAACGATGTCCCCTCACTTGCCATCGGCCGATCAGGTCGACGGTTGTGCCGTCGAACCAGATCTCGGGGGCGGGAGTGCTGATCGGGTACCCCATGTGGCGACCTTAACGGTGGAAGAGTCGAGATCAAGAGGCGACACCATAGTTGACGACATTCCGATGTCGATTGACGGAGGTGATCAGGGGGAAATAGAGACCAAACCCACTGTCAATCGGGGTGATCCTGCTGCTGCTGAACCAGATCGAGATGTTGACGCCGATGATCAAGTCCACTACCATGAGGGCGGGAGTCTATCAGCAGAAGACGTCGAAGGCGAACTGGCTGTGCTTCCGGAAATTGTGATCTCGACGACGGATGAGGTGAAGATCGACGACATCAAGGTGGGAGATCTGGAATTCAACACCCCGGAGGAGATCGATCGACTGCGAAAGAAGATCTGGCATCGGAGGCACCTGCTGATCGGCAAGGGCAATGCACTTCCCCCAGCAGCCAGGGGCGTCACATGTGACATCGACGTCGGCGATGCGAAACCGATCGCCCAACGAGTCCGGAAGGTCGCCCCTCAGTTTGTGGAGAAGGTGTCGGATCTGATCAAGGGACTGCTGTCAGCCAAGATGATCCGGAAGTCCCGATCACCGTGGGCCTCGCCGCACTGAAGACGAAGATCGCGACGACGCCGATCCTGTGTCATTTCGATCGCGATCGGACTCCGGTGGTGATCGTGTACGCGAGTGACTGGGCGATCTCGGCCGCACTGATGCAGGAACACGACCAAATCTATCACCCGGTTACCTTCGCCAGTCGAACGTTGAAGTCGAATGAACTGAACTACAACGTGGTGGAGAAAGAAGTGCTGGTTCTGTTACGGATCCTAGATCTGAACTATAACATGCTGGTTGGCCGATCGATCCGGGTCCTGACTCGACACTCGACGTTGGCGTGGCTGTTCCGATCACCCGGCCTTCAGGGCCGATTGGGTCAGTGGGCCGCACTTCTATCGCCCTGGACGTTGGAGATCACGAAGTGCACCAAGGAGAGGACGAGATATTGGGGCGATCGCCGCCAGTATTACACCTCGATCGGATGTCGATGACGCACTGATCGCGATCGCGCCGAAGAAGGAACCCCGGCGGAAGATCCAAGCCCCGATCCCGACTATACGCGCGGATGAAGAACTGCTGGTGATAAGCTTCGATGGATCCGCCCGCGTCAAGCGAGGTGGGGGCGCGTACAGTGCGATCCTATAGAAGCTACCTGAGTGGAGTGTGGTGAGAGCACGATCGGGCTACGCCGAGGGGCTAACCGTCAATGAAGTGGAATATCATGGCCTGCTGCTGGGTTTCGACCTCTTGGACGGCATGGATCGAGGCAGGCTGGTGGTCTGTGGTGACTCCAACTTGGTGATCCGGCAAGTACGAGGTGAGATCGACTGCAAAGCACCCAAGCTGACGTTACTGAAGCAGAAGGTGCTGGATCGGTTACGGAACTGGCCAGATCATGAGCTGTTACGTGTGAAACGGGACTGGAACGGCAGCGCAGACAGCTTGGCTAGCGCAGCGCTTCAACGTGAAGGTGGCGTCGTCGTCGAGGATGAGGCCGATCACGTGGATCTGACGACATTGAACCGACTCGATGAGATCCTGGTTGTCAGATCTGACGAACCGATCGCCCGGCTATCACCGATGACTACTCGATCAAACGCCAGATCACGACCGAATCCGACTGTCCTACAGGAAGAATTTGTGCGGGGACTACGGATCGATCGAATCCGTCGATCGCAAGATGAAGAGACGTGGATCGTGGGCATGAAGAAGTACCTGATGGGAGACGTGGCTGATCTGACGCAGGATGAGGCCCGATCTTATGGCAACATGGCAGCGGACTACGAGATCGATGACAATGATCTGCTGTTCTACTGTTCCCCCTCCAAGAGATCGGAGGCAGATCGAGACGGGCTGATGAGGCTGGTCGCTCCGGAGACACTGCATCAGGATATCCTGCATCACTACCACTCTACTGTGGAAGGTGGTCACCAAGGGATCGGACGTACCTATCAGCGGATCCGTGATCACTTTCACTGGAGAGGTCTCTTCAGGAGTGTGCAGAAGTATGTCGGAGAGTGTGTCGATTGTGAGACCGGTAAAGGGCGACCCACGATCAGGGGTGAGTCGCCAGGGAACATCCAGGCGACGTACCCGTTCCAGATCATAGCGATGGATCACATACCTTCGCTGCCCAAGTCGTACAAAGGCAACACCGAACTGCTGATCTGGGTCGATCTGTTCACAGGATACGTGATCGCGAAGGCCAGCTCCTCTCGAACGGCGCAGACGATCGCCGAATCCTACGAAGAGTGTGTGTTCCGGCGATTCGGTGCCAGCGAGGTGATCAGGCATGATCGCGAACCGGGATTTATGGCTGACTTCTTCCGCGCCTTTAATAAGATCCTAGGTATGCGTCAGCGGGCGACGATGGCATATCGGCCCCAAGCGAACGGTACTGCGGAACGAATGGTGCAGACGGCGACGAGAGCTTTGAAGATGTTCGTGGAAGATCTGGATCAGAGGGATTGGGATGAGTACGCCGAGCGATTGACCTTCGCGATCAATACGGCTCATGATCGCGTTCGAGGAGACTCTCCTTTTTATCTGGTGCATGGCTGGGATCCTCGATCGACGTTGGAAGCGACGATCCCTTTGGGTAGTACTCGAATCCAGGATCGGAATCCGCGACGGTGGCGTTATCGGATCCAGAGGCACTATGATCAGGCTCGAAGTCAGGTGAATGCTCGTCTACGCGAGGCGATCGCAGATCGGGCCGATCGACACAACGAAGAGGTTCGACCGCACTCGATCGAGGCTGGATCCCAGGTGTGGCTGTACTTGGATCGTGTGAAGGAGGGGTACGCCCGGAAGCTAGCTCACCTGTGGCATGGCCCATTCCGTGTGGCCGAGAAGGTGAACGAGTACACGATGAAGCTTCAGATCGCTGGCACAGACTATCACCTGTTCCCGATCGTGCATGTCTCGAAACTGAAGTTGGTCAGAGACTTCCCCGATCGACCGCAGATCGAGCTCATGGTGGACGAGGCGGATCGACTTGATTTCGACGAGATCCTACTTCCGGAGGACAGCTGGGCTCCAGATCGAGGTGCGAACGAGTATGAAGTGGAGAAGATCACGGATATGCGGACGGGTCGAAGGACACGGTACGGCCGGACGTATCGAGAATTCCTGGTACATTGGAAGGGTTATGACGATCCTGACTGGATCGACGAAGCTGATCTCAACTGTGGAGCTTTATTGCACGAGTTCCTTCGAGATCGTGTGAACCGGAACCGATTCAATGCGATGCAGTCTCACGAGGCGGAGTGAGATCGGACCGCCAGGGCGAGCTGGTCGCCTTGGTGAGCGAGATGGGTGACGGATCGACGGGGAGGCCGTCGATCGGAGGAAAGGGTTGTATATGAATGCGTATGTACATGAGAATGCAGATCGAGAGGATGTGGAGCAATGGCAAAGTGTTACGATGATGGATCCAGGCTGATCGTGTTGGAGATAAGTGGAGCGATAGGCACCCGGCGGAGCGAACGAAGTATTACAATGAAATGGATTGATCGGACGACGTCGGGTGACGATTGAAGAGGATCGGCCTCCGGATTGACTACGATCTCGGACGGACTGATTAATCGACAGGCTGATCGCTGCGGCCGATCGCGTGAGCTGAATACTGATATTACGGCTGCTGGATACCGACATCGTGGTTGAACTCGTAGCGAAGACGCGAGATCTGCAGCGCCGGGTGCGATTGGTGCATCGGTCACACGACCGATCGGGATCGCCCGCCTCAATCAGGTGTACCGGTCCCACTAGCGATCGTGGTCGCCCGCCTCAATCAATCGGATGGATCTGGGCAGACTACGCAACCGAGGTGCATGGAGAGTTGGAGACTGTGTCCGTAGTGAGCCGCCGTACGACCCGACTTACGGACATGGGGCGGTTGTGGTGAAGTGCTGAAGGAGAAGTTCCCGCTACTACGACATTGAGTGGCACGGCGGCATGAGCGATCGACAGTCAAGAAGCCGTCGATCGGTGGATTCTGGTGTTACCAATCCGTTGATCAACCCGAGGCTTCAAGCTGACGAGAAGATCAAGGTGTTTAAGGTTGGTGAAGTCAAGATTGATCGAGGACGGACGTGGGCCAAGCCTGATCAAGGTCGAAGCATGCAGGTTGTCGATCGACTACGGCTGATCGTGGTGGGCTAGCCCCATGTGATCAACGTCGACCCAAGCCCCGATCAAAGGCAAGCATCGATGATTCAGTATGACCAGGGACGGAAGAAGACGGATAAGCGAGGGCCTGCGACGAACACAAGTCATCGATAGAGGTTCGATCGCCGATCGTCGATCAAGGGTGGATCGCGGATCGTCGATCGATGGCTGGTCGTGGATCGCCGATCGTGATCGTGGATCGTCGATCGATGGCTGATCGCGGATCGCCGATCGTGATCGTGGATCACCGATCGAGAGGCTGATCGCGGATCGCCGATCGTGATCGTGGATCACCGATCGAGGGGCTGATCGCCGATCGCCGATCGGGGGGCCAATCGCTGATCGGCCAAGATGGGGAGAACGGTAGGGCGACGCCGGGACAAGAATCCAGTTGTTGTTTAGTTGTAGGATGATGGATAAGATGGTAGCGGTAGAGAGACACCGACTAAACATAAATCAGAGCGCAATTTGCACAGAAGACCACAAGTGACCTCAAGTCACCAAGTCCCAGGAACTACATTGGCCTCGGCAAGCGTCGACACTTCGGGTAGTGACCTAGCGGTACGGTTAAGACTGGATTAATACATTGGCCAGCTTGACCTACTCTAGTGATCCATTTCTTGTGTGCGAACTCTCGATCGACCGGATATCAGTGCTTGGCCGGCGATCGCTGCGTCTCTCAATCGACCTCGATCCCGCTATAGGAAGCGGCAAGCAACTCAGGAAAGGAAGGAACACACCCGAAAAGGCAACTACAGGCCTTGGATCGACTCCAGGCCGACCGATCGTAGCGAACAACCCTCGATCGGGACGAATACTCGGACGCAGAGCGAAGATTCCCGCGCTGCTCCACGGACTATCCCAGCGTCACGCCAAGACATTCGATCTTCACCAAGTGCTGCATCCTCGGAGCCCCGAGAGAGCAGATCTAGCCCGCCGACGGGTACACAAGGTGAGAACAAGTTCAGCCGATCACGGATCGTTGGGGGACCCCCTCCGTTAGTCGGTGTCTGGGCGCTGGTGGGAAGCTCGATCAGGCCTTAACCAGATTTTGGCTGATCCCGCTACACCACAGTTGCAGGCGTAGTGGAGCTTTCCATGAGCATGTGGTATAGCAGTGCACACAAAATCGTCAGATGTGGTAACTTGGCTACAAACACAACAATAGCCGAGCTGGTCGGCTTTGTTGGCCTGCGCCGGGTTGCTCCCAAGCGGTTCGGCCCAACCGGGACAGCGGGTGTCTCGCCTCTCGCCGAGACCTGCCAACCAAGATCACCTCCCGGAGAACCGCCGAGTTCGACGGTCTCCGTTCACACAACCCTGTGCCCTCCACCAAAGGATGGACGACGGCGCACGGAGCGCTTTACAGGACGCCGAGAGCAAAGGCTTCTCGACTCAGCAATCAGTGCCCGGGACGTACGGGAACACCGGCTCGCAGCGGGGCGAGACTTTCCTTCGCGCTTGGCGAGACACGCGCCCAACCCGGGCCGACCTTTATCTCTTGGCGCTGCCAGCCGAGTACCCTACAAGCTTATGCCTCTCGGGTACCGGCAGCAGACATAATCCGGCCCCGCGCAGGGACTTACCGGAACGTATGCACGTGTGTTAGGCCTAGAAAATTCTGCTCTGTTGTCTGTTATCTTTGTCGGGCGCCCTGAACGGGCGTCTCCACTACTCCTAAGCTCCTATACAAACACCAAATGAAAGTGGGCGGTTTTGGATCTCAGCCGACCCTTCGCTGAGCTCGGCGATGCTTGGGCTTGGCTGGTCCGGATAAGCCGTCCGGATAATCGTTGAACTCGGCTGAGCCGGATAACTCGTCCGGATAGGCTTGTGAACTCGGCTGAGC
This sequence comes from Phytophthora melonis, assembly GCA_024211575.1. NCBI lineage: Eukaryota > Oomycota > Peronosporomycetes > Peronosporales > Peronosporaceae > Phytophthora > Phytophthora melonis. Next base: position 1,094,693 of record JAMXKT010000047.1, read on the forward strand.
TCGGCTGAGCTCGACTACCGGTACAGTCTACCACTCCAGCCGAGTTGGTCTCGCGAAATCTGGTGTTTCCTACACCACAAGCACCTCCGTGTTCATGAAAGGTTCTCAGCTCCCCGTCCGTACAGTCCCGTACGAACGTTCAGGTAGTCGGTCGTTGGACGGACTACAAAGTGCTACCAGGTATAGTGGGCCTACCTTGGCTCACTACAACAGCCTACACGTGTGCGCACGTGTATGAGGAAGCGTAGGTTTCTTTTACTTGAGTTAAGTATACTCGAGGTCCACGAGTATATTTTAAACAAGATAAAGACTCTAAGTAGCTGATTTTGGTAAAGATGAGAACTGTTATTTTTGTTTTATGTTTCTGACTTCCTCTAAATGTAATATTCTAAGTTGGGAATCTGCCAACGGCTGGTTGGCAGAATTCCTTTGCTATGCATGTCGCTCATTGGTTAAAAGATGCTGCTTTCAACCAATAGGAATCCTAAATGTCTATGGACCACCCGTCGTGGTGATCGTAAATGAATGTGGCCCTTGATGTAACGTACACCAAGGCCGAGGAAGTGTTTGAACCTTTAACAGACATCGCGTCTGTTAGAGTTGCAAGTGGCTGTAGCCACTTGTGCGTGTAACCCCGTTACAGTAGGGTATGGATACACTCGGCTGCACGAAATCTGGTGTTTCCTACACCACAACTGCCCCGGTCATGTTCCGAGCCGAGTTGGTGAGGGACTTGACCATCACTCTTCGAGTCGGGCCCAATCTCGGCTAAAACTCCAACGGCGGCGAACAAGTCACTTCGCCATGTCTTCGCCTGGCGCTCCTGCCGCTCCGCCGGTACGTCCTTCGCTTCCGGTCACTCCATCCATGCTGCTGCTAACTCTCCATCTGCTGATCTTCGCAGGCTTCCGCGCCGCCACCTTCACAACCGTCACATCCTCCAGCGCGAGATGAGGAGGAGTCCGCTGAGTTCGCCGACTCGGCGTCCTGGGCTCGCGGGGTCAGCGATGGGCAGGTGCATCCTGTAATCGACTTGACAACTTCCCGTGGGTTCGACCAGGAGTCTGGGTCGGCATCTCGCACTCCCTCGCCGCTCGCCGAGTCCGCGTGGTGACACCACTTCGGGCACCGCCGACATAGGTCGGTCGGACTCGGCTGGGTCGGTGAGTCTTGACTCTCTCGCTGCGCTGATCCACGCGCAGTCTGAGCAACGCCGCTCCGAGAACGCGGATTTAGCTCGGCTGTTGTCGTTCGTGATTACTCGTCCCGCTCCAGCTGCCGACCGCGACGTTCGCCGAGCTGCCTTGGAGGCGACATCGTTTGAAGAACTCGTAGGACTCCTTCGCGGCCAGTACCAGTCTCCGAGTCAAGCTGATGATGTCGCTGCGCTGAGGGTCGAGCTGGAGTCGGCTCAGACCGTCAACGCTGACCTGACTCGGCGGCTGGATTCACAGTCGGCGGCAAAGCTGACCTTGAGGAACGCTTGAAAGCCGTCATGAAGGAACGCGATTTGTGGAAAGCCGAGTCGAAGAAGTCGTCTCCTCTGCTGACCAGCTTCCGAAAGGCGATGGCCGAGTCGGAGGCTTCTTTGAAGGCGGCCCGTGAATCCCAAGATGCGAAGGTCCAGTCAGCTCTCGCTCACGTCGAGGACTTCCGCAAAAGATCAAGGAGCGGGACTCGGAGATCGAGCGCTTAACTCAGCTGCTCTCTGCTCGTGATGCCGAGCATGCCACACTCCAGGCTATCGCGACCAAGCATTTCGAGCAACTCCAGGAGTCGGCTCGGCTGGCTACCGCTGGAGACCCGCAGCCCCTTCGCAATGCCAGGGCTGTCATCAAGCACCAACGTGAGGTCATTCTCCGGCAGAAGCGGGTCATTGCTCGGAACGGCATGTTGCCCATGCACGACCCTCACATGGCTGCAGCGGCTGCAGCTGGGTTGGACGTGCCTGGCATGAATCCGGCTGACCTCCAACTCAATGCCCGGTTATGCCGATTGCTGGCTCAGCGGTTTCCCGAGGTGATGGACATCCCGGCCGGAGAGACTCGGCGCGTGGAGCTGGTAATCCACCCTCGGACTGATGGTGCGGCTTCTGCTCCGCCGGTGACTGTGAGCTCGGCTGGCTCTTTCCTCGGTCAGTCAACTCGGCTGGGTACGTCTGCTCCTCAGGGATCAACGGGTCCAGCCCAGACCTCAGCTGCTGCGGCGTCGACTCCAGCCTTGCGACTCCGTCGCAGTAAGTCAGTTGACCAACTCCACCGAGCTCGGCTGGACACCTTGACGCCTGCGGAGAAGCTCCGCCGCTACTCCCACCCGAAGTCATCAACGGCGGCTGGTCCTCGGCGCAAGCTTCCCAAGCCTCTCCAACAGCCGTACGCGTGTCCCTTGCCCGGCGAGGTTGGACATGCTGACGCGTCAGCTCAGCTCGACGAGGCTGCTCAGGAGACTTCTGCTGGGTTGAATCTGGCTGGTCTTTCTGTGGAGGATGTGGAAGCTGCAGGTGTCGATGACGAAGTCCACTCACTGGAGGAGGCTCTCTCGTTCGAATTCAACGAGGTGTTCGGGTCCGCCGGGATCCCAGTCGAGTCGAGAGGTCCGGTGACAAGCGTCCCCCCTGCCAGGTTGGTCTCGTATCCTTCCTCTCCGGCCCAGTCGCCTCCTGCTGCGTCACGCTCTGGGCTGACCGCTGCTTCCTCCAGTCACTTTGTATCGCAAGCGGTGACCTTGGACTCGGCTCTTGCATCCTCAAGTTCAGCCCCGCTGCCGACGTGCGTGAAGTGGGTTCCTCCATCCTCTAGTGCACCGGGTTCGGTCGTTGCGAAGGGGTCCCTCAGCGCGTCGAGCTCGGCTGTGGCCTCGAGCTCAGCTCCAACCTCAACCTCGGATGCTAGTACGTCGCACTCGGCTGCTTCGACTAGTGACTCGAGTAGTTCGGCTCCCGTCACGACGCAGTCTGTGAGCACGCCGAGCTCGACGGCTTGGGTCTCAACTGCGGATGTAACTAGCAGCTCGGCAGCTCCTCCGTCGCGGACCCCCTAGCTTCATCCAGATCGGCTGCACAACGGCTCTTGGCTTGCACTCGTTCTCGGATTGCCAGCCCTGTCCAGAGTGGTCTGTCAGGGTAGCGTCGACTGCTGTTACGTCAGTGCCGATCACTCCATCGGTGGCGTCTACCCGCCCGGCCTTCCCTGTTAGCTCAGCTGGGATGACGTCTCCGTCGGGTCGTCCTCTGCGTCCCACTGCAGCTACGGCTCGGGTGATTAACGCGCACTGTCTGAACCTGCTGGAGACCCCGGATGATGTCGTGCTTCGGTCGATTCGGCGTAGTCCATCTTCTGACTCGTCGAGTTTAGACCTCGGTCTCGACGCTCCTGGGACGTCTGCGCACCCGCTCTCGGTCTCTGAAGACTCCGAATCTGAGGCGGACGACCCTGGGTCTGGTGACGAACTCAGCTCGGCTGATTCCGAAGAACCTCGTGAGGCTCCATCGTCGTCATCGCTCCCGCCACCGCGGGGAAAGCTCCGGAGCTATATGGCGGCTCGTCGTTCTCCGCTCGTCCCTTCCAGCGAGTCAGGCGACTCTGATTCCCAGCCGAGTTCCAAGAAGAAGGGCAAGCGTCGGCGTAAGCACAAGCACAAGCACAAGCACAAGCACAAGCACAAGCACAAGCACAAGCACAAGCACAAGCACAAACACAAACACCAGCACAAGTCGAAGAAGGCGAAACGAGCTGCTTCTCCTGACTCGGCTGGTGCGGCTCGCCCGACCAAACGCCATAAAGGTCCTTCTCGGAGCTTGGCTGGCGACTCGACTGGTGCTGCAGGCGGTGCTTCCAGCTCGGCTACGGGTGGTATTTCTGCGCCTCCACTCCCTGTGAGCTCGGCTTCGGTGCCAGCCGTGACGGTTCATGACGCTGGTGCTCACGATCGTCCAGAACTGCCAGCGGCTTTACGTCTTTCCCTCGCCCAGTTGCGTACTCGTGCAGGTCAGGCCGTCGGACTGGATGCTCGGATCACCGCCCAGCTAGCTCGGCTGCGTGATATCCGCTTCGTCCACTATGGATCCCGGCGGTGCTGGGAGGCTATACTCAGCCACCAGACGGCCAAGATCACTGTGGAGGATGCTTCGGGGAAGGCGCGCGTGCCAGTTACGCTCTGCTCTCTCGCTGGGATCAAGGCGTTCGCTGACGTCTACAACCCCAATCACCCAGCTCAGCGGCTCCTCCGACTCCTTCCGAAGACTCCCATCTTCTTATCACCGCAGGTCCTCGCTGACGCCAAACGCCGGCTGTCGAACTCGGTGAGGTCGGTGACCCTGATGGAGCGCCTCGCTGAGGTGTTTGTGAGGATCTGTGGAGAGGCTCCGGCGTCAGCTTGCGACAAGGAGGGTCCTACCAAGTTTTTCGTGGCGTTGTTTGAGCGGTGTCACTGGATGGTCGAGTCGAGCGTCTTGATGGGGCTCCATCCGGCTTTTCACGTGGGACTTCCTTACCACGTGATAACCGAGATGTACGACGCGTGGGTGTTGTACAAGCTGGCTCGGAAACGTCGAGGGGATGCTCTGCGGAGCTTGATGACCATCCTGCCAGACGAGCTGTTTGCTGCCGTGATGAAGCTTCTCGGCGGGCTCGCTGCTCCAGAGATTGACGCCGAGCTCTTCTTCGAGCCGTCAGTCCCGTTGTATCCTCTAGTTAACTTGTCCTGGATTCCTTCAGGCAAGGATTGGTGTGCGGAAGCCGAGTCCACGGATGACCTCGAACCCTGGCGAGCTTGGTGGTTGACGGATCCAGCGACGCATCCGTACAACACTTGCTTCAGGACGCGCAACTTGGAGTTCATGGTTTTCGCTCCTGCTGGCGTGGACCCGCGTCTCGTCGAGGACGCTGTCGAAGAGGATGTGGATCTCGACGAGCCTGCACCTCTACAGATCTCGTCCAGCGCCCCAACTCCTGCCAACCGAGCGGGGATTCACATCTTCCAAGGTCGCGAGGCTGGCGAGCTCGGCTGGGCGGCTGGTGATCCAGATCCGTCGTCTCCTCTGATCGGGTCGCGGAACCTTTGCGGGCCTTCACCTACGGCTTCCCTCTTCGGTCCCGCATCGCCAGGATCTCCAGCCGAGTCGAGCGCGGTGCCGAGTGCATCTGGTGTCGGCGACTCGGCTGTTCCAGCTTCGAGCTCGGCGAACTCGGCTGCGCAGATTGCTGGCGCAGGAGGCAACTCGGCTGGGGCGGCTACGAGTGCTGGAGGCTCGATCGGTCTCCTCGCAGCCGCTGCCGCATCAGTCGTCTCCTCTGCCGCGCGTTCGCAGGGTCCTGCGTCCTCGTAGTTTGTGGTTCGGCGGCCGAGATCTTCTTCCTTCCCGTTTCTTGGCGTAATTCATGTAATGTATGCAGATTTGACGCAGTAGCTTTCTTCGTCTCAACTCAGCCTGCTGTCTTCACTGAGTTGGCGGGTTCATCATCTTGGTGCAATAGCCTTACTCCTCGTCTGCAACTTGCACCATTTGCAGACGGTTTTCACGTTTCTTCTGCCGCAAGTAGTCGAACAACAGTCCACCACATGACAGGTTCGACAACGGCTCCCAGGTTGGCTCATCATAGCCGACCCACTTGACCTTGAACCTACGCTGGGTTCTGGAGGTGCTCGTTGAGAGTGGTAACTCGTCGTCCAGAATGGCCTCGACTTCGTATTCATTCACTGCTTCGTCGGGTTCCCAGCTGTCCTCCGGGAGGAGTTCTTCGTCGAAGTCAAGGCGTTCTGACTCGGCCAAGTCGGCTACCAGCCGGGTTGTTGGTCGTTCGCCGAGTCCTGTGACTGCTTTCAGCCGGGACACATGCACCACCGGGTAGAAGCGGTATCCACTCTTGTCAGGGAGCTCCAGTTCATAGGCAAATTCCTCCACCTTTTTCTTCACCCGGAACGGTCCGTGCCATCGGTGTGCCAACTTCTTGGTCAACCCAGGTCGAACCCGTTCCATGAACAGCCACACTTGGTCGCCTTCCTTGAACAACGACCTCCGAGACTCGGCTACTTCGTCACTTTCTTCAGTCGACTCGGCTGCTTCCTCGGGTGAATTTGTTGTGGGGTCCGCTTCTCCTTCTTCGACCGGGACGGCTCTCTGTTCGACTCGGCTGAGCCCATCATTGTGCTCTTTAGCTCTCCGTTGCTTTTCTTTCAGCTGGAACTCGGCTGCCAGTTTCAAAGCCACCTCTCTCTGTCGGTTTGCTTCCCTGCGCCATTCGGCTGCCCCAGTCGAGTCAGCTGAGTTGCCCCTGCTAGGCCTGACCGACTCGGTCATTGCCTTGAGCGTGGATCGAGCGTCCCATCCGTGTACCAGGTAAAATGGTGTCTCCCGCCGAGTCGAGTCTCTCGAGTTGTTGATGGCATGGACGAGCTTCTCGGCTACATCATCCCAGTCGGCTTGGAGAGGATCTTCCACATACACACGCACGGTTTGGATCATCGTCTTCACCGAGCGTTCTTGTTGACCGTTGGCTTGTGGCCGGTAGCTCAGCGTCGCTCTCGACTTAGACTGCATCATTTCCGAGAACTTTTGGAACACCTCGCTCATGAACCGGGGGTCTCTGTCGTGGCGCACTAACGATGGAGCTCCGAACCTTCGGAACACATTTTCTTCGAAGGCCTTTGCCACTTCAAGTGCCCCTGTCTCACTCATCGCTTTAGCGATTACGAACCCGGTGAAGTGGTCTTGGAACAGCAGGAGTGCAATGTTGCCCCGCCGAGTCTTCGGCAGTGGTATGACAAAATCCATCGACACCACGTGGAATGGTCGCTCCGAAACCACATTGCCGGGCGAGTAGCCCTTTAGGTGTGGTTTGCTCTTGCTGGTGCTGCAGTCCTCGCACGCTTGGACGTGTTTGACTACATCCGCATACAATCCAATCCAGTAGTAGTCAGCTCTGACCTTGTGGTAGGTTCGCACGATGCCTTGGTGACCTCCTTCGATGGAGTTGTGGCAGTTCTGCAGGATCTCGTCTATCATAGTCGTCGGGACCACCAGTCGGAGGGATAAGCTTGGTTCGCCGAGTTCGCCAGGCCGTCTAGCCTTGTCTTGTCGGTATAATAGCCCGTCTTTACTGAGTACGAACTCGTCGGCGACCTTCCCAGCGTTGCGAGCTCGGCGATGCGTGAGTCGCGCATAGTCTCCTTCGAGGTAGGTCTTCAAATCGGCCCACCGTTGTTCTTCATCTTGTGCTTTGGCTATCCGCAGACGTCGCTCAGCTTGGACCACCACTGGGTCGATGACCATGGCGTTGGGTTGTCGGGCTTCTCCAAGCTCGGCTAGCGACTCAGCTGAGTTCGCCGGCGGTGCTGTGCTACCGAACTCGGCTTCCCCGCCACCTGCTGTCTAGCGGGCGGAGGTCGGCTATCACGTTCGAAGTCATCGCGTTCAGCTTCTTCATTCGGAGCTGAGTTCGGTGTTGGTTGCTCTGTCGCTTCGTCTTCGAAACGGACTCGGCGAACTTGGCTCCTTGTCACGACAGCAATCTCAACGCCTTCGAGTTGGGCTTCCGCCGAGTCCTTGTCTACGTACAGGATCTCAGCGATTCTGTTCAGGGTCTTCAGCTCGGCTTTCCGTCCTGCGTTAAGCACGACTTTTCCTGCCTTGGCCTCCAGTGCTTCGGTCGCGAGGGAGTCAGCAGCCGAGTTGTAGAGGCGCACTACATGCAGGTAGCGAACTGAATTCAGCTTGCTGACCAATTTCTTGTGGCGTGCCAGCTCGACTTGCAATGCCTCCTTCTTACACGCGATCACCCCCATGGATTGCTGGATCGCAAGCCGAGAATCGCCCACGATGATTAGGTCCTTCACCCCACGCTCAATAGCTGAAGTCACCCCATTGTTCATACCGGTGTACTCGGCTATATTCACCGTGGTCGATGGGAGGTGCGCGCTCGCAGCGATCTCAATGCTCCAGTCTGGTAAACGCCACAGGATCCATGAGCAACTCCCAAACCCACCGTGCTTAGCGGTCTTGGCTGATCCGTCAAACGAAAGGACGTGCCCCGTGAAGTCTCGAGGTACGTGTGCATACAGCAATTCTGGATCCATACGGACCACAGCCGAGTTCTTGGACGGCGGGGCGACATGCGTTAGTAGCTCATCCAATCCCACGGCCGGCGTGATAGACGCTTGGAGCAACTGGGCGAAATCCGTATCCCGTTCGCGGACCCGTTTGACCTTGAGGTGGAAGGGCGACAGGAGTACCGCAAAACTAACTGCTCTGCCGTAGAGCGACTTCGACTGGAACACCCATTCGAGAGTCGAGTAGCGGGTGTAGACGTGGATGGTTTTCCCGGCTAGCAGCGTATGGCATACTTTGATGAGCTGCAGCAACGCGAGTACTTCCTTCTCGGCGGGGTGGTAGCGGAGTTCATTATCCTTGAGGACTCGGCCACAGAACCGCACCGGGTGGAGCTTTCCTTCGTGGAGCTGCATCAGCGTGCTACTCAGCGCCCACTCATTGGCGAATAGCATGACGTGGACGTCTTCCGCCGAGTTGAAATGACGAAGTATGGGCGCATCGACCACCTTCTGCTTCAACTCGGCGAACGCAGCTCTAGCCGCTGTCAAGTCACCGCCGGGTCCAAAATCTTCATCCTTTAGTTGATAGAGGACTGCCCCGTACACCGCCAAGTTCTGGATGAACCGGCCATGGTAATTCAGCGCTCCCAAGAATGCCTGCATCCCCTTCTTCGTCGTCGGGAACGGCAGCCCGGCTATCGCTAGCATCTTCTTCTGGTCGGCTTGGATCCCTGCCGAGGTCACCCCATGTGATAGGAAGTCGACTTTCGGCTGAACGAAGATGCTTTTCGGGAAGCTGACGCTGATGCGGCACTCAGTGAAGCGTTGCAGCAGTCGGTCGAGCGTCCCTAGGCAATCGTCGAACGTCCGCCCTCCGAAGCATATATCATCCACGAACGATCGACGATCGAAAACCGGTGCCAGGCGCGATTCATCCGGCTCACCCGTCTTGAACATGTCGGCCTCTGGGCTGTTGATGAATTCTTCGAACGGATCAAACTCGGCTTGAGCTCGGCGGTCGGCTTCAAACTTGGTCTGGCCGCTGGCCTCGAAGTCGAAGTCGGCTGCGAGTCGTTTCCGCTGGGCTTCTGAGGCGGCTTCGGCTTGCGCTTGGCGAACTCCTTCCAGCCACCCTTGGGTTGAACGTAACCCCATAGGGCGTGATCGATGAGCCGCTGGTAGATCATTGGAGCATTCTTTAACCCGAAGGGCATTCGCAACCATTCAAAGTGACCCAACGCGCAGACGAAAGCTGAGATCCAACGGGCACGCCGAGTCATCATGACCGCCCAGAAGACGCTGGCGGCATCGAGTGAGCAGAACCATAAATATGCTTCCAACTCAGTGAGGAGATCATCCACTAGCGGCATAGCGTATTCCATGAGCAGCGTAATCGCGTTCACCAGCTTGTAATCGATGCACAGCCGAATGTCGACTCCATTTTTCTTCAGGACAATCACGATAGGTGATGCCCAGGGGCTGTTCGAGAAGGCGATCAGCCGAGCTCGTAGCAGCGCTTTGAGCAGTTCGTACAACTTGCCGAGATGTTTCAACGGAACTCGGCAAACTCGCTGGCGGATTGGCGGGTGCCCTTGCACGTCGATATCGCACACTACGCCGTAAGCTGGTGGAGGTAGGGCATTACCGCTGGAGATCATGATCTTTTCGTGGCTTTTCAATACCTCCACCAGCCGAGTAGACTGCGGCCGAGTGTGCGCCGAGCTCTGCACATTGGCTGCTTCGTAGTCGAGTTGCGTTGACACCGCTTCAGTCAAGTCGGGCAGGAATGCCAACTCGCGAGCATAATCGTCGAGCTCCAAGTTCGTAGCTGGATGTTCGAACTCGGCTGAGTCTTCAGCCGAGTCGCCTTGGTCCTCTGCCCCTTCCTCGTACTTGGCCGTCAGAAGGTAACGTAGGCGCAAGTCTTCAATCGGGTCCGACGACATGGGTTCATCACTAACATCGATTTCCTCCTCAGGCTTCGGACTCGGCGGCTCGGGCCCAGGATCATCGATGATTGTCCAGTCAACCAGCTCGCTGGATTGCTCGTACGCACCCTCATCTGCTGTGCAGGCTCTTTGGCTAGGCTCGTCCTGAGCGGTCGTTAGTGGGATCTCTGCTCGGCTGGACGGGTCGCTGCCCCAGTCTGGCGTAGGCTCTTCGCTCGGAGTTGCTTCTTCAGGAACTAGGGTAGCGGTAGCCGTGGTCGCCGGCTCTACCAAGGCCAAGGGTGGACCTTCGGCTTCGTCCGCCTTAGTTTGCTCCTCCGACTCGGCTAACTTCTCCCATCGCTGGGCGCAAGTCAGCGTCGAATCCCGCTTCTCGGTAGGCGGCCATGTGGCCACCCCCTTCGGCTCTGGGTAGCTTCTACGGTCCACAGCGGGCGGCTGTCGAGCCAGCCACTCAGCGTACAGCTGTTGTTCCTTTTGCAACAGATCCTTGTCCATAGCCGCTTCGTAGGCCATGACTTGCCAATCTTTGTACTTCGCCGAGTGCAGCCGGACATAACCATCTGGCGGCAACACTCCATGCGGTGCCCAGGCAACCACAGGGAAATGCGCTGGGCACCAAGTCCAAGTCGGCTTCAGGTTAGTCAGTCGGACTCGGACCACTCGGTTCCGCCGATCCAGCACTACGGTCGGTACCCAGTCTTTAGTCCGGCGTACCCAGAAGTCGTGTGTTTCCTCGCTCGGTGGATTCCTCATCAGCCGGAACTCGGTGGGAACTCGGCTTTCGAGGTTCACCGGTTCAGTTGGGCCATCCGTGATATAGAGGCCCCCTTTCGGTTCATCCGCCGAGTTCTGGGACTTCACCAGAGGTAGGACAACCTCATCGGGTAGCTTCGCCACCGAGTTGTACAGGTCCAGACGGATCCCAGCCGGGATCATAAAGTCTGTACCGAGGATCAACTCGACTCCCGCGTGGTGATCGAGGATCCATACTTCAAACTCGTACGTGACCTCCCAGCCGAGTGTCACCTTCACCATCGTTCGCGACATCGTCGCCACCTTGCCCTTTCCAATACCTTGAACGTCAATTTGTTGGTCCTGTCGCGTAAACCGCTTCAACCGCAGTCTCCTCGCGAATCCTTCGCTGACTGCCGACACATTTGCGCCGGTGTCAAGCAGTATCTTCGTACGCTGGTCGTTCACTGCTCCCATAACGAGAGCCCTCATCCGAACTCGGCGGTCAAACTTTGCGACGACCACCAGCCGAGTCGCTCTCCAGGAGTAGCTTCATAACTCTAGTGGCTGTGGTCGCTTCCGTCGATCGCCGAGTCGCAACTGCACTGCACAATCTCGCTTGGCTTTCCTCTCCACGCTCGCCGAGCTCACAATCAAATCCGTCGTTTTCATACTCCAATACCTCGTCCTCTCCTCGTCCCTCGGGCCTTCCTGCCTCACCCACAAAGGCGAACACAAAGTTCGCCTCTACTGCCGGCTCGGCTGACTGTGGCAGCCCGGTATCGTCCAACCCAGTCAGTGTTGGCGGGCCGCCGAGTTTAAATCGCTCGGCGTGTAGAGGTCCTGGAGGTTTTCAGGTAATTTGGACTTGTCGACATTGGACTTGACAAATGCGGCGAGTTTCTCGTAGCGCTGGAACAGCTCGCACTGACCGACATCGTGCAGTTGCTTGCAGAACTTGCAGCGACGGCGGCAATAATGGACGGAGTGGTTAGCTCCACCGCAGGCAGCACAAGGGCCGTACGATGGGCGCTCACGGGAGTCACTGCGCCGACCAGTTTGGTCACGTCGGTCGTATCCCCGGCTGGTGCGGTCCGCCAAGCTCGGCTGGCTCCTTCGGTGATCACCCCTTGGTGTTCCAGCTGAGTTCCCGCGGTCCCCCGATCGACGATCGCGGTCGCTCGTGAACCCAGCGTCGATGTAATCGTCTTCCGAGTCCACAGCCGAGTCGGGGTAACTCAGCTGGCTACCATCGCTCCAGTCGCTGTCGGAGTCGTAGAGGTTGGACCGCCGACTGGATTGGCGCTTCTCGGCCAGCTCGTACGGGTCATCTTCCAACAGTGCTGCTGCCAGTCGGCGGTCTCGTCCTTCATCGCGCCGGCTCCGTCGGTCATCTCGGCGGTCGTCCCTGCGGCGTTCTCGGCGGTCTTCTCTGCGGTCATCTCGGCGTGATTCACTCCGCCGAGCTTCCGAGTGTCTTGGCGAATCAGTGCGCTTGGCATCTCGACTGCGGCTTCCGACGAGACGGTCGCGTTGTCTCTTGCGGCGTTCCCCCCGAATCTTCTGGTTGATAATCTTCTCGACCTTCTTGATGTCGGTGAGCTGTTGCGGATAGAGTAGATCCATGACATCATCATCCCCGCAGTGAAGCAGGAAGTGCTCCACGTGGTCGGCGGCGTCTGCTCCACCGGCCTCGTACTGAATTTTCGCTGACTTAGCATATCCGTTGAGGCGAATGAGGAAGTCGCACACCAGCTCGTTGTCCTTGCGCTGAGCCGAGTAATAGCGGGCTCGTGCCGACTGGTCAAACTGCGAGCAGTAGTAGTCGGCGAACGCCTCACTCAGCAGACTCCACTTCCGCTGCGTCTTCTTCGGGAGCTGGCGATACCAGCTCTTCGCTCCTCGCTCCAGCTTCAGAGAGAACGGCTCGTACCAGAGATCTTGCGCCAGCCGAGTTCCTTTCATCTCGTAGATGAATCGCTTCAACCACTGGAGAGAGTCGTCCGGTCGGTAGCGTTTACCTTCGAACATTGGGATCTTGTCGAGGGACGCATGAGTGCGGACTTCCAAGTACTGCGTCCGATCGCTTTCGGTGTCATCGAAGCTGAGATGCTTGATGACGTCCTTCACTGACTCGTCAGCCGAGTTCCGATAGTCGCGGCCGTCGTCACTGTCACTGAGCTCGGCTGCATCTGCCGCGTCAAACAACTCGGCGTAGCGTCCACTCGGCTGCCTGCCACGCGTTGGCGTCTTCAGGTGCGAGTCTTCGAAATACGGTGTACCTTCGGTTGCTCGGAACACATCAGCACGTTTGCGTTCGGGTGTTTTCGGCAGTGGGATCCTGCTGGGATCTTCGACGGCCTTCGGTGTGTCGGCCACACGCTTGGCAATCGTCTGTCGAGTGCCGACCGTTCCTCTCTCGAGGCCAAAGGCCAGTCTCAATCGACGCTTCCACTTGACGAGTTCACGCGAAGCTCGGCTGGGGTCCCAATCGCCGAGTAGCAGACTGTTAGGTCGGCTCGTGCAGCGGAACCCCATCGCCTTGAGCAGCAGCACCGTGTCTTCAACCAGCTGGTTGATGTCCGTGCTGTTCACCGGCTGTGTCAGCTCAGGTCCCAGGACCGGCCATCTCGCTTGAGCCATCGCCACTGGAGCGAACATCATCATCCACTCGCTTTGAGCTCTCATCTCCTCGCCGAGCTTGCCCAAGACCTTGTTGGCACTCGGCGTATCCACATTCCTCGTCGCTCGCGGAATAAGGGGCGGACGTTCCCCTTGCGCGGCGGCTTGATCTTCATCGTCCGTATCGTTGCCGAGCTCGGCGGTCAAATTGCGCACCACTGGGCGCGGGGTACCCATGCGCCCGACTTGTAGCGACAACTCGTCGACTTCGCCGAGTAGCTCAGCTTTCTCCTCATACTCATCTCCTTCATCATCATCACTTCCTTGGCCTTGGGCATCCTCCTCGTCGAACTGGACGCTGCGAGTCTCGTCTACCGTCGCGTCCGTGATCATCGCATCCGCCGAGCCCGCCGAGTTGGCTTGTCCAGCCGAGTTGCTTCCAGCCGTCGCTGGACTCGGCATGACGATTCCCTTGACCATCTTCACTTCTCTTCTTCTCAAACCTTGGTTAGCTGGTACCTACGAAACACAAGCACACCCCTGTTCCCGGGTCGCGGCACCAGTTGTGGTATAGCAGTACACACAAAATCGTCAGATGTGGTAACTTGGCTACAAACACAACAATAGCCGAGCTGGTCGGCTTTGTTGGCCTGCGCCGGGTTGCTCCCAAGCGGTTCGGCCCAACCGGGACAGCGGGTGTCTCGCCTCTCGCCGAGACCTGCCAACCAAGATCACCTCCCGGAGAACCGCCGAGTTCGACGGTCTCCGTTCACACAACCCTGTGCCCTCCACCAAAGGATGGACGACGGCGCACGGAGCGCTTTTACAGGTCGCCGAGAGCAAAGGCTTCTCGACTCAGCAATCAGTGCCCGGGACGTACGGGAACACCGGCTCGCAGCGGGCGAGACTTTCCTTCGCGCTTGGCGAGACACGCGCCCAACCCGGGCCGACCTTTATCTCTTGGCGCTGCCAGCCGAGTACCCTACAAGCTTATGCCTCTCGGGTACCGGCAGCAGACATAATCCGGCCCCGCGCAGGGACTTACCGGAACGTATGCACGTGTGTTAGGCCTAGAAAATTCTGCTCTGTTGTCTGTTATCTTTGTCGGGCGCCCTGAACGGGCGTCTCCACTACTCCTAAGCTCCTATACAAACACCAAATGAAAGTGGGCGGTTTTGGATCTCAGCCGACCCTTCGCTGAGCTCGGCGATGCTTGGGCTTGGCTGGTCCGGATAAGCCGTCCGGATAATCGTTGAACTCGGCTGAGCCGGATAACTCGTCCGGATAGGCTGGTGAACTCGGCTGAGCTCGGCTGAGCTCGACTACCGGTACAGTGTACCACTCCAGCCGAGTTGGTCTCGCGAAATCTGGTGTTTCCTACACCACAAGCACCTCCGTGTTCATGAAAGGTTCTCAGCTCCCCGTCCGTACAGTCCCGTACGAACGTTCAGGTAGTCGGTCGTTGGACGGACTACAAAGTGCTACCAGGTGTAGTGGGCCTACCTTGGCTCACTACAACAGCCTACACGTGTGCGCACGTGTATGAGGAAGCGTAGGTTTCTTTTACTTGAGTTAAGTATACTCGAGGTCCACGAGTATATTTTAAACAAGATAAAGACTCTAAGTAGCTGATTTTGGTAAAGATGAGAACTGTTATTTTTGTTTTATGTTTCTGACTTCCTCTAAATGTAATATTCTAAGTTGGGAATCTGCCAACGGCTGGTTGGCAGAATTCCTTTGCTATGCATGTCGCTCATTGGTTAAAAGATGCTGCTTTCAACCAATAGGAATCCTAAATGTCTATGGACCACCCGTCGTGGTGATCGTAAATGAATGTGGCCCTTGATGTAACGTACACCAAGGCCGAGGAAGTGTTTGAACCTTTAACAGACATCGCGTCTGTTAGAGTTGCAAGTGGCTGTAGCCACTTGTGCGTGTAACCCCGTTACAGTAGGGTATGGATACACTCGGCTGCACGGGGTATGTCTGCCGGTGAGCATAAGGTGCAGTGACCGAGTGTTCATCCTGGTAAGGCCAAGAGTGAGTAGGTGGCCGAGTGTTGAGAGGTAGTAGAGACCTCTGTGTACAGTTGTACGTTTGACTGGGCGTGAGGCAAGGACCCCCCAGTGTATCTGACTTCCAGCCGAGGATTCGCCCCGGCGCCCCTGTAAGAGGCTTCAATTGGCCTGGTACCCTTCCTTTCTGAGGGACCACAGAGGTTTAGTGCGAAAAGCACGCATTACACATTGCATCCTAGCCGTAGCTCGTGGCTAAGGGTGCTCTTATATTTGAACCAAAGGGTAACCTACCTGACCCGCAGCACACAGGAGGGCACATTCCAGCCGTATAAGGGATCGGACCTGGTCTTCAGGTTTTATTATCCAGACATATCCGCCGACCTTTCGGGGGGAGGCGTGTGTTGTTGGTAGGGCTCGTCCTAAAGACTTCGGTTGATAGGGCGGGGACTTGTAAACTCGTGTTTTTCTACACGACACCAATGTGATCTTCCCCGAAGTGGTGACTCCTGCTTTGTGTAGCAAGTGCATCCACCACACCTTCGCTTTCATCGTTGACGCGATTCTCATGAAGGACATGCAGATAGGCAAGTAAGTGTACCAAATATATGGTACAGTGGTCGTTTTGAAAATTGAGGTGGTTGACTTGAATCGAGCAATTTAAGTTGTACGTCCGACCTGTATACTGCCCTTTTTTGAGTGGTTGTTTTGAATCGAGCATTTGGACAGAACGACCCGGAAATGATGTAGTGCGTTGGATAGCTCTTACCGAATTTGAGATTTCCTACAGCAGAGTTTTCTCCTAAATGACACCGTAAGAAAAGCACAAATTTGGACACAGACGATCCTCTAGCATACAAATTTCGAGATAGCGTTTTTCCTGATAGTGCTAATGCTGCGAAAAAGGGGCAACTTTAAACTTCCTGGGGTACCATGTAGGAAATCTCAAATTCGGTACATGTTTTTACGAAGTAGATAGTACTAAAGGTTTGTCCAGATGCAGGCTTACGTGCTACGTAGTGCCAAAATTATCATTCGTTTTGGACTTTGGAAAGCTGAGGCAACAGTCTAGATATTCCCCTCCTACCTGAAAACCAGCTGCTAAACTAAAGGCGCCTTGGGCGCCTTTAACGGTGCTGTTGTGACGTTGACTGTAACGGGGTACAATCAAGTGTACCCATTACATAAAGAGTGACGGGTGTCACTCTCCCGAGTACGTGGTACATGGTACCAGTAGCTCCGAAAGCCAACCATTTGAGTTTGTGTGGGCTTTAGTATAGTTAACTTGTAGTTTGTATTGAGCCAAGTTAACCCCTACCAAAATACAGTCAGTCTTATAACCTACTCCTTTGTAGCAAGTCAAGTCGTCCCCTTAAGGCCAGGGACACGTGAACGGCAGTTCACTTGGAGTTCGTATACTCCTGCTTCCTCTGTCAAGAAGTGCTGTGTGCCCCGTCACACTTGGTAGCACTAGTAGTCAATCCTACGCCTACGCGGGTAGATTGGTCTACCTGAATCCTCGGTGGCTCAGGTCTGTGAGCCACGATGGTCCGAAGTGAGTTTCCTCACTTGACTGACTCGCAGTTCGAGTCAGTGCGGAAGATGGCGGGCATCTTCGGAAGTGATGCCCTCCGGAGCTTGGCGGCGGCGACGCCAGCCGAGCAGGTCGCGCGGGTGAGCGCGTTTGACGAGTACGAACGCGGGCTCATCGCTCATGTGCAGGGAAACCTGCTGGCTCAGATGAGTGAGCCCAGACGGGTGCAGCCTAAGCCTTTGCGGCTAGCTGTGCCTCCGTTCGAAGGGAAGGAAGGTGAGAACCTTCACTTCTGGATCCGGGAGACCGAGATCGCAATGAGCGCAGGTCTCATCTCGGCTGAGAACCTTCGAGTCGCCTTTGCGCTCTCCAATCTTGGCGGACGTGCCAAGACTTGGGCGTATACGTGCGAAGCGATGTCGCCTGGATGTTTCACATCCTGGGCTCAGCTGTGTGAGCAGCTTCGAGCCGCTTTCCTCCCGGCGAACAACGAGTTCCGCCAGCGCTCGCGCTTCCTTGCCTGCAAACAAGGGGAGCGCGAGCTGTACGCGTACGTACAGGAGATGCGCACGTTGGCAGCCTCGCTGGTGGGGAACCCACTGTCGGAAGATGTCAAGACGACAGTCTTCGTGGACGGCCTGAAGGTCGGTCCTGCGCGCACGCAGTTGTTCCGTGTGCGCACCGCCACTATGGAAGAGGCGATCCAAGTCGCCCTCCAGGAGGAGTACAGCCACAAGCAGGCTGGTGCTCTGGCTGTTGTACAGCCTGTGGTCACTGAGAGCGAACCAGAACCCATGGATCTGAGTTCGGCTGAACAGTATTGTGTCCGCTGCTATGGCTGCGGCGGACTGGGACACTATCAACGTGTCTGCCCATCGCCAGGGTCTGGGAAGAAGACCTACCCGAAGACCAGAGGGTCAAGGGGGCGCCGGCGCCATGCACCGTCAGGTGCTCAAGGGGGACACAACCACCAGTAAGGACGAGGGCCTTGCTGGGGTTGGCCCGAGTCTTTGTGATGGGTGTACGGAAGGCGTACACCACAGAGACCCGGGGTCCCTTGAGAGCACTGATGCTCGCATTGGTGAAGGACAACGGTGGGCTGTCGGTAGTACACGTGAGTGTACGGGGGTAATGGTATCCCTTGACATGATTGAGTCTGGGACGTCGCGCGTGTTTGCACGTCGCCAGATGTGTCGGTTGGAATAACGACACAAGTGCCAAGACTCTGCGAGAGTTGAAGCACAAGGGCAGGTCTCATTGACTGAGGCCGGGCCCAAGAAGAACCTTGGGGTCTGCTGTGACCCTTGCTGCCGCACGAGACGACGCGGGCAGCGCTGGAACCGCGCATGTTCCCGGACATGGACCCGTACATGGTCCCGGACATGGTGCTGAAGATGGCCCTGGGCATGGAACCGTATATGCCCTCGGCCTGTACAAGTATGGCTTGGCCCTGAGTGCGCTGTGCAAGCTGCACGGGCTCTCGGTCGAGCAGCGCGACAATGCCTTTGAGGCTAAGTCGGCCCTCTGTGTCTGCCAGAGCATTGGTGAGTCATGTTCCCACCTCTGGCCAGACACAAGGGCGTCCGAAGGGACCGCCAGGGCGCTGGATGCGTCCGACAAGATGATGAAGAAGAAGGGAGGCATCACTGACATGATGTCCTCCATGACGATGGTGCAGTGTATCTGCAACCGAGGGCTGTTGCGCCTGGCATGTGGAGCTGCCTCAAGAAGCAACTCCAGTGCTGAGAGTCGTTGCTCGGTATGAGCATTGACAAGGGTGGTGTTCGGTGACGCCACCAGGTGGGTAACCAAGGACCACTGACTAGCGGGTAACTTAGTTCCGCACAAGAGCATGTAATGCTGAGGAGGCCACTCAAGGCATCTCCGGCGTGGGTAACCAAGTACCACGGACGGTCGCCCAGACCTTAACTGAAGAGGAACGCGCTGCACGCGCTTCCTGTGTGGGTAACCAAGTACCACACACGGTCGCCCAGACCTTAACTGAAGAGGAAGGCGTTGCACGCGCTTCCTGTGTGGGTAACCAAGTACCACACCAGGTCACCCAGACCTAAACTGATGAGGAAGGTGCACGATGCACTTCCTGTGTGGGTAACCAAGTGCCACACCAGGTCACTCAGACCATAACTGATGAGGAAGGCGCTGCACGCGCTTCCTGTGTGGGTAACATAGTTCCACACGCGTCACTCAGACGGAACCTGATTGTGAAGTCGCATGATGCGCTTCCTGTGTGGGTAACGTAGTTCCACACGATGCGGTAAGGCTCTGCATGAGCCTGACGGAGTCACTCGAAGCGTCTCCCTGCGTGGGTAACTTAGTGCCACGCACTGTCTGACACGAGGCGGTTTCAGAATTTGCCGACGACGTGCCGTCACTCCTACGACTTGGAGTTTGTATCGAATTGTGATTGGTGAATACCTTGGATGCGGCCCGGCTGTACCCGTGTGACACGGATGGCGACTGTGGGAGAGAAGTGATCCCAGGGGATGAATCCAGTACCTGACCGCAGATGGGCCCAACTGGCTGGAAGTGTGAATCCTGGGAGTGCACGCCCAAGATTTCAGAAGAACACTCAGTCCAGCCGCGGACTTTCCCTTACGATGAGTGCCTAAAGTCTGGCGGAAAGTGTCTTTGGAGAATGTATCCCAGAGTACACCTAGCCGTGCTTGATGACGTTTTCTCCACGGCTGGGGCCTTGGACGCCGAGTTCCCATCCCCAGCACCTGAGGTTGCTGCGTCAGCTGAGGCACCGCCATCAGCCTCGCGCATGTCCGTGCTGGGGGCCTTGTCCTCTGAGTCGGCGAAGGAAACTTGTTTGCCTTT
Organism: Phytophthora melonis; assembly: GCA_024211575.1. NCBI lineage: Eukaryota > Oomycota > Peronosporomycetes > Peronosporales > Peronosporaceae > Phytophthora > Phytophthora melonis. The sequence continues at coordinate 1,114,435 of JAMXKT010000047.1, forward strand.
CCCTTAGAGGCGCCCGTCGAAGCGTCCCTGCTGTCGCCCACTTGCGCGTTGTCGCCGCCCGCTGGCGCGTTGCCATCATTCGCCGGGGCCTTGCCTACGGAGGTGTCGCCCGCGCGCCACTCCGCCGGAGGAGGCGTGCTGCCCGGAGGCGCTGTCGGCGTCGTGCCTTGAGCCGGCGTCGCCGCCTGCTCGCTGCCGGAAGGTGCGCTCTCTGCCATGTTGACGAGCTGTGAAATTGAGATATGACCTCGAATCGCCCGTTGGAGATTTTGTGTCCGAGAAGAGAACCTTGAAGATTGGCCCCGACCAACCGTTGGGGAGACAGGGGGCCGTCGAAGTGAGTGAAATCCTGGGAGTCGACAGAGTGCAACGGCCGTGTCGATTTCAACGTTGCCTCGGAGTCGGTGTTTGTGTGGCCTGGCCATGGTTCACCAGTTCGGAGCAATTTCCTCTTTGATGGACCCGGACCAGGAGGGGCGGTTGACACGAGGCGGTTTCAGAATTTGCCGACGACGTGCCGTCACTCCTACGACTTGGAGTTTGTATCGAATTGTGATTGGTGAATACCTTGGATGCGGCCCGGCTGTACCCGTGTGACACGGATGGCGACTGTGGGAGAGAAGTGATCCCAGGGGATGAATCCAGTACCTGACCGCAGATGGGCCCAACTGGCTGGAAGTGTGAATCCTGGGAGTGCACGCCCAAGATTTCAGAAGAACACTCAGTCCAGCCGCGGACTTTCCCTTACGATGAGTGCCTAAAGTCTGGCGGAAAGTGTCTTTGGAGAATGTATCCCAGAGTACACCTCATCTTGCTGTGGTCCAGAGTACTACAAAGGACCAGAATACCCGGAAAACTCAACCCACTACCACCGTGAACATGCGCCGGAGGCCGCTACACCCGCTAAGTGTTTGGATTTGTGGAGATACCCAAGAGTCTGTGAAGAATACGACTTGGCACCCAGAGTGCCACATGGAAACCCTGAGAATCACCCCGATGAACAGGTGACCCAGGATTTCAAGAGTTGAACCCTGAGTGTGACCATGAATCCAGACTCCCCACATTGAATCCAAGTGTCTCCCAAACCAACACCCAAGAATCACCAAGATTCCCAGAAGACTCCCCTGAGTTCCAGTGAATTTCAGAGACCGACCCAGAGTATCATGAATCTCTGAGTTTTCGAGTCAGTCCGGAATCGGTCTGCAATCAAAGTGATGCGTGACCTTGAAGATACGACTATGGATCTGCTGACTGGATACTTTCGAGGAGTCGAGAGGGAACCGAGGACCATACAAACCCAAGTCCAAGGACCCACATTTGGCACTTTGGACGCCTTGCGACGATGGGATCTCAAGTCGATCGCAAGTCTGGACCGCTGAACCCAAGGTATACTGAAGACAAGATATTTGACCCCAAGCATAGTGAAACGAAGATATTTGCCCGTAGAAGAATGCAGAAGAAAGAAGGAAGTAAGAGAGAGAAGTAGCTGATAACAGACAAACAGAGTTCAATTTTCCCTGTACTGCGCAAGTGACTTCGGCCAAGCCTGCCGACGGAAATCCGGAGGACCCGAGACTACGACCGCGGGACGCTAAGGGCACATCAACGGCGAAGGACAGCCGTCTGTGTGGACTCCATCAAACTCAAGTCCAGTTAGGTGGGGACCAGCGACGGCCTCGTGCTTCCTGGAGTGATCCACCTATTTCATATCCTAGTTGGGTCACTTGCTGTGCTCGTGGTAGCCCATTTCATATTATTCCAGAGGGTATTCTGGGGTGCTAGGTAGTCGCCTCCAGGATTGTGTATTGACTGCTTGTGTGAAGGGAAAGGTAACTGATAGTGATTGTATTTTCCTCCTGTACGGGAGGTGGTGCGCGTTTGTGTGAGTCTCAGGGGAGCTAGGCCCTGAATTTCAGACTCGAGTGAGCCTAGTGTGTGAGTGACCCACCGTCCAAGGGTCCAAAAGAATAAGTGACGGCTAGTTGTAGTGTTTGTATACTCTGTATTTGTTGGTTTTATCGAGCTACGAAGGCATTTGGGTAAGGTGTCTTCTGAGTTCCTCACCCCAGAGTTGACTGAAATCCTGGATCCTGAATTCGTGATATTCTGGATTTCGGGGGATCTGATTCTCTGGGTTTTGCCTCTAGTGTCGAGGTGCGTTCTGGATTAGACGTGCACCTCAGCGCTTCTTCGAGGCTACATTCGAGTTTGGTGAAGTGCCGTTCCGTCAAAGACAAACGAGCCGACAGGGATTACACAAGGTACCCACGCCAACCAAGGAGAGTGATCCTCAGGGTTTAAAGCTTCGCGGCTGCGAACCTCTGGATTTATTTCCTTGCTGTTGACTCTCAAGTCGGTTCTCTGGGTCTACACCCTGAGGACCTTCTTGGGCTGCGCTTATACGAACCCCTGGGCGATAAAGGTTTCATCGGCCTCGCCTCAGCTGGTGCGCGTGCCCGGATTCGAACCAGGGATTTCACCGAACTCAAGAGTCGAAGAACTGCTGAGTGCCCGTCAACTTCAAGCGAACAAGATGGCGGGAGGACGAGGGGCGAAGAAGAGTGGACGCGGGGATGGAGGACGTGGTGAGGCGTCACGTCAGTCGCGTCGTGTTCAAGGTTTGGGGCCTGAGGAGCAGAAGGATCTGGATACCGTGGTCCGTGACGCTCGGAAGGCGAAGAAGGCTGCTCGCGAGAGCGAGGCAGCACAAGGTGGGGACGCTAAGGCGTCTGCCGATCAAGATCAGTCCGCTGCTGGACCTCCGACGCAGGATGAACAAGCTTCGTCCAGAGATCAAGGTTCATCGGAGGCGGTTTCTGGGTTGCAGACCCTGGAGTCCCAGAGGAGCACACCCGCGAGGGTGGTGCTCCGGCGTCTGAGGGAGGCGCCAATGCGGCTGAGCCCCGGAGGTGATCGACTTAGTGTCATCTTCGGACGAGTCTGTGGTGGAAGTCAAGCCGGAGCCCGTGCGAGCGAAGGAGGAGGCGAAGACTCAGAGTTCCAAGGCGAACTCTGGGTTCGCACCACCCGAACCCAGGGTTTCTGCGTCGAGTTCACAGGTGGAACCCAGGACTGCTTCTGAGAACCAAGTCCGGGATGCTACTGTCTCCGCTCCAGACTCTGAGAGCATGGTGTTGTACGTCCGACGTGAAGTTCGACGCTGGGAAGAGGTGAACCCTGGAAAGGTGACGCCCCGAGTGTCGTCTACGAGTGGCCGACTCCGAAACCGGATGCCAACTCGTATTTCGCGGCCGCGTATGCAACTGGAGACTACTTCAAGTGGCGGTTGTCTCTGGCAAACCCAGAGGAAGCCTGGATTTCTGAGTTTCACCTCGCCCGGTGGGGTGTCGGAACTGCCCAGGATCTCATGGCGACTACGGTTCCCCAGAGTATCATGACCGCACGCGAGTGCGTCGCCATTCTGCAGACTCTGTTCTTTGAAGCGGGTTTCGAGTTTGTCAACCTGATTCCCGACTGGTCTTCGACGCGTGTATCCAGGATTCCGGAAAGCTTGGTACGCTCTGTCATGGAAGAAACTCAGAATTTCATCGCCGTGGAACTCGTCGAGTGGAGGCTGGTGATCGCTGGTGTACCTTTCAAGATGAACTCTGAGGAGCAACCGGTAACAAGTGTCCCGGAGCAAGCACCAAGACTGGACTACCACAAGGAAGATGGAGACGGTGATTTATTGATGACGGACTACGATGCGGATCTACTGGGACGACAGTTTGTCCTGAGATTCAGAGTCACGGGACTCAGGATTTCACGGAGCCCGCGAGGGTCAAGTGAAGGCGAGCCGCGGCGTAAGCGCACCCAGCACGGACCGCCGCGCCCGCAAGTCCCGTCGACGCCGTCAGCGTTGTCCACACCATCGCTGTCTTCTCTTCCAACGTACAAGTCCTCGACCGGTGCTTCGCTTCAGAATTCCACTCCTGAATTCCACGTCCAATGGACGTGATCCTCTGGAGTCGGAAACCAAGGACGCCGCTCCAGACTCTGTGCCAAGCGTGATCGGTACCTCGCGAGCTTCAGATGAGAGTACGGCCTCAGGCGTGCAAACGTCCTATGGCAGCTCTTCGTCTTCGTCGATGCAGTCGCTGGGACAACGGGTCGGAGCTTTGGCGCTGGTAGCTCAGAGTGCAGGTGGCTTCACGGCTGCCGGAGATCTGGGGTTCCAGGTCACGCGCACGGTCATTCCTCCGCGTCTTGTGTCAGTCGACCAAGATGACGTTGAGATGGCGTCGTCCGTGCATTCTGGTCCAGAGATTGCTCCCAAGAAGGCAACTCTCTCCAGAGTTCCAGCGACAGCGGCCGGGCCGAAACTCAGGGAACCATCCCCGATTTCTGGATTTGGCGGTCCCAAGGATGTCAGAGCAGATGAGCGGAGTCAAAACCACGACTCTAGGAGTGAGGCACGCTCGCGACGCTCGATGAAATCCAGAGGATCAGCTGTGTCGAGCCGCTCGAGTGGATCCAGAGGTCTGGGGTCAGCTTCGTCCGGGTCCGCAAGGTCTGGGCCCGCCCAAATCGAGCTGAATGTCTTGCGACAGCAGCAGGAGTGGCAGGCCCGCATGGAGCAGGAGCAACGTGAGTTCCTCGCCAGAGAACGCCTTGATGCTCTGGAGCGCGAGCGACTCAGGGAACAACGTGACTTGGACGCGCGTCGCCAGATCCAGGAGCTCACCGATCGCCTGGTTCACGCGGAGATTGCCCGAGGAGAAGCTGAACGGCGTGCGCAAGAAGCAGAAGTCCGCCGAACTCAGGATTCCGCGAGGATCCAGAATGCGACTCAGGATTTCACTGAGAATGCACGCCTGGAACGCGAGCGCCTGGAGGCCGCATACGCTGAGCGCTGGAAAAAGCGTGAAGCCGAAGCAGACGCTGAGCGTGCGCGCTGGGCCTCGGAGACGTACGAGAACTGGAAAGCACAAGTGGCGTCTCTGGAGCAGAAGGTCCAGGAAACCGAAGCTGCAAGAGAGCAGGAGCGTGAGTCTTCCCAGAATATCCAGCGCTTTCACGCCAGTCAAGTGCGCGACCTTCGGGCAACATTGGCCCAAGTTCAAGCGCGACGTGCAACCGCTACCCCTGATTTGGCAACCAATGTGAGGTCGTCAGTGGCTCAGAACCCTGAAATCGCAACCCGACCCCAGGAGTTCAGTGGCGTAATCACTGAGAACGCAAGTGTCGCAGGGCAGAGACGGGAGACAGCTGATTTGAAGAACACTTCCGAAGTCGCCGCTTCCCAGCTAAAAGCGACTCTCGCGCAGCATTCCGCCGACACTTCCGGCAGGACGAAACATGTCAAGCGAGGACATGGCGCTACGGAGACCAAGGTGACGCAGGATATCAAGCAGGAGCCTGTGCCTCTGGAGAAGACTTCTGATTCCAGGAAGACGTCGGCCTCGAAGGCCTCGCAGGACTCTAGGACCGACTCCAAGCGCTCTACGTCCAAGAAGAACCAGCGAAAGAAGAAGAAGCGCCAAGATTTCAACCCGCCCTCAGACTCGGATCCGAGTTCTGACTCTAGCGATGACAGCTCGTCCTCTGAGAGTGATGACAGTTCGGATGAGAACTCTGGAGTTAACCTGGCGGCGACCTCTGCGGCTCAAGCTGGCACCACGCTTCTGACGTTCCGGCCGTACATCAACTCGAATACTCTGGGCGAGTTCGATACCAAGGCGTCACTCAGAGAACGTGTTCATTGGTGGGAGCGTTTCGCGAACATGGCTGCTCAAGGAGGTTGGTCCACGAAGATGTGAATTCAGGAGCTCAAGTTGAAACTCTCTGGAGCTGCGCGTGACTGGTTCAATCAGTTGCCCAAGCACACTCAACGTGACTGGAAGGAGTTAGCGTCTGCCTTCAGGAAGAAGTACTGCAAAGCGCGCTCGTCGTACTCAGAGCGTTACTTCACGATGGAGATGAGGAACTCAGAGAGCGCTCTGGATTTCTTCTATCGTCTGAATTCTGCCGCAGGTAAAGCGGACATTGACTTTCGCAAGTCATCGAAGCGCCTGGAGAAGCACATCCGGAGGTTCATCACGAAACTCAGGGATACGCGCCTCAAGACATCGCTGCAGGGCCAGAGATTCAGAAGCATCGCCGATCTGGAGTATGCTCTGGAGCAAGATGAAGAAGTCTGGAGTCGCAGTGACCAGGATGCGCCGCCACCCAGAGTTCGCGACTTCCGTGCCGACAACATTCCCCAGGGGCGTTTCAAACCGAAGCGTGCTGGACGCGCGTATGTGACTAGGGGCGATGTCTCTGACTCTGAGTCGGAAGAAGACCCTGAGACTCACGCTCGTTTTCAGGAAATCCCGGATGAACCCAGAGTGTCAACCCGAGCTTCAAGCGCGAACTCAGGGTCAACTCGAGAAATCTCTGGAGAAGACACTACCATGACCAACACTGGCGGTTCGACGAGCATGAAGGATACGGAATGGACTCAGACGCTGACGAATGAGGTGTATCGTGTGATGGATAACATGGGATGGCGTCCACCGAGTGCCCAACCAGGATCAAACATGAACTCTGGATTTCGCTCGCCTCGCCGCGAGAATCCGAATTGGGACAAGCTCTGTGAGAAATGCGGCAAGTGGGGACACCCAGAAGAGAACTGCTGGAAGGACATGAAGTGCGACCGCTGTCTCGAAACGGGTCACCCGACACACATGTGCCGTGCGCAGCCATGCGAAAATTGTGGCAAGTTGCATCTCGGAAAACCCTGTGAAGACTGGAAGACGCTGGAAGCTGTGAAGAGACTCGCCCGCCAAGGTGCACTGAAGGACATGCCGAGCCAAATTCTGGATAAACTTCTGGATGGCGAAGCAAATTCTGGGAGGCCGTCAAACCAATAAGCCCGCTGGGTGGGGACCCAGTACGCGCCGGGCTGAGGAAGGCCCCAGAGTTATGTGTTCTAGTGTATGTAGGCCCGGAGCTGAGAACAAGAACCCAAGATAACTAACAATGCATGACTACTTTGATTCAGGATTTCACGACTTCCCCTGAATTTCAACGTCCTGAGCAAGTGAACCCTGGAGAAGTGAACTCTGGAGAAATTACGGAGTACAAGCTGAACCTTGGGGAACGCTATGGATGGTGGGAAAACAACGATCCTGATCCGAAGAAACGTGATGTGGTGATGGTGCATGGTGCCGTGAACGATTGTCGGACGAAAGTCCTCCTGGATACCGGTGCGACTGTGAATATTGTGAGTTTCGACTTAGCGCGTAAGCTCGGACTCAGACTTAAGTCGCACAAACAAACCAAGGTGTCTGGGATGGGAGGCGTTCCGACGTACATCGGCGCCAGCGCCCAGGTGAAGATCACTCTCGGCCCGAGAGTGGTGTATCTCCTGGATGTCTGGGTGGCTAACATCGGCGAAGGAATCGAAGTACTTCTGGGTATGAGTTTCATGTTTGCAGCTGGAGTGCGGATCAGCATTCGGGAAGGTCTCGTGACGCTCCCGGATGAAGAATCGATCATGATGTGTGGTTGGAATCCAGAGGATCGTCTGGGTGTCGACATGCCTGTGGAAACTACAGGAAGCTGGTACCTGGGCCCTGGGGAATCCAAGGTGGTGAAGATTTCGTACGGAGCGACGAACCCACAGCGTGAGGTTGTGTGGGCAGGACGCGGTGACCGCTGGGTAACGCACCTGATCTACGCGTCGAGGTCTTGGCCAGTCGCTGTGAAGGTGGTCAACATCTCCGACAAGGATGTCTGGATTCACAACCGGACTCCGGTCGCCCGAATTGTGGAATACGGTTTCTTCCCGCGGGCTGGGCGCTTTGTACGCCCCGGTTCCTTTGCGTATCGTGAGTGGCAGACTCTCATTCTGGAAAGCGTCCAATCGCGCGAGGGACGACTGCGTGCAGAGCGCTTAGCTGCGCTGGAGCCATCGTGCGTGGAGACCCCAGAGTATCAGTGGCCTAAGAAGATTCTGTCGCGACCTGCGAAGGGACCCGACATGGCACTGCTGGCCTCGATTCTCAGAAAACCAGAGACTCGTCGTGTGCGGTTCGCTGAAGATGCATCAACTCAAACCGATGAGGTACCTCCGGAGGATTCCCCTGAATTCCGAGAAGTTGCTGTCGACACGAGCGACCTAGGTGAGGTTCTCAAGGACACTGTGATTACTGCGACCTCGCAAGCCGATGAAACTCCAGAGCGCACGAGTCCCGAAGGGGATACGGCCGCTGAAACTCTGAGTTCACAAGTCGAAGTTGGCAGTGATTCTCAGGGTCAGCGAAGTGAAGGCAGTGATTCTCTGGATTTCGAAGTGAATGATGATGATTCTCAGGGTGCGGTTGAAGATTACTGGGATGTCTCAACCTCAGGGATGCCTGGGACTCCGCTGGAGAAGCTAAGGCAAGAGTATGAACGTTGCATGAGGATTTCCACGGAGGATCTCGACTATGAGCCTGCAGTTTACATGCGTGAAGGCAGCGAGTTGCTCTCACAGTTGCGTGATCAGTTGGTGATGCTCCCTGAGATACAGGACCTGACGCCTGAGTGTAAGATCGAGGAAGCTGACGTTGGGGTCCCTGGGAAGACGACTCCTGAGATGGACAACCAAGTGAGACGAATTCTGGAGTATCATCGGAAGATTTTCTTGGGAGATGGTAATGCTGCACCCCGCCTGCCCGTGGAGTGGTCTGTGACTTAGATGTGGGCGACGCCAAGCCAGTTGCCCAGCGTCCAAGGTCTATTGCACCACATCTGTGGACCAAGGTGTATGAACTTCTGAAGAAGCTCCTGGAGAACGGGTTGATTGAGACTTCTACATCACCCTGGGCGTCTCCGATTGTCATCGTCCTGAAGAAGAACGGCGTCGACATCCGCATGTGCATTGATTATCGTGTGGTGAATGGCTTCATCAAGCTCTCGCACTACCCGTTGCCGCTCATTGACGACCTTCTGATCGGATTTGAGTCGGCAATGTGGTTCATGAGCTTGGATATGGCGAGCGGTTTCTGGGCCATCAGGATGACTGAGAGAGCCAAGTTGATCTCTGCGTTTGTCTGCCCCTACGGACACTACCAGTGGGTCAGAATGCCCTTCGGTCTCAAGAACGCGCCGCTGATCTACCAGGCAGTCCTCAATAATTGCCTGTGGGGATTCTTGCGACTCTCCCTGAGGAAGAAGCTGAGGTGGACCAAGATGTCTTGGATTTTCTGGGGCTAAACCCTGAGGAACCCAGGATTTCAGGGGACGCTGAGCCTCGGCTCTCAGTGTTGACAGACGAGATGACGGTTTTCCAGCGTAACATCCCGGCACCCTCTCAGATGGGCCCTGTTCTGGGATGAAGCTCGTACATTGACGACATCGCTCACGGTGCACCGACCTGGGATCAGCTGTGTCAAGACCTGAACGCGCTGCTTTTCCGTCTGCGTTACTGGAATATCTCTGTGAGTCTCCCCAAGAGCGAATTCGGAAAGTTGTCGATCCCGTACCTCTCGCACGAGATCAGTGCCGAGGGCATCAGGGCGACTCCAAAGATCGCGAAGGGCGTCCAGGACTTGCCGTTCCCGACAACGCTGAAGGGTGTTCAGAGTTTCATGGGAAGTCTGAATTACTACAACAAGTTTATTGAGGACCTCCCTGTAATTGCGGCTGTTTTGTACGAACTAACTGAGGAGCAAGTGAAACTCAGGAGAGACTTGTCCAGAGCTCAGGAAGCCTTTGAGATTCTGAAGCGCAAGATCGTCTCGACTCCGCTGCTGCGGCATCCTGACCGCTCCAGGCCTTTTGTGATTATTCCCCACGCGAACCCGTGGGCGGCATCGGCGGTATTGGGCCAGGAGTATGACGGAATTGTGCATCCAGTGCGCTTCACAGGACGAGTTCTGAATGACGCAGAGCTGAGGTACCACATTGCTGAGAAGGAGGTGGTCGCGATCCTGAGAGTCCTGGAAGTGTTTCGCACTCTGGTTGAAGGCAGTCCTAAGATCGTCGTTTACACGAGATACTCTGTATTGAAGTGGTTGCTGACGTCCCAGTCGGCAGACGGCCGGACTGTCAAGTGGGGCCTGAAGTTGTCGCACTGGAACTTGGAGATACGCAGAGTTCAACGCGATGAAGACGGACTGGCTGCGATCCTGGGTGCTGGTATCACTCCCAGGGAACACTTGGATGAGGTCGCTGAGAATTTGATCCCAGCCAAGGGGCGTGTCAAACCGCCGGTGCCTATCAGTATGGAGATGCTAGAGGCAGACTACGAAGGTTGCATTCTGAGTTTCGACGGCGCTGCCAAGACTTCCACAAGACAAGGGAGCTGTGGATGCATCCTGTGGCATGTCCCTGGATGGGAGATCCTGGATGCCCAGGGTTTCATTCTGGAGGATGTGACTGTCAATGACGCAGAGTACCATGGACTTCTGAAGGGACTCAACCTAGCGATCGAACGTGGAATTCAGGATATCGTCGTGGTGGGAGACTCTAGGATTGCCATTCAGCAGGCCCAGGGTCTCATCAACTGCAATCAGCCCAACCTCCAGAGGAAATTGGCTGAGTACGAGGTGCTGAAGACGAAGTTCAAGTCAGTCCGCTTAGTGCATGTCAAACGAGAGTTCAACCAGGCCGCAGACTACTTGACATCGAAGACTCTGGCGCTTGGTGAATCCTGGAAAGTCGAAGACGCTGACGAGCGAATGCATCTGCAGTTGGTGTCCAAGATTCATGAGAAGTTGGTGAAACCGAAGGTGTTGTTAAACGTTGGAACTCAGAAGAGCGGTTCCCGGAGGGATGATACTCTGAGTTTCCCTGGACCAGAGTGCGCGCCATTGACCGTGGCAGCCAAGGTTTTCGCTGTCATGACCCGAGCGCAAACTCAGGAGGCAGAGGACCAAGGCGAACCCATGGGTCCCCTGGAATACCAGGCCGAACGCTGGAGACGGATCAAGGTGCACCAAGACAAGGATGACCACCTGCTGCAACTCAAAGACTTTCTGAAGGGCGACGTGAGCAAGATGTCACACGCCCAGGCGAGGAAGCTTGCGAAGGTGGCCGATGACTTTGTGCTGGATTCCAGAGAAGTCCTGTACCGCCTGAGTCGTTCTACACGGGATCGTCCCAGAGACATGGTCGATGAACTCAGGCTTGTGGTTCCAAAGGCACTACAGCCGGACATCCTGCACTACGCCCATGAAGATTTTCAGGGTGGCCACCAGGGATCACCAGGACATATGAAAGATTGCGCTCTGAGTTCTACTGGCATGGGATGTACGCGGACGTCGAGGTTTTCGTCAAGGAGTGCGTGGATTGTGCTAGCGGCAAGGGGCGTCCTCAGAATGCGGGACCGTCCCCTGGGAACATCGAACCCAGAAGGCCGTTTGAAGTTGTATCCATGGATTTCGTAACGCATCTGCCCAAGTCTGACCGTGGGAACACCTTCCTGTTACTCTTTCAGGACTCGTTCTCAGGGTTCGTCATGTGCAAACCCATGAGCTCAACGACAGCCCAAGATGTCGCTGAAGTGTACGAGGAGCAGGTTTTCAGGAGGTTTGGAGCGAGCTCAATGCTGCGACACGATCAAGACCCAAGGTTCATGAGCGAGGTGTTCACACGCTTCCGTGAGCTCCTGGGAAGCAAGCAGCGAGCCACTCTGGCCTATCGCCCCCAGGCGAACGGACAGCAAGAGCGATCGGTGCAGACCGTGGTGCGCAGCATTCGCGCATACATCGCTGAAGCGGACCAGAGTGACTGGGACGACCATGCTGAGCGCTTGATGTTCGCCCTGAATACCTCCTTCGACGCTACGCGTTTGGATACCCCCTTCTTCTTAGTGCACGGTTGGGATGCACACGGCACTGTGTCCGCCATGCTGGGACCCAGACCATCAAGTGTCCAGGAACGCACGGCGTATGAGTGGCGCAGGAAACTGCAACGCGACTACAGCTATGCACAAGCCTGCGCGGAAGATCTTCAGAAGAAGGCCAAGCGAGCGCGCTCTGCCGAGCAGACCCATAAGTGGAAGGAGCTCTCGGAACGACTGAAGTCAGGGTTCGCTGCTGGGGATGCTGTCTGGTTGTACATACCCAAAGTGCAGCCTGGGTTGAGCCGTAAACTGGCTCATATGTGGCATGGCCCCTTCAGAATTCAGGAAATCCATGATAATTTCCGCGTGAAACTCAGGGTCGAGAACTCTGGATATCGTGTGAATCCCTGGGTACATGTGAGCCGTTTGAAACCCAGAGCGCTGTTCCCAAAACGGCCCACCGTGGAGATCGACGTGAACGAAGATGATGACTTTGACGCGGCTCTGCTGCCTGAAGATAGCTGGGAACCTGACACAGCGAATGATGAGTATGAGGTCGAGCGCATTTTGGACTTGCGGTGGACTAAGCGAACTCGCACATCAAGGCGAATCCGTGAATATCTGGTGAAGTGGAAGGGCTATGATGAGACCGAGTGGCTACCCGTGTCGAAGCTCAATTGCGGCGCCTTACTCTATGAATTCAATCAGGGCGCGAGAGCGCAGGCCCGTTTCCAGGCTATGCAAGCCGGAGATGATCACCCAGGAGTCTAGCACTCAGGGAGTGACATTGACCCAGAGTTACATGTGGAATTCAGGAAACCCTGAGTAACACGGTGGAACTCTGGGGAAGATCGACGGAATGTATGAAGATTGGAGATGGAAATGTGAACGCGAATTGATTTGATTATGGAGAAGGTAACAGTGCTGAGGCTTCGGCGTGGCGCTGTGTGGTGAGCTTTTCGAAGGACATGGAGTTAGTGAAGTGAAGTGGAATGACAACTCAGAAGGCAATGAAACTCTGGCGAAAGAAGAAGACAGTGAGGTGAGAACCCTGGGTATTCTTAGAAGTTACGCTACGACATATGAAAAGATTAAGCGGATCCCAAGGTTCGACGAAGGCGCACGTATTCAGGAGTGGGTTAGCGACAACGGGTTGCGCTTGCGGACGGCAGGGGACCTGAGGTTGAGCTGGATGTTGCTGGGCACGTACTGGAGCCACTCTTCGTCGTTCGCGGTGTTCCACTGCACGCGAGCTGGTTCGCGCATGTCCAGTGACGCGAGCTGGACGTCGAGATCGTTGCACTCTGGGCCTCCGAGAGTTTCGACTCTGGGATCCTCCCAGATCCAGGGGCAGCACTTGTCAGGGAACTTCCAGAGACCAGGCTCATACAGTAGTGAAGGAATGAATCCAGGAGTATCGCGCGAACGTTCCATGAGCGTCTTGAATGCCCTGCGTAGCGCGTTCCGACGCGCTTTGCGCTGAGATTCCATCGCGATGTCCCTCTTGGACTCGGTCGGAATGGGCACCCAGTGTCCTCGCTCCCAAATTGCCTGCGCATGCTTGTGCATGGCATCCACGATGTCGTCAACCAACTTGAGCGCCTTCGCTGCCAACATGTCTCGCTCGTGGAAGTAGAACACCCGGACACGCCCCTGAAGCATGGTCTTCCAGGGCTTCGAGTCCAGGATCTCTTGGTAAGCCTTGCGATCCCAGCGTTCATGGGCAATGTCGTACGAGTACTTGTGAATCTCGTACTCAGGGAACCCTGGAGTCTGGCACGACGCGCTCTTGGTCACACTCGGATACTGCACCAGAACGCCAAAGATTCGCCAAGAAGTCTCATCGTCCTCAGGGACTTCGGCCTTCGCGAGCTCCTCCGCAGTGAGCTCTGAGTACGACTTGCGCGCAAGTGCCGAGGGTTTCTTGGGGCGCGAATGAGCCTTGGTCTCCTGAGCAGCCTTGGAACCCTGAGTGCGGGAGCTGGTTTTCTGGGGACCCTTGAGGCGCTGCTTCTTCGTCTTGGGACTGGAGTCCTGGGACTGTTCGCTGGACTCGGAACGCGGACGCTTGGCGGGAGGCTTACACTCCAGAGACTCGTCGGTTTCGTCGCCGTCGACCTCCTCGACCTCGTCATCATTCTCTTCCAGAATCTCAGGGCGAGGTACTCCACTTCTTCCTCCGAGCTGCTGGAAGGGCTTTCCCCTGGGCTTTGGGCCGGAGGCTGATAGTCTGGGTCGTTCTCGAGGTCGTCAACTGTGGAGTCAGCATCCTCGTCAGGGTACACCACGTGATCATCGAGGTTGCCCCAGGGTGCCGGGACTTCTTTACGCCGAAGACGCCGATCCAGACGCTCGTCGGCCATCTCGTAATAGGCCTCTGGGACGTACTTGGCCCAGGGAGTCTTGTCCAGCCGACGCCAATACATCATGCTGACCAGCATCTTGATCAGCTGGGGCTGCCTGAAGTGACCGTGAGCAGCACGATCGCTGCCAATCCACTCCATCGCAGTGTCGTACTTGAGCCCCGCGAGAATGGCCTGACGCACATCCGGACGGATCTCCTTCCAGACGACACCCCAGGGAGCATCGAACGTGCAGCCTCCTTGGAAACCACGGTCTTGTCGCCGGCACGACGCACAGAGTCGCGGCCAGGCTGATGATCCTTGGGGCGACGTTGAACCTTGTGCGCCTTGGAGTCCGTAGCTCGCGCTTGAGTCTCTGGAGCGCCAGAAGGCCGCGATGTTTTGGAACCTTGATTTTTCTTGGAGCCTTGACCCTTCTTGGAACTCTGGGTGTTCTTGGAACTCTGGGAACCGCCGCGAGGCTTGCTGCCAGGACCCGTGAGATCCAGGATTTCAGGTCGACCCGAAGATCCCGACCCCGCAGATGGAGGCATGCGCTTGCTTTTCTCTGGGTATGCGGTCACCACAGCCTTGCGCTTGTCCATCGCAGTGACGCTCACAACCGTGTCCCAGGACTCGGGAGGCTTGGTCTCCTTGATACAGTGACTGAACAAGTCGTGAAGACGCTCCCAATTTCCCGTGAAATCTGTGTGTTCTTGCAGGAAGTCAGAGAACTTCCAGGGATCCACTGTGGCCGACGCCAGACGCGACTTCAGGATCTGCACTTGAGTCTCAGAGTCAGCCAGGCGCGCCTTGAGCTGCGCCTTCTCGGCCTCCAGAGAATCAATCTCATCCTGGTACCGTGCCTTCTGCTCCTGGAGCGCGACCTTCTGCTCGTCTCCCGCGGCTTCCACCTTGCCCAGAGCCTCCTTCAGTTCCGAGAACCAGAAGTCACGTGCAAATTTCCAGGTGCGCTTCAGCTCCGCGTGTCTACGCCGTACGCCGGCCAGTTCCTCGACAGCAGCAGAATTTTGCTTGGACTCCGCCAGAGACCGCATGTGTCGATAAGCCCCGAGAACGCGACGCAGGTAGCCGGTTGTCTTGAACACGCGCTCTGCGAACCGGGTGCTGTTGAAGTGACACAGCAGCGAAGCCACTTCGCGCCGGATGCCGATGGAATTCAGAGCGTTATCCAGATCGTACGCCGCGAGAGGTGAACCGCGGGGACGCAAAACGTCAACCCCAGCGTTTGAACCACAGATTTCTTTCAACACCTGAAGGTCGTCGTCGGAGAGCTCCTCAAAACCTACCAGGGTGGTCACACCGCCGTAGCCCTCTGTGGCGAACGCACCCGAGCGAACGTCGCTGGTGACCCCAGGAACTCCCACGAGATACGCATTGGTCTTGAGATCCGGCGGACCCGGAAGCTGCCAGTGCGGCGGGCGCTCAGGGATCATGAACTCTGGGAGTTCAACCTCATTTTCCTTCAGCATGCCCGCGCAGATGAGCCCCTGGATGTCCGTCACCGTCGCGTGGCGGGGCGTCTTGAACTCAGGGGCGGTCACTGTAGCCGTGCTTGATGACGTTTTCTCCACGGCTGGGGCCTTGGACGCCGAGTTCCCATCCCCAGCACCTGAGGTTGCTGCGTCAGCTGAGGCACCGCCATCAGCCTCGCGCATGTCCGTGCTGGGGCCTTGTCCTCTGAGTCGGCGAAGGAAACTTGTTTGCCTTTCCCCTTAGAGGCGCCCGTCGAAGCGTCCCTGCTGTCGCCCACTTGCGCGTTGTCGCCGCCCGCTGGCGCGTTGCCATCATTCGCCGGGGCCTTGCCTACGGAGGTGTCGCCCGCGCGCCACTCCGCCGGAGGAGGCGTGCTGCCCGGAGGCGCTGTCGGCGTCGTGCCTTGAGCCGGCGTCGCCGCCTGCTCGCTGCCGGAAGGTGCGCTCTCTGCCATGTTGACGAGCTGTGAAATTGAGATATGACCTCGAATCGCCCGTTGGAGATTTTGTGTCCGAGAAGAGAACCTTGAAGATTGGCCCCGACCAACCGTTGGGGAGACAGGGGCCGTCGAAGTGAGTGAAATCCTGGGAGTCGACAGAGTGCAACGGCCGTGTCGATTTCAACGTTGCCTCGGAGTCGGTGTTTGTGTGGCCTGGCCATGGTTCACCAGTTCGGAGCAATTTCCTCTTTGATGGACCCGGACCAGGAGGGGCGGTTGACACGAGGCGGTTTCAGAATTTGCCGACGACGTGCCGTCACTCCTACGACTTGGAGTTTGTATCGAATTGTGATTGGTGAATACCTTGGATGCGGCCCGGCTGTACCCGTGTGACACGGATGGCGACTGTGGGAGAGAAGTGATCCCAGGATGAATCCAGTACCTGACCGCAGATGGGCCCAACTGGCTGGAAGTGTGAATCCTGGGAGTGCACGCCCAAGATTTCAGAAGAACACTCAGTCCAGCCGCGGACTTTCCCTTACGATGAGTGCCTAAAGTCTGGCGGAAAGTGTCTTTGGAGAATGTATCCCAGAGTACACCTCATCTTGCTGTGGTCCAGAGTACTACAAAGGACCAGAATACCCGGAAAACTCAACCCACTACCACCGTGAACATGCGCCGGAGGCCGCTACACCCGCTAAGTGTTTGGATTTGTGGAGATACCCAAGAGTCTGTGAAGAATACGACTTGGCACCCAGAGTGCCACATGGAAACCCTGAGAATCACCCCCGATGAACAGGTGACCCAGGATTTCAAGAGTTGAACCCTGAGTGTGACCATGAATCCAGACTCCCCACATTGAATCCAAGTGTCTCCCAAACCAACACCCAAGAATCACCAAGATTCCCAGAAGACTCCCCTGAGTTCCAGTGAATTTCAGAGACCGACCCAGAGTATCATGAATCTCTGAGTTTTCGAGTCAGTCCGGAATCGGTCTGCAATCAAAGTGATGCGTGACCTTGAAGATACGACTATGGATCTGCTGACTGGATACTTTCGAGGAGTCGAGAGGGAACCGAGGACCATACAAACCCAAGTCCAAGGACCCACATTTGGCACTTTGGACGCCTTGCGACGATGGAATCTCAAGTCGATCGCAAGTCTGGACCGCTGAACCCAAGGTATACTGAAGACAAGATATTTGACCCCAAGCATAGTGAAACGAAGATATTTGCCCGTAGAAGAATGCAGAAGAAAGAAGGAAGTAAGAGAGAGAAGTAGCTGATAACAGACAAACAGAGTTCAATTTTCCCTGTACTGCGCAAGTGACTTCGGCCAAGCCTGCCGACGGAAATCCGGAGGACCCGAGACTACGACCGCGGGACGCTAAGGGCACATCAACGGCGAAGGACAGCCGTCTGTGTGGACTCCATCAAACTCAAGTCCAGTTAGGTGGGGACCAGCGACGGCCTCGTGCTTCCTGGAGTGATCCACCTATTTCATATCCTAGTTGGGTCACTTGCTGTGCTCGTGGTAGCCCATTTCATATTATTCCAGAGGGTATTCTGGGGTGCTAGGTAGTCGCCTCCAGGATTGTGTATTGACTGCTTGTGTGAAGGGAAAGGTAACTGATAGTGATTGTATTTTCCTCCTGTACGGGAGGTGGTGCGCGTTTGTGTGAGTCTCAGGGAGCTAGGCCCTGAATTTCAGACTCGAGTGAGCCTAGTGTGTGAGTGACCCACCGTCCAAGGGTCCAAAAGAATAAGTGACGGCTAGTTGTAGTGTTTGTATACTCTGTATTTGTTGGTTTTATCGAGCTACGAAGGCATTTGGGTAAGGTGTCTTCTGAGTTCCTCACCCCAGAGTTGACTGAAATCCTGGATCCTGAATTCGTGATATTCTGGATTTCGGGGGATCTGATTCTCTGGGTTTTGCCTCTAGTGTCGAGGTGCGTTCTGGATTAGACGTGCACCTCAGCGCTTCTTCGAGGCTACATTCGAGTTTGGTGAAGTGCCGTTCCGTCAAAGACAAACGAGCCGACAGGGATTACACAAGGTACCCACGCCAACCAAGGAGAGTGATCCTCAGGGTTTAAAGCTTCGCGGCTGCGAACCTCTGGATTTATTTCCTTGCTGTTGACTCTCAAGTCGGTTCTCTGGGTCTACACCCTGAGGACCTTCTTGGGCTGCGCTATACGAACCCCCCCTGGGCGATAAAGGTTTCATCGGCCTCGCCTCATGTCCGTATGACCAAGACTTGTGATCAGGTCACTGGAGTCTCCTCGCATGTGGCGACTGGCCACACGGAGTTTAAGAGACTCGTGACACCGTCACGATGTCATAGCAGCACGACCCTCTTGGAGGCTCCGCGCGGCTCTGATTTTAAGTGGGGGAGGAGTGCTCGGAAGCACTTCCTTCCTCCAAGGGCTTTGCACCCGGTCATCATGGATGACGTTCAACTGGGTGTCGATCGCACAGTAGACGTGGCTTGGGTACATGTCCTACCTGCGGCGATGCATGTTGCGTCGCCGCCGACTCGGCGAGCTTGGTCGATCACGACTGGAGTGCGTCTGCCGGAGGGCGACACCTCAATTGACCACATGCAGGAGCATGATCGGTCTGGCTGCGAAGGCCGCGGCCACTGCGCGGCGTTGGGGCAACAAGTGTCCAGGACTCGATGCCGAGATGGCAGAGTCTGAGTATGCGTGCATGCGATGCAGCTACTCTCAAGGAAGGACAAGTCGTACGCTGTCATGGGTGTCTTCACCCGCAGACGTGGGTAACAGAGTACCACGTCAAGTCACGCAGACTCAAACTGCATACAGGCTGGTACACACCAAGCCTTGGTCGACGATACTGACCTGGAGCCCAAGCAAGGAAACTGCCCGCGCCACTGGAGTCTGCTGGTATAGCGACTCGGCACTGCAGGGCGGCGCGAGGTTAGGCAGTCGGCTGCTGCCTGACCCACCGGGGTTCTAATCGTAAGTGGGGGAGGGGATCGGAAGTGCCCTTCCTCCCGAGGTCTCTGGCTCGAGACTTGCTTCTTCACAGAAGCCGGTGTAGTGGTTGCATGGTGCAACCACTTACGAAGCATTGCACGAAGGTGCTGGACCTGATGCGTCGCTGCTTAGGTTTCATGGTCTTGGTGACCGATGGCCAGCAACGTTGGCAGTGGTCACTGCCGCTGCTGGGCCGAAGGTGGCCGCACATTCGCTGCGGAAAGGCTGCATCTGTCGGGCGAGGACATGGCAGTCAGTCTGCGGCTTGGGCCGCGGACGAAGGCATGTGCGCGTACGCATCACCGTGCCGTAGCTTGATGCTGTTGCTACTCTGGACGCGGTACGTCTACCGGCCAGTTAGCTATCAGCATCGTGCTGAAGCACAAGGCTGTGGTTACGCTGGGCGCGGCACGTCTGCCGGCCAGGTTGCCATTAGCCTCGAGCATGGGTGTTGTCCACCAGGACGAACCCGAGGGACAGCTCCATGCTGTTGCTACGCTGTGCGCGACACGTCTGCCGGCCAGGTAGTCAACAGCAAGGAGCTTGGGTGTTGCCCACGAAGGGTGAGCCCGAACGTGTTGCCTTTGCGGGCAATCACACTTAGCGCGGTGTATACCGTGCTTGTAAGGCGCGAAGCCATACGGGTGCACGTGGCACATACTGCCTGTGAGGTAGTTGCGGTGCACGTGGCACCTGACGCTCACTGTGCGCGGGGCACTTGGAGTACGCGAGGTACTCGCAGTGCACGCGGCACTTGTCGTGCACGTGGCACTTGAAGTGCACGAGGCACTATGGCAGTCGTGGTGCATGTGGTACACGACATGCCTTTGGTGTATGAGGTGGTGCTCCCGTACACAGTGAGGTCCGGCATGGACTGTGTGCCATGCGGCCTTGCGTGTACACCGACCTGGTGTTGGTCCCTGCGACGCATGATGCGATCGCTGGTGACGGAGGACAGTGTACCTCGCACCGTGATGAAGTACCATTGCGGTACCTTGGTGTCGATGGAAGACACCTCAGCGTGGGCGACACGATGGCCGTGACGCGGGGCAGGACTGTGAACAAGTCCGCCGCGTTGCTCTGTACGATGAGCTGGCTGCGAGCAGCAGCCGTGGCCCCCGGGACTATGGCGACGATGAAGCCGGATGCTTCTTGGCTTTGGTCAACGTTTGACCTTAGCCTGTGGGTCGTGCCGACGTACTCGGACGACCGACACACTGCGCCGTGACGAGCGTGGTCCTGTCGGACCGCTGTCATGGCTGGAGATGAACAGCACAGCTCTCTCCATGGTTACGCTACGCGCTGACCTGAAAGGTGCCGTCCCTCGCGGGAGGCACCGCAGCACGAATGTGCTAGCGAGGCCCAAAGGCCACGCGACACCAACTGCGGGTGGTCTACGAGAGACACTGCAAGTTTGGGGGCACGTGCATCCCGTGCCGAGGCACTCTGCGCCTGCTAGCGCTGTGGATACGGCCACTAGAAGCGTCGGCTTTGCGGCCAACATCGCCGAGGGCAGGGGGGTGCCGCGCGGGGTGCCCGCTGCGGGCACAAGTCACTGTGGGTGTGACAATGAGGCGCGCCAGCTTTGCGGTGGCGGCGCCCGAGAATCCGACCTTTGGGTGTTCGGATTCTCTCGAAGCTGATTGGAGAATCAGGTGTGATTCTCAGATAAGTGGGGGAGGATGTAACGGGGTACAATCAAGTGTACCCATTACATAAAGAGTGACGGGTGTCACTCTCCCGAGTACGTGGTACATGGTACCAGTAGCTCCGACAGCCAACCATTTGAGTTTGTGTGGGCTTTAGTATAGTTAACTTGCAGTTTGTATTGAGCCAAGTTAACCCCTACCAAAATACAGTCAGTCTTATAACCTACTCCTTTGTAGCAAGTCAAGTCGTCCCCTTAAGGCCAGGGACACGTGAACGGCAGTTCACTTGGAGTTCGTATACTCCTGCTTCCTCTGTCAAGAAGTGCTGTGTGCCCCGTCACATTGACATAAAGGTGCTGTAACAGGCTCGCCACAGATGAAAGCTGAAGGCTTGACTTGATTGGCCCCTGAAACATTCTTACTTTCTAATTGGGATAACCCCTTATCCTAGGCTATTTTAGGCGCTGGATCCGTACTTATACGAAATGATAAGGTACATCACCGTTTCATAGGCATTTTGTATTGGGACGCGATTGCAAATTTGGCCGAAATTCACAATAACTTGCCAGTACTTTTAAAGGTTTGACAGTAACATGATTTTTTAAATCATGTTACTGTCAAACCCTGGAGCCCAGTCAATACAGACATCTGCTTCAATAATGAACACTAGAAAACCTATAATGCTCGATATTGTATGGAAGCTGATTGGCTCGTACATATTCCTATAGTTCTAACGTAATATTTAATTACCTTAAACAATTATGCAGCTCACCTTTCTGCGGTAAAGTAGTGACGTCTTCGCGTGCTCTCTGTGATTACAAATGGGCGCAAATGGACGCCAAGACGCGTTTTTGTCCCGCGTGGACAAAACTCGTCCATCCGGACTGCGCACGCACGGCGGTCACGGTAGGTCTCCTTCACCAATCAACACGCGACCCCTTTCCAAGCCGATGCGGTCCGCACCTATCACGCCACAAGGAGAGGTATCGCGATCAACCGGTTGACTGGACGCGTCTCACTCCGCATTCGTCGGTCTCGCAAGCAGAGGGCTACAAGAACCTACACTTTTTCGCCCAGGGCAACCAAGTCATGACCGCCGCCGCCCCCGCTGACAACGTGGAGGCCGTGCAGCGCATCACGCGGCGCATCGACGCCATCGGCGAGCGCGACTCGGGCGTCGCCATGGGACTCTCGTGGTACTACATCAAGCTCATCCTGCTCACGGGCTTCGGCTGGGCCATGGACTCGATGGAGACGTTCATCTTCACGTACTGCGCCGCGCTCATCCGCGAGGACATCCCGCAGAGCTCGCGCCAGGCCTCGTTCCTGGGTGGCGCCGTCTTCGTCGGCTCGTTCATCGGCTCGTTCCCCTTCGGCTCGCTGGCCGACAAGTACGGCCGCCGCCCCATGTTCATGGTCACGCTCGTCATCTTCCTCGTGGGGCTCGCGCTGTGCGCCGCCAGCTGGGACGTCACCTCCATCACGTGCGCGCGCATCATCTCGGGCATCGGCCTCGGCGGTGAGCTGCCCGTGGCCTCCACGCTCGTGCAGGAGCTGTCCCCAAGAAGACGCGCGGCAAGATCATCGTGCTGCTCGAGTCCTTCTGGGCCATCGGCTGCATGATGGCCGTCGTCATGGCCTTTGGCGCCGCACCGCGCATCGGCTGGCGCGAGACCTTCTTTATCTGCTGCGCGCCCGTCGTTTACGCCATGGTCATCCGCCTGTACATCCCGGAGTCGCCCAAGTGGCTGGCCAGCGTCGGCCGCTACGACGAGGCCGTGGCCATCGTCGAGTCCATCGAGCGCGCCCACGGCCTGGACCCGTACGATCCCAAGTCGGAGCTGGAGAGCGCCGAGCCGCTGCCGCCGGCGCCGCCCCAGCTGCCAGAGTCGCACTGGAAGCGCATCGGCGTGCTCTTCCAGCGCCAGTTCCGCGTGCGTACCACCGTGCTGTGGACGCTGTGGTTCGGCATCTCCATGTCGTACTACGCCATCTTCATCTACCTGCCCAACCTGATCGCGCTCAAGGGCTACAACATGAACGGCCAGTGGGAGACCATTCTCATCATCACGGCGTTCCAGCTGCCGGGCTACTTCGCGGCCGCAGGACTCGTCGAGGTCATCGGCCGCAAGCAAACACTCGTGATCTTCCTGGCCGGATCGTTCGCGTCCGCCATCGCCATGGGCTACGTGGACGCGTCCAAAGTGCCCGTCATGGTCACCGGCTCGTTCACGTCCTTCTTCATGCTGGGAGCGTGGGGCTGCGTGTACGCGTACACGCCGGAGAACTACCCGACGGCCATCCGCGGCATGGGCGCGGCCTACCCGTCGGGCTTCAGCCGCATCGGGTCCTTCAGCGGGCCGTACCTGTGTGCGTCCATGTTCGGCGACTGGAACGTGTCGCTCGAGGCCATCATGTGGGTCTTCGGTGGTCTGCTCATGGTCATCTCGGCCATTGTCCTCTTCTTTGGCTACGAGCCCCGCGGCAAGAACGTCGAGTTGTATGACGACGACGACCGCACGGAGAAGTCCCTCGCTTTCGAGGCCGTCCAAACGCCCAACTAAGGGGGCGTCCCTTTTCGACCGCTCTAATGGAAAGCGGTGTGTCTGCATTATTAAGCTTGTGGTCAAACACGCAACTTGTTCTATCACTTTGGGCGCTGTTCATGTTGGCTCTTTAACTCTTGCAGCTCGCGAGCATACAGACAGGAGGAAAACCTCGTCCGCTTCATTCGACCAAACAACTTGTTAACTTATCCCTTTCTTGCAGAAACGCGGTAATATATGCAGCTCTCTCTCTTCTGTCTCTCTTCTGCCTCTGGGGTCATGACCTTCGCTGTCATAGCGAGCGCCACTTGCAGCTACAACTCGTCGTCTGTAGCCGATGAACCAAAGTCGGAAAGCCACCACATCGGCTTGAGTCCTCGAGCGACGAGGAATCTTCTGCCTCGGGGCCAGCGGTCCCTCACCCGATCCTCCAAGTAGCCCGCATACAGGCGGCGATTCTTGAGAAACATCCTGCGCAGCGCAAACGGCTCGACGCGATACCACCAGCCGTCGTGCGGCGTCGTAGCGAGCCACCG
Source organism: Phytophthora melonis (assembly GCA_024211575.1). Classification (NCBI taxonomy): domain Eukaryota; phylum Oomycota; class Peronosporomycetes; order Peronosporales; family Peronosporaceae; genus Phytophthora; species Phytophthora melonis. Next base: position 1,138,197 of record JAMXKT010000047.1, read on the forward strand.
GCGGAAATTCTTCCCAAGGCGCTCCTCCAGGTCCGTTGCCAGCTCTCGGAAAGCGCGCTGGGCCCGGAACTGTCGCCCCTTTCGGCGGTGATACTCGGTCGACCCGGGGATCAAGGGCTGCCAGAAATCGCGCTCCCACACGGCTCGACCGTGCACGCGCCAGAACTCGTCCCAGCGCATGAAGAAGACGTCGAACGGGTCGTCTCGCCGCTTGAACGCGAAGGGGACTTCAAGGCAGCGAAACACGAACCGCCAGGGTTTCTTGGCCTCGATCTCCGCCATGTTGGAGCGGATGATGGCGTCCACCTGGCTCACAGGCAAGTAGTCACTCTCCCACGACGACAAGCGGGGAGCGCTAACCGCGCGCTCATCGTCCGATCCCTCTCCGTCCCCTCCGACACCGCTGTCGTCAGATTCATCATCTTCATCCTCGGAAGATGAACAGCAAGAGGAGGAGGACGAATCCGTGTCGGACATGCTCATCAAGTCGATGGTCGGGCACAAGTCCAGCGCCGCCCCCGAAATGAACGGCGCCCTCCGCTCTGGTGGATCGCTGTGTCGTTTGAGATGCCCTTCATCGTCCGAGTCCATTGCGTCCACCGCGTCCTGCAGCCTCGACGGCGGTGCGGTCTCTTGGCGTTTCGAGCTCACGTCGATCTCTTCAACGTCGTCGTCCGAATCAATCGCATCCAGCAACGCTGAGCCGTCGAGTTGCATGTTGTCTGGGAGATCTTGAGCATCACCGACTTCTTCTTCGTCGTCGTCGCTTGAGTCAATGAGGTCAATGGCATCCAGCAGGGCTGAGCCGCTCCGATGCTCCGCTGCAGCGGCGTCCAGACCCGGTGACACGCGCGGCTTCGGGCAGAAGTTGGCGCCTGGAAGACAGGCTTGCACGTAGAACTCCCCATTCGGGAGGTAGCACACGATGCCCGCTGGAGGGCGAGTGCGCGAAGGTGATGGCAACTGACCCTCCTCCATGGTCTCAAACAAGCAACCTTGGTCGTTGGCTGTCTTCAGGCGATTGATGGAGAGCTCGCGCAATTCCGAATGCTCGCGAGTGGATCTTTCGGTGCCCAGGAGGCGAACGACGCAGTACAGAGCCATCAATCGGCTCACATCGGGGGCAACGGTTTAGCGAGTGATGCATGTTGAAGTGCTGAATGTAGCAAACATATCCTAACGTTTACTACGTAGTATATTCAATCTCAGTATGGCTTTTGAGTCCGACTATTTTTCGGTGTTCGATTTATGTTCGGTCTAAGTACTGCTTAAGTTTGACTTAGGTTCGTGCGCGCTGAACTCTTTGTGTCACGCTTGACCTGCGAGTCATCTGCTGATCTCCAGTCGCAGGCACTAATCGGCCGACTGCCTCTTCAACCCGAGCCATGCGGACGTCCCTGCTGCTGCTGTCGGCGGCTCTGCTGGCGCTCGCGCTGCCCCGCGGCATCTCGGCCGAAACGCGCCTCGTGTCCGCGTGCTCCGCCACGCTCTCGGACAGCTCGCCGCCCGTGCTCGAGCCCCTGCGCGCTGTCATCGGAGACCAGTGGGCCGACCTGCTCGTGGGGCTGCTGGGCCACTCGGCGGCCAGCAAGTTCCTCGTCTCGGACGCCGGCAGCTCATGCCTGGCCAACATGAACGGCACGGCGCTGGGCGAGGTGCTGGCCGCCAGCACGGCCGTCGATACGTGCGCCAACGCGCTAGCCATGCTCAACGTGCCGCTGGTGCAGAACGCGCTCGGCAACTTGTCCGAGTCGCTGAGCAGCAGCGACAGCGAGAACAGCGCCTTGGACGCCTTCATCGAAGGCCTGGGGCTCGTGGACGAGGGGAAGTGGAGCAGATGTGCTCGCTGTACGTGGATGGCTTCGTGCCGTGTCTGCGGTCGCAGCTGCTGCCGTCGCTGGCCACGCTGCGCTCCACGTCGGCGGGCGGCTGCTGCGCCGCGTGGGAGACCGAGAGCGTCTCGCTCTTTGACTACACGCTCACGGGCCAGTACTCCAAGATGGCGCAGCTCCTGGGTGACGTCTTCTGCGCCACGCAGACGCCAGCCTTCAACGGCACGAGCTCGCAGCGCTGCGGCTTCACGTTCCTGCAGAGCGCGGGCGAGCTGGCCAACACTACGGCTACAGACCGCGCTACAGCGCTGCTGGAAGATCTGCGCGTGCCCACAGACCAGGCCTGCCTTAAGGCTGAGGGAGAGGCCTTCGAAGACTCGGACGGCAACGCAGTAGCCGCAGTGTCGAGCGACCAGTACACGGCCAGCGGCTGCGTGGTGGCGCTGGACCGCATTGCGACGTGGGTCAACGGCCTGCCGCTCGCTGCCAACAGCTCCGAGTCGTACGGTGTCGACCTCCGGTCTCTCTTCGGAGCTGGCAAGTGCGTCAGTGGCGCCGACGTGTTCCCAGTGATCCAGGACTTCCTGCCCAGCTCCATCGTGGACGCTATGAGCGCCTCTTTCTCCGAGGCGTGTCTCCACGTGCCTATGAAGTACGCGGACGGCTGCAGCTTCTTGCGTCCAGCGTCGCTCGTGGACTGGAACTTTGAGCCGCCGCATGCCAGTCAGGCCGGGTCTGCGGAGGAGAGCGACGGCACCTCCGCCATCAACTCGATCAACACGGTGCCGCCGAACGTGACTGCCGAGTCAAGTGGCGCCATCTCGCAGGACTCGGCAGTAACTACAGCCACACTGCTTGCCGGCGTTGTCGTGATGGCGCTGTGGTAGCAGCGAAGTAGTAGATTGGGTGTTGCTATAGATTTAATGATTGCAGAGAATTCGAGACCTTTGTGAAGATTGCTCATTAAACTCGCTAGTCGCTGTTTGATATGTACATGCCCTGCCGTCCACCAACTTCTTTATGAACCCAATCCTGAAGCTGCTTAAAACACGCAAAAACAAAAGTAAAATCTTCGAGCACTCACGACGATCGGATCTTCAGCTTCACACCCCTGGGCTTTCTTGATCTTGGACGTCGTGGAGCTCCTCTGTATGTAGAGTGTACGCACGTCGGTGATGATAGTGTAACTAAACCTTCTAGCTGCAGCAAGCAAGCTAGACGAACAGCCCCGTAGACGAGGACCCCTTCGTCGAGTCCACGACGGCCGCCGAGCGAGACGACTCGTAGTCGGACGCTCGTGAGTCCTCGCGAGACCTCCTGCCGCGGTGTTCTGCCTCGTGCATGGCCGAAGCGGACTGACGAACGTCGTGCGTTGACATGTACGACTCGGCCAGAGACGTCTGCGGGTCGTAGCTGAACGCGAATCCGCTGCCAGATCCTCGTGTCTTGCCAGCGAACTGGGCCTGCGCCTGCGCATACTCGTTCGAGTGTTGCTGTTACATGTCAAAGAAAATGTCAGCCGCCATGACTGGGTGAGCGGAACATGTATAGAGAGAGCAACACGTACCGCATGGTAGCCGTGGCTCGGAGAGGACGAGTTGATGTAGGCGCTGTCAGCCATGCCGTTGACGACGGGGATGCCAGCTTCCATATCGATGCGAGACGTGGCGCGCTGGTCATACGCGCTCTTGCCTTGGTGAAGCACGTACTGCTCCTGAACAATCTGCCACGGCTGCGGGTAGAACCGACGGCAGACAGCCGTCCACGTGAAGTGACGCAGCAGCGAAACGGCCAGACAGATCGGAAGTACGAGCCAGTACGTCTCCTGCCCCAGCGTGTTCTGGAAGCTGCCGTACTCCGTCGTGAACATGGAAATCCAGTAGCTCGAAATGATGGGCGTGATCGGGAGGTACGCGATAACACCAACAAACCAGAGCACGGCACCGTAGGCGCTCCAGGACATCTGCAGCAGGCACAGCTTGATGTTTGCCACCAACACCACCATCGTGAATGCTAGCAATCCGTACTGCACCATGGGTGCGCTGCCGGCGTTCGAAAGGTTCTCGTTGAACGCGTACACCACGAACACGAAGATAACCGCCGATTCGTACACGGCACTGCAGATCCACTTGAAGAAGGTGTAGTTGTTGAACAGCTCCATGCGCGGACCAACCAGGTACAGTTCAGGGAAGTGCCTGCTGACTTCGAAAGGCACATCGTAGTCGAAGACTCCCAGCACAATGATGGGCAGCGAGGTGTAGCAAATGTTGTACAGCTGGAAACCCAACTCGCCGTAGAACTTCTGGCCTGATGAGCCCGTGCAGAACATGTAGAAGTACTGCGCCAGCACCATCACGATATTTTTGTAGAACATGTAGCCCGCAAGAATGGACATGCGCTTGTAATTCAAGCGGCCGTGGTGCAGCAGCAGCTTCTCCAGGAAGTAGAACTGGCCGATAGCGTAGTCGCTCGAGTTCACAGCCTGCATACCTTCCTGTCCCGAGATACCGACACCAACGTGCGCGCGCTGGATCATAGCCACATCGTTTGCGCCATCTCCAATCGCCAAAGTTCGCACCTTCTTATTAGCAGTGCGAACCAGCGTCACCACTTCAGCCTTCTGACTAGGCGACACACGGCAACACACCACAGCTTCGCATGCCATGGCCAGTGACAAGAACTCCTTCTGGCACCGTTCATCTGCAAGCGTTAGCTCCAAACACTCACCATCGATCACCACAGCGTGGCGACCACTGCCCCGCTGAACCTGCGCGTTCGCCTCCGTCAAGTGCGAAAAGATAGCGTCCTTTGTGGGATACAGATCACAGTTGAAGATAAACTGTTGCATGTCGTTGTCCATGAGTTGGCAGGCGTAGGAAATGTTGATGGCAGTCTCCTGCTTGTCGCCAGTGAGCATCCAGACGCGCATGCCAGCACGCATCAAGTTGGCGATGCAGCTGGGCACATTGTTCTGCAGTTTGTCCTCAATGGCCGTCGCACCCAGCAGCTCCAGATCACGCTCGATTTCCGTCATCAGCTTGTCAATCTCGTTTGGCAGTCCGTTTTTGCGCTTGTCAATCTCTTCCAGCGACGAATTGGCCTCCTTAAAGCGCGCGCTCCAATTGAGGTACTCCTTCTCGTCCACACGACGTTGGGCGATCGTGAGCGTACGCAAACCATCGTCGCCGAACGTCTCCAAGTGGCGCATCGTGTCCTTCATCATTTCGGGGTCACTCTTGCCCTTGGCCAGCATGGGATAGATGATGTTGTCAGCCCCCTTAGTGAGCACCCAGTACTCGCCGTTGGGGTACTGCACCACCACTGACATGCGCTTACGGTCGCTTGTGAACTCCAGGACGTCCAGAATCTTGAACTCAAGCAGTACGTTGGAGCCCGTAGCGCCGTTCGCGTAGCGGCGAATCAGCTCCGGACGCTTCACGCGGACACGAGCCACACCCAGGCCGCGAGATTCGAAACTAAAGCCCATGAACTTGGCTCCAGACACCAGCGCCTGCTCATCGGGTGACGAGGCCGAGAAGCGCACCTCCGAGCTGCCTTCCACCGTCTCCGGGATCACAGTCTGGCAAAGACTCAGGTGCAGGAAAAACTCGGCCTCACGGTTTGGCGTGTCGTCATTGATAGGCCGTTCCATCACGTTAAACAGCCGCGGGTCCTCGAAGTTGACGTACGGGATCTTGGCACGGCGCGAGGCCGGGTCCGGCTCCGACTCTGCCGGCACTATCACACCCTTACGGCGCAGGGCAGCGCGGCCAATCTCCGTCGTGCCGGTGCCATACGACACGCCGTTAATGGAGCACTTGCGGAACTCCATGATGTTGCACGTGAGCGTGCCCGTCTTGTCGCTAAACACGTACGAGATCTGGCCCAGTTCCTCGTTCAGTCCCATTGAACGCACGATCATGCGCACGTCCGCCTCCTCGTAGTACATGTCCAGGTCCCACGTCATGAAAATGGCCTGGATGAACATGACCATGGAAATAGTCACGTACAGCGACACGGGGATCATCTGGTACATGAGCAGGAAGTAGTAACCGAAACCGATGAACCACTGGCTCGTCATGCTGGGCGTCCAGCTCAGGTACCAGCTCTCCTCGATGTTGCTGTTGAGCCAGATCACCTGCACGGTCGTGGCGATGATGCACAGGAAGCACAGCAGCAGGAACAGCCAGATGATCATCTTGTTGACCGTCTCGTTGATGGAGCTCCACTTGGGCCGCGTGGCCGTGGCGCTCTGCATGATCTTCGTGTCCGGGCCCGTGTTCACCACGAGTCCGTAGATCCAGTCCGTGTTGCGCAGTTGGCAGCCACGCAGCAGAACGTTCTTGATAGCGATCGGCTGCGGGTGCGAGTCGGCGGCTTTCGAGCCTTCCGTGACGGACAGCGTGCCGTCGAAGCGGCCGATGGCCTTGTTGGGGTTTTCACAGCGCAGCTGGCCGCCAAGCGCCGCCACGTCCGCCGCAGTGCGCACGTGGAGCGTGGCGTCGCAGGCGTGACGCAGCTTGAGGTTGGTCTCGCCGTCCAGACTCTTGGTCTCCACGTAGCAGATGCCGGCCGGTTCGCTCGGGTTGGGCTCGGCCACGGCCAGGATGAGCAGGTCGGCGGGGGCCGTCTCTCGGTTGTGCAGCTTGACCACGGAGCCGACCGTGAGCGCGGCCCAGTGCATGACCGCGATGTCCGGGTCCTCCACGCCGCCGGCACGGTTGAGCGCGTCGCTGGTGCCGGTGAACGTCTCCTTAAGCACGTGGCACTGGGCCGAGTTGGCCTCCTTGTCGGCCAGGTGGCGCCGGCGGTCCTCGATGATGGCCAGCACGCCGTCCACGGCCAGGATGAACACGAGCACGGGCAGGTTGGAGGGCAGGCCGTTGGTGTTACTGATGCTGCGGATGCACTGCAGGATGGACACGAGCAGGAAGTAGGCGTTGGCCAGCTTGCGGAAGCTCTCGAGCATGAAGAGCGGCAGGAAGTTCCACGTCGTGTACTTGGACGTGATCACCACGTTGGAGCAGAACTCGGGCGGCGCGTTGGCCGCCTCGGGGCCGGCCTGCTGCCGGTGCGTGGCCGGCAGCGTCACGACGCGGTAGTCGGCCGACTCGGCCTCGCGCTTGCTGGCCACGGCCGGGTCGGGCGGGCCTCGCAGCGCCATGGGCGCTGTGTTGCGGGAGCTGGTGTCGAGCGGCGCCGAGGCGGACGCGGTGTTGGCGGCGCTGCCGAGCGTGTTGCCGGTGTGGAAGGAGCCGGCGCTGGCGGCCACGGAGCTGGCGGGCGGGGCTGCGCGCGCGACGTCTGCAGCTGGTGGTACGCGTCCTGGTGCTGCGGCGCGCCCACGTCCATGAATGGAGAAGGGCCCACGGCGCGAGCGAGGGCGCCGGTGGATGGAAGGAGCAAGTGGCGGCGCCGACTGGCAGGCGGCGTCCGGTCTTCTCTCTGCCTTCCTCTAAATGCCGGTCGGAAAAACGGGCGTCGCACGCTCGAAAGAGGTACACTGTACCAGCACCCAGCGCCAGCTGGATTCCCGAGCTCTCCTCTGAAAGTATAGCGACTTGCTGTTGGACAGTGCCACCCGCAAACAGCAAATGTATCGGTTCTGGTCATTTTTCACGGCGACCTCTGTATGCTTCAAGACAGGTTTGTGAACGCTACGTGCGACCTGCAGGCACTTCAACGCGGCCCAGCCGCACGTAATAGTGCCGCACACTGCAGTGCACTCGGATTAATGCGGACACTACTGTAACCTCTCGGCCGAGTTTATATTACTACCGGTATGGTATACTGTGTTGGGCATGACGGGCTTGGCGCCTGCATTGAGCTGGTGCCGCCGCTCGTACATGTACATGTACATGCACATCTATCAGGATCGGCAAGTTGCTCCTTGCGACACGAAGTTGCCTGCCGAAGATCCAGCGGACCAGCACGCCGCGCGCGCATATAATGGTCACTTAGGCTGAGTGGTGAGTGGACGATGACTCCCGCTCAGTGCTGCAGCCGCGCCTCGGAGCGTGATCATGGCGGGCAAATGCCGTCCGTCATTAAGCGTATACATACGGTACTGTACCTGAAGCGCCAAGTGCAGGTGCCCTGCAGCAGGCAGCCCCGACATTAGCTGCCACCAACGCCAGCAAATTTCGAGCCCAGCGCGATGACAGCCCGGATCCGAGTGTACCAAGTGGCTAACTGTGGGCGCAAACGCGCAAAAGTTGAGACGGTTCGTGATCACTCATGTCAAGTGGATACTACTTATTAAATACCTACAACTGCAACTTGCTAAAACTATGAAAACATCCACTAGCCTAGCGTGCTGACCGATCGCGGATCTCCAACGTCTCCTTGGTGTCGTGGATACAGGATCTTTCCCGTGCTGCCTTTCATTGGTTCTGGGGTCTTAACCTCGCCCTGTTCGATGAGTGTCTCGAGTAAGAGAGCCATGGAACTTCCTTGATGGAATCGCGTTAATCACACTAACTATGGAAGCTTTAACATGCATACCACATACATGTACTATTTTAAAAGTATGTGGTGTGAATTGCCTTATCGGCCATGGTAAACGTTGTTCCTAGATAGTAGCTGTCACCTCCTAGAGACTTGATGTCTTGTTCTTGCCAGAGCATGAGTGCTCGGACACGCCCGGCAACATGTTGGTACTTCGTCCCCGACGGTCAAGGAATCATAGGCGTAGAAGAGATGTGATTTGCCGTGCTCTTCAACATGTACTATTTGTCCAGGACTCACAAACTGCTGCAGCCGTAGTGTACCTGCAGCACTGTCGTACAGCAATACCATTGTAGCTAGCGCAGTAAAGCAACACCGCACTGTTGAGGGGCGTTGCGGTGAAACCAGCAACTGATCGTAATGCATGAGCTCACTGCTGGCATACTTTCAGCCTCCCTTCACACCACAACAAGGCTGAATAAGCTGCTCCCATCTCCTAATTACAATGCAGTGCTTAACGCTCGGGCGTCTTTGCTGCCTCACTCCGAATCAACTCCAAGCATCGTTGAAGCGAGTCTCCGGTCCTTTCGCGCCCGCTCATTGGCGCATTTTCGTCAAATTCCCAATTGCGACCAAATGGCCGAGAGCTCCCAAGCAGAACCCGCGGCCCCGCCGTACGCTGCGGACGAGGACGGCGACTACAACGATGAAGAGGAGGACGCGTACCTGCTGCACAACCTGTCGGAGCAGGGCCGCGTGGACCGCCTGCGTTCGCTGCTGCCGCTGCCGTCCGAGTGTGCGGAGCCGCCGCCGCGCCTGAGCGTGCTGTCGAGCGAGACGAGTCTGCTGGAGAAGGACGACATGGGCTTCCTGCCCCTGCACGTGGCCGTGATCCACCAGCAGAAGGACTGCGCGCTGCACCTGCTGCGCTACTCGCCAGCGCTCACGAGCGCCATGCTGCGGCTTAAAGGTGGCGACTTCGGCACGCCCTTCCTGCACCTGGTGCTGCGCGTCGGGGCCATCAACGCCGCGTTCAGCGAGGTTCTGATCGACGAGTTGTTCGCCGAGAGGGAGAAGGACGATGCAGGCCAGGATTTCTACGGCGAGGACGTGCGCGCGCTGCTGTTCGAGAAGGTGGCGGCGAGGGACGAGGAGGGCAACACGGTCTTCCACCTGTGCGCGCGCTACGACCTGGTCAAGTGTCTGGACGTGCTGGCGGCGTTCTACAAGCGGCAGCTGGTAGCTCTGGAGGCGGAAGACAAGAGTGCGCCTGAGGCTGATGGGGGCAGGAAGAAGAAGCCGCTCGCACTCGAGACGCTGCTGGAGAAGGGCAGCAAGGTGGGATTCCGGCCGCTGCACGAGGCCATGAAGTACCGAGCTGCTGGCGCCACCAGGAAGCTGGTGAACGAGTATCGCGTGGATGTGAACCCGGTAACGCCTCTGCACCAGACACCGGCGCATATTGCCGCCCTGGCAGAGTTCGCTGAAGGCGTGGAGATCCTGCGCCATTCTCCTCGAAGTGAAGCTGCCAACTTCTCGCTCAAAGACTCACACGGGTGCACGGCAGCCCACGTTGCTCGCAGGTGTGGCTTCACTGCGCTTGAGGCAAGGTTGCTTGCAGCTGAAGAAGGGAAGGGCGTCGCGGAGGCGGCAGATCGCCCAGTGGTCGTGGCACAAGAAGACCAGACTCGGTTCTTTTTCCACCCGGAAGTGTGGCGGCATTTGCCCATGGCTTATCATCGTCGAGGCGGGCCAGAACCTCCGCCGGAGAACCCCGAGCGAATCGACACGCTCGTGGATCCGGTGTTCGGTATCCTGCGGTCTCGTGAGTTCCAGCGACCGAATGTGAAGTGGGACCATGAAATCGAGCGCGCAGACATCGCCGACATTCTGCGCGTGCACGAATTCCACTACGTCAATCGCCTGCGCGAAAAGTGTGCGCCTCTCGCTGCATCGATAGTGGGGAAGACACCTGTCGCGTCTAAGAACGACGGTTCAGGCCACCACCAGTTCTCGGGCCAGCCGAAGCGCGTTCCTAATGATGGTGGCGACGATGCTGAGGAGTGTCATGCCACGTTCTCGGTAGATTTGGATACAGCTTTGTCAGTCCGTTCCTATGACGCGGCCGCCCGTGCTGCTGGAGCAGTGTGCAAGGCGGTAGACGAGGTCGTGGCAGGCAAGTGCAGGAATGCGTTCTGTATCGTGCGACCACCAGGACATCATGCCGGGCCGGTGGGCAAGGTCGTGTGTGAGAACGACCCAGAGGGAGCCTCGGCTTCTGTCTATTCAACAACGTTGCCGTCGGCGCAGCGTATGCTCGCGCGCACCTGAAGCATCGCGGGATCAACAAGGTGGCCATTCTGGATTTCGATGTGCACCATGGCAACGGCACGGAGGAGATCGTCCGGCAGCTCGTGCCGTCCACGAAAGAGATCGCCTTCGAGACACCTTACGGCACCGGGAAGCAGGTTGTCCACCAGTACAAGCCTTGGCGCAGTGACGACGACGCGGAGAACGTTTTCTTTTGCTCCGTGCACGGCTACGGGCACAAGGACCCCGAGAACAAGGAGGAGCTGGCGAAGGGAGAAGTACAGGGCTGGTTCTATCCTGGCTCGGGCGTCTCAAGTGTGAAGGAATCTCCTGTCATTTGGGACGAAGGCTTGGAGTTCTGTCGCGAGGGTCCTCCGCCTCGCGTCTGAAATGGCGCAGCGCGTTCCGAGATCGCATCTTGCCCAAGTTGCGTGAATTCAACCCGGACCTCATTTTCCTGTCGGCAGGCTTCGACGCCCACTAGAAGGAGCTCGTGAACTGGGGGTACGTTTCGCTGCTGGAGCAAGACTACGAGTGGCTCGTGGGCCACGTGAAGCAGATCGCCAACACGTGTTGCGACGGCCGGCTGATCTCGGTGCTGGAAGGCGGCTACAACTTCCACGGCCGCATGGTCTCGCCCTTCGCGCGCAGTGTCGCGGCGCATACGCGGGCGCTCATCAACCCGGCGCAGGAGCCCTGGGACGAGGAGGAGATCGCGAAGGAGGCCAAGCACGAGCAGGCGCTGCTGGCCAACTACCTCGCCCCGGCAGCGGCCCCAGCCGTCACGATGCTGCAGACCAAGAAGCGCGCCAAGGCCGACGCTGCAGAGCCCCTCGTGCGGCCCAGGAGCAAGCGCGCGAGGAAGGACGTGGACTACGTGGCGCTGGCCAAGGAGCTGGCCGAGCAGGGCCAGCAATAGCTGGGGGGCATTTTTGTTTTAATGAGACGAGGCCCCCGAAAAGATATTTTTGCTAGTTTTGCGCCTAACTCGTTGAAGTGGTCGCGCAGAGAAATCGACTGGCTCATGAGGAGTAAATGTGTGAATCTCGGAGCAAAACGAAAAGCAAAAAGTGCTGCTTCAGCCAGCGCTGCCGTGAAGGCTACACGGGCATGGCAAGGATGCACGTGATTAGACGACCTCAGAGCCGCAGCTTCCAGCGAGGGCAGCAACGGCACCCTCCGTCCAGCTGCTGAAAAAACGCCGAAGTAACTGCGAGTTAAATGTTCACTTTCTCGTGTGGTGCTCTCTGCAGTGCATGTACATGCTTGCCGTGTGCATTGCTCACACTCGGCACCAGCGAAATTTGTCGTCACGCCCGCGGTGGAAACGCTCGAGCGTTTCCCTGAAATTATTGGTGGGGCTGCTTGCTGCAGCATCGCAAGCCAAGAGAGCAAGCGAAAGCAGCGGCACGAAACTTGGCAAAGTGTCGACCGATTCGGGACGCGGCGGACACGTCGGCTTCAACATGGATCCGCTTCGACCTACACTTTTCGCATCTTTGCGCGGGCTACCGCCACCGGAGTAATCCTAGAAACCCGCCTATCATTGGCAGATGATCGGATAAAGTCACAAAATGCGCACACTACCACCCCGAACAGGGGCGCATCCCACGGACCAAGCAGTCGCCATGTCTTTACCGTCTGCAGGCCCATAGTGGGGTCAAGGCATGCGCGATCCCGGCCAAGGCCGCAGCCGGCTTAGGCCGGCCCGGCCGCGTGCGAGGGAGAGATATGAAGACCGATTTACTCCGTGCAGCCGCCGTGCGTCCGGACGCCGCTGGACTTGGCGGCAGGGCGCTCAGCCCACAAGCTTTGCTTGTGTTAAGCCATCTGGCGCATCCTCAAAAGTGCAACAAAGATGCAAAGTTGCAACTTTTGATGCAAAAAGGTCGGAAGATCCGGGATTGACTTGCGCGGACTATGGCGGCTGAATGATGGTGTACGTTGGGAAAGGGCGCCGCAAGTGAAGGTTCTACGCCATGATTGGCCAATCTGCGACCTGTTTTGGACCAATCCTCACGTGCCAGACCTATGATATGTCGCACATGTCGCACATGCTCGTGGATACTAGTATACTATCGTAGTATACTAGGATAGTACCTTACAAATGACAAAGGAGGGGAGTCTGTTCGAGCGCTACGCGTGTGTAAAAATGCGAAAAAGCGGAAAATAGCAGTTAGTGGGCGGCAAGGGCTGAAGCACACCCGCCCTCGACCTCGCCATCAGCTAATTTCCGTGCAGTGTAGTGACGTCAAATCAACATCGTCCTCGTATTACCGTCCTAGTGCATGTAGTAGTAGGCCATATTTTTTGTGTGCATTCTTAAGTAACTCTTTTTGTAGTTACCTAAAGGAACCACCGCCTGAAATGGGCAGTTGGCTCGATCGACTTTAATATGCCGCGTCGATAAACTGGCACTTGAAGCGAGGCTTCAAGCCTAACCAGCCCAGCTGATTATGGATGCTTGAGCACAGCCATAGCGCCCAAAAAGTTATTTTTAGATACAGAACATTCCTGTCGTGTGCCATATTACTGACGCCTTAAATTTTAAATTGAGGGAAATTGGGCTCACTTGAAGCTCTCCAAACTTTATCCTATCCCCAAAACGTAGGCTTTGAACACCGTAGAAGTATCATACCGGGAGGGCTACGTAGTAGCCTGCAGGGCACCATCAGCTTTATTTCGTTCAAAAAATGTCGACTGAGTTACAGGCAACATTTGCTGTACTATCCCATGACACCTTTGGCAACCTTCGACCAACTCACTGCCAGCCGTGGGGTTCGAGGTGTGTTCACTCACAGGCCCGCGATGAGGCTGCAGATCCCAGCTTTCTACACGGAGGCAGGACGCTTCATGCAGCTGTGCTTTATGCTGCGGGTCTTAGCCAGCGGCTTGGGCAACGCGGAGTTCGTGGTGCGAGAGGGGAGAGCCTGAGCATTCAGCTGTACGAAGACGATAAACTCCGCTTCACTGACTTCAACCTTGCTACGAAAGGCTTCCTTACGAGATGCACATCGATGAGTTTGAGCTTTTGTACAGCGACTTCCCAATCATCATTGCCCGCATTAGGAGGTAGGAGTATTTGAAATCTACCACCAGTCAACCCAATTCTAGGCTACACATAGGTACGTGATATGCTAAAACCGTGATATAAGCAGAGTGTCATGAATTTCATGTACCAGTGCATTTCATGACCTTCGAAACGCGTTGACCTTGAGTCAAGAAAATTGCTTCTTAGTATACTATGCATTCCCTACGGTAACACACTGCCAAAGTTTCATGTATAGTCCATCAGACTGCTGATCGGAAGATGAAGATGAACCCCACCTTTGCTATTTCAGACAGCAGCTGAGCAGTACTTTCCGGCAGCGATCAAGTACATCGCCGCTTCATGTTTTCACTTGAAAAACGCCCTCCCGGTTTAAGCGCTTGCGATCTAGTAATGAAGTCGATTTCGTGGCTTAAATGTTCCGATATATGATCCCCTAACTCGTTTAGGCTAAATGCTCACAAAATTTTCATTACATCTAGGAAATGCAAACATTGTTGCATTTTCGTAATGTCCAGAACAAAACAGGCAGCATGGACGTTCTTGCGCGCTGCATTCCCTTGCTAAAACACGGACAACATCTTCGCGCCATCTTGTTATCATGATAACCTCCACCAAAAAGTAGACCAACACCAGCTTTGCCGTTCGGTGTAGCGCGAGTTACAAGGAGTTGGATGTGCCAGCGAAATGACTGCTGGCAAACTTCGCCTGATAAGGAATTCTTCATGCCAGTGCTGACAGATAGTCTAAGCTTAGACACGAAGACGACGCAGCCAGCATAGACAGTCATTTGAATCATATGTATTGTATTCACTGAAGAATGATTGATCCCCCTTTGAGCTTCTGTTCCCCCTTGAATTAAAGTAGTAATGGCCCATACATGTAGTTGCACTGGGACGCATACCTCGTCTACTGCATCTCTAAGCAAACGAGGAATTTCCATATCTGAGTGGTTATCCACTCAGATGTCCCCAGAAACACAAGTACTCAGTTTTAAGGGGTGGGTTAGACTATTGGGTGGGACTATTATATAGTGCTCGACGAAAAGTCAAGGAGTTTTCCTAAAGTAAACGGTGATTGATAAGAATGGACGGGCATTCGCTTGGTGGGTTGGTCACATTGCAATTTGCTCACGTTGCAGGTCGCGTCAATGGGTCTAGCGCTGCGCAACGGGAAGAAGGTAGCGAAGGCATCTGCCAAGGAACCAGAGCCAAGGAAGGTGGGGAGGCCCAAGAAGAATGCACCGCGCACCTGCACGACGTGCAAGCGTACGCTCAAGACGCACCAAGGCCTGCTCAAGCACAAGGCGCGCAAGAATCGATGTGACAAGCGATCAATTGCGGCTCGTGCTGAGGCGCGCAAGGTGGCGCGTCGCCTAGCAAGCAAGGCATATTACATTCGGAAGAAGGATGGTATCTCTCTTGAAGACTGGCGGCTCCGCATGCGTCTGACGCCTCTACAAGAAGCTCGTCGCACTGCTCAGTTCCTGGCTAACCGTTAGAGTAGTCACTCACTGGGGAGGAAATACGAAGCTCCTTTAATAAATTAGCGTGAGCAAGCTAGATTGAAGTCGATGCACAGATTGAATTCGATGCATAGTACCTGTATCTAATGGCGAGAAATATTAACCGTGCAGTCCTGTTGATGTGCCGCTCAATGGGTACGTATCTCGAGATCAGTGTTTAACGCAAAATTCATGAAGTCCAGCTCGAACAACTCCAACATTTATCAATCGTTTTTGGATAGTTTATCATCGTTTTTGGCGCTTTATCATCAAAACTAGATGCGATATCATCGTTTTTTTATTAATTATCATCGCTTTCTGATAAAATATTGTACTCCGCCTCACAACTAACACTTTCAAAGTGGAATTTATGAAAATGTAGGAAGGCTTTATTTATTATCGAATCAGCTCTTAGATATGCAACGGTCTCTTTCTAGTTGCTTCCCTTCGTTTTACGGCGCTTGTGCTTTGACTTTCTTCCGGGTTTCTCCCCTCGCTTGCCTTTTTCGGGGATTGATACCTTGACTGCTGGGACTTTAACTCGCTCGTCTTTCGGAAAATCTCCATCAAGCGGCAGAGGTACAAATTTCAGCGAATATGTGCTTCGGAAATGGCGGATTGACAACCTGTCCTGATCATACAAAGTCTCCAACCTCTGGCCGTCAGCAACAGCAGCCGCGACAGCATGTACGCACGGAAATTCGTAGTCTTGCCAATCTTTGCATGTACATTCGCGCCCGGGGAGGTCTACATTTCTCCAAGGATGAATGAAGCCTGGACGCTTTGCGGGACCTTCGTATCGAACCATGTAGGATCCCTCCATACAAGGAAGCCGGTCACAGGTTGTGGCAGCAGCAGTGAGACTTGTCCGACGATCCTGTAGAAATGGGACTAGGGCGTCTTCTCCAAATTGTAGCCCCCACTCCTCCGCCTTTTGTCGCATTTTCGACACGCGTTTGCACAACTTCATAAAGTATAGATTGAAGGCGTCCAGTGGATACGCACTTCTGCAGTCGTTGCCAAGCCAATTATTCGCTTGTTCGGCCACATTAGAAGTCGCTTCACCGTACGTAGGCAACTTGTTGTGAGCGAGAAATTCACACTTCACCCAGAACTTTTTGTCAATTTTGGCAAGTTTGTCAGCGGCTGTCTTGTTGGTCAAAGCCAGCTCGTTGAAGAACAAGTTGAAGTCGTTTTCACAATCGCTGTCGGCCATTTCATTTATCAGGTTCCGCTCGTCGCCCGTCAGCTTGCGAGTTTCTGTAATGTTGCGTTTGATGTGCACTAGACAGTAGCGATGTCCGGCTTGGGGGAAAGACAATTTGATTGCCTTGAGGAGTCCCTTCATACGATCCGAAACCGCGGTGAAAGCTTGCAAGGAGCCTAGAGCCTGCTTGACCAACGCCAAAAACCACATCCAGTGGTCTTCGTTTTCCACGGGTACCAGCGCTAGCGCAAATGGCGTGACCTGCTTGTTGTAATCTTTGCACGTTGCAACCAGAAAAACACCGTAGGAATTCATCTCCGCCTTGAGGTGAGCGCCATCAAATCCAAACATTCGACGGGACATAATCGCAATACGAACCCCAATATTTGGGATGAAGCAAGCTCGCTTGAATGTCCCGTCAGGTTCCGTTTCGAAGTCCCATGTAGACCCAGGATTTTTGTCTGCCATTGCCGAGAGGTAGGACCTGAGCTTCTGGTAGCTCACTTCGCGGCTCGTGAGGAGTGAGGCCTCAATATCCAGCTTCACACGGGAGATGGCGGACCGGCCAAGCTTCATTTTTTCTGAGAGTAGAAACTTCTCGATAGCCTCTCCAGTCATTGTGGCAGTCGAACCGTTGTAGACAGGGAGCATTTTCTGCTCAATCAGCGCCTTAGCCCTTGCTGTATCTTGTGTCGTGTTTCGAAGCCTGGTTGCAGAGCGAGGAACAGAGCCTTCAGCAAACGGAGTGGCCGTGAATCCGACATTTCGGAGATGGTTGTGACAAAAGTTGGCCTTCGAAAACTGCCACCGTCCTTCTTTTCCGGATACATTAATGAAAAATGGACAAGAGCCATCAGCAAAAGCCAAGTTCGAATCCAGAAATTGCTGGCCATTTAGTTTCTTGCAGCGAGACTTGGCATTCTGGCTGCTGCTGCAGTCGACGTAAAGCTGAAACCCTGCTGCTAACGCAAACTGCTTACAACGACGCTGAATCGTCTTCTGGTCCTGGTAAAAATCAACTCCTATGTTGCGTTTTCCGTCTTGTGCCGCACCATAGTCTTCGTCTCTTGGGTTCTTGTCTTGCACGGGTGCATCTTCGCGCAGCAATCCGTGCTCCTTGGCTAAAGCCAGGTCAGAGGCCTCCAATATGAAGGGTACGGCTCCGAAGTCCCTGGGCTTGGGTGTTGCCTTCTTCTTTTGCTTCGACATCGAGCCTGCAAGTATGCGAATGAAAAGTCGTTAGATAGACACCTATCTACCTGTACCAAAAATAGCGAAGTGAAAGTAGTCACCAAAAATAACTCCATTTTGCAATTTGTACCCGATGTGATTTGTGATTTGGTAACCACTCAGAAAGGAGCAAAGAAGTCCAGCCTGGGGACATCTGAGTGGATAACCACTCAGATATGGAAATTCCTCCTAAGCAAACGGTTGCAAGTCGACCATATGCATTGCACAACCACTTATTACTGTTAAGAGGTTAGTATCTGTACCATATAGTACTCCACCCGCGCCTTTTTGATTACGCAGCTGATTGCTACTTTTCGGCTGCGGCGCCCTATCGCTTCAACGTCGATCCAGCCAATGAGCGCGACATTGAAGATGGGCCCGCGCTCCGGTTGGCCGAAAATACCCGCAGGCGCGCCGCGATTGGCCGAACGGGCCCAGCTGGCTGGCTGCTCTGAATTTTTGCCGGCCCCAGTTCGCAAAGACAGCCGCGCCGCAGGTCACTTGCCGTCGAGAGCAGCCAGCAGCAGCGACCGCCACCCTCCACACCCACCACCTTCCGCTTAGGAAGCGGCGCTCGAACGCCCCCACAGCAACACAGCAACAGCAACACAGCAATGAAGGACGTGACGTCCCTCATCAGTAACAGCAGCAGCAACAGCGCCAGCGCCATCGCGCCGGCCACGCCCACCGCCGGCAACCGACGCCCGCGCGCGCAGAGCATGCAGCACTTCGGCGACAAGTGCTCGGTGCCTCGCGAGTGCTGCAGCTCTGGCTCGTTCGTGAGCAAGCTCTACCGCATGGTGGACACGGAGCCTTCGACGATCGTCTCATGGTGCAGAGGTGCGTAGTGTTTCAGCTCCTTTGGGTTGAGAAGGATCGTGACTCACCTTTGCTTCCCCTCTCTCTGTTTACCCCCTCTTACCAGGCGGCAGCGCGTTCTGCATCGTCGACCCCAAGATGATGGCCGAGCACTGCCTTCCCAAGTACTTCCGCCACCGGCGCTTCTCGAGCCTGATCCGGCAGCTCAACTTCTACAGCTTCTACCGCGTGCAGGAGGGCCAGCTCACGATCTACCAGCACTCGTTCTTCCGAAAGGGCCGCCCCGACCTGCTCGTGCACATCAAGCGCCGCGGAGCCGGCAAGGCCAAGGACCCGTGGTTCGACCCCTGGCCAACACGAGCAGCAAGGCCCCGAGCAGAACACAGCGCTGACCCCGCTCAGCGGCGCGCAGACGCCCACGATGACGCCGACGCCCCTGGGCCTCGCCGCCTGCTACTCGCCCATGGCCAAGCCCATCGCGCTGGACAACATGTCGCCCGCACTCAAGCCCGCCATGATCCAGGCCTGCCCGCCCTCGGTAGACCTCGGCGGCTCGTACCTGAGCGACGGCCTGATGAAGAAGGACATGGACCACGCGTACCCGCTGTCGTCGGCGCTCAACATGAAGAACGAGCTGCTGTACGGCGACATCATGGACGCGAGTCTGTCGCTGCCCAAGTCGTCGGGCGGTTTGTCGGCACCGTTGGACATCGACATCCAGGACTTTCTGACGGACGACTGTAACATCACGCCCGGCCAGATCGACGACCGGCTCTGCGGTGGCATCAACCCCAACAAGTGCGCGATCGTCTCCCGAGACTGCCTCAAGTTCGACGAGCCGCAGAGCCTGGAGCCATCGCCCGTACTGACGAACCAGGAGGACGCCGAGTCGGCCAGCTTCGAGAACGAGGTGCTCATGGACCTCGCCAACGTCGAGCCCGGCGCGTGGGAGGTGCCGCTGTCGCCGCTGAACGACGAAGAGGACATGATGCCGTGGCTGGACCTGTGCTTCTAGACTGTATGGCCGACCGACCGATAGACGAAGCCCGTGACGCTGATTATTTATGCCCCCAGCGACGCTGCCCGCCCCAAGTCTGTCCCCCTCCCCGTCCGACGAAGCCAGCGAGCCCCCTGACTTCGCCGGCGCAAATTTTTCCATCATCATCGTTCCCATTCTGACTCGAGTAAGTGTCGTAGGATGTAGGTAGGCAGAGAATTAAGTTAGCAAGTAATTAAGGCAGGATAGGAGCGTAGCAGTATGTAAAGTAGGACAGTAGGCAGCAGCAGAGCAAGGAAACGAAAACACGATGAAACCCTGATAACCCCGCATTGCACTACCACTTGGAAGGCGATCGTCGAGCAGCGTCGGCCTCCATCATCATCATCATCATCATCACCATCTTGTCCGACGTGTACTCCACTCCATGCTGCCGACGGCGACACTGGACTTGCAAGCAAGCAACGTCGTTGAACCGCGGGATAGGCTCTTTTGGTTGAAGGCAGCAAGCAGTAACAGCAGCACCATGGGGTTCAACAGCAGAGGGAGACATCAAACGATGTGAAATCAGCAGCTCATTTGCAAGTCGCGCTACATGTATAAACTCTAGCAAACAGACAAGCCCTGCATGTTCATGATCAGTTCATTGCCGTGTGCCTCCTTTTTGCTAGCTATCTTACTGCTTGTTAGTACTTGAAGACGGACACGCGGCCGGCCACGGTCTGCGTGGACTGCCGCGCCTCCTCCTCCTTGAACGCCAGCTTGGTCTCCTTCTTCTCGGCGCGCCGGGCCATCTTCTCCATCTTGACGGCGGCCTTGCGCGCGCGCTTCTGCTCCTTGGTCTCGCCCTTCTGTCTCCGACTGGTCTCGGGTTGCCCCTCCTTGTGCTTGGCCGGCTTGCTCTTGACCGGCGCCTCCGTCTCGAACACGCCCAGCGGCATGCCCGTCTTGCGCTACAGCGTCACCTTCTGCTTGCGGATGTCAACGCCCTCGGCGATACTGGGGATCACGGGCTGTTTCTTCTTCTTGCGCCGGGTCGGGCCCTCTTCACGCAGCACCGTCGGGTGGTTGTCCAGCGTCGAGTACGTGCTCACGATGGTCTCGCAGTCCCATTGCTCGCGCTCCTCGCGCTGCAGATACTGGTTGCGCTCGAAGAGCTCCTGCAGCTCCTTCTCTTCGCGCTCAGCGCGCGCCACGGCGTCCTCGGGCTCCTCCTCGTCCTCCGTCTCGGCGTTCTCGTCGTACTCGTACGCGTGGCGCTCAGCCTCGCACTCCTCCAGCACCTGCTTGAGGCGGTTGCCCGCACGAAGAGGGTTGCCCAGCTTGCCCTCAGCGTCGGCCAGCTCCTGCTGCACGAACGCGTAGTCTTCCACCACTGCGGCGAGCAGCTCGCCGTCCAGGGTCTCTTTGCCGCGCGTCTCCGGGTCGTCCTCCTCCAGCTCGCCCAGCTGGTCGTCGTCGTACTCCTCGGCCAGCGTCTTCTCGAACAGCTCGTCCAGCACGCGCTGCTCCTCGTCGCGGTCAGGCGTCTCGACGTCTTCGGGCTGGCCTTCTCCGTCGCTGAACTCCTCGTCATCGTCGCTAAACTCCTCGTCCTCGCTGTCCGTGATGTTTCCGCGGTACAGCGGGGTCACGCCGCTGGCTGCCTCCATGAGCTTGGCGATATGCGCGTCGTAGTCGAAGTCGTCCGCGCCTGCGTCGTCCGCGTTCTCCTCGGCGGCCTGGACCACGAAGTTGTCATCCAGCTCCTCGAAGGCCTCGTCGTTCACGAGCGCCTCCCTCAGGTCCTCGTCCATGACGTCCGTCGTGAGCGTGATGGCGTCCAGCAGTCGGTCCTGCTCCTCGGCGCTGGGCAGCGCGTCCTCGGGCAAGTCCACCTTCCGGGACAGCGCACGGACCTCCTCGCCGGCGTCGAAGCGGCTCGTGGCCGAGTAGAACTTGCCCTGCCCCATCTCCTTCATGTGCTGCGAGTAGTCGTAGCCGTCGCGCGGCAGGCCGTTCTCGTCCACGAGGTCCTCGGCCTCCACGCCGCCGAAGCGCACCTTGCGCACGGGGAAGGCGGGCTTGGCCTTGCTGCTGCTGCTGCTGGCCTTCTTGGGCTTGGTCTTGGCCGCTGGCTTGCTGCTCGAGGGCGCGGGCGTGTCGACGAGGTCGGGCATCTCGTCGTCGCTGTCCAGCTCCGAGTCGTCGTCGTCACCGTCACCGTCATAGTCGGACTCAGAGTCCGAGCGCAGCTCCACGTGCTGGCTCGAGGACAGCAGCACGTACTTGGAGGCGTCCGGGTCGTTGACCTTGGGGTCCCGCTGGCTGCGGTGCACCACGTGAAAGTGCTGCGCCGACTTCTTGTTGATGAACTGTTTCTTGCGGACCTGCAGAATGTGGACGAGCGGTGGTTAGAGAGCCATTAGACAGAGGAAGCGATGCAACAAGGACACGACTTGCCATGAGTTCTGTCTGATAAGCAAAGCAAAAGTGAAGTGTGCTTTGAGCGTCGAGGCCCAGTCGCTAAGCAACAATTTCGCCCAATCGGTAAGCTGGAAAATCAGTTTAAACCAATCGCTTGTCGGAAGATGTAGCCATTTCGGCAGGATAAAAGGGTGATGTTGTGAGAGGAAAGTGGTGTGTGTGTGTGTGTTGATGTGTACTTCGTCTCTTGTTGTATGTTAATGAAGCTGTTACTCTGTATGCGGTGCAACGCGTGCGAGTGCGCAGGACAAGGTTGCTTAGAGCTTGGCCAGGGCGTCGTTGACGGCGGCCAGGCCCGAGGCGTCCAGCTTGTCGGCGGAGCCGCCGCAGGCGGCCACGAGCGCCTGCAGCTGCTCCATCTCGAGCGAGTCGCACAGGTCCTCCGTCTTGATGACGTCGATGGCGCCCTCGAGCTCCTGCTCGGCGGCGGCCGTCATGAGCTCACGGAAGGCCTTCTTGACCTTGCGGAAGAGCTTCTTCTGCTTCTCCTTGGCCATCTTGGCGTCCTTGCGGGCCTCCTTCTCCTTCTCCTCGGCCTCCTGGGCGGCGCGCTCGGCCTCCTCCTTCTTGCGGTTCTCCTCGTCGATGAGGCGCTGGGCGGCCTCCTCCTTCTCGCGCTTGGCGCGGGCCTTGCGGTCCTTCTCCTCCTGCTTGACGCGGCGGATGCGCGGGTCGTTGGCCAGCGCGCGGTCCACGAGGCTGGCCAGACGGGCGTACTCTTTTTCTTCTTCTTCTTGGCCGCGGCCTCGTTTCTTCTTGGCCATCCAGCGCTTGTGGTCGCGGTGCTCGGCCGAGTCCACGTCGTGCTCCGAGTCGTGCGTGAAGTCACGCCACGAGTCGAACTTGTTCCAGAAGTCGTAGAAGGCGTAGACCTCGTCGATGGGGAGGTCGTCGTCGCCCAGCGATGGCACAGGCTTGTTCTCGCTGAAGCGCGCGTTGGCCACGAACACGGGGCCGTAGAGCTCGTAGAAGCTCTTGCCCTCGCCCTGCGGGTCGTTCTCCTTGATCTTCTCGTTGCCCGTGGGGATCCAGTCGTCGAAGTCGCACTGCGAGTCGTACGCACGCTTCTTCTGCGGGTCCATGAGCGTGGTGAAGGCCTTCTGCACGGCCAGGTAGTTGGGGTCGTTCTCCGTCTTGCCCGTCTTGTCCGGGTGGTGCTCGATCAGCACGCGGTGGTACGCCTTCTTGACCTGCTCGTCCGTCACGTCGAAGCCAATGTCGCTCAGGCCCAGCTGCTGGTACATGGTCAGCTCCAGGAAGTTCTTGCCGCGGATGCTGCGGCGGTACTTGCGCAGGATGGACTCCTCCTGCTTGCGCAGCGCGTCGCGCGCCTTGGTGGCGTCGTCCAGGTCCTCGCAGCTGGCCGAGCGGCCGCGGGCCATGTTACGCGCGCGCTTGTTGAAGGCGCGGCCCACGGGCTCCACGCGCTTCTGCGCGAAGTAGCCGCCCAGGCCCAGCACGACCTTGGGCTCCTTGAAGTCCGCTGGGGGCGTCGGCAGCGACAGCGTCAGCGAAGACATCTCTAACTCTTGGTGGGCTGACGAGTTGTATAGTGGGGAGGGCAGGGGCGGGCACGAGTCTCCGAAGCGGCGAGAGCCAATGGTTGGCCCGGCCGATAGTTGATTTGTGTAACCCACACCAAGTTGTAGACAAGTTGCCTTTTAAACCAAAAGTGACGCATTGATACGCTACGAATGAGGGGGACAAGCAACACACAGTGGATCCTTCACTACAGCAGCATGGGGCAAGGGTCCTGCGGGTCAAAGGCCAGCTGCTTGGACTCAACGAGACACGACTTGCAGCACGTGACGGCCACGGGCCGGGCTCGGGCGTAGAGCTGGCGCTTGACGCGGCACTTGGTGCAGACGCTGCGTTGGCACACGCCGCACGAGCGGTGGGTCGCTGCGACGATCGACGCCATGGCCGGCTGCTTGGCGCAGACGCAGCACGCGCTGTCCGCCAGCTGCCGCTTCGAGCGCGACTTGGACTTGCCTTTGGACAGCAACCGGCGCAGTGTGGGCGGCGCCACAGACTCGACCTCAGCCGAGACGCTGTGGGCCGAGTTCGAGTATCCGGAGGAGAGCGAGTCCACTGACAGCTCCGACTCGTCCAGGTCGTCTTCAGTGGACTGGTCTCCACACGACGCCGAGACGGAGATCTCTGCCTTGCGCAGCGCGAGCAACGTCAGACGCTTGGCCTCGGAACTCGCCACGGCTCTGGGGATCGACAGCATGAGCGAGCACGACGTGTTGTTCATCAGGAACGACGGCGTGTCACCTCCCAGGTCGAACATTCCCTTGGCGTAGACGCTCACAGCGGACGAGCCCGGCACCTGGCGGTAAATGCTGCAGAACATGACGTTGGCTCGGATGACGCCGCTGCCCTTCGGAGGCGCGGGGCAGCCCTCGAAGTCGACACTTTTGACGAGGTGGTAGGCGTACCACTCGCCCGCAGCGTCCGTGCTGATCCCCATGGACTCGAGCACGCAGAGGTCGCGGAGGTGGCTAAACTTGGTGTCGCCAATGGACTGCGATAGGTGCCACTTGAGCGAAAGTTGACGGAACGGATCCAGTCGCGAGCCCCCATCTGGCTTGGCCAACATGGTGCAGTCCAGGTGGCCCTTGCTCAAATGGGGGGCAGTCAACTGCATCTCTTCGCGGGTCTTGGCGTGAACTCCATACAGAACGTCCTCGAGACTTCCGGCCATGGTCCCAACGCATAGGACCATCCGTCGGTTCACCTCCGTGAGCCCTCGCGCTTGGTCGTGGTGTGTGGGCAACCTCCGCCTGTAGATGCTCAGGTCGTTTTGGCGCTTGAGCAGCTTCCAGTCACCGCGGGCCAACTCGGGGCAGTTCATGAGCTGGTACGCGTTCTGGTGAGCCAGCGTGCGGGAAATGATGCTGTGGGCAAGGTGGCGGAAAGCCTGCGTCTCCCCATCGGACAGGTCCATCAAAGCGGAGCCCTTCGGGGTGAACCTGACCTGGTTCAGCAGATCGTGGCACGACTCGAGTGGGTTACTTGCGGCCGTCGCTCGTCTTGTAGCCTCTGGGGCAGGGAGGTCGTCGTCGTTAAGTAGTGGCCCCGGCATTGTTGTGGTTAATGTGAAACTGGGAGGCTGGATACGAAACTCATTAGCGCTGCCAGCACCGTATCCGATACCAACCAGAGATGAATACCATAGAAGCCTTTGCTGGTAATGAGTTGCGTTAGCTCCGCATATTAATGCCCAGCTGCGCCGGCTCAGAACTACCATGCTGCCATGTGCCCTGACAGGTTGACAGACCCGCGCTGCAGTTAATTTACATGTACTGACTGGACTGTCCGGTCAGAACGATTGCTAGGCTAGCAATGCTATTAATAGCACCGCAACCAGTTGCCTAGGTTCACCATCGTTGAGTTTGCCTCCCAGCGTTGGTTAGCCCCGTGTCAGGGGCACGATTTCTACGTTGATGCGGTACAGTGATGGTCTACCTAATAGGGGGGGTCAAGATTAGCTTTTTGGCCGACATTTTTTGGCCAAAATCGCCGCCATAAGAAATATGGTCAGCCGACATAACATTTCGCGAAATGGTTCACCTGTTTGGCCGAACCATTTCTGAAATGGTCGGACATTTCTCGAAATGGTTAACCATATTTCCGCGACTTCAATGACCTTCACTCTTTTTATCTTGCTAAATGTATGCATACACATTTTACACAATTGTCTGAGCGGGCCATGTGCGTCGCCAGCCCGCGGCAGCGCGCCAGCGGTAGCGCTCTTCTGAACGCCCCGGCGCCACGCTCATTGCGGCTAGGAGCTGCTGCGAGCTCACGCGCATGCACCGTGGTGCTGCTAGGTGCGGCACCATGCCCTGCTGCCAAGCAGCGCCGCAACGGATGGGGTGCCACCTTCCTGGCCTCCGCGGTCTGCTGCGCCTCTGGGCAGGAGCTAACAGGCAGCTAAGGTTCCTACGTTCCTACAGTTCATTGTCTACGTAGCCTGCTGCTGCTGAGGCGCCCATCGGCTACAGCTTGCTGCCCGAGCCGTTAGGCACGCGCAGCAAGCTGCAGCCTTGCATGTCTACATGTAGTCTACATGAGGTAGATAAGCATTCTAAGAAATGACCGGTCATTTCATATCTGACCGGGGTGATATTTTGGAAATGGTTTGGTCATTATGTGGGCTCCCGAGTGGTGATATTTTTTGCACCATTTGCCAATTCTGACCCCCCCTAATACGCGTTGCAAAACGACTGACGCTAGTTTTATTAAAGCTGCAATACATATTTGATAACTTTGCCTGTGTAACGTGGGCTGCCTCGCTGTTGCCAGATGCACCATTCGACTTCCCTTACAAGCTATTCACCAAAATCACGCTCCGTATGACCTTGGTCTGTAGATTGAATGTGTGAGGACAGAAACCAATAGAAGCTGTCGACACTCCAATTCACTCTCAGTTTGGACTTCAGTGTGCATTACCGACGGATGAACCAACCCCAAAACAGTTTACATTACTACGTAATACACTACATCACAATATGAAAACAGCGCCCTACAACACTACATGTACTTACTGGATCATTGGACATGGCTCCAGAGGATCCACAGTCAACTGCTTGGCTTCCAGAAGACACGACTTGCAGCAGGCCACAGGGATGAGGTGAGGCCGCGCGAACAACCGGCGCTTGACGTGGCACTTGTTGCAGACACCACGGAGGCAGACGCCACAGGTGCGGTGCGTAGCGTACACCAGCGACGCCATGGCAGGCTTCCTGGTGCAAACACAGCACGGTTCAGCGGCCGCCTGTCTTCGCGATCGCGACTTGACATGAGTCTTCGACAACAGGCGAGACAGCATTGGAGTGGAGGTCCCCTCAGATGTTAGACTGTAGCTCGAGTTCGAGTACCCAGAGGGGGTGGTTTCACCATCAAGATCCTCCAAGTCCAGCTTGGACAGGTCTTCGATTGGAGCGGCCGAGTCGTCAGATTTCAGGATGGCAAGAAGCGTGAGTCTCTTCGCCTCGGCGCATTCCAAGGCGCTGATGATCGACACCATAAGCGAGCACGACGTGTTGTAGACCATAAAGCCCGGGATGTCACCGCCCAAGTCGAACATTCCCTTAGCGTAGACCTCTACATTGTGCGACCCAGGCACCTGGCGATAGATGCTGCAGAACATCATGTTGGCCCGGATGGTGTCGCTGCTCTCTTGAGGGGGCGGACACCCAGCAAAGTCCACGCTCTGAAGGAGGTAGTAGCCGTAGCGCTCGCCTTGCGAGTCGGTGCTGATCCCCATCGACTCGAGTTTGCACAGATCCCGGTTCTTGAGGATCTTGGCGTCCCCGAGGATATCGGTCATGTGCCACTTGAGGGCGAGTTGTCGGTACGGGTCCGTGGCCGAACCGCCCTCCAACTTGGCCAGCATGGCGCAATTGACGTAGCCCTTCCTCATGTGAGGCAGCACCATCTGCATCTCCTCTCGGGTCTTGGCGTGGACGCCGTAGAGAACGTCTTCAATGTCCCCGGCGACTGATCCGACACAGAGAACCATGGGGCGCTGCGACTGCTGCGACTGCTCTGCAGCGCGGCGCTTGTAGATGCTGAGCTCGTTGTGGCGCTTGAGCAGCTTCCAGTCGCGCTGGCCCATTTCGAGGCCCTTGGTGCGACGGTGCTCCATCTCGTGGGCCAGCGTTCTCGAGACGATGCTGTGGGCGAGGTGTCGGTACGCTTGGGCTTCACCGTCAGCTAGCAGCGTCTCCTTGGGCACCTCGACGGTGGGAGGGGCGTACTTGGCCTGGTGCAGCAGCTCTTGAAGTCGACCCGGAGCGGTGGCTCGACGTGTTAGCTCGGGGGCTTCCGTTGATGCGGTCTCCGCCATTGTGGTGGGTGAGTAGATGGTTGAGCTCGCGTTGGCAAGAGGAGAAATACCGGACTGAACGCGTGCAGTCCTCGGTTGATGCGCGAGTGAGCGAAGAGCTGCTCGCCCGCTCGTTTCTCTGCTGTAGACCGACTGACTCATTGACCATAGGCGGCGGCGACATCTGCCTCAACTGTCGCGGGCTGCCCACGATGGGCTCCGCTAAGGCAAAGATCAGCAAACACGTGGAGCGCAACTGGGTCGCTCGGTCCGCGCTGGCGCTGGCGTGCCCCTACGGCGAACAGAACAGCGCTCAGAACCGGCCATGTGGTCCGCCAACGCCTGGAAGCGCTGACACTTTGGTGCCAAATGGCCGTTTGCAATGACCGAGCTTGACCCGAGATAAGACCAAACATATTCAGCGCAAGATACTTGTACACTGGCAGCCAGCAGCCCCCGCGTTCGCATGATTCGGCTCTTTGAGGCGCAACCGGGGCGTGGACTTGACCTTCGTCGCCTCCATCCATGAGTCAGAACTGGACATGGACATGGGGAGGGGCAAAACTTGCTGACTCGCCCAACATTGCAGAGACTGTCGAGTCAGATGGTTATGTGGGTGGAAGCAAGGCTTGCCGACCGAAACAGTTTTTGAAAGGGGAAAACTGTTGTACCACTTTATGGTTCAAGTCAGCAAAAAATACCAAGTACACCAGTAGGTAGCAGTTAGAATCGAAGAGGTAGCTTTCGGGCCTGGCCAGCCACTCCTAACGAACCTGCAGGGATACTTGCTCCATGGTGAGCTTGGATGTAGAAGCGGAGGTCTATAGAATTGTTTACTTCCGTTAAAGCTGGCACCAGTTGGTGATCAGGGCCCGCGTCGCAGAGAGCTTTGCAGTGGGTCTATCTAGGTATCTAAGGAGGAGAAAAGCGCTTCAACTTCGCAGCGGCCTCATCGCGCACATCCTGCCATCCGTCTGCCCACGCTTCTTCCGAGGCTTCGGCCGAGCAGCGTCGAACCGGTCGGACACTCGGCGGCAATAAGTTTTCTTAACTACGGTACTGTTTTTCGGGAATGGCGAGTACCGTGGTTTGCATTTTTCACCATTTTCTGTATTCATCGTCTTCGCACTTTTTACACAAGTTTATACACCTTTCAGTATTCAGGATCGCGGGGACTTTTGTATTGCACGACCCCCACTGCTCATTCAACCTCTTGAGCTCCGTCCACTTCTCCCTATGGCTGGTATAATAATATGGCCGCAAACCACCGTATGTCTCCACAAGCCAGTTGGTCTGTAAAACAAGAGGGTGCCCGCTGCATCGGCCTCGTAGTCTCTGCCAATGTTACGAGCGGCCACCGCCGCAAGTTAGGACAACCGGTCTGTCCGACTAACAAATACCGTCGCCGGTACCATAGCATCCCCCGACCTCCCGATGCTGGGAGACGACGACGCGGTCACAAGTACTGCCCCCAAGGTGACGTTCTACATCCCACGCGAAGACACGGCCCCTGCCGCGGCGTTTGTGTAAGTACAGCTCAAGTTTACATGTGATGAAGCCAACAAACAACCACAACATGCTGATGCCCACTTTCTCCCAGTGACATCAAGGAATTCGACAAGGAGGCCGAAATGGTTGAGCAGTCTCCGAGTCTGTACGAGCATCGGCACACGATAGCAGTGAACCACCGCCGCCTTGGCGTCGTGGGTATCGTGTCCATCTTGTACGTCTACCTCTGCGCGGGCCCCAGCGGTTCCGAGGCCGTCATCTCTTCGGCGGGGCCTCTCGTCGGGCTTGTCGGGTTCGTGCTCTACGCGCTTTTCGTGGCCTTCCCGTTCGCCTACATCGTGGCCGAACTCTGCTCTGCGTTCCCTGAAGACGGCGGCTTCACGGTCTGGGTCTTGAACGCGTACGGTCCGTTCTGGGGGTTCCAAGTCGGGTACTGGTCGTGGGTCGCCGGTGTGCTGCGAGGAGCGTTGATGCCCGGGACGCTGTTGAACCTGCTCACGAGATACTACAACGTCGAGGTCAAGTCCTCCGTGGCCGCGTACTTCATCAAGGCAGGGATCGGCATCGCGCTGGCCATCCCCACCTTCCTGGGCACGCGCACGGTCGGTCGTCTGAGCGTCGTGGTGGTGGTCGTCGTCATCCTCTTCTTCTCCGTGTTCACGATCTGGTCGCTGGCCAACGCGTCGGACTTCGACGACATCTTCCAGGTGCGGCGTGAGAGCGTCCTGTACGACCCCGCGGCGCACGATGTGATCTCCGAGGGCGATGTGGCCATCGAGTGGGCGACGCTGCTCAACACGCTTTACTTCAAGTTCAAGGGCATCAACAACGCGTCGGTCTTCGGCGGTGAGGTCCAGAACCCCGCGCACTCGTACGCGCGCGCCATCGGCTACACGTGCGTGCTAATCCTCCTGACGTACATGGTCCCAATGATCGCCGGCCTCGGGACGGATGCGATGCCCTGGTTCCTGCTCGACCGCGACGCCTTCCCGTTCTTCGCGTACTTTGTTGGCGGCAGTCCTCTGCGAACGCTAATCCAGATCGCGACGTGCTGCGGCTCGGCCGGCATGTGCATGGCGGCGCTGCACGTCAAGACGTTCCTGGTCAGCGGCATGGCCGAGAACCGCCTGATCCCCAAGGTGCTGTCCAGGCGGCATCCGACTTATCAGAGTCCGTACAACGCCGCGCTGCTCACGCTCGTACTCATGCTGGCGCTCATCAACCTGGACTTCGACAGTATGCTCGTCATGACGAACGCATACTCGGCTGGCGTCCAGCTCATGATCATCGCCACTGTCATCAAGCTTCGCAAGGAGCTGCCGTACATTGCACGTCCGACTAAGGTGCCAGGGGGAGTGCCAGTGCTGTACGCCATCGCGGTGGTGCCGACCTTCATGTTCGGCTACATCACCTTCTACGCGTGCACCAGCCTGCTGTCGGCCATGCTGATGCTTGCATTCTTCGTCCCGGGGGTGCTCTACGCCGGCTATCGGTTCTACTACCGCCGCTCGCTGGTATAGTGGCCTCCATGTAGTGTGCTTGTTGTTGACCGTAGCGTAAGCGTAGTGTAGTAGTGTAGTATAAGCAGCTTGGAATGTCAAAACTCTAGGATGTTCTTGGCCACTGAAGGACTTGGAGCTCGTTGTCGCCGACGAGCTCTCGCTGCTTCCATCTCCTCTTGACTCTGCAGTAAATGCGCTGGCACCCAGTCGTAGGTCGTCTGCAGTCCAACCCTGCTTCTCTTTGTCCGGCCCTTCCCCACCAGCAGCGGGCTCAACCCTCCGTGTCTCGAACCTCCTGTCTCCTCTTGCTGCTCGTGGTGGCTAACAGGGATGGCCACCCACACATTACGCAGATTCACGCGCGCGTCTTGAGCGATGATCTTCTCGAAGCGGCTGAATGGGACGCACTGCACTTTGGTGCCGGTCGTGGCCGATATCTGTGGAGGCCTCGACTGCAGCGGCAGCGGCTCTAGCAGTGTGGCCCGCTCACCTCGTCTCCTCTGATAGTGCCGGCCGCCATCTCGACGGGGAACCGACAGCAGCGGCGTTTCCTGCTGTCGAGCGAGCGTTCGAGTCTCGAGTTCCTTCCTGTACCTCTGCTCCACCTCGGACGGCATCAACAACGCTGTGCGCGCATCGCGAAGACGCTCGCGCTGTCGCCTGCGCAGAAACTTTCTCAATCTCCACTCTCGCAGTCGACGAGTCCTCTTACGGGCGCAATGCCCTCGCCACACGCGCTGGATCAGTCGAGCCGCCAAACGCTGCGCCGCGCGCTGGATGAACAGCCTTGTAGCGCTGCAACTGACGTCACGCACCGTCTTGATCGTATGCTGCTGAGCCTCTTGCTGCTGGTGGATACGCGACGGCATGCTGGACAGCAGACTCAGGATACGCGCCTTGGCATCAGCACTCGCTTGCTCGTTGCGCTTCACTCTCCTCCACAGTCGCTGAATCACTCGAGCATTCTTCGTGCGGCGTTCAAGCTCCCACATTGCGACGAACTTCAGAGCTAGAATTGGAGGCTGTTCGTCCATGATCCGGCCAACCAATTCACGAGAAAGCAGCGCGGCTCCTTCAGCTCTGTGGCGCTTGCGAGCAGCACTGATGGCGGAGCGGCCCAACCGAGCCAACGCCCGACACATCCATTGATAGACGCGTACTTGGTGCTGTCGCTCGGCCTGCGCTCTCTTGCCTCTACCGAGCCGAAACGTTCTCCTCAAGGCGTTCTGGATCACACTCAGCACGCCCTTCTCGCCCGCTAGCATCGACGGCAGCAGTCGCAGCCTCTTCCCCACTTGGACTCGCGGCCGATCAACGCGGTTAAATTCTGGGCCTTACACTTGAAGAACCCAGCCGCAAGATGGCGAAGTGAGCGCAGGAGCGCCAACACAGCGTCACCGCTGCTGCCTACGACTGAAGCAAGTGATCGTGCGCCGGCACGCTGTCTCGCCTTGGCCTGGAAAAACCCCGTCACCCGCTTGGAACGCAACGCGGCGAGCTTGCTCTGCACCGCCGCGGCTGGAGCTGGAGCGGCATGCTTGGCTTCCTCCTTCTTGTTGCTCTGCCATGGACGCTTGAACCTTGCTGGCAATTGTGTGATGGATCCACCCTTGTTGCTCATCCTACAGCAGCCTCAGCACAAGCAAACAAACGACAGTTAGTTAGTCTCGAAACTGCCCCCTCAAAGCTGAAGCGAAGTGCCAAATTCGTCTACAGTCCGGGACAAGAATGGCTCGCTTCACGTTCGTCATCTATTGCATCATTGTCACTAGCCAAACAGGTTGGCCGCTCGTTCCTGTTGCTTGCGCTCGCCAAAGAGGTCGTAGGCCGCGTTCGAGTGGCGTCCTGCGCGTCGGAAGCGCAGGACGATCGGTCGTGGCGCCTTGCTCACGAGCTGCTTGAACTGCGACGTGTTGGCCACGCTCACGCCGTTCACGGCCAGAATGCAGTCACCAGGAGCGATCCGGCCGGAAGCTTGAGCTGCACTCGACGGCACGCACTCGCGCACGATCACCAACCGGCCGCTCTGCTTGGCGACTAACCCCAGCGCTGCGCCCGAGAACTCGACCTCGAACTCGTCCTCCTCCTCGTCTGCGGCTTCAGCATCTTGATCCATCGGTGGCGGCGTCTCGCCGAAGAGCGAGTCCGAATCGGGCGCAGTCGTGGAGCTGTCATCAGCCTGCAAGTCGTCTCCGATGATGACCACGTTCGCCGACCACCAGCTCTGGGTCTCCTGGAGCGTGAATGTAGCGGTGTAGCCCCGATTAGCTCTGAGTCGCGCTGTCTTCCGCGTAGCATACACGCTGCACGCATTTGACTGAACCGTGAAGTAGACGTCGCCTGATGTGAGCAGCGTTGGCGTGTAGCCGTAAGCGAACACCACCAGGGCGCGGTCCTCGCGCCACGCCGTGGCGCTCCCTCCTCCAGCTGATGCAGCCCCGCTGTCGGTTGGAGCGTCCAACACGCTGGCAAGGTGCCGTCTTCCAAGCGGCAGAACGCGCAGGGACGCGCCGTCGTTCAGCTGCGTGTTCACCACTAACGAGTGCCGAGAATTGTTGATCAACGCAAGCGCGACGCAGCCGCGCGCCTCGAGTCCCGTGTGGTTGGCGTCCCAGTCGTAGACGAGGTGTCGCACCTGCCGCAAGAACTCCGCGCTACTGCGGCACTCGCTCAGAGCCTTCGAATGCTTGCGCACGATCTCACCGTTCGACATGTGCTCGTAGCGGAAGGGCACACCTAGCGAGCTGTCGCCGTCTCCACTCGACGAGCTGGATGTCAGCATCCCGGGGTCGTAGCACCAGCAGCCGCAGCGGGGTCAGCCTTACCGCGCAGCGTGGACACCAGCGACGTCACACCGCCCGCCACCATACTGGTCACGAGCGACGTTACCTCGATCGACTCGATCAGACCAAGCGCCTGGGACTTCACCGACTGCTCGTAGAAGCGAACAATCGCCGCAGTCAGCGACTCCTGCGTGGCCAGCGCGTGCGATAGTCGGTAGCCCTCCAGTGTCACACACGCGTTCTCGATCCTGAGCTTGAGGTTCGACAGCCAGAAGCCCTCGTTGCTGCGCTGGCTCGAGTCGCTCTTGTCGCGCGTGAAGCTCACGACCACACGCACGGGCGAGATCTCACCCGACGCAATGTAAAGCTTCCGACCGGTCATCGCTGCCATATCCGCAGCACTGACACTCTCGTCCCCGTCCTCGTTCTGAGGCACAAAGTAGGCCAGCAAGTCGCCGTCTTCGTCATCCTCGTCGTTGATGCCGTCTTCACTCGGGAAGGCCGAGACGAGCGACTTGTGCTGGAAGTGCGCGATCGTCTCCTTCTGCAGCTGGTTGAGCCTGTCAACGAAGCTCATTGAGGTCGAGACCTTGACGTTCTGAAGCTCGAGATGCACGCGCTCCACCCACGTGTACTTCGCATGCGGCCTCTCCAGATACGTCAGCTCCAGGAAGTACTTGTCCATGCTTGCCTTCGCTGACGCACTGTCTCCATGCAACAAGGGCCTCAGAACTACGCGGTTCTTGGTCTGTGGAAGCAGGTCCTCAACCTTCAACCCCATCAAGTTCAGCTTCGCAGCAGTGGCCTGCGGTGACCATGACGCCTCCACGCCGATGCGCGTGAACGTCGCACAAGCCACAGGCTCGCTCTCGCCCTCCGGCCCACCAGCGAACAAGCTGCGAGACTGCTCCAATGCCCCGCCGTGCTTTTTATCTGTGACCGTTACGATCACGCCCGCTACCTGCGCGTGCAGACTGAACGTTTGCCAGCCTGCAGTGCCAGCACCTGTGACCGTATCCCGTGCAGACGAAGAGACCGTTGACCCAGCATTCGACAGCCGCGAAGACGTAGACGTCGGAGATCCAGCACCGCCGTCCGTCACCACCACCACGAACGTGGCCTGAGAGAAGCTGCCTCGCTTAACGACCACCTCCAAGTGAACACCGCGTCCGCTAGATCGCGGCGGCACCAGCAAGTCCGTCGTAGCCACGCGGTCGACAGCAAACGCCGCACTCCAGTCGTAGCCATCACTACAGAACGTACCCGATGCGTCGTCGTCAGGCAGTACCGATGCACGCAGCGGGGCGCGCGTTCCACCCACCCAGTAGAGCGCGTACATATCTCCAGCCCCCAGCACGTGGTGAGCAACATTGTCGTTGTGCGAGTCTTCAAGACGTTGGTGCTGCCGATTCGGAGCCTCCAGAAGCAGCAGCGTGTGCGATGAGCGGTTGAGGATCAGGTAGCGAGGGATGACGCTCACAAGCGTCGTGACGGAGCCAAAGTGCCGGGTCGCGTAGTCCGCTGACACGCCCAACTCGTACAGAACTCCGCCTGACGACGCGCTGCCCCCTGCGGAACGAAGTGTGATGCACTCGTCCTGCCAACTGAGTCTTCTCGGGTCCGCTTCAAACCGCGCAGACCAGTTGCATCCACGCAACCCGATTCTGACCACGGGGACCTTCCCACTGCTATCGCTCGAGTAGGCGCTGATCTGGGCGTTGCCCACCTGGGCTCGGGCCGCGCGTGGAGGGATGTAGGCTTCGCTGTCTGCTGCAGTGCCGTAGACCAGCTCCAGTCCGGAGCGGTTGATAACCCAGACCTCAGCCAGAATCTCCACGCGCACAGGGCGAGCAGCGTGATCGCCTCCCAGCACACGTAGAAGTAGTCGGAAAGGCCGCCCATCGTCCACCCGAGCGAGTTGTAGCGATAGTACGGCGCCGCTGGCGGTTCCTCGAGGCACGAGCTCCAGCCACTTGGGCGGAGTCGTACAGCCCTCAACAAGCAGTTGAAAGAGCGGTCGTTGCGCGATATCCGTCCACCAGATGCTGGTCTTGGCTCCGACAGCGATCGTCTCGGGTTTCGACGGGCTGTCGCTCGACCCAGATCCGTACGCGGAGCTGTAGGCAGACCGTAAGCGGAATGTTAGCGGGACTGGAAGCTTGTTCACCAGGACAAGCGGCTCTGCGAAAGACACAGCGCGAAGCTCTTTGTCACTTGACATGGAGACGCAGTACACGGCGTTTCGACCGTCCCCAGCATGGCCCGAGCTCTCACGTGAAGCAGATGTGGACGATACAGCAGCCTCCACTTTAAGCTCCACAGCGGACCGTGTCTGCACTGGGATAGGAGCGCTCCACGAGTACGTAGCGCCGTTCCCCACAGGCCGCACGCGCAGCTCCGAAGCTAGCGACAGCAGCACTGGAACGGCAGATTCCTGGTTTCCTCGAAGAACGCCAATCTCGACGGGGGTGTGCCATGTCGGGTCGTTCACGAGCAGCGCCACGGGACGACCAGATGTGAGTCTGTTCACGAGCTTGATAGGTGACGAGACCACCAGCAAGATGCGACCTTCGACGAGCTGCGCCGACAAACTCAGCGTGAAGTTGGTGCGCTGCCCATGGGTGTCCACCAACGGGAACGTGCGCGCACCCAACTGTTCGAAAATGAGCCCTTGAACGGCTTGGAATCGCGCCGCACTCTCCTCCGAGCTCTTCGAATCCATCAGCTGCAAACAGAGTCGCAGATTGGCAGCATCCCGGTCGCCTGATGCATACCTCCGTACGACTCCACGCCCTCGTCCTGGCGCGTGGAGATACCGAACGTCAGCCAGGCTTCCAGTTGACACCACTTGGGGCTCTGTCGTGAACGATCCATTCGTCAGCCAGAAGCTGAGCGGCAACCCAGTCTCGTTACGGATCACACACGGCGCCATCTTTCGCCGCTCGACGTCTTCGTCTTCACTGTCTTCCGTCTGCACTTTTGCAGCACCCGAAGCCGCACGACGCTTCCACGCGCCGCCCACAGACGCCACGACCTCCAGTAATCCATGCGTGACAGTGAGGTCCAACGCTTGTGAAGCTGTGAGAATAACGTGCAGCTCGCTCGCGCCTGAAATTGAACCCTGCACCGACGCGTCGAGAGCCCACTCGGTGCACATGGGGTGCCAGTCGCGCGTGTCTGGATTGTAGTACGATATGAGCACCACCAAGTTCCCTCCTCCAGAAATGCTTGTCGTCACTGGGGCAGCAGACAGATCCGGCTCGGCGAAGGACGCGGACATGTCGTCGCTCCCCTCCTGCTCCGCAGCGTACGTGACGTTCAAGAAGAGGTGGCAGCGCTCGACTTGCAGCTGCGCGAGCCCCATATCACATCCGTCGCAGTCGTTGATCAGCGTCAGACCCACGGACGGTAGCTCGCACGTAAAGTATCGGTGAATCTCCTCCTCCGCTGCCGTCTCAACCACGATGCTCCTCGACGAGGTGCGCGACCTCGACAACGCATGGGAAGTCGGACTGTCGATCCGTGACGGCCGACGGAGATCTGAGGCGCTGCGGCGTGCTTCATGAAGCGCGATGGCTTCGTTGAATGCCTCCATCGTATCCATCGCCATGCACGCGTCGTCATAGGACACGAACACTTCAATCGGAGTGAAGGTTAGCGCCACAATCTGCTGCCTCTGGCCGGCGTGTGGGAACAGGTCGCTCACTTCAACGTGCAAATCACAGGGTTCTAGCAACTGAATCAGCGGCGCAACATCGATGGCATCCCACCGCGTGCTGGACGAGGGAGACGCCACACAGCAGCCTGGACGTCTGGCATTCTCCAGCACGATCTCCATGTTCCTTGCATCCGCTAGAATGCTGCTCTGGATATCCAGGTCATCGTCTGCCTTCCCCTTCTTATCGTCCGGATGCGGTTTCCACTTGAACTCAAGCGTGAAATCACCAGCAAACGCTACGCGCGGGCTCTCTGGGTCGTAGCAATTGCGCGGTACCGCCACGCCAACCTGCTTGGCCGTCGCACGAACAGTGATCGTCAGCTCTGGCTCCTTCCCGTCGCGAAGAATGTCCGAGATACTTTCGCGCCGCGTCAACAGCGACGGCGATGGCGGTGGCACCGGCGTCTGTGGCCGCGCGAGATCCTTCACTGAGCCAGAAGTGGGAGGCTTCTCGGGTTGACTTGGCCTTGAAGGCAGCGCGAAGAAGCCGGTCAGTGTTAATAACGCCTCGGGGATAACAGTGCCCGTGACCTCAGAGAATGCCAAGTCCAGCTCGCCGGTCAGCGCGGCGTCGTCCCACGTGTAGTGTATCTCCAGCGGGCGTGGCGAGATCAGGAGTGTGCCGCCTTCAGCGCCACCAGCTGAGGTCTTGTAGTTCCCCACCAGATCACGAGCGCTAAACGCACCAAGATGCACCGCCAGGCGCGGGTTCTTCTCGTACTCGTCGTAAAACACCAGCGAAAAGTCAGTAGCGACAACCTCAGCGAACGCACCAGTCCGCCCAACCTTGCCTCTATCAGCTTCAGACATGGTGCGCTGCACAACCAAATCAGGGGATGCATCTTCCGTCACGAATGCGTCTGCCGGTCCGTCCTGGAACAGCAGGATCCTCACGTTCTCCATGACAAAGCGCACCTGGAGCGTAGCTTCATCTGCGTCCGGCTGAAGGTACGTGTACGTCACGGTGGGGCGCAAGGATGGGAGTTCTCCGATATCAGCGCTACTCCGTCTCCTGCTCAGGAGTCGAGACGCGCTGCTTGCCTTGCCGAGGGGAGCGGCGGGTGTCGGTGCATTCTGCAGCGCATCGGCACCAAAATTCTCCAAGATGAGCGCGACAATACCCAGATAACTTGTGCGTGAGATGTGGGCTTCCAGCGGAGGCAGTACAGAGTCCACCGTGATTCGTGGGAGGAACACCGTCCTCGTTTCGCCGCTATCACCCACAGTCTCCTCGTCACCTAAGGAAATACTCGACGAAACGAGGTCCTCAATGCTGATCGTCAGATCTGCAGGCTTGGGTAGTAAGTCCTCATACACAGGCCCTTCCTGCGCGCTCTTCGCTTTCTTGCCAGCACTCGTGGTCGTGCAGAAAATACGAACTTGCTCCAGGAAGAGGTCTTTGCAGTCCACGCGCAGCGAGACGCCGCCTCCTTGAGCGTCGGGTCTTCGGACCATGGCTCGCGACAGCGGTTCGTCGTGGACAACACGCTTCGTTCTTGCTCCAGGTGGCCCTTCGTAGTGCACTGCACTAGACGGAAAGTGGACGAGCCGCAACATATCCGCTGTGACCTTGGCGTGGGGGGAATCCTCTAGGCTTAACGGAAGAATCAGGGTGGGCTTCTCAACGGTCAAGTCTAGCACGACGCTAGCCTCATCCTCGCGCAGTAGTAGCTGGGTGGCATTCATCAACGTCTGGCTCACCATCGCGCCAAGAACGCCTTCAAGCACAAAGTCCACCAGCTCCAAGACCTGTTGATGGTAGTAAACACCCCGGATCGGCTTGAATGCGAGGCGCAGAGAGCTCTTGTCGCTCGTCTTGGGGTCGCTCACAAACGCGAACGTCAGCAGCGCCTCTGGTTCCATCCCAGAGGCAACGCGGCGTCGAGCTTCCTCCTCGTCCAGACCCAGCAACGGCGAGTACAGCGGATGCTTTGACGTGCTCAAGTCAGTTCCCACGAAGTTCCCCACATGGCCGGAAACCTCGAACGTGTCCTCGCCAGCAGAGCTCTGGCCTTCCACATCGTAGCTCGTGTAATTGACAGCAGCGTTGCTGATGTCTAGACGCGCGAGCTGGCGATCAAGCTGGTCCTTGTTGAACGTTAGGCTGAATTGTACCAGCGACGCGCGTACCGCAACGAGAGGTTTTCCTCTGGAGCGCAGACTGGTTGACGCGACAGCCTTCTCATGGTCACCACCTAGGCGTGACTCCTTTATAATCTCCTTCTCTGCTGGCAAGCTACGCGGCGGCGTGGTATCGTCAGACGGAAGGACATCGTCATGGGACTGAATGGCAGATGCGTACGCGGCTGTGATGCGGTAGAACAGCGCCACGGACGACGGGTTCCACTGCAGATGCAGCACATTGAACTGCACATCAGCCTCCAGTTGCGAAGCCTGGCCACTTTCTTGTACTCTCGATACTCCGTTGTCTTGAGAAAACGCCGTGATGTCGATAGCGATCAGGTGTGGAGTCTCGCCTGCGTCGTCTTCGCCGGTAGATATGAGTTTGTAGTAGCGAGACTCGGGCGAATACAGTTTGTCTTCCATCACAAGGGCCTTCAGTCGCGCGTGGAAATCCTGGTGGGCCGAGTATGCTTCCATGGAGAAGGACGTTTGCGAGGCCCGCAAGATAAACGCGTCCTTAGCAGCCGACTCACGCAAGTTGAGCTCCACACATCCAAGCGACAGCTCCATCTCCAGCAGGAACTTCTCCTCGACGTTATTAACGGGAACGACAGTCGCGTTGCTCGTACCTTCATCACTTGTATTCTCCGACTCCGTCGCACTCTCTTCGTCGCCACTCTCACGATCTTGATCCTCGAAGTAGGACAGGCGCCTACCATTATCCCGGGCAATAGTCGCTGCTTGTGCAACTATGGACGAGTGGATCTGGCCCAGCGCCACGAGCTGCTCCTCCACTAAGCAAATGGAGATCTTGGGAACCGCAGCGTAGACGCCCACCTGCGGCAGCGGCTTCGCTTCCACATTTTCCGCCCAGTGCGTGAAGGAAGCTTGAGCCGTGAAGTTGCCGCCTGCGTGTGGAGTGAAAACTCAACCGACAGTTCCTTCACGATCTTGGTAAAGCCGCGAAGTTCCTCGTCGGTCCAGTCCACCAACTGCTCCTGGCGTCCGAGTAACACGTGGATCTGGGTCACGTCAAGCCGCCAATGCAGACGACGCGGGTCTTCTCCTGCAGTTTCCAGTCCCACCTCCAAAGGCGTATCGATAGCCGTAACCTGTTCGGCGTTGCGAAAGCTCAGTCGGCCGAGATCCACAACCAGAACGGCGCCAGTCGGCTCACCGACGTTTTCCGGGAGGATAAGCACAGGAGCTTCCATGTCTAGCAAGACGTCGTAGGCAACGCGACCTTCAGCTCTCTCCAGCGAGCGCATGAGCTCCGCTTCCTCGGCCTCTTTCTCCGCGCTCGTGTTTGACGACTCGAGCAGCTTCCTCTCGTCCTCAGAGTCGTCCGTAAACATCCAGTCCGCAACAGAAGACGTAGCGAACTGCCAGACCCTCTCTAGCTGTTTCTCTGGTAGCAGACTCACGAAGAAGGCGTGCAGGAACATCACAAAGGACGGATCAACCATCATCCGGACAGGCTCGCTGCGAACGCGGACCTTCAGCGTGGTCTCCACGTCGTCATCGCCCTGCCGTTGCGTTTGTAGCACCGCCCGCCGACTCACGTCGATACTGACGCAGGACGTACTCGGGTCTTCACTCGGCGACAGCGACGATGCCGGACTACAGAACGAGTGGAACCGGGAATCGCGGGCGAGCCCGTTAAAGATGTCGAAATGCTGCACTTGGAAGCTCGCGTCCCACTCGTTTTCCGGCTGAATGTTCACAGCTAGCGAGCCATTGAGCATCCCAGTCACGAACGGACTCTCGTGTGCATTGGACTGGAACAGAGCTATCGAGCCATTCGTCAGCTGAAGCTGCACCGACACCAGGTTGCACCCCATCGGCACTTCATGTGCGTTGCTGGCCTTCTCCACCGCGTCATTGTAAGCCTCGCGTAGATTTTCCCGGCCCTCGGCAGACAACACGTGCTCTTCTGCTGCTTCACTCGACGCGGAGGCAGATTCAGTTTCGCCGCCGAAGAAATACGAGTACCATGAGCCACCGCCGCCTTGAGCCGCCTGTGTTTTAGCCTGTTCTTTGGCCGACGCTTTCGCTTCTTCCTTGGCTCGCTCCTCGGCGTCTTCAGCGACGTCGCGCAACAGCAGCACCACATCCAGCGGGTAGATTTCTTCATACCGCTGCTTGAACTTGCCCTGCCTCGTCGAGGGGTCCAACGGCGCACCGTTGCGCAGCTCCGTCCTGAAAGCCTCCACGTACAATTGTTGCTCCAGCAGCGCCTTGTGTACCGACGACCAGCGCATTTTGCGGTGATGTGGTCGTCGGCGATGCGGGTGGTGTGCGCTAGCCTCGTTGCTCTTGTCATTGGCCGCTTGTCGCCGAAGCTTTGCTCTGCGCTGCTCAAGCACCAGCCGCGTGGCGTAGTCCCACCACTCACGAGGCCGTGCTCCTGGTGTGTGCAGTGGGCGGCCCCGGGCCAGCGCGAAGTGGGCCTCCACCGCTCTCCGCCCCAAGAAAGCTCGCTGCAGAAACAGCACGTCCTCGTACTGTTCGCGCGTCAAGCTGGCCTGCAGCGCGCCCATCTCCGCTTCCACTGTGTACTTGGCCACCGCCGAATAGTCCGTGCTCTCGTTCTTGGTGAGCTGCACGCCCAGCGAGCACGGCCGCAGCAGCCACCTCCTGCTACTGTCGGCCCGGGCGTCTTCTTGCTGGCTACTCAGCTCCTGCACCATGGCCCGCATGGCCTGAGGCACATCTTCTCTGGTCTCGAGCCTCGCGGTCTTGTCGTTTACGTCCAGACGATCCCAGTACATGCCGAACTGCGAGAGCTCGGCCTTCTTGTACGTGAAGGTGCTGTGCACCGTGGCCTGGTCCACGAAGGCCTCACGCCCCTCCTCATCTGTCGTAAAGTAGCGGAACCGCTCAAGCATCAGGCCGCACGCGAACGGCGCCTCCGGGTTGGCCACGGCGTCCTCATAGCGCAGATGCACGTCCCTCAGTGTCACCTGCAGGTTGGCCACGATGCGGGCCGTGAGTCTCGAGACGAAGGTGCCCTCGTCCTCCTCGGGTTTCTGCTGCTCATGCTGCTCCTGGCCCGGGCCGAGGCGCGCGACGAAGCGGCGGTGCTGGCGCAGCAGCTCGCGCCGCTCCAGCTGGTTCTTCTTGGCCTGCAGCAGCTCGGCCGCGCTGGGCCGCTCCGTGTTGGGCACCACGAGCGCCGACACGCCCTCGAGCGTGATGGTCACGCTGGCGCTGCCCAACTGGTTCCAGGGCACGCGCACCAGCACGCGGCCCACGCTGCCGCTGGTCACGGCCACGGGCAGCTGCAGCTCGGCCAGCGCGTGCGGCTTGAGCGCCAGGTCGCGCAGCTCCAGCTCGCCGCTCCAGAGCCCTACGACGAGCGAGTCGCTGCGCAGGCCGGCCACGTACTTGCCCAGCTGCGCCTCCAGGATCGACGAGATGATGGCCTTGGCCATGGCTGATGCTGGGCTGCGTCGAGGCGAGGAACGAGGCGCCCCGATAATGATGTGGCCGAACGATGGTGTACCGTACACGAGGATCCGCGTAATCAGATTGTAGCCATGTTCCGTGGAAATGGGTACACTGGTTGAAGTGCGGAGCTTTGCTTGTCCTCGACTGTCGCTACCGGTATCCTTACGCCGACGCAACAGCTCTTGATGCGTAGTTTTGATGATGTTCCTCTCAAAATTACGCTGTGATTACTATAAGAACCGGTTTGTCTAGGCTACTCCTTTGCCGCTTACGATGCCTTGCAGTCTCCTCAGCAACCAAAGCTGAGTCACCGCGAGCACACGGGTGCACGGGCTGGAGGAGAAGTCAGTGCTGATTCAAGCCGTGATGGCACGCGCCGGGAACTCGGAGTGCCGGACTTCTCGCTAGCGCGTTCCCACAGTAATCGTTCCCATGAACAAGAAGTTGATGAACTGCACAACAGCCATCGTGACGACACTTGTATAGGGCCCCGCGTTGTAGCAGTACGTTTTGTCCAAGAACTTTCACTGCGTTAGCACTTCCAGTTGTGTCTTTACCTGCTTACTCCCACGACCTATTAGCACTTCCTGTCTCGCATAACATTGTTTTTATGGCTACGTTTCGCTGCTCAATGTTGTTGGAGCAAGTGGGGAAGCCACGCATCGTGACCGCCATCCTGACCGCCATCACTCGCTCACTCGGTGATACGTGCGGACTCACCAAGATTGTCATGGGTCCTGAGCGCCTAGCAGTTGAGCCGTTATTACCCAGACTGGTTGGAGCAGGACCTCGCTGCGGCAGCTCTGTGCGCTGAAGGGCAAGTCGCCTTCAAAGCGCGGCCGGCTCGCTCCGGCGCCAAGGGCCTGACGCCCACAATGCAGAAGATACGAAGTCCGGTTGGCCGAGGTGCAAATGGGTCACGCGATGTTGAGCTTTGGCTCCCCAACAACGCTCCCCGCATGGCATTGCGAGTGGCCCTGCTGGGGCATGCACCCCTTACTTCGGCGTTGCCTACGCGGATCAGGACTCGACGATGCATGGCCAACGTGAGGCAGCTTCGAGCTTCGCCTCAATTTGCACAGTCAAAGACACGGTGTCGGACCAAAAACGTCGGCGCAGCCAGGACGAGGACAATTGCACAACTTGCGCTGTGTATGGAGCGCAGAGCTCGAGGATACTGTATGCTACATGTACGGCAATCGGAATCAACATGGACCGACTGTTTTTCGT
The DNA here is from genome assembly GCA_024211575.1 of Phytophthora melonis. NCBI lineage: Eukaryota > Oomycota > Peronosporomycetes > Peronosporales > Peronosporaceae > Phytophthora > Phytophthora melonis. The sequence continues at coordinate 1,182,210 of JAMXKT010000047.1, forward strand.
GCAGGATGGCCGTCAACGAAGGCGAAGCACATCGTGTCAAGCCCCTGACAGATTGCTGCCATTTTGTACCGAGGAGAGAGCGGGCTCGTATGTACGAAGAGCTGGAGCCCCGGGATCGCCATCCTGGAGCGCTTCGAGTTCCGCTTCGACACCTGCTGCGCGTCGACTTGACTTCACTATGCCTACAAATCGCGGGGTTATGCATAATTCTTAGGAATCCCACATCCCGCTGAAGACGATATACATTTTAGATTCGATGTTAGCAGGAAATGTATTAGTGGAGTCAGAAAGTAATACGCATACTATTCAACACACTTTTACACAAATAAAATGTTTCAGAAACCTGGTTTGAAAATGTGGATTTTCGGCTATCTAAGACGGATACGAATTCTTAGGACTGAACTGAAACCGGTCCATAGACGATGCTCGCCCCGCGCAATGTGCTGTGCAAGTTGCACTCACTTATTCAGCCTTTTGCGCGGTCGCTGGGTTGCACTCTGACGTGCGTGTGGCCTCGGCCCTGGAGCTCAGATCGCATTCCGATTCCCAGTCGCGAAGCAACTTGGCAGCAGGCAGCGCAACATGGAGGAGCAGCGCCACCGCCGCTTCCCGCGGCCTCGCCTCGGGTCACGCGCGACTCGCGGACGCGCGCCCACCGCGGCCGGCAGCAACATGGTCGAGCTCGAGACGCTCTCGTCCTTCACAGCCCTGGAGCGCCGCGCCGTGGCCCTGTCGGAGGATGAGGCGCTCGTGTGCTCCCGCCTGGCGGAGCTGCTGCTGGCCGACGGCCTCAAGGCCTACGAGGCCCACTACCAGGCGGGCCGCAGCGGCCTCGCGCCGGTGGACCCGCAGCAGTGGAAGCTTATCAAGAAGAAGGACCAGCTCTGCGCTTACAAGCAGCGCAAGCTGGCTGCGGCCAAGCAAGCAGCCATCGCGGCGGCAACCGGCCCGCAGCCGGGCCAGTGCCCGGCCAACGAGACGGAGCTGCCGCTGCTGATGGTGGCCGGAATTCTGGCCGGCCAGGTGAACGACGCCATGTATGGCCTGGTCAGCGCCAACACGCGGGCCATGAAGATGAACAGCGCGTACGCCGAGGACGCGCTCGTGGACGCTGAGGTGATGGCCACGATCGAGGGCCCGAGCATCGAGCAGCCCTTCCGCTTCCTCGGCCTCAAGTGGGCCGTGCGCCACGACGCCATGTCCAAGAAGCGGGACCTGCTGTACCTGGAAGCTACGGGCGTCACCAAGATGGCCAACGGAGACCGTGTCGGGTACCGCGTCATGCACTCGGTGAGCGTCAAGGCGTTGGCCCACTTGGCCTCAGTGAGCATTTCCTCCTCGGTGGTTCGCGCACGAGCGTCCGTCGTGCAGTTGTTCCATCAGCAGCCACCGTCGGAGGGGTCGACGGGTCTCACTGGCACGCTCAACGTGTTCACGAGGGGATACTACGACCCTCAGGGCGCCATGATGGAGTTCATGGCCGTGAACGCAGGAGCAGAGCTCTTGCTGCACATGACCTTCTCGGTCGTGGACTGCGCCCACCTCAAGAAGATCGCCTTTGCGGCGCAGCAAGCTGGACGCAAGCGGAAAGCCTCGACCCAGCTCCACAAGACTTACGGTGATGAAGCCATGTGCGGGATCGAGGAGACGTACGACGAAGACATCGACATCATAGCACGGAGCGCAGCCTTGTCGACCAACTGCTCGCTGTGCGACCGCAGACTCGGCAGTGTGCTCAACCGAAGCGGAACGCCGTGCACCATTTGCGCGAAAACGGTCTGCTCGCGCTGCAGCGTCGTCAAAAAGCTGCGGTTCTCGCGCAGTGACGACAACGACGCGCCCGCTAACACCGGCGTGAATCTGGGTGGGAGCATGGGCATTCGTGACTTCGTACAGCCGGAGGAATCCTTAGCATCGACTGAGCGAAGTCGCAGCCGCAGCGGCAGCGGAAGCGGCAGCGCCAACATGAGCGACATCTGCCAGAAGGCGCTCAAGTTCTGCCTGCCATGCGTGCTGCGCGCCAACCAGCGCAACGCCTCGCAGATCGTGGTGGAGGAGATTCTAGAGCAGACGAGCTTCGGACTCGTGACCCCGCGCAGCACAATGGAGCGCCCAAGTTCCAGACCGTCGACACTGCGCCGGCGATCAACGCAGACTGGACGCCCGTACAGCGTGCGATCATCGCAAGCTTCGGTTGGATCCCACCAGTTTTCAAACTACGCGGCGGCATCTCCCTACGCGGCATCCCCGTATTGCCAGCCTCGGCAGAAGGCCTACAGCAGCGCGGCTTACATTCCGAGTGGCGTGCGTCGGTCATCCTCGGCTACTCCTCGCGTCATGCTGTACGTTGAAGACCCAGTTGCCAGCAGATCCGGCTACAGCGCTGCTTAAACCTCGACTCGAGCTCTCCTACAGCTGAGGTGCCTTCCACGGTGAGATAGTAGTAGATTATAAGCGGCTCAGTGTTAAATGCGCTCGAAGTAGAACGCACTCTCAGCGAGATTGAATCGACAACAACAACGATGTATCATGACAACAACTATCCGCTCTACAAAATCTACCGGCGGGTGCGTTGCGCCAGTTCTTCCGCGTGAACTTGCAGCGGCGAGTAGCTCCGTGCAGTGAGCGTGCACCCCAGGCAGAAGTTGAAGGGCCGAATCACCACCGTCTTCTCCGACGCATCGATCACGAGCTTTTTCGTCACGCTGCACTTCGAGCACACGCGCTGCACGTTCAACGTCAAACAACGCAACAAGCGGGTTAGTGTTTGTCATGTGTTTTGTCATCACCACTGATGATGCACGAACCTTCTGACAGATCTGACAGAAGCTACCGGCAATGGAGAAGACCCTGGCCAGCGATTTCTTGCACGCCGCGCAGTGATCAGACTCGTGTCGCTGCAGACGGCGATGCATTGAAGAGGAGGAGGACGCGGAGGACGATCGACCGCCTGGTGACCCTGGCATCGCCATCGACGCTTCAACCGCATTCTTCCTCATCAGCCAGAAGAGCTTCTTGTTCTGAGCGACGTCCATGGGTTTGCCCACGGACATGATTGAGGTCGCCGTCTCCTGGATCATGAAGTAGTTCAATGCCTTGCCCCCGGGCTGCATCACAATCTGCACGAAGACGTCGACCAGATCCCCCATTTGCCGGTAGATCGTGCACATGGACAACTTGCCGCGGATGATCTCGTACTGGGACAGCTCGGGCAGGTCGCGGTGGGGCACCGACTGCGTTATCGTGAAGCCGAGGAGCTCGCCACGCGACGTCCTCGAGAGGCCAATGCGCTGCAGCAGCAGGAAGTCGCGCGGCTTGACCACCGCCCCAAGTCCGGGGAAGCTGCGCAGGATCCACGTGAGCCCCATGAACTGGAACGGGTCCTTCTGCGACGGCCGGTCGAAGGTGGCCAGCATGCCGATGTCGTCGGCCAGGTCCTGCTCGTACGCGCTGCGTCGGCGGAACGAGGCCGCGTCGTCCACGTACGACCCGTACATGGCGTCCTCGAGCGTACCGGGGATCGTGGCCGTGCAGATCATGACGGGGATTTTGGTGCCGGCCGCGAGCGCTGCACCGGGGCCCGACAACGGCGCGTTGCTCACGGTCTCAACTGCTGTGATGCTCGGGTCATGGCGCGCGTGGTACGCGGGGCCGCTGGAGTTGCTGCTGCTGGAGCTGCTGAAATCGGGGCCGCTCTTATTGCTGAGGTCGGCGTCCGAGGTCGAGCGCTCCCGGTAGACGACGACGCTCTCGCGCGACTTGACCTTCTTCCATCGGCGCTCGTCGATGTGGCGGTCGCCCCGGTACAGATACTCCTCGTACTTGTCCAGCACTTCCGCTAGACACGCGTCCGAGATCTCGCGGTAGTGCTGCACGTCCTCCTTGGTGAAGCGCATGCGCGGCAGCGTGTCGGACGAGACTTTAACGCGAGAGCTCATGCTGGTCAAGCGTTGCAGGCCAGACGGCGTTTCTCTCTCGTTGATGGCACGGCAAATCGACGAATGCTCCTCGCCTCAACCCGGAGGTCCCTCGTGATGCCACTCCCGCTCCGACTTGGACACGCCAATTTGAAGAGCGGTGCACTTGGACCGAGATGCGCTGCGGTGCCCTTGCAATAACGGGATGCGCTACCGCGATGTCTGCCGTTTGCATCTTACCGACGACACCTTGGCCGTGCTGCGAAGCCCCGAGAGTTCCTTACCCGAGACGACTCGGGCCAAGACTTGGCTGGCATGACTCATTTGCTGCCACGCTTGGGAGGCTGGCAATCAAAGAGTGACGTCAAGGGCCTATCCAACGACGTGATCCCAACGATACCTGGCCGGAGCTGTGCCATCAACGCGTGCGCCTTGGACGGAAGTTGTGCGTCCAAGCTCACAGCGCAATGCGCTGAGCGCATAAGGGCTGGCAATGCGCTGAGCGCATAAGGGCTGGCAGCCGCGTTGAAGTGGTAGTCGGGGCTCTAATAGCTCCATGCCATAGAGCCGCCACCACTATGCTCGGGCCTTGTCCCCACTGTTCAAGGTCCACTTGGATTCCAAGTCCTGCGCGCCGACAGAGACTCGGAGCTCTCCGCTGTAGGGCACGGCCATCGGTCGTTCCGCGTTCATGCCTGGGCCAGCGTATCTGTTGAAAGCACTTGAAGTTTGTATACTACATAGTACACTCGCAAATCATCGCGGCGCCAACGGCCGGACCGGCGGACTCGAAGATGCTCGTTCCTCTGTCGCGCGTGCTGGTGGCGGCGCTGCTGGCCGGGGCGCTCGGCCGCCGCGGCCTCAAGAAGCGGTCACTGGATGTGTCGGGCGCGGCGGCCGCCTGCTTCGTGGGCTTCGTCACACTCGCCTCGGGCTATCGCTACGGTAACAGCTCCCGATCATATTCATCTTGACGTATCTCGCTCTGACGGGCTATTAACTCGACTGACTACGCGCAGGCCTGCTGCTCCTGGGCTTCTACTTCTCCGGCAGCAAGCTCACCAAGGTGCGCGCGAGCGTCAAGAAGCAGCTGGACGCCAACTACAAGCCTAGCGGCCAACGCTCGGCCCGTCAAGTGCTGGCCTGCAGCCTCCTGGCCACGTTCATCGCCGTGTACACCGTGCTCCAGTTCGGCGATGAGGACGCAGCCCTCGATTTCAAGGCCGCGCCCGCGCGCAGCTATCTGCTGGCCAGCTTCATCGGCCACTACGCGTGCTGCGCCGCGGACACGTGGGCGTCCGAGCTCGGCGTGCTCAGCAAGAGCGAGCCGCGGCTCATCACGACGCTGCGGCGCGTGCCCCAGGCACCAACGGCGCCGTGTCATTGCTGGGTCTGGCCATGTCGGCTCTGGGCGGGGCCTTCATTGGCGCGCTGTATTACGCCGTAAGTCTGGCGTCCGGCACGGCGCAGCTCCAGGTGGTCTCGCTGGGCGCGGCCACGGGCCTCTTCGGCTCGCTGCTGGACTCGCTGCTCGGCGCCACGGTGCAGGCCACGTACTTCGACCGCTCGACGCGCAAAATCTGCGACGAGTCGACTCCGCACGCCGAGCGCGTCTGCGGCCTGGACGTGCTGAGCAACGAGCAAGTGAACGTGGTGTCGGTGCTCGCGACGACGGCCATCAGCGGCGTTGTGGCGACGTATCTGTTCCCGTGAAGTGTTGGGTAGCACCCGCCTACATTCTTAGGCAGCGGAGATGCGGGTGCAACATTTAACCAGCTTAACACGCGTCCAGACTGTCTTCGTTTAACTGACGTCTCTTAAAGCGGCACAACATGGCAAGCATGGTGCATGGTGTCTATGGAATCTCGAATCTAGGCGTACGCTGCGGCTTTGGCGTGTTCGAGGGCAATGTGCTCACTTGAAGCGGAGATAGCCTCGGTGTGGAGTTGTGCAGGTCAGGCGCCACATCCCCGCACGACAAGACGTTGCAGTGGGACTTGACCTTCTTTCGGTAGAGCGGACCATCCTGTCAACGGAGACACGCCCGCCCGCCCGAGGGCTTCATTCTCCCGCTGGCAAGCCAGGCCGCAGCCCCGCTTCTCCGGTGCGCAGCGTCAAGTGCACGCGCGCGCGAACGAAAAGCGACACAAGTGAACAAGCCAACTCGCTGACAACTGGCGGGCCACGCCATGGCCACCGCGTTCGGATCAGAAGCGCCGCCGTCGCGCACCTTCATGGGCTCCGCAATGCTCCCGGAAGTGACGTTTACCGACGACGACGCGCGCGAGTACCGCAGTGTGGCCGACGAGAGCGTCATCGAGACGCGCGCGCTCTACGAAGACTTCCTGTACGAGAGGAGGCAGTCGCTGGACTCGAGACGGTGGAAGCACGTCCGGACCAAAGGAGCCATGAAGGTCTACCGTCAACGCTCGGGCAGTATCGACAGCAGCTTCAATCCCAGTGCGTCCTCCTCTTCGGTGGCGCCAGGCGCAACGTCGGTGTCCTCAACCTCGTCGCCCGATCCATTGGAACAGGACGACGACGCGCTGCTCATCGGGCCAGCGTCTTCGCTGTCCGTGGCCACCAAGATCCCCGTTGTGGTCTGTACTGGCACAGTGCAGGGCTCTCTGGACGACGTGATGTACGGCATCTTCGTGAACGACACGGCTTCGCTTCAGAGACGCAGCCTCTACGGCAAGGACGGCCTGGACGACTTCATGATGCTCGCCGAGCTCGAGAGCCCAACCGAGACCGACCCGTTCGACTTCCTGGGCGTTGCCTGGCTTCTCTACTCGTCTCCAGGTCTAGGCGCGATCGTGAAGCAGCGCGACTACGTTGTGTTGATACGCACGGGATTCGCGACAACCTCTCGAGGCGAGCGCATCGGCTACTGCATCGCCCAGTCGGTTTCGCACGCGGGGCTGCCTGAGTTGAAAAGCCTCGACATCGTTCGCGCTAGCATGTCCTTCTGCGTCATCTTCCGGCAGCACAGCGACCAAATCGTTGAAGCCTTCGCACACGCAGTGATCGACCCTGGAGGCACCTTGCTGACGTTCTTCGCGCTCCAGGAGATCGCGAATAGCATATTGGGTATGGGAGCTCCGATTGAATGCGCGCAGGGCAAGAAGTTGCGGTGGTACGTGCACAAAACTGCGGCCGAGAAGGAGACGTCGAGCATCTTCGACATGTCCAAGTCGTCGTCTTCCTCGTCGTCTTCGGCCACGACGGAGCAGACAGCTACGGCGGCGATGGTCGAGAGCGAGGATCGGAATACTTGCGCGTACTGCCACAAGTCTATCGGGAAGCTCTTCTCGACCCAGAGCGTGCAATGCACCGTGTGCCACGAGGTACGAGACTTCTTTGATCTCTATTGGGATGATCTGTTACTGATGTTGTCGGTGGTGCAGTGCGTGTGCAAGCGGTGCAGTGTGAACAAGGAGCTGGTGGTGCGGTCGAGCCACAGCAAGTCGGGGATGGCATCTCATGCGTACAACTTCTGCCTCGGCTGCTTCCTGGCGGCGAGGAACCTCTCGACGGAGGAGATTCAGCGGGAAGAAGTCGTGTATAAGCGCTTCGTGAACCGGTGAAGGTCTGCACGTTGGTGAGCATTTTGTGGAAACTCGATAGCAAGGTGAAGTGGCATTTGGAAAGTAAATGAAGTCGATTATCTATCTTTCGCCAACTCGAGGGCGGCACCTTTGAGCACCTGAGCTGCTCAGGCTGAGCATTCTCTCCACGCTCACCACCATGAGAGTTAGTGCTGCTACGATTTGCATCTGAGTATCGGTAGTCGCGTCCCGAGCTGGATGGTACAGTAACTCGACAAAGGTACTATGCAGTCGCCTAAGCTGTGGTTGAATTCGAGCAAGACATTGTGAAGATCGCTCGCATACGATGCAATCCACCTTCGTTGAAAGAATGGAGTCAGAGATTGATAGTAGCGGTACCTAGGGTTAATAATACTGGGAGGACAGCTTTAGCTGGCTGAACAGCCTAACCAATTTTATTTCAGCGGCCGGGAGCCCCCCCCCAACTTTAATTGGCAAATGTCGCCTGAGTCCATAGTCCACAGATTATGGCTACCGTAACACCACAAAGTTTGTACATCTTGTGGCTGGGTGTTTCCAGAATGTCGACCGTATACACGGTGTGTTCCACACACTGGAGTGAGCATTTTACAATTTTATTTTGAAATTCAGAATTTTAATCCTAAATTTAAACTTAAAAAAAAAAGTTGGCTACAGCCAACAGGGCATTTCTCGTGTATTTTCTGAATGGAATACTGTAACAGCTAACAGCTTGCTTTTTGTGCGCTTGCTACGCGCCAATTGGCTTTGGCTGTCTTGCCCCCGACCCTACATTGGCTGAATTGACTGGATCACGTGAATCTCTTGTGTAAAATTATACTTGTGTGTCGTCTCTTCATGCCCTGTAATTGCATGACCCACAACGCGCCACGCAGGGGGCGAAGCCCCCTGCGGGGCGTACTGGGAGGACAGCTTTAGCTGGCTGAACAGCCTAACCAATTTTATTTCAGCGGCCGGGAGCCCCCCCCCAACTTTAATTGGCAAATGTCGCCTGAGTCCATAGTCCACAGATTATGGCTACCGTAACACCACAAAGTTTGTACATCTTGTGGCTGGGTGTTTCCAGAATGTCGACCGTATACACGGTGTGTTCCACACACTGGAGTGAGCATTTTACAATTTTATTTTGAAATTCAGAATTTTAATCCTAATTTTAAACTTAAAAGTTGGCTACAGCCAACAGGGCATTTCTCGTGTATTTTCTGAATGGAATACTGTAACAGCTAACAGCTTGCTTTTTGTGCGCTTGCTACGCGCCAATTGGCTTTGGCTGTCTTGCCCCCGACCCTACATTGGCTGAATTGACTGGATCACGTGAATCTCTTGTGTAAAATTATACTTGTGTGTCGTCTCTTCATGCCCTGTAATTGCATGACCCACAACGCGCCACGCAGGGGGCGAAGCCCCCTGCGGGGCGCACCTTTGAAGTTTCATGCATTTTGCACGACTGAAAGCCGACAATTTTCATGTTATATTATTTACGCCACACTTACTTAAGTATGCATTAATCACAAAGAAAACTTGCACTGTCCTCCCAGACCAAAGCTTCGCCTCTAGTCCGGTAATAAGTAAAAATGAACTAATAGTTAGCTAATAACCAGATTATTAGTGTCGCTCGAGGCTTGTTTTAATGCTAATAGTGTTTCTCACGGTTCGCAGGTATCTGGCTGAAGGTAAAACTGGCCAATAGGAAGATACCTGCAACATACCTGCACTGCCTTGTTTTTGTTGGTTTTGCCTTAAGCGTTTGACGCTAAAGGCTCCCGACGGCGGCTGCAGGTATCAGCTGATTGGTCAAATTACTTGATTTGCAAGCCCTTCGTTTTTGATGGCGCTGAAGGCCACTGCAGTTTGTAGCACTTGGCCACTCCACTCGCAATTCTAGCTCACGTGCGCGGCTCATGGGGCGCAGGCTCTGGACGGATGGCGAGGTTCACCTCCTACTGGACTTCCTAGGACAAGACGTGCAGGCGTACACGGCAGGCGTCAAAGAGCGGTTCTACGCTAGAGCTAAGGAGTATCTGGAGGCGTCTGGCTACACCAAGTCGGCCTCGCAGATCAGGACTAAGCTGGGTGAGCTCGAGAGCTCGTACAAGAGCTACAACATCTAAACCCTAGCTGTCATCTTTGTCGCTAGAGGCGTCTAGAGCTCGTTGCAATGCCCTCGCTTCTAGATAGAGCGTTGCCGCTGCTCGCGTGCCCTCTCTTGCCATTCGAACTCGAACTGCTTAACCATCCAAGTCCAGTGTAGGTTACTGCTATCGGATTGGTCAAAATCAACATCATGTCCCTCCAGGATTCCTGCAAATGTTCCTCAGGTCCATTCTCAACCGGCTCATGCGGCCGCATGCGTCGAAATACGGACGTGTGATTGGCTAACTTGCCGTGCGGCCGCATGCGTCGGTGAGCAAAAAAAGACGCTCATGCGTCCATTTCGACGCATGCGGCGAACTTGCCGCACAGCGAGGGTGGGGGACGCATGAGAACCCACCAATCAGAGCACACCAGCTGCTATTCGATCCATGATCTATCTACGAGTACAGGTACTAGGCACTTGAGCTAAACAAGATTTCAAGCATCGTAACGTTAATTAGTATTGTCTGCAGTTAAACAGTATGCAAACGACCACGATGCAGTACAACCAGATATGAAAGCTCAAATAGATCGCGCTAGTTGTCTGCATGGGCTACAGTTTATATATTCGTCCGATTAAGAGCTTGTTTGGTAGCTGAGAATGGAGTATTCCCTTCTACTTGAGGTGTTTTGTGTCGCTCACGCTTACATATAGTGGGCTCAGCATAAAGAGATGACTACTCAACGTTGCCTCTCTATATAAGAATGCGTGGCATTTCCGGACGCGTTATAGTAGCCATTCGTCGGAAACACGTTGGCTCCGATCTACGAGTTTTAGTAGTGCGAAACGCAGTGGAGTTATCTTGGACTGAAGCCCCCTTCAATTCGGCAACGTGCACTGACCACGAAGTTTTGAACATTTTACCGCGTCGTCTGTTTATTCATTATTGCGTGCGTGAAAATGTACTAGCATTTCGTGACTAGCAAGAGATAATAATATTGGTTGAGAGCAAATGTTACCATGGTGCATTCGCTGCACCCACACTATATAGCGGCGGTCACCAGCACGTACATTCAAAGCTACTGGCAAAAGAAGTGGTTCGGATGCAGTGACCGTCCAGCAGCCTACGCAGATGGGTGTTGTTATGCATTCGAGTCTCTCGATCGAGAGAGACATTACTCAACGATTGCTGGCAGGTAGCACATAAAGTTACACGTGGTGTTCGGGTCTTCAGCGCTCTAACGTGTACCCTAAGGCTTAAGCAAGATTGTAGTCGGCTTGCTAGGTATGAGACGCATATACTAGTGGGTGTGATCCGTGTAACTTCAAGCTACTACAGTTAAGTTAACGGAGGTCATTGAGATGACATGTGAGTACATACTTAAGTATTTTAATACTTAAAATCAACGATTTTTTAAAGAAAAAATCGTTGATTTCCCGCACATTGTATAAACTCCGGCGAAAGGCTGATGCGACTAACTGTAAGGAAGGTGCTACAGGGGTAATTAGGCGTGAGCAATACCTAAGCTAAGAGGCAACACGCTTGCAGTGCGGGCTACTCAATGAGTTGATTGCCACATACTTGATATATTAACCCACCAGACTAACAGGGCCACTTAACTGCGTAGTATTTTGCTGAACACCGTAAAACGCTTCCCTGCGGAAGGAGAGAAGCCTGCCGTTTCGGATCGGTGGTCCCTTACGAAACGCTTACTGCCTTTCAAGTTGTCTTTATACTGCTTTAGTGAGTTCAACTAGCACTGTTGCTACATTGCATCACTACGTCTGTTGCCTACATAACAACATTTCACTGCGGGAGTGAGGAATATTGCACAACTAATTGTTTTAGTTGATTTATGAGATAGCGTCGATAAATACGAGTTTTCTTGGGCAAACTCTACATACTTCGTGTTGCTGCTCGTGGTACATGTATTGTTCTGAGTTTGAAGTGGCTGATGCCATCCGGTAGCTAACGCGGGTAGGGCGCAAATTCGGCCGCATTTTCAGTCTCAACCGATGCGGCCGCATGGTACAAAACTGTGCGATGCGGTGCGGCCGCATGCGGCCGGTTGAGAATGGACCTCACGGTTAACAGGTTGCAGGTTTAGTGTGATTGGCTGTTTAAACCTACCTGCAACCTGCAGACCTGCAAACCGTGAGAAACACTAATATTAGAGTATTAGCTCAGAATGGGATCAGATATTAATATCTGATTACTGTCTAGTTAGAGCAACGGTTCAGAGACACTGGAGAACGGGACCGGGTTCGCTTTTGTCGGAGACTGGAGATCCTGCACTCATGGACACTCACTACCGGCAAACCAAGCGGTTCGTTACACGCTCCGTGAACCGTAGCCTGCAGGCATTAGATCCTAGATCCGTAGCAGATCGAGCCGCAAAGACCCATCACCGATGGATGGCTCATCGCTCATTCTGCACTTTTCCAGAACTGAATCAAACCTCACTGCCAGTTCACCTCGACAAGTCAACAACACTATGAAGTGTGCCAGCCCTGATTGCTCATGTGCCGAGCTAACTGCAACCGACCCCTGTGTGGTTTGCGGACGTGGTGTCCACCACATCTGCAGCAACGACCTCTACGACGCTGGAAAGCTTTCGGAGCGCTTCTGCAGTGCGACGTGCGTGTACCATTAGAAGACGGTGACATCGCCTCCATCGACGGCGGAAGAAAACGGCATGGGCTCGCATTCGGTTGGGAAGAGCCCCTCCAGCAACCGGCGCACTCAGACGGACACCCGCCGCGCTGAGATGCAGGTCCTGCTGAAGCACAACAGGAAGGAGATCCTGCGTATGGAGGCTAGCGACGGCGGAAGCGCGATGCTGAACTGAGGCCTACTGTCCTAACGTCGACGGTAATTTGGTGGTCGTCATTTTGGTGGTCGACAGTAGTAATAATCGGATAATATAGTACTACTACTATATTAAACCAGCTCGCAGATTCGTGCTTATTACTTCGTTATTAGCTTTGGGAGAGGACACTGGATATTACTATAGTAGTATGGTAAAAAAACATTCTACTATCAATCTCTGAATGGAGTACTTCCTAGGCACGAGTGTTCGACTATCACCCACCTGACTGCCGCAGCTGGAGTGTGGCGCCATTGCACTATTTCTCTGTGCGAACCTTACCATTTGCCACGAGCGAAAGCCGGACTGCCGGACGGTCACCTGGAATGACTCATGGACACTTTCGGTGGAAATACTTGATGCCATCGTCTTGATATGCGCTCGAGTGTGGTTCGTCTCAAGCAGCCTAGCTGGGTCAGCCCGGCTCACAGTTGAATTTGCCACCTCGCCACAGCACTCCGAGCTCAAGACAACGCAGTTCATGCCTCCCAGCCCGATAATGTAAGAAGCCCCATCGTCTTTTGCTTGCCAGCGCGAACACTGAGAGCAACCGCCACACTTTCGTCGTTCTTGTCTTCGTAGCGACCTCGAAGCGATGGATCCGGCCGTACTCGAAGCCCCGTATCGGAAGTCGAGCCAAATGATTCGCCGTCCAATGCACCACCGCGTCATGGGCACGCTATCCATCGCGGCCGTGACGTACTTCTTCGGGTGCGGCGGGCCTCTAGGATCGGAGCCGATCATCTCGTCGACCGGGCCAGCCATCGGGCTTCCAGCTATGGTGCTGTATCCGCTGCTCGTGACGGGGTCCTATGCCTTCATCGTGGTGGAACTGTGCTGTGCGTTTCCAGAGGACGGCGGGTTTGCTATCTGGGTGCTCAACGCCTTTGGGCCGTTCTGGGGCTTCCAAGTGGGCTACTGGTCGTGGACGGCCGGCGTCTTCAACACGGCGCTCCTACCGGGCTACTTGCTGCAGATCCTGAGCGACTCGTACGACGTCTCCATCGAGTCCGACGTCGCGTGTTACGCTGTGAAAGCAGCACTCGCTCTGCTGTTCACGCTTCCGAGTGTTCTGGGCACCAAAGTGGCGTCGCGTAGCTGCGTGATCCTGCTCGTCTGTGTGCTGGTCCCCGTGCTGGTCTTCACGGTCTGGGCCTACTCGCGTGCACGTGACTACGTCGATCTGACTGAAGTGAGGCACGAATCCATTGAACTGCACGCAGGCGACAACATCCAAGTCGGCGACAAGGCCATCGACTGGGCGCTGCTGCTCAACACGCTCTTCTGGAAGTACGACGGCATCAACATCGCGTCGGTCTTTGGCGGTGAGGTGGCCAACCCCGCTGGTATCTACTCGCGCGCAGTGGCCCTGACTGTGCTGCTGACGGTGCTGACCTACTTGGTGCCCATGCCAGCGGCCATCATTGTGGACGACCCCAAGTGGACCTACTTCACGCGCGACTCGTACCCTCAGATCGCCGAGTCGATCGGTGGGCCTGTGCTCAAGGCGCTCTTCGTCTTCTCTTCGTGTTGTACTGTAGCGGGGCTGTTCATCTCGGGCATCTTCTGCGAGTCCTTCCAGCTAGCAGGCATGGGCGAGGCGCAGCTTCTCCCGACCTGCTTTGCGTGGCGAAGCACCCACTTCGACGCTCCGTTCGTGTCTGTTGGAGTCACTGCCCTGTTCACGATCGCGCTGCTGGGCGTGGACTTCGACGACCTGCTGCCGATGACCAACGTGTTCGCGAGCGCCGTGCAGTTGATGATCATGCTCGCGGCCATTCGACTCCGCAAGCTGCTGCCCTATATCCCTCGGCCCACGAAAGTCCCCGGTGGCAAAAGTGTCCTCGCAGCCCTCGCCGTTCTCCCGACGATCATGCTCTGCTACATTGTGTTCGACGCCTTCTCCAACCTCACGTCGGCGGCGATCATCTTGGCCTTCCTGGTGCCCGGACTTGCTTACGGACTCTACGGACGACACCGGGATCAATCGCGTGAATTCGCGTGCGCAGGTTTCATCTAGGTTAGCTGAGATGGTAGGCGGAGAGAAGCGGAAGGTTGGCCGCATGGATTAGCCGGAACATTGAGTGAACCTCTTCCATGTTTCATGTTTTCTCGCGCCGCAGTTTTGGCGCACGGTCATGATTCTTGTGTGAATAATGCTCACAGCTGGGACTTTGGTTGATTAATGGAAAGACAAGCAAGCGAGACGATCGATGAAAGCCGGAAGCCTGCGTTTTTCCCTTTCATGGAAAGTGTCCAGCTCGCGTCCTGTTTGTTTGAGTCGCTTCCACAACGAAATCTGCCCGCTCGAAGCGAAGTCTTCATCACCGAAAAAAAAACATGGCGATGGCCGCCGCATTCGTGTAAGTCTCTGGTGCTTCAAAACTCCCATACTCACCGTTCATCTGACATCTTTCGTAGCAGTGACATCGAGTGTTTGGATACCGCAGTGCTGGATGCCGATGGTTCGTACCGGAAGTCGATGGGCGCCCCTGTTCACCACCGTGTCATGGGAACGCTCTCCGTCGTGGCCGCCACGTACTTCTTCGGCTGCGGCGGGCCACTAGGATCGGAGCCCATTGTGTCTTCCACGGGGCCAGCGATCGGCCTTCCAGCCATGCTCCTCTACCCACTGCTCGTGACCGGGCCGTACGCTTTCATTGTGGCGGAGCTGTGCTGCGCGTTCCCCGAAGACGGAGGCTTCACCGTGTGGGTTTTCAACGCGTTTGGTCCGTTCTGGGGCTTCCAAGTGGGCTACTGGTCGTGGATCTCCGGCATCTTTAACACGGCCTTGCTGCCGGGCTTCTTGCTGGAGATTTTGAGCGACTACTACGACGTCTCCATCTCCTCGGGTGTCGCCTCGTACGCCGTCAAACTCGTGCTCGCCGTCTTTTTCACGCTGCCATGCTTCGTCGGGACTCGAGTGGTGTCGCGCACCTGCGTGATCCTGTTGGTCTGTGTGCTGCTGCCAGTGATGGTGTTCACTGTTTGGGGCTACATGCGAGCGCGCGACTTTGGGGATTTCTTCGAGGTTCGACATGAGACCAACGTCATCCACCACGACCTCGGCGACGATGAGCAGGTCGGAGCGGTGGAAATCGACTGGGCGCTGCTACTCAACACGCTTTTCTGGGCCTTCGACGGGATCAACATGGCCTCGGTCTTTGGCGGTGAGGTGTCCAACCCGGCGCGCGCGTACCCGCGGGCCATCGCGTTCACCGTCGTGCTAACGCTGCTGACGTATTTGGTGCCGATGCCCGCCGCCATCCTCGTGGACGACCCCAACTGGACCTACTTCACGCGCGACTCGTACCCGGCCCTGGCCGAGTCGATCGGCGGCCCCGTGCTCAAGGCGTTCTTCGTGTTTTCGTCGTGCTGCTCGGTGGCTGGCCTGTTCGTGTCGGGCATCTTCTGCAAGTCCTTCCAGCTCTCGGGCATGGGCGACGTGCAGCTGCTGCCTCACTGCTTCGCGCGACGCAGCTCAAGGTTCGACGCTCCGTTCGTGTCCATCGGCGTCACCGCATTGTTCACAATTGCGCTGCTGGGTGTGGACTTCGACCACCTCTTGCCCATGGCCAACGCGTTTGCCGGGGCCGTGCAGCTCCTGATCATCATGGCCGCTGTTCGGCTGCGCAACATGCTGCCGTACATCCCCGGCCCGTTCGAGTCCCCGGTGGCGTGCGCGTGCTTGCGGCTTTGGCTGGCCTGCCGACGGTTGTGCTCTGCTACATTGTCTTCGACACGTTCCGCAGCTTGACGTCGACCCTCATCGTCTTGGCGTTCCTGGTGCCTGGCGTGGCGTACGGCCTCTACGAGCGAAGCCACAGCCACGCGCGGCGTAACCAGCTCGCCGAGCGCCTTTGACTGCTGGTCCAACGCGTTCGTGTCCGTGGCATGGTAGGATACTACTTGACGTTGAAGCTGCTTGTCGATTTACTCGCAGTGGAGACCACCAGAACTTGTCAATACATTTGCGTTCACTCACACACGTCTTGCGTCTGCCGCCTAATGGCGTGGTAAGCTACTTCTACGATGCTACAGCACCTAAGGGCACTGCTCCTCACAAGTGCAGCGGCCTGCTTCACTTCAACGAGGACAGGATCATCAAAAGACTGGTCTTCGCCCGTCGTGACTTGGAATCCAAGGCTTGGATACACAAGCTTACAGTAGAGCCGCAGCATGCACGAGCCTTTCTACCTCTACTGCAGTGAGCTTGCCCTTGCATGCGTCACTTCCCGCGGCGAGCCCACCCCCAAGGTCGCACAGATACGCCTGGTCTCCGTTGGCGGCGGCCAGCCTTTCCTCAGTCGTCAACGCTCCAGCAAGCGGACACCACTCACTTGCAATGAGCACGAGCGCGAGCTTCCCCATTGTGCGCGTCCAGCTGCCGACGCTCTCGCTCTCGAAGCTGGAGCAACGCGCGCTTAAGCGCATGATCACGCGGATGTTGCAGCACACAGTACGCGAGTTCGACCAGCACATTCACGCCAATGGCGGGGTCGTGGACACCTCGAGGTGGAAGGCTTTGGTGTCGAGGGACGACGTGCGAGTCTTCCGCGAGCGCGAAGCCGGCGCCTTGAGCGCAGCGCTGGCCTTCGCTCTGGACAAGACGGACGTGCTGCCGCGCGGCTCCACCGTCGCACCGCTCACGCCTCCAGGCGTGTTGATGACCGGCTCCACACGCGGCAACGTGGAGAACGTCATGGACGCAGTAAGCAGCACGTCCCAGCAAGACCTGGCGCTCGAGCTGAGCTTCATGCTCCACGAGGACGTGGTCGACTGTGCCGTGCTGCACACCATCGAGGCGCCAACGGAGACCGACCCGTTCCACTTTCTAGGCATCAAGTATTGCGTCCGCAAGGCTTCCGGCCCAGGCATGAAGCACCAAGACGCAGTGTATCTCGAGTTCACAGGTTACACCGAGACGACGCGGGGCGAGCGCCTGGGATTCCACCTCATGCACTCGCTGGAGCTCGCCGAGTTCCCGCTGCTGACAGCTCGGAATTCGGTGCGCACGCTGCAGTCTGTGCGCTACTTGTATCGACAGCAGAGTGAGGACGTCGTGGCGGTCTTCATGCTGGGCAACGTGGACATCCCCGGCAAGCTGACGGCGAGCGACGCGCTGTTCGGTCTCGCAACAGTAGTCGCATGTGCGGAGGCGAAGCGGCTCACGCAGATGTGGAGGGCTCAGCAGGCTCGCAATAACAGGCAGGAGCACCGCAAGCAGCAGTCCAGACGCGCATCGACGGCGTTGGAGTGCAGCATGTGTCGGCAGAAGAAGAAGCTCTTTGGCGGCGCGTCGCTGGCAGCGTGTGAGCTCTGCGCGCAGATCATTTGCTCGCGATGCCACACGGACAAGAAGGTCTTCGAGACGGACGCGAACGGGATCCTCGGCAGGTTCAGGAAGGTGTCGGCGTGCAAGTGCTGCGTGCTGGCTGCCAATAAGCCGCTCTCTCAGGGACTCATCATCATGTCCGAGCACATGCAGCTCGACCGCGAAGATTCTCGGGATCGACGGCGTCATGGAGCTTCGTCTTCAAATAGTTCAGGGCCTCGCTCTCGCTCCGACTCGAGCTGTCCTTCGGCATCTTCAGAGGAGTGCTCGACGGCTCCGCAAGCACATTGTGGCGGTAGGAAGAACGAAAGCGTGGCCAGCACTGCAAGCACCGGAAGTTCCAGAAGCTACCGGGAAGGCCTCGGCCTCGTTGTGCGGGCGTCTCCGATGGGCATGAGCGCTCGAGCTCACGGAGGTCAGCTGGTGTACACTATCAGCGACCAGCAGGCAGCGCTCCAACAGCAGCAGCAGCAGCGAGCTAATGCTGTCAAGTCATCGCGCGGCATTGATAGAGGCAACGAGCAGCAGTTGACTCTCCGCGAGCACCATCGGATGCCGTTTCAGCTGCCCAACGCGCCTCAGAGCAGACACCAGCAGCTCTCTCTCGTGTCGCGCTCCCATCGAGACTACGCGCTGCGGCGTGTGGCATCTACAGGTTCGACCTTGAGCTCGTCCAGCTACAACTATGGTACAGCTCCGTCGTCACAGCCGACCGACCTGCTAGCTCGCATGGTGGAGCTCAACCGCGTGGCCGAGTCCACGTACAACACGACGCAGCAGAACGGCATCTATCTATCACAGCAACTACGGACCAGAAGGAAGACGTAACGTTAGGGAATATCTTCTTGGCTAATGGAAAACATGCCACTAATAACCGCAAAACTCGTCGCAGCTTTTACTTGTGCTTTTAAGCCGACACCGTAACGCTTTCTGGCAGTGCAGCCCAGAACGAAGCGGTGCAACGTTGACAGCTACTGCAATAGACCGCGTTGAAGGCGAGGACAACTTCAAGACCGTGGGCATCAGCAGCGTGATGGTCAAGTTGATGCGCGGCTTTCGGTGAGGCTTGGCTCACGTAGGTGGTCGGAATGGACGGTCTCCAACGGGAAAGACATTCCCCTTCCTGGGAACCAGCTTGGCCCGAATGGAGGAAGGAATGAAGCCTCGTCGTGGATAGCCTCCAGCTTGGAGTCACGCGAACCCGTTACAGCACCTTTATGTCAACGTCACAACAGCACCGTTAAAGGCGCCTTGGGCGCCTTTAGTTTAGCAGCTGGTTTTCAGGTAGGAGGGGAATATTTAGACTGTTGCCTCAGCTTTCCAAAGTCCAAAACGGGCGATAATTTTGACACTACGTAGCACGTAAGCCTGCACCTGGACAAACCTTTGGTGCTATCTACTTCGTAGAGGCATGTAAGAGCTATCCAACGCACTAGCTTTCGTCGGCGGAGTATGAGTAGGCACTTAGCAGGACCTCCGCCTCCTCAGGGACTCCTTCGTGGTGCCTATTTTCAAAGCCATCAGGCCCGGAGGTCATCCCTCCTCATGTGGTCCACACTTTAAAGGTGCCGTAGCGTTAAAGGCGCCCATCCAATCTGTGCTAAATCTGTGTACAGAAGCAAAGCTTAACACAGATCAGAATAATCGAGGAATTTGTATTGACGGATAGCAGAGGGACGGGTGTCATGGACTCATCTGATCGTGCTGTGAGCAGTTGTGAGGACACGTTGCCGCAGCAAGCAAACCTGCACGGAGCGCTCGTAAAGCAGGTCTGCGCAATTTTGCGGATGTAGGCCCAGCACGAGGCATTCCAGAGGATGGACCCGTTGCCACAACGTGGTATTACTTATCTTAGTGCGGGGTCTGCTCGAGCACACTGCAGCACCGCAGATTCACCCCCTCTTTTGACTTAAAGGCGCTAAAGGCGCTTTAGGCAATGTTGTGCTGTCGCGTTAAAGGCGCAGTAACGAGACTCGGAGTCACGTCGGCAACTGGAAAACGACAAAAGTGGACAGCAGAAGTGCCAAACTATGTCACATTTAGGAGTTTAGAGCACTACAACAGCACTTGAAGTTTGTATTAAAGAAACTAGGATCACTTGACCAAAGGCCGCTATGATGGTACTGTACCCCGACAGAGTTGCCAGAACAGGAGGTCCATGAAGTACCGCCCTTTTCATTTCTTCATGCTATTTAGCTTATTAGAGTTAGTTATTTATACTCGGCCATTTGGCGGAGGTTGTCAAGCTTTGCGAATCACCCTGAAGTAACGACGCGTTTACGGGCGACACGTGAATTTCACGGTGAAGGTGTCGCCTGCCCGAGGAGCCCCATGGCCGCCGCGAACCATGAACCATGAGAAGAGGGACAGAGAAGGCGAGTGAATCCTGTGCAAGCACACATAAAGGAGGGCCTGGATCCCACCGTTCGACGCTCTCGACAACCATCTGCGGCCCGATCGCGCGCTCGGACACTCCTCCTCCTCGTTCTCTCTCC
This sequence comes from Phytophthora melonis, assembly GCA_024211575.1. Lineage (NCBI taxonomy): Eukaryota > Oomycota > Peronosporomycetes > Peronosporales > Peronosporaceae > Phytophthora > Phytophthora melonis. The sequence goes on from JAMXKT010000047.1 coordinate 1,202,485, forward strand.
TCCCCGCGGCCGGGCATTCATTCAGCGCGACTGTCCCAATCGCCACCACTGCAACCACTAAACTACGTACAAGGCTGCGGAGCTTCCTCCAGCGGCAGGACCTTTTGGCGACGACTGCCTCTTCGAGGGAACACCCGCGGCCATCTCGTCTCTGTGCCGCGCTCTACCTGTAGGTCTCTGTGAACTCCAAGGCAGGCCAGGCCACTCTTGATCGTGCAGGACCAACGTACAAGCAGCCATGGCCCCGAGCTTCCCGTTGTCGCGGCTGCTGCTGCCCAAGGTCAAGGTGTCCGCGGAAGAGCACAGGCTGGCCACGCAGATGATGACCAGAATGCTGCGCCACACGCTGCTGGCCTTCGAGAACTTCGCGTACGACGCGCAGGGCGTCGTGGACGTGGCCCGCTGGAAGCAGATCGGTTCGCAGGACGACCTCAAGCTCTACAGGGAGCGCGTGGCAGGCGCGACCAGCGCCGGCCTGGCCGCGGAGCTCGGACCCGAGTCCATGCTGCCCAACAGCGATTCGGTGGCCGCCTTGGCCGCGCCCACCATGATGATGACTGGCTGCTGCCCCGGCAGCGTGGCCAACGCCATGAGCGCCGCCATCTCGCAGACGCAGGACGACCTCTCGCTGCTGGTAAACTTCATGCACGACGACGTTGCCGACTGCGCCGTGCTGCACACGTTAGAGTCGCCGACAGCGGAGCGGCCTTACCACTACCTCGGCTTCAAGTACTTCGTCCGCAAGTCGCCGGGCGCCCCGGGCCTCGTTAAGCACCGCGACTCGCTGTATATCGAGTACAGCGGCACGTGCACGACGCGGCAAGGAGAGGTGCTGGGCTTTGTGATGCTGCACTCGGTGGATCTGCCAACGTTCCCCGACCTGGCCAAGTACAACTCCATCCGCGCACTGCAGTCCGTGCGCTACTTGTACCGACAGCGCAGCCACGAGGTGGTCGAGGTCTTCATGCTGGGCAACCTCGACATCTCCGGAATGGTGATCAAGCCCATCGCCGACAAGCTGGCCCAGACCACGCTGTTCGCGCTCGTGCAGCTCACGGACTGCGCGGAGGCCAAGAAGCTCACCCAAATGGTGCAGCAGCGTCGGCCGTCCGTGTTGGTGCGCTCTCGCCATCCTGACGCGGACGGGTGCCAGCTCTGCGGCAAGACCCCCAAGAAGAGCTCGTTGCTGAGCTCCAGCTCTAAGCTGCTGGTGAAGTGCGAGTGCTGCGGCCTGTTCGCGTGCTCGACGTGTCGAGACATCAAGAGGATTTACGTGCCCAATGCTGATGGTGTCTTGGGTAAGTTCGAGAGGGTCTCGGTCTGCATGAGCTGCATTATCGAGGCCAACGAGACGCTGCACCAGCCGCCGCCTCCAGCATCACAAGCTTCGACGTCGCCACTAGCTCCAGCTCAAAGTTCGTGTCTCCAGCAAAACTCAAACTCTGCATCAAGTGGAAGTTCCAGCCGACGTCAAAGCAGAAGTCCCCAGCACAATACCGTCCCCCTCAGCGCTCGGTCCGACAGAAGCGTGTCGGCTGCGGTGGCCGCAGTCGCCAGCATGGAGATCGGCCCAAAGGCGTCGTCGTATTCCTCGGGCTCCTCTGTTGGCTCGTACTCGTCCGCAATCCCATTGACTCCAGTCTCACGAGCTAGCCCCACCAAGAGCGGCAGTCCATCTCAGCAACACCAAGTAAAGCGTGCGTACCGCGGGAACTGCCGCTCCAGTAGCTGGGAGCGCTCGCCTCGAGCTCGAAGGAGCATCAATACAGACGCGGCGCCTGCAGCGGTGTCACCCATGCAGCCCCGACAAGTGCAGTCCAACGTCAAGGCGAACTCGCCCGCGTCGCCGATGCAACTCGTCGTCCGGGCCAACAGTCCGGGCAAACCGTCAGCGCAGCCAACGCCAAGCCTGTCACCGCAAGGCCGACACCCTCGAACGTCGGCGGGCTCAACGGGAAGCAGCAACCGGTCGACGCGTTCATATTCCGCCGGATCTTCCCCGATGTACGCGCGCCTGCAAGAGCTGAACGATGTGGCGGAGCAGACCAGCGCGTACGTGTCGTCCCGAGGCCGGCGAATGTCGGCGGAGAAGTGCCAGGAACCTCGGTAGTCTAGCGGCGTCGGATAATATTATTCTTGCGTTTTCAAATCGAATCCCGGCCTGAATCTGGCCCGCGCTGGTTCTCTTGAGTTCCATTTCGACGCTAAGTTAGTTCGAGCAGGTACGCTGTCATTGAAGCCACAAGATACGTTTGCCGCGAGTATCCTTCTGTCTGATCGGCGGTAAGCAGTGTCAGCGCGGCATCTTGCAAGGCGAATGACATCCTGACACAAGTTGCACGGACACGAGTGCACCTTCGTCTGATTAATGGTAGGCGGGGTCTGCAAGTGCCCACCAGCAAACGGGGGCCATTTAACAATAACCGCATAACCGAGCAGACTGTCGTCGCCCGCCGCATCAACTGGAGGAATCGGATGGCTACTCCGCCGTCGAGAGGGCCCTCGGCGCGTTCATACAGTATCGCGTGCCTTCTGTCGGTGTGCATCTTGGACAGTCCAACGGAACGAAAGGCAAGTGCAGGATGGAGTTCAGTCACGCGTTGAAGGCGAGCACCAACATGCTCGTGGAACGAACGCTGTGATCACTTCGCCCCTCTCTGCTCGGCGTGCTGTTACATGTATTGCACGACCAGTCTGCAGGCTTGGGACAGACCCGCAGGATACACTCGGCCGCCGAGTCGGCGGTGGTTCTGCTTGAAATGGGCCCTGATGGCCTCAGTTTCCCCATCCCGATGCTATCATCCCGGAATGTCCCGCCCTCGGATACACTGGTCGCACCTTGTCCATGCAAAGCGAACCGCGCCGCGTGCCACCCCGCCACCGATCCCCGGCCAAGGTTGGCTTGCTTTTGGAATGGGGGCACGCTTCGGGTTCCCGGCGACCCGCATCTGATCCTGCTCTCGCCCGCGCTTTCGGTGCTGTGTGCTCAAGCACAGGGCGGGCTCACTTCTCGAATCGCACGCGGCAAGCAACAGTGATCGCGTTTGTCGCCGTCCGCCAGCTCTCGCGCTGCAGCTCGACGGCCGCCACAATAGCAGCATGAGCCAGCGGTTCCCCATCCAGTCCCTGCCCCCGCTCGAGGTGAGCGAGCTGGAGCACGAGGCCAGCAGGCAGGTCATGCAGCAGCTCCTGGCGCACACCCTGCGCGAGTTCGAGTTCCACTCGTACCACAACAGCGGCATCGTGGACGCGCGGCGCTGGAAGCCGCACACGTACCGCGACGACATCGAGCTGTACCGCGAGCGCCAGACCGGCGTGACGGGCAACAGCGTCTTCAACTCGCTGCGCCACTGCCGACTCGACCTGCCCCTGTTTTCGTCTACGATTGAGACGCTGGCGTCTCCGACGATGCTGCTCACAGGTTACGGCCAGGGCCGCGTCGAGGACGCCATGAGCGCGCTGGTCACGGAAAGCCAGCACGACTTGGCGCTGGCCGTCAAGTTCAAGCACCAGGACGTGGCCGACTGCGCCATCCTCAAGACGCTCGAGCCGCCGACGCAGGCGGAGCCCTACCACTACCTGGGCTACAAGTTCTTCGTGCGCAAGTCGCCGACCGAGGGCCTTTGTTCAAGCACCGGCACAGCGTCTACCTCGAGTTCAGCGGCATCACGCGCTCTAGCAGAGGCGAGCAGCTGGGCTTCCACATCATGCACTCGGTCGAGCTGCCGCAGTTCCCCGACCTGAGCGACTACAACTCGATCCGCGCCGTGCAGTCCACACGCTACATCTACCGGCAGAAGAGCACGCACGTGGTCGAGGTCTTCATGCTCGGCAACATGGATATCGCCGGCCGCATCTTCAGGCCGCTGGCCAACATGTTCACGGTCGACGTCTTCTTCGGCGTGACTCGACTTTTGGAGCTCGCCGAAGTGCGGCGGCTCTCTCAGATGGCTCGAAACCAGCGGAACTTCGGGGCCAGCATGGCCGTGCTCGGAGGAGAGTCCGGCTGCACGGGCTGCAACCGCAGGGATACCAAGCACAAGATGCCGCGGTGTCAGTTGTGCGGCAAGACCACGTGCAAGAAGTGCGCCGTCACCAAGCGCGTGTTCGTGGGGACGACATGGGCATCCTCGGAGACTTCGTCAAGGTGCCGGCCTGCAGAGCCTGCGTGCGTCGGGCCAACTCGGGCTTCGTGTCGCCTCACGAGCGCGTGCTGCGCACTCCGGACGACAAGCTTAACTTCGACTTCCGGAAGCCCAAGCCCAAGCCCAAGACGTGGTCCAAGCCTGCCGAGACCCAGCGCCATCCCTCGACACGTCGTGAGACCTACCCGTCGGGGTCGCCGCCGAAGAAGGAGCCCTTCCGGGCGCATACTCGTCCAGCGTGCCGATGACTTCAAAGCTGGACCAGCACGAAGAGGGCGAGGACATTGTCGCCCCTCGCCTCAACCGCCCGCTAACGAAGCCCACCCCAACAAAGAAGCCGTACTCCGACAGAGGCTTTCGCCACATCCAGGCCGAGGCCCCAGCCAGGCCTCGCGCACGCACGCGCGTCTCCATCCCCGCTCAAGGTGATGGCCCCATTTACGGCGCCCCACCAAAGACGCGAGCAAGTGCCGACCCGCAGCTCCCGTCGGGCATGTCGACGGCCGAGCGCGCCATCATGACTCGGCTCTTCGAGCTGAGCAAGATAGCGGAGGACGCGTCCACGACCGCGCACCTGAACGGCATCTACTGCGAGCAGCACTGGCGCGAGGAGCTCAAGATGGAGGTGGCGGCGAGCCGCTCCCAGGTTCGTCGCAACAATGCCGTGACCTCGTGGGTCTGAGCAAATGCAGTCAACAAATTGTCCCTCATTGGCAGGGGATCAAGAGCTGTTGTGGGGAGGTGAGGGAGGACGAGGAGGAGAGTACTGTAGCAAACATGTACGTTAGGCTAGTGTGAATTGATGGATACTTATGACGGGCGCAAGGCCCAAATGAATTTATGAAGTTGCAACCACAACACCAACACCGTCTATCATACATACTGTACGCGCCTGCATGACCGGTGCCAAGGAGGTCACGAGCCCGGTGGTTGCCGCCGGCACTGTGTCATGCTGGCCGCGTGCGTCAGCGTGGGCCTTGCTAACTAAGGACGAGATCCGGACCGCTTCAGTCTTGAACGTTGCATGTCAGGATGTCGGTGCTAGACCAAGTGTATCCGCGACTGCGCGGTTGAGTCCGTTGCGTCCAAGTGCGCGTTGCGCAGGCGACGGCGCACCGTCAAGCAGATTCGCCGAGGCGAGCGCTGGCGGGCGATCAGCGTCTACAGTACCTGGTAGACCAGATGGATCCACTCCAGGACAGACTCGAAGATCGCGGCCAGCATCTGCAGTCATGGAGCGGTCTGTCTGAGTACATGACACATGAGAGGCATAGCAAACGGAAGCCTCACATCAGGAGCAGGGCGCCGGCCACATCGCTGCTAGCCCGCTCATGTCATGACTTCAACATGGTCTCCGCTAAGGTCCCGGCCGCATGGTCTCTCCATCATAGACTCCATGGTCTCCATGCCATCAATCCAGGCGCCTCTTATCCTACTCTAGTCATGCCACGGTGCACGCCTGCCTGCTGCTGCTTGCGGTCGGTACCGGCGCCAGTTGACGGGAAACTGGTGTGCAAGCCTGCACCTCAAGCTTGAGCGACTCACTCACGCCAGCCTTGCACGCCACCGATCAGCACTCCGGACACGCCTTGACAGCTTGTAAGCTTAAGCTTCGAACTTGACCCGCCTCATTCCTTGAGTTGCCGCATCCAGCGCAAGCGTTCGCCGCTGACCAACATGGGCAGACGATTCCCCATTCCGAGAGAGCACCTGCCCAAGCTCCGGGTGAGTCAGCAGGAGCACCAGGCCGGCAAGCAGCTCATGGCCGCACTGCTGGCGCACACCGTCCGCGAATTCGAGGCGTTCGCCTACGACCGCAAGGGCGAGGTCGACCCCAAGCGCTGGAAGTCGCAGTACTCGCACGACGACATGAACATGTATCGCGAGCGTGACGCTGGCGTCACCAGCTACGAGTTGGCCAAGACGCTGCGCCACTGCGACCTGCAGAGCCCGACCTTCGCGTGCACCGAGGCGGCCCTGACACCGCCGACGATGATGTTGACAGGGTGGGGGCCCGGCCGCGTCGAGGACGCCATGAGCGCCGTGGTGACCGAGAGTCAGCAGGACTTGGCCTTGGTCGTCACGTACATGCACCAGGACGTGGCCGACTGCGCCATCGTGCACACGATGGAGCACCCGAGCGACGACGCGCCCTACCACTACCTGGGCTACAAGTACTTCGTCAAGAAGAGTCCGACCAACGCTGTGGTGGTCAAGCACCGCGACTCGCTGTACCTCGAGTACTGCGGCATGACCAAGTCTCGGACGGGCGAGACGCTCGGCTTCCACCTCATGCAGTCCGTGGAGCTGTCGCAGTTCCCCGACCTGAGTGGCCACAACTCGATCCGAGCGCTGCAGAGCTCGCGCTATCTGTACCGACAGAAGAGCGACCGAGTCGTTGAGGTCTTCATGCTCGGCAACATGGACTTGTCCGGCATGATCGTCAAGCCTATCGCCAGTATCTTCTCGGCGGGCGCGCAGTTCGGCGTGACGCGGTTGTTGGACTTGGCCGAGGTGCGGCGGCTCACGGACATGGCGAGGAACCGCCGGCGGTACCGGGACGTGTTGTTCAGTGACGCAGTGGATCACTCCACGTCGCAGTACTCGAACGCGTCCACGTACGTTGCAGGCGAGGGTGCACCGTGTGCAAGCGCGGCAAGCCGAGCAAACTGGTGGAGTGCCACCTGTGCGGTCAGGGCGTGTGCCCTCGCTGTCGCTCGACGAAGCGCGTGTGGGGAGCGACAGCTACGGCATCTTGGGCAGCTTCCGCAAGATCCAGGCATGCTCCAAGTGCGTCATGCACGCCAACACCGGCACGTACGAGGCGCCGGCAGACCGCGCGCGGTCTCAGAGGTCGTACCAAAGCAGCGTCAGCACAGATCGGAGCGGCAGCGATGCGAGCTCCAAGTCGTCGATGGATGAAAGTGCGTTCGATGGTGTACTTTATGAAGAAGCACCGGCGACGTCAAGGCGACAGTGGAGTCCTCCTCGGGCCAAGCTGTCTAATCGACGGAGGCCACAGACACCGGAGACGCCCGTCACGGGCCGAAACTTTGTCCACCAAGGTGCATGCGTCTACCCGGACGTTGCGGAGGTCGCGGTTCCCTGCATGTCGCCAGAGTTCGAGGTGCCCAACCAGTTGAGGCTTCGTTCGAAGCAGTCAGCAGTGCAGTCCCGGTCGTACGCAGGCACATCGAAGCTGTCGGCGGTGGAGAACCCCGGGTACTCACTGTCGGTCGACTCGATCCCGGCAGAACCGAAAGCCGGCAAGATGCGAAAGCAAGTGTCTGTCGGCGACTTGTCCGACCAAATGGCGCTGATGGCCAGGCTCATGGAGCTCACCAACATGGCCGAGGCAACGTCCTACGCGACGCAGGTCAACGGGATGTACTTCGCCCAGCAGAGGCAGCAGCAGTTTAAAGTCGACCGGAGGAAGTGATCGGACGCAAGTGATCCCCCCCACCACTAGTGTAGAATGGAAATCCATGACTGTTAATATATCCGTAGGCGTTAGTGAAGTATACATTCACGTCGAAGCCTTCCAACCTGCTACAGGTACATGCACATCTACATCTACCACCACGACCACAGTCAGCAGTGTAAAGGTGACGGCCCGACTGTGGCTCACCTCAAGTTGAAGACCTTCGAGCAGTCTAGTCTATCCAAGCTGGTCATGAACCGACCGACAGACCGCTGCGGTGATCACCAACGCCCCAGCGGTCGACCTCAAGGGCAACATGCTCGCTTGACGTCGAAGTCGAAGTTGTCGGATGGATTGGCGTCCTTGAAGCCCTCCTTGAAGCTCCCGAGCGGATCGTTTCGGTGGTCGCGCACTACACTAGCCAGTCCACGCTGGTCCGGCTACCTGCAGACAAGTCTCCATTGCGCACTTCGACCTCGCCTTTCAATCCAGGACTTCAGACAGAGCCAAATGCACTCCATTCACTTGGCCATGTTGCATGCAGACAGTGCTGCTCGGTGCTGACCAACGTCTGGCCGGCGCGCGCGATCGCAAGGTGCATGTGGCGGGTGCCAAGTGCATGCGAGTCCAGTCACCGACCCCGCCGCGCTCCCTCTGAGCCCTCGCGAGCCCTCAACGAGTGCAGCGGAGACCATCAGCCCCTGTGACTTGTCTGCCTCGCCCTGCACATGCAATGCTTCGGCCGTGCCTTTGGGGCAGCGCGCCTTTGTCCGCTGCAGATGAGCTAACCACAGCGAGGCATCTCCCGCCACGCCAGACACGCAAGCCGCTCCTAGGGACATCCGTGATCATGAACATCTCGCCTTCACTCGCCCATTTCCTGCTTCGACAGGTAGCCGTTATCTGACAAACCACACGAGTCATTTGTCTGCTGCCTTCTAGTCAAGAATGGGGCGCCGCGACTTCCTCTGCCCCGCAGAGACTTCCCAGACTTCACGGTCTCGCCCGAAGTGCATCAGGACTGCAGGGACCTGGCCGCAAGTTGCTGGCCCACACAGTGCACGAGTTCGAGCGCTACGCGTACGACGAGTCTGGCGCGGTGGAGCGCCGACGGTGGAAGGCCAAGTCGACCAAGAACGACATCACGCTGTACCGCGAGCGGGACGGCGGCTCCATGGGCATGGTGCTGGCCGACTCGCTGCATCGACTCGTGGAGAAGCAGGAGATCTTCTCCCCGACTGCAGCGACGCTGATCCCTCCGACGCTGCTGCTGGTTGGAACCAGGCAAGGATTCGTAGAGAACGCCATGAGCACGTTAGTGACCTTGACCCAAGACGAACTGGCGCTAGTTGTCAAGTTCCTGCATGGGGACGTGGCCGACTGCGCTGTGCTCCATACGATGGAGGGCCCGAGTCCGAGCAAGCCCTTCCACTTCCTCGGCTTCAAGTTCTTCGTGACGGAGTCGGCGGCCGACGCGCGGATCATCAAGAGGCGCCACAGCGTTTACCTCGAGTACACGGGACTCACACGGTCGCGGACGGGCGAGGTGCTGGGCTACCACATCATGCAGTCGGTGGCGCTGCCCCAGTTCCCGGATCTCTCGGGCCACAACTCGGTATGCGCCATGACGTCGATGCGCTTCATCTACCGCCAGAAGAGCGACGGCTTGGTGGAGATCTTCATGCTCGGCAGCATCGACGTCTCCGGCTGGCTCATCAAGCCCATGGCCGCGATGGTGGTGGAGGACGTGACCTTCGGCATGACGCGCATGCTCGACTGCTCCGAGACCAAGCGCCTCACGCAGATGGCGTGCGAGTTCCAGAAGCGCAAGAAGGACGCGCGCTTCGGCCGGAGACCAATGCGTCAGACGTCGCTGGGCGACGCCTCGAGCTGCTCCGTGTGTCAGCGCGAGCGCAAGAGCGGCTTCGGCGGTGTGCGGCTCGTGCCGTGTCTGGTCTGTGGGCACGTGGCCTGCTCGCGCTGCCGGGCCAACAAGCAGATCTTCGTGACCAGCAACGACGGACTGCTGGGCAAGCTGGTCAAGGTGCCCGTGTGCAGCGTCTGCACCATGACGGCCAACATCAGCTACTACGAGCAGCAGTACCGCGCCCAGCACAAGAGCAGCTCGGGCGAGGAGATGGCCTTCCAGCCCATGCACCTGTCCGACCGGTACGACCGCGAGGACTCGCTCAGCATCTCGGGCTCGAGCGGCAGCAGGCTCGGAGGCTCCGGCTCGGCCAGCGATTTGAGGCGCTACTTCAGCGCTGCCGCCAGGGAACGAGACCACTCGGCTGAGCCCCAGACCAGGCAGACGGAGGCAGCGCGATACGGACCGCGATGAAGCCGCCGGGGTATGTAGCAATGGATCGACTGAGGCGAAGTGGTATAGCGTGCGTTTATCAATAATGTGTAATGATGTACGTATCGGAAGCGTTTGCAGTGCACACGTTCGTTCGTGTGGGGCCATTCCAGGTTGGGATTTCCGACACGCTTTCGAGGACTTCCAGGGCAGTGTCGCTGCGGGCCGACCGACTGCCACCCGGCTCGAATGAAACTGCGGGAGTCGAACCGGTCGACGCGAAAGTTTGGCAGTGAACACGTGCACCAAAGTCAACGAATCGGGGCCGCGGGCCACGCTCGACTTGATCGGCAGGGGACATCCAGGTCGCAGGTCTCTGTATATTTCGCCCTTGAGCTGTTCGGATCAGACGCGAGTTGCCGTCACGGCACGGCACCGCTCAGCCGAGATTTGGCGATTGCGCCGGGGGCCGAGCCATTGCATCAATCGACGCATTTCACAACTTGTGCTGCAGCCGCAAGTATTGTACCAAGACTTGAGCCATGGCTCGGGATCGCGACGTCCCGCTGCCCCGGGAGCTGCTCCCGGACCTGGACGTGAGCCAACGCGACTATTTGGCGTGCAAGGACTTCAGCGCGCGCTTGCTGGGGCACACGGTGCGCGCGTTCGAGCACTTTGCGTACGACCGACTGGGCGAGGTCGACACCAAGTTCTGGAAGCCGCAGGCTACGCGGGACGAGCTGAGCATCTACCGAGAACGGCAGCCTGGCCGAGTGAGCGAGTCGCTGGGGGACTCGCTCCACTACTGCGCGGCACAGTCTCCGCTGTTCTCGGTGACGCCGGCAGCGATCACTCCGGCCACGATGATGCTCACTGGAGTGCGCCACGGCTTCGTCGAGAACGCAGTGAGTACGCTGGTGACCAAGTCCCAGGAAGAGCTGGCGCTGGTCATCAGGTACCTGCACGGGGCCTCGTCGGACTGCGGCATCCTACACGCCATGGAGCCGCCCACGGACGCCGACCCCTTCCACTTCCTCGGCTTCAAATACTACGTGAGTCAAGCAGTGGGGGACCCGCGACTGTGCAAGCGGCGGCACTGCGTCTACCTCGAGGACAGCGGCTTCACGCGCACCCGCACCGGCGAGAAGCTTGGCTACCACATCATGCACTCGGTGCACTTGCCGCAGTTCCCCGACCTGCGCAGCCGCAACTCGATCCCAGCGTTGATGTCGACGCGGTTCCTGTACCGACAGAGGGAAGAGGGCATCGTGGAGGTCTTTATGCTGGGCAACATCGACATCAGGGGCCTCGTGGTCAAGCCCATCTCGCTGCGCTACGCCGTGGAGACCATGTTCAACATGACGAGGCTGCTGGACTGCTCGGAGACCAAGCGGCTGACGCTAATGGCCCGCGAGTATCTGTGCCGTAAGAAGCAGGAGAATCGCTGGGGTGACAGCCCCGTAGATTCCGACAACTCGCCAGTCAACGACCCAAATGCCTGCAGTATGTGCGAGCGCGGTGGCAACGTCAACGTGGTCGAGTGCTTGGTCTGTGGCCGAGCTGCGTGCTCGAGGTGCCGCGCTTCAAAGCAGGTCTTCGTGAGCAGCAGCGACGGACTGCTGGGCCGCCTGATCATGGTGCCCGTGTGCACGGGTTGCATCCTGGAGGCCAACACGAGCTTCTTCGATGTGCTGCGCGCCCAGCGACGCGGACGTTCCAGAAGCTCTCGTTTTGGGCGAAACACATTCGACTACCGGCCGTCCTCCAGATCCAAGCGCCGAGGCGGCAGCTGCCGAGCAATGAACGCGGCGATGCGCAGTCCGTCTGTCGATCGCAGACAGCGGTACACTTCGTATTGCAAGGAGGACAGGAGCCCGTTGACCCCGAGACGCTGCTGTCGAGTCCCGGAGCCGTGCGCTTATTCATCGAGACAGACGTGGGTCGACACGCCTCGTCGAGCTAGGCCAATCCGGTTGACGCCGAGAGAGGCCTCGATCACCATCGAAGAGCGCAAACCCATTCGTCGTTCTCGCTCGAAGCCGCCTCCAGTTCCAACGGGTCCGCCCCGACTTAGCCGATATCGATCCGGCTGAGGCACGGCTTTGAAGTACAAACGTAGCAGTATACATTTATTCAGCGTCGAACATTCTAAGCGACATCTCCACCAACACGTTGGTTTCCTACATCGCTGAATGCCATCAAACCCATGTACTGTACATGTACTGTAGTAGTTGGGGACGAAGTCCCCACTTATAATCATCTATCACTCCTCTTTACTCTATTTCTTACCTCTCTTTACTTACCTCTCTTAATCTGAGACATGAACGGTTAGGGTTTACATCTAGAATCGCTTCCCCGGGGCCAAAAATTGCGCAAAAAACCTTGGTTGAAGAACCCTCTCTAGATCCATAGATACGCTTAACTGCGAAAAAACTGGAGTGACCCCTTCAGAGAAGGGGTCGATGCCATTAAAGTGGGGGGACACGATTTAGCCTCGACGATAAACGCTAATCAAACAGGCAGCGGGAAGCGGATCGCAACTTTAGATAATTTGCTACACTTTATGTCGCTCCGAGCGCAAAAAAAACGCCACCAAGTCCTCGGCTTCACTCTGATTTAGAGCGCCGAGTCAGCGCTTGCATCCATTACTACGAGTGAGTTAGTGCTGGGAAGGGTAGAATTGCTAAAAGAGACTGAAGCCACTTCGACGTGCATGTATGCATCTGTGCCACGCTTTGCCCGAGAACATGACGTCGCTTCACGCACGCATCAGTCCGCGAATTTCGACTGATATAACTATCCATAGGATAATAGGGGCGCAGGTTGGTATCCCTAGTTATGCTGTCAGCGACAGTGAACAGATTGAGCAGATACGAGAAGCGTAATCCAACCCAGGATAATTGCGTAGCTGACCCAGCAACAAGCCTCCCAGCGAACAAACCTAGCGCACTTTAAACTAGACGTTATAGAATGCAGCGGACTGAGGAAAGAAGAGAACGCCCGCAGAATGAACTCCAATGAACGTTTTCCCGCTAATCACGGTTTTTTCTTAGAAAATTTCTGCTCCAATAGCCAATATCTGTACTGTACGGTAACCCGCTCGGTGCGAAGCAGTCTAGGTTACTGTCTACTCCGCAAATAGGAATCTTAACTATCTTCTTGAAAAATAGAGGAAAATCGGACCCTGAGTGGTATGATGCTCTGAGAAGACTACGAAAAAAAATCCCACTGAAGCTGATTTAACTCTTTTTAACTCGAGATACGTCGATAAATCACACATGCCAGACTGGGCATCGAGGGCAAAACATATATCCTACTTAAACGCAGATGTGGAGGCGGCCAACGATACCTGTTTGAAGGCAGAACCGGAAAAAAATTATTCACGTATTTTCGCAGCATCAAGTACAACAAAAACGGTTGATATCTGATCGTAAAGTGCCAGAGGGAACGGTGGCTGCCTTGCTTGACGATGCACGTAGACCCGATTCAGCAAGAGATAGAGTTGTTGCAACTTATTTAAAATTTGCAGTTGGCTGCCCCATATCCCTGACTTACAATATGGCACAGTCAGCAGGATTGTGCAATGGAACGAGCGGTATACTCTACGATCTAATTTTCACGGAAGATAGCCAGCTTCCTATCGTTTTGATGCAGGTAACAGATGCATATATTGGGCCTTCTTTTATTGAAAGCGTACCAAACATTGTGCCCATTCTTCCGAAACAAACAACGTGGAGCAAAAAAAACAGTGATTTCAGAGTAGCCCGTCGAGGTATACCATTAAAACTAGCCTACGCTATTCCAGTTCATAAAGTTCAAGGGCTTACTTGCGATCATGTCGTTTTTCACTCCCAAACTATACGTGATGTAGCCCTCGTTTACGTCGCATTATCGAGAGTGAAACATCGTGACAATATTGTTATCACGTCCCCTATAGGAATGGAAATGCTGAAATGCTCAGAAAAGAAATACGAAAACTTTATTGCAGAAGAGGATCGTATAGAAAAAATTGTAAGGGAAACGGCGTTGCGCGCTCAAACAATGGTTCTAACAATGAAGAGCGTAGCTATTGCTCATAACCGAGGCCGTGTGCCTCGCTAGGAACGTAGCGCTCACTAGCATAGTTGGTAAGAAAACCTATGATAAGTACTTGAAGCAAAATACATCTTATGCGTTAATTATTGGATAACTGGTATGCGTATGGAGCATTGATACTATGGTGTTTCCGAATTGTTCATGAATGTGTAGTAACGAAAAAAAAGGTTGGGGCAAGCTATTACTTAAGCTACTTGCGACATTGATGCGAAACACATGTGCAATATAGAAATATGATGACGGCCCAGATACTTAATAAAACGGCATATTTATTTTCTAAAAAATACATATCGTTGTAATATAAATATAGAGAGAGATCGTTTCGAATGCTTTCTCTATACAATATTCGTATTTTTATTAAAACATAGTGAGTACCGAGAAAATTCGAGAATTTAAATTGTACCAATTTTATACTTGAAGTAAAACAGTTGCTTTAACAAATAATTGTACCAAGCTAAACATGTTCAAAAGCGTCAACTCTTAGACAAAGTTGTAATACATTCAACAAGCTTATTTATACCTGTAAGTTTAACCCCTGGACTCGCCATTATTGCAGTCAAATTAGCTGACGTTCCTAGTGGACCGTTTCGTTTTTTATTACTTAAAAGTGATGTTTCATTTCAGTCTTTTAGGCTAGCTAACGACAAAAATAATGTCTACGTGACCGTGATGAAACACATTCGTTTGACTTTTATTGCTCAAATAAAAAAGGATACAAATTGCACGGGGACGTCGGCCTGTAGTGGACCATACGGCTCCACTGCAGGCTGTCGACCCCCTAAGCAACTCAACGGAGCAACGCGACTGAGATGCTCCATTACTAGTATTAGATACTACAGTAATAAGCACATTGCTCACATGTCAACGGATCGCTAATCCGTTCGATAATGTGCCACAAGCAGAGATTGATAGTAGAATGTTTTTTGACCATACTACTAGAGTAATATCCAGTGTCCTCTCCCAAAGCTAATAACAAAGTAATAAACACGAATCTGCGAGCTGGTTTAATATAGTAGTAGTACTATATTATCCGATTATTACTACTGTCGACCACCAAAATGACGACCACCAAATTACCGTCGACGTTAGGACAGTAGGCCTCAGTTTAGCATCGCGCTTCCGCCGTCGCTAGCCTCCATGCGCAGGATCTCCTTCCTGTTGTGCTTCAGCAGGACCTTCATCTCAGCGCGGCGGGTGTCCGTCTGAGTGCGCCGGTTGCTGGAGGGGCTCTTCCCAACCAAATGCGAGCCCATGCCGTTTTCTTCCGCCGTCGATGGAGGCGATGTCACCGTCTTCTAATGGTACATGCACGTCGCACTACAGAAGCGCTCCGAAAGTTTTCCAGCGTCGTAGAGGTCGTTGCTGCAGATGTGGTGGACACCACGTCCGCAAACCACACAGGGGTCGGTTGCAGTTAGCTCGGCACATGAGCAATCAGGGCTGGCACACTTCATAGTGTTGTTGACTTGTCGAGGTGAACTGGCAGTGAGGTTTGATTCAGTTCTGGAAAAGTGCAGAATGAGCGATGAGCCATCCATCGGTGATGGGTCTTTGCGGCTCGATCTGCTACGGATCTAGGATCTAATGCCTGCAGGCTACGGTTCACGGAGCGTGTAACGAACCGCTTGGTTTGCCGGTAGTGAGTGCTTTGCGAGTGTCCATGAGTGCAGGATCTCCAGTCTCCGACAAAAGCGAACCCGGTGCGTCTCTGAACCGTTGCTCTAACTAGACAGTAATCAGATATTAATATCTGATCCCATTCTGAGCTAATACTCTAATATTAGCATTAAAACAAGCCTCGAGCGACACTAATAATCTGGTTATTAACTAACTATTAGTTCATTATTACTTATTACCGGATTATACTGGGATAGGAAGCAACGTTAGTGCTGCAATCGCAGACCAAATAGGATTATATCCGTGGTACGTCAAGTCAAAAGATGACCCCTCTTGACATTTAACTGGTACATCTCTATGAAACCGGTACGACTCCGGTGGCGCACTGGGCCCTCCAAAAGGCTTATATGCGTGGGCAGCCTGAACCGGTACGTTACCCATCACACCGGTATGGCCACGGTGCCACACCGGACACATTTATCGAATAGTTGGGGTGAAGTAAAGTGAATGATTGAAGCGGACGAACTGCTGCAGAAGCAAACAAAGCAACACATTTTCATTTTCTACAAGCAGCAAACAAATCTCGAGCAAGGTTATCACTGTGTATAAGCACCGCCAAGGCATGCCATACATCTACAGTTGTAAGGTGAATTACCGGGCAGACGCTGCGGCTGTGAAGCAGGCGCAGGAGATGCCCGTGGTTCGTAAAAAAAAGTCATGGTAATGAAAAGCGTTTATAGCAAAAACCTCCTATCCCAGCCTTCGCGGAGCCCTAGTTAACCCTAGGTACCGCTACTATCAATCTCTGGCCCACAACTTGTGGGCCACAAGTCAAAATTTCGCTGATAACAAAATCGTTGTAAATACTACCAGATCGCAAGCCACGGCGAGCAAACCCATCACCAACAACACATACAATTCGTACAGCGAGCCACACTCAAGTGTGCCGTATCCCAGTTCTTGCATTACTGAACAAGCTGTATATCGATGGCTTCGGGCAATTCGCGGCGCTCACCGACACTGTGACAACCTATCAAGGTCGAATTACACTTCCATGCAGGTACATGTACAGCGCTAAACTTCGCTGCCTTGACGATCCTGATTCAAACCGATGATACTGTACTGTAGCGGAACTTACAGGATACGACTTGTAAGCTACAAGAAGAGCCTTTGGGAGGATAACAAAACCCGCGTGCATATACATGTACAGTAGCTTAGTTGTCTGTGACGCTGGAGAGGATCGGCGGAGCTCAAAGCGCTGAAGAAGCCCCACGAACTTCTGCAGCGTGCTCGCCTTTAGCAGCCCCACCGTCAACGGCTGCAGTGTCAAGACCAAGTAGACATCGAGACCCATCGGTGGGAAGGGGTATTCACTAACAGTAATGTCATGAATGAATGGTTTTTGTTGGCGAATGCGGAGGGTGAACTGAAGAGCAGCCGCCCGAAGAAATCTTTGTTATCTTTACACTGGCAACCACCGTACCTAGATGCCGGCTGGAAGTTTGGCATACTACAGTCAGTAGTAATTCCAAGCAACCTTAGCTAATACTGTACAATTTACACTTACTGTACATGAACTTTTGATTCCTGGTTTCAAGAGGTTTCAGCGAATCTCGACGCCACTTCTCCTAGACCCACTGAGCTTACAACCAGGGTTTCCTAAAAATATATGGCAATATCAATAATTGCCATAATTTACCATACAATAATGTATTTTGTGGACCCTTATCACTCCATACAATTATTTATTTCAGGCTTCAACAGAATAATGTTTATACCAATAGGTTTGTCCCAAGTCGTATATTTTGACCAATCAGATGGTTACATTGTAGAATGCATAATGTATTTCACGAGTGATGTATTTACCATTATTTATTTTTGGGTTTTCTTTTCGAAGCACCGTAATTTATTTCGGTCAGCGGCTTCCATATTACGGCAATAGTATTTTAGGAAACCCTGCTTACAACGCCTCCACCTCAGCAACAAGAGACAACTCATTCCCCTGCGAGACGGCATGAACGCGAGTGCCGAGGTAGAGGGACGAATGGTTCACAAGCTTCCGAGTCTCGCAGTACCGGTACACTCAACTCGAGTCTCGAGGTCTAACAACCGGCGACAACTCGCACGGTACATGTACCGGTGCACCCTTCAAGCACCGCGATTTGCAGGCCGAGCGGCCTGGCGAAATTTGCGGCGAGTCTGTTCACCCGCATGCCAAGTGCTGGGTGCTGCGTGCTCATGCCAATGAACGAGCTCGTTACCTCAAACTTTCTGCTACATGTACTGCAAAGTTCTTAACGAGTTTGCTAGGGCACCGACGGTCTCCGATAACTCAAAGCGCGCTGACCCCCATGACGCCGAGAGCCCTGTGCTCGCAGCCTTCTTCGATCCAGATTGGTCATCTTCGCGTCGTGGTCGTCCAAGCTCCAGTTCCGGCACTCCGTCTCTGCATTTCGCCGCGATGCTGGCGAAAGATCGGGCTTTGAGGCGTTGAAGCCGAGTGCACGCACGCGTTCCTGCTGTCCGCATTGCATCTGTTGAAGTTTCTCAACGGGCTATGCACGCGCTTTTAACTGGTTATCCGCGCCTGGAGATTAAAAACAGGGAATGCAGGAGCACAACCGCGCGTCAAATGCCTCGAGATGTGCTGGACGAACCACAGAGACACGCCCGCTCGCCTGCAATTGGCGCGAGGCACCTTGCCCGGCGTAAGGCCCATCGACATGGCCAGTCCCCCATCAGTACGGTACCCTCGGAAAATCGCAGCGGCTCTTGCCGAGACAAGACGAGAGCAACAAGAGGGGGAACCTCCTCCTGCTCTTGTTGGTGCCTGGCACGGTTTGTCGGCCGGTTCTTCCTCTTCTTTGGGGTCACTTCATTCCTCCATTCGCCTCCAGCTCCTCAGTACTGTACCGAACCATGGTCCGCTCTATCGCTGCTCTCGCCGCCACCCTGGCCGTCGCCTCGGCCCAGCCGTCGTTCGTCTACAAGTTCGACGCGGCCACCGCCGGCGGCGTGGACGGCTCCATCCATATCAAGTACGCGGGTGAGAACTCGTCGACGGCCACCATCACGGCCGCGCTTGACTTCTCGCGCGTCAACCAGTCGGACATCGTGGCCTTCGACAACCAGTGCACCAACGACAAGGTCACGGGCTGGAAGTGGCACATCCACACCAAGTGGAACTCGACGTTGTCCTCGGACTCGTTCAAGCAGTGCGCCAAGGCGGCCACGGGCCTCCACTACGACCCGCTGCGCGCGTGCGGCCCCGTGTCCGAGTACAACGCCGAGCCCGAGTGCGCGGCCAAGATCGACAGCTACGCGTGCAACCCGGGCAACTACTCGGCCGACCCGCTGGCCTGCGAGAAGGGCGACCTGTCCGGCAAGTTCGGCGCCTTCAAGCTGGGCGAGGACTCGACCGTGTCCGAGCAGTGGACGGACGAGCACTTCCCGCTGCCGTCCGAGAACACCGAGTCCTGGAGCATCGTGCTGCACGCCATGTGCGGCCAGGAGTCGCGCATCTCGTGCGCCCACCGCACGGTGGAGGACGAGGCTGAGCAGGTCGACCAGTCGACCCCGTCCAGCAGGAGTCCCCCGTCGCGCCCGCCCCTGGCTGCGGCGCCTAAGCGTAGTCAGTTGATATCGACGTAGACCTACGCAAGTTCTCGTATCTCTCTCAAATATATTGCATCAAACTGCTTTCGTTGCGATCGACTGGAAAAGGTATCAGAGACTCTCAGCCCTTGAGCCAAGCTCAGTGCAGCCAGCCAGCTCACTTCTCAATTCTCTCCCAGCCCAGATGGCCCTGCAACTTGTTGTCTTCGCAGTGTACTGCGCCATTGTCGCTGTCGTTGGCCAGGCTGTAGCCCAACCTGCGTTCGTGTACCGCTTCGACGCTGCCACCGCTGCTGGGGTCGAAGGTGCGATCCTCTTCAAGTACGCTGGAGACAACTCGCCCGTCGCCGCCGTCTCCGCTGCACTCGACTTCTCCCGCGTGAACCAAAGCGCGATTCAGGCCTTCGACCCGCGCTGCGTCGAGCCTGTGACGCAGTACAAGTGGCACATCCACGTTCGCTGGAGCTCCCGCCACCGATCGGCGGCCTTCGCGCAGTGCTCGGCGCGGGCTACGGGCAACCACTACGACCCGCTCTTCGCGTGCAGCCCCGACTCGGAGCACATTGACACTCGTCTGTGTCAGGCCAGGGCTGCGGAGTACGCCTGCAACCCGAGGAACTACGCCAAGGACCCGCGTTCGTGCGAGAAGGGAGACCTGTCTGGCAAGTTCGGCAACTTGGTGCTGAGCGCCGACCAGAAGGCGTATGGGAAGTGGATCGACAAGCACGCGCCGCTGCCGTCCGAGAACCGACCGAGCTGGAGCATCGTGCTGCACGCTGTGTGCGGCGGCAACCACGCCGTCCGGATGGCCTGCGCCGTCGAAACGAATGTCTAACGAGGCGAATCAGCACCAGCAGACGCAGTCAAAACGACGCGTACGGTCAGCCACAACAGCATGCCGCGGGAAATTCTAACCCGAAGAGCTCGACAGTTTATCGCCGAAATCGACGCGATACCTAGTAGTAAGTGGCTTTATTTGGCCTTGACCATTAAAATCCTGGTGGTGGTCTTACTGTTCCCCCCCTCCTATTCTACAGCTTCCTCTTTCTTGTTCTTGACGGTGTCTCGTTCTGCTGGTGATCCCTGATCTTCGCGCGGGGGCTCTTCTCGATTGATACTCTGGTTCATTCCAAAGGTCCGTCTATCCAGCTCCTGGGGTTAACGTTGGACAAGCACTGCCGAATGCCCAGGTTGCTCTCTAGCTTGAGCTCACGTACAGATACCATCGGCACCTACAGATTTACGTTCTCTGCTGCGACTTGACTGGTCTTGCCATCTTCCATCGCCCTGACGAACTTTCATGTTCTTCTTGTCGGTCCTGGAGAAGACGTTGCTTGGGCTGTACCTCGGCTGCATCGCTCTGGTGTGCTCTCTCCCTACATATACAATTTTCCGTTTTTTCACTGGGTCTCAACGTGCCGTTCCGTCCTCGAGTCACCTCACGCCTAGCGAACATAGTCGCCCGGATCGAGAAAAACTGTAGATCTCTTGCTTGTCAAATCTGCGGTTGCCTTTACAACGCCGACAGGTCGTTAAGCCACTCCCTAGCCATGCTTCGATGCCGGAGGGATCATTGAACATCTTGAGGTTTATCTCGAAGTACTCCGTGTGTCGTTGGACCGCCGTTGAACTCCATAGGAATATCTCGAAGTGTCCCGCACAACTGAGGCTTCGGGCGAGCATGTACATTTCACCTTCAGGCCCCGGCCTGGGTGAGGAAACTACGCCTCGCGCCGGCTTCCACACGCGGGGATCGCTGAACAATCTTAGAAGCTCGCGGCAAATCGACGCGATAGCTTCACTAATAAACATTTCAATTGTCATAGTCACTATAACGAATACCCCCCTCCCCCCCGGGCAAATCAAGTTGACGCGAGTCAAAATCGAGCTCAACACCAGCACCACGAAGGAAACCTTACTATGGCAAGAAACATTGGCAATTTGTTCAGGCGTCTGCAAGATGCGACAGTCGAGGTGGGTGCGGTGGGTGCGCCAACTTTAAGTGCGGAGCCTTTCCGGAACCCTCGGAAGTCTGGATTCAGCACTAACGGCTCACTTCACACCTGCATCGTCACGAAACCGAGATTAAAATCTAGGTGCAAGTTGGCACGCGTTTAACGCCTTACCAGCGGCACGTGCCTCCTGAACCCCTTCGAAGAAGACTTACTTCTCGACGCTACCCATTCTGGCGGTCGACTCGAAGTCATTCACGGATTAGCCTCCGACCTCGCAAGCCTTCTCTCGCTCCTAGCTCCCTACCATCCCACGATGGTCCGTGTCATTGCCGGTAGCTTCGCAATCGCCGCAGCGCTCGCAGTTGTTGCTGCCCACAGCCCCGCGTACATCTACAAGTTCGATGCTGCGGACGCTGCGGGCGTAGAGGGCGCCGTCCACGTCCAGTACGCGGGCGAAGACTCGACCACTGCTACCGTCACGGCGGAGCTCGACTTCTCCGGCGTGGACCAATCTGCGATCCAGGCCTTCGACGGCAACTGCACGGAGGCCGTGACGAGCTACAAGTGGCACATCCACACCAAGTGGAACTCGACGCTGACGTCGGACTCGTTCAAGCAGTGCTCCAAGGCCGCGACGGACAACCACTACGACCCGCTACGCGCCTGTGGCACGGCGTCCGAGTACATCGCCGAACCGGACTGCAAGGCCAAATCGCTAACCTACGCGTGCAGCCCGACGAGCTACACGGCCAACCCGCTGGTCTGCGAGAAGGGGGATCTGTCGGGCAAGTTC
This sequence comes from Phytophthora melonis, assembly GCA_024211575.1. NCBI lineage: Eukaryota > Oomycota > Peronosporomycetes > Peronosporales > Peronosporaceae > Phytophthora > Phytophthora melonis. The sequence continues at coordinate 1,224,425 of JAMXKT010000047.1, forward strand.
GGCGCCTTCAGTCTCGGTGAGTACGCCGCTGTGTCCGAGGAGTGGACGGACGAGCACTTCCCGCTGCCGTCCGAGAGCTCGCCAACGTGGAGCATCGTGCTGCACGCCGTGTGTGGCACTCAAACCCCGCGTATTGCCTGCGCTGTAATTCAGGAAGTGGCGCATGACTACGAAGAGGACGCGAGCAAGGAAGACGACGAACATGGAGAGCAGCAGGAGGAGCACCAAGATGGCTACGGAGAGGAGGAGACCGAGCAGCAGCAGGGGCACCAAGATGGCTACGGAGAAGAGGAGACCATGCAGCACGAGGATGGACACGAGGAAGCGCCGGCCGGCGAATACGAGCACACGGGGGAAGAGGAGCACAAGCTCTGCGCTTAAACCGCATAGCTTCAAGCTCAGTTGTGTACAAATGTAGCCATCTCTCATAATGGCTACACGCTTAACCAATCAACGAAACGTTTGCGTCGTTTACATCCAATCAAAATATACTTTGCGTCATGCGGTCTCTGCTGCTGCTTCGCCGCGCTCGCGCTGCGCCTCGGTCCGCGCTTACGCGAACCTTCGCCACGAGTAAGCACGCTCTGGATGCGGCGTATCGACAGCTGCTGGAGCTTGGCGCGTCCGACGCTCTGACTGTCACAGACGCGCAGTCCAGCGCGGTCAACATGGCTACACAGGGGTACTCAGTCTTCCTGCACCTGCCCACGGGGGCGGGCAAGAGTTTGGCCTTCCAGGCGCCGGCCCTGATGGCTGCAGCGGGTCAAACGACGCTCGTCGTGTCTCCACTCATTGCCCTCATGCACGTACGGATCCAAAAACATTGAAAATACGAGGAAGTAAGATATCTCACTTGATAACAATTATTATTATTATTATTTGTGAGGTAGGACCAAGTTGCAGCGTTGAAACGCAAAGGAATCAAGGCGATTCACGTTTCCGGCGACGAGAGGAACAAATCCGTACCTTTGGCGCACCTTTTGGACGGCCAGAAGCTCGTGTACACGACGCCGGAGTTTCTGCAGATGAACGCCGAGATGAAGCGGTGGGTGCGAGCAGCGAGCAAAGAAGCTCGACTCGCGCGGGTCGTGCTAGACGAAGCTCATTGTGTGCTGGAGTGGGGGAACACGTTCCGCCCCGCGTACTTGGAGCTGTGTCACTGGAAGACGCAGCATCTGAGCGACGTGCCGGTCACGCTGGCGACGGCGTCGGTATCGGACGAGGACATTGCGCGGTTGGCGGACTTGTTCCACTTGCGGCTAGTCCCGCCGGTTGCGGCTGAAGAAGAGAGAGGGAGGACACTGGAGGACCGAGGCAGAGAAATGGCGCTGATCCAGCAAGTGACGGACCGCGAGAACCTAAGGATGGAGGTGGTGAGGAAGACGTCGAAGGCTGCCGAGTATATTGCCAAGAGGGTCGGGACGGAGACGGCAATCGTTTACTGTATGACGCGGAAGGAGGCGGAGGACGCGTGCTTGGCTCTCGTTCGGGTCGGCTGCCATGCTGGAGTGTACCACGGCGGGTTGCCACGTAAGCGCCGCGAGTTTGTACGGAAGCAGTGGATGATGGGTCAACTGACGATCATTTGTGCTACAAGCGCCTTTGGGGTAGGTTATGTTGCATTTATGAGTGACTTGGCTCTCGGGTGAAGATTTGGTTGACGCGCTTTATTATTGACTGTAGATGGGCATCGACCGCTCCGACGTGCGCTTCGTGGTGCACCATTCCATCCCGCTGTCCCTCTCGGCTTACTCGCAGCAGATCGTGCGTTGTACTACTGTAGTTGCAATACTGGCGCGATTGCGTGGAAAACTAATTCACTTTGCTGCGAATAGGGACGAAGTGGGCGAGACGGGAAGCCTTCAGTGTGTATTTTGCTGTATTCGGAGGCAGACAAGAGCCGAGCTGATGCCCTCACGACGGAAAGACTCGACTTAGATGGAACCGGAGCTGGGGCAATTTCTAACGGGAGCTCTCGAGGCGAACTGGAGGACGTCGCTGCCTTCTGTGAAATGACCGCTGGTTGTCGAAAGGAGCTCCTGTACGCGCACTTCGGCTTACGCTTCGACACGGCTCGATGTGTGCGGAATTGCAACTGCGGCGTGCCACTTGAAGCTGCCTCCGATTCCGGGCATGACGAAGAGCTGGGTGTGGAGAAGGCGCGCACTAGAATTAAGGCAGAGGAGGAAGACGCGATTCCCAAGGGCACCATAGAGTACCAGTACCAAAAGATTCTGGCCGAGTCCAAGCGGCTGAAACTGCCCAAGCGAGAAGCGCTCTCGCGTCGACTTATCCGGGTACGCATGCAGCGCCGTTTTGCGCTGAGCTGTGCTAAATTGTTGAGTATTCACAAGTGTTTTGCATGTGCAGGATGTACTTGAGGCGGAGCCGGCATCAGAAGAAGAGATGGCAAGTATGCGAGGCATTGGCCCAGCCAAAGCCAAGAGATACTTCCGACTGTTCCGATTTAACTGAGCAGCATGTTTATCTTGCTTAATTAGTTAGATCTCGCTGTCATCAGTTATAACGTCAATGTAGCAGTATCCGATGCTGGAAGTTGAAGAGCACACCCAGCATCGGCATCCGAACGTTGAAGCTGTTGTTCATGGCAGTCATGGTCGTCATGGAAATCATGACGACCGACGCTGAGACAGGCTATGGCTGCCTTGCCTTCACCCGAACGGGCCGCCACCCACCGACAGCCTTCGTCAAATGTACAGGCGGCCCCGCTAGATGTGCACTTGCGCCAGGCAATGTACCTTGCCGATCATGTCCAGATGTAGATGGGATTTGCTTGACCTGGTCGGGGCAATGTACTGAGGTAAATGAATTTGGAGCTAGAAGTGTCGCATTGCGGGAAGTTGTGTGCATGTGCAAGTTGCTACATGGCAATAGGAAATGAAAGGCTCACGTTGGGGGTTACTTCACACGAATCAAAATTGAGGACAGTATCGACCGCTACAGTGCGGGGCTTCCGCAAGAGATCACGATTCTTACAGCTGTAAAGTGGGCCACTCAAGCTTGGGACGCAGTTACTCCCGACACGATCAGGAATTGCTGGAAGCATTCGGGAATTATCGACTTAATGGCATTCTCAACTAACTTTAATTGAATAAATCAGTACGTTTGGCATGCACGTGAAACCTGTGCAAAGCTTGCATCCTTGCACACTTTTTCAGTCCGACCTTTGCATATTCAGCGGGGCCGCCTGTACAGCCTTCGTGAAAATGGTCAAATGTATTGGCTATTTGAATGTAGCCACACGTTATCGTTACTTCAGGCCACTCGAGCTGTAGATACACTTACGTACTGTATAAGTATCGGTAGCTCTGGCACTGAGCTTACACGCACCAAACGTTTTGTGTGGGGCATTGGGCGCCTTCCAAAACCTACATAAAAAGGCAAGGATTATTGACACAATCCATTCTACCACAATCTCGGTACAATCCGACTTTCTACCACAATCTCATACAATCTTGTCCAAGCCTCCACAAGCTAGATTGTATTTGTGGTACAATCCTTATACAATCCATACAATCCAAGCCAATCTTTAAGGCTCCTTCAAGCAGATGCCTCTCATAAACTAAGCGATTCAAGCAGATACCTCTCATAAACTAAGCAAATTCAAGCAGATGCCTTGGCAACACCAGCGCCTAGGACTCCGTTAGTTTCGCGTTATTTGGCGTTGACACACAAAAGTACGCGTTAATTGGTGTGTCACACACATCGATTATGAGCGCATCAAGACTACTTGTACCGGAACATGCCTAACCGGTAGCCTACCGTAAGATAGCCTGTAGATGCATAAGTCACTCCAATTGCGGCTCTAGTAAGATAAAGTCCAAGTGGGTAGGACACTCGCGCGTTGGCACTCGCCTGCGGACTTAGCGACGGCACTTCGGGGGCCCGCCCTCTCTTGCTTCGCTCGGGGGCGCAGCTCCGCGGCCTGCCCCACCCTTGTGCCTTACGCTAAGTCCGCAGCTTCGGCCAGGCGCGGTGTCTGGTTTAAATATAAAGTCCTACTTAGACATACCTCCTCCGGCCCACGCGCCGACCATTGCAGACCTCCGCTTCGCTTCGGTTGCAAACGGTCTCTCTGAGGCCTCACGTAGGCACTACTCAACAATGCACACGTAATTGGTTGGTCCAGCATTCTATCGGCCTTCAACGAGCAGCAAAGGTAACTTAAAGCATCAACTGTATTACATTTACCACACTTAGTGAAGAATGTCCTCGCATGCACGCTCCGTCGTACCACTTGCTACGCTCTCCGCCATTTCGCTCGCCACGCCTATGCCTCGAGCGCGTCGACTCAGAGTGCTCTGACTGTCCATTCGCCACGTCCTGCTCGCAAGCCACATCACATTAAACAGCCCACATACACGCCTCTCGTCTGCATGCCTTACCTGTCTCCAAATGCAACGCATCGTGCGGCTAGCATACCTTAATTCTTGCAGACGTGGGCGCGAGCGTGGCGGCTTGCGTGGTGGTGGGAAGATTTCTGAATGAGCCTCAGCCACTGATTAAAAAAGAACATAACGTTTACCAGTATATTTAACGCGTTTAAAAAAGAAAGCCGGACATTAGAGCTTCTGGAGGATTTGCAGGGGGTACATCAGGCTGGCTCTCTAGATTGTATTTTTAGTCACTCTCCATAAAAAAGTTTAATCGCTGGGGTTAGTGCAGCGGGGCTGCCGTAGCTTTAGCGTCAGAGGAAGACGTAACAGACTCACAGAGTCGCGGCTAAAGATAGCCCGTTCTAATACCAGAACGCACGAGTCCGTACTCCCTACGGACTCCAAGAGTCAACCCTTAACTCTTAGCTGTGAATCTTCAAACTGAATGTATTTCTCTTATCGCGGCAGAGCCGCCTTCGGTGTAAATGTATCTCGTTCACTATCTAGCATAGTGAACCCTAGTCATATGCATAATCTGTGGCTCTGAAGCCATGTACTGATTCTCCTACTGAAATAGGTTAGACAGTGTGCACCACACAAGCCTGTGTGTGCCACACTTCGTAACCCTTCGGGTAACATTCGTGTAACCCCGTTACACCCTCCCCCACCAAACCGTGGACACGGGTGTTCACGCTTAACGGTCAACGACCGGGTCTTGTTCCGTCAAGCCTCCTTCTCGAACGAGTCAATCCACATCGTGTGGACGTCTCTGAGAACTTCTCGGCGCAACGCGCCCTCACATGACTTCAAGTCATAACGCCTTTGGTCTTTCGACCGCAGAAACCCTCTCGCGAGGTCCGCCTCGGAGCCTCGCTCCTCTCGCGCTTCGGCACCTCGTGCCTGCGAACTCCCAAGCTCCCCGGCGCAGGTGCGCACACCGACCGCGCCTCCCAGGCCTCTCGGTCTCTCAGTACTTCGCGGCGCAACGCCTCAAGCAACGCTCGCGGCGAGCACGCCCCAGCTCCCTCGAGCACTAGCCCATCCGACCATGGACCTCAAAGATCTCTTCGGAGATGAGGAGGAGGGCGAGGTGGACTACAGCGAGTCTGATGTCGGCTCTCCGAGCCATGAGGGTGAAGCAGCGTCCCCACAACGCTCCCCGAACCGCCGCGACGCTTCGCCCACGTCGCCGGCACAACGCGGAGGTGGCACGTCGGCCACAGTTGGCTCGTCGAGCTCCCGCGACCAAGAGCGCCGCGCGCGAGTGTCTCCTGCGCGCTCGTCAAGCCATCCCTCTACTGAGCGCACTGCGCTGTCGAGGAGGAGCCGCGGCCACCGCTGCGCACTCCAAATCCGTTCCCTGAACGCTCTTCCGGGCTCCGCGAGCTGCGCGAGCTCACTGAGTCACGGTACTCTCCGCCTCGTGCGGGGAAGTGCCCTTGGGCCCCGTCATCTCCAACCCTTTGGACGAGGCTCAATCCGAGCAGGTTGCGGCGCAGCTGGCCTCCATGCGCTCCCAGCGCCCCGAGTTGCGGCCCCTGCTGAACCCCAGCACCGCCGAGTACGGCTTTCGGCCTCGTGACCCCGCGGAGGCATGCCGCCAGGCTTTCCAGCCGACGCTGGCTCAGCATGTCATTGGCCTGCGGCCCGTACTCCGGAGGAGATCGCTCTTCGAACGTCTCTACGACAGCGACTCTTGACTCCACAGTCTACGACTGTCTCCGAGTACCGCGAGCGGTTGCGCCTGCAAGGCAAGGTTGTCCGTGCCCGCAATGCGGACGTACCCTGTGGTGCTCAGCCCGGGCGAAAGCCTGATCGAACACGAGGCTCAGTTCGAGCTCTGGGCTGAGAAGAAGAAGAAGCTTAGCTCCATGGATGCTCTTCGAGCTAGCTTCAGCGAAGTGGATGTTCGTATCGAACGCAAGCTCCGCTTCGACTTTGCGAAGATCCGAGCCAAACGCAGCCTCTCGGCTAACGCTCAGCCGCAGACCCATTCTAGCGCTGCGCGCTTCGCTCCTTTGAGCCCTCCAGTCGCTCCTACCCGTGAGGGAGTGAGCGCTGTGGCTCAGGGCCAACCCTGGAGCAATGTGGCTGACCCAGCAGCTCCCCAGCCTATTGCCGGGAAGCGCGGGACGGCCGGCATGCCGGCCTCGAGCCCACGGGGCGCTGGTGATCAAGCCGATCAAAAGCGTCCACGACGTCTGGGCAGTCTTGGCGAAGGGGCACCTCAAACTCCCATGAGTTCTCTGAGTGTGGGTACCCTCGCCACTTTACCAGATACTGGTTTTGACCCCGGCACCGCCGCTTCGCCAGCAGGCGCTCCACATGGTAGTGAAGGTTCCCTTGCTCATCGAGCAGCGCCGGTGGAGGACGCACCAAGCCGCCTCGCGACGTTTGATGAGCTGTTCGAGGTTCAGCAACAGACGACTCGCCTTCGGGACCATGTCCAGGATGTCGATGCGCGTCTCGCGCGTACTGCCACGGAGCTCGACGAGCTTGCTCGGGACTTGAGCTGGGTTCAAGTGCCTCGCGAGGTCTGGGACCGGCTCCGACACTTGGAGAGCTGGGTGCAGTATTATGGCGATCGCGACGATCGTCGTAGCCAGGAGCTCTCCGAGCTTCGGCGTCAGCAGGCTGCATTGCAGGGTCAGATTGACCTTCTGGCCCGCATGCAGGGCCCGCCCGCTGCGCCTCCTGTGCCGGTGGCCCCTGTGCCTGCGGCACCTCCGACTCTGACCCTGCCCTCAGGGCTCGCGGCACCGCCGATGCCGAGCCTTCCGCCTATGCCTGCAGTGCCTGCGATGATGGTCGCGTCTGTGACGCCTGCGACTGCGTCCTCGACGCTCGCGACCTCCGCGCCAGCGACCTCGTCGCCCTCGGTGCCTCCATTTGCACCTGCGTCGGGTCATGGTACGGCTTGAGCAAGCCCACGTAGAAGACGGGGTGCGTCCGCATCTTCTTCGGAAGATTGAGCGTGTACGCAAGGCCCTTCCTGGCCACGACCTTGAAAGGTCCAATGAAGCGCGGGCGCAACTTCGTCTTGAAGACAGCGGACACTGCATGTGTAGGTAGGTTCTTAGCATTTAGCAATACCAGGTCCCCGACCTCATAACTGTCAACATTGCCTCTGCCTTTAGCATCCGCATGTTCCTTTTGCTTGTCTTGGCTCTCAGCCATTGCGTCACGCACGTGTCGTAAGACACTCAAGCGCGTCGACAAGAAAGTGTCAACCTGTTTACGAACAGTAGCCGGGCTGACATCAGCTAGCCGATCAGCTAAATCGGCTTCCTCTCCCCCACCAAGCCCGAGGCCACCACGTGGCGGCGTCAGCGGGACGCGGGGATGGGACAAGCTGTTCACGTAGAACGGCGTGTAGCCGGTCGAGGCATGCACGGCGTTATTCAACGCAAACTCAACGAGTGGCAGCATAGCGCTCCAACGCTTCGGCGTCTCAGCGCAAATGCTGCGGAGCACGTCTTCGACGACGCGATTCACTCGCTCCGTCTGACCATCGGTCTGCGGGTGATCCGCCGTGGACATGTCCAGCTTGGTGCCAAGCACCGCAAAAACCGCGCTCCAGAAGTTGCCCGTGAAGCGGGGGTCTCGGTCCGAGACAATCGACTCAGGGAGTCCGTGTTGTCGAAACACTCGGTCCAAGAACAGCGTTGCTGTACCCTTACCATCGATGGTATCCGGCACAGCCGCAATGTGAGCCATCTTGCTCAGTCGGTCTACAAAGACCACGACTTCCAGTGTTGCCCGCCGCATCCGCCGGCAGGCCAAACACAAAGTCCATACTCATGGATTGCCAACAGCCCGAAGGGACAGGCAAGCTTGCCAACGGGGCTGCAGCATGGGGTGACGACTTCACTCGCTGACACGTCTCGCACGTGCGCACATAAGTGCTCGTCCACTTGTACAGCTTCGGCCACCAGTAGTGGGTGCTCACCGAGCTGTAGGTCTTCTCACGGCCAAGATGGCCAGCCACCGGCGTGTCGTGGGCCTCATAGAGGATACGATGCTTCAGGTCCTCATCATGAGGGATGACCACGCGTGGCGTGTCCTCGGAGCCAGTGCTGTAGAACAGCAGGCCACCATCGAGGGTGTAGCGATGCAAACGCGCGCGCACTCGCGCCGACAATTCAATGTCCGAGTCTTGAAACTCCTTGCTCCCGAGAGCCTTCAGCAACGCGACACAAGTGTCATCCTTGGCATAAGCCGTTCGGATCAGATCCGGTAATGACGAAGTCACGGTCGTTACATGAGCCAGCTCATAATCCGGCCTGCGCGACAGCGCGTCCGCGAGGACATTCTGCCTGCCAGGCTTGTACTTCACCTCGAAGTTGTACTCCGCGAAGAAGGACAGCCAACGGGCCATCCTTTGCGAGAGATGAGGCGACTGAGTCGCAGTGCGTAACGACGCGTGATCCGTGTAAATCACGAACGGCTGAGAGCCCAACAGGTGAACCCTGAACTTGACGAGCGCATACTTCATCGCAAGTAGCTCTTTGTCATGGACAGGATAGTTCTTCTCAGCAGCCTTCAGCTGACGAGATTCGAACGCCACCACGCGCTCGCGCCCTCGGCGTCTGCTTGTAGCAGGGCACAGCCGATGGCAAAGTCCGAGGCGTCACAGACGACACTAAACGGACGAGCGGGGTCTGGCAAAGCCAGAATAGGCGCATGAAGGAGACTATCCTTAATTGCCGCAAACGCATCTTGATGCTCGGTGTTCCAACACCACTCCGCGTCCTTCTTCAGGAGATTGGAGAGTGGCCGAGCCATCTCAGCGTAATTCTCGCTGTACTTGTGCAAGTAATTGGCCAAGCCAAGCCACTTGCGAAGATCCTTCTGGTTCTGGGGAACCGGCCAGTCAACAATGGCCTTGACCTTGACCGGGTCGGCCCTCAGGCCACGCTTCCCGATGAAGCACCCTAAGAAGGGAATCTCTTCTGCTCCGAAGATGCATTTGTCAATGTTGGCATACAACTTGTTTTGACGCATGCACTCGAGCACAGCACGCAGGTGCTCGACATGGTTCTCCATATCAGTCTTCCTGTGCTCCGCACGACTGTGGACAAAGATGTCATCGAAGTACGTCTGCGCGTACGCCCGATGGGGCCGGAAGAGCTGCGTCACAAGACGATTGAACGTCGCTGGCGCGTTCGAGAGCCCTTGGGGCATCACCAACCACTCCCAGAGCATGCCGCTCGGAGTACTCACCGCAGTGAGAGGAATGTCGCTCGTTCTCATGAGCAATTGGTAGTAGCCATCGACCAAGTCGAGCGCACTGTACATCGTACATCCTGCCATGTTGTTCTGAAGAACGTCCTTCCGAGGAATCGGCGTCTGCGCCGGAATGGTGGCGGCATTCAGCTTGTTAAAAGCATGCACAATACGCCACTTGCCATTCGGCTTTCTGACACAGAACGTCGGCGTGGAGTGAGGAGACTTACTCTCACGCACCATGCTCCGCCTCGTGCTTCGCACGGAAGAACGCGTCAATGACGTCACACTGCTCCTTCGGCAGAGGCCACTGCCTCGTCACGCAGTACTTCGTTCCCGGAACGAGATCAATCTCATGTCGAACACCTCGATCCGGAGGTAGCCCGAGGGCGGTTCCTTCTGAGACCACGTCTTGATAATCCTTCACCACGTGGTACAAGGGGTCCGACGGATCCTTCAGGATCGCTGATCCGCTTCGCGCATTCAGCGCCTTCTTAGTGTCCTCCAGGACAGCTTCATCCAGAAGCGAGGACGAGTTCAACTCTTCTTCAGGTCGTATGACCACCACCTCCGCCAAGTCTCCAGCCTTCAAGGCTTCGCCCAACTCGGCCAAGGACATCTCGTCCAGCTCCAGGAGAGCAGATAGTGAGGGCAAGTCGGTGAGACTGACATCTCCGTCGACGTCGCCCGTCACTCCATTCACGAGTGTGTAGAGCTGCTCGCTCTTGTGTGGAGCCTCACCGCTCGGCACACCCTTCTCGACTCGTGAGACCGCAGACGCCTTGCGTCGCGCCGCCAGCGCTTTGCGGCGCTGCCGCCTCTTCATGGACACTGTCCGCCCAGAAGAGCTCCGTGATTCCGCGTGCTTCTGACGCCAGGTATCACCACTTCATTCAGCTCCAGAGGAGCACCAGTGTCTTGATCGACACTCAGCGAAGGGCTGCACGACCCGCAGCCTCCACTCAGTGGATTACGTGCCACTCCACGATCTTCATCCGGGCAGAGCCCCTTGTCCCTCGGCATCGTGCCGACCGCGCCGTCGCTGGCACGCAGCAGGGCGTCGCCCTCAGACGCACACCCGCTCAGCGGAATTAGTGCCGCCCACATCCTTGATCCGGGCAACGCCCACCTTCACTCGACCTCTCGTCGACCGCGCCTTCACTGGCACGCAGCAGGGCGTCGCCCTCAGACGCACACCCGCTCAGCGGAATTCGTGCCGCTCCACATCCTTGATCCGGGCAACGCCCACCTTCACTCGACCTCTCGTCGACCGCGCCTTCACTGGCACGCAGCAGGGCGTCGCCCTCAGACGCACACCCGCTCAGCGGAATTCGTGCCGCTCCACCTGCCGTCCACGAGCCACGCTCGAACGCTCGTTCTCGACACACGCAGTGTCCACCAACTCGGAAACTCCGATGTTCAGCACATTGACCGACTCGGTCCAGTGCTCGCGCCAGAAGCGCTTCTGCTTCCTAGCAGAGGTGGGTTCATGACTCGCCAATGCTCCGCCAGGAGAGAAGTGCGTAGCACCAAGGGTCTTCGACCTCCAATCTATCAAGGCTCATGGCGTTCCAGCCACGCCATACCAAGGATGAGATCATATCTCGAATCGAGGTCTAAGACCAGACAGCGTTCCACGCTATCAAAATCTAAAACTTCACGCCCAAGTCCACAGGGACTTTAGGCACCGTGACACGAGTGCCCGTCGCGAGACGAACAGTGACGATGTCACCCCACGCGCTACCAGCGCCTCAGCATAAAGCTGACTTCCGTCCATCGTGGAACGCCGGGCGTAATTACCCGACGCTCCTGAATCGATCAAAATCGTCCATGGCTTTGTGAAGCCCTTCACCCAAGCCTGGACAACTAGCAAGCCTGGCTTGCACACACGTTCCGTGTTATAGAGTACAGCTCTCTTCGGGGCTAAGTCCTGTCGACCTCCACCTCGCCGAGGTTCAATAGAACTTAGTTCCTCCCCAGTAGGCCGCCCCGCGCCTACTGGGTTTTCTCGTTTCGAGACGAACCAGAGCCCTGGCTCGAACCCGAAGAGCGGCTTGACGAAGCCTGGCGCTGCAAGCGCAGCGGACATCCGGCGCGCAAGTGACGCGTGTCACCGCAGATGAAGCATCGGCGGATGCCGCGCCGCTGCTCAGCAGCCCGAAGCTCGGCTTCTTCGTCTTCAGCATAGCTGAGGTCCATAGGCTCCGGACCATTGGACGAACTGGTGTGAGGAGCGTTCCACCCAAGTCTTGACGACTTAAAGTTGTGCTCCGCGTTCAACGCGATGTCCACAGCCTCTTCAAAAGAGCTTGGGTGAGTGCGGAAGACTTCCGTCCTGGCCACGCCAGTGCGAAGTCCTTCCATAAACACCGTGACGATGACTACCTCAGCCAGAGGCTCGGCAGACATGCCCGCAATGAGAGTTCTCAACTCCTGGACATAGTCCACCAAATCCTTCCTGCCTTGTCGGGTAGCCAGGAAGCGTGAGCGCACGCGATACGCCTCGTTAGGCGGAGCGAACACTCGGGACAGTTGCTGCTTCAGCTGGTCCCACGTCGGGAAGGCCGTGTCGACCGACGTCCCTGACGTTAGTGCCCACTCTCTCGCTCGCCCACCAAGCTTCGAGATAGCTAGCGCCACGCGCTGCGACTCCGTCCGGAGTAGAGCTGAGCTCATAGCCATCTCGACTTCACGGGTCCAAAGCATTGCTTTCCCTTCCTTGCCTTCGAAGGTCTTCACGCTCAACATGAGCGGCTTGGGTCTTGTTCCCGCGTCGGATGACGTAGCGGGCGCTTGCGGCGCCACGGCCGTCGCCATCCTCTGCTGGAGGTGCTCCAACAGAGCATTCTCGTAGCTGGAGAACGCCTCGAGACGCGCATTCACCGCGTCGGGGCCTTGTTGCGCCAGTTGCGTCACGCCCTCCGGGCCCAGCAAGGACATAAGCTTTTTAAGCGCATCCTGCTGGTTCGGGGGCAAGTGAGCGAACTGCTCCATTCTCCACAGAGGGTCAGTCTATCCAGACTCAGGTGTCGGATTGACTACAAGTGCTACCAAGTGCAGCGGGGCTGCCGTAGCTTTAGCGTCAGAGGAAGACGTAACAGACTCACAGAGTCGCGGCTAAAGATAGCCCGTTCTAATACCAGAACGCACGAGTCCGTACTCCCTACGGACTCCAAGAGTCAACCCTTAACTCTTAGCTGTGAATCTTCAAACTGAATGTATTTCTCTTATCGCGGCAGAGCCGCCTTCGGTGTAAATGTATCTCGTTCACTATCTAGCATAGTGAACCCTAGTCATATGCATAATCTGTGGCTCTGAAGCCATGTACTGATTCTCCTACTGAAATAGGTTAGACAGTGTGCACCACACAAGCCTGTGTGTGCCACACTTCGTAACCCTTCGGGTAACATTCGTGTAACCCCGTTACAGTTAGGGTGCATTAAACAGTGCATTAAACGAGCTGATTAAACTGAACTGTTTGATGAGACCAAAAAGTGGTCTCATCAAACAATTAGTTTGATGACCCTTTTATCAGGTTTTATCGACCCCTCAACTAGCAACCGCATCAAAAAAACACTTGCATTCACTATGCCATTAAAGCCAACCTCCATCTAGCAAATATTTTTGAATTCCTCGTCGCAATCGCAGACACACTCTGGCATTCGTGTAGTCGTCCCCTCCCTGGGTCCAAGGTTTGAGCCTTATGTGTGGGGCCCTCACTTGAAGATTTACCGGCTCGCGGAGAGGGCAGTCTGCTGCTGCCGTTGGAGACGCCACGGGGGAGCTGGGAGGAGGAGGGTATCACGGTTGCACTCAGGGGGTCTTCGCTAACTTCAACCTGTTTAGACATCATTAGATATAGAGAAAATATCCTAATTTTGTCCTATGTAGAAGTGTCCATGACATCATCGTATACTTTATTTCATATGTTTCTATGATTGTGGGCAAAACTAGCCGGACAAATAAAACAGTTTGGTCATGGTTTTGGGCATCTTTTTCGGAGCCCTCATCGCAGCGCTGATAAAAGCTGACAACGGGCGGATAAAAGGGTGTATTAAACGGAGCCGCATTAAACCGTTTTATGTAGGTTTTGGAAGGCGCCCATTCGCTCAGACATCACCACACACAAAAAACTGTAGCCATGACCTTCCGACAGCAAAGCTGCAAGTGCCGACTTGTTGCCGTAACACACAGTGCACGGCTGTCCACGGGAGTCATTACTGCACATTTAAGTTCGACAACACGACAGGCACTTAAATGTGCTACAGCGCATTTAACTGATTTCAGAATTTTGGAATTCTAGGCGCTACCGTATACGCGCATTTAAATACGATCGATATCGACCGCTCAATTTGCCATTTCAGATTTTGAGCGGGAGGAAGGAAGTGCGATTCCTGCGCAGGTAAGTATTGCTGCAGGACGCGTCTTCCACAAGCAGATCCCTGGACGCCCCCCCCCCCCTCCTCTCCATCTACACGACGACGCACAGAATGAAGAGAGCTCTGCACGGGTGCGCGCCACGCCGTCAGAGCGCGGTTGGGGTCGATTCGGGTACGCGCGGCTAGATGACGTGACGTGGAGATGGCGGCATGCCGTCACGAGAGCGCGAATGTGGACTTGAATGTCATGTCTGCGAATGATAATGAGTGTATGCTAGTGGAAGTAATGAATGTATTGTTGCGATAGTCTATGAACTGTCATTGGCTTCGTCGAGTGATGTCCATACCCACGAAGAAACTAGACTCTTAATGCGCCGTAGTGCTCTTCTTCGTGGCGTTTAGCTAGGTCGGTAGTGAGCGGTTGCGAGGAGCGTAGCCATAGCAAACCCGCGCGGGGTGCCCGCGAAGCAGGGCCGCGCGGTATTTGCGGAGGCGGGCCCAGCGACGAGCATTCCAGCGAACGGACCCATTGCCGCAACTCGAACTTAGTTTTTCTAATGCGGGGGTCTGGGGGTGCAACCCCCAGAACACACCAGCGAACGTGTTTCCTGTGGAGGCGACACGTGAGGTATGCACGTTTCACCCTCAACATGTTGTGTAGGGACAGTAATGCACGTGGCACTTGGTGTTCGACTTCGCAGGTTTGTTTCGTAGAGATTCGTAAATGCGCCGCAGCAACAAATGTGCAGCAGCTATTTAACATTAACACGATAGGTTTCACTTAAATGTGTACTAAACCGTTAAATGTGCAGCAAGACCTGTCGTTGTGTTGTACTTAAATGTGCAGTAACGCGAGTCGCTGTCCACTGCCCATCCGATTCGTGTCGATCTTGCTCAAAGTAATCGTCTGAAAAAAATCGCCCGGAGCCTGCACGATTGTAGCATTGTACGGTACTGCGCGGCACTTCACTTCCAAAGACGCCGGGGCCGTCGCGATGGACTTTTCCCAGTCGCTGCGACTTCCACCTGATGATCAACAACAGCAGCGCCACCGGAGAGAGCGTCAACGACCCGCGAGTATGCGCGAGAAAATAGGAGCGAGGTGGCGACTAACCCGCCCAGGTGCCAAGACCGCAGAGCAGCTCCAAGTGGTGCGACCAAAGGTGAAACTCCGAGACGGCGACGCTGAGGTCTTGCGCACCTTGGCCCACAGCGTCGTATCGAGGACACTCGCTCACGAGTGCGAGCACCGCCGACAAGGGTCCCCGAGCCTGGAACACTCGAGTGGAGGCTAGTCAAGCGCCAGGATGGACTTCGCGTCTACAGGAGCCGGGTGCAGCAGGAGCCTCATCAGTCGTCGCTCAGTCATGAGCACGGCGGCCAACACGTCGCTCGGATGCCGACTGCCTTTTGTATCGGAGCCATCGACGGCTCGCTGGACGACGTCCTCTACGGTCTGCACGCCAAGACCCGGCAGGAGATGCGCGTGGCCAACGCGTTCCTGAGCAAAGGGCAGGTCAAGTGCGCCGTGCTGTCCGTGATCGAGCGCGGGTCGGACCGAGACCCGTTCAAGCAGCTCGCGCTCAAGTGGATGCTCGCCCAGAGCACTCGATACGAGACGTTCCGCGACTTCTGCACGCTGGAATCCATGGGCACGGGGGTCGACGGGCGCGGCGAACGGTTCGGCTACCGCTTGATCAAGAGCGTGGACCTGGCCGAGTACCCGCAGCTGGCGACGAGTGACGACGTCGTCCGAGCCAGGATGACCATGTGCTGCATCTTCCGGGAAGACGCGAGCTCGAGGACCGTGCGCATGTACGCCAAAGGGATGCTCGACATGGGGACGACATGTCCAACAGCGACGCCACGTGCGCCATGATGCTGTCGATTGCCAACGCCACGGAGATCGCGGAGGCCAAGCGACTGACGCTCCTGGCACTGCAACGCGTCGAGTATATCGCGTGCTCCTCGTACCGCAAGTGCGACGAGTCGGAGCTGGAGGAATCCTTCCGCGACACCGAGTCGACGGCGATCACCTCCCGATGATCACGTCCCCATGGCGCCAACAAGCCCCGACTTCAATCCGCGCGGGTCCTTCCGCCAGAAATTGGCTTGTGAGTCCTGCTCCGTGTGCGGCAAGAAGCCGCCGCTGTCGGCCTTCGTCCGCGCGTCGCTCCGCAGCTGCAGCATCTGCCAGCAGCGCGTGTGCAACAAATGCCAAGCCAAGAGGCGCTTGTTCGCGCGCTCGGATGCCGTCGCCGTGGCCTGCTGCAAGATCTGCGTCATGGCGGCCAAGCGGCTGCACGTGGACCCTCGAGACCCCTGTCCGATGCTCTCGTCGCCACCAATATAACGTTATCTAGACCCACCAGCACAGTCCTGGTACACGAAAACCACACACAGTGAACTACATGTATACATCGCGCCTCCAATTGATCGTCCACGAGTTAATTAATCTGCTGCCTGCCGTCACTGCACCCCAGACAGGAGAAACATGGAGAGGTAGGCGTGCATGAACCAGAGGTAGCCGCCGACGAACACTACGCGCTGCAGCAGCGGCGGCAGGATCACCAGCAGCTGCACGACGACCCCCAGGACCACATGAACAGGTACGGCAGCGTCAGCCAGTGCCACACAGGCCACATGCCGACCGCCAGGCTGTCAGCAGCAGCAACAACATCAACATCATCAACGTAAGTTAGTCACTAAGCGTTAACGTTACACTATGTACTAAACCGATAATCTACGTACCACAGACCGGACGCCAGCATGGACGCCAGCATCCCGTGGGTCGCCGTCTTGGCTGTCGCGTAGTGCACGCGCTCGCCCAGGATCATGCCGCGGTAGACCTCAATGTACGCGCCAAAGAGTCCCAGCAGCGAGCCGAAGAGCACGCCCAGGTGCACAAACTCCCGGCGCGCGTGTGGCGCGTGCAGCAGCTCGGGCACAAACTCGGCCTCGTACAGCCCCAAGCTCGCCACGCCCAGGAACGCAAGCGACCAGATACGGTCCATTACAAACTGCACCCAGCTCTCCGCCAGCTGGGCGCGCCGCGCGGACGGCGTCGGCGCCGCAGCCACCATCGGGTCCGTCTCTTTGTCCTGCAGCTCGTCGGCGTCGTCGAAATCGCCCACGCGCGCCGAGTGCGGCCGCCGCGACGTCACTTCCTGCTCCATGGCCATCATCTTGGCTCCAAGAATGGACAAGTGACATGATGAAGATGGCTTCACTGACTGCACGGTAGTCAAAAGGAAGTAAAAAAAATGCTTCAAGATAGCTACCGAGCGATTCTCATAATTCATAATTGACTACCGTATACCCAGGTCCGCTCTTCAAAGCAAAAGATCAACTTTACTATAATGGCGGCCAAGGCGACGCCGGCCAAGAAGAAGAAGCCGTCGGTGGAGACGGCAGCGGCTGTGGAGGCGTCCGCAGTGTCGGCGGCGTCTGCGCGCAGCTGCCGCGAGTTCGCGGCTAACAAGAAGGGCGTCTTCTTCCTCACGTTCTTCAGCTACGTGCTGTTCCACGCGAGTCGCAAGAGCTTCTCGGCCATCAAGGGCGAGATGGGAGACGAGCAGTGGATCCACTCGACGTTCTACACGCGCGACCAGCAGGCCGAGATGTACGGCCTCATCGATACGCTATTTATGGGCTTCTACGCGCTTGGGCTCTACGTCAGGTAGGCTATGCTACATGTACCTGTTCATAACAGTTATGGAAAGGGCTGCTAACTGACATGTGACGTGTGGTGGCGCACCCATGTTGAAGTGGCATCCTCGGAGACAAGCACGACCTGCGCCGCATGATCGCGGGCGGCATGTGGGCCACGGCGACCGTGGGGCTGCTCTTCGGGCTGGGCGCGCTGGCCGACGTGCACGCGCTGAGTTTCTACGCCGTGCTCTGGGGGCTAAACGGGCTCATCCAGTCAAGCGGCTGGCCGGCCAACGTGGCCGTCATGGGCAAGTGGTTCGACCAGCGCGAGCGCGGCGCCGTGCTCGGCGTCTGGAGCGGCAACGCGTGTCTCGGCAACATCGTGGGCACGGCGCTCGTGGCCGTCATGTTCGCGCTCTTTGACAAGACGGAGGCCTGGAAGCTCGCGCTCATCGCGGCGGCGGCGCTCGTAGCCTTCCACGGGCTGCTCGTGCACTTGTTCCTGTACCCGGACCCGAAGGACGTCCCTTACCGTCATGAGGCGCTGGAGGAGGCCAAGCCGGAGGTCGCCAGGAAGAAGGACGACCCGGAGGAAGGCGCCGACTCGGACGAGGACGGCAAACGCAAGGGCATTGGCTTCTTCGAGGCCTGGTGCATCCCCGGGGTGGGTTTTAGTTTGTCTTGTTCCCAGTTGTAAGTGTTGGTGTTTGACTGATTGTTGTGCGTTTCGGTGTTGGTGAGCAGGTCCTGCCGTACTCCATGTCGTATGCGTGTCTGAAGTCGGTGAACTACGCGCTGTTCTTCTGGATCCCGTTCTATCTGACGGTGTCGCTGCACATGGAGAACTCCGAGGCTGGCTCTTTCTCGGTTCGTGCCCGTACTTGTGATTGCTTCCCTTTGTTTGCAACGCGTTGGTAGCGTCTAACCATTCTTGCTGTAGATGTTGTACGATGCCGGCCAAATTGTTGGAGGTTTTGTTGGAGGAATCGTTTCGGACAGGATGGGTGTCCGATCCCCCGTCGTCGTGACAATGCTGCTCTTTTCCTGGTACTAAACGCTCAGCTTCGTTTTAGTCGATTCACGGGTATCAGTGGCTAACTGCAGTATCTGTGTGTATTTCCAGCATCACCCTGTACTTCATGGATGGAGCTTCGTACGGTATGACGGCCCTGCTCCTGCTGGCGTCGGGATTCATGCTGGGCGGCCCGGCTAACCTGATCAGCACGGCCATTTCGGCGGACCTCGGTACCCACGAGAGCATCAAAGGCAACGCAGAGGCTCTCTCGACGGTCACAGGCATCATCGATGGTACCGGAAGCATCGGCGCCGCGTTGGTCCAATATCTCGTCGGATACTTGGCGAACTGCCAGTACGAGCCGAAAGGCTGCGACCCGAAGAGCCCTCGCTGTGTGCAAGTGTGCTCATGGGGACCGGTCTTCGTGCTGCTGGAGGTTGGAACCGTGCTCTCGTGCGTATGCCTTGCGCAACTCTTGTACCACGAACTACTGCTCATCCGCAGCCGTCGTCGCTACTGCACTCGGGAGAGCTAGCAGCTTGTTGACTTAGTTGTTATCCCCTACGCGCACGTTTCAGCATACTGGACACAAAGGTGTTTTTAACAGCATGATCTAGATCAAAATGCAGCTTATTGTTTCTCTACCTTACTTACAGGTCTGCAATACCTGCAATGCCCACCCCGTGCCCGTTTCAAGCAGCCTTCGTGATGTATTTCTTGCTGTACTCGCCAAGGTACGTCCTCCAGGTCTTCCTGTTGGTTTCAGTGATCGCCTTGCCACCCAGCAGTTTAAAGACCACTTTCGGATCTTCTCGTTTGTTCAGCCAGTAGGTGCGTTGTCCCATTCGCAACTGCGTGACGGCGGCCTGTGTGAGCTTATCCTTGCTCTTCATCGCAGCATGAATCAGCGACGTCAGCTCTTTGTCGTCGTAGTGCTTCAGGAGCGTCTTGAGACCGTAAACGTCGTCCACTTGTCCCGCCTTCTTGCTCATGAGCTCGCTGTATCTGACGAAAGTTGGCAGAGCCGTGCCTTTGAACAGCTTCTGGCCCGCATTGTCAAGTTTCAACAGCGAAAACACTTCGTCCGTGGATTTCGCGCCGCTGACCAACTCGTCGAGCCGAGCCTGGAGCCGCTGACCCCGTGGAGACAGGACGAGCGGCGAGATTTTCGACGACGCCTTCGAAGCGTGAAAAAGTTTTTGATATTGGTGACAGAGCTGGAACGCGCCCTCTCTTTGCTGTCGTCATTGTCGCCCGCAAACTCCTCCGTCCGTAGCGATTTCTTCGTTTCGCTGCCGCTCATAAGTGCGCGCTCAAATGGCGCATTGAACTGCACCACCACGGATTCTGCCGTCGCCGAGGAAGCTTTCGCAAAGAAAACCAGGACGACCATGAAGAACAGCATCACATGCGGCAGAATACGCATCGTCGCTGATGGAACTTAAGTCGTTTTGGTGAAGGAATTGGAAAGTGAAGGCCACGTGACCACTCGGGGGCAACTATACATGCATGCCCCCCCCCCCCTCAAAAAAATGTATTAACCGGGTTGAACGATTTCGAACTACTACTGTAGTATACGGTACATACATGTATTGTGGCTTTCAATTATCTAGGAAAAACGTAGGACGCCTGTCCAACATTATAAGTCGGGCTACCATTGGCTAATAATAAGGATTATTTGGTACAATATCATCAAGCTACGATCAGCCAGCGCACTGCGCTGATGATACCACTACCGCTGGCCGGAAAGCAAGACAAGTCTTTCAGTAATATTTTTATTTCATCTCCAGAGCTGCCATGGCTCGCACGGTTAGGAACACACTCTTACGTCAGGGCTGACTAGCAGGAGCTGCAGTCGTCGCACCCACAAAGCTGCTCTTGCTGGAGCCTGCCGGGTACCGCCACGTCCACAGTGTACTACCGCTGTGGGGAGCATCCCCAATGCTTTAATACTGAGTTGTTCTGCTAGTGGCTACCACGAATTACCTATTACGTACTCCTACCAAGATTGATAAGATTCTGTTCAACTACTACGCTGCCACAAAGCCCCAAACAGGACCGAGAGCTCGGAGCATGCACAGCCATCGGGGTACACACCCTTCGCCCCCAAAGCATTAAAGCATGAAAGACGGTGGTTTTGCTTGTTAGTTTAATCCATGTAGGCTTCTGTAGGTATAGAAATCAAAGTGGAAGGCCGACCTAACCCCAACGTCACTAGGATGCTGCAGCTTCTACCTAGTGCTTTCGCTATTGCTGCTTCTGGAGCACATGACGAGTCCCGAATCGGGGCTCGGCATTGTTGCTACCGTCGGTCGTGGCAGAAGTCCGACGTAGTCCAGGCCCCAGCACTATAAGTGCCCTGTGGTGCAGCCCTTTGAAGGTGCAGAAGTATTGGGTGCTGCTGGAATGCCCCAGTTCCAGCCATTGCGAGCCGCTAGCAGCAAGCGTAGCTTCCAGAGGTGATTAGCATTGATGCATTTTAGACCAATCGCATGCGTTGTTTTCTCGTAGGAATAACTCGCTACGAAAGTCAACGCATTGTGCATTTTCAGGACGTGCATAAAAATAAGGTGTGCCCATCTGAGCTGCCATTTATATTTTTGACGAAAATACCGCCGATTTTCCTACGAGTCTATACAAAGTGCGAGATATCGCCAACGTTTCGACGACAATCAACAATTTTGCCGCCCGATTTGACGCGTTATCTCGGAGTCCGATTTATATAAAATGAAATGATCGGTGAATCCGATTTAGCTATATCTGACCTGAGTTAAGAGCATAAGGCCTAGAGGGGAGGCATTCCAAGCTGGCCATACCTCCTCACCTCTAAGGACGCAGCAGAGCAAGAATGCATTGAGGGCAACAGTACCCTGTATATATCCATTTCATTTCACTATGGTCAGCTAAATCACTTGTGCCATCGTCTACGGCAGCTACAACTACGTGCCACGCCAATCTGATAGGGCCCGAGGAATACTTTGGCAGCGGTCCCTTTTGCCGGCGAAAAGCGGCATTTCTGGCACCTGTTTCACAACTCGGAGCCCCCAGCCGCAAATCGGGTCAGATATAGTGAGCTTCCGTCAGCACTTCCTGCTAAATCGGAGCCCTCTAGCAAATCGGGCCCGATATATCGGATCTCGGACCACCCGATTTGCCAAAACGGATGAAAGCCACAATAGTGCTTTCAAACACTGTATATCTGATGGCTTGACCGGTATTCCCGGGCCGACAGGCCCGGCGGATCCCGCCACCTGAAGGGTGGCGGGCCGCCCGCCCGCCCGAGTGGAGACTCTAAAAAAAATAGTTTGCAACCATCGCAGTCATGGTAGAGAGTGCGGCGCGTGATGCCGTGCAAGAGGCGATAGCGTTGAGAAGGTTTCCCCCTAAGCTGTGTCTACCAGAACAACTGAAAGGGAGTTTGCTGTCAACGTGGCTTTCCTGCCCAACATTTACATGGGCGCCGGAGTGCTTGACCGAGACGCGCAAACCCTTATGCATAGTTGAAAACTGCACGTGCACGCCAGCTGTAAAGGAGTACACGAGTCGTACTGTGCACGACATCGAGCACAAAACGACGTTGTATTATGCTCGTTATGCATGCAGGGGTGTTGGTAAAGGGCGAACATTCTCTACGATTGATGACGAGTACATTTCTTCGTCGAAGACCACCCTGCTCGAATTTCCATACTTACTAACTTACAAGTCTGGTATATCTGTGAGAATGTTTGATTTAGTTTATGATAGCATGCTGACAACAAAAGGAATATCGGGGGCAACTCAAAACGTGACAAGAAGGCGCCAAAAGCGATTCTACCAGATCACTGCTAGAGCCGCAATGGCAGTAGAGGATCGCCGCCTTGAGAATCCTTCTTTCACACCCCCAATGCTCCCAACGGTTGAGCAGTACATGGCTAACAATGCATCTCTTGACGAGGAATCTCTACAGCAAATATGGCTGGCTCAAACTGACATTTGTTCTCGTTTGCTGGAGGCACAAATGGCTCAGTCTAAGTGCACCCGAGTAATTCGTATGGACCACTCACAAAAGTTCTGCAGCAAGTTGAAGGTGTTTGAGGCCAATGGTAAGAAAGATCAAGTTTCTACTGTGAGAATGCTGCTTCTAGTTCAGAACGAGGTAGGTCAGATCATAGCGAGAGGTCTAACCCGATCTGAGAATCATGACGAATCAGCAGCCATTTTGCGTTCGGTCGTCCCAAAGCTTGATGGACAACCGAACTCACCTGTTGTGTGTGTTACTGATAACGCTAACCAAAATCGTGGTATGATACAAAAAGTATTTGGTAGTAGTGTACTAACTAAACAGGACCCTTTTCATGTGATTCAACGATTCACTGAAAAAATTACGGACCAGGCACAGCGGAAGGCACTGGCCAAACAACTCTCACAGGCGATGTACGATATCGGAAACAATATCCGTACTCCTGAGGTAATGGCAGACCGCTGCTCAGCGGTATTGCGTCGTGTCCAGCCTTCAGATGTGCGGGTGAGCGCGTCTATTTGGGAAAACTGCATCGAAGTGAACCTCAAGCAGATTCAAGAGGGCGACTTGTATGTAGACGACAACGAATATCTCGAGAGAGGCAAGAAAGTTCGTGTTGTCTCCACAAGTCAACTAGAGGCAGTGCACTCAAAACTGCGTAAGCTGCTCGACCGGATTGTATCCATCCCAGTCGGCCTTCGCATTCTTGATATTTTTCTGCTGCGGGTAAGAGTATATAACACAAAGTAAATAGTCGATACAGCACTAATTTTTCTTGTGTGTTTGGCAGCACAACCTTTAAACAGGAGCCAAATTCAAGCGTAACCCATCTTTTGCTGAGTTCGACTTCATTTCGCTGTGTCAAACCGCTGTTATCTGTCGAGGACTGCTGCCGGAGTCACCGCAGATTGAGTTTATCCTGCAACTTTTGGCGTTCAAATTGCCAGAAACGTCCGCGCAAGAACGACTTCGGCCCGGGGCCGAGTCAAGCGCTAACCGGCCTTGGGAGCGTGTGTACGACTTGATTTCGATATCCACGTCAGCTATCGAGGCTAAAATGCTGCGCAAACGAGCGCAAACCTCTGACATTAAGCAGTACCTGTCATCGGCGTACGTACGGCAAAAACTTGTCGACCAGAAGGTGTTTGTCAAGCAGCTTGGCCTGGAGCCGGAGTATGAGTCGACGGTGGAGTTCTCATCGAATGAGTTTACGCTGTTGGAGGAGGTGCGTGGCGAGCAGATGGCCCTGGACGTTAAAAAGTTCTGGTGGAACCAGTGTCCGGTTGTGGCCACGGTTCTCTTTAATGCAGCGGTGTGCAAGATCGACAACCCAAGCTTGCAGCTGAGGAAAAGAAGTTTCAGCACAATTGAAAGGTACCTTGCTGCTATCGATGTCAAGCTTCAGTCTAAGTCCACGCTCGCTTCAGCTTCTACATGTACCATGCTGCCTTTGCTGGAAAACAAAGACGAAAAAACCAGATATGACACTATCGACAGCAAAAACTCAGCAGAAGACGAGTGGCTTCAGAAAACACTTTTCAACTTGTTACGAGGGAAGGGCGCCATTAAGAACAAAACCCAGGTTTTCTGCAACGTTTACGACTTGGCCGGATATCTGTGCCCCGCCATCACCAGGAAGACAATTGAATGGTTGAGGCGACGGTGGCGTGCTTTGCGGGCTGCAGAAAATCGCCTTGGGCGTACGAAAATTGTTCTGCGCGTCCCACCCGAAATGCTTGAGAGAGAGACCAAGTCGAAGCCTTGCCCGACAACCAGTCTCCATGCCGCAGCCTCTAACGATGAACATCTTACTATCGACTCTAGTGACGACCTCGGTCAAATCGCTCTGACCGACTCCGACACTGCACCTGTAGTCACGCCCCCGGTACCAGACACGCATGCTATGATGCATCCCAATCCCGAAAGTAACCTGGCCGAAAGTGGTGTCGCGCTTACGTCAGCAACCTGCGCAACCCTGCTCCTGAGCCCCCAGCCAATAACTCACCCAACATCAGCGCGTGAAGTAGGTGCAGTTTCAACAGTCGAGCAGCTCCCAGGAATGCAGAGTGAACTAGCTGACTTCGAGGTAATTGACGATGCAACACGAGAACAGTTGCGGCAATACGCAGCATCAATCCCAAGAACGAAAGGCAAATGGACAATGGTCCTTCAGGCGTACATGACATTGAACCCAGCCACCAAGCTCAGCGCCGAAAATCTGCGGTGCCGCCTGAAAGGCAAACGACATGCAGCTCAGCATTTACCACGTCCACCGACGCTGCAAAGCGGACCCACTAGTCAGCCCTCCACACGCTCCGACACAAATGTCGATGCTCGTGAGATTATCAGTCAACCACAGCAGGAATCGAAGAAGCGGCCAGCGTGTGAAAGCTGCCGAACCACCAAGCGAAAGTGTGGTCCAGACAGCAGGAATGTAAAGTGCCAGTACCGGCAGCAGTCAAACCCCACGATAGCTTCGTTCTTTGCAGCTCCAGCAAGTCGCACATCAGCCGACCAGTGAACCTACTACTGCAGCAGCAGAAACATTTAAGCACGCAATACATTGCCAACTCAACGCACACTAGTTATTTGACAGTACTAGGCAGATATTACACACTTACTATTATTTCTACTGCTACCCTTCTCAGCATGGGCGCCGAAACCAGGTTAGCGAGAACACGATGCAGTCGTTTGTAGCAGCTAGTGCCGATGAGCTCATAGCCGAGTTGCCGCCTGCAATACTGGTGGTTACAGTCTGCTGCTTGTTGATGAGCGGGATCTGTGGTGGCTGTGTGGAACTCAGCGCCGCTGCTGAAGCGTCGGGCATGACGCTGGTGATACCCGAGACGAAAGTCTTGCTGCACTTGGCCCACTACACGGCCTCGTGCGCCGTCAGCATAGACACATAAGTCTCGTAGGTCTTCTCGCCGGCACCACATCCACTAAGGCCACGTAGCTCTCCTCGCCAGCCTGAAGCTACAGCAATACAGCGTCCACATGAGCCCCGCTATAGCATCGTTCATGAGTCGTACCATAGTCAAACAAGTAACGTACTAGATATAGCACCAGACAATGAATATCACTCAGTACATCATCAAACATCAGCTCTTTGGTTAGCATCACAGTGGTAGATAGATATCGCACACGTACTTCTCTTGTGGGCGACGCCGCCGCATGGCCATCGGAACTTCCTGCCCTCGCTCGTAGTGACGGAGGACTTCGTACTGCAGTTAGGATCGTGCAAAATACGGTTGTGAGTGGTCGGCTGTTGCTATTGGTCAATTATTCTCGGGGTGAACAGTACATCAGTCAGTACAGCAAAGCGGTGATCAACGGTGGTCAACGGTGCCCGCCGGTCGCACTACAATCCCACGAATTCCGGTCAAGCCCCCCCCCCTATCTGATGGTGGGGCATTTACCGTAATTGCCTAGATATTTTTGTGTTTACAAACACTTCCTTAAGTACATTTGTTTCATAATTTCCAGGGGGGGTCCTGGAAATTATGAACCCCCCCCGGGGGGGGGGGCATTAAGTCCATCAATACCCTGTATATTTTCAAGCACGGCAAAAACGTAGCATTGCGTACATGCGATGCGATCAGCTTTGTATACTTTCAAATTGCGCACTATTTAATTGTAAAGTTGTGTAGCCTTGATTGCGACGCTTTTGCGCCACTAAGAAATTCGTGCAACAAAATCGTTAAGAAGGGAAAGGAATAATACTTAATCGGTTGCTGATAACGGTTCTAGTAGTTTACGAATAACTTTTTTTTACATTGAATCCGTGGAATCCAAGTCCAACAAGCAAGTGGACAGGTAGACGCACCGCTGTGGTTTTCTCGTCAAACCCAAGCGTTGAAAGACCAGTTCAATTCTTCAGAGTGGCAAAAAAAAAAAAAACTTTTGAGTACTTGGTTGCTGGGCATCGTTCTCATGAAAGTAGATATCAGAGCGACGAAGCATGGAAACAGTAACGGTATGAACCCTCCAAAACCGTAGCAGTACTGCACTGATATGTGCCGCGGCGGGTCATCTTGTAAGCACCATTTCTTCTCACGCCAGGGTATGAAAGATATGAGGCAATCTCTGTTGGATGGATGAAACAATTTTTTCAACGCCGAGTTAAGCTGGAAGCTGCTGCCTTTCCCGTACATGTGATCACGGGGCGTGGAAGCACTAACATAAAACTATTTAGATTTTACAGATTGCGCTCCCACTTCCGATACGATACCTATCCGATAACGTTATATGGCACAAATCAGTCGGCGGCACTCTGGCAGCCGGGGAGCAGTGAGGTGTGAACGAAGAGTGACGAGAAGCAGCAGCATTCCAAACGGCTTAAGTGGAACAGCGTCGCCGAGTGGCTTGGGCGAAGACGGCGCTGAATTTACACAGCCTCCTACAGTAGTGTGGCGACAATCTTGTGTGCATTGTAAAACACTTTCCAGCTCTCATACAAAAAAAAAGTTACGGGGAAGAACAGCGACGTCAGCCATTATATATGGCCTTGATAAGATAGAAGAACCCCTGTGACCGTGGAAGCAGTCGTTTGAGGGGCGAAAAGTGTGCTCTCATCGACTGTATATTTGGAGGGCACACACAACGATTGAGTTCCATGTCACGAGGCGTCTACGCAGCGAGATGCAATTAATGGAACCTGGAGTACAGAAATCTAAAATATTGGGTGCGATCCAATAACTGACTGATTTGATTTTTGCAATGGGCTGGGAAAAATATAATTCCTTAGTGAAGAATCACAACTGTAGGCATGTCATTGGATCCGCTACCGAAGTACGATAAAAGAGGCGAACTTAGATCTGAACTAAGTCAGCCCTGGGAGATTTGTGATCAGCCTTCAACCACAGCACCAATTTCCGGTGGACATATTTACCTTTGGCTTCTACAGTACTTACACGAACAGGCCATCCGATATAATTATTTATTTTGAAATACAATACAATATGTTCCACGCAATAACCTATTGACTGTCGACAGGAAACCTGTATCAGTTATTTATTGTAGACCAGGTGCTGCGCTATACAAACTCCTAGTAGTTATATATAAAATCGAACATAAACACTGCTACACTAATGTATTTCCTGCGGTTCCAACTGCAAGCCAATATTTTATTTCAATTGTGGTCCGAAATACTATTACAATAGTATTATCGGAAGGCCTGTACACGAAGTTGATGTCACATATTGAATCACATACAGTACAGCTTCGTACGGTAGCGAAAGTTACGAATAACTAAGCGCGCCAGCTTAGCGATCATCGTTAACTTGAATCGTACATGTGCACGATCAATCGTGTCAGTGCCTTCACCGTGTAGGTTAGCGAGTCAAGAAAAATAAAAAACGCACTCTATTTCTTGACTTGGGAGCTAGCACTTATTTGTACCTACGACGCTTCTACACTATCGTGTTTGGAGCGCTTATTCCTTGGGGAGTTTGTTAAACTTATCAAGATACGCGCGCCACTTCACTCTGTCAGCGTCGCTGATAGTCTTGGCTCCACCCTTCAGGAGCTGGTAGACCTCCCGAGGCTCCTTGCGCTCACGCAGCCAGTTGCCGAACTGGCCCGCGCGTAGTCGGTCGGCTGTGGCGGCCGTGAGTTTATCAGTACTTTTCATTCCGGTATTGATGATCGCACTCAGCTCGATGTCAGTGAACTGTTTCCGTAGAGACCCGATGCCATACACGTCCTTGGTCCCCGTCTGCTTGCTCAAGAGTTCACTGTATCGGACGTACGCGGGCAGTCCGTCCTTGCGGAAGAGGTTCATGTCTCCGTACTTAATGCGTAGCACCGAGACAACCTCGTCCGTGGATGCCTGGGCCTTAAGCATCTTCGGGAGATCACCCGGGAGGTTGGCGCCCCCCTTCAGCAATGTCTGCACCTGCTGGCTCTCCTTGACAACTGCCGGCGCGACGTTGGGCACTTTCTTTGGCTTGACGAAGTTCTTGAGCTTTTGAGCAATCTCTTTAAAGCGAGCCCTCTCTTCGTCTTCTGCTGGCAACGTCTCGGTCCGAAGCGATCTCTTGGTTGCTATGTCACTGCTGGGGCCATCCATAAGCACGCGGTCTGTCGCCACATTCGACTCCATAACGGCGGAGGAGGCGCCCACACTAGCGACTAAAGCGAGTAGTACCACAAAAATGCAACGCATGGTGGGCTGTAGTTGCGCTTGAGAACCGGAATCGGAAAGTGAGGTCCACCTGCCGCTGGGCTGGCGACGTTTACGATCAAATCCAGGCCAGGAGCTCTAGTAGAGCTGCTCTACATGTAATGTACCTTGTCGATGCAGCGAGCAGGTGGTTTCATTCGGACCGTATGCTTTCCATTGTACGTTGATGCCGAAATCTTTTCCCCAGGGTGACGCGTTCGACGGTTTTGCAGGCGATGCCACCCCGGTTTTTTTTTTGCCAATTTCCTATCCGAAGATGCAATCGCAAGATTCCAACTGGGGAGCTTGTGATGAACTGGGGCCGTGCCGTAATCTTCGCGCGATCGACAGTTGCGTTCAAATGGAAAAGCCGACTTAAATATTCATAATGATTAGTCTAACTTGTAGTTAATTCGTTAATTTTATTGGTTACGAACGATAAGCGCTTATCATTCGTAAAGAATGGCATGGCACTTATTAATACATATATGTAAGTTACACTCGGCGACAGGTTATATCGGCCACCCTCGTTTGTGTCCACAACTTTGCCAATTTTTCGAGTTGGCGCTCGCTATTTAGATATGTAAGAGCATTCATTGGTAGAAACACGCTACATGTGTTAACGCGCAGAGATTCCCAGCCTATCAGGTGGCTACCATACAACTATAAGATTTTGGCACTGTGCCAGGTTTAATCGGCCACCTTGATGCATACAAAATGAAAGTATACTATGCTAGAATGATTGTAGCTTAAAGACATGTTGCCCCCGATTTGCATGGGTGGAGGCTGAGGTAACGAAGTCAAGTGGCCGCAGGAGGCGAACAAACTTAGTTAGATGGATAACAAACACTGTTCTACTTCTTATGAATACCTGTTAATGTGGCAAAATGGTTGGGCATGGCAGGCCGTGCACCGTAGTGGCTCGCTCGGCGCTCTTAAGCCAGGTGCTGGGTTTCAGCCACCTATGTATGTACAAGGGTGGAAAATTGGGTTGGTGACCTCCGTGCGCAGGTGGAAGCCATCACAGTAAGCATGCATACCAACGCTGGCTATCACATAAATACTAGCATTAGGGGATACTTTCTAAAACCCAGTGAGGTATAGTAGTGGTCGCTGTCAGCCACACGAGCGCCCGCCCTGCATGCCATGGCAACGCACCATGCAAATCGGGGGCAACATGTCTTTAAGCTACAATCATTCTAGCATAGTATACTTGCATTTTGTATGCATCAAGGTGGCCGATTAAACCTGGCACAGTGCCAAAATCTTATAGTTGTATGGTAGCCACCTGATAGGCTGGGAATCTCTGCGCGTTAACACATGTAGCGTGTTTCTACCAATGAATGCTCTTACATATCTAAATAGCGAGCGCCAACTCGAAAAATTGGCAAAGTTGTGGACACAAACGAGGGTGGCCGATATAACCTGTCGCCGAGTGTATTGTGGCTTTCAACAATTTTGCCGCCCGATTTGACGCGTTATCTCGGAGTCCGATTTATATAAAATGAAATGATCGGTGAATCCGATTTAGCTATATCTGACCTGAGTTAAGAGCATAAGGCCTAGGGGGAGGCATTCCAAGCTGGCCATACCTCCCCACCTCTAAGGACGCAGCAGAGCAAGAATGCATTGAGGTCAACAGTACCCTGTATATATCCATTTCATTTCACTATGGTCAGCTAAATCACTTGTGCCATCGTCTACGGCAGCTACAACTACGTGCCACGCCAATCTGATAGGGCCGAGGAATACTTTGGCAGCGGTCCTTTTTGCCGGCGAAAACCGGCATTTCTGGCACCTGCTTCACAACTCGGAGCCCCCAGCCGCAAATCGGGTCAGATATAGTGGGCTTCCCTCAGCCCTTCCTGCTAAATTGGAGCCCTCGAGCAAATCGGGCCCGATATATCGGATCTCGGACCACCCGATTTGCCAAAACGGATGAAAGCCACAATACATGGTATGTGTATCCCGGCCACGTGGTCGGGATAACCATAACTACCGGATAGTCAAAAAGTGGTAGTTACTAAGTATTGTGAACGCGTCGCCCCGCTGATGATCGCGCCGATGCGCTTGCTACGTTTGCTAAGCTTGCTGGTAACGCATAGATAGATAAGGATACTAGATTAGAGCGAAAGAGCGATGCTAATGCAGGCGCCTGCGTCGATGAGGGCTATAGTTGTCAAGCGAAGGCAGACCTGGTGTTGCCGCTTTTGTCACGCGACAACTTTATGCTAGAATTCTATTCATGGGTAGTGATGTCTGCCTCCAACCCCCTGCGCGGTGGTTCTAGATGCTCGTCGATCAATGTTACGCTTAGAGTAGATACCGACTTCCAGGCTTGCCTGGCTAATTTGTGCTGTTGTTTCCTCTCTAATAGAATCTGCGCTAGTAGCAGTTGTTTGTTTGCTGTTTGATTGCTTTCTCGGTTTTAATTACACTTCTCTGAATTATCAGTGTTCTAGAAGTGAGTGCATCGGTCCCCTTTCGTTCACATACCCTCAAACTCAGTGTTCAGAGGTCCTCTATTTACGTTTAAACTATAGAGTCCTGATATCGCTGTAGACTGAGCCTAATTGATAAACAGTGTTGGGGTAGTTCCTTCTCCGGCGAGAATTGCGCGACCGCTATCCAGACGCGCCGAGTTTGTGCGAGACCGGCTCCGCGAGATTTCTGCGAGGCCGCTACTCCACAATGGTGCCGCGACCCGGGAGTACTACTTCGAATGACGGGCCATCGATACAAGAGGCATCGGAGGCAGGTGCGCCGTCGGTTGGAAGGTCGCCGACGACAAGAGAGCACGGAGAAGGACCTGTCGCGTCGTGGAGCTCTGAGGGAACCTTCACGACTGGCCACGGAGCCAGCGACGATCAGGAGGGCTACGAAGAACAGTTTGCCGTTCCCGATGTGGCTCCCGACGAGGGAGCCACGAAGGGCCGCGACGCAAGTCGCGGTCCTACCGGTCGGAAGCCTGCGAAGGCCGAAGACCAACAATCACCCACCGCCAAGCCAGCCGCCAAGCGCAAGTCGTCCAAGAAGAAGAGGAAGAAGCTGCGCGCGCCGGACTCGGCGGACGAGTCACTGTCTAAGCCGCAAGGCAAGGACACAGGACGCGAGTACACCGTTGAGGAAGTGCGATACGTCGTGGCCCGCACGGAGCTCTTCCGGCTGCTAGAGCAAGACCCCATCCTGGTCTTCCTCAAGCCCATGCTGATGAGCAACTTCACGGGCCCCTTCATGGCGCCGGACTACGACAAGATCACCAGCGTCGCGCACGCTGCGCCGACACTCTTCCAGATGTTGCGTGATTCGGGATTCGTCCTGGGCGCCTTCGAAATGGAAAGGCTCTGTGACTGGGACCTCAAGTCCTGGTTGCGCGCGATCCGCGTCGTGCAGGAGCCCTTGACGATTCTTGCAGGATCCACCAAGCAAGATGCGACGATCTCTGCGGCGGATCAAGACGCGACGAGTCCGGCAACGGCCTTGGGGCAGGCTTCGACGACCACGCCGTCACCTCCACCTCGATACCAGTCGAGTGTGGACTCTGACAGCAGCTTTGAGTCACCCAAGCGCATGCCCATGGAGCGGCCGTCGCGTGTCATGCAGATCTCCGCTGCGCCGGCGTCCCCGCACGCCGAAGTCGCGAAGCCCGCTGAGGGCGCGATCCCGAAGGCTCTGGAGGAGTCTCTGGTTAGACTGATGCAGACGACGATAATGCGCGCCCCGCGCGCCGAGGCACCCGTCGTCCAGGCGAAGCCGGAGCACCCAGCGACAGCGGCCACGCGCTCCCACGAGACAGCCGATGTCGCGATGGAGTCGGTGAGTTCGCATTCGTCGTCGCGGTCCAGACCTCGACGCGACGTGGACGAAGATCCTGACGACCTGTTCGACTTGGACGTCGGGACGCCGAGAGCTGCAGCCGCGATCTCAACGGCGACGGCCGGCGTCGGGCTCACGAGAGTTCGCCTCTCCGCTTCATCTGAACTGAAGGAATTCTCGGGACGCGATGCTGGCGAAGAGAAGGCTAGGCTGTGGCTCAATCGCCTGAAGTCCGCCGCTCGACGCGACGGGATGACCGGTGAAGAAGTGTGTGGCTTGTTCAGCGATCTGATGAGTGGCCCCGCACGCCAATGGTATCTCCAACTCCCCAAGAAGGTGAAGAAGTCATGGGCCGAGTTGATGGAGCAGTTTCGCATCCAGTACTGCGGCAAGGGTGTGTCGATGGCCAGCCGCTACTACCATGCGGCGCAGCGCCCCGACGAGACTCCACTTGACTACTTGTACCGGCTCAATGTGGCAGGCCTCAGGGCGAACATCCCGTACGCCGAGGGCACGACCGAGGAAAAGCGTGAACACGTCGAGCACTTCATCCGGACGCTGAACACTCAGGAGGCCGAACTCGCCTCGCGTCTCACTCTGATGGAAGTCGCCGACTCCGAAGCGCTGGAGAAGAAACTGCGCGCCCGACAGCGTGGCTTGGCCCACCAGAAGAAGACTCTCTTTGGTTCAAGCAAGTTCCGTCAAAGGCGCCGACCCCGCCGGCTCAGCCGGCACGCGCCGTACATGCGATCCACGTCGCGGCGGACGGGTACGACTCGGAACGTGAAAGTCGCGACAGCGACGACCGCCAGTACGACCAAGACGAGGGAGACGAAGAACGCGCCAAGTTGTTCGTCGCGGGCCAAGCCCCACCTGGAGAGCCAGCGCATCGCAACTTTGACCCCGACGACTCGGGACGCGACCGTCCGCGGTGCCGCCACTGCGGTTCACGTCGCCACGCCGAAGGAGACTGCTGGAAGTTGTTGACGTGCCAGAAGTGCGGCGGCCAACACCCGACGGAGCGGTGTTTGAGGGTGTGCAAGGCCTGTGGAGACGTGCACGAAGCTGGAGAATGCCCGATGGAGGAGTTCTTCAACCAGTTGCGCCAGTGGTTCGACCCGCACAAACACGCGGGAATGCTGCCGCCGGCCGCCGAAAAGATGTTAAACTAGGACGCTCGCTGGCTTGGAAACCAGTACGAGACGAGCGACCTGTTTCCGTCTATGCATATGTGGCCAAGAAGTCGCGAGAGGTGGTTAGTGGGATCCCGACTTCCCTGAATGATAATACATGTGAATCCAACCTGGAACGTACCACGCGAGAGAACGCGCCGCGAATCTCGGCGATCCGACGTACGACGGACGACGAGTTTGCCCGTGAACCACCCCTGGACGAGATCGACTTGCAACCGGGGGAGCGACGCGGATACTGGAAACAATACGCGCCGCACAAGTGGTACAAGCAGGCCAAGATTCATGGGAAGCTGAACAACCGCCGTGCTGTGTTATTGCTCGACACAGGTGCCGAGGTGTCCATCTTGGACACCACCTTTGCTCGTGAGGTAGGCTGCCTGATCGACACGGAGATCACGCAAGAGTGTGTGGGAATTCGTGATGAGACATATTACACGGTGGGGAGAACCAGAGTCAAGATTACCTTGGCCGGGAACTTGGTGTACTACATGCACCTGTGGGTCGGCGACTTGGTCGGCCAACACGCAATCTTGGGGATGAACTTCATGGTGCCGGCGGGGGTGCGCATCGACACCGCGGACGGCACGGCGTGCCTCCCCGACGAGGTCCACATCCAGATGATCGGACGAAGACCGCTGTACGGGGCGCGAATGCATCCGGTGAACTTGAAGGCACCCGTGCAACTGGAGCCAGGAGGGACACATGAAGTCCAGCTCGTCCCGAGACCCGATGGCCCAAGTAGTCGACCTTGGACATGCCCCACTCGCTCTTCTCGACACTGATGGACAAGTGCCACTGTTCGCAGACGTCCAGCAAGCGTTCGACTTTCTCGCACAGGTCGTCCCACGACGTACCTCCGATGAGGATGTCGTCGATGTACGACCTCCGTCCCAAGACGGAGTGGACACCTGGCTTCACCGGTTCGCCGTCTTCGAACACGTCCCGTGTGCTGCCATCCGGAGACAGCTTCAGGAACCCGTAGAGCGCGTTATCGATCAGGCGTTGGTAAATCTGCGGCGCATTGCACAGGCCGAACGGCATGCGCAGCCATTCGTACAGGCCCATCGGCGTGATGAAAGCCGAGATGAGCCGGGCTCGGTCCGTCATGGGGACAACCCAGAAGCCGCTCGCCATGTCGAGGGAGCAGTACCAGAGGTACGCGTCCAAGTCTTCGAGCAGGTCATTGACAAGCGGCATTGGGTACACCATCAGCTGCGTCAGCCCGTTGATGAGCCTGTAGTCGATGCAAAGTCGGATGTTTACACCATTCTTCTTGATGATCACGACAATGGGCGATGCCCACGGTGACTTCGACTTCTGGATCATCCTCGCGCTCAGTAGCCCCTTGATCAGGTCGGCGACCTTCTCTCGGAATTGTGGCGGGATTTTCCGGACGCGTTGTGCGACAGGTTTTGCGTCGCCCACGTCGATGTCACAGACCACCCCCAGGGCGGCAGGCGGCAGAGCGTTGCCCTTGCCGATCAACCACTTCCGTCGCTTCCAGATGATTTGGCGTAGCCGTGCCTCCTGCCTCGCCGCTTCTTCGGGTGGGAGTCCAGTCGGCGCGCCAACCTTCAGGTCTTCGATTCTTACTTCGGCGGTCAACGAGAGATCCGGCAGCACGGCCATCTCGGACTCGAGATCTTCTGCGAAGAGGTCTGATCCCTCATGGATAAGGACCGCGTCGTCCTCTTCCCGCTCACTCGGGTTCGGTTCATCGAGTTTCGGCGCGTCGAGTTTCAGCTCGTCGAGTTTCGACTTCGGCGCGTCGAGTTTCAGCTCGTCGAGTTTCGACTTCGGCGCTTTCCCAGCTGCCGCACTTCCTGTCGCCACCACTGGGGTCACGGCGCGTCGCGCTTCAGGCTGCTTCGGTTTCGGGCGCAGAATCGCCTTAGGCGTTGGGTACGAGGGGCGGTCTGTCATCGGTCCGTTGAACTCGGCGGGGATCCACCTCCTCCGCGTCGCACGTCGCGCCGTAGGCCAGGTTCTGCCACTGCTGGTACCGGGTGGAACCTAGTCGGACAAACCCACGGCTCCGGGGCTGGCCATCGGCCGGCGTCCACCACCCAAGCGTTTCATGAGCGTCGAGGGTTATCGTTGCGTCTCCGATATTCGTGACGCGCAGGTATGTTTTCCTTCCGAACTTCCCTTTGACATAGGTAGTAACCCATGACTCTGCTCGTGTTACCCACAGGAATGGCGCGTTTCGGTCTGGCCTCAGGGCTGGATGCGAAGCCGAAGAATCTGGAATCGCTGGTCGCGCTCGAGGTCCCGCGCACGCTCAAGGGATTGCAATCGTTCTTGGGTAGTCTCAACTACTACCACCGATTCATCGCCGACTTCGCCGTGTACGCCACCGCGCTGTATGCGCTGACGGAGGCCGACTTCGACGAGTACGTCGCGCGACCGGAGGTCCGCGGACAGGAAAAGTGGACTCACGCGGCGCGCGCCTTCGACGCGCTCAAGGCAAAACTCGCCGAGACTCCGATGTTGAAGCACTTCGACGCGAAACGAGAGTCCGTCGTGATCGTGTATGCCAGCGATTGGGCCATCTCCGGGGTGCTCACGCAAGCCCACGATGAGGTGTATATGCCGGTGAAGTTCACCAGTCGCACGTTGAAGCCCAACGAGCTGAATTACAACGTCGTCGAGAAGGAGATCCTGGCCCTGCTGCGCATCTTGAACGAGTGTTACACGATGCTAGCGGGGAAGCCAGTCCGCGTCTTGACGCGCCACACGACACTTGCTTGGTTGTTCCGGTCCAAGGGACTGCAGGGCCGACTGTCACAGTGGGCTGCGATCCTCTCGCCATGGAAGCTGGAGGTCTGCCGGTCCATGAAAGGGGAGGAAGAACTCCTCGGCGCACTGGCTGCGAGCATCACGCCGCGAGCTTTTGTCGACGCGGCGCTGGAGGAGATCGCCCCGCGGAAGCGGGCGGCGAAGATCGCTGTCATACCCATCCCCGACGTGACATCCGACGAGGTCCTGCACGTCCTGAGCTTCGATGGATCCGCCAAGGCGAAACGAGAGGGCGGCGCATACAGCGCTGTCATCTGGAAGTTGCCGGGTTGGGGAAGTCGTACGCGCCGCATCGGGTTACGCGACTGACCTCACGGTCAACGAGGCAGAGTACCGAGGGCTGCTGCTGGGTTGCACTCTTCTCGAAGAATTGGAAGATGTCACGCGACTGATCGTGTGCGGTGACTCGAATCTCGTGGTCAGGCAAATGCGAGACGAGATGGACTGCAAGTCACCCGGGCTGAAGCTGCTGCGACAAAAGACGCGGAATGCGCTCCAGGCGTGGCCACGCCACGAACTCTTCCACGTGCGACGAGACTGGAATGCGAGCGCCGACATGCTGGCGGGGCAAGCCCTGCTACGTCAGGGAGGCCGCAGCGTACACAGCCCAGAGGAGATCCGAGATCTGAAGACGCTGAACCGCTTGGAAGAGATCATCCGACCACGGACAGCAAGTCCCGCTACAGTGTTCCCAGAAAACCTCGACACGGGAAATCTCGACGCGGAAAACCTCGACGAGAAAATTGTCGACGCGCCGAAACACGACGCGGATGACCCCGCCGAGGAGACCAGGAACACGGGACGCGGTACAGCACAAGTCCTCGCGGTGACGACACGCTCGGCGGCTGGACGCGACGCGACGCGTAGGAGCCGACCCCCGGACGTCCTGGAAGAGCTAGTAGTGCAACGACTGCGTCTGGATCGCATCCGTATCGCCCAAGACGAAGAGGTCTGGATCGTCAACCTCAAGAAGTATCTTCGCGGCGACGTCGGAGACCTTTCCCGACGCGAGGTGAAGAGCTGCCAGAAGCTGGCGCCACAGTACGAGGAAGGCGAGGGAGGTCTGCTCTACTACCAGCCGAGAATCGACGAGTCCGACGAAGACCGCGACGCGATGATGAAGCTGGTGGTCCTGGAGACTCTCCGAGAGGACGTACTCCACCACTACCACGCCAGCCTAGAGGGCGGGCATCAAGGTATTGGTCGCACGTACCAACGGGTGAGACGCCACTTCCACTGGCCAGGGATCTTCAGGAGCGTCCAGCGTTACGTCGGAGAATGCACAGACTGCGAGACGGGAAAGGGCCTCCCGACTATTCAGGGTGAGTCGCCGGGCAACATCGTCGCGACGTATCCGTTCCAAGTCATCGCCATGGACCACATCCCGTCATTGCCCGCTTCCTATAAGGGCAACACAGAGCTGTTAGTCTGGGTCGACCTCTTTACGGGGTTCGTCGTGGTCAAGGCAAACGCGTCACGAACCGCGCAGACGGTGGCCGAGGCGTACGAAGAAGCCGTGTTCAGGCGCTTCGGCGCGAGCGAGGCTATTCGACACGACCGAGAGCCGGGCTTCATGTCAGACTTCTTCAAGGCGTTCAACAAGCTCATGGGACAGAGACAACGGGCCACGCTCGCCTACCGCCCTCAGGCCAATGGCGCTGCAGAACGCATGGTGCAGACAGTCACAAGAGCGATTAAGATGTACATCGCGGACATCGACCAACGCGACTGGGACGAATACGCCGAGCATCTTACCTTCGCCCGCACGACCGGACGAGGAACGAGACTCCGTTCTTCTTGGTTCTTGGTACACGGCTGGGACCCCGGTCGACGCTGGAGGCGACGCTGGCCGTCGGAAACTCGTCGACCAGGGACGTCGAGGCCAGACGATGGAGGCTCCGCATTCAGCGTCACTACAAGGTCGCAAGAGCACAGGCGCTAGAGTTAGTGCGTGAGGCAGTCGAGGGAGAGCGCGCCGACAGAACGAGAACGCGACGAGCCACGACATCTCGGCGGGCTCACGAGTTTGGCTTTACCTGGATCGAGTCAAGCCGGGATACGCGCGCAAGCTTGCGCACATGTGGCACGGACCCTTCCGCGTCGCCGAGATGGTCAGCGCATTCGCGGTGCGCCTCGAGACGGCAGGCACGCCGTACCAGCTATTCCCCGTCGTTCACGTCTCCAAGCTGAAACCCGTCCGAATATTCCCGTCGCGGCCCGCGACGCGGTTGACGGTGCCGGCTGAAGAGCGCTTCGACTTCGACGAGGAGCTCTTGCCGGAGGACAGCTGGGAGGCCACACGCGAGCTGGACGACGACGTCTACGAGGTCGAGAAGCTCGTGAACATGCGCGAAGGCCGGGCCACGCGATACGGACGCACGCGACGCGAATTCGAGGTGAAGTGGAAGGAAAACCCGGACACGACGTGGGTCGACGAGCTCGACCTCAACTGCGGCGGGCTCATGTACGACTTCCTGCGAGAGCGCACGGGGCGCAACCGGTTCGAGGCGATGCAGTCGCACGAGAACGCGGGGGCGACGGGCCCAGGTGGGTGAGCACCTACGGGTGCGACTAAGTCGGCAGGGAGGCTGCCGACGGGTGGATTGGTGGAGAGCCCCGACTCTGGGAATGGCCGGAGCGGGAGGATTGGATGAGGGAAGTGTGGAGGACCAGCCTGTTGCTGAAGATGGGACGGCGGAGGGCCGTCTCATAAAAGATGTGAAAAAGTGGAAAGAAACGAAGGAGGAAGGTCAAGGCGACGTGTTGATGTTACGGCTACGACAACTAGGCGCTACGGACGCGGCGGGCTACGACGACCGGCTAACTTTAAATCTGCTGGACGAACTTACCTGCAAGGCGCGACACATGGAAGGCAGGGTGATCGCGTGTCACCTGGCAGCGCACGTGGGCGTCCATCCCCGCCACGGTGAGTGGCGTCCGGTAGAACCGACGCCAAGGTTCCTGCGCGTCGATGTCGTCGAGCGCGACCTGCAACGTCGCATGCTGAAGGCCCGGATACCACCTCCCGATCGACGTGTGCGCGGGCGGGAAGTGGAGCATCATCGGGTCCAGCAAGAGATCCATGTCGGCGAGTCCCTGGCGGAACAACTCTACCACCAGCTGCAACAGGCTGCTGAAGTGGCTGCCCGCGTGAGAGCGACGCGAGTTGCGAGCGGTACGCCACCGCTTCCAAGCCGCGCCCTGCACAGGCAGCTCGTGGGTAGACTCCCAGTAAGCCTGAGCCCAATGCTCGACGTGGTGCCGGAGACGACGCAGGAACGGGCGGAACGCAGCGTCACCGGACGCGAAGAGGAGCGCCTCAACCGTCTGGGCGAGGTACCGCCAAGGCCTAGTCGCATACAACGCCTCGACGTTGGCCGGCGTCACGAGGGCCCGGTTCCAGTTCGCCGGCGGGGCGGGAGCATGGCGCGGAATAATCCAGCCGAGTGGCGGCAGGAAGAGCGTCCGCAGTTCCTGCACGGTGATCAGGTGGAGGCGGAGGCGTCGCACCCGCTTAGGCCAGGGAGCATAACGCGATTGCCCCAGCCAGACGGAGTCCCGGCGGGCGGAATCACGGGGCCGAAGAACGGTGCTACCGTAGCGTTCCCAGCCGGACCACTGGAGGCGGTGCTCGAGGACGAGGCACGAGACGACGAGGAGGCGGAAGAGTCGTCGCCGCTGGAGTCGCCTGAGTCGCCAGGGCCGGACCCGGTGCCGGCCGCAGCAGGACCCCGGGGCGAGTGCGTCGGGCGCGAAGAAGACAGGCGACGCGAAGCCGCCGCCCCTGCCGAATGCGCCGACCCCAACGAACGCGTCGATGCCACAGAGGGAGAGCGGGAGCGTGAACGTGAGCGCCGAGGGGAACGCGCCGGCGAACGAGGACGCGACCCATGCTGCCGGAGTCGCCGCCGCTTGGGCCGCGGCTGTAACGGGGTTACACGCACAAGTGGCTACAGCCACTTGTAACTCTAACAGACGCGATGTCTGTTAAAGGTTCGAACACTTCCTCGGCCTTGATGTACGTTACATCAAGTGCCACATTCATTTACGATCACCACGACGGGTGGTCCATAGACATTTAGGATTCCTATTGGTTGAAAGCAGCATCTTTTAACCAATGAGCGACATGCATAGCAAAGGAATTCTGCCAACCAGCCGTTGGCAGATTCCCAACTTAGAATATTACATTTGGAGGAAGTCAGAAAACATAAAACAAAAATAACAGTTCTCATCTTTACCAAAATCAGCTACTTAGAGTCTTTATCTTGTTTAAAGTATACTCGTGGACCTCGAGTATACTTAACTCAAGTAAAAGAAACCTACGCTTCCTCATACACGTGCGCACACGTGTAAGCTGTTGTAGTGAGCCAAGGTAGGCCCATTACACCTGGTAGCACTTTGTAGTCCGTCCAACGACCGACTACCTGAACGTTCGTACGGGACTGTACGGACGGGG
Source organism: Phytophthora melonis (assembly GCA_024211575.1). Lineage (NCBI taxonomy): Eukaryota > Oomycota > Peronosporomycetes > Peronosporales > Peronosporaceae > Phytophthora > Phytophthora melonis. Next base: position 1,265,520 of record JAMXKT010000047.1, read on the forward strand.
AGCTGAGAACCTTTCATGAACACGGAGGTGCTCATGGAAAGCTCCGCTACGCCTGCAACTCATGTTGCACGCGCTGACTGCCTCCACCTGTCGGATCCAGAGTGGGAGGCACTCCAACGACTGTCAACAGTCATTGGGAGGCGGCAGTTGCTGCGATGCTGCGTACGTTATCGCCGACAGAGCAACATGGTGTTGCTCTGGGTTTCATCCTGAAGGAGCAGCGCGACGCTGCTGCCTCTACCGCGGTGCCGTCGGGGACGACACCACGCATGCAATCGTTGAAACTCAACGTGAGCAACTATGTAGGAAGAGAGGGCGAGCCTCTCCTCCGTTGGCTTGTCGAACTCGACACTGCCATTGCGGCTCGACGTATCGTCGACCCGTTGTCGAAGGTCGCGTTCGCCATGTCCTGTCTTGGCGGACGAGCGAGGAGTTGGGCGTACGGACGCCGACTCTCAGATCCTACGTGCTTCAGCACGTACGAAGCGTTCAAGGAGGAGCTCAGACAAGCGTTTGAGCCCCCACAAAATGAGTTCCGGTCGAGGGCGGAGTTCCTCGACCTGCAGCAAGGTAAGCATGATGTCCATGCTTACGCCCAGAGAGCACGGTACTTGGTCTCGAACATCGTGACCAACCCGATTGACGAGGCGACCAAGGTCGTCACGTTCATGAAGGGATTGAGAGATGGGCCTGTGAAGACCTATCTCTTCCGTGAGTATCCGAATACTCTCGAAGCTGCGATCACTCTTGCGATGCAGGAGGAGTTTAGTCTGAGGCAGGCTAAACTGCATGTGAATGCGCCGAGGCTGCAACCACCTCCGGTCGCGATGGCGGAAGGTCCGGAACCAATGGACCTCTCGAATGCAACGGGTGTTGACTATCAACGCCAACAAGGAAGCAATGTACGATGCTTCCGTTGCGGAAGGATCGGTCACTATGCCCGAGAGTGCACGGCACCCGTGCACCGAGATGGTGGTCGACGCGGCGATGCTGGGCATCGTCGCGGAGAAACAACAAACGCTGGAACCCAGTAGGCGCGGGGCGCCCTACTGGTGAAGCAGTCACGCGTGTCCAACTCGGACATGCGACACTGAGGACTGCAGCCCCCAGTGAGGACCCTTCTCACTGTAAAATGCATGATGACAAACCAAGTCTTGTCATCTTGAACGTGTCGTCGAAAAGAGAAAGCAACTCTTTTCGTGCTTTGGTTGATTCGGGCGCGTCGAATAACTTTGTTCGACTGCGAAGTCTATCAAGGCTTGACTTCGAGGATTTAAAGATACCTCGAAGTATGTTGGAGGTACGACTGGCGACGGGTGTCGTCGTCAGGACCGAGAAGCGCATGGTACGCGTGCGCTTCATGTATAAAGGTCAAGAGTTTGTCGAAACCTTTATCGTCCTGGACCTGGACGATAAGTTTGACATTGTGTTGGGCATGCCGTGGCTTGCACGGCATGATCCGGTAATCGATTGGGAGAAGCGCACTTTAGTGCGCTTCGGTCGCGACGGTGGAACAGAGAGCGATGGCCCTGTTACCACCACACACGCACCAGCAGGTGCGCGCGAATCTCTAGTCGAGACAGCGCCTAATGCCGCTGTCCCGGAACGCCCTGGACGCGCGCGAGCGCGCGCGCGAGACAAGTAGCGTCGGCGTCGCCGCCGACGGCTGAAGGAGAAAATGTGTCGATTTCCGAAATCGACACAAACATTTCAGCGAATCAGAATGAGTCTCCGGCCTCAAGAGGCCCGGATGACGAACATGTCACACGCCTCAGCCGTGGAGGCTGACGCGAATCTGATTGTGGACGTGTCTCCGGTCCGAAGGGACGCGGATGACGTCATCATGTCACACGCCTCAGCCGTGGAGGCTGACGCGAATGTGATTGGATCAGTCTTGGCCAATAATAAGGGCCAAGGTGATGGAACGTCGTCGACTCCGGGAGTCGATGACTTTGATGGATTTGATTCGTCGGCTCGTGGAGCCGACGCACCCTCCGTAATGGGGTCTCCGCCAATGGATGGCGTCGAGGTATTGAAGTCACGTCGGTTCCGGGACCCGACGCTGCGAAGAGACATTTCGCGTCGACTCCGGGAGTCGACGCACCCTTTGTAATGAAGGGCTCCGCCTATAACAGGCGTCGAGGTATTGAAGTCACGTCGGTTCCGGGAACCGACGCTGCGAAAGACATTTCGCGTCGACTCCGGGAGTCGACGCACCCTTTGCACGAAGGGCTCCGCCAATAACAGGCGTCGAGGTGAAGATGGCGTGTCGGTTCCGGGAACCGACGCTGCAGGCGGTGCGGACGGTTGCAAACGTTCCGCACCGGAAAACTTGCATGCTGTCGTGCAGCCGGGCTGCACGACGAAGCGCCGGGCGACCAAGCCGGGCTTGAAGTCGCTCGCCCGCGGGATGAACCCGCCGGCGGTATTAAGAAAGAACACCCGTCCACGGCTGGGCCTGGACGAGGTCAGAGACCATGCGGAGCCGGGCTCCGCAAGTCAAGAAGACGGCGCATGCGAAGGTCGCTGCGCAAGTCTCGGCCCGGGGCCGAGACGCTACAAGAGATGTCTGCCGGGCAGACGAAGGCTGAAAAGCCGAACGTCGAGACGTTGAACGTCTTGACGCGTACCTGTGCCGGGTTCCGGCACAGGAGATGACCTCGCTAATCCTCCGACGCAAGCGTCAGAGTTGACTTCGCTTCCAGTCATGAGCTGGAAGCGCTTCGCGCGTGACTTGCACGGTGGACGCATCGAGCAAATATGCATTCTCTCGGACGCCGAGAGAACGAAGAGCGAGAATGAGGAACTGAGGCAGTTCTTCATGGAGAGCACCACTGAGAGTGAAGACACTCTCAGTGCCAAGACGAAGAAAGAACGCTTTGAAGAACAGAGCTGGGACTCGCTGAAGGCGAGTCCCTACTATGAGATTCTACGGGAGTACGCGGACGTACTTCCGGAAGAGATCCTGCGGTGCTTCCGCAGGACAAGGGCATTCAGCACGAGTTTGATCTCGGGCCGGGCACTAACTACTGTGTCACGCGGCCGTGGCCACTGCCGCGCGAGCAGGTCAAGGCGATCGACGACTTCTTCGAAAGTCGTCGCAAAGCTGGACAAGTGCGGGAATCGAAATCCCCGCACAGTGCTCCGACGTTCTGTGTCAAGAAGCCACAGGGCGGCTGGCGCATCGTTCATGCGTACAACAAGCTGAACGATGCGACGATACCGGCGCAGACACCGATACCGCGAAAGATGTTATCATCGATTCGATGGCCAGGAGCACTGTCTACAGTGCTCTTGATCTGCGCGATGGGTTCTATCAGATCCTAATGCGTGAGAGCGATATCCCTCTCACGGCTGTGAGCACGCCGAGTGGCATGCTCTGGGAGTGGCTAGTGATGCCGCAGGGTCTGAAGAACGCCCCTGCGACCTTCAACAGGTGCGTGACGCACTTGTTGCGCTCGGTGCGCGACTTCGCACCGAGCTACTTCGATGACGTGTTCGTCCACAGCCGGGCTGCGGACGGGATGAGCGACGTTGAGATGCACAAGGTGCATCTCCGGAAACTGCTTGCGCTCATGCGCAAGCACAAGCTCTACGCGAACCTGAAGAAGTGCATCTTCGGGGCGAGCGAGATACCCGTGCTCGGGTGTCTCGTTGGGAAGAACGGTGTCCGCCCTGACCCTGAAAAGGTCAGAGTGATCAATGAGTGGCCGACGCCGACGAGCGTCAAGGACCTGCGGCAGTTCCTTGGCAGCCACGTACTTGTGCAAGTACGTGAAGGACTCCGCGGGCGTGATACGCCCGCTGTCACAGCTCCTGAAGAAGGACGCCGAGTGGATTTGGTCTGCTGAATGTCAGCAGGCATTCGATGCAGTCAAGCAGGGCTTGACTGAGGCTCCGATCTTGGCGGTGGCCGACCAAGATCACCCATTCCACGTTGTGTGTGACGCATCCGATTTCGCGATCGGATGTGCGTTGATGCAGCACGATCACGAGGGCCGTGATCGTGTCGTCTACTATCAGTCGCGTCAGCTGAAGCCAGCTGAGCGCAATTACCCGGTGCATGACAAGGAGCTCCTTGCCATGAAGTATGCACTTGCGAAGTTCCGAGTGTATCTACTCGGAAGTAAACCGTTCGTGGTCTATACAGACCACGCGTCGCTGCGGACGGCTATCAAGTCGCCGCACATCTCGCAAAGGATGGCGAGATTGCTATCCTTCTTCGCGGAGTATAACTTCCGGGTTGAGTACAAACCCGGAAGACTCAATGTGGTGGCCGACGCGTTATCGCGTCGACCTGACTACGCTATGAATGAAGTCGACGTCAATGCCATTGACGCCATGCGATCGAGCACTCCCACGTCGTCGATCCTCGACGACGTGAAGGCCGCGTACGCGCACGACGCGGACGCGAAGCTCTTGCTGGCCTATGGCTCAGTGCCTTCTGACGAAGCTCGTCAGAAGTTGCCAAGACATCTTCGTGCTTGTGCACACCGTTACCGGGTGCACGAGGGGTTGCTACTCTACAGCGCAGTCAACGACAACGCGGACCGCGTTGTCGTTCCCAATGATCATGACCTGCGACTCAGGATCATGTACGAGTATCATGATGCACCGGCTGCGGGCATCCGGGCCGTGAGAAGACGTATCTTCTTCTCACGAGGGACTTCTACTGGGCCCACCAGTACAAGTGGGTGCGCAAGTACGTCCGTGCTTGCGAGGTGTGTCAACGTGTGAAGCCTGCGCCGTTCGCGCAGGCTCCTTTGCAGTCACTACCGACTCCGTCGGAGTGTTGGCAGTCCATGTCTTTGGACTTTGTGTTTGGTCTTCCCCCGGATAGCCAGGGGAACACGGGCGTTGTAGTCTTTGTTGACCGCTTCAGCAAGATGGTACATCTTGCTGCAGTACCCGCCGAAGTGACTGCGAAACAGACGGCACGTCTGTTCGTTGACATGGTGTTCAGACACCATGGCATGCCGATGGACATCGTGTCCGATCGAGACCCGCGCTTCACCGCGCACCTGTGGCAAGAAGTGTTCACACTTCTTGGCAGTCAGCTCTCGATGTCGACTGCGGATCATCCGCAGACGGACGGACAGACCGAGCGCGTGAATCGCGTGCTCGTGGATGTGCTCAAGAGCTACGCCCACTCGTTCCAACACTGGAGCGAGTGTCTGCCGATGGCGGAGTTCGCCATCAACAACTCGGTGCATGCCTCGACCGGGCATACACCGTTCTACGTGAATGCCTTGAGGCACCCACGCCTCCCGAGTTTACTCGGGATGCTGGCCTCCTTCCTTAAGTGGGGAGGATCTACGACTGCAACACAGCAGCCGCAGAATGCCGCTGACACCTGCACGGTGTCAGCCGCAACAACGCGAACGAAGACGAAGACCGCGTCTGTGCAGGGCACAGACGCAACCAAGCAGAAGAAGACCGCGTCTGTGCAGGGCACAGATGCAAACAAGAAGACGAAGACCGCGTCTGTGCAGGGCACAGACGCAACCAAGAAGAAGAAGAAGACCGCGTCTGTGCAGGGCACAGACGCACTACAAGCTGAAAGAAGAACGTGTCTGTGCGAGGCACAGACACCACATCTACGAACGCAGAGGCCGGGCCTACTGCTGGAAGCGAGCTGAACGAGTTCAGCTCGGACGCAATGAACTTCGTGCAGCGCAGACAAGCCGTCATTCGGTTTGTCCAGGACGCTATTGCAGCTTCTGTCGATCGACAGAAGCTGAACACGCAGACAATGTTGGCAGGGGCAACACAAATGAATTCAAGAAGGGTTCATTGGTTTTGTTAGCTACTCAAAACCTGCCTAAACATGCGGTTTCCGACTTCCGGGCGAGTAAGCTCGCTCCGCGCTTCATCGGGCCGTTCACAGTGTTGGAACGGCATGGCAACGCTTACACGCTAGACATCCCGTCTAGCATGCGCCTCCATCCGACGTTCTACGTCGGACGGTTGAACCATACCTGCAGCACGAGCTACCTGGCTCGGCTGAACCGAAAGCAGAAGACTCGGCGGAAGCCATCATCTTCTCCAGCGCGAAGTCGCGCTGGAGCAGCAGGTCGAGCTGGAGATCCAGCCCGGCCGGGACGATCGAGGCGGTCTAGGAGACCGTCGCAAAGTAAGGATACTCAAGAGCACCGAGCGCAGCGCTCTGTAGCTTCTCCACGACCGGAACTCGGTCGTGGGGAGAAGCGAGATCAGGGTCAACACCAAGTTGACCACACACGGGGCGTGTTCCACCACCGCCGCCACCAATTCGTGACGTACACGGCTCAACTCGATGGATAGTTGAGCGGATTGTTGACCACAGTATCCCGAGAACGAACTTAGAACCAGTTCGATTTCGTATTCGTTGGAGAGGATTTCCTCCCAACCAAGATACATAGAGCCGCGGAACGTCTTGCTCGAAGACGTTCCGGACATGGTGGAGACTTACGAAGCCCACCATGCACTACACACTGGACAGTAATGCGAACGCTGTTGTTAACAACAGCGCCCGAAGACACTTCGAGGGCAGGCCGTGATGCCTGCCCCCGCGGCAGCGAAGCGCTTCGCACACTGCCGCGCATGATACTCAGCAGCAGAGAGGTCCTCCGCTGCTGCGCCAAGTCTTCAACTTCAACGTGCTCGTTCTATCACGAGCACGCTCTCTTCTAAATGTCATGCATTGACCAAACAGTCAATGGTGGTTGACGTGCCGAGACCGGCACGTCTAACCTTGACGGGGGGATGGTGTAACGGGGTTACACGCACAAGTGGCTACAGCCACTTGCAACTCTAACAGACGCGATGTCTGTTAAAGGTTCAAACACTTCCTCGGCCTTGATGTACGTTACATCAAGTGCCACATTCATTTACGACCACCACGACGGGTGGTCCATAGACATTTAGGATTCCTATTGGTTGAAAGCAGCATCTTTTAACCAATGAGCGACATGCATAACAAAGGAATTCTGCCAACCAGCCGTTGGCAGATTCCCAACTTAGAATATTACATTTAGAGGAAGTCAGAAACATAAGACACAAATAACAGTTCTCATCTTTACCAAAATCAGCTATTTAGAGTCTTTATCTTGTTTAAAGTATACTCGTGGACCTCGAGTATACTTAACTCAAGTAAAAGAAACCTACGCTTCCTCATACACGTGCGCACACGTGTAAGCTGTTGTAGTGAGCCAAGGTAGGCCCACTACACAGGACGATGAAGGTTTCGACGAACACTCGACCTTTGTACGTGAAGCGCACGCGTACCATGCGCTTCTCGGTCTTTGTGGAGTAGCGGCCTCGCAGAAATCTCGCGGAGCCGGTCTCGCACAAACTCGGCGCGTCTGGATAGCGGTCGCGCCGAGCAATCTCTTTCCCGGTTGTTGGAGTAGCGTATCTTCGAAATACAGACCCAAGTCTTCGCAGGCTTCAGAGTTGGGGGTTCTTGGTTGACGCTTGTTCCTTGTCGTAGGGCGTCGAGCCTTGGGCGTGCGGCGTTATCGGGCCGGCGTTTCCTTGGCGTTCCCGTCGGGCGTGCGGCGTTATCAGGCCGGCGTTTCCTGGGGCTTGTGTGGCGTTATCGGGCCTACACGGGGGTCTTGTGCACGGCGGTTATCGGGCCGGTGCGTTCCTTCGCCTAGCAGCGCGTTATCGGGCGCCCCTAAACGGTATACGTTTAACGTGCCTTTATCTCAGCACGGGTCTGTGGGGGTTGAGTACCCGAACCAACAAACGACGGGGGCCGCGATATCGGGGCGGCTCTGCTTGCCGGCGCTTGGTGGTTCCCTGGAACCGGAGGGAAGACAGGAGGTCTTTGTGGTTCAGAGAAATTTCGGGACTGAGTCCTTACCTATCCTATGTCCTTGCTACTGGCTATCTCCTACTTCGTGCTTGCTAAGCCTACCACCCTACGTCTATCCTTGCGTCTGTCGTGCTTGCACTACCGTTCTTCAACCTGATTTGCGTAACGTAATCAAGATCTCACCTCGACGCGTTTTGCTCGACGCGTTTTGGCTCGGCAGGTTTTGCTCGGCGCGTTTTGGCTCGGCGGGTTTTGCTCGGCGGGGTTTAGGGTCGACGCGTTTGAAGAGACGGGGCTCTGGTCGACCCGTCGAGTGATTACACCTCGCACTGGATTCTGGCGCCGTGTCTCACAGCCCATCACCCTTGTCGACTTTCCCGTCCATCTCTACAGCGCGTCGCGCCCCATCAACCGCGTCGCGCTCCATCCGTCGCGTCGAGCTCCATCACCGCGGCGCTGTTCTCGCCGACCATCGCGTTTTCTCCGCGGGGTGCTATACCACATTCGTCCCGCTGCCACGCACGCGCACTCCCCAGGTGGGTGTGTCGTCGCAGAACTCGCCCCGCGCTCTCCGTCTTCGCCATCACCATCGGCTGTCATGGCTCGCCGCCATAACGTTGACGCCAACGACATCGACATGAAGGAAGAAGAGCTCGACACCGGCGACCTCGAGGCTGCCGGCTGCGTGGTCTGCGCCCTCGGCTCGCGTCGGCCTCGCCTGCCTGCTCCCTCTCCAGTCCAGCTTCCGCCCCCGGGGCCCCCGTCCACTCCGTGTCGGCCCTCGTCGCCGACGCGCACACTCTCCGGCGTGAGAATCAAGCGTTGCGCGCCCAGTGCGAGTTCGTCTCCGTGCACAACGCTGGCCTGGCTGTTCACGCGTCCGTGTTACACGAGCGGAACCTCGCGCTCCGACGTCGCGCCTACGAAGGCTACCGTGCCGGCATGATTCGGCTCGAGCAGGCACTCCTCGCTCAAGAGCACGCCGAACAAGACTACGTCGCCATGGAGGACCGGGTGGCCGACTTCCGCGAGCGCGCCGAGCGCACTGATGCCGCCGAGTCGAGACTCCGGGCCCAGGAGGCTGCCTCGATAGAGCAGTACCGGGATCTTCAGGCCGAGCTGCAGACGGCGCGGGGCCAGGTCGCCGACCTGACTGCCCGGCTCGCGCAGGCTCCTGCTACTTCGTCAACCTCTGCGGTCCCGTTAGCGCAACTCTTCGCGGCGCAGGGTGAGCGTGACGACGCGCGCGCCGAGCGCGACGACTTGCGCGCCGAGCGCGACGGTTTGCGTGCCGAACGCGACGGCTTGCGTGTCGAGCTCGCCGCCGCCCAGGCCGCTCTTGCCCCCGTCCAAACGCGCGTGAATTCCGCCGAGGCGGAGCGGGATCAAGCTCAGGGACAGGTGGCTGCCCTCGAGCGGCAGCGCGACGCGGCTCTCCAGGAACGCGATCGTCTGCGTCGAACTCTTACGGTCGTCGAGCAGGAGCGTGATGGGGCTCGCGACATGCGGGACCAAGCGCTTCGAGCCTCGGCGGCCCTGAAGCGGACTCGAGACTCGGCCATCGCCGAGAGGGATCAAGCCCGTCAGGCCCTGACTACTCTCGAACAGCAGCGCGTCCCAGTCAACGATGAGCTTCGGGCAGCCCGTGCGTCGCTCTCCCAGAGCCGCTCGGAGGCTGCGGCGGCCCAGAGTCTGAACGCTCCACTGCAGGACGACCTTCGGCGTACCAACGCTCTCCTGGTGGCCCACGCTGAGGAGCTCCGACGAGGCGCGACGCGCATCCGTGAACTGGAGGAGTCGGTAAGCAACGCTACGACTCTCCGGGTGGCGGCCGAGTCCGAGCTGGCGCGTGCCCAGGCGGGCGAGCTTCGAGCCACGTCCCGCGCGGCGTTGTACCGAGCGGGGTGTTTGTCTCTACGACAGTCTTCTCAGCGGCGCCAAGGCACCGTCGATGCCCAAACGCGTCGCCTTAGCGTCCGGGTCGTCGAGCTGGAGGAAGAGCGGGACTTGGCCATCCGGGAGCGCGACGAGCGCGCCGTAGCCTGGCGTCGGATGATCCGTGACGCGCGTCGGGGTCGAGAAGTGGCCCAGCGGGTTCGCGACGTGCTTGCCAGTCGACTTGCCGGGATCGTCGCGTCGGTCGGCGGGCAGATCGACACTGCCGACCTGGTTCGCCGGTTGGAGGCCACGTTTACGGCGGAGGTGAACGCTGCCGTTCCCCTTCCTCCTGCTGTCCCGAGTCCAGTGACGCGTCCGGGCGGTCCCTCTGCCTCCGTCTCCGCCGTGCCAGCTTCGGGTACTGGAACGCGTGCGACGGCTTCCGGGGCGTCTGCGAGTTCTTCGCCTTCGGCTGGGACCGCTCCGGCTCCGGCGTCTAGCTCTCCTCTTCGGCGGCGAAGTCGTCGGCCGTCCACGGTGGCAGCCACAGCCGCGACCGACAGCGCGGTCACCCAAGCGTCATCGGCCGCGTCCTCGACGTCGGCCGCTACATCTGCCGCGCGGGCGTCCTCGAACGCGTCGCTATTCGGGTCGGAGTCGTCGGACAGTGATGTCCAGACACGACAGCCGCTGTAATGGGCCTACCTTGGCTCACTACAACAGCTTACACGTGTGCGCACGTGTATGAGGAAGCGTAGGTTTCTTTTACTTGAGTTAAGTATACTCGAGGTCCACGAGTATACTTTAAACAAGATAAAGACTCTAAGTAGCTGATTTTGGTAAAGATGAGAACTGTTATTTGTGTCTTATGTTTCTGACTTCCTCTAAATGTAATATTCTAAGTTGGGAATCTGCCAACGGCTGGTTGGCAGAATTCCTTTGTTATGCATGTCGCTCATTGGTTAAAAGATGCTGCTTTCAACCAATAGGAATCCTAAATGTCTATGGACCACCCGTCGTGGTGGTCGTAAATGAATGTGGCACTTGATGTAACGTACATCAAGGCCGAGGAAGTGTTTGAACCTTTAACAGACATCGCGTCTGTTAGAGTTGCAAGTGGCTGTAGCCACTTGTGCGTGTAACCCCGTTACACCATCCCCCCGTCAAGGTTAGACGTGCCGGTCTCGGCACGTCAACCACCATTGACTGTTTGGTCAATGCATGACATTTAGAAGAGAGCGTGCTCGTGATAGAACGAGCACGTTGAAGTTGAAGACCTTTGGCGCAGCAGCGGAGGACCTCTCTGCTGCTGAGTATCATGCGCGGCAGTGTGCGAAGCGCTTCGCTGCCGCGCGGGGCAGGCATCACGGCCTGCCCTCGAAGTGTCTTCGGGCGCTGTTGTTAACAACAGCGTTCGCATTACTGTCCAGTGTGTAGTGCATGGTGGGCTTCGTAAGTCTCCACCATGTCCGGAACGTCTTCGAGCAAGACGTTCCGCGGCTCCCATGTATCTTGGTTGGGAGGAAATCCTCTCCAACGAATACGAAATCGAACTGGTTCTAAGTTCGTTCTCGGGATACTGTGGTCAACAATCCGCTCAACTATCCATCGAGTTGAGCCGTGTACGTCACGAATTGGTGGCGGCGGTGGTGGGAACACGCCCGTGTGTGGTCAACTTGGTGTTGACCCTGATCTCGCTTCTCCCCACGACCGAGTTCCGGTCGTGGAGTAGCTACAGAGCGCTGCGCTCGGTGCTCTTGAGTATCCTTACTTTGCGACGGTCTCCTAGACCGCCTCGATCGTCCCGGCCGGGCTGGATCTCCAGCTCGACCTGCTGCTCCAGCGCGACTTCGCGCTGGAGAAGATGATGGCTTCCGCCGAGTCTTCTGCTTCGGTTCAGCCGAGCTAGGTAGCTCGTGCTGCAGGTATGGCTTCAACCGTCCGACGTAGAACGTCGGATGGAGGCGCATGCTAGACGGGATGTCTAGCGTGTAAGCGTTGCCATGCCGTTCCAACACTGTGAACGGCCCGATGAAGCGCGGAGCGAGCTTACTCGCTCCGAAGTCGGAAACCGCATGTTTAGGCAGGTTTTGAGTAGCTAACAAAACCAATGAACCCTTCTTGAATTCATTTGTGTTGCCCCTGCCAACATTGTCTGCGTTCAGCTTCTGTCGATCGACAGAAGCTGCAATAGCGTCCTGGACAAACCGAATGACGGCTTGTCTGCGCTGCACGAAGTTCATTGCGTCCGAGCTGAACTCGTTCAGCTCGCTTCCAGCAGTAGGCCCGGCCTCTGCGTTCGTAGATGTGGTGTCTGTGCCTCGCACAGACACGTTCTTCTTCTGCTTGTGTGCGTCTGTGCCCTGCACAGACGCGGTCTTCTTCTTCTTGGTTGCGTCTGTGCCCTGCACAGACGCGGTCTTCGTCTTCTTGTTTGCATCTGTGCCCTGCACAGACGCGGTCTTCTTCTGCTTGGTTGCGTCTGTGCCCTGCACAGACGCGGTCTTCGTCTTCTTTCGCGTTGTTGCGGCTGACACCGTGCAGGTGTCAGCGGCATTCTGCGGCTGCTGTGTTGCAGTCGTAGATCCTCCCCACTTAAGGAAGGAGCCAGCATCCCGGAGTAAACTCGGGAGGCGTGGGTGCCTCAAGGCATTCACGTAGAACGGTGTATGCCCGGTCGAGGCATGCACCGAGTTGTTGATGGCGAACTCCGCCATCGGCAGACACTCGCTCCAGTGTTGGAACGAGTGGGCGTAGCGCTTGAGCACATCCACGAGCACGCGATTCACGCGCTCGGTCTGTCCATCCGTCTGCGGATGTTCCGCAGTCGACATCGAGAGCTGACTGCCAAGAAGTGTGAACACGTCTTGCCACAGGTGCGCGGTGAAGCGCGGGTCTCGATCGGACACGATGTCCATCGGCATGCCATGGTGTCTGAACACCATGTCAACGAACAGACGTGCCGTCTGTTTCGCAGTCACTTCGGCGGGTACTGCAGCAAGATGTACCATCTTGCTGAAGCGGTCAACAAAGACCACAACGCCCGTGTTCCCTGGCTATCCGGGAAGACCAAACACAAAGTCCAAAGACATGGACTGCCAACACTCCGACGGAGTCGGTAGTGACTGCAAAGGAGCCTGCGCGAACGGCGCAGGCTTCACACGTTGACACACCTCGCAAGCACGGACGTACTTGCGCACCCACTTGTACTGGTGGGCCCAGTAGAAGTCCCTCGTGAGAAGAAGATACGTCTTCTCATGGCCCGGATGCCCCGCAGCCGGTGCATCATGATACTCGTACATGATCCTGAGTCGCAGGTCATGATCATTGGGAACGACAACGCGGTCCGCGTTGTCGTTGACTACGCTGTAGAGTAGCAACCCCTTGTGCACCCGGTAACGGTGTGCACGAGCACGAAGATGTCTTGGCAACTTCTGACGAGCTTCGTCAGAAGGCACTGAGCCATAGGCCAGCAAGGCTTCGCGTCCGCGTCGTGTGCGTACGCGGCCTTCACGTCGTCGAGGATCGACGACGTGGGAGTGCTCGATCGCATGGCGTCAATGGCATTGACGTCGACTTCTAGTCAGGTCGACGCGATAACGCGTCGGCCACCACATTGAGTCTTCCGGGTTTGTACTCAACCCGGAAGTTATACTCCGCGAAGAAGGATAGCCATCTCGCCATCCTTTGCGAGATGTGCGGCGACTTGATAGCCGTCCGCAGCGACGCGTGGTCTGTATAGACCACGAACGGTTTACTTCCGAGTAGATACACTCGGAACTTCGCAAGTGCATACTTCATGGCAAAGGCTCCTTGTCATGCACCGGGTAATTGCGCTCAGCTGGCTTCAGCTGACGCGACTGATAGTAGACGACACGATCACGGCCCTCGTGATCGTGCTGCATCAACGCACATCCGATCGCGAAATCGGATGCGTCACACACAACGTGGAATGGGTGATCTTGGTCGGCCACCGCCAAGATCGGAGCCTCAGTCAAGCCCTGCTTGACTGCATCGAATGCCTGCTGACATTCAGCAGACCAAATCCACTCGGCGTCCTTCTTCAGGAGCTGTGACAGCGGGCGTATCACGCCCGCGTAGTCCTTCACGTACTTGCACAAGTACGTGGCCAAGCCAAGGAACTGCCGCAGTTCGCTTGACGCTCGTCGGCGTCGGCCACTCATTGATCACTCTGACCTTTTTCAGGGTCAGGGCGGACACCGTTCTTCCCAACGAGACACCCGAGCACGGGTATCTCGCTCGCCCCGAAGATGCACTTCTTCAGGTTCGCGTAGAGCTTGTGCTTGCGCATGAGCGCAAGCAGTTTCCGGAGATGCACCTTGTGCATCTCAACGTCGCTCATCCCGTCCGCAGCACGGCTGTGGACGAACACGTCATCGAAGTAGCTCGGTGCGAAGTCGCGCACCGAGCGCAACAAGTGCGTCACGCACCTGTTGAAGGTCGCAGGGGCGTTCTTCAGACCCTGCGGCATCACTAGCCACTCCCAGAGCATGCCACTCGGCGTGCTCACAGCCGTGAGAGGGATATCGCTCTCACGCATTAGGATCTGATAGAACCCATCGCGCAGATCAAGAGCACTGTAGACAGTGCTCCTGGCCATCGAATCGATGATAACATCTTTTCGCGGTATCGGTGTCTGCGCCGGTATCGTCGCATCGTTCAGCTTATTGTACGCATGAACGATGCGCCAGCCGCCCTGTGGCTTCTTGACACAGAACGTCGGAGCACTGTGCGGGGACTTCGATTCCCGCACTTGTCCAGCTTTGCGACGACTTTCGAAGAAGTCGTCGATCGCCTTGACCTGCTCTCGCGGCAGTGGCCACTGCCGCGTGACACAGTATTTCGTGCCCGGCACGAGATCAATCTCGTGCTGAATGCCCTTGTCCTGCGGAAGCTCCGCAGGATCTCTTCCGGAAGTACGTCCGCGTACTCCCGTAGAATCTCATAGTAGGGACTCGCCTTCAGCGAGTCCCAGCTCTGTTCTTCAAAGCGTTCTTTCTTCGTCTTGGCACTGAGAGTATCTTCACTCTCAGTGGTGCTCTCCATGAAGAACTGCCTCAGTTCCTCATTCTCGCTCTTCGTTCTCTCGGCGTCCGAGAGAATGCATATTTGCTCGATGCGTCCATCGTGCAAGTCACGCGCGAAGCGCTTCCAGCTCATGACTGGAAGCGAAGTCAACTCTGACGCTTGCGTCGGAGGATTAGCGAGGTCATCTCCCTGTGCCGGAACCCGGCACAGGTACGCGTCAAGACGTTCAACGTCTCGACGTTCGGCTTTTCAGCCTTCGTCTGCCCGGCAGACATCTCTTGTAGCGTCTCGGCCCCGGGCCGAGACTTGCGCAACGACCTTCGCATGCGCCGTCTTCTTGACTTGCGGGCCCGGCTCCGCATGGTCGTGACCTCGTCCAGGCCCAGCCATGGACGGGTGTTCTTTCTTAATACCGCCGGCGGGTTCATCCCGCGGGCGAGCGACTTCAAGCCCGGCGGTCGCCCGGCGCTTCGTCGTGCAGCCCGGCTGCACGACAGCATCTGAGTTTTCCGGTGCGGAACGTTTGCAACCGTCCGCACCGCCTGCAGCGTCGGTTCCCGGAACCGACACGCCATCTTCACCTCGACGCCTGTTATTGGCGGAGCCCTTCGTGCAAAGGGTGCGTCGACTCCCGGAGTCGACGCGAAATGTCTTTCGCAGCGTCGGTTCCCGGAACCGACGTGACTTCAATACCTCGACGCCTGTTATTGGCGGAGCCCTTCATTACAAAGGGTGCGTCGACTCCCGGAGTTGACGCGAAATGTCTCTTCGCCGCGTCGGTTCCCGGAACCGACGTGACTTCAATACCTCGACGCCTTCCATTGGCGGAGACCCCCATACGGAGGGTGCGTCGGCTCCCCGAGCCGACGAATCAAATCCATCAAAGTCATCGACTCCCGGAGTCGACGACGTTCCATCACCTTGGCCCTTAGTATTGGCCAAGACTGATCCAATCACATTCGCGTCAGCCTCCACGGCTGAGGCGTGTGACATGATTACGTCATCTGCGTCCCTTCGGACCGGAGACACGTCCACAATCAGATTCGCGTCAGCCTCCACGGCTGAGGCGTGTGACACATGTTCGTCATCCGGGCCTCTTGAGGCCGGAGACTCATTCTGATTCGCTGAAATGTTTGTGTCGATTTCCGAAATCGACACATTTTCTCCTTCAGCCGTCGGCGGCGACGCCGACGCTACTTGTCCTCGCGCGCGCGCTCGCGCGCGTCCAGGGCGTTCGGGACAGCGGCATTAGGCGCTGTCTCGACTAGAGATTCGCGCGCACCTGCTGGTGCGTGTGTGGTATTAACAGGGCCATCGCTCTCTGTTCCACCGTCGCGACCGAAGCGCACTAAAGTGCGCTTCTCCCAATCGATTACCGGATCATGCCGTGCAAGCCACGGCATGCCCAACACAATGTCAAACTTATCGTCCAGGTCTAGGACGATAAAGGTTTCGACAAACTCTTGACCTTTATACATGAAGCGCACGCGTACCATGCGCTTCTCGGTCCTGACGACGACACCCGTCGCCAGTCGTACCTCCAACATACTTCGAGGTATCTTTAAATCCTCGAAGTCAAGCCTTGATAGACTTCGCAGTCGAACAAAGTTATTCGACGCGCCCGAATCAACAAAGCACGAAAAGAGTTGCTCTCTCTTTTCGACGACACGTTCAAGATGACAAGACTTGGTTTGTCATCATGCATTTTACAGTGAGAAGGGTCCTCACTGGGGGCTGCAGTCCTCAGTGTCGCATGTCCGAGTTGGACACGCGTGACTGCTTCACAGTAGGGCGCCCCGCGCCTACTGGGTTCCAGCGTTTTTTGTTTCTCCGCGACGATGCCCAGCATCGCCGCGTCGACCACGATGGTGCACGGGTACCGTGCACTCTCGGGCATAGTGACCGATCCTTCCGCAACGGAAGCATCGTACATTGCTTCCTTGTTGGCGTTGATAGTCAACACCCGTTGCATTCGAGAGGTCCATTGGTTCCGGACCTCCCGCCATCGCGACCGGAGGTGGTTGCAGCCTCGGCGCATTCACATGCAGTTTAGCCTGCCTCAGACTAAACTCCTCCTGCATCGCAAGAGTGATCGCAGCTTCGAGAGTATTCGGATACTCACGGAAGAGATAGGTCTTCACAGGCCCATCTCTCAATCCCTTCATGAACGTGACGACCTTGGTCGCCTCGTCAATCGGGTTGGTCACGATGTTCGAGACCAAGTACCGTGCTCTCTGGGCGTAAGCATGGACATCATGCTTACCTTGCTGCAGGTCGAGGAACTCCGCCCTCGACCGGAACTCATTTTGTGGGGGCTCAAACGCTTGTCTGAGCTCCTCCTTGAACGCTTCGTACGTGCTGAAGCACGTAGGATCTGAGAGTCGGCGTCCGTACGCCCAACTCCTCGCTCGTCCGCCAAGACAGGACATGGCGAACGCGACCTTCGACAACGGGTCGACGATACGTCGAGCCGCAATGGCAGTGTCGAGTTCGACAAGCCAACAGAGAAGAGGCTCGCCCTCTCTTCCTACATAGTTGCTCACGTTGAGTTTCAACGATTGCATGCGTGGTGTCGTCCCCGACGGCACCGCGGTAGAAGGCAGCAGCGTCGCGCTGCTCCTTCAGGATGAAACCCAGAGCAACACCATGTTGCTCTGTCGGCGATAACGTACGCAGCATCGCAGCAACTGCCGCCTCCCCAATGACTGTTGACAGTCGTTGGAGTGCCTCCCACTCTGGATCCGACAGGTGGAGGCAGTCAGCGCGTGCAACATGAGTTGCAGGCGTAGCGGAGCTTTCCATGAGCACCTCCGTGTTCATGGAAGGTTCTCAGCTCCCCGTCCGTACAGTCCCGTACGAACGTTCAGGTAGTCGGTCGTTGGACGGACTACAAAGTGCTACCAGGTGTAGTGGGCCTACCTTGGCTCACTACAACAGCTTACACGTGTGCGCACGTGTATGAGGAAGCGTAGGTTTCTTTTACTTGAGTTAAGTATACTCGAGGTCCACGAGTATACTTTAAACAAGATAAAGACTCTAAATAGCTGATTTTGGTAAAGATGAGAACTGTTATTTGTGTCTTATGTTTCTGACTTCCTCTAAATGTAATATTCTAAGTTGGGAATCTGCCAACGGCTGGTTGGCAGAATTCCTTTGTTATGCATGTCGCTCATTGGTTAAAAGATGCTGCTTTCAACCAATAGGAATCCTAAATGTCTATGGACCACCCGTCGTGGTGGTCGTAAATGAATGTGGCACTTGATGTAACGTACATCAAGGCCGAGGAAGTGTTTGAACCTTTAACAGACATCGCGTCTGTTAGAGTTGCAAGTGGCTGTAGCCACTTGTGCGTGTAACCCCGTTACATCCTGGATCTGGACGATAAGTTCGACATGGTATTGGGCATGCCGTGGCTCGCACCGCATGATCCGGTAATCGATTGGGAGAAGCGCACTTTAGTGCGCTTCGGCCGCGACGGTGGAACAGAGAGCGATGGCCCCACCACACACGCACCAGCAGGTGCGCGCAAATCTCTAGTCGAGACAGCGCCTAATGCCGCTGTCCCGAAAACCCTGGATGCACACGAGCGCGCGCGCGAGAACAGGTAGCGTCGGCGTCGCCGCCGACGGCTAGTGAAGAAAATGGGTTGACTTCGGAAGTCAACACCCGCTTTTCAGCGAATCAAAAGAAGTCTCCGGCCTCGAGCGGCGCGGGTGACACAAGCGAGTCACACGCGTCAGCCGTGGAGGCTGACGCGAACCTGATTGGATCAGTTTTGGCCCGTAATGGGAGCCAAGGTGGCGTAACGCCGTCGACTCCGGGAGTCGATGGCTTGGATGATTCGATTCGTCGGCTCGGGGAGCCGACGCATCCTCCGTAATGGGGGTCTCCGCCAATGGAAGGCGTCCAGGTATTGAAGTCGCGTCGGTTCCGGGAACCGACGCTGCGAAAGACATTTCGCGTCGGGAGTCGACGCACCCTTTGTAATGAAGGACTCCGCCAATGATAGGCGTCGAGGTGATGATGGCGTGTCGGTTCCGGGAACCGACGCTGCAGGCGGTGCGGACGGTTGCAAACGTCCCGCACCGGAAAAACTTGCATGCTGTCGTGCAGCCGGGCTGCACGACGAAGCGCCGCGCGACCAAGCCGGGCTTGAAGTCGCTCGCCCGCGGGAAGCACCCGCCGGCGGAATAAAAGAAGAACACCGGTCCACGGCTGGGCGAGGTCAAGAGCCAAGCGGAGCCGGGCTCCGCAAGGCAAGAAGACGGCGCATGCGAAGATCGCTGCGCAAGTCTCGGCCCGGGGCCGAGACGCTACAAGAGATGTCTGCCGGGCAGACGAAGGCTGGGAAGCCGAACGTCGAGACGTTGAACGTCTTGACGCGTACCTGTGCCGGGTTCCGGCACAGGGAGATGACCCTCGCTAATCCTCCGACGCAAGCGTCAGAGTTGACTTCGCTTCCAGTCATGAGCTGGAAGCGCTTCGCGCGTGACTTGCACGGTGGACGCATCGAGCAAATATGCATTCTCTCGGACGCCGAGAGAACGAAGAGCGAGAATGAGGAACTGAGGCAGTTCTTCATGGAGAGCACCACTGAGAGTGAAGACACTCTCAGTGCCAAGACGAAGAAAGAACGCTTTGAAGAACAGAGCTGGGACTCGCTGAAGGCGAGTCCCTACTATGAGATTCTACGGGAGTACGCGGACGTACTTCCGGAAGAGATCCCTGCGGAGCTTCCGCAGGACAAGGGCATTCAGCACGAGATTGGTCTCGTGCCGGGCACGAAATACTGTGTCACGCTGCAGTGGCCACTGCCGCGAGAGCAGGTCAAGGCGATCGACGACTTCTTCAAAAGTCGTCGCAAAGCTGGACAAGTGCGGGAATCGAAGTCCCCGCACAGTGCTCCGACGTTCTGTGTCAAGAAGCCACAGGGCGGCTGGCGCATCGTTCATGCGTACAATAAGCTGAACGATGCGACGATACCGGCGCAGACACCGATACCGCGAAAAGATGTTATCATCGATTCGATGGCCAGGAGCACTGTCTACAGTGCTCTTGATCTGCGCGATGGGTTCTATCAGATCCTAATGCGTGAGAGCGATATCCCTCTCACGGCTGTGAGCACGCCGAGTGGCATGCTCTGGGAGTGGCTAGTGATGCCGCAGGGTCTGAAGAACGCCCCTGCGACCTTCAACAGGTGCGTGACGCACTTGTTGCGCTCGGTGCGCGACTTCGCACCGAGCTACTTCGATGACGTGTTCGTCCACAGCCGTGCTGCGGACGGGATGAGCGACGTTGAGATGCACAAGGTGCATCTCCGGAAACTGCTTGCGCTCATGCGCAAGCACAAGCTCTACGCGAACCTGAAGAAGTGCATCTTCGGGGCGAGCGAGATACCCGTGCTCGGGTGTCTCGTTGGGAAGAACGGTGTCCGCCCTGACCCTGAAAAGGTCAGAGTGATCAATGAGTGGCCGACGCCGACGAGCGTCAAGGAACTGCGGCAGTTCCTTGGCTTGGCCACGTACTTGTGCAAGTACGTGAAGGACTACGCGGGCACGATACGCCCGCTGTCACAGCTCCTAAAGAAGGATACCGAGTGGAATTGGACTGCTGACTGTCAGCAGGCCTTCGATGCAGTCAAGCGGGGCTTGACTGAGGCGCCGATCTTGGCGGTGGCCGACCAAGATCGCCCATTCCACGTAGTGTGCGATGCATCCGATTTTGCGATCGGATGTGCGTTGATGCAGCACGATCATGAGGGCCGTGATCGTGTCGTCTACTACCAATCGCGTCAGCTGAAACCAGCTGAGCGCAACTACCCGGTGCATGACAAGGAGCTCCTTGCCATGAAGTATGCACTCGCGAAGTTCCGAGTGTACTTACTCGGAAGCGAACCCTTCGTGGTCTACACAGACCACGCATCATTGCGTACGGCTGTCAAGTCGCCACACATCTCGCAACGTATGGGGAGATGGCTTTCGTTCTTTGCGGAGTACAACTTCCGGGTTAAGTACAAACCTGGAAGACTCAATGTGGTGGCCGACGCGTTATCACGTCGACCTGACTACGCTTCAGCTGATGCCGACGTCAATGCCATTGACGCCATGCAATCGAGCACTCACACGTCGTCGTTGTTGGACGGCGTGAAGACCGCACGACGCGGACGCGAAGCTCTTGCTGCCCTACGGCTCCGCGCCTTCTGACAATGCTCGTCAGAAGCTGCCGAAGCATCTCCGCGCTCGTGCACACCGTTATCGGGTGCACGACGGGTTATTGCTCTACCGTGCAGTCGACGACAACGCGGACCGTGTTGTCGTGCCCAATGACCATGACCTGCGACTCAGGATCATGTATGAGTATCACGATGCACCGACTGCGGGGCATCCGGGCCGTGAGAAGACATACCTTCTTCTCACGCGAGACTTCTACAGGGCCCACCAGTATAAATGGGTGCGCAAGTACGTCCGTGCTTGCGAGGTTTGTCAACGCGTGAAGCCTGCGCCGTTCGCGCAGGCTCCTTTGCAGTCACTACCGACTCCGTCGGAGTGTTGGCAGTCCATGTCTTTGGACTTTGTGTTCGGTCTTCCCCCGGACAGCCAGGGGAACACGGACGTTGTGGTCTTTGTTGACCGCTTCAGCAAGATGGTACATCTTGCTGCAGTACCCGCCGAAGTGACTGCGAAACAGACGGCACGTCTGTTCGTTGACATGGTGTTCAAACACCATGGCATGCCGACCGACATTGTGTCGGATCGAGACCCGCGTTTCACAGCGCACCTGTGGCAAGAAGTGTTTACACTTCTTGGGAGCCAACTTTCGATGTCGACTGCGGACCATCCGCAGACGGATGGGCAAACCGAGCGCGTGAATCGCGTGCTCGTCGACATACTCACGAGCTACGCTCAATCGTTCCAACATTGAAGCGAGGGTCTGTCGAGGGCGGAGTTCGCCATCAACAACTCGGTGCATGCTTCGACCGGGCATACACCGTTCTACGTGAATGCGATGCGTCACCCACGCCTCCCGAGCCTGCTCGGGAGGGTGGCTCCTTCCTTAAGTGGGGGAGGATCTACGGCCGCAACCGCAGAATGCCGCTGACACTTGCACAATGTCAGCCGCGATAACGCTCAAGAAGAAGAAGAACGCGTCTGTGCAGGGCACAGACGCCGCAAAGAACAAGAACAACGCGTCTGTGCGGGGCACAGACACTATGCCTACTGGTGAGAACGAGCTGAGCAAGTTCAGCTCGGATGCAATCAACTTCGTGCAGCGCAGACAAGCCGTCATTCGGTTTGTCCAAGACGCTATTGCAGCTTCTGTCGATCGACAGAAGCTGAATGCAGACAACGTTGGCAGGGGCAACACAAATGAATTCAAGAAGGGTTCATTGGTTTTGTAGCTTCTCAAAACCTGCCTAGACATGTGTGGAGTAGCGGCCTCGCAGAAATCTCGCGGAGCCGGTCTCGCACAAACTCGGCGCGTCTGGATAGCGGTCGCGCCGAGCAATCTCTATCCCGGTTGTTGGAGTAGCGTATCTTCGAAATACAGACCCAAGTCTTCGCAGGCTTCAGAGTTGGGGGTTCTTGGTTGACGCTTGTTCCTTGTCGTAGGGCGTCGAGCCTTGGGCGTGCGGCGTTATCGGGCCGGCGTTTCCTTGGCGTTCCCGTCGGGCGTGCGGCGTTATCAGGCCGGCGTTTCCTGGGGCTTGTGTGGCGCTATCGGGCCTACACGGGGGTCTTGTGCACGGCGGTTATCGGGCCAGTGCGTTCCTTCGCCTAGCAGCGCGTTATCGGGCGCCCCTAAACGGTATACGTTTAACGTGCCTTTATCTCAGCACGGGTCTGTGGGGGGTTGAGTACCCGAACCAACAAACGACGGGGGGCCGCGATATCGGGGCGGCTCTGCTTGCCGGCGCTTGGTGGTTCCCCTGGAACCGGAGGGAAGACGGGAGGTCTTTGTGGTTCAGAGAAATTTCGGGACTGAGTCCTTACCCTATCCTATGTCCTTGCTACTGGCTATCTCCTACTTCGTGCTTGCTAAGCCTACCACCCTACGTCTATCCTTGCGTCTGTCGTGCTTGCACTACCGTTCTTCAACCTGATTTGCGTAACGTAATCAAGATCTCACCTCGACGCGTTTTGCTCGACGCGTTTTGGCTCGGCGGGTTTTGCTCGGCGCGTTTTGGCTCGGCGGGTTTTGCTCGACCGGGTTTAGGGGTCGACGCGTTTGAAGAGACGGGGCTCTGGTCGACCCGTCGAGTGATTACATCTCGCACTGGATTCTGGCGCCGTGTCTCACAGCCCATCACCCTTGTCGACTTTCCCGTCCATCTCCACAGCGCGTCGCGCCCCATCAACCGCGTCGCGCTCCATCCGTCGCGTCGAGCTCCATCACCGCGGCGCTGTTCTCGCCGACCATCGCGCTTTCTCCGCGGGGTGCTATACCACATTCGTCCCGCTGCCACGCACGCGCACTCCCCAGGTGGGTGTGTCGTCGCAGAACTCGCCCCGCGCTCTCCGTCTTCGCCATCACCATCGGCTGTCATGGCTCGCCGCCATAACGTTGACGCCAACGACATCGACATGAAGGAAGAAGAGCTCGACACCGGCGACCTCGAGGCTGCCGGCTGCGTGGTCTGCGCCCTCGGCTCGCGTCGGCCTCGCCTGCCTGCTCCCTCTCCAGTCCAGCTTCCGCCCCGGGGGCCCCCGTCCACTCCGTGTCGGCCCTCGTCGCCGACGCGCACACTCTCCGGCGTGAGAATCAAGCGTTGCGCGCCCAGTGCGAGTTCGTCTCCGTGCACAACGCTGGCCTGGCTGTTCACGCGTCCGTGTTACACGAGCGGAACCTCGCGCTCCGACGTCGCGCCTACGAAGGCTACCGTGCCGGCATGATTCGGCTCGAGCAGGCACTCCTCGCTCAGGAACGCGCCGAACAAGACTACGTCGCCATGGAGGACCGGGTGGCCAACTTCCGCGAGCGCGCCGAGCGCACTGATGCCGCCGAGTCGAGACTCCGGGCCCAGGAGGCTGCCTCGATAGAGCAGTACCGGGATCTTCAGGCCGAGCTGCAGACGGCGCGGGGCCAGGTCGCCGACCTGACTGCCCGGCTCGTGCAGGCTCCTGCTACTTCGTCAGCCTCTGCGGTCCCGTTAGCGCAACTCTTCGCGGCGCAGGGTGAGCGTGACGACGCGCGCGCCGAGCGCGACGACTTGCGCGCCGAGCGCGACGGCTTGCGTGTCGAGCTCGCCGCCGCCCAGGCTGCTCTTGCTCCCGTCCAAACGCGCGTGAACTCCGCCGAGGCGGAGCGGGATCAAGCTCAGGGACAGGTGGCTGCCCTCGAGCGGCAGCGCGACGCGGCTCTCCATGAACGCGATCGTCTGCGTCGAACTCTTACGGTCGTCGAGCAGGAGCGTGATGGGGCTCGCGACATGCGGGACCAAGCGCTTCGAGCCTCGGCGGCCCTGAAGCGGACTCGAGACTCGGCCATCGCCGAGAGGGATCAAGCCCGTCAGGCCCTGACTACTCTCGAACAGCAGCGCGTCCCAGTCAACGATGAGCTTCGGGCAGCCCGTGCGTCGCTCTCCCAGAGCCGCTCGGAGGCTGCGGCGGCCCAGAGTCTGAACGCTCCACTGCAGGACGACCTTCGGCGTACCAACGCTCTCCTGGTGGCCCACGCTGAGGAGCTCCGACGAGGCGCGACGCGCATCCGTGAACTGGAGGAGTCGGTAAGCAACGCTACGACTCTCCGGGTGGCGGCCGAGTCCGAGCTGGCGCGTGCCCAGGCGGGCGAGCTTCGAGCCACGTCCCGCGCGGCGTTGTACCGAGCGGGGTGTTTGTCTCTACGACAGTCTTCTCAGCGGCGCCAAGGCACCGTCGATGCCCAAACGCGTCGCCTTAGCGTCCGGGTCGTCGAGCTGGAGGAAGAGCGGGACTTGGCCATCCGGGAGCGCGACGAGCGCGCCGTAGCCTGGCGTCGGATGATCCGTGACGCGCGTCGGGGTCGAGAAGTGGCCCAGCGGGTTCGCGACGAGCTTGCCAGTCGGCTTGCCGGAATCGTCGCGTCGGTCGGCGGGCAGATCGACACTGCCGACTTGGTTCGCCGGTTGGAGGCCACGTTTACGGCGGAGGTGAACGCTGCCGTTCCCCTTCCTCCCGCTGTCCCGGGTCCAGTGACGCGTCCGGGCGGTTCCTCTGCCTCCGTCCCCGCCGTGCCAGCCTCGGGTACTGGAACGCGTGCGACGGCTGCCGGGGGCTTCTACGAGTTCTTCGTCTTCGGCTGGGACCGCTCCGGCTCCAGCGTCTAGCTCTCCTCTTCGGCGGCGAAGTCGACGGCCGTCCACTGTGGCAGCCACGGCCGCTACGGACAGCGCAGTTACCCAGGCGTCGTCCGCTGCGTCCTCGTCATCGGCCGCTACACCTGCAGCGCGGGCGCCCTCGGACGTGTCGCTATTCGGGTCGGAGTCGTCGGACAGCGATGTCCAGACACGACAGCCGAGGCCCAAGCGGCGGCGACTCCGGCAGCATGGATCGCGTCCTCGCTCGCCAGCGCGTTCTCCTCGGCGTTCACGCTCGCGTTCCCGCTCTCCCTCTGTGGCGTCGACGCGTTCGTCGCGGTCGGCGCATTCGGCAGGGGCGGCGGCTTCGCGTCGCTCGTCTTCTTCGCGTCCGACGCACTCGTCGCGGGAGGTCCTGCTGCGGCCGGCACCGGGTCCGGCCCTGGCCCAAGCGACTCAGGCGACTCCAGCGGCGACGACTCTTCCGCCTCCTCGTCGCCTCGTGCCTCGTCCTCGAGCACCGCCTCCAGTGGTCCGGCTGGGAACGCTACGGTAGCACCCTTCTTCGGCCCCGTGATTCCGCCCGCCGGGACTCCGTCTGGCTGGGGGCAATCGCGTTATGCTCCCTGGCCTAAGCGGGTGCGACGCCTCCGCCTCCACCTGATCACCGTGCAGGAACTGCGGACGCTCTTATGCGACTCGGCCTTGGCGGTACCTCGCCCAGACGGTTGAGGCGCTCCTCTTCGCGTCCGGTGACGCTGCGTTCCGCCCGTTCCTGCGTCGTCTCCGGCACCACGTCGAGCATTGGGCTCAGGCTTACTGGGAGTCTACCCACGAGCTGCCTGTGCAGGGCGCGGCTTGGAAGCGGTGGCGTACCGCTCGCAACTCGCGTCGCTCTCACGCGGGCAGCCACTTCAGCAGCCTGCTGCAGCTGGTGGTAGAGTTGTTCCGCCAGGGACTCGCCGACATGGATCTCTTGCTGGACCCGATGATGCTCCACTTCCCGCCCGCGCACACGTCGATCGGGAGGTGGTATCCGGGCCTTCAGCATGCGACGTTGCAGGTCGCGCTCGACGACATCGACGCGCAGGAACCTTGGCGTCGGTTCTACCGGACGCCACTCACCGTGGCGGGGATGGACGCCCACGTGCGCTGCCAGGTGACACGCGATCACCCTGCCTTCCATGTGTCGCGCCTTGCAGGTAAGTTCGTCCAGCAGATTTAAAGTTAGCCGGTCGTCGTAGCCCGCCGCGTCCGTAGTGCCTAGTTGTCGTAGCCGTAACATCAACACGTCGCCTTGACCTTCCTCCTTCGTTTCTTTCCACTTTTTCACATCTTTTATGAGACGGCCCTCCGCCGTCCCATCTTCAGCAACAGGCTGGTCCTCCACACTTCCCTCATCCAATCCTCCCGCTCCGGCCATTCCCAGAGTCGGGGCTCTCCACCAATCCACCCGTCGGCAGCCTCCCTGCCGACTTAGTCGCACCCGTAGGTGCTCACCCACCTGGGCCCGTCGCCCCCGCGTTCTCGTGCGACTGCATTGCCTCGAACCGGTTGCGCCCCGTGCGCTCTCGCAGGAAGTCGTACATGAGCCCGCCGCAGTTGAGGTCGAGCTCGTCGACCCACGTCGTGTCCGGGTATCCCTTCCACTTCACCTCGAATTCGCGTCGCGTGCGTCCGTATCGCGTGGCCCGGCCTTCGCGCATGTTCACGAGCTTCTCGACCTCGTAGACGTCGTCGTCCAGCTCGCGTGTGGCCTCCCAGCTGTCCTCCGGCAAGAGCTCCTCGTCGAAGTCGAAGCGCTCTTCAGCCGGCACCGTCAACCGCGTCGCGGGCCGCGACGGGGATTCTCGGACGGGTTTCAGCTTGGAGACGTGAACGACGGGAATAGCTGGTACGGCGTGCCTGCCGTCTCGAGGCGCACCGCGAATGCGCTGACCATCTCGGCGACGCGGAAGGGTCCGTGCCACATGTGCGCAAGCTTGCGCGCGTATCCCGGCTTGACTCGATCCAGGTAAAGCCAAACTCGTGAGCCCGCCGAGATGTCGTGGCTCGTCGCGTTCTCGTTCTGTCTGCGCGCTCTCCCTCGACTGCCTCACGCACTAACTCTAGCGCCTGTGCTCTTGCGACCTTGTAGTGACGCTGAATGCGGAGCCTCCATCGTCTGGACTCGACGTCCCTGGTCGACGAGTTTCCGACGGCCAGCGTCGCCTCCAGCGTCGACCGGGGTCCCAGCCGTGTACCAAGAAGAACGGAGTCTCGTTCCTCGTCCGGTCGTGCGACGTGTTCAAGGCGAAGGTAAGACGCTCGGCGTATTCGTCCCAGTCGCGTTGGTCGATGTCCGCGATGTACATCTTAATCGCTCTTGTGACTGTCTGCACCATGCGTTCTACAGCGCCATTGGCCTGAGGGCGGTAGGCGAGCGTGGCTCGTTGCCTCTGGCCCATGAGCTTGTTGAACGCCTTGAAGAAGTCTGACATGAAGCCCGGCTCTCGGTCGTGTCGAATAGCCTCGCTCGCGCCGAAGCGCCTGAACACGGCTTCTTCGTACGCCTCGGCCACCGTCTGCGCGGTTCGTGACGCGTTTGCCTTGACCACGACGAACCCCGTAAAGAGGTCGACCCAGACTAACAGCTCTGTGTTGCCCTTGTAGGAGGCGGGCAGTGACGGGATGTGGTCCATGGCGATGACTTGGAACGGATATGTCGCGATGATGTTGCCC
Source organism: Phytophthora melonis (assembly GCA_024211575.1). Taxonomy (NCBI): domain Eukaryota; phylum Oomycota; class Peronosporomycetes; order Peronosporales; family Peronosporaceae; genus Phytophthora; species Phytophthora melonis. Next base: position 1,293,242 of record JAMXKT010000047.1, read on the forward strand.
GGCGACTCACCCTGAATAGTCAGGAGCCCCTTTCCCGTTTCGCAGTCTGTGCATTCTCCGACGTAACGCTGGACGCTCCTGAAGATTCCCGGCCAGTGGAAGTGGCGTCTCACCCGTTGGTACGTGCGACCAATACCTTGATGCCCGCCCTCTGGGCTGGCGTGGTAGTGGTGGAGTACGTCCTCTCGGAGAGTCTCCGGGACCACCAGCTTCATCATCGCGTCGCGGTCTTCGTCGGACTCGTCGATTCTCGGCTGGTAGTAGAGCAGACCTCCCTCGCCTTCCTCGTACTGTGGCGCCAGCTTCTGGCAGCTCTTCACCTCGCGTCGGGAAAGGTCTCCGACGTCGCCGCGAAGATACTTCTTGAGGTTGACGATCCAGACCTTTTCGTCTTGGGCGATACGGATGCGATCCAGACGCAGTCGTTGCACTACTAGCTCTTCCAGGACGTCCGGAGGTCGGCTCCTACGCGTCGCGTCGCGTCCAGCCGCCGAGCGTGTCGTCACCGCGAGGACTTGTGCTGTCCCGCGTCCCGTGTTCCTGGTCTCCTCGGCGGGGTCATCTGCGTCGTGTTTCGGCGCGTCGACAATTTTCTCGTCGAGGTTTTCCGCGTCGAGATTTCCCGTGTCGAGGTTTTCTGGGGACACTGCAGCGGGACTTGCTGTCCGTGGTCGGATGATCACTTCCGGACGCGACCGTCCGCGGTGCCGCCACTGCGGTTCACGTCGCCACGCCGAAGGAGACTGCTGGAAGTTGTTGACGTGCCAGAAGTGCGGCGGCCAACACCCGACGGAGCGGTGTTTGAGGGTGTGCAAGGCCTGTGGAGACGTGCACGAAGCTGGAGAATGCCCGATGGAGGAGTTCTTCAACCAGTTGCGCCAGTGGTTCGACCCGCACAAACACGCGGGAATGCTGCCGCCGGCCGCGGAAAGATGTTAAACTAGGACGCTCGCTGGCTTGGAAACCAGTACGAGACGAGCGACCTGTTTCCGTCTATGCATATGTGACCAAGAAGTCGCGAGAGGTGGTTAGTGAGATCCCGACTTCCTGAATGATAATACATGTGAATCCAACCTGGAACGTACCACGCGAGAGAACGCGCCGCGAATCTCGGCGATCCGACGTACGACGGACGACGAGTTTGCCCGTGAACCACCCTGGACGAGATCGACTTGCAACCGGGGAGCGACGCGGATACTGGAAACAATACGCGCCGCACAAGTGGTACAAGCAGGCCAAGATTCATGGGAAGCTGAACAACCGCCGTGCTGTGTTATTGCTCGACACAGGTGCCGAGGTGTCCATCTTGGACACCACCTTTGCTCGTGAGGTAGGCTGCCTGATCGACACGGAGATCACGCAAGAGTGTGTGGGAATTCGTGATGAGACATATTACACGGTGGGGAGAACCAGAGTCAAGATTACCTTGGCCGGGAACTTGGTGTACTACATGCACCTGTGGGTCGGCGACTTGGTCGGCCAACACGCAATCTTGGGGATGAACTTCATGGTGCCGGCAGGGTGCGCATCGACACCGCGGACGGCACGGCGTGCCTCCCCGACGAGGTCCACATCCAGATGATCGGACGAAGACCGCTGTACGGGGCGCGAATGCATCCGGTGAACTTGAAGGCACCCGTGCAACTGGAGCCAGGAGGGACACATGAAGTCCAGCTGAGGCCAGACCGAAACGCGCCATTCCTGTGGGTAACACGAGCAGAGTCATGGGTTACTACCTATGTCAAAGGGAAGTTCGGAAGGAAAACTTACCTGCGCGTCACGAATATCGGAGACGCAACGATAACCCTCGACGCTCATGAAACGCTTGGGTGGTGGACGCCGGCCGATGGCCAGCCCCGGAGCCGTGGGTTTGTCCGACTAGGTTCCACCCGGTACCAGCAGTGGCAGAACCTGGCCTACGGCGCGACGTGCGACGCGGAGGAGAATTGGACCCCGCCGAGTTCAACGGACCGATGACAGACCGCCCCTCGTACCCAACGCCTAAGGCGATTCTACGCCCGAAACCGAAGCAGCCTGAAGCGCGACGCGCCGTGACCCCAGTGGTGGCGACAGGAAGTGCGGCAGCTGGGGAAGCGCCGAAGTCGAAACTCGACGAGCTGAAACTCGACGCGCCGAAACTCGATGAACCGAACCCGAGTGAGTAGGAAGAGGATGACGCGGTCCTTATCCATGAGGGATCAGACCTCTTCGCAGAAGATCTCGAGTCCGAGATGGCCGTGTTGCCGGATCTCTCGTTGACCGCCGAAGTAAGAATCGAAGACCTGAAGGTTGGCGCGCCGACTGGACTCCCACCCGAAGAAGCGGCGAGGCAGGAGGCACGGCTACGCCAAATCATCTGGAAGCGACGGAAGTGGTTGATCGGCAAGGGCAACGCTCTGCCGCCTGCCGCCCTGGGGGTGGTTTGTGACATCGACGTGGGCGACGCAAAACCCGTCGCACAACGCGTCCGGAAAATCCCGCCACAATTCCGAGAGAAGGTCGCCGACCTGATCAAGGGGCTACTGAGCGCGAGGATGATCCAGAAGTCGAAGTCACCATGGGCGTCGCCCATTGTCGTGATCATCAAGAAGAATGGCGTAGACATCCGACTTTGCATCGACTACAGGCTCATCAACGGGCTGACGCAGCTGATGGTATACCCCATGCCGCTCGTCAATGACCTGCTCGAAGACTTGCACGCGTACCTCTGGTACTGCTCCCTCGACATGGCGAGCGGCTTCTGGGTTGTCCCCATGACGGACCGAGCCCGGCTCATCTCGGCCTTCATCACGCCGATGGGCCTGTACGAATGGCTGCGCATGCCGTTCGGCCTGTGCAATGCGCCGCAGATTTACCAACGCCTGATCGATAACGCGCTCTACGGGTTCCTGAAGCTGTCTCCGGATGGCAGCACACGGGACGTGTTCGAAGACGGCGAACCGGTGAAGCCAGGTGTCCACTCCGTCTTGGGACGGAGGTCGTACATCGACGACATCCTCATCGGAGGTACGTCGTGGGACGACCTGTGCGAGAAAGTCGAACGCTTGCTGGACGTCTGCGAACAGTGGCACTTGTCCATCAGTGTCGAGAAGAGCGAGTGGGGCATGTCCAAGGTCGACTACTTGGGCCATCGGGTCTCGGGACGAGGGCTGGATGCGAAGCCGAAGAATCTGGAATCGCTGGTCGCGCTCGAGTTCCCGCGCACGCTCAAGGGATTGCAATCGTTCTTGGGTAGTCTCAACTACTACCACCGATTCATCGCCGACTTCGCCGTGTACGCCACCGCGCTGTATGCGCTGACGGAGGCCGACTTCGACGAGTACGTCGCGCGACCGGAGGTCCGCGGACAGGAAAAGTGGACTCACGCGGCGCGCGCCTTCGACGCGCTCAAGGCAAAACTCGCCGAGACTCCGATGTTGAAGCACTTCGACGCGAAACGAGAGTCCGTCGTGATCGTGTATGCCAGCGATTGGGCCATCTCCGGGGTGCTCACGCAAGCCCACGATGAGGTGTATATGCCGGTGAAGTTCACCAGTCGCACGTTGAAGCCCAACGAGCTGAATTACAACGTCGTCGAGAAGGAGCTGCGCATCTTGAACGAGTGTTACACGATGCTAGCGGGGAAGCCAGTCCGCGTCTTGACGCGCCACACGACACTTGCTTGGTTGTTCCGGTCCAAGGGACTGCAGGGCCGACTGTCACAGTGGGCTGCGATCCTCTCGCCATGGAAGCTGGAGGTCTGCCGGTCCATGAAAGGGGAGGAAGAACTCCTCGGCGCACTGGCTGCGAGCATCACGCCGCGAGCTTTTGTCGACGCGGCGCTGGAGGAGATCGCCCCGCGGAAGCGAGCGGCGAAGATCGCTGTCATACCCATCCCCGACGTGACCTCCGACGAGGTCTTGCACGTCCTGAGCTTCGATGGATCCGCCAAGGCGAAACGAGAGGGCGGCGCATACAGCGCTGTCATCTGGAAGTTGCCGAGCTGGGAAGTCGTACGCGCCGCATCGGGCTACGCGACTGACCTCACGGTCAACGAGGCAGAATACCGAGGACTGCTGCTGGGTTGCACTCTTCTCGAAGAATTGGGAGATGTCACGCGACTGATCGTGTGCGGTGACTCAAATCTCGTGGTCAGGCAAATGCGAGATGAGATGGACTGCAAGTCACCCGGGCTGAAGCTGCTGCGACAAAAGACGCGGAATGCGCTCCAGGCGTGGCCACGCCACGAACTCTTCCACGTGCGACGAGACTGGAATGCGAGCGCCGACATGCTGGCGGGGCAAGCTCTGCAACGTCAGGGAGGCCGCAGCGTACACAGCCTAGAGGAGATCCGAGATCTGAAGACGCTGAACCGCTTCGAGTCGTCGGGGTCAAAGTTGCGACGCGCTGGCTCTCCAGGTGGGGCTTGGCCCGCGACGAACAACTTGGCGCGTTCCTCGTCTCCCTCGTCTTGGTCGTACTGGCGGTCGTCGCTGTCGCGACTTTCGCGTTCCGAGTCGTAATCGTCCGCCGCGACGTGGATCGCATGTACGGCGCGTGCCGGCTGAGCCGGCGGGGTCGGCGCCTTTGACGGAACTTGCTTGAACCAAAGAGGGTCTTCTTCTGGTGGGCCAGGCCACGCTGTCGGGCGCGCAGTTTCTTCTCCAGCGCCTCGGAGTCAGCGACTTCCATCAGAGTGAGACGCGAGGCGAGTTCGGCCTCCTGAATGTTCAGCGTCCGGATGAAGTGCTCGACGTGTTCACGCTTTTCCTCGGTCGTGCCCTCGGCGTACGGGATGTTCGCCCTGAGGCCTGTCACATTGAGCCGGTACAAGTAGTCAAGTGGAGTCTCGTCGGGGCGTTGCGCCGCATGGTAGTAGCGGCTGGCCATCGACACGCCCTTGCCGCAGTACTGGATGCGAAACTGCTCCATCAACTCGGCCCACGACTTCTTCACCTTCTTGGGGAGTTGGAGGTACCATTGGCGTGCGGGGCCACTCATCAGATCGCTGAACAAGCCACACACTTCTTCACCGGTCGTCCCGTCGCGTCGAGCGGCGGACTTCAGGCGGTTGAGCCACAGCCTAGCCTTCTCTTCGCCCGCATTGCGTCCCGAGAATTCCTTCAGTTCGGATGAAGCGGAGAGGCGAACTCTCGTGAGCCCGACGCCGGCCGTCGCCGTCGAGACCGCAGCTGCAGCCCTCGGCGTCCCGACGTCCAAGTCGAACAGGTCGTCAGGATCTTCGTCCACGTCGCGTCGAGGTCTGGACCGCGACGACGAATGCGAACTCACCGACTCCATCGCGACATCGGCTGTCTCGTGGGCGCGCGTCGTCGCTGTCGCCGGGTGCTCCGGCTTTGCCTGGACGACGGGTGCCTCGGCGCGCGGTGCGCGCATTATCGTCGTCTGCGTCAGTCTAACCAGAGACTCCTCCAGAGCCTTCGGGATCGCTCCTCGGCGGGCTTCGCGACTTCGGCGCGCGGGGACGCCGGCGCAGCGGAGATCTGCATGACACGCGGCGGCCGCTCCATGGGCATGCGCTTGGGTGACTCAAAGCTGCTGTCAGAGTCCACACTCGACTGGTATCGAGGTGGAGGTGACGGCGTGATCGTCGAAGTCTGCCCCAAGGCCGTTGCCGGACTCGTCGAGTCTTGATCCGCCGCAGAGATCGTCGCATCTTGCTTGGTGGATCCTGCAAGAATCGTCAAGGGCTCCTGCACGACGCGGATCGCGCGCAACCAGGACTTGAGGTCCCAGTCACAGAGCCTTTCCATTTCGAAGGCGCCCAGGACGAATCCCGAATCACGCAACATCTGTCGGCGCAGCGTGCGCGACGCTGGTGATCTTGTCGTAGTCCGGCGCCATGAAGGGGCCCGTGAAGTTGCTCATCAGCATGGGCTTGAGGAAGACCAGGATGGGGTCTTGCTCTAGCAGCCGGAAGAGCTCCGTGCGGGCCACGACGTATCGCACTTCCTCAACGGTGTACTCGCGTCCCGTGTCCTTGCCTTGCGGCTTAGACGGTGACTCGTCCGCCGAGTCCGGCGCGCGCAGCTTCTTCCTCTTCTTCTTGGACGACTTGCGCTTGGCGGCTGGCTTGGCGGTGGGTGATTGTTGGTCTTCGGCCTTCGCAGGCTTCCGACCGGTAGGACCGCGACTTGCGTCGCGGCCCTTCGTGGCTCCCTCGTCGGGAGCCACATCGGGAACGGCAAACTGTTCTTCGTAGCCCTCCTGGTCGTCGCTGGCTCCGTGGCCAGTCGTGAAGGTTCCCTCAGAGCTCCACGACGCGACAGGTCCTTCTCCGTGCTCTCTTGTCGTCGGCGACCTTCCAACCGACGGCGCACCTGCCTCCGATGCCTCTTGGATCGATGGCCCGTCATTCGAAGTAGTACTCCCGGGTCGCGGCACCATTGTGGAGTAGCGGCCTCGCAGAAATCTCGCGGAGCCGGTCTCGCACAAACTCGGCGCGTCTGGATAGCGGTCGCGCCGAGCAATCTCTTTCCCGGTTGTTGGAGTAGCGTATCTTCGAAATACAGACCCAAGTCTTCGCAGGCTTCAGAGTTGGGGGTTCTTGGTTGACGCTTGTTCCTTGTCGTAGGGCGTCGAGCCTTGGGCGTGCGGCGTTATCGGGCCGGCGTTTCCTTGGCGTTCCCGTCGGGCGTGCGGCGTTATCAGGCCGGCGTTTCCTGGGGCTTGTGTGGCGCTATCGGGCCTACACGGGGGTCTTGTGCACGGCGGTTATCGGGCCAGTGCGTTCCTTCGCCTAGCAGCGCGTTATCGGGCGCCCCTAAACGGTATACGTTTAACGTGCCTTTATCTCAGCACGGGTCTGTGGGGGGTTGAGTACCCGAACCAACAAACGACGGGGGGCCGCGATATCGGGGCGGCTCTGCTTGCCGGCGCTTGGTGGTTCCCCTGGAACCGGAGGGAAGACGGGAGGTCTTTGTGGTTCAGAGAAATTTCGGGACTGAGTCCTTACCCTATCCTATGTCCTTGCTACTGGCTATCTCCTACTTCGTGCTTGCTAAGCCTACCACCCTACGTCTATCCTTGCGTCTGTCGTGCTTGCACTACCGTTCTTCAACCTGATTTGCGTAACGTAATCAAGATCTCACCTCGACGCGTTTTGCTCGACGCGTTTTGGCTCGGCGGGTTTTGCTCGACGCGTTTTGGCTCGGCGGGTTTTGCTCGGCGCGTTTTGGCTCGGCGGGTTTTGCTCGGCGGGGTTTAGGGTCGACGCGTTTTGAAGAGACAGGGCTCTGGTCGACCCGTCGAGTGATTACATCTCGCACTGGATTCTGGCGCCGTGTCTCACAGCCCATCACCCTTGTCGACTTTCCCGTCCATCTCCACAGCGCGTCGCGCCCCATCAACCGCGTCGCGCTCCATCCGTCGCGTCGAGCTCCATCACCGCGGCGCTGTTCTCGCCGACCATCGCGCTTTCTCCGCGGGGTGCTATACCACACATGCAGTCTCCGACTTCGGGGCGAGCAAGCTCGCTCCGAGCTTCATTGGGCCGCTCACAGTGTTGGCACGGCATGGGAACGCTTGCACACTAGACATTCCGTCTAGCATGCGCCTCCACCCGACCTTTACGTCGGGCGGCTGAAGCCATACTAGCAGCACGAGCCAGCTAGCTCGGCTGGCCCGAGGCGGAAGCCGAACCTTTCTCCAGCGCGTCAACGCGCTGGACCAAGCGTACGACGCGACCCCCAATGTCGACGGAGACGTCTGACGCGGTCTGCGCGGCATGAGCGACTTGAGCCCTCAGGTTCGCCATCTCTTGCCTCAAAGCAGCGAAGTCACTGCTCTGAAGCCGCTCCACAGCGGCAACCCGGTCTTCGAGAGACGAAGGCCCAAGGTCAACCCCAGGTTGACCATACCCGGGCGTGTTCCCACCACCGCCGCCTCCGATCCGTGACGCCCACGGCTCAACACGTTGGATTGTTGAGCATATTGTCGACCATAGTATCCCGAAAACGAACCGTCACCCGGTTCGTCATCGTATTCGTTGGAGAGGGCTTCCGGCCCACCAAGATACATGGAGCCGCGGAACGTCCTGCTGCAGGACGTTCCGGAAATGGTGAGGGCGTACGAAGCCCACCACGCACTGCCGGCGCGAAGGTAGTGTGAGCGCTGTGGTCACCCCCAGCGCTCGAAGCACCACGCTCGTCGCGTTCCTCACGTGTCATGAACTTGGCACGGAGATCCTTGAGGCTCGCAGGTACACGGATCGACGTGTACCCGTTTAGGTCGCGGTCGCTCAAGCGCGCCGCACCCGGAAGACACAACATGCACTGCTGGCCTTCGGACACAGCGCACGGAACCCCAGTGTCCACAGAAGATCTGTGGAGCTGCTCCAACCTCCCACGCGTCGAGAACGTCTCGAAGCGCTCACGGGCATGCTTAACCCGCTCGCGGTAAGCTGCCGGATTCTTGTTGAAGTTATCAACGAAGGCATTTCAACTTTGACAAAGTGCCTGCCACTCAGGCACTTTGCTGCGAGAAGAGGTCTTCTTGCTGGAGTAATATCGGAGCTCATGGAAGAGTCCGATATAGTAGTCGCGCCTTTGATCCGTCATCGGATCAAAGTGCTGGCCCTCCGCCACCTCATCGTCCTCGATCGCGCTGCATACGTACAGCGGGATAGTGTTCGGGGGCACCGAGTTGCCCACCCGTGCCGCGATATCTGCCGCGGACGGCATCCATGGATCACGCGCTGCATGAGCAGCGCGTGGAGAGCTTAAAGACGCCGTATCGCGCGGCGAGCCCAGAGCCCCAGCAGCAGAGAGCGGAGTCTCCTTTGCGCTACGCGAACGCTTCGAACTCGAAGCGTCCGAATCGTCTTCTTCACGAGGGCGTCTCGACCCGCACGCCGGGTCGAGACTGTCGCTGTCGATCGACTCCTTGCGTCTGCTGTGGGAGGTTTCGCCCTCCTCCATGTCCACGTCGTCCTCGCTGTAGTCAACGGCATCGTTGACTATCGAAGAGCCCTGAAGGACGATCTTCGGCTCGGCTGCGGCTTTGGCAGCGCGAGCGTCCTGCTTCGCCTGCTGCCGCTCGAAGTACTCGGGGACAGAGAAGTTCTTTGTCCCAGCGGCGGGCTACTGGTCTTCTTCGGCGAGCTCATTCCGCAATGAGCTCGAGTTTTCTTTCTCCCAACGTGAAGAATTGACAAATGGTCAATTGCCTGATTGACGTGCCGTGACCGGCGCGTCTAACCTTAAGAGGGGGATGGTGTAACGGGGTTACACGCACAAGTGGCTACAGTCACTTGTAACTCTAACAGTTACGTTAGCTGTTAGAGGATGGTTACTTCCTCGGCCTTGATGTACGTTACATCAAGTGCCACATTCATTTACGACCACCACGACGGGTGGTCCATAGACATTTAGGATTCCTATTGGTTGAAAGCAGCATCTTTTAACCAATGAGCGACATGTATAGCAAAGGAATTCTGCCAATCAGCCGTTGGCAGATTCCCAACTTAGAATATTACATTTAGAGGAAGTCAGAAACATAAAACAAAAAATAACAGTTCTCATTTTAACCCAACAACATTATTTGGATCGTTTATTTAGATTAATCTATACTCGGAGGCTCGAGTATAATTAACTCTAGTTTAAACTAAGCTACACTTCCTGATACACGAGCGTACACGTATAAGCTGTTGTAGTGAGCCAAGGTAGGCCCACTACATCGTCAGTCCCGATTGAGTTATGGCGCGCTTCTGGCTCCCCGCACCAGGACTGCCGCAATGACTGGTGTGTGGTGATTCGCGCCAAATTTCCCGCGCCCGATTTGTACCTTCCCAAACCGATTGCATCATTTTAAAAGGGATAACATTATATGCCAGTACCGAAAGTGAGCGCGCTTACTGTATTACATGTACCTATGGGTGTTCAGAGGTCGTCTAATTACGTTTGTTTAAACTATAGAGTTCTGATATCGCTGTAGACTGAGCCTAATTGATGAACGGTGTTGGGATTGTTCCTCCTCCAGCGAAAATGGTTCTTGCAAGTAGTCCCATAGCCTGACAGGCAGGTGCTCTCGAAGAAGTACAGCGTTAGTAAACTGAGATAGTTGTCGCAATTTGAGAAATCCCCTGATCGCTGTGTAGATACGCTTGGAAGCTGGTTTCCATTGAGAGCCTCCGGGTGCGCTGGAGTCTGTCGTAGCAAAGGTGCGTGGAGTGGTGTTGCTTGCTTGCTTGCTTCTGGGTCAAATGCAAAGTGATATTGATTCCGTTAAGTCTTCGGGCTAACTACGTGCTCTAGGCCTTCCTCTAGGTCCCCCTTAGTGTCGTTCTAGAACCTGAGCTAACCTATACTAAATGCAAGCGTTTTCTGTTTTCGTAATCTTATATGTGCATGTTTGTATACTTGTGCAGGTAGCGTTCTGGATTCCGGGCGCCAGGCAGTCTTGCGCCAGCCTGGCGCCAGCCTTCACGCGACGTTGTGCGCGGACTTCTTGTGGCGGCGCGCTGCGACGCCTGCCTTCCTGGCCACCAGGTACGTCTTCCTCGTGCATGTCTGTTGCTGGCGTACCCGCGTGCGTGGGTGCCAGCAGCAGACATGCTGCATCATGACCCCGTAGTTTTAATCGCGTTGGCGCTGTTGACGGAACTTGTGGCGAAGTTCACGCCAATCCGATACCCGTTTTAGCTTGACCTCGTATTCCCATGTGTCTGAATCGGGAAGCTCATTCGACTTGCCAGCCAAAGACGTTTTTTGTTGCGCTGTTTATGCTGGAGCAGATCTTCTGGGAAATGCAGTTCTTCGTCGGTGGCATCGTCGAGGAGTACTGGTGCAGACTTGGACAAAGGTCACGACGCGAAGCGTTGAGGATTCGGAACGTCATGCTTGAGGAACTCAACATTGAAACTCGGGTGAGACGACTAATGTGGCACGATAGCTTGAGCCGTGCTACGTTGGAGTTGATCATCTTCTCGATCTTGAACGGGCCGATGTACCTCATCGCCAACTTCTCGCGGTTGAGTTCCGTGCTGGCCGTGATGCGCTTGAGAGGCAAGTTACGCGTATCCAGCAATACGAGATCTCCTTCCTTGAACTCCACGTCTTGGCGCTTCTTGTCGTAGTACTTCTTTTGGCGTTCTTGAGCTGCCAGGAGATTTTTGGGGGGCAAATCAATGATCTTCTTGCATTCTTCAGCAAACTTTTGCGCGAATTCAACTAGTGGAACATCTTCATTACGAACTTCACCAGGTGTGAGCTGGGATACTAAGTTCCTGACCTTGCGTTCTGTGTCCACTTCGAACAGCGTAAGCGTTGTCGAGGATCTTTCCAGCGTCGCATGTGCGTACTCGATTGTTCCCAAATGCGTAGCCCAGTCTCGACCATGATAGGACACCATGCACCGTAATGCATCTTCCAAGACAAGGTTCTGACGCTCAGTCTGTCCATCCGCTTGGGCACGATATGCCGTGGTGAGCGACAACTTGACCCCCATGATATCCATGAGCGACTTCCAAAACTTTGATGTGAACTTGGGATCTCGGTCGCTGATGATCACCTTCGGCAGACCGTGTTGGCAGATGGAGGTGAGCTCGACGAGGAAGATTGAAGACTGATGTATTTGGTAGATATGCAAGGCCGCTTGGCCATGTCCACTATGTTGTTCTCGCTGCTTTCCGGATAGTCCAACTTGTTCTCCTGCTGCATGGTCTCATACTCCGCCAGCACGTTGACTGAGATGTTCTCCTCCACGGGCACCAACGCGCTCAGGATCTCCGGCGAGTTCCAACACTCCTTCCCGGGCGGTCAGCTTGAGAGCATCACAAGCTCACGCGCGCACCTTTTTCTTCACGAAGTCCTTGACGAACGTGTGGCGGGTGTCAATGTGTTTTACGTGCCCTGAGGTGTCCTCGCCTTCCAGTTGGGCGATCGCCGCTTGATTGTCGACGTGCAGTAGCGCCGGCATCTGCACCTTGACCCCGATCTCCTTCAAGCACTCGATAACGCCGAGCGTGCGTGCCGTGGTGTGCGAGGCCGCCACAAAATCCGACTCCATCGTTGAGTGCGCGACACACGCTTGCTTCTTGCACAGCCACGCCACCACAGCGCCAGCCATCATCACAACGCCGCCGCTCACGGACTTCCTGTCCTTCTTGTCGGCCGCGTAGTCGGCGTCGCTGTACGCCTCCACCAGCACGCCGTCCTCGCCCACCGCGTTCTCGTCCACGTTCATTACGAACTTGATGTTCTTGGCGCCCTTGAGATACTTGGCAATCCGCTTCGCCAGCCTCTCTGGGTGCGTGTGAGTTCCTCGTCGCACGGTGCACGGCGAACGAGATGTCGTTCGCCGTGCACCTGGAGATCCAAAGCAAGCTGTCCACCAATGACTGGAACGTCTGCACCGTCGGGCGACCTGGTGTGCCAGCACCACCACTTGGCAACAGCTCACCTGGCGCCTCGCCATCGTGCTCACTGCTGATCGGCGTGCTGACCGGGGCCGCCTTGTCCAGCCCGAACTTCACCAACATGTCCAGGATCACCTGCTCCTGGTCGAGAGCCCAGCCGTCCTCTTCGTCGTAGCTGAAGGCCACACCCAGAAACTTCGACACAATTCCGAAGTCCTTTAGCTCCACAATCTGCATGTCCTGGAAGAACTTGTCCACCTTCTCCTCACTCGTGGCCGTCACGAGGATGTCGTCGACGTACACGCCGACGAGCGTCATGCCATCCTCCTCGATCTTGATGTAGAGACAGCTATCCGAGTAGCACTGCAGGAATCTTAGCGACACCAAGATGCTGTGCAGCAACTGGTTCCACAGTCTGCCCGACTGCTTGAGCCCGTAGAGCCCCTTCTCCAGCAACAGCACTAACTCGTACTTGCTCGTGACTCCCAGCGCACGAAGCTGCTCCTCCGTGAACTCCATTCCGATGGGGATGCGGAGCATGATGACCAACTCCGCTTCTTTCTTCGCCTTCACGTATGCACTGGGCACGTCCCCGTGGCGAGCAGGAACCTTCCAGATGCGAGCCACCACCAGGATTATCTTGCCCGACTCCATGTCGAGCACGGCCGAGAAGGTGTACGTGTAGTCCACCCCATACTCCTGCTCGTCGCCACGCGCCACCAATCGAGCTTTGTATCGCTCGATGGTACCATCCGCGTGCGTCTTCAGTTTGAACACCCGCTTGGTGTTCAGCAGCATCGCGGTTTTCGGCTTCTTCACCACCTTCCACGTGCCGTTCTGCTCCAGCGCCTCGATCTCGTCCCTGATCGCTTGGTTTCACTTCTCTGCGCGCGGGTGCCTCATCGCCTCGCGGAAGTTCTTCGGGGCTTTGAGCATGACCGCGCTCACGCTGCCAACGGGCACGTGCTTCTCGCCCATGTAGCGCGTGCGCATGCGCGTGGGCTGCACCTCTTCTGCTGGTAGCTGCTCTTCATCAGCGCCAGCTCCTTCCAATCCCGCAGCGTCTTCTGCTGTAACTGTTCTTTTCTTCTTGCTGCTTTTCTTCGATCTCTTCCTTGGACGCTTCTTCTTCGACTTCACCGCCGGGTCTCCGCTCTCGGGCACCTTCGGCGTCTCACTGATCTGCGACGAGTCCGCGACGGGCTCCTTCCGTTCTGCGGCCTTCTCGCATTCTTTTACTGCTCTCTTCAGTTCGGGATCTTCGCGTTCGAGCTGCGCCTGCAGCTGCGCGTTCTGCTTGCTGTCCAGCGTCTCCACGTTCTTGATGTGCTGCGTGGTGATTACGATCCGGTCCTTCGGTAAGTACACTTTGAAGCTCTTCGTCCGTTTTACCCACGATCATACCAACCTGTGCTCTGGGCTTCCACGCTTTCTTGCCAGGATCTCGGAAGGCGGTGCACGGGCTCCCGAACGTGACGATGTCGGACAAGTTGGACTCCTTGCCCGTCAACATCTCGAGCGGGGACATGCGCTTGGGGTTCGCGCTGCACGAGCTCCTGATCAACACGAACGCGGCGTACTCCACCGCGTCTCCCCAGGAGTACAAAGGCAGCCCACTCGCAAACAGCATACAGCGTGCCACGTTCAGCATGGTGCGGTGCATTCTCTCTGCTTTGCCATTCGATGCTTGGTTCTCGCGCTCGCTGATCTGACGTCTGACGCCTGTTTCCTTGCAGAACGGGCCGACGTTCACGTACTCCTTGCCACCGTCGGTGCGTAGCACATGAATCAGGCAATTGAATCGTTTTTCGAAGTACACTAAGAAGTGTTCGAACTCCTTTGTAGCATCCGCCTTGCTCTTCGCGAGGAAGACCCGGACGTAGTTCGTCGAGTAGTCGACGAAGTTGATCAGGTACTTGTTGCCGCGCCTGTCTCTAGGGGTCATGGGGCCCTTAATGTCACTGCCAATGACGCCTCCAATCTTGTCGATCGGAGCGTTCGCGCCCGTGTTTTTCTTGGACTGATTGTTCTTGTTCTGCTTGCCTTGCGCACAGGTCAAACAGTTGAGTCACTCCCTGTTCGTCAACCGGATACCGGATCCAGGCGTGTCGGCCATACGCTCGACCGTGTCGTACGCAATGTGGCCCAACCTCTTGTGCAGTTCGAGAAGCGTCGTCTCTGTCACTGCATCTTCGAGCGACTCGCTCGCTTCCTTGATAGCCTCCGTCACCGCGTTAACGCGCGTCTCCGTGGTCATCTCGCCCATGGCGTCAATCATCAGCACCTTGTTGCGCCTGTAGACCTCGAAGATCCGCATGCCATTGTTGTCCAGCACCGCGTAGCTCTTACCGCCATGGCGCTCCAGGTACACGCCCTTCTCCTCCAAGCTCCCGTAACTGATGATGTTGTCCGGCAGGTTCTCGCCGTAGTAGACTTCGGCCAAGTCCACGATGACCCCTTGCCGTCGACGATTGTCCGCAGCACGATCGTGCCCTTCTTGATCACGCGGAAGAGGTCGCCATCCACCGCTCTGTACTGCTCGTCGCAGGCGACGGCGATCCGCAACAGCTTTTCGTTCTTCACGAAGTGCACGCTGGACCCGCTGTCCAAGGCCCACGTGCACAAGTCCGCATTCGTGCCGGTTCCGACGGCTAGCGTGACTCGAGTCGGTGTCTTCGCACCGCTGCTTTCTTTCCCTGGGCAATCTCTAGCTAGATGTCCGGCTTCACCACAGTTGTAGCAGGAGCGAGTCTCCGTACCGTCAACACGAGCAACGGATCCTCGTCCACCTTGATCTCCACGGCCACCACCATGGAATCGTCCACCTCGACCTCGGTTACCACGACCACCTTGGTCGCGCCGATATTCTGCTTCAGCATGTTCGCCTCGAACTCGATCGCGAACGCCACTAACTCCGTTGCCTGCTGCAAGCAGTCGACGCGCTGCGAGTTCAGCCGCGTCAACATCGCACTCTGCAAGTACGGCGGCGCCGACTTGTACAAACTCTGCGGCACGTGCAGGCCCGAGCACCCCGAGCGCTGAGCCACGTACGTCAGGTACTAGTAGTGCTCGGCCCACGTCCTGCTCTTCGACTTCTCTGCAGTCATCAGCTGCAGTCCCTTGCTCGCCGTGATCGTCGTCATGTATGGCACGAGCATCCTGTTCATCACGTGTTCCAACGTGGGCGATTCGGCCGTCCAGAGCGGCACCATCCTCTCGAAGTACACAAGCGCTGTGCCATCGAGCTTTCCATTGAGAGCGAGGATGCGGAACTCTTCCGGCCATTCTCCTCCGCTCATTTGCTGCGCTGCAGCCAGTCACTGCAGGAACCTCAGTCCCCACGACTTAAAGTCCGCCCCCAGTCCCGGGTAGACTTCTTTGCCCGAGAACTTCGCGAAGCCGGGTCGTCGGGATCTTGAGGCCGAAGTTCGTCGGCGGCACGAACTGCTCCGGGGAGGGCGACAGCATGTACTGCTGCTGCAGCGGCGGCGCTTGCTGCTGCATCGTTCGTTGTCTGCTCCACCGGGCGTGCTGGCGCCGGGAGCGTTGGTGCGGTCGGTCCTACCGAGAGCATCGACGCATCGAGAGAGTCCACTCTCATTCTTCGGTCTCGAGCCTTGATAAAGTCCGCGAACGCGCTCGATGCGCCGTACGGGTTCTCAAACGGCGGCGTGTGCGACGATTCACTGCGCCGTTGCAGTTGTTCCTGCAACTTCACTTGGTTGGCCATGAACTGGGCCTGCTGCTTGGCCATCCCTTCGATGAGTCCTTCGAGTCTCTCCAGTCGCTCGGAGCTCTCGCTGGAGTCCCGACTGCCCCTTGCATGGGGTTCGGACGCGCTGGAATCGGAGCGCGTCCCCTCGAACAAATCGAACGGGTCTGCAGCCACGTTCAGCCCTTGGACGTCGGTGTCGTGCACGTCGTGCGCAGGGCTTAGCCGTGGTGAGGTGTCGTCGGAGCCAATTGGGCTCATAACCTGTTGGCAGATGGAGGTGAGCTCGACGAGGAAGATTGAAGACTGATGTATTTGGTAGATATGCAAGGCCGCTTGGCCATGTCCACTATGTTGTTCTCGCTGCTTTCCGGATAGTCCAACTTGTTCTCCTGCTGCATGGTCTCATACTCCGCCAGCACGTTGACTGAGATGTTCTCCTCCACGGGCACCAACGCGCTCAGGATCTCCGGCGAGTTCCAACAGACCGGGATGACGAACGACTACTTCAAAGAATATGCGTGTAACCTCCGGAACATCTGCCGTAGTATGTGTCGGAATGTACTTGGGCCGCTTGGACAGTTTGTCCACCACAGTCATGATTGCATCGAAGCCATTGGAAACTCGTAGCCCTGTCATGAAGTCCATAGTCACTACTTCCCAGCACTCGTTCGGGACTGGAATGGGCATCATAGTTCCTTTCTTGCGCGCGGTACTAACTTTCCATCTATCACATGTCCCACAGTTTGCCGCGTACTCTTTCGTGTCCTTCTCTAACGTGGGCCAGAAGTACCACTGAGCAATCTTAATTCCGTTCGACGGATTCCAGGATGAGCTGCCGTGGGTGCATCATGGAATTCTTCCAAGATGTTCGTGATTAGCCGAGCGTTATTGGGAACACACACTGAATGACCCGAACGCTTGTACAGAAGCCCATTCGATTTGACGAAGTCTGCCGATTTATCCGGTCGGTACCACACTTCCTTGAACGCGGGGTCTTTCTTGTATCCAGCCTGAAGCTTCGTCTTCTAGTCTTCACTCAAATAGACGCTGGAGGTTGAGTACTCGACGTTCTGGACTTGTTCCATGTGTACATTCCCTCCTTGCTGAACTCCAGTGGGATGACTCTCCCCCCCCCCGCAAGCCAGATCGTCGAGAAGAAGACATCGTTCCTCAGACGGAAGCATGCGAAGCATTGCTGCATGGACACTGTGACGTCGAAGCTTCGAAGCCCGATGCGTACAGGAGGACGAGCAATCATGGACTGCTGGTAACTTCCAAGGCTAGGGCTCGCCAGTAACTTCGTCGTCGGAATCATCCGCCGGGAGCTGGCTTGGACGGGATAGGGCGTCGGCAACGACTTTGAGATGACCTTTCACATGATGCATCGTGAAGTCAAATTGCGAGAAGAACGTTAGCATGCGTCCCATTATAGGCGATATCTGAGGGTGATCCAACATCCAACTACAAGCAGCATTGTCGGCAAAGACATCGAAGTGCCGGCCGTGAAGGCAGTGACGCCACTTCTCGAGAGCAGTTTTGATGGCCAAAAGTACCTGCTCATACGGAGGCTAGCCAACGTCATGGACATTGAGCTTCTTGGAGTAGAAGGTAATCGGATGGCTGCTGGCTTCGAATTCTTGCGACAGGCACCGCCCGTGCACTTACCCGAGGCGTCGGTTGTGACCGTGAAAAGTTTCGAGAAGTCAGGCAAACTAAGAACAGGAGCTTGCTGCAAGGCGAGCTTCAGCGATCGAAAAGTGTCCGCTTGCGCCGGACCCCATTCCCACGTAGCCTGCTTCTTAGTCAGCTTACTAAAAGGTAGGGCGTGTCGATAGTAGCCAGCAAGACCGGGAAAACTCTGCAGCTCCTTCTTGTTTGTTGGTTCCGGATATTGCTCGATGGCCCTGATCTTCTTCGCATCTACGGATAACCCATCTGCTGACACGGTGTGACCGAGAAAGTTAACACTCGCTTGACCAAACGAACACTTCGATCGGTGCGCATGAAGCTTCTCACGACGGAGCACTTCAAAGACCGCTTCCAGGTGTTTGAGATGCTCTTCCTTGGTCTTGGAAAAGACGCAGATATCGTCCAAATAGACCACGACAAAGTCGAATTTGTCGAACAGGACGCGCATCAGTCGTGACCAAATCCCAGGCATACCCGAAAGACCCATCGGGGCAACACACCATTGGTAAGTTTCCTTGTGAGTACGAAAAGCGGTGTACTGACGACTACGCGGCTTAACCCGCATCTGGTGGTAACCTTGGGCCAGGTCCAGAACCGAGAATACTGTGCAGCCGACCATCTTGTCAAAGATTTCCTCGATTAGCGGTAGTGGAATCTTCGGGATCTTCGTCTGACTGTTCACATAGCGGAAGTAGATGACCCAACGAATCGGAATGGAACTATTCCCGGATCGCAGCCATTCAGCTCTCTTCGGGATTTGACCAGTCGCAGGATCTTTCTTAGAAACACCGAAGATATTGGAGACCCAGGGTGAATTGGAGACTTCTATCCACCCTTTCTTCATGTTTTCCGCGACGAACTTTTCCAATGCTTTTTGCTCCATTTAAGACCGTCGAAACGGTGCTCGGGTGCTAGGAGCGGCGTCAGGCTTCGTCCCCATGTCGAACTCGACGATGCACTCGGGAGGTAGACCATCGGGCAACTTTTCGGGGAAGACATCACTAAAACTTGTCCAGCAAAGGCTTGATGTAGTCTGGTACCTTGTCAGACTCCACTGCTGCACGGACCTTGACGAAGAACAGCTCCGCAAACTTCCTGTCATGTATACGACGACGGAACTTCTTCGTGGACCCAAAGACATCATTACGCCACGCCACAGCCAAGGCGAGATGGAATCGATGGCGGGCGCGAACTGCATCCTTTTCCGCTTTCTTTCGTTGCTCTTCCGCTGTCGTCAACTCTTCAATTCCGCTTGGGGCCGTTGTGATGTCGTCTTTCTCACATTCTCCTTGCTCTTCTATCTTGTCTTCGTTCTTGACCGTATTGGGCCTTGGTCTCTCGTCCCTGCTCGAAAATAATATTTCATGCGTTCGCCAGTTGACCGTTGGCTGATATTTGGCAAACCGAGGCTTATCGAAGATAACGTCATGTTCAATCGCCAGTGGGCTCTCTGTTAGGCGCATCTTCTCGAACGTATTGTCTTCCATGTCGATGTCTGCTTCCACTACCTTCACATCGCGATACTCCTTGATCTCTCCATCGAAGCCCTTCACCTGTACATCTTTAGTTCCTTTCACCTTCGACACCATTCCTGTCCTTACCAGATTTGCCGTAGCACCACAGTCAGGCAGTATCGTTACTGGGTGCCATTCAATTCTCCCGGGTTTGCGTATGAGCTCATTATCCGGTCTAGCAGCCAGGCCATGCATGGTGACTTCCTCAAACGCATCCACAGTGTACTGGTCGTACACGATTCTCTCTTCACCATCGCTGACTTGTTGCTCCACAGCATTGACGTGCTGCGAGTCTCGTTGACGCTGATTCTGACCTCTGTAGGGGCGTTGTTTCCGACGAGGGGCCTTACAGTGGGGTGCAATATGACCACCACGGAAGCAGTTGGAACACTGCCTCAGCCGACGGCACTCGTCTAGACTGAGCTCTTGCGCACTGTCGATCTCCATTGGCTCAGGACCATTTGATCTTGAAGCCGACTCGTTTCTGCGGAATCGTGGGTAATCACGGTCGCGACGTCCTGTGCGCGCCGGAGCACCGAAGTGCGAGCGCTCATAGTCCATCGCTAACGTAATGGCATCCGTAAGGGTTTCACAGCGCTTGGACAGTACTTCCTGACGTGTATTTGGCATCAACCTTTGCGAGAAGTACACTACCTTGTCGACCTCCGTCATGTTTTCCACTTGAAGTACAATGTTGCGAAACCGTGAAACGTAATCACCCAACGACTTGCAAGATTTCTGGCTTAGGTGTCGCAACTGCTCACGCAGCCGCAACTGAAGATCCGCCGGAACAAATGCACTTCGGAGTAACTGCTCCGCAGAGTAAATTTCATGCTTCCGCTCCAGGTACCACTGACCAGCCTGCCCTATCAACGTGCTCCCGATAATAGCCAGTACCCTCGTCGCCCAACGCTCGTTCTTCCAGTCAATGTTGCGGGCCTCAAAGTACTGCGACAACTTTTCTTGATACAGGCGGAACGACTCCGACTCATGCCCCGTGTACTTGGGTAGTCTAATCCCATCCAACTTGAAGTCGTTCATTCCTCGCTGCTCATTCATTACTCTCATCGTCTCTTGTTGCTGCTGCATCAGCACCAGCACTCCTTGCATGAGCTTAGAGACGTCCGCCATCTTGTTCGCCCTCCTTTCACTCGCTGAAGCCTTAACCCAAACGCCTAACTAGGAATAAATCTGGTTCCTTCTAAAATGTTATACCAGCGAAGGTATTCATTATCACACTCGACGATGAATTGCCGTAAACAAAAGCAGCTAAAACGTGTTTACTGCTCGTTAGACGAGTTAATCAGCTCTCTTACAGTTGCTAGGCTACGCTGGTGGCGGGCTTCCTCGCGATCGCGGAGACGGATGTCGTGCTCGAGTTGTTGACTGGTAGTACGCGGGTCGAGGACTCTGGCTACACCGAGGTTGACGAGACCGGGTGCCTTGCCGAGTTTACGCTGAGCACGACGGAGCTGACGGACGACCGCCTTTTTCTGGTCTCGCTCTTCCGAAGTGAGTGACAAGTTCTCCTAGCATTCGCTCAGTCGTTCGCACTGCGTGTCAGATTTGACGGCAGCAGTCGGTGCGCAACTCGCCGATACCAGCAGCGTCGATTACTCCCAGTCTCTCAAAAGACCCGTCGGGAACAGCGTTGTCAACGCGACGACCCCTACGATCATCTACCCAATCAAAGAAGTGGCCCGGGCAACTCAGAGCGGACTGCACTACCCCTAACCGCCGAACTCGAAAGCCGGGCTAGATCGGGTGCGCCGCTACAACTGGTGCCTCGTACTTATGCCGGCGTTCATTTGACCGATGTCAGGTGGGTCCGAAAAACAGCCAATCACCGGTGCCCGTAGCCCTCTGCAAGGTTGGTCGAAGCGCGGTCAGAACCGAATCCCCAGCCGATGAACGAAGCGCGGTTGCGAGGGGACCAACAAGTGCTACCAAATGACAGACTCCGGGTGCGCTGGAGTCTGTCGTAGCAAAGGTGCGTGGAGTGGTGTTGCTTGCTTGCTTGCTTCTGGGTCAAATGCAAAGTGATATTGATTCCGTTAAGTCTTCGGGCTAACTACGTGCTCTAGGCCTTCCTCTAGGTCCCCCTTAGTGTCGTTCTAGAACCTGAGCTAACCTATACTAAATGCAAGCGTTTTCTGTTTTCGTAATCTTATATGTGCATGTTTGTATACTTGTGCAGGTAGCGTTCTGGATTCCGGGCGCCAGGCAGTCTTGCGCCAGCCTGGCGCCAGCCTTCACGCGACGTTGTGCGCGGACTTCTCGTGGCGGCGCGCTGCGACGCCTGCCTTCCTGGCCACCAGGTACGTCTTCCTCGTGCATGTCTGTTGCTGGCGTACCCGCTTGCGTGGGTGCCAGCAGCAGACATGCTGCATCATGACATCCATGCTATCGATACAACGTCTATGAGCGCTTGGTTCGTAGCATTCTGGGCTCGAGCGGACTTGATCATTGGCCGGATGCCTTGGACACAGAGAGACACTGTAGATAGTTGAGCTCGCTGATTTAGCTGCTGCATGGCTCGGACGATGAGCTGAACAGCCATACTAGTTTCCGTGAATGGCTCGTTGTTTTGGGCAAAACCAATGATAATTACTTCTTGTGGGTCGTTCCCCAACACCACCCAAATACCTCTTCGCCCTGGTAATCCGTCCAATTTCACAGAGTGAAAAGTTAGAGTCCAGCGCTGAATTGCAATCGGCCTGTTTGAGGGTTACATCGCCAAGAAAACCGCGTAGCACTGGTCCAACCAAAACATCGCCTCTTTGGTTGCTGGACGCGAAGCCATTCCCCGGATGACTGCATGCGTCTGGAAATCAGCTGCCTTCCATAAGATTCGCTTGGCTTCTTATGGCGGTACTTGATCTCCGTCAAAGACTTCTCTATTTTGTATCAGCCAAAGCGCGCATAGAGTACACGTCGTCCAAATTAGCCACAAAGTTCTCATAGCTTCATCCTGCCCTTCCCCCCAGCACGAAATACTCTTCATGGCTTCGTCAAGAAACGTTGGTGAAATCTGAGGCAGTCTTCTCGCGGCTAGATGCGGAGCTAGTGATGCATGTTCGTCTTGTTGCGGGTAGTGTCCGATTAAGTGAGGGATCCAAAGTTGCCATACTTCCTTGGCTCGCTCGCTATCCTATTACATGTATCGACAAGCCAAACGGAGCCCCACGAGCGGGGCTCTTAACGAAAGTTGAAGCCAAGCAGCCGCCTCGCGTGTGGTCCTAACGAATCGTTACCTGCACGCCCACTCGATTTGAGCACTGTGCAACCAAAAGACGTTATTAACGATGTATCCCTTCGTTGCTATCGTCGTTCAGTAATACCGAGCAGGATAAAGTCTACACCATTCCACAGCGTTATTCTCATAACGCGCACTCAAATTCACAAAGTGCGCACTCAAGTTCAAAATGCCTGCCATAACGTATACCTTTATAGTAAGTTAGGCATCTAAATTATGATATTATGATTTGCTACGGTGTATATCCTAGTCTATATCACAAATAGTAGACTTCAAAACAGCATACAGATGACATTTATGCTATAATACATGTTCATGTGAATTTGACTGCGCACTTTGTGAATTTGAGTGGGCGTTATGAGAATAACGCCGTGCAGATTTACTGTCGTTATAGATGTTGGACACGATATAGGTAATGACACTGAGAGCAAATTAATTTGGCATGATAATGCCGAGCCCCATCCCACTAATGATGCTCTCCCACCTCCTTTGTATTTAAACGGACGACCCTAGCAGATCAATGATAAGGGTTTTAGAGCCAATGCGATCGTTAACTGGAATTTGGCAAGGAAACATGGACAATGGGAGCTGTTGTCCTGGTTCGACTACTCCAGACGTGCTGTAGAAAGTGGACTGTTGCCATAGATAAGCACCCCAGAACATTCATATTCCGTGATTTTCTATTCCTTATTACGATTGAGGAGGTGAGGGGGGGGGTAACCACCATGCTTTGTATTGGACGGTGCGGTATTTATATTTATATTCCTGATAAGCGGGTTTTCCTTACCTAGGGATTACTACCGAGGGGGTCGTCAGCGTCTTCGTACTTCGAGAGCACTCGGTCAAACGACGTCAATTTATACTAGAGTCCATCAATGTCTGCTGGAGAGATACTGTGCGTAGCACAGTATAGGACTCGCCCCCTGCCCCGGATTCGTACGATAATATAATAATACGATTATTAATAATGCTTCCGCTTAACTAAATCGAGACGGATAGCAAATAACACAATACCATGCAAAGAAAAGTTGTCGAGTCAAGTATGCTCGTTGCTCGGCAGGCTGCGTGGAGATACTGGTCGGTATGTTCTGCTCGACCACGAGCTACCCGCCGCTGGCTGGGTGTCGAGCTACCTGTCGCTGGTAGCCTCGTGCTACCCGCTTCGTGGACTTCAACTGCCAAGTAGTGCGTAGTAAACTTAAAAAAAAACTACACCTTTTGTGCGGCCTACTTCGTACCAACGTTAATCAAATCCGAGCGCAGCTCCGCTTTCCGTTTTAGCGTGAGGACAGCACGCCCGCTTACGTAGCCATAGAGATCTTAGAGATCCAACTTTGATTGCCGTAATTCCAGCTTTGAGTGCGTAATTGAAGTTGCTAGCTAAACTTTTGCAATATGAATTTTGCGACTGTCGGATTTGATTGCACGTTGGTACGAAGTAGGCCGCACAAAGGTGTATATAGCATAGCGCCGTGACTTATAAGTCGCTGGCATTCGAGAAACTCCGCTGCCGCCATTATCAGCGTATCCTGTAGCTTCAATCCAAGCTAGCCCTAAATATACTTCCCATCCCAGATTGGGGGGGGGGGGTATTTAAGAGCAACGCGAAGTAAGGACACGTATGAAATACCGTTTTGTCAAGCTAACACCTTACTTGCGAATGTCCCCCCCCCATGAGGGACACCACGGCCGACACCTGTTCCAGCCTGTAACAGGGTAAGAGATACCGTCACTAGCGTACACTGTAGATAAGAGGAAGCTTGCAATAATAAGCTCAAGTCTTGTCTTTAGGGTAAAACCAACTCTGTTTATGTATGGGACGGGGGCGGAGGCCCCCTTACCCTTGTGAACCACTCAAATCTAAGTCTGCACCTGATTGGATGAAATGGGTCTGGCTCCCCACTTTCAACCAATCAGAGCATGACAGCAGGACACACGCTAGCCGTGTGACTGCACCTACTTTTGTGTATGTACCTATGCAGTTTCTACCTACTTATGTAAATGGGCCCTTTACATCACCCTCCTCTCTAAGTTGCGCTTAAGTAACTTAAGCGCGGACACGAAGCTCTCGAGAACACACTCTTCAGAACGGCGAAAGAACCGGCGACAACACTCGGCAGCGCGCGCCGAGCGACGATGGTGATGTCAACCTCAAGCGACGGAGACGGTGGGCGACCGACGCTGAACCCGGCGCCGTCGCTCGTGTCGGCGCCCCACGCGATGGACCACGAGCTCAAGCCCTGGGAGCTCTACAGCCTCCGAGGAGCCGAAGAACTGGAATCGCTCGACACGATGAAGCAGTTCTTCACACGGTACCGCGCAGCGAAGAACAAGGGTATCAGCCACGCCTACACTCACGACGCTCTCCAGCGTTCGTGGTGCGCCTTCATTCGTCGCTGGAACGTGAGTCGACGGGAAGGGCGTCCGTTCGCATCGTGGCTCGAAGCGCGGGAGGAGCGTCGAGGCGAACACTCCATGACGGATCTTCGGGAGCGCATCTGCAGCATGGCAGAGCGCGAGTGGCGCCTCTGCTACGTTCATCTAGTCGAAGGTTGCGAGAACTGCGAAGCGACTCGAGATCGGCCGACGCGGGGTGAATGGGAGAGCCAGGTGCGAACCTGGCCCCTTTCAGAAGACGAGCAGCGCTGGATCGGACGCTTCGAGCGCTCGCGCTCGGAGCTGGAGCGAGCGCGCATACGTCGTGGACGTGAGCGCTCTCGAAGCCGTGATCGTCATGACAGTCGCGGCCGAAACCGCCGCGACGCTTCGCCGGAGTTTCGTCGCAGCCGCAGTCGTGATCGAGGATGGCCTTCGGCTGGGGCCCGCGAGCGCAGTCGTTCGCGAGAACGCGGGCCTCCAACGCGTCATCGTTCGTCTTCGCCAGCGCGAGTGTGGACTCATACTCGCGTACAACGTCCGGGATATCCTGCAGCAGGCGACTACGCGGCTCCCACGTATCCTCCGCTGGGGAATATCCCAGCCAGCGGATGCGATAGTGCTTCTCAGGGGTACGCGCGTGATTTCTCTTCGGCTTCGACGGCGCGGCACTATCGCGAGGAACTTCCTCGCGACTCCGGCGGACGTCATGGTCTACGATGCGCTCGGCAATCCAGCGCCGATCGCCAGCCGCGTCAATCAGCGGGGTGGACCATCGCGACGGTAGGGCAGAAGATTGGGGCGAAACATCGCGCGCGACCCTTCGACTCGAACAGCCGCCGGTTTCGTCGGCCTCGTCAACTCATCAGCGACCTGCGCGTTCGGATCCTGCTGGGTCTGTGCAGCGGGTGACGATCGAGCAGTACCGGATAATGATGGCCGAAGCGGAACAGGCCCGGAACGACGCGATGGTCGCGCAGAATCTTGCGGAGAGCGCTCGCACTCGAGCGGGCGCGGCCGAGGCAGTGGCGGCAGCGTCTCGGCGTGATCGACGCGCACTGGTGGAGCGCCTCCGTCGTCTGGAGAGGGCTGCATTCGGGGCAACGCAGGCGGAACAGTCTGCGCGTGAGCATCAGGGCTTGGGCCAAGTTGGCGTCAGCGTCGTCGTCATGGAGGATCGGACTACGAGCCCGCCCGCGGCGCTGCGGACGGGAGTCGGGGACAACAGCAGGGAGATACGGCTTGAGGCGCCCGACGTAGAACGTCGGGTGGAGACGCATAGCAGTAGGTATGTCTAGCGTGTAGGCGTCTCCCAGCACCTTGATAATCTTGAATGGGCCAATGTATCTCGGCGCCAGCTTGTTCGCGCCAAGGTTCGTAATTGCGGTCGATTGAATTCCGGTGGTCGACAGCAGGACTCGATCACCTTTGCGAAAGACGCTCATGTTCTTCCGACCTCGCTGGTCTGCGTATTCTTTTGCTTGTCCACAGCAGACTGCAGCGCATCACGCACAAATCTCGTGATGGCTTGACGACGTAGCATGAACTCCGAAACCGCGGCGGAGTCGATTGGCGAAGCAGCTTCGCGTGGGGCGAAGTTGGCCACTGGTGGCCCGGCGGGGTCAGATGCGGGCGCGGTGTCGGTCGATCTTCTAGCCTTCGAACGCGTCCGTGATGCAATTCCACACACGGCAGCCGTTGACGTAACCGGTAATTCCGCGCCCACCGGTTCTACTACCGGTGGAACCGACACCACAGTGCTGCTGCTATTCCCTCGCGTCTCGGCTTCACTCGACACTAGTGCCGGGCGATTCGGCACTGCATCTATTTCTCCCCGCCAAGAGTGGAGCGTGCGGAGTCGGGCGAGGGCCCGAAGGCGAGCGTCGCCGGAACGCGTGGATGTCGCGCTTTGTTGATGAAGAACGGTGTCAACCCTGTCGACGCATGGACTGCGTTGTTGATAGCGAACTCAGCGAGCGGCAGGAACGTACTCCACGACGGGAACGACGTGGCGTAGCTTCGAAGAACGTCCTCAACGACTCGGTTGACGCGCTCCGTTTGCCCATCCGTTTCAGGATGAGCTGCCGTCGACATCAGCAAGCGCGTACCAAGCAGTTCGAACAATCGATCCCAGAAGGTCGATGTGAAGCGAGGGTCGCGGTCAGAGACGATGGATTCCGGCAGGCCATGATGCCGGAATACGAGGTCGAGGAACAGGGACACGGTCGCCTCAGCTGTCACTTGGGTCTCGATTGGCGCGAGACGGCCCTTCTTGCTAACGCTATCGACTATTACATGGGCGCCCGGGCGGCCCGGGTCGTCCGCGGTAAGACCGAAGACTAAGTCCAGGCTGCGGGATCGCCACGCTTCGGTGGCGATCGGCAACGGGCGCAACGGAGCTTGCGTTGATGGAGCTGGCTTGACGCGCTGGCAAGTCTCGCAAGTCCGAACCCATTTCCGAATCCACTTGTACATCCGAGGCCAATAGAAGTCCCTCGAGATCGCCGCGAACGTCTTCTCGCGGCCCAAGTGGCCGCCCACTGGAGCGTCATGATACTCATGGACGAGGCGAGCACGAAGGTCGTCATCAGCGGGGATGACGACGCGCGGAGGATCGAAGGTGTCCATTGTGTATGCCAATAACGGACCATCGAGGCGGTATCGCTCGATGTGACTGCGCGTGGGGCGTGTCAGCTTCTTCGATGTCTCTGCACTCGGAGTACGGAGGTGCGCAATGATGTTGGCGTAGAACGGATCGTGCTCGTACGCATCAGCAATCTGCTGACGCAGTGGCAGGACGGGAGTCGTGACCGTCGCGTTGATACCAAGAGCGACGCAATATGCGCAGCTTTCATCGTCGTCATCGTCGTCAGCAAGTTGCTGACCGACTAATCGTCGTGGGTCGTAGTCTGGTCGGCGAGACAGCGCGTCGGCAAGGATGTTGTTCTTGCCGGGCTTGTAGTGCACCACGAAATTGTATTCGGAGAAGAACGAGAGCCATCGCGCCATGCGCTGCGACAGGTGTGGAGTCTTCATTGCGGTGCGCAGCGACGCATGATCAGTGTACACGGCAAACGTCTGTTCTCCGAGCAAGTACACTCGGAATTTAATCAGGGCGTAGCGCATGGCGAGGAGCTCCTTGTCGTGGACGGGGTAATTCTTCTCGGCAGGCTTCATCTGTCGTGACTGGTAGCTCACGACGCGTTCGTGGCCCTCATCGTCGAACTGCATCAGCGCACAGCCGATTGCAAAATCACTCGCGTCGCACACGACATGGAACGGTTTCGTGTGATCCGGAAGCATCAGGATCGGCGCCTCCGCCAAGCTCTTCTTCACAGAATCAAACGCAGCTTGGTGGTCAGGGGACCACAGCCACGTCGCGTCCTTCTTCAGCAGCGAAGACAGCGGTTGGATCAGTCCGGCGTAATTCTTCGTGTACTTGTGGAGATAATTCGCCAGACCCAGCCACTGACGCAGCTCCGTGGGGTTCTTGGGAGTCGGCCAAGAACAGATCGAGGTGACCTTCTCCGGATCTGCACGGACGCCGTCCTTGCTCACGTAGCAGCCGAGTACGGGGTCTCCGGCGCACAGAAGACGCACTTCTTCAAATTCGCGTACAGCTTGTTCTCGCGCATCACTTGGAATACCTGCCTCAAGTGTTGAAGATGGACCTCGACAGCGCTGAGGTTGCCCTCAGCGCGGCTGTGCACGAAGATGTCGTCGAAGTAGCTCGGCGCGAAGTCGCGGAGCGGGCGCAATACGTGAGACACCATGCGGTTGAACGTGGCTGGGGCGTTCTTCAGACCCTGTGGCATCACGAGCCACTCCCACAGCATTCCGCTGGGGGTGCTTACTGCCGTGAGGTGTATGTCGCTGGACCTCATCAAGATCTGGTAGAAGCCGTCCGTCAGGTCGATGGCGCTATAGATGACGCTACCTGACATGGAGTCGAGTACCATGTCCTTCCGCGGGATCGGGGTCTGTGCCGGGATGGTCGCGTCGTTCAGCTTATTGAACGCGTGGACGATGCGCCAGCCGCCAGTCGCCTTCTTCACACAGAACGTGGGGCTTGAGTGTGGGAGGTGCTCGCGGACGTGGCCGGCCAGGCGGCGTTTTTCGAAGAACTCGTCGATGGCTTTGACCTGGTCTCGCGGCAGTGGCCACTGCCGCGTCACGCAGTACTTCGTTCCGGGCGCGAGATCGATCTCGCGCCGAACCCCGTGGACGGCAGGAAGCTCGGCGGGGATCTCATCAGGGAAGACGTCTTCAAACTCGCGCGCGGTATCGTAGACTGGGTTACCCGACTCCTTCAGCGCTTCCCAGGACTGTGCTGCAAATCGTTCTTCGCGGGCAGACTTCGGTTCGGCATTCGTCGGCTGCGACGACGCGTCGTCACCGCTGAGTGCGTGAAGACCCTCGATTGTTGCGTCGGCCTCGGTGACCAAACACACTTGCTCGATGTCACCAGCCTTGAGATCGCGAAGGAAGTGTTTCCACGAGAGCCCGGGAGCCGCGTGATCCCGCGAGCGTCGCGAGGGGGCTCGCGACTTCGATGACCCGCGTGCCTCGTGGAGCACCCTCCACGTATTCGAGAGCGCAGACAGATTCCTTCGGGGAGGTGCGGTTTCGGTGTTGTTCCGTGGCCTGAGACGCCGTCGCTTGGATTTCCTCCTCGACCTCCTCGAAGACCTCGAGCAGGAGCTCGAGGTGGACGACTCGCTGGCACTGGACAACACATCGTCGCCATCGCTGAACGATACTTCACCCTCCTCTAGGTGCGGGAGTCCGTCCGCACCGGAAGTACGCAGGAGCACCGCTTGCTCGACCGCCTCGCTGATTCGCGGGAGCGCACTTCGCTCGACCGCCTCGTTGGTTCGCGGGAGTCGTCTTCGCTCGACCGCCTCGTTAGTTCGCGGGAGCGCACCTCGCTCGACCGCCTCGTTGGTTCGCGGGAGTCGTCTTCGCTCGACCGCCTCGTTGGTTCGCGGAGTCGCCTGCGCTCGACCGCTTCGTTGGGTTGCGGGAGTCGCCTTCGCTCGACCGCCTTCGCAGCAACCTCGCTTTGCTGCGAGGTTCCGCGTTCATTTGTCGGTTCATCCAACAGCACCGCACATGCCATACAGAGAGGGCCATCACTCGCTCGGTGTAGGGCTTGTGTCGTGGACGAACGATCCACGACGGTGACGTGGGGCCAGTCCGTCGGAGCAACCAGGAGGTGCGTAAACACTTCACTCACGTCGTAGTCGGCTCGACGCTTGACTGATCGGGCCAGCCAGTCGATCTCCGGTTGATACCGTGCCAGCCACGGTATGCCCAAGATGCAGTCGAACGCGTAGTTCATCTCGATCACCAGGAAGTCGTCGTTGCTACGGAAGCCGTCGAACGTGTACGGCAGCGTGATATCACGCCGTGGGACACGGTGTGGCTTGCCGTCAGCGAGTTTAATGACGACGACGCCGGGACCCTCGCGGACGGATATGTCCGATGGAAGAAGCGACAAACACGAGGCGCGGAAGAAGTTGTTCGTTGCGCCCGAATCCAGCAGCGCACGGAGAGGACGCCGCGCGCCGGCGACGTGCAGGCTGACGATGATCAGCCTGTGGTCGCCGCTGGTGGTGGTGGCATTGAAGTGTGCGTGAAGCACTGGGGGGCTAGGAGATCGGGTTGCCACCGGGGACCCGGACCTCCGTTCCAGCCAGTAGGGCGCCCCGCACCTACTGGTCTCGGTCGTTTTTGGTTGAGCGACCAGGATCTCGTCGTCGGTGTGAGCGACGGCAGCACGCATCGGCGCAGGCGCGCGGCATACTGCCGCGCGATGACCCAACTTCCCACAACGATGGCAGGTCAGCGAACGGGAATTGCGACCGCCGCGCGAGTAGTACCGCCGGTTATTCTCCGCGGCTTCGACGGCATCGATTTCCATTGGCTCGGGCGTCGCTGCCCGAGCGTCCGCAGGCAATTGTCGCGAGTACGAAGCGGACACCGTGTAATCCTCGCGCAGCGCGAGGGCGAACGCTTCTTCCAGCGACGTCGGCTCGGCGCGCGTGAGACAGTATCGCGTCATTCCTTCTCGCATGCCGAACACGAAGACGTGGACCTGCGAAGCCATGTCGATGGGGCTCGTGACAATGCACGAGGCCAGGTGACGAGTCTTCTGTACGTAGTCGCGCATGGACAGCTTGCCCTGCTTCAACGCGAAGAACTCCGCACGCATCCGCGATTCATCTTGCGGAGGCTCGAAGGCAAGTCGAAGGTCATTCTGGAGACTGTCCAGACTCGGGAAGGCGTGTTGGTCCACAACAAGCTTGCCGAGGGCCCACTCCTTCGCCTTCCCCGACAAACGCGACAGGAGGAAGTTCACTTTCGCCGTCGGCGCCTCGATCAGTCTCGAGGCGATGGCGATGTCGATCTCCTGAACCAGCGGTTCAGGGGCAGTCGGTCTTGGCCGGCGCCGGAATACATCGACGTCTCCATCTTCACCGCATCGTTCCGGGAGGAATGCGAGGGAGTTGACACTCGCCGCTTGGCATCGGCGAGCTCGCGTTCCATGAACTCTTGGACAGCCTGGCGTTGTTGGTCGGCGGTCGCTGAGCTCAGCAGCGACGTGACGACGAACTCGCCGGACACGGCAGCGAGACGGTGAAGAGCTTCCCACTCGACTCGGGTGAGGTGAGGAAAACTCGTGTGGTCGAGGGTTACACCGGACCCTTCGGACATCAGGACTTGGCTCATCTTGGTCTTGGACGTTGGAAGGACCAATAAGTGCTACCAGGTGTAACAGGGTAAGAGATACCGTCACTAGCGTACACTGTAGATAAGAGGAAGCTTGCAATAATAAGCTCAAGTCTTGTCTTTAGGGTAAAATCAACTCTGTTTATGTATGGGACGGGGGCGGAGGCCCCCTTACCCTTGTGAACCACTCAAATCTAAGTCTGCACCTGATTGGATGAAATGGGTCTGGCTCCCCACTTTCAACCAATCAGAGCATGACAGCAGGACACACGCTAGCCGTGTGACTGCACCTACTTTTGTGTATGTACCTATGTAGTTTCTACCTACTTATGTAAATGGGACCTTTACACAGCCCCCCTCGTTAGCGGCCTGACCTAGTCCCATGCCAGTGTTGTGGAACAAAAGAAAAGCAAAAACTTCAGGTTGGTGAACGCAAAGCAAGTAAAGAGAAG
This sequence comes from Phytophthora melonis, assembly GCA_024211575.1. Classification (NCBI taxonomy): domain Eukaryota; phylum Oomycota; class Peronosporomycetes; order Peronosporales; family Peronosporaceae; genus Phytophthora; species Phytophthora melonis. Next base: position 1,325,331 of record JAMXKT010000047.1, read on the forward strand.
GACGCCGGAAACTCCGCATGCAAGCTCACAGTATTGGGGCTTCGCCCAATAACTGACTTCTTAACCTGTTATTTAAATACAAAACTCTTTCATTTGATAAGGCTCGTTGAGTAAGCGACTTGGCAAAGAAGTTTAATTTACACGAGAAATTCTGGATTGGACGCCTGCCACAAATGCATTAAATGACCGCCTTATCTGCAGCAGATATGACGAGGCATATGCCGGTCATAAATCTCAGGAGGCCCAGATATGGTCCTGATAAACTGCCCTACCCCTAGATATATGTCGTGTAGCCATCTTAAAGGTTTATCTTGATATTTGTATACTTTATGCCGACCATCACTCTGGCGACTTATCGCCTAGCTTATATCATCTTGCGGACAACTTGAAGTTGCGCTCACTTTCGAAATCGCCTCTGAACCCGCGAAGACACCCAGCCAGCTCAAAGGTGCGTTCGACTGTAGATGGGCCGGTTTGTGATGGATGGTGGCTAATGTGGTGTCCTGATGCAGTACCAATGGTCCACCTGACACACTCGTCCATCCACTGGAGGCTGCGCTGTATCGACGATAGCTCCAGCGAGGAGAACACGCCGCCCAACGTTCTGCAGTCGACTGCCGAGCATGGTTGCCCCAGCAGTGCCAATGTCGCGCCGAGCGCAACGGGCACGGCGACACCTCCGTGGCTGTCCCCGGAGAAAACCAAGCGCCGCTCCAAGTCCGCCACGAACCCGCCGCCGAGTCCAACCCCGGAGACGCCGCCTCGTCCGGGTGTGCGCGCGAGCGCCAGTTCGACCACCTCATCGCCCATGCTTCTGGTGACGCCCCCACGGGCACCAGTGCGCACCAAGACGACCAAGACTCGCCACCCCCGTCAAGGGCGGCAAGAACGCCGCCCCGTATGCGCGCCAGCGCTCGGCGCCTCACCACGCGTATCTCCCCGCTGCTGCTGGCCGAAACCATCGCGCTCGTGACGTCGCTGTGGCCGGCCGCGACCACGGCGCTCGTGACGCTGCTGCCGCCAACCAAGGACTCCGCGTTGGTAACGCCGAAAAAGACCGTCAAGTTCGCCACGCTGCCGCCGCTGACTAAGGCCACCAAGCTCGTCACGCCATGGTGGAACCCGGGCCTCAAGCGCCTCGAGCGCCTCGGCCGCCACGTGCAGCATTACTGGCATCTCGACCAGGCGACGTGTTCGTGCCCGCGCGGTGGTCTTACGCCGTCGCGCACTTGCGTGACCAGTTTAATCCGCTGGCCACCGTCTTCCCCGCGGTGCCGATGTTTGGTTCATGTGGCTGCTGGGATCGCTGTCGGGCAGACAGCTGCCGCAACGCGCTCATGAACGTATATTGCAACGTGAACTGCTGCCCTTATGAGGGCAAGTGTGGCAACGGGTTGAGCGAGTCGAGCAAGGTCTTTCTCGGGCGCAACTTGCGCACCCGTCAATTGGGCGTCGTCGCCGCCGAGGACATTAGCGCCGGCGAGGTGCTGGGCCAGTATCTTGGCGAGATTGAGCACGTCAGCGCGGCACGCGCGAATCGGCCGCGTAACGGAGGGTACCGCCTCGTGATGAAAACGCGCCCCGAGAAGCCGTCGTATCCGGTTTGTGCAGCGATCAACGCCGAGGACATGGGCGGGCTCATGCGGTTCCTGAACCACTCGTGCAGACCCGCGGCCGAGTTCAAGGAGATGGCCAAGCACCGCCGTACACCGTGGTGGTGGCGACCACGCAGGACATTCGGTGCGGCGAGGAGATTACTGTGGACTATGGCGATGACCTTTGGTTTCTCTGCCGCTGTCAGCAGAACGGGTGCCGCCACCGCGACATTCAGGATGAAGAAGACCCATGAGGAGAGCGTGAAGACGCGCGTAGGAGCGGTAGGTCAATACGTAGGCAGGAGCGTTGTGCAGGTAGGAACGGATGAATGCATGAAGGATGACCGAAAGAGCGTTGTGGGTGCATTCATGTTAGGTGATGAGCAGCTACGCTACTTCGACGTCAAAACTTCGACGTGAGAGTGCCACCCGACGGCAGGTGAAGTGGTTTTTGGCGCCAAGATGAAGCGCCTTCGAAGGTTTTAAGTGGCTTGTGCGTAGCAGGTTGCCTTTGCGCGCGCAGATTTCGCGCGCTCGACGTTGAAGCTACTCGAAAGCAGCATTCGCGAGCCTCAAAGCCGAACTGGCGGCAGCGAGAGCTTGTTCTCGGCATCACGCTGCCGCTGCTCGGCGCGATCGTCTCTCTTACTTCGCCTTTGCCTCGCATCACGCGCCCCACCCACTCCAAGCACGCCCTCCGCGCCACCTCCAAGCTTCTACCAAGCCGTCCCGGTACGCTACAACACACGCTGCCACCTAAGTCGCACTGCTCGCTGGCTTACACTACTTACATGCACGTGTACTTAGATGGTTAAGCACTCCGGCAACACCAACTACACCTTGGCCGACATCGACCGACTCCTGTCGCTCATCGAGCAAGCGCTTCCGCTTGGCAAAGATGAGTGGGAGCGTCTTGCGGCGTCTTTCAACGCCAATCGGCCTCGAGGAACACCCAAACGCGACTTCGAGAGCTAGCGACGCAAGTTCAAGGTGTTTTATAGCACCCGCAAGCCGCCCGGCGTGCAAACCATGCCCCCAAACATCAAAAAGGCGAAACAGATCAAGATAGCCATCGACGAGAAGGCTAACGTGATCGAGCTGGACGACGAGGCCGACGACGAAGAGCGTTCCGTGGAGCCGGACTTCTGCTTCGACGCCGACCCCGATGAGAGCTTCTACGGAGACGGCGAAGGCGTGCAGTCCGCCAGCAGCACGGCCGCTGGCGGGGCATCCTCGGAGGGGCGTTCGGCACCGACGAGTTCATCACGTCCGAGTCGACCGCGTCCAGTCGCTCATCCAACCTTGGCGAGTTCCAGGAGCTCTTGGCATCGCCACTGGTCCCCGAAGGCGCAGACGACGCTGCCCGCACACCACGACCAGCGCCTCTTCTAGCGGCTCCATGCACCCGTCGTGCTAGATTGAGTGGCGTGTCGAAAGCCCGCACGATCGCCCACGAGAGTCAGGCTGCGAATGCATCACAGCAACTGCTGCAGCAGTCGGCCAGAGCGCTCGCCTCTCGTCGCGAAGCGGACAAGTTCCCAAGCTGCAGAACTATTCGAATCGCTTGGGAGGCCAGGACCTCTCTACGTTTCGGGACACCATCGGCGTCAAGCGCGCCAACGAGGACGACAAAGAGACCCAGAGGCAAGCTTTGCTAAGGCAAAGCGAATTCGCGCCATGCGAACGACTACTGCGCTCAAACGAAGCTCGCCGGCCTCGAGGCCTCGGCCAGCAGCATAGGTGGGGCCTCCTCGAGATGCTCCTCCTCCTGCGTGAGGAGAACGAGCGGAAGGCCGAGGAACGCCGCGTGGTCGAGGAGAAGCGCCACCGTGAAAACGTCATCGCCCAAGAAGCGCGCCTTCGTGCAGAGAAGGCAGAGGCTGAAGAGCGACGCAGCCAAGAAAAGATCGAATGCGAGGATCGCGCTCGTCGTGACCGCGAGGAAGCGCGTTCGCGCACGCAGGACCTCGTCATGCTCATCGGTGCACCGAGGAAGAACACGTAAGCGAATGAACGTCGATGGCCAGAAGATGTTGCGCTAGCACTCGGAGTGGAGTGCATTCATCAAGTAGTAGTAGTGTTCATACACATCTAAGCCAAAGCCAAATCAAGCAGCATCTTTACATGTTTCGAATGCGCGCCCATGTTTTCCTTCTTCGCCATAAAATTTTACTGAAGTCAACAGAGATACAAACAATTCCAGCATCGGCCAACACTACAACATCACCTACAGGTTATTGCACTAAACAAAGTCATCAAAGCCGCTCTCCTGCTCAAGAAAATGTATTGATTCGAAACAGAAACAAATGACTCACTTAGCAAAAAAAGACTTAGCGCAATTGCGACGGCACCTCCATGTCGCCGGCAAATGTGGTGCGGATCTGGGAGATTCCCACGGTGCGAACTCGGAAGTTCGCCATACGGAACAGGTTGTTAAGGCGAAGTCCTCGGAGCTCGGGGTCGTACGGCAGTGGCAGATTGAGCCGACTGTAGACCTTCTGCACGCTCCCCATGCCCCACTCCGCTGCCTGATGCACCGAAGTGATGGCGTTGTGGAGGGTGCGTGCAGAGGCTCTCAGCGATGGCAGGATGCGGTCCAAGTCTCCGTCCTTGAGCGGAGTGAGGATGCGTCCAGCCATGGCCGTCGAACACGGGAACGCCGAGTCGGACACGACGTTCATGCGCGTGTCCGGGCAGTACTTCGGGTCGAGCAGCTTCATCCGGAAGCCAAGCGACGTGTCCGAGTCGTTCCACGACCCCGGACAGTTGTGGCGGCTCCAGATGATGCACCCATCCTCCGCAAAGCAAATGGTGCCTGTCACAAAGACAGAGTGTAGCCACCCGTTATACATTGCGTTCTGTAAGTCAGCATCAGACGGTTGCTGCACCTGCAGCACGTAGGTAGCAAACCGTATTAGCGTCGCTCTTAGCAATACATACATACATGATGATTCATCTCTGAGCTGGTACCTTAAAGTTATTCCCATCGATGAAGCCAAAGGTGTGCTGCAGCAGCGGCTCACGGGCTTCGACGAGCTTCGCAAGCTCCGTTTGGCGCACTGGTGACGGCCAGGAAATCCGCGCCGGCGCGTAGCCGGTGAGCGCCTTGGCCAGCGCCTCCTCCCCGCGGCGCAGCACGCGTGACAGCGTACGCCGAACACCATGCAGAGCGTGCTTTGCTCCATGGAGCCGACGTAGAAAGACAGCACCAGTCCGACTACTTGGTGGTGGTAGCGCAGCTTTGACGGACGGCCACGCGCCGCTTTCTTGCGGATGTAGTAGAAGCCGACGAACCTCCGTAGCAGCTGGTGGAAGGCTGGCCTGTAGATCAGACTCTCATTAGAATTAGGTTTGCACAGATAACTCGATGAATGCAAGTACCTTGTGAGGCTCGTCGTGTTGATGAAGTTGGTGTCGGTGCCCTCGTGGTAGAGTATCATCCACGCCGAGCTGCACGGCGCGTCCAGGCGCTGGGTGGTGAGGTAGTGGCGGCTCCGCATGGCGACCCGCCACGCCTCCCCACCAGCAACTTGTACACCTCGCGTCGCACCTCGCCCACAGCCTTGCCTTGCTTCAGGAAGGTCCTGATGAGCACCAGCAGCGCGCCGGTCTCCTCGCTCGCCATCCTCTGCCAGTTGCGCCCGCCGCGCACAAAATCGAAAGTGGCGAATTCTGGAAGGACGGCGGCCGAATTGCAGCCACTACGTTGTCCGGGACAAAGTGACGGGTACACTTTGAACTGGCTGCAATCTGCAAGTGCACCCACCTGATTTGGGACAGTATGAGTAGGACGTAGGTGGTCCCGATAAGCCATTTGTGGTGGCGCATTCGAGCGATAAGTCGACTTATATCTTGTTTAAGACCGCCTTATCTGCTGCAGATAAGGCAGTCGTTTAATGCATTTGTGGCAGGCGTCCATTGGCAGTACAAATGCGCCATTCCAACGATAATTAAAGCCTGAGCGACAGCCTGCTACAGAATGACATCCAATACCTTTAGCACGGGTCGTTGGGTTAAGATAAAACAACGAGTCACGATGAAGTTAAAATACAAAACAACGATTTACGCCTTCGTTTAAACAGAATGGGGGGCAAAGCACGAATAGTTTCCTATCCTAGTAAAACTTAAAATATTCGACGACTAGTTTATTATATAGTATGCGTCAGTCATAGTAGGGAAGTGACAAAGCTTCAACAAGGGCGTCCATTACACTAGGTCGCCTCTCCATCCTCAAGAAGTCAGCATTTAAACAAAAACTATGAACGATAAGTCGGCAGTAGGCTTAATAATATCCTTTGAGTATTTGCCGTTGTGACTTTGGAAAGAAGTCCAACAACACGAGATCTTAGATGGTCATATACAGGATAGCAAAAGTGGTTCGCTGTATTCTTATGTGGGGATTTTTTTTTGCGGTGTGGACTTCTCAAACGTGAAGACTTCACCTGGAGAAGAGGTGATGCAACATAAGTACTAAGCAGAAGTTCTTCCAAAGATAGAAAAGTGCATTAATCTTGCCATCACCAGTGTCCTCTATTATCCTCGCCGGGTTTGAACCTCAACGCGCTCAGCCAACGTTGCCAAATATACGCGGATCCTTGCGTGTAATGTACAGATCGTTGTACTCCTGGCGGTACGTTCTCCAAAGTTTCCGGTTCGCATCGTCACTGAGCGTCCCCTTCACCTTGAGAAACTTGAAGACGTCATCCGGGTGGGTTTTGGTGCGCAGCCATACGGAAAGTTGACCAGCTCGGAACAGCTCCGCAATTTCCTTCGTCTCCGGGTCCTTCTTCGCTGCATCAATCATTCGAGACAGACGCTTATCATCGTAGTGTTTCATGAGCGTAGCGATGCCGGACGAGTCCTTGATGCCCTTCTGCTGGTTGTAGCGCTGCCGGAAGCTGATCCATAGCTTCAGCTTCGGACTCTTAAAGAGGTTGTCCCCTTCTCGGTGGAGCTTGAGCTTGGTGAAGGCGTAGTCGAGCGACTTCCCATCGTTGAGCCAGTGAATGAGCCTGGCGCTGGCGATGCTGCTCTTGACTCCAGCCACGGCGCCCTTGACCTTCGTCAAGTCCGGTAGAATGCCCCTCTCCTCGCCTTCCCCGCCTAGATTGGCGGTCCTCAAGGACCTCTGAGCAGCGTCGGCGGTGGTGAGTTGGGGCCCCGTAGCTGCATTGGCGCTCGCCGTTAGTGTGACCACCGCCAGCAGCGCCAGGAAGCAGAGACGCAGTGTCATCTATCGTCTTCTGGCGGGTTGGGTGCCAATTACAAAGTGACCACCCAAAAGCCGAGAGGGGGTTGTGGAGATCAAATCTGCATATCGCTCTTTTATTTCGTCAGGCACCGTATGCTGGGTCATTGAAAGGCCGAAATGTATCTTACCTAGGGTGTTGAGTCTAGTCACTGGACTCAACACCCGCGACAGTTATCGCACTCACCCGTGCCGCTCGTTTTCTTGGGCTTTGAGCAAGGTTTGAGCTGACTGTGAAGCTATAATACATGTAAGGCTGAATTTCCATGACTGCACCACCTGAACGTAAGGCCTAGTTCTAACCGCGTGCCATCCGTGCCATGCCATGCCATCTCATTTTTCATTGGCCGAGAGCGCATCAGGTCTAGGTAACTGGTGCCATGAAAGTGCCATGCATGGCACGCTTTGGTGCCATGGCAAATGGTCGTGCCATGTGCCATAATGAGGATATTGATCGCGACGGATATCAGACTTCGCTCTGCTGGCATATACTAGCTTATACACCTATTAGGAGCCCATGTAACCCGCTTTTGGCCGACGGGTTGCTAAACTCTGCTTGTATATCCCTAGTTCATCTTGCCATGGCGCAGGCCATTTCATTCGGAAACGGAGTGCCACGCAAAATCGGTACCTAGCCCTATGGCATGGCATGGCACCATGGCGCGCGGTTAGAACTATTAGGCCTAAGGTTTCATCTTGTGGGACCACGTCAAGACCCAGCCGTACTTCGGCCGAGAAAAATCGGAATATTGTTGCGCCGACACAGGCAAGTTAGTGCTTGGGTGTATTCGTATGGAGGAAGAAGGAGACAGTGGCCACAGTCTCGAGACGCAGTTGTCAGCACTGTACAACAGATTGTATTGGTAGGTATTACATGCATGCAGTTACAGTAAATGAAACCGTACAGTTGCTAGGAAAGAGGACATGCATACACTTACATATACATGTACATTTGCTTATCTCAGGGTCGGCAGACTCCCGAACCCAGAGAAATACCAGAGCAAGGTGATCGAAATGACAGTGTGTATGAATCATACAGTATGATGACCAAACAAAATACATGTGACCAGGTGCTGTACCGGTACATGTATTACCGTACAGAAGGGATCTCCACATCTTGGGCTTTGCTCCCCAGTCGTCGAATTGCTTGGTCGTTGTGGCCCACAACTTGTGGGCCTCTCGCTCACTTCTCGGCCACTGACCGACTGTACCGGCATGCGCCTTCTGTCTGGTGTCTGCGTCGTGTTATTCGTAGCTCTCGCTACGCTTGACGCTGCGTTGGCAGCCCCAAGGTCCGAGGTGGGGCCGATCTCCAAGATAGCGGCGCTTGACTTGGAGCCAACTCGGCCCAACCTACTCACGCATGACTCGAGGTCCTAGAGGATAGCTATTGCTAGTGACAAGCGTCAAGAAAACATCGAAGATGAGGACGAGGGCGAGAGCGCCGAAGAGAGGGGCGGGCTGGACAAAATATCGGGGCTGGTCAAGAAGGGCGTGTCCAAGTCGGCCGAGAAGGTCCGGAACCAGCTCAAGCAGGCCAAGACCAAGTCTGGGGACGACGTCTTCACCCTCTTGAAGCTCGACAAGGCGGGCGTCAACCTCTTCGACAACCCTAAGAGGGTCAAGACGTGGGCCAAGTACATGGCCATGATCAACAAGAAGAACCCGGACGAGGCCATGATCGCCTCGCTAAAGGCTCGCCACACCGACGACGTCCTGGCCAAGATGATCTTCGAGGCCAAGGCGACGCCCAAGACCGCCAAGATCATCGCTAAACTCGAGACGGCACAGATCCAATCCTGGGTAAAGAGCCACGAGACTGTGGACGACGTCTTCCTGCTGCTAAAACTCGACGAGGCCGGCGAAAACCTCTTCCGCACGCCGCAGTTTAGCTCCTGGGCCGCGTTTGCGGCCACAAGCGCCCCAAAGAACCCGGAGGTGCCCATGATGATATTGCTAAAGAGTCGATTCAAAGATGAAGCGCAATTAGCAAGAATGATTGAATCGGCCACGAAGGTCCCGAGAACCGAAGACATTGCTACAAAACTGCAGTTGGATCTGCTAAATCGCTGGCGTCTGGACCGTAAATCGTCGCGCGACATTTTGACGCTGCTGAAGATGAACAAGCCAGGGGACGATATCATCGGACGCCCCGAATTCAACACGTGGGCTCTCTACACGAGCTTCATCAGCAAAAAGGACCCGGAAGTGGCCATGATCTCGACCTTGACGGCCAGTTACGGAGATGAAGCGCTGTCCAAGATGCTGGAGACGGCGAAGAACGTCCGGGAGACGAAGGCCATGGCCACAGATCTACAGAACGCCCAGTTTAAGAACTGGCTGGACCAAGACTTCACCCCCACAAAAGTCCTCGAACTGCTGGGCATGAAAGATCAATTGCGGGAGCCGAATGCAATCGTTTGGTATGTATATAAGGCAACGTACGAGATAGCGCAGGCGGCCAAGAAGAAAAAGAAGGTCTAGTTTGGGATGATGGCCATTTACACTGTAGGAGAGGATCTTCGTTTTTTTTTCTTGCGAAGCTGCAACCGAATTGTAAGAGTGCTGTGAGCAATTGCAAGGAACTTGTAGTGTTCACACCACCTCAAGAGTAGCAACAGAATAATATATATGACGATAGGTGGAGCTGGATTCAACACCAACCATTGCTGGATGATACAAAAACTGCAGTTCCGGATTCCGTGGTAAAGTTACTGTTTCACTCTTAGGGAGGTGCGGGGAGCTTGGCCTCATCCTCAATGACTGAAGATAAACTCCGCTAGAAACCAATGTTTTGTTGTGAGGTGTATCTTAGTTGCGTCGATAGATTCTCGTTAAACGTAAATAGAGGATCTCTTATCCCCCCCCTCAGTTGCGTCAATAGAAGACGTATGTTTCCGTCACTGCTTCTCTGCAGACCCAGTATTTAGTTAATGATAGAACGCGAGCCTTACTCTAGTAACAGTTAACTGCTGATTGAAGAAATGCCTGTAAGTCGACTCCAGAGGGATTATTTGAAAATAGGAGAACTCTATTTAAGAACAGTGTAACTAGAGGACCCCTCAACACATTTTGTTTTCTCGTCACCGCATCGGCCTGGGTGCGTGGAAATTCGGCTACAGTAGCTCATTTCAGTCGAGATTCCTTAAACCTGTGGATAATATTCTGCTCGAACTTGTGGTAGTCCTGCGAGATTGTCGTGATCGCATCGTCCGTTTTGGCTGCTACATTCAACACACTGTCCATCTCCTTCGCACTCGAGCCCCGAGCCATCCAGTACTCGAATTGCATCGTCCGCATGTGTGTCGCCAACTCCATCGTGTCGTCAACCTTGGTCCACGCTAGGAACATCTTTGCCAGGGTTGCATCGCCATAGTATCCGGAGTATAGTTTCCCGAACAAAATAGCTCTGGCCGTGGACTGGCTTGTGGTCCCCTTAGTCACGAATTGCGTCCACTGTTTAAAGCCTGGGTTCTGAAGAAGGTTTTCTCCTGCCTGACCCAACCGCAGACTGTCGAACATGTCGTCTGCCTTCTTCTCGAAGCCCTCAGTCGTGGCAGTATACGCACTGATCTTGGTGGTATCAATACTGGCCTTGGCCGTGTCCACACTGGTCTTGCTCGTATCCACCTTGACCTTACCGTAGAACTTCTCATAGTCAGCCGACACCTTCTTGATCGCATCATCCGAGTTGGTTGTCACCTGCAGCAAGCTGTCGACGCTCTTCGGAGTTGCCCCCTGCGACTTCCAGTGCTGGAACTGTGCAGCATGCAAGTCGGTCGCCAACTTCTTGGTGCTGTCCTTCTTGCTCGCCGCTGCGATCATCTTCGCGAGGGCCACGTCGCCGTAACGATCCGACAGCTTGGCGATGATAATCTCGTTCGGAGACTTCGTGTTGACCTTGGACATGTAGGACGTCCACGTGCTGAAGCCAGGACTTCCCAATAGATTATCGCCAGCCTTGTCGAGCTTCATGAGCTTGTAGACGTCATCCACAGTTCTGCCAGTATCCGCCCAAATGGCGAACTGAAATCCTTGTAGTTTGGCAGCAAAGGCCTTCGTACTGTCGACTTCTGTTGCCGCAGCCAGCATCTTGGCCAACGCATCGTCGGCATAGTGTGCTTTCAGCGTCTTGAACACCGTCTCCTCCGCAGTCTTCGCGTCGCGTGCAGTGACGAAAGCGACCCACCTGGAGAATCCCGGGCTTTCGAAGAGTTTCGCTCCCGTCTGGTCGAGCTTGAGCGAGGTGAACACGTAGTCCGGGGACTTGTTCCTCACGCCCCACCACTTGAGTTTGATTTTCTGGATGAGCTTGGACGCGCCGGACTTGATGCTGGTGATGAGCTGGTCGATTCCCGGCAGACTGACGGCGAGTGCTCGCTCTTCGACACGATGCGGCACGGTGAAGGCAGCGTCAGATCTTAAAATGCGCTTGAGGCGTGGCTCGCTATGAGCCGACTCAAGCGATTCAAAAGGTTCAGAGTTGCTCACGACTCCAACCGGCATCCTTGCGGCGGAGATCATGAAGGTACACGCCAGTAGTGTGGCGATTACGAGGAGCTTCATGCGGCCGCCCATCATTGTCGACCTTATAGTGACTATCCTGCTGTGCTCGCCTTGTCTGCAAAAGGAAAAGTGAGAGAAGGAGAATTTGGGGACAGCTTGCCGTGAAATGAAGAGCTGGGATCGGATGAGGCGTTACACGGCACCACAGGTTGATTCGACTGAACTGGGGAATGTAATACATGTACATGCTTTGACTCTCTTGCGTCACGAAGGCTGTGTATCGGGCTTGTTATCTTGAGATAGGAGGGCGATGCCATTCAAGCTGGAGCTTCCCAGAGGGCAGGTGGCGAGGGACCTAAGCTTAGCGCGTGCGCTGTATGCCGCTGGTGTTTTGCCATGCTGATCATTTACATTTTTCTTTTGTTATTTATCTCTGGCGACCAGCTTGGCCAGCGAGAGCAAGTGCACCGGGAAACCGATCCCCGGCAATCGAAGCTCGCGTTATACGCCCGCGCTCGACATCCTAATGCATGTAAATCTCAACCCATTAACTGCATTTTTTACAGAATACAATGTAATGGAAGCGGCGTAACCTGCTGAAACGATTGAATTCAGTGTTCTCTATGGAGAGAGAGAAATCGGTTAAAGACTTGTGTCTTAAAGCCTAAACTTGTGTCTTGAAGCCTAACCTACCCGGTACGCTGTGGGTGTGGATTAATCCTGAGTGCATAGAAGAGGAATCCCGAGTGGCTACACGAAAAGGATGACACTCCTGGATCTTTTATACAAAGTAGAATCCTGAGCGTACATGTTTTTACCCAGGATGATTTATGAGCGGAGGATTAATTTTGAGTGCGCACCTACGGCGTACTTAGACGCTAAGCGAGTAGTTTGAAGGAAAACAAAGCGCTAGGTGGCTGAAGACGACACCTCGGAGTATGTGCGTGTGTGCGTGTCTTATCCTACAGCAGAAGCTAACGCACTAATAATTTTATTTTGGCACTTTTGAATTCGCATTGCTAGGCGGCAAGCCAGCATCTGCAGCCAAAAACCAGGATTTGCTCTCTGCATGATGTGTTGCGGTTGGATATTGTTGATATCGCCTGTTTGCTGCCACTCGATAAATGTAGAGGTCTCAAGTACAATTGGTACAGACAAAGGATTCATCCTCCACTCGCAATTCCTCCCCTTGCCCCGCTCATGATTCCTCCCCCGCTCAGAAGTATGCCATCGTAGTGTAGCCACTTAGGATTCGTCCAAGCCCACTCATAATTAATCTTTTTTCGTACGCTGTAGGTAATAATAGCATCTATAAAAGAGTAGCTTGGGTCTTTGGTCTGTAAATGAAGAGAAGCGTGCTGAAAACCCCCGTTCGGATCAAAACTTGTAAAAAATTCCCAGCACTTCGAGGTAGTAGGGACACAAGAATCGGAGTGAAAATTAAGTTACCGATGCAGGCGTGTTGAAAGTTTGTGGATGAATACAAAGTATGGTATTAAATACTTATGACTAAAACAATTCCACATTCACTAAATCAGATCATCCGGTCCAATGATTGCGTTCCTCACCATCTAACGTCATCTTGCTGATCAAGACCAAGCCCCGTCACAAAAACCTCGACAAACAAATGTTTCTCTGAATTCATCTCTAAATATGCATTATGCAAAGGTCGATATACCCGCAGTTCATCCAAGATAGCATTTGGGTATGTTTATTACGGATTACGTATTAATACATGGACATCTACATGTACTACAGGTAGTGCTTTCACAAACACTAACTGTAATGGTGATACTAGCGTTTGCAAACTGCTTGTTAGTGTGTATAGTGAAATCTGGCTAACATCTATGTGGAGTTAGACGGGCTTTATTTAATCGTCCATCTTGAAAGTTTTAACTATAAGGAGTTGAAGCCTTTTTCACTTTTCACTTGTCGTAAACTGACTAGTGCGGAATTCTTCTTAACACTAATAACCATCATTTCCAACTACGTATCACTTAATTACCTGGGTTACGCCGTGATGTATATTTGATTTCCATTAGCAGATCAAATTTATGGCTACTGTTACCCGTTCTCAACGGGTCGCCCTTACGTTTGAGTACATTTCGCGGTCATCCGAGTAAATATGTGCTCGGACTTCCGGGTACGTAAACCTTATTTCAACTGTTGCGCTGCGCCAACATGAAATTATTGACTCAACTCTAGAGATATTGCTTGTTGGGATGCCATTCACGGACACAAATAACGTGCTGCTAACCCTTAAGAGCAACTTATCTTTTGTTTTTCGGCGGCAAGTATAGATTAAGACTACTGGGTGTGCAAGCGCCCCCGTTCCGCTCGCCTCGTCGACTTGCTGCACTCCTCGCAGTGCTAGGTTTATTATCTAAGGTAGGCGGGCCCTGATGGGGGCCCGCAACGCAGCATACATGCATCTGGTGAGTTTTGCGGGATGACGATGGGGCAATTTTTGCAAGTCTGGGAAAAGCGCCACTCTCTTGCAAATCGCCACTTTCTGTAGCCTTAAATTAAAAATTGTGTGTCGCCACACAGCCTTTCCCACGGACGGGGCATTTTGCAGCCTGGCTGGGAAACTTGGCAACTTGATTGGGAAATGGTGTAGACGAGCGCCGCCGCTATTCAAATACGCGGTGGTATTGTGCTTTTCAGTTGTTTTGGCGAATCGGACGTGAAAAACAGCTACCTACTAAGATGGGGCTAGGTTATCGGAGCAGATTAGCAGCTCCCTTGTACTACCTCTGTGAGGAAAATACTGCACCTTTCCAAAAAAATTTCGCAGCGCTCCGCCTCGTTCTTTTCGGCGGTTATAAGGTTTGCGGATAGTTCTTCCGCAAGGGCGAGCTTTGACTGAAAAGAGGACTTTGAGTGGCTCTTTGAATAAGGTGCAGTGGTGCAGATAATGAACGAACACATTGTGCAGGTGTACATATTCCACCATACAGTAAAGATACGGGCGTGCTTGCTTCGTCAATTGAAGCAGCATGATTCGCTAGATCTCCTTAGGACGCACACGATGACTGCGTGTCTACATGTCTGATCGCGCTTTCAAGGATTGCCTAGCGGTGAGCGCAGCGCTTTGACCTTCCGCGCGGGCGAGTCGTACTTCAGCCGAGACGAACGCCGAGACGAACGGAGGAACGCAGATTACCGGATCCTCCTCCTAGCCAGCACCTACACACGATATCCGCCTTTCGCCTTGGAGCCATTTCATCCTCTCCGCGCCCGCCCTTGCTGAGATCCTGCACCTGGTAGTGGTCTGCAACAAACAGAGTCCGCGCGCTTACCGGAAGTACATCTCCCTCGTCCTTGGGCCGTCATCCTGGTCGTACTTGGTGATCTCTTGGCTTGGGCTTGGCTGCGAAACTTGTGAAGTGAGCGCGTGCCAGCCGCACATCGGGCGGGAGATTTAAATCAGGACCGGATTTGGAAGGGTTTTATCGCTTTAGAAAGGGTACCTCGCGTATCAACTTTCCAGCTCAGGTTAGGAGGTCCAACGGATTCTAAAGGGTATACTGTATTGATAGAGTGAAATATGATTGGAAAGGTGCAGTATTTTCCTCACGGAGGTAGTAGAGAATTAGGACCATGAATTGCTAGTCCAACGGAAGCAGTTGCGCAGGTCCTACAAACAGCCGAAAGCCCGAATGTCGCCCATTTTCACGGCATTCGGGGTTCGAGGCCTTACGAAGGACTCCTGCCAAGTCTTGTGGCAGGACTTTCACACGAGCTGACTCTAATACGGTGTATGTCAAACGCAGAATAAACTCAGGATGCACGATGCACTCGATATGTTGAACACCCCAGTCGTTGCCCTTCGCCTTCGCGGGTTCCAGCACGGCTTGCTTCCCCAAACAAAGCCTGCTTGGCTGGACTCTAACCGGAGACCATTGAGCGGAGAGACTCCGGGAGACCGCTCATCGGACTCGTCCGAGATTTGCATCTCAGATTAACTGACCTCCAAAGTCCTACGTAGGACTCGGCAAAAGGACCGAAAGGCACAATAAATGTTAGTTGGTTGACGCTGCGCTCGCTAAGCTCGCTTCGTTATTGGAGCAAGCTGCCTACGCTTCGCTACGGTAGTAGTGGACCCGTTCCGCTCGCCTCGTCGGCTCGCTGCACTACTCTTAATGTCAGGTTAGTAATACAGAGGCCGGGGCGGGTCCTGCGGCCCCGCAATATCCTTATGTGGGGTCGCCTTCGGCGACGGAGCCACCTTCGCTGCGCTCGGCAGCTAATCGGAATTAGTGGGATTCGTACTTAGCGAATAAGCGTGACGATTTCTGTGACGGACTGGACGTTCTGATTGAGTCTTTTTTTAGATTTAGATGTGTATATAGAATATCCCTTTTCGATCGAAGGGTTACAGTACCGGTCAGGTTGTTATTTGCAGCACATGTACACCGGGCCTACAAGATTTAGTACCGGACCGTCCACTCTTTGGGACACCGTCCGGTGTAATTATCCACGATCTTGGGATCGGGTGAAACGTATATTAGGTTATACCGTATTTTCAAACAAAAGGGGCAAGTATCGAGAACTAGCGTTTAATCAAGTTTAGTGGGTTAAATTGCCTAAGTCAACCACGTTTGGGAAATAAGTATTCGCAGTTATAAATTGTGGGGCAAATACGGTGCGACAAGATTGCATCCCGTCTCAAAGATGCACTTTGGGATCGTTACTCTTCGTATCCTCGTTGACTCGCTTCGGAGTTACTGTTGGTGTGCGTGAGCTCACGCTATTTCTCTCACTTGAAGATTGCCTCTCGATCGCTCAAAGGTCCGTCACGGATAACGGCAGCTACGATGCGCTCGTACTGCACCGCGGTGCTGCTACTTACTACCATTCTTTTCGCAACTGGTAATGCTGCACCCGAATCGACCATCGCCAAGATAAATCCACCCCAGTCTCCCTCGCATCTCCGCTCCGTCACCACCAACGAACACGATGTGCACTACTCGCGACTGCTTAGAAGCTCTGATCTTCCAACGGATGAGGAGAGAGCAATGAACCTGAGGCTTGTCAGGTGGCTTAACCGCTCAAAGAGGACCCAGCTCTCATCCGTCGACCAAAAGCAGGTCAAACAGTGGGTGAAGAACAAAGACTCGATGGAGAGCGTCTTCAAGCATCTGGATCTCAACGCTGGCATTGAAAAGGCTCTGGCCAACCCCAAGTTAAGCACCTACGCCGCCTACATTGACCGGTTGAACAGGAAGAACCCCTCGAACGAAGTCTCAATGGTCGAAATGTTCACCAAGACCTACGGAGACGACGTCGTGGCCAAGGCGCTCGAGGTGGCGACGATCGCTCCGAGCACAAGAACAATGGCGTCGCGACTGCGGCTGGACTTGCTGGACACTTGGGATCTCCAAAGAAAATCTGTGGACGACGTATTCAAGATGCTGAAGCTGGATGAAGCGGGATCCGACCTCTTAGCGATGCCCCAACTCAACACGTGGGTTCTTTACACGAAGATGACGAGGTACACCCCCGAGCATTTCATGCTCTCGACACTGACAGCCAACTATGGAATTCGACGGTCTATCTAAGATGTTTATTACGGCTCCTCGAGTCGGCGAAATGAACAGCATTGCCATGAACTTGGAAAACGCCATGGTGAAAACGTGGCTGCGTCAGACTAAGACCCCGGATGAAATATTTAAGCTGTTAAAGCTTGACGACGGAGTGGACAAGCTCCTGGCGAACCCGAACGTGCAAATGCTGCGCGGTTACACGGACATGTTTAACGCGAGGAATGCCGAGCAGCACACGAGCTGGATGGGAGTTCTCACAGATTTCTACGGGATCAAAACCATGTCAAACATGCTGAATCTTGAGATTATGCGGGCGAGGCTTGGCAGTCGAGTGTTGGTTAGGAAGGAAATCCGAAAGTGAATTAGAATGAGTTAGGCCAAACTAACTATCATATCCTAGTCTCCTATGCTTAAACATGAATCGTACCAACGCACACCTCCT
The DNA here is from genome assembly GCA_024211575.1 of Phytophthora melonis. NCBI lineage: Eukaryota > Oomycota > Peronosporomycetes > Peronosporales > Peronosporaceae > Phytophthora > Phytophthora melonis. The sequence goes on from JAMXKT010000047.1 coordinate 1,342,671, forward strand.
ACTTCGTCGTATTGAAAGCTGGGGAGCAAAAAGTAAATGTTGCAGATCGTATCCAGAAAGGCAACTTCAACTTGCCTTTCTCTCAGCCAATCAGAAGTGTCAAATCTTGGGGCTCCGCCAATCAGATCCCGGTATTCCACCACGTGTACCACAATTGCCTACCATCGGCAACAACTTCACAGCAAGCACGTGCCTCGATACGGAGACACACAACTAGACTGCGAAGTGCACAATCGCAACACCCCCACTCAATTCGCAGTCTTCCCGAGCATCCCAGTGATGTTACTGCGCTCGAGCAGATAGCGAAGAGTCTTCGTCGAGAGTCCCTTGGTCAGGAAATCAGCGAGCTGGTTCTTGGACTCAACGTAGTCAAGTTCCACAACACCACTCGTGATCTTCTCGCGGATGAAGTGGTATCGGATGTCGATGTGCTTGGTGCGAGCTTGGTAGCCGACATTCTTCGCCAGCGCCATGGCACCTTGGTTGTCCTCGTAGATCACCGTTGGTCCATCCTGATCCGCACCCAAATCCTTGAGTAGTAGTCGCATCCACACCACCTCCTTCACACATTCGCTGAGAGCCATGTACTCCGCCTCAGTCGAGCTCAGCGCGACTGTCTTCTGAAAAGTCGAGCGCCAAACCACGGGAGCACCACACATCATCAGCATCATTCCACTAACCGAGCGTCTGTCGTCGCGGTTGCCAGCCCAGTCGGCGTCCGAGTACGCGACGAGCTCCGTGCCAAGCAATCCATCGTAGACGATTCCGAGATTCTTGGTCTTCAATAGGTACCGTACCACGCGGATACCAGCATCCCAGTGCTTCTCACCAGGGTTTTCCAGAAAGCGGCTCAGCTTGGCCACTGCAGCTGAAATGTCCGGTCGAGTTCCACACGCCAGGTACATCAGACTTCCCACAAGCGAGCGATACGGCTTCAACTTCATCTTGGCCTTGTCCTCCTCGGTTTGGGGTTCATCCGCCTTGGTCAACTGCACACTTGGGTCAAGTGGAGTCAGGTACGGCTTCGCATTCTCCTGGCCGAACTTCTTGATGATCGACGCGGTGGACGCCCACTGACAGATGCCCAGCGTCTTGGCCTCCATGTCGTAGTCGATCTCGATGCCAAGGATAAATCGAGCGCGTCCGAGGTCCTTGACGCGAAACTTGTCCGCGATGCCTGCCTTCACCGAGTCAATGATGGTCCGCTGGCGAGATGCAATCAGCATGTCGTCAACGTAGAGACACACGATGCACTCGTCGTCACCGGTACCTCTCGTGTAGACACACGGGTCAGCATCGGCAGCTCGAAATCCCATGCTCTTGAGATGCGCGTCGATCGTCCCGTTCCATACGCGAGACGCTTGCTTGAGTCCATACAAGCTCTGCAACAGCAGACAGACGACGTCATCTTCACCTTGAGCTTCAGCCAAATCCAGGAGTTCTCGAAGTCCTTCCGGCAACACCATGTAGATTTCTTCTTCCAGCTTGCCATACAGGAACGCCGTGTCGATGTCACACTGGTCGATCTCCATCCCATCGGCGCAGCACTTCGCAAGTTTCGCGCGGATAGAGTTCAGGTACACAACGGGCGAGTAGGTCTCCTCGTAGTCGATCCCATGACGCTGCGAGTACCCTTGGCCACGAGACGAGCCTTGTACCGAACGACTTTCCCCGTCTCATCGCGCTTCAACGCGAACACCCAGCGGCAGCCAATAGCACGCTGGTGTTTGGGCTTGGGCACCAACTTCCATGTCTTGTTGGTCATCAGCGACTTGAGCTCACTGGCGATCGCTGCCTTCCATTGGGCACGATCCGCACTCGTAATCGCCTCTTGGTACGTCCTTGGTACCTCCTCCGTTGCTGCCATCAGCATTCCACCATGAACGGTGAGCTGGTTGTCGTCCGACTTGGCACGACCTTGGTCCACCCTCTGACGCTTGGTCCTGATCTCTTACGGCGCAACGACTTGCTTCTTGCGAGCTTCGGGCTCCTGCGGATCGTTGGTCGCTTCGATATGACGAGTACGCGACCGTGTAATCATCGGATGGGTAGCATACGGGACGATTGCTCCACCACCCGGTGCCATAGTCGGGCCACCAACTTCAACTTCAGTCGAAATGTCGCGAACGGGCACCAATGCAGGCACTCCTCCCGAGTTTGGTGCAGCCGGAATCGAATCTTCATCGTCGTCGATATCCAGACGTGTCATCAGGTGGTCGGGCTCAGTCGTCTCCATGAACTTCACGGTGCGCACGATTTGCACCTTTCCCGTTGCCACGTTGAGAACGCGGTATCCCTTCACGCCATCTTCGTAGCCCAGGAGTCGGCACTTGAACGCCTTCGCGTCCAGCTTCCGGCGCTTCTCGTCGGCGATGTGGGCGTAGCCGAGTGCACCAAACACCTTCATGTTCTTGAGTTGAGGCTTGGTTCGGTGCACGATCTCGTGGGGTGTCTTCACGGTCACCGAGTTCGGGATCCGGTTCATGATCCAGGCCGCCGTGTTGACAGATTCTGCCCACCACTTCTTGTCGATTCCTTCATGGTAGAGCATGCAGCGCGCCATCTCCACCAGACTTCGGTTCATGCGCTCAGCCAGTCCATTCTGCTGAGGCGTGGGCGGCACCGTCTTCTCATGCTTGATGCCGTTGCGGTCGAGGTAGGCCTTGAACTCCTTGCCTGTGTACTCGCCGCCGTTGTCCGAACGCAGGCGTTTGATCGTCTTGCCCGTTGCGTTCTCCATTGCTGCCTTGAAGATCTTGAACTTCGACAGCACTTCCGATTTCGCCTTCATGAAGTACACCGTCACGTGTCTCGAGTAGTCATCGATGAAGGTCACTGCGTACGTGCAGCCTCCTGGTGTCTTGGTCTGCATCGGACCCATGACGTCCGTGTGCACCAAGTTCAGTACACCGGCACTCTTGACCAAGTTGTCAGGGTGACGTGGGAAGTCGTCAGCGCGCATCTTCCCCATGCAACATCCAGCGCACACGTTATCCGTCGGCACGTCGCCTGCGATACGCGGTACCCCATCTGCCATGCTCAACAACTGTTCGTAGCGCTTGTACGGGATGTGGCCGAGACGGGCGTGTACGACGGCCCATAGCTCCTTACGAGATGTCGTCGCCGCATGACACACCTCGTCCCCCACTGTCTTCAGCTTGTAGACGTTTCCACAGCGCTTGGCCTCCATCACCGTCACGCCGCCAAAGCGAAAGACACACTTGTCCTTGCTGAATTGCGCGTCGACGTCCTTCTCGGCCAGCTTCGACACCGAGATGAGGCTCCCATCAACTTCCGGGATGTACAGAACATCCGACAATGTGATGGACGTCCCGTCCATCAGCTTCAATCCGACGGTGCCCTTTGCAACTGCGTCGATCTTCGTGCCGTCCGCGATCGTGATGCGGACCGGCGTCTTCAGCTCCTTCATGGACACGAACTTGTCCCGGACGCTGGTCATGTGCGAGCTGGCACCGGAGTCCACAAGCCACTCCGACTTCGCCATTGCACCCGTAGCTGTGAACGCGAAGTCCGACGCTTCCTGCGCGACTTGTCCACGTCCCTCATCAGCCTTCTTCTTGCGGCACTCTTGTTCCTTGTGCCCGAGCTTCTTGCAGTAGAAGCACTTCCCGGAGAACCCGCGCTTGCGGAACTCCTTCTTCGTTGCGAATGCCTTCTCCCGAGCCGATGTCGAATCCTCCGAGACTTCAACACCAGACAGAGCTTGGATCGCGTACGCCAACGTCATGTTCGGCGTGTTCTCGAGTACGGTACTGATCATCCGGTACTCTTCGGTCAGGCTGCCCAGCAGCAGCACGAGTTGGCGAGTCTCGTCCAGAGCTTCACCAATCGTCTCCATTTGCAGCACCAGCTCCTTGAACCGGTCCACATGCGCCGCAAACCGCGTCCCGGGCTCCATCTTGAAGTTGTGCAACTTCTTGGTCACGACGAGCCGATTCTTGAGAGTGTTCCGGTTGAACTGCTCCTCAAGCAGACGCCACGATTCAGCAGCGGTTGTCGCTCCACGGATGTAGACTTGGTATGTGAGACTCACGTCCCCAGCGATCACACCTAGGGCCTTCAGATCGTCGGTCTTCCATTGTAGCGTGGAGCGGTCACTCAGCTGGTCGAACTCTGGCTTGACGATGTGGGCCAGCAGTCCCTTGCGCGATAGCTTCATCCGCATGTTGAACTCCCAGTGAAAGTAGTTGTCTTCCACGAGCTTCACGGTGTCTGCGTAGCTTGGGCTCATAACCACTTGAGATTATGCGGGCGAGGCTTGGTAGTCGAGTGTTGGTTAGGAAGGAAATCCGAAAGTGAATTAGAATGAGTTAGGCCAAACTAACTATCATATCCTAGTCTCCTATGCTTAAACATGAATCGTACCAACGCACACCTCCTACTTCGTCGTATTGAAAGCTGGGGAGCAAAAAGTAAATGTTGCAGATCGTATCCAGAAAGGCAACTTCAACTTGCCTTTCTCTCAGCCAATCAGAAGTGTCAAATCTTGGGGCTCCGCCAATCAGATCCCGGTATTCCACCACGTGTACCACAATTGCCTACCATCGGCAACAACTTCACAGCAAGCACGTGCCTCGATACGGAGACACACAACTAGACTGCGAAGTGCACAATCGCAACACTGAAGACCGCAAAGAATGCGCCGCACACGGAAACTATTGCGACCCAGTGGCAGACGGAGTTGAAAAGAGAGATGCTTCGAGCTAGGAAGATTCAGTGATTCAATACGCAGAACAGAGAAAGCTAAAAAATAAACGAAGACGAAAATTATCTCGCCTTGGTGCGCTAGACTAGCGTCGCTAGTTCTAGTCGTGCGTATATAGTACGCGTGGGATTTGTTTTAGACTTCAAAGTATTGCCTACCATCAAGTAAGTTATGGTAACTTCGTTTTGCGTCGAAGTCACTTGGTAAACTAACGACTGTCTCTAGTACTACTTTATGGTGTCGACAAAACCTAATTCAGTATAAAGGTATTGTGGTGCCAAAAACAGCATTTTTTTTTACAGATTGAGCCTTAGAATTTATTTGTAGATTCTACTCTTACCCACAACCCAAACTTCCCCAACGTCCTGATTTTAAGAAGAAGTAGGCACGGTATGGTGAGAGCTACGTTATACCACATTAGTAGCACAACTATTCGAAGTAAGACGTGAAAGTATAGAGAGAATCATCATACAATTCGTGACACCCAACATAAAGACGCCGTTACTGTTTATGAGTATTATGATTAAAAATTGCAATGATCGCATTGAGCTTAGTTATATCCCAGACCTCGGAAAATACAGTATCATATTGAATTGCAAGAGTACGATCTCCATAATATTTTTTTCAATATATCATTCGCGAATAATATATATTTATTTCAATTACTTTTATATGGAAAATCACGTTAAACTTGTTTTTTTTGTATGGTCAAACATTTTACTGATAATTGTGCTTCAATAATAATAATTTTCGACCGGCAACGAATAATCCATATTTCCGTACAAAAATATGGTAATTGCAACGGAATAATTATTTTTCCGAGGCCGCTCAATGTATTCCTCTACCCTCCTAGGCCTTCACCTTGATTTTGCCATAGAACTTCTCGTAATCGCGCGAAACGTTCTTGATCACATCGTCCGAGTTGGCCACATGCAGCATGCTGTCGACTTCCTTCGGCGTTGCACTCTGAGAGAACCAACTCTTAAATTGCGCAGCCCGCAAGTTCGTCGCCGGCTTCTCCGTGCTGTCAACCTTGGTTGCCGATGAGATCATCTTCGCTAGAGCCACATCGCCATACTGGTCTGCTGGCTTCACCAGCATAACATTATCGGCGTTGCTCTTATCGACCTGGGAGACGTAGGCCGCCCATCGGCTAAAGTCGGGGTTCTCAAACAGTTTGTCGTCAGCCTTGTCCAGCTTGAAGATTTCGTCGACTGATATCTTACTAGTGACCCAGGTCGGATCATAACCGGTGGTAGCAACCTTGTCTGGGCCGTAGTACTTGTAGACCTTCTCGTAGTCGAGCGAGAATCTCGTGATCGCATCGTCCGACCTAGTAGTAACGCGCAGCCTACTATCAATCTCGGTCGGAGTCTTACGGTAAGACTCTTACCCTGTGGCGCCCAACGCTGGTATTGTGCAGTCCGCAAATCTGCCGACAACATTCCCGTTTTGTCATTCTTGGCCGCCGCTATGATCAGATTCGCAAGTGCTACGTCGCCGTAGCTGCCCGAGAGCTTGGCCACAATGATCTCGTTCGGGGACTTGGAGCAGGGCTTCGCATTAACCACCTTTTGAGCTGTATCACTACCGGTAATACGGATGGATGGTGTGCATTATTATAGTAGCATGCTGAACAGAAATAGACAGGGTGTGTAGTAATATAGTACTACAGTAGGATGACCCTGGTTGTATTACGATCGTAGTAATGCAGTTAATACATAAGCCAGATAGCGGTGAACCCAGTAGCAATATAGTAGGCGTGGGTGCTGTATTAATACCGTATTGTGTATTATTGTGGCTTTCATCCGTTTTGGCAAATCGGGTAGTCCGAGATCGACTGGAGGGCTCCGATTTAGCAGGAAGGGCTGACGGAAGCTCACTACATATCTGACCCGATTTGCGGGTGGCTCCGAGTTGTGAAGCAGGTGCCAGAAATGCCGCTTTTCGCCGGCAAAAGGGACCGCTGCCAAAGTATTCATCGGGCCCTATCAGATTGGCGTCGCAGGTAGTTAGACGATGGCACAAGTGATTTAGCTGACCATATTTTATATAAATTGGACTCCGAGATAACACGTCAAATCGGGCGGCAAAGTTGTTGAAAACCACAATACCACTTAATGCGAAGCCCTGACTTGGAGTTGACTGTGTCAACGTGAGATGCCCGAGTGGAGAAGACAGGATTCTCCATGAGTTTATCGCCAGCCAGGTCGAGCTTCAGGAGCTTGTAGATGTCGTCCGCGCTTTTCTTCACTTTTGCCTACTTCAGAAGCTGAAGATTCTGTAATTTTCCAGCAAAGTCCTTGGTGCTGTCGACTTATTTTGCCGCGGCCAGCACCGTCTCGCCCAGATATCATCGGCGTAGTGAGTTGATAGCGTCGAGTACATCGCCTTCTCCGGGTATATCGTGTTGCGCGCAGTGATGAAGGCGACCCACTTGGAGAACGCTGGGCTTTCAAAGAGCTTCCCTCCCGTCTGGTCGAGCTTGAGAGACGTGAAGACGTAGTCCGGGGAACTCCCCACCACTTGAGTTTGATTTTCTGATGAGCTTGGACGCGCCGGACTTGATGCTGGTGATGAGCTGGCCGATCCCAGGCAGGCTCACAGCGAGCTTTCTTCCCTCTTGCACGTGCTGGGACGGTATTGTGACGGCTGCGTCCGATCTTAGCGTGGACGAAAATTATCTGTCCGTTTTTATACGGTACGCTTCAGCCAAGAAACCTGCCCAGAAGCTCTCCGAGGAGTCACACAGGTGAGTGTTGGCACCTCGAGAGTAATCCTACACCACCATCTAGTTCACCAGCGCCACCCTTGTACACGCTGCTACAGTCCGAAACACTCCACCGGATACTGCAAAGTCAAGGCAGAGCACCTTGCTGGTGCGCGCAATCGCGGGGAGCGTGTATTTACTGGCGCATTTGCTTCGTTCAAGGTGGGATCGGCCTCCCTTTACCGCCACACGGACGAAGACAGTTTTGAACTCTTCTGGAAAACCTTAACTGATGAAGTCGAGGCTTCTACCGGAGTACTCTGCGACGAGCAGGCGGAGCTTCGGCGGCCTTCATCCCCGCAGAGTGTCCCTACGATGCGAGAGAGGGCGTCGAATCCCGTGCCCCAACAGGAGAAGGACCATCACTCAACTCGCGAAACGTCGCCGGTCACCGTTGATGGAGATTTCACAATCGTGCGCAATCGCTCTAAAAGGCGCGGGGCAACGCAGCCGACCGTCCACACACGGGTCACACTAACGCTGGGCGCGGTGGACACGTGTCCACTAGGCGCTCGCAACGCCCCACCTCTGTCGTTCCCACGAGTGGCGCCTCGGCACTGACTGGACCTCGGCAGGTCCCTAAGGCTAGCGCCCCAGCGGATCTTCACACGAGTGAGTTCCAATCTTTTCAACAGGCGCGGGAATATGGGCGCTACCAGGCTCTCATGGACGATGATAGTCTGTCTGACGCTGATGACGCCCCGGAGGAGGATGACAACGACGCCAGCAGCGCCGATGATGCTGCCTACGCCTTCCCGGAGGAGGCGAACGACGCCGGCAGAGCTGATGATGCTGCCCGCGCCTTGGAGGACAACGCCAGCAGCGATGTAGAGATGAATGAGGGGCGGAGACCGAGACGCCAGCGGCGACACTGGATAAGGCGGCGTCGCAGCTGGACGCCAGCGTGGCGGAACGCCAGCGCCAAGCGCAACGCGCCAGTCAGCGTCACCGTGTCGTAGAGGAGGAGGTCATGCAGACTGAATTTGTGGACGTGAAGGAGCTCCGGGACACATCTACTAGCTTCCCAGACGTGATCATGGCTGACGGTGCAGCTCTGGATGCGCTGGTGAGCTATGTTGGTTCCTCAGCGCCTTCTCAGACCCCGTCGCCTGTGCCGACTCCTGGCTCCGAGTTTCCTTTCTCACTGGCGTCGTCTTCGCATTCATCAGATTTGCGATCGGACGAGTTGGCTCAGTCGCCACCCCCGCGTGGCTCATCGGCCGGCGACTCCTTAACGTCAAGTCAGGAATCGGACGAGGACGTCCAGTACATGAAAACGGTGGCCGCCACCGGCAATCCAACGCAGGCAAACTACTGGCTGGCTTGGTTTCAAGGAAGACAGGTCGCCGTTCCTGCCAATGGACAATGCGGCATCCTAGCGTTGTATGCGACGGTCACTAACCACGACCAGGCTACACTCAAACTCACGCGATCCGTGGTTCAGGACGTCAACTATCAGAAGCGCGCCATTTACGCGTTAATTGTGGCCAATCTACAAGAGGATTGTGCGTTGGGGATTGTCGACCCGACTGCAGAACTCGCTCGTCTCTACCCAGGGTGCCCACTGCCGAAGACGCTGGCACTGGCCACCGCAGTACTTTGTACCCACTTACTGCAGGAACGCGAACGATCTGTCGAGGCTCACGTGCCTGGCACTCACTGGGCCACCCCGAACGTCTTGCGGGCGTACGCACAGCACCTGCGCCAGCCACTGCTCATTCTTGATGTAAATCAAGCAGGAGATAGTCATGTACAGCTTTACAGTTACGAAGATCGAGAACTACCGCAACGTCATGGTGGAGAGCCTGTGCTACACGAGACGGGCTGTTACACGGCTATCAGCGACGACGACGCCAGTGTGTATTTGCGGAAATGTGGACGTCTTCATGTACTGCCCACCTTCATGCTTCTTAAGAATCGTGAAAGCCATTTCTACGGAGTTCAGCATGGCGAACTCTTCCTACGGTGGCAAGCGGAGGAAGATCCCTGTTTCGCAGCAGAAATTTCCCACTCGTATGAATGGCTGGCCGATTGTCTAGCCCCGCCTGAAGGGTGTCCATCGAGGAGACTGAGGCGGGTAGCCGCTGCGGTGTGGGCTTTGAAGTGAGAGCGAGGGCTCTCTCGTCAATCTTCTGGATGACAGTGACGCTACAAACACCATCCTACATGGTTGCCTTACTATGCGGCAGCGACTCGACGTAGTTCACCTCCGGATGGGGTGGCCAATTTTGGACTCAAGTGTATACGACGTGGAGGAAATGGAGCAACTCATGCATACGGCGGAGCGCAAGATATTTCGAGATGCTGGCATTGACAGATATGCGGTCGATGGGCTCCCCGCAGACCAGCCTGGGAACCTGACGACGCCTCTGCGGTTTATGCCAGAAGAGCGCAACCAAATGCATGCAGTCGCGTATCAAGCTATACTCGACGCAAGTACTCCTGTTGACCTAGTCCCAGCGCATGGTATTAAACTCCAGGCGGCGCAGCAGGCGAATGATGCTGCGTATTTGGCATGGTACAAGAACGAACAGGCTCAGTTCTCCCTCCCGGGAGTGGACAATGGCGTTCCCCCCTTCTCCAATCTACTAGATAGATTTGGCGGTGGAGTGGAGCCGATCAGACACATATTCGCCTCACTACCATACCCAGAACTCGCCGCCAAAGCGCTGCCTACTTCCTTGCTGTCACAGTGGGGACGGCAGGAAGTATACCGTGCCCAACTCGGCGCGATTCAGCGTCTGGCAAGGGATGAGGAGCGGCCTGTTGAACTTCGAGCTCTGTGCAATAGCTGGGCACTGGAGGCTGCCGGTCCCGACGCAGCCTGCAATCTCCAAGTTGCAGCGGATCCGACACGATGGCAAGCACTGGGTAAGTGGCTTAAGGACGCGTATCTACGATCCCAGCCAAGCAACATCCCGACTGCGGAGTGGGAAGTTCTTCATGTGCTACCATATGTTATTCGACAGTGGGGAGCTACCAGTATGGGGCGGATCCCGCTGAGCTCACTAGCTCAATGGTATACAGGACACCCTGTTGTGGAGCAGATCTGTCAGGGGGTGATACAGGGTCAGTGGGGTGCGACAGTCAAGCTCCACACAGGGTTGACGAGGGCAGAGTGGGCGGACACGAGCAAGTTTCCGCCGCCTCTCACCCACCGCAAATAAAGGCACTCAGTGCCAACACCCTTCTGATGCTGGGTTCATGCGGCAGCAGAAGGAAGGGCCTCCTGGCAGGCCTAACATGGACACGCCTGATGACTCCAGATATGCTGCACCTCGGGAGATCGAGCTATCGCGAGTCAAAAGGATTAAAAAATTACGTCAGAAGCAACTTGGAGACTTTTTCCCGGTGATATCAGGCGTCGCAAAAGCGAAACAACTCCGCAACCGCTTCAGGGCAGAGCGAGCCAAGGAACTACGGAGATTACGCGAGGAGGAACGGGCGTACGACGAACTTCTACTGGGTGACCAATCGAGGCGACTACATCCTGCAGATTTTACGTTCGGAGGCGTCACCCAAAACGTCAACGGTTTTGGCAGGAGCGCAAAAGATCGCGAGGCGTGGCTCTGCAGTTTGAGAGATAAATCGGCCCATGGTCGCAATGATGTGTATCTACTACAGGAAACGCACGTCGAGAAGGAGGAGGTGGACAAGTTCGCTGACCTGCATGCAACTGGCTGGGGTTTTCGTACTGGCAATGACAGAGAGAAGCTGTCATTCTGGTCACCATCCGAGGGCAGGAAAGGCGGCGTCGCGATTCTCGTTGATCCTTATGGGGCTTTAAAAGATGTGGCACCGGTGTTTGAACGGAGATGGGGTCCACATTTCATGGCAGTACAAGGGCGCATGCATGGTCAGAGTCTGATTATTCTCAATCTATATGCACCCATAGAGTCCCGCAGCGAGAGGCTTTCTTCCGCAGTCTGGGGGATTTGGAATTTCCGAGTGGATCGCTGGTAGCTATTTGGAGGTGATTTCAACTGTACATTGGACGACGTAGCAGATCGCAGCTACACCAGCCGCAGCGGCTCTCATGACTCAATCGCACTACGGGAGCTCTTGGCCACCTGGGGTGCGGTGGATCCCATTGAGGAGACACGTCCACGTGAATGGCCACAGGGAGCGTTACGGCAGCATCACGCGGAGACCCGCACGTACCGATACGTAGTCGATGGTCATGGGGATGCTTCCTCTCGACTAGATCGATGGTATGTCACGGCTGCTCTACGGCCGTGGGTAGCAGGTTGGGAAGTCATTGTGCCGGGGGTTCTTGCCGACCACCACGGTGCTAAAATACACCTCCAACCTCCAGATGACCCAATTCGGGTGAAAAAACCAGCGCAGGTGCATCCCGCCCCAGCATACGCCAGTGACGCTGTTCGTCAGCGCACGGAGGAACTGCTTGAGGCCTTTTTGCAGAAGATATCGCAACCCGATGTCACGGCCGCTCTGGTGGGATGAAGTCAAACTTACCATTGTCAAGACTACTCTCAATACGATTAGGGAACGCCGGCGGCGGCAGCGCAACTCCTGCCGGCAAAAATTGCGTCGTCTCCGGAAACAGCAGGTGCGTCTTCAGGAACGCGCGGCTGGGCAGGAACCTAGCGTGGAATCCATCACGGACGAGTTTGATGCCCTCTCACTGGACGATATGCATGGATCCAGTCCAGCCGCACGTCTGAGGCGAGCAATTGCGGAGTGCAAGCGGGAACGGTCGTCGCTACACCAACGCCGTCACTTCGCCGATGCAACGTATTGGGATGGAAAGACGACGAAGGCTTTTTTTAATCGTGTATCGAGCAAATTCTCAGACAACACGATTAGAAGGCTTGATCCCGTGCCTGGAGCGCCGGTGCGAGATGTCCACGCCAAAGCAGACACGTTTGTGGATGCATGGAGCCCAATTTTCCAACAGAAGGTGGAGAATCCGGAGCTGCAAGACGAGGTGGTGAGCTGGATACACGAGGTTTCTGATCCTACACAGGAGCAAGAAGCCGTTGCAAACGACATCGCAGCTTCAGAAATCTAGGCGGCACTAGCATCTTGCAAAGCAGGAAAAGCAGCCGGCCCCGATCGACTAGGAAATGGCTGGTACCGCGAGTATGCCTCGCATCTCGTTCCAATCTTTGCGGTGGCTATGAACAAATGGTACACGGACGGCGTTTTCCCCGCTTCGTTTGTGGATGCGAACATTTTCTGTCTAAAGAAGGGCGGGGATCAATGTGGTATAGCACCCCGCGGAGAAAGTGCGATGGTCGGCGAGAACAGCGCCGCGGTGATGGAGCTCGACGCGACGGATGGAGCGCGACGCGGTTGATGGGGCGCGACGCGCTGCGGAGATGGACAGGAAAGTCGACGAGGGTGATGGGCTGTGAGACAGTGATGGGCTGTGAGACACGGCGCCAGAATCCAGTGCGACGCGTAATCATCCGACGGGTCGACCAGGGCCCCGTCTCTTCAAAACGCGTCGACCCTAAACCCCGCCGAGCAAAACCCGCCGAGCCCAAAACGCGCCGAGCAAAACCCGCCGAGCCAAAACGCGTCGAGCAAAACGCGTCGAGGTGAGATCTTGATTATGTTACGCAAATCAGGTTGAAGAACGGTAGTGCAAGCACGACAGACGCAAGGATAGACGTAGGGTGGTAGGCTTAGCAAGCACGAAGTAGGAGATAGCCAGTAGCAAGAGCATAGGATAGGTAAGGACTCAGTCCCGAAATTTCTCTGAACCACAAAGACCTCCCGTCTTCCCTCCGGTTCCAGGGGAACCACCAAGCGCCGGCAAGCAGAGCCGCCCCGATATCGCGGCCCCCGTCGTTTGTTGGTTCGGGTACTCAACCCCACAGACCCGTGCTGAGATAAAGGCACGTTAAACGTATACCGTTTAGGGCGCCCGATAACGCGCTGCTAGGCGAAGGAACGCACCGGCCCGATAACCGCCGTGCACAAGACCCCCCGTGTAGGCCCGATAACGCCACACAAGCCCCAGGAAACGCCGGCCTGATAACGCCGCACGCCCGACGGGAACGCCAAGGAAACGCCGGCCCGATAACGCCGCACGCCCAAGGCTCGACGCCCTACGACAAGGAACAAGCGTCAACCAAGAACCCCAACTCTGAAGCCTGCGAAGACTTGGGTCTGTATTTCGAAGATACGCTACTCCAACAACCGGGAAAGAGATTGCTCGGCGCGACCGCTATTCAGACGCGCCGAGTTTGTGCGAGATCGACTCCGCGAGATTTCTGCGAAGGCGCTACTCCACAATGGTGCCGCGACCCGGGAGTACTACTTCGAATGACGGGCCATCGATCCAAGAGGCATCGGAGGCAGGTGCGCCGTCGGTTGGAAGGTCGCCGGCGACAAGAGAGCACGGAGAAGGACCTGTCGCGTCGTGGAGCTCTGAGGGAACCTTCACGACTGGCCACGGAGCCAGCGACGATCAGGAGGGCTACGAAGAACAGTTTGTTGTTCCCGATGTGGCTCCCGACGAGGGAGCCACGAAGGGCCGCGACGCAAGTCGCGGTCCTACCGGTCGGAAGCCTGCGAAGGCCGAAGACCAACAATCACCCGCCGCCAAGCGCAAGTCGTCCAAGAAGAAGAAGAAGAAGAAGCGCGCGCCGGACTCGGCGGACGAGTCGCTGTCTAAGCCGCAAGGCAAGGACACGGGACGCGAGTACACCGTCGAGGGAGTTCGATACGTCGTGGCCCGCACGGAGCTCTTCCGGCTGCTAGAGCAAGACCCCATCCTGGTCTTCCTCAAGCCCATGCTGATGAGCAACTTCACGGGCCCCTTCGTAGCGCCGGACTACGACAAGATCACCAGCGTCGCACACGCTGCGTCGACCCTCTTCCAGATGTTGCGTGACTCGGGATTCGTCCTGGGCGCTTTCGAAATGGAGAGGCTCTGTGACTGGGACCTCAAGTCCTGGTTGCGCGCGATCCGCGTCGTGCAGGAGCCCTTGACGATTCTTGCGGGGTCCACCAAGCAAGATGCGACGATCTCTGCGGCAGATCGAGACGCGACGAGTCCGGCAACGGCCTTGGGGCAGACGTCGACGACCACGCCGTCACCTCCATCTCGGTACCAGTCGAGTGTGGACTCTGACAGCAGCTTTGAGTCACCCAAGCGCATGCCCATGGAGCGGCCGCCGCGTGTCATGCAGATCTCCGCTGCGCCGGCAGCCCCGCGCGCCGAAGTCGCGAAGCCCGACGAGGGCGCGATCCCGAAGGCTCTGGAGGAGTCTCTGGTTAGACTGATGCAGACGACGATAATGCGCGCCCCGCGCGCCGAGGCACCCGTCGTCCAGGCAAAGCCGGAGCACCCAGCGACAGCGACGACGCGCCCCCACGAGACAGCCGATGTTGCGATGGAGTCGGTGAGTTCGCATTCGTCGTCGCGGTCCAGACCTCGACGCGACGTGGACGAAGATCCCGACGACCTGTTCGACTTGGACGTCGGGACGCCAAGAGCCGCAGCTGCGGTCTCGACGGCGACGGCCGGCGTCGGGCTCACGAGAGTTCGCCTCTCCGCTTCATCCGAACTGAAGGAATTCTCGGGACGCGATGCTGGCGAAGAGAAGGCTAGGCTGTGGCTCAACCGCCTGAAGTCCGCCGCTCGACGCGACGGGATGACCGGCGAAGAAGTGTGTGGCTTGTTCAGCGATCTGATGAGCGGCCCCGCGCGCCAATGGTACCTCCAACTCCCCAAGAAGGTGAAGAAGTCATGGGCCGAGTTGATGGAGCAGTTTCGCATCCAGTACTGCGGAAAGGGGGTGTCGATGGCCAGCCGCTACTACCATGCGGCGCAACGCCCCGACGAGACTCCACTTGACTACTTGTACCGGCTCAATGTGGCAGGACTCAGGGCGAACATCCGGTACGCCGAGGGCACGACCGAGGAAAAGCGTGAACACGTCGAGCACTTCATCCGGACGCTGAACACTCAGGAGGCCGAACTCGCCTCGCGTCTCACTCTGATGGAAGTCGCCGACTCCGAGGCGCTGGAGAAGAAATTGCGCGCACGACAGCGTGGCCTGGCCCACCAGAAGAAGACCCTCTTTGGTTCAAGCAAGTTCCGTCAAAGGCGCCGACCCCGCCGGCTCAGCCGGCACGCGCCGTACACGCGATTCACGTCGCGGCGGACGAGTACGACTCGGAACGCGAAAGTCGCGACAGCGACGACCGCCAGTACGACCAAGACGAGGGGACGAGGAGCGCGCCAAGTTGTTCGTCGCGGGCCAAGCCCCACCTGGAGAGCCAGCGCGTCGCAACTTTGACCCCGACGACTCGGGACGCGACCGCCCGCGGTGCCGCCACTGCGGTTCACGTCGACACGCTGAAGGAGACTGCTGGAAGTTGTTGACGTGCCAGAAGTGCGGTGGCCAACACCCGACGGAGCGGTGCTTGAGGGTGTGCAAGGCCTGTGGAGACGTGCACGAAGCTGGAGAATGCCCGATGGAGGAGTTCTTCAACCAGTTGCGCCAGTGGTTCGACCCGCACAAACACGCGGGAAACGCTGCCGCCGGCCGCCGAAAAGATGTTAAACTAGGACGCTCGCTGGCTTGGAAACCAGTACGAGACGAGCGACCTGTTTCCGTCTATGCATATGTGACCAAGAAGTCGCGAGAGGTGGTTAGTGAGATCCCGACTTCCCTGAATGATAATACATGTGAATCCAACCGGGAACGTACCACGCGAGAGAACGCGCCGCGAATCTCGGCGATCCGACGTACGACGGACGACGAGTTTGCACGTGAACCACCCCTGGACGAGATCGACTTGCAACCGGGGGAGCGACGCGGATACTGGAAACAATACGCTCCGCACAAGTGGTACAAGCAGGCCAAGATTCATGGGAAGCTGAACAACCGCCGTGCTGTGTTATTGCTCGACACAGGTGCCGAGGTGTCCATCTTGGACACCACCTTTGCTCGTGAGGTAGGCTGCCTGATCGACACGGAGATCACGCAAGAGTGTGTGGGAATTCGTGATGAAACATATTACACGGTGGGGAGAACCAGAGTCAAGATTACCTTGGCCGGGAACTTGGTGTACTACATGCACCTGTGGGTCGGCGACTTGGTCGGCCAACACGCGATCTTGGGGATGAACTTCATGGTGCCCGCAGAGTGCGCATCGACACTGCGGACGGCACGGCGTGCCTCCCGACGAGGTCCACATCCAGATGATCGGACGGAGGCCGCTGTACGGGGCGCGAATGCACCCGGTGAACTTGAAGACACCCGTGCAACTGGAGCCAGGGGGACACATGAAGTCCAGCTGAGGCCAGACCGAAACGCGCCATTTCTGTGGGTGACACGAGCAGAGTCATGGGTTACTACCTATGTCAAAGGGTAGTTCGGAAGGAAAACTTACCTGCGTGTCACGAATATCGGAGACGCAACGATAACCCTCGACGCTCATGCAACGCTTGGGTGGTGGACGCCGGCCGATGGCCAGCCCCGGAGCCGCGGGTTTGTCCGACTAGGCTCCACCCGGTACCAGCAGTGGCAGAACCTGGCCTACAGCGCGACGTGCGACGCGGAGGAGAATTGATCCCCGCCGAATTCAACGGGCCGATGACTGACCGCCCTCGTACCCAACGCCCAAGGCGATTCTGCGCCCGAAACCGAAGCAGCCTGAAGCGCGACGCGCCGTGACCCCAGTGGTGGCAGCGATCGCAGAAGCGCCGAAAGAAGGCAGGGAAGAGGTACTGCTTGAAGATCACCGGCAGGATGAGAACGAAGGACCGGTGAGGGCTGAGACCAAGACGCCACCGGTGGCGACGGGAAGCGCGACAACTGGGGAAGCGCCGAAGTTCAAACTCGACGAGCTGAAACTCGGCGCGCCGAAACTTGACGAGAAAATTCTCGACGCGCCGAAACACGACGCGGATGACCCCGCCGAGGAGACCAGGAACACGGGACGCGGGACGGCACAAGTCCTCGCGGTGATGACACGCTCGGCGGCTGGACGCGACGCGACGCGTAGGTGCCGACCTCCGGACGTCCTGGAGGAGCTAGTAGTGCAACGACTGCGTCTGGATCGCATCCGTATCGCCCAAGACGAAGAGGTCTGGATCGTCAACCTCAAGAAGTATCTTCGCGGCGACGTCGGAGACCTTTCCCGACGCGAGGTGAAGAGCTGTCAGAAGCTGGCGCCACAGTACGAGGAAGGCGAGGGAGGGCTGCTCTACTATCAGCCGAGAGTCGCCGAGTCCGACGAAGACCGCGACGCGATGATGAAGCTGGTGGTCCCGGAGACTCTCCGAGAGGACGTACTCCACCACTACCACGCCAGCCTAGAGGGCGGGCATCAAGGTATTGGTCGCACGTACCAACGGGTGAGACGACACTTCCACTGGCCAGGGATCTTCAGGAGCGTCCAGCGTTACGTCGGAGAATGCACAGACTGCGAAACGGGAAAGGGGCTCCCGACTATTCAGGGTGAGTCGCCGGGCAACATCATCGCGACATATCCGTTCCAAGTCATCGCCATGGACCACATCCCGTCACTGCCCGCCTCCTACAAGGGCAACACAGAGCTGTTAGTCTGGGTCGACCTCTTTACGGGGTTCGTCGTGGTCAAGGCAAACGCGTCACGAACCGCGCAGACGGTGGCCGAGGCGTACGAAGAAGCCGTGTTCAGGCGCTTCGGCGCGAGCGAGGCTATTCGACACGACCGAGAGCCGGGCTTCATGTCAGACTTCTTCAAGGCGTTCAACAAGCTCATGGGCCAGAGGCAACGAGCCACGCTCGCCTACCGCCCTCAGGCCAATGGCGCTGCAGAACGCATGGTGCAGACAGTCACAAGAGCGATTAAGATGTACATCGCGGACATCAACCAACGCGACTGGGACGAATACGCCGAGCGTCTTACCTTCGCCTTGAACACGTCGCACGACCGGACGAGGAACGAGACGCCGTTCTTCTTGGTACACGGCTGGGACCCCGGTCGACGCTGGAGGCGACGCTGGCCGTCGGAAACTCGTCGACCAGAGACGTCGAGGCCAGACGATGGAGGCTCCGCATTCAGCGTCACTACAAGGTCGCGAGAGCACAAGCGCTAGAGTTAGTGCGTGAGGCAGTCGAGGAGAGCGCGCCGACAGAATGAGAACGCGACGAGCCACGACATCTCGGCGGGCTCACAAGTTTGGCTTTACCTGGACCGAGTCAAGCCGGGATACGCGCGCAAGCTTGCGCACATGTGGCACGGACCCTTCCGTGTGGCCGAGATGGTCAGCGCATTCGCGGTGCGCCTCGAGACGGCAGGCACGCCGTACCAGCTATTCCCTGTCGTTCACGTCTCAAGCTGAAGCCCGTCCGAGAATTCCCGTCGCGGCCCGCGACGCGGTTGACGGTGCCGGCTGAAGAGCGCTTCGACTTCGACGAGGAGCTCTTGCCGGAGGACAGCTGGGAGGCCACGCGCGAGCTGGACGACGACGTCTACGAGGTCGAGAAGCTCGTGAACATGCGCGAAGGCCGGGCCACGCGATATGGACGCACGCGACGCGAATTCGAGGTGAAGTGGAAGGGATACCCGGACACGACGTGGGTCGACGAGCTCGACCTCAACTGCGGCGGGCTCATGTACGACTTCCTGCGAGAGCGCACGGGGCGCAACCGGTTCGAGGCGATGCAGTCGCACGAGAACACGGGGGCGACGGGCCCAGGTGGGTGAGCACCCACGGGTGCGACTAAGTCGGCAGGGAGGCTGCCGATGGGTGGATTGGTGGAGAGCCCCGACTCTGGGAATGGCCGGAGCGGGAGGATTGGATGAGGGAAGTGTGGAGGGCCAGCCTGTTGCTGAAGATGGGACGGCGGAGGGCCGTCTCATAAAAGATGTGGAAAAAGTGGAAAGAAACGAAGGAGGAAGGTCAAGGATACGTGTTGAAGTTATGGCTACGATGACTAAAGTGCTACGGCCCCAGCGAGGCGCGACCATGGACCGGACTCAAATCTGCTGAATGAACTTGCCTGCAAGGCGAGGCAGATGGTAGGCGGGGTGATCGCGCGTCACGCGGCAGCGCACGCCGGCGTCCATCTCAGCCACGGTGAGCGGCGTCCGGTGGAACCGGCGCCAGGGCTCCTGCGCGTCGATGTCGTCGAGCGCAGCTTGCAGCGTCGTGTGCTGGAGGCCCGGATACCATCGACCGATCTGCGAGTGCGCAGGCGGGAAGTGGAGCACCATGGGGTCCAGCAGGAGGTCCATGTCGGCGGAGCCTAACCGGAACAACTCGACCGCCAACTGCAATAAGCTGTTGAGGTGGTTGCCAGCGTGGGAACGCCGTGAATTACGCGCCGTACGCCATCTCTTCCACGCCGCGCCGGGAACAGGAAGCTCGTGTGTCGACTCCCAGTAGGCCTGGGCCCAGTGCTCGATGTGGCGCTGAAGTCGGCGCAGGAAGGGCTGGAACACCGCGTCGCCCGACGCGAAGAGGAGTGACTCGACGGCTTGGGTGAGGTACCGCCAAGGACGAGTGGCGTAC
Organism: Phytophthora melonis; assembly: GCA_024211575.1. Taxonomy (NCBI): domain Eukaryota; phylum Oomycota; class Peronosporomycetes; order Peronosporales; family Peronosporaceae; genus Phytophthora; species Phytophthora melonis. The sequence goes on from JAMXKT010000047.1 coordinate 1,362,654, forward strand.
AGCGCGTCGATATTCGCTTGAGTCACGAGAGCACGGTTCCAGTTCGCAGGCTCGGGGCAGCGTGGCGGGGAACGATCCATCCGAGTGGCGGCAGGAAGAGCGTCCGCAATTCCTGCGCGGTGACGAGGTGGAGGCGGAGACGTCGCACCCTCTTGGGCCAGGGAGCGTAACGCGGTTGTCGCCAACCAGACGGAGTCCCCGCCGGAGGGATGACGGGGCCGAAGAATGGGGCCGCCGCGGCGCTCCCCGCCGAGCCGCTAGACGCAGTGCTCGAGGACGAGGCACGAGACGACGAGGAGGCGGAAGAGTCGTCGCCGCTGGAGTCGCCTGAGTCGCCAGGGCCGGACCCGGTGCCGGCCGCAGCAGGACCCCGGGGCGAGTGCGTCGGGCGCGAAGAGGACAGGCGACGCGAAGCCGCCGCCCCTGCCGAACGCGCCGACCCCGACGAACGCGTCGATGCCACAGAGGGAGAGCGGGAGCGTGAACGTGAGCGCCGAGGGAACGCGCCGGCGAACGAGGACGCGACCCATGCTGCCGGAGTCGCCGCCGCTTGGGCCGCGGCTGTCGTGTCTGGACATCACTGTCCGACGACTCCGACCCGAATAGCGACACGTTCGAGGGCGCCCGCGCGGCAGATGTAGCGGCCGACGTCGAGGACGCGGCCGATGACGCGTGGGTGACCGCGCTGTCGGTCGCGGCTGTGGCTGCCACAGTGGACGGTCGTCGACTTCGCCGCCGAAGAGGAGAGCGGGACGCTGGGGCCGGGGCGGTCCCAGCCGAAGACGAAGAACTCGTAGAAGCCCCGGAAGCCGTCGCACGTGTTCCAGTACCCGAAGCTGGCACGGCGGAGACGGAGGCGGAAGGACCGCCCGGACACGCCACTGGACTCGGGACCGCGGGAGGAAGGGGAACGGCAGCGTTCACATCCGCCGTAAACGTGGCCTCCAACCGGCGAACCAGGTCGGCAGTGTCGATCTGCCCGCCGACCGACGCGACGATCCCGGCAAGGCGACTGGCAAGCTCATCGCGAACCCGCTGGGCCACTTCTCGACCCCGACGCGCGTCGCGGATCATCCGACGCCAAGCCACGGCGCGCTCGTCGCGCTCCCGGATGGCCAGGTCGCGCTCTTCCTCCAGCTCGACGACCCGGGCGCTAAGGCGACGCGTCTGAGCGTCGACGGTCCCCTGGCGCCTCTGAGAAGACTGGCGTAAGGACAGACACCCCGCTCGGTATAACGCCGCGCGGGACGTGGCTCGAAGCTCGCCCGCCTGGGCACGCGCCAACTCGGACTCAGCCGCCACCCGGAGAGTCGTAGCGCTGCTTACCGACTCCTCCAGCTCACGGATGCGCGTCGCCCCTCGTCGGAGCTCCTCGGCGTGGGCCACCAGGAGAGCGTTGGTACGCCGAAGGTCGTCCTGCAGCGGAGCGTTCAGACTCTGAGCCGCCGCGGCCTCCGAGCGGCTCTGGGAGAGCGACGCACGGGCTGCCCGAAGTTCGTCATTGACTGGGACGCGCTGCTGTTCGAGAGCAGCCAGGGCCTGACGGGCCTGATCCCTCTCGGCGATGGCCGAGTCTCGAGTCCGCTTCAGGGCCGCCGAGGCTCGAAGCGCTTGGTCCCGCATGTCGCGAGCACCATCGCGCTCCTGCTCGACGACCGCAAGAGTTCGACGCAGACGATCGCGTTCCTGGAGAGCCGCGTCGCGCTGCCGCTCGAGGGCAGCCACCTGTCCCTGAGCTTGATCCCGCTCCGCCTCGGCGGAATTCACGCGCGTTTGAACGGGGGCAAGAGCGGCCTGGGCGGCGGCGAGCTCGACACGCAAACCGTCGCGCTCGGCGCGCAAGTCGTCGCGCTCGGCGCGCGCGTCGTCACGCTCACCCTGCGCAGCGAAGAGTTGCGCTAACGGGACCGCAGAGGTTGACGAAGTAGAAGGAGCCTGCGCGAGCCGGGCAGTCAGGTCGGCGACCTGGCCCCGCGCCGTCTGCAGATCGGCCTGAAGAGCCCGGTACTGCTCTATCGAGGCAGCCTCCTGAGCCCGGAGTCTCGACTCGGCGGCATCAGTGCGCTCGGCACGCTCGCGGAAGTTGGCCACCCGGTCCTCCATGGCGACGTAGTCTTGTTCGGCGCGCTCTCGAGCGAGGAGTGCCTGCTCGAGCCGAATCATGCCGGCACGGTAGCCCTCGTAGGCGCGACGTCGGAGCGCGAGGTTCCGCTCGTGTAACACGGACGCGTGGACAGCCAGGCCAGCGTTGTGCACGGAGACGAACTCACACTGGGCGCGCAACGCTTGATTCTCACGCCGGAGAGTGTGCGCGTCGGCGACGAGGGCCGACACGGAGTGGACGGGAGCCCCGGGGGGCGGAAGCTGGACCGGAGAGGGAGCAGGCAGGTGAGGCCGACGCGAGCCGAGGGCGCAGACCACGCAGCCGGCAGCCTCGAGGTCGCCGGTGTCGAGCTCTTCTTCCTCCATGTCGATGTCGTTGGCGTCAACGTTATGGCGGCGAGCCATGACAGCCGATGGTGATGGCGAAGACGGAGAGCGCGGGGCGAGTTCTGCGACGACACACCCACCTGGGGAGTGCGCGTGCGTGGCAGCGGGACGAATGTGGTATAGCACCCCGCGGAGAAAGCGCGATGGTCGGCGAGAACAGCGCCGCGGTGATGGAGCTCGACGCGACGGATGGAGCGCGACGCGGTTGATGGGGCGCGACGCGCTGCGGAGATGGACAGGAAAGTCGACGAGGGTGATGGGCTGTGAGACAGTGATGGGCTGTGAGACACGGCGCCAGAATCCAGTGCGACGCGTAATCATCCGACGGGTCGACCAGGGCCCCGTCTCTTCAAAACGCGTCGACCCCTAAACCCCGCCGAGCCCAAAACGCGCCGAGCAAAACCCGCCGAGCCAAAACGCGTCGAGCAAAACGCGTCGAGGTGAGATCTTGATTATGTTACGCAAATCAGGTTGAAGAACGGTAGTGCAAGCACGACAGACGCAAGGATAGACGTAGGGTGGTAGGCTTAGCAAGCACGAAGTAGGAGATAGCCAGTAGCAAGAGCATAGGATAGGGTAAGGACTCAGTCCCGAAATTTCTCTGAACCACAAAGACCTCCAGTCTTCCCTCCGGTTCCAGGGGAACCACCAAGCGCCGGTAAGCAGAGCCGCCCCGATATCGCGGCCCCCCGTCGTTTGTTGGTTCGGGTACTCAACCCCCCACAGACCCGTGCTGAGATAAAGGCACGTTAAACGTATACCGTTTAGGGGCGCCCGATAACGCGCTGCTAGGCGAAGGAACGCACCGGCCCGATAACCGCCGTGCACAAGACCCCCGTGTAGGCCCGATAACGCCACACAAGCCCCAGGAAACGCCGGCCTGATAACGCCGCACGCCCGACGGGAACGCCAAGGAAACGCCGGCCCGATAACGCCGCACGCCCAAGGCTCGACGCCCTACGACAAGGAACAAGCGTCAACCAAGAACCCCCCAACTCTGAAGCCTGCGAAGACTTGGGTCTGTATTTCGAAGATACGCTACTCCAACAACCGGGAAAGAGATTGCTCGGCGCGACCGCTATTCAGACGCGCCGAGTTTGTGCGAGATCGACTCCGCGAGATTTCTGCGAAGGCGCTACTCCACATCAACATAACGCTCTCAATTACCGACCGCTGGCGCTGTTAAACACCGACTACAAGATTTTCACTCGTATTCTGGCGACGAGGGTGCGGGAGACGCTTGATGACCGCATACATCCTAGTCAGAATGGCTTCGTTCCCGGCCGGACCATTCATGACACGCTACACGTGTTTGAAGCGGCACAGAATGTATCATCGACGGACCCCGACCAGACTGATGCCCTGGTGATGTTGCTCGATTTTACGAAGGCTTACGATTCTCTGGCGCGTGACTTTCTGCTACTGGCACTGCAACGACACGGTTACCCCGCGAAGTTTATTGAGGCCATCCGCTGTTTGCACGAGGGGACCACAGTAAGATTTCTTGCGAACGGATTTAAATCGCGCAAGGTGGGCGTCTCCAGCGGCATACGCCAGGGCTGTCCGCTCGCCCCGTTACTTTTCATTCTGGCTCTGGATGCGCTTTATCAAATGCTGGAGCATCATCCGGACCTACGCGGTGTCCTGCTTCGATCGACAGGTGGAGAAGCGGAGGTACGAGTGGCGGGGTATGCCGACGACACTGCGGTGTACTTGGCTTCACCAGAGTATGTTCCGCCGCTGCTACACATCACCTCTAAGTTCGGAGCAGCATCTGGTCTCTGCCTCAACCATGAGAAGACAATGGTGATCGCTCTCAATCCGAAGGGACCGTCGGTGCCGAAAAACTTGCCGGCACCTCTCACGTACCAGAACCCCGATCAAGTCGGACGCTATCTTGGAATCTATGTGGGCACCAAGCAAGATCCTGAAAAGACCTGGACAATAGCCGAACAGCAACTGGTCTCACGACTCAGTATGGCTAGCCGCAAAACAACGACGGTAGATCAACGGAGTACGATCGCGGCAGCGGTGATCATCCCCAAGCTCCTCTACATTGGCCATCACGCGTGGCCGTCCACCTGCACTATCAACAGGTTGTCCAAGAAAATCAAGAACTATGTCTGGCATGGTAGTTTCATATCTGAGCTCAGTGGTGTCAAAGCCTGGCTCGACGCCGATCTTGCTGCCACGCCGCGCACGCAAGGAGGACTGGCCGTGCCTGACCTTCGCGTTGAACTGATGTCAATGGCTGCAATCACGGTTTCGTCATGGGCGGTGTCAGGAACACACGTCAGTCATATTGTCGGGGATATCCTGATGGCATCTACAACGGGGGGCACCGCCATAGCACCGGCGGCGTACCTGACACCGAATTCTGGTGTTAGTCCGGCTACCGGATTTCGTCGCGGTAAAACCCTGTGGGCTACTGGACGTATGTTAATCACGGCGTTAGGGCGGCCACAATGCTTCACGGACAGGGCCCCAATGGTGGCGGCGCTATTTCAGCTAGCGGTAAATTTTGGGGGTATTCAGCTGGCATGGAAGTAAACCTGGCTGGAGATGGAAGGAGCCGCACTGCGCGCCACAACTTGTCGTTTGTTTCTCGCCGAGGAAACGAGAGCGCTGAGACAGCAGTGCTTGGAGTGGTTGGCGTACGCCAATCTTGCCGATCTCTCCCTGTACAACGGCTTTGCAGGGCGCAATACTTCCAATTCGGACTTCGAGAAGCTGACACGGTTCGGTCCGCGCCTTCGCGATATTGTGCACTGGAGATGCTACGGTGGGGGCAGAATTACGTTTACACCCCTCTGCCGAAAGCAATCCCTTACGACCGCTGTCAAGACGACAATGGAGTTACTTAGCATCGTGCTCGTCACCAATTTCCCTCGTCTACTCTACTTCATCGGATTCAGCAGCGAGCTTCGGGTCTTCACCTCTCCTGCCGACCATCCGGCTGTCGTGGCGATGCTAACTTCAACACCAGCAAAAGCATTATTGGCGACTGGGACCTCTCCGCCTCGACGAAGTGGACCGATCTGGAGTCACGCGAGACTCACTCGGTTTGTGACCACATCGCTCCGGCCGCATTTTGCGGTTGAATACGTGCATCCGCACCCAAGTGTGAGCCATCTAGTGTGTCTTTGGGTGGGGAACAGGCGATGGTCCGTGTCCCGCCGGCACTACAGGGAAGCCATTGCGGCGGCATCTCGGCGGCGTGCCCGCACCAGTCTCAAAAGGCGGATGGACAAGTGGTCACAACTGAGCTCCACCGCGGCGGATGGAATTTCTCGACTGGAGTGGAGCCGACTCCGACGCATCATCGGATTGGGGCCTTGGGGGAGCAGCTTCTTTTCCGTCTCAAACAGCATGCTTTCTCACTTTTCGACCCTACCCGTGGGCTGCCTGGATGCCCCCACCCTGGTTGCGTAGGTGTCGCGAGAGTGGACTTGTATCATGTCTTCTGGAGTTGTCCTGCAGCGGAAGCCCTCCGGCGAGTGTTCGTACAGTGCTGGCGAACAGCGGGTGTACCAGAAGCCAGCCTCGAGGCAGCGTGTTTCAGCTTAGAATTGCCCCAGGTACCAGCGGCAGTCTGGGCTGTTGCTGATTCGCTTTTTCCAACAAGAGATGGGCTTGCGGACGTAAGTCTCACAGCTGCTATCACTAACGTTGCGGAAAGCTGCTGGCGGCTGGGGGCTGCTCTGTACCTACATTGCGTTTGGAGATGGAGGGTGGCACATTTCGACCCGCTGAATGACGTTACCAGCGAGCATCATCAGGCGGTGCTAACGTCACGCCTTCGACATGGGTACGCTACTGTACATCTTCGTCTCAATGGCAATGGGCAAGCCTACGATCTAGCGGCCCGGGTTATGCGGCGGGTGCTGGCACCCGCCTGGAAGTGGTCGCCGCAAATTGCTCCACATGGGACAAACCGCTATCTGCTCTTCTTTGATGGTGGGTCCCGCGGCAACCCGGGTCCCGGCGGCTGCGGGGCGGTGGTCGTCCGCGTTGGCGATGAGATTGCTGGTCACGAAGTTTGCTGGGTCGGCAGCATGTCATACGCCGCGAAGACCACCACAAACAACCTGGCCGAGAACATGGGACTCCTCACGGGACTTCGAGCTTGTCTACAGCACACCTGGACACCACTGCATGTTGCAGGAGACAGCAACATAATCATCCGGCAGCAGAGAACCAAGACACCGCCGAGAGCGAAGCATCTCCACGGGCTTTTTTGGCAGAGTCGGAGACTGGCGGACAAACTGAGTGTATTAACGTGGCAGCATCACGCGCGAGAGTACAACAAAATGGCGGATACGCTCGCCAATATGGCGATGGACTCCCGCCTCAGCATTCAAGAACGGCCCCAACGAGTACTTGGCTCAGGCTCGAGATGGGACGACGTCTACGCCCATGCCCACCAGGATGTGGGGCATTGGCTGGAGCGAAATCAAGAAAAGAATTCCTCGGAGTTCGCGGCCTTCACGCTATAACCTAGCTGGAGCGCCTCGGAGACAGCAGTCCCCGAGATAGATCGCAGGGCGAGTGGAGTGAGACGTTCGCCGACAAGGTCATAGGATGTCGTTAGCGAACTATGCTAAGTGACAACAATGTACCTCACTGAAAACTGAAAATTATCTGTACTAAAACAGTCCTACATGTCGTAAAATATCCTAAAATCCGGCGTAATTTACCGAAATAGATTGCACTTTATGTCCTAAAATGTTCCTAAAGGGCGTAATTTATGTTTGCCCTAATACCGTCCAAAAGAAATCCATCGGTTTTTAGGACGCCTTTTAGGATTATGTTTAGGAGACATGCCCTATTGTGCCTTTCAGAAACTTTGGCCAATCTGACCTCAAAAAGGGGGTCTTAAGAAGAAGAGGCTAGGGCTAGACCTAGGATTTGCTGCTGGCCTTGCATCGGATTACAGAAGTCCTACGTAGGAGCTCCGTCTTCACCTAAAGAGTACCTTTTTGGAAATACGTGTAAGGACTGAATGGCCATGTTAAGCTGGCCATTCGGTCCTTCGTAGGACTAGCGAGTCCTTCGTAGGACTTGATCAGGCCAGTGCGCCTGAAAGCATATGTGGCAAATGCATAGTTTGGCCGCACCCGTACATGGGGAGACTCAGGCAGCACTGCAACCAGGTCACCGTGCTCAGCGTACCTGTACGTACGTACATGCGCTACAGGTATAGCAGTACTGAGCGCGCTCACTTGTTGGCCTACCTTTGCAAGCCATTCGTGCAGTTTACATTCAGTTTTGGTTTATGCATGGTTTTACTGGCCTTGATACTAACTTTTATGAGGTCTTACGTAGGAACAAAAGTCCTACGTAGGACCTCAAATCGGAGGGCGTTTTGCCAGAAAGGCACAATAAAACCTTGGCTCTAGCAGTAAGGTTTTTCCTCACTTGATTCACATTGTGTGAATGACTGAATCACACACGTCCACCAGAGTGCTGAATGCGGGCGAGAGCGAGTGAATGCGAGCGCGAGCCTCTCTCATCGCATTCACTTACTTAAGTATTACTATTGCCGCGTGCAAATACTTTGTCCTCTAAAATAGACCTCTTAAATAGACCACGCCTGCCTCTTAGAGCATCTTCACCAATGCGGGTATTCTATTCTGAGGATAACTACAAAAAATAGCCATAGCCAGTTTTAGCTACCTTGACTGTTCGCAGCTATTTACCAACACGGGTAAATTCCCAGCAGGTGCTGAGGTACAAGCTACGATGGAGCAGCTGCTGGACCCTGTGGAGATGTTGCTTCAAGAGGATGAGGATGAAGAAGTGCTCGCCGAGCTGCTTTACCAAGCACGTCCACCTAAGCTAGGAGCTAAACGGGGGCCAGGAGGCTCACTTCCTGGCCGCGCGCCCAACAAACGCCGCGACTGGCTTGGACGGCACAATCGTCTGTTGCAGCAATATTTCGCCCCGGACGCCATTGTCGACGATGTCGTGTTTCGTAGACGTTTTCGAATGTCTCGGCGTTTGTTCTTTACGATTGCGCTGGGGGTGCTCGAACACGACAGCTACTTCGTCCAAAACCGTAATGCAGCCGGGCAAGTGAGGCTATCGAGTCTTCTGAAGATCACCGTTGCATTAAGGCTCGACGCAATGATGAAAACTTGGAGATAGCTGCCCCTACCGTCAGCACTTGCGTTGACCACTTTTGTGATTCTGTCATTGCTGTGTTTGGCGAGGAGTACTTAAGACCGCCCCGACCTGAGGAAATGCAGAGGCTGTTGGAACAGTACAGCAAGCGTGGTTTTCCTGGTATGACTGGCTCGATAGACTGCATGCATTGGACGCCTGCCACAAATGCATTAAACGACCGCGTTATCTGCAGCAGATAAGGCGGTCTTAAAAAAGATATAAGTCGACTTATCGCTCGAATGCGCCACCACAAATGGCTTATCGGGGCCACCTACGTCCTACTCATACTGTCCTAAATCAGGTGGGTGCACTTGCAGATTGCAGCCAGTTCAAAGTGTACCCGTCACTTTGTCCCGGACAACGTAGTGGCTGCAAATCGGCCGCCATCCTTCCAGAATTCGCCACTTTCGATTTTGAGCGCGGCGAGCGCAAGTGGCTGAGGATGGCGAGCGAGGAGACCGGCGCGCTGCTGGTGCTCATCAGGACCTTCTGAAGCAAGGCAAGGCTGTGAGCGAGGTGCGAAGCGAGGTGTACAAGTTGCTGGTGGGGGAGGCGTGGCGGGTCGCCATGCGGAGCCGCCACTACCTCACCACCCAGTGCCTGGACGCGCCGTGCAGCTCGGCGCGGATGATACTCTACCACGAGGGCACCGACACCAACTTCATCAACACGACGAGCCTCACAAGGTACTTGCATTCATCGAGTTATCTGTGCAAACCTAATTCTAATGAGAGTCTGATCTAAAGGCCAGCCTTCCACCAGCTGCTACGGAGGTTCGTCGGCTTCTACTACATCCGCAAGAAAGCGGCGCGTGGCCGCCCGTCAAAGCTGCGCTACCACCACCAAGTACTCGGACTGGTGCTGTCTTTCTACGTCGGCTCTATGGAGCAAAGCACGCTCTCTATGGTGTTCGGCGTGCCCCCGGCCACGCTGTCACGCATGCTGCGCCGCGGGGAGGAGGCGCTGGCCAAGGCGCTCACCGGCTACGCGCCGGCGCGGATTTCCTGGCCGTCACCAGCGCGGCAAACGGAGCTTGCGAAGCTCGTCGAAGCCCGTGAGCCGCTGCTGCAGCACACCTTTGGCTTCATCGATGGGAAGAACTTTAAGGTACGAGCTCAGAGATGAATCATCATGTATGTATATATTGCTAAACGCGACGCTAATACGGTTTGCTACCTACGTGCTGCAGGTGCAGCAACCGTCTGATGCTGACTTACAGAACGCAATGTATAACGGGTGGCTACACTCTGTCTTTGTGACAGGCACCATTTGCTTTGCGGCGGATGGGTGCATCATCTGGAGCCGCCACAACTGTCCGGGGTCGTGGAACGACTCGGACACGTCGCTTGGCTTCCGGATGAAGCTGCTCGACCCGAAGTACTGCCCGGACACGCGCATGAACGTCGTGTCCGACTCGGCGTTCCCGTGTTCGACGGCCATGGCTGGACGCATCTTCACTCCGCTCAAGGACGGAGTCTTGGCCCGCATCCTGCCATCGCTGAGAGCCTCTGCACGCACCTTCCACAACGCCATCACTTCGGTGCGTCAGGCGGCGGAGTGGGGTATGGGAGCGTGCAGAAGGTCTACAGTCGGCTCAATCTGCCGCTGCCGTACGACCCCGAGCTCCGAGGACTTCGCCTCAACAACCTGTCCCGTATGGCGAACTTCCGAGTTCGCACCGTGGGAATCTCCCAGATCCGCACCACATTTGCGGGCGACATGGAGGTGCCGTCGCAATTGCGCTAAGTCTTTTTTCTAAGTGAGTCATTTGTTTCTGTTTCGAATCAATACATTTTCTTGAGCAGGAGAGCGGCTTTGATGACTTTGTTTAGTGCAATAACCTGTAGGTGATGTTGTAGTGTTGACCGATGCTGGAATTGTTTGTATCTCTGTTGACTTCAGTAAAGTTTTATGGCGAAGAAGGAAAACATGGGCGCGCATTCGAAACATGTAAAGATGCTGCTTGATTTGGCTTTGGCTTAGATGTGTATGAACACTACTACTACTACTACTTGATGAATGCACTCCACTCCGAGTGCTAGCGCAACATCTTCTGGTCATCGACGTCTCACTCGCTTACGTGTTCTTCCTCAGTGCACCGATGAGCATGACGAGATCCTGCGTGCGCGCACGCGCTTCCTCACGGTCACGATGAGCGCGATCCTCACGTTCGATCTTCTCTTGGCTGCGTCGCTCTTCAGCCTCTGCCTTCTCTGCACGAAGGCGCGCTTCTTGGGCGATGACGTTTTCACGGTGGCGCTTCTCCTCGACCACGCGGCGCTCCTCGGTCTTCCGCTCGTTCTCCTCGCGAAGGAGGAAGAGCATCTCGAGGAGGCCCCCACCCATGCTACTGACCGAGGCCTCGAGGCCGGCGAGCTTCGTTTTGAGCGCAGCAGTCGTTCGCATGGCGTGGATTCGCTTTGCCTTAGCAAAGCTGGCCTCTTGGGTCTCTTTGCGTCCTCGTTGGCGCGCTTGACGCCGATGGTGTCCCGAAACGTAGAGAGGTCCCGGCCTCCCAAACGATTCGAATACTTCTGTAGCTTGGGGTACTTGTCCGCTTCGCGACGAGAGGCGAGCGCTCTGGCCGACTGCTGCAGTAGTTGCTGCGATGCATTCGCAGCCTGACTCTCGTGGGCGGTCGTGCGGGCTTTCGACACGCCACTCAATCCAGCACGACGGGTGCCTGGAGCCGCTAGAGGAGGCGCTGGTCGTGGTGTGTGGGCAGCGTCGTCTGCACCTTCGGGGACCAGTGGCGATGCCAAAAGCTCCTGAAACTCGCCAAGGCTGGATGAGCGACTGGACGCGGTCAACTCGGACGTGATGGACTCGTCGGTGCGGAACGCCCCTCCGAGGACGCCCCGCCAGCGGCCGTGCTGCTGACAGGCTGCACGCCTTCGCCGTCTCCGTAGAAGCTCTCATCGGGGTCGGCGTCGAAGCAGAAGTCCGGCTCCACGGGACGCTCTTCGTCGTCGGCCTCGTCGTCCAGCTCGATCACGTTAGCCTTCTCGTCGATGGCTATCTTGATCTCTTTCGCCCTCTTGATGTTCGGGGGCATGGTTTGCACGCCGGTCGGCTTGCGGGTGCTATAACGCACCTTGAACTTGCGTCACAAGCTCTCGAAGTCGCGCTCGGGTGCTCCTCAAGGCCGATTGGCGTTGAAAGACGCCGCAAGACGCCCCCACTCATCTTTGCCAAGCGGAAGCGCTTGCTCGATGAGCGACAGGAGTCAGTCGATGTCGACCAAGGTGTAGTTGTTGTTGCCGAAGTGCTTAACCATCTAAGTACACGTGCATGTAAGTAGTGTAAGCCAGCGAGCAGTGCGACTTAGGTGGCAGCGTGTGTTGTAGCGTACCGGGACGGCTTGGTAGAAGCTTGGAGGTGGCGCGGAGGGCGTGCTTGGAGTGGGTGGGGGTGGGGGCGTGATGCGAGGCAAAAGGCGAAGTAAGAGAGACGATCGCGCCGAGCAGCGGCAGCGGTGATGCCGAGAACAAGCTCTCGCTGCCACCAGTTCGGCTTTGAGGCTCGCGAATGCTGCTTTCGAGTAGCTTCAACGTCGAGCGCGCGAAATCTGCGCGCGCAAAGGCAACCTGCTACGCACAAGTCACTTGAAATCTTCGAAGGCGCTTCATCTTGGCGCCAAAACCCACTTCACCTGCCGTCGGATGGGACGCTCATGTCGAAGTAGTGACGTCGAAGTAGCGTAGCTGCTCATCACCTAGTATGAATGCACCCACAACGCTCTTTCGGTCATCCTTCATGCATTCATCCGTTCCTACCTGCACAACGCTCCCGCCTACGTATTGACCTACCGCTCCTACGCGCGTCTTCACGCTCTCCTCTTGGGTCTTCTTCATCCTGAATGTCGCGGTGGTGGCACCCGTTCTGCTGACAGCGGCAGACAAACCAAAGGTCATCGCCATAGTCCACAGTAATCTCCTCGCCGCACCGAATGTCCTGCGTGGTCGCCACCACCACGGTGGTACGGCGGTGGTTGGCCACCTCCGTGAACTCGGCCGCGGGTCTGCACGAGTGGTTCAGGAACCGCATGAGCCCACCCATGTCCTCGGCGTTGATCGCTGCACAAACCGGATACGACGGCTTCTCGGGGCGCGTTTTCATCACGAGGCTTTACCCTCCGTTACGCGGCCGATTCGCGCGTGCCGCGCTCACGTGCTCAATCTCGCCAAGATACTGGCCCAGCACCTCGCCGGCGCTAATGCCGTCGGCGGCGACGACGCCCAATTGACGGGCGCGCAAGTTGCGCCCGAGAAAGACCTTGCTCGACTCGCTGAACCCGTTGCCACACTTGCCCTCATAAGGGCAGCAGTTCACGTTGCAATATACGTTCATGGGCGCGTTGCGGCAGCTGTCTGCCCGACAGCGATCCCAGCAGCCACATGAACCAAACATCGGCACCGCGGGGAAGACGGTGGCCAGCGGATTAAGCTGGTCACGCAAGTGCGCGACGGCGTAAGGCCACCGCGCGGGCACGAACTCGTCGCCTGGACGAGATGCCAGCAATTCTGTACGTGGCGGCCGAGGCGCTCGAGGCGCGGGTTCCACCATGGCGTGACGAGCTTGGTGGCCTTGGTCAGCAGCGGCAGCGTGGCGAACTAGACGGTCTTGTTCGGCGTTACCAACGCGGAGTCCTTGGTCGGCGGCAGCAGCGTCACGAGCGCCGTGGTCGCGGCCGGCCACAGTGACGTCACGAGCGCGGTGGTCTCGGCCAGCAGCAGCGGGGAGATACGCGTGGTGAGGCGCCGAGCGCTGGCTGTAGTGGGCCTACCTTGGCTCACTACAACAGCTTACACGTGTGCGCTCGTGTATGAGGAAGCGTAGCTTAGTTTAAACTAGAGTTAATTATACTCGGGCCTCCGAGTATAGATTAATCTAAATAAACGATCCAAATAATGTTTTTGGGTTAAAATGAGAACTGTTATTTTTGTTTTATGTTTCTGACTTCCTCTAAATGTAATATTCTAAGTTGGGAATCTGCCAACGGCTGGTTGGCAGAATTCCTTTGCTATGCATGTCGCTCATTGGTTAAAAGATGCTGCTTTCAACCAATAGGAATCCTAAATGTCTATGGACCACCCGTCGTGGTGGTCGTAAATGAATGTGGCACTTGATGTAACGTACATCAAGGTCGAGGAAGTGTTCTAACCTTTAACAGACATCGCGTCTGTTAGAGTCACAAGTGGCTGTAGCCACTTGTGCGTGTAACCCCGTTACACCATCCCCCCCTTAAGGTTAGACGCGCCGGTCACGGCACGTCAATCAGGCAATTGACCACTCGTCAATTCTTCACGTTGGGAGAAGGAAAACTCGAGCTCATTCCGCAATGAGCTCGCCGAAGAAGACCGCCGCTGGGACAGAGAATCTCTCTGTCCCCGAGTACCACGAGCGGCAGCAGGCGAAGCAGGACGCTCGCGCTGCTAAGGCCGCGGCGGAGCCGAAGATCGTCCTTCAGGGCTCTTCGATAGTCAACGATGTCGTTGACTATAGCGAGGACGACGTGGACATGGAGGAGGGCGATGCCTCCCCCAGCAGGCGCAAGGAGTCAATCGACAGCGACAGTCTCGACCCGCACGCCGGGTCGAGACGCCCTCGTGAAGAAGACGATTCGGACGCTTCGAGTTCGAAGCGTTCGCGTTGCGCAAAGGAGACTCCGCTCTCTGCTGCTGGAGCCTTGAGCTCGCCGCGCGATGCGGCGCCTTCAAGCTCTCCACGCGCTGCTCATGCAGCGCGTGATCCATGGATGCCGTCCGCGGCATACATAGCGGCGCGGGTGGGCAACTCGGTGCTCCCGAACACTATCCCGCTGTACGTATGCAGCGCGATCGAGGACGATGAGGTGGCGGAGGGCCAGCACTTTGATCCGATGACGGATCAAAGGCGCGACTACTATATCGGACTCTTCCATGAGCTCCGATATTACTCCAGCAAGAAGACCTCTTCTCGCAGCAAAGTGCCCGAATGGCAGGCACTTTGTCAAAGTTGGAATGCCTTTGTTGATAACTTCAACAAGAATCCGGCAGCTTACCGCGAGCGGGTTAAGCATGCCCGTGAGCGCTTCGAGACGTTCTCGACGCGTGGGAGATTGGAGCAGCTCCACAGATCTTCTGTGGATGCTGGAGTTCCGTGCGCTGTGCCCGAAGGCCAGCAGTGCATGTTGTGTCTTCCGGGTGCGGCGCGCTTGAGCGACCGCGACCTAAACGGGTACACGTCGATCCGTGTACCTGCGAGCCTCAAGGATCTCCGTGCCAAGTTCATGGCACGTGAGGAACGCGACGAGCGTGGTGCTTCGAGCGCTGGGGTGACCACAGCGCTCGCACTACCTTCGCGCCGGCAGTGCGTGGTGGGCTTCGTACGCCCTCACCATTTCCGGAACGTCCTGCAACAGGACGTTCCGCGGCTCCCATGTATCTTGGTGGGGCGGAAACCCTCTCCAACGAATACGATAACGAACCGGATGACGGTTCGTTTTCGGGATACTATGGTCGACAATACGCTCAACAATCCAACGTGTTGAGCCGTGGGCGTCACGGATCGGAGGCGGCGGTGGTGGGAACACGCCCGTGTATGGTCAACCTGGGGTTGACCTTGGGCCTCCGTCCCTCGAAGACCGGGTCGCCGCTGTGGAGCGGCTTCAGAGCAGTGACTTCGCTGCTCTGAGGCAAGAGATGGCGAACCTGAGGGCTCAAGTCGCTCAGGCCGCGCAGACCGCGTCGGACGTCTCCGTCGACGTTGGGGGTCGCGTCGTGCGCTTGGCCCAGCGCGTTGACGCGCTGGAGAAAGGTTCGGCTTCCGCTTCGCGTCGGCCGAGCTAGCTGGCTCGTGCTGCTGGTATGGCTTCAGCCGCCCGACGTAAAGGTCGGGTGGAGGCGCATGCTAGACGGGATGTCTGGCGTGTAAGCGTTGCCATGCCGTGCCAACACTGTGAACGGCCCAATGAAGCGCGGAGCGAGCTTACTCGCTCCGAAGTCGGAAACTGCATGTTTAGGCAGGTTTTGAGTAGCTAACAAGACCAATGAACCCTTCTTGAATTCATTTGTGTTGCCCCTGCCAACATTGTCTGCGTTCAGCTTCTGTCGATCGACAGAAGCTGCAATAGCGTCCTGGACAAACCGAATGACGGCTTGTCTACGCTGCACGAAGTTCATTGCGTCCGAGCTGAACTCGTTCAGCTCGCTTCCAGCAGTAGGCCCGGCCTCTGCGTTCAGTCGATGTGGTGTCTGTGCCTCGCACAGACACGTTCTTCTTCTGCTTGTGTGCGTCTGTGCCCTGCACAGACGCGGTCTTCTTCTTCTTGGTTGCGTCTGTGCCCTGCACAGACGCGGTCTTCGTCGTCTTGTTGGCATCTGTGCCCTGCACAGACGCGGTCTTCGTCTTCTTGGTGGCATCTGTGCCCTGCACAGACGCGGTCTGCGTCTTCTTTCGCGGTGTTGCGGCTGACACCGTGCAGGTGTCAGCGGCATTCTGCGGCTGCTGTGTTGCAGTCGTAGATCCTCCCCCCCTTAAGGAAGGAGCCAGCATCCCGAGTAAACTCGGGAGGCGTGGGTGCCTCAAGGCATTCACGTAGAACGGTGTATGCCCGGTCGAGGCATGCACCGAGTTGTTGATGGCGAACTCCGCCATCGGCAGACACTCGCTCCAGTGTTGGAACGAGTGGGCGTAGCTCTTGAGTACATCCACGAGCACGCGATTCACGCGCTCGGTCTGTCCGTCCGTCTGCGGATGATCCGCAGTCGACATCGAGAGTTGACTGCCAAGAAGTGTGAACACTTCTTGCCACAGGTGCGCGGTGAAGCGCGGGTCTCGATCGGACACGATGTCCATCGGCATGCCATGGTGTCTGAACACCATGTCAACGAACAGACGTGCCGTCTGTTTCGCAGTCACTTCGGCGGGTACTGCAGCAAGATGTACCATCTTGCTGAAGCGGTCAACAAAGACCACAACGCCCGTGTTCCCCTGGCTATCCGGGGGAAGACCAAACACAAAGTCCAAGGACATGGACTGCCAACACTCCGACGGAGTCGGCAGTGACTGCAAAGGAGCCTGCGCGAACGGCGCAGGCTTCACACGTTGACACACCTCGCAAGCACGGACGTACTTGCGCACCCACTTGTACTGGTGGGCCCAGTAGAAGTCCCTCGTGAGAAGAAGATACGTCTTCTCACGGCCTGGATGCCCCGCAGTCGGTGCATCATGATACTCGTACATGATCCTGAGTCGCAGGTCATGATAATTGGGAACGACAACGCGGTCCGCGTTGTCGTTGACTGCGCTGTAGAGTAGCAACCCTCGTGCACCCGGTAACGGTGTGCACAAGCACGAAGATGTCTTGGCAACTTCTGACGAGCTTCGTCAGAAGGCACTGAGCCATAGGCCAGCAAGAGCTTCGCGTCCGCGTCGTGCGCGTACGCGGCCTTCACGTCGTCGAGGAGCGACGACGTGGAAGTGCTCGATCGCATGGCGTCAATGGCATTGACGTCGACTTCATTCGTAGCGTAGTCAGGTCGACGCGATAACGCGTCGGCCACCACATTGAGCCTTCCGGGTTTGTACTCAACCCGGAAGTTGTATTCCGCAAAGAACGAAAGCCATCTCGCCATACGTTGCGAGATGTGTGGCGACTTGACAGCCGTCCGCAGCGACGCGTGGTCTGTATAGACCACGAACGGTTTACTTCCGAGGAGATACACTCGGAACTTCGCAAGTGCATACTTCATGGCAAGGAGCTCCTTGTCATGCACCGGGTAATTGCGCTCAGCTGGCTTCAGCTGACGCGACTGATAGTAGACGACACGATCACGGCCCTCGTGATCGTGCTGCATCAACGCACATCCGATCGCGAAATCGGATGCGTCACACACAACGTGGAATGGGTGATCTTGGTCGGCCACCGCCAAGATCGGAGCCTCAGTCAAGCCTTGCTTGACTGCATCGAAGGCCTGCTGACAGTCAACAGTCCAATTCCACTCGGCATCCTTCTTCAGGAGCTGTGACAGCGGGCGTATCACGCCCGCGTAGTCCTTCACGTACTTGCACAAGTACGTGGCTGCCAGGAACTGCCGCAGTTCCTTGACGCTCGTCGGCGTCGGCCACTCATTGATCACTCTGACCTTTTCAGGGTCAGGGCGGACACCGTTCTTCCCAACGAGACACCCGAGCACGGGTATCTCGCTCGCCCCGAAGATGCACTTCTTCAGGTTCGCGTAGAGCTTGTGCTTGCGCATGAGCGCAAGCAGTTTCCGGAGATGCACCTTGTGCATCTCAACGTCGCTCATCCCGTCCGCAGCACGGCTGTGGACGAACACGTCATCGAAGTAGCTCGGTGCGAAGTCGCGCACCGAGCGCAACAAGTGCGTCACGCACCTGTTGAAGGTCGCAGGGCGTTCTTCAGACCCTGCGGCATCACTAGCCACTCCCAGAGCATGCCACTCGGCGTGCTCACAGCCGTGAGAGGGATATCGCTCTCACGCATTAGGATCTGATAGAACCCATCGCGCAGATCAAGAGCACTGTAGACAGTGCTCCTGGCCATCGAATCGATGATAACATCTTTTCGCGGTATCGGTGTCTGCGCCGGTATCGTCACATCGTTCAGCTTATTGTACGCATGAACGATGCGCCAGCCGCCCTGTGGCTTCTTGACACAGAACGTCGGAGCACTGTGCGGGGACTTCGATTCCCGCACTTGTCCAGCTTTGCGACGACTTTCGAAGAAGTCGTCGATCGCCTTGACCTGCTCTCGCGGCAGTGGCCACTGCCGCGTGACACAGTATTTCGTGCCCGGCACGAGATCAATCTCGTGCTGAATGCCCTTGTCCTGCGGAAGCTCCGCAGGGATCTCTTCCGGAAGTACGTCCGCGTACTCCCGTAGAATCTCATAGTAGCTTTGAAGAACAGAGCTGGGACTCGCCTTCAGCGAGTCCCAGCTCTGTTCTTCAAAGCGTTCTTTCTTCGTCTTGGCACTGAGAGTGTCTTCACTCTCAGTGGTGCTCTCCATGAAGAACTGCCTCAGTTCCTCATTCTCGCTCTTCGTTCTCTCGGCGTCCGAGAGAATGCATATTTGCTCGATGCGTCCATCGTGCAAGTCACGCGCGAAGCGCTTCCAGCTCATGACTGGAAGCGAAGTCAACTCTGACGCTTGCGTCGGAGGATTAGCGAGAGTCATCTCCTGTGCCGGAACCCGGCACAGGTACGCGTCAAGACGTTCAACGTCTCGACGTTCGGCTTTTCAGCCTTCGTCTGCCCGGCAGACATCTCTTGTAGCGTCTCGGCCCCGGGCCGAGACTTGCGCAGCGACCTTCGCATGCGCCGTCTTCTTGACTTGCGGAGCCCGGCTCCGCATGGTCCTTGACCTCGTCCAGGCCCAGCCATGGACGGGTGTTCTTTCTTAATTTCGCCGGCGGGTACCTCCCGCGGGCGAGCGACTTCAAGCCCGGCTTGGTCGCGCGGCGCTTCGTCGTGCAGCCCGGCTGCACGACAGCATGCAAGTTTTTCCGGTGCGGGACGTTTGCAACCGTCCGCACCGCCTGCAGCGTCGGTTCCCGGAACCGACACGCCATCATCACCTCGACGCCTATCATTGGCGGAGTCCTTAATTACAAAGGGTGCGTCGACTCCCGGAGTCGACGCGAAATGTCTTTCGCAGCGTCGGTTCCCGGAACCGACGCGACTTCAATACCTCGACGCCTTCTATTGGCGGAGACCCCCATTACGGAGGGTGCGTCGGCTCCCTGAGCCGACGAATAGAATCATCCAAGCCATCGACTCCCGGAGTCGACGGCGTCACGTCACCTTGGCTCCCATTACGGGCCAAAACCGATCCAATCAGGTTCGCGTCAGTCTCCACGGCTGACGCGCGTGACTCGCTTGTGTCATCCGCGCCGCTCGAGGCCGGAGACTTCTTTGATTCGCTAAAAGCGGGTGTTGACTTCCGAAGTCAACACATTTTCTTCACTAGCCGTCGGCGGTGACGCCGACGCTATCTGTTCTCGCGCGCGCGCCCGTGCGCGTCCAGGGCGTTCCGGGACAGCGGCATTAGGCGCTGTCTCGACTAGAGATTCGCGCGCACCTACTGGTGCGTGTGTGGTGGAAACAGGGCCATCGCTCTCTGTTCCACCGTCGCGACCGAAGCGCACTAAAGTGCGCTTCTCCCAATCGATTGCCGGATCATGCCGTGCAAGCCACGGCATGCCCAATACCATGTCGAACTTATCGTCCAGATCCAGGACGATGAAGGTTTCGACGAACACTCGACCCTTGTACGTGAAGCGCACGCGTACCATGCGTTTCTCGGTCTTCACGACGACACCTGTCGCCAAGCGTACTTCCAACATACTTCGAGGTATCTTTAAATCCTCGAAGTCAAGCATTGATAGACTTCGCAGTCGAATAAAGTTCTTCGACGCGCCAGAATCTACCAACGCACGACGAGAGCCGCTTGCTCTCATCGACTTCACCTTCAGGATGACAAGATCAGCCTTGTCATCTTGTTTCTTGCAGTGAGAGTGGTCCTCACTGGGGGCTGCAGTCCTCAGTGTCGCGTGTCCTAGGTTGACACGCGGAACTGCATTACCAGTAGGGCGCCCCGCGCCTACTGGCGTCCAGCGTTTTTGTTCGGCTGCGACGATGCCCAGCATCGCCGCGATAGCCACCTTGCTGGTGCACGGGTGCCGTGCACTCTAGCAAAGTGACCGATCCTACCGCATCGGTAGCACCGCACATTACTTCCTTGCCGCTGCTGGGAGCCAGCAGTGGCAGCGCTCGAGAGGTCCATCGGTTCTGGACCTCCCGTCCTCACTACCGGGCGCGGTTGCGGCCTCGGTACATGCGCGTGCAGTTTAGCCTGTCGCAGGCTAAACTCTTCCTGCATCGCAAGCGTGATGGCAGCTTCGAGAGTACTCGGGTACTCACGGAAGAGATAGGTCTTCACAGGCCCATCTCTCAGTCCCTTCATGAACGTGACGACCTTAGTCGCCTCGTCGATCGGGTTGGTCACGATGTTCGAGACCAAGTACCGCGCTCTCTGGGCGTAAGCATGAACATCATGCTTACCCTGCTGCAGGTCGAGGAACTCTGCCCTCGACCGGAACTCATTCTGCGGGGGCTCAAACGCCTGTCTGAGCTCCTCCTTGAAGCCTTCGTACGTGCTGAAGCACGTAGGGTCGGAGAGCCGGCGTCCATACGCCCAGCTCCTTGCACGTCCGCCAAGACATGACATGGCGAACGCGACCTTCGACAACGGGTCGACGATACGTCGAGCCGCGATGGCAGTGTCGAGTTCGACAAGCCAACGGAGGAGAGGTTCACCCTCTCTTCCGACGTAGTTGCTCACATTGAGCTTCAGCGACTGTGGGCGAGGTGTCGTCCCCGACGACACCGCGGTATTGGCAGCAGCATCTTGCTGCTCCCTCATGATGAAGCCCAGAGCAACACCGTGTTGCTCTGTCGGCGTTAGCGTACGCAGCATCGTAGCTACAGCCGCTTCACCAATGACTGTTGACAGTCGTTGGAGGGCTTCCCACTCTGGGTCTGACAGGTGGGGACAGTCAGCGCGTGCAACATGGGTTGCAGGCGTCGTGGAGCTTTCCATAGACACTTCGGTATCCATGGGAAGGTTCTCGGCTCCGTGTTCGTGCGGTGACGTACGAACTCAACTTAGTCGGTCGTTGGACGGACTACAAAGTGCTACCAGGTGTAGTGGGCCTACCTTGGCTCACTACAACAGCTTACACGTGTGCGCTCGTGTATGAGGAAGCGTAGCTTAGTTTAAACTAGAGTTAATTATACTCGGGCCTCCGAGTATAGATTAATCTAAATAAACGATCCAAATAATGTTTTTGGGTTAAAATGAGAACTGTTATTTTTGTTTTATGTTTCTGACTTCCTCTAAATGTAATATTCTAAGTTGGGAATCTGCCAACGGCTGGTTGGCAGAATTCCTTTGCTATGCATGTCGCTCATTGGTTAAAAGATGCTGCTTTCAACCAATAGGAATCCTAAATGTCTATGGACCACCCGTCGTGGTGGTCGTAAATGAATGTGGCACTTGATGTAACGTACATCAAGGTCGAGGAAGTGTTCTAACCTTTAACAGACATCGCGTCTGTTAGAGTCATGTGGAGTAGCGCCTTCGCAGAAATCTCGCGGAGTCGATCTCGCACAAACTCGGCGCGTCTGAATAGCGGTCGCGCCGAGCAATCTCTTTCCCGGTTGTTGGAGTAGCGTATCTTCGAAATACAGACCCAAGTCTTCGCAGGCTTCAGAGTTGGGGGGTTCTTGGTTGACGCTTGTTCCTTGTCGTAGGGCGTCGAGCCTTAGGCGTGCGGCGTTATCGGGCCGGCGTTTCCTTGGCGTTCCCGTCGGGCGTGCGGCGTTATCAGGCCCGCGTTTCCTGGGGCTTGTGTGGCGTTATCAGGCCTACACGGGGGGTCTTGTGCACGGCGGTTATCGGGCAGGTGCGGTCCTTCGCCTAGCAGAGCGTTATCGAGCGCCCCTAAACGGGATAAGGTTCACGAGCCTTTATCTCAGCACGGGTGGGTGGGGGGGGAGAACCAGAACCAACAAACGACGGGGGGCCGCGATATCGGGGCGGCTCTGCTTGCCGGCGCTTGGTGGTTCCCCTGGAACCGGAGGGAAGACTGGAGGTCTTTGTGGTTCAGAGAAATTTCGGGACTGAGTCCTTACCCTATCCTATGTCCTTGCTACTGGCTATCTCCTACTTCGTGCTTGCTAAGCCTACCACCCTACGTCTATCCTTGCGTCTGTCGTGCTTGCACTACCGTTCTTCAACCTGATTTGCGTAACGTAATCAAGATCTCACCTCGACGCGTTTTGCTCGGCGCGTTTTGGCTCGACGAGTTTTGACTCGGCGCGTTTTGGCTCGGCGGGTTTTGCTCGGCGGGGTTTACTCGGCGGGGTTTAGGGGTCGACGCGTTTTGAAGAGACGGGGCTCTGGTCGACCCGTCGGATGATTACGCGTCGCACTGGATTCTGGCGCCGTGTCTCACAGCCCATCACCCTCGTCGGCTTTCCCGTCCATCTCCGCAGCGCGTCGCGTCCCATCAACCGCGTCGAGTTCCATCACTCGCGTCCGGGGCCTCAGTCTCGGCGCCTCCTCTCTTGAGCGTCTGCATCAGCACGTTTTCCGCGGGGTGCTACACCACATCCGTCCCGCTGCCACGCACGCGCACTCCCCAGGTGGGTGTGTCGTCGCAGAACGCGCCCCGCGTCTTCGCTTCATCTCGCCTGATCTCGACTTCCGTCTCTGCAGCTTCCTACGCGCCAAGCTTCATGGATCGCCGCCACGACATGGACGTCGACGACTCCGAGGAGAAGGAGGAGGAAATCAACACGACCTCGCTGCGGCTGCTTGCGCGGTTTGCGCGCTCGGCGCGCGTCGTCCTCGTCTCCCCGCCGCGCCCCAAGTTCAGCCCCCGCTTCAGGGGCCCCCATCCAATCGGTGGCCGCTCTTGTTTCCGACGCGCGCACTCTCCAGCGTGAGAATCAGGAGCTGCGTGCTCACTACGAGCTCGTCTCCGCGTACAACGTGGGGCTGGCCACTCACGCGTCCGTGCTACACGACCGCAACCTGGCGCTCCTGCGTCGCGCCCTCGAGGGCTACCGGGCGGGTGTGGCTGAGCTGCAAACGGCCTGGTTGTCCCGGGAGCACGCCGAGCTTGCCGTCCGCGATATGGAGGAACGCGTGGAAGACTTTCGTGCCCGCACTGAGCGCACTGACGCGGCCGAGACGATGCGTCGAGTCTCGGAAGCTGCCTCCTTTGAGATGTGCCGCGGACTTCAAGCTCAACTCGCGACTGCGCGAGGCGAAGTCGCCGACCTGACTGCTCGGCTTGCCCAAGCACCCGCCTCTCCATCTCCATCTTCGGTGCCGCTGGCTCGGCTGTTTGCAGCCCAGGGGAACGCGACGATGCGCGGGCCGAGCGCGATGACTTGGGCGCCGAGCTCGCCACCGCCCGGGCAGCTGTCGCTCCTGTTCAGACGCGTCTGGGTGACGTCGAGGCGGAACGTGACCGGGCGCAGCAGCATGCAGCTCTCTCGAGCAGGAGCGCGACGATGCTCGCGGCAAGCGGGACCGCGTGAGCCGTATCCTCGTAGCCGTCAAGCAAGAACGCGACGGGGCGCTTGATACGCGCAACCAAGCATTTTGCACCTCGGCCGCCTTACGACGCGAGCGGGATGCCGCCATCATCACGAGGGACCAAGCTCGGCAAGCTCTGGCTACTCTTGAGCAGCAACGCGCCCCGGTCGACGAGGAGCTCCGCGTAGCTCGCGCTACGCTCTCTCAGGTGCGCGCCGAAGCGGAATCGGCACGCAGCTTGAACGTCCCGCTGTAAGACGACCGCCGGCGCGCTAATGCTCTCCTCGTGGCCCACGCCGAAGAGCTCCTCCGCGGTGCGACTCGCCTTCACGAGCTCGAGGAGTCGGTGGCTTCCGCCACGACGCGCTCAAGCCGGCGAGCTTTGTGCTGCGTCTCGTGCAGCGCGGTACCGAGCAGGGTGGCTGTCCATGCGCCGAGCGTCTCAACAGCGTCGAGGGGCCGTCGGTACTCAGGCGCGTCGGCTCGGTGCTCGGGTCGTCGAACTGGAGGGAGAGCTCGATTTGGCTGTCCGAGAGCGCGACGAACGGGCTGTGGCTTGGCGCAGGATGCTTCGGGACGCGCATCGCGGGTGTGAACTGGCACGTCGAGTGCCCGCTCATCTGCTTATGCGCACTCGGCCGGCTCTGCTTCTCCGGCTGGCTCAGCCGCCTCCCGTCGCCCTTCGCGGCTCTCTCCGGTACCGGGTTCGGCGTCGAGGCGCCCCGGGTCACTTCAGGGTCGGGCGACTCTGGCGATTCCAGCAGCGATGACTCTTCGTCTTCGTCGTCGTCCCGCGCCTCGTCTAGCACTGCGCCTAGTGGCTCGGCGGGAGCACCGCGGCGGCCCCATTTTTCGGCCCCGCCATCCCTCTGGCGGGGACTCCGTCTGATTGGCGACAACCACGTTACGCTCCCTGGCCCAAAAGGGTGCGACGTCTCCGCCTCCACCTCGTCACCGCTCAGGAATTGCGGACGCTCTTCCTGCCACCACTCGGATGGATCGTTCCCCGCCACGCTGTCCCCGAGCCTGCGAACTGGAACCGCGCTCTCGTGACTCAAGCGAATATCGACGCGCTGTACGCCACTCGTCTATGGCGGTACCTCACCCAAGCAGTCGAGTCGCTCCTCTTCGCGTCGGGTGACGCGGTGTTCCAGCCCTTCTTGCGCCGACTTCGGCGTCACATCGAGCACTGGGCCCAGGCTTACTGGGAGTCGACGCACGAGCTTCCTGTTCCCGGCGCGGCGTGGAAGAGGTGGCGTACGGCGCGTAATTCACGGCGTTCCCACGCTGGCAACCACCTCAACAGCTTATTGCAGTCGGCGGTCGAGTTATTCCGGTTGGGCTCCGCCGACATGGACCTCCTGTTGGACCCCATGGTGCTCCACTTCCCACCCGCGCACTCGCAGATCGGCCGGTGGTATCCGGGCCTCCAGCACACGACGCTGCAAGCCGCGCTCGACGGCATCGACGCGCAGGAGCCTTGGCGCCGGTTCCACCGGACGCCGCTCACCGTGGCTGAGATGGACGCCGGCGCGCGCTGCCGGGTGACGCGCGATCACCCCGCCTACCATCTTCCTCGCCTTGCAGGTAAATTCATTCGGCAGATTTGAGTCTGGTCCATGGTCGCGCCCTGCTGGGGCCGTAGCACTTTAGTCGTCGTAGCCATAACTTCAACACGTAGCCTTGACCTTCCTCCTTCGTTTCTTTCCACTTTTCACATCTTTTATGAGACGGCCCTCCGCCGTCCCACCTTCAGCAACAGGCTGGTCCTCCTCACTTCCCTCATCCAATCTTCCCGCTCCGGCCATTCCCAGAGTCGGGGCTCTCCACCAATCCACCCGTCGGCAGCCACCCTGCCAACTTCCACCGCGCCACTAGAGGCGCTCGCCCACCAGGGCTTGGCTTAGCCGCCCCACGACCTCGCGAGAAATCGCCGCAAGACGGTAACGGCCATCGCGTTGTCGCGAGAAGTCGCGTCGCCACTTTCCACCGTTGAGATATGGTTCGTCGGTACAGCCTCTCCAGGTCACGTCGGACTCGCGGCGCGCGACCCTATATCGGGAAGATCGACCGGCATACAACTTCAGGGTCGTCTCCCATTCGGATACATCCTCGTCCTTAACGTGTGTCGGCGTGTGCTCCGGTAAACGCGCCTCGATGCAGTCATACGTTCCGTTTATCGACGCCGCCAAACACGTCACGGTGTGCGACAGAAATTCCTTGACGGGGTTTCGCTCGGAGGTGCGGGCGTCGAAAGCCAGAGGGTCAAGCGAACTACTCGTCTCGCGACGCGACTCGCTCGGGCTACCCTGTGCTTCGGCGCGCAACATAACGCACCGCGTCTGCGCACGCGGTCCGATCTGTAGCACCCGTCGCTCGGGCTCGGCGCAATGGTCAGCAGTTTTCCGACGGCGATTATCGCTCTTGACGTACACCGCAGATCTCGCTCGCGCGCGAGCCGAAACGAGAGCTCCAAGTCCACCGCGACGCCAACCGGGTTGACGTACTTGTCCCTGAACTTCGACATCGCAACACCTACGCTCTTCACAGCGCTAGCGTTCCAGCTCACTTCTAGCGGCATCTCGTCGCACTTCACCGTGCATACGTCCCGGCTCACTTTCTGAGGCACCTCGTCGTGGAAGTCGGCACGCTCGTTCGACAGGGTCGTTCCATTGATCGTAGCGCGAACGCGATTCAGCTCGGAAACGTTCCCGGTCGAATACTGACGAGGCGTACCGCCCGTCTCACGACGTACGGCGTACGTGCTCACCAACGTGGCGCCCCAAGGTACAGCGTCGAGCCTGGGCTCTAGCTTGCAGTCCGATCCCATTCCGCCGCGATTCAAGCAATACCACACCGCCGAATTCACTCCAGCTGTGTTCGTCACCGCAACGCCGCCCCGGGTCCGATCTGCGTCGTCCCCAGCTTGGTCGCCTTCTAGTGCGTTGAGCTGAGCGAGGCGGCGGCGTTGAAGGATGCATGTCCCTCGGCGCGTCGACTCGGCGTCATCGCGTAACGTGTTTCTCGTCGCGACCCATACGTCACCCAAAAACTTGAATGCGCCACCCGGTCCGACGCAAGACGCGCCTTCGTTTAGCGCGCCGTGCCCCGTAAAATGCCCCGGGTCATGACTCTGCATTTGCCTGCTCTAGCAGGAGTCTTGGCCAGGCTCGACGGGTTCTGAGCAGCCAGCTCTTGTCGGACAACTGGAGCTCTCCCTCTGGTATTCGTCGCGCGTGAAGAAGCCGAGTGCATCGTCACCGCGAAGACGTATGCCGTCCCGCGCCCCGAATCCATGTCTTCCGCTGTCGGCGGGCCTCGTTCCGGCACGTTGGCGACAGGGTTGATCTCGCCACTGTCTCCCTCGTCGCGATATTTTGCGTCGAGATTTTTCGCGTCGTAATCTTCCGCGACGAGGTTGGCTGGTGACGCTGTTTCTGGATCTAACGGCCGGGTCCGAGTGCCTTCTCACGAGTGATCCACCGGCTGCATGACCACCACCTGCACCCTTGCTGCGTTGGCGTCACCGTCGCTCGTCCCGCGTCTCGCGTCAATGCGACTGTCCGTCGCGCAACGTGAATCTGGCATCCTCGCCGCGCTCGGGCTCGACGCGTTCTGCACCGGAATAGGCTGGACGACCCCACCTGAGTCTTCGCCGAGTCGACACCACCCATCGCGGCCGTCGCGGAGCATTTACCGCGTTCCCCAGGATTCGGTTCCCCGGTGACCTCCCGGTGGCGCATCGTCTCCGCGCACGGGGTCTGTGGTGGGTCATTCGTGGCTCTGTCTTCTTGATCTCGTCGTACGGATCCGACACGTGCGTCGGGCCCCGTGTTCCCGCCTCGGCGCACGCCGTAACGCGGTTGCACGTGTAGTGCGTCACAGGTTTGAAGTCGGTGTAGCTGCAGGCTGAACGGCTCGTCGCCCGCCTTGCCCGCCATCTTCAGGTCCACAGACGCCTTGAGTTCATTGGACATCCGTCGAGTGACAGCTGGTACCTTCGCCAGCAATCCTCCGGGTGGCGCGCCGTGGCATTCAGGCTTGTCAACAGGAAATCGCACTACTGGTCCCACCGCGGCGTACCCGCCACTTCGGTGGATCGCGCAATTCGTACCAGCGTCTTGCTCTGGGTTGACCAATCGATCACGGTTAATGGCGCGGTGCTCCCCTTGCGATGCTGGACCCGGTGACCCTCCAGTCCCGCCACCGTCAGGCCCCTCGTCGACCACGTCGAAGTTCACAATGAGCTTGTCCTTCGCGGGTTCGAGGGCGGAATGTCGCCCAAGACGCCATTTTCCAGCTTTCTCCCCAGGTCGCATACTGTCGCAGTTCTGAGACCTCACTACTGACCGTCGCATAGTGTCACATTCGGTCAGTCTCACGTCGTCGCGTCCCCGCGACCCTTCGTTTGGCTGTCGCACGGTGTCACACTCAGTCCGTCTCATGGGTGGCCCTTCGTTCGACTGTCGCACGGTGTCACACTCGGTCCGTCTCACGGTGTCGCACTTCTGGGACTGCTCCTGGGACGGTTCTAAGACGTTCCATCCTTCACGTCTCACACTGTCGCACTTCTGCGACTCGCCGCCACTCGATTTCTCAACGTGCGACCCTTCGTCCAGCTGTCGCACCGCGTCGCATTGCCGTCATAGAATTGCACGCCTCGCGCCTCGTCGCCCAACGAATCTTCGACGAGTTGTTCGGTTCCAGGCGCTTCAGCTAAGCGTCCCGCATAGTCGCTTCTCTGCGACCCTTGGTCCGACTGTGCGCACGTCGTCCCCACGACGGCTATTTCCGACATCATCTCGCGCAACCGCGCCGAGGGGCCGTACTTCGGCGACTTGTCGGCCGGCGACGCATCCGGCACACACGTCGGTCCATCTGGCAGTGAGTTCGCGGCAGCAACTGGGTACGGTCTCGACTCACTACCCGCGCGATCTTCCTCCTCTTGCTCATCTCGACACGCGTCGCATTTCAGATCTTCGTCCGTCGGCCATCCATACATGGGCCAGACGAGTTCATCATCCTGCCAGGTCTCGTCATCGTCCCAGGTCACTTCATACGCCAAGATCTGCCAGTCTTGGTAGTGTCGATTACTCATCAACACGAAGCGGGGTGCAGGCGGAAACACGTCGACGGGGTCCACCAGCCCACTGTCATGCCTGCGTCGAGCGTGATCGTCTCTCCGGTGATGTTGGTCACCCGCAGGTATGTCCGCTGCCCGATCTTGGTCTTAAACACGGTCGTTACCCACGTTTTGCTGCGTGTGACCCACAGGCGCGGTGCGTCCCGGCTGGAGCGCAAGGGGACGTCGAGTGTTTGCCCTGGGTCGAGTTGTTTGAGCGCGTCGAGTTTGACCGGGCGCACCGGTGCGTCGTAGCGCGAGTGCTGGCTCCTACCAATCGCAATCTCGTCTAGCTCACACAAAGACATGGCTACAATGGCGACCGGGGTTTCAGGCGCCCCGCAGTCTCCGTCCAACAAGTCGGCGTGGTCGTCATCTGCGTCGCGTCGGGTTTTGGACTTCGACGTGGGTTGCACTCTCGCCTCAGACTGGGACGAAGTTATCCTCGGTGTCGAGATGATTGGAGCCGTCCCCGGCGGAGTTTCCTCGCGTTGGATGGATCCAACCAGGACCGTCAACGGCCCCAAGACACCACGGATCGTACGTGTCCACGACTCGAGGTCCCAGTCGTACACTCCCGTCCTGTCGGTGATGCCCAAGCTGAAGCCTGATTCGTACAACATTTCGAAGAGTGTCCCCGCGGCTCGCGTGACGTTCGTGAGCATGTCAAAGTCCGGCATCCGGACAGGGCCCGTGAACTTGATCGCGTTGGGCTTGATGAAACGCAGGATCGGATCGTGCTCCAGCAGCCGGACCAACTCCACTCCAGCCAGCATATACCTCAACTCCGCCGCCGCGAACTGACTTCTCGTGTCGTCGTCTCTTGCCTTGGTCGGCAGTTTATCCGCCGAACCCGGCGCACGGAGTTGCTTCGGCTTTGATGAATCGAAGCTGCTGTCGGAGTCCACACTCGATTGGTATCGAGGTGGTGGCAAGGGTGTGGCCGTCGAGGTCTGAGCTGAGCCCATCCAGGAACTCGGCGCGCCTTGGCCCGCCGAGGAACTCGTCGCGTCTTGCTCGACGGATCCAGCGAGAATCGTCAAGGGATCTTGCACGACACGAATCGCGTGTAACCAAGACTCGAGACCCCAATCGCACAGTCTCTCCATCTCAAAGGCTCTCAGTCTGAAGCCCGAGTCGAGCAGCATCTGGAAGAGGGCCGGCGCGGCATAGGCGACGCTGGTGAGACTGTCGAAGTCTGGCGCCACGAAGGGGCCCGTGAAGTCGCTCACCAGCATGGGCTTGAGGAAGACTAGGATCGGGTCCTGCTCTAACAGACGGAAGAGCTCCGTGTGCGCCACGACGTACCGCACCTCCTCGACGGTGTACTGCCGTCCCGCGTCCTTGCCTTGCGGCGGACATCGACTCATCCGCCGAGTCCGGCGCGCGAAGCTTCTTCTTCTTCTTCTCCTTGGACGACTTGCGCTTGGCGGCTGGCTTGGCGGTGGGTGATTGTTGGTCTTCGGCCTTCTCAGGCTTCCGACCGGTAGGACCGCGACTTGCGTCGCGGCCCTTCGTGGCTCCCTCGTCGGGAGCCACATCGGGAACGGCAAACTGTTCTTCGTAGCCCTCCTGATCGTCGCTGGCCCCATGGCCTGTCGTGAAGGTTCCCTCAGAGCTCCACGACGCGACAGGTCTCTCACTGTGCTCTCCTGCAGTCGGCGACCTTCCAGCCGACCGCGCACCTGCCTCCGATGCCTCTTGGATCGATGGCCCGTCATTCGAAGTAGTACTCCCGGGTCGCGGCACCATTGTGGAGTAGCGCCTTCGCAGAAATCTCGCGGAGTCGATCTCGCACAAACTCGGCGCGTCTGAATAGCGGTCGCGCCGAGCAATCTCTTCCCGGTTGTTGGAGTAGCGTATCTTCGAAATACAGACCCAAGTCTTCGCAGGCTTCAGAGTTGGGGGTTCTTGGTTGACGCTTGTTCCTTGTCGTAGGGCGTCGAGCCTTAGGCGTGCGGCGTTATCGGGCCGGCGTTTCCTTGGCGTTCCCGTCGGGCGTGCGGCGTTATCAGGCCGGCGTTTCCTGGGGCTTGTGTGGCGTTATCAGGCCTACACTGGGGGTCTTGTGCACGGCGGTTATCGGGCCGGTGCGTTCCTTCGCCTAGCAGCGCGTTATCAGGCGCCCCTAAACGGTATACGTTTAACGTGCCTTTATCTCAGCACGGGTCTGTGGGGGTTGAGCACCCGAACCAACAAACGACGGGGGCCGCGATATCGGGGCGGCTCTGCTTGCCGGCGCTTGGTGGTTCCTGGAACCGGAGGGAAGACTGGAGGTCTTTGTGGTTCAGAGAAATTTCGGGACTGAGTCCTTACCTATCCTATGTCCTTGCTACTGGCTATCTCCTACTTCGTGCTTGCTAAGCCTACCACCCTACGTCTATCCTTGCGTCTGTCGTGCTTGCACTACCGTTCTTCAACCTGATTTGCGTAACGTAATCAAGATCTCACCTCGACGCGTTTTGCTCGGCGCGTTTTGGCTCGACGAGTTTTGACTCGGCGCGTTTTGGCTCGGCGGGTTTTGCTCGGCGGGGTTTACTCGGCGGGGTTTAGGGGTCGACGCGTTTTGAAGAGACGGGGCTCTGGTCGACCCGTCGGATGATTACGCGTCGCACTGGATTCTGGCGCCGTGTCTCACAGCCCATCACCCTCGTCGGCTTTCCCGTCCATCTCCGCAGCGCGTCGCGTCCCATCAACCGCGTCGAGTTCCATCACTCGCGTCCGGGGCCTCAGTCTCGGCGCCTCCTCTCTTGAGCGTCTGCATCAGCACGTTTTCCGCGGGTGCTACACCACAGTCACAAGTGGCTGTAGCCACTTGTGCGTGTAACCCCGTTACACTGGCGCGCCATACGGGGCGGCAGCTTGACGGCGTTCTTGCCGCCCTTGACGGGGTGGCGAGTCTTGCTCGTCTTGGTGCGCACTGGTGCCCGTGGGGGCGTCCCCAGAAGCACGGGCGAGGAGGTGGTCGGGCTGGCGCTCGCGCGCACACCCGGACGAGGCGGCGTCTCCGGGGTTGGACTCGGCGGCGGGTTCGTGGCGGGCTTGGAGCGGCGCTTGGTTTCTCCGGGGACAGCCAAGGAGGTGTCGCCGTGCCCGTTGCGCTCGGCGCGACATCGGCACTGCTGGGGCAGCCATGCTCGGCAGTCGACTGCAGCACGTTGGGCGGCGTGTTCTCCACGCTGGAGCTATCGTTGATACAGCGCAGCCTCCAGTGGATGGACGAGTGCGTCAGGTGGACCATTGGTACTGCATCAGGACACCGCATTAGCCACAATTCATCACAAACCCGTCCATCTACAGTCGAACGCACCTTTGAGCTGGCTGGATGTCTTCGCGGATTCAGAGGCGATTTCGAAAGTGAGCGCAACTTCAAGTTGTCGACAAGATGATATAAGCTAGGCGATAAGTCGCCAGAGTGATGGTCGACATAAAGTATACAAATATCAAGATAAACCTTTAAGATGGCTACACGACATATATCTAGGGGTAGGGCAGTATACCGGGACCATATCTGGGCCTCCCGAGATTTATGACCGGCATATGCCTCGTCATATCTGCTGCAGATAAGGCGGTCGTTTAATACATTTGTGGCAGGCGTCCATTGGGCATGGAAAAACTGCCCGACATACTTAGCGGGGCAGCATAAAGGGAAGGAAAAGAAGCCGACAAAGGTTCTAGAAGCTGTTGCTGACTACGACTTAAGAATTTGGCACTATAACTTCGGGTCACCAGGATCCCTGAACGACATCAACATTTTGGAGCAATCTCCCGTATTTGACACATTTTTACGGTGTGAAGCGCTGGACATCGAGTATGTCATCAACGGTACGTTTAGGACTGGAGATATCGCATGAACAAAACTAACATCTTCATGTAGCTCGTTCTGCAGCTTTTACATGGCGCCCATAGAGAGCGAGATTGGCACGATCTAGTTTTGCTCGAGATACTCCTTTCTCTTCGGTTTGTTCAATTGCTCGACGATACAGCTTCGGCTGGAACACCTGGATTGCTTGCGGCGGAGGTACCAGCGGCACGAGAGGCTTCTGTAGTGGCAGGACGCTTCGACGACCCTCGTTTGCCGTTGGAGGCACGCCATGCTCTCCACTTTGGGGAGTCTTTCAGCATATACCAGCACTGTAGGAACTTGAACTTCCCGTTCTTGGGAATGGCTCAAATAAAGCCACCGCATCGTGTTCGATATCCACGGGGCTACGCCCACTTCGGCAGG
The DNA here is from genome assembly GCA_024211575.1 of Phytophthora melonis. Lineage (NCBI taxonomy): Eukaryota > Oomycota > Peronosporomycetes > Peronosporales > Peronosporaceae > Phytophthora > Phytophthora melonis. Next base: position 1,395,774 of record JAMXKT010000047.1, read on the forward strand.
GTTTAAGTACACGTTCATGACACCCCTCAAACTTGGACACGGTTTGGGATATAATTGAGAACCGGGAACTGAGTGATTATTCAGGACGATCGGGAATAGACGGCACAGGTCCGATGTCACCACCATGCAATTCCTGTTACGTGCGGTGTGTTTCGCGAAAGAGGTTCGCAAGTTTGGTATCAAACGCCACTTTCACCTCCTTGTAGAAGTCCTCGCCAGTCTGGTATATGCCTTCGATGGGGTCCTTACTAGTCGACAGTCATGCAGCACAAAGCACTTTGTCCTCCACAAGCTTGTAGTTGGCGCCGCGCACCTTGGATGGGGTCGTGTTGGCGTGCATGATCGCGATACAGTGTTTTGGCCACGGCTATTCGCAAAGTCAAATATGGCCCGGGATTTGGCCTCAAGGCACCTTCTGATATTTTTATCTTCAGGATAGCCCCATGGGTGGAATCCCAAAGGCTATTTTTTGCGACCAAATTTGATTTGGCCGTCAGGATAGCCCTATTGGTGAAGATGCTCTTAATACGAGTGGACACGAGACTTTGGTGGAGGCCGCTTTTAGCCCAGAAACTCGGTTTGGCCTGTCTAGGGGCAATAAACTATTGATCATCAAGTAAACCACTATATCAGCTACCTCCGCTCGTTATACGACCACTTGTTAGTCTTCGAGTGCGCCCGCTACAAGTTTAGTGCCCCAAAGCTTCCGGTGAGCTCCAGCATCACCAGCGCCTCGAGAGTCGCACGGTGCAAGATTTGCCGGCGGTCGGTCAGGTCTAATCCCGTCCTCGCGATTAACGTGCAACGTCGCTCGATGTCGGTGGAATCCAACGAAGGTCGATGCGCTTGGCAGCGTATTACTTTCACCCGTAATAGCCTCTCTGCAAAAGAGAGATTATCGCCCTCTTCATCGTCACTTTCATCTCTCTTTTCTCTCTACGGAATCATGAGAGGGATCGTCGACAGCAGTAACCAGCGAACGAGTCGAGAATTCTTGAACGCACTGCTCGGATCTCGAACTTCATGAGGTAGGTAGTGTTGTGGTCACGTCGGAGGTGACTGGTCGTATTGACGTAGCAACCCGAGGACGACAGCTTGCGCGTCTCCAGGCACAGTCAGTACTTGTGGCGGCTGCATAGCACCTTTGAGCAGAGAGTTTTGGCGAGTGGCTTCGGCGTCGGGACATGGTAGATTTCGGAGAAGAGGAGGATTACTTAAACGTGTATAGCTCGGATACCCCGAAGCTTCTAGAAACCCTTACCTGCATCAACGTTCTAGAATCTGAGAAATACTGATTATTGGGGTCGACCTCGATAAATTATTTCAGTTATTTAATTGCCCAACTTTTTATTTTATTTACTGATTTCGAGCTCTGGATAGGAAGCGACGAAGTGCTAATAGACCAGCCCACATAGGATTAATTCGGGCGCTGCCCCCCATAGGTACAAACTGGTGATAAACCGGTAGTTTTAAGGTTGATGCTGACGGACAAGTGTGAGATCGAGAAATGACCGGAGAGCTTGCGCCGAGGCCTAACGGTCTTGAACTTCCGGGTGAGAGCCGGCCGAACCCTCTGATTGGTTACTCACATTTACCGCATTAGAGTGACGGATGGATGGCCGTTTAGTGACGAGGCGCGGTGGGCCATAATAAATCCCCACCGAGCCCTCCAAGTAGTCATAGTGGGTACAAGATTTGCCTCTCATTAGGAATTCGGATCTAGCCGAGGAGTCGTCGAGTCGTCGGATCAGCTCGAAGGCTCGGTCGACACTAAACTTTTGTATAGACGATAGGGATTAGCGATAGGGAAGGCCTCACAGCCTCTAATCACTAAATCAGAGCAGAAATTCCCCCCGAAGCCACACAAGGGTCAAGTCCGTCTACGGTAAGTCTTAGCTTAGCTGTAGAGTCTGGATACGCTCGGCCGACACGGGGTATGTCTGCCGGTGAGCATAAGGTACATTGACCGAGTGTTCATCCCTGGAAAGGCCAAGAGTGAGTAGTGGCCGAGTGTTGGAGGTATTAGAGACCTCCCTGTACGTTTGTACGCTTGTCTGGGTGTGTGGCGAGGCCCCCCAGTATATTTGACTTCCAGCCGAGACTTCGTCTCGGCGCCCCTGTCCGAGGCCTCGATTGGCCTGGTACCCTTCCTTCTGAGGGACCACAGTGAGTTACGTGTGAAAGCGCGTGTGTACATTGCATCCTAGCCGTTGCTCGTGGCTAAGGGCGCTCTTATATTTGATTTACGGGCTCTACCTACCTGACCGACGACTCGCATAAGGCACATTCCAGCCCGGTGCAAGGGATCGGATCTGGTCTTCAGATTTTATCCCAACAATAAGCGCCGACCTTTTAGGAGGGAAGCGTGTTGTTGGTAGGGGCTCGTCCCAAAGGCCTTGGCTAGAGGGACGAGAACTCGTTAAATCGTGTTTTCCTACACGACAACTGGTGCCGCGACCCGGGACTGGTGTGACCGAACTGTGTGTTGTGGTCTGTGTAGGTATTGTCCCAAACGAGCATTGAGAGGAGAAGAAGAAGAAGAAGAAGAGAAGAAGAGAAGGAGAAACAAGAAGAACAAGAACAAGATGGCGAAAGGATCCAAGTCAGCGGTGCCAGCTACGCCGGCGAAATCGGGACGAGGACCAACCGACGGCTTGTCGACGATCGCGAGTGACTTGACGTCTCGGCTGTCGACGATCTCCGAAAGGTCGGTCAGTTTCGAAGAGTCGGTAGACGAGGATTCGGACGCCAAGGATGACATGATGATGAACTACGATGACCTGGAAGAGAAGACTCCCGCACCCGTGCAGGAGTACGAAGACCAGGAGGCGGCGATGGTGTTGGCTGGACGCAGTGGGGCTCACGCTCCCTCAGCCGAAACCTCGTCTCCGAATTTGATGCAGTGGCGCGGCAGGACTTTGCGGACGATGACTCGGAGGATGGCACCGAGGCCTTCACCTCGTAGGCTCTGGTGCAGGTTTCTAAGGATCCTCAAGAATCCCGCGGAAGTCGGCCGTCGATGAACAGCAGCACCCCAGCTGCGAACAAGGTGCTCGGCCGAATGCTCGAGCAGATGCTTGAGTCGAGTGAGTGGATCCGACAGTTCAGCCCGGAGATGGCGCGCCAAGCGACGTGGGTAGAGCTGAAGGAAGAGTTGCAGCACCCGGTGGAGCCGACTTCAGTCACCCAAATGGCCGAAGACACGGTGGCGCTCCTCCGAGCGATGGGGTGTGAACCGATGACTCGCCCGTCCGAGGTCTCGGTCAAGAGTTGGACACCGGAGCTGGCCGGCAAGGAGCTGCACAAGTGGAAGAGGAAACTGCGTTTGAGCTTCGGGAGACGGATCTTACGCTGGGACGTCCGCCGAGCGCCCGCCCTGTGAGAGAGCCGACCGATCCCTCGAAAATTCCGCTGCCGCAGACTCCGAAGAAGACGACCGAGCGCTCGAGCCGACGCCAGACGACGGATGGAGTGTTCTCTGCTAAAACGGAGGGCACACCGTATTTCCAGGATTCGCATATGGTGACCCCTCGGTCGACTAGTCGAACCGAGCGCATTGCCCGCGAAACCGAAGGGACGCGACCTGGACGGAGCACCAACCGAGGCTTCCCGAGGCGCTCGAGCCGTCGTTTCACCCCGCGTGATGACTCTTCGTCGGATGACGATGGCGACGATACGCCCGACTACGACGACGGCTTCGACAGTCCCAGCGACGAGCTGGCCCGCCAGGTGCGCGAAGTGAGCGAGATGGAGCGGCTGAACTCGACCCCTCGACTGGAGATAGCGACTCACCGACCCCTCGCTCAGATCAAGAACTTCTCCGGAGCCCGTAACAAGAGTGAAAACTCTATGCAGTGGCTCCGGGCGTTTGTCTACGAGATGAAGGGGACGCACACTCCGCCCAACGAGTGGTGCATGGCTTTCGAACTGAGCCTTCGGGACGGTGCCTTGCACTGGTACCGTCAGCTCCCCAAGAAGACGAAGCGTCGGTGGAAGTTGCTCAGTGATGCTTTCATCAAGTATTACTGTACGCAGTTCAGCCAGTCTGCGAAGGCTCGCTACTATTCGGCGCGACGTGACGGTTCGGAACATCTGTGCGACTACCTAAATCGGCTGAATGGCTACGCTCGCAACGCTGGTCTTCAGTTCGAGAAGGGCGGTCGCGACGCGAAGGATCACGTGCAGCGCTTCCTCGAGACGTGCGGTGACCGAGGACTCGAGCGGCGGCTTTGCCACGTCCGAGTCTCGGACATTCATGAGCTTGAGGACATGATTAATGACATCCTCAAGTCGGAGGAGCGCGGACAGAGCAGAGACGCCTCGTCTCACCAGTCGCGTGGACGCGAGCACTCTCGCAGACGGGACGAGCGCCGGAGCGAACAAGCACGCGACAATAACCGCCGTGAACGTTACGAACGCCGGGACCGAGACTTCGGACGCAGACACGAGGATTCGCGCTATGCTCCGAGGGTGTCGCTGGCTGAAGCGTCGCTGTCCGATTTGATGGCCGAATTGCAGGTCCGTGGGACGAAGAGTGGTCGATCTGGCCGCCCAGAGCCCCGTGAGCAGTCGCGCGACGACAGTGGTAGTGACTCCAGTGGCAGCCGATACTTCGACGACAACCGAGACTTCAGTGACTACAGTGACTTTGACACCTCGGATGAAGAAGGAGGCCATGTCGCGGCGGCGAACGAACAAGAAAGACGTGCTGCGGCAGAAGGGACGTACGCCCGGTCCGACCAGCGTCAACGCAGGGGTGGCGAACCCGGCCGAAACTTCGACCGGTCCAACCGACACTTCAGCCGAGACAACCGCGATGGTCGCCCGCGTCAGTATGGACCCTGCGCAGCGTGTGGTGGTGCCGGGCACTCGGCTCACTACTGTTACCGACGCTGCAGACTGTGTCAGCAGGTCCACGACATCGGCAAGTGTGAAGCGCTCCAAGCCCTCACCACGTACCTTCGGACGAAGGTTGAGAAGAAGGACCTCTCCCCCGAGCTCCAAAGCCTAGTCTTCGGTGGCAATTTAAACTAGGCAGCCCGCCAACTGAAACTGGGTTGGTCCCAATCGGGCTGCCACAGTTAGCTGCTCCCGCGATTGATGCAGACTGCGTCTACGCGTTTGTGGGAACAAGCAAACGGCCGAACGACTAGGACAAGGAAATTGTGAAATGGATTGAAAGTGAAAAGGAGAGAGGGGAAACCCTCGGTGGAGGTGATAATTGTGAAGAAAATGAAAGCGACGAAGATGGAGATGTGAACGAGGCTTGGGTCTCAAGTGCGGTGCAGAGTGGACAGCCTGGCCGAACGCCCAGTGGGGTGACTAAGTTACTCCCAGGCGAGAGGCTGGGGTGGTGGTCTGCGCAGAAGTTCGACGAGAGGGCTCGGATGAGAGCTCTGGTCAAGGGTGCGGTCAACGACTCGAGAACGAGGCTTCTGTTCGATACGGGGGCGAACGTAAGTGTGATTTCGGAGAAGTTTGCGAAGCAGTTGCGGTTGCGTGACATTCAGGGGCATGGCCGCTGCATGGAAATCCAGGGTTTCACGAAAGGAACCATGGCTACCGAGAGACGAGCCCTCGTCAAGATAACCCTCGGCTGGGCGCGTGTGTACGAGTTTGAGCTGTGGATCATGGACCATGGCGCTGGGGTGGACGTAGTCCTCGGCACGGACTTCATGATCCCCGCTGGAGTACGTTTAGACCTGTTCCACGCGACCGCGAGGTTGCCGGACGAGGTCAGCATCCCTCTCATCAAGACTCTGGGCGCGCCAGACGACCGAGGCTTCGGTCCACATGTCAATGGTGGACCATCCGAGGACTTGCCCGTTCAGAGTCGTGAGTGTGTGGAGTACCGAGCGCAGCGACGCCAACCACACCCGGATACACATGAAGTGTGGGTACGCCGCACGAAGTCTCTGCTGCCGACAGTGACGAAGTTTCGGCGGGGCAAGGTCGAGTGGGTGCGGTTGACTAACGTGTCTGACCACCCAACGACGTGTCATGCACACACTCCGGTGCTCATGTGGGTACCGATTGGCGATCTTCCACGAAACGATGGCTATGTGCGACTGACGTCAGCACGATATGAAGACTGGCAGAAGCTTGCCTTCGAAGGCAGCCGAGATGAAGTCGCGTTCGCGCGCGAGTGTGAGGCGTATTCGAAGTGGCTGGTCACGCAACCACCGGCTGTGGATCGGCCGACTTACACTCCGCCAACGGGAGTGATGGTTCGACCAGCCGAGGACTCGCCCGATCGGCGACCCCGGTTAAGCTGCGCCGAACAATGGGAACGTGAACTCGTGAAGAGGGAAGAGAGAGAGCAACTCGCTGCTGACGGCTCACCAGTGGGTGATGATCCAGCGGCGCTCCCTTCTCAACCTACGGAACTTGAACAGGTGCGAACCGAGGCCTCGGCTGGGGCGGCAGCGGAGCAAATTTCCCCAGACTGTGTTGGGGGCTCTGATGAAGCGTCCAGCCTGGCCTCGGACGACATGCTGAGTAATGACGACAATGGTTGTTATGATGATGGATCGGAGCACTCGCGCCAAAGTGAGGACTCGGCTGGAGACGACGACCCGATGACGGTACTGGAGCGCACCTACGTCTCAGTGGCAACTGCGGAAACAGCTGAGGGAGATAGCAGCGACGCGAAGGAGGTTACATCCGAGCATCGAGCGAATGACATTAACCTGGAGGATTACGCTCACGAACTAGCCTTCCTACCCGACCTGACCGAAGCCTCGGTTACAGAGTTGGACTACTCGGCTGGTAACGTGCGGCACACGGACCTGAGTTGCAGCCGGCAAGACCGCGTGGTGAAGGTGCTCCGGAAGCACGAGAAGATTCTGATCTCCAGCGGCAATGCATTACCTCCGCCAGCCTATGGGGTGGTGTGTGATATCGATGTCCGGGACACGCGCCCATCAAACAGAGGGCTCGGCGGATACCCTCCGACATCTCAAGAAGCTCTACGAGCTACTCCGAGGGCTGCTGAAGGCGGGGCTGATTGCGTTCTCAAACAGCCCGTGGTCTTCACCGATCGTCATTGTGTTAAAGAAGAATGGAGTCGACATCAGATTGTGCATTGATTACAAGATGGTGAACGCCGTCACCGCAATCATGGAGTATGCGATGCCTCTGGTCGATGACTTGCTTACCGATCTAGAGAAGTATCTGTGGTACTGCTCGCTTGACGCTGCGAGTGGATTCTGGGCTATTATGATGACACAGAGAGCCCGTCAGATCTCGGCGTTCGTGTGCGCGTTGGGCCACTTTGAGTGGCTTCGAATGCCCTTTGGGCTCAAGAATGCACCCATGATCTATCAGAGGATGCTTGACAACGCTCTGTGGGGTTTTGTGCAACCGAAGGGTGGATGGAAACACTATGCGTCGCTGATGGAAGAAGCTGAATCGCGTGATCGGGAAGCAAATCAAGGACAGACCGAGCCGTCGGCCCAACCGACGCCTCGTACTGAGTCTTCGCCGACCAAGTTCGAAGCAGGAAACAGTTCTGGTGGTCCCGGAACGGCGGTGTCTGAACTGATCAACAGCCCTGTCGCCGATATGTTCGCCCATGGAGATCCTGACGAATCCTCGTTAGTACCCGTATTCGAACGACGGTCTTTCGTCGACGATATCTGTTTCGGGGCGAGTCGTTCGATGGCTGCTTGGCCACACTGGACCGACTCTTAGCACGGTTCGAAGAGTGCCGTATCAGCGTGAGTTTCACCAAGAGCATCTTCGTGCAACCCAAGGTGGACTTCCTGTCCCACGTGGTGACGCGGAATGGTATCCAAGCAGACCCGAAGAAACTGAAGGCTCTGACCGAGCTCTCGTTTCCGCGGTCCAAGAAGGGAGTGCAAGCATTCCTCGGATCGCTGAACTATTACAGCCGTTTCATCCAGGACTTTGCAGTGTATGGTGTCGCGCTCTATCAGCTCAAAGACGAAGACTTCGGAGACGGGGGTGACCTCTCTGCAGCCAGACGAAGCTTCGCTGCGCTACAACAGAAGGTTGCTGACGCACCGATCCTTCGACACTTCGATCGCGACAGAGATGTTCATGTGATGCTTTTCGCAAATGAGTGGGCGCTGAGCACAACGCTCATGCAGGAGCACGACGGAACGATGCATCCAGTCCGATTTTGCGGCCGAGTCCTCAAGGACGCCGAGATGAACTATCACCCAGCGGAGAAGGAGGTCCTGGCCCTGCTACAGTTGTTGAAGGTGTCTTACACACAGCTTGCAGGTCGGACCATCCACGTCTATACGCGGTTTTCGACGCTCGATTGGGTTCACAGGTCGAAGTCTCTGTTCGGACGCGCAACCCAGTTTGCGGTGCTGCTGTCTCCGTGGCACTTGGTGGTCACGCGCGTAAAGGAGAAGGATTGTGCCTTCGCCCAACTCCTCCAGTCGTCGATCACAAGTTTCGTCGACCTTGAGGACTCGTTGGCACCTGTGACTCCACCGACACGTGGCTCACCGAGTGTTCGGATGGACCCTCATTTGCTGTATGCTCGACTACCCCGTGATTACTGTGGCTATGTGCTCTCCTTCGACGGTTCTGCCAAGACTGAGAAGCACGGAGGTTATGGAAGTTGCGCATGGATTCTGTGGAAACTACCGGAATGGACGATAGTGATCGCTGCGAGTGCTTATCTCGAGGCTACGACTGTGAACCTGGCCGAGTACTCGGGCATGAACAATGGTTTGATCGCAGCCTTAGAAACTGGGGCTGACGAGTTGGTGATTGTCGGAGACTCGAGACTCGCAATCCAGCACTCCCTAGGGGTGATCGCATGTCGTAAGGAAACACTGATGGCGCAACTCAATCGACACAAGGAACTGAGATCGAGGTTTCGGTCGGTGAAGTACCTGCATGTTATCCGCGAATTCAACGCCGCAGCAGATTCGTTGGCGAGCGAGACGTTGGAGAAGAAGGTATCGGTGACTGTGGACGACAAGACTCGGACTGAAGAGCTAGTGCAGCTGAACCGCATCCACGAAGTTATCTATGAACCGTCAGCAGAGGCTTCGGCACCAACCGACGCTTCGTCAACCGAGAAGTCACAGGAGGAGACCGTGCGTGCCGTAGGCTCAATCCGGGTACTAGACGCATCGGACACCACTCGTCGCAAGAATTTTTTCGATTTCGTGCGGGAACCGCTACATGTGTCAGCAGTGACCAGACGACAGGCGAAAGAACGCGAGAGACGAGTCCGTTTTGTAGATGAAGAACAGGCGATGCCTCAAGAAGCCAGTAGTAGTGGCGCTGAGTCCGACCGAAACGACGATACCAGGCTCTCGAACCAACCGACGCCTCGCACGACTGAACCCTCGGACCAGCCGTCGCAACCGAGACCTGACGCGACGGTGGTTCATGAGCCGAACGCTGAAGACATTGATCCCGTGGTGGTGCAACAGGAACGACGCCGACGCATTGGTGCGGCGCAGGATGAAAAAGAACTCCGGTGGGCAAATCTCAAAGCAGTATTGAATGGAGACGAAGCGAAACTTGGTTATAAAGCCGCACGAGAGGCTTGGAAAATGTCCGACAAGTTCGTGCTGAGTGAGGATGGACTTTTGTACTTCCTCGGTTCGAACCGTCGGTTCGGTCGTGATCGGACCGAAGAGTCGACACTACGGTTGGTGATCCCGACGACGATGGTCCAGGAAGTGCTGCAAAGCTGCCATGACTCGCTGGAGGGAGGACACCAAGGTATCGTCCGGACCTACCATCGCGTGAAGGCCGACTACTACTGGATTGGACTATTCGCCGATGTAGAGCGGCATGTACGCTCGTGCCCAGACTGCAGCTCGAGTAAGAGTCGCCCACAACTTCGAGGATACTCACCCGGGAACATCTTAGCCGAAAGGCCGTTGCAGATTGTCTCGATGGACTTCGTCATCCCGTTGCCGAAGACTCGGTGGGGGAATACGGCATTACTGCTATTCCAGTGCGCTTTCACGGGGTTTGTAATGGGAAAGGCTATGGCCGACACTTCGGCCCTGTGTGTAGCGCAAGCCTTTGAAGAGTGTGTCTACCGACGGTTCGGTGCCCCTACCCTCATTCGACACGACAGAGACCCTCGCTTCATGGGCGAAGTCTTCCAAGCGTTCGCAGAAATGATGCAATCGAGGTCTCGGGCCACTCTGAGCTATCGGCCACAAGCCAACGGTCAGCAGGAGCGCTCGGTTAAGACTGTGATACAGTCCGTCCGAGTGTACGCCGAAGACCCTCTGCAACAGGACTGGGATGAGATTGTGGAAAAACTGATCTTCGCGATCAACAACTCGCAGGACGCCACGCGCAAGGACACACCGTTCTACCTTGTACACGGCTGGGACGCGCGGACAACACTTCGGGCTATGTCTTCGTCACTGAGACGAGGCCACGGTCGGCAAACCGACGCCTTGGCTTGAGACGAGAGGTCAATCGACAGCAGGAGATCGCACTAGAGATGGCCAAAGAGTATCAAGCGACAGAAAAGGCCAAACGGGCCGAGAAGCACAACGAGACTCTAAGTCGGCGCGAACGAGAGACTATACCGACGTCTGACCGAACCGAACCCTCGGGCGAGGGCTCGGGGGCGACAAGCTCAACCGACGGTTCGTCAGCCGAGGCCTCGAGGTCGCTCTTCAAGCCGGGTGATCGTGTCTGGCTCTACATGGAGCGTGTGAAATCGGGGCTGACGAAGAAGCTGGCACATCGCTGGCACGGCCCCTTCCGAGTCAAGAAGAAAGTGGACGAGTACGCGTACGAGTTGACCTTGCCGAACCGAAGCGGTTACAGGTTTTATCCGGTGGTTCATGTTTCGCGGCTGAAAGCGGTGAATGAGTTCGGCGACCGACCGAAGGCTCGACTTACGGCTGACATCACGGATGAAACGAGACTTGATTTCGATGAAGAGCTGCTACCCGAAGACAGCTTCGAACCCGACCATCTTGCGGGTGAGTATGAGGTTGAAGCCATCTTGGATGACCGAGTGCCACTCTCGACGAGCACTGAGCGATCAGTCAGAGAGTTCAAAGTAAAGTGGGTCGGCTACGATGAGCCTACTTGGGAACCGGCGTCCAACTTATCGTGTGGTGGACTGCTGTACGATTACTTGCGCGCAAAGCGCAGCGACAGCCGATTGCAGATGGTCCAAGTCGCAGACGAGGACTAGACGCAACGGGCACGATGTGATGAACTGCCGGCGGGGCGATGCAGCCCGCCTCAGCAGACGAAGAGAACTACTGCACCAACATTACTGCGTGTTTGCATACTGCATGTATTTTCGAAGTGGATTTCACGAATTGCTCAAGTGGAGAGATGGAGATGTCGTGCCAAAAGGTGATTGAATTGAAAGGAAATTAAGCTGGCAGACTGGAGTTACGCTAAACTACGACATGGAACCCGGTACCAGTCTGGGAAGTGGAGAAAGAACGAGGACTTGCACGAAGAGACTTCACGGTTGCGAAGCGGACGCAGCATGAGCGAGGACTCGGAGAGGACCAGAGCCAGAAGGAGGGCTCTGAGGATCCGACGGAGATGCAGTCCCATCCACCGAGCCCTCGCTCCGGTCGTCGCCGCTTGCCGAGTCCGCCGAAGCACCCTCCGAGACAGCCTGAGGAGTCGAAACGCGATCCGAATCAGGGAGACCCGGGCCGTCCGAGCGTTCAGCAATAGACCGAGGCCCGTGGTAGTCCGTGTATTCTCGCACCCACTGAGCCGAGACCTGGCTCCTGTCGAGCGAGGGATCGACCACCACCGCAGACGCCACTTGCTCGAGTGTGAAGCCTCGGGGAATGAACAGCATTGCACCCGGGTTGCACGGAGCGAACTTGGTGTTGTACGGGTGCAAGCTAGGCACAGAGATCCAGCCAGTGCGCCAAGGCTCGTGGCCGTCGATCTCCACCAGCGCATCGACCCAGTTGGCCGAAGAGGGCAGCCAAGAGAGCGTCTCGAGAGAGTAGTGCAGAACCGAGGGCTCGAACAGCACCTCCGGAGTGTAGCCGAACTTCCCATCAGCATCGGGCAGTAACTGAGCCCACCAGCGCTTGATCTGGATCCGGAGGCGGTCCGACCGAGCGTTGCGCTCGGCCAAGTACTTGAGCCACGCAGCCCGGACAGCCTGGAGCTCGGCCGAGTCCTCGCCGACTCGTCGGCCAAAGTGATTGAGCCATCGCTCGACTGCAGCGGGCGATACCCAGTGGGCTCGCTCGAACAGTGCGAACGACAAGTCGTGGCTCTCGGTGGTACCGACGGCTCGACAGCAGAATTGACGCCAGAGCTTGGTGAGTAGCGCCACGCCGGTTGCACGGATCGAGATCGGGACGTCCGGCATGAACTCGGCGACGTCAAACAGGCATGGCTCCGCCGGAAGACTCTGCACGAAGTGCCAGAACGGGTGGCCCGGGTCCGTCCAGTCGCAGAAGGCTGCGATCCCTTCGACCGAGCACTCGACCTGAGCGGATGCTGGGACTGGTGGGGCGGTCCGCACTTCCAGTATTTCACGCCAGCACTCCTCCGCTCCTGGGCTTGCGAACGGGGCGAGATGAGCGCGTCGTCGTAATGTCCGCGGCGAGGTGTCGAATCCCTGCGAGAGGATGACGCGGCTGGGCGAGATGAGGCATCGGCGCGGCGCGCTTGAGCTCTCGTCTGGCGGACTGGAACTAAACCCGTTTTACGCCGCGCAGGTTTGACCACCGAGCGACCAGCCGACGCAGCTTGAGCCGCTGAAGGAGATCGGGCAGCCGAACGTTGACGAGAGGACGCTGCAGTCGCCTTGGCCGATACCTCGCCGGAGCTGCGACCTGGCCCGCCGCGAGATGGGACCGACGACGAAGCAACAGCGCGGTCCGAGGCCTCGGGGTCTTGAGTCGAAACCCCTTCAGCAGACCGACGAACCGACGGCTCCTCCAGACCTAAGACGACGTCGTCAGGAGCATTCTCGCTCTCCACCGCAACCTTGGACTGGAGAGACGCCACGGTAGACGCTGAACGTACGGGCCGACCATCCTTGCGGGGCTGGATGACGACCGATGCTTCGTACGGAGAGTCGTAGTTCGGAGCCGGGGGGCCGAATCCATCCTCCTCCTCGCGACCGCCACTTGATGTCGGCGCAGGTGAACCAGAGGGACCAACAGGCGACCCGGGCATAGACGACGTGGACGCGTCGGACGAATGCGGGGACGGGGGAGCGGCTTGTGAGCAAGGAACCGATGCCTCACCGACGGAAGCTGGCGCAATTGCTGCAGAACTTGACGCGCTCGTCTGCTCGGCCGAGGATGCCGAAGCGACGGTTGGGCTCGAGGCCGGACCTCAGGAGCGCCTGGCGAGGGCTGAACTTGTGCCACTGACCCTTTCACAGGAGGATTCGACCGTCGACCCAGCCGAGACCTTGACTTCGACGCCGACAGCTTCTTGGGTGCGGCAGGCGAAGCCGCGTCGGCAGGAGGGAGACAGCCGAGCGCCTTCGGCGCTTCAGAGACGGTATCACGGGACCAGAATCGTCCGAATCTTCAGACAGACAGTCGAAATCTCCGAGCACTTCGTCAGGGTCGGAGTCAGGGCCAGTCTGGACCCGAGCCTTGGCCTTAGGAGACGGAGTCGGGATGACAGCCACCGAGTCCTCGCGAGAACGCTTGCCCAGAGGAGACGTGGCGGTAGAAAGCTCGAACTCCATAGCCGCGAAATCCCGCAAGAACTCTTGAAGCACAGGAGGCAACAACGAGTCATCACCCAAGTCCAGGTTGGCCAGGACGAAACGCTGCTCGTTCAGGTCCTGAAGATACGCGTGGAACTTCTTCAGCGTGTCAGAGTAGCGCGAGAGCCCGTCACGGAAGCTCTGTCGGTCCTTCTTGATGACTGTGTGGAGGCTCGCCAGCGAAGAGTCCCTCTTCGACACCTGCGCCTTCAGATGGTCGATGATCTCGACACTCTGAGCGAGGGCTCGGTTCGCCGTAGCGAGCTGCCGGCTGATGGAGTCCCGCTCGTCGCGCAGCGCTTTGGCGACAGTAGCCAATTCCTCCCGCTCCGACGACGCTTGGACACACAGACGCTCGGTGCGGAGTCGAAGGTCGGTCTCGTCGCGGAGCTTACGCTCGCCGAGAGCCACGACTTCCCAGACGATGAACCTCGTTGCGGAGAGCGACAACCTCTTCGTCCAGACCGAGGGGACGCAGCGGGACGTCCGGAGAGACCGCTTGGACGACGTCAGCGAGACCTCGGGCTTCTGCTAAGTCGCGGTCGAGGTCGTAATCGACTCGGAGCGGTGGAAAGCGGACGAGACCCACCATGAGCTGACCGAGGCTTGCCAGTTGGCGGTCCAAGTGCTCTTCCAGACGCGACTCGGAGCGGAGGACGGTGTTGGTGACGCTCGCGTCAATCAAATCTTCGACAGCGGCCGTGAGCGGCCATGAAACCAGCCCAGACGAGGGCTCGGTTGAGCTGCCAGCGCCTTGAGTCGGGGGCCCGGGTTGACTTGGACCACGAGCAGCGGAGGCAGCTGGCCGACAAAATCTCGCTGGGCCAGACTCAGGGTCGACTGAACCATCCGACCTCACGCTCGACGGAGACGACGGTGGGGACGGAGCGAGTCCCGTAGAGTGGGCATTCTCGACCGAGTCCTGGTGCCCAACCGACGCCCCGTCAACACCAGTTGCGACGGGAGTTGGCGACGGAGGAGCACTAGGAACGCCGGGCGCTACAGCAGCCGCAGACGTGACTCGAGACACCCCGCTTGCCGAAGCAGAGGCGGGAGTTGGTGTCACCGAGTCCTCGGGAGAAGAGGCCGAGTCTTCATGGAGAGGAGCGGAAGAGTCAGCTCCTACGGCAGAAGAACGAGGTATGGCCTGAGGCTGCACACAGCGAAGAGCGCAAGGTGGAGAGAGGACAAAGGTTAACGATGAACGCCAGGGCCACATGACAAGCGAGGACAGCACCGAGGGTTCGAGCTTACCGAGGGTCGAGAACAACGGCGCGAAGAGCGGCAGCTTGCGCCTCCTCTAAAGCACTCGGCGCGCGCGGCATGGCAGTGGAGACGATGTGCACCACGGCACTCTCCAGTTCGGCTGGGTCGGGCCGCGGTGAGGGCTGCTGTGAGATCGAGAAATGACCGGAGAGCTTGCGCCGAGGCCTAACGGTCTTGAACTTCCGGGTGAGAGCCGGCCGAACCCTCTGATTGGTTACTCACATTTACCGCATTAGAGTGACGGATGGATGGCCGTTTAGTGACGAGGCGCGGTGGGCCATAATAAATCCCCACCGAGCCCTCCAAGTAGTCATAGTGGGTACAAGATTTGCCTCTCATTAGGAATTCGGATCTAGCCGAGGAGTCGTCGAGTCGTCGGATCAGCTCGAAGGCTCGGTCGACACTAAACTTTTGTATAGACGATAGGGATTAGCGATAGGGAAGGCCTCACAGCCTCTAATCACTAAATCAGAGCAGAAATTCCCCCCGAAGCCACACAAGGGTCAAGTCCGTCTACGGTAAGTCTTAGCTTAGCTGTAGAGTCTGGATACGCTCGGCCGACACGGGGTATGTCTGCCGGTGAGCATAAGGTACATTGACCGAGTGTTCATCCCTGGAAAGGCCAAGAGTGAGTAGTGGCCGAGTGTTGGAGGTATTAGAGACCTCCCTGTACGTTTGTACGCTTGTCTGGGTGTGTGGCGAGGCCCCCCAGTATATTTGACTTCCAGCCGAGACTTCGTCTCGGCGCCCCTGTCCGAGGCCTCGATTGGCCTGGTACCCTTCCTTCTGAGGGACCACAGTGAGTTACGTGTGAAAGCGCGTGTGTACATTGCATCCTAGCCGTTGCTCGTGGCTAAGGGCGCTCTTATATTTGATTTACGGGCTCTACCTACCTGACCGACGACTCGCATAAGGCACATTCCAGCCCGGTGCAAGGGATCGGATCTGGTCTTCAGATTTTATCCCAACAATAAGCGCCGACCTTTTAGGAGGGAAGCGTGTTGTTGGTAGGGGCTCGTCCCAAAGGCCTTGGCTAGAGGGACGAGAACTCGTTAAATCGTGTTTTCCTACACGACACAAGAATGATGGCTGGCGAGAAAGAGGAGGCTGGCTACCGATGTGCACAAGGTCCATTTTCATTTGAGAGTCGCTCGCTCTTCGTGCTAATGGCTAGGTAGATGCTGCGGCGCGAAGCAGGCGCCGGAAATGCCCATCAGAGTTCCAGAGATCGAAATCAGTAAATAAAATAAAAAGTTGGGCAATTAAATAACTGAAATAATTTATCGAGGTCGACCCCAATAATCAGTATTTCTCAGATTCTAGAACGTTGATGCAGGTAAGGGTTTCTAGAAGCTTCGGGGTATCCGAGCTATACACGTTTAAGTAATCCTGGTAGTGCAACGGGGTACATGTTGTACGGACAGCCCAATAGGGATTAATTCGCATATATGTGGACCACCCAACTCGTAATTAGCGGCTGAATACAAATTTCAAGTACAAGGCCTTTATATTTTCTCGATTTACCATTGAAATAAGCAGGTTAGACCGATATGAAGGTCCGTCAATATTATTAAGTTATGAAGGGAGTAAAAGCGGATACAACGGTACGTACAGCGCAGCGCAAGCCTTGGTGACAGGTCGATGCATTCAAATGCTTTGCTCTTATTCGATGCGAGTGCTAGGGATAGTGTAGCGTGGCGCCTTCGTGCGTGCGCTCATTGAGCCTCGAGGCGCATGAGGCGATCATAGTCGTTCCTGTCAAAGTCGCGGTTGCTCGGCAGCAGCAGCAACATCTCGCCGTCCAGCTACTCGCAGAGTAGTGTCTATTGCAAAGCGTAGGAACAATAAAGACTTGCGCTGCAGGACTTGACAGCTCGGCGACCGCAAAGCAAGATACATGTTAAGATAAAGCTTTAAAGGATCGCACCACCGTCGTTGCGGCGATTTACTCGCGTGCAAGCTGAGCTCATGGTCACTGGTATTAGCACGGGAAAGCATACCCCCCCCCCCTCGATGGTCGTGCGCGGCCATCGCTTGGTAGTAGGATACATCGAAGCACACACGGATGACATCAAACTCAAAACTAGAAACCAAACCATGCATGGTCGCCACTGCTGTACCAAGATGCGCGGACGGCACTACCAAAATGCGCTTTCGGCAAACCCTGCAGCCGCGACAGCGAAGTATGTCCCTTATAAGGGTGGGGTGGCTGCCGCGGCGTCAGAATTCACCTTGAACGCAAATTAGGTAGTGAGAGAAACTTGTTGAATTGATGTGCGGGGATCTGCGCAATTACGGCAATTTTCTTATCACTTTCTACTTTAAACGAAAAATCTTACGAATCTCTTGATTGAAATGATCCGATCCCACTGATCATTTTTCAATCTTCCATTTTGGTTTTCATCTACGGCCGGCCGACACCATTCTTACGACTCGGACGGCAGCCTGGTCGAGAGTTACGTCAACGCGTGCGGACATCGAGTCGGGCACAGGTCAGATCATGAGCGCAATCACTATCGCGAAATTGGATCGATGCGTTTTGATGTTGTCAATACTGACTGTGCCTGGAGACGCGCAAGCTGTCGTCCTCGGGTTGCTACGTCAATACGACCAGTCACCTCCGACGTGACCACAACACTACCTACCTCATGAAGTTCGAGATCCGAGCAGTGCGTTCAAGAATTCTCGACTCGTTCGTTGGTACTGCTGCCGACGATCCCTCGCATGATTCCGTAGAGAGAAGAGAGAGATGAAAGTGACGATGAAGAGGGCGATAATCTCTCTTTTGCAGAGAGGCTATTACGGGTGAAAGTAATACGCTGCCAAGCGCATCGACCTTCGTTGGATCCCACCGACATCGAGCGACGTTGCACGTTAATCGCGAGGACGGGATTAGACCTGACCGACCGCCGGCAAATCTTGCACTCTGCGGCTCTGGAGATGCTGGTGATGCTGGAGCTCAACGGAAGCTTTGGAGCGCTGAGCTTGAAGCGTGCGCACTCAAGACTAGCAAGAGACAACGTATAAAGAGCGGAGGTAGCTGATATAGTGGTTTACTTGATGATCAATAGTTTATTGCTCAATAATTTATTGATGCGAGTTGACCCCCTCAATAAAATAAAATAATTATTTTCCCGAGCTCTGAGAGCTCGCAATGGGTACCCGGGGTACACCCGAGTTCGGGTAGGGTGCGGGTACCCGAAACGATCCCTGGGTGAAGCTCGGGTACCTGAACGTAAAGGATAAAATAATGTGAATGGTTTTGCTTCTCTATTCTTATGATCTTTGAAATCCATTTTTGTACGGCTTGCGCTTCTGCATTTCGCAACGCCTGACCCAACGCTCAAACATGGAGCCCCTGATGCTAATGTCAGCATTTACAGGAACGACAGTAGCTTTTTATCCAATATACTAGTGTATCATTATTTCTTTGATATCATTCGGCTCTTAGACCTTCGATACCTTGAACATATTTTACTTCGGGTGGGAATGCGAAGTCTTACCGTCGGGTGGGTGCGGGTACCCGACTTTCGCTGGTTGCGAGCTCTGATGCCCATGGCCCGTATTAATATGAAGCTTATTTGACCTGTATGCAATATAGGGGCTCCGTATACCGCACAATCGACGAGCAAGCGCATCTGATGAAGTAATTTTCATTATTCTAACCAATATTATCATCTGTACCTATCCCAGCCTTCGTGAATCCCTAGTTATCTGGACGTCTCAATAATATGCACAATGGTAGGTACACTAGCTAGCTACAGACAATCCCCTCGCTAGTCATAGCGTCGGGAACCCACTTTATTCCTAGATGAGGGTATTCCTGTCGTAGGGTGTGCCATGGGGTGGTACACTGGACTGTACCACATATATGGTACGTATTGGTGCAGTCTTTTGGTTACATAGACCTAAAAAGGCTGCTCAAATCGATGAGCGGACATGAATGGAATTCGTGCAGATAACGATATATACCTCGGTAACACCGACAAGGATAAAAGTATATTTGATATAATACCGTAAGATATGTGGGGCATGATGTAGGTAATGATACTGATGTGCAAAATAAGTTGCCACGATAGTATTGAGTCCCATTTCACTAATGTTGGAAAGCACCCAAGCTCCATTCTATTCAAAGGAACGGTACTAGCAGGTCTGAAAGCCAGCTCCGAATGCTAATGCAAGCATTATATATGAAATCCGGCACGAAAAATGGACAATAGCAGCTGGTATCCTGGTTAGACTACTGCAGACGTCCTGTACAGAATGGACTTTTCCCATAGTTAAGCACCCCAACACATTCATAATCCGTGATTTTTTATTCCTTATGACGATTGAGGGGTGAGGGGGAATATTTACTTGGCTTTGTATGTGACGGTCATTCAGAAATCGTTGGGACCCACCTTTATATTCCTGATGAGCGGGTATTCCTATCCTAGGAATTACTACCGAGGGGATCGTCTGTACTGTAACATACTGTACAGAAATGTAAATACCACAATTATGTCCCTGTGTGTGTCTGGGGGGTACATACATGTATTATTTTTTACTTGTACGAATTTCAGATGCAGTCAAGAGTGCGGGCACCTCACTAGGGCTGATAACGTTTCGCCAAAACGGAATACTGACGGAAACGTTTCCCACAGTTTCAATTTATGCTCCAAACAGACCAAAACGGTCTCTAAACTATCGCGAGCTAGACCGTTCCATGCACAACCTGTTGAACTAGATGCCGAAATGAGTATTCAGTTAGCCGAGGTCTCGTCTTGCTACGACGGATGATCGGCAGCCCAATGGGGCGTACAGTGTTACCGAGCACGTAACATATCAGCGATAACACTTCTCAGATGCCACGGCTGTACTGCAGATGCCAGATCTTGACGAAGTAGCGTTAGGCTGGTCATTAAGCGCCTTCAGAATCTCGACGAAGCAGCGTTAGGCTGGTCATTAAGCGCCTTCTGCATTCCGCAAAAAGTAGGGCACTCTCATAATAAAACTGTCATTGTGGTACAACTAATTTGGAGCACGAGAAGAGGAGGTCAAACAAACAGCTGGTTCCGCGAAGCAAATCATGAGAGCCAAAACTATCTTGAATAAAGTATGGAAATAGTTTGCGGTCAGTCTGCGCCTGTTTCGCTAAACTGAAAAACTTACGAGCCAGTTTTCGTTTTGTTTAGTTTAAGACAGTTTAAGACCAAAACGTTATCAGCCCTACACCTCACGCCGTGAGGTGCGTGAGTCACGTCATAATGTACTTAAGTTCATCTTTGCACGTGTAAAATCGACCGAATATTTGAAACTCTGCATTATGATTGGATTAGCTCCTCTCGCCGAGAGGCTCTCGCCGAGACCTCTCGGACACTCTCCAATCTGATCGGGGATTCTGGACAGATCCCCGATCATATTCATTTGCCAACAGCAGTGAGAGACGGTGAACAACACCTTAAAACTGGGACTAGCACCAAAAACTTGTTTCAGCACCATAAAATCCGTGAGCAGCACCAAATTGCACGGCACTGCACCGGCCAAGCAACAGGGCAGACCGCACATGAAACAGGCGCTCAGTGATCTCGGCATTCAGCCAATCAGTGCTCAGTTGCTAGAGGCAACCTGCTCACTGAAGGCAACGTGCCGCTGACGGCGCTGCCTGCACCGCTGCTTCGCTGATAATTTACGATGCCGGCGCTGAATTCACTTTATATTGATTAGATATAGACCATCCATACGAGGAAATATTCTGTAGGACATTCATCGTACCGCAACCGGCATCCCAAGTCGCAGGGAAATATTGACTATCGGCGTTCTGCGACCCGAGCAAGCGTTTCGAGCTGCCAACAGCTAGAAACATGGCTTTATAGAGAATATATACACACGATGCATCCGCGCATTTCCTCTTCAGGCCTCGCGTGGGACCCTCAATGCGAGAAGCTCACCACCGCTTCACTGATTTTCAGGCACCTACCTCTGCCTCGGCCTGTAATTCGACCACCAGCAACGATATTGGCTGTTGCTGACCTGACGTACTAAATATTGATGCAACACGAGCGCATACAAAGGCGCTTGTTGGAGTTTCCTCGCATGGATATGGCAGAATAGAATGAGTACAACACATGCCTAGACTTCAATGAGGCATCAGTTTTAGTTCCATTGAGCAGAGCTGCTACGGATCGGCGCAATTTTCACAGCCTGATGTATGTATGAAGCTATTGTTGCATTTACCGCCACACGCCTTAAGTAACGACCGATCCAATCTACAGAGGTAGCTTGTATGAAGTCCCAGCCAAAACATTCCTTGCAAGAAATGTTGCGCGATTAGTTACTTGATGTAGTAATATCGCTTCGCAATTAGGTACATTGATGTCACTTAGAATTCTAACGACTCCCTATATCATGTAGTGGCAGCGGGACCCTTTAATAACATTATTTCTGGTAGCTGTCAGTGATTAAGACGACTAGGCTTACCAAAAAATGTTGTCTACCCATGGTTGGTTACCGTAGCGTAGCTATAGTTACGTCTTGCGAGGATTTTGATTCCGCGGCAGCTACATGACCCCTCGGTTGCCAATGTGGCTCCGGTCAAACTGCAAAACTATAGCTATAACAATTCATTGTTTCCATCGTGCATTATTGAATATGTACTCAACTACTAAATGACTAGCTTGCGGACATGATGCAATGCGTGACAGGGTTGAGCCTCGCACCAATTGCTAGACCACGTGACTGCAGGTTTGGTAGCCTGTGATTTCGCCGCGGCAGCAGCTAGCAGCTGACCCTACTTAACTTCACGTCGTTGGAGGTTGCATTGCAGTTACTGTATGTTATCCTTAATGCTACATGTACATCTAAACTTCTACTACTAACTTGAGAATCTAAGAATGCCATAAGTCTGTGTGCCAATGCTACAACAGGCCACGAGTATAAACTACTCCTGCGCTTACTGTTCGCCTCCAAGACGCGCGAGTGGGGCGTCATTCGGTTCGTGATATCCGTATCTGCATGTTCCATGCGAGCAAATGGCTCCTGCTCCCATCCTAACCTAACAGGACGCGCGCTCTTAGTGTGAATCGCTTCGTATTAAGTTAACCTATATGATCCATCCGAGCAAATTAGTCCTGCGCTCCCCGCACGCCTCCCAGACGCGCGAGCGTAGTGTCAGCCGCTTTGTAACATACTAGCCTGTAAGGTCCATACGAGTAAATGACCCCTGCGCCGGCCATACATCTCTTAAGCTCCCTAAAGTAGTGCCTGAGGCTTGAAAATACTCATGTCGTGGTACTCCATGCGAGCAAACATGCTCTAGCTCCTTGTATTAGTTGGAAATACGCCGCGAGCTTCCTCGTAGTGATACACGCTGACATTGAGCTATGCACCTTAATTTGTGACTGATCACCACCCCTTTATGAGAAATTAGCAGCTTGCTGTGCCAGACGAGCCTGCGGAATGGACCGTCCACCGTCCACTTCCGTACCGTCCATCGTCCACTGCCGGACCGTCCATCGTTCTCTGGGCTGTACTGGTTCTATCTATTTGGTGCTATTCACTTTTTCCTTGGTGCTGCTAACGTTTCCTCAACAGCAGTTTGGTCTTTGGATTCCTTCGGATAGAAAAACGATACCTGGTCGAGGCGTCGATCAAGATGAGTCTATGGGTGATTTCATATGTTGTAATAACTCTACAGTAGTCATATGTATATGCTATTCTTGTACGAAGGGATCCCGATGAACCGAACCAGTGATCAAAGAGTGCGTTATTGACGTCATTCAGCATGCATTGCCCAGACCCTAGCTGTATGTTTTTGGAATTCTGACCGAGATATCAACGCGTACTGAGCCAAAGAAACAGCCGAGTAGCAAACGTAAACGATGGTATTATGCGCATTGTTTGCAGCAAACTACAGTAAGGTGCTCGACCAGTTTAACGCAATGTTTGACTTTTTCCGCGGGAAAATGGCCATAACTTTTTTTCTAGACATCCTCTCAGAAATTAAAAAAATATCCCGCAAATCTTCTTAGCGGACTTTCTGCCGAAAACGATGCCGTACCCAACTAACTCAGACGTACCGGTACGCTCTAGGAGATCGCCGAGCTCAGCGGCCCTTTATCGCAGCATAGGAGGCACATACATATAGCAGCATAGGGCAAGGGAATGATTGCAGACTCGATACCCCCAGCTGCAAAAGCTAAAAACCACTCAAATGCGGTCGACATACAGACACGTCTACAATGCTTCTATAGGTCAGGTATAAAGCTCAAATAGAAGGCCTCTTTATGCCTTGTTAGTGTATTGTTAACGGCGGCTCGAGCTGATTTTATATATTAGACTACTTTTAACTTAAAAGTAGGCTACTGTAGAAGTTTAACCTACACAAAATCCCTCGTTTAGAATATCGTTAAATTAAGAGTATGAGCCTATTCATCATTTTTTTGTACCACATGGTGCTGCTGGGGTAGGATGCGCTCGATTTGCTTACCATTTGTCCCACCAGTTTTGCAGGCACCCAACGCGTGTCCGTTCATTCTGCAACTTCCTCTTCGATCGTCAGGGGCTCCAAAGCGACTGTAACCAACCAGACTTAATCACAATGCGGCATCACTTCGCTGTGCTGGCGGTAGCGGCCACCCTCCTCTCAGTTGCAAATGCTGACTCGACCTCCACGAATGACCACAAGGCTGCGGTCGTTGTGGGCGCAGACCACGGCAACGCTGCTGGCGTGAGACTTCTGAGGACTGTCGAGACTGAGAGCGAAGATGACGCAAGCGACGAAGACCGGTTGTATCTCCCCGGACTCGAAACTGTATCCAAGTACGTGTGGTCCATGAGTGGGTCGAAGGTCACCTCCAAAACGATCAACGGCTGGCTCAAGAAGGGCGAGACTGCGGACGACGTGTTCCTCCTCCTGAAGCTCGACAAGGCCGGAGACAACCTTCTCTCCAGTCCGAAGCTGCAGAGCTGGCTCACGTACGCAGAGGCGTTCAACCGCCGCAACCTGGGCAGCGAAGCGACGATGTTTAACACATTCCGAAAGGCCTACGGCGACGCGGAGTTGGCGAAGATCCTGCAAACTGCCAAGGGCGTTAAGGAAACCGAATCGCTGGCGAAGGCGCTGCAGGTCCAGCAGTTCAAGCAGTGGATCAACGAAGGGTTGACGCCGCAGGACGTCTTCAGCTCAGTGTTCAGGCTGTCAACCAACTGGAGAAGCGACCCCGGTGCGATTATCGTGCACCAGTTCAACCAGTTTTACGGGCCCATGAAGAAGGTGAAGGTGAAGGCAGTGGCAGCAGCAGCGGCTAGAAGGGGTTAGAAGTAGCTAACTATTTTCAGTTAAGTCGTGAATTTGACATTTGCCGAAGCATCCCCAGTTCTTACCCTTACTTAAGTACTGCACTCTTTTTCTCGTTGTCTTTCTGCCTTCAGTCGCGACGCGTGGTTCTGCAGACGTGGCGA
This sequence comes from Phytophthora melonis, assembly GCA_024211575.1. Taxonomy (NCBI): domain Eukaryota; phylum Oomycota; class Peronosporomycetes; order Peronosporales; family Peronosporaceae; genus Phytophthora; species Phytophthora melonis. The sequence continues at coordinate 1,420,171 of JAMXKT010000047.1, forward strand.
GTGCAGCTCCACGCTACCATGAAATCTGGATGTCCGAATAGAGCTTGGATGTACTCGTAACCCAGCACGGAGAGACGATGAAGTTGTCTGCGTGGAAATCCACGAGGACTACACAGTCAGCACCAGAAGTTGTTAGATCTACGATATGCTTTCAACAGCCAGAAGAACACTTCGGCAGCGTGCGCTTACGAGTACAGTCCAGGTGCTCATCCAAGCGCAAACCGAGCAGGGCATCGCCCAAAGCCTTTCATGAAGTTAATCGATGCAGTAGCGAAGCTAATAAAGTTCTCGGTGGTAGGAAAAAATCCTGTCGGCATATTTGAGCTCACCAGCCTGTCACGGCTGCAAGATTGGTAAAGAAGCAGAAAAAGTAGACTGCCAGGCCAGCTTGGCCACCGGATACCGGTAGCACAAACATTAGGCGAAGACTACAAAACTTTCAGGCCTCTATCGTTAATTCATAACAAAATTGAGCATAGATAGATAGATCAGGATTTTCAACAGATGCATAGATAGATTTACTGGAAATTCCTATGAAATTCGTGATTTCTTCTATAATAGTTGGTTGTCTTAAAAAAAAGGAGAATTGGGCAATCAGAAAATGATTATGTATGACGGTTGCGCGCTGCAAAGTAGATTGCGAAGTTAGTTCATTTAGACACGCAGGTTATCGGTGCTCTCCTACTTCTTGTCACGGGCACAATCCCGTGGATCACAAAGACGCAGTCGCAGCTCCTGACCCAACGGCCTCGGAGCTTACGAGTCTTTCCCGGCGCTTACCTGCACGATCGCAGCTCGCGTTGGTTCCATACTTTCCTAATCTTTGCTTTTCAAATTAGCTGCAGCTAAAGGCTTGTAGCCACTCTAAACATCAATCAGTCTTCATTTTTCCAGCTTTCCAACAAGTGCAGACTCACCCACGTCACTTTCTACTAGAGCACGTGACACTTCTACCTGTCCTGCAAGGGGGGTGTGCACTGTACGGCAGCACCCTCCAGCTCCGGAGCACCAACCAACAACGCAGTGTCGCTGCTGATGCGGCACACACAGTTGTTTATGCAGTACGCGGTCCTCCGATGTCGGCTGCTTTGTCGTCGGGCTATCGGCGTCACCAACATCGTGGCGTCGTTGCCGCCGACGTCGCTGTCGTCTGGAACAATACTCCACATTTTGAAGCTTACAAGGTTGTCTGAGGAGCTCACGTATTAATAGAGATCTAAGTGACTACAACACAAAAAAGATTGTTTGAGAATAATAGTGCATGTGGCGTCAAAATATGATTTCCGTGGCAGTAGGTGGCTGCTTCATTCAGTTTCGTTGGAATTGGGCCGAAAAAGACAAGTAAGTGTGTACCTTGAACGCCTATTTCTATTTCATAATTATGTTATTAGGTAGTGGAATGAAGTTGATCGAGGTGGTTATATAAGCAGCGAAACTGCTTTCGGTGAGACCTGGCCGCTCTGTCGCGCCACTCTGTCCTTTGAGATCATCGTGGTGCAGTCTGTGGCCAAAAATTGCACTTCGGTCTCCACGTATCAAGACAAGTCGAACACATACCTCGTCAAGATGGCGGCGAGCTTTAATCTTAACGCGTTCAGGACAGTGCAGAAGTGAGGGTCCACCAAATTCGTTTACATTCAGCACCATGCGTTTTTGTTTCATCTAATGCACGAAGCTTTATACGTAAGTATGGAAGTTATTCATCCCGGTGGCTCAAGAAAAGTTGTGTGGAAACCTTACGCTCAATGGCACATCCATTTCGTTTGAAGTGATGTTTCATTTTAGTCTTTTAGAGCATCTCCACCGGCAAAGCGTAAAACTAAAAGCAAAATACCGAATTTCCTTTGTAATAGGGCACCCCTGTCACATCCTAAGAAAAGGTGATTGACCAATAGAATGGCTAGAATGTACGACTAGGATACCGGTAATCCTTTGTCAAAGGGCACACGTGTATAAACGTGCACCTTCTGGCTCTAAAATTTTTTCAGAGTTCTTTCAGAACTGCTTTTGCTGAGTTGCAACACCGGTAGCACCGAGATAACCACCTATAAACACTATCTAAAACCAAAACTCGATACAGAAAGTGTTTATTCAAAATTTGTGTAGATAGCACGGCACTCAGAACCGTGAAACTATCGCAAACGATGAAGAAAGCATTTCTAGTGATGGCGAGAACGTAAGAAGTCAACACGGGTCGAATACTACTATATTCCATGGTCCACCGTTGATCCAGATTAAAAACGTAGGCTTGGGTTGCTATTTTGTACTGCGTTATGCAGGTTCACTTAGGTTAAGTATTGTTGATTTGTAAATCTTTGAAATCGATATCTTCTTTCGCAGGATTGAGACCAGCTAAGATTTGCGCCCCACTTCTACACTTGCTTTTCAAATCCTTGATCTGTTTTTGGTCTAGCTGTAATGAGGGTGCCCTATTATTAATACAAAGGAAATTCGGTATGCAAAACTCGAGCTGTCGACATCACAACAGTGTGAAAGACGGGGCAGTGCTGCACCGGTGTCCAGCCATACAATTGAGTAAAACTAAAGCTCATACCCCTCCTTCCTATCTTGTCAGCCATGGAGACAGACAGCAGCACAACAGGGACGTGTCTGGCGAGGCCGCAGTGGAGGATGGAATGAGAAGGCAGGCATGGCAGCGTAGACATCAACGGTAGCGGGGTGTGTGGGCGAAGGGGGCATTTGCCGCCTGGGCGAGACTGATAGGAGTCGAGGGCGGTACTCCATTGCGACGCAGCTAGAGTTGGGTTTTGTGTACAGTAATGTGCGTCAATAAGGAACGTGTAGGAACTAATTTCCTTGTACATATAATAAACAGCTGGGCGGGAGGAGCCCAGTTTCCCGCTGATAGTAATGATTTAAATTAACCATTTATAGGGGTTGACAGTGAAAAAACATCTCATACTAGTTTAGCACACTAATCCAGTACACAGAACCGGCTTTGTTTCACTGTTTGGTCCAATAGCCTCCTTGCCTCTATCCATATCAGCGGTTCCTTATTGACGCACATTACTGTACCAGGAGAGTGAAAGAGGCTGGCTGCGATTTGCTCATGGATTTACGCAAAGTGCTCTCCTTGAGCAAGTTTGCTCAAATCGGCGGTCCACTTAAATTTTTGAGCAAATCTCGCGTAATTTACTCAAACCGGTGGAGTACACAAAACTAAACTTAAATGTAAATCCTTTCATAAAAAGAACAAATTTTAGTTTTACTCGCCACCGGTGGAGATGCTCTAAGATAACCTACTTAAGTATAAGTAAGGGTATGCTGTTCGAGATCTCAAATGCATGTACATACGAGCAGTACTGTACAAAGCACTAGAGGCTACCGACTTCCTCCGCTTATAGTGGACAGGGCATATACCGGTACACTGTACCACCCTTCAAAAATGATATGCCGAATCTTGCAACCGGTACGGGTACCAGTACCGTCGATTAGCTGACACTTTTTGTGCTTTGCTCTCGTTCTTGGTGGTCATGCACAGCACAGCTAGCTGCCTGAGCGACCTGTCGCGCTTGACACCTCACGGCAGGCAACAGGCTGCCTCTGCAAATCCCTGAGCGGCACGCGCCCGCGTGAGGCTAGTGCCGTCGCAATGCTTTGCCTTGCCTTTAGACCATTTTTGAGGTAATGCATAGCTTTTTAGTCTTAACTCGGTAACATGTGCCATTGGTCGATGGGAACAACGTGGTGTAAGGAGGATGCAAACAAACCACTCTCCGAACGTCTATATAGTACACGTGCGCCGCAGTAGCGCTTAACACTAGCATAGGTAGTAGGTACTGGCAGCAACCGCATGCAGGTAGCTCTAGGCTGCAGTCGCAGCTGCTTTAAATGAATGAAAGCTCCATCGCATCGATAAATTACCGGTGAAAACGTATCGAAATGATTTGTGCGGAACTTATAAGCGGAGCCGAGAAGGCCTTCCAAATCCTGTGATATGATTGGGCGCTCTTATATGAGGTTGTCCACTACAAGCGGAGGAAGTCGGTATCCACTTACAGGTTCGTGGAGACATGTTTGACTGACAGAGTCTACATGCTCCGATTTGCGACATTTAGTAACAGAAACCAAGGCCTTTTCACTAGTTGTGCTTTCTCAATATCTTGATTTTTGTATTGGCCTATCCTGGGATGCGATGGCCGCCCCTTTGCACAGGCCTCGCTCCTCGCAAAAGGCCTCCAGAATAATGGCACTTTAGCGCGTTGTAGGCACCCTTAGCGAACATGGAGACCACCGGCGGGTGCGTGGGGATCTCAACTTTAAGGGGGCCACGGAAGTGCCGGCCGATAAGGCGCTGTGGCGGAGCTACAGCGCCACAAGTCCCGCCACTCCATGATAGTAAAATGGGATTTGGGCATGTTTTGGCCCGACCTCTGCCCTTTCTTTGCTTCCTCAGTCGGAGCACGCAGCCACACTCATGTTTGACTTCACGAGTCGGGAAGGCATGTACAGTGTCGTGATTCACGACACCTTCCCCGTTTCTGACGTACCTATCCAATTTCTCGCTCCTGGTTGAACAACCCGACGTCTCCCTCTTTTTGTCATTATCGAACCCGCTTCGTGTCGTTCGAAGGTCAGTCACCGGTAACGGAAGTACAGATGATCCCCTCGGTAGTAATCCCTAGGATAGGAATACCCGCTCATCAGGAATATAAAGGTGGGTCCCAACGATTTCTGAATGACCATCCAATACAAAGCCAAGTAAATATTCCCCCTCACCCCTCAATCGTCATAAGGAATAAAAAATCACGGATTATGAATGTGTTGGGGTGCTTAACTATGGGAAAAGTCCATTCTGTACAGGACGTCTGCAGTAGTCTAACCAGGATACCAGCTGCTATTGTCCATTTTTCGTGCCGGATTTCATATATAATGCTTGCATTAGCATTCGGAGCTGGCTTTCAGACCTGCTAGTACCGTTCCTTTGAATAGAATGGAGCTTGGGTGCTTTCCAACATTAGTGAAATGGGACTCAATACTATCGTGGCAACTTATTTTGCACATCAGTATCATTACCTACATCATGCCCCACATGCATTACGGTATTATATTAAATATACTTTTATCCTTTTCGGTGTTACCCCGCTCATCGATTTGAGCAGCCTTTTTAGGTCTATGTAACCAAAAGACTGCACCAATACGTACCATATATGTGGTACAGTCCAGTGTACCACCCCATGGTACACCCTACGACAGGAATACCCTCATCTAGGAATAAAAAGTGGGTTCCCGACGCCATGACTAGCGAGGGGATTGTCTGTAAGTAGCTAATAAGTATGCGGTCGTGGTTGTACTGCATTGCAGTCGTACTCGCAACTGTCGGTGCTGTAGTGGGATCCCCCCTCACGGAGATAAGCTCTCCCACGTCACCGGCGTCTCCCCGCTCCGTTACCAGCCGCGGCCGCGATGCTCCTCACACGAGACTACTGAGGACCGTTCCGGACGAGGAGAGAGCCATGAAACTCCCCGGCAACTCCTTGCTGGTCAAGTGGCTGAGCCCGTCGACTCAGGTCAAACTCCCCCGCGCGGACAAACTGAACGTGAAAATGTGGGTGAAGAACAAGGACTCGATGGACGACGTGTTCGCAAGGCTGGAGCTCAATGGCGGGGTGGAGAAGGCGCTGTCTAGCACCAAGCTTAACACTTACGCCGCCTACATCGACCGCTTCAACAAGAAGAACCCCACCGAGAAGGTGACTATGCTCGACATGTTCACCAAGACCTACCAAGTGGACGAATTGGCCGCAGCGCTCGAAAGGGCAGGGAACGTCCCAAAGACGAGCAAAGTGTCGTTCCGAATGCGGAGGGAGCTGCTGAACTCTTGGGAGTCCGTGGGAGAATCTGCAGATGACGTTTTCAAGCTGCTGAAGCTCGATGAGGCCGGATACAATCTCTTTGTAACGCCGCAGTTGAGCACGTGGTATTCCTATGTGCGAATGACCTATACGATCAAACCGGAAGAAGTCATGATCTCGGTGTTGGCAGGAAAATACGGCTACGATGGACTATCAAAGATTTTCCTTGCAGCGAACCCCCGAGTTTCGCGAATGAGGCACATTGCTATGGACTTGGAGACCGCAATGGGTAAGATGTGGCTGCAGCAGGGGAAAACCCCTCAGCACATTTTCACGCTGATGAAACTGGACGCCGGGGTGGACAAACTGCTGACCAACCCGAACGTGAGGACTCTGAGCGGCTACATTGAGAAATACAACTTAAAGAATCCGGATCAGCACACGACCTGGATGGAAGTACTCACGAAGTACTATGGCGCCACGGCAATGTGGAACATGGTAGCAAAAGCAAAGAAGGACCCACTGACGAATGCCATTGCGACGAAATGGCAACCTCAGCTGAGTAGTGTCGTGTAGGAACACGCGCTAAAATATATATTGGCACACTTCCCCACCAACAACACTCACTAAGCCCGAAGACTCAATAAGCTTGTTAGGGTTAGAACCTGAAGGCCCAGGAACTTTCCCTTGCACCGGGTTGATGTTTCCTCTGTGCACCGTGTTTCCGCTTAGTCAACTGACGGAAACCCAGCGTCACTAGCCACGAGCACAGGCTAGCACGCTCTCACACGCAAAAATACCTCACAGGCCCTCAGAAAGGAAGGGTCCCAGCCAGTCACGGCTTGATACGAGGGTGCCGGAGCTATACTCCGGCGGGAAGGATAAAGGAGTGCGCTCTCGCTCCTCCACTACTCGGCGATGACTCGCCCTTCGTATACACGGCCACTTCTCTACTACTCTTGGCCTGACCACGGGTAAACGCACGCTACGATACTAGCAGGCGCGTCCACCGACAGTCATAATCCTACCAACAGGTTTATCCAACTGCTACGGGAACTCACCGATAGCCCGGACGTCTTCCTTGAGTGGTTGGGAGGAAAAGCTGTTCTGTCATTGTTGCCCAAAGGGCTTACCTGTTCTGTCTTCTCTTTCCTATGGTTCAATACAAATATCTAGTCTAGACGCGTCCGTTTTGGATCTTCCTGGGTAACCACCCGACTCTTCGGAGCTCTCTCGACGGCTCGGATGGCTGCCCGACGACTCGAAGAGTCGCCTTAGGTTCGTATCCCGGCCAAAGTTCGCGGTAGGTTCGGGTCGAACTTGAAGCTCGGACTTCGAGCGTGGGTGTTGACGAGCCTTCGTCACTGGTCCGAGCTGGCCAATCAGCAGTCGTCGAACACCGTCGAATGATTGGTGACGTGCCTCGACTTGCCAGTTGAGTTGACGCCGAATACCGCGGGCTGCCGTTAGCTCTCGCGCAGCATTCTCGATACCACAACTGCCCCACCGTGTCGCGAGCCGCGGTGCTTGGTGAGCGTCAGGGTGCTCTTGGTGTCTGCGCTCTATCACGGTCGGGTCTTTGCGCGCCGCTAAGGCTGCTCTGGCACGCGCATTCAGAGCGCTCGGCGTCGACCCCGTTGGCATGGTACGTGCTGTGTCTGGTCTCCATTTTGTGTCGCTTGACAGTGCACCCTCACACGTGCACGCTCGTCTTGCTTATGGAAGGCTCCTGCTGCGTCGAGCTCTGGTGGCCGCAGCTCCGGCCATGCTTCCGCTGCAACTTCGCCAGCTCGGTCGTCGTCCACTGCTGGTGTTGAGTCGACGGCTACCGGTGCCCCGCGTCCTGGTGATGCCGTGCAGGTGTGTATCTTGTCTCTGCATGCGTCCCTCTTCTTTTCACGTGTGCTGATGTTGTTCCTGTCGATACGCCTGCGTATAACTGCAGTCTGCTGGTAGCATGCCTCCGCGACCGCTTGGCGAGGCTGGAAGTGGCCACGAGTCTTTGGGAACACCGTCAACCTCTCGTCCTGGATCCCCTGGTGCTTCTCAACCTGCTCCCGACAACTCGTGTGGCCGAGGTCAAGTTATGCGTCGCGATGTCCTTGAGCAGATGGTCCGCGATGCTTGCGATGAGTCGTCGGAGCGCGTTTTGGCGGTGCTGGGTTCGAAGCTGGATTCTCTCGGTCGTCTCTCGGTGAACCTGCAGTTGGGCCCGAACATCCGTGGTGATCGTCGCGTCGAATCTCGCCTGGCGTCGGCCCGAAACCTGGATGAAGTGGTCGCTGCTGCGACTCCGAACATGGATGTTGGCGAAGGTTCGACGCTGGACATGGCTACCATGCGCGCCCGGCTGCACTCTGCTGAGTCAGCGTAGGCTGCTGCAGAGAATCGGTTGCGGGCGCAGACGTACTCGTTGGAGAATCAGCAAGTGTTCTTGGAGCACGCGAATCGCGAGATCGCACAGCTGAAGAAGGAAGTCACGCGTCTCCGCCAGCTGGAGGCGCTCAACACCGCCGAGCTGGAGAAGGCTCAAGCCGCGGTGGATGCGTACAAGGAGTGCTCGGAGCGTCAGGAGAATCGCGTCAGGGTTGCCGAGGACTCGTGTGCTCGACTCCAGGCCCAGCTGAAGCGGGGGCAGGAGGTCTTCAAGGCTACCATTGCCGCGACGACAGCCCAAAGCAAGCGTTTGCATGATCTGCTGGCCCGCTCGGACGCCGCCGATGACACCGCGCCGGCTCGCCTCCGCCGCCGCAATGAGGATCTTGAAGAGCAAGTGAAGCGGCTAACGCGCGCCAACAAGACGCTCCGTTCTCACGTGTTGCTGGAGGAGATGGATCCGGACGTCCTGGTTCTCGCAGTTGACGGTCCGTGCCCATCTTGTCGTCACTTGGCTGGCTTCTTCACTGACTTGTTTCGATGACTCGTTTTCTGTGCAGGTATCACGACTGGTGAATTGAACTGGGACTTGCTGGATATCAGTCCGGAGACTCTGTTGGTGCTGCAAAAGCAACTCCGTCGAGCCGATCGATCCAAGGCAGATGAAGCCATCGCCGAAGACTTGGCTCGGACTGCGTTCGCGCTGACTGACTCCATCGGGGATCCCGAGCGGAAGGGAGCTCAAGCTGGTTCCAACAAGACCACCCCGGGGACTTCTGCCGCTGCTGTCAAGAAAACTCGCTCGTCTCGTCGGCCATCCTCGTCTTCTCGATCATTGACCCACAAGAGGCCGCGCGACGACTCGGATGACTTCAGTGCTGCGCCGTCTCCGGCTCGGGCAAGTCATTCAGGATCCAAGGCCCGCAGGACGTCTGCTGAGTCATCGGTTGGGTCGTCGGCGCCATCCTCTCCGGTCAGGAAGGCTCCTGGGAAGTGCAGGAAGGCTTCCAAGAAGGTCAAGGAGCCTCGCTGGGGCCGAGGTCGTATTGCTTCCATGGCACGCGGTGCTCCAGTCATCGCGCGCTTCGGTCCGAGTGATTCGCCCCCTCGTCGCCCTCTTCCCGTGAATTCGTCGACTCGTGGGACTGTGCCTCCTGGTTCCGTCTCTCCGGCCTCGGCTGCTTCCAGTCCAGCAGATCGCCAACAGGAGGGTGACTCAGGTCCCCAGAATGGCGAAAGGGCCGACGTACCGCCGGCTTCTGTCGGGCAATCTCAGGAAGTGCCCCAGTGGTTCGAAGACAACTCGGATGCTGGTCTCACAGAAGGCCTTGTCGACGACTCGGTTGTCGATGGTGGTGCTTCTTCGGCCGAAGAGGAGTTCGACGAATGGGAAGGCGAGTGCGTTGAGGTGGTAGCTGTAATTCCTGCTTCAACACCCAAGCCTGGTGCAAGTGTTGCCGCTCCTGCTCCGGTTCCGGGCTCAGGTAGCTCTTCGCCGTCTGCGTCGACCTCGCCTCCGGCCCGTGTCGAGTCTTCGGCTTCTGCTTCCACTGCCCTTGTCGAGTCGATGGATCCCCCTCCTGTTGTTCCCCAGTCGCCTTCGCTTGCTGAGTCGGCGGATCCTCCTCCTGTTGCTCCCCAGTCGCCCTTGCTTGCTGAGTCGACGGATCTTCCTCCTGTTGCTCCCCAGTCGCCTTTGCCTGCTGGTGGAGCACTTCAGAAGGTCTCGAAGACTCGCGTCCGGGGAAAGAAGTCTGCCACGATTCCACGGAGGCCGTCCTCAGCTCAAGATGATGTACCGCTGGTGGACCGGTATTCCAAGAAGGTATTGAAGTGGGCTGCCCCGTTCTTGGCTCCCGAGTTTCGCTTCCCTGGGGCTGCTGAGTGCTGGATCCAGATTATGAACTTCCAGTGTCCTACCCCTCTGCCTGAGCATGCTCGAGTTGCTGTTACGGCTGCAGGACTCAGGGCGTTCAAGAACTTCATGGATCCCAATCACCCCTGGCAGAGGCTCCGGCAACGTTTCCCGGAGCACGCGTGCTTGTTCGACACGCGTGGGTTTAACCCTTCCAACAAGGTCTCTCAGCGTGCACCCCCGTTGACTCGAGTCAACGGGTATTGGAGCAACTTCCGAGGGTACGGGCATCCAGACGACGTTGACTTGGGGTTCTCCAATTGGGAGCGTTACCACTGGATTCCTGGTCCAGCTGTAGAGAACTGCTTCCAGGTGGCAAGCCGCGAACTGGAGGAGACCGACTGGTCCCCCGAGCGGAAAGCGGAGATTCGAGCTGAATTGGACGAGGCCAAAGCTGAGTGGTTGCTGTATGCTGATGAGCGGATCAAGCGCTGGGACCGGTTCCGTGCCAAGATTATTTACCAGGTCTGGAGGTGGTTTATCAGCAAGGAGCCGAAGTTTGCCGCACTCCATACGGAGGCTCTGTTCGAGCCGTCCATGCTTGGTTGCTCTTTCGACAATCTAATCTGGTTGCCCAAGACTCTTGACTGGCTCAGCGAAATTCCGGCATTGGAAGCAGCGGAGCCGTGGCGCAATGGCTGGATGGATGTCCCAGCTCAGCACCCGTACAACACGACCTTCTTCCCGTGCAACCCGCAATTCCCTCTTTTCGTTCCGGCGGACAGCACGCGTGAAGAAGTCGGTCGTCGAATTGTTGTGTCTCCTGAACTCAAGCCAAGCCAGATTGCCGTCGGATGGGACACCGGCTTCCGTGAACCCGCTACAACTCTGGACGAGTCTTCGGGTCCTGCGGCAAGTGAATCTTCGGCTGCAGCAGCTGCTGTTCCCGCGGTTCCCGACAACTCGGATCATCTCCGAGTGCTGGCGCAGGTGGCGGCTTCTGCTGAGTCGCAGGACATTGCTCGCGAGGATGACGACGACAAGCAGTGAGTCTTCGAGCGCCGGTGTTTCTTCTCCAAGCTTCCTGAGTTTTAGTAGTCGTAGTCAGTGGTTCGGCTGGGGTTTTAGTTTCGTGATTCTTCTTCCAAGTCGTCACGTCCAGTTCCAAAATATAAAAATCATGCAAGTCATCTGCAGTAGTCGTTTTCATCTGCGTGCCTGGGCTGCATTGCCCCAGGTGCAGGTCACAATCGTCCGCAGTAGCCAATTTCATCTACCCTCCTGGGCTGCGTTGCCCCAGGCGTAGTTCATCGTCTTCGAGTGGTCGCGGGCGAGCTCTAATCTTCATCCGCGACTTGCACCATCTGTAGGCGTTGTTCACTTCGCTTGCGCCTCAAGTAGTCATAGAGAAGGCCTCCACAGGAGAGGTGCGTCACCGGCTCCCACGTGGGCTCGTCTTGGTCAGCCCACTTGATCTTGAATTCACGCACCGAGCGCCCTGTTCTTGTCGACATGGGCATCCGATCATCCAAAATCTCCAGAACCTCGCTTTCACCAGCAAGACTGTCAGGCTCCCAGCTGTCTTCGGGGAGTAATTCCTCATCAAAGTCCAGCCTTGAGTCTTCGGTGACGTCAGGTGCCAGTCGAGTCTTCGGGCGGTCTTCGAATTCACTCACCGCCTTCAATCGTGATACATGGACTACCGGGTAAAACCGATAGCCACTTCGGTTCGGCAAATCGAGCTCGTAGGCGTACTCTTCGACCTTTTTCTTGATCCGGAACGGGCCGTGCCATCGATGAGCCAGCTTCTTCGTTAACCCGGGCTTGACGCGCTCCATGTACAACCACACGCGGCTGCCTGGTTCGAAAAGAGACTTCGTCACATTGCTCGCGGGGTCTGAGCCTGTGGTTTGATTGGTTGGCGGCGTTGTTAGCGACTCGTTCCTGCCAGTCGTCGGGACTGCTGCCTTCTCCTTCCGGCTCAGTGCTTCGTTGTGCTCGCGCGCTCGGCGGGCTTTCTCGGTGGCTTGATACTCCTTGGCCATCTCGATTGCAACCTGGTGTTGTCGATTGACCTCGCGTCGCCAGGTCAGCGCGTCCGACTGTCTGCTAATGCCGCTGCGAAGCGAGGACGACATCGCTTTCAGCGTCGACTGAGCGTCCCATCCGTGGACGAGGAAGAATGGGGTTTCCTTTCGTGTCGTGTCCTGCGAGTTATTGATCGCGAAGACTAAACGCTCCACGATCTCGTCCCAGTCTTGCTGGAGTGGGTCTTCGGCGTACACTTTCACGGACTGAATCACTGTCTTCACTGATCGCTCTTGCTGTCCGTTGGCTTGAGGCCGATAACTCAACGTCGCTCGCGACCTTGACTGCATCATTTCGGCAAAGGCCTGGAACACCTCGCTCATAAAACGAGGGTCCCGGTCGTGTCTAACCAACGAAGGCGCTCCGAATCGTCGGTATATGCATTCTTCGAAAGCTTGGGCCACCTTAAGTGCCGTCGTGTCGGACATGGCCTTGGCGATCACAAATCCAGTGAAAGCACATTGGAACAGGAGGAGGGCCGTGTTGCCTCTCCGAGTCATCGGGAGTGGTATCACGAAGTCCATGGACACAATCTGGAGTGGTCGCTCTGCCAAAACATTGCCAGGAGAATATCCTCGCAACTGTGGCCGGCTTTTGCTGGTGCTGCAGTCCGGGCACGACTTCACGTGCTTCTCGACGTCTGTATAGAGGCCGAACCAGTAGTAATCCCGTTTGACTCGCTGGTAAGTTCGCACTACCCCTTGGTGTCCACCTTCCAGTGAGTCGTGGCAGTTCTGCAAGACTTCTTGGATCATCGTGGTGGGCACCACGAGACGCAGCTTGGTCTCCTCTTGCTCTCCAGACTTGTCTCGACAACTCGAGTTCACGTTGTAGAGTACACCGTCATCGGATAGGACGAACTTGTCCGCAATTTTCCAGGCGTCCCGTGCAGCCCTATACCCAAGCTTCTCGACCTCGCCTCGGAGGACTGTCTTCACGTTTGCCCAGCGGAGTTCTTCGTCCTGAGCAGTTGCTATACGCCGTCGCCTCTCCGCTTGGACTTCAACGGGGTCAATGTCTTCTGCGTTAGGCGCTACAGGCGGTGCTTGAGCCGCTTCTGGTGGTCGTTCACCGGTGTGCTCCTTGTCGGTTTCAGTCGTCGGCTCTGGTGGCATTTCGACCACGCTGTCGCCTGCAAATCGGACTCGCTTCGTCTTCGATCTAGCCTGTGAGCGAGTCATCGCCATGATCCTGAAGGGTTCCTCGTTCGCGAAATCAGCGAACGTCTTGTGCTTGGCGACTTCGTAGCCGTCCACAATTTGAATAATGCCTCCCGGAACATGGTTTTGCACCATCGCTTCTGGCGTCGACTCGTAGATCACTTCCTGGATGCGATTCAGTTGGCAGAGCTCTGCCTTTCGACTTCCGCTCAGGACCACCTTCGACGTCTTGGACTCAAGTGTTTCGGACGCCAATGAGTCGGCGGCAGCGTTGAATTCTCGGACCACATGTAGATACCTTACTGTCCGCAGTCGCGCCGTGATCTCCTTGTGGCGACTCAGCTGTTTCATCAGCGACTCCTTCCGGCATGCGATCACCCCGAGGGATTGCTGGATCGCGAGCCTCGAGTCCCCAACGATGACCAGTTCTTCGGCGCCATGGTCCAAAGCTGCAAGCACTCCGTTGGTCATGCCCGTGTACTCGGCGAGATTGACAGTCGTCTTCTCGAGGTAAGCGCTCGCTGCAATCACTATGTTCCACTCTGGTAGGCGCCACAAAATCCACGAACAACTGCCATATCCACCATACTTCTCGGTCTTCGCGGAGCCGTCAAAGGAGACCACAAACCCCGTATGAGTCTTCGGGAGACGTGCGTACAGGAGGTTTGGGTCCATGCGAGTCGTCGGCGAGCCCTTCGTTGGTGGGGCAACCAGGTCCAGCGAGTCATCGAGGTCCACAAAGTTGGTTACCGTCGACTGGAGTAGCTGTGAAAACACGCAGTCCTTCTCTTTCACGCGCTGGACGATTAAGTGCCATGGGGAAAGCAACACGGCGAATTGTACCGCTCTCCCGAAGAGTGACTTAGACTTGGTGATCCATTCCAACGTAGAGAACCGCGTGTACACGCGAATTGTCCGTCCCGCTAGCTGGGTGTAGCACGTCTTCAGGAGCTGGAGTAGAGCCAACACCTCCTTCTCGGCAGGGTGGTAGTTCATCTCTGCGTCCTTCAAGACGCGACCACAGAAGCGCACGGGGTGCAGTTTCTCGTCGTGCATCTGGAGCAGTGTCGAACTGAGTGCCCACTCGTTGGCGTACAGCATTACGTGCACATCCTTCTGCCTGTCGAAGTGCCGGAGAATCGGCGCCGCCGCGACCTTCTGCTGAAGAGCATGGAAGCTGCGGCGGGCTACAGCGAGGTCACCCCCGGGCGCGAAGTCCTCGATCTTGAGTTGGTACAGCGCGGCTCCGTAGACGGCGAAGTCTTGGATAAACCGGCTGTAGTAATTCAGCGCCCCGAGGAAGGACTGCATGCCCTTTTTCGTGCGAGGGAACGACAGCTTCGTGATTGCATCCAGTTTCTTAGGGTCTGCCCGCATCCCATCCCGCGAGATCTCGTGGGATAGGAAATCGACGCGGCCTTGCACGAAAATGCTCTTGGTGAAGCTGACGCTGATCCGGCATTCCTCGAACCGGCTCAAGAGTCGGTCCAGCGTTGCGAGGCAGTCTTCGAAGCTCTTGCCACCGAAACAGATGTCATCCACAAACGATCGTCGGTCGAAGATTGGGACCAGCGACGACTCGTCGGGTTCATTGGTCGCAAAGATGTCTGCCTCCGGGCTGTTGATCAACTTCAGGACTGGGTCCAGTCCCTGCGAGTCGTCGTGAGCGGCTGCAAACTTCGTGCGAGTCGATGCGGAAGGGTCCTGCAGGTGTCCCGATGACTCGAGTCGTCGGACACGCGCTGATTCGGCTTCTGCAGCGCTCATCCGTTCCGCAAAGGCCTTCCAACCTCCCTTCGGTTGGACGTGGCCCCACAACGCGTTGTCGATCATGCGCTGGTAAATCATCGGAGCGTTCTTGAGACCGAATGGCATGCGAAGCCACTCGAAGTGCCCAAGCGGGCAGACAAAGGCCGAGATCTTGCGTGCTCGCAGTGTCATCATGATGGCCCAAAGCCACTCGCGGCATCGAGCGAGCAAAACCAGAGGTACGCCTCTAGATCGGTCAGCAAGTCATCGACGAGTGGCATGGCGTATTCCATGACCGCGGTGATGGCATTGACCAGCTTGTAGTCGATGCATAGTCGAATGTCGATCCCATTCTTTTTCAGGACGATGACTATCGGTGATGCCCACGGGCTGTCCGAGAAAGCCACGAGTCCAGCCTTGAGCAGCCCTTTCAGCAGCTCATACAGCTTCTTGAGATGCCGTAGTGGTATCCGCCGGGCTCGTTGCTTGATCGGCGCGTGCCCTTGCACGTCTATGTCGCAGACCACCCCATATGCTGGTGGTGGTAATGCGTTACCGCTTGCGATCATAATTGGCTCATGGATCTTGAGCACCTTGATTAGATCGTCCTGTTGCAGCGCCGACAACTCGGGGTTCTGCACATTGTCTGCGTCGTAGTCCAGCGTGGTCGTGGCGACCTCGGACAAGTCCGGGAGGAATGCCAGCTCATGCGCATAGTCTTCCAGCCCGATGTCTGCCGCGAGGTGCTCGAAGGAGTCAGCGGCGTCTCCATTTACGGCCTCAGTACCTTCCGTGCTCAAGACCCGGAAGACACACATGAATGTCTGTTCGAGTTGTGTCAGACCGGCTTCGATATCCACGTTCGAGTTGGATCGAGTCGTCGGGACTCCGTCCTCAGCTCTCTTTGGCACCGTAGGTTCGTCCACGCTGGTCCCCGACGACTCGTTCCCCCCAGTAGGACATTCAGACGTCTCCAAGGTAGCTGCTCCTACTCGAGTGTTGTGAGTCACCCCTGTCGAGTCGTCGACGGCTGCAACTATTCGCTGCGCAACTTCTTCTGGTGCGGACTCTGGATCATTGCCCACTGGCAAGCCGTCAGAGTCTTCACCCCTGTCGCTGTCGGACGGCTCAGAGCCCTGCTCGTCTTGAGAGTCTTCGGGAGGTCGTCGGAGTAGTCCGGTTGGAGTGGGGTACTCCGGTCGGTCCACCGCCGATGGCTGGGTGGCAAGCCATTGAGCGTAAAGCTCGGCTTCCCACTTGAGCAGCGTCTTATCCCGGGCAGCTTCATAGGCAAGAACTTGCCATTCACGATACTTGTCGGAGTCGAGTCGCACATATCCTTCAGACTTCGGCAACGACCCGATTGGTACCCACACCACGAAGGTCGTGTGAGCCGGACAGATTGTGAGCCGGTTGTCAAGGTTCGTCAGTCGGATCCGCTGCGGGCGTCCCCTGTGGAATCGCTTAACCGTAGGGATGAGCTTGTCGGTTCGTCGGATCCATGGCACGTGAGTTGTCGGGGACGGCCGCTCCCGCTGCAGCCGAAACTCTCTCCATTCACGGCCGGGTATCTGCAACACATCGACCGGACCTCCGTTGACGTGGACTCCTTCGGGCTCATCCACCATGTTCTGCGTCTTGATTAGTGGGATCATTACTTCGTCCGGGAGCTTGGCTGCTGCATTGAAGAGGTCCAACCGGATCCCTGCCGGGATCATGAAGTCGGTGCCCAACACCACGTCGACCCCGGCATTATGGTCGATAATCCACATCTCAAAAACGTAAACACGTTCCCATCCGAGCGTAATCTTCACCGATGCTCTCCGAGTCGTCGTTGCCTTGCCCTTGGTGATACCCTGGACTTCCATACACCGGCCATGGTCGGGAATGTCCTTGATCCTCAGCCGGTTGGCATACTTCTCGGAGATAACACTGACGTTCGCTCCAGTGTCCATCAAGATCCGCGTTCGCGAGTCGTTGACCGCTCCGTTCACCAGGGTTCTCATTCGCACTCGTCGGTCGAATTTCTGCGCCGACCACCATCCCATACGTTCTCCGGGAAGGAGGCGTACTTCCACGTCGAGTCATCGCCGCGAAGTTTCTTGCACTGCACTTGTCACCCAGTCTTCGGGAGTGTCTTCAATCGCTTCTTCTTCACTTTTCTTACTCAATTCACCTCCACCGAGGTTTTCACCTCTCTCCTTTTCAAATTCAGTCGCGTTCACCCATGTACCTCGTTCTTCATCCGGCCATTCGCACTTGCCCACAAAAGCGTAGATGCACTCCGCTTCGACTGCAGGCTCGGCTAACTGTGGCAGCCCGATTGGGACCAACCCAGTTTCAGTTGGCGGGCTGCCTAGTTTAAATGGTCCGTGAAGAGGAGGGTCTGGAGCTCAGGAGTGAGGTCCTTCTTGTCCACCTTGTTGTGGACAAGCTTGGTGAGTTCTTGGAAGACTTCACACCGGCCCGCGTCATGCACTTGTTTGCACAACTTACAACGCCGGTTGCAGAAATGGGCCGAGTGGGAGAGACCGCCGCAGGCAGCGCAGGGACCGTACTGGCGTCGCCGATTGTCGCGGCCATCCCGGCTCTGGTATCGGTTATCCCGGCTGGTATCCCGGCTACTCTGATCGCGTCGGGAGGCCGGTTGTCGGACCTGGCGAACGTGCCGTCGGCTGCCGCGCGTTGTTCATTCTCGTTCGCCGCAGCCACGTAGTGGTCGCTGCCGTCCGAGGAGTAACCATCGTGTCCGCCTTCATCCGAGTACCACGAGTCATCGGAGCCTCGCTCGCTGGCAGCGTCGCTGTCGCTATCGCCGTCGAACTGCTGGCGCGGGTTGTCGCGCCCGGTCGAGGTGCTCCTGGCGTCCCGTCCTTGCAGCTCAGCGACTATGTCTTCCACTGATGCGTCAGCCAGGGTCACGCGGGGACGTTCCTAGAGTCGTCGCGACGACGCTCATAATCTCGTTCGCGTCGGTCTCCACGGCTGTGGCCAGTGCGCGGGTCATCGCGACGGTATCCATCTCGGGCGTCGTGGCGGCGCCGGTCATCTCGGCGGCGCGAGTCATCGGGACGCTTGTCATCACGTCGGCGTGACGGATCTCGAACTCTGGATCGCGACCCCGAAGACTCGCGTGAACTCTGTCGTTCTTCGACCTTCAGCATTTCGATGATCATCTCTTCCAGCTCGTGGATGTCTTTGATTCGCAGAGGAGCGAGTCGTCTCTCCAGCTTACGATCACCGCAGGTCTCCAGGAAGCGCTTGACGTGGTCCTTCGCCTTGCGGCCGCCGTTCTCGAACTGGACGCCTGCGTTGCGGGCGTACCCGTTGAGTCGATTCAGGTAGTCGCAGACGTGCTCCTTGTCGTCACGCTTGGCTGAGTAGTAGCGGGATTCCGCTGACTGGCTGAACTGGGAGCAGTAATAGCGGATGAAGGCCTCGCTCAGCAATGTCCACGTGCGCTTGGTCTTCTTGGTGAGTTGTCGGTGCCAGTGCACCGCACCGTCTCTCAAGCGGAGCTCGAAAGGCATGCACCATTCGTTGGGCGGCGCGTGGGTACCTTTCATCTCGTACACAAACGCGCGCAGCCACTGCATCGAGTTCTCGCTCTTGTTGCGAGCGCCCGAGAACGTCGGGATCTGCCCCAGGGGTCGGTGCATCGCCACCTCAAGCCTCGGCGTCGGGTTCACGGTCTCTGCGTTGCTCACCTCTCGGATCTGTCGCAGATATTCGTCCATTTGTGCACCTCCGTCTCCCGTGAAGTCATCGTCGTCATCCGATGAGTCGTCGGCGTACCGGGACTTGCGGCTTGAGCTTCGTCCGGCGCTTCGTAGACTGTTCCTGGTCACTTTTGAGTCGTCGGCACCACGCGCAACTCGTTCTCTACGAGTCGGCGCGGGTGGAGTGACCATATGGGAGTCCTGGAAGTACGGCGATCGTTCGCCTGATGTACTGAACACTCCTCCAGTCGCTGGCTGAGCCGAGTTACCGCGTTCAGTCTTCTTCGGGGTTCTTGGGAGCGGGACGCGCGCTGGATTAGAGCCGCCCCCGTTGGTGCGAGTCGCATTCGGCTGGTCTAGGGTGAAGGGGGTCACCCCAAAGGCAGTACACAGCTTCTTCTTCCATTGCCAGAGCTCGGCTCCGGCTTCCGCGGGCAGGAAACTCTCCAGCATCGACGGCGACGGTGCAAGCGTGGCTCGAAGACCCAACGCTTTCAGGAACGTCACCGTATCCTTCGCCACCTGCTCGACAGTGACCGCATTCACCGGTCGCGCCAGCTCGTAGCTCAGATCAGCCCACACAGCTTGGCGGATCATGCGCGGCTCGAAGGGTCGGCCCCATTCGCTCGCTCGCATCGCTTCAAAGCACCGGCCGAGCACCTTGTTGGCCGCCGGTGTATCTCCATTCATCGGCGGCCGGTTGCCTGAGGTTTGCTCGGTCACTTGGGTCGTCAGCACCGGCGATCTTGAGTCGTCGGCGTTGCCTTCGAACTCTTCCATGTCATCATACGCTGGCTCTGGGCCATCCACATCATCCAGTTCGTCCGCGAGGTTGCGCGAGACGGGTGGCACGTCGTCTTCCAACTCGCTCGCGAGACTTCGCGCCCAAGAGCGCGAGCCCCCGCTGCGCCCCGCGGACATCACTGCATCTTCCGGAGTCTCGGGTGTGACCACCGCTGGCGCTGGCGCCTTCTCCTCCAGGTAATCGTCGTAATCTTCATCCATTCCTTCATCCTTGGCGTCGGATCCAGTCATCGACTCGTCGAAGCTGACGTGACGCTCAGCAATCGGGTCGAGCTGCGGCGCGATCAGGGCCGCCGTCGAGTCGTCGCCACGCGTTCCGCCGGACTTCATCGGAGTTGCTGGTACCGCCGATTGAGATCCTTTCACCATCTTCGTCTTTTTCTTATTCTTCTTCCTCTCAGTTGTTGCTCGTAAAGTCAGTTGACCTGCAGTAGCACGAGACACAGAAGGTCACACCAATCCCGGGTCGCGGCACCAGTTGTCGTGTAGGAACACGCGCTAAAATATATATTGGCACACTTCCCCACCAACAACACTCACTAAGCCCGAAGACTCAATAAGCTTGTTAGGGTTAGAACCTGAAGGCCCAGGAACTTTCCCTTGCATCGGGTTGATGTTTCCTCTGTGCACCGTGTTTCCGCTTAGTCAACTGACGGAAACCCAGCGTCACTAGCCACGAGCACAGGCTAGCACGCTCTCACACGCAAAAATACCTCGCAGGCCCTCAGAAAGGAAGGGTCCCAGCCAGTCACGGCTTGATACGAGGGTGCCGGAGCTATACTCCGGCGGGAAGGATAAAGGGAGTGCGCTCTCGCTCCTCCACTACTCGGCGATGACTCGCCCTTCGTATACACGGCCACTTCTCTACTACTCTTGGCCTGACCACGGGTAAACGCACGCTACGATACTAGCAGGCGCGTCCACCGACAGTCATAATCCTACCAACAGGTTTATCCAACTGCTACGGGAACTCACCGATAGCCCGGACGTCTTCCTTGAGTGGTTGGGAGGAAAAGCTGTTCTGTCATTGTTGCCCAAAGGGCTTACCTGTTCTGTCTTCTCTTTCCTATGGTTCAATACAAATATCTAGTCTAGACGCGTCCGTTTTGGATCTTCCTGGGTAACCACCCGACTCTTCGGAGCTCTCTCGACGGCTCGGATGGCTGCCCGACGACTCGAAGAGTCGCCTTAGGTTCGTATCCCGGCCAAAGTTCGCGGTAGGTTCGGGTCGAACTTGAAGCTCCGGACTTCGAGCGTGGGTGTTGACGAGCCTTCGTCACTGGTCCGAGCTGGCCAATCAGCAGTCGTCGAACACCGTCGAATGATTGGTGACGTGCCTCGACTTGCCAGTTGAGTTGACGCCGAATACCGCGGGCTGCCGTTAGCTCTCGCGCAGCATTCTCGATACCACAGTAGGCAGATCCTGCTGGACAAGGGCACGACACCCACTGACTTCTTCAAGCGTATGGACCTTGATAAAGGACTGGACAAGCTTCTTGCCAACCCGAACGTCCAGTCGCTGCGTGACTACGTGAGCTTATACAATATGAAGAACCCCGAGCAGAAGACGACGACAATGGGGATATTCATGCAATTCTATGGATTCAGACCTCTCTGGGACATGCTGGAGGCAGCTAAGAAGGTGTCGCGCACGGAAGACATTGCGAATGCATGGATCATAGAGCTGAGAAGTGCAAGGTTGAGAGCTGGGCAGATTAAGAAAAACTGAATAGAGAAGCCTCGAAAGGATCCAAAATTGTTGTCATGTAGCTGCACTAGTTGTGCGTGTTCAAGACTTCTGTACTAGGGTATATAAATGACCCGATTTATTGTCGGATATAACTGAAAGGAGAAGAGTGGGTTTGACAAAAGAAAGTTTTCTGTAAGAATTCGCCTTAATAAACAAGACAAACACCAAGACGGAATAACAGCAGCACTGCTGGGCCTAGCACAGCTGCCATCGTACAAACAGGGCACGACACAAGAATACTGCTCGACGTTGAGACTCTACAGGCTGCACACTATCAAACGTCCTAACATGACGATAAAAGAACCAGTGACAGCAATCCTGGTCTTCTCTTGAACTCTTTCTTCGGAACTTGGTGGGCAAAACCTGCACAGTAAGCTCTCAGAGCAAGCATTTTGACCAAGTCAAGCATTCCACCAGCTTATACATTCTGGCATCGAGGCCTCGGATTTACTGCTAGATGTCCCTGGGCAGAAGCTGGCGAACAGATCCGTCAGACGAACACAGTAATCGCTCGTTTTATTTCATATCACGTTCAAGTATCTAGATAGAACTACGTCTCACCAGACAGAACGTATACTTCTCGTGTACAGAATGTAGTTTCCAGCGGGAGGCCGATACACGGCCGGCAAAAGTTGTGTATCCAAGAAACGCGAGAACAAGTTTCCGTGTTGATAATTATAAGGATCATTAGCGATAAATTGTCGAATACGACGCTCGTGACTCGCATGGAAACGGACGCTAAGCGAAAAGGGTCAACGGAGGAAAGGAGAAGATCAACCAGAACTGCTGACGAATGACCCGTTAACAGCAAGAAAAGCGGGTTCGGAGTCAGGTGAGATACAAACAAATAGGTGGTATCAGTATGCTGGGCCCCAGTACTGCCCACATTCTACATTGGACGCCTGCCACAAATGCATTAAACGACCGCCTTGTCTGCAGCAGATAAGGCGGTCTTAAAAAAGATATAAGTCGACTTATCGCTCGAATGCGCCACCACAAATGGCTTATCGGGGTCACCTACGTCCTACTCATACTGTCCTAAATCAGGTGGCTACACTTGCAGATTGCAGCCAGTTCAAAGTGTACCCGTCACTTTGTCCCGGACAACGTAGTGGGTGCAAAGCAGCCGCCATCCTTCCAGATTTTGCCACTTTCGATTTTGAGCGCGGCGAGCGCAAGTGGCTGAGGATGGCGAGCGAGGAGACCGGCGCGCTGCTGGTGCTGACCAGGACCTTCCTGAAGCAAGGCAAGGCTGTGGGCGAGGTGCGACGCGAGGTGTACAAGTTGCTGGTGGAGGAGGCGTGGCGGATCGCCATGCGGAGCCGCCACTACCTCACCACCCAGTGCCTGGACGCGCCGTGCAGCTCGGCGTGGATGATACTCTACCACGAGGGCACCGACACCAACTTCATCAACACGACGAGCCTCACAAGGTACTTGCATTCATCGAGTTATCTGTGCAAATCTAATTCTACCGAGAGTCTGATCTACAGGCCAGCCTTCCACCAGCTGCTACGGAGGTTCGTCGGCTTCTACTACATCCGCAAGAAAGCGGCGCGTGGCCGCCCGTCAAAGCTGCGCTACACTCGGGCTGGTGCTGTCTTTCTATGTGGGCTCCATGGAGCAAAGCACGCTCTGCATGATGTTCGGCGTGCCCCGGCCACGCTGTCACGCGTGCTGCGCCGCGGGAGGAGAGGCGCTGGCCAAGGCGCTCACCGGCTACGCGCCGGCGCGGATTTCCTGGCCGTCACCAGCGCGGCAAAGGGAGCTTGCGAAGCTCGTCGAAGCCCGCGAGCCGCTGCTGCAGCACACCTTTGGCTTCATCGACGGGAAGAACTTTAAGGTACGAGCTCAGAGATGAATCGTGATGTGTGTATGTATTGCTAAGCGCGACGCTAATACGTTTTGCTACCTACGTGCTGCAGGTGCAGCAGCCTTCTAATGCTGACTTACAGAACGCAATGTATAACGGGTGGCTACACTCTGTCTTTGTGACAGGCACCATTTGCTTTGCGGCGGATGGGTGCATCATCTGGAGTCGCCACAACTGTCCGGGGTCGTGGAACGACTCGGACACGTCGCTTGGCTTCCGGATGAAGCTGCTCGACCCGAAGTACTGCCCAGACACGCGCATGAACGTCGTGTCCGACTCGGCGTTCCCGTGTTCGACGGCCATGGCTGGACGCATCCTCACTCCGCTCAAGGACGGCGACTTGGACCGCATCCTGCCATCGATGAGAGCCTCTGCACGCACCCTCCACAACGCCATCACTTCGGTGCGTCAGGCGGCGGAGTGGGGCATGGGGAGCGTGCAGAAGGTCTACAGTCGGCTCAATCTGCCGCTGCCGTACGACCCCGAGCTCCGAGGACTTCGCCTCAACAACCTGTTCCGTATGGCGAACTTCCGAGTTCGCACCGTGGGAATCTCCCAGATCCGCACCACATTTGCGGGCGACATGGAGGTGCCGTCGCAATTGCGCTAAGTCTTTTTTTGCTAAGTGAGTCATTTGTTTCTGTTTCGAATCAATACATTTTCTTGAGCAGGAGAGCGGCTTTGATGCCTTTGTTTAGTGCAATAACCTGTAGGTGATGTTGTAGTGTTGGCCGATGCTGGAATTGTTTGTATCTCTGTTGACTTCAGTAAAATTTTATGGCGAAGAAGGAACGCATGAATGCGGGTTCGTAACATGTAAAGATGTTGCTTTGATTTGGTTTTCGCTTAGATGTGTATGAACACTACGACTACTTGATGAATGCACTCCATTCCGAGCGCCTGCGCAGCATCGTCTGGACATCGACTCCTCACTCGCTTACGTGTTCTGCTTCAGCGCGCCAATGAGCATGACGAGGTCCTGCGTGCGCGCACGCGCTTCCTCGCGGTCACGACGAGCGCGCTCCTCGCGATCAATCTTCTCTTGGCGGCGTCGCTCTTCAGCCTCTGCCTTCTCTGCACGAAGGCGCGCTTCTTGGGCGATGACGTCTTCACGGTGGCGCTTCTCCTCGACCACGCGGCGCTCCTCAGCCTTCCGCTCGTTCTCCTCACGAAGGAGGAGTAGCATCTCGAGCAAGCCCCCACTCATGCTGCTGGCCGAGGCCTCGAGGCCGGCGAGCTTCGTTTTGAGCGCCGTAGTCGTTCGCATGGCCCGAATTCGCTTCGCCTTAGCGAAGCTGGCCTCTTGGGTCTTTTTGTCGTCTTCGTTGGCGCGCTTGACGCCGATGGTGTCCCGAAATGTAGTGAGGTCCTGGCCTCCCAAACGATTCGAGTAGTTCTGCAGCTTGGGGTACTTGTCCGCTTCGTGGCGAGAGGCGAGCGCTCGGGCCGACTGCTGCTGCAGTTGCTGTGATGCATTCGCAGCCTGGCTCTCGTGGGCGGTCGTGCGGGCCTTCGACACGCCACTCAATCCAGCGCGACGGGTGCGTGGAGCCGCTGGAGGAGGCGCTGGTCGTGGTGTGCGAGCAGCGTCGTCCGCACCTTCGGGGACCAGCGGCGATGCCAAGAGCTCCTGGAACTCGCTAAGGTTGGACGAGCGACTGGACGCGGCCGACTCGAGTAGTAATGATATACACATTTGGAGGTCGGTTTTTTTCTCACCCTACCCCCGAGCCTTCTAGACATAGGTAAAATAGGGGTAAAATACCTCTGATGTGTATTTTAATACTTTTGGAAACAATAGAGGACAATATTTTAGGTATCATTTAGTAATAGTACCAAAAACGCATCCAATCACCCCATATCTTGTACTACATCAATCAAAATTCCTTAGCATCAAAACGCACCCAATCGCCCCATCTCTTGTGTTACATCAAACCCAATTCCTTAGCACCAATCATCACCAATCGCCCCATCTCTTGCGCTACACTGGTTCAAATTTCATAGCATTACACCGCAAGCAATACACCCCTCTGTAGCAAATACCGCGTCGCGCTAAAACGCGATTTGAACTCCAACAAATCGAAGTTTTTATTCTGATAAATATAAAGTTACTAATATAGAAGCATGGTTTACTCACACGAAAAATACATTGAACGAAAAGAGGCAATTCAAGCCACACAAAAGCGGTGTTATCTAAAACATCGCGAGAAAAGACTTGAAAAGCAGAAGCAATATGATCAAGAGCACAAGGAAGAAATTAGTAAACGGCATAAAGAGTACTACAAACTAAAACGTAGTCGAGTCAAGTTAGACTCAGGAAACGAGCCACTGGTAACTAACACAGAGTAATTCACTCTATTTTTTTTAAAAAAAAATTGGCTATTTAGCTGTACAACTGATCAATAGCAGTCATCAACTCAGGGAACTTTTCGTTAAAAGATGAATTCTGGCATATCCAATCAATATATCTTTTATCAATCGCAAATACCTGTTTGATGCTTTTACCCTTGTACTTACCAAACGTTAAGACGTAAGAACCGTCATTATTGCCTAATTTACTCTTAAGATAAGCTAAAGTCTCATCATCAACTAAATTAGGTTGAGTCATTAACCATCTACAGTATCCAATATCAGAGTTAAAAACATCCTCAATCGTCTTCGACTTATGCTTGCCAAACGTTAAAACTTGACTCATTGTTACAGGGTATATCTATATGTATACACCTATAAAAAATATAAAATTAATTATATAATGGCGCTCTATAGTATGGTATCAAGTGAAAAGGTCGAGATGGTGACTTATAGCCCTGTTTCAAGAACCTTTATCATCCACTTTACGGAAGGAGAGGTTTATACCAAGCGGGTTGATGTAGGTACAGCTATTGATTTACTGCAAGTAAAATACAATGCATCATCCATGAATCTAAAAAAAGGTGACTTTCTAGTGTCGCGGCATTTAGAAATTTAGTTAGTTTGGTATTCTAGTACCTCACCTGTTAGTCTATTGTACGACATCTCATTTTCAAACGCTACAAGTACAATAAAGTTAGTACCTTGCGACGAAGCATTGGTTCCCATAATCTGGATAGACTGTGGGATATCTTTCTCTGTTAGGCGGCTAACATCGGCGATAAGAACGCGGTTTGTCTGCGACCAAGTCTGGTAATCAATTAGACCATTTGCAAGCTCTTGTGTTTGATCACCGTTGATAGATGCAAGCTTTGAAAACTCATTGCAGAAATCCATGAAATCATAATCGTAATTCAAATCGAATGTGTTCGTTGAACCAATCTTAACATTGAAGTTACGGATTGAAGAACCGGGTTGAACAGTCCAAGGTGCGGAATCGAATGGAGATTGGAACTGCTGAACTTGAGAAGAAGCAAAGTTACCTGCCGAAGTTTCTGCAAATGGTAGTAAAGCTACATATTTAGCATTTTTAAGGCTGGCTGACAATTGAAGATCAAATGCTACATTTTGCTGACCAGAGCTCACACCAATTCCTACCTTCTGCCCAAACCATTGAGCATAGTAATCTAGGTAACGAACCGTCTTTACAGGCTTGGAAATAATCGCCTGAGGGTTTTCGAGATCAACGAATGGTACATATAGGCGCGCAGTACTGAAAGGGAAGTAAGTATTATCCGTTTCTAGACTGTTATTGACTACACCCCATGCTACCGTAACCTGACCCTGAGCAGCAGTCGAAGCGTTGGGAATGACACCATTGTTAGGGGAGTTGGCTGCTGTTGATGCAACCATGATAGGGCATGTAAGGCCTGAAACTAACGTTGTGGAAGCAAGAGTCATCCCCTTTGGGGCTGTATCAGAACCGAAATTAATAACGCTGCTTCCTTGGTTTACACGAAGACGCATACGAATTTGAGGATTAGCCATAAGGTCAAGTTCCTTGAAGATAGGGTGAAGATCAACCAAGCGGATCTTAAGCATGTAGTTCCAGCTACCAGCAATGGCACCAGCAGCGGTACCGCCTGGTACGAACGCACCGCGACCGAATTGATTAGCAAGTGTATTAGCTACACCAGAAGCAAGCGTAGGCCATCCATTAGTGTTTTTTTCGCCCGCCGTAGTAGGATTAGCTAGAAGACGTTTGACAAAGCCTTCATTAGCGGGTAGGACACCGGCACCCGTATCGACTGTCTTTAAAGCGGCAGTAATATCTGACGTATTGTTCGAGTAACCATCACCGTTGACGCTTGCAGTACTACTAAATACTAGTGAACCAGAGGTGTCAGGGTAGAGGAAGGCTTCAGCACCGTGTTTTTGAACATAATCAAGGCTGGCTTCCGTTTGAGCACGTAGATTATTAGCAAATAGCTTGTATTCACTCATTGAAATAACACTCTTACCGTTAAGTTCTAGGCTAAGGCTATCAATAACATTCCAAACACCGCATTTAAGTCCGACCGAGAGACGATTAGCGGGATTGGACAGAGCGATACTGCCATGAGTATTCTTCATTGTCACCTTGTAAGGAATCATGATGTATGCATCGCGGAGGCAACCAAAACCCTCTGCACCATTTAGCTGAGAGGTAGCGTCAATTGAAATAATACCATTAGTGTAAGAACCTTGATTAATATCGATTACATACGGTACACGCTTACGCGACGATACGCGCACTGACGGGTCAGCCTTCAGAGAAGACTGATATAAGAATTGATCAGCTAGCTGAGTATCAGACATGTTGGTAGCTGTTTGAGTTAGACTATATGTGTCTAAGTATAATGATTCGAAAATAAAATAATTATGGATCTGGTTAAGGGCATTACTAGTGACCATGAGCTTATCAAACTTGCCGATATACTTGACGTTCATTTGGACAACATATACGAGTCTAGCGAGGTTACTAAGCCGCTACCTAAGGAAGGCTCTTTCTTAATTTTACTACGTAAACCTAACATGGATGTAGGACACTGGACAGCAGTTCATAATCATGAATACTTCGATTCGATGGGCGAAGGCCCGCCAACTTCTTACGGGATTGATAAGTATAACGAAATACAAACGCAATCAGCGCATGGTGATTACTGTGGCATATGGTCTCTATTGTGGTTATATTGTAAACAAAAAGATAGAATGGATCTATTCAAGCGTTTTAATAATTTAAATGTAGTTGTGCTTTAGTTCAGAATATATAGACCAGCAATCATGTACCGTGAGTTAACGATTTCGAGTAATGTCAGCGCGCCTAAGCTAAAGAAGGCGTTCAAGACAGGGAAACTTAGTCTAACAAGTGCAGAACTAAAGGGTAGCGGTAGTGTTATTCACTTACATCCAAGCAGTTATGAGAAGGCGGTCAAGGCACGAAAAGCGAACCGTGGCGTTCGTCTTGAAATTACCAAGCACGAGGTCAAGAAAGGGTTCAAGAAGGCTCAAGGTGGTAGCATTTGGTCAAAGGTGTGGAGCGGTATTAAATCAGCTTATAAGTTCGCTAAAGACAGTGGCATACTGTCGAAAGCTGTAGATGCGGCTGTACCTGCTCTAGCTACATATGCTGGCCAACCAACAGCAGCTATCCCCGCAAGAGCAGCGATTAAGTCACTCACCGGTATTGGTGTTAAGGACTACGACAGCGATTCAGATACCGAAGGCGGACGAATTAGTATGGATGATATTAAACAAGGAGCTAAGAGAGCGTTAGGATATGCTAAAAAGAAGGGTATCATCACTGATTTAGTTGATCTAGGAGAGCGTAAGCTTATTGACAAGGCTACGAAACCGGAACATGTTGATATGATTAAGTATGTTCGCAGAGGTATTAAAAATAGATACGGAGTTGGCATTAAATCGAGCAAATCTACTCGCTTCGTTAAGGGATCTCAAGAGGCTAAAGATCACATGGCTAAAATACGAGCTATGCGTAAGAAAGGGGCTAAGTCAGGGGGTAGTTTTAAAATTTGAGTGCCGCCCTATTCTGATAACTTAAGTAGTATTATATAGAATCACCCGCCATGATTGGATACATTTATCGCATTCAGCACATTCAGTCCGATCTGTGTTATGTAGGGAGCACATTTAACCAGGTAAAGCAACGATGGGCGCAGCATAAGCACACTTTTCACAGATGGGTTAATGGTAACGGGCCATGCGGAGCAAGAATCTATTTACATATGCGCGACCATGGTGTAGATCAGTTTAAATGTTTTCTTATTAAAGAATATGATGTCATTGATCGTCACCATCTAGAAGCTTACGAAACACTATGGATCCGAAAGCTTAAGTCATGCAATAAATTGTTTCCTTTCGCGATAACGAAGATATCAAACAAATCGTGCTATATAAAGGATCGTGAAAATCGTTGTGCTAAAGTTAGAGCATACGCAGCAGCAAACAAAGAGCTAATCATCCAACGAAACAAAGCCTATCGCGAAAAAAATAAAGACGAACTAAGAGCAAAGAAGGCAGAATCGGTTATATGTGAATGTGGTGGTAGATGGAACAAAGGGCATGGAAAAGGTCGACATGAACGAACAAAGAAGCATCAAGTCTGGCTAAATAGTCAAGTCTAAAAGTAATATTTTTTTTCGCTTATTGAGCTGACGCTCAGACTGCGGGCTGACGTCTGCGATGAGCGATCAAAGATCGCCGGAACCTTTGGTTCCTGTTCTACCCCTAGTATTTGTTATTAGCAAACTCACGAGGCTTGATGAGAAGCATGATTGACACGCTTGTATCGCGAAAGTGTACCGGCTGGTCATTTTGATTATAAATCGATACGGTGATGGAAGCACGAGCACCATCGTTAACCTTCATCCAAGCATAATTGGAGGGAGCATAATGAACAAGGTCGCCGATTTTAGCTGCGCCTCGGTCAAAAGCGGCAAGCAAGTCACCGCCAACAACATAATCATTTTTGATAATGTCACAACGAACGATGTAGCTAGATGTTGGATGAACCTGAGGTACAATATTGCTAAGAATACTTGCTGCTGTTGTTTGACTCACCGAGGGGTAAGTACCTGTTGAAAAGCCTAGAACCTTACCAAACGCTGCGTTGTTAATGATCAAACGAGGTACGCGACTTGTAGTAGGTAGACCAGATCCGCCAGCACTATACAAACCAGAAGCAGGTCTAGTATATGTACCGATCGCAGTAGGCGTAGGAGAGCAATCAAGTTGACAGGCGTAATAGGTAGAATTAGCACTGATTTGAATAAAGAATACATTATTCCCCGAAGCATCAATTAGATAAGCACCAGCCGCAACAAGTGCTTTTTGAATATATTGATTAATGTTACTGTAGTCGTACCAACCGTCCGCTAGGGTTACTGTAATCGTAGAAGTGGTAGCTGCTGTCGGAACTTCAATTTGAAAACTATTATTTGAAAAAGCTAAACTATCTATGTTGAAATCGGAACAGTAGAGACTAATTGACTGGATTGCAATGTCATTGTTTTTAAAATTCACGCTTGATCCAGCGAATTCATAGCGCCAGCTATTGTTTAAATTGTTCTGAACAAGATTAGTTGAATCGAGCTTAAGAAATGACGCCATAGTTCAGAGTATATTTATGAACTAAAATTAATTCTGATCTTTGATTTTAATTGTCTTCACCTTCGGCCTTGATTACAGCGTCAAAGTTGTAGCGTAGCTCACCTTTAACTGAGTCAATGAATAGGAACTGCCCGCGCCCTCTACCAATTGCTTTATTATAATATCTAACGATACCATCTTCATTTACCCCGGGAATGTTAAAATCGCTTACTAGAAGCCTTAAGTCTCGCTTACTGTTTGCTCTGAGAATCGCGACGTATTCTGTATTCAAACGCAGCATCTTCTCGGTACCAAACCATGAGTGACTCAGGAATATAGTTGATAAGAAATGATGTCTTCCTCTAGTCATGTAGTGAGAAAACACATTTTTCTGTAGTAGCTTGTCATTACTGTAGTCATCGATGATCACTAGCTCTGGTTTCTTGCCCGGTGTACGCCTAATTTGGTCTACATTGGGAGGCTGATCATGGAATGTTACGAATCCTTCTAGTTTATCCTTCAGATAGTCATATAATTCCTGATCTTTGTTACGAGCGATAATATGAAGATGGCTAAATACATGAGGTGAGTGTTTGAGGATATGAAAAACGAGGTTGTTCTTACCAGAGTAACTAGGTCCGAGTATAACCATTCTAAAAAGCTTCTTTATACCTAGATCGGGTATATCACCAACCGCCGCGCTTCTATATTGCTTTGGTAAAGCACCGCCATAGTTAGGAATCAAAGACATTTTCGCTCACTCTATATATAATCTGCGAATAAAAATGTCTGGATTTGCTTATCCTCAGCCTCTATTTGATTCTTCAACATACAATCCCGCGTTTTATTTGTCTCTGGATCAGAGCGGTTCCCTAACGTATGCCTACGCTCAAACGCTTTATCTTAGTCGGAATGACTATCGCTTAAGTTACATTACAGGTATCACACAAGGTACAGCAACACCTGGTATAGCTCTTGTACCGGGAGTAGGTGGTGATATCACTGGTATTGGAGCACTTAGTTGTAGTAGCTTGACAGTCAATGGATCACCTGTATCTGGCGCACCGTCTTACGTTGACGGGATTACCCCGGGTACGGCGGCGCTCAACAAAGCGCTTGTTTTGGATGGCTCTGGTAACATAGCTACTATCAATAACTTGACAGCTACAACGATCAGTGGTACAATAGCAACAGCTGCTCAACCAAATATTACATCTCTAGGTACGCTATCGTCGCTTACTGTGAGCGGTAACATTAATGGGACAATAGCTACTGGAGCACAGCCAAATATCACATCTCTAGGGACTTTGACTTCGTTAAATTGTTCAGGAAATATATCGGGTACGCTAGCAACTGCGTCTCAACCAAATATTACCTCTTTAGGCACGCTATCGTCGCTTACTGTGAGCGGTAACATTACTGGGACAATAGCTACTGCATCACAGCCTAATATCACTAGCGTAGGAACGTTGAGCTCATTAAGCGTTTCTTCATCGATTTCACTAGGTGCGACATCCGCAACGCTATCTTTAGTTGGAGGAGCAAGCGTTTTAACTATATCTGGAACGACAGCCTCTACATGGTCTAATAATGGATGTCTAGTCGCATCAGGAGGTGTTGGAATTGGAAAAAATATAACAGTAGGCGGAACTGCTTATTCAGCATCTTCTTGGCTCACGGAGGGTATACAATATCGCTCTATCACTCAAACATATACCAATACAAGCACGGCTGCTAGTGGAACGGCTGCTTCTGCGGTAATTACATCCTATGGACGACCGGTGATTGCTGCTACTAATACTGGCGTAACAACAACTAGAGCTGCTACGGTATATATAGCAAACTCACCCCTTGCCGGAACCAACATGACTTTGACGAATTCACATGCTCTATGGGTTGATTCCGGCTCTGTACTCATCGATGATACATCATTTAGTCAGAGTATAACAGGAGGAGCTTTATCAGTTTCTGGCTCAATAGGAGCGGTAAACATAACAGTTGGAAAATCAACTTCGCTTCCAAATTGGGGGACTGTAGGATGTCAGATAGCAACTATCGGTAACACATACACCAACAATTCAACAGCGGCTAATGGTACTATGACCTCTGCTGTTATTAAT
The DNA here is from genome assembly GCA_024211575.1 of Phytophthora melonis. Taxonomy (NCBI): domain Eukaryota; phylum Oomycota; class Peronosporomycetes; order Peronosporales; family Peronosporaceae; genus Phytophthora; species Phytophthora melonis. Next base: position 1,452,978 of record JAMXKT010000047.1, read on the forward strand.
AATTTTAGGGGATGCACAATTGCTGCAAGCAATGCTGGAATGCTTTATGCACTCGCGCTGCTACAGTATATATTAATGATTCGCCAACAGCTGGAACCAATATGACATTATCGAACAGTCATGCTCTCTGGATTAATAATGGATCGACATATCTATCGGGAGCTATTAGCTCTACTTCTCAATTAACGGGAACTCTTATCGTTGGAGGCGGTGTTGGCATTGGTGGCGATGTCTATGCTAACATATATTCGGCTATTAGTGGAGTTGTTGTTAATACACCAACAGCTTCTCAAACTGCTTGGCAAACTATAACTGGGGATGGCGTTAATTGGTTAGATGGAAGCTTTACCATATGCCAAGACTTTTATGGATCGAATTCAACACCGGTAAGAGGAGCGATTCAAATCCATAATGGAGCAACGGCAACATCAACTAATTCAATGTTCATTGGAACGATGACAAATAATGACTTAAAGTTAGGAACTAATGATTCGACTCGTATAACCATAACAAACATAGGAAGAGTAGGTGTTGGCACAGCAACCCCCTCGAACTCAATTCTGGACGTAAGCGGGTCTGTGAGTCAGACTATTGACGCCGCTGGATTGGGATACGGTGCGCTGACTAAAAGCCAAACAACATTTACGATCGGTCCGCTGGCATCGATAGCAGTATCTATCAGGTCATCTAATTCCATTTTGGTATCCGCTGGCTCTTACATCACTACGTCTGATCGCAGGCTCAAGACTAATATCGAAGATATCGCTGATACCAACGATTTCGTAAGAAATGTTAATCCAAAACTATTTAGTTATCGATCAACGCCTGATAAAAAGGAACTTGGTTACATTGCTCAGGATGTTGCTAGATATAGCGTAGAGTGTATCTCTTTTATTGAAAATAAATCACTTAAAGCTGAGAAAGAGGGCGACATCGATGGCGTTCAACTAACACTGGATTATCCAAAGATTGCCTGTCTGTTGCATAAGTGCTTGCAAGATGTTCTTAAACGATTGGATTCAATTGAAGCTGAACTTGATGAGCTGAGAGCAATTATGTCTGAGTAACTATACCAAGGGTAGGGTCACCACTTCGCGGCTCTATAGAAATGGAAGTTCTCGATATGGCTGGCCGTAGGCCGCCCGGAGCTGCTACGCGAGCTCATCCGAAGAAGCAAACAGAAGCATAAAAAATATGCCGCTGATGTTATAATAAGCAAGCTTAGAGCCCTTGGCTCGGGGCTTGTACCCCTTGCCGTCAGGCTAATCAACGGTAGAAGGTTTATGAATGTCAATTTCGGCGATACACGCTATCTTCATTATCGAGATACAACACCGCTAAAGCTTTACGCTCACTTAGACCACAATGATTGGCACCGAAAGCAACGCTACTTAGCACGTCATCAACACAATAATGGTCCAGCTGGAATGCTGGCAAGAGAGTTCCTATGGTAGCTAAAGCGCGAAAGTCTTCACAGTAGGTGTCTTCTTTTTACGCGGTCCGTACGCCCAGACGCGTCCACCACTAGGAGCGGGGAAGGTATATTTCTTAGGATCTTTAGGGTCAATCGTCATATCGGTCTGCGTTGACGCATTTTTTTTCGAGTATTCCGTTCGATCGCTTCCCCATACCGCGGGGGTGTGACTAGAGGGGCGTTCCTTCACGATCAGGTCTTTCATGATTGACTTTAGCTCTGCTAAGTTTTGGTCAGCGTGCAGGTTATACAACCCACCGCGTTTTGAGATTTGTTTTGTATCTAAGACTAACATGTTGCTCTATATGAGGCGAACGATTATATCCTTGAATTCAGAATCACTTATTAGCTTGTTCGAATACATGTCAACAGTTACGATTTTAAGCTGCTTCAGAACATCAGGATTGTTGTTTCCAAGCATGACCTCACCTTTAAGCTTGTCGTATTCCATTCTAAGGTTACCGAGAGGATCAGGAAGCTCATCTCTAAAGACATGCTGGATATGAGTGATGCGCAGGATTTCCTTGAAAAGCTTCTGATCTTCAATAGGTAGCTTGTCGTACGCAGCTTGAGAAATGTTCTGGTTATAGACAAGATCCTTCAGCATTTCAGTTAGTTCTTTACTGATGTCACGTCTTGGCCCCATTTTCTCTCGCGATGGTCTCACTATGTATAAAACCTGATTGTTTAGTTCAGGGATACGAATATACTTACTTCCAATCTGCTTGTATATGAAGGCGCTCGCTAGCGCTGTACCCTGAATATCGTTAAGGTTGTATCGCCCATTGCCTCCGCGTTTGATATTTGCGTACACAGGTTCTCCTTTCGGCTTTTTGTTAGGTATACACTGACCACCTGGAAGCAAACCAGCGCCTCTTAGACCACGTCCTTTAAGACCGCTACCACTGACTCGTTTAAGCATGTCGTTCATAGTTTGTTTGACAGCGCGATCATCTTGTCGGTTACTGAAATCTTCTACATCTTCCATGCCATGAGTTTCATTATCCACTTTAGACTTAATAGCTGATATACCATTTCTGATAGCCACTTCTTCGAATAGAGCAAGTGTATTTCTAATTGTTTTAGCTTGAGCCCAATTGATGCTGTTAACATCACCTAGCTCTTTGCGTAGAACCTCCATGACCTCAATAAGAACGTCCAGCGTGTAAGTCCATTCAATATGACTGAAGAAGAGCTTATTGCTCTTAATGATTGAATCGTTTTTCTTCGAGCCATCTCTGATCCGTAACGTATTAGCAGCTGGATACCATGCAAGATAATAATTCCGATGCTCTTTTGCCTTGTCCTTTCTAACAATTACCGGCGGAATCTGGATTGGAACAATACCATCCCTATCGTGTGCCTCTCTAAGGAAGTCAGTTATGAAGCGCTTTGCGTCACTAGCTGGAATATCCACCTTGTAGCGAATATCAGTCTTAGCACTACCAACTGAAACTCCAGGCGCAGCGGTAAATAACTCATTAGCAGGCTTAAACCGATTTTTATTTGCCTTGATTTCCTTGTAGCCAACTCTATCGAAATTTATATCGATTCCGTTCTTCTTAGCTTTAGCAAGTATTGACTTAACCGTCTCGCTCCAATTTATTAACTTCAGAATAGTTGGATTGTTTTCATTGGTTTTAATCCGGATAGCCTGAAGTTCGTCAGGTTTTGATTCATTTCGTTTTAGCTGTAGTTTGAAAAGCTTTGGTGCTTTGTCTGTTGTTACGGTAGACCCTGAATCATACACAGGATGAATGATGATATTGGCTTCGTTGAATTTTGCTTGGTTTAAGCGTAATAGCCATATTAAACTTGACTGGTCCCATCGTTGGTCATCACCCGTGTCTGTCCCTCTTGTAAACCGAACCGTATCAGACTTTTCAGGCTTTTCCAGCGTTTCACCGCGTCGTTTTAACCAAAACCGATAGTCAAGCGCGTCGCGATCTTCTAACTTCATAGTATCTAACTCATCAACAATGTTACTTTGCTCATCGTAGAACCTCCCCGCTATATCCTCTGCTGTAGCTCCCCAATCAACCTTTGACGGTGATGCTCGTCTGTCTGTATCTCGTCTGTACAAGTAGCCAGATCTACCGATGTAGTATTTTCTAAGCTCTTCACCATCTTTTGCTAGAGGCGGAATTTTGAGCACGGCCCATTCAGGATATGTCTTGTAGTGTTTTCGAATAAAACGTATCGCATCCTTATCTTCTTCTGATAGCTCTCTTTTAGTTTGCGTTTCCTTCGTCGTTACTTCAGGCTTAGCTTGTGAACCACTTGTTACGGTATCAGGTTTAGCTTGTGAACCAATAGTAGATACATCGGGCTTAGCTTGAGAAGCACTCGTTGATGTATCAGGCTTAGCTTGAGAACCGCTTGTTACTAAACTCGGTGTAGCTTGCGATTCAGTGCTTGCAAAACTGACTGTCGACAGAGGTTCCGTGCTAGCATCACTGTAGAGCCGCGCAGTGGCGACCCTTCATCGGTATCTAAAGTTGCGTCGATATTCTGTTGATCTTGACTAACAGGTTCAGAAGTTGATTCAGTACTAGTTGTTTGACTGCTTTGAGTAACACTATCCTGTTTTACGTTGATGACTTTTCCCTGATCACTTGACCACGCTGTTTCAGAATACAACTCACGTTTCGCGTCAGCTTGCTGTACACGCCGCTGAGCTTTTTCAAGAAGCTCAAGTCTCTTGCGCTCACGTTGAGCGATCGATGTAAAATTAGGAAACATTGGTCTAAAGCGTGATATATTAGACAGACTGATAAAAAAATGTAACTATTTTACTGTGTTTGAGTCGATTGAGTTACCTTGTTCGAACCATTAAGATTGATAACCTTTTCTGCGTCACTGGCCCACTGAGCATCTGCATACATATCTCGTTTAATATTTGCTTGACTTACCCTTCGGCGCACTCTTTCAAGAAGCTCAAGCTGCTTTTCCTCTCTTTGAGCAAGCGATTTAAACGAAGGAAACATTTTCTGCTCTATATTACCATGAATGAAATTATTTACTCTTATTAAATCGTAGGTGATACTTTAGCTTCTTTGGTATGGCTGCTGACTCCCACTGACCCATTGTGTATTTATGAACGATACTGTTGCGTCGATGTAGCATTGACTGATACGCTGGTAAAATCTCATCAAAAGGCAAGTCAAATAGCTCTTCCAACTCATCTTTAAGATTTATATCTGTTACTGTGTAACGATAGGCTCTGACGCTGTCTGTCATTTGCCCTAGCTTATGTTTGATATAGTCACATCGTTGAACATCGTATATCATCTCATAGAGCTTGTTAGTCTTAGCTAGGTACATGCGAACTCGGTTATGCATTTTGCTTAACTCCTTCCGATACATCTCGATTTTATAATCTTTATCATGCTGCTTGCAAAAGCCGCTTTTCAGAGCTGCTCGTGAACACTGACCATTGCGTTGAGTTGTCGCTGTGCAAGATGTCATATCTTGTATTTTGAGCTGACGCTCAGACTGCGGGCTGGCGTCTGCGACTTTACCCCTTGTATTATACTTTCTATATACTACCATTTATAATTTTCCAAAAATATTATTGCTTCATATATAAGCATGAATGATGACTTAGTCTATATCGATGATGACAAAGATGGTCTAGCTTCGTATGTATACTCCAATAATTCGATCGAAGCTGATGCGGCAAATTTCAAAAAACGTAACCGGGTCGAAAACAAGGTCTACATACCAACTAAACAGGAAAGCGTCAAAATAGAGAAGAAGAGTATTAGTTCATTGCTTAAGTTGTCTCTTTCGTAGAGCCTCTTTTTTTCTTTAATAACTCTCGGAAGTAGACTTGCTCAGGCTTACTCATACGATTCTTGTTCACTAGGCGAAGGTTATCCTGAGGCTCCCATGTTGGTTTGTCATAGCCAACCCATTTGATATGGTATCTATACTTGCCGTCTTTATCGCGCTTATGCTCAAGAATTTTCTCGATCTCGAAGAGGTCTCCTTCCTTATAAGGGGCATCTGTAACCTTTGCGTTAACCGACTTGAGATCGTTTGGCGATTTGTAAAGCGTATGACGGTTCTTTGAACGTATCTGAACTTTGTAACCGTCAGTGCCAACCACTTCGTAAACAGCTTTGCTCCAGCGAACGTCCTCTTTGTCAAATGTACCCTTATTTAGACGATACAAGACTTTTGTCCCTACGCTGATATCATTTTCTACCTTGGTTAGAACGTCATTGTTGTGTTCTAAGTCTTTGTCATTTATCTGTCCTCGCGCTTCATTAGGCGTCATACCTATTGAACGATGCGTTGTGTTGTTGTAGTTTAAAATAACCGCTTTAAGAAGTTGAGGTGTCAGGTTCTGTCTATCTGGCATTTGCATCAGGCGTTGTTTGATCGTTCGGTTGAAGCGTTCGATCTTGCCCATCGTAGCATGATCACCAGGCTCGTTGTTGTAGTGCTCGATCTTCTTTTCCTTGAAGTATGCTCGAACTGCCTTGTTCATGAATTCTTTGCCATTATCACTCGTGACGATTCTCGGTCTGTTCGCCTTAACGAAGTCTTTTAATGCTTCCAGAACACTAGTTGCTTGTTTGTTTTGTAACAGCGCAGCGTAACCAAGTCTCGAATTGATATTGACACACGTCAAGATCGTTTTCTTGAACCAAAACGCTAAGTCAATTTGCCATGAGTCTGGATTAGGCGATGCTATCTTAAACTGTTCAAATTTAGGCTTTTGATGTTGGAACCGCTGTATTTCAACTCCAGCTTTAAAGAAATCCTTAACGTCTTTGTGCGTGATGCGTCTGTCTATAGCTTTAGCCTTCTCATACAGCTTTTGCATACCAACGAAGCCGTAGCTAGGATCATGGTACAGCTTGTCAAGGAAGGTTTGCTTTGAGTCATTTGGATCATATTTGAATTGTTCACGCCGCATTGTTGGCCCTATACTTAAGAGACAAAAAAAAATAGAGCTTAATGCTTAGCAACCGATTGCCTCAAAGAATGATTCAACGTCATCAAACTGATTTAGTTGCTTTTGAATGCGTGAAGGGTGCAACGTTGTCTGGATAAGTTCTTCGAATACGTTTGTTTTAAAGAAGTCTTTAATGAAACGCCGCTGCTTGAATACATCAAACTGCTGAAAGATTTGACTTTTTAAAGCATAGATTCCATCTCCTGCTTGCTTAAGATACCTGATCGTTCGCCGATTAATTTCCTCATCTGTAGCAATTGGCTGTAACTTACATGGAACCACATCACCAATCATGATACGGGCATAACATGAAGGGCAATTGATAATTTCATGGTTATTTTCAGCTGGGCAAGCATGGTGTCTGATGCAGTCTAGTAAACTCCAGCCAATGTTTTGACAAGAAGCATGATCACATTCAAATACTGGGGCGTGATTAAAATCTTGTTCCATTGTATCATTGTGATAGATGTCAAAATCTTCCATATCAGTACGCAGCGTTTCATGATCGATCTCATAATCACCACTGATGAGAAATGAATCACTCAGCAGCATTTCGCTAATGAATAACTCATACAGATCATCATTATGGAACTGATAAACCGTGCGAAGCTGTTCAACCGTGACTTGGTTGAAGTTAGCGTGCGTAATAGGAAAGTTCATGACTACGTTGTTTGCGTTGCGCGTATATGATATGTTATTATACTTTATAGATTTATATATCAGGATCAACTCACTTTTTATGACTTTTTGATTGGCTTATTAAATCGAAAAAAAGGTCGCTTGGCTTCTCCATAACCGCGAACCTAAATACTCAGAGGTGCAGTAGTAATACCGTCAGCAAGAACAATTCGCTTATCGTACCAATGCGAAAGACCTGTTTTACACTGTTCGTACGTAACGATACCATTGGTCACCTTGTCAATTCGGAAGCCTTGATTAGTAGCCTTGAGTGTAACCCGGTCCTTGACGACAGACTCAAAGCCCTGTTGGTTCAAGATGTCAGCGTTGCGATTGCCAGCTTGTTGAACTCCTTTAGCAGAAGTCTTCATCTTGTGACCTACATCAGGAAGATAGCAGTGATAGTTCTTTGAAGATAGACTCACCATAGCGTTACCACGCCATTCTTCTTTGAATAGACCAGGCGTGCGTCGATCATAGGCAGCGACCTCTTTATTGTAGCCGCGCGGGAACCAGTCGTATTTGTGTTGCTTGAAGTGATCTACAAGTTCAGGCTTAATAAGATTCTCGAATGGCTTGTCATCGCTGAATGCGATATAGGCTGAATCCGTGTCCATCTCCTGATACTGGAAGTCACAGCGATCGAAGTAGAAGTCAATGCAATCGTAGTAGAACTGAAGCATGCGTAGCTTGGCAAGCTGGTAGATAGCAATAGAGACATGAATCGGATTGTTAAACTTGATACGTCGCTTCCTAAGACTGACCTCGTATGATCCTTCAAGCTCAACAACATCATGGAAATTTTGCTTTTCAACAATAGCTCTAACAGACTTAGCATCATCCAAGTATTTGACTTCCTTATGCTTACTTTTGTCCATGCCAGATCGCCCAAATGGTGTATTGCCAACAAGCTTCATCATCTCAGCAATCATAGCCTTAGAAGCGTCCTTATCACCTTCACGTCGTGCGTCTGAGACTTTATTCGCAAATAGTTCAAACGGTCTGTGTGAGCTCGCCTTGACAAATGAGTATGTCTTCGTAACAGCGAGTCCGTGAGCTAAGTACCATTTCAAGAGCGGTGCGTAGATAAGGATTTTTTCCACCAAAGTATGAGCCGATGAGCTTGCGTGATTTGGTTGGTTTACGTCCAATATCTTTTCCATGATTGAACATATACTCTCCAATAATGTCCTCGCGGGATGTATCAATCACAACGTTCTTGAAGATAGGTGTCATCTCGCTAAAGTACTCCTTGAGGTGTTCTGGTGTCTCAATGTCGCATTCGAGGAATCCGAAGACCTTGTCTGATTGGATATCATCAATAATACCTTCGTAAGCATCAATAGAGGTTAGACGTCCGCATGGCATTTCATTAGCTAGAGCCCATAGATATAAAGCGTTAGCATCATAACCAATGACCTTCTTACACTTTTTGACCCCACGAATCAGCGTCTCGTTGCGCTTGGCGAAGCGGTTGAAGATGATCGATGGTCCGCCGGCAATGTTAGCTTTCATCTTGTGATAAATCTCTTTCTGCTCTTCATCGATAGACCAGATAAGTTTATCAGCATTACGCTCAAGTACCTTCTGATGACGGAACGCGTAAGGGTTCATATCCTTGCGGGCTACATTACAGTCATAGCAGGAAATCATGATATTATCATCGATATGACCTTTAGCGTTGTCAATGCGATCAGCTGATACGTTTTCAACCGTTAGCTGACAATCACAGTGTTCACATAGATAATGCTCTTGCCACAATAGCTCATTAAGATGGTTAATCGTTAATCCGAAATCACGTCCGCGTGCCTTATCTTGTCGTTTGTAGCCCTCTAATCGATTAAGCGGGAAGCTAAAAGGCGGTTCAACTTTACTCGTATCCAGTTCGAACCGTAACTTCGGTGAAAACTTTTCAACAAGCTTGTTGTGTATGTATTTAGCATCAGATTCATTTTTAAACTCAAATATTGACCGATAATTGTACCTATCGAAGACATTGATATATGCAAGTGTGTAATCTTTACAATGCGCGCTTTCTTTCCAATCGTGGTTTTTAGTGTACCCACCAATCTTAGTAAACAAGCGTTCAATCTCATTATAGACCCGGTTGAAATACTTTCTTCGATGCCTCCATTATATAGTTCATTCTCAAGGTTGTCATAACACGTTTGATACATGACTTTTTCAGCAAGGCCAGGCAGACTTACTCCGTCCATGAACATGTCAAGCTCGAATGACTTGTAGAACTCTTGCTGCTTAAGAATAGCTTCAACAAAGGGTTGAACATCTAAGTTGTTGTACCAGATTAGAAGATCTTTCACTGTCTTCATGTTGTATTTTTCCCAAACATACTTTAGGCGCTCGTACTCGCTTTCGGTACACTTCGTGCCCTTGAGTTCGGAATCGAATGCAGATCTTGGTGGTAGACCTTCGTCGAAGATTCTTTCATACGATGTCAGATAGTCATAACAGAACATACCCCTTGCCAAGGCCACAGTCACATCTGATTTCATCATCGCATTGGCACTTACCTAAATACGTTTCGAGGTATTCAGCATATGATGTTCCAGCCGGAAGATAGTTAGAGATGTCGAGGATCTTCAGTTTATCCGTCGATATGCACATGTAGTTCGGGTTCTTGATAACCATCTTGATGTCATCCGTCCCAAGTACAGCGAAGAGATCATTCTTAACAAGATTGATGTCATAGCGTCCAGAGTTAAAGCCAAGTAGAGGTGATTGAGAGCATAAAAGTAGAAGACTATCTTTCTCTTTCACCATCTTGTCGATGATTTTGTCAAGAATCTTCACCTTTTCATCAGCTGAGTCATACTTAGCCTTTGATGCCTTTAGCTTTCTAATTTCTCTACCCATCATTACAAAGACCTTTCTGTATTTCCGAAGGTTATACTTTTGAATCTGCTCTGAAACCTCATGGATATATTCGAACATTTCGGTTAGTAACTCCCTTGGCGATTCGTTAACGAAGCATTTTACTTGCTTCGTTAGACTGTCACAAACAGAAACTGAAATCGCATGATGGTATTTGGTATATTTGGTGTTACGCCCGCTTTGCCTGTTCTTATCATCAAGGATAGCCTCAAAGTCGTAGACAATGAAATGGTCCATGTAATGGTCAACGTCATAGACTTTGTACTTCGAAAGAAGAGACTTGACTCGATTCTCCGATGGTCGATACAGGGTAGGCTTTTTAGCAAAGCTCTCAAGAACATCGAGCTGACACTTAGTCTTCTTATGGTTTCGAAGTTTGTCAGCTGAGTCAAAGATAGCATCACAAACGTTACACGGATACTTGTTAAGAACGTAGTCTAGCTCTGTGATATACATCGCGTGACCCTTGTACTCAAGAATGTTCATAGCGTTCCCATAGTCCTTTTCTGGTGACCTAATCTTACTGACCTCTAGTGTGTCTTTATTCATTTCCCACACATTGATACCCAGCTTGAAACAGTCTTCAAGTTTGTCAAACTGCATGATATCAACAGCTTGGAACTCTTTGAAAACCTTAGGTGAATAGGGGATGTTCTCATATGCACAGAATTGTTTTACACGCTCCTTAGCGTGTGATACAACCCTACGTCGATCCGGTTTCTCCCCGGTAGCCAAGTGATAGCCAATACAATAGAACACACACTTATTATCTGTTTTAGGGAAGTTGATTATAAATCTGTTCTTAGAGATGCATTCCGGAATTTTAATTTCCGAATCGCCTAAACTATGATCCCTTTTATAGATCACAATTACAACAGAATTAATCTCTTTAAGCTGGTAAGCGGATGACGGGTAGTTGATGCGCTCAGTAAAATCACTAGCTTTCATGTAGCTCATGACTTTCCTTTCTACATCAGCCTTTGAGTTAATTGCTACAGCAGTACTTGGCCAGATCTCCGTGTTTGTACTCGGATAGTAATCACGCTCCAAGCCATTGGTTCTGTCGATTAGCTTGAAACCTAGACGAATGTTAATCTTAACGGCACGAGTTAGACCTTCCAGGAATGTCTTCACCTTGTCATAGATTTCGTCTTGACTGAAGCCAACAAATTCGTGAGACTCCATAACAGAATTCTCTTCAAACTTGTATGAACGCGGCTTCCTGTATTCATAGTCTAGTTCGGTGTTGATACGCTTTTCAGAAATCTTATAAAACTTGGCCATAAGCTTTCTGTTTCTAGGATTCTTAACCCCTCCAACCCGGATGCTGCATAATGCAGCATAGCCTTTCCACTTAAACTGAATATATTCAGTTTAAGCGATTTTTGACTTAAAATTTGTATGGGTGTCCTTTCCCCCGACACGAGGGTATACAAATTTCAAGATAAGCCTTTGTTTAGTTTCTGTACGCGTCTTTTTATTTTCATGTGGACAAGGACCAGTGTTTTTCATTTTTTGGAATATTGAATATGAGAGGCTGTTTGGGAAACTGCAACTGATCCGTATTACTTTTCGGCGGACAACCCAACGAGTGGACCCTGATTGACCGTCCCCCCGCTTTTTCAAAATCTCCCTCATTCAAGAATTTTCGCGGCCAAAGCTCAAGTCGTATGTGCTGGAAATGGTGCAAGCGCTCGGGAAGGTAGTGCGCGACTACGAGGTCACAGGCCGTGATCTCTCCTTCAAGTCGGTGTGGCGGGAGCTCAAGGGCAAGGGGTGGACGCGGAAGCCGCCTCCACGGCGCAGTCTCGACGACCGCTACTTCTACGTTCGACCAGGCGAGAGCTCAAGCGGGACGGAAGGCGTTCATTTCTTCCGAGGCGAGGAGGCAGTACTGGAATACTACGCAAATGGTATGTTTCAAAGGGCTTTGCTGTTATTGATGTTATTCTAAGTTATCGTTGCGTACTGTGTGTAGTGCTTCGGAATGGCTCTCGTGCCCCAGCAGCAAGTGCACCGCCACCCACTCCTCCCCGCGCCGCTCCTGGTGACGCGCAACTTGCCGCTGCAGCTGAGGTCGTGCGCTTGAACTACCTCGCTGACATCGAAAGGGCCGAGGCGCGAGCCCAATCGGCCACGAACCCTGCAAGTCGAGTTCCTACTGTAGCTCAAGCTGCTGCAACTCGTGCTGCTGCAACTCAAGCCTCAACACAGTCGGATGTTCCTCGAGCTGAGACGCAAGATCGAGAGCGCGAGGTTGTTACAACTCCAACAACCCCACTGCTCGCACGCACTCGTCCAGCGAAGGGCAAACTACCAGCACGGCGCTCCCTCGTTCGGAGTGTTAGCCCGATGGCGAGTACGCCGCCTCGACCTCGCAGCCCAACAACACTGCTGGCAACGTCACCTCATGTCCAAGATTCAGATGCGTCCGTGTTCGATGACACACCGTCAGACGTCACCGAGATCCCCGATAACGAGCCTGTCGAGTCCGTGTACACACCCAGTGATCATGAACACGGTAAGCTGTCTCTAATACTGTCCCTTATGCTGCATTGTATACTGAATGTTATGATGAATACTATACTGAATATTATGGTGAATGTTCTGTTGCATTCTGTTTTACTGCTGCTTTACTGTAGAGGACCACGGCGACGACGAAGAAGAAGCCGAAGCTGGCGCACTCGGCAATGAGTTGCTGGCAGACAGCACGGACGCGTTGAATGTTGTGGCGGATGGAGATAGCGCGCCCCAGTTTGGCTCCATGGATTCTGGTGATGAAGCAGAGAAGGACGATGTCGATACTGGCGAGTACGGGTCAGACGAAGATGTGGACGCTTCTTGCGCCCCTGATGACGTTGTCGACGACCCCGAGCAGACCGAGCAAGATATCGCAGCGGAGGTTCTCTTCGCGGAGAACTTTCTGTCGCAGTTTGGTGGGGAGGACGAAGTGCTGGCAGGTAACCTGAAGAACGATGTCTTGCGGGACATGAGTGCGATGGGTTGGGAGGATGTCGTTCAGCCTGACACCTACGACTATCTCATGACCCCTTACGAGCCTGTGAATGATGCCGGAAGCTACCCCGGTCTTCGCCAAGGTTACTCGGGGCCTACGGCTGAAGTGCTTCGAAGGGGCGACTCCCCCATCGCTCTATTCTTCTACTTCATGCCCGTCGTGCTGTGGCAGCACATTGCTGCCTGTTCGAACGAGTATCATCGTGAGATGCTTCCGCTTCCGAGTGGACGAAGCCTATCGCCGCTATCGAGCCAAGCGACGTCTCAACGACAAGTTGCCGAAGAAATCACGGCGTGACATCCAACACGAAATGGAAGGTATGAAGCCCATCTTGCCCCATGAGCTGGGTCAGTTCGTTGGCCTGCTAATTGCCAGAGCTATTGCGCCGAACCGCGAGAAGCTGGCCAACCACTGGAAGACCACGGATGAGGGTGCTATCTCGCGTGGGTGCTTCGGGTCGGTGCTGCCACGAGATCGATTCATGGAGATCTCTCGTAATCTACACTTCAACCCCAACAGCGACCCCAGAGCTCAAACCGACCGCGCCTGGAAGATACGCAAGGTCGTCGTCGAAGTTCTGCAGCGGACCTTTGCGCGTGGATACGTTGCTCCATCGCACTTGGCGTTTGATGAAGCAGTGCTGCCAAGTCGATCTTCGTTCAACAAGATGCGCGTCTACTTGAAGGACAAGCCCACAAGTGGGGCACCAAGCTCTTCATGCTCTGCAGTGCAGTCACAGCCTACTGCATTCGGTACGGATTTTTTTGGTTGTGTCATTTCATTACATTGCATTATGCAGTTTAACCTTACAAATATGTCTTGTTTAAACTGAATATCGACAGCTTTGAGATCTACTGTGGCAAGAAGCAGCACGCGAGTGATGCGCACAAGACCGACATGAAGGCTGGGCCAGCGGCGGTCGTGCGAAATCTGCTGGAAGTGTTTGGACCAGACTCGAAGAAGCAGGGCATGAGGCTGGTCGTGGTTGACCGCTTCTATACATCCGTGGCCTTAGCGATTCAGCTCCTGCTCATGGGGTTCTACTGTGTCGGCACGATAATGACAAACCGACTCGGCTACTGCTGCAAGGAGGTGATCGAAAAGAAGACGACGCGCCCGGCGGACATTGCGCGGGCTCATTCAAGATTGCAATGTCCAAGCTGGTTCCAAACATGGCTGCCATCAGCTGGTGGGACTCGCGTCCTGTACATTTCCTGTGCACCGGTGGTAGTCATGAGCTCGATCGTGTTGCACGGCAGGACGGCGCGACGCAGGTGGAGGTGCCTTGCCCCCGCGTTATCAAAGACTACCACGCCTTCATGGGGGCGTGGATGTCCACGACCAGCTGCGCCTGCAGCGCTACTCACTGCAGCGAGCCCTCCGCTTCAAGAAGTACTACAAGTCGCTCGTCCTCGGCCTTATCGATTTGGCCATCGTGAATGGCTACATAGTTCACAAGGCATATCACGGGGACAAGTCGTCCCGCCCGCTCACGCATGTGAAGTACATGAAGAAGCTGCACTTGCAGCTGTGCAATCTGGACGCCACGGACATGTACGAGGACAACACGTTTGGCACGCAGCGCCGCCCGGAGACCCCGCGTACGAACTCCATTTCGACTGGCGGACGCCAGACGACCCCTCACACTGCGCGCCAAGTGGATGAGTGGCGCAACGCAGATACCCAAGCGAAGAGGCGACAGCGTGCTTGTAAGGTGTGTTCGGTACTGCGTACGGGGACACAGCGAGCCTCGACGACTACGTACTTCTGCGGCGACTGTAATGACACCGGCCCAATCTTCCTCTGCATGCGAGCCCGTCGCAAAGTACGTGAAGTGGCGATGACTTGCTGGGATATTTGGCACAAGGAGTGGTCAAACGGAAAGCTGATTCCGGTTGACAACGCGAGAAACATTCGAGTGAGACGCAAGCCAAGATCGGCTCCACCGAGCACTCCATCGTCCCCTGGCACGCCAAGCACTCCTGCTTCAACCAAGCGGCGCAGAACTAGTCCATAGGCCGTAAGCTGAATATTAGGCTGTCCTTAAGCTGCATATATGCATCATTGATATGATTACTTGTTTTGCATTCGTAATGCACAGGATTGCGTGATGTTATTGCACATCTTGGCATGCATCATTCGTGCCTTTCTTTTATCTGCTAGACGTGTGTTCAAGCATATGCCTCTCACTGACTATTTCTTTCATTTGGGTTTTGTATTGAGCAAAAAATCGACCGATTCGTGTACACGTGATTGCGTTAGATGTAGAGGTGACACGCCATCTCTGAATAGGCAAGTTTGTATGGGAAGTTTGAAATTCTGAAATTTTGAAAAGGAGAATGCTGGGGTCTGCCGGTTCTGTTCGGAGAGTCAGATCTGTTGCCCTGTCCATTTCAACGCTAAGGTGCATAATGCAGCATGGGACAGCTACTCAAAGCCTCTACATGCAGTTTATATGCAAGTTAAGCACATCTTTGTAACTGGACTGCTGCTAGCCACAGTTAGCCCTATCCCATCATATACAAAAGCTAAGTCTAATTAAGCTGAATACTGCATATGAAAAAACTTTTGAGGCTCCGGTTTGGGGGGGTTAACATTAGAGATGAACGTAGTAATTCCATACTGGTTGCGGATCTTGATACGGTAATTAGTACCCCATCGAATGATAGGAATCTTTAGACGTTGAAGACCTGAATATTCGTCCGAGTTCATGATGCTATATGAGGTCGATGAAAAAATTATTATCTGTTAGCTATACTTTATATTTAGCCGGATATATATCAGGATAGAACAAAAAATAATATTAAGTAAAAAAAATGTTTGACTTACGTTTACCACCTACGAAACCCTCCTAGCATGTTACCATCAGCGATCCAGGATTTGAGTTTTTGAGGTTCAGGCATTAACTTCGACCATGTTTGATGCTTAGGAAATGAACAATGGTGTGCATAGTTCCACCGTTTTACAGATTTCCCACAAGGACATAATACTTCTGTTTCAGGCATTTGATTAATAATATGTTGGATCATTTCTTCTGCTTTGCTAGCATCCATTTCCGGCGCTGGAAACTTACTAACTGGATGCATCGAACAACGTTCCTTAGACGGCGACTTCGGACAAATCTTACCATTTTTCATAATGTACTTACACATGATTATCTGTTATTATATTCTTAACTTTTTATCCTTCACGTTCAAATCATTTTGGTTACAAATATTTTTTGTGTGAGCGATTTGTTGGAGTTCAAATCGCGTTTTAGCGCGACGCACTATTTGCTACAGAGGGGTGTATTGCTTGCGGTGTAATGCTATGAAATTTGAACCAGTGTAGCGCAAGAGATGGGACGATTGGTGATGATTGGTGCTAAGGAATTGGGTTTGATGTAACACAAGAGATGGGGCGATTGGGTGCGTTTTGATGCTAAGGAATTTCGAATGATGTAGTACAAGAGATGGGGCGATTGGATGCGTTTTTGGTACTATTACTAAATGATACCTAAAATATTGTCCTCTATTGTTTCCAAAAGTATTAACCCTTTCGCGATGGTTCTGTGTAAAACATGGCTAACTAGCATGTTTTACAAAATCGACCCAATCAGAGTTTAGAATGATAATTTTAGCCAGTAAGGGTCGGGGCGGTAACCGTACTAAAACATGGCTAAGTAGCATGTTTTATATTAGGTACGAATAAAATCGAGTCTTATGTCCGATTTTGGTTTGCGGGTCTCGGCGTAAAACCATGCATCTAGTCATGTTTTACGGTTTTGTATCGGGAGGCTCCCATACAAATTCCAAGTATAAAAATCATCGCAAAAGGGTTAAAATACACATCAGAGGTATTTTACCCCTATTTTACCTATGTCTAGAAGGCTCGGGGGTAGGGTGAGAAAAAAACCGACCTCCAAATGTGTATATCATTACTACTGACTCGGACGTGACGGACTCGTCGGTGCCGAACGCCCCTTCCGTAGCCGCCCCGTCGGCGGCCGTGTTGCTGGCGAGCTGCACGCCTTCGCCGTCCCCGTAGAAGCTCTCGTCGGGGTCGACGTCGAAGCAGAAGTCCGGCTCCACGGGACGC
This sequence comes from Phytophthora melonis, assembly GCA_024211575.1. Taxonomy (NCBI): domain Eukaryota; phylum Oomycota; class Peronosporomycetes; order Peronosporales; family Peronosporaceae; genus Phytophthora; species Phytophthora melonis. Next base: position 1,470,081 of record JAMXKT010000047.1, read on the forward strand.
TCTTCGTCGTCGGCCTCGTCGTCCAGCTCGATCACGTTAGCCTTCTCGTCGATGGCTATCTTGATCTCTTTCGCCCTCTTGATGTTCGGGGCATGGTTTGCACGCCGGTCGGCTTGCGGGTGCTATAAAGCACCTTGAACTTGCGTCGCAAGCTCTCGAAGTCGCGCTCGGGTGTTCCTCGAGGCCGATTGGCGTTGAAAGACGCCGCAAGACGCTCCCACTCATCTTTGCCAAGCGGAAGCGCTTGCTTGATGAGCGACAGGAGTCGGTCGATGTCGGCCAAGGTGTAGTTGGTGTTGCCGGAGTGCTTAACCATCTAAGTACACGTGCATGTAAGTAGTGTAAGCCAGCGAACAGTGCGACTTAGGTGGCAGCGTGTGTTGTAGCGTACCGGGACGAAGGGCTTGGTAGAAGCTTGGAGGTGGCGCGGAGGGCGTGCTTGGAGTGGGGCTGCGTGATGCGAGGCAAAAGGCGAAGTGAGAGAGACGATCGCGCCGAGCAGCGGCAGCGGTGATGCCGAGAACAAGCTCTCGTTGCCACCAGTTCGGCTTTGAGGCTCGCGAATGCTGCTTTCGAGTAGCTTCAACGTCGAGCGCGCGAAATCTGCGCGCGCAAAGGCAACCTGCTACGCACAAGCCACTTGAAATCTTCGAAGGCGCTTCATATTGGCGCCAAAACCCACTTCACCTGCCGTCGGGTGGGACGCTCACGTCGAAGTTTTGGGGTCAAAGTAGCGTAGCTGCTCATCACCTAACATGAATGCACCCACAACGCTCTTTCGGCCATCCTTCATGCATTCATCCGTTCCTACCTGCACAACGCTCCCGCCTACGTATTGACCTACCGCTCCTACGCGCGTCTTCACGCTCTCCTCATGGGTCTTCTTCATCCTGAATGTCGCAGTGGCGGCACCCGTTCTGCTGACAGCGGCAGACAAACCAAAGGTCATCGCCATAGTCCACAGTAATCTCCTCGCCGCACCGAATGTCCTGCGTGGTCGCCACCACCACGGTGGTACGGCGGTGGTTGGCCACCTCCTTGCACGAGTGGTTCAGGAACCGCATGAGCCCGCCCATGGCCTCGGCGTTGATCGCTGCACAAACCGGATACGACGGCTTCTCGGGGCGCGTTTTCATCACGAGGCGGTACCATCCGTTACGCGGCCGGTTCGCGCGTGCCGCGCTCACGTGTTCCATCTCGCCGAGATACTGGCCCAGCACCTCGCCGGCGCTAATGTCCTCGGCGGCAACGACGCCCAATTGACGGGTGCGCAAGTTGCGCCCGAGAAAGACCTTGCCCGACTCGCCCAACCCGTTGCCACACTTGCCCTCATAAGGGCAGCAGTTGACGTTGCAATAGACGTTCATGAGCGCGTTGCGGCAGCTGTCTGCCCGACAGCGATCCCAGCAGACACACGAACCAAAGTGCGGCACCGCGGGAAGACGGTAGCCAGCGGATTAAACTGCTCACGCAAGTGTGCGACGGCGTAAGGCCACCGCGCGGGCACAAACACGTCGCCTGGTCGAGATGCCAGCAATGCTGCACGTGGCGGCCGAGGCGGTTCCACCATGGCGTGACGAACTTGACGGTCTTGATCGGCGTTACGAATGCGGAGGCCTTGGTCGGCGGCAGCAGCGTCACGAGCGCGGAGTCCTTGGTCGGCGGCAGCAGCGTCACGAGCGCGGAGGCCTTGGTCGGCGGCAGCAGCGTCACGAGCGCAGTGGTCTCGGCCGGCCACAGTGACATCACGAGCGCGGTGGTCTCGGCCAGCAGCAGCGGGGAGATACGCTTGGTGAGGCGCCGAGCGCTGGCGCGCATACGGGGCGGCAGCTTGACGGCGTTCTTGCCGCCCTTGACGGGGGTGGCGAGTCTTGCTCGTCTTGGCGCGCACTGGTGACCGCGGGGGCGTCTCCAGAAGCACGGGCGAGGAGGTGGTGGGGCTGGCGTACGCACGCACACTCGGACGAGGCGGCGTCTCCGGGGTTGGACTCGGCGGCGGGTTCGTGGCCGACTTGGAGCGGCGCTTGGTTTCTCCGGGGACAGCCACGGAGGCGTCGCCGTGCCCGTTGCGCTCGACGCGACGTCGGCACTGCTGGGGAAGCCAAGCTCGGCAGTCGACTGCACCACGTTTGGCGGCGTGTTCTCCTCGCTGGAGCTATCGTCGATACAGCGCAGTCTCCAGTGGATGGAGGAGTGCGTCAGGTGGACCATTGGTACTACAGCAGGACACCGCATTAGCCACCATCCATCACAAACCCTTCCATCTACAGTCGAACGCACCTTTGAGCTGGCTGGCTGGGTGTCTTCGCGGGTTCAGAGGCGATTTCGAAAGTGAGCGCAACTTCAAGTTGTCGGCAAGATGATATACGCTAGGCGATAAGTCGCCAGAGTGATGGTCGGCATAAAGTATACAAATATCAAGATAAAACTTTAAGATGGCTACACGACATATATCTAGGGGTAGGGCACTTTATCGAGACCATATCTGGGCCTCCCGAGATTTATGACCGGCATATGCCTCGTCATATCTGCTGCAGATAAGGCGGTCGTTTAAAGCATTTGTGGCAGGCGTCCATTAGGTTGGATATCTCATTATGTACTTAAGTCAGAGAACTTAGGTAACCTTAAATTCGTTTCATAGTGCTACCTTTTTTCCGAAGTCGTAATACTTTTAAACCAAGTTTTCCTGCCTAAAAACAGGAAAAGCACCTTGACGATGTCAGTTCTGCTGATGGGCAGGGTGCTCTAGATGTGGCATTGTGTGTAGAAAAAACACCGAGTGCCTCATTCAAGATGTCGGAGGGTGCCTCAAAATTCGAGATGGATACACTTGGACTTGAAGCATTTTTAGACAGAAACTGCGTGATGCCTTAGGGGTTAGCAATAGAGTATTCGTTAGAGCTATAAGATCGAATAGAACCGAATGCAAGCGCTAAGACAGTAGTAACATCGACCTACATACGTTTGTGGCTTATACTTAGTATTGGTGTAGGCACAACATCATTGAATGAAACAAAACTTCTACGTTGGTTGTAGCCAAGGTTGTGCCGCTTACCACTGATACATGCTACGAACTGCAGTAGGAGTCACGCCTTAGTGCAACACGGGGAAGCTACTGCGTAGTAGTAAGTGATTCATACAATGTCTGCTGACCACAGCGCAGCGCGTCTGGCATGTATTAGTGACGTGTACCACACCAAACATGTGAATCTGGTGAGGCACCCGTGAGGCTCTCCTTTTCTGCCATTTATCTTAGATTTGTATGAAAACCCTAGTGGTGCCTCAAATTTCGCGCAGTAATGCGCCTCAAAACTCCCGATTGTGGCAAAGAGGCATGAGTGCCTCAACTAGAGCACCCTGCTGATGGGCGACAGTGATTCAATCAAAGCTATCACAGACGAGGATCATCCATCATCTTTTATCATAATCGGGAGGGAGGTTGAAGCTTACACACAGTATCTAGATGTCATATCACTATTTGGGATACTTCAGTATCACTGGAAAGAGGCGTGTTTGTATTGAATGGCGTAAGGACATTGTAGGACGATCACTTGCATTGGATCATCTCACCTTCCAATGATCCTCCATGTGGTTCACTTGAGAGCGTGTCTCAGTCGCTCTTGGGAGTTGTTTTCCCCTTGGCCACAGGAGCTCCCCCATTTTCAGTCTTCGCAGTTTGGCTCCCAACCAGAAAGCATGAGCAAGCTGGTCAACTTCGCCTTGCCTCGCTACTTTGTAGCGCTTCTGGTCGTCGTTGCAGCGGTGGCAACCTCCCAGCGGCTGCAGACTCGAAGGTCTCCTCGAGGCGGCTGAGGATTGGCGACACCGTGAAAGGAGCCGGCAAAGAAGAAAGAATGAGCTCACTCGAGTGGCTGCGCTCCGGACAGTCGGTAGACGACGTCTTCAAACTCCTAAAGTTTAACGACGGCGTTGAGAACCTCCTCACCAACCCTAATGTGAACACGTTCGTCAACTACATCAGCCGCTTCAGCCACCAGCACCCCGACCAGTCTACAAGTCTGATCAAGACGTTCACGGCAGCCTACGGAGATGACGTTGTGTCCAAAATGCTCCAAGTAGCGAAGCAGGACCCGAGTACGAAAGCCAGGGCGACTAAGTTACAGGCTCAACAGATGAAGGTCTGGCGCAGCGAGAAGCTTACCCCGGACGACGTCTTCAAGCTCTTGAAGCTCGACCAAGCCGCCAACAACCCGCTCAGCAACCTGAATCTGGATGCGTGGGCTGCGTACTTGAACCTGTTCAACTATCTGAATCCCGGACGAGAAACGACCATGCTCAGGACCTTCACAAGGGCGTATGGGGACGATCAACTCGCCAAGATGCTCGAAGCTGCGAAGACGGTGCCTGGTACCGAGAAAATCGCGCAGAACTTGCAGGTCGCACAGTTCAATCGCTGGATGATGAAAGGTCTGAATCCCGACAAAGTCTACATAAGAATATTCAAGTTAGACCCGACCAAGGGCAAGACGATTCCTGAGCCGAACCAGTCGATCCTCACGCAATACCACAACTTCTACAAGTCGTACAGTACGGTTAAGTAAGGCGGAAACTACTTAGTATGAAAATACTGGACAACTACAACTCTATTGGACTTTTATCAACTTTTGACTGGCATTTACTGGAGGACTGGGCACGGGTCACGGGGATCGACACGAAGTTTCTTGGACTCGAGGATGCAGACCTTGCAGCACAATACGTTCACGGGCCCCGTGCGGCCGAAGAGTTTCCTCTTGACGTTGCACTTGCTGCACGCGCGCTCTCTGCAGATGCCGCACTTCCGGTGGGAGGCTCGAACGAGTTTCGCTAGCGACGGCTTCTTCCCGCAGACGTGGCAGGGCTCTCGAGAACTCTTCGACTCTTTCGTGCTGACGTCGCTCGACGAGCTGTTCGTGGAGGCTGAGATCATGGAGGCGGCCAGCAAGTCCACCATCGAGTCGGTCGTGTCCTTCTGGGACCTCTCCTGGTGCATGAGGGCGAGCTTGGTGAGGCGCTTCCCTTCGGCGCTCTCCATTGACACGGCCATGTTGAACATCATGGCGCAAGACGCGCCGTTGTTGATGAATCCCGGCAAGTCTCCGCCCAGATCGATGGACCCTTTGGCGTACACGTTGACGACTCGAGAGCCCGGCTCCTGTCGGTAGATGCAGCACATGTCCATTTTGCCCCGCACCACGTCGCTGTCTTTGGGCATGGGCGGACAGCCAGGGTGGTCGGCGAACTTGGCGAGGAAGTAGCCGTAGCGGTGTCCAAACTCGTCCGTCGTGATACCGATCGACTCAATGTTGAACCAGTCGCGGTGGTTCACGAGCCGCGCGTCACCGAACATCTCGGCAATGAACCACTTTAGCGACACTTGGCGGTACGGGTCTTCGTCCGACCCGCTCTCGAGGACGTTGAGCACGGCACACTCCATGTGGCTGCGGTGTAGGTACGCTGCAGTCGCCAGCATATCGTCGCGGTTCTTGGAGTGCGTACCGTAGAGGGCGTCCTCGAGCATGCCTTCCAATGAGCCCAAGCACATGACATTGTACGTCTTGGAGAAGGACGATTGTTCATCGGCTAAAGGGGGGAGACGCTGCTTGAAGACGCTCAAGTCGTCGTGGCGCTTGAGCAGTTTCCACTCCTTGGAGCTCGGCTCGGGACAGCCCAGTTGACGGTACTCGATCTCATGAGCCAGCGTCCTCGAGACGATACTGTGCGCCAAGTGCTTGAACGACTGCACCTCTCCGTCCGTGAGATTCAACTTTGGGGTCGTGACCTTCTTGGGAGGGACCGGCTTGGAGTCGTAGGCTTGGTCTTCCGGTACAGTCGCTCGACGGTCGACGGGCTTTGATGTAGAGAAAGTTGTCGGAACGCAGTCGGTTGCTCGTCGGGTGGGGGGCACCATGTTATACAGAGAGAGAGACCCAGGCCTCGACGGGCAGAGCTCAAATTCGGCAGTGACGCGGGAGATGAAGGCGAACGACGCAGGTTCCAGCCAAGTTCCCAGAGCCGGAGTCGCTAGTCGCGAAAGCTCACGTTCATCGCCAGCAGCAGGACCGTCCACTCCCCACTGGTTGCGCCCACATGAAGCTCCCAGACGGCAGTGGAAACACGGTCAAAGGCATTCTCTCTATGGACTTGCTCACGGTCTCTCGAGTGTCATTTGACAGATGGGCGCTACATTCGGACGCGGCAGAGTCTCGAGGAAGGGGCGTCACCACCGAATTGTATGTTTATTAATTGGCCGTGACTACTGTACTCAACACGCGGTCTCGCTGGGGCCACAGCTTCTAGGGCTGCAGTGCCTGCAAGCTGGTACTCGGAGCCGTTCACATTGACGACGCGCGGTATCAGGCCTCCGCATGGTGCAGTTAGGAGCTCTTCATGCTGCGAGTCGAGACGCAAGGCGGGCGCTGGCAATACGGCACCGTACGCTGTACTGCATGTGTACAATAGCTGGCGCTACCTCGTGGCCCTGCACCGAGAAGCTGTGGATGAAGATCCCCACCAATACTTAGCTCGGGGCTATCGATGGCGCTAGGTTAGCTAGCGTCACGAAAAGTTGAGATCCTGGTTAGCTACTTTCCAGAAAAGCAGGCGTCCTGTAGAAAAAGCTGTGAACAACGTCGCACACTCATGATGGTACAGAACTCCCCTGCTTACCCTCGCCTGCATAAAGTTTGGTACCTCGCGCAGGTAGTGCAAATCACTGAAGTCAGCATCCATGCCCATCCGTGCATAAACTCACCACATACTGATTTAACGGAACGTGGGAGGGAAAGTGTCAACCGCGGGAAGGGCTATGCGCCGTAAAATTGTAATAAATCAGTACTCTTAGCCTCCTTCGCAATTCTCTTAACCTCGCAAGATTTATTGGTCCCACCTTTGTGGCTAAGGCGGGGAGTTCTGTACGCTGTTTAGGCCCTGGTCCAAGTGCCAGAATCGGTTCTGAACTGAAATCTAAACAACTGCTTATTGGTCAAAAGTTAGATGGTACATTGTACCATTTTCGTAGATCTGTGTTCTGGGGCAACCGTTTTCAGAACACCGGAACCACTTGTTCTGTAGCGGGCACGTTTGTTCTGGAGACTCGAGGCCATCATTCTGATCGTGTCGTGCACAATTCGAATGGACAAAAGGACAGTGGCTGTCGTGTGTGCCGTGGTGGCGAGTGCATGCGCGACGGCAGCAGCAGTGGCCACTGGGGACAAGAGCGGACATGGCAGCGAGCGCTGCCGTGTCTCTACGTTTAGCAGCACTACGTTTGAGCAGGCTTTGGAGGCTAAGGAGACAGATTGGTCATCAAACGTGTTGCCCTCGTCATGTACTATCTCGCTCAGGGGTCAGATTGAGGCGGCGGTTCGCCGTGGTCTTGCCCGACTTGGCTGGCGGAGATGCCCGGGCAGTCGCTGCAGGCGCTGCTGGCGACTGCGGTGCAGGTGGACCGGAAGGAATAGCGTCAGAGGGCGCCATGGCTCAGTGTCGGTCGAATCTAGAGTGAGGGAAATGGAGCAGGCACAATTGTCTCCGCTTATCGGATGGCTGTCCGCCAGTCAGCACTTGGACTTGGCTCGGAACACCGGACTGAACTGTCGAGTGCATCGCTGGACTAGAGCATCTAAACCTAAACCTGATGTTTTTAATTTCTCGTGGCGCGCGCGCTGCCACCTGGACCAGGGCCTTAGTGGCCTCAAGTGGAGAACAGCCCGAGTCGCGTCTCAATCGGTTGGCGCGGGCCAACGGAAACGCCGGATGAACAGTAGCAACTCTGACCCTGAAACTCTTGAGCGCTCGCATTGTTGTGGCGTTATGTAAAAAAGCATTACTGTAGTATTATAGATGTTGTTTGAGGACGCGGATCACCCCAGACAGCAGGATCCTAGGCGCACGATTCAAACAGTATCATGAAGAAAATCTTTAGGGCGAGATCAAAGCTTCATAGCAACTTCAGAGTTACGGGAATCCGTCAGTTGAGAGCAAAAGACTATAATTGGAAGCGTGAAGATCTAACACAAGAACAAGCAAAGATGAGCTGGACAGTATTAATACATGTTGACGATCATTGGCTATCCTTGCAACCTCTTACTCATGTGTACTGAGTCGATACAACGGTGCTGAACACACAAGATCGATAGCCAAGCTGACGGGCAGGACATGACTTTATATTGATAACATTGCACTGTGTTGGACTACGTACTCCTACGTTCATGGTAGCATCGGGAACGGGTCGCGCGGGTCCACCTCGAGCTGTTTGGCTGCGAGCAGGCAGACCATACAGCAGACGATGGGCACGGGCTCCGAGCGCGCGATTAATCTCTGCTTGACGCAGCACTTGGTGCAGACGCACTGGCTGCATACGCCGCAATTGCGGTGTGTGGAGCGCACGAGCTTGGCCATCTTGGGCTTCTTGCCGCATACGCTGCAGGGTTTGACGGGCATATTGACGGTCGTCGTCTAGCTCTCCTCATCGCTGCGAGACGACTCCATACTAGGAACAGATTTGGCGCCGCGAAACAAGTACGAGCTCGCGTATCGAGAGCTGGTGAGCAGCAGCTCCGACTCGGAGGAGGACGTGAGGTCTTCGGACTCCTGAGTCTTCCGGGTGACCTGGTTCTGCAGCGCGAGAGCAGTGACACGCTTGGCGGTGGCGCTGACTGTGGCCTCCGCAGTCGAGAGCAAGATCTCCGTAGCCACGTCGTTCTCCATGAACGCAGGCAGAGATCCGCCCAAGTCGACCGTGGCCTTGCTGTAGACCTTGACGGAGCCCTGGGCTTGTCTGTAGATGCAGCACATGGTGATGCTGGCTCGCACCACGCCGCTGTCCTCCGGTAGTGGGGAACACTCGGGGACGTCCACGCTGCGGAGGAGGTAGTAGCCGTAGCGTTGGCCCCTTGAGTCGAGTCTAAAGCCCATGGACTCGAGGACGCAGACGTCTCGATCGTTCACCACGCGCGTATCGCCGAATGTCTCGGCTAGCAGATATTTGATGCACAGTTGACGGAACGGGTCTTGCTTCGACCCGCTGTCCAGTACCGATAGCACGTCGCAGTCGAGCGGGTTCCTGTCCATGAAGAGCATCGTGGCGCCCATCTCGCTGCGCGTCTTGGCGTGGACTCCGTAGAGAATGTCCTCCACCGTCCCCTCCACTGACCCAACGCAGATCACCGTGGGTTTACTGGACGAGCCTCCCGTTCGACTCTGGTCCAGTTGGTTCGTGGGCTGCGCCTTGCGTTTGTAGACCCGCAAGCGGTTCTGTCGCTTGAGCAGCTTCCAGACGTGCTCGTCTTGGGGAGGTCGTCCCATTCGGTCGTACTCGCACTCGAGCGCCAGTGTTCGAGACACGATGCTGTGAGCTAGATGGCGGAACCCCTCGACGTTGCCGGGCTCCAGCGTCGCCTGGGACGACGACACGGACGTCGTCTCTCGCACCAAAGGCAGTGGCATTGACGGCGTCTTACTTTCCAGAAGTGTGAACCGGTATCTGTTCCTGCGTGCGTCGGAATCCTCCGGGGCCGTCGCGCGTCTCGGAAGAGAAGTGTGAATGGATGCATCATCTTGGGTTGGGGCCACCGGCACCGGCGCTGTCGCTCGTCGTACGGGTTCTGCCATCGCGTGCCTACTCGCAGCTCTTGCTCCGGTTGACAAGTGGGGCAGAGCCACAGCGGAAGCAAAGGTTGACGCCTGCTAAGACGCACATGTAACGCGGGCTGCAAGTTCTCCTGCTGCTGCTGTTGCCGGTCAGGCTGCGGATCGTCTGGTGGGTGGACCAGCGGCTGCTATGCACGTGTTGGAAACCCGCCAAGCACTTGGCAAGCAGTGAGTTTCCGTGTTTTATGCAGACTTCAGCCTTGGTGAATCTTGGCGCGGCTCTTCCTGGTTGACAGCAGTGGCGGCCAGAAGTTGGGCTCGCCGCGTTACACGTCGGCTCGAGCGTCGGGTCTAAGACCCTGGCAACAACACGAAGCACATCTTGCTTCCGTTCTGAGTCGGCCATATACATGTAGACCGGCACCTTGCTTGTGAGTCAGGCAGGGTCTTTCTTGTCCGAGCTGGCCGTCAACCCTCGGGCGCTTGAATCGGTCGGAGCAATTGCATTTGCATCGGCCCAAAGGAGTTCAATGCTCATGTACAGTATTATAGACCTTGACCAAAGGATTACCGTATTAAGGTAAAGTGCCAGTTGCGTGCCTACAACCAGTTCCTTGCCCACTTGTTTTAGCCAATTAGCATATTCTCCTTGTTAAAATCTCGCAGTCCATTGGTTGATTTATCCAGCGTCACATGCAATTTCCAGAAAGGACTCTCCAGGATTTGCATTGTATACAAACGTGCTATCAAAAAGAGGCAGGAAACTGGCAGCTCACTCCAAAGCAACAATATTTTCAAAACAATACCAAGAAGTTCTGCGAAATAAACACAGGCCATCGTGAAGTGCATAAATTCAGCCTAAACGAGCAGATTTAGCGGGTGTAATCAGATTTCAGAATGGACAATTCAATGAAAAGTTATGCCACAGCAAGCCCGCAAGTTCGAAGGACGGCACGAAACTGGCAGAAGACCTTACATGTACTTGCGTAGCAGCCACATCTGGATGGGGGGCAGCACATTGAGGCAGCTGTTAAGCCGTCTCCGGAGCTTGGTTCAAGGCGACCACATGCACTGCGGAGGACCAAGAAGGACGCGACCCTGCTGGCGCTCGCAATCACCCACAGCGAGACACAAACACCCGGCATGCGTGTATAGAGAGAGACAAAGGCGGAAAGCCGCCACGATGTGCACGCACTTATGCATTTCAGCCCAAACTTCGAGCCTCGAAACTCGGTGATGGTTTCATGGTCCAGTCGCCGCCATGAGCACTCTACTGTACTGTAGCACACTTTGGTGGGTGTTTGATTTGGCGGGTAGGAAGCTAATGCCTCCGAAAACCACCTGCGGTCGTGCGGGCGCCAACGCGAAAGTGAAGTTGCGCGCGTAATGCCGAATCTCTCCGACAATTTAGATGGAGGGAGTCTTGGTACGTTGAAGTGCGCCTACCAGCCGCTTGATTGAGCTTGACAAACCATCCACAGTGACCAAAACGCAACGAGGATACATACACCCCGTTGGTGGCCGACCCAGCTGATGCTGGTCAGCATGCCCGTAAGAAGGCATCGTATCCTACTCCTACCGCATGCCCCTGCGAGCCTCTGTTTCTCGGTGGCGCTCGGCACGAAGCGGAAAATGTCTCGCTTTGGTCTCGACCGTCCAAGTTTTCGCTCGAAAAACTACAAGGAAAAACTACAAGGAATGGAGCAGGCACATGACGAACTGACTTTCGACTTTTGATGATACACGGGACTGTACGAGTTACATGTATTAGACGATCGTGGAGGCGGACGATGTCGCCGAGATCGAGCTGGACCGCGTTTTTGCCGCGGCTGCTGGTGGTCTGCACTGCCAGATACAGAAAGATGCAGGCTCCAATCCGGAACTGAGAGCAGGTTGCACTGAGTCAGGCCCTGCATGGGGTACAGGAGCTGAATAGAGCCCTTGAATGCAACCGCAAGTTGAATCCAACGCATGCATCGCTCGTTTACAGACTTGTGGTCGAGGCCGGTGGCTTTGCGGCACGCTCTCGGCCTCGGCTTGCGTGCCCTGCAGGCTCGGCCTGAGCAGCAGCTGGTCGAGGTCAGCTTCGGCTAGTGAACCTGCGTAAAACCACGCAGCAACCGAAGGAAACCTCAGGAGCTTAGGAACTGGATTATATGGACAGCCAACGTGACTATTTGGGTATTAATTTCGGCAAGGTATCTGTATATACGACCACATTCCTATTGACCGATACTACGATAGTGAAAAGCAAATTTGGTTATTCCATCCAGAATTTGCAATCATCATATTTGACAGGAATGTTAAAACCACTGTGGGATGGCGAAAAGTATTTTTCCGGAGACCATGCTGCCTGTGAGCACGCCCCCGACCTGCACCTTGCCGAGGCACCATCTCTCCGCTGCTGCTTGCACATCCTTCTTACCTCAAACGCTTGGTCCCGTCGTCCGACACTTGCCAACTTCCCTCTGTACTGACGTCACCCCGGATCCGGGAATTCCAAGAAGCCCGTTCCTGAATTTCGAGAACTGCCCCCCGTTCGCTCATTGCATGCAACCACCGAGCCCCAGAGCCCGATCGCGTCTCAGTAGTGTGTCCGCCGTCATGCAGTCGAGCCACTCCGAGTCGGGGGCTTCCACCGTCTCGAGCGTCAAATTCCCGCTCCCGAAGGACCATTTCGGCCAAGTGAACGTCTCCATCGAGCAGACCGAGGAGTACCGGGCGCTGGTGCGGCGGAGACTCGACGAGCTCCTCGCAGACGAAGAACTGTACGCTGCGCGCAAAGCGGCGCACCAACCGCGACTCGACCCGAGCCACTGGAAGTTCGTTCGGTCGCAGGATGAAGTGAAAATGTACAGGCGGCGGAAGCGGGGGCACGCACAGAACACCCGAGCGAGGACCGGCAGTCTACCTGACCCCAGTATCATCGCGTTGGGTAGAGTGCTCGGCTCGATTGAAGATTTACTCTACGGCAACTTCAGCACCACGCAGGAGGAGGTGCAGACGACTATGGCCTACATGCACGAGCCTACGGACTGCGCGCTGCTGCGCGTGCTGGAACTGGACGCGCCGAACGACCCGTTGCACTTCCTAGGACTCCGGTGGGTGCTCAAGAAGATGCCGCTGCAGGCGATCGTCACGCCTCGAGACGCGTGTTACCTCGAGGCGATGGGGTGGAGCAGGACGCGCACAACCGCCGGTTTGGCTATGTAGTGCTGCACTCGGTGGATATTCTGCAGTGCCCCCGTTCGACCGCAGCAGGAACGATATCATCCGCGGCGAGATTTTCTTCGCCGGGCTGTTCCGCCAGAGTACGCCGGGTTTCGTGGATATCATGGTGCGCGGCGTCTTTGACTTGTCCGGGGATCTACCCAGACACGTCGTGCCGCTCGCGTCCATGTCGTTCATCTCCGGGATCCTCAGGGGCGTCCAGTGCGCGGAGGCCAAGAAGCTGACGCTGCTGTCACGGCACAACTCGGTCTCTGGCTTCAATCTGGACGCAGTGAACCAGGGCGACGCCTTCCCCAAGGGCGCCGTGTGCTCCGTCTGCATCAAGCGCAGCAAACGCCTGTTCTCGTCGACGCGTCTGCGCGCGTGCCGCGTGTGTGGCGTGGCGATCTGCTCCAAGTGCTCGGCCAAGAACAAGCGGTTGTTCCTCGGGTCTGAGCGGCCGTGTGCGTTCGCCGTGTGCTGTCCGAATTGCGTGCTCGAAGCCCAGCAGATGACGGGCATGCGGCCGTGTGAGCCTGAGTATTCCGTCGTAGCGGACTTTTATCTCCACGGACCAGCGCTTGAGTCGTATTCCGGCGCACTGGACGCCGCCGTGGCTCAGCAGCAGTACATGGTCTCGCTTAGCGCCTCGGAGATCGACGAGAGCGAGTGGTGGGGCGACAACAAGACCGACACGGGCTCCATAGTCCCCGATGCCCTGCGCGAGGCATCGCCAGAGCGCCCCACGGACGCGACGGTGGACGAGAGCTGGGTGGGGCGCGACTTCATGGACGGCTACGCGTCCACGCTGAGCGACGTGAACGGGTTCAGCTCGAGCGCAGAAGAGGATGACGACTACGCGCTCGACGTTGAAGCAGTGCAGCAGTGGCGCGAGCCCCCGTACCAGGAGGAGATAGAGGAGGTTGAAATCAAGTCCACGTCGGACGCCCTGGCGCTGTTGCTCCGCCGAGCCGCGTCCATCGGTAGCCAGGTGCAGCAGAACGACTCGGTCATGCGCGAGATGCAGCGAACGCAGTCTCGACGGCTTCGGTAGGCAAGAAATATAAGCTGCAGGTAGTACAGAGAGCAACATGAAGTTAGACCCGATCTGTGACGTGTGTGGAGACTTCAACAACTTCACCTTCCCGATCGCAAGCTCGCCGATCTGCAGAGTGCCCCCGGGTAGTGTACTCCCTAACGCTAACATGTTAGTTGCTATACATGTTAGCTAACTGTTAGTTAGTGTATACATGTAGTATTTTGAGCTAACATGTTAGTAGCGTTAGAGCACAAAGATAGGTCACCTTAAGTAAATGTAGGTGGAGGAGAAACTCTTTTTATACAAACGCCTGTAAGGCGTTTGTAGGCTATTCTAAAAATCTATTGTGACCTATTATCGCATTCTTTGATCATAGTGCAGCTTTGGCCAGGTTGCAGACCATACTTGACGTTTAAACCAGGCATAGAAGCCATACTTGAAGTCCAAACTAGACTTAGAGGACATAATTTCCTTTAACTCTTAGCTTTATTTACTCATTGCGTGGCGCGTGTGCACCAAGAAATTATCGATAAACCAATCCTATGGATTTCATTTGTATAGAGCCCGTCGCAAGTTCCTACCGGCCAAGTTAGTGAATATGCAGCCTTTCAGATGCAACATCAAGCGAGGCCGACTCCGACCCCGAAACCCCAGCTAAAGGACCGGGGATTTACACGCATTTACGCTCGGCGAACTGTGAACTACCCCCCCCCCCCCATTCTACCTAGTAAAATGGGCAGGTTGGGAGGAGTTCACATGGGAGCCGCCTCGCCACTTGCCAGCAGAGCTGATAGCGGATTGTGAAAGAGATCAAATGGTGCCTGGCCTAATTATATCAGAATCCCTGGAGGTCGGTGGCGCGGAAGGTCAACGTGAAGGCTAGAGGAGGACCGGGTCCTCAGGACCCGTAGAAACTAGACTTTTGATTAGCCTTCGCTGCAGAATCACTTAATAAATACGTTGGCAAACTATACAGTCCAGCTATACAGTACTAACATGTATAGTTTACAACTAACTGTTAGTTAGTGTCTAGTAAAATTAGCTAACATGTTAGTGGAGTACACTACCCCCGGGTGAGGGAGGTACACTCGGACCTGCCATCCACCCAAACGCAGTCGTCCCGGCACCACCGAGTGAATCGCAACGTGGTGTGGCCGTCATTTGGACCTGCACGTCAACCTGCACCAAGTACTGGGTTCGACTCGGTCTCCACCAAGCACCAGCATGGTCGTTTAACGGATGCCGTGAATCGATGCATTGGTGACAGCGCTACGTCAGTGCCAGGGCGCCGCGTGCGTGTCTGCGACTTGTGCAGGCCCTGCACTGCAGGGGTCAGAACGTGTGGTTCCCGTTCTGCTGGGCGTGCACTCGTCGCCTCGCGTGGCTGGACATGCAAGCTGCAGGCTTTACACGCAACGCCACGCCAGATCTTGTTGGTCACTTGGCAACTTCTTAAACTCTGGCCATGCCCTCGTCCACCGTGAGCTTCCCGCTGCCGAAAAACTACTTCGGCCACGTTCAGGTCACCTCCGCGGAAAGGACCGAGTACAAAAGGATAACACAGCAGAGAATCGATGCGCTGCTGGAGGACGACCGCCGCTACATTGAGCGGAGGGCGAATAAACTGCCGTGTCTCCCACCCGCCGACTGGAAGTACGTGCGCGCGTACGATGAACTGAAAATCTACAGGCGGAGACGTCGCGGTCGCTCGCTACAGGAGGTCGCAGCTGAGGAGGACTTCCCCGAGGCGGTGCAGGCCGTAGCAGACGGACAACCGAGCATCGTCGCCACGGGCAGCATCGCCGGCACAGTGGAGAGCCTGTTTTGTGGGCTATCGGACACCAACTACGACGAGATGCGGACCACGACGTCCTTCTTGGACGCAGGCACGGACTCGGCCATCCGCTGCATTTCTTCGGATCATCGAAGCACGCGACGTTTGCTATCTCCAGGCCACGGGCGTCAAGCGAGACAACAACGACGACAAGTTCGGATACCTCGTGCTGCACTCGGTGAATATCCCCGAGTGTCCGCCGTTCGACCACTCGGCCAAAGTCCTGCGTGGGAAGCTCTTCTTCTCCTGTATATTTCGCGGGGGTGGTTGACGTTGTGTTACGAGGTGTGTTCGGCACTTCCGGCGAGTTGCGGAGACTGTCGATACCGTACGCGTCGCTGATGCCCTACGCTACCGCCGCGTTTGTCGGAGGATTGGCTAAAGCTGTGAATTGTGCCGAGGCCAAGAAGCTCACACTGCTGGCTCGATATAACGCTGTATCCGGCAAGAATCGCGACGCGTTGAACGTGGACGAGGACAATCCGAAGCACGGCTTGTGCTCGGTCTGCATCAGGCGTGTGGGGACGGGCTTGCTCTCGTGTGTGAAGCTTCGGTGGTGTCGGATCTGTGGCAGCGCAGTGTGCTCCAAGTGCCGCGTGAAGGGCAAGCGCGTATTTCTGGGTAACAACAAGCCGCACACGGCCTGTATGTGCTGCCCAAACTGCGCCCAAGAGGCTCGACACCTGACCGGCATGCGGCCTACCGAACCGGGGTACGCAGTGGTGGCTGATTACTTTATGGAGTCGTTCTTGGAGACCGAGCCACTAGCTGGGCACTCGGCACTGCTGACCTCTCTATTGCAATGGGTGGGGCCTGCGAAGGAGTCTGTCGCTGCGTTCATCGACTGGAAGGAGCATCTGCCAGGTCTTTTGGCGGCTCAGAACTGGAACTCGTCGCTGAACCCGACGACAATGTCATCCCTGGACGAGGGCCATGAAAGCCTCGAGGATTCGTCGAAAGAGAGCATCATGGACCTGAACGACGACGGTACCAACAGGTTCCGGCTCACCTCGAGCTCGGCTGAAGGGGATAGCTACTACGTTTTCTACAGTCCGGTGTCGTCCTCGAATTTTGGGTTATGCAGCGATTACAAGTCCGAGAACTGGTGAACGTGCTCCACGAGTAAGTATAATAGATCTTAAACTAAGGCCATGAGTGGATAAATGCGTGGGAAGTAACGTTTAGGGAGATGGATATTGCCGTCGACGACAACGTGAACAGGATTTTAGTACAGTAGATAAATGGCATACCTGCCTTCAATGAGGTTGGTTAGATATTAATCGGGTCGTCTGCAGGTCTGGTAAGGCCGAGGGTCGGGCATGTATATTTCGCTGGTCTTTCTCTGGTCAGTCTGATCTGCAGCCCAACCCGTAAAGTACTCGTAAATTACTGCGCATAGTAAACTGCCCGCGAGTGCCGGCGACTGTCAATATTATACAGCAAGTTCACCAGAGAAGGAGACGGATTGATTGATGATGATGAGGTATATTGAATTACTTAAAAGAATCCTAACAACCTAGCCAGTCAAAAGACAAGCGACCCGACATTATCTAGTTCCGCTTTCGGCTGCCACAACGATTGTAGGCTGTGCACCCGCTTCCAGTTGCCCACGCGAGAGCATATAGATGTCTTGTCGTATAGCTTGCTCCAGTAAAGGTAAGCTGCTTGTCAAGCACTCGACCCCGGGATTGTCGTCGAGGTCTGCTGTTGGTCCGGCCGTAGCGAGTAGCACGCATCCTGTGTTAGAGCTCGGATGGATATGATGCCATGCATCTACCCGAATCCGATCTGCTAGCCGTCTGCACTTGAGGTACCAGCTTTTAAGATTCTCCGTCTTCGGCTGGCGTCTGTCACGAAGGTATCGGATCACCACCATTGAGTCTCCGGCTACGTGAATCCCGCGCAGATTTAGCTCCGATGCTCTAGTCAGTAGGTAGAAAAGCGACTGTAGCGCCGCCTTTTCGGATTGATTGATCGAGTACTAGTAGGACACTCGCCCGTTGGCTGTAAGGTTCTGGTTGTGCTTGTTGAGTTGCGAGTAATATGGAAACTGAATTGATATCTTTGTCTGTTTGCTACGATCCATCTACCCGAGGGCGCCCTCATGGCGCTCGATCCTAAACATGAAGTGGTTGGCTGAGGCGTGCCGGAGCAAGCGTTTGCACAACCGGTAAGTATGCATGCGGCTACTCCTGCTCTCTGTGCGCGGACTCATCGGATGTTGTCGTGTTGCTCCGCGCTTGGACGTGCAGATCATTACACTCCCCCCGACTTGAGCGAGTCCCGGCACCTTGAACGTTGAAGTTGCCGACGTTGAAGTTGGTAGTACCGTAGAACCTTGATGTAAGGAACAGTACCGTGAAACCCCTGTGCAAGGGAATTCCACTAAACCCGTGCCACTCTATTGCGTTGGCGAAGATCTTGGAGCAGCGCTTGCCAATGGCTGACATGTTTGATGTCGCACTCGCGTTCCCACGTGTTCTCATGGTGAGGGAGCCCGTGCCACTTGACCAAGTACTCAGGTTGGCGGTTGAAGATGCGCTTCTTGATCAGAGCTTCGACAACGTGTAGTGGCTCGTCATCGTCGTCGAAAATCACGGGAGTCGACTTCGGGATCACACGGCCGGCAAAGCGGTCAGGGTTGCTGTTGTATACCTTGAGCTTGTCGATGTTGAAGCATGGGCTGATATGCTTCAAGTTGGCCGGTAGATCCAGCAGCGCGACGTTGCCGTGAAGTTCCAGGATCGGGTAAGGACCGATGAAGCGCGGGATGAACTTCCGTGAGCGAAGAGTCGTTTCCGCGGTGGCGTGCGAGATGTTCAGGTCCTGCGTCAACGACAAGGCTAGATCACCGACCTTGAATGGGTTTGCTGCCCGACGCCGGTCGTAGAACTTCTTTTGAGCCTCTTGCGCATCCAACCGATTCTTCCGAGCACGTTCGATCACCTCTTGACGATGCTGAACAAATCGTGACGCGTACTCCACGCGAGACCTCGCCACCGGCTGATCGCTTTCTGCACTACCCAAAGGGTTCTTAGGGTGCCGGCCGGTGTCGACGAAGAAGGGCGATAGCTTTGACGAGCTGGACACCAGTGTTGCGTGCGCATACTCAATCATGGGCAGGTGCTCATTCCAGTCGTTGCCATGGTACGAGATAGAGCATCGCAACGAGTCCTCGAGAGTCCGATTCTGACGCTCAGTTTGGCCGTCGGCCTGCGCTCGGTGGGCAGTTGTCATCGCTGTCTTGATCTTCATTAGCTGCACAAGTGCTTTCCAGAACTTTGACGTGAACTTCGGGTCGCGGTCGGAGATGATGGTCGATGGGATTCCATAGTACCGGATGACATTGTTGAAGAACAGCTTGGCAGTGTCTTCCGCGGTCGCCGTGGTGTGCGTCGGTATGTAAACCGGACGCTTTGATAACTTGTCCACCACAACCATGATCGCATCAAAGCCATCGGACACTGGCAAATGCGTGATGAAGTCAGTCGAGACAACATCCCAACAAGCTGCCGGTAACGGAATTGGTTGAAGCTTGCCTGACTTCCGCCCCGTGCTCGACTTGTACCTCATGCAAGACTCACAACTCTGCACGTACGGTTTGATATCCAGGTCCATGCTCGGCCAGAAGTACCACTGAACTGCCGCTAGCTGAGTGCGGCGGATCCCAGGGTGCGCCATGATGGCAGCATCGTGCGCGTTGTGGATGATATCGAGCCTAAGTTTCCGGTTGTTTGGTACACAAAGGCGGCGTAGATTGTCGTCACTCTTCAAGTAGATCAGGCCGCGAATGACTTCGTACTCTTCCGACAAGCGTCGGGACTTCCACAGCGACTCGAAGACTGGATCTCTGCCGTATGCAACGCCCGCTTCGTTTGGTTATCCAGCTGAAGTGAGCTGATCACCGTGCTGTCCTCCATCGACGCTGCGTTCAACCTCATGCGCAACTGGGTTGTGCCAACTCCAAGCGCCTTTGTGGCTGGCTGTTTGATGGCAAGCATCACAGCTTGATCCCGGGACGGTATGCTTTGGAGCTTCGCCGTAGCCATGGTACGTCGTGAGACCACGTCTCGACTGTTCGTGCATGTGGTAGAGGTCAAACACGCCGTGCACACTGCAATCGGCTCGGGTTTCGACTCACAATCCTGACCCTCCCCCGGACTCGATGAAGCACCAGGGGGGCGCGACAATGCGTCTGCAACGATATTCAAAGCTCCTGGACGATGATGCAGAGTGAACTGGAAGGACGCAAAGAAGTCGAGCCAGCGGGCCAGGCGGCCAGATAGGCGTGGATGTTGCAGAAACCACTTGCACGCCGAGTTGTCCGTGTACACTTCAAACGAGACTCCATGGAGGTAATGACGCCAACGTGTAAGCGCCTGCTTGATCGCAAAGAGCTCCTTCTCGTGAACAGGCCAGTTCAGCTCGTGCGGTCCCAGCTTCTTGCTGAAGAACGCCACGGGGAGATCGTTGCCATCATGCATCTGAGAGAGCACTCCACCAATGCACGCATGGCTGGCATCCGTTATCACGCTGAATGTTTTGTCAAAGTCCGGCAGACGAAGCACCGGTGCGTGCTGGAGTGCGAGCTTAATGGCATTGAAAGCTTGGCGCTGGTGTTCATTCCATACCCAAGCGACATCCTTCTTGACCAGAGAGCTCAGGGGCAGTACCAATGTTGCAAACTGGTGGATGAAGCGACGATAGTACCCGGCAAGGCCCAAGAAGCGTTGGAGGTCCTTGATGTTGCAAGGCTCGGTCCACTCTGCGATGGCTCGAGTCTTGCGAGCGTCCACGTGCAACCCATCAGCAGAGATGGTGTGACCAAGGAAGTCAACCGATGCTTGTCCGAAGTCGCACTTGTCAGGACGGGCGTAAAGCTTGTTAGCGCGAAGGACTTCGCAGACTTGCCGTAAGTGCTCAACGTGGTCAGCCATCGACCGCGAGAAGATGCAGATGCCGTCAAGATACACGACCACGAACAGTAGATGACTCAACAGTTTGCGCATCAGGCGTGTCCACGTGCCTGGCATGCCGGCCAGACCCATGGGCGCCACGTTCCAATGATAGATCTCATGGTTTGTCCTGAATGCCGTGTACAGCTTTGACGTCGGAGACATGCGCATCTGGTGGTATCCACTCGCGAGGTCGAGAATCGAGAAGACCACTGCGCCCACCATGCGATCGAAGAGCTGTTCAATGTGCGGTAGCGGGACCTTAGCCACATCCGAGGCGGCATTCACCAAGCGATAGTCGATGACCCATCGAATCGGCATGTGCGGGTTGTTCGAGTGCAGCCACTCCAATCGGGATGGGAACTTGCCCGTCGCGGGATCCTTTTTCGGCACGCCGAAGATGTTCGATACCCAGGGTGAGTCCGACACTTCGATCCAGTTCTTCTTCAGCAGGTCTGCCACAAAGATGTCCAATGCTTCCTGCTCAACCTTCGAGAGACGGAAGGGAGCTCAGTTGCTTGGTGTTGCGCCTGGTTTCAAGACCACTTCGTGCTCGATTGAGCGGCTTCGCGGTAATCCAGGTGGCAGCTCTGCCGTAAACACATCTGCGAACTCTTCAAGAACCGCTTGAAGCATCAATGGCACGGACTTCACCTTGGGCGACGTCTTCACCGTGACATGATACAGTTCGACGTACTCGTCAGTCTTCACCTTCTTCTCGAACTCCGCAGCCGCAAGAACACACAGCGACGACGCGTCTGTATCATCGTCACCGTCGTTGTCAAAGATGCTTGGCAATGACTGACACCCCAGCGCTGCTATTGAGCTTGGTCCCAACGGCATACTGAAGTAGCCTGCCTTCACATGGTCGTCGAGCTGCTGCCGCACGTTCGGAGGAAGTGGGTGCTGAAGAAATTCCTGTTTCACTTCCACTGAAGCCACCGTCGGTCCCGCCACCTCAAGACTGCTGTTCACGGAACCGAAGTCATGTACTACGCGCTGGGTAGGGAAGCGCATCACTCCGGTTTGCCAGTGGATGATCGGGTTGAACTGCACTAACCACGGGTGACCGAGAATCACGTCTTGGTTCGAAGATACCTCCCATTCAATGAGAGAAACATCGTTGAAGGCTCTGCCCGCAAAGCAGACAGTCTCCAAGCATTGCTGTGCGGTACGCGCCGGGGTTGTCGTGCCGTCAAAGCGCTCGGCCGTGACCTTGGTGGCCTCAACGTAGTGTTGCGCGAGGCCCGGACGCAGAATGTTGCGTTCTGCACCACTATCGATCAAGACTCGCACTGTCTGGCCGTTCATCGTTCCTTCGAACCTCAACAGTTCACGATTGGGCGACGACTTCGCTTCGAGAGCCACAATGTTCAACTGCAAACTGTCGATGACCTCGACATTGTCGTCGCGGTTGTCTGCGTAGTCGTCCTCATCGTCGTCGGATACGTCGTCGTCTTCAGCAATGCAGCGAAACGAGCCCTGATTTGCGCGGAAAGAACTGCGCCCTTGTGGAGGACGAGATGAGCCTCGGGGGTTGTTACGTGCTGGCCGCTTAGGACACGTAGCCAGACGGTGTCCGGGCTCCTTGCAGTAGAAGCAAAGGTTACTGCGCAGACACTCATCGCGCGAAACGAAGCGCGAACTCCCGATCTCCATTGGGGTCGGCTCCTCGACGTGATGGGATGACTGCTGCAGCCGTTGTGGGCCTTGGCCTCCGCGGTTCGCATTGGTTCGACGCGATCCTACAGCGTGCGTGCGGTCGTACATGATTGCAAACGAAATTGCATCTGTCGTGTTCCTGAACTGGCGCAGCTTCATCTCTTGCCTGATCTCTACGACCAAGCCCTTTTGGAAATGCATGACCTTGTCAATATCTGACATGTCCTCCACCTTGCAGATGATGTGCCGGAAGGCCGACACGTAATCTTCAAGACAGGCGAAGTTGTTTTGGCGCAGTCGTAGAAGCTGGTCGCGCAGGTGCTCTTGTCGGTCGGGGGTCGTAAATTCGCTGGTCCGCAGCTCCTCGAACTGCGTGACCGAGTGCAGGAAGTTCCCGTCGTGGGAGACGTACTCGCGGTACCATGCCGCTGCTGGCCCCTTCAAGTTTGCGACCAAGAGCGACAAGGGGCGCTGCTGCGGCGAGTCGGCGCCGTACTTGATGTTCTTCGACTCAAAGTAGAGCTTGGCGATGAAGAGGTAGTCCGCGACGTCGTCGTCCTTGGTGCCGGAGAACTTCGGCATGGTGATGCCCTCGGCCCTGTACTCGCGCGTGTCTTGCGATGAGGAGTCGGGCACCGACTGTTGCTGCTGCGAGGTGGATTGCTGTTGTTGCTGCTGCAGTGTCGCCGCCATCTGGCGCTGCAGCTCGGCTGTCTGTGCCATGAACTGCTGCTGCTCGCGCATCATCGCCGCGAGCGAGGCGAACATCTGCTGCACGGTGTCCGCGTGCTGCATCGCTGCTTTATCCATGATTGCGCCTACGCTAGCCACGTCGTCAATAGATGGCTGGGGCGCGCAAGCTCCTCAGCCAAATCAATCAAAGTTTGAAGTCGCAGGCACTCCCTGGAGCGCTGCTTCCGACAATGTCTGTAAGCCCCGACGAAGTCACAGAAGCCCGACCTGGAGCTCTGTTTCCGACAAGTACCAACCACTTGCTCCAGTGTCCCGAAGGAAGCAAGTGGTGCAATTCCGTCCGGCGCTAGCTCGAGCCCGCCTCGGAGCACAAAGACTCCTACTACTAAACTCGTAACGGCCCCGACGCAGATGTTACACTCGGCTGCGCACTGTTTGCAAGTGACAGCCGAGGCGACAAGCGGAAGGTCGAGATGGATGCCGCGTATGGACACGCGGAAGTGATTGGGCTAAATGCGCCAATGAGATGTCGACACGAAGTGACGTGTGACAGTACGTGTCGCCACTCTTCCCCCAGAAAGAAAAGAAGCGAGCTCGGCGAAAATGGAGGCCCCGTCGGCGACGAGCGGAACGAGGCTGCGGACGAGATCACGCACGCGGCGCACCCGGAGAAGTTGAACAGCGAGAGGTACAGGTGCAGCGCACCGAAGGCGTGCGAGGAAGACGGCGTGCGCAACGGCAACGCGGGACGGACGAGGCTGGACGGCGTCCACAACGACGACGCGTGGCGGCACTGGAACTGGAACTGGAACTGGAACTGGACTGAAGCGCGCGTCGGCTTCGCAAGTGCTACCAAGTGTAAGGTTCTGGTTGTGCTTGTTGAGTTGCGAGTAAAATGGAAACTGAATTGATATCTTTGTCTGTTTGCTACGATCCATCTACCGAGGGCGCCCTCATGGCGCTCGATCCTAAACATGAAGTGGTTGGCTGAGGCGTGCCGGAGCAAGCGTTTGCACAACCGGTAAGTATGCATGCGGCTACTCCTGCTCTCTGTGCGCGGACTCATCGGATGTTGTCGTGTTGCTCCGCGCTTGGACGTGCCGATCATTACATTGGCTCTCGCCTGCGGACTTAGCGACGGCACTTCGGGGGCCCGCCCTCTCTCGCTTCGCTCGGGGAGCGCCGCTCCGCGGGCTGCCCCACCCCTCGTGCCTTACGCTAAGTCCTCGGCTCGGCCAGGCGCGGTGTCTAGGAAAAAATATCGGGTTGCAGCGCTCGCCTTCGCTCGCTCGCGCAGACACGCCCCCGCCTGATCGGCGGGTGTTGGTGACCGGTGAGCGCATTGAGTGAGCCTCGCGCTCGCCTTCGCTCGCTCTCGGCCATATTTCTCCCATTTTGGCCTCCAAATGAGTGCGCATTTGCCTAAGCTACGCCCACTGGGATAGTTGATACACTACAGTTCATGTACTGCTAGATCAATGTAGTAAGTCACCAAGGCTGACTAATCCATATTTCCCTGCTATGGGTATGGGTCGGGCATGAAAGAAATAATATATTCGCTGTAAGATATTCACGGATCTGGATATGGGTCACACTGACCCTCGGCCTTACCAGACCCGCAGACGACCCGATTAATAATCTACCAATGAGGTTCACTATTGCTAAAGTTTTTTTAAAGGAAAGCCGAGTTTAGAGCCGCTTGGGGAGTCATTGCATTTTGTATACATTTTTTTATTACCGGCACTACCGTCGACTTCGCTATTGAAGTTTGTTTTGGTTTGAAACAATATTTTAAAAAGGTACGAAAAAAATATTTTCGTAACGACGCCTCAGCAGACTCTAAGTGTTCCTTAAAATCGTGAAATAGAATAAATTTACAGAAAGCTTCATTTGGCACAAACAAACGGCCCTGATTCACTGTGGACAGTTGCGGGGAATCAGCTTGAGGCATCGTTTCTTTATTTTTGTACTGAAAGCTGGCTGGATACGAGAAGTTCTTCGTCGCTAGACTAATAATGATATCCTTTTATCAGTTTTCTCTGGCAATACATCGAAGATAGATTCGACAACCTGTATTAATACGCTTGAGGGGTCATCAATTTGAACGCAAGTGATAATGCGCAACATACAAACGCGCTTGCTAACAGCACTTACAGTTAGTGCTGCGGAAAACGCTACCGGTGCAATGTTGGCGGCGCACACTAGCATTAATCCACTGCCACCATTTTGTCTTGGAGCATGCTCGCTTCCGTGTGACTGGGTTGAAGTGCACCATGAGAAAGCATCTACACTACTCAAGTGATTTAGCTGACCATATTTTATAAAAATTGGACTCCGAGATAACACGTCAAATCGGGCGGCAAAATTGTTGAAAACCACAATACCACTTAATGCGAAGCCCTGACTTGGAGTTGACTGTGTCGACGTGAGATGCCCGAGTGGAGTAGACAGGATTCTCCATGAGTTTATCGCCAGCCAGGTCGAGCTTCAGGAGCTTGTAGATGTTCGTCCGCGCTTCTCGTCACTTTTGCCTACTTCAGAAGCTGAAGATTCTGTAATTTTCCAGCAAAGTCCTTGGTGCTGTCGACTACTTTTGCCGGACCAGAGCAGCTCCACCACAACCAACAGGACACGCATGCATGTACCGATAGTTACTTGACAGCTTTAGAAGTACTTCTGCAGCGTCGTTTCGCGGGTGCATACGAATTGGAAAGTGACAAGTCGTGATCACTTGGTGCGTAGTGATCCCGGAAGCATTTGCGGTGACAAGTCGTGATCACTTGGTGCGTAGTGATCCCGGAAGCATTTGCGACATGCTTGCTCTACGAAAGGAACATACAGTGCAATGTACTATGTTGCCCAGTAAAGTCAGAGTGCGATTCCAGCGCCAACGCAAATCCCTGCCAGTTATACTCTAATCCGTATTATATAAGCACTGGTGATCACGTACAAGTACCACAGTTACCTCCGAACTGCACGTTTGCATTGTCAAGTTGAATTCTAGTCGGTACTTTCGTGCCTGGTTGCGGGCCTTCTAACGAACGTCAGCTACCACTATGTTCGTAGCCCGACTACTTCTTGGTCAACAGATTCTCAAACATGTACATGTATTAACCCACGTCTTCCAAGCGTGTATGGAGAGCAATATTAGCGCAAAGACTTACGAGTTATCCACCCCCTACCTACTCGCAATCTGTAGAAGCGACCTTGTGTTGCTCGCAGAGTAGGAAGCTCAAGAAACGAGTAGTTACGAGCAGGCAGCAAAGGCTACCCGCGAGGCAGTCGGTGTTTTGTGTAATGAACTCAAAGCTCCCGTTAGTTCTTTCCTGCTCTCTGGTAGTCCTTCTTCCTAACTACCGGCAACCTCTTTCATAGGACAGCCCCAACCACGTGGGAAAACCTCGTGCCTTCCCACCCAACGTTGGGATCAATATAATACATCAATCCTCAACAGATTGAGATTGATGTATATTGATACCAACGTTGGAGTGCTAGTGTCGCCACTTGCTATTAATGCCTGTTATGCTTTCAAAACGGTGATCAAATTTCCAGGTGATCATATGACCTCACCTGTTTTTACTGAATCCCACCGATGCAGAGATCTGTTCTTTATTCCAGCGGCAACACTATTGTATGTCAACACTTCCCAATTCTCACTTGAGCCTCGATCAGCCCACGATGCGTGTCCAGTAAATTACGAAAAAAGATTAATTCTGAGTGGGCTTAGACGAATCCTAAGTGGCTACACTACGATGGCATACTTCTGAGCGGGGGAGGAATCATGAGCGGGGCAAGGGGAGGAATTGCGAGTGGAGGATGAATCCTTTGTCTGTACCAATTGTACTTGAGACCTCTACATTTATCGAGTGGCAGCAAACAGGCGATATCAACACTATCCACACCATGCAGAGAGCAAATGGTATCATTTTGCGGATCATTATTCGACCCTAACGTGGCCGTGACCAGCCGTAGCTGTAACAGAGGTTGTAGCGCCGTGGCTGTACAAGCGCACGCCGTGCGTGAATTGCGAGTACGTGCAGCGCCAGCCAACGCCGTGGCGCACGCAGCGTCCTGGTTTGTGGCTGCAGGTGTTGGCTTGCCGCCTAGCAAGGTGCAAGGGCAGAATGATGTCGTTGCCTGTGTGAACTAGTCGGAACGCCAAAATGTCGACCGTCAGCTGTAGGGTTTTAGCTTGGACGAGCACTCGTTGCGACCAGAGAACGAAGGCGAGCTGGTAAACTGCTGACAGCCCTAGACGGCGAGTGATCAGAGCAAGTTGGATGCCCAAGAAGACGATCTCCATCCCACCGAGCAGTAGAAGTCTCGCAACGGAGGCCTCAATGGCCTCAAAAGAAGTCATGGTAGCTTGAGTGGCGAAGAATTGGCGGTTCGGGAGCCAGAAGACGGCCACTAAATAAATCGCTGGGCAACAATGCGAATTCAAAAGTGCCAAAATGAAATTATTAGTGCGTTAGCTTCTGCTATAGGATAAGACACGCACACACTCCGAGGTGTTGTCTTCAGCCACCTAGCGCTTTGTTTTCCTTCAAACTACTCGCTTAGCGTCTAAGTACGCCGTAGGTGCGCACTCAAAATTAATCCTCCGCTCATACATCATCTTGGGTAAAAACGAGTACGCTCAGGATTCTACTTTGTAAAAAAGATCCAGGAGTGTCATCCTTTTCGTGTAGCCACTCGGGATTCGTCTTCTATGCACTCAGGATTAATCCGCACCCGTAAATTACGCCGATGACCACAGTCCTCGTTGCAAGTGCACACGCCTCTTCGAAGTTACTACTAGTAATTATTATTGTGAAAACCGAATAAGTTCAATTCTGCAAAAGGTAAGTTCAAAACTGCACGAGTAGAGACCAGGCTAGCTTCGTACTTTTATACACAGCTCATTGGTTGGTGTGCAGCACAGCTAGCCAATAGGCAAGTTGTACTCTATAATCATATACGATGATACACATCATACAGATTGTAATATACATTTATAGAGTATTGTTGTTTTGACTTTACCTTTTGCTGTTGTGAACTTACATTTTGCAGTTTTGAAGTTGAAAAGGTGTATTGCTGTGACTCGTTTCGGGCGAGGGCGAGCGAATGCGAGCGCGAGCCTCACTCGGTGAATTCACCGGGCGCCAACACCCGCCGATCAGGCGGGGGCGTGTCTATGCGAGCGAGCAACGCGAGCGCTGCAACCCGATATTTTTTCTAGACACCGCGCCTGGCCGAGCCGAGGACTTAGCGTAAGGCGCGAGGGGTGGGGCAGGCCGCAGCGGCGCCCCCCGAAGTGCTGTCGCTAAGTCCGCAGGCGAGAGCCAACGGGCGATTGTCCTACCACTGAGGGAGGTACGGCAGCTCAGTACGTTTGTCGATAGTAGGTAGCTCTTTAGGCAGTCCCAATGTGCGTCCTAATGTCCTATTGTCCTAAACGTTTTAACCACTACTACATAGTACGTAGTAGTAAGTGTCTTAGTTCTCCCTGGGTTGTCCTAAATGTCCTAAAATCCTAATATATGTCCTAATTGGTTTTAGGACTTCTAGTAGGACAATTAAATTACGCTGTTTTTGGATGATTTATCTCCGTGTAAATTTCGGATATTAAGACAAATAGGACACTTTAGGACGCCAGTTAGGACGAACAATCCAGCACCCCGCTGACGAGTTCATTTACAACCTGAAAGTGCCATGGCTGCTTAAGAACATGGAGAGGAAAGGAGAAAGCGTGCGTGAGGCCTTGACTCTACTAAATGCGGACTAGGCGGTCGACAGTCTGTTCGCGCAGACTGTCGCCAGGCTCGTTGCGCTTGTCGCCCTAGCCAAAGAACTAATTAGGAGGCACGGTCTTAGCAGTGTTGTCGATGAACTTGGCAACTGATGGGGTGCCCGTGGCCGGATCCACGCAGTTGTTGACGTTGATACCGCGACCGCCCTCTGCTCCAGCTCTTTGTAGTGCTCTTCGGCATACTGCGCGCCACCGCTCGCAGTATACAACGGCACCCTGGCACTTGATCCAGTTCATTGGCTACTCCTTACTGACCCTCGCCTTGCCTTGGTTATCTCCAACAATCTTCTGGCGAGCGGGGATAGAACGCGTGGGCCAGGTACGCGAGGAAGGTGAGTCCAGAAGACGCCGACGAAAGTGGAATGACAGCCCGCTTGGGCGGTGATACCGTCTCAAAGACGATAGCCGCGGCAGTGAATAACCCCAAGACCAAGCAAGTCGCCACAGCGCTGGAGGCTGCCCAATTGTGCTGATTATGCAGTGGATACCGCCGTTGACGCGGCGGCGATTATGTAGATGTAGTGTTGACGCGGTCCGTGCGTCCTGCTGGTGGTCGAGCTGTCAGTGTCGGTCGGGCTGTGTCGTCGGCGACGTCAGCGCCGGCGTCGTCCTTGGTCTGATGTGTCCGTCGTCTGGTCAAATGTACTCCACATTCAAGGGTCACCTGTTCAGAGCTGGCTGGCTGATCCAGACCACCCGACAAATATATTCAAGCGCCTAAAACTTGATGAGGCTGGAAGTGTGTGGACCAAGTATATGAAGGCGTTCAACGAGGAGTACCCGTTCGCAAAGACGACGATGATCCGGACGTTCACCAAGAGCTACGGCGACGAGAAGCTGGCGACGATTATTCAAGCTGGCACAAAGGTCCCGGAGACGGAGCAAATTTGCCAAGAACCTGCAGACCGCCCAGTTTAAGCAGTGGATGGGGCCCCAGACGACATCTACATGAAGGTTTTGAAGCTGGACTCAACCGACAGCCCGAACGCTGACATTTGGCGTGCGTACTACAACGCGTATGACAAGGAATACCCCGGCAACCTTTTCTCGTTCCAGCCATAAGATGCTGCGGGTAACCGAACAAAAGCAAACCGATTTCGCCTTTTGTCTTAGAATGTCGACTTTGCGACAGTAATTAGCTATCCTGTGTGATGCGGTGATAGTTCTCCGTGGGGCGACCCTTGTGCTCGTGGACATTGTTGAGTGTATGATACACCCCATCACTGAAAGCATCGAGGACGGGCGGTTCTTAGTGTAAAACTTGACGCAAGTCTGTATTTGAGGCAAAAAATGAATGTACAAACCAAACCATGACACTATGGACAGCCTGAAGACACAAGCCACTTGAGCTCGAGTAATTGCTTGTCCCTCACGGGCGCGCGTGCATGAGCGGCGGCGCAGCGTTGGAGGGGGTCTCGTACATCGCGTAGCCGCCGGGCGTAGCGTTGCCACGCTGGCCGCCGGCGTTGGACTTGGACCGCACACGGCTGATGTTCCGCTGGCGCGGGTTGCCAGGAGTCCGCGTGTTGCGACTTGCGCGCTCGGCACGCATGCGAGCAGCGCGATCACGGTCACGCTCAGCTTCAGCCTTGGTGCAGATGACGCCGTTCCTCTTGGTGCCTGCACCCAGGATAAGTACCAGGGCGACCACGCTGAAGCCTGCAATGGCATACAGGTACAGATACTCCTTCTCCATCATTGTGTCGTGCGTGTGCATGTACACGTATCCCAGGTCGGCCAAGAAGAAGATGGCGAACAGCATCGTCGTCGAAGACGCCCGGCCGCGTGTGTTGAACATACCGACACAGGCCGACCACGGGGCTGAACTCGTACCCAGACCCATGAAGAAGTACATGAGCATGACCACGAGACTCACGTACAAGCCCGAGCCTTCCGTGTTGGCCAAGAACTGCGACGTCTCGTTGAAACCCAGCACACCAGCGCAGATAGCGACAGGGATGAGCGTGCCGAACAGCACGGACTTGTGGTCCAGCTTGTCGATGAAGAAGAAAGCGATGACGGCACCGGAGATCTGCAGCGACATGGCGTTGACGAAGAGCTGATCCTGGTCCGTGTACTCGCTGGCTCCCTTGTAGCTGATGAAGGCATTGAGGAAGCCGGTCGTCAGCGATGACACGAGCATCAGGAAGAGGCCGATCAAGAACTTGAATGGACCCGAGCCAGCATCGTCCGAGGTTTCCTCTTCACGCATTATCTTGAGTTCATCCTGCACGTCAGGCTTACGACGCAGGATGACAAGGCAAGCCTCGCACGCTTCCCAGCCCTTGCGCTCCAGCACCCAGTACGGACTTTCCGGGAACACGTTCACCACTGGAGTGACTAGCGCGATGACAATGCAGGCGGCAAACGTCTGCCAGATCCAGCCCAACTGGTTTACGGTAGCGAAAATACCACCAAGCAAACTGCCAGCGATGAAGCCCATTCCCAGCAGCAGCATGGCCTTACCACGCATCTCCTTGGTGGAGATCTCGAAAATGTAGATGGCCAGCGAAGGCAGCAGAATACCACAGGACGCGCCGAGCAGACCGATACCAGGCATGAGCAGGGTCTTGCGCAGGTCATCGTTCGCACTGACAGCCACCATACCAAGGGTGCTGAACAGGCCACCAGCAACGATGGCAAGGCGACGGCCAAGGAAGAAGTTCAGGAAGCTAGAGATGATGGTACCAACGAAGCACGCACCGTACAGCATGTACGTGGTGGTACCGTCGCCGACATTGCCACTGAGCACACCGTCGTACGTCACCACGTAACTGGCAAAGCTTGCAGACTGCTCCAACGTCGAGAGAAGGTTGAACAGCCAACCAACACCGACACCGCCCAGAATACCCATGAAAGCAGCCAACGAGAACGCGTACTGCGATGAGGCGGACATGACCTTGGAGAAACCCTCGTTGTACATCATACGCGTCTGGATGATGTTCAAGAACGGGATGCAGGACATGACGACCAGCGGGATGATCATACCCGTGCAGAAAATGAAATCGAAGAGGAACTGCAGCTGCTGGAACACCGGAATGCCAGCAATCGACGAGTTCGGGAAGCTCCACATGCGGAAGCACTCGTTGATGCCGTAAAGCGCCGCGACATACGCGAAGAAGAGCGACAACGAGTACTTGAATTTCCAGTCCATCACGATCCACGCGGCCAGGAAGTAAGCCGTGACCAGACCGGCCATGGTAACGAAGTAGATGACCGCACGAGTAACCGGACTCATGGACCGCATTCCCATGCCAACGCCGTGGAACACGCCAAGAAGAACGACGGTCGCAATTGCGGCTCCAAGCGAGTATCCGACGTACATGATGTCAGATGTCTCGAGGGTTGCCACGTAGAACATGAGCAGGAAGTGTCGGCTTTCACGCAGAATAACCGTGACACGCGAGATCATGTTAGAGTTGTGCAGCTGCTCCAGGTCACCCTTCCACCAGCCTACCCAGCCACCCTTGTTCGCCGGATCATCATCCTTGTAGTCTTCCGGGGCAAACATCCACATGCACCACTGCTTCACATCCACCTTGGTTTTCCTGAAGTCGAGACCGTCACTGTTAAACATGAAGGGGCCGACCACCCACAGAATTGAGATGAACCACACCGAGAACGTTTGCACTCCGTAAGCCTGGGCAGTCTCACAGTAGTCAGACGCGAAAGTGTTGTCGTTGGCAGACGCGTCGGTCTGACAGATGTAGAAGTTACCAAAAGCCAAGTACACAAGACACAAACCGATTAGCTCCCAAGCTTTTCGGTAATGTGAACTTGCATACGCTTTGTATAGCAACACCAGCGTTTCGCGAGAAATCTTGAAACCACGACCCGTGGCCTGGTACTTGGCACCACCGTGCACAATGTTGTTGTCGAAGTAGTGCATCGTTGTACCAACTTGGAACACGAAGAAAGCGGGGCCGAGCGTGATGATCATATCGATGAATCGCGTCATACCGCGCACGAATCCACCTTCGCCGAAGTACACGCACATCAGCGGAAGCATCAAGAAGGTACCAGCCTGGATGTAGAACTGCGTGTTCAACACTGCCTTCAGGTCCTTGAACACACGCTCGTCGAAGTTGTTCTCAATGTTGTCGGTAATCACAGCCGTCGAGTTCATGTTGTACACAATTTGCTGCTGGACGCCGGCAAGAGCCAAGTACACCTTGCAGTACATGTACACGAACGTCGTCACAATCGTCATCCACGTAGCGAAGTAGAAACCCGTGTGCGAGTAGTACATCGAGTTCAAGCGGAAGAAATCCATAAACTGGCCCATGCGGTGAGCCTCACGAGCGAGAGAAGTTTCACCGGCACCGTTAGCCAGCTTACCCTCGAACATGGAAATCTGGGAAAGCGCCACATCACGACCCTTGCCACACTGCATGAACTCCACGTGCGTCACAACTCCACCACGAAGCGTTGAGTTGAATCCGGCGAACACATCTTCAGACAAGTTGATACCCTTACTAGCCTTCGACACACCACCACGAGGCATCGCAATAATCTTGTCGAAGATATCGGGGTGACCGTAGTGCATACGGACGTACAGCGGGTCAGCCAGCACACGCTGGGACAGCGTCACGAACACCAGCTCCTGCCACGACTTGAACTTCGACAGCGACGAAGCGTTACCCGTGAAAATGTGCTCACGCATACCAATAATCGAGACTGGCTTCTTCGAAGGGTGAAGGTCAGCGGTCACCAAAAGCTGCGGCATCTTCAGACACTCCTCGAAGTAGTGCTGCTGGTTCATATCGATGGTCTGCAAGTACTCGCCGCGCGTGAACGGAAGTGCGTTGTTCTGGTTTTCGGGCTTACCTTCACCAAGAATCGGGTCGCCAGGCAGCTCGTAACGGTACACCTCCGCGATTTCATTGCCTTCACTCTTGATCAGCACAGTGTCGAACTGCTTGCCACCATCACTCACAATTGTGTCGACATAGGCGACACGCAGGTTCGGGTACGTCTTCAGAAGGTAGTCAATGTCGTCAGCTTGAGCCTTGCCCTCCTTGCGATGCTTACCATACACTTGACAAGCGCAAATGTACGAGAATTTGAGGCGCACCATGTCCTCCAGTTGAGCTTGCTTCTGCTCCGCAGTCTTGCCAGGGCTCGAACCAATCTCCAGCCAGTGTAGGATCTTGATGGCGTCTTCGTACAGCATCATACCCTGCACAGTACGCGCAAGCGTCTGACCACGGTAGGAAGCCCAGAGACGGATTTCCAGAGGATAGTTAGACTGCGCTTCTTCAGCAGAGCTCACATCAATACGCTCCAAGAAATTCTCCCACTCCTCTGGGTGAATCGTGATTAGATACTTCAGAATCGTAATGTTCTTGCCCTTCTCTTCGACCTTCTCGAAAACAGGGTGGTTCACCAGGGGATCGTTCAGCTCCGCCAGAGAAATCAGCACACTTTCACTGTAGAACGGCGTCACAACAGAGAACGAGTGCATTTCCTTCACCGACATCAGCTGCGGGATCTCCATCACAAGCGACTTCATGAAGAATCCAAGACGACGCTGGGCTTCAGGTACACGCGGCATCGCGTCTGCCTTCTCAAGCGACATAAGCAGGTAGGCCCGCGTTGCGGCACCCATGGCAGTATCGTTGTGGAAGAGGTTCACCAGACCACGGGTAGCAAACACATAGCCGTTCGCACTTGAACAGAACTTTGAGTTGCTGAACTTGGCGGCTAGCTCCGGTCGGTTGGCAAGGATGCGAATGGCGTTAAGCAGGTTCTCCATCTTAGTCACGAAGTTGCGGACGACGCCCATGGTGTGCACACGAGACGTCGTCAGGTGCGACGACTGAGCGTCCGGGTCGGGGAGATCCATCACAGCCTCTAAGAATTCCATCGACACAGTTCGCAGCTGCACCAGGCTCTTGGCGTCAAAGGTACTCATGAAGCTGCCGTTCGCAGCGATCGTCTCCATTTGGCGGAGCGCGTCCAGGATATCAGCATCGTCGCTTCCGAGAAGTGCCTCCATCACGTACATACTGGCTGTGAAGAAGCTGCGCACAGCAGAGAGGCAGTCCTTCTGCACCATGTACACCTGCAGTTGCGAATCTCCCTTGCCTTCCTTGGCCAGCTTGACCGTGTAGTCGAGGGCTTCCACCAGCTTGCCTGCCGATAGGAACACCGGCTCGAACACATCTCCAGAGCTCTGGATGTCGTACTGCAGAATGGCGGCTTCCTTGTCGTCCACCAGGTCGCCCTCGCGGAAAGAGTTCACGATCTCGTTCCACACGACGACGAAACGTAGCATCATCTGCGACTGGTACGCAGCAGCGGAACCATCGGCGGCGGCATCGTTCGAGCGAGCGAGGCTGGTCACCACCTTTTGATCGAACAACTGAGGCGCCACACGGAAGGCCTTGGTGATCTCCTTGATGCCGTGGATTTCACCGGTCTTCATGATGAGACCCTGGATGCCACCAAGCGTAGCCTGGAACACGGTGAAGTAAATCTGGGTATCGTAGTTGAAGATGAAAATCACCGGCAGCCACAGCGCAGCGATGACACCGAAATTGTGGAACGACACCACGTTGCTACCGTACTCCAGCTCCATCTCGTAAATGGCAAGCGACGGCAGAATCAGCGGGCGCACGAGGATAAAGTACGAGATGTAGGCCTTCAGCGCCCACAGGATGAGCCAGTACGTGATGTACTTGATCTGGTAGCTCAGCGGCGGCGCCATGTTACGTCCAACGTAGCACGTCTCGCCCTCACGAATGAACTTGGCAGCGAACGTCTTGTTGATCATCGACGGCGCAAAGGCTTGGATGGTCATGATGATCGCGCCAGGCAGGATGTAGGCGGCCGACGCCATCGCGGCCTTGTCCAGCAGCTCAGTGTTCTTGCTCGTGATCAACGGAGTGTAGATCATCAGACCGAAGATACCAGCGAAGGCACCGTTCCAGAGCATGCGCACAACCAGAGCACCACCGTAGTTGAACTAGCGCGATGACGTCTGCGACGACTCGTTGGCCGTCAGCAAGTGCCAGCCGTGGCAGGCTTCGAGCACAGTCTTGCAGAAGCCCATGGACGAGAGCGCGAACACAATACCGACGTACGTGAGCTTGACATCCTGCTGCTGGTAGGGCTCGACGACCTGGCCCATGGAGCCGAACTGAGCGAACCACTGCTGACCACCGCTGGGCGAGATGGCCGAGATGAAGCCAATCGCCATGAGCACCATCATGAACATCATGTTGAACTGGAAGATGCGGTAGTAGTTGAGCACGAGTGTGAAGATACTGCGGTGCTCGTAGTATGTCTTGGTGTGCTTCTTGGTGAGCTCCTCTCCGATCTGCGTGATGTCGATGTTGAGGCAGTACTTCTTCCAGAAGTACTCGTTGATGTCGTCGTAGTTGCGCACCTGCGTGTGCTCGAGGTTCTTGCCGAGGCTGTTCTTGCGCTGCATGTTGCTGGCCTCCTTCCAGATGGGGCGCACAACCTGCCGCAGGTACCATCCCTCGGGCACCTTTTGCTGGCCGAGGAAGTCCTGGTTGAGCATGCACAGCGCCTGGTGGTACAGGTAGCAGAGGCACTCGGGCATGTGGCGCAGGTTGCCGGCCTCGCCCCACAGCAGAAGGAACAGCATGATGTCCATGTGCAGCGGGTTCTTGAGGTCGCCCTGCGGCTGGCCCGTGTACGTGACGCTCTGGGCGCCGATGAACTGGCACCAGTCCGTGTAGTTGCTCATGAGCTTCTTGTGCAGCGAGAGCACGTGGTGGCCCGGGGGTCCTGCGGCTTGGAGCGCGCCTTGGCATTGGCCAGCAGCAGCAGCACGTGCTCGCGCTGGTTGTCCACCGAGCCGGACTGGAAGCCGAACTTGTTGTACAGCACCTCGCAGCAGAAGTCGATGGACACCTCGTCCGCGAAGTCGCCCTCAAGACCGCCGCCGCGCATGGCGCTGCCGCCCGCGGGGGCACGACGTCCATCATGCTGAGGCGGTCGCCGAACGTGCCGCGCCCGTCGCCGTGGTTCAGGTGGCTGCGGTTGGCCGACGTGTTGCGCTTGCGGTCCGCGTCCAGCTGGAAGTAGTTGGAGCCGGCGCGGCGGCGGTCCATCTTGCCGCCGGGCGTCGTGGCCATGGCAGTCTAGAGGCTAGAGTCCTTGCTTGCTGCCTTGCCTGCCTGTACGTACTGCTTGCCTGCGGGTGGGCTGCAAGAGTGATGGTCGACACCGAGTGCGCACTCGAGACGCCAAACGCCTGTTTGGTTGTGTGGGGTTGAGTGCGCACTCGGGTCAGGGCGCGGGCAACGAGACCATCACATGGTCGCCCCCACCTCCTCTGACTCCCGTCCCGTCGGCCACTCAGAACGGGCAGCCCCGAAACTGAACTCCACCTACCCCCATAGCCAGCTCCCGCTTAAGTTGACAGTGGTGGGTCCTCGCTGGACATGGCTTCGGAAGACGAAACCGCGAGCGGCTTGGTTTGGCACCGCCGCGCTCGGATAAGTCCGCCCTCCCCAGCTATTACAGTCGAGATACGATCGAGAAGCGTTTCTTCTAATAGAGGCAGGAAGCGAGCCGCTAGCCCGTGATGGCCGCCGGCCCCCAGTTACAGACTGTACTGGGAAACACGTGGTCATCGCTGCCAGGTGCTTGCCGCGTTGATACACTTGCATGCCTGCGCCTCGAGCGCCGCTTCGTGGTGAACACTTGGGGCACTGCGACAGTCAGCAGCGGCAGACGCGGCTTGCCTGCGATGGGACGCAAAGCCGCTTGTTGTCGGACGTGCTGCGAACGAAAGTTGCCTGTGTTAAAATAAGCGGGAGCTGAGCGTTTCGTTTCTGCATGGGCGTCCGGCTCTTTGCGCGTGGCGACCTTACGACGATGGTCTCGCGCCACGATCGACTTGCTCAAGTTGCTTGGC
Organism: Phytophthora melonis; assembly: GCA_024211575.1. NCBI lineage: Eukaryota > Oomycota > Peronosporomycetes > Peronosporales > Peronosporaceae > Phytophthora > Phytophthora melonis. The sequence goes on from JAMXKT010000047.1 coordinate 1,507,749, forward strand.
TTCGCTCGGCATTTCCCCCCACGCACGAAATTCAGTGCTGCCGCCTTGGACAGGCCGGAGCTCCCCCAGATCCCTTTGCAGTGCAAAGTTTGCAGTGTAGAAGACCGGCAGGCCTGATTTGGGCGATCGATAACTTGTGGTCCATTCTCAAGCGACTGGATGCGATCTTCTTTCTGCCCGACGAAAAGCTCATGAGCTCGAGCTCGAGGTTCACCCGAACGGCCACGGCTACATGGCACATTTGCGCGTTGCTGCCTGCACCCAGTACCCGACCACGCTGCCAGCCCCCCTATTTTTGCCTCGGTGTTCGCTCCATCGAAATAGACGTTATCGACGCTGGTCCCTTGCTGGCACCTGCGTTCGGCCCAGATTCCTCGATGTTCACCCGGGGGAAGTTCCGACGGTGAACGCCACTTCCATTGGAAGCGTTGCTTCACACAAAATACGGGCAAGTCATTCGGTAAAATTGTAGAACGACATATTTTTTATCATGATATACCTTTGCAATATAATATTTTAGGAAAACAGTACATAAATAATTTATCGAGTTTCAATAGTGAGTTTTACGAGTTATACAAAATTTGTTCTAAACAAATTTAAATAGATAGCGGCGCTATGCTTGTACAGTATCGGGGTGAAGCCGATCCTTGATCATAGAAGATGAAAATTGACGTGTTGCAGCCGTAGTTAAAGGCAAGACCCCCCCCCCCCGGTCAGTTGGGCTAAACGTATTTGTGCTAGCGCCACAAAGTTATTATATAGTTCCATACCTGACCGCAAGGGCGGTCAAAAACTCGTTGTAGGCCTCATAACCAACAGCTTGGCTCTGAACAGTCTTCTGGGTATTCAACGCACTTGGTGCAGATCGTGATCTATTGTGCTGGATAGGCTGTTCGTCAAGCCCGATAAAGCTGATCCGCTTGTGAATCTTGCATGAGTAGTACAGACAATCCCCTCGCTAGTCATGGCGTCGGGAACCCACTTTTTATTCCTAGATAAGGGTATTCCTGTCGTAGGGTGTACCATGGGGTGGTACACTGGACTGTACCACATATATGGTACATATTGGTGCAGTCTTTTGGTTACATAGACCTAAAAAGGCTGCTCAAATCGATGAGCGGACATGAATGGAATTCGTGCAGATATCGATATATACCTCGGTAACACCGAAAAGGATAAAAGTATATTTAATATAATACCGTAATACATGTGGGGCGTGATGTAGGTAATGATACTGATGTGCAAAATAAGTTTTAGTATTGAGCCCCATTTCACTAATGTTGGCAAGCACCCAAGCTCCATTCTATTCAAAGGAACGGTACTAGCAGGTCTGAAAGCCAGCTCCGAATGCTAATGCAAGCATTAATATGAAATCCGGCACGAAAAATGGACAATAGGAGCTGGTATCCTGGTTAGACTACTGCAGACGTCATGTACAGAATGGACTTTTCCTATAGTTAAGCACCCCAACACATTCATAATCCGTGATTTTTTATTCCTTATGACGATTGAGGGGTGAGGGGGAATATTTACTTGGCTTTGTATGGGACGGTCATTCAGAAATCGTTGGGACCCACCTTTATATTCCTGATGAGCGGGTATTCCTATCCTAGGGATTACTACCGAGGGGATCGTCTGTACACACGCATGACGTACTGTACATGCTGCAGAATAGTGTACTCTGCAAACATGCTCGAGCTTTTGACAATACACCAACGATATGTATATATTGCAAACGCGTCCGTTGTTTGCTGCTCTAAGTAGTATAAGTCTACGTTGACACCAAAAGCCCTTCAAGGAAACTGCACGCGGTACCGGGCTGTCTAATCGAACTTTCAAGTACTCGTACGCCGTAAGGCGTATTAGCTAGACAAATATTTTTAAGGAGAGCAGATTCGGTCCTCGTGCCAGTAAGCTTTTACATTTTCCGAGTGGCTGCATGATGGACGAATGAAAATCGTCTGACTCTACGAACAAGTTAACATTAGCTGCAATCAATAGCAAACAAGGCGGAAACACTAGTGTTAGTTATAAAGCGGTGCCTGTGTATAGACGATGGGGTTCAAGACCTTCACTTTCTAAGAACGCGTGACGAAATACCAATTTCGGATAGATGGAGCTGATCCTGGACCGAGTGTCAATGCTGGAGCATCCACGAGAGTTTCTTAATCTGTCCGATGTACAGGTAGTTCGAGGCTCCCCGGTGTCAACATTGAAGGTATTTACTTTTATGTTTTCGGGTTTTGCGGGAAAACGCTGGGAACACTCAGGACGAACCCCAACTTCCTCACGCCACCTCGGGCGGCTCAACTATAGCGCTAGGGCTGCTGGCCTCGATTCCCTGTCGAAGACTGATATTCGTACCTAATTGACTCTACGTGGGCAAAAGGTGTGGCAAATTTACAATTTACGATACTCAGGGAGACAGCAGAATCCGTAAAATACGTGAGCAAAAGGTGTATATTGCGTTGTACAATCTCTATCGTTCCCGACAGAGAATTCTGGTACATTTACTATGGAGGATGCCATTCAGTGGTACCGTATAAATCCGTCGTTGTCTGTAGTATGTATTTGTGTGCATTTGAGACAACGGCAAACAAAATGTTACTTATCAACCATTTAGTTATCGAGATAACCGTCTTTAAAGTTAACCAATCAAGTTTCGTCAATAACCGAACATCAAAATTTGAAAATGAAAAACACTCGAAGGAAGCTGAAAAAATCGTTTGCTTTTAACAACAGCTTTCTGATCATGTACGATATACAAATTTTGACAAAATATTGAAGTCACAATCAGTCAGAACGTGGCGTGATTTGGCCACCCCCAAAATGGAGATATATTTTTCAGGTGATGACTAACATATTGGAGCGCTTAAAAATTGCGCAAGACACTTTTTTTTTGTGTTAAGGCCATTAAATCGCGATTCGTACTTAGTTTGATATATAACATTTTGTTTGCCATTGTCTCGTCAAATTTTGACGACGCCTGACCTAACATCCAAGCATGGAGAACCAGAAGCTCCCCTAATGCACGACATGAAGACTCTATTGTTGATAAGGATCACACGAAGAGGCTAACGACGAGGTCAAATGCGGGCTGGTTTAATGGACACACAGTACCAGAATTCACAGGGGAAACGAGCTTCATTTTCATCATAGACATCATCACTTTTTTCATAGGCTTAGCTTTAACCGTTGATAGAATGTACTTAGCACCACAGAGAGTATAATTTACCTCGGGTGGGTGCGGGTACCCGAAATCGTCTGGGTGGGTGCGAGTACCGGAGTTTCACTGATTGCGAGCGCTGGCACTTACACAAGCTCTGGTAGTACAGTACATGTAAGCTACGTGTTAACTCGTGATGCACCTTGAAATTCATGGCCCAAACCCAGGTTTGACAACTTTCTTATTTTTACCTCTTCTAAGGTTTAGTGTCAAATGTGAACAATTTTAAAGAAACTGTCCAATTTTACGGCGGCCTGGTGCTGACAAATTCAAAATGCAACCTGTTGAGGTGGTAGGTACCCTTTCATTTGGGAGTATGGCGTCGAGCCCCTATCGCATTGCTAGGTCGTCTTCGTGGTCGCTTAAAAAGGATCGGAAAGTGTTTGATAGTTTAGTTTAGCTCAGCGCATCTCAGCATTGTTTTTCGGTGTATATGATGAGAAGGGATCTGAAGCGTAAGATGGTTCTGTTTGAACCAGTCGATGACGCGCTGCCTGATGCGAAGCTCTCCCTTCGTTGGGGTACCCACAGTTCATCGGGAAAAAAAAAAAATCATCACAAACTGGTAACTAATCCTGTACTGTGTGGTGCAAGACCTGCAGCATAAAATGAAATACTTTACGGATGCCATAACTCGATTGAAGGTAATGACCCCACTACGGATGACCAGTTACATATAAAACTCAAACGATACCTCTATTTTGATCACATAGTCAGCATCTTACGGTTTAAACGAAAAAAGCTTGCCGGCTTCGTGTCGTACGCGTTGCAGTACGCACGCCAAATGTCGGCGTTCGGACCGCCAGTCGAGTCGAGCTTCAGCACCTTCTTGTAGATGTCATCGGAGGTCTTCTCTCCAGCCATCCAGTGGTTAAACTGAGCCGTCTGGAGATCCTTGGCCCTTTTCTCTGTACCCGGGACTTTCGTGCCCGCTTGGATAATCGCCGCCAGCTTCTCGTCGCCGTAGCTCTTGGTGAGCGTCTGGATCATCGTCGTCTCAGTGAACGGATACTACTTGTTGAACGCGTTCATGTACTTGGTCCAAATATCCAACAGCGGACTGGCGAGGAGGTCGTCTCCAGCATCGTCAAGTTCCAGGCGCTTGGGCATGTTCAACGGGTGGTCCGGGTTGGATAGCCAATGTGTCACCACCTTGTCCCTGAACTTCGTGGCTCCGGGCCCGTCGTCGAGTGAAGCCACGTGCGTGATGAGACCTTCTTCAGTGTATTTGTCTACGAAGGCTTCCGGGGCATATATAGCCTTCCTCGGATTCTTCTTGTTGTAAGCCGCCAGGTAGTTGGACCAGGTAGCAAACTGTTTTTTTTGTCTGTTCAGAGGTCGGTCCTCTATTTACGTTTGTTCAAACTATAAAGTCATCGCTGTTGACTGAGCCTCATCGATAAATATTGCTGGGTTGGTTCATTTATGGCCATAATGTGTTCTTGCAAGTAATCTCATAGCTTGACCGGAACGATTCGCCCGAAGTAAATAAGGTACTGCAATGGTAAACTTTGGCTTTTTGTCGCAATTTGAGCTTTGTATAAGCGTTTGGAAGGTGGCTTTCGCGCTAGGTGGCTACTGCTTTAAATGCTTGACGCATAGTCATCAGAGCTCAAACCGACTTAATCTCAGGCATGTCTTAAACCGAGAGAGAGACCGTAGAAAGTAGAGTACAAAAGTAAGCGCTGATTTAGTAGAAAAGCCATTCGAGTTTTGGTGACCAGTCCGTTCAATTGAACGAAACCTACTAAGTACTCCTTATGCACCGTTCTACATCTTCAAAGTACATGCACGCTTCCGCCCCTATCTTCTCATTCCGCAAGCCGCGCTGGTACACCATTTCAAGGTCAAATTGAGAGAAGTCGTGCTTCAAATTGAGAACCGCCAAAATCAAAATGAGAAAACCTCCAAGCCTAAATATGCATATCATCTAATCACCTTCAAGATCGAATATATTGTACAGAGCTATTGACTTGCCCACTCTATGTCGATCAGAAAATGTACATCTACGAGCAAAAGAATTGACCGTCCTTCGACAATCATCCTTTCGTCGAGAGCCACCAGCCACTGCTGGTACATCCATGTAGTCATCCAGCCCTTATCGGACCCGAAGTAGCAAAGCGAGCCGGGGACTTGGGTAACTTGCTTGTGTGCTTGCGAATCTGGAAATGATTGAGCTCTCGAAGTAAAGCTTGAGAGGATCCTTTCTAAAAAGCGCGCCATAATTCAAATTCTTGCCTGGCCCCGCTAGCAGTCCACAACTGGATTTTTCAGCACATCCCCTTTTTGCATTTTATACACGAAGTCGTTGAACCAGAAATATTAATTATAATAGGCTATTATTTGTACCCCCGTCCGGTATTGACGCAGAATACTGTACCTATCTTTGGCGCATCTGAACGTGATTCGCCTCAATTTCTGCGATAGGTTTTTATTTTAGATTTTTATAGCAATAATGCCACTCAGGAGCGCGCTGATCGACTTAACTCAACTCGACCTGGCAAAGAGGCCCTAAAATCTGTTAACCTAAAAAACTGCCAACACAAATCAATTTCAGGTCATGCAGAGGAAAAAATCATCTGGTTTGCCAAACTTTCATTAACAACAGGCGAGACGCTACCGCTCTGCCGACAGACCGAAGACAGCACCGACGAATGTACACACTTTATTACGATGACTCGGTTTCAGATGCACTTAGCCATTCATGATTAAATCGATCATCAGAATACCACCAGGCCCCCAAAATCCCTAAATGGTAAATAACGCACGATAGCCCGAGTCCACTCATCCATGGAAACCGTAAACTTACAATTTTCAATGGACTGCTCACCGGACGTACAAAATTCCTCGGAGAAGGTCAAGTCATTATACGACAGAAGGAGAATCGACACCACTCGCAGCAGACAAGTAGCACTAACCTTACCAACGTCGGAGGGTCACTTCCACAAGGTGGTGGTGCAACGTGCCGATAGTGAATTACGCCAACAGCTTGATGAATGTACCAACGATAACAGATCAAAGTCTTCTAGATTGGCCTACCGCACAAGACTCAGGCGCTACTACCGTCTTCCCTCGTACTAGACGCCTAGGCGTTATATTCGAGGTTGGTCCACAATCCCAAATCTGATCACACCCTCGAATAGAAGCTATAGCAAAATAGAACGCCTTCCCAATGGAGCAGATGTTGTAAATGGCATATGATGACCGAACTCCTTGCTGCCAACAATTCTCCTGTCATTTGGACGGGCCAGCGCCTTTGTGCCGACTGCCAACCATTCCTGCGGAAGTCGGCCTCTCGTTTCGTCGTATCATTATACAATCGACCTCCAGCGACCCAATGCCCCCGCTAGGAATGTCAGCCAAAAAGAAGCGTAATAGCTACAGTATCGGATTCAAGCGCAGTGTTGCTGGAGAGTACAAGAAGGGTGTCAACGGCTTTGGGTTTGCCGCCCTTGTCACAAAACACAATATACCCTCGTCATCGATAGTTCGTAAATGGGTTGAGCAGTTGGGCGCCATGAAAGACGTCGCGAAGGACAGACAGCGATCAACGCGGACGATGCGTTGATTGCCTGGTGCGGGCCGCAAGCCTGAGTTCGAACGGCTCGAAGTGCAGCTTCATGAGTGGATCGAGGGTCGAAACAAAAAGGGGCTGCGGGTCAAGGACAAGTACATCCAGCTACAAGTTCTCAACATCGCTCGTGGCTTCGAAGAGCAGCAATACCAGCGTTTCAAGGCTTCAACGGGTTGGCTGGACAAGTTCAAGACGCGCTACAACTTGGTGTCGAGGCGTCAGACGACTACCAGAACATTACCTGCTGATGCCAAGAGTGTGTGCGAGGAGTTCATTCAGAAAGCACAGTCTCTGATTGAGCAGCATCACATCGATCCATGCAACATAATAAACGTGGACCAGGTGCCAAGATATTTTGAAACGGAACCTAATTCGACGATAGCCACTCGCGGGACCAGGGAGGTGATTTTACGGAGGGGGGGGGGGGGGGCAGCAGCCACAAACGTTTCACAGCAACGTTCGCGATTACTGGAGACGGTAAATTCTTAAAGCCCATGTGCTGTTCTCAAAGCTAAAAAATAAGCCAAAACTGGGAGCTATTTCGAAGGACATCATGGTTGATGTTAATTCAACAGGGATGTGGAACGATCGCATATTGCTGGAGCATGCCGAACATGTTGTTTGCGGCCGAGCGGAGACTCGATTTTATCGACAGCCAGTGCTCTACATCATTGATTCGTATGGATGTCACGTGAATTTGTTCAATGAACAAAACCTTCGCCGTTACAACATCTTCGTGTTATTGGTACCGCCGAACATGACAAATCTGCTCCAACCGCTCGATGTGGCTCTAAACAGGAGCTTTCAATCTTTCTACAACGACCGGTTCGACGACTATATTGGCAAAGCGCTGATCGATCCAACTTTGCAGACAAAGCAGGGTAACCCCAAGGTTCCTCACTACCGAACAGTATCTCAATGGGTTCTGGACTGGATTGAAATGAAGGACGCCACCGACATCAAAAAAGCATTTCGGGTTTGTGGCCTTGTTAAACGACAGTCATTTGATGTGGGAGACCTCCATCCTCCGCTTCGCGAGCTGTTGGAGGCGAGTATTGATTTGGATGAATGGCACCGCAGATACAAGGCTCTGCTTGACGAAGAAGCTGATCTAGAAGAGGTTTGCATTGACCCACCTGAGTGGTATCTACCGGAAGAGACTAAATCAAGTCTTCATCGTTGCCTCCGTTTCAGCCTCGCACCCTCCATCGCTAACTACTCCACGCTGATGACGGAGTTCATGGCTGGACTTGAATATCTGACGGGCTTACTTGACCACGACTACATTGAGTCGACCAGAACCGGAACTGCTGAATGGGGTGAGTTGGAGCTTTTTGCAGCATCCAGATTGCACAGATGCAACATTGAAGTGAAAACTTTGAACGACAACTGCAAAGTGATTTCCGAGTTCACCTACACTGTTCCTGAGGCAACTGGGAAGATATGCCTTGCTCGACTAGGCCCTCAGTTTGCGTTGCACGTAGCAGGAATCGGATATAGCTTAGAGGCCACTACCAACCTTCAGTTTTTTTAGATTTACTTGAATACAACGCCTACCTTGTGCATCCTTCAGAGTTTTGCCGATTCACTTGAATAGAACACCTAGGCATTTTATTCAAATAGAACGCCCACTAGGCGCTCTATTTTTTTAGAACGCCTAGGCGTCTAGTTCGAGGGAAGACGGTAGCGATGTAGTGATTAGCAGTCGTTAGATGCCTATGGTGTGGAGTGGTTTAGTCACTTTAGAAACCTTGTGTATACTAAGACGTGGCTGTATAGTGCCCGCAAAAACACTGACTGCATAGCTAATTCTAGTGTTTGCAAACTGTTTGGTAGTATGCTGTGAATCTGGCTTACATGTTTGTGGAGTTTAACTGTTTACCTAAAACTAAAAAGACTTGAGGCTCTTTTCACTTTGTCGAAGCTGACTTGCACGTAAAGGTCTTCTTCTTACACCAAATATGACTCTTCAAACTAAGCAACGCCAGATTACTTGCTACGCCGTGGTGCGTACATGGATTGTGGACTCGAAATGGGTGTTACTTAATTGTGAGTACACTTCACTGACTTCTGAGTAATTCTACATGATGTGACAAGAAAGATACCACGCCTGGCATCGCCACCTTGGACCAGACCGGAGGAGGATACAGTGTGAATGCATCTGGGGAAGTACAGACAACGACTTACAAAGCCGGCAGACACAAAAAGCTGGCAGACAAAGTCAAGCAAAGCTTAACATGAGCAAACCAGCCAATCAGATTCAATCACATGACTTCATCTTTGTATACCGTCTGGTTTTGTGTACTTTAGATACTTTGTTGTGTAATTTATGCAACGTCTCGTGTGTTTTATGACAGTTTTACAGTTTTGACGGGAGGTACTTTATCGTTGTTTTTATATAGGAGGATGGTATTAAGCATGCCGGCTTTGTAAGTCGTTGTCTGTAACGCATCGATCTACTTATGCGAACGTGAGTAACCTAATACATGTAGAGAATTCAAGCATAATTTCTGGCGGCCTTTTCGGTGGTCGGCACCTACCTTAACTATGGAGCACAGAGCCACGTGTTTTTAGTGAACTGGGGCCTTTCAGTCACGCTTTGTACTAAATTTTGTATGGTGGGATCAAAATGGGATGGGGCAGGTACCTACAATAGAGGCCCCCTGTGTGTACCACATGAGAGAGACTGCCGAGCTAAGCGAGGCGGGTTCTCGGCTGAACCTGCTTTAAAGAGACCCGCTTGCGGGGCTCCGCTCGGCTTGTTCAAGCATAATCTAGCAGAAAACAAAATATAAGTTGTCCTAAAGGGTTTGTAGCACGTTTTTTGTGTTCGTGAATGGCATCCCAACAAGCAACAGCTTTAGAGTTTAGACAATAGCTTCAAGTTGACGCAGCGCACGAGTTTAAAGGGAGTTTACGTACTCGGAAGTCGGATAACTTATTACTCAGAAGTCCGCAAAATATACTCAAAATTAAGGATGACCGCTCGACAACGAACAATAGCCATAAATGTTATGTGCTAGTGACAGAGCCGCAAATATGCACACGCGTTTGCAAACAGCACTTACTGTAAGTAAGTGTGTTGTGAAAATTAATAAGATGTTTGCGGAGTACACTCTGCCTTTAAGTCGAGAAGTGGTCATTTAAAAAAACAGGGGTGCTCAAAAAGAATATTACAGCTTAGGACACTTCTCATCCTTCTAAGGATAAGTAAAAACGACAATAAAGCAAATCTCCTTAAAAATCAGCATAATACGACCAGCATATCTAACCTAAACCGTAGCCCCCCCCCGCTATCGGGTTAATCTAGTAATTTCCCTGTCTTCCTCTCCAAACTCGTGTGCTTGCTGGGTAGTATACAATAATTAGGTACAGTAGAAAGTTTTCGCAGTCACTGTTCCCAATCCGGTTCGGGGTAAAAATATATTCTGATCTCCAAACAGAAACACTGCTCGATCTCACCTCGTATTGAGAAAATAATTGCATAGCACAATACTACTGATTTAAACCATTGCTATTGCTTCTGTTGACCGCGTTGCTCCCTCTACACTGATCTATCTACCTTCTTTGCTTCAACTCTCGAGCTAGTCCACTGCTTCTCTCCACTGCTCTCAGCTTAATTTTAAGAGCTGAGAAAACAAGTCTGGGAAATGTCGGATGAACCAGGACTGGACCACAGGTTGTTGAAAACCTCTGTATTTTTTTTATGAGCAAGACTGCTTCCCTTCTGTAGCCCACGGACTTCATTCGCCCTCCTACTTATTTACTAAGTAAATAGTATCTTCTTCGAGATGATCGCGTTGCGCCTCCAACGCCGTTCGCGTGCTTCCTCAGCGCGGGTAGCGATGGAGACTCTCTGCACCATTGGGGAGAAAAGCTTGATGTCACCCGCGCTATTGGTATCCACCTATACCCACCCAAGCTCTTTCTGCAAAGCATCAAGAGTCTCCTCGAGTTTGACTACACCTTTTCTCGGTCTACCTGAGCTAATTAGACAAGCAAAGGTGGCATATTTTAGTTTGGGTTGCACAAGAAGCCCAAATTAGAAAACAGAAATCTGACTTTGACAAACAAAGCTGCCTAACCTTCATTCAATGTGAAGTGATCAGTGTACCAAAAACACTATTCGCCGTACAACCATCAATTTCTGGCGAACGGAGACTTCGCGCGCGCCAAACGAGCTACGCTTCGTGGAGGCTGCTGCTTCATTCTTCAATCTTCCTCCAGCCCCGGAGATGTCCTCATACGCCTCCCCCAAGCCCAGCCCCAAGCCCCACACGCCCGAAGAGCGTCGCCGCATCCTCGACGCGTACAGCTCAGGTGGTGACTGGCGTGCTGTAGCCAGTCACAATGGCTTCCCCAGGACGACGGCGGAGCGTCTTGTGCGCACTGGACGCGTCGAAGACCTCCCGCGTGGGGGCACTAAGGTCACGCCCGAGATCAAGGCGGCTTTGGAGCTGTGGCTGGACGAGTGCTGCGCCTACACGCTCAGCACGCTACGCACGATGGTTATGAGCGAGTTTAACGTGCTTCTCTCTGAGGCCACGATTTCGCGCCACCGCGTGGGCATGTTCTTTACGGTCAAACAGGTAAACGTGTGAGTTCATGAGTATATTTAACGTTACAGTTCTAATCACACGTGCTATATTTATTGTACGACAGACTCGTGTCGAGCCCACCACGTGAAATAGCGAGGTGAACAAGGAGAAGAGGAAGGCTTTTGCCGAAGCTCTCGTCCGCCACAACGATGATGACGACCTCGTCGTCTATTTTGACGAAACCAATTTCAACTTTACACCAAGCACACGCGTGGACGCGCTAAGAAGGGGAAGAGGGCTGTTGAGAAGCTGCCGCCTTCGAAAGGAGGTAACCTGTAGATCCAGTGTGCAGTGTCCTCTGCGTTCGGCGTGGTTGCGTACCGTGCGCACGGTGGCAGCATCAAGATGGACACGAATGCTAGGCACTGTACACTGACATCAAGGAGGCAGACGTCTACAAGAACGAGTTCGCCGACATGTCGTCTTCGACAACGCCCCAGTGCATTCCCAGACGGAAGCGCTGGTGCCAGCCCATGACGACCTCGTCCTACTGCGCCTCGGTCCATACAGTCCGATGTGCAACCCCATTGAAAACTGCTTTAGCGCTCTCAAGGCGCACATTAAGCAATACCTGGCGCTGATGCGCGACGAGATGAGCCGTCCCCAAACGCAGCTTACAAGCCCCGGCCCTCGCATCTCCAAGATAGAAGCTCGCATGCAGCTGCTCGAGCGTGCTGTGCATGTGAGCATGCCGCGCATCACCCAGGCAATGGTGCAAATGATGGAGCTTCACGCAGCGAAGTTTGTCGTCGCAGCGATCCGCATGGAGAACATGAAGTACGACGAGTAGTGTTTTGGTATACTGTACCACTTCACATTGAATGAAGGTTAGGCAGCTTTGTTTGTCAAAATCAGATTTCTGTTTTCTAATTTGGGCTTCTTGTGCAACCCAAACTAAAATATGCCACCTTTGCTTGTCTAATTAGCTCAAGTAGACCGAGAAAAGGTGTAGTGCAGCCCGAATTTCCTCATTTTCGGCGATGAAATTTCCTTCTTGAGCTCCACCGTAGCTCTTCTGCCCCAAAGTAGAGTGAACTCTCCTCCGCCTCCTCCGAGATGATACTTCACACAAAAGCACAAGCGAAAGAAAAAAAAGAACGGAAGCCATTTGGGTTTTGCTGAAGTTCTAAAACTACTCGCGGTTAGTACACCGGTAACACGACCGCCTACTTATTATAATTCATACACTTCTGCTTCAGATCCACGCTGCATTTACGACACGTGACAGTGAAAAATAGTGGATCGCTGGCACGGATTGCTCATTCCATCGGGTGAGCCGGTTCCAGTGGAGAGTAACCTATCCGAGACGGACATGACTATGGTCAGGACATATAAGTGGTCAGTGCCTGGTATACAAGTGAAAGTCAGTACAGACAACGACGCAGAAATCCGACAGTGATGAATACCATACATCCATACTGTGGAGACTGATACAGTCTCCGACATAAAAATCCGACATCGAAAATGATTGGCCAAAACTAGCTCTAAAAAAACAAAAACTGCACAAAACAACATATGACTGATCAGAAAAAGGTAATGCTTGACAAGAAAAAGGTCTGTCTATTAGATTGTTACCTCGGGGTGCTTCGGAATAGCCTTCTTAAAGCAGCCTTTTACCAGCTTTGGCTTTAAAGCATTCCAAGCACTAATTGTAGCGTGAATAGCACGAAGGCGCTTTTCCTTAGCTGTACCCCCGGTTTTCCTACCAGTGCGGTTACGAATCTTTCTTTTCAGCGGCCCCATCACCCCCACGTCAAGTGGTTGACACACAGCAGTGCTGTTTGGGGGCAACAGGACCGGCGTGGCATTTGCCACTTCCGCTACGAGCCTCTGTCCTTCTTCGAAACGTGACAATCAAAATTGTCAACAAGAAGGACAGAGGGTCTGTTTATTTCAAATTTTAGAAGTTTCTCTACGTACAGCTCCCAGACCGATGAGTCCATCCACGCGTTTTCTTGGACAGCGTAGAAGTGTCCCTCTGGATACTCTTTTAGCTCATTCTGCTCGAGCCGGGCACCGGGAACACCGCGGATAATGAACAGAATCGGCAACTTGTAACCTTAAAAAGAACATAAAGGAATACACCTTAGTAAAATACCAAATGCGAGATGAAAAGAAAATAAGACTTACCCTCGTCGCGGACAGTAAGTACTGCCGTCATGCGTCCAGCGTGCTTGTTCACACCGAGTACGCGTGCCGAGTCCCTCCTTCCCCTGCCTGCCCAGCACTTAATTGGCGGCATGTCAAACATGATGGCAGTCTCATCGACATTTAACACGCCGCCACCTTCAAATGCACTGTACTTAGACCAAAAGTCTAGACAGAACTCAGCTCGCGTCTCTTCGAGATCTTCGTAGGACTTCTTAGCCTCTTGTGGCTTCTGCGAGGTGAAACCATAGCTACATTTAAAAGAAAAACACTCAAATTAAATACAAAACAACGTCACATACTCATTCAAATACGTAAATATTACCGATTAGCGAGTCGCTGCACCATGCGTTCGAGTGCTACTTCTCCGTCAGCCTTCCCGTTGATGTAGGCGTCCATCCACTTAGGTTGGATCTGCCACATGTACTCGATAATACCTGCGGTAGACAGCACCTACATAAATGTCAGTACGAATACGTGTAATAATGTGTCAGGCAAGACAAATACAGCTGATACTTACTCCTTCTAGGCGGCGCACGTCCTTCATATAGGTGACAACTTCAAGGACGCCAGGAAAGATTTCCTTGCGCCCTTGTCCCTTCATTGTCTTGGACTCTGCGTTGCCTGTGAAGGCGAAGATGTCGTCGGCTTGCTTGCGCCAATCATAGAGCGTGCCGCGGGCGATATTAAGCTGTTCAGAAGTTGCCTTCACGCCGACTTGGCCCATTAGCACTAGGGCCTCGCGCTTTTTTCTGATGCTGTAGCTGCGCTCTACGCGCCGCATGATGGGAAATGGGGGCCCGCAGAATTAGCGCTGCTTATGCTGGGTTTTGCGTTCAAGCCAGTCATTCTAATTAGTACATCATTGGATAAATATTTCAAAATAAAAACGTTTTGATTGGATAAAAATGTGTTTTGTTTTAGTATCGGATCAGATCAGTGGTACTGTAGAATGTCGGATTTTTATGTCTGTCGGATTTCTGCGTCGTTGTCTGTAAGGAAAATGGGTACCCGGCCGTAGATCCCATAATATTGCTCGCTACAAAGCCTGGCGCACATGGTTCAAAAGAGGGACTTCTCCCCAGCAGTTTGAGCCCATTCACAATCGCGAGCGACTCATTCTGCCCAAGCGCCGACCGTTTGAAGGCAAGCCGATACAAAGCCTATTTGAGCGCTGGGAGCCTCTTATGCACAAAAGCGGGGCATTGTACCAAAGTCCATAGTTAAACCAAGTGTGTGTCTAGGTGACCACCAATCTGTCCACTAAATCTCGTCTGCGACGTGTGAATACTTGAAGAAAGTAATGGGACAACATGTGACCATTTATATGTCCGGCGCGGATATGCATGATTTCGGCGGATCTGAGCACCCCTAGCAAATGTCTGAAATCGGAATTGGTTGCGTGGTGCAATCATTGAACGCACAGATTTGTCTATTAGGCACCTTGCAAATGCATGAAACCCATGTGGCATTTACAGTACTTTCGGCTTGTTCGCCTTGTAGAACGCATTGTACAGGCGCCAAATCTGTGCGTCCGGGTTCGTCATCCAGGTCGCCTTCTCCATGTTGAGCATTTTCCAGATCTCCGCCGGCTTGACGCCATCCCGGAACCACTGCTTGAACTGCGCGGCCTGGAACTGCTTTGCCACCTTCTCCGTGCTCGGCACCTTCTTGGCAGCCTCGAGCATCTTCGCCAGGTCTTCTCTGCCGAAGTACTTGGTGAACGTTTGAATCATCGTCGTCCCCTTCCCGGGGTTCTTCGAGTTGAACAGAAGGGCGTAGCTGATCCACGTGCCCAAGTTCGGGTGAGTGAGGAGGTTATCCACCTTTCCATTGAGCTTGAGCAGCTTGAACACATCGTCCGTCGATTTCACACCCAGCCACTGGTTGAACTGCGCCTCTTGCAAGCGTGTAGCCATCTTCTCCGTGGCGGGGACCTTCTTCGCGGACGCCAGCATCCTGGCCAGCGGCTCGTCGCCGAAGAACTTGGTGAACGTCTGGATCATCGTCGTCTTCTGCTCGGGGTTCTTCGCGTTGAACCGACCCAAGTAACCGATCCACGTGACCAGGGCCTGGTTGGTGAGCACCTTATCCAAGTCGGCGTCGAGCTTAAGCAGCTTGAACAGGTCGTCACTCGTGTATCCCTTACGCACCCACTCGTTGCCCATGGCCGTCTCCAGTTTGAGCCGCACCCACCTCATGCGACGATTGCGGGGCTGAGCATTGAGGAAGAGCTTGGCGAGGCCGTCGTCGCCGTACCGAGACGTCAGGACCGAGATCATGACCGAGTTGGCGTCCTTCTGCTCCAGCATCGTCACGTACTTGAACCACGAGTTAAGCTGCGGCGTCTGGAAGAGGTCGTCCCCGGCCTTCTGCAGGTTCAGCATAGTGAAGATCTGTTCCGCAGTCTTGCCTTCGGACTTCCAGTTCTCCCTCTGCTGCAACGCCAGCCTCGCCGCCATCCGCTTCTGACTGGGATTGTTCAGCGCGTACTCGAGTTTGTTCGCCAGCGCCAAGTCTCCGTAGCTCTTGGAGATGATCCCAGCCAATGACACCTTCTGGTCCGGGTTCTTCTTGTTGACCAGGTCGATGTACGTGCTCAAGGTCTTGAGCTTCGGGTTGCTGAGCATCGCGTCCAGGCCGCCGTCGAGCTTGAGCTTCTTGAAAATGTCGTCCGCAGACTGCTTCCGCCAGAGCCAGTAGCGAGCCTGGACGCTGTCCGTGATCTTGGAGCCCAGCGACTTGACCCATTTCGTGAACACCGCCATACTGGGGGGCGGCACAGGAAGCGCGCGCTCTTCAGTGTCCTTGACATCTCTCAGGGCCCTCATGGCAGTAGGCCCCCCGAATTGACCCGTTCGTGCGCCAACATCCCCACTTGCCAGCAATGCAGTTGCCACCAGTAGGATCAAGACAGTCAGGTAGCGCATGGTGGGTGACTAGGCTGCGAATGTCAGCTCCGAGCGACGGAGAGAGAGAGAGCGAATTGCGAAGTGGCGGAAGGAGAGACAGAACGGTTGGTCGACTGCAGGCAGAGCTGGCAAAGCTTCGTGACGGGAAAGCGTCGAAGCCATGTGGAGCCCGGGCAAGGTGATAAAATCGCCGACGAACTCCGTTTTCTGCGCAGCCAATCTCAAAGACGGATGCGAAACGCGATGGTGACAGTCGGGAGCGGTGAACGGCTCTGCGAGGAGTGCTGCACGATGTACAGATGCACTCGAAAATGAGGCGACGCCGGGCAGGTCGACTCACCTCACACTTCTGACGTTGATCCGAGCACGTTTCCGATTGCAGCACAAAGTGGAAAGCATTGCCTGGAGCACGTGATAGATGCTAGGAGAGGGCTGACGCGCACAACACGATCTGAGGTATTGGTACGTCTGCGTTTACTCATTGTGCGGAACTCGCTTCACAAGTTACTACCCACAAGTTGTGGGTACATGTAGGGCCACAACGGCGGAAAGTCTTGGAACTTTGCTCCTGCATTCTGTAGCAAATCGCATAAAGCTAATTGTATATGTAGTGAAACCAAGTGCATGCATGAATAACACGGCTAAAGACATCCGGCTTCTTCGTCTGACTTGCATATCTTGAAACTTGCCCACACCTCAGAGAGTGGCAGTATCCTTCCGCCGATGCCGGTACACTACATGTACATGTACTGTAGCTATTACGGGTAACCAACCTACTCTGGAGCCAACAAATGGCATGCAGCGTTGGTGGAGCTCGAGCTACCGTAGTTTAATTAATACCCGCCGCATCGTGTGTTGCCACTGTCCCATTCACAGTGTTTGGAAGTCTGAAGCCATTCCAATCACCGTGGTAGACGTTTGAGATTCCACACACGCGCCCACGTCGCCCGCACAAAACGCGTCGTTCCTTTCCAGTTTCTTCCCAACTCAAACTTCTTGTTCGCGAGGGCGAGTCGTATCGACGAGCTGTGGCCGAAACCATATCGCACGAAGCTCGCCATGTTTTTCACATTGTTCAACACCTGTCTCAGCCAAGTTGAAGTGGCTGCGTCCCATACAAACTCCAAGACACCAATACAAAAACGAAGTTAAATCGTATTAGACGTGGGATTGGTCGATTATCCCCGCCGTTTCGGCCGCCAATCGGCGCGCGCTCGAGCCATTTCAAAGCCCAAAAGACGCGGGATATAATGGCTACAGCGGACGACGCGGCCGCGCAGCTCTGGGCGGCGGTCCGCGGCTTCTCGGACGCGGAGCTGGGGCGCGTGCAGCGCAGCATCCGCCAGTTCCTCTGCGCGCAGGACGCGCGGCCAGAATCCGCTGCAGATGCCGCCTCCAGCGCCCAGGACGCCGCCGTGGAGCTGCAGCTTGGCGCCAAGACGCAGCGAGTGCGCGCGGACGACTTCGTGCACGTGTTTCTGGACTATCTGCACGGCCAGGTGCAGCGGCACGCCGACGCGCGCGTCTCCAGCGACTCGGAGCCCGACCGATTGAGCAACTTGGCTACACCCGAGAGCAACATGGCTACTCTTCAGGACGAGGACCAGTTCCCGCAGTTGAAGCGCACGCCGAGCAGCGGACAAGTGGCTCCAGCCAAGACGCCCAAGAGGAGGATCACCACAACGCTTTTGACGCCCAAGGACTCGACGGTGGTGGCTCGACCAGTGCCTGTAGTCATTTCGTTCCCTCCTCTGGGGGCGTCGGAAGGCACGAGACCCCCGGCTTGGGCCAAGCAGTCGCTGCTGGAGAAGCGCATGGGCGCCGCTGCCCCCTCTTCTAGCTCTAGTTTCAGCTCCAACACACCTGCCACGCCGTCAGCTTGGGGGCCGAAGCCTTCGGTGCCGAAACCCACAGCGTGGGGCTCTAGTAATACTTCGAGAGGTGTAATGGCTACACCGGTGGTCAAGAAGAAGACGCAGGTGGCTACAACCATTGTACCCAAGAAGAAGCTCAGCGTGGAGACGGTGAATCGACCTCAGCAGCTCTCGGTGAGGAAAAAGTCTCCGTCTCCGTCCAACCAGGTGACCGATTCTCACTCGGACAGCCCGAAGAAGAGCAAACAGAACTTGGCATCGACTTTAAACCAGCAGGAGGAGGCGGGCGCGCCCGTAATCGAGAAGAGCAGGAATGTAGCCATTTTGCCGGACCGTTCGTCGGACGACTTCAAGGTGAACAAGCAGGCGGCCAAGCTCTACGGCTTTCTCATCAGGGAGCGCTTCGTCAAGAGCACGAGCGCCGAGCTGCAGGTGCTCATCAGTCTGCTGTACAGAGCCGACTGCGCGGCCTGCAGTGACCAGCCGGAGTCTTCTTCCTGTAGCGACGCGTCCGAGTTCTGTTGGCGCGTCCACTGCCTGGACTTCGCGGAGATCGTCTTCTGTGAGATCGAGCAGGTGCTGGCTCGCGGGTGCAGATCTGCTGGCACTGGTGAAGCACAGCGAGGGACGCCGAGGGCATCTGCGCGTCGATGCTGGAGCGACTGGACGAAGTCTCGCGCCGGCGCGAGGAGTTCCGCGTGGCGGAGAGCGCGCGCGTGGGCTGCCAGCTCCCGATCGAGATGAAGGCGAGCGCGGTGCGGGACTTCGCCATCCCGTTCAACGAGGAGACCGACTCGCGTCTGCACTATCGGACACCAGAGGAGTCGCTGCTGTACACGAACCGCGAGAAGGTGCGCGACGGATTCCTGGGCTTGTTGCGCCAGTTCCAGCAGAAGCAGCACAGTCTGGTCGGTATCGAGAACGCAGGAGTGGCGGCGACGGCCATCGCAGCGGCTCGGGAGCTGCTGGCTGAGGTCTCGCCTGAGAACCGCTGGTGGTTCGCCAAGTTCTTCGTCCAGGAGCTGGTCCAGGTCGGCTCGAACCCATTCGGCGAGAGCGACAAGGATTTGGTGTTGAAGATCATGGCGGACAAGCTCGTGGTCAAGAACCCGGACCGCCTGCGGAAGCTGCACCGGCGATTCTCGAGCCAGAAGCCGTCGAACAAGTCTCCTCAAGCGCAGGTGCATGCCACCGGGGGAGGCTCAAACAACAACAAGAACAACGGTAAATCCAACAACAACAACAACAACAGCAACAACAATAGTAACAACAACAACTCGCTGCGGAAGAATCGACAGGACACGAGAGCTGCGGCCAGCGAGGACGACGCGACCAAGAGCTTCACGGCCACGCTGGACCGCATGCGGAGCTTCTTCACGGACAACCAGCTCTTCTTCTTCCACTTCCTGCACAGCTGCGACAGCTACGAGTTCTCGGAGCTGGTCAAGCACCAGCTGGAGCGACAATTCTACTCCATCCGTGAGACTATTTCGCCTTCGGCTGACGCGCGCAAGGACTTCACCGAGGTGGTGCTGAGACTCAAGGTGGTGGCCAAGTTCCTCGGGTACCTTCGCTTCTCCCCGCAGTGGCAGGTGACGTGCTCGATCCGCCAGCTCTCCGCGCACAACGCCGCGTTCAAAGCTGTCGAGCGCGAGGGGATCAGCACGTTGGAAGCGGCTCGTGACTCGAGTCTGGACGTCAAGAAGCTGCTGGAAGAGAGCATCCTCGAGTCTTCGATCTCCAAGTGCGTCCCGTGGCTCTGCGACTACCTCTCGATGCTCTCGCTGGACAAGCTCTCGTTCGGCACGACGTACTTCAAGCAGCTTGTGGTGCTGCTGCATCACCTGCATCGGTCCCCGCGCTTGAGCGCTCTGGGCGAGACGGGACTCTACGTGGCGCTGCAGATCGAGCGCATCTTCCGCGTACTCAAACTCGACGCTGGGTTCCTGCACGGCGAGGACTATCAGTCCCGAGACTTGCTGCCGTCTTCGCGTGTGCGCGTGGCACTGGAGAGTGAGGACGACACGTCGCCCGAGGCCGGAGCTGGGGAAGACCACCTGCCCTTCTTGTACAGCCAAGTGTTCGTCCAGAGCTGCGTGAGCGAGCTGGAGGATCTTCGAGGCTTCATCCAGACGCGCGCGCAGCCTACGCCACGCAGGAAGCTGTCGATCGGCTCGGGATCGATGACAACCAACGGCCACCCAGTGACGCCCATGCGCAAGCTGCGGCCGCTGCAGGTTGTGATTGAGGACGGTGACACTTCCTCCTCCGTCGGTTCAAAGCACGACGACGTCGTACGCGCTGCTAGTCCAGGGGTGAAGGCTCCTGCGTCTGGTGGGTTCCCGAGTACTTTCCCGCCAGTGCAGGAGGAGAACGACGAGCTGTCCGAGGCTGTGTTCAAGGTGCACCCCAAGCTGAAGGCGGTCGTGGAGTTTGTGGTCGGCTCTGTGACGACGGACGTCTGTGAGCACGTGATGGCGCACGTGGTCACGCCACGAGCTGATGGACTCGTTGATCACTGCGCGTCGGAGAGCGGACTGCTCACAGTCGGGCGCAGTCCGGCAGCGGCTGGGGACGACGCGGCTCTCGCTGCTCGGGCGTCGTTCCAGATGATGATCACGTCCAAGACGCGCCACGAGGCGAACTCTGCGGTTGTGGCTTCGCTGCAAGAAGCTCTGCGGCTTGGAGAGGAGCGCGTGAGTGCGGCAGTCCCGCCGTTCCTGCCTCCGTCGTCGCACGCAACGCTGACCAACTCGATCGTGTCCGTGGCGCTGCAACGCACTCGCGGCGCGTTGAAGACGCTCGTCCCCAAGAGCTGCCAGTCGGTGTTTGTCAAGCGCGTGGCCTTCCGGAACAAGAGCCTGCTCAAGGATCTCGGCGCTGGGTCCAAGGTGGCCGCTGTTGCCCTCCCGTCTTCTGCTGCTGGCGCAGTAGCCCAACAGAAGAGTGCGGACCAACCTGCAGTCCAAGAAGACGCGCAGCGACGCGAAGAAGAACTGCGCTATCGAGGGCTGAGACGATGTAGTGCTGCGATATTCAGGAACGCCAGCCTCAAGAGTGTCAGTCTTGCTGCGTGGGAGCACCAGGCCGCCGGTCTTTCACAGTGTTTGGGCGAATTCACTACCTCACTGAGGGTGTGTGTGGAATCCGGCGACGTGAGTCGATCTACGTCTCCACTGAGGGGTAATGCGCTGGTGCTGTGGGATTTAACGTGGCGCGCCGTGACCTCCTGCCTCACGTCTTGGGGCTCGTCGCTGGATGTGTTTGCTGCGTGTGAGCTGGCTTCGATGAAGGAGGCGCGCGTCCAAAGCGCCGAGAAGATGTTCAGCGAGTTCGTGGCCAGCTTCACAACGTTGCTCACCGTGGTAGTGCGCTGGAGTGGGGAAGGGGCGGATTGTTCTCGATTGCAGTCCATGCTGACGTTCGTGTTGGACTCCGTACTGGGTCTGCCGAGCCGCGCTGATCATGCCGAAGTAGTCGAGCGATTAGCTGTCCAGGCTCGCTCTCATTTCATCGCAGAGCTGCGGTCTTGTATCCAAGAGGGTGACAACCGGCAGCTAAGACTGGAGCTGGACTGGGACCGATGGACAGAGCCACGGAATGCCGCACCCAAAAATGCACTCACACCGGGACCCAAGTCTCGACAGGATGGGTGGAACGCCGTCACACCATCATCAGTTGCAACGACGGCAGCGTAAATTTACTGTACATGTAGGCTAGAGAACGAATACGTGTAAACAATTTTGAAGTTCAGCTCTAATGCGTGAGGGTCATTGATAGCTTGGTGCTTATTAATTGCCTAAGCTAGGTCTTGATCTCCCTGAGATGGAACTTGTTGTAGTCCTTCATGCACTTGTCCCACAGCTTCCAGTTGGCATCGGTCTTCCCCTTGACATTCATCAGCCTGGCCACGTGCATCGGCTGCTTCTCGGCCAAGATGAACTCCTTGAGCACCTCATTCTCCAGATTGGTGCCCAGTTCCTTCGTTTTGGGGTTCTTCTTTGCGGTTTGAACCGCCCCCCACAGTTCTTGATCCTTGCACGTCGTGGCCAACGCCGTTCGTTCAATGTTCTTACCGGGGAAGATTTTGTTGTAGTCGTCCAAGAACTTCATCCAGTAGGTGAACATGGGGTCCTTTGCCAGCTTTTTGACCCCAATGGTCGATCTTTAGCGCACTGGAGGGGTCATCCGGGGTCTTGGGGGCTGCCATCCAGTCTTTGAACAGGACCACCTCCATGCGTTTGGCAGCGCTAGCCGAGCTCGGATTTTTCTCGGCAGCTGGAATCATCTGGACAACGTCAACGTCGCTGAAATGGCTGCGTACGATCCAGCCCTTCGTCATTTTCGTGCCCAAATTCTTGGCGTGGTACGCGTCCGTGAACTTGGTGCTTTGTTTCTGCTGCAACGCTTCGTTAAGCTGGCTGCAGTTATGCCCAGTCAGACACGAAATCCTACGTTTATATATCGATGTATCATGCTGGCTAGTACATGCAGGCGCGTGCTATGGCTAGCCGACCAACGAGCTCCGCGCAGCTCATGCCTCCGTGCCATTCGTTAGAAATCGAAACTCAAGCCTGTCTCCGAAAGTAACGATTCTGTAGCTTTCCAGATTACATAAGTGTGTTCATTCTGAAGCTGAATCCTAACTCCAACGCGGTTCCGAAAGTCCTCTATTTATTTGTAAGCTTCATTAATTAAGATAATTTCTAGACTTTGAAGTCGTGGAACTCAAATCTAATATTTAGTCATCCACGGTAATCCCTTCATCGACGAAACTTTGAAGCTTCTTTTAGCCGACAAACCATACACATGTAGATGCCGGAAAGCAGCGATACGATCTTGTTTTTTATTTTATATTTTCACAATGAGATACATTGAGATGCCATGATGAAGTTCAGGGGCATCTCACTGTCTTGTAAAGAGAGCCTTTCAGCTGTTGTAGTATTTTGTTTGCTAGTTTGCAATAATAAGTACATGCATTATTGAAATTCCTCATTGTCCAGAAGCCTGCCCACGGACATCAAACCATTTTATCATTTTATAATAACACTTGTCCACACTGCGGGCAAACCAAGCCGTTGTTGACCATATCGTCTAGGATGCCCATGTTGACACCGAACATTCTCTCTTCTCCCTCAGAGGCAGCACGATCGGAGTCCGTACATGTAGGAGGCTTGCAGCGGAGACGCCGTTACGACGGACGACACCTGGAACTTTGGAGGTTCTCAACTTGAACCCAGACGTGGTCGAGGCGGCGTCAGAGCTTGCAATGAGAACTGCAGCAACAATTACGAGGTACTAGACACGCATCTTCGATATGACGGAAGCTGGGTGCTGGTGGTACGAGGTCGATGGCGAAGTGAGAGGTGAGAACTCTCCATGATCTCGAAATATTGCCGGTGGCAACCTCAAGATTATTTTCCAATCTGGCTACTAAACAATAGTAATCGTTGGTTGGGAAACAGAACAATAGCTATTATGTAGAATATTTGCTTTGCACCCTAACATTTCAATTAAGAAATTTGTGTTTCACATTGCAACATTTTCATTTGCGAACAGAGCAATAATGAGCCGCGAGCACCGTGCGTCTCCTTCCCATATCTGCCCCCTCCTGTTCGTCTTCTTCTTCTTCTCACCCCTCCTCTGTCCTCCTTGACTCCTTCCCCCTATCAGGCGACAAGGAGCGCAAGCACTCAAGGAAGTCCTCGTCCTCCTCGAGCCGCAGGTCCAGCAGCCGCAAGGAGGAGGACGACCGCTCGTCTCGACACAAAAGTCACAAAAGCAGCCGCCACGAAAAAGAGCACAAAGGCGCAAAAAAGGTCACCGACGAGGACTATTTTTTGCGCCAGACGGAATTTCGCGTCTGGCTGGCCCAATCAAAGTGCGTACAATTATGGACTTATTTGTATCCGACGAGAAGAATATTGTTTTTTCTGATTGTTCTCGTTTCTTGTTTATTATTATTCATATACAGGGGCAAATATGTGGACGATCTGTCCACCGACGAAGCAATGGAGCTGTTCACCGACGAGTTCGCCAAGAAGTGGAACCGCGGCAAGCTGGCCAAAATGTTCTACGAGGGGCTGCCCGAGTCCGTCGTGGAGCAGACCAAGCGCACTCGTCATCGCTGGGGATTCGTGGCCAACCTCGGGGAGAAGGAGAAATTTGAGCTAGCTACGGCCAAGGACTCGGTCGGCGTGGCCACGAGGAAGGAGAATCTGCTGAGCTCCGGAAAAACGAGGGAGAGCAAGGGCCCGTCGAGCTACGAGGAGAGCAGGAGCAAGCGTGATAAACGCAGAGAGAAGGAGGAAGATCAAGAGGACGACAGGGAGGAAGACAGAAAGCGGAGGAAACTGGAGCGCAGAAGAGAACGCGAGTACCGTGACACGGTCATGGAGGAGCTGGCGCCGAAGGCTACAGGCAGAGAGGCGCAGATTGAGAAGAGGCGCCAGTTGGGGCAGAAGCTGCACGGTGCCGCGCGAGATCGAGAGGATGCGCGTGACGGACTGGACCTCAGTGAAGATTTTCTCATGGGGAGGCCGTGGAGCGGGTGAGGACGACTTGAAGCGCCGGATGGCTCAGCGTGATTCAGCGCGGCGCCGCAAGCAGGACGAACAACAGGAAAAGCTTGCGGAGCTGAAGGTACGGGGAAGTAATTAATTGCTATTGGATGCTGTCGAGTGTGGCTAATAGGTGGCGTTTGTGCTTTCCGACTGGATTTGCAGGCCAAGGAGTCCGCGCGAATGGACAAGTTTCTGGAAGATATGGGGCTCGCTGGACCTAACGCTAACGGAGGCAAGCCCATGATGATTCCTCCACGTCGCTAGAAATTCCAAGCTGATGCGAGGCAAACTATCGATACACGACAACTCTATCGACTCTGAAGCAAACCGTTTGGTAACGCGGTCATGACTGGCAATTATTTGGGTTTATCGCAGTCTTGGCCATAAAACGTTTTCACTCTGCCGCGAACGCGTCACAGCAGGTACGATGCCATGTTCGCTTTACCCTCCTCAAAATACTAGTCTCTGCATCCGACCTCTGATCTTGAATGCGACTTAAACGGTTGCCAGAAGATGGGCTGCTAGAACTTAGTCTTCAGCACTGGAAGTACTTCTATTTTACTGCTTGCGAGCGCAAGACGTATCGAAGGTTGGCTTCCCCAGTGGATGGGACACGACATCTATTTCCAACGAGCTTACTCGAATATGACAATTCGATGCGAAAATTTTAGCTCGCAATGTGCACACGGTGATGTTGTGCGTGTTCGCACAAACACCACCTATATAGCTAACACTGGCGTTTGCAAATTGTTTGTTACTGTATAGTGGATATGTACGTGCAGCTAGACGGTTTTCATCTTTTTAGTCGCCGGAAGCGGGTTTGCATCGGTAATGATAAGCTTATACTCTACTGTGGTGCGTGATTGGAGAGGAATTTGACAACCAATAACAGTTCGCTTGAGGAGCCATGATTTTTTTGAACGCCTCATGTAGTGTATAACAGCAAGCATACATACAAACGCCCTTGCAAAGAACACTTACAGTTAAGCCGTATTCACGATGGCACCCAAATAGCTGCTTCGACGCACAAAATAGCTGCTTTGAGCTTTTTGAGGTTTTAAACCTCAGTTTTAGTAAAACCCCAACTACCTCGAAATCGCTGCTTTTGAAATTCATGGTAGGGCTGTTTTTTTCCACGAAGCAGCTATTTCGCCCAGAGCTGTTAAAGCTGTTCAAAGGCAGATTATTCGAAATGGCTGGTTTTATCGAAATAGCCAAGCGTAGTGTATCGAATTCTGCCGACTTTCAAACAAAACAAATTAAAAAAATATAGTCTCGGATTCGAGTTCGCAAGTGCAAGGATTTTCCGTGTGGCCCAAAGAGCTTCACAGCAACCATCACTCGGATCGACCAGTTGCCATAGTGTGCAAGCTGCATCAGTGACAGTGACGGCGAGTTTGCGGGCGCCACTGTAAACGGGTCGAGGCGACGCTGCTGCAACAATGGCTGGTCAGCAAGCAACCCCCCCCGACGACGACTTCAAGTTGCTGAAGCTGGACGATTCATTGGACGATGTTCTGACCAACCCAGCTCTCAACACTTGGACCAACTACCTAAAGATTTTCAACGGGAGAACCCCGATAGGAAGAAAATTATCTGTACTAAAACTGTCCTAAATGTCCTAAAATATCCTAAAATTCGGCGTAATTTACCGAAATAGATTGCACTTTCTGTCCTAAAAAGTTCCTAAAGGGCGTAATTTATGTTTGTCCTAATACCGTCCATCGGTTTCTAGACGTATTTTAGGATTATGTTTAGGACATGTCCTAAAAGCTTGGCTCTAGCAGTAAGAGTTTTCCTCAATCGATTCACATTGTGTGAATGACTGAATCACACGATAGCGTCTTCACACTGCTGAACCTGGACAAGGCTGGCGGCAATCTCCTTGCGAGCCCGTTGTTCACGACCTTTACTAAGTTTACGGAAGCATACCACGCCAATAATTTGGGCTCAAAAATGACAACGGGCTGGATCGTGCGCGCGCACTACAACGATATCAACGTGTTAAAGGTGATTCTTGCAGCGGAGAAGACCCCAAGCTCTGCGAATGCTGCGAAGCGCAATGACGCCGTGCTGTTCAAGGACTGGATGGCTGCCCCCAAGACCCCCGACCACGTCTTCGAAGCACTCAAGCAGGTGGGGGCCAAAAACCTGATTAGTGATCCCATGCTTTCCTACTGGATGAAGTTTCTGGATGACTTCAACTAGCCTTCCCCGGCAAGAATATTCAACGTACGATGCTGACCACGACATACAAGGATCACGACCTCTGGAAAGCTATTCAAGCCGCTAAAAAGAGCCCATCGACGAAGGAATTTGGGACCAAGCTACAGACTGAAATCCTCAAGCAGTTCGTTTTTGCCAAGAAAGAGCCGATTGACGTAGCGAAGTCACTGAATAAGAAGGAGAAGACCGACGCCAGCTGGAAGCACTGGAAGTCGTACGTGAAAACCTTCGACAAATATCACCTGATGGACATCACGGCATAGATCAACCGTGAGCAGCCACGCAGCCACACTCGACTTAGATACTTCATAGTTTGCTACGCTGGTAACCTCGTCGGTGGCAGCACGGACATTTTCTTGGTGAAACGAAGCATCACTTTACAACAAACACTGGCTACCCGTCGGATCACATGTTGATCTTCATTTGAAATTCTTTGAACTCGAAATAAACAAAACACCGACGATCACTGAACTGCGTTTTCATGTTAAGCTACCTATCCTAAAGCGCTTCGTTTGACAACTCGTGCTTGGTCCAAAGAAGCCCAGAAATTTGTGAACTCGCTAAAAATGAGTGCTCATCATGACGTTAAATGTATCGAGGAGAAATGGGGGAAGGGTAAAAAAAAACTACTTCGAAGTAAATTGCTGCGTGATTAATGAAGATGTCCGAGCGGAAATCATAGTTTCCAGTCTTAAACGAACTCACTGGCAGTGCAAAACGGCTACGATGGCATTAGTACCATTAAATGGTCAAATTTTGTGAGCAAGCATTATCTGCTCAAATGTGCTCGCATTTGGTATGACTTCGGCTGCGTTTTGGTGCTCGTCAAATCCCTGCTCATCAGGCACAGTAGAACGAAGTATTTCTGTACTTAGAAGTAGAAATATCATGGTGAAGGGCGTTTCTCATGAGCCATGGAACTGTATTTCTACTGGTAGGTTGGAGCTCGATGTCCCCCGATGGTACACTTATTACGAACACTTTACACTCAAATGAATTTGTGGCTACCAACCGTCCGCACACTAACTTACATGCCGATAGATCTTTATTATATTTTGAAGTATAGGTAAGTTTGGAAACAAAAAAAAGAAAACGGAGAGGAGATGAACATGAATACAGTAAGTACATGTATGACCTTTACACGTTGTTGAGAGGTACTGTCATACCCTTGTCTAACCTACCACGTATTAACATTTATCATTTGCCTTCAGCAGACGTTTGGATAGTTGAAGATTTTGTCTTTGATAACTGTGCAACAAGTGCAATCAATCTATTAGCGAGCGGGACAACCTTCTCTGTTTGTATCGATGGTCGGGGCCATTGGATGTACAACAATGCTAGCGTTGTTTATTGCCAAACTGGTTGGCATTGTACTACGTCGCCCTATTCGTGCGCATGAGCCTCCACTTCTTAATCAGAGCCGCCTCCAAGTCCGTGGCCATTTTCTTCGTTTCCGGGACCTTCTTGGCCGCCTGGATCATTTTCGTGAGGGCTTTGTCGCTGAAGTGAGCCGAGAAGGTACCGATCAACGTCGCCTGCGTCGTGAACGGGTTCTCCGTCTTGTACTGCGACGCGTACTTGACCCAGACGCTCAGCTGCGGGTTCGTCAGCAGACCGTCCAAGTTCTTGTCAAGCTGGAGCAACTTAAAGACGCTGTCCGGGAGCTCCTTTCTGTCCAGCCAGATCCTGATCTGCTGGTTCTGCAACTTAGTAGCAAACTTCTCCGTGCTCGGGACCTTCTGAGCCGCGATAATGAGCTGCGAGAGCGTGTTGTCCGAGAAGTGGCTGCGCAGTGTCTTCAGTACCGTCGTCTTCTTGGTCGGGTTGTTGGCGTTGAAGTCGTCCATGTACTTTACCCAAGTGCTAAACACCGGGTTGGCGAACATGTTGGCCACTCCTTCATCCAGGTGCATCATCTTGAAGACGTCGTCGCTGTCCAGTCCCATCTGCTTCCAGGAGTCAAACTGCTGCACCTGCAGTCTCTTGGCCATGTCCTTCGTCCCCTCGACCTTGCTAGCGGTCGCCAGCATCTTGGCGACAGGCAAGTCGCCGTAGAACCTCGCGAGCGTCTCGGTCATGGTCGTGGACTTGCTAGGGTTCCACGTGTTGAAGTCCACCAGGTACTTGTTGAGCACGAGGAAGTTGGGGTCCGTGAGGATGTCGTCCACCTTGCCGTCCAGCTTCAGCGCTCGCACGACGTCGTCCACCGACATGTCGAGATTCTGCCAGTACTTGATCTGCTGCGTCTGCAGACTATTTGCGAGTCTCTTGGTGCCCTCGACCTTGGTGGCGGCCTCGATCATGCGCGCCACGACGTCGTCGCCGAAGTTCTTGGTCAGCGTCGGGATCATGGACGTCGCCTTGTCCGGGTGCTTCATGTTGTAGTCGTCCACGTACTTGACCCAGGCGAGGAACTTTTTGTTCTCGAACAGCTTCTCGCCCGCCACCTTGTTGAGCTTCATCTTGGTGAAGACGTCGTCCGCCACTTTGCCCTTCTTGAGCCAGTTGGCGGCCTTTTGCTTGTCCACAATGTTGGTGATCTTCTTCATGCCAGACAGCGGGTTGAGGCTGATGGCGCGCTCTTCATCACTCTCCGTCACGGCAGCGTCGGCCCTAAGGAACCTCCGGAAAGAAACGTCATTCTGCACACCTGCCGGGTACTCAGCGGCAGTGATGAGTGAGTAATCCGTCGCCGAGGCGTTGGCAGTCGCCAAGGCGGTTGCAGCAATCAGCGCCGCGCAATAGAGGCGCATGGTACTTCACGAGGCACCTGACAGCAGTCGAAGAAGCCTTCGTATCGCCTGAGTGCGAATTGAGAAGTGGATGGAGAAGGACAACGTGTACTGTATTACGGCCACCGTATTGTACTTGGTGAGGCGCGCTCCAGCAGATGGAGAGGGGGTTTGATCCCACGACATTTAATGTCGTGGGAAAATTTTTTTGGAGTACTGTACAAGGTGGAGCACTCTGAACAAGGCGGAGCCAGAAACACACTTTTCTGCGCACCAGATCCCGAGTTTGATCTCGGTCCTGGTGGCAGGAAAGCACTTCATGATGGTATGTAGAGTACCGCACGTACAGTGCTGACTCGAACCTCGTCCTGCGGCAGTGTAGTCAGCTTACACAAGAGGGCAGGAGTCCTGCCCTCTTGTGTAAGCTGACTACACTGACTACGGTACTGTAATCAGTCTGACTCAGACTAATTTATGTGAGCACATTTTTGGCACTCTCCATTCACATAGACTAATTATGAATATAACTAACTTTGAAGTTCATAATTAGTCTAAGCAGTATACTAAACATAACTATAAATTATATAACTGGGATAGAAAGCAACGTTAGTGCTGCTATCGCGGACCAAATAAGATTATATCCGTAGTACGTCAAGTCAAAAGATGACCACTCTTGACATCTAACTGGTATATCTCTATGAAACCGGTACAACTCCGGTGGGGGCAGCCTGAACCGGTACGATACCTGTAGCACCGGTATGGCCGCGGTGCCTCACTGGCCCCTCCAAAAGGTTTATATGCGTGGGCATCCTGAACCAGTGTGCTACCGATGACACGGGTATGAATCAATAAATATATTGGCTGTAGCGAAGTAAAGGGACGATTGAGGTGGACTGTACTGTACAATAGCATTCCGATTCTATTAGCTCCAGATAGACCTCAGCCAGGGTTCGCCTATTCAATTTTGTTGAGCATTGTCTGTTGATATATTGCATCTACAGTTTTAAGGCAAATGCCCGGGCAGATGCTGCGGCTGCGAAGCAGGCGCAGGAGATGACCGGATTAATAAGTAAAAATATTAGTATAAATTAATATAAAAATAAAGGGCTGATTCCAAAATCCTCCTATCCCAGCCTTCGCGGAACATACCGCAATACCTTAGTTATGAAATACTCCTTGTTATGGAATACAGGCCAAACTGACCAATCACAGGCCACGCGGGAAGGCCGACCGTGCATCCTTAGTTATCAATTACACCACCTGGGAGCCAGTAATTTGTAGCTCATTGGCCATTGACTTCTGTCTCACTCTTCGAAGGCACACATGCCTCCCAAGCAACGGAAGCCTCCAAAGGGCAGGCCTCGCCTGCCTGGCGGTACAGGTCGCCGAGTAAAACTCGACGTCGTCAACGCCTACACGGTGTAGGCTACACCGCTGCTCACAAGCTCAAAGTTCTACAGCAACTCGCCAGGACAAGTAGCATGGCCGCTACAATCACCAAGTTCTACCCTGAGTTACCTGATCACCAGTACAATGGGCGCCGTGTGCTAAATTAGCACTGCTAATCTATTCGTGGCGCCGCTCACTGCACAAGATTGTCGCTGCTTGTGCAGTCCCTAGCGAAGCCAAGAAAAAGAAGGCGCGCGGTCAAGGTGAAGCCACTGTGCTGCCTACATCTGTTGAGCTCAGGCTCGTTCGCTGGGTGGGCGATCTACGTGACGAGCGCGTGGCAGTGACCCCGCTAATGCTGCGGCTGCAGGCCTTGTCTGAAGCGAAGGCTGCCGGTATCGAAGCCTTTACAGCATCTTGGAGTTGGCAGCAACTTTTTAAGGCCATTTAAGAAGATAGCTTTAGCCGGGACATGCCATATCTAGTCTCTACACTGCAGATCAGGTGTATTGCATAACTATTAATAAGGTCCATGTATTGCGGTACTGTAACAAAAACCTGTGATAGTCGGTCAGACAACCGGACACATCACAAAGAGACACCACCAAACAAGATGCGCTCATGGTCGTGTTGATGGGACAGCGGTAAGAACTGAATGAATGAAGTGGAAGAGTCGTAGACTTTGGAGAGAGCAATCCCCGGAGCATTGTGGGCCATACTGTACTGTATAATGCAACACTTTTGTTCAGGATCACATGTATATATTATTTATGTTGGGTCATCCAGCTTGGACCCAGCCCGATTGAGGTGGATTGAGGTCCTAACGAGAGAACCAGATTGATAGAGAGAAACGACGACTTAGCTAAGACTCTAGCTCCTAAATGAATCACTCTTGAATCCTCCAACAGGTTAACAGCCGCAGGTGCTCTGCTGAGCGACGTGCCGCTTCGATAGAGCTGTAGGCAGCTTACAACCGCGCCGAACGAACTACCACTGACCATGGAACGCCCGCCTAGTGATGCTGACGCTCCCGCGTACACTGGAGGACTGTTTCGCAGCTCTGCACCCGATCCCTACGGATATGCCGGGGAGGCAAGAGAACAACGCCGTCCGACGCAAGCCCCGGCGGCCAGCTCGCAAGAAAACCAACGAGAGAGACCTGACTACGACATGCAGAGGCGCTATGACCGTGTGATCAAGGCCTTTGCAATAGAGCCCTTCGATGGATCCGCTACTTCTGGCTCTGTGGATGCAGGAGCCGCTCAATGGTTGCAACGGTTTGAGGCTCTCCTCGGTACCCACGAAGACTTGAATGGTATCCAACTGTCCGATAACGTTAAGAACGCTCTGATGTTTCAACAACTTCAGGGCCCAGCAAGCCAGTGGTATACCTCAAACATAGTGGGATTGCGCAGTTGCACTTTTGATGAACTGGGTCGCCGCCTCAAGCGTGAGTTTGGTTCGAAATTGCAGCGGGGCTGCCGTAGCTTTAGCGTCAGAGGAAGACGTAACAGACTCACAGAGTCGCGGCTAAAGATAGCCCGTTCTAATACCAGAACGCACGAGTCCGTACTCCCTACGGACTCCAAGAGTCAACCCTTAACTCTTAGCTGTGAATCTTCAAACTGAATGTATTTCTCTTATCGCGGCAGAGCCGCCTTCGGTGTAAATGTATCTGGTTCACTATCTAGCATAGTGAACCCTAGTCATATGCATAATCTGTGGCTCTGAAGCCATGTACTGATTCTCCTACTGAAATAGGTTAGACAGTGTGCACCACACAAGCCTGTGTGTGCCACACTTCGTAACCCTTCGGGTAACATTCGTGTAACCCCGTTACACCCTCCCCCACCAAACCGTGGACACGGGTGTTCACGCTTAACGGTCAACGACCGGGTCTTGTTCCGTCAAGCCTCCTTCTCGAACGAGTCAATCCACATCGTGTGGACGTCTCTGAGAACTTCTCGGCGCAACGCGCCCTCACATGACTTCAAGTCATAACGCCTTTTGGTCTTTCGACCGCAGAAACCCTCTCGCGAGGTCCGCCTCGGAGCCTCGCTCCTCTCGCGCTTCGGCACCTCGTGCCTGCGAACTCCCAAGCTCCCCGGCGCAGGTGCGCACACCGACCGCGCCTCCCAGGCTCTCGGTCTCTCAGTACTTCGCGGCGCAACGCCTCAAGCAACGCTCGCGGCGAGCACGCCCCAGCTCCCCTCGAGCACTAGCCCATCCGACCATGGACCTCAAAGATCTCTTCGGAGATGAGGAGGAGGGCGAGGTGGACTACAGCGAGTCCGATGTCGGCTCTCCGAGCCATGAGGGTGAAGCAGCGTCCCCACAACGCTCCCCGAACCGCCGCGACGCTTCGCCCACGTCGCCGGCACAACGCGGAGGTGGCACGTCGGCCACAGTTGGCTCGTCGAGCTCCCGCGACCAAGAGCGCCGCGCGCGAGCGTCTCCTGCGCGCTCGTCGAGCCATCCCTCTACTGAGCGCACTGCGCTGTCGAGGGAGGAGCTGCGGCCACCGCTGCGCACTCCAAATCCGTTCCCTGAACGCTCTTCTGGGCTCCGCGAGCTGCGCGAGCTCACTGGAGTCACGGTACTCTCCGCCTCGTGCGGGAAGTGCCCTTGGGCCCCGTCATCTCCAACCCTTTGGACGAGGCTCAATCCGAGCAGGTTGCGGCGCAGCTGGCCTCCATGCGCTCCCAGCGCCCCGAGTTGCGGCCCCTGCTGAACCCCAGCACCGCCGAGTACGGCTTTCGGCCTCGTGACCCCGCGGAGGCATGCCGCCAGGCTTTCCAGCCGACGCTGGCTCAGCATGTCATTGGGCCTGCGGCCCGTACTCCGGAGGAGATCGCTCTTCGAACGTCTCTACGACAGCGACTCTTGACTCCACAGTCTACGACTGTCTCCGAGTACCGCGAGCGGTTGCGCCTGCAAGGCAAGGGGTTGTCCGTGCCCGCAATGCGGACGTACCCTGTGGTGCTCAGCCCGGGCGAAAGCCTGATCGAACACGAGGCTCAGTTCGAGCTCTGGGCTGAGAAGAAGAAGAAGCTTAGCTCCATGGATGCTCTTCGAGCTAGCTTCAGCGAAGTGGATGTTCGTATCGAACGCAAGCTCCGCTTCGACTTTGCGAAGATCCGAGCCAAACGCAGCCTCTCGGCTAACGCTCAGCCGCAGACCCATTCTAGCGCTGCGCGCTTCGCTCCTTTGAGCCCTCCAGTCGCTCCTACCCGTGAGGGAGTGAGCGCTGTGGCTCAGGGCCAACCCGGAGCAATGTGGCTGGCCCAGCAGCTCCCAGCCTATAGCCGGGAAGCGCGAGACGGCCGGTATGCCGGCCTCGAGCCCACGGGGCGCTGGTGATCAAGCCGATCAAAAGCGTCCTCGACGTCTGGGCAGTCTTGGCGACGGGGCACCTCAAACTCCCATGAGTTCTCTGAGTGTGGGTACCCTCGCCACTTCACCAGATACTGGTTTTGACCCCGGCACCGCCGCTTCGCCAGCAGGCGCTCCACATGGTAGTGAAGGTTCCCTTGCTCATCGAGCAGCGCCGGTGGAGGACGCGCCAAGCCGCCTCGCGACGTATGATGAGTTGTACGAGGTTCGGCAACAGACGACTCGTCTTCGGAACCATGTCCAGGATGTCGATGCGCGTCTCGCGCGTACTGCCACGGAGCTCGACGAGCTTGCTCGAGACTTGAGCTGGGTTCAAGTGCCTCGCGAGGTCTGGGACCGGCTCCGACACTTGGAGAGCTGGGTGCAGTACTATGGCGATCGCGACGACCGTCGTAGCCAGGAGCTCTCCGAGCTTCGACGTCAGCAGGCTGCATTGCAGGGTCAGATTGACCTTCTGGCCCGCATGCAGGGCCCGCCCGCTGCGCTTCCTGCGCCGGGGCCCCTGTGCCTGCGGCACTTCCGACTCCAACTCTGCCCTCAGGGCTCGCGGCACCGCCGATGCCGAGCCTTCCGCCTGTGTCTGCAGTGCCTGCGATGATGGTCGCGTCTGTGACGCCTGCGACTGCGTCCTCGACGCTCGCGACCTCGTCGCCCTCGGTGCTTCCATCTGCACCTGCGTCGGGTCATGGTACGGCAGAGCAAGCCCACGTAGAAGACGGGGTGCGTCCGCATCTTCTTCGGAAGATTGAGCGTGTACGCAAGGCCCTTCCTGGCCACGACCTTGAAAGGTCCGATGAAGCGCGGGCGCAACTTCGTCTTGAAGACAGCGGACACTGCATGTGTAGGTAGGTTCTTAGCATTTAGCAATACCAGGTCCCCGACCTCATAACTGTCAACATTGCCTCTGCCTTTAGCATCCGCATGTTCCTTTTGCTTGTCTTGGCTCTCAGCCATTGCGTCACGCACGTGTCGTAAGACACTCAAGCGCGTCGACAAGAAAGTGTCAACCTGTTTACGAACAGTAGCCGGGCTGACATCAGCTAGCCGATCAGCTAAATCGGCTTCCTCTCCCCACCAAGCCCGAGGCCACCACGTGGCGGCGTCAGCGGGACGCGGGGATGAGACAAGCTGTTCACGTAGAACGGCGTGTAGCCGGTCGAGGCATGCACGGCGTTATTCAACGCAAACTCAACGAGTGGCAGCATAGCGCTCCAACGCTTCGGCGTCTCAGCGCAAATGCTGCGGAGCACGTCTTCGACGACGCGATTCACTCGCTCCGTCTGACCATCGGTCTGCGGGTGATCCGCCGTGGACATGTCCAGCTTGGTGCCAAGCACCGCAAAGACCGCGCTCCAGAAGTTGCCCGTGAAGCGGGGTCTCGGTCCGAGACAATCGACTCCGGGAGTCCGTGTTGTCGAAACACTCGGTCCAAGAACAGCGTTGCTGTACCCTTACCATCGATGGTATCCGGCACAGCCGCAATGTGAGCCATCTTGCTCAGTCGGTCTACAAAGACCACGACTCCAGTGTTGCCCGCCGCATCCGCCGGCAGGCCAAACACAAAGTCCATACTCATGGATTGCCAACAGCCCGAAGGGACAGGCAAGCTTGCCAACAGGGCTGCAGCATGGGGTGACGACTTCACACGCTGACACGTCTCGCACGTGCGCACATAAGTGCTCGTCCACTTGTACATCTTCGGCCACCAGTAGTGGGTGCTCACCGAGCTGTAGGTCTTCTCACGGCCAAGATGGCCAGCCACCGGCGTGTCGTGGGCCTCATAGAGGATACGATACTTCAGGTCCTCATCATGAGGGATGACCACGCGTGGCGTGTCCTCGGAGCCAGTGCTGTAGAACAGCAGGCCACCATCGAGGGTGTAGCGATGCAAACGCGCGCGCACTCGCGCCGACAATTCAATGTCCGAGTCTTGAAACTCCTTGCTCCCGAGAGCCTTCAGCAACGCGACACAAGTGTCATCCTTGGCATAAGCCGTTCGGATCAGATCCGGTAATGACGAAGTCACGGTCGTTACATGAGCCAGCTCATAATCCGGCCTGCGCGACAGCGCGTCCGCGAGGACATTCTGCCTGCCAGGCTTGTACTTCACCTCGAAGTTGTACTCCGCGAAGAAGGACAGCCAACGGGCCATCCTTTGCGAGAGATGAGGCGACTGAGTCGCAGTGCGTAACGACGCGTGATCCGTGTAAATCACGAACGGCTGAGAGCCCAACAGGTGAACCCTGAACTTGACGAGCGCATACTTCATCGCAAGTAGCTCTTTGTCATGGACAGGATAGTTCTTCTCAGCAGCCTTCAGCTGACGAGATTCGAACGCCACCACGCGCTCGCGCCCCTCGGCGTCTGCTTGTAGCAGGGCACAGCCGATGGCAAAGTCCGAGGCGTCACAGACGACACTAAACGGACGAGCGGGGTCTGGCAAAGCCAGAATAGGCGCATGAAGGAGACTATCCTTAATTGCCGCAAACGCATCTTGATGCTCGGTGTTCCAACACCACTCCGCGTCCTTCTTCAGGAGATTGGAGAGTGGCCGAGTCATCTCAGCGTAATTCTCGCTGTACTTGTGCAAGTAATTGGCCAAGCCAAGCCACTTGCGAAGATCCTTCTGGTTCTGGGGAACCGGCCAGTCAACAATGGCCTTGACCTTGACCGGGTCGGCCCTCAGGCCTCAGGCCACGCTTCCCGATGAAGCACCCTAAGAAGGGAATCTCTTCTGCTCCGAAGATGCATTTGTCAATGTTGGCATACAACTTGTTTTGACGCATGCACTCGAGCACAGCACGCAGGTGCTCGACATGGTTCTCCATATCAGTCTTCCCGTGCTCCGCACGACTGTGGACAAAGATGTCATCGAAGTACGTCTGCGCGTACGCCCGATGGGGCCGGAAGAGCTGCGTCACAAGACGATTGAACGTCGCTGGCGCGTTCGAAAGCCCTTGGGGCATCACCAACCACTCCCAGAGCATGCCGCTCGGAGTACTCACCGCAGTGAGAGGGATGTCGCTCGTTCTCATGAGCAATTGGTAGTAGCCATCGACCAAGTCGAGCGCACTGTACATCGTACATCCTGCCATGTTGTTCTGAAGAACGTCCTTCCGAGGAATCGGCGTCTGCGCCGGAATGGTGGCGGCATTCAGCTTGTTGAAAGCATGCACAATACGCCACTTACCATTCGGCTTTCTGACACAGAACGTCGGCGTGGAGTGAGGAGACTTACTCTCACGCACCATGCCCGCCTCGTGCTTCGCACGGAAGAACGCGTCAATGACGTCACACTGCTCCTTCGGCAGAGGCCACTGCCTCGTCACGCAGTACTTCGTTCCCGGAACGAGATCAATCTCATGCCGGACACCTCGATCCGGAGGTAGCCCCGAGGGCGGTTCCTTCGAGACCACGTCTTGATAATCCTTCACCACGTGATACAAGGGATCCGACGGATCCTTCAGGATCGCCGATCCGCTTCGCGCATTCAGCGCCTTCTTAGTGTCCTCCAGGACAGCTTCATCCAGAAGCGAGGACGAGTTCAACTCTTCTTCAGGTCGTATGACCACCACCTCCGCCAAGTCTCCAGCCTTCAAGGCGTCGCCCAACTCGGCCAAGGACATCTCGTCCAGCTCCAGGAGAGCAGATAGTGAGGGCAAGTCGGTGAGACTGACGTCTCCGTCGACGTCGCCCGTCACTCCATTCACGAGTGTGTAGAGCTGCTCGCTCTTGTGTAGAGCCCCACCGCTCGGCACACCCTTCTCGACTCGTGAGACCGCAGACGCCTTGCGTCGCGCCGCCAGCGCTTTGCGGCGCTACCGCCTCTTCATGGACACTGTCCGCCCAGAAGAGCTCCGTGATTTCGCGTGCTTCTTGACGCCAGGTGTCACCACCTCATTCAGCTCCAGAGGAGCACCAGTGTCTTGATCGACACTCAGCGAAGGACTGCACGACCCGCAGCCTCCACTCAGTGGATTACGTGCCACTCCACGATCTTCATCCGGGCAGAGCCCCTTGTCCCTCGGCATCGTGCCGACCGCGCCGTCGCTGGCACGCAGCAGGGCGTCGCCCTCAGACGCACACCCGCTCAGCGGAATTAGTGCCGCTCCACATCCTTGATCCGGGCAACGCCCACCTTCACTCGACTTCTCGTCGACCGCGCCTTCACTGGCACGCAGCAGGGCGTCGCCCTCAGACGCACACCCGCTCAGCGGAATTAGTGCCGCTCCACATCCTTCATCAGCCGGGCCTCGCCCATGGCTCCTCGGCTCCATGCCGACCTTGTCCTCACTTGTGTACAGCGGGGCGTTGCCCTCAGGCGCACACCCGCTCAGCGGAATTCGTGCCGCTCCACCTGCCGTCCACGAGCCACGCTCGGAACGCTCGTTCTCGACACACGCAGTGTCCACCAACTCGGAAACTCCGATGTCTAGCACATTGACCGACTCGGTCCAGTGCTCGCGCCAGAAGCGCTTCTGCTTCCTAGCAGAGGTGGGTTCATGACTCGCCAATGCTCCGCCAGGAGAGAAGTGCGTAGCACCAAGGGTCTTCGACCTCCAATCTATCCAAGGCTCATGGCGTTCCAGCCACGCCATACCAAGGATGAGATCATATCTCGAATCGAGGTCTAAGACCAGACAGCGTTCCACGCTATCAAAATCCAAAACCTCACGCCCAAGTCCACAGGGACTTTAGGCACCGTGACACGAGTGCCCGTCGCGAGACGAACAGTGACGATGTCACTCCCACGCGCTACCAGCGCCTCAGCATAAAGCTGACTTCCGTCCATCGTGGAACGCCGGGCGTAATTACCCGACGCTCCCGAATCGATCAAAATCGTCCATGGCTTTGTGAAGCCCTTCACCCAAGCCTGGACAACTAGCAAGCCCGGCTTGCACACACGTTCCGTGTTATAGAGTACAGCTCTCTTCGGGGCTAAGTCCTGTCGACCTCCACCTCGCCGAGGTTCAATAGAACTTAGTTCCTCCCCAGTAGGCCGCCCCGCGCCTACTGGGTTTTCTCATTCCCCGAGACGAACCAGAGCCCTGGCTCGAACCCGAAGAGCGGCTTGACGAAGCCTGGCGCTGCAAGCGCAGCGGACATCCGGCGCGCAAGTGACGCGTGTCACCGCAGATGAAGCATCGGCGGATGCCGCGCCGCTGCTCAGCAGCCCGAAGCTCGGCTTCTTCGTCTTCAGCATAGCTGAGGTCCATAGGCTCCGGACCGTTCGACGAACTGGTGTGAGGAGCGTTCCACCCAAGTCTTGACGACTTAAAGTTGTGCTCCGCGTTCAACGCGATGCTCACAGCCTCTTCAAAAGAGCTTGGGTGAGTGCGGAAGACTTCCGTCCTGGCCACGCCAGTGCGAAGTCCTTCCATAAACACCGTGACGGTGACTACCTCAGCCAGAGGCTCGGCAGACATGCCCGCAATGAGAGTTCTCAACTCCTGGACATAGTCCACCAAATCCTTCTTGCCTTGCCGGGTAGCCAGGAAGCGTGAGCGCACGCGATACGCCTCGTTAGGCGGAGCGAACACTCGGGACAGTTGCTGCTTCAGCTGGTCCCACGTCGGGAAGGCCGTGTCGACCGACGTCCCTGACGTTAGTGCCCACTCTCTCGCTCGCCCACCAAGCTTCGAGATAGCTAGCGCCACGCGCTGCGACTCCGTCCGGAGTAGAGCTGAGCTCATAGCCATCTCGACTTCACGGGTCCAAAGCATTGCTTTCCCTTCCTTGCCTTCGAAGGTCTTCACGCTCAACATGAGCGGCTTGGGTCTTGTTCCCGCGTCGGATGACGTAGCGGGCGCTTGCGGCGCCACGGCCGTCGCCATCCTCTGCTGGAGGTGCTCCAACAGAGCATTCTCGTAGCTGGAGAACGCCTCGAGGCGCGCATTCACCGCGTCGGGGCCTTGTTGCGCCAGTTGCGTCACGCCCTCCGGGCCCAGCAAGGACATAAGCTTTTTAAGCGCATCCTGCTGGTTCGGGGGCAAGTGAGCGAACTGCTCCATTCTCCACAGAGGGTCAGTCTATCCAGACTCAGGTGTCGGATTGACTACAAGTGCTACCAAGTGCAGCGGGGCTGCCGTAGCTTTAGCGTCAGAGGAAGACGTAACAGACTCACAGAGTCGCGGCTAAAGATAGCCCGTTCTAATACCAGAACGCACGAGTCCGTACTCCCTACGGACTCCAAGAGTCAACCCTTAACTCTTAGCTGTGAATCTTCAAACTGAATGTATTTCTCTTATCGCGGCAGAGCCGCCTTCGGTGTAAATGTATCTGGTTCACTATCTAGCATAGTGAACCCTAGTCATATGCATAATCTGTGGCTCTGAAGCCATGTACTGATTCTCCTACTGAAATAGGTTAGACAGTGTGCACCACACAAGCCTGTGTGTGCCACACTTCGTAACCCTTCGGGTAACATTCGTGTAACCCCGTTACAGAAATTGTCGAGACAGGAGATACTAATTAAGGTGGCAAACGACCGAAAACACCCGTCGGAGACTTACCAACAATTTTCACTCCGACTGAGGTCAATGGCTGCCGCGACGACAATCAATGGCCTGGAAACTGTAGAGTCCAACAACTTCGCGTTGAGCGCGCTCATTTCCAATGCGTGGCCGAGGCACTCCGATTCATTACGTCTGATCATCAACGAGGACAGCCAGGACCCCCTTCGTGAGATCGACCAAGCTGTAGCTCGATTGTGCACACTCTCCAAGAGCATGGGTGTGGCACCATCGCGCGCATCAACTAGGAACACTGACTACAGTACTCACCGTACTGACTACGGTACTCGTTCGGTTACGGGGAAGCGAAAGGCATCGGAGCAACTGGTGAAGAAAGAGAAACGTCAAAAGGAAGTCAAACGTCCTCGCCGAGACTACTCTAAAGCTCGTTGTGGTGAATGCGGAGAACTTGGCCATACAACTGGATACCACGATCGCTTTGTGGCACGCCAGCAAGGGATGGCTCATGCTGCTGCTCAAGCCACCAAAGATGCTGACCCCGATTGTGACGACCCCGAGTTCGGGCAAGAAACGCTCCAAACTTCTGAGTGAAGGCCGCGGGAACCACGCGCGATACAACCAATCGATACTTTTGATCCAGGTGTTCGGCGTGGTGCCCCGCTCATTGACTCGGCTTCAACCTACCACATCACTGGTGACGCTAGCATATTATCGGAGTTACGGGAGTGTGAAACGCATGTTGTTGAAATAGCAGATGGACGCTTGATCACAGGAAACCAGAAGGGAAATATGACCATTGATGAACTGAAAAGAGTTGTGCTGAGCGACGTCGTCTACGCGCCTGGTTTCAGCCAGACTTTGATTTCGGTGAAAAGATTGATTGACGACGGCATGAAGGTCGAGTTTACGGACGCCGGGTGCAACGTGTACGGACCTCCCGTCATGCAAGGTGTGGCAACACGAGGAGTCTACTCATTGAAGCTTCCAACCCCCGTGGCAGCGGTAGCTCTTCGACGAAACTCCATTGAGGATTGGCACCAGCGCCTAAACCACCTGAACTACCGCGCTATCACGCAGTTGGCGAACTCCGGCGCCGTAAAGGGGCTGAAGATCGTTGGCCGAACTACGCCAGCGAAGCCATGTGAAATTTGTGCCCTCAGCAAGATACACCGTGCCCCTGCTCCTCAAGTAGCAACTAGATCAAAAGAAGCGCAAGATGAAGTTTGCCACGGCGATCTGTCGGGGCCCTTCAAATGGAGTTACAATGGGAATCGTTATTACCTGGCCTTGAAATGGATGGACCACATTTTCGGTGTACTTCCTCAAGCACAAAAGTGAAGCAGCAGGATACTTCCGCACGTACCTGAACGTAGTTAATCGACGATTTGATGGTAAAAAGAACATCCTAATCTTCCGCTCAGACAATGGTGGAGAGTTCCTCGGGAGCAAGTTTAAAAAGGTCTGCGATGATGAAGGGATCACGATGGAGGAGTCTGAGCCGGAAGTGCACCATCAAAATGGTGTGATCGAGCGAACACACCGGACTGTCACTGAAAGTGCTAGGGCGGCAATGCTTCAGGCTCAACTACCTCACTATCTATGGGAGTATGCTGTCCGAAATGTCGTGCTTACGAAAAACCGCGTACTGTCCAAAGGTGATCCGACAAAAACGCTATTCGAGAAATTTTGGGGGCGCCGGCCCGACATGAAAAATTTGAGAGCTTTTGGGCAGAAGTGTGTCGTCCTGATACCTGACGAAAAGAGGTCCACGACTTACAAGTTCCGACCAAAAGGGAGAACTGGAGTATTTATTGGGAGTGACCCTCAGCAAAAGGCTACTTCGTCTATGTCACGGGACGTGGACATCAGGTTGTCCACAGCCGCAGCGTCGTCTTCCTCGAGCCACCGTCTGATGCACATAATGTTGTGGAGGAGGACGAAGATCCCATGGGTGCCGATAGTGACAGTGAGTCTGAAGACGGCAGTGACGGCGCCGCCGACGTTGATACAACTGCCGCCGGCGTCAGAGTCGAAGGGAACTCCGTGAAACCAACTCGGAAGCGCGGAGGACTCATACTGCATCCACGTCAACCCCGTCGGTCGCAACAGGACGAGACATTGCCCCTGCGGCGATCTGCTCGCATCGCAGGTCGAGCTCTAAGCGCCGCAGGAGCGACGCTGGACGAAATCATTCAAGCCCCACTGAATCTCTGAGAAGCTCGAGCATCGCCTCACTGGCCAAAGTGGGAAAGGGCGATTTGGGCTGAAATACAGGCCCTCCGCGATAACGACACATTTGAGCTGGTTGATCCTCCACCGGGAGTGAACGTAATTGGCACGATGATTGCCTTCCGAGTCAAAGAAGATGAAAATGGCTCGATAGAGCGC
Source organism: Phytophthora melonis (assembly GCA_024211575.1). NCBI lineage: Eukaryota > Oomycota > Peronosporomycetes > Peronosporales > Peronosporaceae > Phytophthora > Phytophthora melonis. The sequence continues at coordinate 1,551,245 of JAMXKT010000047.1, forward strand.
CTGAAAGCACGGATTTGCGCACAGGGATTCACCCAAGAGTTCCTGAAGGACTACTTTGAAACGTACGCTCCCGTGGCCCGACTGAACTCGATCCGCGTCTTCGTGGCACTTGCCACGCAGCTTAGATTGCACGTACGCCAGGGAGATGTCCCCACTGCATACGTGAAGGCGAGACTGAATGAAGTGATTTATGTGCGTCAGCCAAAGGGATTCGAGGAGGGCAGCCGTACAAAAGTTTGGCGGCTCAAGAAGGCATTGTATGGCTTGAAGCAAGCCGGACGAGAGTGGAATGCTGAGATCAATGCGTTCCTCATGGAATATGGCTTGGTCCCCACGCGAGAAGACCGTTGCGTCTACACTCACCCCGACCACGTGCTCATTGTACTAATCTATGTTGACGACATCCTTATAGGCTACCGAGATGAGGTCGTCATGCAAGATCTGATGAACGCTATGTACACGAAGTATGGTGTCAAGGACTTGGGTGAGGCAAAGTGGTTTCTCGGCATTTCTCTACATTTTGACCACACCCGCGGTGTCACCACGCTCAACCAAACAAAGTTCGCATCCGAAGTCACGAAGCGATTTGGAATGAACGATTGCCGACCGCGAAAGACACCCATGGACAGCGGCACAATACTGTACAGACGTGGTGACGATGAGGAAGCTGCCGGCGACGTGCCCTACCGACAGGCAGTCGGTGCACTCTTGTACTTGGCCCGGGTTACTCGACCAGACATCATGTACGCCGTGAACCAAGTAGCTGCCCACGTTGCTGACCCATCCAAAGCACACTGGATCGCGGTCAAAAACATTCTCCGCTACGTGGACGCCACCAAGACGATGGGACTCACTTACCAGAGGTCACTAGCCCAGCCACCTGTACGAGTCTACACCGACGCGGACTGGGCCAACAATGAAGAAGATCGCCGCTCAATCTCAGGCGCCGCGGATCAAGATTATGGTTGCGCTGTGGCCTGGCAAACGCGACGACAGCGTGTCGTGTCCAAGTCCTCCACGATTGCAGAGTACATTGCGGCAGACGACGGGGTGGAGGAAGCGAGGTGGACGATGTTCTTAGTCAACAGACTAATGAAATGCGATGTCGCGATGCGAATCCCAGCCATGCTCGACAACAAATCAACAATCAAGCGACTCACGAACGGAAAAAGCTCAGACGCACAAAGACTGTGGACTGCAAATTCTTCGCAATCCGTGAGGCAGTGGACAATGGCGAGCTGGAACTGACGTATTGCCCAACGAACGTCATGTTAGCGGATACTCTCACTAAGGCGTTGCCCAGAACCCGCTTTCAGGAACTACGGGAGGCGCTAGGCGCGCGTGCGTTCAGCGCTGGCGGGGAGGTGTTGGGTCATCCAGCTTGAACCCAGCCCGATTGAGGTGGATTGAGGTCCTAACGAGAGAACCAGATTGATAGAGAGAAACGACGACTTAGCTAAGACTCTAGATCCTAAATGAATCACTCTTGAATCCTCCAACAATTTACAATGTGCCGTACCTCACATGCGGGTTGGCACTCTTGTTACCATTTACATGTTTTTAATACCAGTACGATACTAAAACGCAAATACCCGTAAATCACGGCGAAGATGCAACGTCGTAAAAAGAAGCTTTCAAGTCAAAATGTAAAAAGTTCATTCACTCGTAAAAAGCCGTAAAAAGTTCACCCCATACTAAAATCAAGATAAAATACCAGTATTTATAGTAATTTGGCAGTAATGTTTCATCTTCGCCGTGCCTTGCATGTTCGCCGTTATTGGTACATATGCATTCTTCATGTTAAGATTCAGCTCGGTTATTCAACAGCTAGAAAACGAGTTACTCAAGCACTTCAGTTGTCTGGTTCGAGAGGAAGAGTTTGTAAACCTCGTTGTCTTGCAGTTGCTTAAAAAAAAACAAATCTAGTTATTAGGCTGGGTCCTGCCCGAGGCGGCCAAAATGTTACTCTATCTTCCACACAGAAGCTTGTTGCTCTCATATTCGGTAGACGATTCCCAAACGCTGCAAACTTTAAGTTAACCAGCGATTGTAAAATGCTGTCTAAATAGCTACGAAATGAAACCAAATCCTTAAAAAACTAGTTTTAGCATTCTACTTAACATGTAAGTATCTACAGTATTAGGCATTCTTTCTATGAGGTACAATGTACAGATAAGAACACTAATGCCTTTATCTAAATGAATTGGTTAGTGTAAATGTATGGTGGTGGCAGTGTGCTTGTACAGTAGAGATGCATTAAAGTACTTACCAGATAAAGTAGCTGTTGTTTTCGATTGATGCGAACATATATATCGACAGTTTTCTGAAAAAATATGTACCACCCGTACCATATTTAATGACAATCTTAGAATATATATATTGTTTGCTAGCAGCTCAAGTTTGCAATGATCCTTTAATTGACTTAAAATCAATATGGTCTCATCGCTCTCTTCTGCTATTTCTTTTGTCTTCTTCTCTCTCTGAAGTCTTTGTTTCGATACCTAACAAGCAACAGCAAGCGTACTATCGGTCGACAAACGCGTCAGTGCAACCGTCAGTGCGGAGGCATCGCAATCTCTGACTAACTAGGTATCCGGTAGTCGCGGTTATCCCGAACACGAGGTCGGGTACAATAAGTGCTCCTGCTCACACGTGTGAGCAGTGTTCAATGAGCAATTACTTAAATAAGTATTAATACTTCACAACTCATCAGAACGAACTTATATACGTTAGTACCGTCGAGGGACATCGAATATGAATGTGTCCGTATATCCATTTAATTTGTCCCTCTCATGCATATTCGATATCCCTCGACTGTAGCAGCAATGGCGCTTAGAATTTCTCCCGTTCACAGTATCAAGCATATTTTTTTGCTTTATGATGATCCGGTACCTACACCTACCGATATCGAAGCATTTCCTACATCTAGTTACCTGCGGCGTGCCTTGCCAGTTCAGCCCTCATCTTTTGCAGTCTCAGCTGGTTAACCAACGAGGCCTCCAGGTTGGTAGCAAGGTTCTTGGTCTCCGGATTGTTCTGCGCCTTCTTGAACATCTTGAGCAGCGCAGCGTCGTCATAGTTGGCTCTAAGCGCGTCGATCAAGGGCGTGTCCGTTTTCTTCTTCACAGTAAAGTCATCCACGTATCGAAGCCAGGCGTTCAAGTTCGGGTTGCCCAAAACGTCGTCGACATTCGTGTGCAAGTTGAGGAACTGGAACGATTTCTTAGCATCCAAGTTCAGGTCCTTCCAGCCTTGCATTTGCTTCTTCTGCAGCGTAGTCGCGATATCCTTCATGCCTGGCAGTTTCAGTGCTCCTTCCAGCATCGACGACAGAGTGACCTCGCCGTATCGGCCAACGAGTGACGTGAGGACCGCCTTCTCAGGGTCCGTCTTGGTGACCAGGGCCGTGTACGTGTACCAGATCTTGAAGTCCGCGCTTTCGAAGAGCTTGGTGCCGGTCTTGTCCAGTTTGTACGTGGTGAAAACCTTGTCGGGGGACTTCCCCTTCTTGGCCCACTTGAGCAGCGTTCCGGGGGTGATCTTGGTCTTGAACAGACTCGCGAACTTCTCGACGCCAGGGACGGACTTGAGCTTCTCGAGGCCGGGAATGGCCTTGATGCTGAACGCCCTCTCTTCGTCGTCCTCATCCGCCCTCAGGAGCCTCTTGGCAGCAACGTTTTGCGCTCCAGTGAGTGGGAGTGCCAAGCCAGAGTCAGTCGCTGGCGAGAGGGCTCCAGCACTCGTAAAGAGGGCGGCAACGGCGATCAGGACGATGTGGTGGAGCCGCATAACTTCAGTTAGGAACCTGGCGTTACTCTATCTCCGCTCCAGTCGCACAATGGGAGGAGAAAAGCAAAGTGAGGTCGACGAGTCGTACGGGTTGAGGCTGTTCTGCCCTGAAAAACGGTCGTGGATACGGTACCGAGGTCCTGTGTTCCGGACGTGACGAGAGATAAGCGCAGTTGTTGCGTTCAAGAGATAAGGCTCTTGTCATCTGAATGGTCAGGCCAGATTGTACATACAGTATATGGCCTTATTAATAATAGAGTATACCCTATGCATGAACGGATCTCAAAAGTTGATCTCCATATTGACTTGAGGAACATGCGAAAAAAAAACCTTCAGCATTCTGTGGTGATGTGATATGTAATCATGATCATGATGGGGATCTACTTAGTTTTGTGAATTGCCTGTCAGGTCTGGATCTTCAACTACAACTCGCTCATGTTTCCCTCGTCGCGGAGTCCACGTGCAGCACTTGCGGCCGGAACGCCCGGCTGCTCCGTAAGAGTGCCCACGCAGACGCAGTCTGCTTCAGGGGACAAAAGGATGTAAGTGACAGGAGGCCAAAACGTTGCTCATCTAGTACAGTGGTGCACCGCGTTTTCAGCAGGGCGGACCATATAAGTAGTACCTCGAATACACCATATCGCACAGGATCGATTGTCTATCCCCCATACAAATTTAATGATGTGGTGTCTCTTTTGCACACAAATCTGAAGTATTTATCCGCGGTTATACGTTTATACTGGTGCCGAAAACGCGGTGCACCACTGTAACCGCTATAGTATCCGGAACGCGATCACGTGCTAAATCTCTGACCTTTTTCCATGTTTATTAACTTGCTCTGCTCTTCAGTCCGTGCGCGGGGAAGACCGTCTCGCGCAGGCTTGCCTAGACGCATCACTGGATGAAGAGCTATCTGGCGTGTGCATACAATACACACACTACCAGGTACTTCGGAACCCCCCATCTAGTCTGATGCACACCTGGCTGGCCATACAGCACGCATTGACATGGGTCAAAATCTCTTTTGCAAGCTCGTATGAGCTTCTGTTTGTTTATAAGCTGCGCTTTGGCGCTATAACTCCATGCTTGGATCTCATAAGTTTTGGGCCATAACAAGCTGCTGGACGTGGGTAAAATCTCAAACATTCACATATTTTTTGCGAATTTGCCTCAAAATGAGGGAGGCCTACAACGGCAAACAAAATGTTACTTATAAAACGAAGTACGAATCGCGATTTTATGGCTTTAACGGAAAGAACAGTGTCTTGCGCACACTTTAAGCCCTTCATTGCTCCAACATGTTGAAAATTGGTGGAGTAATCATCACCTGACAAATATATCTTCATTTTGGGGGTGGCCAAATCACGCCACGTTCTGACTGATTGTGACTTCAATATTTTGTCAAAATTTGTATATCGTACACTATCTGAAAGCTGTTGATAAAAGCAAACGAATGAGATTGTTTTTAGCTTCTTCCGAGTGTTTTTCATTTTCAAAATTTTGATGTTCGCATATGTACGAAATTTGATTGGTCAACTTCAAAGTCGATTATCTCGATAAATCTACCGTAAATAACGGCGGTCATGTAACATGAAGTACCGTATTCCACTGCTCCTACGTAGTCGCTGATACGAGGAAAAAAAAGCTCACATGGGTGGCGGGCAGAATGCATCCAGTTTAAAAACTTGGCCGTTGATACAGCCCATGTTTTTTAAACGGGCTAGGGTTGTAAGCATATTGAAAACAAGTAAGAAATCTCAAACATGGACAAACATGTTGAAACATGGCTAAACATGTTCGGCTTGTGGGACGGGTGTCATGGCCGCCAACAACACTGCAAAGCCCATGGGATAAGGTGACCTTAAGCTGCCAAACGTTGCTCTGCGCGGGTTTCAAACCCTCTGAAGACCGACCCCGCGTTGAGCAGGGAATACCATGGCTGTGACGGGGCACACAGCACTTCTAACAGAGGAAGCTGGAGTATACAAACTCCAAGTGAACAGCCGTTCACGTGTCCCTGGTCTGAAGGGGACGACTTGACTTCAAAAGCGGTAGATCTAAGACTGAATGTATTTATAGGTTGGTACAGATCTGGCCTGCATACAAATCCTAAGTTGCCTATAGTTTGTTCCATACAAAATGTATCTGTTGGCGCTGAGGCCACTTGGTCACTACCCGGGGAGTGACCGATGGCTACATGACTGATGTAGCCATCCCTGGATAGTGACAGGGTCACTATTCCATGTAACCCCGTTACATCCTCCCCCACTTAGATTCGATCTTATCGACCAATCAGAGCGAGGTTACACCGGCGACTCACATTTCACTCGCAAAGTCGAAATCCATCGACAACGGCGCGAGCTCTGGCGCCTCGGCTCGCGGGCCTCAACGAGCAACTGGCGCATCGCCGAGCAAGCCGCAGGGTCTCCACGTCGACCGGAAGCATGCCTCCAAAGGGCAGCGCGCGTGGTGCGAAAGCACCTTCGAAATCACGGGCCGCAGGGCCGAGGACCAGGTCAGCCAAGGCCAGGGACGCATCGTCCGCGCTGAGGGAGGCCACGGAGACGGCCGAGGAGGCAGTGCGCTCTCGTAGCAGCACGCCGGAGGGTGGGCGCCGGTCTCGGAGTCGGAGCAAGACTCCCGAGGCCGCGCCAAGTGATGAGGGAGCTCCCAGCCCCAGTCGAAGCCGACCAAGAAGGCCTTCGACTGGTCGGCCAACATTGAGAACTGTACGTTGGTCGTACACTCTGGTGAGAGCTCACCTGAGGGCAGCGAAAACGCTGCCCAGGACGAAGCACTGGCGGCACGCGACGTGTCCAGCTCGCCAGTCTTCCCTAAGGCTTCATCCGAGAAGGAGGCCGAGGACGTAAAGTCCAATGACGACGCGGGCGACGGCGACGACGACGACGACGACGACGGTGGCGACGACGACGACGACAAGCCGGCGGAGGGCGACGCTGCCACGGTCGACACGGAGGCCAAGACAGCGACCAGCGACACGGTGGGCTCCCAGCCCAAGGCGGCTTCGCCAGTCAAGCACCTGACGCTGGCGCAAGGCCGCGATCGTGCCCAAGCGTTGAAGGCAGCGGCCGCTGCGGAGGCCGCCGAGGCCAGGGCGAAGAAGCGGCCCGCTTCACAGTCACCACGCGGTTCCAGCTTCAAGTTGTTCAGCGACTCGGAGGACGAGGAGGGTGCCGTCCATGAGCCCAGAGAGATCTCCAACGATCTCGATGAGCAGCAGCAGCAATACCAGGCTGCTCGCGCACATGCCAGGCAGCCGTCTGCCGCGACTGCTGTTGGGTCTTCTTCAGGCGGAAGTACCATGTATCCGCCAGGCTACTTCCCGCCCGAGCCTGGCACCGGAGCGCCAGCGCTGTTGGAGAAGCTCACGGCTCCTCGTGGCCTTGTCGGTGGGTACACCTCAAGGGGTTCCTATGAGCGTGCACTCGTTGAGAAAGAGCCACTCTTTCTTGGCGACGTTGAAGCCGCCCGGTGTGTGCTACTAGCACCACACAAGCTCACACTGAAGGAGTTCACCACGCTTCGCAAGAAGCCGGAGGACAAGGGTGGACTCCATCCTGTGTGGGGTTTCCACTGGGTCAAGCAGAATGAGAGCATGACCTGGCACGAGGTCGAAGACAGCTTCTGGCGCTACGTCCAGCGCAAGGTGACTTCCGACCAGGGGTTCAAAGACTCCGAGACGAGCGCACTCTGTCCGCGATCCTGGACGTGCGCGAGCTCCGCATCGAGTTCGCTCAACTCGTGAGCAAGCGCAAGCTCCACTCGAAGATGGACGAGCTCAAGCAAGAGGCGAGAGCCAAAGCTCGTGAAGAGCGTGGGCGCGGTGCGACTACGTCTGCTACCGTGCCCCGGGTGTCGGCCAAGAAGCCACGGACTACTTACGAAGCTGCCGTTGCTTCTCGTCCCAGATCGCAACAGCCTTCGGGCAGTCTGCCTGGAGCTGTTCCACAGGCTCCCATGAGTTATCCGACTCCGGGTAACCTCGCCACTTCACGAGCAGCTGGCGCTTGCCATGGAGACGCCGCTCCTGGACGCCTCGTTCCACGTGGTAGTGGATCTGCCCATTACGGTCAAGGAGGGCCGGCGGAGGTCTCGCACGACCATGGCTACGAGCCTGAGGCAACACAGCCGCACGATGGAGCCCCGAGTCAGGTAGTGGCCCTGCAGCAAGAGGAGATTCGTCTTCTCCGGGAGCGCGTGTACGCCCTTGAGATCGCGCTTGGCGTCGGCCTTGGCGGCCAGGCTGCCTCTCGTGCTGGCCAGCCGGGTGCCGTGGAGCAGCTCCGTGCGGATGTTCGTTCGCTGTTTCGGGAGACTCGCGAGCTCCATGGTCGAGTGGACCGTCGGGCCGACGTGACGTCGCTTGGAGTCACTGCGGAGCGAGATCGCTGGCCTTCGGGCCGAGCTCCGTGGGCCCATGTCGTACCCGGAGCCGGCGCATCACTATCAGGCCCCATATGGCCATGGCTACGCAAGCCCTGCGTACGCCGCTCCGACGTACGCCTCGTCTTCGTCGTCTTACGACCAGCGCGCGTATCAGGCGCCGTACCGCGACCCGACGCCGCGCTTCGAGGAGGTGCGGTCGTCTCCGCCGGGGTATCCACCGCTTGCTGCGGGGTACTCTGAGCCTGAGGGTCATGGTACCTCTTCAGACGACCCACGTAGAACGTCGGGTGAGTCGTCATCGACTTAGGCAAGTCTATTGTGTACGCCGCGCCATGCCGGCTGAGGACCGTGAAGGGTCCAATGAAGCGGTGCTTCAGCTTGTTGCTCTCGACCGAGCTAACAGTGTTTAGCGGTAGGTTTCTAGCGTCTAGGAGAACCAAATCCCCAACCTTAAACACGTTCATGTTTCCTCTTCCATGTCGGTCAGAGTACTCCTTCTGTTTGTCTTGGGCTTGCGCCATGGTGTCTCGCACCCTGCTGATTATATTCAGCCTGTCTTCGACAAACGAGGACAGTCGCTTCCGCAAAGCGGCAGGACTGACGTCCGAGACCTGGGAGGAAAGGGTTTTCCGAGGCTCTCCCCCACTTAAGACCGAAGCCTCACCGCTTCCTCGCAAGGTGTACGGCACCTGGGGTGTCGTAACCCATTAAGGTAAAGGGCGTAAAGCCCGTCGATGCATGTACCGCATTGTTGAGGGCGAACTCAACCATGGACAAGCGATCAGCCCAAGAGCGGGGCATCTCCGCACAAATACTGCGGAGCGTGTCCTCGAGCACGCGATTGACGCGCTCCGTCTGGCCGTCCGTCTGCGGATGGTCCGCCGTCGACATTGACAGTCGAATGCCGAGCAGGCTAAACAGCGTCTGCCAGAACGCAGCGGTGAACCGCGGGTCTCGGTCAGAGACAATGGTCTCGGGCAGATCGTGGTGTCGGAAGACACAGTCCATGAACAGGCGCGCAACCTCGGCGCCAGTGACGGTGTCACGAACTGGAGCAAAGTGAACCATCTTGCTCAGACGGCACACAAAGGCAACAACGCCAGTGTTGCCACGGTCATCGGCCGGAAGCCCGAAGACAAAGTCGAGACTCATCGACTTCCAGCAGTCCACGGGGACAGGCAGGCTCTGCAAAGGAGCCGAGGCGTGCCCAGCAGGCTTCACGCGCTGGCACGTCTCGCACGTCCGGACGTAAGTGGCGACCCACTTGTACATGTGCGGCCACCAGAACGTCTGAGAGACGGACGCGTACGTCTTCTCACGGCCGAGATGGCCACTGGATGGCGCATCGTGCGCCTCCATCAGGATGTCGTACTTGAGATCCTCGTCGTTTGGCACGACAATTCGGGGAGGTTCCTCGGGCCCCACTCGATAGTGGAGCAAGCCATCAGCCCACTCATAGCGATGCAGCCTTGCACGCTGGCGGGGCGTGAGCCACTCTGCCTTGGCGTCCGCGCCAGCGGCCAAGAACCGCACAAGAGGCCCAAGATTGGCATCGTCGCGATACGCCAACCGGATGCGATCGTACAGATCCGTCGTGACCCGACTAATGTGAGCAAGCTCGTAGTCGGGTCGACGCGACAGCGCATCGGCAAGCACGTTAAGTTTGCCCGGCTTGTACTCAACGCGGAAATTGTATTCCGCGAAGAATGACAGCCAGCGCGCCATCCGCTGCGAGAGGTGCGGCGAGTTGACCGCAGTCCGCAAGGACGCGTGGTCTGTATAGACGACAAAGGGCGTCGAGCCCAGGAGGTGCACTCGGAACTTGACAAGAGCGTACTTCATGGCAAGTAGCTCCTTGTCGTGAACTGGGTAGTTCCGCTCGGCTGCCTTGAGCTGCCTGGACTGGAACGAGATGACTCGCTCGCGGCCTTCATCATCGGCCTGCAATAGCGCACAGCCAATTGCGTAGTCGGACGCATCACAGACAACGCTGAAAGGCTTCGTCTCGTCCGGCAGGGCCAGGACAGGCGCGCGCTGTAAGCTCGCCTTGATGTCATCAAAGGCATCTTGGTGACGCTGCTCCCAGCACCAGTCGACATCCTTCTTCAGGAGATCCGACAGGGCCGTGCCAATCCGGCATAACCAGCACTGTACTTGTGCAAGTAGTTGGCAAGGCCCAACCACTGTCGTAGGTCCTTCTGCGACCGAGGTGGCGGCCAAGCCGCGATGGCTTTCACCTTCTCCGGATCCGCCCGGACCCCGGCGCTGCTGACGTAGCAGCCCAGGACCTTGATCTCCTCAGCTGCGAACACGCACTTGTCGATGTTGGCGTACAGCTTGTTCGCCCGCATGACTTCGAACACACGCCGGAGGTGCTGGAGATGCACCTCCATGGCCGTCTGGCCTTCCTCGGCACGGCTGTGGACGAAGATGTCGTCAAAGTACGTCTGTGCGAACGCACGCAAAGGTCGGAACAGTTGTGTGACCAAGCGATTGAACGTTGCCGGGGCGTTGGAAAGCCCCTGAGGCATGACCAGCCACTCCCAGAGCATACCGCTCGGTGTACTCACAGCCGTGAGAGGGATGTCGCTCTCGCGCATCAGGATCTGGTAGTATCCGTCCACCAGGTCCAGCGCGCTGTACAGCGTGCAGCCGGCCATGTTGTTGAGCAACACGTCCTTGCGCGGGATCGGTGTCTGCGCAGGCACCGTAGCGCTGTTCAGCTTGTTGTAAGCATGAACCAGACGCCACTTTCCGTTCGGTTTGCGAACACAGAAGGTAGGTGTCGAGTGCGGAGACTTCGACTCCCGCACCATGCCTGCCTTCGCCTTGGCGGCAAAGAAGGCATCAATGACTTCACACTGCTCCCGGGAAGAGGCCACTGCCTCGTGACACAGTACTTCGTGCCCGGCACGAGGTCGATCTCGTGCCTGATTCCCTGTCTGGCGGGAGTTGGGACGGTGGATCCTTGGACACCACGTCCTCGAACTCTTTCACCAAGGGATACACCGGATCCCGCGGGTTCTTGAGGATCTCAGAACCCATGCGCGACGCGCGCTGCTTCCGGAACTCGTCCAGGACATCCTTGTCCATGACCGAGGACGAGTTCAACTCGGCCGATGTGGACTCCGGCCGGAGGAGAACCAACTCTGCGATCTCCCGGCCTTCAGCTCGGCCAAGAAGTCCTCCATGGCGAGCTCTTCAAGGTTCAGCAGTTCTGAAACCTCGGGCAGAGCTGTAAACTCGACAGCTCCTGCCTTGACCCGACGACCGGTCACGCCGTCGAAGATGTGATAGCATTCTTCGGCGGCTGGAGCCTGGCTGGGGACTCGGAGTCGCTGGCGACTGGCGTCGTCGGCCACGCGACCAGGCCCGGCTTACGACGTGACCCTCGGGTGTGGCGCCGCCTCGGCGACACCACCGACCTTCTTGATCTTCTGCGGAACTATGTTACCCGCCTTGTTCTTGAGCGGAACTTGGTTACCCGCCTTGTTCTTGAGCGGAACTTGGTTACCCGCCTTGCTGGGTGGAACTATGTTACCCACCTCGCCGTGTGGAACTTGGTTACCCACACCAGGAGCGCCTCCAGCGACTCCCGCATCAGTTATGGTCTGAGTGACCCTCAGTGGAACTGTGTTACCCACCTCGGAAGCGCCTGCAGTGCCTTCCTCATCAGTTATGGTCTGAGTGACCTCGCGTGGAACTTGGTTACCCACGCCAGCGCCAGCGGCGCCTTCTCCAGCAGCGTCTGCTGCCTGCGGTACTTCGTTACCCGCATGTGGACCTACGTTACCCACCTGGTAGGTGCTGTCCGGCACCTCCACTCTCAGGCCTTGACCGGCCCGGTCGGAGTCGACGTCAGTCTCGACGGACCCCAAGAACTCATTAGACGCTGCTGCGTCCTGGCGGCCCTCGCGGGCACCCCAGCTGCTGCCAGAGGTGGGAACATGACTCACCAAAGCTCTGTCAGAGCGTGGGGACGGCTAGCCCCGATGGCTTTGCCGCGCCAGTCGATCCAAGGCTCGTGCTTCTCAAGCCACGGCATGCCAAGGATCAAGTCGTACTTGTCCATGTCCAGGACCAAGAACGGCTCCGTGCTGTCGAAGTCCTCGAACTTGACAGCGAGATCCATGTGGACCCGAGGTACTTCTACCACCGTACCGTCGGCCAGTCTGACCTAGACCAGCCCGTTGCCTTTGCTGCCTCGCAGCGCATCGGCGTACTTGTCGCGATTGCGTGCGACAGTCTGGCGGCGTGCAAAGTTCTTTGACGCCCCAGAATCGATCAAGATTCTCAAGGGATGATCGTATCCCGGTACACTCGTGTATACCACAAGCAGCCCACCGCTGCCCTTCTCTCCGCTTCGAAGTACACAGACTCTCAGGGGCTAAGTCCCCATGGCGTGCGCCACCCGCACGCCTCTCATGAAGACTTAGTGTTTCCCCAGTAGGGCGCCCCGCCCCTACTGGTGCCCGGCGTTCCCCTGGTTCCTGGGGCGCGGCTTCTGCCAGCGACCCCTAGAGCCAAAGGGCTTCGAAGAGAACTTCTTCTTCAGTCGTCCCGCGGGACAGGCACGTTTCATGTGCCCAAGCTTGCCACAGCCGTAGCAGCGAATGTCACTCTGCTCGGCCATGCCCAGATCCATGGGAACCGGCCCGTTGGTCGCTCCACTGCCGGAGTTACCATTAGGCGCACCGCCAGAGGCGGGGTTGCTCTGCCATACCGTGGCGGGGGTGCGAGCCTGCTTGTGGCTGTACTCCTCCTGGAGGGCGATCTGAATCGCCTCCTCCATAGTGTTCGCTTGCACACGGAACAGCTGCGTGCGGGCAGGACCGACACGCAGGCCGTCCATGAACACAGTCACCTTGATGTGTTCAGGCAGGGGGTTCCCCACCAGGGAGGCAGTGAGCACTCGCATCTCCTGGATGTACTCATGCAGCTCGCGCCTTCCTTGTTTGCAGGCGAGGAAGCGCGAGCGCTGGCGGTACTCGTAGTTCGCCGGGAGGAACGCGGCCCGCAGCTGTTCACACAGCTGGGCCCATGATGCGAAGCATCCAGGCGTCGTCGCTTCGCGCGTGTACGCCCAACTCTTAGCGCGACCACTAAGGTTGGAGAGCGCAAAGGCGACCCGGAGTCGCTCGTCCGAGACAAGAGCCGCGTCCATCGCGAGCTCAACCTCTCGAACCCAGAAGTGGAGGTTCTCTCCTTCCTTCCCTTCGAAGGGTGAACCTTCAGTCGCAGAGGCTTCGGTTGCACCGGCTTCGGCGCGACCGCGGTGGCCTGCAGCCCCTGAACGTGAGCGATGAGCCCACGTTCGTAGGTGTCAAACGCGTTGATGCGCTCAACCTGCTCAGCCGGCGTCGCCGCCGCTAAGCTGCGCAGGGCATCTGTCCCGAAGATGCCTGTCATCTTCCGAACGGACTCGTACTGTGAGTCGTTCAGATGAGGAAACTCCGTCCGATCCATCTTGGCTCACTCGATGAGGCCACAGAGGATTCAGGTAGTCCAATCTACCCGCGTAGGCGTAAGATTGACTACAAGTGCTACCAAGTGTGACGGGGCACACAGCACTTCTAACAGAGGAAGCTGGAGTATACAAACTCCAAGTGAACAGCCGTTCACGTGTCCCTGGTCTGAAGGGGACGACTTGACTTCAAAAGCGGTAGATCTAAGACTGAATGTATTTATAGGTTGGTACAGATTTGGCCTGCATACAAATCCTAAGTTGCCTATAGTTTGTTCCATACAAAATGTATCTGTTGGCTCTGAGGCCACTTGGTCACTACCCGGGGAGTGACCGATGGCTACATGACTGATGTAGCCATCCCTGGATAGTGACAGGGTCACTATTCCATGTAACCCCGTTACAATGGCCAGCCACGGCACTGGGGTGAAGTTTACAGGCTTCTCGTGCCTTTTAAATGCTGCTGGCGTCGATTTTGCTCAGACGCTCCTGATAGATTTGAGTCAATTTCACCCCCTCTGGCCGAAAACATGGGCGCTATATTTTCCGTAAAAACTTTAGTGATTGGTCAGGAGTTTAACTATCAAGCAGGAATGGGCCGTCTATTACGCATAAAACCCATATTCGCTTGCTACTTTGGCTACAAAGAAAGTACGTTGCCCGTATCTTTGTAAGTGACTTGAACTAAATATGTGCACTTGGGGGATGGAAGTTGTTGTTGGTGGAGGGGTCACTTTACACTATTTGGTCGTAAGGGATGGTTTCACTAGATTTACTGGCTACTAAGGACCTGAGATATACGGTACTGTATGTTACATGATCGCCGTGTTTTACGGTAAATGGTTGATATGTAACATTTTGTTGACCGTTGTCTCACCTCCAAAAGGCTTATATTATAAGCTCACCTCCAAAAGGCTTATATTAGTGGGTCTCAGTTCTGGCAGCAGCAAGATAGCGCTCTTCGAAAACCCTTCAAATTTCCCCCAATCAGAGACGGAAAGAACTGAGACCCCCTTTGTAGTTCGGCAGCAGCAACATGCCCCATGCGTGGCCTTCTCGCTCATTTAGCCTATTGCTCAACTACTTAGTGCGCTCACTCATGTGTAAAGGTTATAGGTGTCCTGCAGCGTGCTGTGGCAAGTTGTCACATGCTTGCGATGCAAGGACTCACTGCTAGGTGGTCGTCGAAGGTCAGATTGACCCCGCGACGGTCGATCCGCTCGACCCCAGCAGCCCCATGCTATCTGATGCACCGAAAGCACCTGGGGAGGGCTCATTTACGTCGGGGGACGTCAGATCGCGCTGCCGTCACTCCTGGGGTGGTCCGGTAATCTAGGTGGTAGGCATCTTGCTGCTGCCGGCGCTATACTGCACCAAAATCGTGGCAGTATGGAAAGGGGTCGGCAGCAAGATAGCAGCCGTGTTTTAACCAATCACAGCCCATATCCATCAAGATTTGCAAAAGTGCTATCTTGCTGCTGCCAGAACTGAGACCCACTATTATAAGCCTTTTGAAGGGCCCAGTGCGCCACCGGAGTCGTACCGGTTTCATAGACAAGTACCAGTTAGATGCCAAGAGGGGTCATATTTTGACTTGACGTACCACGGATATAATCCTATTTGGTATGCGATAGCAGCACTAACGTTGCTGCCTATCCCAGTAAAAATCTAGGTCACACTAACTAACGTTACTACTACGTACTACTTTCCAAGATCAGTTCTTACGAATGTCACTAGACTGAGCGGGGACTAAAAACGAATCAAACACTGAATATAAAAAGTTTGTATACATAGTCTAACACCGGTTGAGGATCCGTTATTGCCGTTGACCGCCGATTGTGAGAAATAATCGAATTTACTGTTGGGACATCCAGCTTAAACCCACCCAGATTGAGGTCGATTGAGGTCCTAACGAGAGAACCCGATTGATGGAGAGGAACGGGTACTTAGCGAAATCTCTAGCTCCTAAATGAACCACTCTTGAATCTTCCAACATTTACTGTATTATATTTTTACTAAATATTGTGGGTTCTACTCACATGTCTCGGGCGATTGAGGAATTGGCCGAGGTACATATATATAAACTCCAATAATTCTCGTGTGGGTACGGCCCAAATTGCCCGAACGTTTGAAATATTGAGTTGGCGTGCGATTCGTCGAACCGGTCCCAATTGGCAATTATGGACGGATTCCCAGTATTCAGGATATTCTAGTTGACTATCTGCAAGGAGAAGCAGTAAAAGAGGGAGAAAAGTGTCTAGTCTTAATTGAGGCGAATTCCAAAGGGGCTCATTATTTTCTTAGCCAACTACACTCAATTACATGCAACGTACCATACACTCGGGTACGAGGAGGAAAGCCCCAGGCACAAACACCCCCTTTGACCAACTGCCGTGTATACAGCAGGCCGATCCCAGTCCGTATTGACGGGCCTTGACAAGTACGTGAGTTTCCTGGAACTACCGCCGAAAGGCTCATATTCCCCCGGAACTCACGTATCCTTGTCATCTTCAGCATCAAATTGGCGCACCTCTAGCGTCGACTTCTGCTGCGCGTTCCCGACCACGGCACACAGCTCGATTGCAGAATGACGTCTTCAACTCCAAGCAAGCTTCTCAACTTCGAAATGCTGCGGTCCGAGCGCTTTGGTGAACATATCCGCAATGTTGTCCGACGTAAGCACATACTCCAACTTGAGCTTCTTGGCTTCAACAAGTTCAGCAATTTTGCGACACCATCAAAACTACCCGCTTCACTGCATACCTTGATCGTGCTCTGATTGTCAATCTGGAGCACAGGTCGCTGCTGGCCCAGGCCCAGCTCCTTCAGCAACGTCTTGGTCCACAGCAAATCCTCTAGACACGTGCTGGCAGCGACCAGCTCCGACTTCCATGTCTCGTCCATGACGTTCTTCTGCATTTTACTCTTGAACCCAACGCTAAATCCATTCAGCGGAAGTACATATCCGGTCACCGAGCGAGAGGAATCGGGGCAATTCGCGTGATCAGCATCGCTAAATGCTCTCATCTGCCAGCTTGTGGACGGAGCAGCATCCCCGCGTCTGGAGACTAGTCCAAACGTGCGTGTCGCCCGAAGATATCGAAGCACGCGCTTGGCACTTGCGTAATACTCCTTCGTGTAGCTGCTGGTGTGCCGACTGAGACTTCGGACGGGATTGGCGATATCAGGTCTTGTGCACGTCGCCAAATACTGCAAAGCCCCAACTAATTCTTGGTAAGGAAGCGAAGAATCGTTCACTTTTGTCGGGTCAGTTTCAATCGCTGGATCCTTCACGTTCATCATCCGAGGCGATCGCACCGTTCGAGCTTCCGTCATGTTGAAGCGCCGCAGGATCTTGTCGATGTACGCTGTTTGGGAAATACACAGCAGTACACCGGGGTCGTAGTGCACTTCCATTCCCAGCAAGTGATGCACGCGGCCTGGGTAATTTACCGCATATTCGACCATCAAATTAGCGATCACTTGGTCGATGTCATGTGACCTCGCGACGATGACCCTATCATCCACGTACACTGTGATGACAATGATCCGTTCGTCAACGCACGTGTACTAAAGACCGACATCGAACGTTCTGCGAGAGAATTCGAGCTTCACCAGGGACTTGTGTAGCAGTTGATACCACAACCGGGCCGCCTGTTTCAGTCCGTAAAGCCCCTTTAACAGCCAACACACTCGACCGGTGCTGTCCTTGAAGAAATCTGGCAGTTGCATCAAGATAACGAACTTTTTCAGCGCCGTGTTGAGGAACGCCGTATCAAAATCGATGTGCCTTCCTCCAGCTCCAGGATTAGAGCAATCAGAAGAACCAGCAAAATCGTGATAATCTTCACCACTGCGCCATAAGTCTTGCGATACTCTACTCCATAGCGCTGCTTGAATCAGTGTATCACAAGTCTGGTCCTGTACCGCCATATGCCGCCGTGTTCATCACGTTTTACCACAGTATCCACTTGGAAGTGAGAATCTTGACAGGATGCCCTGGTGACGACGTCGGTGGGTCAATTAACTTCCAGGTATTGTTCCGAATCAAAGCATCGTACTCAGCGTTCATGGCCGCCGCCCACTCGCCTCTCTGTGGCGAGTTTAGTGCTTCTTCAACCGTGGCCGGCTCTCCGATCAATTTTTCCTCCACCATCAACTGGTAATCTCGAAGTCGGACATTGGGTGTCCTCGCACGCGACGACGCTAGAGTTGCTGAGACCCGTGTTCTTTGTTGTTGACGCCGTGGCTGACGCTGACCTGGTACTGGGGACTGAGCTGGCCATGTGCTGGAACCGCACCATGTCCAGTCGCTCTCATGTCGTGAACTTTGCCCACTTCCGACTCGTCGCTGCTCGACGAAGTCGCTCCCCCGGGCTCATGCGCGTCGTCCATGACCGCTAACCCACCGTGACTCTTAGTCACTTCCTTGGGGAGACTGTTCTCCACCGCGCAATCAGCACCATCACGCTCATTGTCTGTAGCAATGTACTCCACTGGTAGTGGCACGTACGGGATCCCCTCGCCTTTATGTCTTCCCACCAAGCGTTTGTTCAGATACTTGCTACTGACCGTTACCTCTTCGCGGAACTGCACATCTCGAGCTTCGAGAATTTTACCAGTACGCAAATGCAGCAACATATAGCCCGTAGTTGAGCGCGCGAATCCCAGTAACAACGCTGGATCTGCCTTAGGACTCAACTTGTGCTTTCGCATCGACTTATGCACAAAGACAAACCCCAGACACCCGCACATCCGGATCTTGCTGATGTCAGGTTTCTTGCTACAGAGCTTCTCCGACGGAGTTCTGCCCTTGAGTGCTCGTGTTGCCGTCATGTTGTCAATGTCCGCCACATGCCACAATACTTCCGGCCAGAGTTTCTGCGGCAAGTCTGCTGCATGCATCGCAGCGCTCATCTTGTTCACCAATACGCCATTGAGCTTGTCGACGAGTGCGTTCTCTTTAGGGGTGTGATGATGGGTAGGCACGAACTTAATGCCATGCAATTTCAGGAACCCTTTGAGCTGATTGTTCACAAATTCGCCCCCGCCGTCGCTTGTGAACGTCTGGATCCTGTGTCATTGCGACGCAGCTCTGACATTAGGTCCAGCGAGTTTGCGTTGGAGTCGCTCTTCTTCTTCAGGGGGTATGCCCATTCCCTCCTCTTGGATGAGCCGCAAGTACCGATAGTTGCTCACACCGGGGAAATACTTCTGCATATCACAAACATCCTAACTCAAGCGTTCATAGTTGACCTTGGTGGGCTTCTCAGCAGCGCTTGTTTTGTACGACATGCGTTTCCTCTTGGCTCCCATGCAGGTCAGGCACGATAACTTCTTCTTGAAGAGATCTTCCGGTATCTCCGTGCCCACAAGCATCTCATGAGTCAGGATTCCCTCAATGGCAGCCACGTTCAGGCGTCCTAACCGCTCATACCACCGCATAAGTGGACTGACATCGTTGCCGATACTCGCCATCACCATGTCTTCTGGAGCGGGTACCTCGGTGGTGTACAGCCAATAATGATGACCCTTCCTGACGAACTCGAGACGTTGCTGACCCCGATCCAGCCATTATCTGGGAGGCACAAACGAGGAGGGAGAGAATGATGGCAGGCAGCTAGCTTCTTCCATCCTGCCGAGGCTGATTAAATTGACCGATCCGGAGGGAGAATATTCCACATTCCCCAACTTGATGTACACGGTATCTCTATTGCGGCAGCCGGTACGGGCATTTGCAGTTGTAATCAATACCGATCCGCTCATGACTCCCTACGTGACTTCAACGGTCCAGACCTTGAACGTTGCCTTTGACTTCTTGGTGCTAGAGATCTAGCCTCGATAATTACACATATGCGTAGTAACATCCAAGCGCCCACCGTACCTTCACGAGCCAGGTCCGCAATTATTCCCAGGGCAGGAGCTTCTTCATCGTCGTCGCTGTCACTACTACTGTCGCTGCTTGTTCCGCGACCGGGGAGATCGGGAGCACTGTCATTCAGCCACAGCATGTGCTGGATCATTCCAGGCTTCTTCTCTGCGCGATTTTCCTTAACACCTACGCGAGTATCCTTGATAAACTATAGTATACAACTCAATGATGTTTCCTTCTAAAAGGGCGCTCTAGGCGTCCTTTTAAAAGAGTTACGGAGTCTTTTCCGTGTGTCTCATGGGACATGCCAGCTACAGTGATTTGCAGGATGCATAGTATGGTGCGTATGACTTAGCGTTTGTATATACAATGATTACATGATGATTACTCCATGTACCGATTATGATTTGTTTGAAAAGATGGTTGATTACTACCTTGAACTTGTGCAAAAGGGCACAAGAAGCGCCCTTTAAGAGGGGGTACACTCTACCGTGTTTTATGAAATCATTAAAAGGGCGTTTTCTGTATCCTTTTACTGCGAAAGGGTTAACCCATCGGCGACCGTTATCCCGATTTTGCTGGGATAAGAAAAACCTCGGGGAAAAGTTCCGGTTCAAACCATACCGGTGGTTAGGGTACTTGCGACTCTTCAAGATCCCGCCGACAGCGTTTTGACCAATACAATCTGTTTGCGGATTTCTCGCCTGCTGAGGTGGATGAGCACCTTCCGCGCCTCCCGCGCCACCATTGGCCACTGCACTAGTATTTACACCCGCAGATTGCCAGGTGCCCGCATTGGATTAGCGCTTCCCCGGTATGGTGAAATTCTGAATTGATAGATGCACCTCTCACTAATCGCTAACTTTATGTCCCCTTATGTATGTTTTGTATTATCATTGTCTTCTGTAGGTGCCCACAAGCTCGAGGTACGGTGGTCGAGAAGCTACGAGTACGGCTGTACCGGCGCCACTGCGAAGACCGAGGTGTTCCGATCGAGGCCTGGAGGCTCCTGTTCGTGGAGGAGCCCGACCGCTACTTCGGAAGTGTACATGAGGCGTCGGGGCTAGAGGAGCTTCAGCAAAAGGGATGCTGATGCTGAGAGATGTTGTGGGTTCGGTAGGAGTGCGAGCTGAACACCATCTTCAGTTCCCGCAAGGTAAGGCGGCGTCTTGGCAGCTTTTGCATTCATATCTAGGGGCTCATGCTGGTGTTGTTGTTGTCGACAGGCGTATTTACATTCTGGACGAGCTGTTCACCGGCCACTCCCGGCAGGACTAGAGCAAGGAGGCGATCTTGCGTGTCCGCCGCTGGGACCAGAGTGTCTGCGTGCATGGCGACGGATTGCTTCGACAAATTCAACTCATCTTCTTCATGGACAAGCTTGTTGCGCAAGCCAATTGAAATCGCCCTCTCTTCAGCTAGTTTTGCAGCCGACTTCGTCCACTCATGCGCTATCACGGTACATTTGTGATCACCGCTCCTATATATATTTCCTGCGTTCGGCCAGCTCCTTCGCTGTGGCTGCTAGCTGCTCCTCTAATGCCCTTGAGTGTGCCTGCTCCTCCTCCAGCTGTCAATCCCCTTTCTGCTTCTCTTCCTCCAGCTTCTCTCCAAACGCCTGCAGTGCTTACGAAAGGGAGTGTTCAAGATGCGCATACCCTCCTCGCAAAGGGTGGCTTTGCACGCTCCCATCTTCGACTTGGGCTGTGTCGGGTGTCTGCGCTTGGACGGAGACTGGGGCCTCTGGTGGTCTAAGGCTGACGCTGCTTGGTTTCTGGTTGCCGTAAGCTGCTGAGCCGCCTGGATGTCGCGTTGCTCGATCTCCACTCCGTCATGTTGCGACAGCATCGGCGAACTTGATCCATGGGTCTGCGTATGTGCGTCTCCTTTCAGCGCTTGCTCTGCTAAATAAACCTTGTAGAGCGCTTTCAGCAGCGCCCGCTCGTAGCGTTGGAGCTCGTCTGGGTTGTCCTTGAACGCACTGAATTGAGTCGTCTTGCTCAAAGCGCCGTAGTCCAATGCCTTGTTGCTGTTCCCCGCAGCTGTGTACCTGTCAGCGCACACACGCTTCTGGTAGTTTGCGATCTTGTACCGATCAGCTGCCGTGCGCCGTGGGCCTTGCCGTTTCTTGCCCTTCTCTTCGTCAAGCTTCTTTTGTAGAGCCAAGCACGTGGACCGGAGCGCGCGCTTGGGAACCAGGAGAATCGTCTCTCCATCTTGAGTCGTAATCTCGTCCTCTGACGCACCCGCGGCGCCCAGCTCGCCCGTCGTCCCCTTAGATTCTTCGCCAGCCTTCCTTGTAGTCTTCCTCCGCTTACTGGGACTTGGCGAAGTGTCTATCCCCTTCCGCTTCTCCTTGGCATTGCCGGTGGCAGGCGTGGTCTTGGCAGCGCTTATTGACTTGTCAGTGGGCGCACTCGTCCGTTCTGTCGCTGGCTTGCCCGTCGCCTTTGCAGCTTTCCTACTCCTCGTCATGGGCACCTGGTCAGTAGCACTGCCTGCAGTCTCCTCGCTCTCTGCAGCCTGCGATCGCCGCGCCCTGCGCTTCGCCATTAGCACTTAGCTGCACTCTACGTTTTTTTAATGTGAGAAAGTGAAACGCAAATCCTCAGTTGAGAGAAGTTGATTCGAACCAAATCTAACGGACTCAAGTCAACGTTGACTTGGTCGGAGTCGTTGTTGAGCTGGCTACTACTACCAAGTATCTAAGCCAACATAGACCCCAAAGTCGTAGCTGACTCCCTAAGAGAGGTACTAGTAAGTGCGCATGGCTCGCAGCGTTGTGCTCACAAAAAAAAAGTAAACTTGGTGAAGACGAGTGCCGAAACAAGAGTGGATACGTCAAATTATAGATTTATTGGAGCTACTCGTCACCTCAACGGATTTGTAGGAGCGACTTAACTAAATGGAATAAACTCCTGCACTGTGATCCGATAGGTGCGTGGCATATTGTTGGTGGCCAGCTCGTCCTCGGTATGCAGCTCGTTGTCGGTGTCCATCTCGTCATCCACGCGGCGCGGCGTATTGCGCTTCCAGATGTTGAAGTACTCCACAAAAGTGTGACCAGGGATAGTGTGGCCAATACGATTAGCTCGCTCTAGGAGCTTCGTTGCTTCAGCTACCCTAGGGGGACATTCGAAAGCAGCAACTGCAAGCTTGTCCGAGGGGATGTGGAGATCCAGATAGCGCTCAAAAGCATCCATCCGAATGTTGGTGTTGTCGACGATAACGATATCCACTCCACGATCGGGGCTGCGCCAGAGCAGTTCTTTGCATTCTTCGTAGCAGCTTCGATGTGCCTCCCAAAGTCGACTTGCGTCGAACACATAGGTACCTTCGCGCTGGAAGAAGCGGTCCGCTGAGCAAATCGACGAGCGGAAATCGAGCGTTGCGGCATAACGAGCGACCTCTTGAGCAAACGTTGTCTTGCCAGAGCCCGGAAGGCCTCTCGTGATCACGAAGAGCCGTGGCGGGTACTACAAGTACCAGCGGCAGTCCTCCCTGTACGCCCGGTAGTCGTCTACGATTTGTCGGGCTTTATACTCCATCTCTCACGCGTCGGCTTATCAAGTCACCGCCCTCCGAGATTCCGCTGCTTTCGATGTGGGTCACACTACACGGTCCAGAACCGTGTGGGCCACACCCAACGTTGAGGCAGCATCGACATCTTGGACCGACCCGGGCGTGGACAGCGGTCGGGCAGCGCTCCAGCGGGTACAGCGACAGCAGCATGGCGAGCGTGGCGATGGCGGCGAGGGCGACCGTCGGGTAGCGCTTTGGTGAACCCGGCCACAGCGTCACGGCGAGAATGGCGGCGGCGAGCCCGGCCACAGCGTCAAGGCGAGCGTGGCGGCGGCGGCCCGGGCACGACGACAGCAGCGCCGCGAGAGCTACATCGCGAGCGTGGCGGCGGCGAGCATGCCGGCGGCCGGCACAGCGGGCGTGGCGGTGGTGAGCCTGGCGGTGGCCGGCATAGTGATAGCAGGATGGCGAGCGTGGCGAGGGCGGCCGCGTTCTGGCGAGCATAGCGGCGGGCAGGTGAGGATCAGCAGCATGGCGAGCTTGAGGCGGCCTTGGCGACGACGGTCGATGCGAGCCAGGCGTCGGCATAGTTGGAGAAGCACTTGAGCAGGAGCCGGCGATTTCGGAAATGAGGTTTGGGATTGAGCGCGCGGAAACGATCTTCTGGCATGGATCGCAGCGCGAGCGTGATTGGCCGCGAAATGGCTGGCCAATTACACGTCGCAAATTCAAACGGTGGGGGTGCGTGTCTGTGACCTTTGGGTGAAGCCGATTTTGATTGGCTTATTAGCTTCAACTTCAACCCTCGATAAGCACTCCGAATTATATTAGTTCTCCTAGTACGGGGGCATTTCTTTTGCAGTTCTATGGTAACTTACTTGTGCACGTTTACCTGCAACAGAAACGATGGCAAACGGTGCCCGAACGTCGCTCAGCTCGCTACCTAGGTCAGTGTAGTGTCCTCACAAAACGCGGTATTCGTAGATATGAAATACTAACCAATGCGTGCACACGGTTTCTATAGGTGTGTGCTAGTACCATTGATCTTGTCCGTCAAAACGCTCTGCTACTGGGCGGTCAAAGCTCACGAGACAGCACACTCATTCGTATCGGTGATATGGCGAAAGTCGAGGGTAATTCGTGCCGTTGGCAATAGCGCTGCAGGGAGCTTTGGGGGCTGCATGGAGGTGTCAGTGGTGATTTGGCCGGCCCAACCACTAGTGCCGCTCCGCTTCGGCTCACCGCCTCGCCCGCGGGTTCGCTCCGGTATCTACGCCAATCAGTGCCCCCACCATTTGAATTTGCGATGTGTAATTGGCCAGCCATTTCGCGGCCAATCACGCTCGCGCTGCGATCCATGCCGGAAGATCGTTTCCGCGCGCTCAATCCCAAACCTCATTTCCAAAATTGCCAGCTCCTTGCTCAAGTGCTTCTCTAACTATGCCGACGCCTGGCTCGCATCGACCGTCGTCGCCAAGACGGCCTCCAAGCTCGCCATGCTGCTGATCCTCACCTGCCCGCCGCTATGCTCGCCAGAACGCGGCCGCCCTCGCCACGCTCGCCATCCTGCTATCACTATGCCGGCCGCCTCCATGCCACCCTCGCTGTGCCGGCCGGCCGCCGTGCTCGCCACCACCAGGCTCGCCACCGCCACGCCCGCTGTGCCGGCCGCCAGCATGCTCGCCACCGCCAGGCTCGCCGCCGCCATGCTCGCCGCCGCTAGGCTCGCCGTGACGCTGTGCCGCCATTCTCGCAGTGACGCTGTAGCCGGGTTCACCAAAACGCTGCCCAACGGTCGCCCACGCCGCCATCGCCACGATCGCGGTGCTGCTGTCGCTATGTTTGCCGTCAAGCCTTCTGGTGAGCTTCGATTGCTCGCTGATCTAGAGTTCCAGCGCAGTGTCAATGTTGACACCCCACAGCCCAACGTTGAGTCCCTCTTCCTTACTTGCGGGTGGGTGTGCGCCGTCATGCCCGTCGTTTCGCTTCTCGCGGGCTCATTCGTGATGCCCGTTGCCAAGCATTCGGTTTCGTGCACGGTGAGTGCGACGCCGAGCGTATATTTATCCCAGTGGAAAAAAATGTTGAGGAGCTCTAGAAGCAATGTAGTACATCTAGCAGTACCAGTCTATTTGTTATGCCAGAGGAATCTGCTAAGCTTAGCGATGTCAACATTGGTACTTGCAACTCAACTTCGAGATTTTATTAGTATACGATCTCTGTCGTACTTCGTATCCGGATATGCTTAGATCGGAAATTTAATATCAGTATTTTTGTATGATCAAGGTCAACAATGCCCACGTATCCGGATGCGAGAAGTGCGCCTTTTGCACCCCTCACTCGTCGAGATCGCACAGAAGGATCGAGTAGGCAGCGGGCGCGACGCCCAGCCGCCCCGGAAGGCGCGAAGATAAGCAGCGAGGACAGTGAACTCCGAGGCATCTGGTAAGCAAAACGCATCTTTCACTAGCAAAGCGTCGTAGCGATCTTATAGTAGACGCTCATAATGTTGCAGACGACGAGTTTGAAGTCGAGAAGATCATCGAGATGAAGTTCGTGCGGGGAGAGCCCAAGTACCATGTGAAGTGGAAGGGTTACGATGAGACGTCGTGGGAGCCGGAATCGAATCTGCATTGTTCTGAGCTCCGCAATAAGTTCAAGTCAGCACAACAAACACCAAGAGGATTCAGAAGGTAACAACCAGCACGTGTTTGTCAAGTTCTTATGTTGGTTTTGGGGAAAATATACTAACTGTAATAATGGTGCCCAGGCTCAGAGGAAGTGTACGAAGTGGAAACAATTCTTCGTGAAACTTTTCGTTTTGGCTTGTCTTACTTTGAGGTAAAATGGAAGAGATATTCCCAAACGAGCTGGGAGCCTCCCTCTAATCTGAACTGCCCTGACAAATTGGAGAAGTTTAGGCGTAGGCAGAAAGCAGCACGTCAAGCTATGCTCTAAAATCCAGCTCCCGCTGAAGTCACCGATGCTACTGGGACGGTAGGCCATGACAGTCCTCGGAAAGATACCGATGAGAACGAGAAACCCAGCGGTGGGTCTTTAGTTCGCCAAGCAAGCAGAGCATCGATTCCAGAAAATTATGGAGTGGGGGTAACCAATGATGCTGACAATGTGGCCTCCGAGAGCCGGCAAACCGATGATCGAACCGAAAATGACTATGAGTACGATTTCCCGGATTACTTTCCCGAGACTACCGGGGTAGAGGCGATCTCAAATAGAGGTGGTGCTGTTGAGCATTGTGGCGCCGGGGTTACAAACAACCTTAATACCGATGGAAGGAATGAGGATGCTACGCCAGTACCGCCAGCAGACCTCAGAGGGTCAGACAAGGCTCCCAGAAAACAACATCGCCCCGGCAGACAGCAGAAACAACCGCAACACCCTCGCAAAATCGACGTACTCTTTCGTCTCCCTGGAGTCGAGTATCTGGGAAGAAATCGAAAAGACGGTGCGGAGATGCTTGCTGGTGAAGTGAACGTGGGTATTGATGGCGATTACGAGGTGCTGGAATCTAATGGTTGCCCTAGCGAGAGTGCCGACGACGATTCTGAAGATGAGCTTTATATTGCGGATGATACCGGAAACGAAAGTTTTAGTGTCGAAACAGCAGAGGAAATTCGCGCGGTTGCCGGCTCCCAGGACTACATAACAGATGAAATGCTTCGAGGCATATCTGATAATGGTTGGGAGTTGCTACCGGTAACCGATGAACGGGATGACTCGGACCGGTCCGGCGCTACGGATGTGTTTACGGACCCCCCTCGGCTATAGAGGCAGCGAAAACGATGAAACCTTATGATTTTCTTTAACTTCATACCGAAGACTCTCTGGACGGAGATTGCCGAGGAAACAAACCGTTACGAGCGCCAGACACGACCGGAAAGACTTCAACAGGCGAAGTTGTCAATTGAAAAGAAGACGGACGACAGGCACAAACGCAAGGAAATGTTTCAAGCAAAGAAAAAGGAACTGGACGCGTTCAAAGAAGTACGTGCCGTGGAGATCATGCATTTTCTGGCCCTACTAATATCCAGGGCTATTTGCCCGATAAAGTCTCGACTGGAAGATCATTGGAAGACGCGAGCCTGTGGAGCGATCCCAGCTGGAACTTGGTCGCCATTTATGGTTCGCAAGCGTTTCAAGGAGATTAACAGGTACTGTGACTTCCACGTTTCGTAAATAAAGGGCCCACTAACACGTCCTTCGCCAGATTTCTCCACTTTACGAACAACCAGGCTCCGCAGGCTAAGCCGGACCGGGCATGGAAGATTCGCAACGTGATAAACAAGTTACAGACTACTTTCAAGGGGGGAATGGAACTAGGGCGCTGGGTTGCATTCGACGAGATGGTTATCCCTTCAAGAAGTTCGCGGAACACAATACGAGTTTTCCTGAAGAATAAGCCGCACAAGTACGGCACCAAGCTGTTCGCTGTGTGCTGCGGGAAAACCCACTACTGTTCCAGGTATGGTCATTTGCCCTATTTTATATAGTCGGTATCTGAACGCTGTGAATTCATGCTCAGGTTCGAGGTTTATTGTGGTAAGAAACAAAACAGTCAATTTGTTGACACCAGAAGCGGACCAGCTGCTGTGGTTCGAAACCTTAAAGCCTTGTGGGAACAGCGTCGGGTGGATCGACCCAAGAAGCGAATCATCATCACTGATCGCGAGTATTCTTCAGTGACGTTGGGGTTTCGTTTGATGGACATGGGGTACTACAATATCGGGACGGTGGCTACGACGCGTCTTGGCTTCCCCGAAGACTTGAAGATCGACAAAAAATCAGCTTCGACAGGGATGCCGCGCGGCTCATACGTTCTTGCCCGGAACAATACGAATCGTCGGATGTACTTGGCGCGGTGGGTTGACTCAAACATTTGCTACTTTGTGGCGACTGGGGCCTCCGCTAGACGTGCGATTGTGCGGAGGAAGCAAAAGGACTTCTCATATGCAAACATTCCGTGTCCGGTGTTTGTGATATTGTACAATAAGTACATGGGGGGTGTTGACAGCCACGACCAATTACGTCTGCAAAGGTACGTGTTGCTCTGTTACGGTTCTGACTCCCTTCACTTACGCTGAGAATGCATTTGACTAGGTACTCCATCCAAAGGGTCATGCGACCGAAGATATACTACAAGACTGTTTTCTACGGGCTTCTCGATATAGCTGTTATTAACGCATTTATCGCCCACCGTGAGTACGCGAAGTCTGTGGAGGAAAAATCTCTTAAACACGCGGATTTTCTAATTCAGCTACACGAGGAGCTACTCGCTCTCGGAGACGATGACTTCCTGGACACGATTCCAGTCGCCGAAGCCGCTGTTACCGAGGTGGAGCCAAGATCTAACCAGACACCAGTTTTTCCGGCGTACTCGCTAGCAAGCTCGAAGCATCAATTGATGGTTTCGACGGACAAGACGGCGATGGGCAAGTTCGAGTTTCGCGCGTGCAAAGTTTGTTCGGTACTGCGTGGTGCTCGTAGTCCTGGATCGAATCGACCTCCCGGTACAACGCGTCATTACTACAAGCAGTGCTCCACTAATCGAGGAAGACTGTTTTTGTGTTCCAAGGCGCGACACGTAACCGACGGTAATTCTGTATCGTGCTTTATATTTGGCACTCGAAGTGGAAGAACGGAGATCAACTCCCGCACAATGAAACGGCCGGGCGGATTCGAATGCGTCGGTTGAAGGAAGAATTGCGCGCGGAAACGATGGACACAGCTACCTCAGATGCCGTACTGCCAAGGGAAACCGAAA
This sequence comes from Phytophthora melonis, assembly GCA_024211575.1. Lineage (NCBI taxonomy): Eukaryota > Oomycota > Peronosporomycetes > Peronosporales > Peronosporaceae > Phytophthora > Phytophthora melonis. The sequence continues at coordinate 1,580,081 of JAMXKT010000047.1, forward strand.
CCGATGTTCAGAATGCCGATAGGGCGGCTTCGGCGCCATATTTGCCGTTACCGTTTCCAAGTTCCAGACCGCGAAACATAGAGGTACGAGTGCATCAACCAGAGCGGCTCGGCGCAGATGCAGAAGGACAGGACAAAGAAGGAGTAACTGCGACTGCGAGGCCCCGGATGAGAGCGAGCGGGAGGCCGTGGCGGAAGTGCTAGCGGAGCTTCTCGCCGCGGTAGAATGTACGGTAAGCGGGGACGAACGGCAGAACGAGCCGGATAATTAGTTGGGGGTCTATGGTTCACTGCGAAGTCAACCTTGACATCATGCATACAAAGCTGAATACAGATACGCCTGTGTGAGAGATGGCGATGTGGTGTTCAACATGGAAATCGATAAACGCGTCTAAGCGTTCAATGTCCCACTCGCACAGGCACTGTCGACGCTTTATCATAGACAGCGTTATCTACACAGGGATGAATGGCACGTTAGCGTTGGGAGTACATCTGGCACTACAGATCGCGTGAAATACCTTCGAGGCTTTCAGGGATGCTTGCAGCCACGCGTAGATGTGACTCGAGTCTTCGTCATTTTGAAATTGCGCATACATCTCGTAAAGCGGAAGGGCAGCCAGAAATGTGTCTACATGGTTGGTAGACCTGAATCTAGGCTCGTAAACCTGTTGCATAATAACATTTGTTAGACTACGCCACATAACTCAAGTAATTCGCATACCCACCCGGTCGCGTGAAGGTTTGCGTACTGGCTGGAGGGTGTGAAAGTCAAGGTACCCCTGATACCATTGAAATCTCTCCAGCGTCTAGGCATACATCGGAATTGAGCCATCGTAACGCCACTTGAACACCTAAGATACGTGTACGTACCTCCCCCACCGCCTTCGTCTTACCATAAAGTTTCTTGTTGTTTGACGCTGTTCGGTTGACATCCGGCGTGAAAGTCTGTTGTATGCAAGCAGGACGGTTAGATATCAAATAGCCACCACAAATAGAACATACATGCGCACTGGGACAGCCTCGTAGGTGTAGTGCCAGCAATCGCGCTTGAAATGTCCCGGTTTTCTACAGTGGAAACACTTCCTCTTCTTGCCACCGTTAGCACCATTCATACCCTGCTGCGCAGGTGGTCCGGGCTTCAGTGTTCATCACTACTCCATTGCCATTTCGCGTCCCACCCATTTGCTCGGCCATGCGTGTACGCTCATCCTTTGATCTTAGAGCATTGATTACTTGGATCAGCGTAGTTTTGACGCGTAGGCAGGTCGAACTGGTCCAGCAACTCCGGATGAGTCACGGCCACGCCCATCAGAAGCAACTGGGCCATGTCGTTATCCATAATAGCATGATCCGGGCCCATATTGCGCAGCTTTTGCCGAAGTTGTGTAATTACTCAGACAATGACTGGCTCTCAGTATGGGAGGTTTTATACAACTGTCGACGCAGGACTACCGCGGGAGAAGTTACGTTGGGGTTATCCGCCACCAGTGTATTCCACATCTCCGCAGCCGTAACCGCCATTCAACACACCTTGGTAGCATCATCATTCTTGCACCCGCGCAGACCGCGTAGAATAGCCGCGCATGCAATTCGATCTCGCCCGTCATACTGGTGTTGCAGGTCCACATTCGTAGTATGACGTGTCTCCCCACCACTCATCATAGCCCACGAGTCACGCTCTGCCAGATAGAGCTCCAATTCAGCGCGATAGAGCTCAAATGAGACGGTTTCAAACGAAATGATGCTTACGAACCTAAGTACGAATCGCGATTTAACCGCATCAATCGAAAGAGGCGTGTCTTGTGCGTCGTTTAAGCTATCGAACGCTCCGAAATGTTGAGAACTCGCGGAGTGACTTCGGTCTAGAAACATTTTCTCCATTTTCGGACCCCCTACATTCCCGATTTTATTTGGGGCGTGTGACCTCAATATTTTTACAATTTTAACGTATGGTATATTATCGGAAAGCTCGCGCTAATAGCTCTCGAATAAGAGTACTTTTACGCTTTGTGTATGCGTTTTTCACTTTTGAAAATTTGATGTCCGGTTATTTCCGAAAATTGATTGGTCAACTTCATGAGGCGAGGCCGATGAAACCTTTATCGCCCAGGGGGGTTCGTATAGCGCAGCCCAAGAAGGTCCTCAGGGTGTAGACCCAGAGAACCGACTTGAGAGTCAACGGCAAGAAAGTAAATCCAGAGGTTCGCAGCCGCGAAGCTTTAAACCCTGAGGATCACCCTCCTTGGTTGGCGTGGGTACCTTGTGTAATCCCTGTCGGCTCGTTTGTCTTTGACGGAACGGCACTTCACCAAACTCGAATGTAGCCTCGAAGAAGCGCTGAGGTACACGTCTAATCCAGAACGCACCTCGACACTAGAGGCAAAACCCAGAGAATCAGATCACCCGGAATCCAGAATATCACGAATTCAGGATCCAGGATTTCAGTCAACTCTGGGGAGAGGAACTCAGAAGACACCTTACCCAAATGCCCTCCTAGCTCGATAAAACCAACAAATACAGAGTATACAAACACTACAACTAGCCGTCACTTATTCTTTTGGACCCTTGGACGGTGGGTCACTCACACACTAGGCTCACTCGAGTCTGAAATTCAGGGGCCTAGCTCCCCTGAGACTCACACAAACGCGCACCACCTCCCGTACAGGAGGAAAATACAATCACTATCAGTTACCTTTCCCTTCACACAAGCAGTCAATACACAATCCTGGAGGCGACTACTTAGCACCCCAGAATACCCTCTGGAATAATATGAAATGGGCTACCACGAGCACAGCAAGTGACCCAACTAGGATATGAAATAGATGGATCACCCCAGGAAGCACGAGGCCGTCGCTGGTCCCCACCTAACTGGACTTGAGTTTGATGGAGTCCACACAGACGGCTGTCCTTCGCCGTTGATGTGCCCTTAGCGTCCCGCGGTCGTAGTCTCGGGTCCTCCGGATTTCCGTCGGCAGGCTTGGCCGAAGTCACTTGCGCAGTACAGGGAAAATTGAACTCTGTTTGTCTTTTATCAGCTACTTCTCTCTCTTACTTCTCTGTTCTTCTGCATTCTTCGGGCAAATATCTTCATTTCACTATACTCGGGGTCGAATATCTTGTCTTCAGTATACCTTGGGTTCAGCGGTCCAGACTTGCGATCGGCTTGCGATTCCATCGTCGCAAGGCGTCCAAAGTGCCAAATGCGGGTCCTTGGACTTGGGTTTGTATGGTTCTCGGTTCCCTCTCGACTCCTCGAAAGTATCCAGTTAGCAGATCTGCAGTCGTATCTTCAAGGTCACGCATCACTTTGATTGCAGACCGATTCCGGACTGACTCGAAAACTCAGAGATTCATGATACTCTGGGTCAGTCTTCTGAAATTCACTGGAACTCAGGGGAGTCTTCTGAGGACTTTGGTGGTTCTTGGGTGTTGGCTTGAGAGACACTTGGATTCAATGTGGGGAGTCTGGATTCATGGTCACACTCAGGGTTCAACTCTTGAAATTCTGGGTCACCTGTTCATCGGGGGTGATTCTCAGGGTTTCCATGTGGCACTCTGGGTGCCAAGTCGTATTCTTCACAGACTCTTGGGTATCTCCACAAATCCAAACACTTAGCGGGTGTAGCGACCTCCGGCGCGTGTTCACGGTGGTAGTGGGTTGAGTTTTCCGGGTATTCTGGTCCTTTGTAGTACTCTGGACCACAGCAAGATGAGGTGTACTCTGGGATACATTCTCCAAAGACACTTTCCGCCAGACTTTAGGCACTCATCGTAAGGGAAAGTCCGCGGCTGGACTGAGTGTTCTTCTGAAATCTTGGGCGTGCACTCCCAGGATTCACACTTCCAGCCAGTTGGGCCCATCTGCGGTCAGGTACTGGATTCATCCCCTGGGATCACTTCTCTCCCACAGTCGCCATCCGTGTCACACGGGTACAGCCGCGCCGCATCCAAGTTATCCACCAATCACAATTCGATACAAACTCCAAGTCGTGGGAGTGACGGCGCGTCGTCGGCAAATTCTGAAACCGCCTCGTGTCAACCGCCCCTCCTGGTCCGGGTCCATCAAAGAGGAAATTGCTCCGAACTGGTGAACCATGGACAGGCCACACAAACACCGACTCCGAGGCAACGTTGAAATCGACACGGCCGTTGCACTCTGTCGACTCCCAGGATTTCACTCACTTCGACGGCCCCATGTCTCCCCAACGGTTGGTCAGGGCCAATCTTCAAGGTTCTCTTCTCGGACACAAAATCTCCAGCGAGTGATTCGAGGTCATATCTCAATTTCACAGCTCGTCAACATGGCAGAGAGCGCACCTTCCGGCAGCGAGCAGGCGGCGACGCCGGCTCAAGGCACGACGCCGACAGCGCCTCCAGGCAGTACGCCTCCTCCGGCAGAGTGGCGCGCGAGCGACACCTCCGTATGCAAGGCCCCGGCGAATGGTGGCAACGCGCCAGCGGGCGGCGACAACACGCGAGTTGGCGACAGAAGCGACGCTTCGACGTGCGCATCCAAGGGGAAAGCCAAACAAGTTTCCTTAGCCGACTCAGAGGACAAGGCCCCCAACGCGGACATGCGCGAGGCTGATGGCGATGCCTCAGCTGACGCAGCAAACTCTGGCGCTGGGGATGTGAACTCGGCATCCAAGGCCCCAGACGTGGAGAAGGCGACATCAAGCACGGCTACAGTGACCGCCCCTGAGTTCAAGACGCCCCGCCACGCGACGGTGACGGACATCTAGGGGCTCATCTGCGCGGGTATGCTGAAGGAAAACGAGGTTGAGCTTCCGGAATTCATGATCCCTGAGCGCCCGCCGCACTGGCAGCTTCCGAGTCCACCGGACCTCAAGACTAACGCGTATATCATGGGAGTCCCTGGGGTCACCAGCGACGTTCGCTCGGGTGCGTTCGCCACAGAGGGCTACGGCGGCGTGACCACCCTGATAGGTTTCGAGGAGCTTTCCGATGACGACCTTCAGGTATTGAAGGAAATCTGTGGTTCGAATGCTGGGGTTGACGTCTTGCGTCCCCGCGGTTCACCTCTCGCAGCGTACGATCTGGATAACACTCTGAATTCCATCGGCATCCGACGCGAAGTGGCTTTGCTGCTGTGTCACTTCAACAGCACCCGGTTCGCAGAACGCGTGTTCAAGACAACCAGCTACCTGCGTCGCGTCCTCGGGGCTTACCATCACATGCGATCTCTGGCGGAGTCAAGCAAAATTCTGCTGCTGTCGAGGAACTGGCCGACGCACGGCGTAGACACGCGGAGCTGAAACGCACCTGGAAATTCGCGCGCGACTTCTGGTTCTCGGAACCGAAGGAGGCTCTGAGCAAGGTGGAAGCCGCGGGAGACGAGCAGAAGGTCGCGCTCCAGGAGCAGAAGGCACGGTACCAGGACGAGATTGATTCTCTGGAAGCCGAGAAGGCGCAGCTCAAGGCGCGTCTGGCTGACTCTGAGACTCAAGTGCAGATCCTGAAGTCGCGTCTGGCGTCGGCCACAGTGGATCCCTGGAAGTTCTCTGACTTCCTGCAAGAACACACGGATTTCACGGGAAATTGGGAGCGCCTTCATGACCTGTTCAGCCACTGCATCAAGGAGACCAAGCCTCCCGAGTCCTGGGACACGGTTGTGAGCGTCACTGCGATGGACAAGCGCAAGGCTGTGGTGACAGCATACCCAGAGAAAAGCAAGCGCATGCCTCCATCTGCAGGGTCGGGATCCTCGGGACGCCCTGAAATTCTGGATCTCACGGGTCCTGGCAGCAAGCATCGCGGCGGTTCCCAGAGTTCTAAGAACACCCAGGGTTCCAAGAAGAGTCAAGGCTCCAAGAAGGATCAAGGCTCCAAAACTTCGCGGCCCTCTGGCGCTCCAGAGACTCAAGCGCGAGCTACGGACTCCAAGGCGCACAAGGTTCAACGTCGCCCCAAGGATCATCAGCCTGGCCGCGACTCTGTGCGTCGTGCCGGCGACAAGACTGTGGTTTCCAAGGATGCCGCACGCTCGATGCTCCCTGGGGGTGTCGTCTGGAAGGAGATCCGTCCGGATGTGCGTCAGGCTATTCTCGCGGGGCTCAAGTACGACACTGCGATGGAGTGGATCGGCAGCGATCGTGCTGCTCACGGCCACTTCCGGCAGCCTCAGCTGATCAAGATGCTGGTTAGCATGATGTATTGGCGTCGGCTGGACAAGACTCCCTGGGCCAAGTACGTCCCAGAAGTCTACTACGAGATGGCCGACGAGCGTCTGGATCGGCGTCTTCGACGTAAGGAAATCCCAGCACCCTGGGGCAACCTCGATGACCACGTGGTGTACCCTGACGAGGATGCTGACTCCACAGTTGACGACCTCGAGAACGACCCAGACTACCAGCCTCCGGCTCAGAGCCCAGGGAAAGCCCTTCCAGTAGCTCGGAGGAAGAAGTGGAGTACCTCGCCCCTGCGATTCTGGAAGAGGATGAGGACGAGGTCGAAGAGGTCGACGACGACGAAGCCGAAGGGTCTCTGGAGTGTAAGCCTCCCGCCAAGCGTCCGCGTTCCGAGTCCAGCGATCGGTCCCAGGATTCCAGTCCCAAGACCAAGAAGCAGCGCCGCAAAGGTCCCCAGAAAACCAGTTCCCGCACTCAGGGTTCCAAAGCTGGTCAGGAGACCAAGGCCTATTCGCGCCCCAAGAAATCCTCGGCACTTGCGCGTAAGTCGTACTCAGAGCTCACTGCGGAGGAGCTCGCGAGGGCCGAAGTCCCTGAGGACGATGAAACCTCTTGGCGTATCTTTGGGGTTCTGGTGCAGTATCCGAGTGTGACCAAGAGCGCGTCGTGCCAGACTCCAGGGTTCCCTGAGTACGAGATTCACAAGTACTCCTACGACATTGCCCATGAACGCTGGGATCGCAAGGCTTATCAAGAAATCCTGGACTCAAAGCCCTGGAAGACCATGCTTCAGGGTCGCGTGCGGGTGTTTTACTTCCACGAGCGAGACATGCTGGCAGCGAAGGCGCTCAAGTTGGTTGACGACATCGTGGATGCCATGCACAAGCATGCGCAGGCAATTTGGGAGCGAGGACACTGGGTGCCTATTCCGACCGAGTCTAAGAGGGACATCGCCATGGAGGCTCAGCGCAAAGCGCGTCGGAACGCGCTACGCAGGGCATTCAAGACGCTCATGGAACGCTCGCGCGATACCCCTGAATTCATTCCTTCGCTACTGCATGAGCCTGGTCTCTGGAAGTTCCCTGACAAGTGTTGCCCCTGGATCTGGGAGGATCCCAGAGTTGAAACTCTCGGAGGTCCAGAGTGCAACGATCTCGACATCCAGCTCGCGTCACTGGACATGCGCGAGCCCGCTCGCGTGCAGTGGAACACCGCGAACGACGAAGAGTGACTCCAGTATGTGCCCAGCAACGTCCAGCTCAACCTCAGGCCCCCTGCCGTCCGTAAGCGCAACCCGTTGTCGCTGACCCACTCCTGAGTACATGCACCTTCGTCGAACCCTGGGATCCGCTTTATCTTTCATATGTCGTAGCGTAACTTCTAAGAATACCCAGGATTTTTCGCCTCACTGTCCTCCTCTTTCACCAGAGTTTCACCGCCTTCTGAGTTGTCATTCCACTTCACTTCACTAACTCCTTGTCCTTCGAAAAGCTCACCACACAGCGCCACGCCGAAGCCTCAGCACTGTTACCTTCTCCATAATCAAATCAATTCACATTCACATTTCCATCTCCAATCTTCATACGTTCCGTCGATCTTCTCCAGAGTTCCACCGTGTTACTCAGGGTTTCCCCTGAATTCCACATGTAACTCTGGGTCAATGTCACTCCCTGAGTGTTAAACTCCTGGGTGATCATCTCCGGCTTGCATGGCCTGGAAACGGGCTCGCGCTCTTGCGCTTTGATTGAATTCATAGAGTAAGGCGCCGCAATTGAGCTTCGACACGGGCAGCCACTCGGTCTCATCATAGCCCTTCCACTTCACAAGATGTTCACGGATTCGCCTTGATGTCCGAGTTCGCTTGGTCCACCGCAAATCCAGAATTCGTTCGACTTCATACTCGTCGTTCGCTGTGTCAGGTTCCCAGCTATCCTCAGGTAGCAGAGCCGCGTCAAAGTCATCATCTTCATTCACGTCGATCTCCACGGTGGGCCGTTTTGGGAACAGCGCTCTGGGTTTCAAGCGGCTCACATGCACCCAGGGATTCACGCGATATCCGGTGTTCTCGACCCTGAGTTTCACGCGGAATTTATCATGGATTTCTTGAATTCTGAAGGGGCCATGCTACATATGAGCTAGTTTGCGGCTCAGGCCAGGCTGCACTTTGGGTATATACAGCCACACGGCGTCACCGGCAGCGAACCCTGACTTCAGTCGTTCCGAGAGCTCCTTCCACTTCTGGGTCTGCTCGGCAGAGCGCGCTCGCTTGGCCTTCTTCTGAAGATCTTCTGCGCAGGCTTGTGCATAGCTGTAGTCGCGTTGCAGTTTCCTGCGCCACTCATACGCCGTGCGTTCCTGGACACTCGACGGTCTGGGTCCCAGCATGGCAGACACAGTGCCGTGTGCATCCCACCCGTGCACTAAGAAGAAGGTATCCAGACGTGTAGCATCGAAAGAGGTATTCAGGGCGAACATCAAACGCTCAGCATGATCGTCCCAGTCACTCTGGTCCGCTTCAGCGATGTATGCGCGAATGCTGCGCACCACTGTCTGCACCGACCGCTCTTGCTGTCCGTTCGCCTGGGGGCGATAGGCCAGAGTGGCTCGCTGCTTACTTCCCAGGAGCTCACGGAAGCGTGTGAACACTTCGCTCATGAACCTTGGGTCCTGATCGTGCCGCAGCATTGAGCTCGCTCCAAACCTCCTGAAAACCTGCACCTCGTACACTTCAGCGACATCTTGGGCTGTAGTTGAGCTCATGGGTTTGCACATGACGAACCCTGACAACGAGTCCTGAACGAGTAACAGGAAGGTGTTCCCACGGTCAGACTTGGGCAGATGCGTTACGAAATCCATGGATACAACTTCAAACGGCCTTCTGGGTTCGATGTTCCCAGGGGACGGTCCTGCATTCTGAGGACGCCCCTTGCCGCTAGCGCAATCCACGCACTCCTTGACGAAAACTTCGACGTCCGCGTACATCCCATGCCAGTAGAACTCAGAGCGCAATCTTTCATACGTCCTGGTGATCCCCTGGTGGCCACCCTGAAAAACTTCATGAGCGTAGTGCAAGATGTCCGGCTGTAGCGCCTTTGGAACCACAAGCCTGAGTTCATCGACCATGTCTCTGGGACGATCCCGTGTAGAACGACTCAGGCGATACATGACTTCTCTGGAATCCAGCACAAAGTCATCGGCCACCTTCGCAAGTTTCCTCGCCTGAGCGTGTGACAACTTGCTCACGTCGCCCTTCAGAAAGTCTTTGAGTTGCAACAGGTGGTCATCTTTGTCTTGGTGCACCTTGATCCGTCTCCAGCGTTCGGCCTGGTATTCCAGAGGACCCATGGGTTCGCCTTGGTCTTCTGCCTCCTGAGTTTGTGCTCGGGTCATGACAGCGAAAACCTTGGCTGCCACGGTCAATGGCGCGCACTCTGGTCCAGGGAAACTCAGAGTATCATCCCTCCGGGAACCGCTCTTCTGAGTTCCAACGTTTAACAACACCTTCGGTTTCACCAACTTCTCGTGAATCTTGGACACCAACTGCAGATGCATTCGCTCGTCAGCGTCTTCAACCTTCCAGGATTCACCAAGCGCCAGAGTCTTCGACGTCAAGTAGTCTGCAGCCTGGTTGAACTCTCGTTTGACATGCACTAAGCGGACTGACTTGAACTTCGTCTTCAGCACCTCGTACTCAGCCAATTTCCTCTGGAGGTTGGGCTGATTGCAGTTGATGAGACCCTGGGCCTGCTGAATGGCAATCCTAGAGTCTCCCACCAGGACGATGTCCTGAATTCCACGTTCTATCGCCAGGTTGAGTCCCTTCAGAAGTCCATGGTACTCTGCGTCATTGACAGTCACATCTTCCAGAATGAAACCCTGGGCATCCAGGATCTCCCATCGAGGGACATACCACAGGATGCATCCACAGCTCCCTTGTCTTGTGGACGTCTTGGCAGCGCCGTCGAAACTCAGAATGCAACCTTCGTAGTCTGCCTCTAGCATCTCCATACTGATAGGTACCGGCGGTTTGACGCGCCCCTTGGCTGGAATCAAATTCTCAGCGACCTCATCCAAGTGTTCCCTGGGAGTGATACCAGCACCCAGGATCGCAGCCAGTCCATCTTCATCGCGTTGAACTCTGCGTATCTCCAGGTTCCAGTGCGACAACTTCAGGCCCCACTTGACAGTCCGGCCGTCCGCCGACTGGGACGTCAGCAACCAGTTCAACACCGAGTATCTCGTGTAGATGGTGATCTTAGGGCTGCCTTCAACCAGAGTGCGAAACACCTCTAGGACTCTCAGGATCGCGACCACCTCCTTCTCAGCGATGTGGTACCTCAATTCTGCGTCATTCAGAACTCGTCCTGTGAAGCGCACGGGATGCACAATTCCGTCGTACTCCTGGCCCAATACCGCAGCTGCCGCCCACGGGTTCGCGTGGGGGATAATCACAAAAGGCCTGGAGCGGTCAGGATGCCGTAGCAGAGGAGTCGAGACGATCTTGCGCTTCAGAATCTCAAAGGCTTCCTGGGCTCTGGACAAGTCTCTCCTGAGTTTCACTTGTTCCTCAGTTAGCTCGTACAAAACAGCCGCAATCACAGGGAGGTCCTCAATAAACTTGTTGTAGTAATTCAGACTCCCCATGAAACTCTGGACACCCTTCAGTGTTGTCGGGAACGGCAAGTCTTGGACACCCTTCGCGATCTTTGGAGTCGCCCTGATGCCCTCGGCACTGATCTCGTGTGAGAGGTATGGAATCGACAACTTTCCAAATTCGCTCTTGGGGAGACTCACAGAGATGTTCCAGTAACGCAGACGGAAGAGCAGCGCGTTCAGGTCTTGGCACAGCTGATCCCAGGTCGGCGCACCGTGAGCGATGTCGTCAATATACGAGCTTCGACCCAGAACGGGGCCCATCTGAGAGGGTGCCGGGATGTTACGCTGGAAAACCGTCATCTCGTCTGTCAACGCTGAAAGCCGAGGCTCAGCGTCCCCTGAAATCCTGGGTTCCTCAGAGTTTAGCCCCAGAAAATCCAAGACATCTTGGTCCACTTCAGCTTCTTCCTCAGGGGAGAGTCGCAAGAATCCCCACAGGCAATTATTGAGGACTGCCTGGTAGATCAGCGGCGCATTCTTGAGACCGAAGGGCATTCTGACCCACTGGTAGTGTCCGTAGGGGCAGACAAACGCAGAGATCAACTTGGCTCTCTCAGTCATTCTGATAGCCCAGAAACCGCTCGCCATGTCCAAGCTCATGAACCACATCGCCGACTCAAATCCGATCAGAAGATCGTCAATGAGCGGCAACGGGTAGTGCGAGAGCTTGATGAAGCCATTCACCACACGATAATCAATGCACATGCGGATGTCGACGCCGTTCTTCTTCAGGACGATGACAATCGGAGACGCCCAGGGTGATGTAGAAGTTTCAATCAACCCGTTCTCCAGGAGTTTCTTCAGAAGTTCATACACCTTGGTCCACAGATGTGATGCAATAGACCTTGGACGCTGGGCAACAGGCTTAGCGTCGCCCACATCTAAGTCACAGACCACTCCATGGGCAGGCGGAGGTGCAGCATTGCCATCCCCTAAGAAAATCTTCCGGTGATACTCCAGAATTCGTCTCACTTGGTTGTCCATCTCAGGGGTCGTTTTCCCAGGGACCCCAACGTCAGCTTCTTCGATCTTACACTCAGGCGTCAGGTCCTGTATCTCAGGGAGCATCACTAACTGATCCCGCAACTGTGAGAGCAACTCGCTGCCTTCACGTATGTAAACCGCGGGCTCATAGTCGAGATCTTCCGTGGAAATCCTCATGCAACGTTCGTACTCCTGCTTGAGCTTCTCCAGCGGAGTCCCCGCCATCCCTGAGGTTGAGAGGTCCCAGTAATCTTCAACAGCACCCTGAGAATCATCATCATTCACTTCGAAATCCAGAAAATCACTGCCTTCACTTCGCTGACCCTGAGAGTCACTGTCAACTTCGACCTGTAAACTCAGGGTTTCAGCGGCCGCATCCTCTTCGGGACTTGTGCGCTCTGGAGTTTCGTCAGCTTGCGAGGTCACAGTAATCATAGTGTCCCTGAGAACCTCACACAGATCGCTCGTGTCGACAGCACCTTCTCGGAATTCAGGGGAATCCCCAGGAGGTACCTCATCGGTTTGAGTTGATGCATCTTCAGCGAGCCGCACACGACGAGCCTCTGGTTTTCTGAGAATCGAGGCCAGCAGTGCCATGTCGGGTCCCTTCGCAGGTCGCGACAGAATCTTCTTAGGCCACTGATACTCTGGGATCTCCACGCACGATGGCTCCAGCGCAGCTAAGCGCTCTGCACGCAGTCGTCCTTCGCGCGATTGAACGCTCTCCAGAATGAGAGTCTGCCACTCACGATACACAAAGGAACCGGGGCGTACAAAGCGCCCAGCCCGCGGGAAGAAACCGTATTCCACAATTCGAGCGACCGGAGTCCGGTTGTGAATCCAGACATCCTTGTCGGATATGTTGACCACCTTCACAGCGACTGGCCAAGACCTCGACGCGTAGATCAGGTGCGTTACCTAGCGGTCACCACGTCCTGCCCACACAACCTCACGCTGTGGGTTCGTCGCTACATACGAAATCTTCACCACCTTGGATTCACCAGGGCCCAGGTACCAGCTTCCCGTAGTTTCCACGGGCATGTCGACACCCAGGCGATCCTCTGGATTCCAACCACACATCATGATCGCCTCTTCATCTGGGAGTGTCACGAGACCTTCCCGAATACTGATCCGCACTCCAGCTGCAAACATGAAACTCATACCCAGAAGTACTTCGATTCCTTCGCCGATGTTAGCCACCCAGACATCCAGGAGATACACCACTCTCGGGCCGAGAGTGATCTTCACCTGGGCACTGGCGCCGATGTACGTCGGAACGACAGCCCGAAGTGTGGAGCCGTCCATGCAAATAAGGCTCCGACGGAGTTGACCATCGAGTGCATTACTTCTAAACGCTTTGACGCCTTCCACATTGCATGCTACAAAGCTGATGGCTCACATTGGGACCAACAGAGCTATAATTATTTAGCTCAAATAGCTCGGAATGTCGTCTTCCACGGTGGCATTCCGCCTTATTTACAAACAAATCTGTTGCGAATAGGATTAAGCGCATGAGCCTGCGTGCTAATCACCATGATAATTCTTAGTCTAAAATAGAGATGGGGAATCTAATTCGGAGATCAGTCGAAATAAATATGACTTTGAAGTCTAAATTAGCCAAAATCTCGGCCGATTTACTATCCAATTAGACATTCGGGGTGCCGATCACAATAAATACCGCACTTAACCTTACCCAGAAACACCCGGCCAAACGGCCGTTTTGGTCCTTCTCTATCCAGAGGACCTGTGTTAAAAGCATAAAAGCATTGCAGGGCAGATGCTGTGGCTGCGAAGCAGGCACAGGAGATGGACGCGGATACTTTACTGATGGCCGCCGATATACTTAACTGATAGTTATTAATAAATATATTTACTAATAAGAGCTCAGAAGACAATAAAAAATATTAAAGAACCCTCCTATCCTAGCGTGTAAAATAGCTACACTTGCTATTTGAGAAAAATCCGCATGCGGGGAGAGGAGCTCTATTTTGTTACGAATTATATTTTAGGGGGGGGGGGGTTAAATTAAGATCCTCTAAGTATTGTAATGAATTAACTACACGTATAGAGTCTTTAAAGTTTTGTAGTTTCGCTTATTTTTCGTGCTACCCCGGTGTCAAGCTGGGCTGGCGGTCCGAATACTCAACCAATCTTGCAGCCTCGGTGGCAGGGTGGTCAACTCATATCTACCACAGGTGTGTTTTTGCTACCACCGAGTACTTGGAGTAGCTTCGCTACTGCATCGATTAACTTCATCGAAGTGGTTTCCCCCATGTACGAATTGATCCCTTCGAAGGTTTTGAGATCCGTTGGGCGATGCCCTGCTCAATTTGTCACTTGGATGAGCACCTGGATTGTACTGGGAAGCGTGCGCTGTCGCATTGTTCTCGTGGCTGTTGAAAGCATGCCGGAGACTAAACAACTTTTTATCCTGACTGTGGAGTTCTCGTGGATTATCACGCAGACAATATCATAAGTTTCACTGAGCTGGGGTCCGAGTAGTATCCAGGGATGTAGATCACGAGCCAGAACATTGTGCTGAAGATACAGACGACGGTGGCGATCACGACGGCCCCATTCGAGCCTCCAGATTATATGGTGGCGTGGAGCTGCACTCGCCACGATTGCTAAAACAATTATCTGTCCTTAGATTGAACCTCTTTGAAGAATGATCCAGTCGATATCCTTGTTTGCAGGTTGAGGTTGATGCCGTTCATCCATGAATCGCAGCACTTGTAAAAGTCAGCAGCATTCCAGGCGGACGCGTTGCTATCACTGTGTGCAAGCGGTCCAAATAGTCCACAGCACCTGGGTGGCTTCGTCCAGCTTCTCCGAACAGTCGGTAATCGTGGCTTTCGCTACTTCACTGAAGTCAGGCGTGACGGCAGGTGGTCGCCTCGCTGCAATCCAGGGCATCTCATTTTTCTGAGATGGGGTGGTGCCCCAACCATAAGTGAATGCGCCGACACCATACTTGCTGCGCTAGGTTGCTATCCCATAGTGTATGCTCAATAGTCTCAGGAGACTCGGTGCGTTCTCAATACATGTACGGACACTTTCGGTCAAGAGGTGATCCTTATGAAACAGATTGAGCGTTCTTGTAGACCGTCCAGCGCTCATCTCCCTGTACCTCTGCAGGAACGGAGTCGCCTTGAATGCTAGGCCGGTCACACGATCGGAATATCGGAGGGTTTCGAAGTCTCTATCAAAGCATTTGCCCTGTTCCCGATCAACGATGCCGCGATTTTCGTTACGCGCGAAAGCTGTTACACAATTGGTATTCTTGATGCAGCACTGGAATCTCGACCAAGTCCTTGGATTTGCTCGAGAGCAGGACTGCTTGAGTCCAAATTGATTCGGGAGTACTGGAAGAACAACTTGCACTACACCTTCAAATATGGTTGTGATACTTGAGCTTGAAAGGCCTGTACGCTGATGACGGGTTCAGAATAAATTATCCAGGTCCAATACGTGTTATCTGCAGCTAAAGCAGATAACACGGCTGGACTAATGATTAATCACGTGCTTTCCGTATCGGTTTACCATGGAAGTACTTCGTATTAATAGTATTAATATTGATAGTATGCTTCAAGAGTTTGTATCGATTTTCTATCAATAGTCATTCATGTTTTACTCCTCTCATTCTGCTGGTTCGACACTTTGAGCTTCACCGAAGAAATTCGCGCAAGAGATCCAGTTTTTTCCGTTAGTTTTTTTTTTTTTCACTTTCAGTGCTTAACCTATCAGGGTTAATTTTAGGGACTGAAGGAAAATAGTTTTCCAGGGTGCTCCAGTTCGTATGCCTTGTAGTACGCGCGCCAAATATCCGCATCCGTGCTGCTGGTTGATTTGAGTTTGAGCACCTTTTTGAAGACGTCGTCCGGGGTCATTCCTTCCGCCATCCATTGCTTGAACTGCGCGGCCTGCAGGTTTGTCGCGAATTTCTCCGTAGACGGCACCTTCTTGGCCGCTTCCAGCATCGTAGGCAGTTTATCTCCGTAACTCTTTGATAGCGTCTGGATCAGCGTCGTCTCGGCATGCGGGTACTCCTTGTTGAATGCCTTCATGTACTGAACGTACGTCACCAACAGCGGGTCGCTGAACACCTTGTCCCCTGCCTGGTCAAGCTCCAGCTTCTTGGTGAAGATATTCATCGGGTGCGTGGGATCGTCAATCCAGCTTTTAATGACCTCGTTCTGCAGCTTCTTGGCCCCAGCGCTGTTGGCGTCGTCCGCCTTTGCCAGCGACCTCAGGAACTGCGTTTCGCCACCATAGTATTTTCCAAACACCTCCGTCATCGAAACTGGCTTCGTGGGGTGTTTCTCGTTGTAAACCTTGAGGTACTTCAGCCACGTTTCAATGCCCGGACTGTCAAACAGGTGGTCCGCCTTCTGTTCCAGCTTTAGCGCCGTGAAAACGTTTGCCGGTTCCGCGTCCAGGCCCTTCCAGAACTTGATGAGCCCGTCGTCCAGCTTCGTGGCGATTTCTTTCGTCTTCGGGATTTTTGCCGCGGCCGCCAGCTTTTCCATGAGTTTATCGGCTCCATAGCGCCCCAAGAGTGCGGTTGCCATCTCCCGGTCCGCGTTGCTTTTGTCGACCATGGTCACGTAGGTGGAAAAGGTCTTCCACTGGGAGCTGGTGAAAAGATTCTCCCCTGCGTCGTCGAGCTTCGTCAAACCGATGGCATCTCGGGCTGACACGGAATTCTTGAGCCAGCCCTTGAGCTGGTTGTTCTCGAGGAAGTCGGTAATCATGTTGCCTATTCCTCTCTCTTCGTCTCCGTCGCCACTTTCAGCTTCCTCCACGGTCTTGTGGCTCCTCAGCAGTCTTAGGGGGCGCTGGTCCGAGGAGATCGAGCGAGTCGAAGCACGAAACTCGGGTGTGGCCATCTCGGACTCCGTGGCTGAAGAAGCAGCGCCGGTACTTGCGAGGAGGGCGGCGGATAGCAGCACGACGTAGTGGACACGCATCGCTGAGCTGTGTGCAGTATTCACTCGTGACGCAAAAACTGAGGCCAAATCGGAAAGTGAATAACTGATCACCAAACCAAAAGGGACGATTTTACGAACAGCAAATCTGCTGAAAACAAAACACTCAAACAATTGGAGGAAGCGGTGCTGAAAACTTTTCAGTGAAAAGGCAAGCATCTGGTCCTGAAAAATGCACCGAGACCCGCTCACTTGGCATACTGAACTCCATAGAGTGTTTTGTATCGCGGTTTTCTGTGCAGAAAAACCGATCCCAAGATTGCTAGCGTGCCAAGTCCTGGTTGTACCAAAAGTCTCGCAAAACTTGATTGCAGATGGTACCAGTTCTATGGTACAGATGACTGTATCCAGACAATCCTCTCACATGTAATCGTGAGTTTATTATTCCAGTCTAAGGGGGTATTCTTAATCATCACAATGAAATGGGACCGCAAAAAAAAAGTTGTTTTTGTACAGGTGAATGAAAACATAATGGAGCCGACAGATTCATTCAATATGTAGAGACTTAAACTCCGATTTTTTCATAGTATTCGCAACAGTTCTATGCCTCCGGTTTCGGGCCTTGGCATCCTGATAAGCTGTCACGGCATGTGGGGTATAGGTCGAGATGAGATCATAGCGCCTTACCGGAATCTAATCAGCAAAATCATGTTATATCGGGTAGCTGGGATGTTTATTAACGTAAAAATCTTTTTACACGTAAGTAAAATTCAGCTAACACATCTGGACCTCAGATGCCTGTAAATTTTCAGCTTCCTGAATGGATATCCTTAATGTATGTTAGTTTGTCTTAGTTTTTTTTTCTTAAAACAGTGACTGCGTGTAAGGTGGATTATGTTTTCTGTTCAGCTACCCATAAGCAAAGTGGGCTTGACCGAGACTGAAGGTGCACCCTTAAGTTATTGACTTGCGAGTGCAATGCAGTCTTCAGGAACTAGTATGCGTCCAAATTGCATTTACTTTTACTTACTGGCTCTACTGGTCACGCGAAAGAGACCGCAGTGTCAGCTCAGTCAACCTGAATCAGGAGAGGCTTGGCAGTTTTTGCGTTTTTCACGAGCTCTTCGTCGAAAGTCGGGTTCGCCTTCACAACAAGGGACTGGCCAGCAGCGACGGATCCATCGAGCAGCTTCACAGCCATGGGGTTCAGCACGTGCTGCTGGATGAGACGCTTGAGTGGACGCGCTCCATACAGTGGACTGTAGCCAGCGTCCGCCAGCCACTCCTCCGCCTCAGGCTCCACCTTCATTGTCAACTCCTTCTCCTCCAGCAGCTCGTCCACTTGGCGCAGTTGCAGGTCTACGATCGAGCGAATGTCCTCTCTCTTCAGGCGGTTGAACAGCACCAGCTCGTCGATACGGTTAAGAAACTCAGGTGCGTAGTGAGAGCGCACGACGTTTAAGACTTCGCCCTCCGCCACGGAGCTCGGCGAGCCCTCTGGTAGTCCGGCCAGGATATCGGAGCCCAGGTTGCTTGTCAGAATGATCACCGTGTTGCGAAAGTCCACAACGCGACCTTGCGAGTCGGTCAGACGGCCTTCATCGAGCACCTGCAGCAGAATGTTACTCACGTCGCGGTGCGCCTTCTCGAACTCGTCGAAGAGAACGACCTGGTACGGGCGGCGACGCACGGCCTCCGTAAGCTGCCCTCCTTCCTCGTAGCCAATGTAGCCCGGAGCGGCGCCGATCAGACGACTCACGTTGTACTTCTCCATGTACTCGGACATATCAATACGGGTAAGAGCTTGTGGGGTCTGGAACAGGAACTCCGACAACGACTTGGTCAACTCCGTCTTGCCGACACCAGTAGGACCCAAGAACATAAACACACCCAGCGGGCGGTTGTGCGCGTGAAGTCCTGCGCGCGCGAGACGCACACAGTTGCTCACTGCCTTCACCGCCTCTTCCTGGCCGATTACGTGCTGGTTGAGGTGGTCCTCCATCTTGAGCAGTCGCTGTTTCTCACCTTCCATCAGAGTGGATGCGGGGATGCCAGTGGTCTGCGCCACAACTTCAGCGACGTGATCAGACGTGACAGCGTCCCCCAGCGAAGTTCTGCTCTTCTTCGTCGACTTCTTCATCTCCTCTTCCTCCTGCTCTTCATGTGCTACCTCAGCCTCCAGCTTCGGAATCACCGAGTGCATCAACTCTCCTGCTCGTGCGTAGTTGCCAGTATTCTGCGCCGCCACCAAATCTCTGCGCGCCTCCTCCAGCTTGCGCTTGGCCTGTTGCATCTCCTCGAGCTTGTGCTTCTCCTCGCTCCACTCGTCCATCAGCGCACGCAGCTCCTCCGACGCCTTCTTCACTTCCTCTTCCAACGCAGCCATGCGCTTCTTGGACGCCGCGTCCGTCTCTTTGCGCAGCGCCTCAATCTCAATGCGTCGTAGGATAATTTCCCTGTCCAGCTTCTCAATGGGTTCAGGCTTGCTCTCCTGCTGCAGTCTCAAACGCGACGCCGCCTCATCCATCAGATCGATGGCTTTGTCCGGCATCTTGCGCTCCGTCAGATATCTATTAGCTAGCGTGGCGGCCGCTACCAGCGCACTGTCAGCGATCCTGACGCCGTGATGCACCTCGTACTTCTCCTTCAAGCCTCTGAGGATCGTGACCGTGTCTTCAACACTGGGCTCCGAGACGATCACGGGCTGGAAACGTCTGGCCAGCGCCGCGTCCCTCTCAATGTATTTCCTGTACTCGTCCAGCGTCGTGGCGCCCATGCAGTGCAGCGCGCCGCGAGCCAGCGCGGGTTTCAACATATTAGCAGCGTCCGTGGAGCCTTCGTTGCCTCCCGCGCCCACGAGCGTGTGCAGCTCGTCGATAAAGAGGATGACCTTGCCCTGGCTGTCGTCCACGTCCTTGAGCACGGCCTTGAGCCGCTCCTCGAACTCGCCGCGGAACTTGGCGCCGGCCACGAGCGCCGCCAGGTCCAGCGCCACCACCTTCTTGTCCTTGAGGCTGTCGGGCACCTCGCCCAGCGCGATGCGCTGCGCCAGGCCCTCGGCCACCGCCGTCTTGCCCACGCCCGGCTCGCCGATCAGGATCGGGTTGTTCTTGGTGCGGCGCGACGGGATCTGCGTGGCGCGGCGGATGGCGTCTTCGCGCCCGATCACGGGGTCCAGGTCGCCGGCCTTGGCGATCTCCGTCAGGTCGCGGCCGTACTTCTTGAGGCTCTCGCCCTGCGGCACGTTCTGCGGGTTGACCCACGGCTGCGACTGGCCCATGGACGCCAGGCCGCGGCGCGCCACCAGCAGCGAGCGCGGCGTCGGGCGCAGAGCGGCGCGGGAGAGCGCTAGCATTGATACGAGAGTGATGGTCTTGAGCACTTTGAAGGCAAATTGCCGACTGACAAGGATGGTAGAGTTGAAGAGAGGAGAGTATCTTGAATGTTGGGGAGAGGAGCCAATCAGAGGACGGAATCCAGAATATTCGACGAGGTAGCCAATGATAGGGCGAGTAGAATGTTCGAGGCCGTTTATATTTACATGTACCCTTGAAACACAGGCATTTTTGGCCATTTTCCGCATTTTTAGAATGTTTTTTTTCTCGCTTTATTTATTCTCAGGTAGTCCATGACGAATCGGTCTAAACGTCCAATGAAGCCTGGCCGAAGTGATGCTAGCGCTAGATCTACGTCGTGATGTCGAGCAGGTGATACTTGTTGTAGTCCTTCAGGTACGACTTCCAGAGCTTCCACTTGGCGTCGGTCTTCTCCTTCACATTCATCAACTTGGCCACGTCGATCGGCTGCTTCTCAGCAAAGATGAACTGCTTAAGCTTCTCAGTCTCCACTTTGATCCCCAATTCCTTCGCTTTGGCTTCTTCTTCGCGGCTTCAATAGCTCTCCTAAGGTATTTGTCCTTGTAGGTTGTGGCCAACTTCGTACGTTGAATAATCTTGCCGGGGAATGCTTTGTTGAAGTCATCCATGAACTTCATCCAGAATAAGAACATGGGGTCCTTGAACAGTTTTCCAGCCCCAAGCTGACCGAGTCTTAGCATTTCGAAAGCGTGATCGGGGGCCCCGGGGCAGCCATCCAGTCCTTGGCCAGCACAGCCCTCCATCCGCTTCGCAGCAGCGGCAGAGCTTGGGATAGTGTAGGGCGTTTTGCAGTTAGTGAAACTTACTAGACACTAACTCATTGTTAGCTGTACGCTTGCTGACTGTTAGTTGACGAGTTAGTAGCAAGAGAGTAATCATGATATATATTAACCTTACATTTGATGTATTCTTACCTACTAAACATTCTAAGCACTCTGCGTCCTTGAGACCCATCTTCTCAAGCGAAACATATTCGGACCAGGCCGAATTCAGCTCTGCGTCTTCAAATTCATCGATCATCTCGATCGGAGTGTGACGGGCCAGGTTCCAGGTCGGTCTTTCCCACCCTACCCATTTTATTATCTGCATATCAACAGTCAATTTAGAATCAAAAGCGTCTTATTACTTCAAATATAAAACCAAAAGAATTGGGACGGCGTAGATAAAGTTATTGATGTGTAAAAATCTTTAGCAATTTCCAATTTTGTGGAAAAACTAGTGATACTCGTTCGGCAAATACATGTTAGCAAAATTTACTAGACACTAACTAACTGTTATTTACACATACAGCTGACTCTACAGTTAGTGTATAGGGAGTACGCTAGCTTGGGACCTTCTCCGCTGCAAGAATCATCTTGGCCACGTTGAAATCGTCGTAACGCGCTCGCACGATCCAGCCCGTTGTCAAGTTTGAGCCCAAATTCTTGGCGTGGTAGGCGTCCGTAAACTTGGTAAACGTCCTGAACAGCGGGCTATTAATAGCAAGGAGGTCGTCGTCAGCCTTGTCCAGGTTCAGCAGTGTGAAGACGTTATCCGGAGAATCCTGCTGCCCATCCAATGCTGGATCTGTGCAGCCTCCAGGTTCATGGTGATGCACCGAGTAGTTTCCACCTTCTTCGCCGCATCAAGCATCTTGGCTACTACTTCATCGCCGAAGTGGGTCGTTAGCGTCGCGATCAGCGTCGTTTCTTTTGAAGGGTTCTCATTGTTGAAGACCTTCACGTAGTTGGCCCAAGTGTTCAAGAGGGGGCTGGTCAATACAGCGTCCAACGAGTCGTCCAGCTTCAGCAGCTTGAATACGTCGTCTGGGGTTTGCTTGCTACTGAGCCACGTCTGGATCTGCGTCGCCTCGATTCGTTTCAGAGTTTCCGATTTTAGTCCCGTGTTCTTGGCCGCTAGAATCATCCGAGCCAGAGCGTCGTCGCTGTGGTGGGCTCCTAGTGTAGTGTGGTAATGGAAAGTGGCGGTTTCCAACGCTGTCAACCCGCCAACCGACAAATCAAGTTCAATTGAGGGACAATCAAGGCGACGTCAAGCGAGAGACGGAGATGGCCGCTTCTGATTGGAGGATGACATTATCCTCGGTCAAGTGGCAGTTAGTGGCCGGAGCCTCGTCGGGTCCTAATAGAACCCCGAACGAGGCTTCACTGTGCCTACTTTAGGGTACAGATGCATTTGAGACGGTTTCAAACGAAATGATGCTTAGGCGCCATTTGGAGTTTTCGAGATAATCGCGCTTGAAGTTGACCAATCAATTTTCGGAAATAATCGGACATCAACATTTCAAAAGTGAAAAACACATACACAGAGCGTAAAAATACTCTTATTCGAGAGCTTTTAGCGCGAGATTTCCGATAATATACCATACGTTAAAATTGAAAAAATATTGAGGTCACACGCCCCAAATAAAATCGGGAATGTAGGGGGTCCGAAAATGGAGATAATTTTTCTAGACCAATGTCACTCCGCGAGTTCTCAACATTTCGGAGCGTTCGATAGCTTAAACGACGCCCAAGACACGCCTCTTTCGATTGATGCGGTTAAATCGCGATTCGTACTTAGGTTCGTAAGCATCATTTCGTTTGAAACCGTCTCATTTATTTGCGTACTTCGACCGCACTTATTAGTGTAGTCGCGGTCGTCATTTGATGTGTCCGGAATCGCCTCATTGCGATCGTTCACACTAGATATTTGTATAGGGACATAGGACTCATCATAAGATGACCAGAACGAGGCCCCCAGGGCCTCAGAAAACTCAGTAATAAAAAGACAGTCTTCCCCCAAAGCCAACAAGGGTCAAGTCCGACTTCGGTAAGTGTAGCTAGCTTATTGTAGTGCCTGGACACGCTCGGCTGCGTGTGGATGCCTGTCGGGGAGCTTATCGTGCTTTGACCGAGAGTTTCATTGGCGGCGCCAAGAGTTGGCGTGGCCGGAGAGGCAAGAGCGACATAGGAGTGTCGTTCACTGTATATTTGTGGGACAAGAGTGTCCCTGAGTGTATTAGTCTACCTACCGAGGTTTTACCTTGGTCCCCCTGTATAAGGCCTAACACGCCGGTACCCTTCCTTTCTGAGGGACTGCAGTGGGGTTGCGCGAAAGCGCTACATAGTATCCTAGCCTAAGCTCGTGGCTAGTGGTACAGGTTTTTGGGTTGACCGAAGATAACCTAAGGTGCACAGAGGCGCTTGCAACCGACCCGGTGTAAGGGATCGTTCCTGGTCTTCAGGTTTTGATCCAATAAGCGCTTACCTTTGCGGGTTAGCGTGTTGTTGGTGTCTCTAATACCTTCTGGTAGAAGAGAATTTTAGTGGTATTACCACACCACAGTAGCGTACAGTGTCTTCTTCTTCGCAGGGTTATTGCTGTTAAAAAGCTGTGTGTACGTGTTTCAAGTGGCGAGCAGAGGGCTCGTGAGCAGGTCATCTCCCGCTTTGTCCAGCTTGAGCAGCTTGATAACGCCATCAGCAGTGTTACCCTCGGTTAGCCACATCTGCATCTGCGCCGTTTCCAGCCTTGTAGCAATCTCCTTCGTTTCGTCGACCTTCTTCGCTGCCTGGAGAATCTTTGCCAGCCCATCCTCACCGTAGTGAGCAGTTAACGTCGGGATAGCCGACGCCTCTTTTCCAGTCTTTGAAGTCAAATCGTCCGCATAGCCGAGCCACTTAATAAACTGCGGGTTGTCGAACAACTTATTCCCTGCTTTGGCAAGCTGCATTCGAGTGAAGACGTTGTCGATGGACCTTGTTGAGCCTGCAATGATTTCCACGTGCAAGAGCAGAACACTACCACATCATCAGTTGAGTCCGCACGCAGAAAGCCCAAGTCATCGTTTGCATACTTACCGGTTGCGCAAGCTCCTGTTCCGGCACGCCTCAGCCAACCACTTCATGTTTAGGACCGAGCGCCATGAGGGTGCCCTCGGGTAGATGGATAGTAGCAAACAAATAAAGACATCAACTCAGTTTCCATTTTACTCGCAACACAACAAGCACACCCAGAACCTTACACTTGGTAGCACTTGCGAAGCCGACGCGCGCTTCAGTCCAGTTCCAGTTCCAGTCCTCGTTCCAGTTTCAGTCCCGCCACGCGTCGCCGGTGTACACGCCGTTCAGCCTCGTCCGTCCCGCGTTGTCGTTGCGCACGCCGTCTTCCTTCGTTCGTCGGTGCGCTGCACCTGTATCTCTCGCCGTTCAACTTCTCCGGGTACGCCGCGTGCGTGACCTTGTCCGCAGCTTCGTTCCGCTCGTCGCCGACGGGTCCTCCATTTTCGCCCGGCTCGCTCCTTTTCTTTCTGGGGGAGGAGTGGCGACGCGCATTGTCACACGTCGCTACGTGTCGACATCTCATTGGTGCAACCAGCCCAATCACTTCCGCGTGTCCATACGCGGCACCCACCTCGACCTTCCGCTTGTCACCTCGGCTGTCACTTGCAAACAGTGCGCAGCCGAGTGTAGCATCTGCGTCGGGGCCTTTACGAGTTTAGTAGTAGGAGTCTTTGTCCTCCGAGGCGGGCTCGAGCTAGCGCCGGACGGAATTGCACCAGTTGCTTCCTTCGGGACACTGGAGGAAGTGGTTGGTACTTGTCGGAAATAGAGCTCCAGGTCGAGCTTCTGTGACTTCGTTGGGGCTTACAGACATTGCCGGAAGCAGCGCTCCAGGGAGTGCCTGTGGCTTCAAACTTTGATTGATTTGGCTGAGGATATTGCGCGTCCCAGCCATCTATTGACGACGTGCCAAGTGTAGGCGCAAACATGGATGAAGCCGCGATGCAGCACGCGGACAGCGTGCAGCAGATGTTCGCCTCGCTCGCGGCGATGATGCGCGAGCAGCAGCAGTTCATGGCACAGACAGCCGAGCTGCAGCGCCAGATGGCGGCGACACTGCAGCAGCAACAACAGCAATCCACCTCGCAGCAGCAACAGTCGGTGCCCGACTCCTCATCGCAAGACACGCGCGAGTACAGGGCCGAGGGCATCACCATGCCGAAGTTCTCCGGCACCAAGGACGACGACGTCGCGGACTACCTCTTCAGCGCCAAGCTCTACTTTGAGTCGAAGAACATCAAGTACGGCGCCGACTCGCCGCAGCAGCGCCCCTTGTCGCTCTTGGTCGCAAACTTGAAGGGGCCAGCAGCGGCATGGTACCGCGAGTACGTCTCCCACGACGGAACTTCCTGCACTCGGTCACGCAGTTCGAGGAGCTGCTGACCAGCGAATTTACGACCCCCGATCGACAAGAGCACCTGCGCGACCAGCTTCTACGACTGCGCCAAAACAACTTCGCCTGTCTTGAAGATTATGTGTCGGCCTTCCGGCACATCATCTGCAAGGTGGAGGACATGTCAGACATTGACAAGGTCATGCATTTCCAAAAGGGCTTGGTCGTAGAGATCAGACAAGAGATGAAGCTGCGCCAGTTCAGGAACACGACAGATGCAATTTCGTTTGCAATCATGTACGACCGCACGCACGCTGTAGGATCGCGTCGAACCAATGCGAACCGCGGAGGCCAAGGCCCACAACGGCTGCAGCAGTCATCCCATCACGTCGAGGAGCCGACCCCAATGGAGATCGGGAGTTCGCGCTTCGTTTCTCGCGATGAGTGTCTGCGCAGTAATCTGTGCTTCTACTGCAAGGAACCCGGGCATCGCCTGGCAACATGCCCAAAGAGGCCAGCGCGCAACAACCCCCGGGGTGCGTCTCGTCTTTTACAAGGGCGCGGGTCATTCCGCGCTAACCAAGGCTCCTTCCGCCGTATTGTAGAGGACGACGACGTATCAGACGATGATGAAGACGACTACGCAGACAATCGGGGCGACCAAGTCAAGGTCATTGACAGCTTGCAGTTGAACATGGTGTCCATCGCCACGGAGCCGTTACCCAATCGTGAACTGTTGCGATTCGAGAGGGCGATGAACGGGAAGGCGGTGCGAATCTTGATCGACAGTGGTGCCGAGCGCAACATTGTGCGCCCTGGCCTCGCCCAAAACTGCGTTGAGTCCACCAAGGTCACGGCGAAGCGCTTTGACGGTACGACAACACCGGCTCGTACGGCACAACAATGTTTGGAGACTATCAGCTTTGCTGGCAGAGACTTGAAAGGAGTATCTCTCGTTGAATGGGAGGTGTCGACGAATCAAGACGTGATCCTTGGTCTTCCATGGCTGGTGCAGTTCAACCCGGCTATCAACTGGCAAACTGGAGTGATGTGGTTCTCCAACCAGCGCGTAATGCACGACTTCAGTTCAGTGAACGACAGTCTCGAGGTAGCGGGACCGACAGTGGCTTCTGTGGAAGTGAATTCAGAGTTTTTGCAGCACCTGCTGCTCTCGAACCTACGCCAGCAGCTCGACGATTATGTGAAGGCAGGCTACTTCAGTGTGCCTTTGGGGCCCAACTCGACAACAGCGCTGGGATGTCAGCCATTGCCACGCGTCTTTGACAACGAAGGCGATGACGCTACAGAGACATCATCGTTGTGTGTCCTCTCGGCGGAAGAGTTTGAGACAAAGGTGAAGGCCGACGAGTACGCCGAGCTGTATAATGTCACTGTGAAAACGTCGCCCATGGTGAAGTCCGTGCCGTCACAGCTTCAAGCAGTACTTGACGAATTCGAAGATGTATTTCCGTTAGAGTTGCCGCCTGAGTTACCGCCAAGCCGCTCAATTGAGCACGAAGTGATCTTGAAACCAGGCGCGATGCCCAGCAACCGCGCTCCCTTCCGTCTCTCGAAGGTTGAGCAAGAGGCATGGGACATTTTTGTGGCCGACCTGCTGAAAAAGAACTGGATCAAAGTGTCAGATTCTCCGTGGGTATCAAACATCTTCGGCGTGCCCAAAAAGGATCCCGCGACTGGCAAATTCCCATCCCGCTTGGAGTGGCTACACTTCGAACAATCCGCACATGCCGATTCGATGGGTCATTGACTATCGCTTGGTGAATGCAGCCTCGGAGGTCGCCAAGATACCGCTGCCGCACATCGAACAGCTCTTCCATCGCATGGTGGGAGCAGTGATCTTTTCGATTCTCGACCTCGCCAGTGGATATCACCAGATGCGCATGTCTCCGACGTCCAAGCGCATTCAGGACAAACCATGAGATATATCATTGCAACGTGGCACCTATGGGCCTGGCCGGCATGCCGGACACGTGGACACGCCTGATGCGCAAGCTGTTGAGCCATCTACTGTTCGTGGTCGTATATCTGGACGACATCTGCATCTTATCGCGGTCGATGACCGACCACATCGAGCATTTACGGCAAGTCTGCGAAATCCTTCGTGCTAACAAGCTTTACGCTCGTCCTGACAAGTGTGACTTCGGCCAAACTTCGGTCGACTTCCTTGGCCACACCATCTCTGCTGAAGGCTTGCACGAGGACGCTCGCAAGACTCGAGCCATCGCCGAGTGGACAGAGCCTAGCAACCTCAAGGATCTACAGTGCTTCTTGGATCTTGCCGGGTATTATCGTCGCTTCATTCATCGGTTTGCGACGCTGGTACTTCCGCTGAGCTCTTTGATTAAG
This sequence comes from Phytophthora melonis, assembly GCA_024211575.1. Lineage (NCBI taxonomy): Eukaryota > Oomycota > Peronosporomycetes > Peronosporales > Peronosporaceae > Phytophthora > Phytophthora melonis. The sequence continues at coordinate 1,607,698 of JAMXKT010000047.1, forward strand.
AAGGATGTGACGTGGGTATGGAATGACGGCCAGCGCCAGGCTTTCAATGCCATCAAGCTTGCGCTCCAACACGCACCAGTACTACGTCTACCAGACTTCGACAAGCCGTTCATCGTGACAACAGATGCTAGTCACGCGTGCATTGGTGGAGTGCTCTCTCAGCTGCATGACGGCCATGATCTCCCCGTGGCATTTTTCAGCAAGAGGCTTGGTCCGCATGAGCTGAACTGGCCTGTTCACGAGAAGGAACTCTTTGCAATCAAACAAGCGCTCACTGTTGGCGCCATTACCTCCATGGAGTCTCGTTTGAAGTGTACACGGATAACTCGGCATGCAAGTGGTTTCTCCAGCATCCCCGCCTGTCTGGTCGCCTGGCTCGCTGGCTGGACTTCTTTGCGTCCTTCCAGTTCACGCTGCATCATCGTCCAGGTGCTTTGAATGTCGTCGCCGACGCGTTATCGCGCCCCCCTCCCCTCTGATGCTTCTCCAAGTCTGGGGGAAGAGCCGGAGGCTGGTGAAGCCAAACCCGAGCAGCTGGCAGTGTATACGGCGTGTTTGACGTCGCCGACATGCTCGAACATTCGCGACGTGTCGTCGCGCCGTACCAAGGCCACGGAGAAGCTCCAAAACATACCGACTCGCGATCAAAACGTGATGCTTGCCGTCAAACAGCCAGGCACAAAGGCGCATGGAGTTGGCACAGCACAATGGCGCATGAGATTGAACGCAGCTTCGATGGAGGACAGCACGGTGATAAGCTCACTCCAACTGGATAACCAAACGAAGCGGGTATTTCAAAAGGCGTACGTCAAAGATCCAGTCTTCAAACCGCTGTGGAAGTCCGGTTGTTCATCGGAAGAGTACGAAGTCATTCGTGGTCTGGTCTATTTGAAGGGTAACGACAGCCTACGTCGCCTCTGTGTGCCAAACAACCGGAAACTGCGGCTCGACGTCATCCACAACGTGCACGATGCTGCCATCATGGCGCACCCTGGGATTCGCCGCACACAGCTTGCTGCAGCTCAGTGGTACTTCTGGCCAAGCATGGACCTGGATATCAAAGCCTACGTGCAGAGTTGCGAGTCTTGCATGAGGTACAAGTCGAGCACGGGGCGGAAGTCAGGCAAGCTTCAACCAATTCCGTTACCGGCAGCTTGTTGGGATGTTGTCTCGATTGACTTCATCACGCATTTGCCAGTATCGACCGCTTTGATCCGATCATGGTTGTGGTGGACAAGTTGTCAAAGCGTCCAGTCTACATCCCGACGCACACCACAGCGACCCGAAGTTCACGTCGAAGTTCTGGAAAGCCCTCGTGCAGCTGATGAAGATCAAGACAGCGATGACGACTGCCCACCGAGCGCAGGCGGACGGCCACACTGAGCGGCAGAATCGGACTCTCGAGGACTCGTTGCGTTGCTCTATCTCGCACCATGGCAACGACTGGAATGAGCACCTGCCCATGATTGAGTATGCACACGCAACACTGGTGTCGAGCTCGTCAAAACTGTCACCCTTCTTCGTCGACACCGGCCGTCAACCGAAGAGCCCATTGAGTGGATGCGCAAGAGGCTCAAAAGAAGTTCTACGACCGGCGTCGTGCAGCAAACCCATTCAAGGTCGGTGATCTAGCCTTGCTGTCGACGCAGGACCTGAACATCTCGCACGCAACCGCGGAAACGACTCTTCGCTCACGGAAGTTCATCAAGCGCTTCATCGGTCCTTACCCGATCCTGGAACTTCACGGCAACGTCGCGCTACTGGATCTACCGGCCAACTTGAAGCACATCAGCCCACGATTCAACATCGACAAGCTCAATGTATACAACAGCAACCCTGATCGCTTCGTCGGCCGTGTGATCCCGAAGTCGACTCCAGTGGATTTCGACGACGATGGCGAGCAACTACACGTTGTCGAAGCTCTGATCAAGAAGCGCATCTTCAACCGCAAACCTGAGTACTTGGTCAAGTGGCACGGGCTCATGAGAACTCATGGGAACGCGAGCGCGCACGTCAGCCACTGGCAAGCACTGCTCAAAGATCTTCGCCAACGCAATCGAGTGGCACGGGCCGTGTGGAATTCTCTTCAAGAGAGGTTTCACGGTACTGTTCCTTACATCACGGGTCTACGGTACTACTAACTTCAACTTCGGCGACTTCAACGTTCAAGGTGCCGGGACTCGCTCAAGTCGGGGGGGGGGAGTGTAATGATCTGCACGTGCAAGAGCAGAACACTACCACATCATCAGTTGAGTCCGCACGCAGAAAGCCCAAGTCGTCGTTTGCATACTTACCGGTTGCGCAAGCTCCTGCTCCGGCACGCCTCAGCCAACCACTTCATATTTAGGACCGAGCGCCATGAGGGCGCCCTCGGGTAGATGGATAGCAGCAAACAGATAAAGACATCAACTCAGTTTCCATTTTACTCGCAACACAACAAGCACAACCAGAACCTTAGAGAGCCAGCTCGCAAGCTTTTCCGTGGAAACTGTGGTCGCCATGGCCTTGGTTTGCTCGACGACTGAGGAGAGAACTCCTATTACCCTCGCTTCGTCTTCGGTGCCGTGCACCTCCAAGAATCTTGCTGTGGGCAGTGCGTTATGGCTCACAATGTGTGGACGTGGGAGTACCTGGAAGTTGGGGTTGATCGCGGCGCCATTATGTCCCGATGACGCATTAGCGCTTGCTACGACCGCAACTGCGAAAAGTAGAGTTGTGTAGTCCACGTGCATACTTCGGCCTGTAAGCTGGAGCGTGAATTGCGAACTGAAGATTCTTCAGTATTAGTATTGTGGATTCTACTCAAAATTGGAGTGGTCGATTGGGTCAATCAACCGCCCCCGAATCGCCCTGGTAGGCGCTGGATCCGTACTTATACGAAATGATACATCACTGTTTCATAGGCATTTTGTATGGGAGGTGATTGCAAGAACCGCCCCAGAAGTCCAAATTTGGCCGAGATTCACAATACATCCAACGTTCTACTGTAAAGTACTGGTAACATCGAGTTCTATCTATCCTGTAATTTACTGCCCAGATCAAATAAGCGAGCATAACTAACGTATAATATCGAATAGAGTTCCCCTAGCTAATAGAGCGCCCTGCGATTAGAGTGCGGTAAATAGCGCGCTCTATAGAAATAGAGTGCGATAAAATAGAGCGCGCATCAGTAACAACCGGAAATTAAAAGGATAAAATAGAGTGCGCATCAGTAACAACCGGAAATTCAAACTAAGTGTGTGGAAGCAAAATGTCGACAGCATGCATGTTGTTAGCAGCTCTGGCGTTGGTTCTTAGCAGCACTCCGCAAAAGAAGTCATAATATGACTATATATTATATGCACCTGCTAATGCATACGCCCCGTGCCCTATCAGCGGCTATAGCAAGTATCACTATATATTCCGGGCATCGCTCAGGTCCAGCGTAGCATGACCTTGGCTGCGTTTGCGAATTCTTAATCAGCAAGTATTTGTAGTCGATCCTCTAACAGCAATGTTCTGAATCTACATGCATTATGTAGTGGTATGATGGACACCCCAGCGATGCAGACCACTGGTCACTGTGAATACAAAGTTTTTTTCCCTCGATTCGTTGATAAAGGGCAGAATTGATTCTACCCGTTACTTAATAGTTAGTAAACTATGCAAGTTGCCTTCACAGCACGCATCAGAGTTTGAAGTCGTACGTTTGCATGCGTACCTGTAGAAAGTTTAAACCAATTTTGTTGAAGAACCTTTTGCCGGGATCGATATCAAAAGCCGCAGGAAAATAGAGTGCGCAGAGAATAGAGTGCGCAATTTTCATTTTACCGCGCTCTAAACAATAGTGCGCCGTCCTTGAATCCATATTATACGTTAATCACATGAAAAAATATATCGCGGTTCTTATCACTAACCTTCACCTCTAGCAAACAATAACTCCATATTGCGATTAAAGTGTTGTTAATCGGCTTCGGAAGAAACGCTACAAGCGAAGCAAGCATATCGTGTAGTATAACATGGTACGTGGTTCCGAAATGCTGTACGTTGCTGGTGTACCAAAAATTATTGGTAATGCATGTAGGACGATAGTATCCCAAAAGAAGGCAGGATCGACGGGCCACAACAATAGCCCGCGGTACCGGTAGTAATAAGCATCGATACAGATTCAATACGTCACTTAACCGTAGAGCCCTCTGGCGACGTCCCAAGCTGCGTTCTCATCTTTGCCGGGCCATAATCAGCAGAACACTACATATAATAGAGCAGCTCGCTCGAGGAGCTTCTCCGTGTAACCGTGTGCAGTTGGAGTATTCGACAGACCGTCATTCCCAATATTCTAGTTTGAGATTCTTACAGTAGTAGATTGGCTGTAACTTTATTCTTGAGTCAGTTTTAGTACAGATACGTGCATGTAAGGTATTGGAGGCGTTGGCGTACCTGACCAAGCCCCTTATGAAGCTGTTGAACTTCCTGGTGGGTGAGATTTTCCGGGAGCCCTGTTGGCGACACAACTACAACCTTGTATGGAAGCTTTTCTTTCAATGGGCGCACATAACGCAATTTTGTTTCATACGCATGGATTATATTAGGGCTCTCCGCATCACACACCCACGGACTCCTTAATGTGCGTGGTTGCACGTTTTGCACTTCTTGTTCCAGATCTGGGTCGTGTGCGCCTGGAACATGGGGCAATTGCAGAGTCTGCACGCCCCCATCACGGACGAGCGGCGCTGCTGCTCTTCCTTGTGGTCCTCAATTCCTCGCATCGCATTATCGATCGCCTCGTACAGTGGGCGCGCCGCTGCTGGCTGCTCCACGAATCCACTCAGCAGCTCGCTGGGCTGTAGGTCGCGTCCGTAAAACTTCCGGTTCAGGTCCGATCGCGCGGCTAGGATAGCTCCCTGCAGGAAATGCCGGCAAACAGTCCCTTGCTCTGCGAATAGCTGTAGTTGGCGTTGAGCCCACTCGTGCTGGCGGCAGCAGCTGCTTGGGCTGATCGGCCGTACGGGCCCACTGCCACATCCAGTCCGGCTCCGAGGTTCACCTGAGGCTTGTGGAACACCTTGACCGCTCCCTCTGACCCGAGGATAATCATCACCTCCACCAGCTCTCCTCCCAGCTCAAACCCGCCGCTGAGTCCGAAGGTGCCAATCGCCGATGGAGCCGACCATGATCCGTCCGGAAGCTTCGCCACGACCAGACCCGTGCCGATCTTGCCTGAGACGAGGAAGCCAGCCTTGAGCACAGTCATGACTGCAAGACCGTGCGCCTTCTGCAAGAACGCCACCGGGATGGAGCGGTCAGCGGACGCGCCCCAGTCGTTGCGGAAGAAGTTGCCGATGATGTCAGCCGCGTTGCAGCACTCCTTGTTCAGCGAGCTGGAGAACGGCACGTGGAATCGACCGCGGGCCTCGTGGATGTTGTCGGTCTGAGACTGCGCGTACGTTGCCACCAGCTCGTCTTGAAGTGGGTGAAGCTGCGGGGCGCACTGGATGCACACCCGCTGCGGAACGGACGGGTCGTAGTTCTTGGCGCCATCAATCTGCTTTCCAGGAGGAACCAGCAGTCGCACAGGAGAGCACGAACTGCAGATGAACAGCCCACACATACGGCTACACATTTCCATTCAACAGCAACAGCACAGACCCGTCAGTAACCCCACGAACGACGAGAAATCACTCCTAGAAATGACTTGAGAGCTCGTTACCATTGGTGTCGGCGCTTGGTCACGTCGAAGCGCACGTTGCACACGTCGCAGTTGGGATGATCAGCGTAGCGGTTGTTCAGGATCCCCTTGCTCTGCGCCCCGTTGTTGGCGCTCATAGTCGAGTCGCTGCGGAACGAGTCTGCCATGCTCGAGTTCCTGCTCCATCATCCACACAGACAACCCATCAGTCCAAGCACTGACCATAATAAATAAAATCCCAGCCTCATCATAGCCTCTAGTCTCACCTGTTGGCGAACGCGGACGGTCTCCCGTCGCTGCCTGCGCTGGCCCCGACGGCCGCCGCTCGCTGCTGCGCGTTGTAGTCCACGAGCTCCTTGCGCCTGTCGTCATCCGGCACGAGTCTCGCCAGCGTGGGGACGAAGCTCCTCGTCCCCTCAGCGCCGAGCTCCGCCACCAGCGACGCGTAGAAGGACTGCACGTCCATCTCGCGCAGGCCATAGCGGCGGCAGTTCTGCTTGAAGTCCTTGACGCCGCGCTCGTTGTTGCCTCCTTTCGAGGCGCGGATGGTGGTCACGCACTTGTCGTAGTACTGCTGTGCCTCCGCCCCGTGGCTGCGGGTGGTACGGGGTCTGACACGGCGGCCACGGGGATGGCGGCGGGGGCGAGTTGGCGCTCGAGCTACTGTTGCTGTTGCTGCGGTTGAAGCTGCTGCGGAAGGCGCTGGGCACCGTCTTGCGCACGTAGGGCTGCGCCTGCTGCGCGTACTGCGCCACGGGGGCGGAGGGGAGGCGGAGGCGGCTGCGAGCTGCGCGGGTCGTGCTGGTACGAGTTGCCGCCGTAGGGCGAGTTCTCGCTGCGGAAGGCGCTGGCGACGGCCGTGGCGGCTCCTTGATAGGCGGGGGCCACGAAGGACGCGGAGGGGGCGAGGGAGGCGGAGGAGGCGGAGGCGTCGTCGGTGTAGCGCGTGCCGCACTCGGAGCAGAACTTGCCGCCTGTGCTCTGGGCGCCGCACTCGGCGCAGAACTTGGCCATGCTCAGGTGGACTGACGTTGCGGACTGGGGGCGCTTTCGGTAGTGATGTGATGGCCGGTTGGTTGATTTTCCTGGAAATGGGTAAATGGGCAAGGGAACGTTGGAATGGGGCAGATGGCGTAATCCGAGTGCCGGAATGTCGCAAATGGAGGCAGCAGATTAGCTGAGGATCTTGAATAGAGGTTCTATCGGTAAATCGATAGAAGCGCGGATTTAGATAGGTTTTATGGCAGATGGTTTGGGCACTGCCCCTTCGACTATCTTCCACCCTCTGACAAAAGTACCCAAATTGGTTTGACTGGCATCTGGTCCGTGGGTTAACCTGGGGCTGTTGTCGATTTTTTGTGTGTGGCTCGCTTCAACTGCGCGTAGTGCGGTGAGGTTCATGTTGCGTGTTGCCTTGTGTGGAGCTGGCACAGCCGCCAGCAGCGTCTTCCAGGGCATGGAGGGATTTTCTAAGGGTGTCAAACCGGCTTTGGGACACTTTGGAGTGGGACACAGTGTCCATTGCACTGAAATTGAGCACCAGGTTGAAGCGGTCGTTCAGATTTGCAGTACCCTGTACAGAGTCAACGAATTCCTTGCTCTACATGTAAGAAGCGAAAAATGGCAAGAGTTCGAGTATACGCTCCTTACGATAATTCTTTTCGGTGTCGTGTACACGTAAGTTAGAATGTAGCACTTGCAGAAGAGTTCCGGCAGGAATGCGTTTTTCAGTGTAAGTCACACGAGGACGGCCCGCTCCCACCCGCATGCTGCCGACGCGACAACGGCAGCGCCCAGGAGTGTCTTACCAGACTAAAAGTGCAAAATATGACATGTAGAACCACACAGAGCTGCAATGTATCGTCCATCGTGATGAGCCCACACTGCCAGGTGTCCTCTCGTTTTGTCTCGGGACGGACGTATTGAAAAGGTTCTGCGCGTCTGGGTCTAAACACGTGGAGAACCTTGTGCCGGCCGTCGAAAGCAATACCGTGAAACACGTTAGCATCCAGTAGAATAAGTTGCATAACTCTACTAGTGTAGTACGCGAATGTATTCACTTGGTTATCTACGACCACATGCGAAGGCAAGATACATGTAGTGTACCGTACCCGTATACGCTACTCCTTGTTGCCGTAGAACATACCCCACTTCTGGTCGCCCTCGCCACAGCGCACGATCTTCGCCTCCCATCCGTCCACGATGTACTTGAAGTCCGTCTCGCATGTCTCCTCAACGAACTCCTCCTTGTGTGCCAGCGTACGAGCCAGCTCCTCTTTGAGCACGTCCACAAACTGCTCTGTACGGTCCTCCGCGACCACGGATGAAAAGCCCATGGACTCCAACACCTTGCCGTACTGAGTCGGCGCCAACAAGTGGTAGCCGCGACCAGCCACGTACGCCTTGAAGCGATCCGTCGGCTCCTGCTCGCCTCGGCAATAGTCCGAGATGAGCACGCGCCCTCCAGGCTTCAGCCAGCGAAAGAACTTGGCGAACAGCGCGTGCTTGTCCTCGATATGCAGGATCGTGTCGCGAGAGTACAGGACGTCGAAGGACGCGTCGGGAAGTGCCATCGCAGATCTCGAACTCGACGTCAGCGTTAGGCTCTGTCATTGCCGTCTCGAGAGCGCGGTGCACCATGTTGGTGGAGAGGTCGATGCCGACAACGGAGACGCCGAACTGACGAGCCATGTACAAGTCGCCCCCTCCAATGCCGCATCCAACGTCCAGCACGCGCTCCCAGCTTTCAGGTCAAGTTTCTCGACGAACTCGGTGGTGGTCCGGTGCTGACGTAGCCCTGGCCGAAGATCTTCTCATAACGGGTGATCCTCTGGTTGGAGTACTGCTGCTGGTCCAGGAACGTCTGGAACGTGGCAGCGACCTCGTCATTGTTGTTACCGACCGAGCCTTGCTTGATAGTCTGAAGAAGATCTGTCCGTTGCAGGGCTCCTCCAATTCAGTATAATATTGAATTGGTAAAGCTGCTTGTCAGTAATAATAATTTAAATATGACGATCACCAATAATCAATTATTATACTGATTAAATATTTCAATTTCATGTGCCTTGACTGTGTTTTTGTATGTCTTGAAATCATATGAGCCAATAATATAAATTTCAATATGGCGTCTGGCAATAATAAATATTTTCATCATATTTATTGACGATTTTCATATTGAAATTTTTCCTGGTAGTGCTACTTTGTAGTACGAGAAGCCCAATAGGGATTAATTCGAGACGTGGAATATGTGGTCCACACAAAAATTAGGTACTGAACCAATACAATTTTCAAGTGTAATGGTCTTATAAATCTAATATTGTTCATCAAAAACACAAATCGACTGATTTACACAAGTTTTATTACAAATTATTACAGGATGGAGGCTTAAATGATATCTTACACTATTTCAGTGATTTCTATGGTACAATACGTGAGACGTATACCGTACGTATCCGATGTTAGACTATGGGCTTGAATGTAAATCGAATGCTTACGTACGTGTACCTATTCGTGCTCTACCATCAAGATCTATAGTGGTGTCGTCGTACTACACGCGAAGCCACCTGGTCGTGTACGAAGTTTAGTTGCTTGTTAAGAGTGCCTTAATTGTAGTTGTTGGTTGTCTGATCAACTATCTACAAAACTTCAACAAATCAGGCATAGCTCTGGTATCACGGTGCCCCCGCATACTCCATCAGCGCCGCGCGGCATCCAACGTGGCATTCACCCTCGACACTTCGATGCATTTGGGCATACCTTCGGGATCGCGGTGCCCCGCATACTCAATCAGCGCCGCGCGGCATCCAACGTGGCATTCACCCTCGACACTTCGATGCATTTGGGCATAGCTTCGGGATCGCGGTGCCCCGCATACTCAATCAGCGCCGCGCGGCATCCAACGCGGCATTCACCCTCGACACTTTGATACATTTGGGCATAGCTTCGGGATCGCGGTGCCCCGCGTTAACGGATCGTCAGCTGACGTCACCGCAGCACGGTACCATGTCGTAACTAGGAAATAAAATATGCACACAACAGTTAGTTCCGTAAGATTGATGAACAGGTAGCGTTATGGTAGCAGTGCGCTCGGTCCCGCGGCAGCGAGTATGAGCCCGCGGAGGGTGGGGGCCACCGCAGCAACCGAGCACGCCGCATTGATTGGTTGCATGGTTGATCTGTAGATTGGTAGAGTGGTTGGTAACAGCGCGCTCGGTGTCACGGCAGCGAGTATGAGCCCGCGGAGGGTGGGGGCTACCGCGGCAACCGAGCACACTGAAGAATGAGAAGAATCGTAGGAGAAGTTCTGATGGCTCGAGACGCGCCGCACCAAGTCAAGTTCTTTCAGAACTCTCCTCAACATCTTCTGGAAACTAGAGGCGAAGCTTTGGTCTGGGAGGACAGTGTAAACTTCCTTGTGTGCCTATTGATAAATATATAAGGCGATAATAATGTAACATGAAATTGATGGCAGGTTCCAAACCCTGATGTAGCGTCTTTCTGAATAAATTGCGAAGTTACCGTGCAAAAGAACTTAATGGTGCGCTCGGGCGGGGCTTCGCCCCGGCCGAGCGCGCTGAGTTCATGCATTCCAGCTATACAAATTCACACAAGGATTCATTGGCTTTAGTCAACTTAGAGCGGCCAAAACAAAACCAAAGCCGAAACAGGCGCAGGAAAGAGAGCAATTCGTTAGTTGCTATTTCATAGTAAATGTTAGCTTACAATGAGAAAATACAGCTATCCAAATTTCATTCAAGAATTGATCACTAAAGTGTGTGGTACACACTACGGATACGGTCGACATTCCGGAAACAACCAGCCACGAGATGTACAAACTTTGTGATGTTTCGGTAGCCATAATCTGTGGACTATGGACTCAGGCGACATTTGCCAATTAAAGTGGGGGGGGGGCTCCCGGCCGCTGAAATAAAATGGGTTAGGCTGTTCAGCCAGCTAAAGCTGTCCTCCCAGTATAATTCACCTTGATACGCTTACGGCAGATGTACAGTATCTTGAAGTTAGCATACATGCTGTTGTACATTACCTGACAGTTTTGTTATTCAAAACGCAAAACGCAATGCGCAGGCGACTGGTACGCCGCAAACGCGGCGCGCCTAAGTCGCGCGCGAGAATCGCGCTTGTGTTCAGTTATTCTATTTTAGCCCGCTTCCATGCTGACTCGGCACTACGATTGAGCGCTACCAGCCCAATCCTCTAGTAATTCATACCCCTGGTCCGTTGTTCTTCTTAATCTTGCGGTAGACGGCGATACTGCCGGAGGATTCCAGGTTCAAGTATCCGACATCTCCGTTCTCCTCCTTCGATACTGCGGAGCCAAAAAAGACCCCCACGTAGAACGACGGGTGGCGGTAGTACGTCGGATTCGAGCTGCGCTTGACGTCTCCAGACTGTCTGAAGCACGACTCGCGGAAGAAGAGTTTGGCTCCAGGCCGCAGCCACTTGACAGCCTTCTGGGCGAACGCCTTCACTTCGTCGTCGCCCAGATACATGAAGATCCAGTTGGAGGAAATGACGTCGAAGGAGTTGCGCTCGGCCTCGAGGTTCGCCACGTCCTGATAGAGGAGCGTGATGTTCTGCAGGTGGCCGTTGGTGGCGACGTTGGCCTTGTGGAAGTCCTCGATGAACTCCACCGCAGTGACGCTCTTGGCCGTCTTGCCGATGATAGAAGTGAAGCGGCCAATACCGGCGGCCAGCTCCAGCACGTCCTTGCCGGCCATAGAAGGCGCGCACTGCATGACCTCGGGCATCTCGAGCTCGTGCAGGACCTTGGCGTTCGAGTCCAGCATCATGGTCTCGATGTCCGTGCTGGAGCTGTGCTCCTCCCAGTAAGACTTCATCTGCTGGCGGGTGGAGTCGATGGCACCGACGGTCATCTTGGGGATCGTATAGCTTAACTTGGTTGACGCGCGGCAAGATGAGGAATGAAATCCCTCTGGGTGCTCAGCGTTGAGGGAGCGATCCTGCCCGCCTGACTACAAACTTAGTAATGTCGTGCACACCACGCTCACGTTGACATGTTTAGAGCGATAACAGAATACTAAACACAGGATGATCAGACGTATAGTACGATTCGTGCAGTTTGGTTTACACTTTCATATCAACAGAAAATTAAGTTCTACGACTTCGAGCGTGCCGATCTTGTGAACCTAACATACCGGTAGTTCTATGTTGGGCAACGGCAACAACCACGCCAGGCGTGCCATGCTTCGCTGCAGGCACAAGTTACTGCATCGATTGAATGATTCATTGCAGCAGCCTTGCAATGATCACATCAATCTCTACTCATCAAATCGTCTACTCATCAAACCAGTAAACTGGAGCGTTCCCGCAGGATCCGCTTCTAAATTTACGTGTTGCCTCCAGTTGGTCTGATGACATGTTTGACACCCTGCGTTATTGCGCCATACCATTGTGCACGCACACACCATGGCACACTGTAGGAATCAGCAGCCGATTTTTTTTAACATCCAAGCCTATTTACAGTGTTTCTAACGTTAGTTCGATTTGAAACGATGAATACATGCTTTCGAAACGTTTTTTTTGTAGTGTCATTTTTGCCCGTGATGCCGCACTGCACTCGACTCACGTTGAAGCGACCCCGTGCTCCGGTCTTGTCGATCAACTGCGCAGAAGTCGGTGAAACTCGCACCTTAGCCTGCATCGGCGATGGTCCGCAGGCGCTCCGACTGCCCCATGTGATTGACAAACTCCACGAATTCCTCGATTGGTCCGGCCGGTGGACGTTCTTGAAAGCGTCTGCCACTTCCAGCTCTTAGTGCGACGGCTGATCGATGGCTGCCTTTGGACAGCGGGTTGCGGTTCCCCGGCGGACATTTCACGCTAGGAATCCTAAACGCTGTGACTGTGGGGAATCTGGAGCTGGTAAAGCTACTGTCGACGAACTACCGGGGTGTCACGTGCATGTGTCGATAGTGGAGGAGGCCGTGCCGAAGAATGTGCTCGTGCGTGTGGGCGGTCGATGCGCAGCGCGTTGGGCTTCTTGCGGCTGCACAGCGTGGTGAGATGGAGATTTTGCAGTGGCTGGTGACCAACCGACGCGACATGAGGTGGACGGATAAAGAGGTGGCAGCAGCGATTCGAGGGGCTAATTCTGAGCTGGGCCAAGTGGATGAAGGACAAGATAGCCAGGGTATCTGTCGAGATGTTGGAGAGGCGGGCTGCTACCGCCTAGCGTGTGCAGATCCACTGTTTCCTCGGCTAGGTACACAGTAACAGTAACATTGGTATACGTAGGTGCACATTGGTCACAGTTACCTCCAACCTCTAACATTTTATAGGGCTATGATCTCGCCGCTCTCATTCTCTGTGTCGTCTTCACTGATGCTAGACTCATCTTCGTCTTCAACTTGCATGGTTTCTTCGTCAGTGCTCTCGTCCAGACTAGCAACATCACTGTCGCTCATCTGGTCTCCTGTATCACTGTCATCGTCGACGTCGAAGTATGGTTGAAGTAGTCCTGGTCGTCCGTGGCGTCTAAAATGCTGGAGTTGATGTAGTTGAAAGCAAGCTTCTCCATAGTCGTAGCTGACAATTGGCTCCTGCGTTTTGACCACAGGTTACCGTAAGTGCTCCATACGCGCTCAGCAGACGCAGAAGACGTCGGAATCTTCGAGACCCTAAATGCGATAGCGGAGAGCCGAGGGAACTGTTGGCGGCCGTAGTTCAGCCAGTACGACGCGCCTCTCATCTTAGTGAAATGGTCGAATTGGTCACTCGACCACGCGCCCACGGTAGCAGCTTGTTACACACGCGGCAGTTTCCTTTCTTCGTGGCAGACTTGAGCAAGTACACGTTGATGTCGAATTCGAGCGAGTTCGCTGGCGTGGCGGGCTGCAACCTCGTGTCGAACGCGCTCGACGTGAAGGTTAGCGGCCGGCTGAGTGTAGGTGGCATAGTAGCGATGGGGGCAGCGGAGACGAAGGAGAGCAGGAACTGAGACTGGCGCGTAGATGGAAGGAAAACGCAGAATGAACAACCCCTGGTTTTCGCCCATGCTAAAGTAGGCTATGAATAGCTGTATGAATAGCTGTACAGTACCGCACAAATTACCGCATATGACTATCCCACAGTGCGAAGACGAGGCTCGAGATCGTCTTCAAATGCAACGTTTTAGAGTGAAAGACGCCCAAAAGATATTCCTGTAAGAATTTATGGGGCCTCCCAGGCTCCCTGACGAGGGGGGCTTCGTGAGCAAGAAACGTGTTACCAGAATCTGGTACACGGTAACATCCACGGTTTCCTTGGGTTTTCATGGTAACTGTGGACGTGCACCTGCGCACACTACAGCGAGTGGATTAATTAAGCGCCCACCCAAATTTAACTTGAATTTGTATGAAAAGTGACACACATACTAAAATCAAGTTTAATTGCGATGTTGAACTTGTTGAAGTTAGTCTCGGTCAATACTTGGTGTGGCCACCAAGGCTTGCACGCACTGCTGCTAGCCGTTTAGGCATCGACAAAGCACACTGTTCAACTACCTTGTCGTCGATACTGGTCCAGATCTCGCGCAGCTTTACCTTTAGATCCTCGATCGATGTAGCATGATTGCGATTGAGCTCACTCTTCATGATGAACCATAGATTCTCGATCGGATTCAGATCTGGGCTCTGAGGAGGATGTCCTAACGAGATCAACTTCAGCTCTCGCAAGCAGCCAGCTGTGAGTTCGGCTCTGTGTGCAGGAGCGTTATCCTGCACAAATAGAGTCTCACCTTTAAGCCCCAAAAAAGCTTTAGTGATCGGAATCTCTTGGCGCAATAGCTTTCGATAGTACTGGCCCGTTACCGACTCCTCACAAAAATGCAAGGTACCTACGCCGCCAGCCGTGATGGAGCTCCAAACCATCAGCGACTTACGGCTCGATTTGAATGTAGGTAGGACGCACTTAGCATCAAACGCCTCGTGAGGACGTCGCCACACCGATACGCGACCCGACGTGCCGTGCAGCTCGACACACGCTTCGTCGCTAAAGAGAACTCGCCTCCAGAACAGGTCCGTCATCCTGCCGAAGTTCTTTGCGTACTTAACCTTTATTACCCATTGAGCCCACGCGTGGGCTTTTGAGCCCACCCGTGGGCTGACTTAAAATAGATGTCCCGCAGCAACCAAGAAAAGATAGCCACAACGGAGCTAATAACAGAAAGTAGAGACGTAGAGCTGCTCAGCGCCTTTTGTTCAACCAAAATCCGAGTTACCATCATGGTAAAACGTACTGTTGGAGATCGAGTCAAGGCAAAACAAAAACTACAGCTAATAAGCGCGGTGTCATCATATCCGTCGACTCTAGCGCGCGCCAGCCATGGTATGAGGTCCGCTGGGAGAGTGGACTCGTTGAGAGAGTGTCAGGGCGGTCCCTGGGGCCCATAGTTGACCAAGAAGTTCAGCCATCAGCTACTACCCATGCGCCACTTACTGCCGAGTCGCTAACAGCATTGCTGTTGGGTACGGGTGCGACCTACGACGACTCGTCGGCATCCGAATCCTCGGATTCAGACGATGAAGATGAAGACGATACTACGTCAAGTGAAGGTCCATATTTTGGAGTATCGGATGAGGGAAAGATCATGGCTCATCGTAGGGTGTGGGAATTTTGTGCTGAAGTTCTTGTGGATCCAGCGGCAATGCAGCGGAAGCGAAAAACAGTTTTTCGCTGGCCATCAGTACTTCAACTCGGCGAAAAGACTTTTGCCAAATATTTTTTGATGTACCCGTGGTCGACTTTGCAAAACACAATCCAACACACGAACGCGCAACTTGTAGCTCGCCGTCAACGCAAAATAGCTGAAGGTGACTTTTTCCGTTGGCTTGGCATCCGGCTTGCTATGGCTGTTGAACCCCGCCGTGGAGCTGTTCGTGTCTACTGGGAGAAAGAAGTTCAAGAAGGTTACGTCGGCACCGCTCCGAATTATGGCGAGCGCTACGCAATGTCTCGTCATACGTTTGAAAATATTGCTTGTGCCCTCTCCTTTTCGGACGAAGTAGTTTCTGATGACCCCTGGAAGCCCATCCGACCTGTTGTAAATGGTTTCAACAGCCGACGTGCTGATGTGGTGTCTCCTGGAGAGTTACTCTGTGTAGATGAATGTATGAGCTCGTGGCAGGGTAAAGAAGGCAAATACTGCCATGATGGTATGCCGCACAAAACCAAAATCCCAAGAAAACCGGAGGGGGTGGGAGCTGAACTAAAGTCGATTGCAGATGGTGATTCTGGCGTTTTGCTGGGGCTGGATCTTGTTGAGGGAGTTGATCGCCAAAAACAAAAGGCGTATCATGCACTTTTTGGAGAAGGAACTGCAGTTATTCTCCGACTCACGGAGATTTACAAGGGAACCGGGCGGACGGTAGTTGCGGATAGTGCTTTTTCATCGGTCAAGACACTTGTGCAATTAGAGCGACTGAATGGACTGTACTTCATGGGTATGGTGAAAACGGCTTCGTGTGAGTATCCAAAAAAATATTTTGCCGAGTGGTTCTCAACCGAGCCTACCCGAGGTGATTTTAAATTGCTCCAGAGCTCTACTCCGTCCGGAAAAAGTATGTACGCACTTTGTTGGGCTGATAGAAAGCCTAAGTGCATTATCTCCAACCGAGGGACGTCACTTCCTGGTAGTGATAGTGTTCGGCGTCGCCACAAACTGATCGTTGACGGGAACCAGATATCCACGCTGCAATACGAGCGACGGATTCAACGCCCACAAATGGTGGAGTTGTTTTACTCAAAGTTTTCGTGCGTGGATGTCCACGACCACTACCGGCAAGGCAGCTTAGAGCTGGAGCGCATTTGGCATACAAAGCGCTGGCATCATCGTCTTTTTTCCACGTTGTTTGGCATGGTTGTAGTGGACGCGTTCCTAGCGTACAAGTACGAAGCACTTGAATCGGGCCGTCTGGACTCATCCATCGTTGACTTCAACTCGTTCATTTCACAACTTGCCTACCAGTTAATTTTTAACGAGTTCAAGATGGAGCGCTCAACCAGGACGGCTGCTAACGGAGATTTCAGTGACGAAGCGCCAGTTCCGGCGCACACACTTGTCGCTTTCAGCACACTGCCGCAGTATCAACGCATGTCTGGAACGATCTTGCGAGCTCAACGCAAGTGCAACGTGTGTGGCCGAAAGGCTTCATTCTATTGTTCCGGCTGCTCTGAACCTGACCAAAACAATTTCTTCGGCGTATGCGGGCTGAAGACCGGCCGCGAGTGCCACTCGCTGCACTTGAGTGTGCCATAGCTGAGCTTAAAAGGTCTAACAACGATTTTTCTAATACATTTGCTTGCATCGAATTTGATCCCACGCGTGGGCTTTTGACCGAGCCCACCGGTGGGCTTTGAGGCTGGGTAATAAAGATTAAGCCGTCCACGGCGATGCTTGGGGCTCAGGTAAGGCTTCTTTCGGGCCGAGCGGCCATGAAGACCCGCCTCGTGAATGCGGTCGCGTATGAGGTCGCTGGACACAGGTCGGCCTATCTCCTTGGAGACTTGGGCGGCTAGCACGGCCGCACTCACGAAGCGGTTCTTCTCGACCTCGCGTACGATGCGTCTGTCGTGGCGGAGGTCCGTGAAGTGTGGTCGCCCCGGCCGAGGGAGTATCTTGCAATGGCCGTGCTTCAACTGGTAGGCGATGATAGTGCGAACGCATTTCAAGCTGGCTGCTAATCTTTCTTGTGCTCAGCCCAGTCTTCCACTTCCTCACGACGCGAGTACGGAGATCATGCGAGTAGTGACGCCTAGTAGTGCGAGCCATGGGAGGCTCCTGTGCAGGAGAATTGAGAAGTGCGAGAACGAAGGAGCGCTGGAAGCTCGCTATGCAAAGCTTGCTCCTCAAGCAACCTTCGTGCAACATTCACAAAGTTAATAGTAAAATCAAGTGTAAAAAATTGGCTGCTTGACGGCCATAGCAACGGGTGGCCAGTAAGATGAGCCAAATTTGATTGGCGGAACTCTAGCGGGCACGGCCAATCACAGACATGCAAATCGACGTGCTAAAACGATAGTCGGGTTGATTGCGCATCGAATGATGTCCTTCTTGCTTCAATTGACCAAGTATTGAAGTCAAGATGAGAGGAAACGTCCATAATTTAGAGGTGGGCGCTTAATTAATCCACTCGCTGTACTACCGCCGCTGGGAAGGGCAATCTTGAGATGCTCCAGTGGGTTTGCAGTCTGTCGACAGTGGTGAGTCCTCAGAACGCTGTGCACGAAGCCGTGGATAACGGACACCTTGAAGTGGTCAAGATGATCATGCGTCAGCCTGATCGTGATATAAGTGGCGACGACTATCGGGCAAGTACTGGTGGACACTTTGACTTTCTGGAGTGACTGTTGCTCCATCACCCAAACCATTGTCGACTTAACGGTGCCGACATCGAAGCTGCGCAGAATGGGCGCCTGGAAGTCGGTCGTTTATTTTACGCGAGCGGAGTGGAGCGCTGTCCCGAGTTGGCTTTCATCTCCGCAGTTGCAAGGGGACATCTCAACATTGCAAACTCATGTGCGATCTCTCCTGGACAGGCCATTGATCTCGCTGCGAGGAACGGATTCCTGGACGTCGTCAAATGGCTCCACCAAAACACCTCGAAAGACTGCACGACGTTTGCGATGAACGGCGCTGCAATTTGAAATGGTGCAGTGGCTGCACAAACACTATCCTACTGCTGGCTGCACGAATATCGCCATGGACTCCGCAACGGAAAACGGAAACCTCGAGCTTGTCACGTGGCTTCATGCAAGCAGAGAGGAAGGCTGTTCGCCCAACGCAACGAATCTCGCCGCAGCAGGAGGACACCTTGAAGTGATCGAGTGGCTCAGCGCGAATCGACGCGAAGGCTGCACTACCGACGCCATCAGGGCCGGTAAAACCTGTCGATTTTTCCAAAACGATTGGTTTAAACTAATAGAACTTAGTTTTATTTCTTGACTGATGCATTCTTGCTAGTCCTTCCTGTTCACGCCGCCGGACTCTGAAACACGACGTTGTCAGCTGGTGAAATTATCATTCTGAGTGTAGTTTAGGGTCGGTTCTATGATGGTTCGCCTCGTTCTTCATGAGTATGCTTTGTATGGCTTTGGCGAAAGATTGGTGCTGTAAATATATGTAGTGGTGCTCTTCAGAATCGAGCTCATTTAGTTTTATTCAGCCATACTTGACCAGTCCATCTGAAGCACTGCTATTACTGTCGGCAAGAGCAGTAGTATCACGATTTTTAGTTGCGGAAATTTGGCAGCCAAATGACCCTGAAAGACCTGTGAAATCTGTTTGAAATCCAGAAAAAACTTGTTGGCACTTTTTGGGGGTTGGCAGGTTTTACTATAGAACGTATTCATAAAGTAAAACCTTAATATACCCGTTGTGCCAGCCCTGGGCGCCATGGACAAGGCTGCCGACCATGGCCACCTCAATAGAGAACTTTCGCAACCCGATTTCAGTTGAGTTTCAGTGTCAGATTTGAGTTTGGAGCAGTACCGTGATTGGGGTCTCTCAAATCTGATACTCAAACGCAATTGCGTTTGAGCCAAGAGTCCAGTTTGCTCAACTCGGATTTGAGTTTCACTTTCGTCTTCACAGCTTACACCGCCCAATGGTCTTCATCGCCCCCAAGCTTTCTGCCGAACAAGCTCTCGTCATCCTTGGCGCCCTGCTGCTTGCTGCGCGCGGGAACCGGAAGAGATTCTTAAGGACGATGTACTTTCTCCTTGCCAGCCACTGTTTCCGCCTAAGATCCCCACCTCCGCGAATCAACACCAGCAACCGCTTTGACTCCACCATGGACGGCGTTACCGCTCGGGCGCGGTTTAATTTCACGGTGCAGGAGCTACAGACACTGGCCGCCAAGCTAGGCCTCCCGATGCCGCACATCGTCACTCCACAGCGCGACGCTGTTCCGACAGTTGAAGCGCTGGCCATGTTGTGCCGGAGGCTGAAGGAACCATCTACGCTCTTCACGGTAGCCAACGAGTTTGGCAGATCACCCGGTGCTTATAGCCGCATCTGTAGGCAAACTGTGGCGGAGTTGTACACGAGGCACAAGAAGCTGCTATATTTTAACCGCCAGGTCGCCGCCAAGCGAATCGAGGGATACTGCGACGCCATCCGGGCGAAGGGCGCGCCATTATCGTCCTGTTGGGCATTTGTAGACGGCACGAAGCAGTATGTAGCAAGACCAAGCGCGCGGCGAAATCCAGCTTCAGCGTTCGAGAATCTGCAGCGTTCGCTCTACAACGGACACCCCAGACGTCACTGTTTTAATTGGCAAGCAATTACGGCACCGGACGGAATTATCATCAGCATCTTCGGCCCCGTGGAAGGTAGAAGGCACGACTCGACAATGCTGAGCATGAGCGGTATTTTGGACGTCTTTGCTAGCGATGCGGACAAAGTTTTCGATGGAAAGGTTATTTACGGCGACCCGGCGTATGGATGCTCTCAATATGTTTGCTGTCCTTTTGATAACCCCAATTCGAATCGTGCGATGGCCGCATTCAACGCACGTATGAGCAGTGTCCGTGAAGGTGTCGAGTGGGGATTTGGGCGCGTCAAGACGCTATGGTCATTTCTGAACTGGGACAAAAAGCTACGTGCAAGACAGACCGCTGTGGGTAGACTTTTTATCGTTGCCGTGCTTTTAACTAACCTGCACACGTGCATGCAGCCTTCAGGCAACCAGATCTCCATCTATTTTAATGTGCTGCCCCCAACTTTAAACTGCTACCTTAATAAAGATTGAGACGTTCGAAATGGACCAGTTCATTACGATCTCGCTGTTAAAAGCAACTACTTCTTGCTTTCGTTTCCTCGACCGATTGCTATTTCGAGTAGCTGCAGCATAAATCTTTCGCGATCACGTTCCGCCGCTAAAAGCCGCTCGTCACGGACTCGTTCTGCCTCTTGACGTTGCAGCTCCATTCTGGTCTCATGCTCTCTCTTTTTTTCCGCTTCCTCCTTCTCAAACTGCAAGCGGCTGTTCAGATACGCGTACTTTTCCGGGTTCCCTTTGTGCATCTCGGCAATTGCCAACGCAATGCCATCAGTCACCGCTGCAACTCTCTCAGACTTCGTCACTTTCGACGGACGGCCACTACTGCTGCGGCTAGTGCGCTTCCGGCTGACCGAATTGTTGTCACCAGCAGCAGTATTGGCCTCGTCGTCCGCCGACGACCCATCGCCTTGTAGCTCGTCTTCTAGTTCGCCCATCGCTAAACGGCGCATCAGCGCTCCAGACGCCTCGATGCCGTCACTTTTAGCGCGCTGGAGCTGCTTTTCACTCTCTTGGCGCTCTTTCCAGTCGTCCATGCGGGTGACGATGTCTTGCAACAGAACGTCGCGCTCGTTGTACTCCTCCGCTGTGCCAGACCCCCTCCTCGATACACGATCGGCGTCGCGATGCTGACGTACGAGCTTGTCAAAGCGCGTCCGCAGAGCAGGACCAGGCTTTTCCTGTACAAACCCTTCCACCTCTCTACAGATATTTGCGATCTCGTCAAAACACTTCATGATGCCGTTCGCACTACCTTTAACAGCTTCCCAAGGTTTCACCATGTTCACAGCGCGTAGTAGAATGAGATCGTCGGCAGCAGTAAAGTTCTTTCGTGGCGGTTCTGTGACGTCGTGCTGGCCGAGCGACAAGTCCTCTGAGACGTCCGTATCAGCATTGCGCTGGCCAAGCGGCAAGGTGAGCGACACATCAGCCTCGTCGTCGCCGTCCGGTGTAGGGCTTGCAGAGTCTTCGTAGTTGCGATCCATTTCGAAAATGTCCATCTGAAACTGAAACTGAAATGCATAGCGAAAGTTCTCGAACTCAAATCATTTTAGTGCAATCCTGGTGGGCAACAGATCGTTCGGAGCGAGACTGAAACTCAACTCAAATGTCGTTGCGAAAGTTCTCTAATGTCGTGATTTGGCTCCACGAGAATCGGTCGGAGGGCTGCACAACCAAAGCGATGGGCCGTGCAGCCGAGAACGGACACGTGTCAGTACTGAAATGGCTACACAGCCAGGATGCACTACAGTCTATTCACGCAATGAACGAAGCTGCAAGGAACAACCATCTGAAAGTTGTGCAGTGGTTGGACGCACACAGGAGCGGAGGGTGCACTACGGCGGCGATGAACACTTCAGCAGAGGAAGGTCACTTTGAAATGGTTCAGTGGCTGGGTCGTCAGCTTCACGAGGGATGCACACCCGCTGCCATGGAATTAGCAGTACTTGGCGGTCACTTTGAGATCGTGTTGTGGGTTTCCCAACAATATCCAGAGTACGACGTCGTCGATGCTCTGAGGAGGTGCCCCGACGAGAACCGACGCTGGGAATTTGTGGAGTGGGTATACTTGCACGACCCTGCCCACTTTAAGTCTACTGTTGCAGAACGACTTTTTGTCTAGCGGAAAGGTATTAACACTTCTACTCCGACATTACGGATTCTCCGGAATACAATTTATAGAGGTGAAAATATTCAGCCATGTCCGCAACGAATTCTCAGTGAGATAAATCCGCATATAGAAGTTTGTATGTGATAAATTTAAGCAGGTCAGCTGTATAGTCCATATCGCATGCGACACGAAGATTTTCGGAAAGGGTTGGGGGACCAGATATAAATCTCCGAAGGAGAACGCGTGGCTGCCACCAGCCTCTCATTTCGAAATCGGCGGCCGAGAAGACACCATCACTCTGGCGCCATGTACGCGTTCGAGAAGTCATTTCAGCAGATATGGCGCGAGTTGACGAAGAAGGGCTGGACCTACAAGAGATCGACGGGACTCAGCAACGACCAAAGGTACCTGCCGCCCGGTGGGAACGTCAAGGGAAAAGAAGGCGTCGACTACTTTGTTGGTACGTTTATTTTAGCACGTTGAGATTGTTTACGACTGCTAAACTCCAATTTACTTGTCAGGAAGCTAGTTTGCTGCGCTACTGTCGACGACAAGGCTGGCTGGCCTTCGGGCAGCCGACGGCGACTGCTGGGACGGCTCTGACAGCCACGACAACTGATTCGACGGTTACAGCGACTGCTGCGATGGCAACAGCGACTGCTGTCACGGCAACACCAACTGCTGCGACGGCAACAGCGACTGCTGCGGCGGACCGGACGGTGCCTGCGGGCACGATGACTGCTGCTACGGCCACGGCGATGCCTACGACGACGGACCCACCACTTGCGCAGGCAGCGGCTAAGCGTCCTGCATCTACGAAGCCTAAACAAGCGGCGAAGGCGACCCCGAGACTCTCCGACCGTCTTCAAGTACTGCAGCTGCTCCGACCAAGGCGGCAAGAGCTCCAAGAGCAGCTAGCAAGGCGACAAGCGGTGGGGCGACGGCCAAGCGCAAGGCGACGACGCCCGGGGCTCCATCGAAGCGACGCAAGAAGGGTACGATGCTGTGGTGAGATGGATTGTCTGCAAGGATACTGACTTTATTGTTGTTACGGATTATATGGGATCTGCAGTAACGGCGACGCCAGCGGACCTTCCGGAGAATACAGCAGAAAATGTTCCGGATGAGGCGATGGATGTTGCGGAGACTACTGGTCGCAGCGTACCGGAGACGACCGTGGTGGCAGAGGATGAGGCTGAACCCGTTCTTACGGAGGTGCCGAATACACAGTGCCGCGTTCCCGAGATACCGACCGCTGTTCCTCTCGACGACTTTGACTCGGATAACTTCTTGGATGCGCTGCGTCGTGATCGGCTCTTCGCCCCTGCCGATGCGGACGACCTCAATGTCGGAGAAGCCGATTGGCTGCTGTCGCTCGACTCCGGATGCCGAAGGTGATGAAGAAACCATCTTGTTGGACGAGGACGAAGACACAGAGGAGGACGACAGTGCTGATGCTGACGCTGAAGAGGATGAAAGCGACCATGATGGTGAGGAGGTGGAAGAGGTTCCACTGGAGTTTGACCTCTCCGACAACGAGTTGGACCGCCTTCAGGCGAACGGATGGGATACATTCGACGAGCATCATTCGAGTCAAGTTCTTCACGACGCAGCACCGCTGTACGAAGGGCCGTGGGGCCCAACCCGAGCGGCGTTCGCGTATGCGGAAAACCCGCTGGCACTGTTCTACTTCTTTCTTCCTAAGGAGCTCTGGCGGAAGGTTGCCCAAGAAACTAACAACTACCGCACTGAGAGCATTGACGCGATCGCGCAGGCAATGCGAGCACGCGCTCGTGCACGACGGGAGACTACGCCATCGACTATTGTGCTATCCGTGGAGGAGTACAAGGCCAAGTTGAGCCGAAAGAACCCAATCCAGCCCCATGAGATCGTGCGCTTCATCGGTTTGCTGATTGCCCGCGCTCTCGAGCCGCGCCGCGAGAGTCTGAGCCGGCATTGGGTCACCAAGGTGGAGGGAGCGTTGTCGCGTGGGACGTTCGGGCAGTTCCTCAGCCGGGATCGATTCCATGACATTGCTCGCTTCCTGCACTTCAACGACAACGCCAAACAGGCCGACAGCGGTGATCGTGCGTTCAAGATCCGGCCCGTCATTCAAGCGCTGCAGAAGACGTTCTTTCGCGGGTATCGACTCGGAGCTCGGATCTCCTTTGACGAAGGTATGGTCCCCATGCGTCACCGACGAAACCCGATGCGCCAGTTCATGCCCATGAAGCCCAACAAGTGGGGAACCAAGTTCTACATGACGTGCTGCGCCGAGACCGCGTACTGCTCCAGGTACAGAGTCCAACTATTACGGATACCCGTTGCTTGAAACGGGTATCCGTTGTTTTGCTAATACGGTGAATCCGTTATATATTCGGAATGTGCCGTAATATGAACTAACAGATTGGGTTTGATGTCCACTGTAGGCTCGAAATCTACTGCGGAAAGGCGGACGAGAAGGAGGATGCCGTCGCTCAGCGAGCTGTCGTCAAGAATCTGGGCCATGTACTTCGAGGACAGCCAACCCAGCGCTTGGTGTGCACGGACAACTTCTACACTTCGCTGCCACTATCGCACAAGCTCTCCAGCATGGGTTTCAGCCACGTTGGCACTATCCGAAAAGACCGCAAGGGCTGGTGCACAGCCATCGAGTTCAAGCAAAAGAAACGCCCAAAACGAATGCAGCGCGGTACTTGGCGCATTGGGGTTTGGAGAAAGCACCCGAAGGTCGTGGCGCTGGCTTGGATGGACAACAAACCCGTGCGCTTTCTCGGCACAGGGTGCTCTACTCAACGGGCGGAAGTCACGCGTCGTGAGCGCGATGGCTCGATCTCTGTGGTTCCGTGTCCGAGACTCGTTCGGGACTACCATGAAGCAATGGGAGGAGTGGACCTACATGATCAATTACGGCTTCAAAGGTACTCCATTCAACGGGCTATTCGAATGCGCAAGTACTACAAAGTGATTTTTCTCGGCCTGGTCGATCTCGCCATGGTGAACGCGTTCATCGTGCACAAGATCGCTCTCAAACGCCGCAACAAGCCTGTCCCGACCCACGCCGCATTCATGAGACGCCTACACACGGAACTGCTGAACCAAACAAGCGAGGACTTTGCGGCCGGAGACGACATGGCGGATCTAGTGACAGAGCCGCTTCCCCGCCACCCCACATCCTGGAGAAGACCGAAGAGATGAACGGCGCCAAGCGCCGGCAGTGGTTGTGCAAAGTGTGCTCTGCGTACGCTGGTGCAGGCGTGCGCAGCTGCGAGACGAGCTACTTCTGCGCCACGTGCTCGCGAGAGAAGAAAGGAAGAGTCACGCTCTGCAACAAACCGCGCCGGCTCGACCACGGCAGCGCTCTCACCTGCGACCAAGTGTGGCACCAGAGCTGGAAGAATGGCACCGCGATTCCTCCTGAACTGCAGCACAAGATAAGGTTTGTTAGCAAGCGCAGACCGGAGGTAGCTGAGGAGGTTGAGCAGGAAGAGTAAGAGAGTTAGGGAGTAAGTGAATGGAAATCCACTGTGCTGAATAATTGTCGTATTGTCGGTCCCGTCGTTGCAAGGGGGGGAAACGGTTTTGCAGGGAGATCGCAATTGGGAGTATTTTGGTCATGCTCTGTACTGCACATCCCACCGCATTGCCCAATCAGATATCTTGGTTAGGCCACGTGGCACGCGAAAGGGCTTGATACATGATATATAGTACTGATTTTTCGGTATACGTTAATTCATATATTTGGAATTACGGATTCTCCGGAATAATCTTCGGATTAGAAGTGTTAAGTACGGAAGGTACTCGTGGATGACCGACATTGTATTGAATTCAGCTTTAATAAGGCATGGAGGCGATAGTGTCATTAGAATCCTCCACGCTTTTAGTTTTTTATACTTCGAAGTACTAAAGTTACAATGTCGACATAGTAATTTACTAAAAGGGTGGGGGGAGGTGTGGGGTTCCAAAGTGCTTCACCACAAATTTCTATTTCATGCGCTGTTTAGTGATGTGTGCTGCTTGTAGAACTTGACGTACGAGTCATACAGACCTCTGGCCACGTTATTTTCAGCGGTTCCCTCGACCCGAAGCCACGCGTAGACCTTGCTGGGGTCCGTCTCACCCGCCATCCAACGGATGAGCAGATCATCCAGCAAGTCCGAAGCATAAGTCTTGGTACTGGGCACCTTCTCCGCGTCGAGCAGCATCTTGGACAGGTTTGCGTCACTGAAGTGATTCCTCAAGATAGACAACTCGTTCACTCGCTGGCTGGGGTTCTTCTCCCTAAAGTACGTAATGTACTTTTGCCACATTGGGAGAAGCGGGCTATCAAAGAGCTTATCCCCCGCCTTGTCCAGCTTCAGCAGAGTAAATACAGTGTCTGGAGCGTCTCCCTCCTTGTTCCAGTTCAGGAACATCTCGGTATCCAGTCGTTTGGCGATACTTTGAGTGCTTGGACTCTTGCTTCCGTCCAGCACCATCTTCGCCAAGGTATCGGGTGAGAAATGTTCCAGCATTGAGGAGACCGCAAGACCTTCGCGTCTCGGGTACCTCTCGTTAAAGTCGTCCGAGTACTTGAGCCAGGAGACGAAGAGCGGGTTTTCGAGTAGCGTGTCCTTCTGCTTGGCGCTGTTGAATTTCAGCAGCGTAAAGACGCTTTCAGGTGATTTCCCAGTGTTCAGCCAACGCAGCGTCTGCTCCGCCTGCACCCGCCCTGCAATGACCTCCGTACTCGGGATACTCCGTGCTTTGATGAGCATTTCCACCAGCGTTTCTTCATCAAACCGATTCTTCAACTCCGAGTACATCGTCGTCTTCATGCGAGGATACTTCTTGTTGAACGTGTCCACGTACTTCATCCAGGTGTTTACTTGGGGCCTCTCGAAGAGCTTGAATTCGGCCTTGTTGAGTCGCAGCAGCCTGAAGACGTCCTCGGGCGCTTCTCCCTGCGTCATCCAGCGGTACATCTGCTCGGTTTGAAGGCGTTTCGCGAAAGTTGCCGTGTCCGGAACCAGCTTAGCCGCCTCAATGATCTTGGCCAAGCCGTCGTCGCCGTAGTGAGCTGTCAACGTCGTGATCAAACTCGTCTGTTCCTTTGGGTTCTTCTTGTTGGCGAGCTTCATGTAGTTGATCCACTGCTGCAGCTTTGGGTTAGTCAAGAGACCGTCCGCCGCCTTGTTCAGAGTCATCAGCTTGAACACGTCGTCTGCGCTCTCTCCCTTCGCGAGCAAGGCCTTGAGTTCGTCATCGATAGTGGTAGTCGACTTCAACGAGGAGGTAAGCGACTCCAGGCCCGACACAGGAATCGCTCTCTCTTCCTCGTCTGTTGTAGCCCTGACGGGCGTATTGGTCCGGAGTTTGCCGGTGACTTCAGCGCTTGCGCCTACCAGCAGTAGCGAGGCAGAAGCTACGAGCACGAGCCGATAAAGGAACATGAGTGGACTTCCGAACCTCTTGTGCTGCAAGTGGTGGTGGGGACGCTATTACTAAAAAAATAACTGCGAAGTGACGCCGACGGAGACGACATGTGATTGTCCGGAGAGCAAATCTGAAGTCCTCTCCTGAACCGGGAGGTGATACCGACAGCGCGGGAGATGATACCGACAGCGCGCCTTACGCTATTGGCAGCGCGCTACATACAAATTCCAATATAGACGTACAGCTGCTAAAACCCAAAAACAGGCTGCTCGTACAAAAATGTGCTTTGAGGATCGATTTGCATATTTTGTCAAGCGTTGGTACTTAAAGGATATGGCCACAAGGGAAACAAAAAAATAGAGCTCAGGTAGGAATCATACTCGATCTTTTTGCTGGAGGAGGAATGTGCTTGCAGAACGAGTGTGCTAGTAGTAGTTAGAGCTCAAGAAGCCATTGGTTCTTCTTACACCATGTCAGCCTCATCGGCTACAATGTTCGCAAAAGCAAGAATATGTTAATAAGTCTTAGCGGCAAATGCATTGCGGGTCCATGGCATCCCAACCCGATCCACGATATTCCAGTGCAGATCCATGATCCGCAATGAAACTACCATTTAGATCCATGATTAAACCCAACCGGATCCATGATCTATGATCAAACCCAACCGGATCCATGACCATAACCAACCAAATCCATGACCATAACCAACCAGATCCATGACCATAACCACCAGATCCATGACAACAGCCAACCAGATCCATGACTGTAGTTAAGCTGATCTATGACCGTAAGCCCCAAGCTGATCCATGATGGTATGAAGATCTATGGTGCTAAGCCACGAGAATGTCAAACTACCTACCAAACGTGCCGTCACATATGCTTCATGTGTGTATGTGTACCTAACAATACTGACTGTCAGTCCATGCTCATGTGGATGGAGCTGAGCCGACAGTACGTAGCAACGCCCTAGGATTCCAGTACCGGTAACAATAAACCAGCTACATGTGTTTGAATTTGAATTAGTTGTGGTTTAGTCGGCTACCTACTCCCGGAGACGCGCACTGCTGCATCTCCGCATACGGTGGTCGTACCGTTAGATATCTATGATACGAGCCCGCGGTAGGCGTCCATAAGCTGCTACATGTAGCTTTCGATGCCAAGAAGCATTCCATGCAGCGTACCAACGTTTGGCAATACTGTATTGCCAAACGGTGTATTTGCCAATGCATGTGTGCGCCTGTCGTCGTCCGCGCTGCCAATAGCGTAAGGCGCGCTGTCGGTATCACCTCCCTCCTGAACCCCATGCTTTGCGTGCTGATCGCGCGGTGGATGGGAAGAGGATCTCTCTGTTACACACTAGCCGAGCGCCGCCGCTACGCGGCGGGAGGAATTGTGGTTGGTTACAGTAGTGAGGGCCGCCCACCTCCGCTGGGATTTTATCCAGTTCCATTGTTAATATTTTCCATTGTGTTTGTTGATACAGGTTGGAATTACTATCTGCAGAGTGATGGGATTGGTATCAGCTTAAATATCGATTTCCACGTCAGAGTTACTATGATTAGATGCATGTTGCAGTGTAAAACATTTGTAGTTGTACGGCGTGCCAACATAAGTTTCTCTACGTGTTTTATTGAGTTTGTCATGCTACCGTAGCTCTCTGTTATTTAGTTTGTAACCTATCTTTCCACATTCTGTATGGAGCCCCAAAGTATGGACTTCGTTTTTCCTCTACTAAGCATAGCCTATCTTCTTATAAGAATACCGAGCAGTTAGTAAGTATACAACGTCGTATCAGCACTCCATAATGTCTTTTGAGCTGCGGGGTGCACAAACTTCTACGTGACCTGCTTCAACACTCTTTTCTTACCGCTATTTCAGCTGATTATTTTACTACGCGGTATGCATTAGCATTTTAGCGCCCGCCTGCATTAATAGTAGCTAAGAAGTGAAGGTAAGAACATTGCACCGCGTAACTACAAAGTTGACGCTCACGCTATAGTAATTCTGTTTCCTACATGTATATCCGCTCAATAACATAGTTGTTGAACACGCTGCTATCGCTTACTGCACACTGCCACCGCTTACTATGTGTTGCTATCGCTAACTACGCGGTGAGCCATATCAATATCGTAGCATGCATCTATATTAAACTAAGCCAACTTCCCATTGGTGTAGTTATTTTAAGTCGTACGTCCAGCGTAGCTATCCTTGCCGCAGTGGACCTATTTTAATTGATAGTAGGAATTAGAAAATAGCCAAGTGCCGCAGCTGCTGTAATGTGTCCACTCCTAAAGCATTATAGTAGGCCTAAGCTGAGGATACACTTCAGACTCGCCTTGCAATGCAATTTTAATTTCGCATGTCAATGTGAACCTGCGTACATAATAACAGCCCCAGTTTAAGTAAAATATCTACTATCTTCAGAACAGGTTATCCTACCGACATGCAGTGACCTCGGTTGCTATAAAGTGTTTATACCCAGACATATATCGTGAAAATAAGCTAGGCTCTCTGTAAATAGATTATCCACCTTCAGCTTACCTCGGGCAACATGTACTCGCACTGCTACCACTTGCTACGTCGCTGCAATCGCTTACTACGTGCTCCTATAGCTTTCTACGTGCTGCTATCGCTAATTATACGATCAGATCGCTTGCTACGTGCTGCTATCGCTAACTATATGTTCAGATACTACGTGCTGCTATCGCTTGACTATTCGCTCCTAGCGATGACTACGTGCTGCTATAACTCACTATGCACTGCCATCCCTTTACTATGTGTTTATAATAGAGCTACATTGATATTGTACTTAGTAGCAGGGTAGGCCCAGCTATCGCTGCCTCAAACGTACTGTACTCACCCTGTTATCGCTGCTACGCTCATTAATATCGTAAAGGGTGCTAATAACAATAATTAATCTAGCGGCGAGGGTAATACGGTCGCCCCCGTTCCGCTCGCCTCGTCGGCTCGCTGCACTACTCGCAGTGTTATTTGTTAGTAGGTAGCTAGGCGGGCCTGTGGGCCCGCTAGATTGCAAGTGGGTGCCGCCTTCGCTGCGCTCGGCAGCAAATCGGACTTAGTGAGATTCGTACTTAGTGAATAAACGTGACGATTTTGTGACGGACGGACAGCGCGTCGTTCTGATTGATACTTAAGACTAGCCGAGCGCCGCCGCTACGCGGCGGGAGGTTTTGTGGGTAGTCGTAGTAGTAAGGGCCGCCCACCTCCGCTTCGCTCCGGTGGGCTAATTAGTCAGAGAGGTTTGTGTAAAACCTGTAAAAAGACAACTTTAAATGCAAAAAAGAACACGTATATTCAAATGCTATATGCAGGATGCCTTCCTTCACCGTTCCTACGCAGTCTCGAAAATCTGTCTGAACACGATGTTCGCTGTGTACGCTCCGTCCGCTTCTTCTAACTCAGGGTACTCAATCAACGCCTTAATCTTGGAGCGCGCCGTAACCCGGGAAAGCGCAACGTACAGCTGGCCGTGTGAGAAGCAGGGAGACGCGAGGTACAATCCGAGGTTAAACACCGTTTGTCCTTGAGCCTTGTTGATGGTCATCGCAAATGCAGGTTGTACCGGGAACTGTTTGCGCCTCAAGCGAAACGGGAAGTCGCGAGCGTTGTCGTCACTTATGAATACAATCTTGGGAATCAACACGTTTTTTTCCGCGGCGCTCCCCCGTCATGATCGTCGCATGGATGACATGAGATGTTAGCTTCACAACCCGGAGTCGCGTGCCGTTGCATAGTCCTAAGTCCGGGTTCAAGTTTCGCATGAGCATGATTGGTGCTCCGACCTTAAGGGTCAGTCGGTGTGGTGGGATACCGTTGATGTTCACTGAATTCAGGACTTCTTGGTCGAAAAAGTTGCTGTCTTGGTCGTCTTGTACCGAATCAATGGAGAGGTAATCGTGGGCATCACCTTCCAGGCGCGCAGACACCGCGTCGTTAATTCGTTGAACCATAGCATTCGTCGTCGTCAAGATAGTACGGCTCGCGAAGTAGTCATCTGTTGCAATATCCGGGTTGTTGATATCCGCGTACATGGCGTCAACCATCCGAGTAAGCCCGATTGGGATAGCGCCCGGCATGATCTCAGCGTCCTCATCGGGTACTTCAGGCGGGTTCTCGACCAACATGTCGCGCGGGATCTTCATGTAGTCGCCTCCAAGAGTAGGATTTACCTCGTGTCTGCCTTCGCCAACTTGTAGAAGAAACTCTGAAAAGGCTGTCAGTTCAGCCGCCGTACTTGCGCTGTGGGCCGACCGCACTCGCATATTCTCGGTGAGGTGGACTTGTTCAAAGTGCTGCCACAGACTGGAGGACTTAAGACAGGCGTCGATCGTTTCCGCAGGCGTGCCTCGCACCACCACGGGGAGAATCTGCCGAAAATCGCCCGACAAAACGAACGTTTTGCCACCGAACGGCTCTTGGTCGTTGTCCATGATATCCCTTAAGCTACGGTCGACAGCTTCGAAGGCATGACGATGGGTCATAGGTGCTTCATCCCAGATGATCAGACTGGCCTCTTGAATTAACTTCCGAAGTTTGGACTGCTTGTAAATCGAGCAGGTCGAGTATTCATTCAGCTTGAGAGGGATCTTGAACGTAGAGTGTGCGGTGCGCCCACCCATCAGCAGTAAAGCCGCAATCCCGCTAGACGCCACCGCAAGAGCGATCTTCCCGGAAAGGCGGACGCTTGCGAGGATATGCTTGAGTAGTGTTGATTTCCCCGTACCACCTGGTCCATCGATGAACAACAGTTTTTTGCCAGGTTGTGGACACTCCACTGCATCCATAACCTTGTCGTAGATGACACGTTGTCCTTCGTTGAGTTCGCTGGTACGGTCATGAATGCTTTGTAACACATCCGGTTTGTAACCCGTCCGTTCTCGGCGGATAAGGTTGTTTTCCAGCAGGGATTCTAGAACCAATACCCGATGTTCACTCAACTGCGGGAGGTCAAAGTCATGTACGGCATACCCGCTTACTTGCAAGTGGTCGTTAAGACTCTTGAGCGTGTGGAACTGGACGGTATCCGCCTTGATCTGACCTTCAAGATCTTTGTACTTTTTCTCGAAATCACGTGAAAGTTCTTCGTAGAACTGATCCCACAATGCCCGAACGTCTGTAACATGGGAATACGCCACCAATGTTGCGAACAGCTGGCGGAGTTGCTTTGGCATCTTAAACGTTGCGGCCTCCGACATGCAAGCGACCCACTCTTGGTCTCCGTCCAGAAAACCTGCGTGCTTCGCCGCCAAATGGTACGTTTTGTAAACGATACCATTCACAGTCCGTACGTCCTTGAAGGAAGTCGGTCCCCTGTGGTGGCATAGTAATACCCGCAGGTAGAAGCGCTCCATATCTCTCGGTGAAACGTGAATCAAACGACCAATTGCCGCCTGGTAGTTTGTTCTACGAACCCACTTTTTCGCCTTGTCATCCCAGGAAAATTTCTTCGGGATATCTTGGTACAACATGGTCTTGGCGATCTGGTTGATTGGGTCTTCGCTCGCACACAGCTCGAAAAAGCTCGTCAACATTGTACGTTTCCGATCTGCGACCATTGCTGGATCTTCGGTGGGTTGGAAAATCACCGTCTGACCATCTTCCAAGTGAATGGTAAGCTTCGTAACGGAATGTGTCTTCCCTTGGATCTCGTACGCTAAAGCCGCATACACGCCTCTACCGGTGATATGTATCTGGCGTTCAAAACCGTAGGATCTCGTTCGGCTCCACACGGGGGTTGTTGGGGTCTCGCACGGCTTCAATCGTAATCACAGCTCTGTCTGACCCTTTGTAGACGTACTTGTACAGGTACTTCACTGCTGTAATTGCTGTGCACACCTCGACATTGATGTGGCAATTATACTTCTGGGAAAGGTACGGGTTGTACGGAACCACCCACTGGTTCACTGTCTCATTATCGTAGCTCTTGCCTTTGTACGTTAGAACCCCTGGTTCACGGCGGCGCCGCCTGTAGACAGGGTATCCATCTTGGTTTGCTCGAGTCAATTCTACCAACGGCTTCGGATACCCCTTACTGCACTTCCCGTCCTTCATACACGGGCTCGTAGGATTCGCAGCTCCACACGGACCATGCATCATGCAACTCATGATCGTTTCGAACAGGTCCGGATTGATGTCCTTGTCGGGTACCTCCGCAGACACCAACTTGTCGATAATCTCGCGAGTCCGAGGCTTGTCTTCATCCTCCAAAATCGTGAGAATGTGGGCGTGTGGAAGTCCGCGCTTCTGAACTCCACTACGTAAATACGGGCTTGTAGACGGCCGATAATACCTTCATCCAAATCCGCCAGCAGGGTCTTGAGCTTCTGTTGCCAGACCCGAGCAACAATATCCGGGCGGTCTTGAGCGGTTTGACCTTCGGGGAGCTTTTCCAGGATCTCTTCCCACTTGGGATTGCACGTCTTGGTAAGGAACACGTCAGGT
Source organism: Phytophthora melonis (assembly GCA_024211575.1). Lineage (NCBI taxonomy): Eukaryota > Oomycota > Peronosporomycetes > Peronosporales > Peronosporaceae > Phytophthora > Phytophthora melonis. The sequence continues at coordinate 1,641,653 of JAMXKT010000047.1, forward strand.
TTCCCGTACTCACGGACTATAGCCATGGAATCTTGGTACGCCTTGTACATGTACCGCGGGCCACCGACATGCGAGTCGGGAAGAATAACTCGTTTACCGATTTGGCCCAGAAAGTGTTCATCTTGGTCGTTGCGTGTCCGATCTGGATGTACCAACTCGCCGGTTTCACGATCGAACTCGGACACGAATGCTTCTCCCTCATCTAGCGTCACAGTCGTCTCATTGAGCAGTGCGTCTTGCACTCCGCGGTACTGGTCTGCACGGATTTCCTTCTGATGCGTAGCCACCCATCGCAACTGCTCTTGTTCGCACTTGGCTCTTTGGTCGACCACCCATTGCTGGAACAACCGGCCACCTTGGAAAAGGGCCGATTGGTCGCAATCCTTCTGGAAAAGTCGATACGCAGTGTGCTCGCGCAGCGCCATTTTCGTTTTCTTCCTGTACTTGGCTCCGTTCGCGTACGTGTTTGTGTACGTCCATCCAAGGTCACCGTATGGAAACAGCAGGGGATATTGAAGCGGATCGTACTTCTCGTCGGTCTCAAATAGACGCAACAGTTGTTGGTCCCGCGCATAGAGAATCAGGTCGCGTGGCTTGGGAACGTTACCATCCGTGACAACAACGGCGCCAACTTCAGAAACAGTAGGCAAGTTGTGCGTCCCCGGTTGTGACGGCTTAGCGTGCAGCTTGTACTCAATGTCCATGATGGGTATACCCTTCGCCAAATCCGCCCTCAGCTTCTCACCAAAATTCAGGAATTGCTGCGCAAACGGATTACACCGCGCCATCATATCCTCAATGTCCTTCAACGCCACGTTGTCCAGGTCTGCATAAATGCTTTTTCGTCGCTTGGCACGCTCTTGCATCACTGGATCCACGATGTAAATCTGTGCAAACTTGGGTTCCGTCCTCTCGCCTGTAGCGCGGTCCACATAAGGCAACATTGACCCCAGGTAATGCCCCATCGCGCCTTGGATACGGTACGTGTACACTCCACCTTGCCCTGCGACCTCCTCGTCTTGGGCAACTTCCCGAAATCGTCTGTCGCTGGAGGAAGCACCGATGGACGTAAACGCAAACGCCTGGTTGTACGCCCGAATATTGCGGCGGAACTTGTCGTCCCGGTACCACTCCAAGAGGCGCGGAGGTGCTGCACGAAGCGGCGGCAGTCTCACCCTGCCCCGCATACAGCAAATGAACTCGGACTCGCCCGGCCATTTCAAGCGTGACACAACCGGCACATGGTTGTAGGAGGTAGTTTGTGGCGCCCGTTCACGACGTTTTGTCCCCTAATGTTGGAGACCCGGAAGTCTTCATGGTTGGCATGTGCTTGGCGATGCTTCACAGCCCTGCGTCGCGTGCGATTTTGCTCGCGCTGCGCCTCGAGTTCCTGTTCTGTTTGGGCTGCACGTCTGTCGGCTTGTCGTTCCCGGTCGCTCGTCTGAGAAGCTGCTCGTTCTTCGTCTGTCGGGGAGGCACGCCGCATTTGTTGTTGAATCCGAGTGCCTTCGCGTTCGTCTGAGCGCTCAGTATGTCCCAGACGGGCGCGTCTCTCTTGCTGCCTTATACGATCAGCCTCTCTCGCAGCGACGCGCTGTTCTTCAGTTCGTCTGGCTCTAGAAGCTCGAGCCCGTTCGCGGTTTTTCACCTTCGCACGCTCTTTCTGAGAGGCGGTCATGTTAGCTCTGCGAATCCTTTGCCGTTTAGCATTGCGGACTTTAATGGCTGCTGCCCTATCCGTTGATGAATGGGTAGGTACTGCTACCTGTGCCGCTTCTGCTTCTGCGGTATGGATCCCCTCGGCGTAGGCGGCGGCATAGCGACGCTGGTGCAGCACTGGGTCATCATCTTCCGTCTTGCCTTCCTGCTCCACTGTAGGCAGTTCTACAACCACGGGGACTGGAGGCGCAAGCCCCGGAACGCCGCGGTCATCGCATGCAATACTGAGAGCTTCTAACTCCTTTTCCAAGTTGCGTTTCACTCGAGAGCGTAGTTTCTGGCGCTTCCGTTTTACCTCCTCTTCCTCTGGCTCTGCAGGCGTTTTGTTCACATGCGCGTTATCCTTCAGCGCTGCTTCGATTTCAGCCCGTGTGCGCTGACGTTTTGGACGTCGGGCCATGCCTCACTCACTGCGAACACGAAACAGAGTAACGTGACGCATTAGACATAAAGCCTAAGTACACCGCAGGTAGCAGTAGTCTTCCACGCAGCTTGATTGGGTTGGGCATCTGCGTACTGCCCGGGTTGTGCGGCTCCCATCGAAGTTTACTATCTCATGGAACGAAGTAACCGACACGAACCACCGAAGTGAATTCGCTCGCAAACGTGCAGTCGGCAAGTCAGGGTTGAGCGCCCGGGCAGTACTGAGGGTCTTCGTGCGATATCCTTTGCGCATTCATAAGAATGGCTTGGTCGCATGGGCCAAAGGACCCAGTACGGCCAGCTCAACCGGTTCGCGTTCGGGTTTGTTGTCAATAGACCGGTGCCAATATAAATTACCAAAATGTGTCAGATTTTGATAATCTACGTTATGCTACTCGCCAGAGTGGGCGGTGGGTTTAAATACTCTATAAAGGTCCGAAATGTGTGTGACTATAAATAGTCCTACCCAAATCAGACCAATATTTTTTAAAAACCCCTAAGCACGGCTTCCGCCTAGCGAGGCAACCCCCGCTAGGATGATACTTCCCCCTAAGCAGCCCCAGGAGCCTCGGACTATCTGTGCGTGGTGGTGGTGGTGGCTTGTGTGGCTAACTAACATGCATACACGCAGCGTACCTCGTCGGCGTCGTGGCGCACGCACGTTCCAAATTCAAACTGGGGGCAAAAATGCATTCAGCCTCTAATGTGGCTCACACTAACAATTATTTTAAATAATAAATTAAATTGGTGACACCTTAAATATTTTAAAGTGCAAAAATGCCTAATTTTAATAATTGAGAGCCGTCGACGACGCTAACCAAGTCGGCGACATTGCCCGAGCAGTAGTGACGGTGAAGGCGTTCCGGGAGGGCTGAGCCTAGCCGCCCGGACCCGCTAGATCGCGTTGTGGGGCCGCGGGTGCCGCCTTCGCTGCGCTCGGCAGCTTGGGGTGGGGCCGCCTTCGCTGCGCTCGGCACCTTGTGTTCGGCGTCCAAAAACGTACTTAAGAAATGTTGTGTGGACCACCTTTAAAGTGGACAGGGTGTGACGGACGGACACACGGACAGATCTCTGTCTTAGATGGTTGGAGAGATAAGCTGCTACATGTAGCTTTCGATGCCAAGAAGCATTCCATGCAGCGTACCAACGTTTGGCAATACTGTATTGCCAAACGGTGTATTTGCCAATGCATGTGTGCGCCTGTCGTCGTCCGCGCTGCCAATAGCGTAAGGCGCGCTGTCGGTATCACCTCCCTCCTGAACCCCATGCTTTGCGTGCTGATCGCGCGGTGGATGGGAAGAGGATCTCTCTGTTACACATGAACATTACCAGCCATTTGCAACCCGGGTAGTATTTCTGGCGATCTGCGGCCTGTGATTGGCCAGATGCATGGTATCGACAAGGATTTTGGCTGATACCACGCCCAAACAGCTGGGTGTCGTTTACAACTTTCGTAGCGCACCGAGTAGCAAATACTGTTCAGTTTTGCAACCCTACGCCATACAAAAGTCAAGTGAGGTTGCAAAACGACGTAGTACCATGAGTTGCAAAAAATCAAAATGAAGGGCGGCACATTCATGCTGTAGTGTATCAGCCTTGCATGCATCAGGGCTAACTTTACGGCATCAGCAGCTTCTACACGCGTGCCTTTGTACGAACCGGGTGCAATAGTCTGGGTTTCTCTGCGCGCTAATAGTAATACTACCGCCGGGATCGTAGCAGGCTCCATTCGCAGCAATGGGGCCCCTGCACCCAGGCCACCAAAACGGCCGGCAGGGTAAAGGTCAAAGTGGTGCGTGAGCTCTGTGGCTAGTGGTGCTGACACAAAGCGACAGCCGCGCGGTAACATCAACGCCGGATCGCCGGGCGACTCGAACACTGGGACGCCAAGCACTTTTGGTACTTATAAAGGCAACACTGCAGCTAGGAGCGTGTATACGGCCCTCATCGGGTTGACTTGAGGTTGTGGCCATCGGCTCTCCGCTTGCATATATATATCACGGCAAGAAAAATGAGAAGACATGTGAAAATAAAAGGAAACAGAGGATTTACAAGAACTTTTAGTGTATCAGATTTCTTATCAAATGTTCTGATCCACGACACCGCATGCACTCACGGTGTATTGTATCACTTACGGACAGAGCATACACGTAGCAGCAACTTGCTGCTAAGCTCTCGTTGTTGCTGTGCTTCCCCATTTCTAAGTCAGCTATTTTTAACCAATCAACGATCGGTAGCAAAGCAAGTTGCACGCCCGGCTGGTATTTATACATTACCAGCCATTTGCAACCCGGGTAGTATTTCTGGCGATCTGCGGCCTGTGATTGGCCAGATGCATGGTATCGACAAGGATTTTGGCTGATACCACGCCCAAACAGCTGGGTGTCGTTTACAACTTTCGTAGCGCACCGAGTAGCAAATACTGTTCAGTTTTGCAACCCTACGCCATACAAAAGTCAAGTGAGGTTGCAAAACGACGTAGTACCATGAGTTGCAAAAAATCAAAATGAAGGGCGGCACATTCATGCTGTAGTGTATCAGCCTTGCATGCATCAGGGCTAACTTTACGGCATCAGCAGCTTCTACACGCGTGCCTTTGTACGAACCGGGTGCAATAGTCTGGGTTTCTCTGCGCGCTAATAGTAATACTACCGCCGGGATCGTAGCAGGCTCCATTCGCAGCAATGGGGCCCCTGCACCCAGGCCACCAAAACGGCCGGCAGGGTAAAGGTCAAAGTGGTGCGTGAGCTCTGTGGCTAGTGGTGCTGACACAAAGCGACAGCCGCGCGGTAACATCAACGCCGGATCGCCGGGCGACTCGAACACTGGGACGCCAAGCACTTTTGGTACTTATAAAGGCAACACTGCAGCTAGGAGCGTGTATACGGCCCTCATCGGGTTGACTTGAGGTTGTGGCCATCGGCTCTCCGCTTGCATATATATATCACGGCAAGAAAAATGAGAAGACATGTGAAAATAAAAGGAAACAGAGGATTTACAAGAACTTTTAGTGTATCAGATTTCTTATCAAATGTTCTGATCCACGACACCGCATGCACTCACGGTGTATTGTATCACTTACGGACAGAGCATACACGTAGCAGCAACTTGCTGCTAAGCTCTCGTTGTTGCTGTGCTTCCCCATTTCTAAGTCAGCTATTTTTAACCAATCAACGATCGGTAGCAAAGCAAGTTGCACGCCCGGCTGGTATTTATACAGTACATTTGCTTTAGATGTAGAAAATGTATTGGGGACCCGGGTGGTGAACCCGGGGGGTTTCGCAGTTTGTAGCTTGTACGGATACCAGAGGTCCGAAAATACAGAACTATCTTGTATTGAGCACACAATCAGACCGTAATAAAATTTACAATTTAGTGTGAAGCAATAATACAAATTGCCGCAATTTCAATATATCGGAGTCTAATTCTGAGGCAAAAGTATAGCATAAGTACTATGAGCCTCCCTGACAAACTGGTGAACCTGGCAATGGACACCCGAGCCAGTCGACAGATGCGGAGACCAACCAAAGCCGACTTGGAGCAGCGATTTACAGGCATTTGTTCACTGCTGCACAACAATATTGCTAAGCGCAAACAAGAGTGGTTTGCATGTGTTCAGGTGTCCAGAGTAGTGCTGCTGTTGGGGCAGATACCCCAACAGCAGCACTACTCTAGACACCTTAACACATGCATTTGCCGAGGCTGTCAACTATGTTCTGGCTTGGGTGAATATATTAGAAATATGTTAATTGTCATTATAGCTTTACTGCAAGTATTCCACTCACACGATAGCCATTGTTGGCCGCGTCATGAGATCTAACCTTCATTTTACCGACGTATATTTGCTACTTTTGGCGTGGGCAACCTTTTTTCATACTAGTTGTCAATAATTGGTGCAATACTGTATTGTATTGGAGACCAAGATCTCCAACAATAAAAAATAATACGGCAAAAAACAGTTATTAATTGATTCGCAATTATTATTTCGGACCTCTGTCGGATACCCTTACAAGGAAGTCCATGTACTCGGGCATCTCCTGCGCCTGCTTCGCAGCCGCAGTATCTGCCTAATCTACCACTGCATGTACAATCAAGTGTACCAAGCTTGTTCGCTTCTTTTCAAAGGTATTGCCAGTTGATATACATATATCGTCACTCCAACGAATTGGTACTTCACGTTTGGGTTTGACAAACCCACCGTGTGATTCTACCTCCTCCTACACGTCAGTTGAGGACTCCACACATTTAGTTTTAACTTTAGTTATTTGTAGTTCGTAGAACAGTAATCAACAATGAGCTAATCAACGTAATTTCCATCCTTCCTGCTACTAACTGCGCGCTGATGCCCAGGCAGAATCCCGCATTGGTTAGATTGCAGTGTTGTGCTCAGAAACTGACACTTGGCGATAAAACAAACGTGCATTCGAATATGTAGCGCAATCACGATAACTGTTCAACCGAGCTTGCAGGATAACCCGATGAAGTCAGCAATTGCTTCAAGTTTGATGAGTGAAAACTGAGGTCTAGCAGATTTCGATAGCGTATAGGAGTAAGATACATCGGGTGTTTGTCCTTCGCTTGATGATGTCCGCTCGGGACTTCCTCTCGCACAGGAATCCGCGGCGTACAGCGACAGCATAGGAGCATTCAAACTCTGTTTGTTAAAACATGGTACAGCCGCACGCATATTTTGTCCAGGTCGCAATGTTCTAAATCAGCCAAGTCTTAGTAGACAAATGAAACGTTTGCCGTATAGGACGCCACCGCATTGTCGGCGGGTTTGGATTAAAAAAATACGTTGAACAAAATAAAATCGAGCTGTACTTCCCTTCTTGGATTGCACAACCTAGGACTTTAAGAAGTTATTTTGCAATGTTTTAGTGGAAGGTTTAATCTAATCCATCCAGATTAAGTCCAATGAGTGTGGGGATTCACACATTATCAGCCCGCCGCCACGGCAAACTCATCTGACCACACGATTTTCAATATCTCTCTCTTGAGAAACTACGCATGCTGAAGAAAATCTGTGTCTGAAAGAGGAGGACATAGTTTATGACTCAAAACAGATCGAATCCATAATTTTACCGCTAATTGAATGAGTAAGTATTAGCGCTGCATGTATAGTAGTGTAATACGATGCAGTGATGGGGCACCAGTTTGCCCAAGGCTAGCATCATTAGCACCGATGCATCATAGTGATCAAAAGAATACAATGCTTGCTAACACAATACGTTGTTCTTCGTAGTAGTCCGCTAATACACAACATGTTGTTCGGCGTAGTAGCCCTGTTTGTGGTGGAGGTCTAATGGCATCTGACATCAATCTACAGTAGAAGGAAAAGAAGCTTCGAGGCGAATAGGCATCCATCAAAACCTGTATGTATCGATTGCTGTATGATGCTGTGTGATTGTTGTTTGATGTCATCCGCACGGGGTGAAGTGACGAATGTAGCGTGACTGTCGTTCGATGTCATCCAAAAACCTTCCCCAATCGACAGTTCTTCGAACTGCGAACGAACTGCGAATTGAGCCGAAGAATATTGACGTCTTGGAGAGCCACTATATAACTAATCAATCTTGATCTCTCATAATACTAGGGCTCCGCGAAGGCTGGGATAGGAGGATTTTGGAATAAACCCTATATTTTATTTTTTATTAATTATTTTTTACTTATTAATTCGGTCATCTCCTGCGCCTGCTTCGCAGTCGCAGCATCTGCCCCGGCATTTGCCTTATACTGTAGATGCAATATCACCCGACAATGCTCAACAAAATTAAAACGCCGAACCCTGGCTGAGGTCTATTTGCAGCTAGTAGAATCGGCATGCTATTGTACAGTACAGTCCATACCTTTACTTCGCTACAGCCAATATATTTATTGATTCATACCAGTGTCATCGGTAGCACACTGGTTTAGGCTGCCCACGCATATAAACGGCCAGTGAGGCACCGCGGTCATACCAGTGTTACAGGTATCGTGCTGCCCACGCATATAAACCTTTTGGAGGCCCAGTGCGCCACCGGAGTCGTACCGGTTTCATAGAGATGTACCAGTTACAGTAGATGTCAAGAGGGGTCATCTTTTGACTTGACGTACCACGGATATAATCCTATTTGGTCTGCGATAGCAGCACTAACGTTGCTTCCTATCCCAGTATTAAATCTTAGAATATAAACATGGCTATGCGTATGCGATATACAATAATGAATTCCTGTCATACATGAATATATCAGGTGGCTCATCAAGACGCCAATATCTGTACTTACATGTAGATTATTTACAAGTCTACATAATTCATCTTTCCCAACCTACTTACGAAGTAGATTAACGTTAGACCTAGGATACTTAAGGTTTTTTTTTAACTACGTCCTATCTAGTTACCTAGCTTAATTCCTCGCAGACGTCTTCTGTCAATACATATTGCATCATGCACACGTGCCAAAAGTTTACTACCGATAGCTCTTGCCCGGAGAGTTTTGAGACTCTTAAATAAGAAAGCGTACCTTCCAAGGATTTCATCATTGTGATCTTAAAAAAGTCTGTACGTTAAACCCACAATACAGTCTATTACGTAAGATGTTCTTAGTACGTTCGACGGTACAGAGCTCCAACTTGTATCTGTAGCCTACAAATATTCCTAAAGAGTACCAATTTAGACTTTTGCGACCTCTCAAAGATGGGCGACGAGTCCCTTATCATTTGGCCACCAAGTTCCAACTAGTGCGCTGCACGTCCGGCGCGATGAAGTCGCATCATTAAGAAACACAGTAGGGCTCGTTTTTACCGCTCAAATCTACACTTACGCCGCGTAAGTGAAGAATCTCAATAATAATATAATAATAAAGGCGTAACTTACGTATTAATTATTGGTAGAGTGAAAGTAATGCCTACGACTGCACAGAGTGACAACAACTACAATGTTTTGAAAATAATGTAGACGTTTAAAAGCGATTGGGAATCGAGTATCAAGCCATGATACTAAGTATCAGATTTTTTCGATAACTGAAATACTACGGTACAAAGTCGTGCCTTCCGGCAAGAAGGGGAAAACTGTTTGTGAATGATGTCAGGGGGGTCATTCGGAAATTACGAAATTCGGGCCAAAGAAAATGATATTAAGTGTAACGAAATTTTAAAGGCTCGGCTTCGAGCTCCTTTCGACAGAGCAACATGAGCGGTCATGAAGATATGCTCGCCACTTTAGTTCCGGGGGGGGGGGGGGGGGGCAAGGATTCGTAGTAACGGGGAACACGGTGGTATTATACTAGAATGAGTGATGGTTAGCGATGTGCTATGATATAATATGACTACTATATGTGTTGCCGTGAGGTGCAATCCCTGCAACTTATCGTAGTTCTTCCTTATCGCCACCAAATTGGGGGGTAAGCTGGTTTACGTGTGAGGACATAATATGGCAAAACAATATTATTGTTTTGTCTGTTTTATTTGTATCGACGTAATATCGATAAACATACCTGGTATTATATGGCTTGTATCATTTTTACTATTTTGCGCACTATCATTAGTTCTATATTACTATTATTAGTAATTTACTCTTACTACTATATATATATATATATATTGCGAACACGCTAAAGGGCGAGACATGCGTCGTTTTATCGCGAAAGAGTTAACCTCTAATAGTTTTTGCTAGCACTACGAATTAGAAGTCGATCAATGAAAAACAAAACATTATTATATTATGGTGATATTGCCATTCTTCTAGAGGTTCGTAGTAGCGAAAAAATGGTGGTATTATATTTTAGTGATCTTATAATAATAAGTGTATTATAATACGTGTTTCCCAATAAATAATTGTTCTGCAATCCCTATCGCTACTGCTGGCATTCCTTTCGTTCTCCAACCTGTTGGTAATGTGCTGCGAAATATCTGCTATCTGTGCCCGAGTCTTAATTGTTCCAAAGCTTTAACGGCTTTTATGGCCCTTTAGTAAGCGGTTTTCGTACCAGCATTCCAACATAGCCTACCATAATTTATGTTCCAGAAGCGCTCGCAGCAGCAATGGCGCCGAAGTTTGCTGAGAGTACTTTATTTCAAGGAAGAGATTGATGATAAATGCTGAGACTGCTACAATGCATTGCTCATTGTGCAAGTTGTATCAGCATGGCTTGAGGGTAATTCATACAACTTGCACAATACACTGTTTATTGTCAACTTCTTCCAGATTGACGGTAAATGCTGCTGCAAGCATAATAAGTAAATGCTGATGCAATTAGTTGTTTTTACCATAAACACTGTATCGTGCAAGTTGAGAGAGTACCTTATTAACGTATAATCTTGATTAGTACGCCCTCATCGAATAGAACGCCCTTCGAATATAACCCCCTTGCTCAGACCGTTGTATAAAAACAGAACGCTCTCCCTATTCTATTTATAAACATAAACTTAATAAAACATATTCAGCAAGTTTTTCCTACATACACAAAAGGCAATTTGTTTTACTTAAATACAATATAAATTAAAATACTAGAACTAGTACTGATTAATTATGCAAGTTTGTAACTTTTTCGCACATTTACGCTTTAGTTCTCATCTGGCACCTCGGAACCATATCTGTGTGTGGTTTCCAGAATCGGAAAAAATCGAATCAAATACACCAAGGTCTTTGGCGAATTCCATGAATTTGGCTCTAAAAAACTTGTTTATTAATATTATTTGTATGATATTTCCTAATATTTGCAAAATATATGAGAGTCAACGCTACGATATATATAACTAATATTACTGCAATGTCTAATTTTGAAAACTCGATTACAACGCCCTAATTTGAAAATAGAGCGTTGTATAATAATATAACGCCGTGTACTAATATGTATTATACGTTAAATAAGGTACTCTCTCAATTTGCACGATACAGTGTTTATGTGCATCAATTTCCAAGTGGATGTTGACGGTAAATGCGTTGTATCAGCATTTACCGTTAACCTCTTCCTCGAAATAAGGTACTCTCACCACTGTCTATGGTAAAGTGGAAACCGTCGTGGTGGGCATGAGAAGGTGTTAAATGAGTGTCTAAAAAAAGCCACGGTTGCCAACCTTCTCAGCTTACTTCAAGCGTCAAGCTATGGGTGTATATATATATATATATATGCATCTCACGGTTCGCCATGCAAGTAAAGCTAACCAATCACTGGTTGGCACTCAGCGATACCTTCCGTTTTTCCCTGTTGGACCTATCCAGGTATTTTTTTTCGAGAAACCAAAGCGCTTTGATTGAACGCAATCTGCATGTAAACTATTTTACCCGGTGTTTGCAGCAACACGCTCGGGCGATATTCATACCTGCAATCTATAAACCTTCAACCCGTGATAAAAAAAAAACACAAAGTTCTCTGTAGAGATCTTTCGCAAATCGATTTCAGTTGAGTTTCAGCCTTTAGCTGGAAGTCTGTTTTTGTACGTGATAAACTAAAATGATATGCAATCGGGAACTTTCGCAAAAGTACTTCAGTTTCAGATTCAGATTCGCATGTGCTCCTGCGCGTCGCTGAGCGACGCTGGCGACTCGCTAGTGGCGGCGAGAGGTTCCGTTCGTGCCGGCCGAGATGAGGCCAACAATGATAGACGAGTGATAGCGCGCTTCTATATGATCGTCGTATGTCAGTACTTCACAAGATATGTACGTCTGCGAGTCACAGCAGCAGCAACTGCCGTCAAGGACAGACTGGCGCATGTTTTCTCGTTTCAGATTCGCCATCTTGGTTGAATATAGCGATGAGCATTACAGTGTGTTTAAAGGTATCATTCACGCATGAGTACATGTTGCTAGCAGCCCGTGCACCGCGGCTGCGGAGCGAGCGGCGGCAGCACAGCCGTTGGCTGCCGCAAGCAACGTGGCCTGGCCACGGTCGTAGCTCACGTCCCCAGAGGGGAGCAGCGATTTGATTGGATGAAAATATACATCCTGAGATAGTGAAGCTGAAAACCGAGTTGAGCAAAACCACCACTTTGCTAAAACGGAATTGCGTTTGAGTATCAGATTTGAGAGACCCCAATCACGGTACTCCTCCAAACTCTGAAACTCAACTAAAATCGATTTGCGAAAGTTCTCTATTGAGGAAGATTTGAGATTTCTGGGTCTGTCAAAGCAATTACCTCTACTTTGTACTAATTCGATTGGAGCACGCTGTCTTCATACTAGTAGTTTAGCTTGAATGCAATTCTGCACTCACTACTTGGGAAGTAGTTGTTCCACTCAGACCCAGGAAGACCGTTGATAGCCCCCAGATATCGCGGAAAAGTCAAAGTGTAGTGTCACTGATATTTCACAGCAAAACCAGATTCTGAAGCTTAGAAGCCTACAAAGAACCTCGTCACGATTTCGGAGTTGTACGCGGCACTCAGGCAGCTCCTATACTTGTTTCAGATGAGGCATGAAAGTGTCTTCGAAAACGACACAACGATTATCGAAAGTAGAAAAATTGCTCACGCGATCTAGTATTATATGACTTTGTAAAGCTATGCCAAGTAGTGTTCTAGCCGCTGGTATCTTGCACTCCAGTGCAAGATACTGATGGCTGCGGTGGGGCAGAACTGATGGCTCATAGCTTTAGATAGCGCTGCACTGCCCTTGATGCCGCTGGTAGCCACTTTTATCACTATCCAGAGGAATCATTATGTAGAAGTATATCTAATTTCAGTACATCATATTTTGGATGTACCGATGTATTGAACCTTTCTGGCACGATTTGAGGTTCTTCGTAGGACTTTTGATCCTACGTAAGACCTCATAAAAGTTAGTACCAAGGCCAGTAAAACATGCATAAACAAAAACTAAATGTAAACTGAGCGAATGGCTTGCAAAGGTAGTCCAACAAGTGAGCGCGTTCAGTACTGCTATACCCGTAGCGCATGTACGTACGTACAGGCTGAGCGCGGAGACCTGGTTGCGGGAGTCTCCCCCTGTACGCGTGCGGCCAAACTATGCATTTGCCACATATGCTTTCAGGCGCACTGTGATCTAGTCCTACGAAGGACCGAATGGCCAACTTAACATGGCCATTCGGTCCTTATTTCAAAAAAGGTACCCTTTAGATGAAGACGGAGCTCCTACGTAGGACTTCCTTAATCCGATGCAAGGCCAGCAGCAAATCCTAGGTCTCGCCCTAGCCTCTCCTTCATAAGAGCATCTTTACCAGTACGGCTATTCTCCAGGCCAAATCAGCCCAAACCTACTCCCAATAAACTTCTGCAGTTCTGTTTAGCTATAGCCGGGATATTTATCAGCAGAGACCACAAACGATGTGATTGGTTAATAATAAGTAGGAGACGACAGCCATCCATGAAAGCCGAGTGTGATCGCACACAACGCAATTAAATATTTAACAAGCACTCCAACGACCCAAACCAGCTATCATGTCCACGCCTTCTACCCCGGCTAAGACTACCATCCTAAGCGGCCTATGGAACCGCGGCTACCACGTCGTCCGCTGCTTCATGACTGCTGAAGAAGTCGCGATGGCTCTGGCGGGCGTTGACGCCGTGCCAGAGTCCAAGTGGTTTAGGTCGACAGCTACTTAGACGCGCCGCCAAGCTGTACTGAATTTGCCTGATAACATCAATGCTAACCCACCTATTTACCGCCTTGCCTACGAGCGTTTGGTGGATTTCGCGTCGCGCCTACACCATGCGTGGGCTATCGTCGAAGTTCAGAAAGGCTGCCCGCCCGAGGAGCTGCACCGCGATTTCCAGCCCGCGGAGACCACTGCGGCAATCAAGGGACACGAGTGGGTGCAGTCGTCTGTCTTGGTCGCCCTTCACGAGGGAATGCATCATTCACGTGTTTTCATGGATCCCATGAAAAATCAACGAATTGCTAGTGATCGGTCATGGATCCACTTGAAACCTCGTGGATATAATTCACCAACTCAGAGATAAAGCACTATATGATCATGGATCCAGTACGTAACTCATAAATATCGCACGGATGGGTCATGGATCCGGATGAGAACTCCTAGATACAGCAAGGTAGATTCATGGATTCATATGACGACTCATAGATATAGCATGAGATTCTCATGGATCTAGACGGAGTCTCCTTGAAAGTACAGGTTTTATACGAGAAGTCATACTAAGACTTCTATACATTTCAAAGAGCCTACTGAGTACATTGTTTGTGGAATACATTGCTGATGTATAGAAAATGCAATACCCCGTCCTTATCTAGCTCCTGTTAACCTATCTGTAGTTTTTGATAAGCACGCAGTAGCGGTCCTGAATACCACAAGCAATGAACGGAGACTCGGTCACAACATACTCACCTGAGACGATGCCGACACCACGCTCTTCTACTTCGCACGTCACGGTAGTACATCGGCGAGTGTTGTGACCTGTGTTCCCGCAATTGGTGCAGGTATAATCTCCCCGAGTCGCGGTAATGGCAGACCGCACGTGCTCGTTAAAGAGCTCACTTATTTCTTGGTCCGCATCGGCTTCGTTTGAGACCTCACAGAGCTGTAAAAGACTTGAAGCTGCCCTTTTAGATCGCGCAGTGCCTTCTCCACGGTTTTTGGTGCGTTTGGAAGCTCTGGAAACATCGGCTACTTCGGTAGATCGTTGGATCTGTCGCCCGGCTTGTAGATACAGTGGAGAAGGCTTCACAGCGCTTGTCATCCACAAAGTATCGTAGAGAGGCAATCGAATGTTGACAGCCGAGAAAGCAGCGTAGAGTTTTGGCACCAAGTACGCCTGGTGAAAATAGTGGCGTGTGTCGTACATCGGCAACGGAGAGTCTTTTAGCTTAGATCTCGAGAATATTACAGCTTGGATGTGCCGACATGGCACTTGAAGCTGCTCAGATACCATACAACGTGTACAGGTACCTTTATCCATGTCCACCTCAGCCACACTTGTGTTTCCGCAGACATTGCGCTCGTCAAAAGCATCAAACACGTAGATAAGAGGCTCTTTCGCTGGCAGAACGGTTTGCTTGGCAACGTGTTTCTTCTCTTCGTCTAGTAGCTTCTTAGCATGGGGGTAACATCAAACTTCGCCAAGTGCCACTTTCTGAGAAAGTTTAATCGTTTCTGGCAAACACTAACCACACGCGTACAAAACGCCATCATCGAGCTGAGCACCAGATTTTCACGTACACGAATCCAGAGTAGGCCATTGTTGTCGCCCTCGATGCCGCTAGTGGTGCGCACCCCGAATAACGGTAGTGGATCCCGATGCTTAGAAACAGTGCCCCAGGATTCACTCAGCCACGACAAAGGTTCGTCGAGACCATGAAGACGCAGCAGATCGAGCCTTGACCTTGGCGCGCTCATGGTTGCAGCCCGGTCCGTTTTCGCGACTTACCTCAACATCGCAAGTCTCTATTACCTCAAAATAATTAGCCAATCACATCGTTTGTGGTCTCTGCTGCTAAATTGGTCGTTGTTTGTGGTCTCTGCTGATAAATATCCCTATAGCCGCCGGGTGTTATTGCCATACAAAAACCAAGACACCGTGTCGAGCTTAGCCACCGCCAAATACGACCTGCATACACGAATAGGGACTAGGTGTTTACCGATTTGGCCTCGGAAATAGCCCCATTGGTGAAGATGCTCTAAGACCACCTTTTCAGGTCAGATTGGCCAAAGTTTCCGAAAGGCACAATACATGTACATACATCTGCTTCAATAAAGAACACGAAACCTATAACTCTTGATATTGTATAGAAGCTGATTGGCTACTACATACAAATGTTTTTATAATTCTAACGTAATATTCAATTACCTTTTACAATTTTGTAAACATGAGGTGTTCTTTATTGAAGCAGATGTCTGTACTAAGTACTCCCTTTTGAGTGTAGATGTTCCGGGGTAAGTACGATCACCAGGGGTCGGCTAATGGGGCATTTGTGTAGAAAAGGACGAAAAACCCTTTTTAAGATTGGTGGGACTGCCCATTTTCAAGCAAGCAAAACAGCGAAATTGAAGGGGAAAGTATGGTATATTAAGCTGTCAAGAAGTCTCACGAGCTCGTAAAATAGTTTCTAAAGGCATACGCACAATAAACAAGACAATCATCAACAACATGGTAGAAGTGGCACCTACGTGGTCCAAATAACTCTCGAAAAAAGGTGGCGTTTTCCTCAGGTTTGGATGGTGAGCAGGAAGTAAAGTCTGAAGTACATGTAGAAAAATGTCTGCCAAGATTTATAACAAAAAAAAATTCCCGGCCTTATAATAACTGCACTGTATAGCTGGCTTTGGAAAGCGACGGTGTTGCGGCGTCTTCGCGCCACGTAGACGTTGGATCGGAAGCAAGGTGTGTATCGAGGTCCAAGTGCTGCGGCCCAACACAAGTTCCATCACCTTCATTATGCACTTTGCTGGGCTCCTGCAAGCTGAACTCTGTATCAAGCCTTGCACAATCGCTGATCTGGTGTAAGAGCTCCACGTCCTGCTGCTGCTGTTGGTCATAGGTGACTGTGTTGCTGGCATTATTTAAATGTAGGATCGATCTCGTGTAAGTTATAGGAAAGCATCGGAAGTCTACTGACTAAGGGCATGACATACTGGATCCGTGTACTCCGTGGTGAACTGGGAGTACTCAAGATGCCTGCCTGGGAAATGGTAAGTCTTGGTGAATCCAATGACCTCATAAAAATAAAAGTAAAATTTGTGTTTACAACTAGGTACAGTAAGTCATATCCTAGCGTTGGCAGCAAATACATGGCGGCCTCAGAGCGATGCATACTTGCATGCGAAGGTAGGCAGAGATCCCGGAGAATTGACAGTTGCTATTTGACTACACTCACTTCCGCGACGAATTCCCCGAAGACTATTTCCGAAAATTTGCAAGGTGTGTCGTGCATGCTGAACTGCATGCTGTAGTTGCTTAGTAGTATCAATGCATGATAATACTCGTCGTTTGGGGTTCACTAGTGACTATTTCGTTCCTTTCAATTACCTAAGGATGCCTGTCCAACATTATAAGTCGGGCTACCATTGGCTAATAACAAGGATTATTTGGTGGATTATTTGGTACAATATCATCAAGCTACGATCAGCCAGCGCACTGCGCTGATGATACCACTACCGCTGACCGAAAAGCAAGACAAGTCTTTCAGTAATATTTTTATTTCATCTCCAGAGCTGCCATGGCTCGCGCGGTTAGGAACACACTCTTACGTCAGGGCTGACTAGCAGGTAGAGGTGTCAAAGTTTAGGGGTCTAAACCTCGGAAACTTTGCCAACCTTAAACTCAGGTGAGTTTGCAAACAAACTTTTAAACTGCTCTAAACTCCGCAGGACCCGTGACGAGGTTAATGTATACCATATAAATTTACTGTGAGTGGATCTCCCACAGCTTCACAGAAAGCACTTGAAGCTTCCAACCAGGTCCGCCAGGCAGACCTGGCACTGGGGTCTTCCTGCAGCCCCCCGCATCGCTCAGTTGACCCCCTCCTCCAGGCTGATCTCCATGCCAACAATAATGCTGATAGAGCCGTCGAATCTGGCCGGCTCCTCAACCCTGCCCGTATGCCACCCTCGACACACACAAGCGCAATCACCAGCACCTCGGCCGCCTCCAACATCACCACCAAATTGTCGAGCTCATTCCGCACGCCAGCGTACGCAGCGGAGACCGTACAGTCCCTCCCCTCGCGGATCTTCACCAAGCCAACGCAGGCAACGCCAAGGGCAGCGGCGTATTGGATTCAAGAGCTTGCGTGTTGAATCGAAGCTATTACTGTAGCGAAGCGCTACCACCGACAAATTCATAATGAACGCATTTTCTTGCTTACTTGCATGCACCTACTTGACCACCTTGCTTGCGATAGTCGCTATACCGACCTGGTCCTTCAAAAAGCTAAACTATGAGTCAAGCCGCACGTGTGGGCGTCCACCATGCAGCTCACGTCGTGGAGACTAAAGGGCTGGCCGAATTTGATAGGGTCAACGCTGGTCTCCTTTTCGTCGGCCAGCAAGATGTTCTCCGGCTCGAGGTGCACCTCGTGCTTCGAGGGCATGCGCGAGAGTCCCAGGGGCATTGTGCAGCCATGGCACCGCGACAAGCGCATTGAGGCGCTCGCGAAGCATTTTACTTGGAGTCGCGCCAGTAAACCGCTACACAGTAAGCACGAACAACACAACAATTAGCCACACGTAACTAGTAAAAACCAGCAATACTTACTCTCTGACTTGCCCCTTCACTGTCAGAATCGCATACGGACGAGTCGAAGTCAGTGGGGTGCCGTTGTTCCTGGCACGAGAAAAACACGTCATCGTGCTCGTTGTTAAACACGAGATGGTAAGAATGACTTGCCGCACGAAAGTCAGAAGACTGGGCAGCGTCGCAGCAATGGGGTCGTTCAAGCGGTCAAAGTTCGAGTTGATGATCGTGAACTCGCACTTCATGCTGCACGTGCAGGCCTTGACGAGGATGCAATCGTTTTCTGGTCCTTGTTCAAGCTGTGCGCTTGCTGCTGCGACAGTTCTCCACCACCACCGCAGTAACGACGAAAAGTAGTGGTACACATCGGGCGTCTTGCCCGCCTGCGCGAAGATGTTCGACACGACACTCGTCAGCGTAGCACGCTTCGATGTCCACGCCCAGGTGCTTGAGCAGCACGGTGACCAGCAGCTCAAACACGCTACTGGCGCGGTCCGCGTTGTCGTGCAGCACCTGGCCCAGCGCGCGGATCGAGCTGGCCGCGCTACTAGCTCGGACACGACTTGATGAAGTTGAGGAAGAGGTTCACGAACACGTTCAGCTGCGCGCTCGAGAACAGCAAGCGCTCCGTGCTGCAGCACTTCTGCACGAAGCGCGCGTACCTGGAGCACAGCAGCCCGGAGCTCAGCGGCAGGATCTGCGCCAGCGCCGTCACCAGCGCCGCAATTTCCTACATAGCACAAAGTCAGCACCTTTCCTCCATTGTATCAACCCTCTTCTCCTCCTCCATATACTGCACGTGCATCTCCTCGGACGTGCACTGGGCAGCGTGACGGTCAGCAGTTGCAGCAGCATCTCCTCTAGCTCCACGAGCGTGAGCTGCAGCACAGCCACGTCGGCCTCCAGCCGCTCGGCGATGCCGCTCCAGAGCTCCACCCGGCGGACGGCGACGTGTCGAAGTTGCCCGAGCTTCATGATGGCCGGACTTGATTTATGTGGGCCACATCGAAACTATTCAGGTTTAGCAGGTGGTTAAAAGTTTTTGCAAACGTTTGCAAGGTTTACAGGTTTCCACGAAACGTTGGCAGCTCTACTAGCAGGAGCTGCAGTCGTCGCACCCACAAAGCTGCTCTTGCTGCCGGAGCCTGCTGGGTACCGCCACGGCCACAGTGTACTAACGCTGTGGGGGAGCCTCCCCTCCTCATTAGACTGTTAAGTAATGCTTTAATACTGAGTTGCTCTGCTAGTGGCTACCACGAATTACTTATTACGTACTCCTACCAAGATTGATAAGATTCTGGTCAACTACTACGCTGCCACAAAGCCCCAAACAGGACCGAGAGCTCGGAGCATGCACAGCCATCGGGGTACACACCCTTCGCCCCCAAAGCGTTGAGGCATGAAAGACGGTGGTTTTGCTTGTTAGTTTAATCCATGTAGGCTTCTGTAGGTATAGAAATCAAAGTGGAAGGCCGACCTCACCCCAACGTTACTAGGATGCTGCAGCTTTACTACCACACTACTGATGCTGCTACTGAGGTCGCCACCATCACGGTCCAGCACCTGCGCACGCCGCGAGCGGCCATCGTGGCGCTGCGGCTTTGCAGCTGCAGCTTCTACCTAGTGCCTTTGCTTCTGGAGCACATCGGGGCCCCGATGACGAGTCCCGAATCGGGGCTCGACATTGTTGCTACCGTCGGACGTGGCAGAAGTCCGACGTAGTCCAGGCCCCGGCACTATAAGTGCCCTGTGGTGCAGCCCTTTGAAGGTGCAGAAGTATTGGGTGCTGCTGGAATGCCCCAGTTCTAGCCATTGCGAGCCGCTAGCAGCAAGCGTAGCTTCCAGAGGTGATTAGCATTGATGCATTTTAGACCAATCGCATGCGCTGTTTTCTCGTAGGAATAACTCGCTACGAAAGTCAACTCATTGTGCACTAGCCGAGCGCCGCCGCTACGCGGCGGGAGGTTTTGTGATTAGCTGCAGTAGTAAGGGCCGCCCACCTCCGCTTCGCTTCGGTGGGCTTTGCTAAGTTTGAAATGTTAACGATCGATTCTGTGCTGTTAAAAAGAAGTTTTTTTATGTTGGAAGTTCCCTCTGGTAGCGTTACGTGGTTGATATAAGTTAATAAACTATTCCCACGCCAGAGTTACTTTGAGTAGATGTGCGCGGTAGGGTAAAACATTGTCTATTTTTACGGTCCTGGGTTGTCCCACATTCGCTCCACTCCGGTGGTTTTGTCAAGTTCAACTGGTTTTCGTTTAGATCGTGCATGTAGAAAAGTGTTTTGTGTGGACAGTACTCTACTGTGGTTACGTGGCCGGTATGAGCTTAGTAAAAATATCCCCACGTCAGAGGCACCATGAATAGATGCATGTTGCAACGTGCTAAAGAAAAGCATTCTGTATTGTACGGAGTTTGTTGTAAACCGGGTCTACTTTAACGTAATAAGTTAACACGACAACAAAGTCGCCGTGGAGTATCAGGATATATATCTCACCCAATATGTGCTTATTGTGAAGATAGTGGCAATAAACGTAATAAACGTTGGCATGTGTTACGTGCCGTGGTAAGGAAGATCAATAATGTGTTATTGACGTTATAGTCAAAGAAGTATGTGGACGTGCTATTATATCAAGTTGCCTAAACCCTCCAAAACGCGCATGCGGGTTTCACTCGTTTTTACTTAGCATTATATTTCGGGCTAATGTTCCTCAGTAAAAAAAAACACCGTGTATCTATCGTGCTACCATTCTGCACTTGGTAGGGTTCATGAGCTGGATGCTACGTTAATGTTAACATAATTTATACGTGGGCCGCGCTCATATCTACATAGGCTGTCATAAACCCAGTAGTTTGTTACTACTTAAGTAAAAGCAATCATGACTTTTCTATTCTACTACGTGGCGCACATTAGCAGTTGCATACTACCAAGAGTAGCTAAAAATGCTAAATGTAAAAAAAACTTCACATTCTATCGCCAAAGTACACACTGCGCAATGATAATGCCGCCCACTGTATTTGCCATTCGAGTATGTGCGACTTAATAAAATGTTCGCAAAACCCGGCAGGGTAACATCCACGTTGTGTGCACTAAATATCGATTTGTCACTATGCTGAACACTTGCATTAACGATATATAAAGCATACATAAGATAATGTAGCTAAATGCCCTCGCAAGATAGACGCCAAGCCCGCTGAAGCTATGATGTATCCATCCCTAAAGTATCATCGTAAACTTTACGTGGGCAGAAGTGGTACTAAACAGCATACATTGCGCTAACTGTACTCGCACTGCTATCGCTTACTTCATCGCTGCTATCACCTACTACGTGCTTCTATAGTTTTCTACGTGCTGCTATCGCTAACTATATGTTCAGATCGCTGACTACGTGCTGCACTCCTATTGCTGACTACGTACTGCTACAACGAACTATGCGCGGCTATCGCTTACTATGTCTTCATGTTTAGCCAAGCTCGCCGCACTACTATTATACTAAGTAGTAGTGCAAGCCCAGCTCTCGATGTCAGTATGCGCTACTCGCAGTGCTATCGTATGGCTCGGCGGCCTCTGCTATAGCTGCTACTACGCGGGGGCCAAATAATATCGTACTAATAGAGTAGAGGCTAATATGTTGCAAAGCGACGCGGCGGGGGTAAGCGCCCCCGTTTCGCTCGCCTTGTCGTCTCGCTGTGTTGATGCTAGAGCCGAGGACTCGGTCGACGCGCGTGTCTACTACGCGGCGACAGCGTGGTTGCAGCTGATGATCCACGAGGAGGATCGGCAGCAAGTGCTGAAGCCTGCGTAGCGGGAGTGGTTGCAGCTGAACGCGTTTCAGCTGGCAACTTGGGTGTACTTTACTGCCGCGCTGCGTGGCTGCACTGCGAGGCTGCAGTGAGCACGCAATGCGAGCAGAAGCGCGCGTTACCTTGCATGTTGTTTACTAGTTTGTAGACTGGATGTAGCGAGCCCCTAGCGATCCAGGATCGACAAGCTAAAGCTAAATCTCAATCACTTTCCAACTTCCTTCCTACCCAAGAAGTCGCCTTCCCAAGCCAGAGTCGCCGCCAACTCAAGCCGCCGCCGCAAGCACCGCCGTCACCAAGCTTCAGGTTATGAGCCCAAGAACCGCTTCGCCCGACGACCTGCTCGCCGACGACAATTACTTCCACTGGGAGTACAATGTCCGCATGACACTGGCGAAGAAGGGTCTGCTGGAGCACGTCCTGCTTAAGCAAGACGCCGTGGTCAACGGATACGGAGAACCGATCAGTCGGGAAAGCCCCGCGTGGAGGACGGCTGACATGAAGGCGCTGGCGATCATCGCGAAGTCCGTCAGCGTGAACTACCAGGCGATGATCCGAGACGAGTCGTCTGCGAGAGCTGCATGGGAAGTTCTCGAGGGTTTCTTCAATCGGCAGACTATGCACAACCGTGTCGCTCTGAACCAGAAGCTGAACGGGTTCAAGCTGGCCAGCGGTGGTAATCTGTACGACCACCTTACCCGGTTCAAGGAGCTGAGCACGGCTCTAGCCGCTGCCGGTGACCCGCTGGATGAGCAACGACAGCTCGTCATTCTCCTGGGCAGTCTCCGCGGGAGTACAACGTGACCGTGAAGATCATCGAGAACATCGCGGGCGTCACGATGTTGCAAGCCGCGGAGATGCTGAAGCGAGAGTACGCCGAGAGCGGACATGAAGAAACGGAGGTCGCGTTCCAGATAACGCGACAGCGGAACAGGAACCCTAGGCAGCAGTCCAAGTTCCGCGGCAAGTGTTTCAACTGTGGTAAAACTGGCCACAAGCAGGCGGACTGTCATTCGCCGAAGAAGAAGAAGCCCGGCCAAGAGTATGTGTTTGCAGTGGCAAAAGCCTCCGGCTCGGAGTGGCTACTGGATAGTGGTGCTAGCGCACACATGACCAACGACGTGACGGACCTGAAGAATGCTGCTCCAGTCACCGCCGGTACCAGAATCGTCGTTGCAGACGGCACCGTGCTGACAGCCGAGGCTATGGGCACGGTAGAGATGGTTTTGGACGATGGCAGCAACCTTTTAGTAAATGGGGTGCTGTACATACCGGGGTTGGACAAGAAACAGCTGGCCGTTGCGAAGATCGTGGAGCGAGGCATCCGCGTGTCGTTCGTCGGTAACGTCTGCGAGCTCTCGAAGGGCGGTGAGACGTTCCTCGCACTCACGAAGGGGGGCCACGGGCTATTTTCACTGCGCCCTCAACGCCTGGTGCGAGAGGAAATCGTTGCAGAAGCGGTCGTTGACAATGCGACTGCTCAAGTCCAGCTCTGGCACGCCCGCCTAGGCCATCCGTCGTTTGCTTCGATTGGCACCATTCAGAAACGATCAAGTGGAGTTCCTCAGGCTGCGTGCAATGTCCACGACCCGAACGAGATTTGTGAAGGCTGTGTGCAAGGAAAGATGACAGTGGCTTCTTTTCCGCGCAACACTGGTCCGGCCAAGGTGAAGACGGATGCAAAGTTGCATTTGATCCACAGCGATGTCGCAGGACCGTTCAAGAAGCCGTCCCCGGGTGGAAGGCGCTACGTTGTTACCTTCGTCGACGATTTTTCCCGCTTCGTGTACGTCTACTTCATGCGCAAGAAGAGCGAGGTGCTTGAACACTTCAAGACGTTCAAGGCAGAAGTCGAGAAGCAGCACTCAGCCTCAATTCGCATTCTACGGACGGACAACGGTGGTGAATACTGTGGCAATGAGTTCGCCAAGTTCCTGCGTGATGAAGGGATCGTTCACCAAACGAGCGTCCCATACTCGCCTCAGCAGAACGGCCTTGCTGAGAGAATGAACCGCACGCTGGTCGAGAAGGCTCGTGCCATGCTCCACTACAACGCGGTGGATACGAAGTGATGGGCCGAGGCCATCAACTGTGCTGCGTACCTGGTGAACCGACTTCCCACGGCGGCGCACAAGGAGACGCCGCATGAGCGCTGGACGGGGGCGATTCCTGATCTGAGCCACCTGCGTGTGTTCGGGTCGAAAGGGTTTGCTCAAATTCCGAAGGAGAGGCGCTCGAAGCTTGACGCCAAAGCGTTTCGGTGCATGTTCGTCGGCTACTCAACAACATCGAAGGCATACCGTGTAATCGACCTGCGAACCGGTCGCTTGGTGGTCGCTCGCTCTGTCACTTTGGACGAGCGAATGTCGTCTCATTATCGCGAAGAAGGCACTACCGAGGTGCTTCACTACCGCGTGCAGCACGACAACACTTCAGATGATGAGGACGATGGCCCTGCTGCGGTTGCTCCTACACCTGAACCGGATGTCGACATGGAAAGCATTACGGACGAGCAGGACGACGAGGTCATGGAAGATGTGGAGATGCCTGAGCCCGTCGCCGCAGAGGTCCCTGTGAGATCGGGAAATGGCCGCGGTCGGGCGAGTTCCGGCCGAGGTCTAACTGTCTTGAGCCTGCGGATGATGGCTGACCGAAGACTCTGATTGGTCGGACACATTCCCCGCGTTTGAGTGCCACGGTGATTGATGGAGACTACGGAGTGACAGGAGAGCCTCGGAGGGTCATAATAAACCACCTGCCGGGGCCTCCGAAGTTTCATAGTGGGTACATTTATGCCCAGTCGGAGTTCGGATTTAGGGCGAGGTATCGTCCGGTTGTGAGATCAGCTCGAAAGCTCGGTCCACACTTGATATTTGTATAGACATTAGGGATTAGTTATAGAGGAGGCCTCACGGCCTCTAACATTAAACAGAGAGCAGAATTTTCCCCCCAAGCCACACAAGGGTCAAGTCCGTCTACGGTAAGTCGCTAAGCTTAGCGTAGGGTCTGGATACACTCGGCTGCACGGGGTATGTCTGCCGGTGAGCATAAGGTGCATTGACCGAGTGTTCATCCTGGTAAGGCCAAGAGTGAGTAGGTGGCTGAGTGTTGAGAGGTAGAAGAGACCTCAGTGTACAGTTGTACGTTTGACTGGGCGTGAGGCGAGGACCCCCCAGTGTATTTGACTTCTAGCCGAGGCTTCGCCCCGGCGCCCCTGTAAGAGGCTTCGATTGGCCTGGTACCCTTCCTTTCTGAGGGACCACAGAGGTTTAGTGCGAAAGCACGCATTACACATTGCATCCTAGCCGTAGCTCGTGGCTAAGGGTGCTCTTATATTTGAACCAAAGGGTAACCTACCTGACCCACAGCACACAGGGAGGCACATTCCAGCCCGTATAAGGGATCGGACCTGGTCTTCAGGTTTTATTATCCCGACATATCCGCCGACCTTTCGGGGTAGGCGTGTGTTGTTGGTAGGGCTCGTCCTAGAGACTTCGGTTGATAGGGCGGGGACTCGTAAACTCGTGTTTTCCTACACGACAACTGGTGCCGCGACCCGGGACTGGTGTGACCGATTGTGTGTTGTGGTCTGTGTAGGTTTGCCCTAACGAGCATTGAGGAGAGAAGAAGAAGAAGAAGAAGAAGAAGAAGAAGAAGAAGAGAAGAAGAACAAGAACAAGATGGCGAAAGGATCCAAGTCAGCGGTACCAGCTACGCCGGTGAAGACGGGGCGAGGATCGGCCGAAGGTTCGTCAACGATCGCGAGTGACTTAACGTCTCGGTTGTCGACGATCTCCGAGAGGTCGGTCAGCTTCGAAGAGTCGGTCGACGAGGATTCGGACGCCAAGGATGACATGATGATGGACTATGAAGACCTGGAGGAGAAGACTCCAGCGCCGACGCAGGAGTTTGGTGATGAAGAGGGTGCGATGCTGTCCGCGGGACGTAGCGGAGGCTCGCGCTCCTTGTCCCGGAACCTCGTCGCGGAATTTGATGAAGTGGCGAAACCCGACCACGCGGACGATGATTTTGAGGACGGCACCGAGACCTCGAGAGCTCTGGTGCAGGCTACTAAGGGTCCTCAAGAATCCCGCGGAAGTCGGCCCGCAATGAACAGCAGCACTCCAGCTGCGAACAAGCTGAAGGAGGAGTTGCAACACCCCGTTGAATCGACCTCGGTCACCCAGGTGGCCGAGGATACGGTGTCCCTTCTCCGAGCCATGGGATGTGAGCCGATGACTCGTCCTTCCGAAGTTTCGATCAAGAGTTGGACGCCGGATCTCGCTGGCAAGGAGTTGCACAAGTGGAAGAGGAAGCTTCGTCTGAGTTTCGGTGAAACGGATCTGACCTTAGGACGTCCGCCGAGCGCTCGTCCTGCAAAGGGACAGGTTGACCCGTCGACGATTCCGCTGCCGCAAACTCCAAAGAAGTCAGCCGAGCGCTCAAACCGCGGCCAAGCAACGGATGGAGTGTTTTCTGCCAAGACCGAAGGCACTCCGTACTTCCAGGACTCGCACATGGTGACTCCTAGGTCGGCGAGTCGTGCCGAACGTATTGCACGTGAGACCGAAAGCTCGCGACGCGGACGGAGCAATCAACGGAGCTCCACGCGACGCTCGAGCCGTCGGTTCACACCGCGGGACGACTCCTCGTCGGACGATGATGACGAAGACGCTACTGACTACGACGATGGGTTTGACAGCCCGAGCGACGAGCTGGCCCGGCAAGTGCGCGAGGTGAGCGAGATGGAGAGACTGAGTTCGACTCCTCGGCTTGAGATCGCCACGCACCGGCCGCTCGCGCAGATCAAGAACTTCTCAGGGCCCGCAATCGGAGTGAAAACTCTATGCAGTGGCTCCGAGCTTTTGTCTATGAGATGAAAGGGACGCACACTCCGCCGGATGAGTGGTGCATGGCTTTCGAGCTGAGCCTTCGGGACGGTGCCCTCCACTGGTACCGTCAACTCCCGAAGAAGACTAAACGCCATTGGAAGAAGCTCAGCGATGCGTTCATCAAGTACTACTGCTCGCAGTTCAGCCAGTCTGCGAAGGCTCGCTACTACTCTGCGAAGCGTGAGTCCTCTGAACACCTATGCGACTATCTCAATCGACTGAACGGCTATGCTCGTAACGCTGGCCTCCAGTTCGAGAGTGGTGGTCGCGATGCGAAGGACCATGTGCAGCGGTTCCTAGAGACATGCGGTGACCGAAGCCTCGAACGCCGGCTTTGCCACGTTCGAGTGAAGGACATTCATGAGCTCGAGGACATGATCAACGATATCCTGAAGTCTGAAGAGCGCGGACAGCCCCGAGAGACTTCGTCTCACCACCCACGTGGTCGGGACCAACCGCGCCGTCGTGATGACCGCCGCCACGAAGCTTCGCGCGACGGTTACCGTCGTGACCAAGACCGCAGTTATGAGCGCCGTCGTGAGGACTCGCGCCGACGCGACGATTCGCGTCGTCGCGATGACTCGCGCCATGTTCCGCGCATTTCGCTAGCTGAAGCCTCGCTGTCTGATCTGGTTGCTGAACTACAAGTCCGCGGTACCAAGGGTGGTAGAGCCGAACGCTCTTCGCCACGTCGTGCCTCGTACAACGACAGCGACAGTGACGCCAGTGATTGCTATTACCCTGAGAGCGATCCGAGTGATGGTGGCTACAGTGACGTTAGCAGCTCCGGAGATGAAGGAGCTCACGTTGCCGCTGCCAATGAGCGCGAACGGCGTCAAGCAGCGGAGGGAACGTACGCACGACCTGACCAACGTCAGCGCAGGGGTGGCGAGCCTGGTCGAGGATTCGACCGGAACAACCGCTACTCTGGCCGAGACAACCGGGATGGTCGTCCGCGTCAGTACGGACCGTGCGCAGCGTGTGGAGGTGCAGGACACTCTGCCCACTACTGCTACCGCCGGTGCCGGCTGTGTCAGCAAGTGCATGACATCGGCAAGTGCGAAGCACTGCAAGCCCTCACTTCGTTCATCAAAACGAAGGCCGACAAGAAGGACCTCTCGCCAGAGCTCCAAAGCCTAGTCTTCGGTGGCAATTTAAACTAGGCAGTCCGCCAACTGACACTGGGTTGGTCCCAATCGGGCTGCCACAGTTAGCTGAGCCCGCGATAGATGCAGACTGCGTCTACGCCTTCGTGGGCGACTGCAAACGGCCGAACGACGAGGACACGGAATGTGTGAAAACGACGGAAAATGAAAAGGAGAGAGGGGCAACCCTCGGTGGAGGTGTAACAAGTGGAATGAATGATGATGATGAAGATGAAGATGGTACCGAGGCTTGGGTCTCAAGCGCGGTGCACGAAGGACGCCCTGGCCGAACGCCCAGTGGGGTGACGAAGTTACTCCCAGGCGAGAGGCTGGGGTGGTGGTCTGCGCAGAAGTTCGACAAGAGGGCTCGTATGAGAGCTCTGGTCAAGGGCGCAGTGAATGACACGCGAACGAGGATTCTATTGGACACTGGAGCGAATGTCAGTGTGGTTTCCGAAAGGTTTGCGAAGCAGTTGCGGCTACGTGATATCCAAGGTCACGGGCGCTGCATGGAGGTTAAGGGTTTCACAAAAGGAACCATGACGACTGAGCGACGAGCTCTCGTGAAGGTGACCCTCGGCTGGAGCAGAGTGTACGAGTTCGAGTTGTGGATCATGGATCATGGTGCTGGGGTGGACGTAGTCCTTGGCACTGACTTTATGATCCCCGCAGGAGTGCGATTGGACTTGTTCCATGCGACCGCGAGGTTGCCGGACGAGATGAGCATTCCGCTCATCAAAACGTTGAACATGCTGAACGACCAAGGAGAAGGCCCACACGTCAACGGAGGTCCGTCCGAAGACTTGGCCATTGAGAGCCGAGAGTTCGCGGAATACAGAGTACCGAGGCGACAACCACCTCTGGATACACACGAGGTGTGGGTGCGCCGCACGAAGTCTCTGTTACCAACGGTGACGAAATTTCGGCGAGGCAAAGTGGACAGGGTGCGGCTGACGAACGTGTCAAAACGTTTTACAGTCTGCCGCGCTCACTCGCCTATGCTGATGTGGGTGCCAATCGGTGACCTACCGAGGTCTGAAGGCTATGTACGACTCAGTTCGGAGCGATACCAAGACTGGCAGAAACTAGCTTACGACGGGAGTCGGGACGAAACGGTGTTCAAGCGCGAGTGCGATGCGTACGCCGACTGGTTGGCCTCTCAGCCTTCGGCAGTTGATCGACCAGAGTATGCGTCGCCGACCGGAGTATTGCCTCGGCCACCCGAGGCTTCGCGAGCGCAAGGACGCCAGCTGAGTTGTGCTGAACAATGGGAACGTGAAATCGCGAAGCGTGAGGAGCAGGAGCAACTCGCCGCCGACGGCTCACCAGTGGGTGATGATCCGGCGGCGCTCCCTCCCGTACACGCGGAATCCGATGAAACCAGTACTGAAGCTGCGGTGGAGACCGAGAGTGATGAAGGTGCGGACGTCGAAGACCACAGGGTGACTGAAAGCCAGCGTCTTACCGAACCCTCGGGTGAACCCGAATGCGGTTCGGACTGGGGTGACGGCGAACAGTTCCCCGAGCTCGAGGGCTCGGCCCAAGATGAGGACTCGGTAGCCGTGCTAACTAGAAACTACATGTCGGCCGCCACTGCAGTTGACGTCGAGGGTGGAGAACAGGACACCCAGGTTACCAATGATCGAGCAACGCATCTGCCCAATGAGATCAACGTGGAAGATTACGCTCATGAGCTAGCGTTCTTGCCTGACCTTACGGAGGCTTCAGTCACGGAATTAGATTACTCGGCTGAGAATGTTCGGCATCCGGAACTGAGCCGAGGACGGCAGGATCGTGTCGTGAGAGTTCTGAAGAAGCATGAGAAGATCATGATCTCGAGTGGCAATGCTCTGCCACCACCGGCGTATGGTGTGGTATGTGACATTGATGTGCAAGGCCATGCTCCGATCAAGCAGCGAGCACGGAGGATTCCCCTCCGACACCTCAAGCAGTTGTACGAACTCCTGCGAGGTTTGCTCAAGGCCGGTTTGATCGCGTTTTCGAACAGCCCATGGTCGTCACCGATCGTGATCGTACTGAAAAAGAATGGCGTTGATATCAGGCTATGTATCGACTACAAGATGGTGAACGCAGTCACTGCTATCATGGAGTATGCGATGCCCCTGGTGGACGATTTGCTCACAGACCTGGAGAAATATCTGTGGTACTGTTCGCTTGACGCGGCAAGTGGATTTTGGGCAATCATGATGACACAGAGGGCTCGCCAGATCTCTGCCTTTGTGTGTGCACTGGGTCACTTCGAGTGGCTCAGAATGCCTTTTGGGTTGAAGAATGCACCTATGATCTACCAACGAATGCTCGACAATGCTCTGTGGGGCTTCGTTCAGCCGAAGGGCGGATGGAAGAACTACGCGCGACTGATGGAAGAAGCTGAAGCGCGTGACCGAGAACTCACCCGCACCTCGACTGAACAGGGCCCCGAACAGTCACTCGACTCGGAGAAGTCGCCGACGAAGTTTGAAGCGTCGCTTGGCGTGGAGCCAGTGGAGAGCTCGGTCTCGAAGCTGATCAACAGCCCTATCGCTGACATGTTTGCGAATGGAGAGCCCGACGAATCTTCGTTGGTGCCAGTATTCGAACGGCGATCATTTGTGGACGATATCTGCTTTGGGGGCGAATCCT
The DNA here is from genome assembly GCA_024211575.1 of Phytophthora melonis. Classification (NCBI taxonomy): domain Eukaryota; phylum Oomycota; class Peronosporomycetes; order Peronosporales; family Peronosporaceae; genus Phytophthora; species Phytophthora melonis. Next base: position 1,672,404 of record JAMXKT010000047.1, read on the forward strand.
TTGACGAGTGTCTCGCGACGCTCGATCGACTCCTCGCTCGCTTTGAGGAATGTCGGATCAGTGTCAGTTTCACGAAGAGCATTTTCGTGCAGCCAAAGGTGGACTTTCTGTCTCATGAAGTGTCACGGAGTGGTATCAGGGCAGACCCGAAGAAGTTGAAGGCTATCACCGAGCTCTCCTTCCCACGGTCCAAGAAGGGAGTGCAAGCTTTCCTTGGCGCTCTGAACTACTACAGTCGCTTCATCCAGGACTTTGCGGTCTACGGCGCTGCACTCTACCAGCTACGAGACGAAGACTTTGCACCAGGAGGCGACCTCTCTGCGGCTAGGCAAAGCTTCGCGGCGTTGCAACGAAAGGTCGCCGAGGCACCTGTCCTCCGACACTTCGACCGTGACCGAGAGGTCCATGTGACGCTGTTTGCAAACGAGTGGGCAGTGAGTACCACGCTCATGCAAGAGCACGACGGTCTGATGCACCCTGTCCGGTTTTGCGGCCGAGTGCTCAAGGACGCCGAGATGAACTACCACCCGGCGGAGAAAGAGGTATTGGCTTTGTTACAGCTGTTGAAGGTGTGTTACGCCCAGCTGGTAGGTCGGACCATCCACGTCTACACGCGGTTTTCGACGCTCGACTGGGTCCACAAGTCGAAGACACTCTTCGGACGTGCAACACAGTTTGCCGTCCTACTGTCTCCGTGGAGTCTAGTGGTGCAACGAGTCAAGGAGAAGGACTGTGCCTTCGCTCAGCTCCTGCAGTCGACGATCACAAGTTTCGTTGACCTTGAGGACTCGCTGGCACCGGTAACTCCTCCGACCAAGGGTTCGCCGAACGTTCGGATAGATCCGCACTTGCTGTATGCACGGTTGCCACGCACCTACAGTGGCTACGTACTTTCGTTCGACGGCTCGGCGAAGACTGAGAAGCATGGTGGCTACGGCAGTTGCGCCTGGATACTATGGCGACTTCCTGAATGGAGTGTAGTGATCGCTGCGAGTGCGTATCTCGAGGCTACGACGGTAAACCTCGCTGAGTACACCGGTATGAACAACGGAGTCTCGGCGGCCCTAGAACATGGGGCCGAGGACTTAGTCATCGTCGGAGACTCGAGACTCGCAATCCAGCAATCCCTAGGGGTGATCGCTTGCCGTAAGGAGTCGCTAATGGCACAACTGAACAAACACAAGGAACTCACAGCGAAGCTTCGCTCGGTGAAGTATCTTCACGCCATAAGAGAGTTCAATGCAGCCGCAGACTCTTTGGCGAGCGAGACCTTGGAAAAGAAGGTGTCGATGACGGTGACCAGTGAAGACCGGAAACGAGAGTTGATGGAATTGAATCGGATCCGAGAAGTACTCTATGAGCAGTCAGCCGAAGCGTCTGAAGAGACGATCACGCGTCATGTGAACTCGATACGTGTGATGGATATGCGTGACAGTGACCGTGGTAAGAATTTTTTCGATTTTGTACGGGATACTGGACATGTAGCCGCGGTAACTAGGCAACAATCCCGAGCGCGTGCGAAGCGTGTACGCTTTGCTGAAGAGACTTCGGGTGATAGTCCAGAGGAAAGAACCGAATGTGATGAATCGAATGATGCCAACAACGAAGAGTCTGGCGAACCGCCAGATCCACCGAGGCCTGATGCGACAGTGGTCCGTGAACCGAATGCTGACGACATCGACCCGCTGGTTGTGCAGGAAGAACGACGCAGACGCATTGGCGCAGCCCAAGACGAAGAACTCGGATGGTCAAATCTCAAGACGGTGCTAAAGGGAGAAGAAGCGAAGCTTGCCTACAAAGCTGCACGCGAGGCCTGGAAAATGGCTGATAAGTTTGTGCTAAGCGAAGATGGCTTGCTGTACTTCCTTGGTGCGAACCGTCGGTGGGGGCGTGACCGAACCGAGGAGACGACATTACGTCTAGTGGTGCCAACAACGATGGTTCAAGAGGTCCTACAGAACTGCCATGACTCGCTGGAGGGCGGTCACCAAGGTATCGTCCGAACTTATCACCGCGTGAAGGCAGACTACTATTGGATCGGACTGTTCGCCGATGTGGAAAAGCATGTGCGCTCCTGCCCGGATTGTAGCTCAAGCAAGAGTCGTCCACAATTGCGTGGATACTCGCCGGGCAACATCCTGGCCGAACGACCGCTGCAAATTGTCTCGATGGATTTTGTGATACCCTTACCAAAGACTCGGCGGGGCAATTCCGCACTGTTACTGTTTCAGTGTGCGTTCACTGGATTCGTCATGGGCAAGGCGATGGCGGACACGTCTGCACTCTGCGTTGCGCAAGCGTTCGAGGAGTGCGTGTACCGAAGGTTCGGAGCGCCGTCTCTGATAAGGCATGATCGAGACCCGCGCTTCATGAGCGAAGTCTTCCAAACTTTCGCTGAGATGATGCAGTCGCAATCTAGAGCTACGTTGAGCTATCGGCCGCAGGCTAACGGCCAACAGGAACGCTCGGTCAAGACCGTAATGCAATCCGTGCGAGTGTACGCAGAAGACCCGCTACAACAAGATTGGGATGAGATTGTGGAGAAGTTGATCTTTGCGATTAACAACTCGCAGGATGCCACGAGGAAGGACACCCCCTTTTACTTGGTGCACGGATGGGACGCAAGGTCCACCCTCAGAGCTATGTCTTCCTCATTGAAGCGAGGCCTCAGGCGCCAGTCGGACGCGTTAGCATGGCGCCGAGAAGTCAACAGGCAGCAGGAAGTGGCGCTAGAGATGGCAAAGGAATATCAAGCGGTCGAGAAGGCTCGGAGAGCTCAGAAGCACAACGAGACTTTGAGTCGGGCGGAACGTGCCGCGCTTCCTCCTTCTGCGACTAGTGAAACCGCGGAGGATGAACCAACAGGTAATGATGGTGATGATGACTCACCGGACCCAGCACCGAGGTCTCTCTTCCAGCCTGGCGACCGCACATGGCTTTACATGGAACGTGTTAAGCCTGGATTGACCAAGAAGTTGGCTCACCGGTGGCATGGACCCTTCCGTATCAAGCAGAAGGTCGACGAGTATGCTTACGAGTTGGATTTGCCCGACAAGAGTGGTTACCGGTTCTACCCTGTCGTACATGTGTCCCGACTGAAGGCCGTGAATGAGTTCGGCGATCGACCGAAGACTCGACTGGCTGCAGAAGTGACCGAGGAGACGCGACTAGACTTCGACGAGGAGCTACTCCCGGAGGATAGTTGGGAACCTGATCACCTCGCAGGCGAATATGAGGTAGAGGCCATCCTGGACGACCGCATTCCCCTCTCGACGAGCACTGAACGAGCTGTCCGAGAGTTCAAGGTGAAATGGGTTGGATACGACGAACCCTCGTGGGAACCTGCATCTAACTTGTCGTGCGGTGGTCTGTTGTACGACTACTTACGCGAGAAGCGCCGCGACCGAAGGTTGCAAATGGTCCAAGTCGCAGACGAGGACTAGGTGCATCCCTCTCGCAATGATGAACTGCCGGTGGGGCTACGCAGCCCGCCCCAGCAGACGAAAGAAGATACTGCGGACGAAGACTGTATATTTGTATGTTGAAGTGGACAAGATTTTACGATGTGGAGATTACGACTGGAGAATCATGGAGAACAATTGAAGAAGGACGAAGAGTTATTGGATTGCATGGGCGAGCTAGTTATGCTACGAACGAACTGTATGATTACCCTGATCTAGCTCGACTCGGACACGATGAGGAACTAGGACGAAGCCTAGGGATCCGAAGAAGACGCGACCTTGGCCAAAACTCGGAGACGCGCAGCCGGAGAAGCTTCGCCTTGAGGGTCCGCTTGATCAGCGACACTTGGGGGCGAACTTGGCTCTTCGGCAGAAACCTCGCCGGCTGACGCCTCTTCAACAGGGTCCTCTGCTGTTGGGGCGCGTTCGGGAGCCGAAGGTTGCGTGGCTGCCGCGGCAACTTGAGTGTTGCGTGCCGGTGTAACTTCGTCAGCAGGAGCTTGGACATCGACAGCACCGCTTGAGACGCTTGGCTCCTCCTCAGAAGACTCGATCTCTTCGACAACCTCTTCAACCTCCTCTTCTTCCGAGACCTCGCCTTCGTCTTCTTGCCGCCCGCCCGCTTGTAGACTGGAGGGTGACCCGTGAAAGTTCGTGAACTCACGTACCCACGGGGCAGTGACGCGGCGAGGATCCAGCACAGGGTTGACAGTGATCGCAGACGCGACCTCACGAGCAGTCATGCCCCGCGGAACGAAGAGTGGAACATTGGGGTTGCACGGAGCGAAAGTCGTGTTGTAGGGATGCTGGGACGGCACATCCACCCAACAGTTGCGCCAAGGCTGGTGTCCATCCAGCTCCGAGCATTCCGAAACCCAATCATCCGATGTAGGAGCCCACGTCAAGTTCTCGAACGAGTACTGTAGCATCGAGGGCTCGAGCAAAGTCTCGGTCTCACATGAGATGTGCCCAGCGAAGTCTGGGAAACACCATTGCCACCAGCGCTTCGGGATCTGCAGGCGCAGGCGATCTGCGCGGTTGTTGCGAGCGCGGTTGTACTTGACCCAGGCAGCCGAGATTGCGCGGTACTCGGGCGACTCTTCACCGAAGGTCTCGGCCAGAGTATTGAGAAAGCGTTCCACCGCAGTAGCCGAAATCCAGTGACCACGCTCAAACAACGAGAAACCGAGGTCGTTCTTCTCAGTGCGACCAACAGACCGACCCGTGAATTGACGCCAAAGCTTCACCAACAGCAACCGAACCTCCGCATGAATCGAGATGGGAACGTTCGGCATGAGTGCGTCAACTTCGAACAGGCAGGGCACGGCCGGCATGCTGGCGAGAAACCTGAAAGGGGTGATCTGGGTTCTCCCAATCAGCCCACGCCTCTATGCCTTCAGCCGAACACTCTACAATCACGTCGCCAGCAATCGGCGTGGGCATCCGAATGTTCTGAATGATGCACCAGCAGGGCTTGGCGCCGTACGCTCGGAACGGAGGGTCGAGAAATGGCGTCGCGGTGTCCGGCAGCTTGCGAGACACGCGGACCAGAGGCTGCTCCCCTTGAACTGGGGCCGGCGGTGTCGAAGCTCGAGCGAAGCTTGACATCTCAGCCGTGCTTGCCGCTGAGAGAGTCGCCACGACCTGAGTCCGAGTGTTGCGACGACGGGGCCTGCGAGACGCTGCTTGAGATCGCGGGCTAGAAGTGGGAGCCGATACCGAAGACTCACGTGGGCGCGGTGTCGCAGCGCCGCCGATAACCTCGTCATCAGGCGCGTTCTCACGCTCTGCATCGACCATGGAGCGGAGAGCCGACGTAGTAGACGCAGGACGCACGGGACGGCCGTCTCGACGAGGAGGGATCACTACCGAAGCTGCAAGAGGCGAGCTCTCAGCAGGACGCTTCTCTTCAAGCTCTTCATCCCGGTCCGAAGTCTCGAACTCAACCTCAGCCTCAGACGCTTCAGAGAACAGAGCGGTCGAAGCTTCGGATGGAGTTGGAGAAGAGGGACGACTCGCCTGAACTGCCGTAGACCCAACAGCTGACGTTTGGACGCCCTCCTGACGAGCGACTGAAACCGGAGGAGGCGAAGGCCATGACTTAGACTTGGCCCGAGCCCTCTCTTGCAGGTCGACCGAAGGGCGGCCGAGTCGTACAGCGCGCTTGGTAGCGACGCATGTCTGCGACGACACGCGCACTCGCGCAGGTTGCGGAGCCCTTTCCGATGACTGGTGAGAGCTCTTGCGACGCTTGGCAGGACGAGAGTTTGGAGAGTCGGTGTCTGGGTTCCTGCCCGAGCTGTTGGGATCCGTTGAAACGTCATCTCGAGTGTCGTCCGGAACCTCGGCTCGACGGCGAACAACGCCGGAGTGGACCGGAGTCTCGCGAGGACGCGGAACAGAAGTCTCCGAAGAGGAAGCAACCGAAGAGTCGAGCACACCCAGGAACGCTTCGAAGGCACGGGGCAAGACATTCTCATCCATGCGTTGGACGAGGTCTCGAGTCTCCGGTTGGCCACGCGCTTGGTCGACGAGGAGAGCTCGGAGCTGCCGCATGTTGCGGTTGTACTCGACGAGACCCGACTTGAACAGCTCACGATCCTTCGCCAGGAGCGCGTCCGATGCCTTGAGAGAGGCCTCGTACCGCTCACACTGGGACTTCAACAGAGCGATCGTCTCGTCGTTCGTCGCCATAGCGGAGTTGGACTTCCTCAATTGACGCGAGACTTCGTCGCGCTCATGACAAAGCGACTTGACGACCTCGAAGAGCTCGTTGTGCTCGAATGAAGCTCGGTGACACAGGATCTGAGCTTGATTCTTGAGGTCGGTCTCTTTGTTGAGCAGCGACTCAAAGTGTCGGGCGCGGTTTTCATGGTACTTGACGTCAAGCTGGAGCTGTCGCATCTCTTCATCCCAACCCATGGGAGGCGAACAAGGGCCCGGGTTGAGTCCTTGGACGACTTCGCCGAAGTTTTGGGCCCGCTCAAGCCGCTGGTCAAGTTCGTAGTCGACCCGAAGTGGAGGGTGACGGACCAAGCCTATCATCAGGTGAGCGAGGTCTGCGAAACGTCGGTCCGTCATCGCGCGAAGGTCATCTACGGCGCTTGAAACCTCAGCGTGGACTATGTCTTCAAGCGCAATCCATGACGCCGAAGGGAGCTGAGTAGGACGCGAAGCCTCGGACTGAGCGGCAGGCAAGGGGTCACCGGTGCGACAGAAGTGCGCGGCGTTCGACGAAGCCTCGTGCAGAGGACTGGAATCTGGCGAAGGCCGAGGGATCAGCTGAGCGGACTCAGGGCTCGACGAAGCCCCGCTAGCAGATTGCAAAGCGGGAGTTGGCAACGTCGAAGCCGCTGCACTCGAAGCCGAAGCCTCCCAGCGTGGACAACCGAAGCTTGACCAGAGGCAACCTGAGGCGCAGCCTGGAGACTGCTCGCCACCCCGCGTGCACCTGCAGAGGCGGGAGTTGGTGAAAAAGCTCCGGCGCTGCCAGCAGTGCCAGACGACGGCGCAGAAGGCGCGGAGACAGCATCCGAAGCCTGGGGCCGTCGGGGCACCCGCTTGCTGACGCAGAGGCGGGAGTTGGCGCCGCCGAAGCCTCCGAGGCCGGAGTCGATGTGTCGATGGGATGGCCCATGGGGCCGAGGAGCTGCGTGCTCTGCAGCGAGATGAATCAAGTTGAAGGTGGTTAGACACAATGAAACGAACAAGAACAACAAGCAAGCACGTCACGCGAAGGCTCACCTGCGAGACTGGACCGAGGTCCGGGAAGGTGAAGGGCGGCGCGCTGCCAGGACCACCAGGCGACTGCATGACGACGACGGACGCAGAAGAGCGAAGGCAACACGGCACTCACCACTTGGGACGGCTCGGGCCGAGTTGGGGGCCGCTGTGAGATCGGGAAATGGCCGCGGTCGGGCGAGTTCCGGCCGAGGTCTAACTGTCTTGAGCCTGCGGATGATGGCTGACCGAAGACTCTGATTGGTCGGACACATTCCCGCGTTTGAGTGCCACGGTGATTGATGGAGACTACGGGTGACAGGAGAGCCTCGGCGGGTCATAATAAACCACCTGCCGGGGCCTCCGAAGTTTCATAGTGGGTACATTTATGCCCAGTCGGAGTTCGGATTTAGGGCGAGGTATCGTCCGGTTGTGAGATCAGCTCGAAAGCTCGGTCCACACTTGATATTTGTATAGACATTAGGGATTAGTTATAGAGGAGGCCTCACGGCCTCTAACATTAAACAGAGAGCAGAATTTTCCCCCCAAGCCACACAAGGGTCAAGTCCGTCTACGGTAAGTCGCTAAGCTTAGCGTAGGGTCTGGATACACTCGGCTGCACGGGGTATGTCTGCCGGTGAGCATAAGGTGCATTGACCGAGTGTTCATCCTGGTAAGGCCAAGAGTGAGTAGGTGGCCGAGTGTTGAGAGGTAGAAGAGACCTCAGTGTACAGTTGTACGTTTGACTGGGCGTGAGGAGAGGACCCCCCAGTGTATTTGACTTCTAGCCGAGGCTTCGCCCCGGCGCCCCTGTAAGAGGCTTCGATTGGCCTGGTACCCTTCCTTTCTGAGGGACCACAGAGGTTTAGTGCGAAAGCACGCATTACACATTGCATCCTAGCCGTAGCTCGTGGCTAAGGGTGCTCTTATATTTGAACCAAAGGGTAACCTACCTGACCCACAGCACACAGGGAGGCACATTCCAGCCCGTATAAGGGATCGGACCTGGTCTTCAGGTTTTATTATCCCGACATATCCGCCGACCTTTCGGGGTAGGCGTGTGTTGTTGGTAGGGCTCGTCCTAGAGACTTCGGTTGATAGGGCGGGGACTCGTAAACTCGTGTTTTCCTACACGACATCCCGGTCGTCATAACTCCGTCTGAAGTACTGCGAGAATTACCGCCACCTTCCGACCGGAATGAACTTGTGTTGCGTACCAACGGCAGAGAGATTGTACCGCACAGCCGCAACGAGACCGCCATTGTTCCCGTTCGATCGCGCCAGCGATGATGAAAGGTTCGATTACCGATTTAGTGCCCTTCTCGATTTGGACAAATACTATGCACTGGTACTAGTTGTAGTAGCAAATGAAAAAATAAAACTAATCTATCACTGTGCGGAACACCACTCCGGTGCGGTATGTAAGACGAAGTTGTACATGCCGTGTGCGAAAGTTGGCTGCATTCCTTTGGATGAACGCGCCTAAGTGCTTGGAATGCCGTAATTGTCTTAGAACACGTTCGCATTCTTTGCGAGTGCTGGGGTTTGAAATCCGTAGTATTCTGCGGTAGTGACAGCAAAACGATGAATGAATACTTGCAATTGCTGTGGGAATCGGGTCCGGTTCTCCGTCTTCGAAGCAGATATGGTTCCGTTCTGTCCACTGGTGGTGAAGTGTAGCGCAACGAATCACATTCCACAGGCCCATAATCGCGTCTTGATGACTCTGCCAGCGTGGGTTAACTCGTAACTGGTGAGGGAGAATTAGTGACGACCACGATAAGTTGCTTGTGAAGAAGATGCTCCAATCTTCCCACATGAGTTGCCACGTCCTTGTCGAATGCGAGCATTCCCAGAAGAGGTGCTTCGTAGTTTCAATTAATGTGCAATCTGGGTAGGGGCATTGCTGTACGTCGGGAATCTGCTGCATTAGAAACCAAAATCGCGATCGCACTGGAAGAAGACGAAGAGCAATCCGCATTTGAAGGTCGTCATACACTGGTAGCAGCAAGTGGCGGTGGTCCCTGCTGAATTGGGCGAATCGGTTTACATCTGCATGCGTTGTCCCGGTCAGATCACGGCGGATGGGATGAATTTCAGGATCCAACGGCGGGGGGTGAAGAAGTTGTTTTAGTGATGGCCGAGGGATTGATGGAAATAATCTGGTTTTAGCAGCTTGTCGGACGCCCACATTCGGAACAAAGCGCAAGTCGACAGCAATGCTGTTTGTGTCGACCAACAATTCTTTGATGCGCTCGAAAATTTGGGTGAGTTCATTGTACAGGCCTTTTAGCCAACGCTTCTGTTGTTCTCGGGAGAACAACAGATCCACCGGGTCCAGAGCTTCCTCTATAAATTGTTCCCGGGTTGGCCAATGCCCGAAGGTGAGGAAAATATCACGTAGGCTACCATAGGACTTCCGATTTGCAAGTTGGAGTCGGTAACTCCGCCTTGGTTCTGCCACAGCTATAATATTTCGCTTCCTAGCGGTACGCGTTTCATACTGCAGTAGAGGGTTTTTCGAGAGCCAAATAGGGGCGGCCCATAGTGTCTTCATTGAGCTGGAATGTTTGCCGTGAGTTAGCCACTGCGTTTTGTGCCACATTAGCCATGTGGATCTCCACCACTCGGATAAAGCTTCCATTCGGATCAAACATTTGTAGCGGGTCGGCGAGATGTCAAGAAAACATAGAGGGTCCCGTATGGGGATAAGTGGGAACAATTCGCGGACCGTAAATGACATCAGGGCTGGCCATGGCAGCTCAGGGTTCGCTAACACCTCTCGCGCAAATTGCTGCAGGAGCATGATACGCTGCGTGCGTAGCTGAGTTTCTAGGTGTGGGATCTGAAGACCCCCAGTTCGTCTTGACTGATACAGTAGGGCCGATGGGACCAGTTGTACAAAGCTTGATTCGGCTTCATGTTTTCTCGAAAGCACGAATTTGTTAATCATTCGTTGCCAGCGATGAATGTAGTCCTTCGGGATAGAGGTGTGCGGAGTAAAATGCCAGAGAGTCGATAAGATAACGGTATGCACGAGAAGGAGCCGTCCACGGAAGGTTCGTGCTCTTCTTGCCCAAACTCCAAAACTACGAAAAAATTTGGAGTTGAGTTCAGAGAGAATATGGTCCTTCGTCACTTGCTGTCCGAACGGGATACCCAGGTACTTAATTGTATCGGATGGTTTCATACACCGTACTTCTGGGACGAACGGGCAATTTGCCTTTCGGTTTAGTGGCATCAACGCTGATTTTCGTAGATTCAACTTTGCTCCAGACCCTTGACAATAGATATCGACGAGTTCAAGTTGTTCCCTAATACCACGAATACAGTTGGACACCAGCATCGAGTCATCAGCGAAATAGAGTCCTGTAATTTGGGTTGATTCGGATATGTGAATACCCAAGTCTTGTCGTTCTCGGATAAGATTACCGAGAGGCTCAATGCAAAGTAGGAACAAAAGCGAAGACAGAGGGTCCCCTTGTTTCACTCCTCGGGTCGTTTCCAGTGGGCTGAGTAGGAATCCATTGAGCATTAAAATGGCCAGCGGTTTGTTATACAGCAGTCGGATCATCGAGATAAAGTAAATTCCAAAGCCTAGTCTTGCGAGCACTAGAAACAAATATTCCCATATGACTCGATCGTAGGCTTTCTCAAAGTCGAGAAATAGTGCTAGAGCGGAAGAATTCGTAGACGTCGCTTGGTGTTGTAGGTCGTCCAGTAGGCAAACTTGGTGGTGAAGAGATCTGCCTTTCACGAAACCCTTTTGATCGGTATGAATAAGAGCCGGCAGCACGTCTTGAAGTCGAAAGGTAAGGGATTTAGAGAGAACCTTGACGTCTACAGACATCAGAGTAATCGGCCGGTAGTTGCCTGGATCACTTCGGTCTCCTTTCTTGTATAGTAGAGTGACACATGACTTTCGTTGCGACGGAAGTAATATCCCACGTTCGAGCTGGTACTGAAACACTTTACACAAAATTTCTCCAAATATTTCCGGTGCAGTCTGATAGAAAGCGGCCGTGAGCCCATCCAGTCCAGGTGCTGAGTGTCCTTTCATGTGCTTAATCGATTCGCTCAGTTCATGGGCCGTGATAGGGGTTTCAAGAGCATCTCTAGTTTCGGCTGGCAGTACCTTGGTTATCGAGCCAAGAAGCTTTTGCCGTTTTTCGGTGTTTGTTGTAGTTCCGTCCTGCCGGCAGCCTGGGTCTCCAAAAATTGTACCCCAGTGTGCTCGAAACTGCTCCTTAATCTGATCTGGATCTGTTGAAAGCTCCCCCGTATCCAATTTAACGGAGGAAACGTTTACGGACCGCAGTAGGGACTTGGGGGGTCTAAAAAAGGCTGCTGACGAGCTCTCCATCTTGGATGCGTGAAAGTCAAAAGAAGAATCCTGTTGTCGTCGATATACGTGATCTTTACACTCGCCACACCAGGTTTTTGCTTCGACATATAATTGTTTTGTTGTCGGTGAGGGGTTATCCGCATAGCTTCGCATAGCTGATTCCAAGTGTTTCTCCGCCGCTCGAAGACCTTGGTCTTGCTGCATGGCTTTTACGCTTTGGAGCGATTTGAGCTGGGCTGCGATACGCCTCTTCCAGCTCTCCCACACCAGACCCGGATTAATAGCGTTGTTGATTTCGGGAAGTAAAAGCTTAGCTTCCGTTCGTATTGCTTGCTGAACTCGAGGACATTCTAGTAGTTTCGAAGGAAGGCGCCAATAGCCTTTCCCCCTCTCCTGTTTCGCATGGTTGAAAATCACACTCTGGCCTAGATGGTCCCCAGAATGCGGTACTTGAAAGTATCTCGAAGTATCAAAATATTTCGTCATGAATCGTTCCGAGATAAGGCAATAGTCCAAGCGGTTTTTGCGTGGCGGGGGTCCCGTAAAAACTCGCGCCTCCGGATGTTGTATTCTCCAGCAATCAGCAACTTCCAATCCCGCCAACCACTCATTGGCGCTCTGTCTTGATCGGTTGTGGCGCGTTGATGCTGTAAGTGAGTCTTTAGTCGGGTCTAGTGTTACGTTGAGGTCCCCTACAACCCAGTGAACGTCGTCCGTATTCGCTGTCCTTGAGAGGAGATCGTCGTAGAAGGCTTTGTTTTCTCCTGGGTCTACCGGAGCGTACACGTTGTGATTATAAAGCGATAAGTTGTCCACTTGGACTCGTACGACGAGGTATCGTCCTGGGATAGTCCATTCGGCTACCTCTTCTGCAGAGTCGAATCCGGGGAAATCGCTGTGTAGGATAGTTGCTACGCCCCCGCTTCGTGGGTGGACCGTGGTGGCTTCAACTGAGTTGCGGTCACTCACGAATAGTTTGCAGTCGTACGTTGCTCGGAGAAGAAATTCAAATTTTTGAGTGTGGTGAATGTTGCGAAATTTGGTTTCCTGAAGGCAGGATACATGGTAGTTTGACAGAGTTTTCTCTATCAGCATACGTCCATTTCTCTTGACGCCATTAGTGTTCACAGTCAAGATGGACACATTGTTCCACGTTAATGAGGCCTTAGTAGCTGCCATAGAGAGGTCCAAACACTAGTTTTGGTTCATCATCGCTGTTCTCCATCTGCAGGACCGCTGTCTCGTTGGGCAACCAAAAGTCCGAGTTGCGGAGCTCCAACAGAGTGGTCATTATAGCGTGAGTCCACTCCAATGAACTCAGTCGCTGAAGCACATGACCTCCACACTCCGAACGCAACAGCGCCAACAGTGTGGTAGGGTGAAGTAGACGCGTTCCTGACGCTAGCAGCCAGGGGACGTGGCTGCTTGCCAGGGTTTGGATCCAGAAGTCCTTGTCAAAGATTTGCGGTGCTGCTGCTAGGAGTAGCAATTCGAAAAAGGCCACTGCAAGTGAGACATCGAGCGAGGGAGCATTTATCTCCCCTTTTAGCGCCTCCATGCTGGCCAGCATCGACTCCCGAGTGGTTGGGGCCTCCGCACCAGTCATTTTCCTCCACTTAGTCGCGAAGGTGTACTTGGAGCTGGGTACGGACGCGTGCACGCATCGGTACCAGAGGTGGGTCCACGCCATCTCGTCGATCATGGCTGACTTCTGCCTCATGAGTTTAGACAGCTTAATCGTGAAGGAAAGGCGGTTCTTAGTGATCTCCTTCAGAATTGCTTCCGAGGAGGGTGACGTAGCCAACAATTTTGATTCTTTCGCCGCTAGGGCTGCTGGAAGGGCTTCCTTTTCGTGTTCGAACTGAACGTTTGACACTAGGATGTCTTTCTGCATTTCCTGGATGTTCTCCCGCAGCATGGTCGCTTCGGGGGAAAGCTTCACTTTGGATTTGTCCTTCTTGTGGTAGTACGCGTATTCGCCACTCGTCACTACGCGTTCGCTCGGTGCGATACTGGAAACGAGGATCTGGAAGCCGACGGTCTCGTCGTGTTCCTCTGTAACACGGCATTCCACTTCTGGGTGTACATCTTCGAGGTGACTCCAGAAATTCTTGGAGTTCCACGTCTCTGACGACGGAGTAGGAGGCGGTGCAATTCTCCTACTCTGTAGCCGTTTCGGCGGGTGAGCGAAGTCGCTTCCTGGAAACTGTGTCGGGCTTGGAGGTGCTGAGTGAACTATCTCGACAGGGGAATCGAACGAGAGATCCATGTCATCGATCGTGTTAACTTCTTCTTCACGAATCTCTGTCTGCTGGGCTGGTTGCGGGGTCTCCTTCTCCCTCGCACGTTTTTCTCCGCTCTGCTTGTTCATTTTGTTTGGGTTCTTGCCAACTTTGGCCATTCGTTGTCTGCCGTAGAGCACTCCGCTCAGTTCGAGACAGCTAGGCGATCGCTTGCTTGGTTGGAGGTGGTAGTATTGCGGTGGTAAGTCTTTACCTTTGACTGCATACAGCACGCCCTCAACATCAAACTGCGTGCACACAGTTCCTCCAACAATGAGGGCCTTTGGGCACGTGGGTCCTGCCAAGAAGTAGCGCAGGATCCCCGAAGACACCTGCGTTTTCTGGCTGATGTAGGTCGCGTTGTAGTAAATGGGTTTGCATCCCAGTCTCACAAGTGCATGGAACACCTTCCGAGCGGTTGATTGACTTTGGATCCCCATCACGTCGACGTAGTAGTCGTCCGACAACGGGTCGCAGCGCTCAAACTCGAGGTGCCCTCCAAGAAAGCTACATTTCTGCCCTTCTAGTTGCTTTTTGGCTTGCTTGGAGTCGACTTGGAACATCAGCTGACTCCGTTGCATTTTGTGCACGTGGACAACTGCCTTCTTCGCCAGCACTTCTTGCACAGACGGGTTGTCCATGATGAGATGCAGGTTGGCAATTATCTTCGGTCGCGAAAGCGCCTGTAGGTTCCCCGAGAACTTCGCCTTGATACTGAAGCGCGCATCTCGAACTTGGTTCGGTTGCGCGTTTTCAGCTAGGGCGAGCAGTTGCTCCGGGTCCGTTATGCCTCGCTCGTAAGCAGCCCGAATACAGTCGAGACTGTCCTCATCCGCTAGGAGGTTGGCTGGTTGATCCTCCTGCTGGGCTTGGAGGATGTCCGCTAGGGTAGGTTCTTCGGTCGGCGGTCCGTTACGCGTCGATGGTGGAGCCTGGTTGGGGCTCGCACTACTAGGCGAGGCGGGAACTTCGGCCATGGTTTCGTCGGCGCCTTCGTCTACTTCATTCACCACTGGAAGCACGTCATGATCAGGGCGTGAGAAGCTTGTACGGCCGTGTGGCTGCTGAGCTTGCTCTTGCATCGCCATGACGCTAGGAGGAGAGAAGAGAGCGGAAGGGTCGGTGGTTTCTCGGAGTTTAGCAAATCGAGAAGTCGATCGCGCCAGCGAGACCTTCCTCGAGTGCTCCCCGACATCCCATCGCCTCCACTCGAAGAACTTGATGATGATCTGCCAATCGTTCCGAGAGACAGTGCTCCTCCACGTGCCAAGCGGCCCCGACGTGACGAGGACTTACTCACGTACGCCTTAAGTGCTCAAGGGGGGGGGGGTGATGTTATGATCCCTCAGACGTATCGTGAGGCACTACAATCTCCCCAGGCGGCGGAGTGGAGACGAGCTATTGACGCAGAGTTCCGTGCGCACAGGACGAATGCTACCTGGAATATCACCCGCCGCCCAGCTGATGCGAATGTGATCGGCTCGAAGTGGGTGTTTAGCATCAAGCGGGATGAGAACGGATCCATTGTTCGCTACAAGGCTAGACTCGTTGCTAAAGGGTACGCGCAGGCGCCAGGACGAGACTACAATTTCACGTACGCTCCGGTGGTTAATGGCGCCTCGCTACGTATTTTTGCTTCACGTGCAAACGAGCTGGACTACGAGGTGGAGCAATGCGATGTTGACACAGCCTTCCTGTATGGAGAGGTCGAGGAGCGTGTGTACATGGCGATTCCGGAGGGCCTTGAAGTCAATGACCCAGGAGAAGTCGTTTGCCAGCTCGACAAGTCGCTATACGGCCTCAAACAATCGACCGCAGTGTGGCACAAGCGAATTCGCAAGGCCTTCATCGAGCGCGGGTTCACGCCGCTTCAGTCCGAGCCTTGCATCTTCATGCGACCCGTCAACGGCGGCGGCTTCATCTACGTCGCCCTGTACGTTGACGATATGTTGATCGCAGCCCCGACAAAGGCGCTCGCTGAAGAGGTGATCATCAGTCTCGAGGAAGAATTTCGCCTGAAGCGCCTTGGTGCAGCGCGCCTCGTGGTCGGAATGGAGATCCGTCGTGACCGCTCTCGCAAAGTCATGCACATCTGCCAGCAGCGGTACATCCACGACGTCGTCGAACGGTTCGGTCAAGCCCAGGCAAAGTCCAGTGTGAACCCTTGTGAAGTGGCTACAAAACTTCAGCGCGGAGAAGATGAAGATGGCCTCGACGTATCAGTGTACCCATATCGATCTCTCATCGGAAGCCTGCTGTACCTCAGTATGGGCACGCGCCCGGACATCGTCTACATTGTTGGCAAACTGAGCAAGTACTGTGAGAGACCGACGATGCAGCACTGGAAGGCGGGCATTAAGGTCGTTCGCTACTTGAAGGCTACCGCAAGTCATGGACTTCGTTTTGACCGTGATGCCCCTCTTTGCGGCTACTCCGACTCCGATTGGGCTGCTGATGTGAACGATCGCCGCTCTGTTTCCGGGATTATGGTTATATACAACGGAGCACCAGTCATCTTCAAGTCCAAGACGCAGAAGAGCGTCGCGTTGAGCACTGCAGAGGCGGAGTACGTCGCACTCTCGCTCTGTGCCCAAGAGACGATTTGGGCCCGCACACTACTAGCCGAGATGGGTGTGGATCATGCAGGAGCGACGACCATCTTCGTCGACAATCAGGCCGCCATCAGCATGACCAAGCAGATCGGGTACAGCCAACGCTGTAAGCATATTGATCTTCGGTTCCACTACGTCCGCGAGAAGGTTGAAGGCGGCGTTGTAATCACGACGTATGTTCCGACATCACAACAGCTGGCCGACTTTCTGACCAAGCCACTCGCCTCGTCACAGTTTCGGACATTGGTGGCTAAGACAGGCATCCACGCCTCGGCTCAGGGGGAGTGTTGATGCTAGAGCCGAGGACTCGGTCGACGCGCGTGTCTACTACGCGGCGACAGCGTGGTTGCAGCTGATGATCCACGAGGAGGATCGGCAGCAAGTGCTGAAGCCTGCGTAGCGGGAGTGGTTGCAGCTGAACGCGTTTCAGCTGGCAACTTGGGTGTACTTTACTGCCGCGCTGCGTGGCTGCACTGCGAGGCTGCAGTGAGCACGCAATGCGAGCAGAAGCGCGCGTTACCTTGCATGTTGTATACTAGTTTGTAGACTGGATGTAGCGAGCCCCTAGCGAACCAGGATCGACAAGCTAAAGCTAAATCTCAATCACTTTCCAACTTCCTTCCTACCCAAGAAGTCGCCTTCCCAAGCCAGAGTCGCCGCCAACTCAAGCCGCCGCCGCAAGCACCGCCGTCACCAAGCTTCACGCTGCATGTTATTAGTTAATAGGTAGCCCTGCGGGCCCGCTAGATCGCAAGTGGGTGCCGCCTTCGCTGCGCTCGGCAGCTAGTCGTACATGTACTTAATTGGGAAATCGTACTTAACGAATAAGCGTGATGATTTCGTGACGGACGGCGTCTTGCTCTTCGTGCATAAAAAAAAGGTGTGCCCATCTGTATATTTTTGACGAAAATAGAGGATGTTAGCAAATTGGTATTTTACGAGTTGGGGACAAAGACACTCCACCAGCGCTGTCTATGTTCCTGAACTGGTAAGAGGGGAGTCGTATTAGTACGGAATCTCCCGATAAACTCGTAACGCTTTTTCACGAGACTCCAAGCCTTCTGATTGGCTCGTTAGTCTCATCCTGCATCTCCCCCTCGAGCACATGGCATGGCGCTTGCAGGTACAGTACGTGTAGCGCCGTGCCACCTCATCCAGTCTCATGCCCCCCCCCCATCCGTGTGACGTCCTTGCCTCTCCCAGCGAGGCACACGAGGAGGATGACGATTCGGCTGCGCGTTTCAAGTCATAACGGCGTGTCGCCGTAGAGTAGGCAGTTATTGACCACAAAGAGCAGCATAAAGTAAAATAGGTTAGAGAAGTGATTCCGAGTTCCTGATCGTACTATTGGTTTGGACACGTCAACCTAAGAAGATGTACAGCGCATCGATACTGTAGCGGTTTATTCTATCGCGAGCGATGACGTCGAAAAATGTACACCATTGCACGGCGTTATTCACAAAGCCAACACTCAAATTCAAAAAGTGCGCACTCAAATTCAAAACCCTCTCAGATATATTACCTTTACAAATTATATACCTGCTGAATCCGATTGGACAATTAAGCTCCAACTTGCATGTCTTCAAAGCGGAGGGCACGTTGGTGGTGAGGCAACGAGTGACAGAACGCTCGGTTGCACAACTCCGGCGTGACAACCTCAGCGAAGAGAGGGTCCGCTGCAAGCTCCAGAAAGCCAGCACGATGCTCCGTGATGGTCGTTCCTTCCGGCACGCGCAGAATGGCCGGGCGCTGTCGCGCCAGAAAGCGCTTGACAGCGCGCTTGTACACCGAGAACACGTTCTCGATAGGGTTTAGCATCGGGGAATATGGCCCGAGCTTCAGCACCTCGGCCGCCGCGAACTCCGCTTCGCTAAACACGTCCTTGGCCGAAGTATGACACGGGGCGTTGTCGAGGACAAGGACTACCTCGTCCAGTGGGGTTGTCGCTCGGATATGGCGAAGGAAGCGCCGGATAAACTCGTTGGCCAGTTCCGACGTGAACGAACCAAACTGAGACTCCTGATAGGCCACGCCTGTACTAGAGATAACAGCAATAACATGGATGTTCTTACCTTTGCTGGCCACACTTGTCTGCACCGCTCGCTGTCCACGCCTGCTCCAGCCTCGTCCGCGAGAGCACCACAAGTTGAAGTTGGTCTCATCCAGGTAGAAGATCTTCTTGTTATTGGCGAGAGCCGCGTAGAACTTGACGACGTAGTCGTAGCGCTTCTGCTTGTTGATGTTGCTGTTGCGATTGACAACGTCGCGGTGGAGCTTCTTCAGCGTGAAGCTATGCGCGTCCATGGCACGACGCACGGTCTCTCGGCTGACATGCACGTCAAACTTCTGCTCAACGAGCTCAGCCATCTGAACGAGCGTCAATTCAGGCGTAGCAGTGAGCTCGCTGAGCAGATAAGCGACGTGCGCGTCATGGATCTTCTTGTCGGAGCCACCACGCTGCTTCTGGCGGCCACTCCAGTCGCCGGTGTCCATCGCCGTCTTGATCCAACCCCAGGCGGTCCGCTCGTGGACATCGTGGAGCGCCGCCACCGCCTTCCAGTCCTTGGCCTTCTCTGCGGCGCGCAGGACGCACGCGCGCACTTGTTGTGGGTACCGCTTGTAACTTGTGGGGGGCATTGCGCCAAATGCAAAGTGAACTCGATATAAGTGCGAGCGCATCGTTCGCGCCAAGCTTCCCGCCATTTTCAAGCGCCTTTGGGTCCAACCAACATAATCCTATTAAAAAGGATAATACAAAGTATATGATATTGGATAGTTCGTTTGAACTTGAGTGCGCACTTTTTGAATTTGAGTGTTGGCTTTGTGAATAACGCCGTGCAATGGTGTAGTGCTGTGCTGAGCGCGCGAATCTCATCCTTGGTGAAGCGGAAGTACCTCTTCCACCACGCATCGCTGTACTCCTCTAACTCCTGGAATGATCAGTGACTCGGGGCGCTCAGAGAGCAAAGCAGCATGTCATCGGATACAGGGATCTCGTGTCAGCAGGGCGGCCTCTATCGCTGGGAGTCAGTTGGATTTCGTAAACGGGCAGATACGAGAATGCTAACACTGTCGACGATTTCGTTTTAACTAAACACATAAAAATGTTGACCGTAAATTTGAGTCGTGAATTACGAAGTTGCTAACATCCTCTAATACCGCCGATTTTCCTACGAGTCTATACAAAGTGCGAGACATCGCCAACGTTTCGACGACAATCCCTAATCGGTGCTGGGGGCTCCTAGTGTCCCTGTGGGTAAGGCCCACGAAGATCAAGCGTTCCACTGGAGCGATTCCGATACAAAAGCCACGTAAGTCTATTTCCGTCCCCCGACTACCTCCATCACTACATCTCCTGGAACCCCCTAAGTCACCCCCCTAATGGAACTCCCGATTAACCTCTGCAACCGCATCCCCTCAAACCGCCGCCTCACCACGACCTCAGGAAGGGAAAACGATCAACTAGGGTAACTCACTTAGACGTCAAAGTGCCTGCTTCCAGCAGGCTCCGAAATAAGTGCCTAAATATACGCCACCAGGTCAAGTACCTGGGGCCTTCTCTCTCTAATCGGTGCTTCATCGAAGAATACATTTTAGCATAGCGCGATAGCGACATTTAAGCATCTTCACTTTCCACCTAGAAGCATAGCGAGCGATGCCAGTGACCTCAATGTAGTTGCTTCTACGCTGGTTCTCGGGCGAGTTGGCCGCGCAAGTTTAGGGTTTCTTGGCCTCTGTCGAGCCGCTAAACTGTGGCTCTCCCAATTCCAGTTTGCGTTCGTCAACAACTCTGTAAAAGGTGGCTGGAGATATCTTAGATTTCGTGAAACTGGTGAGCGTTAAGCGAAGCTGCTTGTGTGGTCAAACAGCATAGCGCTGCTGCAGCACTAGCATACAAACCTCAATAGAAAGTCAGTACCCTTTTGCAATTTTCCACCGACCTCCGTACATTTCTGTTGAGAGTACCCAATTGAAGGTCTCCTAGACTACCCATTTTACTTGAAAGGGGTACGGTTTTCAAAATGCCCCATTACTGTAGCCGACCCCTGACGATCACCATCCTGAAGCTTATCATATTTACAGAGTCCGAACAGCGCCATACCGTACATGTATTGAATTTGCTGTTCGACAGTGCGTTTCTTGATTTCGATCGCATTTCGTGATTTGCTCTCACCAGCAGTAGAAAGCAGGAGCACGTCACGTCCCCCGAGGTGCAACACGACAGGGGTTGCCATGCGCCTCCATCGGCTAACTCTCATTGCGTCCGCAGCACTTGTCGCCCTCGCGACAGCGGAAGCCCACCTAGACACGCCCAACACTCAGCACTGGACCGACAACGCAACCAAAAGGCTCTTAAGAGCCCATAGGACGACCGGCGAAGAAGAGAGGGGCATCACTGCCTCTGGGGTCGAGACCCTCACCAATGCGTTGAAGTCGAGCACCACCATCGACGACGAGATCAAGGCCTTGATCGCCAAGGGCGAGTCCGCGGACGACGCGTTCAAGCTGCTGACTCTGGATAAGGCCGCGGACGACCTCCTCAGCAACCCCAAGCTGCAGTCGTGGATCAGCCACTTGAAGCTCTTCAACGAGCAGAACCCCAGCAAGCAGACGACGTTGATTGCAACGTTGACAGCTCACTACGGGGACGTCGGGTTGGCCAAGATACTCGAACAGGGCAAGAGCGTTGCCAGCACCGAAGCCATCGCCAAGAGCATCCAGGCGGAGCAGTTCCAGGCCTGGCTAGCTGGTGGGCAATCCGCGGACGACGTCTTCAAGCTGCTGGCTCTGGACAAGGCAAAGGAGGAGCTTATCGGCAGCCCGCTCTTGCAGTCGTGGCTCAGCTACATGAAGTTCTTCAACAAGGAGAAGCCCAAGCAGCAGACGAGCTTGATCTCGACACTAGCGGCTCACTACAAGGAGTTCGAATTGGCTGAGATGATCGGTTCAGCTAGGAAGGTGCCGAGCACGGCGGTCTTCGCCGATCGGCTGGAGACCGAGCAGGTCTATCGCTGGATCGAGACGGCGAGTACCAGGACGCCGGACGACATCTACACGATGTTGAAGCTCGACATGGCGACGACGAACCTCTTCGAGAAGCCTCAGGTGACTGCCTGGATGAAGTACATGGACGCTTACAACAAGAAGAACCCGCGTGACAAGGTCTCGTTCCTTAAGTCATGGGGACGTGATGAGGAAGGAAGGCGGATACTAGTCGACTCGCCGTTGAGGGACGCGTACAACGACCAGCAACTGGTCACGATGCTCATCGCAGCCAAGAACGTCCCGAGTACCGAGAAAATGGCGACACGTGTGCAGGCCGAGCTGACCCAGAGCTGGCTGAAAGACCCCAAAAAGCACTTGCCTGACGACGTTTTCGATATGCTGAAGCTGACGGACAAGGACACTCTTCTCGCAGACCCGCTCTTCAGCGCGTGGCTCAAGTACCTGGACGAAGTCAACTACAGGTTCCCGCGATTCAAAGACTCTGCAGTTTCCACATTGCTGGACAAATACTCGAGTGTGACGTTGATCGAAATGATTCAGGCGGCGAGCAAGAACCCGAAGACGGAAGCCATCGCGAAGCGACTGGATACGGAGCTCGTGGAGAAGTGGTTCCAGAACGGCAACACGCCGGGCAGCGTATACAATCTTCTGAGGCTGAACCAGGACGGGGAGAAGGTGCTGGAGAGCCCGTTTCTTCCTAATTGGCTCGCGTTCGTCGATCATTTCAACAGCAAACAGCTCCCAAAGGACAAGATCAGCGCAGCTTCCGTCTTGAGGAACGAGTTCAAGGACGAAGGTTTGGGAAAGTTGCTCATTGAAGCGCACAAAAAGGAAAGCACGAAGACCGTGGCGTTCGATTTACTGGGGGATGCGATGGCATACTGGATGTCTAGACAGAGAAACCCTACAAGGGTTTACGGCTGGCTTCAACTGCAGAACAAGCCCCGAGATAAGGACGTGGTCCAGCTGATGCAAAGGTATATTGAGGTGTTCCAGCAGGGTATGGCGAAAAAGTAGAATTTGAGACGGGAGATTAATGCGCTGTGCCCCAAAAGTCAGGGGAAGCGCATTCTAACAAATAGAGTTTTAGAACGTTTCAGTGGTGCTTGCGCGAGGGCAGGTACAGGAGTCTGCTAGCAGACTAAAACCACTCGAGCTCGTGATGCATGGAGCGTCTCAAGAGACGCTCCATGGAGTACCAACCCTAACGACCAACATGAAGCCCGTTCCATCCTTTTATCCTTGTCATTACCCCCCCCACACACCTCGATGCCTTCAGCTGCCGAGCATTGTCTAATATCCTGGTCGTGTTGGCAGATGCAGTATGAGCCTCAGCCTTTAGTTTTTTGGGCTAGTTACCTATTGACGGGGAATCCAAATCCGTCTTGATGGCGGAGGAATAAGCTCTTCACAGGGTTCTTCGAATCCCAATCTCCGGAGGGTAACACAGACTGCATGTTTGTAAAACCCAAGCTCTGTTTGAATGCCGAAAAATAAATTTTCAATGACGGCCAAACTCCTTGGCTTGGTTTATCACCGTCCGTCTCATGAAAGTAGATATCATTACGAAGTCTCCATATACCATTCAGCATTTATCGGTACATGTAGATGGGCCATCGGTTTGTTATCGTTCTGTCGGTTGCAGGTGTTTTGTGGCATTTACATGTGTATGCTGCCAGCGCAGACTTCACTCTTTGTTTGAATGGCTGACACGACCAAATGGTAAGATACACAACACTTAACCATGAAGTTTTCTTTGCGTCAATGGAGCTTTGCAAGTGTTTGAGCGTTTAAGCCACCTATATATTATACAACACGTCGCTGATTGATCTGCTTCACCGGTTCCAAAGATTGTGGGTCTACTGCACGTTACTGAGAGCGGATGTGTAGAGTCTCTACTATTAATAGAAATGGCCGGCTGGGCTGCTCCTTCCTGGACTCCTAGCCTGGGATCTGGTTAGCGTATCGCCGACAACATTGATGTGATGATGCTTGTGTGCTGCACGTCATCGTGGATGGTGTGAGCGAAAGGTTGATAGCAAATATTATCCCGGAGGGATTTCACGTCGAGTCGGTTCTTGTATGGTAGGCACTGTTTACTAGACAGACCCCCATGATTCCACTGAGCACCCGAGTAAGTAGTTCAGATAATCAACTTGCGAACACTACAGAAATTATGACGACAAAAAAAACTATTTGGGGATAGAAGAAGAATCGAAAATTGATTAACTACTACACATTATGATAGCTCGCGGCATGAGTATGCTTGTGCCTGCATACTATTAATACAATGAAGTACTCACTATCCTTGCCGGGCTTAAAAAAAATGATCTTTGGGGAATTGCTTTTGGCGTCTCGTCAACAGCGTTGATCTCCGTACGTATGTATGGATCTGTCAGCAATGAAGAAATGGTGCGTGTGAGACCCTCCCGCCCCTAGCGAAACGTCCCTTACCGGCATGCATCTCCAGCCCTCACTTGGTATTTTTCCTGTGAGCCCGCAGCCGCTGCCTTACCGGTAACTGCAAACCAAGATTCCGCGATGCGTCTCTACTTTGCAGTGCTAGTGGCGATCGCTGCCCTCACAGCAAGCGCTGCGTCCGCTGCCGCGATCAACCCGGAGCTAACTACCGCAACCAAATTTGAAACAAGCCAGTCGAACCGCGAGCGATTCCTGCGGACTGCCGACCAAGACGACGAAGACGGCAAAGAAGAGCGAGGACTCGGCTTCAACTTGAAATCCGCCAACGCCGAGACGATTAAGGATTGGATTCAATTCGGCAATTCCGCGGACGACATCTTCAAGTTCTTAAAGCTTGACGCCGGAGTGGACAAGGTCTTGTCAAGTACGCACTTCCCGCTCTGGAGGCAATACGTCGGCGTGCTCAACAAGGGCCAGTCGTCCGAAATGACAATGCTCCCGATCTTGACCAAGAAGTACAAGGCTGAACCTGTGGCGGAAATGCTCCAGGCTGCTAAGCAGGCTTGGGGAACCAAGAAGATGGCTACAAAACTGGAGATGGCGCAATTTGAGACGTGGTTCAAGCAGGGCGTGAGTCCGGCGCACGTCTACGACGACATCTTCGGAGGAACGGTCAACGTCGTTACGGCGCGAGCCAAAGACGATTACCGGGTCTTCTTGACGAAATACCACTCAGACTGGTTTGATACTTTGGTGCTGCCGCGCTTGGCTCGCAGAAACTCGTGAATCAAGCGCCGCGTCAGCGCTCAAAGCGTAACAAAACAACACCTGAAGTTTTCACATAGCTCTATTAATCCGTTTTCGACAAAAATATTTTTTTTTCAACATTCAACTTTTTAAGTCAGCAAAACAAGTTTTGATGTACAGAAAGTCTACTAGTACCTAGAGCGTTTTCGTCAAGGACACAAGCTTTTTCACTGTCTGCATCAGCATCGATAGCTGTTCACAGCTCGTAGTACGGGGCACTTGGAAGCCTGCCGACGAGGTCTTCGTGGGGCTAGGAGGCAAGGAGGACTGGGTCAGGTGCATGGACGATTCAGCCAGGTCAGCGTCTGAGGTGCACCTAATGGTTTCAACGCTGGCGGATGGGTACGGCAACGACGCCCTCGCTCTGATGGCCGCTGCAGCGAAGAGCGCAGAGTTCGAAAAGTTAGCCACGGCGAGACCCCGACCTGGAATCGCGCGCTTGCCTCGGGAGACAACGCCAAACGTTCTCTACGGACCGACAGGTCGGCCGACTTCGACTTCGACGAGGAGGACGCTTCGGACTGTCAGCAGACGTCAGGGCCACGGCAGTAAAATTGGGCAACAAGCTGTGGTCGAATCTAAGCCAGGCGACCAGTTAGTTGGTCAAGCAAAGCTACAGCGAGCACAACGAGTTCGCCGACTGGTTCCTGGAGGGCAAAGCCCCCCCCCCGTATATGTACGGGGGTAGGCAGCAAGGCGTATCACAAGCTCCGTCGACTACTTTGAGCAGTATAAGGCCATTGCGATGAAGATTCGGTTCCACGTTTGAACTAACTGGTGATAACGAGGCAACCTCGTTCGTATCCTTTGAGGTGTCAAGATGGGAGCATGTGATCACCTTATTAAAATAAAAATGTCTTCTTCAATCCTTGTACAGATCTCCCCGCCTTAGCCACAAAGGTGGGACCAATAAATCTTGCGAGGTTAAGAAAATTGCGAAGGAGGCTAAGAGTACTGATTTATTACAATTTCACCGTCTAATTGCAAAGAATGCGGCGCGTAGCCCTTCCCGCGGTCGACACTTTCCCTCCCACGTTCCGTTAAATCAGTACGTGGTGAGTTTATGCACGGATGGGCATGGATGCTGACTTCAGTGATTTGCACTACCTGCGCGAGGTACCAAACTTTATGCAGGCGAGGGTAAGCAGGGGAGTTCTGTACTTCGAAGCTCATACTTTTACGAGTTTAGCGGCTTCGACTATCTATACCTCTCAGCCAACGAGCTTATAAAATGTACTTGAAGTACTACAACTGCCAATTCCAACAACGCCATCATGTTTTCTTGTTGGTACAATACCGATACCCTTAAAAGTACTCCGAGATCCATCCGTCCACCCACACGTGGCACATTCATACTTGGACGCATGCACCCTTCTTGTTGTTATATAGGTCGAGGGGATGGAGGCGGCGGGTGGAGCTCGTCCAAAATCGAATCCAGCGCGTTGGCTTTAGCAACCGTCTCCAAGTCCGTCTTGAACGAGGTGAACGGCACCAACGCAGACTCGTCCGCCCGCTCCACGACATACAATAGATGGCGCGCCTTCTTCTTCGGATCGATCAGCGAAATCCCAGCGTGGTCCACGAATGTGTCGAAATTGAACCATTTTTCACAGCACGTGCACGTGACTTGGCGCGTCATGTTCGCCGACCGATTGAAGGCGAGCCATCCAGACTTGCGCGGGAACGAGTCGTCGGGCACCGAAGTGTTTGACCTCACCACGCGGTCTACGAGGCTCCCGTTCGACATGTTCATCACGTACTTTGGCGACAGACACACCACCTGCGCCAAAAAGTCCAGCGTCGCCGGGTCCGACAAGCGCGCCGCGGTCGAAGTCTTGTCACTTCGGGGCTTGGGGCGCTTGAATAGCGCGAGGGCTCGGAGTCTGGACACTGTGGCTGGCAGCGCTTCCGCGGCGGCCTCCGGGTTCGTCATGGTCATCGTGGGGAGTGCGACAGCTGCAGCCGCCTCTTGCCTCGCCACGTGCCCTCTGCGCGACTTGGTGGGCGTGTTGTTCGCACTCTGACGAGCGGCCCAGCTCCGAAGAGCAGGCAGGAAATCCTCGAGTGGCGTGTGGAGCGAAGTGTCCCGGTGCTCGACGAACAAGTAGGGCAACGGATCTTCGGTCGCACACTTCGCGTCCTTGACCAAGCTGCTGTCAGTGTGGTGCACGAATTCAGGGAGTTATACAGCTTGTCGCAGCACGTGCACTGAATGACGGCACTTTTCTTGAGGACCACTTGCACGTCCCCAGCTTCATCATACCCGAGACGCGCAGGCTCGTTGTCCGAGAGCAAACGATCGGGAAACACCAGCGCTCGGTCTTAGTTTCGTGGTGTACGCGCACTGCGCCAACAAGCTCGTCCCCTTTCAGGTCGGGCTGCTCGGGCTCTCCAACAGGTTCGTACTTCACCTTCACGGGCTGCTCTTCCTGCTTTTGCGTGGGCGCCGATTCCTGGTTTGCCTGGGGCTCTGCTTGTTCCTTCTTCACAGCAGCAGCAGCATTTTTTTCTGAGTTCTGCAGCTCTGGCTGGTTCTTGGTCTCTTGATGTTGCGTGGCAACTTCTGCTGACTGTGACTCCTGTTGTCGCTCCCCTATCTTGCTGATCTGTTTCTCTGCTTCCTTCTCTGGCTCGCGTGGCTCTCTTGAAGCAGGCTGAGCGTCAGCCCCCGCGTCCACGTCCATCGGCTCCGCCTTGGCTTCACTTCCCGCTTGTACTGCATCTTTCTTGCCTTTAGCCGCGTCCACAGGTCCGGCATTAGTCTCCTTTTCCTTCTTCACACCTCGATCTTCGGCATTATTGTCTTCTTCCTTCTTCACATCAAGACCTCTAGCTGGTACGCTCCGTGACGTCGACGACTGTGTTGTCCGCGCGTTGAGCGCTCCTTCATCGAGCGCTGCACTGCCTCCTCGTGTACGTCGACCGCGCGACGTGGAGCTCGAGCGGCTCGGCGTCGAGGTCGGTGGCTTCGCAGTGCCGCTCTTCTTGGTCTTGTCCTTCTGGTCCTTCTTGCGCTGCTTCTCTAGCTCCATATCGTTCATCATCTGCACCAGTTTCCGCTGTCGGTAGTAAATTGCCTTCTCCGGCTGCGCGCACGTGGGACAGTCGCACTCCCAGAGATACCCGCCGCTCTCGCAAAAATCCACATACGCAGCTCTGCACGACGCACACCGGAAGATGTTGCCACGACGCTCGGGTGCCTCAAGCTGCAGACGCTCCAGCTGGTCCAGAATCGGCACCTTTGCATCCACGTACGGCTTGAACGCGTGCCAGAAACACTTGGCGTGGTACACCCGTCGACACGCGTGGCAGTGCATCAGCACGCACACATTGGCCGCCTTCCTGCAGAACTCGCAGTGACGGGCGTCGTCTCCTGCTGCTGCCGCCTCCTCCACGGAATGCTTGGCCTTGGTCTTTGAGATTGCAGCCGCGTGCTTGTTCTTGCTCTTGCTCTTGCTCTTGCTCTTGTTCTTCAGCTTCAGCTCGGGACTGGGGGTCGTGAACGGCAGCGGCGGCAGGTCCGTGATGATCGGAGCAGCTTCAAACACGGGCGCTTGGCGTCGTTTCTTGCCTCGCTGTGGCTGCTGATCCGCGCTGGCGAGCTCCAGCGTGTCCTGCGCCACCTTCTTGCTGCCCGCTGTCGTTGCTGCAGTCACTCGAGACCTCTTAGCGGGTGGTGTAGCCATCTCAACCGACCGCTTTTTGTCACTAGGCTTGAACTCCACCGTCTGCTGCTGTTGCTCCATGGGTTGTACCAGGGCTGAAGCCAAGAGCATGCCCAACGAACCGTCTTCCTCTTTCGCTTGTCGAGCCATTCCGGCGTTCGCAGCGGCGGCTGCAGCTCTGGACGGTCTACTTCTGCCTTCGTCCGCTGGAGGCTGCTCTTCCTTCATGATGGCTACATCGTCAGCATCATCAGGTAACATAGCTACATCTTGCGTCTTGGCTACATGGTCCGCTGGGGCACGTTGTTGTGGAGGTTTGCTGGCTGCAGCGTCGCTCGCGGCCTTGGCAAACACGACGCTCAATGGCGTTTCCTCGTCTTTGACCTGCTTCGCCATCTCGGCGTTGGCCGCTGCAGCTGCAGCTCTCGGGTGACTGGAGCGGATACTGCCACCGTCTGCGCTGCTCTTCATGGCTACACTCTGGCTGTCAACAGGCTTCTGCTGCGTCTCCTGCGTTTCCGAGGCCACCTCCAAGCTTGTAACTTGGTCGGCGTCTGCTGCGGTGTCTCGCGCAGGCGAAGAGGTCGTCGGATCTGCCGTCTGTGGCGTCTTTGTGTGCGCAGGAGTCTCCGCCACGGAGGCGCTCGTGGTGGCCATGAGGTGTCGGGCCCACTTGCTGGAGTATGGGAAGGAAGGCCTGGTGATTGGCTTAAAATTCGGACCTTATGAAAATCATAACATGATGGGATGCAGGTCTATAGATGATGACGCACATGGCTACATGTTGATAGTGGAGCCATTTATAGAAGTTGAAGTTTTTCCGAGCTTTTCAACGCTATTGTGAAGGTTTACGATGCACCCGAAGGCTCCGTCGACGCCTAAAGGCCGAGGAAAAGGCCGCGCGCGCGCGGCAGTCGCGGGCGAATCGCGAGTGTGAAGGTCGCTCCGAGGGTCAAGACGCCGCTGACGAGCTCAGCAGCCACTGCTGCCCCCGTATCGGAGACCAACGAGTCAGTGGAGGACGATCCCAATGAAGCCACGACTGCACGCTCCAGCTCTACTGCTGCTAGCCAGAGCCAACTCCAACCGGGCAGACTGCGAGGCTTCAGTCGAGCCGCGCAGTCGATCATCTCCATGCGCAAGCTGCAGAAGTCCACGGAGAACGTGGCGGAGGCAGAACAGCAGCAGCAGCAGCCGACGGACTCGTGGTCCTCGGTCATGTCCAGTGTGGTGCGAAGAGTGAGTCGACACAGCAACGCAGTCGACTCGGGGCTTGGACACGCGTCGTCAAGCGCCACCGGAGCGGGCGCTGCCGCGTCCGACAAGCGCATCTCGCTGGCGCAGATGCTCAGGAGCCGGGAGATGAAGAACCTGGTGCAGCAGGCGCTGGTCGCCAACAAGCAGGTCGGACGCGCGGTCGCGATCCCCGAGGAGCAGTCGCGGGTCATGGCGCACTGGATCAAGCTGTCGACGTTGAGAAGGAAGCAGCTCGAGCCGGACCAAGACGGCGCAGCGGGTGACACTGCAGCAAGAGCGGACAACAACAGCAACGAAGAGGAGGAGGACGGCGAAGCCTGGGAGGAGCTCGACGGCGTGCACTCGGGCTTCGACCTGGACGAGACGTCCAAGGGCCATCACCTGTACGGCCGCACGCTCATTCTGGAGGAGTCCTGTCGCCGCGCGCTCGCGCTGGACGGCGAGCAGCGCTCCCAGATGGACCTGCAGGCGCTCAGTGTGTGGTTCCAGACCACCAAGCTCAAGATCACGACCGACTTCGAGCGGCTGCAGCCGTCCGAGCTCGACCTGCTCTGTCGGCGCATGACGTGCGTGACGTTCCACCCGGACGAGACCATCTTCCGCCAAGGCGACGAAGGCGACGCGCTCTACATCGTCTTCAGCGGGACGGTGGAGGTGCGCGTGAGCCAGCGGATCCTCGGAGAGGTGGTGGAGGTCACGGTGTGCGAGCTCGGTAAGGGCGACTACTTCGGCGAGCGCTCGCTGCTCAACAACGACGTGCGCGCCGCGACGGTGCTGTCCAAGAGCGCCTCGGAGCTCGTCAAGATCACGCGCAACGACTACAACCTGATGCTCAAGAACGACCAGCTCGAGTTCCTCTCGCGCATGCAGATCGCCAACGGCATCGGCGTCCAGCGCCCGGTGCAGCGCACGCAGCGCGAGTACGTCAAGGTGCTGACCAAGAAGAAGCACGCGCGCACCAAAGCGGACGTCGACATGCTCAGCGAGTACCTCCAGACGCTCAAGTTCTTCCGGAGTTTGCCCAAAACGTTTGTCCGCGAGCTCTGCCTCGTCGTCGACTTCCTCACGTTACCGGCAGGGGCCTGCGTGTTCCGAGAGGGGAGGTGGGGGACTTGTTCTACATCATCTTCAGCGGCTCCGTGGACGTCAACATCAACTCGAAGGACTTCAAGGGCAACGTACAGATGACCAAGCTCGTGAACTTAACGGAAGGCGCTCACTTTGGTGAGCTGGCGCTGATGAAAGGCCGAGGCGTGCGCAGCGCGACGGTGATCACGCGAGAAGAGTGTCAACTGCTGGTGATCTGCGAGAAGGACTACAACTCGACGCTGCGTCGGATGCAGTAGAAGGATATGGCCAAGCGGGTGGGCGTCCTGGACCAGATCCCCATGTTCCAGACGCCCGAGTGGACGGGGAGCTGCTCAAAGAGCTGTCGTACGTGCTGCTGGAGCAGAAGTTGTCGACGGGGAGCGTTCTGTACCGTCAAGGGGACCGCGCGACGCATGTTTACTTCGTTGTGCGCGGCGAGCTCGTCGTCACGAAGGAGATCGCAGATCCGTTCACCCAAGTGAAGCACGAGGTCTTCGTTGAGCGTATCGGCCGCTTCCGGGTCGTCGGTGACGATGCGTACGTAGTACGTTTGCCACTGCCATCTAGTTGTTATGTGCTTATTGACGGAGTTTGGTGCGTTAACTGTAGAGCTGCTGGCGCGAATTTCAACGAGGTGATTCATCGAGAAGTGACCGTGAGTGCGAGTACTCCAGTGGAGGTGCTGCTGCTCTCGAAGTACGACGTCTTCCATCGTCTGTCGCGGTCGGCTCGAGAAACCTTGCGCGCTGCAGCCCAATCGCACGCCGAGAGCATCGTGTACCTGGATCGTTTCCACAAGACGCAGAAGTGGGAAGCCTACAAGCAGAAGGTGCTGCGAGAGCATGTGAACCACGAACGCATCGAGAAGATTTTGCCGTCTGCTGCGGCGGCAATTCGCCGCAGTGCAAGCAAAGAACCCTCTACTGGAACTCCCGCAAAGGTATCGCAGGTACGACAAGCGACAGCTGCACCAACGACGGAGTCGAGGCGGACTTCATCGACGTCAAAGTCGACCGAGTCGGAGAAAGCATCTCAACCATCGACGCTCCCTCGACTACCTCTTGTCAACGAGGATAAATGCCCTGATACTTCTCGCAGTGCAGGATCGAGCACTAACAGAGCTAGGCAGGCCTTGGTCCCTGCGAACGAGTTGCTGCTGCTGGCGCAGGAGGCGAAGGCCATGAAAAAGTGCTTCAATCCTGATCAAACACTCGGCAACTACGTCTCATCCTTTAACGTGGACGCGCCGCCCAGCGCCGCTCGACTGCAACAGCTAGACGGTGTCTTGGCTGCTGAGGAGCGTCGACAAGCTGAGGTATTGAAGGAGGGCAACCCACTGGCGTTCTTCGACATCAAAGTCGTCGAGAAGCAGGTTGGTACGACGTGGAATCGCACGACGAAGCACCTGGAGGAGATCCAGCCGCCCGACAGTGTCGACGAACAAGCACCGGAAACCTCTCGATCCTCTCGGTCTTCTTCCGTATCACCACTGCGTCAGGCGTCTCCGAGTGTACAAAGCTCGAGCCAAAGCTTGACGATCACGTCACAAGCCTTGAGTCAGCTTCTGCAAGAAAACTTCATCTTCTCTCGTCCTGCAGGCAGCAAACCGCAAGCTCCAGACATCCGAAGAGGAAGAGTACAGCAACGCAACGTCACTGCAACGTCACCAATCCGGAAACCCTCAGCCTCCCCATCGAAGGCGTATTCACCGTCACGATTCACTGCACAGACAGAGAGTGCAAGCGATACAGAGTACGCGGTCTTTGTCGTCCTAGACGAGAGCAGCGAGGAGCGATCGGAAGCCACTTTTGCGCCCAAGAAGTCCCCAGCTTTTCAGATTCTACAGTCCGCTCGGTCCCTCTTTGCGGTTCGTGAAGCCGCCGAGAGGTTCCAGGAGAGTATCGGGGTGACAAATCTCAAGTACTTCGCTCTGCCACTCAAAACGTACGCGCTGATGCCTCGTGCCGACCGATCGAAGGTTGACGAGGAGCGACTCCAGCTGCAGCAAATGGCAGAAATGAACGGAGGCGGCAACAGTCCTCGGATGAGATCGATGTCTACGTTCAGCCCGCTCGTTGAAGAGTCCACGAGCTCACTGCATTCATCTGCAGGAGACGGCGGCGTGCACTTCGCCTCATTGCAAGAAGTGGCGATCGCTTCAGTCCCAAGCGCGTCCAACAACAATGAAGCTCAGTCCTCTCTACCTGGCAGCGTCACCGACGTGGCCGATCAACCACGACCGCCCATGCCAACTCGAAGGAAAACCTTCAATTCTACCGGTGCCAACGCTGCTCGAAGCACTTTCGCGGTTGCGAGCGTGGTGCTGTCAAGGCTTGAGGTGGCCCATTCGCAGTACGAGGAGCCGTTTGTGGCCGTGCACGCGCTCTTTTCCTCCGAAATGGAGGCGGTGACTTACGCCATGAACCTCAAAGCTGCCCAACTACTCAAGAGCGCGATGCTGTGCATTTTCCCAGTGGGCAAGTGGATCTCCCTCGAGCACGCGCACGACTGGTGTGTGCAGGTAGAAGCCAACAAGCGCGAGAAGCGCGCTCCATCCTTGACTGGGGTTTCGTCGACTGCGTCGTCTCCGACGCGCTCGAGGCGGTTGTCGCTCGTGGTGGAGCCCCGAAGCCTATTTGGGAGCAGGAGCGTGACGACGCTCGACGCCTCCACAACTTCATCTGCGCTCGCATGGGCGCCCCCAT
The DNA here is from genome assembly GCA_024211575.1 of Phytophthora melonis. Lineage (NCBI taxonomy): Eukaryota > Oomycota > Peronosporomycetes > Peronosporales > Peronosporaceae > Phytophthora > Phytophthora melonis. The sequence continues at coordinate 1,705,775 of JAMXKT010000047.1, forward strand.
GGCCGACAAGAAGAAGGACCGGACCGAGGAGAGCGGCGGCTTCACCCCGCAGCCACTCATCTCTCTAGAGGACAAACTGGACACGCTTCACAATTATCTGCAAGCCACTGCAGCTTTCACGGCCCGAACGGGCCACGGAGGCGTGGCAATGCTTAAGTACCGACAAGTCAAGCGCTTCGGGTCCATTATGAGGTCCCGCATTTCGGGTACACAGCTTCACGACAATAGCAACAACAGCAACAGCAGTAGTGGGAACTAGGGATGGGTAGCAAAAAATGAATCCGATTCGATTGATTGGATCGAGACGGATCGTGATCGCATTTAATCGGATTGGCTGATTTGTAGATCAATGCCGACTCGATCCGATTGGATCGGATCGAATCGACAAAGCATCGACATAGCTGACGAAACACGGACTATTGGTTGAAATTGGGGTGATATTTGCCCCTCGCAGATGTGATGCTAGCAATACATGTAGTCGATATCACAAAACTAAAACGAAGAGGCCTTCTCGCTGTTGAGGTCCTGAAGTGCCTCAAGGCGGCCACTGGCCGTTCGTTTTGGCCGCCGGCCAGCATCTACAAAGAACCCCGAGCCGATGCTGGACGGCATGTCGCTGTACGACGCGGCATGCAGCTTCACAAACCCGAACGGCACTCCGCAGCCCATCCCGACCAACGACAATGTCATCTTCTCTCACGGTCTCATCCACACAGGTTCGTGCGAGGTGCCGTTGTAGCCGACGTTGCACTCGTAGTAGTAGTCCATCTGGCCGGCCGTGTAGGGGTGCACGTGCCGCGGCCCGAGCACACCACGTCCGAGTCCTCGGCGTTGTTGGGGTTCACGCAGCCCTCGCTGATGACGGCTGTATAGTTCATCTGCTCCGACAGGTCCCAGTTGTCCGAGTCCTCGTCGAAGAGCAGGTTGGTGCCGTCGAAGTCGACGCAGCCGTAGATGACGCCCACGGTCTCGGCCGTTGAGCCCGAGCCCTCGGTGATGTCCACGCACGACACGTAGCCGGTCATGTCCGAGCCCGAGTGCGAGCTGCTGAGGCGCTGGTCCGTGCCCGAGGGCAGCTGAGCCGCGAACACTCTGCTGATCGACTTCCTGACTCAGTGACAAGAAGTTGCGGCACGCGGACGATTGCTACAGCGAGTAGGGCCACTTGATCGTCAACGTCAAGAGCGTGTCGATGCCGCCGAGGCAGGCGGTGTCGGTGGCTCTGGGCCGTGCGTCGGCGCTACTGAGCGGCGCTGTGCTGGACGTGAAGAGCGTGAGCATGTCGGTCCCGCGCTGGAGCGACTTCGTGCTGCTGAAGCGCGTGTCGAGCAGCAGCGGCGGCGATGCGTGGGAGGTGGCTGGCGAGTTGCAGTCGAGCAACGTGAGCTGGCTGAAGACAGCCGAGGTGGTGTTGGCGCCGCGCACCACCAAGTCGCAGACCGTGACGGTATCCACGAGCGTGACTCTGGTGGACTCGGTGTCGTCGTGCTGTGGTGGTGGAGGTGTGGCATGTGGTTCGGAGCATCCCGGACCCTCGGTGTCTGGTGTCTTCGGTGGTGATGTTGCAGCCGTTGGTGGTACAGAGCAGAGAGGACGAGCCGGCGCTGCTTTTGCTGAGCGCGTTGAACGTGAAGATGGAGTCGCTGGACAATGGCCGAAGTACTGGTCCGTGGACGTGGAAGTTCACGGGCGCTTCTGTGACGCACAGACTGTGAGCGGCTTGGCCCTCGACGGGAATTCGTCGGAGGTGGAAGAGCGTGATGGCGGCAGCGTGGTGGGCGTGTCGAACTTGTCAGCAGCGACGCTGGCTTGAAACGCTTTATCGGGTAATAGTCCTGCAGACCGGGCCGGTAGCGTCGTTTGCCTGTGTCTCCCGTGGGTTTATAGTACTAGTGTTCGGCGAAATGCGCGCGGCGGCACTAAAGGCGGAGATCATGGCCACGTTGCGACCTGGAAGCTGCGCACAATAATGTTGGCGAACCGAGCAGCTGGACGTAAACTGCGTGAGCATGCTGGTCCCTCGCTGGAGCGACTTCGCGCTGCTGTAGTACGCGTCCAGCAGTAGCTGCAGCAACAGCAGCAGCGGCAGCGGCAATGCGTGCGAAGCGGCTGGTGAGTTTGCAGTCGCGCAACATGAACTGGTGGTTTGCTTTTTTGCTGTATAGCGTCGGTTGTACGGAAGTCTGTGGTATTTTATAGTTTCGTACATGATAATATGTATTCGAGATTAGAGTGGAAACATGCTATTGGTCATTTCAAGGGTCGCTTAAAAATTATTCATGTCGTGAATGCGATATCTAGAGAAACATTTTATGGAGGTATTACTGCTGTTTTTTATATCTTGGTAGTCGGATTGGATCGACCGATAAATCGGATCTAATCGAAATGAATCGAGAATCGGCACTGGCTAATCCGATCGGTCAGAAAGTACATCTCGATCAATCCGATTGGGTCGATTACCCACCCCTAGTGGGAACTCACCGTCACCACGACCCTCGTTCTCTCATGTCGTTCCTGGGTAAAAGGCTGGGGAAAATGATTAATTCTGAGTGGGCTTGGACGAATCCTATTTGGCTACACTAAGACGCTGCGTGCGCCACGCCGTTGGCTGGCGTTGCACGTACTCACAATGCACGCACGGCGTGCGCTTGTACAACCATGGTAATACAAGCTCTGTTGGCTGTACCAGCAAGGCCAAAGCGCTACAGCTACGGCTGGTCGCTCGGCCGCGGCCACGTTTGGGCCGAGCAATGATCGGCAAAATGATACCATTTGCTCTCTGCATGATGTGTTGCGGTTGGATATTGTTGATGTCGACTGTTTGCTGCCGCTCAATAAATGTAGAGGTCTAAAGTAATTGGTACAGACAAAGGATTCATCCTCCACTGGCAATTCCTCCCCTTGCCCCGCTCATGATTCCTCCCCCGCTCAGAAGTATGCCATCGTGGTTTGTGGCTGCAGCTGTTGGCTTTCCGCCTAGCAATGCGAATTGAAAAGTGCCAAAATGAAATTATTAGCGCGTAGGCACCAATAGTTTTTTTTACTAACATGTATTATAAAAATGGTATTATTAAAGTATTATTGTACTTTGCAGATTTTTACCTCTTTTTTAGAGTCTAAAACAGACTTGAAAATAATTATAAACGACTTGTCGAATCTGCTAGCTACCGGTAAAACAGCACCTAAATCTTAACGTGTGCTCGATGCTCGATGCCCGACAACTGTACCCGTCTATAATATACGGATACTAGCCTTGAACAGCCTCTGACCTTGAGCGCCTCCGCCAAGTAGCTCACGGCCAATCCGCCATGGAACACCACACTCGCATCATGCCTGCCTACTCGTTCCATCGTACCGCTACTGGCGGCCCCTTTATTAGCACTTCCAATGCGTAAAGTGGCCGTCGCAGCAACCGTATTATGGTCACCTATGTATATGATGCGCTGAGCCTAAGTTTGCACTGTGCGCACGAAACTACCGGGGATTTATTGCTACGCTACTGCACTTAGGGGCTGTTTCATTTGAGAATAAGTCGGGAATAGCGCCGGGCCGGAATAGCAATTCTACGCTATTCAAACGAAACAGGTGAAGAATAAAGCCCCCAAAATAACTGGGAAAATAATATGCGTTATGGAGGGAAGCACATGATTGGCCGGCCGCCATTCAATTATCTATGAAAAACGTAGGACGTCTATCCAACATTATAGGTCGGGTTACTATTGGCTAATAGTGTGGGATATTTGGCCAATGATATATAATGAGCTGACTTGTTTGAAAGCGACGATAGTGTTGAAGGCAAAGCGCTCCTACAGGCGAGCCTAATATCGTAGTAGCCCCCCTACATATACACTACCACTGGCCGAAACAGTATTAAAGTAAGATCCATCTGTCAGTATTGCTCATATTTCATTTCTAAAGATCATTCAAGGCTAATGGGAGCCTTGTGCTAGCACTGGCATCCTGCCATGGCTCGCACAGTGCGAATCGCGCTTCGGCATGCCTCTATCTTACTATGACACTTAGTGCTAGGACTTTGCCCGCTTCAGCGCTATGACAGGCACTGCTGGCGTCGCACCGTGCCGTGTGAGCTGGTGTTGGGGGGGCTCCCATCGCGATGCAGCTCGCGGCCCACCAGCAGCAGCGCCATCACAGCAGCGCCATCACTGGTGGTAAGACTCCACCTCCTCCTCCTGTATTACTCTAAAACTGTGCTGGCGGAGAGCCTCCACTGCAGGCCCACTCTTTTTAATGCTACTGAAGTATTTACCTGCACTAATTAGCACTACCAGTGCGGACACTCTTAATATTGCTATTTTTATACCACGCTTGCTGAAACTCGCAGCAAGTGTGCAACCTGCGACCCGGAAGCTGCACTACTAACTACATATACTGGTGCTGCTGCACTTACTTGTATGGTATGTAATTGTATGGATGGCCGTTATAGTAAGCACCCGTGGCCACTGCTGGGCGCCGTACAGCTATGCTGCGGCTCGGCTACCGGGCCCCGTCATGATGTATTTACCACTTGTTAGCGTCCTCACTGCCGCCGCTTGACGCTGCTTCTAAGCCTTGGCGTTACTGCTGCCATCGGGCACGGAAGCTCCGGCACTGCCGATCCATGGCAGTACTTGCTCTATAGGTGCAGCAATTTGGGGCTGCAGAGTTGTTACTGGTGGTGGTGCCGCTCGTGCCCAATGCTAGCTACATGTAGCATTGCGACCGTAGCCTACTTAAGTACTGTTCTAGTGGGTGATTATATTTAGTAGGCACTGCAGCATTATTACACCAATTGGGCGCCTTCCAAAACCCTCACCAAAAGTCGCGAATAAAAGTTTAATCAGGGGGACCTGTTTGGTGAGACCACCTTTTGGTCTTATCAAACAATTCTAACGCGACTCTTAACTAACAACATGATTAAACAAGTGAGTGAACTTCACTATACCCGAAGGTCGCGTGCCAGCAACCGTTTTGGGGCGCATTAAACGCTTTCGTAATTTAAAATAAATTACGGATAAAACTGACCAAACGGTTTTATATGGGTTTTGGAAGGCGCCCAATCACATGCACTATCTTCTCGTAGGAATCGCTCGCTACGAAAGTCAATTCATTGGGCATTTTCAGGTCGTGCATAAAATATAGCAGTGTCCAGCCGAGTTGCCATAAATATTTTTGACGAAAAGACCGCCGAATTTCCTACGACTGCATACAAAGAGCGAGATATCGCCTACGTTTCGACGACAATCAATTATCTATGAAAAACGTAGGACGTCTATCCAACATTATAGGTCGGGTTACTATTGGCTAATAGTGTGGGATATTTGGCCAATGATATATAATGAGCTGACTTGTTTGAAAGCGACGATAGTGTTGAAGGCAAAGCGCTCCTACAGGCGAGCCTAATATCGTAGTAGCCCCCCTACATATACACTACCACTGGCCGAAACAGTATTAAAGTAAGATCCATCTGTCAGTATTGCTCATATTTCATTTCTAAAGATCATTCAAGGCTAATGGGAGCCTTGTGCTAGCACTGGCATCCTGCCATGGCTCGCACAGTGCGAATCGCGCTTCGGCATGCCTCTATCTTACTATGACACTTAGTGCTAGGACTTTGCCCGCTTCAGCGCTATGACAGGCACTGCTGGCGTCGCACCGTGCCGTGTGAGCTGGTGTTGGGGGCTCCCATCGCGATGCAGCTCGCGGCCCACCAGCAGCAGCGCCATCACAGCAGCGCCATCACTGGTGGTAAGACTCCACCTCCTCCTCCTGTATTACTCTAAAACTGTGCTGGCGGAGAGCCTCCACTGCAGGCCCACTCTTTTTAATGCTACTGAAGTATTTACCTGCACTAATTAGCACTACCAGTGCGGACACTCTTAATATTGCTATTTTTATACCACGCTTGCTGAAACTCGCAGCAAGTGTGCAACCTGCGACCCGGAAGCTGCACTACTAACTACATATACTGGTGCTGCTGCACTTACTTGTATGGTATGTAATTGTATGGATGGCCGTTATAGTAAGCACCCGTGGCCACTGCTGGGCGCCGTACAGCTATGCTGCGGCTCGGCTACCGGGCCCCGTCATGATGTATTTACCACTTGTTAGCGTCCTCACTGCCGCCGCTTGACGCTGCTTCTAAGCCTTGGCGTTACTGCTGCCATCGGGCACGGAAGCTCCGGCACTGCCGATCCATGGCAGTACTTGCTCTATAGGTGCAGCAATTTGGGGCTGCAGAGTTGTTACTGGTGGTGGTGCCGCTCGTGCCCAATGCTAGCTACATGTAGCATTGCGACCGTAGCCTACTTAAGTACTGTTCTAGTGGGTGATTATATTTAGTAGGCACTGCAGCATTATTACACCAATTGGGCGCCTTCCAAAACCCTCACCAAAAGTCGCGAATAAAAGTTTAATCAGGGGGACCTGTTTGGTGAGACCACCTTTTGGTCTTATCAAACAATTCTAACGCGACTCTTAACTAACAACATGATTAAACAAGTGAGTGAACTTCACTATACCCGAAGGTCGCGTGCCAGCAACCGTTTTGGGGCGCATTAAACGCTTTCGTAATTTAAAATAAATTACGGATAAAACTGACCAAACGGTTTTATATGGGTTTTGGAAGGCGCCCAATCACATGCACTATCTTCTCGTAGGAATCGCTCGCTACGAAAGTCAATTCATTGGGCATTTTCAGGTCGTGCATAAAATATAGCAGTGTCCAGCCGAGTTGCCATAAATATTTTTGACGAAAAGACCGCCGAATTTCCTACGACTGCATACAAAGAGCGAGATATCGCCTACGTTTCGACGACAATCACAAAAGTCCCTCTCACCAACAAGGCCCCGAGCACAGGCCGCCTGCTCAGCAGTCGAGCGCGCCGTGCTGAGGGCCCTAGTGGGCTCTAGAGGAGCACTGAAGATGCTCTACCCTGCCGCAATGAGCCCCTGCATAGACCGGAGGATTCTAACCTCGACACGAAGGCTGGGCGCACTCCCAGCAGCGTCAGCACGGCTGGCTTGCGGAGTTTGGTGGTCCTCGACGGAGAGAAGAAGAAGGTAGCTATTCCGAGGAATAAGATATCCTGACTTTCAAAGTCAGAATAACTTATTCTTGGGAATAAACTTCTGAGCCAATAGGGGGACTCGAACTTGCAAAATGAGCGAAAAAAGTAAGCATAAGCAAGTTCGAATTGTAAGCAAAAAGGTCCGAAATAAGACGGGGGGTTCACTTTTATTGTGCTCATTTGAGTTCCCTCCTAGCGGGAATTGGGCCTGCCTCGGACACATAGCCGTGTCGGCCATTCAGAAGCACATCGAGCGCCTAGCGAAGTGCGCGATAGCGCCTCCACGCACGCCAGTCTAGGCTGCTATGGGCGCGTGCAGCGTGCCGCGGTCGCACCTTCCTGGGGAGATGCCTCCGAAGGTGCGCATCAACTCGCACGCTGTCCTACACAGCGTGTGTGCCAACAATACCGCCGCGCGCCGGCGACCATCAGGGGCCTCGACAAGTCGCCGACAGGGGAAGTAAAACAGTGGAGGGGCGAGGGATACATACAGTTTTGTCACGAAAAATTCACTCGGGGAGCGCTGCTGCGCGGCCTGCCCCACCCCTCGTGCCTTACGCTAAGTCCTCGGCTCGGCCAGGCGCGGTGTCTAGGAAAAAAAAAATCGGGTTGCAGCGCTCGCGTTCGCTCGCTCGCGCAGACACGCCCCCGCCTGATCGGCGGGTGTTGGCTATCGGTGAATGTACTGAGTGAAGCTCGCGCTCGCATTCGCTCGCTCTCGCCCGCATTTAGCACTCTGGTGGACGTGTGTGATTCACACATTCACACAGTGTGAATCGATTGAGGAAAAACCTTACTGCTAGAGCCAAGGTTTTAGGACATGTCCTAAACATAATCCTAAAAGGCGTCCTAAAAACCGATGGATTTCTTTTGGACGGTATTAGGACAAACATAAATTACGCCCTTTAGGAACATTTTAGGACATAGAGTGCAATCTATTTCGGTAAATTATGCCGAATTTTAGGGCATTTAGGACTGTTTTAGTACAGATAATTTTCTTCCTAGAAAACTAATGAACATGCCCATGGATCCTATTATCTTTTTTCGAGGTCCATTGGCTTCGATACTAACTGAAGTGCATATGTGAAATCATATTGCGGTGTACGCTGTAAACTTAGTTTCATTTTACTCGTGATTGGTTCGTAACTCCAATACGCATATTGGGTCCGATTCCATAACTCTGTAAAAGAGGCCGACGTCGTGACGGCATCGCCGTCTAGCTAAAACCCTGTTCTAATTATGGCTACCAGTGATTTTCGACCCGGATCTACGGATTAGAAATGATTCTCAGTTTTGATGTGTGCTCTTTAAGACTCGGAGATACGCGAGCATTTCAGACTATCCGAGTTGCAATTAGTATTGCCGTTTGCATATATTTTGGCCAACAGATGCTTATTATCTCGTTAATAATCTCGATTTTTTTAATCCAGTCAGCTCTTAATTAAGACCTAGGTCTGATTTATACTGGGATAGGAGGCGACGAAGTGCTGATAGCCCAGCCCAAACAGGATTAATTCGGGCGCGCGCTGTCTGTCCCCCGTGCAAACTGGTGATGAACTGGTAATAGGTTTTATGGTCAGTTTACATTGATGTCGATTGACCGAGTGTTCTCAACATCTCGAGATTGATGGAGGTGACCCAGGTTTGACAAAGCGAGAAGAGCATTCGCGGTCTGGACGAGTCGTAGACAGATCTACGCAGGGACCCTGCGGCAGGGTTCGTTTTTCGGTTTCGCTTTGAAAGTCGGCCGTCCTTTTAACTAATAGCGGTGCAGCAGGGCAGATGCTGCGGCTTCGAAGCAGACGCAGGAGATGCCCGTAGGTCGTCTATCAAAGTACAGGTATAACGAAAATTGATTTATTTGCTTTGAACTATACCTTTCTGTCCGTATTAAACGATTATACATGTACTTATGTTATGCTCTTTGCTTGTGATATCTAAGTAGAAACTCAACTGCGAAGAAGGCGCTGGAGATGCCCGTGGAGCGTGCGGATTGAGTTTATTAGTGCCGGTCAAAGGGCTTCGAGAAGGCTGGGATAGGGTTGGTTAACTCACCTTTGACCGGCACTAATAAACTCAATCCGCACGCTCCACGGGCATCTCCAGCGCCTTCTTCGCAGTTGAGTTTCTACTTAGATATCACAAGCAAAGAGCATAACATAAGTACATGTATAATCGTTTAATACGGACAGAAAGGTATAGTTCAAAGCAAATAAATCAATTTTCGTTATACCTGTACTTTGATAGACGACCTACGGGCATCTCCTGCGTCTGCTTCGAAGCCGCAGCATCTGCCCTGCTGCACCGCTATTAGTTAAAAGGACGGCCGACTTTCAAAGCGAAACCGAAAAACGAACCCTGCCGCAGGGTCCCTGCGTAGATCTGTCTACGACTCGTCCAGACCGCGAATGCTCTTCTCGCTTTGTCAAACCTGGGTCACCTCCATCAATCTCGAGATGTCGAGAACACTCGGTCAATCGACATCAATGTAAACTGACCATAAAACCTATTACCAGTTCATCACCAGTTTGCACGGGGGACGGACAGCGGACAGCGCCCGAATTAAGGGGGTGGGGCATGCTGCGCAGCGGCGCTCCCCGAGCGAAGCGAGAGAGGGGCGGGCCTCCTGTCGTGTAGGAAAACACGATTTAACGAGTTCTCGTCCCTCTAGCCAAGGCCTTTGGGACGAGCCCCTACCAACAACACGCTTCCCTCCTAAAATGTCGGCGCTTATTGTTGGGATAAAATCTGAAGCCCAGATCCGATCCCTTGCACCGGGCTGGAATGTGCCTTATGTGAGTCGTCGGTCAGGTAGGTAGAGTCCGTAAATCAAATATAAGAGCACCCTTAGCCACGAGCAACGGCTAGGATGCAATGTACACACGCGCTTTCACGCGTAACCCACTGTGGTCCCTCAGAAGGAAGGGTACCAGGCCAATCGAGGCCTCGGACAGGGGCGCCGGGACGAAGTCTCGGCTGGAAGTCAAATATACTGGGGGCCTCGCCACACACCCAGACAAGCGTACAAACGTACAGGGAGGTCTCTAATACCTCCAACACTCGGCCACTACTCACTCTTGGCCTTTCCAGGGATGAACACTCGGTCAATGTACCTTATGCTCACCGGCAGACATACCCCGTGTCGGCCGAGCGTATCCAGACTCTACAGCTAAGCGAAGACTTACCGTAGACGGACTTGACCCTTGTGTGGCTTCGGGGGGAATTTCTGCTCTGATTTAGTGATTAGAGGCCGTGAGGCCTTCCCTATCGCTAATCCCTATCGTCTATACAAAAGTCAAGTGTCAACCGAGCCTTCGAGCTGATCCGACGACTCGACGACTCCTCGGCTAGATCCGAATTCCTAATGAGAGGCAAATCTTGTACCCACTATGACTACTTGGAGGGATCGGTGGGGATTTATTTTGGCCCACCGTCCCCTGTCACTGAATGCCATCCATCTGTCACTCTAATGCGGTAAATGTGAGTGACCAATCAGAGGTTTCGGCCAGCTCTCACTCGGAAGTTCAAGACCGTTAGGCCTCGGCGCAAGCTGTTCCCGGTCATTTCCCGATCTCACAGCAGCCCTCACCGTGGCCCGACCCAGCCGAACTGGAGAGTGCCGTGGTGCACATCGTCTCCACTGCCATGCCGCGCGCGCCGAGTGCCTTAGAGGAGGCGCAAGCTGCCGCTCTTCGCGCCGTCGTTCTCGACCCCTCGGTAAGCTCGAACCCTCGGTGATGTTTCCATTCGTCATGTAGCCCTGGCGTCCATCGCTAACCTTTGTCCTTCTCTGCGCCTTGCGTTCTCACTGCTGTGCGCAGCCTCCGGCCGTACCACGTCCTGCTGCCGTAGGAGTTGACTCCTCCGCTTCTCCCCATGAGGGCTCGGCCCTTCTCCCGAGGACTCGGCGATGCCAACTCCCGCCTCTGCTTCGGCAAGCGCGGTGTCCCAAGTCACGTCTGCGGTAGCGCCCGGCGTTCCTGGTGCTTCTCCGTCGCCAACTCCCGTCGCAACTGGTGTTGACGGGGCGTCGGTAGAGCACCAGGGCTCGGCTGAGAATGCCCGCTCTGCAGGACTCGCTTCGTCTCCTCCGTCGTCTCCGTCGAGCGTGCGGTCGGATGGTTCAGTCGACCCTGAGTCTGGCCCAGCGAGATTTTGTCGGTCAGCTGCTTCAGCTGCTCGTGGTCCAAGTCAACCCGAGCCTTCGACTCAAGGCGCTGGCAATACCACCGAGCCTTCGCCTGCGCTGGTCTCATGGCCGCTCACTGCTGCAGTTGAGGATTTGATTGACGCTAGCGTCACCAACACCGTCCTCCGCTCCGAATCGCGCTTGGAAGAGCACCTGGACCGTCAACTGGCAAGCCTTGGCCAGCTCATGGTGGGTCTCGTTCGCTTTCCGCCGCTTCGAGTCGACTACGACCTCGACCACAACGTGACCGAAGCTCAAGGTCTCGCTGACGTCGTCCCAGCGGTCTCTCCGGACATTCCGCTGCGTCCCCTCGGCTGAGATGAAGAGGTCGTCGTTCTCCGCAACGAGGTTCATCGTCTGGAGGAGGCCGTGGCTCTCGGCGAGCGTAGGCTCCGCGACGAGACCGACCCTCGCCTCCGAATCGAGCGTTTGTGTGTCCAAGCATCGTCGGAGCCAGAGGACTTGGCTACCGTCGCCAAAGCGCTGCGCGACGAGCGGGACTCCATCAGCCGACAGCTCGCTACCGCGAACCGAGCTCTCGCTCAGAGTGTCGAGATCATCGAGCACCTGAAAGCGCAAGTGTCGACGAGGGACTCTTCGCTGGCGAGTCTCCACTCGGTCATCAAGAAAGACCGACAGAGCTTTCGGGACGGGCTCACGCGCTACTCCGACACTCTGAAGAAGTTCCACGCGTATCTTCAGGACCTGAATGACAGCGTTTCGTCTCGGCTAATCTGGATTGGGGTGATGACTTGCTGTTGCCTCCGCTGCTTCAAGAGTTCCTACGAGACTTCGCGGCCATGGAGTTCGAGCTTTCTACAGCGACGTCTCCCCTGGGCAAAAGCTCTCGCGAAGACTCGGCTGCCGCTATCTCCTCTCCATCTCCAAAGGCCAAGGCTCGGATCCAGACGAGTCCTGACTCCGATCCTGACGAAGTGCTCGGAGATTTCGGCTCCCTGTCTGAAGACTCGGACGACTCTGGTCCCGTGATACCGTCTCAGAAGCGCCGAAGACACTCGGTCGTCTCTCCACCTGCCGATGCTGCTTCAACTGCTGCTCCCAAGAAACCGTCTGTGTCGAAGTTGAGGTCTCGACTGGGTCGACGGTCGAACCCTCCTGTAAAGGGGACGGTACTACCGACTCAGCCGTCGCCAGGCGTTCCTGAGGCTCGACCCCAGGGCCCAACCGTCGCCTCGGCGTCCTCGGTCGAGCGGACAGACGCATCAAGTTCTGCAGCGATTGCGCCAGCTTCCATTGGTGAGGTATCGGTTCCCTGCCTGCAAGCTGCTCCCTCGACTTCGCATTCGTCAGACGCGTCCACGTCGTCGATGCCCGGGTCGCCTGCTGGTCTCTCAAGTCCACCTGCGCCGACATCAAGTGGCGGTCGCGAGGAGGAGGGCGGATCCGACCCTCCGGCGCCGAACTACGACTCCCCGTACGAAGCTTCGGTCGTCATTCCGCCCCGCAAGGACGGTCGGCCTGTATGTTCGGCCTGTACCGTGGCGTCTTTCCAGTCCAAGGTTGCGGTGGAGAGTGAGAATGCACCTGACAACGTTGTCTTGGGTCTGGAGGAGCCGTCGGTTCGTCGCTCTGCCGTGGGGAGTTCGACTCAAGACCTCGAGGCCTCGGCCCATGCTGTTACCCCGGCTTCCGTGCCGTCTCACGGCGGGCCAGGTCGCAACTCCAAAAAGGCGTCAGCTACTGTGCCTTCACATCTACCCGATCGCCCTCAGTTGTTCCAGCTACACCAGCTCGTCGCCCGACGGCTGAACCTGTGCAGCTTAGTTCCCGTCCGCCATACGAAGGCTCAAGCGCGCCGCACCGGTGCCTCTTCTCGTCCAGCTGCGTCATCCTCCCGCAGGGTTTCGACACCTCGCCGCGGGCATTACGACGATGCACTCATATCGCCTCCGTTTGCCAGTCCTGGAGCAGAAGAATGCTGGCGCGAAATACTGGAAGTACGGACCGCGCCGCCAGTCCCAGCATCCGCTCAAGTCGAGTGCTCGGTCGAAGGGATCGCGGCCTGACTGCGACTGGACGGACCCGGGCCGCCCATTCTGGCAATTCGTGCAGTCTTCCGGCAGAGCCGTGCTTGTTTGACGTCACCGACTTCATGCCGGACATCCCGATCTCGATCCGTGCGACCGGCGTTGCGTTGCTCACCAAGCTCTAGCGTCAATTCTGCTGTCGAGCCGTCGGTACTACCGAGAGCCACGACTTGTCGTTCGCGCTGTACGAACGAGCTCACTGGGTATCTCCCACTGCGGTCGAGCTCGGTCACTTCGGTCGGCTGGTCGGCGAGGATTCGGCCGAGTTCCAGGCTGTCCGGGCTGCATGGCTCAAGTACTTGGCCGAACGCAACGCTCGGTCGGACCGCCTCCGGATCCAGATCAAGCGCTGGTGGGCTTAGTTGCTGCCTGATGCTGATGGAAAGTTCGGCTACACATTGTTCGAGCCATCGGTTCTGCACTATTCTCTCGGGACGCTCTCTTGGCTTCCCTCTTCGGCCAACTGGGTCGATGCGCTGGTGGAGATTGACGGTCACGAACCTTGGCGCACCGGCTGGATCGCCGTACCCAGCTTGCACCTGTACAACACCAAGTTCGCCCCGTGCAACCCCGGTGCAATGCTGTTCATTCCCCGAGGTTTCACGCTCGAGCAAGTGGCGTCTGCGGTGGTGGTCGATCCCTCGCTCGACAGGAGCAAGGTCTCGGCCCAGTGGGTGCGAGAATACACGGACTACTACGGGCCCCGGACTATTGCTGAGCGCTCGGACGGCTCGAATATCCATGAATCGGATCGTGATTCGACTCCTCAAGCTGTCTCGGAGGACGCTTCAGCAGACTCTCAGCAGGCGACGACGACCGGAGCGAGGGCTCGGTTGAGGGAGCTACATCCCCGTGTCGTGTAGGAAAACACGATTTAACGAGTTCTCGTCCCTCTAGCCAAGGCCTTTGGGACGAGCCCCTACCAACAACACGCTTCCCTCCTAAAAGGTCGGCGCTTATTGTTGGGATAAAATCTGAAGACCAGATCCGATCCCTTGCACCGGGCTGGAATGTGCCTTATGCGAGTCGTCGGTCAGGTAGGTAGAGCCCGTAAATCAAATATAAGAGCACCCTTAGCCACGAGCAACGACTAGGATGCAATGTACACACGCGCTTTCACACGTAACCCACTGTGGTCCCTCAGAAGGAAGGGTACCAGGCCAATCGAGGCCTCGGACAGGGGCGCCGGGACGAAGTCTCGGCTGGAAGTCAAATATACTGGGGGGCCTCGCCACACACCCAGACAAGCGTACAAACGTACAGGGAGGTCTCTAATACCTCCAACACTCGGCCACTACTCACTCTTGGCCTTTCCAGGGATGAACACTCGGTCAATGTACCTTATGCTCACCGGCAGACATACCCCGTGTCGGCCGAGCGTATCCAGACTCTACAGCTAAGCGAAGACTTACCGTAGACGGACTTGACCCTTGTGTGGCTTCGGGGGGAATTTCTGCTCTGATTTAGTGATTAGAGGCCGTGAGGCCTTCCCTATCGCTAATCCCTATCGTCTATACAAAAGTCAAGTGTCAACCGAGCCTTCGAGCTGATCCGACGACTCGACGACTCCTCGGCTAGATCCGAATTCCTAATGAGAGGCAAATCTTGTACCCACTATGACTACTTGGAGGGCTCGGTGGGGATTTATTATGACCCACCGTGCCTTGTCACTAAATGGCCATCCATCTGTCACTCTAATGCGGTAAATGTGAGTAGCCAATCAGAAGGCTCGCTTTCACTCGCACGTTCGGGACTGTTGAGACTCGGTGCGGGACTGTTCTTCGACCGGAATTTCTCGATACCACAGCAGCCCCCACCTCGACCCGAACCGGTACCAGTGGAGAGTGTCGTGGTGCCCTCTTGTCCTGCCGCCGTGCACGCGCGCCGACTCCTCTGGGCGAAGCACGAGCCACCGCCATCCGCGCTCTCAGCTTCGAAGTCACGGTGAGTGTAAGCCTCTGTCGTCGCTTGGGCGCGTCTCCGCTGCCTTCACCTGAGTCCTTGAATGTTCTTCACACTGCTGCAGTGTTCCAGGAAGCCTCGCTCACGCTCCAGCAACGGCCACGCTCTTGATTCAGTCTCCGAAGGCTCGGCTGTACCCTGCGCCAGCTGCGGAGCTCGTCTGCAAGGTGCAACCGCTCGAGCACTCGATGGTCCTGCTTCCAGCGGCGAGGCTCCCGTTACACTCCTGATGAAGCTGTCGCTGGCGAGGCGTCGGTCGATCTCAGGCTGCGGTAGCAGAGTGCGAGCCCCAGGCGTCGGACGCGGCAGACACAGTAGCGGAAGTCTCGGTTGCGGAAGTTACGGCCACGGGAGTCACGGTCGCGAAAGTCACGGTCGCGGAAGTCGTCAGGGTCCAGCAGCGAGCCCGAAGACTCAAGCCCCTGTCTCCAAATTGGGGTTACAAAATCACACTCCGTTCGGTCGATTCTAGGCGCAATCTCCATCTCTCCACTTGAGTAACTTGGACATTCCACTCGAAATACATGCAATATGCAAACATGCAGTAATGTTGGTGCAGTAGTTCTCTTCGTCTGCTGAGGCGGGCTGCATCGCCCCGCCGGCAGTTCATCATTGCACCAGTCGCGTCTAGTCCTCGTCTGCGACTTGGACCATCTGCAACCGGCGGTCACTGCGCTTCGCGCGCAAGTAATCGTACAGCAGTCCACCACACGATAAGTTGGACGCGGGTTCCCATGTAGGCTCATCGTAGCCGACCCACTTTACTTTGAACTCTCTGACTGCTCGCTCAGTGCTCGTCGAGAGTGGCGTTCGGTCATCCAAGATGGCTTCAACCTCATACTCACCCGCAAGATGGTCGGGTTCGAAGCTGTCTTCGGGTAGCAGCTCTTCATCGAAATCAAGCCTCGTTTCATCCGTGATGTCAGCCGTAAGTCGAGCCCTCGGTCGATCGCCGAACTCGTTCACCGCTTTCAGCCGCGAAACGTGAACCACAGGATAAAACCTGTAACCGCTTCGGTCTGGCAAGGCCAGCTCGTACGCGTATTCGTCCACTTTCTTCTTCACTCGGAAAGGGCCATGCCAGCGATGTGCCAGCTTCTTCGTCAGCCCCGGTTTCACACGCTCCATGTAGAGCCAGACGCGGTCATCCGGCTTGAAGAGCGATCTCGAGGTCTCGGCTGACGAACCGTCGGTTGAGCTTGTCGCCCCCCAGCCCTCGCCCGAAGGTTCGGTTCGGTCAGACGTCGGTATAGTCTCTCGTTCGCGCCGACTTAGAGTCTCGTTGTGCTTCTCGGCCCGTTTGGCTATTTCTGTCGCTTGATACTCTTTGGCCATCTCTAGTGCGATCTCCTGCTGTCGATTGACCTCTCGTCTCCAAGCCAAGGCCTCGGTTTGCCGACCGTGGCCTCGTTTCAGTGACGAAGACATAGCCCGAAGTGCTGTCCGCGCGTCCCAGCCGTGTACAAGGTAGAACGGTGTGTCCTTGCGCGTGGCGTCCTGCGAGTTGTTGATCGCGAAGATCAGTTTTTCCACAATCTCATCCCAGTCCTGTTGCAGAGGATCTTCGCCGTACACTCGGACGGTATCACAGTCTTAACCGAGCGCTCCTGCTGACCGTTGGCTTGTGGCCGATAGCTCAGAGTGGCCCGAGACCTCGATTGCATCATTTCTGCGAACGCTTGGAAGACTTCGCCCATGAAGCGAGGGTCTCTGTCGTGTCGAATGAGGGTAGGGGCACCGAACCGTCGGTAGACACACTCTTCAAAGGCTTGCGCTACACACAGGGCCGAAGTGTCGGCCATAGCCTTTCCCATTACAAACCCCGTGAAAGCGCACTGGAATAGCAGTAATGCCGTATTCCCTCGCCGAGTCTTCGGCAACGGGATGACGAAGTCCATCGAGACAATCTGCAACGGCCTTTCGGCTAAGATGTTCCCGGGTGAGTATCCTCGAAGTTGTGGGCGACTCTTACTCGAGCTGCAGTCTGGGCACGAGCGTACATGCCGCTCTACATCGGCGAACAGTCCAATCCAGTAGTAGTCGGCCTTCACCCTATGGTAGGTCCGGACGATACCTTGGTGTCCTCCCTCCAGCGAGTCATGGCAGCTTTGCAGCACTTCTTGGACCATCGTCGTCGGGATCACCAAACGTAGTGTCGACTCTTCGGTCCGATCACGACCGAACCGACGGTTCGAACCGAGGAAGTACAAAAGTCCATCCTCACTCAGCACGAACTTGTCGGACATCTTCCAAGCCTCTCGTGCGGCTTTGTAACCAAGTTTCGCCTCGTCTCCATTCAGTACTGCTTTGAGATTTGCCCACCGGAGTTCTTCATCCTGCGCCGCACCAATGCGTCGGCGTCGTTCCTGTTGCACCATCACGGGATCAATGTCCTCAGCGCTCGGCTCATGAACCACCGTCGCGTCAGGTCTCGGTTGTGATGGCTGGTCCGAGGGTTCAGTCGTGCGAGTCGTCGGTTGGTGGTATCGTCGTTTCGGTCGGACTCAGCGCCACTACTACTGGCTTCTTGAGGCATCGCCTGTTCTTCGTCTACAAAACGGACTCGTCTCTCGCGTTCCTTCGCTTGTCGTCTGGTCACTGCTGACACATGTAGCGGTTCCCGCACGAAATCGAAAAAATTCTTGCGACGAGTGGTGTCCGATGCGTCTAGTACCCGGATTGAGCCTACGGCACGCACGGTCTCCTCCTGTGACCTCTCGGTTGACGAAGCGTCGGTTGGTGCCGAAGCCTCTGCTGACGGTTCGTAGATAACTTCGTGGATGCGGTTCAGCTGCACTAGCTCTTCAGTCCGAGTCTTGTCGCCCACAGTCACCGATACCTTCTTCTCCAACGTCTCGCTCGCCAACGAATCTGCTGCGGCGTTGAATTCGCGGATAACATGCAGATACTTCACCGACCGAAACCTCGATCTCAGTTCCTTGTGTCGATTGAGTTGCGCCATCAGTGTTTCCTTACGGCATGCGATCACCCCTAGGGATTGCTGGATTGCGAGTCTCGAGTCTCCGACAATCACCAACTCGTCAGCCCCAGTTTCTAAGGCTGCGGTCAAACCATTGTTCATGCCCGAGTACTCGGCCAGGTTCACAGTCGTAGCCTCGAGATAAGCACTCGCAGCGATCACTATCGTCCATTCCGGTAGTTTCCACAGGATCCACGCGCAACTTCCATAACCCCCGTGCTTCTCAGTCTTAGCAGAACCGTCGAAGGAGATCACATAGCCACAGTAATCACGGGGTAGTCGAGCATACAGCAAATGAGGGTCCATCCGAACACTCGGTGAGCCACGTGTCGGTGGAGTCACGGGTGCCAACGAGTCCTCAAGGTCGACGAAACTTGTGATCGACGACTGGAGGAGTTGGGCGAAAGCACAATCCTTCTCCTTTACGCGCGTGACTACCAGGTGCCACGGAGACAGCAACACCGCAAACTGGGTTGCGCGACCGAACAGAGACTTCGACCGGTGAACCCAATCGAGCGTCGAAAACCGCGTATAGACGTGGATGGTCCGACCTGCAAGCTGAGTGTAACACACCTTCAACAACTGTAGCAGGGCTAGGACCTCCTTCTCCGCTGGGTGATAGTTCATCTCGGCGTCCTTGAGGACTCGGCCGCAAAATCGGACGGGATGCATCGTGCCGTCGTGCTCCTGCATGAGCGTTGTGCTCAGCGCCCACTCATTTGCGAAAAGCATCACATGAACATCTCTGTCGCGATCGAAGTGGCGAAGGATCGGCGCGTCAGCAACCTTCTGTTGTAGCGCGGCGAAGCTTCGTCTGGCTGCAGAGAGGTCACCCCCGTCTCCGAAGTCTTCGTCTTTGAGCTGATAGAGCGCGGCACCACACACCGCAAAGTCCTGGATGAAACGGCTGTAATAGTTCAGCGATCCGAGGAATGCTTGCACTCCCTTCTTGGACCGCGGAAACGAGAGCTCGGTCAGAGCCTTCAGCTTCTTCGGGTCTGCTTGGATACCATTCCGCGTCACCACGTGGGACAGGAAGTCCACCTTGGGTTGCACGAAGATGCTCTTGGTGAAACTCACGCTGATACGGCACTCTTCGAACCGCGCCAAGAGTCGGTACAGTGTGGCCAAGCAGCCATCGAACGACTCGCCTCCGAAACAGATATCGTCGACGAAAGACCGTCGTTCGAATACGGGTACTAACGAGGATTCGTCAGGCTCTCCATGGGCGAACATATCGGCGACAGGGCTGTTGATCAGTTCAGACATCGCATTTCCGGGACCACCAGAACTGTTTCCAGCCTCGAACTTGGTCGGCGAAGACTCAGTACGAGACGTCGGTTGGGCCGACGGCTCGGTCTGTCCTTGATTTGCTTCCTGATCACGCGATTCAGCTTCTTCCATCAGCGACGCATAGTGTCTCCATCCACCCTTCGGTTGCACAAAACCCCACAGAGCGTTGTCAAGCATCCTCTGATAGATCATGGGTGCATTCTTGAGCCCAAAGGGCATTCGAAGCCACTCAAAGTGGCCCAACGCGCACACGAACGCAGAGATCTGACGAGCCCTCTGTGTCATCATAATAGCCCAGAATCCACTCGCAGCGTCAAGCGAGCAGTACCACAGATACTTCTCCAGATCGGTGAGCAAGTCGTCGACCAGAGGCATCGCATACTCCATGATTGCGGTGACGGCGTTCACCATCTTGTAATCAATGCACAATCTGATGTCAACACCATTCTTCTTCAACACAATGACGATCGGTGAAGACCACGGGCTGTTTGAGAACGCAATCAGCCCCGCCTTCAGCAGCCCTCGGAGTAGCTCGTAGAGCTTCTTGAGATGTCGGAGGGGTATCCGCCGAGCCCTCTGCTTGATAGGCGCATGTCCCTGCACATCGATGTCACACACCACACCATATGCTGGCGGTGGTAACGCATTGCCGCTGGAGATCAGAATCTTCTCGTGCTTCCGGAGTACCTTCACCACGCGGTCTTGCCGGCCGCAACTCAGGTCCGGGTGCCGCACGTTACTAGCCGAGTAGTCCAACTCTGTAACCGAGGCTTCGGTCAGGTCGGGTAGGAAGGCTAGTTCGTGAGCGTAGTCCTCCAGGTTAATGTCATTCGCTTGGTGCTCGGATACAACCTCCTTCGCATCACTACTATCTCCCGCAGCTGTTTCCGCAGTTGCCACTGAGACGTAGGTGCGCTCCAGTACCGTCATCGGGTCGTCGTCCCCCGCCGAGTCCTCACTTTGGCACGAGTGCTCCGATCCATCATCATTACAACCATCGTCGTCATTCCTCCGCATGTCGTCCGAGGCCAGGCTGGACGCTTTATCAGAGCCCCCAACACTGTCTGGGGAAATTGGCTCCGCTGCTGCCCCAGCCGAGGCCTCGGTTCGCACCCGTTCAAGTTCCGTGGGTTGAGAAGGGAGCGCCGCTGGATCATCACCCACTGGTGAGCCGTCAGCAGCGAGTTGCTCTCTCTCTTCCCTCTTCACGAGTTCACGTTCCCATTGTTCAGCGCAGCTTAACCGGGGCCGCCGCTCAGGCGAGTCCTCGGCTGGGCGAACCATCACTCCCGTTGGCAGGGTGTAAGTCGGCCGGTCTACAGCCGGTGGTTGCGTGGCCAGCCACTTCGAATACGCCTCACACTCGCGCGCGAACGCGACTTCATCTCGGCTGCCTTCGAAGGCAAGCTTCTGCCAGTCTTCATATCGTGCTGACGTCAGTCGCACATAGCCATCGTTTCGTGGAAGATCGCCAATCGGTACCCACAGGAGCACCGGAGTGTGTGCATGACACGTCGTTGGGTGGTCAGACACGTTAGTCAACCGCACCCACTCGACCTTTCCCCGCCGAAACTTCGTCACTGTCGGCAGCAGAGACTTCGTGCGGCGTACCCACACTTCATGTGTATCCGGGTGTGGTTGGCGTCGCTGCACTCGGTACTCCACATACTCACGACTCTGAACAGGCAAGTCCTCGGATGGTCCACCATTAACATGTGGACCGAAGCCTCGGCCGTCTGGCGCGCCCAGAGTCTTGATGAGAGGAATGCTGACCTCATCCGGCAACCTCGCGGTCGCGTGAAACAGGTCCAAACGCACTCCAGCGGGGATCATAAAGTCTGTGCCGAGGACTACATCCACCCCAGCGCCATGGTCCATGATCCACAGCTCAAACTCGTACACACGCGCCCAGCCGAGGGTTATCTTGACGAGGGCTCGTCTCTCAGTCGCCATGGTTCCCTTCGTGAAACCCTGGATTTCCATGCAGCGGCCATGCCCCTGAATGTCGCGCAACCGCAACTGCTTCGCAAACTTCTCTGAAATCACACTTACGTTCGCCCCCGTATCCAACAGAAGCCTCGTTCTCGAGTCGTTGACCGCACCCTTGACCAGAGCTCTCATCCGAGCTCTCTTGTCGAACTTCTGCGCAGACCACCACCCCAGCCTCTCGCCTGGGAGTAACTTAGTCACCCCACTGGGCGTTCGGCCAGGCTGTCCATTCTGCACCGCACGTGAGATCCAAGCTTCGTTCGCATCTCCATCTTCGTCGCTTTCATTTTCTTCACAATTATCACCTCCACCGAGGGTTTCCCCTCTCTCCTTTTCAATTTCAATCCATTTCACAATTTCCTTGTCCTTGTCGTTCGGCCGTTTGCTTGTTCCCACAAACGCGTAGACGCAGTCTGCATCAATCGCGGGAGCAGCTAACTGTGGCAGCCCGATTGGGACCAACCCAGTTTCAGTTGGCGGGCTGCCTAGTTTAAATTGCCACCGAAGACTAGGCTTTGGAGCTCGGGAGAGAGGTCCTTCTTCTCGACCTTCGTCCGAAGGTACGTGGTGAGTGCTTGGAGCGCTTCACACTTGCCGATGTCGTGGACCTGCTGACACAGTCTGCAGCGTCGGTAACAGTAGTGAGCCGAGTGCCCGGCACCACCACACGCTGCGCAGGGTCCATACTGACGCGGGCGACCATCGCGGTTGTCTCGGCTGAAGTGTCGGTTGGACCGGTCGAAGTTTCGGCCAGGTTCGCCACCCCTGCGTTGACGCTGGTCGGACCGGGCGTACGTCCCTTCTGCCGCAGCACGTCTTTCTTGTTCGTTCGCCGCCGCGACATGGCCTCCTTCTTCATCCGAGGTGTCAAAGTCACTGTAGTCACTGAAGTCTCGGTTGTCGTCGAAGTATCGGCTGCCACTGGAGTCACTACCACTGTCGTCGCGCGACTGCTCACGGGGCTCTGGGCGGCCAGATCGACCACTCTTCGTCCCACGGACCTGCAATTCGGCCATCAAATCGGACAGCGACGCTTCAGCCAGCGACACCCTCGGAGCATAGCGTGAATCTTCGTGTCTGCGTCCGAAGTCTCGGTCTCGGCGTTCGTAACGTTCACGGCGGTTATTGTTGCGCGCTTGTTCGCTCCGGCGCTCGTCCCGTCTGCGAGAGTGCTCGCGTCCACGCGACTGGTGAGACGAGGCGTCTCTGCTCTGTCCGCGCTCCTCCGACTTGAGGATGTCATTAATCATGTCCTCAAGCTCATGAATGTCCGAGACTCGGACGTGGCAAAGCCGCCGCTCGAGTCCTCGGTCACCGCACGTCTCGAGGAAGCGCTGCACGTGATCCTTCGCGTCGCGACCGCCCTTCTCGAACTGAAGACCAGCGTTGCGAGCGTAGCCATTCAGCCGATTTAGGTAGTCGCACAGATGTTCCGAACTGTAACGGGGTTACACGAATGTTACCCGAAGGGTTACGAAGTGTGGCACACACAGGCTTGTGTGGTGCACGCTGTCTAACCTATTTCAGTAGGAGAATCAGTACATGGCTTCAGAGCCACAGATTATGCATATGACTAGGGTTCACTATGCTAGATAGTGAACCAGATACATTTACACCGAAGGCGGCTCTGCCGCGATAAGAGAAATACATTCAGTTTGAAGATTCACAGCTAAGAGTTAAGGGTTGACTCTTGGAGTCCGTAGGGAGTACGGACTCGTGCGTTCTGGTATTAGAACGGGCTATCTTTAGCCGCGACTCTGTGAGTCTGTTACGTCTTCCTCTGACGCTAAAGCTACGGCAGCCCCGCTGCACTTGGTAGCACTTGTAGTCAATCCGACACCTGAGTCTGGATAGACTGACCCTCTGTGGAGAATGGAGCAGTTCGCTCACTTGCCCCCGAACCAGCAGGATGCGCTTAAAAGCTTATGTCCTTGCTGGGCCCGGAGGGCGTGACGCAACTGGCGCAACAAGGCCCCGACGCGGTGAATGCGCGCCTCGAGGCGTTCTCCAGCTACGAGAATGCTCTGTTGGAGCACCTCCAGCAGAGGATGGCGACGGCCGTGGCGCCGCAAGCGCCCGCTACGTCATCCGACGCGGGAACAAGACCCAAGCCGCTCATGTTGAGCGTGAAGACCTTCGAAGGCAAGGAAGGGAAAGCTTAATGCTTTGGACCCGTGAAGTCGAGATGGCTATGAGCTCAGCTCTACTCCGGACGGAGTCGCAGCGCGTGGCGCTAGCTATCTCGAAGCTTGGTGGGCGAGCGAGAGAGTGGGCACTAACGTCAGGGACGTCGGTCGACACGGCCTTCCCGACGTGGGACCAGCTGAAGCAGCAACTGTCCCGAGTGTTCGCTCCGCCTAACGAGGCGTATCGCGTGCGCTCACGCTTCCTGGCTACCCGACAAGGCAAGAAGGATTTGGTGGACTATGTCCAGGAGTTGAGAACTCTCATTGCGGGCATGTCTGCCGAGCATCTGGCTGAAGTAGTCATCGTCACGGTGTTTATGGAAGGACTTCGCACTGGCGTGGCCAGGACGGAAGTCTTCCGCACTCACCCAAGCTCTTTTGAAGAGGCTGTGAGCATCGCGTTGAACGCGGAGCACAACTTTAAGTCGTCAAGACTTGGGTGGAACGCTCCTCACACCAGTTCGTCGAATGGTCCGGAGCCTATGGACCTCAGCTATGCTGAAGACGAAGAAGCCGAGCTTCGGGCTGCTGAGCAGCGGCGCGGCATCCGCCGATGCTTCATCTGCGGTGACACGCGTCACTTGCGCGCCGGATGTCCGCTGCGCTTGCAGCGCCAGGCTTCGTCAAGCCGCTCTTCGGGTTCGAGCCAGGGCTCTGGTTCGTCTCGGGAAACGAGAAAACCCAGTAGGCGCGGGGCGGCCTACTGGGGAGGAACTAAGTTCTATTGAACCTCGGCGAGGTGGAGGTCGACAGGACTTAGCCCCGAAGAGAGCTGTACTCTATAACACGGAACGTGTGTGCAAGCCGGGCTTGCTAGTTGTCCAGGCTTGGGTGAAGGGCTTCACAAAGCCATGGACGATTTTGATCGATTCGGGAGCGTCGGGTAATTACGCCCGGCGTTCCACGATGGACGGAAGTCAGCTTTATGCTGAGGCGCTGGTAGCGCGTGGGAGTGACATCGTCACTGTTCGTCTCGCGACGGGCACTCGTGTCACGGTGCCTAAAGTCCCTGTGGACTTGGGCGTGAAGTTTTTAGATTTTGATAGCGTGGAACGCTGTCTGGTCTTAGACCTCGATTCGAGATATGATCTCATCCTTGGTATGGCGTGGCTGGAACGCCATGAGCCTTGGATAGATTGGAGGTCGAAGACCCTTGGTGCTACGCACTTCTCTCCTGGCGGAGCATTGGCGAGTCATGAACCCACCTCTGCTAGGAAGCAGAAGCGCTTCTGGCGCGAGCACTGGACCGAGTCGGTCAATGTGCTGAACATCGGAGTTTCCGAGTTGATGGACACTGCGTGTGTCGAGAACGAGCGTTCCGAGCGTGGCTCGTGGACGGCAGGTGGAGCGGCACGACGTCCGCTGAGCGGGTGTGCGTCTGAGGGCGACGCCCTGCTGCGTGACAGTGAAGGCGCGGTCGACGAGAGGTCGAGTGAGGGTGGGCGTTGCCCGGTTCAAGGATGTGGAGCGGCACTAATTCCGCTGAGCGGGTGTGCGTCTGAGGGCGACGCCCTGCTGCGTGCCAGTGAAGGCGCGGTCGACGAGAGGTCGAGTGAAGGTGGGCGTTGCCCGGATCAAGGATGTGGAGCGGCACTAATTCCGCTGAGCGGGTGTGCGTCTGAGGGCGACGCCCTGCTGCGTGCCAGCGACGGCGCGGTCGGCACGATGCCGAGGGACAAGGGCTCTGCCCGGATGAAGATCGTGGAGTGGCACGTAATCCACTGAGTGGAGGCTGCGGGTCGTGCAGCCCTTCGCTGAGTGTCGATCAAGACACTGGTGCTCCTCTGGAGCTGAATGAGGTGGTGATACCTGGCGTCAAGAAGCACGCGAAATCACGGAGCTCTTCTGGGCGGACAGTGTCCATGAAGAGGCGGCAGCGCCGCAAAGCGCTGGCGGCGCGACGCAAGGCGTCTGCGGTCTCACGAGTCGAGAAGGGTGTGCCGAGCGGTGAGGCTCCACACAAGAGCGAGCAGCTCTACACACTCGTGAATGGAGTGACGGGCGACGTCGACGGAGATGTCAGTCTCACCGACTTGCCCTCACTATCTGCTCTCCTGGAGCTGGACGAGATGTCCTTGGCCGAGTTGGGCGAAGCCTTGAAGGCTGGAGACTTGGCGGAGGTGGTGGTCATACGACCTGAAGAAGAGTTGAACTCGTCCTCGCTTCTGGATGAAGCTGTCCTGGAGGACACTAAGAAGGCGCTGAATGCGCGAAGCGGATCGGCGATCCTGAAGGATCCGTCGGACCCCTTGTACCACGTGGTGAAGGATTATCAAGACGTGGTCTCGAAGGAACCGCCCTCGGGGCTACCTCCGGATCGAGGTGTTCGACATGAGATTGATCTCGTTCCGGGAACGAAGTACTGCGTGACGAGGCAGTGGCCTCTGCCGAAGGAGCAGTGTGACGTCATTGACGCGTTCTTCCGTGCGAAGCACGAGGCGGGCATGGTGCGTGAGAGTAAGTCTCCTCACTCCACGCCGACGTTCTGTGTCAGAAAGCCGAATGGCAAGTGGCGTATTGTACATGCTTTTAACAAGCTGAATGCCGCCACCATTCCGGCGCAGACGCCGATTCCTCGGAAGGACGTTCTTCAGAACAACATGGCAGGATGTACGATGTACAGTGCGCTCGACTTGGTCGATGGCTACTACCAATTGCTCAAGAGAACGAGCGACATTCCTCTCACTGCGGTGAGTACTCCGAGCGGCATGCTCTGGGAGTGGTTGGTGATGCCCCAAGGGCTCTCGAACGCGCCAGCGACGTTCAATCGTCTTGTGACGCAGCTCTTCCGGCCCCACCGGGCGTACGCGCAGACGTACTTCGATGACATCTTTGTCCACAGTCGTGCGGAGCACGGGAAGACTGATATGGAGAATCATGTCGAGCACCTGCGTGCTGTGCTCGAGTGCATGCGTCAAAACAAGTTGTATGCCAACATTGACAAATGCATCTTCGGAGCAGAAGAGATTCCCTTCTTAGGGTGCTTCATCGGGAAGCGTGGCCTGAGGGCCGACCCGGTCAAGGTCAAGGCCATTGTTGACTGGCCGGTTCCCCAGAACCAGAAGGATCTTCGCAAGTGGCTTGGCTTGGCCAATTACTTGCACAAGTACAGCGAGAATTACGCTGAGATGGCTCGGCCACTCTCCAATCTCCTGAAGAAGGACGCGGAGTGGTGTTGGAACACCGAGCATCAAGATGCGTTTGCGGCAATTAAGGATAGTCTCCTTCATGCGCCTATTCTGGCTTTGCCAGACCCCGCTCGTCCGTTTAGTGTCGTCTGTGACGCCTCGGACTTTGCCATCGGCTGTGCCCTGCTACAAGCAGACGCCGAGGGGCGCGAGCGCGTGGTGGCGTTCGAATCTCGTCAGCTGAAGGCTGCTGAGAAGAACTATCCTGTCCATGACAAAGAGCTACTTGCGATGAAGTATGCGCTCGTCAAGTTCAGGGTTCACCTGTTGGGCTCTCAGCCGTTCGTGATTTACACGGATCACGCGTCGTTACGCACTGCGACTCAGTCGCCTCATCTCTCGCAAAGGATGGCCCGTTGGCTGTCCTTCTTCGCGGAGTACAACTTCGAGGTGAAGTACAAGCCTGGCAGGCAGAATGTCCTCGCGGACGCGCTGTCGCGCAGGCCGGATTATGAGCTGGCACATGTAACGACCGTGACTTCGTCATTACCGGATCTGATCCGAACGGCTTATGCCAAGGATGACACTTGTGTCGCGTTGCTGAAGGCTCTCGGGAGCAAGGAGTTTCAAGACTCGGACATTGAATTGTCGGCGCGAGTGCGCGCGCGTTTGCATCGCTACACCCTCGATGGTGGCCTGCTGTTCTACAGCACTGGCTCCGAGGACACGCCACGCGTGGTCATCCCTCATGATGAGGACCTGAAGTATCGTATCCTCTATGAGGCCCACGACACGCCGGTGGCTGGCCATCTTGGCCGTGAGAAGACCTACAGCTCGGTGAGCACCCACTACTGATGGCCGAAGATGTACAAGTGGACGAGCACTTATGTGCGCACGTGCGAGACGTGTCAGCGAGTGAAGTCGTCACCCCATGCTGCAGCCCCGTTGGCAAGCTTGCCTGTCCCTTCGGGCTGTTGGCAGTCCATGAGTATGGACTTTGTGTTTGGCCTGCCGGCGGATGCGGCGGGCAACACTGGAGTCGTGGTCTTTGTAGACCGACTGAGCAAGATGGCTCACATTGCGGCTGTGCCGGATACCATCGATGGTAAGGGTACAGCAACGCTGTTCTTGGACCGAGTGTTTCGACAACACGGACTCCCTGAGTCGATTGTCTCGGACCGAGACCCCGCTTCACGGGCAACTTCTGGAGCGCGGTTTTTGCGGTGCTTGGCACCAAGCTGGACATGTCCACGGCGGATCACCCGCAGACCGATGGTCAGACAGAGCGAGTGAATCGCGTCGTCGAAGACGTGCTCCGCAGCATTTGCGCTGAGACGCCGAAGCGTTGGAGCGCTATGCTGCCACTCGTTGAGTTTGCGTTGAATAACGCCGTGCATGCCTCGACCGGCTACACGCCGTTCTACGTGAACAGCTTGTCCCATCCCCGCGTCCCGCTGACGCCGCCACGTGGTGGCCTCGGGCTTGGTGGGGAGAGGAAGCCGATTTAGCTGATCGGCTAGCTGATGTCAGCCCGGCTACTGTTCGTAAACAGGTTGACACTTTCTTGTCGACGCGCTTGAGTGTCTTACGACACGTGCGTGACGCAATGGCTGAGAGCCAAGACAAGCAAAAGGAACATGCGGATGCTAAAGGCAGAGGCAATGTTGACAGTTATGAGGTCGGGGACCTGGTATTGCTAAATGCTAAGAACCTACCTACACATGCAGTGTCCGCTGTCTTCAAGACGAAGTTGCGCCCGCGCTTCATTGGACCTTTCAAGGTCGTGGCCAGGAAGGGCCTTGCGTACACGCTCAATCTTCCGAAGAAGATGCGGACGCACCCCGTCTTCTACGTGGGCTTGCTCAAGCCGTACCATGACCCGACGCAGGTGCAAATGGAGGCACCGAGGGCGACGAGGTCGCAGGCGCGGAGGTCGCGAGCGTCGAGGACGCAGTCGCAGGCGTCACAGACGCGACCATCATCGCAGGCACTGCAGGCACAGGCGGAAGGCTCGGCATCGGCGGTGCCGCGAGCCCTGAGGGCAGGGTCGGAGTCGGAGGTGCCGCAGGCACAGGGCCACCGGCGCAGGAGGCGCAGCGGGCGGGCCCTGCATGCGGGCCAGAAGGTCAATCTGACCCTGCAATGCGGCCTGCTGACGCCGAAGCTCGGAGAGCTCCTGGCTACAACGATCGTCGCGATCGCCATAATACTGCACCCAGCTCTCCAAGTGTCGGAGCCGGTCCCAGACCTCGCGAGGCACTTGAACCCAGCTCAAGTCCCGAGCAAGCTCGTCGAGCTCCGTGGCAGTACGCGCGAGACGCGCATCGACATCCTGGACATGGTCCCGAAGGCGAGTCGTCTGTTGCTGAACCTCGAACAGCTCATCAAACGTCGCGAGGCGGCTTGGTGCGTCCTCCACCGGCGCTGCTCGATGAGCAAGGGAACCTTCACTACCATGTGGAGCGCCTGCTGGCGAAGCGGCGGTGCCGGGGTCAAAACCAGTATCTGGTAAAGTGGCGAGGGTACCCACACTCCAGAGAACTCATGGGAGTTTGAGGTGCCCCTTCGCCAAGACTGCCCAGACGTCGTGGACGCTTTTGATCGGCTTGATCACCCAGCGCCCCGTGGGCTCAAGGCCGGCATGCCGGCCGTCCCGCGCTTCCCGGCAATAGGCTGGGGAGCTGCTGGGTCAGCCACATTGCTCCGGGGTTGGCCCTGAGCCACAGCGCTCACTCCCTCACGGGTAGGAGCGACTGGAGGGCTCAAAGGAGCGAAGCGCGCAGCGCTAGAATGGGTCTGCGGCTGAGCGTTAGCCGAGAGGCTGCGTTTGGCTCGGATCTTCGCAAAGTCGAAGCGGAGCTTGCGTTCGATACGAACATCCACTTCGCTGAAGCTAGCTCGAAGAGCATCCATGGAGCTAAGCTTCTTCTTCTTCTCAGCCCAGAGCTCGAACTGAGCCTCGTGTTCGATCAGGCTTTCGCCCGGGCTGAGCACCACAGGGTACGTCCGCATTGCGGGCACGGACAACCCCTTGCCTTGCAGGCGCAACCGCTCGCGGTACTCGGAGACAGTCGTAGACTGTGGAGTCAAGAGTCGCTGTCGTAGAGACGTTCGAAGAGCGATCTCCTCCGGAGTACGGGCCGCAGGCCCAATGACATGCTGAGCCAGCGTCGGCTGGAAAGCCTGGCGGCATGCCTCCGCGGGGTCACGAGGCCGGAAGCCGTACTCGGCGGTGCTGGGGTTCAGCAGGGGCCGCAACTCGGGGCGCTGGGAGCGCATGGAGGCCAGCTGCGCCGCAACCTGCTCGGATTGAGCCTCGTCCAAAGGGTTGGAGATGACGGGGCCCAAGGGCACTTCCCCGCACGAGGCGGAGAGTACCGTGACTCAGTGAGCTCGCGCAGCTCGCGGAGCCCGGAAGAGCGTTCAGGAACGGATTTGGAGTGCGCAGCGGTGGCCGCGGCTCCTCCCTCGACAGCGCAGTGCGCTCAGTAGAGGGATGGCTCGACGAGCGCGCAGGAGACACTCGCGCGCGGCGCTCTTGGTCGCGGGAGCTCGACGAGCCAACTGTGGCCGACGTGCCACCTCCGCGTTGTGCCGGCGACGTGGGCGAAGCGTCGCGGCGGTTCGGGGAGCGTTGTGGGGACGCTGCTTCACCCTCATGGCTCGGAGAGCCGACATCGGACTCGCTGTAGTCCACCTCGCCCTCCTCCTCATCTCCGAAGAGATCTTTGAGGTCCATGGTCTTATGGGTTAGTGCTCGAGGGAGCTGGGCCGTGCTCGCCGCGAGCGTGGCTTGAGGCGTTGCGCCGCGAAGTACTGAGAGACCGAGAGCCTGGGAGGCGCGGTCGGTGTGCGCACCTGCGCCGGGGAGCTTGGGAGTTCGCAGGCACGAGGTGCCGAAGCGCGAGAGGAGCGAGGCTCCGAGGCGGACCTCGCGAGAGGGTTTCTGCGGTCGAAAGACCAAAGGCGTTATGACTTGAAGTCATGTGAGGGCGCGTTGCGCCGAGAAGTTCTCAGAGACGTCCACACGATGTGGATTGACTCGTTCGAGAAGGAGGCTTGACGGAACAAGACCCGGTCGTTGACCGTTAAGCGTGAACACCCGTGTCCACGGTTTGGTGGGGGAGGGTGTAACGGGGTTACACGAATGTTACCCGAAGGGTTACGAAGTGTGGCACACACAGGCTTGTGTGGTGCACGCTGTCTAACCTATTTCAGTAGGAGAATCAGTACATGGCTTCAGAGCCACAGATTATGCATATGACTAGGGTTCACTATGCTAGATAGTAAACCAGATACATTTACACCGAAGGCGGCTCTGCCGCGATAAGAGAAATACATTCAGTTTGAAGATTCACAGCTAAGAGTTAAGGGTTGACTCTTGGAGTCCGTAGGGAGTACGGACTCGTGCGTTCTGGTATTAGAACGGGCTATCTTTAGCCGCGACTCTGTGAGTCTGTTACGTCTTCCTCTGACGCTAAAGCTACGGCAGCCCCGCTGCACGAACCGTCACGTCGCGCCGAATAGTAGCGAGCCTTCGTAGACTGGCTGAACTGCGTACAGTAATACTTGATGAAAGCATCACTGAGCAACTTCCACCGACGCTTCGTCTTCTTGGGGAGCTGACGGTACCAGTGCAAGGCACCGTCCCGAAGGCTCAGCTCGAAGGCCATGCACCACTCGTTGGGCGGAGTGTGCGTCCCCTTCATCTCGTAGACAAACGCCCGGAGCCACTGCATAGAGTTCTCACTCTTGTTGC
The DNA here is from genome assembly GCA_024211575.1 of Phytophthora melonis. NCBI lineage: Eukaryota > Oomycota > Peronosporomycetes > Peronosporales > Peronosporaceae > Phytophthora > Phytophthora melonis. The sequence continues at coordinate 1,737,376 of JAMXKT010000047.1, forward strand.
GGGCTCCGGAGAAATTCTTGATCTGAGCGAGGGGTCGGTGAGTCGCTATCTCCAGTCGAGGGGTCGCGTTCAGCCGCTCCATCTCGCTCACTTCGCGCACCTGGCGGGCCAGCTCGTCGCTGGGACTGTCGAAGCCGTCGTCGTAGTCGGGCGTGTCGTCGCCATCGTCATCCGACGAAGAGTCATCACGCGGGGTGAAACGACGGCTCGAGCGCCTCGGGAAGCTTCGGTTGGTGCTCCGTCCAGGTCGCGTCCCTTCGGTTTCGCGGGCAATGCGCTCGGTTCGACTAGTCGACCGAGGGGTCACCATATGCGAATCCTGGAAATACGGTGTGCCCTCCGTTTTAGCAGAGAACACTCCATCCGTCGTCTGGCGTCGGCCCGAGCGCTCGGTCGTCTTCTTCGGAGTCTGCGGCAGCGGAACTTTCGAGGGATCGGTCGGCTCTCTCGCAGGGCGGGCGCTCGGCGGACGTCCCAGCGTAAGATCCGTCTCCCGAAGCTCAAACGCAGTTTCCTCTTCCACTTGTGCAGCTCCTTGCCGGCCAGCTCCGGTGTCCAACTCTTGACCGAGACCTCGGACGGGCGAGTCATCGGTTCACACCCCATTGCTCGGAGGAGCGCCACCGTGTCTTCGGCCATTTGGGTGACTGAAGTCGGCTCCACCGGGTGCTGCAACTCTTCCTTCAGCTCTACCCACGTTGCTTGGCGCGTCATCTCCGGGCTGAACTGTCGGATCCACTCGCTCGACTCAAGCATCTGCTCGAGCATCCGGCCGAGCACCTTGTTCGCAGCTGGGGTGCTGCTGTTCATCGACGGCCGAATTCCGCGGGATTCTTGAGGATCCTTAGTAACCTGCACCAGAGCCTTCGAGGTGAAGGCCTCGGTGCCATCCTCCGAGTCATCGTCCGCAAAGTCCGGTCGCGCCACTTCATCAAATTCGGAGACGAGGTTTCGGCTGAGGGAGCGTGAGCCCCCACTGCGTCCAGCCAACACCATCGCCGCCTCCTGGTCTTCGTACTCCTGCACGGGTGCGGGAGTCTTCTCTTCCAGGTCATCGTAGTTCATCATCATGTCATCCTTGGCGTCCGAATCCTCGTCAACCGACTCTTCGAAACTGACCGACCTTTCGGAGATCGTCGACAGCCGAGACGTCAAGTCACTCGCGATCGTCGACAAGCCGTCGGTTGGTCCTCGTCCCGATTTCGCCGGCGTAGCTGGCACCGCTGACTTGGATCCTTTCGCCATCTTGTTCTTGTTTCTTCTTCTCTTCTTCTCTTCTTCTTCTCCTTCTTCTTCTTCTTCTTCTTCTCCTCTCAATGCTCGTTTGGGACAATACCTACACAGACCACAACACACAGTTCGGTCACACCAGTCCCGGGTCGCGGCACCAGTTGTCGTGTAGGAAAACACGATTTAACGAGTTCTCGTCCCTCTAGCCAAGGCCTTTGGGACGAGCCCCTACCAACAACACGCTTCCCTCCTAAAAGGTCGGCGCTTATTGTTGGGATAAAATCTGAAGACCAGATCCGATCCCTTGCACCGGGCTGGAATGTGCCTTATGCGAGTCGTCGGTCAGGTAGGTAGAGCCCGTAAATCAAATATAAGAGCACCCTTAGCCACGAGCAACGACTAGGATGCAATGTACACACGCGCTTTCACACGTAACCCACTGTGGTCCCTCAGAAGGAAGGGTACCAGGCCAATCGAGGCCTCGGACAGGGGCGCCGGGACGAAGTCTCGGCTGGAAGTCAAATATACTGGGGGGCCTCGCCACACACCCAGACAAGCGTACAAACGTACAGGGAGGTCTCTAATACCTCCAACACTCGGCCACTACTCACTCTTGGCCTTTCCAGGGATGAACACTCGGTCAATGTACCTTATGCTCACCGGCAGACATACCCCGTGTCGGCCGAGCGTATCCAGACTCTACAGCTAAGCGAAGACTTACCGTAGACGGACTTGACCCTTGTGTGGCTTCGGGGGGAATTTCTGCTCTGATTTAGTGATTAGAGGCCGTGAGGCCTTCCCTATCGCTAATCCCTATCGTCTATACAAAAGTCAAGTGTCAACCGAGCCTTCGAGCTGATCCGACGACTCGACGACTCCTCGGCTAGATCCGAATTCCTAATGAGAGGCAAATCTTGTACCCACTATGACTACTTGGAGGGCTCGGTGGGGATTTATTATGACCCACCGTGCCTTGTCACTAAATGGCCATCCATCTGTCAATCTAATGCGGTAAATGTGAGTAGCCAATCAGAAGGCTCGCTTTCACTCGCACGTTCGGGACTGTTGAGACTCGGTGCGGGACTGTTCTTCGACCGGAATTTCTCGATACCACACCCGTCGGATCCCCAGAGTTCTCCTTCTGGCTCTGGTCCTCTCCGAGTCCTCGCTCATGCTGCGGCCGCCTCGCAGCCGTGAAGTTTCTTCGTGCAAGCCCTCGTTCTCTCTTCACTTCCCAGACTGGTACCGGGTTCTGTGTCGTAGTTTAGCGTAATACCAGCCTACCAGCTTAATTACCTTTCAATTCAATCACTTTTGGCACGAAATCTCCATCTCTCCACGTGAGCAACTCGTGAAATCCACTTCGAAAATACATGCAATATGCAAACGCACAGTAATGTTGGTGCAGTAGTTCTCTTCGTCTGCTGAGGCGGGCTGCATCGCCCCGCCGGCAGTTTATCACATTGTGCCCGCCGCATCTAGTCCTCATCTGCGACTTGGACCATCTGCAACCGGCTGTCGCTGCGCTTTGCGCGCAAGTAATCGTACAGCAGCCCACCGCACGATAAGTTGGACGCGGGTTCCCATGTAGGCTCATCGTAGCCGACCCACTTTACTTTGAACTCTCTGACTGCTCGCTCAGTGCTCGTCGAGAGTGGCGTCCGGTCATCCAAGATGGCTTCAACCTCATACTCACCCGCAAGATGGTCGGGTTCGAAGCTGTCTTCGGGTAGCAGTTCTTCATCGAAGTCAAGTCTCGTTTCATCCGTGACGTCAGCCGTAAGTCGAGCCTTCGGTCGATCGCCGAACTCATTCACAGCTTTCAGTCGCGAAACATGCACAACAGGATAGAACCTGTAACCGCTTCGGTCCGGCAGGGCCAGCTCATACGCGTATTCATCCACTTTCCTCTTGACTCGGAAGGGGCCATGCCAGCGGAGCGCCAGCTTCTTCGTCAGCCCCGGTTTCACTCGCTCCATGTAGAGCCAGACACGGTCACCCGGCTTGAAGAGCGACTTCGAGGTCTCGGCTGACGAACCGTCGGTTGAGCTTGTCGCCCTAGAGCCTTCGCCCGAAGGTTCGGTTCGGTCAGACGTCGCCATAGCTTCTCGTTCGCGCCGACTTAGAGTCTCGTTGTGCTTCTCGGCCCGTTTGGTTTTCTCTGTCGCTTGATACTCTTTGGCCATCTCTAGCGCAATCTCCTGCTGTCGATTGACCTCTCGTCTCCAAGCCAAGGCGTCGGTTTGTCGACCGCGGCCTCGTCTTAGTGACGAAGACATGGCCCGAAGTGTCGTCCGCGCATCCCCGCCGTGTACAAGGTAGAACGGTGCGCGTGGCGTCCTGCGAGTTGTTGATAGCGAAGATCAGCTTTTCCACAATCTCATCCCAGTCCTGTTGCAGAGGATCTTCGGCGTACACTCGGACGGACTGTATCACAGTCTTAACCGAGCGCTCCTGCTGACCGTTGGCTTGTGGCCGATAGCTCAAAGTGGCCCGTGACCTCGATTGCATCATTTCCGTGAACGCTTGGAAGACTTCGCCCATGACGCGAGGGTCTCTGTCGTGTCGGATGAGGGTGGGAGCACCAAATCGTCGGTAGACGCACTCTTCGAAGGCTTGCGCTACACACCAGGCCGAAGTGTCGGCCATAGCCTTTCCCATTACGAACCCTGTGAACGCACACTGAAACAGCAGTAGCGCCGTATTTCCCCCCGAGTCTTCGGCAGCGGGATGACGAAGTCCATTGAGACAATCTGCAGTGGTCTTTCGGCTAAGATGTTCCCGGGCGAGTATCCTCGAAGTTGCGGGTGACTCTTGCTCGAGCTGCAGTCTGGGCTCGAGCGTACATGCCGCTCCACATCAGCGAACAGTCCAATCCAATAGTAGTCGGCCTTCACGCGATGGTAGGTCCGGACGATACCTTGGTGTCCTCCTTCCAGCGAGTCATGGCAACTTTGTAGCACTTCCTGGACCATCGTCGTCGGGATCACCAAACGTAGTGTCGACTCTTCGGTCCGATCACGACCGAACCGACGGTTCGAACCGAGGAAGTACAAAAGTCCATCCTCACTCAGCACGAACTTGTCGGACATCTTCCAAGCCTCTCGTGCGGCTTTGTAACCAAGTTTCGCCTCGTCTCCATTCAGTACTGCTTTGAGATTTGCCCACCGGAGTTCTTCATCCTGCGCCGCACCAATGCGTCGGCGTCGTTCCTGTTGCACCATCACGGGATCAATGTCCTCAGCGCTCGGCTCATGAACCACCGTCGCGTCAGGTCTCGTTTGTGGTGGCTGGTCCGAGGGTTCGGTAGTGCCAGCCGTCGGTTGGTTCGAGAGTCTGGTATCGTCATTTCGTCGGACTCCGCGTCACGACTACTGTCTTCTTGAGGCATCGCCTGTTCTTCGTCTACAAAACGGACTCGTCTCTCGCGTTCCTTCGCTTGTCGTCTGGTCACTGCTGACACATGTAGCGGTTCCCGCACGAAATCGAAAAAATTCTTGCTACGAGTTGTGTCCGATGCGTCTAGTACCCGGATTGAGCCTACGGCACGCGTGATCTCCTTCTGTGACCCCTCGGTTGGCGAAGTGTCGGTCGATGCCGAAGCCTCTGCTGACAGTTCGTAGATAACTTCGTGGATGCGGTTCAGCCGCACCAGCTCCTCAGTCCGAATCTTGTCATTCACCGTCACTGACACCTTCTTTTCCAACGTCTCACTCGCCAAAGAATCGGCTGCAGTGTTGAACTCGCGGATAACATGCAGATACTTCACCGACCGAAACCTCGATCTCAGTTCCTTGTGTCGATTGAGTTGCGCCATCAGTGTTTCCTTACGACATGCGATCACCCCAAGGGATTGCTGAATTGCGAGTCTCGAGTCTCCGACGATTACCAACTCTTCAGCCCCAGTTTCCAAAGCTGCGGTCAAACCATTGTTCATGCCCGAGTACTCGGCCAAGTTCACAGTCGTAGTCTCGAGATAAGCACTCGCAGCGATCACTATTGTCCATTCCGGTAACTTCCACAGAATCCATGCACAACTTCCGTAGCCCCCATGCTTCTCAGTCTTAGCAGAACCGTCGAAGGAAAGCACATAGCCACAGTAATCGCGGGGTAGACGTGCATACAGCAAATGAGGGTCCATCCGAACACTCGGTGAGCCACGTATCGGTGGAGTCACCGGTACCAACGAATCCTCGAGGTCGACGAAACTTGTGATCGACGACTGGAGGAGTTGAGCGAAAGCACAATCCTTCTCCTTTACGCGCGTAACAACCAGGTGCCACGGAGACAGCAGCACCGCAAACTGAGTTGCGCGTCCGAACAGACTTCGACCTGTGAACCCAATCGAGCGTCGAAAAAAAAAACCGCGTGTAGACGTGGATGGTCCGACCTGCAAGCTGTGTGTAACACACCTTCAACAACTGTAGCAGGGCCAAAACTTCTTTCTCAGCCGGGTGATAGTTCATTTCGGCGTCCTTGAGGACTCGGCCGCAGAATTGGACCGGATACATCGTGTTCCTGCATGAGCGTTGTGCTTAGCGCCCACTCATTTGCGAAAAGCGTCACATGGACATCTCTGTCGCGATCGAAGTGGCGAAGGATCGGTGCGTCAGCAACCTTCTGTTGTAGCGCGGCGAAGCTTCGTCTGGCTGCAGAGAGGTCACCCCTGCCTCCGAAGCCTTCGTCCTTGAGCTGATAGAGCGCGGCACAATACACTGTGAAGTCCTGGATGAAACGGCTGTAGTAGTTCAGCGATCCAAGGAATGCTTGCACTCCCTTCCTGGACCGCGGAAACGAGAGCTCGGTCAGAGCCTTCAGTTTCTTCGGGTCTGCTTGGATACCATTCCGTGTCACCACGTGGGACAGGAAGTCCACCTTGGGTTGCACAAAGATGCTCTTGGTGAAACTCACGCTAATACGGCACTCTTCGAACCGTGCTAAGAGTCGGTCCAGTGTGGCCAAGCAGTCATCGAACGACTCGCCCCCGAAACAGATATCGTCGACGAAAGACCGTCGTTCGAATACGGGTACTAACGGGGATTCGTCAGGTTCTCCATGCGCGAACATATCGGCTACCGGGCTGTTGATCAGCTCGGACAGGTCCGTGGGACGAAGAGTGATCGATCTGGTCGTCCAGAGCCCCGTGAGCAGTCGCGCGACGACAGTGGAAGTCACTCCAGTGGCAGCCGATACTTCGACGGCAACCGAGACTTCAGTGACTACAGTGACTTTGACACCTCGGATGAAGAAGGAAGCCATGTCGCGGCGGCGAACGAACAAGAGAGACGAGCTGCAGCGGAAGGGACGTACGCCCGGTCCGACCAACGTCAACGCAGGGGCGGCGAGTGTCGTGTAGGAAAACACGATTTAACGAGTTCTCGTCCCTCTAGCCAAGGCCTTTGGGACGAGCCCCTACCAACAACACGCTTCCCTCCTAAAAGGTCGGCGCTTATTGTTGGGATAAAATCTGAAGACCAGATCCGATCCCTTGCACCGGGCTGGAATGTGCCTTATGCGAGTCGTCGGTCAGGTAGGTAGAGCCCGTAAATCAAAAAAAGAGCACCCTTAGCCACGAGCAACGACTAGGATGCAATGTACACACGCGCTTTCACACGTAACCCACTGTGGTCCCTCAGAAGGAAGGGTACCAGGCCAATCGAGGCCTCGGACAGGGGCGCCGGGACGAAGTCTCGGCTGGAAGTCAAATATACTGGGGGGCCTCGCCACACACCCAGACAAGCGTACAAACGTACAGGGAGGTCTCTAATACCTCCAACACTCGGCCACTACTCACTCTTGGCCTTTCCAGGGATGAACACTCGGTCAATGTACCTTATGCTCACCGGCAGACATACCCCGTGTCGGCCGAGCGTATCCAGACTCTACAGCTAAGCGAAGACTTACCGTAGACGGACTTGACCCTTGTGTGGCTTCGGGGGGAATTTCTGCTCTGATTTAGTGATTAGAGGCTGTGAGGCCTTCCCTATCGCTAATCCCTATCGTCTATACAAAAGTCTAGTGTCGACCGAGCCTTCGAGCTGATCCGACGACTCGACGACTCCTCGGCTAGATCCGAATTCCTAATGAGAGGCAAATCTTGTACCCACTATGACTACTTGGAGGGCTCGGTGGGGATTTATTATGGCCCACCGCGCCTCGTCACTAAACGGCCATCCATCCGTCACTCTAATGCGGTAAATGTGAGTAACCAATCAGAGGGTTCGGCCGGCTCTCACCCGGAAGTTCAAGACCGTTAGGCCTCGGCGCAAGCTCTCCGGTCATTTCTCGATCTCACAGCAGCCCTCACCGCGGCCCGACCCAGCCGAACTGGAGAGTGCCGTGGTGCACATCGTCTCCACTGCCATGCCGCGCGCGCCGAGTGCTTTAGAGGAGGCGCAAGCTGCTGCTCTTCGCGCCGTTGTTCTCGACCCTCGGTAAGCTCGAACCCTCGGTGCTGTCCTCGCTTGTCATGTGGCCCTGGCGTTCATCGCTAACCTTTGTCCTCTCTCCACCTTGCGCTCTTCGCTGTGTGCAGCCTCAGGCCATACCTCGTTCTTCTGCCGTAGGAGCTGACTCTTCCGCTCCTCTCCATGAAGACTCGGCCTCTTCTCCCGAGGACTCGGCGACACCAACTCCCGCCTCTGCTTCGGCAAGCGGGGTGTCTCGAGTCACGTCTGCGGCTGCTGTAGCGCCCGGCGTTCCTAGCGCTCCTCCGTCGCCAACTCCCGTCGCAACTGGTGTTGACGGGGCGTCGGTTGGGCACCAGGACTCGGTCGAGAATGCCCACTCTACGGGACTCGCTCCGTCCCCACCGTCGTCTCCGTCGTGCGTGAGGTCGGATGGTTCAGTCGACCCTGAGTCTGGCCCAGCGAGATTTTGTCGGCCAGCTGCCTCCGCTGCTCGTGGTCCAAGTCAACCCGGGCCCCCGACTCAAGGCGCTGGCAGCTCTACCGAGCCCTCGTCTGGGCTGGTTTCATGGCCGCTCACGGCCGCTGTCGAAGATTTGATTGACGCAAGCGTCACCAACACCGTCCTCCGCTCCGAGTCGCGTCTGGAAGAGCACTTGGACCGCCAACTGGCAAGCCTCGGTCAGCTCAGGGTGGGTCTCGTCCGCTTTCCACCGCTCCGAGTCGATTACGACCTCGACCGCGACTTGGCAGAAGCCCGAGGTCTCGCTGACGTCGTCCAAGCGGTCTCTCCGGACATCCCGCTGCGTCCCCTCGGCCTGGACGAAGAGGTTGTCGCTCTCCGCAACGAGGTTCATCGTCTGGGGAAGTCGTGGCTCTCGGCGAGCGTAAGCTCCGCGACGAGACCGACCTTCGACTCCGCACCGAGCGTCTGTGTGTCCAAGCGTCGTCGGAGCGGGAGGAATTGGCTACTGTCGCCAAAGCGCTGCGCGACGAGCGGGACTCCATCAGCCGGCAGCTCGCTACGGCGAACCGAGCCCTCGCTCAGAGTGTCGAGATCATCGACCATCTGAAGGCGCAGGTGTCGAAGAGGGACTCTTCGCTGGCGAGCCTCCACACAGTCATCAAGAAGGACCGACAGAGCTTTCGTGACGGGCTCTCGCGCTACTCTGACATGCTGAAGAAGTTCCACGCGTATCTTCAGGACCTGAACGAGCAGCGTTTCGTCCTGGCCAACCTGGACTTGGGTGATGACTCGTTGTTGCCTCCTGTGCTTCAAGAGTTCTTGCGGGATTTCGCGGCTATGGAGTTCGAGCTTTCTACCGCAACGTCTCCCTGGGCAAGCGTTCTCGCGAGGACTCGGTGGCTGTCATCCCGACTCCGTCTCCTAAGGCCAAGGCTCGGGTCCAGACTGGCCCTGACTCCGACCCTGACGAAGTGCTCGGAGATTTCGACTGCCTGTCTGAAGATTCGGACGATTCTGGTCCCGTGATACCGTCTCTGAAGCGCCGAAGGCGCTCGGCTGTCTCCCCTCCTGCCGACGCGGCTTCGCCTGCCGCACCCAAGAAGCTGTCGGCGTCGAAGTCAAGGTCTCGGCTGGGTCGCCGGTCGAATCCTCCTGTGAAAGGGTCAGTGGCACAAGTTCAGCCCTCGCTAGGCGTTCCTGAGGTCCGTCCTCGGAGCCCAACCGTCGCTTCGGCATCCTCGGCCGAGCAGACGGACGCGTCAGCCCCTGCAGCACTTGCGTCAGCTCCCGTCGGTGAGGTATCGGTTCCTTGCCCACAAGCTGCTCCCTCGTCTCCGCATTCGTCCGACGCGTCCACGTCGTCGATGCCCGGGCGCCTGTTGATCCTTCTGGTTCTCCTGCGCCGGCATCAAGTGGCGGCCGCAAGGAGGGACGGATTCGGTCCTCCGGCACCGAACTACGACTCTCCGTACGAAGCATCGGTCGTCATCCAGCCCCGCAAGGATGGTCGGCCCGTACGTTCAGCGTCTACCGTAGCGTCTCTCCAGTCCAAGGTTGCGGTGGAGAGCGAGAATGCTCCTGACGACGTCGTCTTGGGTCTGGAGGAGCCGTCGGTTCGTCAGTCTGCTGTAGGGGTTTCGACTCAAGACCCCGAGGCCTCGGACCGCGCTGTTGCTTCGTCGTCGGTCCCATCTCGCGGCGGGCCAGGTCGCAGCTCCGGCGAGGTGTCGGCCAAGGCGACTGCAGCGTCCTCTCGTCAACGTTCGGCTGCCCGATCTCCTTCAGCGGCTGAAGCCGCGTCGGCTGGTCGCTCGGCGGTCAAGCCTGCGCGGCGTAAAGCGGGTTTAGTTCCACTCCGCCAGACGAGAGCTCAAGCGCGCCGCGCCGATGCCTCATCTCGCCCAGCCGCATCATCCTCTCGCAGGGATTCGACACCTCGCCGCGGGCATTACGACGACGCGCTCATCTCGCCCCCGTTCGCAAGCCCAGGAGCGGAGGAGTGCTGGCGTGAAATACTGGAAGTGCGGACCGCCCCACCAGTCCCAGCATCCGCTCAGGTCGAGTGCTCGGTCGAAGGGATCGCAGCCTTCTGCGACTGGACGGACCCGGGCCACCCGTTCTGGCAATTCGTGCAGAGTCTTCCGGCGGAGCCATGCCTGTTTGACGTCGCCGAGTTCATGCCGGACGTCCCGATCTCGATCCGTGCAACCGGCGTGGCGCTACTCACCAAGCTCTGGCGTCAATTCTGCTGTCGAGCCGTCGGTACCACCGAGAGCCACGACTTGTCGTTCGCACTGTTCGAGCGAGCCCACTGGGTATCGCCCGCTGCAGTCGAGCGATGGCTCAATCACTTTGGCCGACGAGTCGGCGAGGACTCGGCCGAGTTCCAGGCTGTCCGGGCTGCGTGGCTCAAGTACTTGGCCGAGCGCAACGCTCGGTCGGACCGCCTCCGGATCCAGATCAAGCGCTGGTGGGCTCAGTTACTGCCCGATGCTGATGGGAAGTTCGGCTACACTCCGGAGGTGCTGTTCGAGCCCTCGGTTCTGCACTACTCTCTCGAGACGCTCTCTTGGTTGCCCTCTTCGGCCAACTGGGTCGATGCGCTGGTGGAGATCGACGGCCACGAGCCTTGGCGCACTGGCTGGATCTCTGTGCCTAGTTTGCACCCGTACAACACCAAGTTCGCTCCGTGCAACCCGGGTGCAATGCTGTTCATTCCCCGAGGCTTCACACTCGAGCAAGTGGCGTCTGCGGTGGTGGTCGATCCCTCGCTCGACAGGAGCCAGGTCTCGGCTCAGTGGGTGCGAGAATACACGGACTACCACGGGCCTCGGTTTATTGCTGAACGCTCGGACGGCCCGGGTCTCCCTGATTCGGATCGCGTTTCGACTCCTCAGGCTGTCTCGGAGGGTGCTTCGGCGGACTCGGCAAGCGGCGACGACCGGAGCGAGGGCTCGGTTGATGGGACTGCATCTCCGTCGGATCCTCAGAGCCCTCCTTCTGGCTCTGGTCCTCTCCGAGTCCTCGCTCATGCTGCGTCCGCTTCGCAACCGTGAAGTCTCTTCGTGCAAGTCCTCGTTCTTTCTCCACTTCCCAGACTGGTACCGGGTTCCATGTCGTAGTTTAGCGTAACTCCAGTCTGACAGCTTAATTTCCTTTCAATTCAATCACCTTTTGGCACGACATCTCCATCTCTCCACGTGAGCAACTCGTGAAATCCACTTCGAAAATACATGCAGTATGCAAACACGCAGTAATGTTGGTGCAGTAGTTCTCTTCGTCTGCTGAGGCGGGCTGCATCGCCCCGCCGGCAGTTTATCACATTGTGCCCGCCGCATCTAGTCCTCGTCTGCGACTTGGACCATCTGCAACCGGCTGTCGCTGCGCTTTGCGCGCAAGTAATCGTACAGCAGCCCACCGCACGATAAGTTGGACGCGGGTTCCCATGTAGGCTCATCGTAGCCGACCCACTTTACTTTGAACTCTCTGACTGCTCGCTCAGTGCTCGTCGAGAGTGGCGTTCGGTCATCCAAGATGGCTTCAACCTCATACTCACCCGCAAGATGGTCGGGTTCGAAGCTGTCTTCGGGTAGCAGCTCTTCATCGAAATCAAGCCTCGTTTCATCCGTGATGTCAGCCGTAAGTCGAGTCCTCGGTCGATCGCCGACCTCGTTCACCGCTTTCAGCCGCGAAACGTGAACCACAGGATAAAACCTGTAACCGCTTCGGTCTGGCAAGGCCAGCTCGTACGCGTATTCGTCCACTTTCTTCTACACTCGGAAAGGGCCATGCCAGCGATGTGCCAGCTTCTTCGTCAGCCCCGGTTTCGCACGCTCCATGTAGAGCCAGACGCGGTCATCCGGCTTGAAGAGCGATCTCGAGGTCTCGGCTGACGAACCGTCGGTTGAGCTTGTCGCCCCCCAGCCCTCGCCCGAGGGTTCGGTTCGGTCAGACGTCGGTATAGTCTCTCGTTCGCGCCGACTTAGAGTCTCGTTGTGCTTCTCGGCCGGTTTGGCCTTTTCTGTCGCTTGATACTCTTTGGCCATCTCTAGTGCGATCTCCTGCTGTCGATTGACCTCTCGTCTCCAAGCCAAGGCCTCGGTTTGCCGACCGTGGCCTCGTTTCAGTGACGAAGACATAGCCCGAAGTGTTGTCCGCGCGTCCCAGCCGTGTACAAGGTAGAACGGTGTGTCCTTGCGCGTGGCGTCCTGCGAGTTGTTGATCGCGAAGATCAGTTTTTCCACAATCTCATCCCAGTCCTGTTGCAGAGGGTCTTCGGCGTACACTCGGACGGACTGTATCACAGTCTTAACCGAGCGCTCCTGCTGACCGTTGGCTTGTGGCCGATAGCTCAGAGTGGCTCGAGACCTCGATTGCATCATTTCTGCGAACGCTTGGAAGACTTCGCCCATGAAGCGAGGGTCTCTGTCGTGTCGAATGAGGGTAGGGGCACCGAACCGTCGGTAGACACACTCTTCAAAGGCTTGCGCTACACACAGGGCCGAAGTGTCGGCCATAGCCTTTCCCATTACAAACCCCGTGAAAGCGCACTGGAATAGCAGTAATGCCGTATTCCCTCGCCGAGTCTTCGGCAACGGGATGACGAAGTCCATCGAGACAATCTGCAACGGCCTTTCGGCTAAGATGTTCCCGGGTGAGTATCCTCGAAGTTGTGGGCGACTCTTACTCGAGCTGCAGTCTGGGCACGAGGTACATGCCGCTCTACATCGGCGAACAGTCCAATCCAGTAGTAGTCGGCCTTCACCCTATGGTAGGTCCGGACGATACCTTGGTGTCCTCCCTCCAGCGAGTCATGGCAGCTTTGCAGCACTTCTTGGACCATCGTCGTCGGGATCACCAAACGTAGTGTCGACTCTTCGGTCCGATCACGACCGAACCGACGGTTCGAACCGAGGAAGTACAAAAGTCCATCCTCACTCAGCACGAACTTGTCGGACATCTTCCAAGCCTCTCGTGCGGCTTTGTAACCAAGTTTCGCCTCGTCTCCATTCAGTACTGCTTTGAGATTTGCCCACCGGAGTTCTTCATCCTGCGCCGCACCAATGCGTCGGCGTCGTTCCTGTTGCACCATCACGGGATCAATGTCCTCAGCGCTCGGCTCATGAACCACCGTCGCGTCAGGTCTCGGTTGTGATGGCTGGTCCGAGGGTTCAGTCGTGCGAGTCGTCGGTTGGTTCGAGAGCCTGGTATCGTCGTTTCGGTCGGACTCAGCGCCACTACTACTGGCTTCTTGAGGCATCGCCTGTTCTTCGTCTACAAAACGGACTCGTCTCTCGCGTTCCTTCGCTTGTCGTCTGGTCACTGCTGACACATGTAGCGGTTCCCGCACGAAATCGAAAAAATTCTTGCGACGAGTGGTGTCCGATGCGTCTAGTACCCGGATTGAGCCTACGGCACGCACGGTCTCCTCCTGTGACCTCTCGGTTGACGAAGCGTCGGTTGGTGCCGAAGCCTCTGCTGACGGTTCGTAGATAACTTCGTGGATGCGGTTCAGCTGCACTAGCTCTTCAGTCCGAGTCTTGTCGCCCACAGTCACCGATACCTTCTTCTCCAACGTCTCGCTCGCCAACGAATCTGCTGCGGCGTTGTATTCGCGGATAACATACAGATACTTCACCGACCGAAACCTCGATCTCAGTTCCTTGTGTCGATTGAGTTGCGCCATCAGTGTTTCCTTACGGCATGCGATCACCCCTAGGGATTGCTGGATTGCGAGTCTCGAGTCTCCGACAATCACCAACTCGTCAGCCCCAGTTTCCAAAGCTGCGGTCAAACCATTGTTCATGCCCGAGTACTCGGCCAAGTTCACAGTCGTAGTCTCGAGATAAGCACTCGCAGCGATCACTATTGTCCATTCCGGTAACTTCCACAGAATCCATGCACAACTTCCGTAGCCCCCATGCTTCTCAGTCTTAGCAGAACCGTCGAAGGAAAGCACATAGCCACAGTAATCGCGGGGTAGACGTGCATACAGCAAATGAGGGTCCATCCGAACACTCGGTGAGCCACGTATCGGTGGAGTCACCGGTACCAACGAATCCTCGAGGTCGACGAAACTTGTGATCGACGACTGGAGGAGTTGAGCGAAAGCACAATCCTTCTCCTTTACGCGCGTAACAACCAGGTGCCACGGAGACAGCAGCACCGCAAACTGAGTTGCGCGTCCGAACAGACTTCGACCTGTGAACCCAATCGAGCGTCGAAAAAAAAAACCGCGTGTAGACGTGGATGGTCCGACCTGCAAGCTGTGTGTAACACACCTTCAACAACTGTAGCAGGGCCAAAACTTCTTTCTCAGCCGGGTGATAGTTCATTTCGGCGTCCTTGAGGACTCGGCCGCAGAATTGGACGGGATGCATCGTGCCGTCGTGCTCCTGCATGAGCGTTGTGCTCAGCGCCCACTCATTTGCGAAAAGCATCACATGAACATCTCTGTCGCGATCGAAGTGGCGAAGGATCGGTGCGTCAGCAACCTTCTGTTGTAGCGCGGCGAAGCTTCGTCTGGCTGCAGAGAGGTCACCCCCGTCTCCGAAGTCTTCGTCCTTGAGCTGATAGAGCGCGGCACCATACACTGCAAAGTCCTGGATGAAACGGCTGTAATAGTTCAGCGATCCGAGGAATGCTTGCACTCCCTTCTTGGACCGCGGAAACGAGAGCTCGGTCAGAGCCTTCAGTTTCTTCGGGTCTGCTTGGATACCATTCCGCGTCACCACGTGGGACAGGAAGTCCACCTTGGGTTGCACGAAGATGCTCTTGGTGAAACTCACGCTGATACGGCACTCTTCGAACCGCGCCAAGAGTCGGTCCAGTGTAGCCAAGCAGCCATCGAACGACTCGCCTCCGAAACAGATATCGTCGACGAAAGACCGTCGTTCGAATACGGGTACTAGCGAGGATGCGTCAGGCTCTCCATGGGCGAACATATCGGCGACAGGGCTGTTGATCAGTTCAGACACCGCATTTCCGGGACCACCAGAACTGTTTCCAGCCTCGAACTTGGTCGGCGAAGACTCCGTACGAGACGTCGGTTGGGCCGACGGCTCGGTCTGTCCTTGATTTGCTTCCTGATCACGCGATTCCGCTTCTTCCATCAGCGACGCATAGTGTCTCCATCCACCCTTCGGTTGCACAAAACCCCACAGAGCGTTGTCAAGCATCCTCTGATAGATCATGGGTGCATTCTTGAGCCCAAAGGGCATTCGAAGCCACTCAAAGTGGCCCAACGCGCACACGAACGCAGAGATCTGACGAGCCCTCTGTGTCATCATGATAGCCCAGAATCCACTCGCAGCGTCAAGCGAGCAGTACCACAGATACTTCTCCAGATCGGTGAGCAAGTCGTCGACCAGAGGCATCGCATACTCCATGATCGCGGTGACGGCGTTCACCATCTTGTAATCAATGCACAATCTGATGTCGACTCCATTCCTCTTTAACACAATGACGATCGGTGAAGACCACGGGCTGTTTGAGAACGCAATCAGCCCCGCCTTCAGCAGCCCTCGGAGTAGCTCGTAGAGCTTCTTGAGATGTCGGAGGGGTATCCGCCGAGCCCTCTGTTTGATGGGCGCGTGTCCTTGGACATCGATATCACACACCACCCCATAGGCTGGCGGAGGTAATGCATTGCCGCTGGAGATCAGAATCTTCTCGTGCTTCCGGAGCACCTTCACCACGCGGTCTTGCCGGCTGCAACTCAGGTCCGGGTGCCGCACGTTACTAGCCGAGTAGTCCAACTCTGTAACCGAGGCTTCGGTCAGGTCGGGTAGGAAGGCTAGTTCGTGAGCGTAGTCCTCCAGGTTAATGTCATTCGCTTGGTGCTCGGATACAACCTCCTTCGCATCACTACTATCTCCCGCAGCTGTTTCCGCAGTTGCCACTGAGACGTAGGTGCGCTCCAGTACCGTCATCGGGTCGTCGTCCCCCGCCGAGTCCTCACTTTGGCACGAGTGCTCCGATCCATCATCATTACAACCATCGTCGTCATTCCTCCGCATGTCGTCCGAGGCCAGGCTGGACGCTTTATCAGAGCCCCAACACTGTCTGGGGAAATTGGCTCCGCTGCTGCCCCAGCCGAGGCCTCGGTTCGCACCCGTTCAAGTTCCGTGGGTTGAGAAGGGAGCGCCGCTGGATCATCACCCACTGGTGAGCCGTCAGCAGCGAGTTGCTCTCTCTCTTCCCTCTTCACGAGTTCACGTTCCCATTGTTCAGCGCAGCTTAACCGGGGCCGCCGCTCAGGCGAGTCCTCGGCTGGGCGAACCATCACTCCCGTTGGCAGGGTGTAAGTCGGCCGGTCTACAGCCGGTGGTTGCGTGGCCAGCCACTTCGAATACGCCTCACACTCGCGCGCGAACGCGACTTCATCTCGGCTGCCTTCGAAGGCAAGCTTCTGCCAGTCTTCATATCGTGCTGACGTCAGTCGCACATAGCCATCGTTTCGTGGAAGATCGCCAATCGGTACCCACAGGAGCACCGGAGTGTGTGCATGACACGTCGTTGGGTGGTCAGACACGTTAGTCAACCGCACCCACTCGACCTTTCCCCGCCGAAACTTCGTCACTGTCGGCAGCAGAGACTTCGTGCGGCGTACCCACACTTCATGTGTATCCGGGTGTGGTTGGCGTCGCTGCACTCGGTACTCCACATACTCACGACCCTGAACAGGCAAGTCCGCGGATGGTCCACCATTAACATGTGGACCGAAGCCTCGGTCGTCTGGCGCGCCCAGAGTCTTGATGAGAGGAATGCTGACCTCATCCGGCAACCTCGCGGTCGCGTGAAACAGGTCCAAACGCACTCCAGCGGGGATCATAAAGTCTGTGCCGAGGACTACATCCACCCCAGCGCCATGGTCCATGATACACAGCTCAAACTCGTACACACGCGCCCAGCCGAGGGTTATCTTGATGAGGCCTCGTCTCTCTGTAGCCATGGTTCCCTTCGTGAAACCCTGATTTCCATACAGCGGCCATGTCCCTGAATGTCGCGCAACCGCAACTGATTCGCAAACTTCTCCGATATCACACTTACGTTAGCTCCCGTGTCCAACAGAAACCTTGTTCTCGAGTCATTGACCGCACCCTTGACCAGAGCTCTCATCCGAGCTCTCTTGTCGAACTTCTGCGTAGACCACCACCCCAGCCTCTCGCCTGGGAGTAACCTAGTCACCCCGCTGGGCGTTCGGCCAGGCTGTCCACTCTGCACCGCACTTGAGACCCAAGCCTCGTTCACATCTTCATCTTCGTCGCTTTCATTTTCTTCACAATTATCACCTCCACCGAGGGTTTCCCCTCTCTCCTTTTCAATTTCAGTCCATTTCACGATTTCCTTGTCCTTGTCGTTCGGCCGTTTGCTGGTTCCCACAAACGCGTAGACGCAGTCTGCATCAATCGCGGGAGCAGCTAACTGTGGCAGCCCGATTGGGACCAACCCAGTTTCAGTTGGCGGGCTGCCTAGTTTAAATTGCCACCGAAGACTAGGCTTTGGAGCTCGGGAGAGAGGTCCTTCTTCTCGACCTTCGTCCGAAGGTACGTGGTGAGGGCCTGGAGCGCTTCACACTTGCCGATGTCGTGGACCAGCTGACACAGTCTGCAGCGTCGGTAACAGTAGTGAGCCGAATGCCCGGTACCACCACACGCTGCGCAGGGTCCGTACTGACGCGGGCGACCATCGCGGTTGTCTCGGCTGAAGTGTCGGTTGGACCGGTCGAGGTTTCGGCCGGGTTCGCCACCCCTGCGTTGACGCTGGTCGGACCGGGCGTACGTCCCTTCTGCCGCAGCACGTCTTTCTTGTTCGTTCGCCGCCGCGACATGGCCTCCTTCTTCATCCGAGGCGTCAAAGTCACTGTAGTCACTGAAGTCTCGGTTGTCGTCGAAGTATCGGCTGCCACTGGAGTCACTACCACTGTCATCGCACTACTGCTCACGAGGCTCTGGGCGGCCGGGTCGACCACTCTTCGTCCCACGGACCTGCAATTCGGCCATCAAATCGGACAGCGACGCTTCAGCCAGCGACACCCGCGGAGCATAGCGTGAATCCTCGCGTCTGCGTCCAAAGTCTCGGTCTCGGCGTTCGTAACGCTCACGTCGAGCGTGGTCGCGCGTTTGGTCACCCGGCGCTCGTCACGCCTGCGGGAGTGTTCGCGTCCACGCGACTGATGAGACGTGGCATGTGACGGGGCGTCTCTGCTCTGTCCGCGCTCCTCTGACTTGAGGATGTCGTTAATCATGTCTTCACGCGCTCCTCCGACTTGAGGATGTCATTAATCATGTCTTCAAGCTCATGGATGTCCGAGACTCGGACGTGGCAAAGCCGCCGCTCGAGTCCTCGGTCACCGCACGTCTCGAGGAAGCGCTGCACGTGATCCTTCGCGTCGCGACCGCCCTTCTCGAACTGAAGGCCAGCGTTGCGAGCATAGCCATTCAGCCGATTTAGGTAGTCGCACAGATGTTCCGAACCGTCACGTCGCGCCGAATAGTAGCGAGCCTTCGCAGACTGGTTGAACTGCGTACAGTAATACTTGATGAAAGCATCACTGAGCAACTTCCACCGACGCTTCGTCTTCTTGGGGAGCTGACGGTACCAGTGCAAGGCCCCGTCCCGAAGGCTCAGCTCGAAGGCCATGCACCACTCGTTGGGCGGAGTGTGCGTCCCCTTCATCTCGTAGACAAACGCCCGGAGCCACTGCATAGAGTTTCCACTCTTGTTGCGGGCTCCGGAGAAGTTCTTGATCTGAGCGAGGGGTCGGTGAGTCGCAATCTCCAGTCGAGGGGTCGAGTTCAGCCGCTCCATCTCGCTCACTTCGCGCACCTGGCGGGCCAGCTCGTCGCTGGGACTGTCGAAGCCGTCGTCGTAGTCGGGCGTGTCGTCGCCATCGTCATCCGACGAAGAGTCATCACGCGGGGTGAAACGACGGCTCGAGCGCCTCAGGAAGCTTCGGTTGGTGCTCCGTCCAGGTCGCGTTCCTTCAGTTTCGCGGGCAATGCGCTCGGTTCGACTAGTCGACCGAGGGGTCACCATATGCGAATCCTGGAAATACGGTGTGCCCTCCGTTTTAGCAGAGAACACTCCATCCGTCGTCTGGCGTCGGCTCGAGCGCTCGGTCGTCTTCTTCGGAGTCTGCGGCAGCGGAACTTTCGAGGGATCGGTCGGCTCTCTCGCAGGGCGGGCGCTCGGCGGACGTCCCAGCGTAAGATCCGTCTCCCGAAGCTCAAACGCAGTTTCCTCTTCCACTTGTGCAGCTCCTTGCCGGCCAGCTCCGGTGTCCAACTCTTGACCGAGACCTCGGACGGGCGAGTCATCGGTTCACACCCCATTGCTCGGAGGAGCGCCACCGTGTCTTCGGCCATTTGGGTGACTGAAGTCGGCTCCACCGGGTGCTGCAACTCTTCCTTCAGCTCTACCCACGTTGCTTGGCGCGTCATCTCCGGGCTGAACTGTCGGATCCACTCACTCGACTCAAGCATCTGTTCGAGCATTCGGCCGAGCACCTTGTTCGCAGCTGGGGTGCTGCTGTTCATCGACGGCCGAATTCCGCGGGATTCTTGAGGATCCTTAGTAACCTGCACCAGAGCCTTCGAGGTGAAGGCCTCGGTGCCATCCTCCGAGTCATCGTCCGCAAAGTCCGGCCGCGCCACTTCATCAAATTCGGAGACGAGGTTTCGGCTGAGGGAGCGTGAGCCCCCACTGCGTCCAGCCAACACCATCGCCGCCTCCTGGTCTTCGTACTCCTGCACGGGTGCGGGAGTCTTCTCTTCCAGGTCATCGTAGTTCGTCATCATGTCATCCTTGGCGTCCGAATCCTCGTCAACCGACTCTTCGAAACTGACCGACCTTTCGGAGACCGTCGACAGCCGAGACGTCAAGTCACTCGCGATCGTCGACAAGCCGTCGGTTGGTCCTCGTCCCGATTTCGCCGGCGTAGCTGGCACCGCTGACTTGGATCCTTTCGCCATCTTGTTCTTATTCTTCTTCTCTTCTTCTCTTCTTCTTCTCCTCTCAATGCTCGTTTGGGACAATACCTACACAGACCACAACACACAGTTCGGTCACACCAGTCCCGGGTCGCGGCACCAGTTGTCGTGTAGGAAAACACGATTTAACGAGTTCTCGTCCCTCTAGCCAAGGCCTTTGGGACGAGCCCCTACCAACAACACGCTTCCCTCCTAAAAGGTCGGCGCTTATTGTTGGGATAAAATCTGAAGACCAGATCCGATCCCTTGCACCGGGCTGGAATGTGCCTTATGCGAGTCGTCGGTCAGGTAGGTAGAGCCCGTAAATCAAATATAAGAGCACCCTTAGCCACGAGCAACGGCTAGGATGCAATGTACACACGCGCTTTCACGCGTAACCCACGGTGGTCCCTCAGAAGGAAGGGTACCAGGCCAATCGAGGCCTCGGACAGGGGCGCCGAGACGAAGTCTCGGCTGGAAGTCAAATGTACTGGGGGGGGGGGGGCTCGCCACACACCCAGACAAGCGTACAAACGTACAGGGAGGTCTCTAATACCTCCAACACTCGGCCACTACTCACTCTTGGCCTTTCCAGGGATGAACACTCGGTCAATGTACCTTATGCTCACCGGCAGACATACCCCGTGTCGGCCGAGCGTATCCAGACTCTACAGCTAAGCGAAGACTTACCGTAGACGGACTTGACCCTTGTGTGGCTTCGGGGGGAAATTCTGCTCTGATTTAGTGATTAGAGGCTGTGAGGCCTTCCCTATCGCTAATCCCTATCGTCTATACAAAAGTCTAGTGTCGACCGAGCCTTCGAGCTGATCCGACGACTCGACGACTCCTCGGCTAGATCCGAATTCCTAATGAGAGGCAAATCTTGTACCCACTATGACTACTTGGAGGGATCGGTGGGGATTTATTATGGCCCACCGCGCCTCGTCACTAAACGGCCATCCATCCGTCACTCTAATGCGGTAAATGTGAGTAACCAATCAGAGGGTTCGGCCGGCTCTCACCCGGAAGTTCAAGACCGTTAGGCCTCGGCGCAAGCTCTCCGGTCATTTCTCGATCTCACACGAGCCCGGCCGAAGCTTCGACCGGTCCAACCGACACTTCAGCCGAGACAACCGCGATGGTCGCCCGCGTCAATTTGGACCCTGTGCAGCATGTGGTGGTGCCGGACATTCGGCCCACTACTGTTATCGACGCTGTAGACTGTGTCAGCAAGTCCACGACATCGGCAAGTGTGAAGCACCCCAAGCTCTCACCACGTACCTTCGGACGAAGGTTGAGAAGAAGGACCTCTCTCCACCGCGTTTCCGGCACCACCAGAGCCGTGGCCTGCCTCAAACTTGGTCGGCGAAGACTCCATACGAGACGTCGGTTCGGTCGACGGCTCGGTCTGCCCTCGATTAGCTTCCAGATCACGCAATTCAGCCTCTTCCATTAGCGCCGCGTAGTGTTTCCATCCACCCTTCGGTTGCACGAAGCCCCACAGAGCGTTGTCGAGCATCCTCTGATAGATCATGGGTGCATTCTTGAGCCCAAAGGGCATTCGAAGCCACTCAAAGTGGCCCAACGCGCACACGAACGCAGAGATCTGACGAGCCCTCTGCGTCATCATGATAGCCCAGAACCCACTCACAGCGTCAAGCGAGCAGTACCACAGATACTTTCTCTAGATCAGTAAGCACGTCGTCGACCAGAGGCATCGCATATTCCATGATTGCGGTGACGGCATTCACCATCTTGTAATCAATGCACAATCTGATGTCGACGCCATTCTTCTTTAACACAATGACAATCGGTGAGGACCACGGGCTGTTCGAAAACGCGATCAGCCCCGCCTTCAGCAGCCCTCCGAGCAGCTCGTAGAGCTTCTTGAGGTGTCGGAGGGGAATCCGCCGAGCCCTCTGTTTGATGGGCGCGGGTCCTTGTACGTCGATATCACACACTACTCCATAGGCTGGTGGCGGTAATGCATTGCCACTGGAGATAAGAATCTTCTCGTGCTTCCGGAGCACCTTCACCACGCGGTCCTGCCGGCCACAGCTCAGGTCCGGATACCGCACGTTATCAGCCGAGTAGTCCAACTCTGTAACCGAGGCTTCGGTCAGGTCGGGTAGGAAGGCTAGTTCGTGAGCGTAGTCCTCCAGGTTAATGTCATTCGCTTGGTGCTCGGATACAACCTCCTTCGCATCACTACTATCTCCCGCAGCTGTTTCCGCAGTTGCCACTGAGACGTAGGTGCGCTCCAGTACCGTCATCGGGTCGTCGTCCCCCGCCGAGTCCTCACTTTGGCACGAGTGCTCCGATCCATCATCATTACAACCATCGTCGTCATTCCTCCGCATGTCGTCCGAGGCCAGGCTGGACGCTTTATCAGAGCCCCCAACACTGTCTGGGGAAATTGGCTCCGCTGCTGCCCCAGCCGAGGCCTCGGTTCGCACCCGTTCAAGTTCCGTGGGTTGAGAAGGGAGCGCCGCTGGATCATCACCCACTGGTGAGCCGTCAGCAGCAAGTTGCTCTCTCTCTTTCCTCTTCGCGAGTTCACGTTCCCATTGCTCGGCGCAACAACCGGGACCGCCGATCGGACGAGTCCTCGGTTGGTCGAACCATCACCCCAGTTGGCGGAGTGTAAGTCGGCCGATCTACAGCCGGTGGTTGCGTGGCCAGCCACTTCGAATACGCCTCACACTCGCGCGCGAATGCGACTTCATCTCGGCTGCCTTCGTAGGCAAGTTTCTGCCAGTCCTCATATCGTGCTGACGTCAGTCGCACATAGCCATCGTTTCGTGGTAGATCCCCAATCGGTACCCACAGGAGCACCGGAGCGTGCGCGTGACACGTCGTTGGGTGGTCAGACACGTTAGTCAACCGCACCCACTCGACCTTGCCCCGCCGAAATTTCGTCACCGTCGGCAGCAGAGACTTCGTGCGGCGTACCCACACTTCACGTGTATCCGGTTGTGGTTGGCGTCGCTGCACTCGGTACTCCACACACTCACGACTCTGAACAGGCAAGTCCTCGGATGGTCCACCATTAACATGCGGACCGAAGCCTCGGTCGTCTGGCGCGCCTAGAGTCTTGATGAGAGGAATGCTGACCTCGTCCGGCAACCTCGCGGTTGCGTGGAACAGGTCTAAACGTACTCCAACGGGGATCATGAAGTCTGTGCCGAGGACTACGTCCACCCCAGCGCCATGATCCATGATACACAGTTCAAACTCGTACACACGCGCCCAGCCGAGGGTTATCTTGATGAGGCCTCGTCTCTCTGTAGCCATGGTTCCCTTCGTGAAATCTTGGATCTCCATACAGCGGCCGTGTCCCTGAATATCACGCAGCCGTAACTGCTTCGCAAACTTCTCCGATATCACACTTACGTTAGCTCCCGTGTCCAACAGAAACCTTGTTCTCGAGTCATTGACCGCACCCTTGACCAGAGCTCTCATCCGAGTTCTCTTGTCGAACTTCTACGCAGACCACCAACCCAGCCTCTCGCCTGGAAGTAACTTAGTCACCCCACTGGGCGTTCGGCCAGGCTGTCCACTCTGCACCGCATTTGAGACCCAAGCTTCGTTCACACCTCCATCTTCGTCGCTTTCATTTTCTTCACAATTATCACCTCCACCGAGGGTTTCCCCCATCTCCTTTTCAGTTTCAATCAATTTCACAATTTCCTCGTCCTTGTCGTTCGGCCGTTTGCTTGTCCCCACAAACGCGTAGACGCAGTCTGCATCGATCGCGGGAGCAGCTAACTGTGGCAGCCCGATTGGGACCAACCCAGTTTCAGTTGGCGGGCAACCAAGTTTAAATTGTCACCGAAGACTAGACTTTGGAGCTCGGGAGAGAGGTCCTTCTTCTCGACCTTCGTCCGAAGGTACGTGGTGAGGGCCTGGAGCGCTTCACACTTGCCGATGTCGTGGACCTGCTGACACAGTCTGCAGCGTCGGTAACAGTAGTGAGCCGAATGCCCGGCACCACCACACGCTGCGCAGGGTCCGTACTGACGCGGGCGACCATCGCGGTTGTCTCGGCTGAAGTGTCGGTTGGACCGGTCGAGGTTTCGGCCGGGTTCGCCACCCCTGCGTTGACGCTGGTCGGACCGGGCGTACGTCCCTTCTGCCGCAGCACGTCTTTCTTGTTCGTTCGCCGCCGCGACATGGCCTCCTTCTTCATCCGAGGCGTCAAAGTCACTGTAGTCACTGAAGTCTCGGTTGTCGTCGAAGTATCGGCTGCCACTGGAGTCACTACCACTGTCATCGCACTACTGCTCACGAGGCTCTGGGCGGCCGGGTCGACCACTCTTCGTCCCACGGACCTGCAATTCGGCCATCAAATCGGACAGCGACGCTTCAGCCAGCGACACCCGCGGAGCATAGCGTGAATCCTCGCGTCTGCGTCCAAAGTCTCGGTCTCGGCGTTCGTAACGCTCACGTCGAGCGTGGTCGCGCGTTTGGTCACTCCGGCGCTCGTCACGCCTGCGGGAGTGTTCGCGTCCACGCGACTGATGAGACGTGGCATGTGACGGGGCGTCTCTGCTCTGTCCGCGCTCCTCTGACTTGAGGATGTCGTTAATCATGTCTTCACGCGCTCCTCCGACTTGAGGATGTCATTAATCATGTCTTCAAGCTCATGGATGTCCGAGACTCGGACGTGGCAAAGCCGCCGCTCGAGTCCTCGGTCACCGCACGTCTCGAGGAAGCGCTGCACGTGATCCTTCGCGTCGCGACCGCCCTTCTCGAACTGGAAGGCCAGCGTTGCGAGCATAGCCATTCAGCCGATTTAGGTAGTCGCACAGATGTTCCGAACCGTCACGTCGCGCCGAATAGTAGCGAGCCTTCGCAGACTGGTTGAACTGCGTACAGTAATACTTGATGAAAGCATCACTGAGCAACTTCCACCGACGCTTCGTCTTCTTGGGAGCTGACGGTACCAGTGCAAGGCCCGTCCCGAAGGCTCAGCTCGAAGGCCATGCACCACTCGTTGGGCGGAGTGTGCGTCCCCTTCATCTCGTAGACAAACGCCCGGAGCCACTGCATAGAGTTTTCACTCTTGTTGCGGGCTCCGGAGAAGTTCTTGATCTGAGCGAGGGGTCGGTGAGTCGCAATCTCCAGTCGAGGGGTCGAGTTCAGCCGCTCCATCTCGCTCACTTCGCGCACCTGGCGGGCCAGCTCGTCGCTGGGACTGTCGAAGCCGTCGTCGTAGTCGGGCGTGTCGTCGCCATCGTCATCCGACGAAGAGTCATCACGCGGGGTGAAACGACGGCTCGAGCGCCTCGGGAAGCTTCGGTTGGTGCTCCGTCCAGGTCGCGTTCCTTCAGTTTCGCGGGCAATGCGCTCGGTTCGACTAGTCGACCGAGGGGTCACCATATGCGAATCCTGGAAATACGGTGTGCCCTCCGTTTTAGCAGAGAACACTCCATCCGTCGTCTGGCGTCGGCTCGAGCGCTCGGTCGTCTTCTTCGGAGTCTGCGGCAGCGGAACTTTCGAGGATCGGTCGGCTCTCTCGCAGGGCGGGCGCTCGGCGGACGTCCCAGCGTAAGATCCGTCTCCCCGAAGCTCAAACGCAGTTTCCTCTTCCACTTGTGCAGCTCCTTGCCGGCCAGCTCCGGTGTCCAACTCTTGACCGAGACCTCGGACGGGCGAGTCATCGGTTCACACCCCATTGCTCGGAGGAGCGCCACCGTGTCTTCGGCCATTTGGGTGACTGAAGTCGGCTCCACCGGGTGCTGCAACTCTTCCTTCAGCTCTACCCACGTTGCTTGGCGCGTCATCTCCGGGCTGAACTGCCGGATCCACTCGCTCGACTCAAGCATCTGTTCGAGCATTCGGCCGAGCACCTTGTTCGCAGCTGGGGTGCTGCTGTTCATCGACGGCCGAATTCCGCGGGATTCTTGAGGATCCTTAGTAACCTGCACCAGAGCCTTCGAGGTGAAGGCCTCGGTGCCATCCTCCGAGTCATCGTCCGCAAAGTCCGGCCGCGCCACTTCATCAAATTCGGAGACGAGGTTTCGGCTGAGGGAGCGTGAGCCCCCACTGCGTCCAGCCAACACCATCGCCGCCTCCTGGTCTTCGTACTCCTGCACGGGTGCGGGAGTTTTCTCTTCCAGGTCATCGTAGTTCATCATCATGTCATCCTTGGCGTCCGAATCCTCGTCAACCGACTGTTCGAAACTGACCGACCTTTCGGAGACCGTCGACAGCCGAGACGTCAAGTCACTCGCGATCGTCGACAAGCCGTCGGTTGGTCCTCGTCCCGATTTCGCCGGCGTAGCTGGCACCGCTGACTTGGATCCTTTCGCCATCTTGTTCTTGTTTCTTCTTCTCTTCTTCTCTTCTTCTTCTCCTTCTTCTTCTTCTTCTTCTTCTCCTCTCAATGCTCGTTTGGGACAATACCTACACAGACCACAACACACAGTTCGGTCACACCAGTCCCGGGTCGCGGCACCAGTTGTCGTGTAGGAAAACACGATTTAACGAGTTCTCGTCCCTCTAGCCAAGGCCTTTGGGACGAGCCCCTACCAACAACACGCTTCCCTCCTAAAAGGTCGGCGCTTATTGTTGGGATAAAATCTGAAGACCAGATCCGATCCCTTGCACCGGGCTGGAATGTGCCTTATGCGAGTCGTCGGTCAGGTAGGTAGAGCCCGTAAATCAAATATAAGAGCACCCTTAGCCACGAGCAACGGCTAGGATGCAATGTACACACGCGCTTTCACGCGTAACCCACGGTGGTCCCTCAGAAGGAAGGGTACCAGGCCAATCGAGGCCTCGGACAGGGCGCCGAGACGAAGTCTCGGCTGGAAGTCAAATGTACTGGGGGGGGGGGGGCTCGCCACACACCCAGACAAGCGTACAAACGTACAGGGAGGTCTCTAATACCTCCAACACTCGGCCACTACTCACTCTTGGCCTTTCCAGGGATGAACACTCGGTCAATGTACCTTATGCTCACCGGCAGACATACCCCGTGTCGGCCGAGCGTATCCAGACTCTACAGCTAAGCGAAGACTTACCGTAGACGGACTTGACCCTTGTGTGGCTTCGGGGGGAAATTCTGCTCTGATTTAGTGATTAGAGGCTGTGAGGCCTTCCCTATCGCTAATCCCTATCGTCTATACAAAAGTCTAGTGTCGACCGAGCCTTCGAGCTGATCCGACGACTCGACGACTCCTCGGCTAGATCCGAATTCCTAATGAGAGGCAAATCTTGTACCCACTATGACTACTTGGAGGGATCGGTGGGGATTTATTATGGCCCACCGTCCCCTGTCACTGAATGCCATCCATCTGTCACTCTAATGCGGTAAATGTGAGTGACCAATCAGAGGTTTCGGCCAGCTCTCACTCGGAAGTTCAAGACCGTTAGGCCTCGGCGCAAGCTGTTCCCGGTCATTTCCCGATCTCACACCCCCGAAGTGCCGTCGCTAAGTCCGCAGGCGAGAGCCAACGCGAGAGTGTCCTGCCCACCTCATCATCAAGTAACTACTGTGGTGTCTGAACAGCAAGTACAGTAGTGTATTTGATTATCGTCGTCGCCGATATTAAGCACAAAGCTAAGAGTAACATCAGAGCAACATTCTAGTAACATACGGCTATTATGAAAGGGCATTGATAAAACTGCTCGCAGCACCACGCCGACAATGGAGCGTGGGGCAGATGTCGAAGCCATCGTGGACTTGATGGAGAGCGAGTTGGGGCCTTCTTCTAGAAAACAAGAATCTTCAGCCTGTGCGAAATTCAACACCTTCTTGAAAAAGCACGTAGGCACCAATCTGGCTATGGATACGCTGAGGGCAGAACAGGTCACTAAGGAAATGCTTGGTAAGCTCCTTACCTTTCTGTTCAATGATCCAGACATCCACTGGCAAACATCGATGAACTATCTGAGCTCTTTCAAGAGACAACTGGAGGAGAGAACGGGAACCGAGCTGTTCCGCAGTGACCCCGAGTGGTATCGGCGTTGCCGACGGCATTTGCAAAAGCAGTATCTCATGGTCGCCATCTCGGAAGGCAAAAGTTGAAGAATCAAGCTCCACCCATGACAATTGATGATCTTCGCTCGATTTCAACCATACTATTTCCCAAAGATGATATGAAGGCCCTACTCGACAGCACTCTACTTAACAACCAGTGGCTTGCAGTTGGTCGTAGCTCCGACGTGGGAATGCTGCACTTTACGGACTTGCACTGGCAAGGTAGTTTCCTTCTCATTGATCTGACGCGGTACGTGCATTTACTTTGGATTTAGCTTGGTAATAGGTAATTGACCTGTGTGCTGCTTTTTTAGCATCAAGGTGCAGCAGCAACAGACTATCTCAATTTTTGGCTCTCCGATTTGCTGGAGCATCGATCCCTTTCACGCGTTGGCTTCTCAGCTGGTTGCTGATCCATACAATGCCTCGCCGCGTGTGTTCTCGCAAGTGACTGAGGCTACAACAGACGAGCGTGTGGCTGCATACATTAATCGAGTATTAGAATCGGTGTATCAGTACGACACAAAGCGAGAGCTGACGCAAAGCCTACAGTCACACTCGGCGCGTCTAGGCGGCGCAGTGCATGCAAGCTCCAACGCTAGCGTCAACCTGGCTGATTTGGCCCACCGGGGGCTCTGGGCCATGTATGGATTTGCTACCTTACTGGAATACATATCGCCAACGACGGCTAGCGACCAGAACGTTGCAAAGGTTCTCGGAGGGTGGGCGGACACAAGCAGGCTGGCCACCCGCCTACCCTTGCGTGTTTCGAAAAAGAATCGCATCACACATTCACAAGGGTCAGTACATTTGCTCAAGCACTACGGTTGCTTCACTTCTCCAAAATCACACCAAAAGGTTTCGCTGACTGTCTTACCGCGACTCTGCTGATATACTACCGCGACACGCGTGCTGTCGCACCGCAACACATCGTCCACCAAGAACTAGAGCGGGTACATTCCTCTCTGCCCTTGCACCTTCAATCTGAGAATGAGCTGCTTGACTGGGGAAGCAAGATTCGCAGACGCTTTGTCACTGACAACATCCTTTCACTTCCGATACAACATGTTAGAGACAGCCTTACGATCCAGGAGCAAGCAGAGCAGTTTGTTGGATTATATACCTTTGCTGAAACGCTGGAACGGCTACTCTTTGGACACCAGCAGCTGATAGCCTCCAATGAGGAGCTCCGGAGCATGCTACATCTTGTGCTGCGACGGCTTGATCGTCAAACAGTAGGTAGCGCTTCCTCCATCAATGCGACGGAACCTAGTCCAGATGCTGAAGCTTCTGGCGGACTCTCGTTACGATCCCCTCAGATTGGGAAGGCTTGGCCCTCCAGCTTGACGAAGCTGTAGGGTAGGCATCTCTCCGATCTTCTCGTCCAGTTCTACACAGAAGGCCTGGGTTCTATTCCAAAGGAGCGAGGAAATCGCGGGCAGAAGGATTGCCTTCGAGCTGTTGAAATCGTTGCCTACGTTGCCGACTTAGCCAGCATCCCACCAGTTCCTCCATTATCGCGAGAGGTGGACAGGGTTCAATGGGTATCTGCAATGAAAAACATGGCAACTCAATGCGAAACAGTGTTAGTCAATGGCTTTACCAAAGCTGCTGATGCAAAAGGAGGAACACAGCGCAAGCGACGTCGCTCTGGAAACCTTACCGGCGTGGTCAAAGCCTGGGGTGAGCTAACTGATCAGCAGCGGGCGGCGTTTCGTTCACTACCCCGTATCCCGTTCTTAGCAGGATGAGAGAGATAGTCGGAGACCTCTTGGTCAAGCTGGGATTACACAATGTATATGTAAGTTGAATACACGGCATGCCACCTTCGATACACCACTAGCTCCCGAGAGCATCACCAGCTTCAACTACACGAGCACCCCAGCTCGGAGTGCACCACGAGCTCTGAAAGCAACGCTGCGTCCGTGAGCACCACATACTAATTCCGCGAGCACCACGAGCTCCGAGTGCGCGATGATCTCCGAGTTGGCCATGATCTCCGAGTGCGCCATGAGCTGCGAGGGCAGCATGAACTCCGAGTGCGCGATGATCTCCGAGAGCAGCACGAACTCTGAGTGCCATGAGCTGCACTAGCTCCAATGAGGCCACAAGCACCAACAAGTCCGCGAGCACCAACAAGTCAGCAAGCACCACTGAGACCGCAAGCACCACTGAGCCCATGACCACCACCAGCTACATGAGCACCACCAACTATGGAACCACCCACCATCTCCTCGAGCCCCCAACGAGTCTGCGAGCACCACAGTCCCCAAGAGACAGCACCGCGGCCGCCCCACTGTGTGAGCCGTCTCCTCTTCCTTGCTGTGGTCAGTCCCTTTCTTTTTTCTTTTTCAGCCAATCCCAGCTTCGGGACGAAGTTACGGGGGGTACGAATATGCAACTATACTTTAGCCAAGTGTACGCGCACCGTCAGAAGTAACCACTATCTTCGGCCGCAATTTGATCTTGTGTAGGGGACCAAGTTAAGGCGAAGATAGGCGAATACAGTATAGTGAAGTACACTCTATCTATACGTATTATAACTCCCTGGGGGAGTATCCTAACTGTCCTAACTGTCCTAACTGTCCTAAACGTCCTAAAAGTAGTCCTAATTAGGACTGTTAGGTCAGCTATTTTAAATTACCGTTGCCGTCATTTACGGGAGTATCATTTCGGTTTCTTAGGACAGTTTAGGACATTTAGTACAGATAATCCGACACCGTTTCTACTAAAAGTGCCATTATTTTTAGTACAGATAATCCGACACCGTTTCTACTAAAAGTGCCATTATTTTCCAAACGGTGGTAGTACTACGTAGTACTACTACTCGGCTTCAATGCCCCTGTCCTTTTCTCTAACTTGCTCGTTTGGAAAGGGTGTGTTTGTGTGTGTGTGAGGGCGACGATGTTGTCTCTGCCTCCTACCCGCCGCTTCCCGGTGCCAGCGCCTTGCATGCATGCCGTCGTAGCCGTCTTTATATTTAAGGCAATACTCGATCGTAAAACCTGTTCTGCTCATATAGAGCACCTTCCTCGTGCGGCACTATGTAACAGTGTTAGTCTCTAAACCACTGCTCACGGTTTCTGGGCGGCGTGCTGCTACTCCAGCTCGACGTCTCCAAAAACTGCGGTACTTATGGAGAGTGCGATGTTGCAACATCAGATAAAGAGAGACAGCAAACTGGAACTGATCCGACAGCCTCTTAGTAAGAGGCTCTTACGCACCTTGACCTGCACGTCTCTAGCATTGGCAGCCGCATTACCAGCTCAGCGATGACACAACAGTGCCCCCTTTTGATTCAGACGTGGCACCAATTTTATTTTGACCACTTCTCGAATCTTCAACGCCTGCGTCTTCGGCTTGGTAAGCTATCGCGTAAAATTCACATAAAATTCAGCAGCTTTAGCGGGTTTAGATCTGTTTGTAGAGGGACGAGAGCGCACGTACCCTTATCCCCACCCGTCGCGATTGGCAAAAATAAAAGGCGGTGGGCTCAGGCGACCCTTCAAGCCGAAAGGGGCAAAATGCCCCCTTTGAGGGGGTCAAAATCCACCGTCTTTTGAGAACAACCTCGAAGGGAGCAAAATGCCCTCTTTGTCCACGAAAGGGTTAACGTGGCCATTCGGTCCTTATTTCCAAAAAGGTACCCTTTAGATGAAGACGGAGGTCCTACGTAAGACTTCCGTAATCCGATGCAAGGCCAACAGCAAATCCTAGGTGTAGCCCTAGCCTCTCCTTCTTAAGACCACCTTTTTGAGGTCAGATTGGCCAAAGTTCCTGAAAGGCACAATACTAAGACTTTAGTGCGCAGTGTATAACAGAGAATCAATAGCCCGATTTGCAGAAATATCTGCAAGCACAATATGGTGACGTACAGTATTATTTTAATAAGGGCTTAGGGTTTATGTTATTATAATACTTAAGTAACATTTTATCCCGGTACCAGGGTACTCATATTACATAATTGTAAGAGATCTATCGCTGTACAGTAAGTGTACGCGAGCCGAGCCGATAGAAAACTCGTGCTGGTGAGCAACGCCGCACTCTGTACATGTACGAAACGTCATCTCACGGGGATTGGGGATTAGTGCCATCAACATTACGCAAAAACTACGCATGCAGTCGGTTTATTAATAGAGGACATAAACGTCAATGCTTTATTCGTCAAAACGGGACATTCTTGTCACTTTAGAAACGAGTGCCTACCACGACAACGTAATGCGTTCCCACGGCCTAGCATTAGCTTGTGGCTTTATTTTCCTCCTCACAAAGGTCGATGCTGCCTCGACAGTGACGGACGCAAGCCTATCCATCACGACTTGGGCTTATTCGACTCCTATGGATACCGTCCGCTTCTCCGAGGCGATAACACGGAGACTGACGGGAGCGAAGAGAGAGTGTTCAACATCAAGTCATTTCTGGTCTCAAGAAGGTCACAAACTTCATCGACAAGAACAAAGCGGCGAGTTGGTTGAAGAAAGGAAAAGTCGCAGACGATGTCTTCGCCAAGCTTAAGCTGAGCAAGGTGCCGGCCGACAAGCTGTTCGAGAACCCGAAGTTCATCGCTTGGGCCAATTACGTGAGTCAGTACGACGTCAAGTACCCCGAGAAGGCGACGACGGTGATCCCGATGTTGACCAAACCTTATGGCGACGACGTCGTTGCGAAGACACTCAAAGCCGCGATAAAGGTCGCGGGTTCCAAGAAGCTCGTGTTGAGTCTGCAGACCCAACAGCTCGACTACTGGAAGAGCCTGGAGATGTCCACCAACGACGTCTTCAGAGCGCTCAAGCTCAATGGCAAGCTGGACGGCGTCCTCACCGACCCGAACTTGCTGGTGTTCAACAAGTACATGATCGACTTCAACACGAGGAACCAGGGGAAGTCCACGACGATGGTCGAGCCGTTATCGAGGAGCTACGGCGATGCTGCTGTATCCAAAATGCTCGAAAAAGCATCTGAGGTTACGGGCACGAAGGATATGGCGATGCGGTTGCAGACGCAGCAGATTGACACGATGGAATTGGAGATTTTCCAGATTTCCCGAGCCTCGCCCGTGATTGGTTGATTCAGAGGCTCACTATGGGAAAGGGAAGCAGCGACACGTGGCGTAGGGGGTAAGCGGATCCTGGTCGGACTCGCGCTGACGGTGTACAAGGTTTGGTGACCCCGGATGGAGATGTCCCCGAGTGGACCCCGGCTGGAGCCAAGTACCGGACGAGAGGCGAAGCCCAAGAGAGCGTAAAGTGCCTCCGACTGGAGGCCGCCTGCTCTTGGTGCACCGTACAGCGCAAGAGGAGCCCGACCGGATTGAGCGAAGACCCAGAAGCCCCGAAGTTGCCCAAGAAAACCCAGACGTGAAGCCCAAATGGAACATGATCCCGTCTGGAAATGAACCTGAACCCCAAATGGAGATACCAAGATACCATCCCAGATGTGAAGATCCAGTATACAAAGTCCAAGATGTTTCCGACCGACCAAGCCGACCAGCCAAGATCTGTTTGGATTCCTTGGAACATTGAACTTCGTTTGCGTACCCAGTGATGATTGTACTTGCTGGAAGTATGCTACGAGGGACCGCGAACGATTACGGCGACAAGACCATAGTGAAGACAAGTCAAGATGGAGTGCATGTAAAGATCGACTGAAGATAGCCAGACAGACAGAGAAGAGAGACAACAGATAACAGATAAACAGAGTTCGTTTTGCCAAGGACCGCGCAAGTGAGTTGGAGCAGCCTACCGGACGTGCATTCCCGGAGGACCGACTAAGTCTACGCGTGAGGGCCCAGCAACTGTGACATCTGGGTCGAGCTCCCGCAACAGAGTCCAGTCCAAGTTGGGGTGAGTACCGGGTACCAACCCGAGGTTGATCCACTTCCATTTCATTTCCTAGTTGCGGTTGAGCTCGTCCCTCACAGGAAGGCCCCGCATTTCATATTACCGATTACCTTGTCACCTGGTTGGAGTAGCCCCAGGTGGGAAGTATTGATTTAAGCGCTATTGTGTGGTAGGACGTACTTGATTGTGTTAGTTTCCCTCAGTAAGCCAAAGCCGTCCGGGATTGACCAGTATCCCGGAGTTCGGCTGGAAGTTGACTGGAGTAGTGACCGACCCTTTCACGGTCCAAAAGAATAAGGAAGGGCTACGTGTTTGTATATAACTCTGTATCTGTTTGTATTGTTTGGTTATCTGAGAGCTGTCAGAGGCGACGTCCAAGAAGGTTGCGTTCTGCCCTGCTGCCTAGCGACCTACAAGTATCAAGACAACTCATCCACGGTTGAAGACCCCTGGTTACGAAGACAAACGAACCCACAGGGATTGTTCAGAAGGACACACGCCACCCCGGTTGGAGTGTACATCTAGGTGTATCACTTCCGGCTAGGGTCTGTTCTGGGTGCACCCCCATTCGGGAGTCCACATCCAGGGCGCACTAACTATACACCTGGGCGGTCAGGCGTTCACCCGCCTCGCCTCAGCTGGTGCGCGTGCCCGAATTCGAACCAGGGATTTCACCGGAGTTGTCTGTATTTTGTAAGTTTATAGGTGTGAGGTGTGCTAACTTTCCTAACTAGCGTCTATGACAGCTAAGCGAGGAGACATGCGCGAAGGAGGGCGCGGAGGACGAGGACGCGGAGAGGCGTCACGTCAATCGCGTCGTGCGGCGGGGCTGCCGCCCGAGGAGCAACCGAGCCTGGAAGAGGTTCAACGCAATGCTCGGAAGGCAAACGCTGAAAAGCGTAAGGCAGCCCTGGTTGGAGATGGGTCTTCGAACCAAGTCCAACCGGCACCCGAGCCGGCCGTCCCGAATGACGCGCACCAAGTGTCGAAGGACGGCGAGCCCGAACGTGCTGACGCGGGCGCGGAGTCGAAGACCGCGGAGGGGATCCCGGCCAGGGTGAACCCAACCAGGCGTCTGAGGGAGGCGCCGACGTGGATGAGCCCCAGGCGGAGGGTCGAGTTTCGGACTCCTCTCTGCCTGGCCAAGATGTGCAGCCGGACGCGCAAGTGTCCGCCGAACCCAAGCCGACATTGTCTGCCGACGAGGAGAAGCCGGCCGCAGTCCCTGCGAAGGCGGTGATCCCGCCCGCTGATGCCCAACCGGAGACCCAACTCTCGGTGTAAGCCAGCCGGGTTAACCCATCGACGGAGCTGCCGGCCGAACACCCAAGTGTCCAAGCGGCGAAGGCGTACGCAGCGTTGCAGGCGTCCCGGTGGGAGAAAGCCCGGTCTGGGCTCACACTTCCGCCGAACGTGGAATACGCCTGGCCGGAGTCCCATCCGGACTCCGTGTTGTGGTTGACCGCGACGCTTGCGACGTCCAAGTACTTGGCGTCCAAGACGGCTTCGTCGGACCCGGCCGAAGTTTGGTTGGCCGACCTGGCACCCAGCCGTCGAGACCTGTCGACCGCACAAGACTTGGCTGGGGTCCAGATCCCGACTGGGTTGCTGGACTCACGGGAGTGCGTTGTAGTCTTGCAGACACTCCTGTTCGAGGCCGGGTTCCAGTTCGTCAACGTGGTGCCGGCCTGGGTGGAGATGCGAGTGTCCAAGGTGGAGCCGATGTTCATCCGGACTCTGGTCGGAGACGTCCAGCGACTGCTTGCTGCCGAGCTCATCGAGTGGCGTGAGCTAGTCGTCGGAGCGACGTTCAAGATCCTGCCAGCGTTGGAGGCTCAAGCGAAGTCAGAGAAGCCGCCAGTCATGGATTACCACGCGGAAGACGCGGATGGGGATCTATTGATGAACGACTACGAACTCTTGCTGGGCCGGACCTACGTCCTACGCCTACGCTTGACGGGTCTTCGTCCCATCCGGAGTCCAAGCGGGTCGTCCACCGGTGGGCCAGCGCCCAAGCGTCCGCAGCATGCACCGCCGAGGGCCGAGAGCTCGCTTGCGTCCCCGCCGTCCCAGTTCGAGTCGTTGCCGTCCGAGTTTCCGTCGGCTGAAGAGTCCGCCCGGGATGCCCCGGCCAGAGGTGCAACTTCGGACCCTGTCCCGAGCATAGTTGGCACCTCCGACCGGGCTTCCTATGGCGCGACGTCCGAGTCGTACGTGTCCAGGAACACCACCTCGGACTCGTCGACCTCGCCGCTCCGATACAGCGCTGCGTCGCACATGCCGATGCCCCAGCTGGGATCCTTGGCGATGTCCGCCCGGGGACCGGTTGGCGTGTCGGTCGGCGCTGGAGACGTGGGTTTCCATGTGACGCGCGAGGTGGCCCCCAAGCGAGAGCCAATCTCTGATCAGGCTGATGCCAGTATGGCGCGCTTGGACGAAGTGGCCAGCCGGCTGACATCCAGGACGCACACGTCGACGAGGCCCCGGACACACCGACGTTCCCGGCGTGGCTCGATGTCGAGTGGCTCGGATTCGGATGGAGATGGTCGGCGTCATCGCCGCCGCTTCATCCCCCCCGCGAGACCGATCCCCATCCAGACGCTCGAGTCGGTCCAGGCGTTCATACCGGTCCTCCCGATCTGGGCGAACAAGCCTGTCGGCCCAGTCGGGGATGGCGGAGATGGCGGTGTCGACTTTTCACCAGGTCCAGCAGCTCGGCGCCGAGCTGTCGAAGCTGCGTGGGGCGGTTTCGACCGGGAAGGATCCCAGCCGGGACGCTGAGGCCGAGCTTGCTCTCGCCGAAGCCCAACGGGAGGCGCGTGATGCCGAACGTCGCGCCCAGGAGCTTGAGCGACACCTTCATGAGGTCTACGGCCAGGCGTCCCAGGCCGCCTCGCAGTCCCTGACGGTTGAAGCCGACGTCGAACCTGCCCGTATTGAAGCTGCGCGGGCCGGGCTTGAGCGTGTGGAGGCAGCTGCCGCAGAGTACATCCGCCGGCAGCTAGCTGAAGCCGACGCGAAGCACGCCGCTGAGATGGCCGCCCGGGTCGGGCAGGCCCAGCAGGACCTGGCCGCATTGGCAGCCAGGCTGCAGGCGTCGGAAGTCGCGCGTGTGCAGGAGCGTGAGTCCGCTCAGAACATCCAGCGTTTCCACGTGGGACGGATACGCGACCTTCAAGCGACATCCGTCCAAGCTCAACCTGAACGGGGAACATCTGACCCCAATCGAGCAACTCCCATACAAACGGGAGGTGACAACCCTGAACGGGCAACGGGCGTAATCACGGGAAACGCAACGGTCGGAGGTGCACAGCCGGGACAGAAGAACACGACCGAAGCCGGCTGGGAACAGCTACTGGCGACACTGCCGGAAGTTGACGTCGCGCGTCTAGCAAGGACTCTGAGGCCGACCGCGGTGAAGAATGAGCCGATCGCAGTTAATGCGGTGCACCGATCTACTACGGCGACACAAGTTGCCCCGACGGGGACCGCCCGTCAGGAGGCGAAGGCGCCAGTGAAGAAGGAGTCTACAGAGCCGAAGAAGGACCCTCCCAGGAAGAGTGATCGCAGGAAGGATGAGCGCCGGAAGGACGGCCGCAAGAAGGCGCCGCGCAAGGGGCGCGGCCGGGACCGCGACTCGTCCCCGGACTCCAGCTCCAGTTCCTCGAGCTCGGATGGTGACAGTTCCAGCTCGGACGACAGCCTAGATGGTACGGATGCTACACCTACCGTGGAATCAACTACGGTCGGGGACGGCAAGACCTCCTGGACGTCCCGCCCGTATGTCAACTCCAGCACGCTGGGCCAGTTCGATGAGAAGGCCCCGCTTGAGATCGACGTACCTGGTGGGAGAAGTTCACCAACATCTCCGCCCAGGGTGGTTGGTCCGACCAGACCAACGTTCGCGAGCTCAAAATGAAGTTGTCGCCTGCCGTCCGGAATTGGCGTGGTCAGCTGGAGAAGCACGTTCAGAGCGATTGGAAGCGCTTCGCCCAAGAGTTCCGCCGCAAGTATCTGAAGCTTCGGACGTCGGAGTCTGAACGGTACTACACTATGCGGCAGAAGGCGTCGGAAACCCCGATGGAGTTCTTCTACAGGCTGAACGAGGCTGCGGTCAAGGCGGGGATCAAGTACCGGAAGTCCAAGAAGGAGCGCAAGCAACATGTCAAGCGCTTCCTGAAGAACCTTAGGGACTCCCAGCTGAAGGCCATCCTGGCCAACCAGAAGATTCGCAGCCTGGACGACCTCGAAGACATCCTGGAACAGCAGGAGGATCTGAACCTGGATGGGAGATATGATACGCCACCGCCCAGGCGGGACTTCCGAGCAGGTAACATCCAGGATTCCCGTTTCAAGCCTAGGCGCCGTGCGTTTGTGGCAATTTCGGACGGGGAGTCTGGCTACGAGTCTGAAGGTCGTGTGCGTTTCGAGGATGAAGTCAAAGAGGCGAAACCGTCCCAACCAGAGTCGAAGGAGTCAAGCCGGAGTGCCCCGACTGGGGTGGCGCCGAGTGCCCCATCGGTTGCTCGGATCCCAGAAACTGAACTTCGTCACGCCATCTTCAAGGCGTTGATGCAGAGTGGATGTCGCCCTCCGATACAGAGCGATTCCCGATCAGAACGGCAGTCACTCCAAATGGAGAACCCCAATCGGAACGTGTTTTGTGAAAAATGTCTGAAGCTTGGACATCTCGCGATTGCCTGCAAGCTCCAGTCATGCTCGTATTGTGGATCATGTCACGGAGGTCCCTGTGGAGACCGTGCCGTCATGGAAGCCCTCAAGTCGCTGGTCAGGAAGGGTATGCTTCGTGACCTACCTCCGCCACTTCGTCAGCGATTGCTGGATGGAGATGCCCAACCGGGAACGCGGTTAAACTACTAAGCCCGCTGGATGGGGATCCAGGACGCGCCGGGCAACCGCAACCCCGATTGTGCGCACTTGCGTACGTTGGACCGGAGCTGAGAAGACGACACGGCCTGGCCGCTGTTGACGCGGGTACTAACCCCGACCGGGTAGACTCCCGACGGGACCAACCAAACGTTGATAGCCCAGTCGAGTTCACGTTACAGCCCGGACAGAGATACGGATGGTGGGAGAATCACGAGCCAGATGAAAGTCATGAAGCGACGACAGTGCATGGGGCGGTGAACGATCTCCGAACGAGGATACTCTTGGATACTGGTGCATCTGGAAGTATGATTAGCTTGGACCTTGCGCGTAGGCTCAAGCTGAAATTCCGGATGTTGCCACAGCCGATCAGGGTGTCAGGATTAGGAGGCGTTCCCACGAACATCACGTCTTACGCCCGGGTGAATATCACTCTAGGCTCTGATGTGGTGTATGTGACGAATGTATGGTTGGCGAACATTGGCGAAGGATTGGAAGTACTTCTGGGGATGAACTTCATGTATGCGGCTGGAGTACGACTGAGCGTGCGAGAAGGACTGGTGAACCTCCCCGACGAGGAAGCTATTGTGATGTGTGACGACCGGCGTCATCAACGAGTGGGCTTGGACCTTCCAGTAACCCCGGATGAGGGATTATATCTCCGACCGGGAGAACATGCAATCGTGAAGATCCGGTATGGCAGGAGCAACCCCCAACGAGAAGTAGTCTGGGCCGGTCGGGGTGACGGTTGGGTTACCCAGATCCTGTATGCAACCAAGTCGTGGGCGTCCTCGGTGAAAGTGGTGAACATCTCCAACCAGAGATTATGGATCGACAACCGGACCCCCGTAGCTCGGATTGTCGAGTTCGGCCACTTCCCCCGGTTTGGGCGGTTTGTACGCCCGGGAAGCAAGAGGTATCAGGAGTGGCAGCATCTTATCCACGAGATCACAGTGGCCAGTGACACAAGTGTGGGCGAACACAGACCGGAGAAACTTCGACGGAGTGAGGAACTACCTGATGCCCAGCCCCCGGAATACGACTGGCCGTCCCAGTTGTTACTGCGACCCCATCCGGAGACTGCTCAAACTCGAATCGTCATGTTACAGAAGGCTGCCCACGTACAGTCGTCAAAACTCGATGTGGCTCACAAGATCACGAACGCCGGAACCCAGACGGATACCGATACGGACACAGGCGATGACAGTGACCCGAACGTTGATCATTATGCCTTAAGCAGTGAAGTTCGGAGATCTCCAACACCACGTTCAGGAACAACATCCCAGATGGAGATTCACGAAGTTGGCGACGCTGTTTGCATTCGACAGACCATTCCGGCATCGGATGAACAGATCCATGATCGACAAGTAGAGGCGATCCTGGACGTCAGATGGACCAAGGTCCCTCGGGCGCCCAATTGGGCTCGGGAGTACCTTGTCAAATGCATGGGGTATGATCGGTCCGAATGGATACCCATGATCCAGATGAATTGTGGGACGCTCTTGGACGAGTTCAATCAAGGGGCGAAAGCCCGAGCGCGGTTCGAAGCCATGCAGGCTAGGGGCGACCCTAACATACAATAGTTTGGGGGGTCAAGTCCGAATGGGGCGATCCCAGTTGGGAGTTTTTATCCTGATTGGAGATTCCCAGACGGAGACCCACGAATGTCTGGATGTGGATATGTGAATCGCGGAAAATGACTGTGAATTGGTATGGAGTGAATCTGCGCTGGAGCTGCGACTGAAGAGAGTGACCCGACCAAGCTTGTACCTGCCGGGCGGCGACGTGTGTGGCGTTGACTTCTTGTTGGAAGTTTTGCTTATGAAGTGCGCCCGCGCTGGAGATCCTGGTTGGAGAAC
Source organism: Phytophthora melonis (assembly GCA_024211575.1). Taxonomy (NCBI): domain Eukaryota; phylum Oomycota; class Peronosporomycetes; order Peronosporales; family Peronosporaceae; genus Phytophthora; species Phytophthora melonis. The sequence continues at coordinate 1,778,024 of JAMXKT010000047.1, forward strand.
TCATCCGTGCCCTAGTCCGCCTACGTGTGCCAGTCGTCGATGCGCAGGGGCGAGTCATGCTCCTCCTCCTCGCTATTGGGCTCGTTGCCACCCTGGATGCCGGTCTCCGCCGTTCGCCTGACTTCACTGGAGCTGCCATGGCCGTCGACGGCGTCCGTGCAGGCATGGGCCTCGCCGCTAGCCGCCTGACTGCTGCCGCCGTTGCCCGCGCCCGCCTCCGCACCCCCCACTGGAGGCGCAGAAGGCGGGAGTTGCGCTGGGATAAGCGGCGCGTCGGCGCTCGATGCGGGGGCGTCCATGGCTTGAGAAGTGGAGCGCAGTTTTCGTTGTGAGTGGAGGATTCGTTGCCGAAGATTGGAAAGAGGAGTTGATGAAAAGCGACCCGGTTGGGACAGGGCGCAAAGAAGAGACGCGACCGTTGGAAGCTGACTGAAGGTATCCCCGTCTGGGGCGCCCACCCATCTGGGCTTGCTCGGATCGTGAGATCTTGTCATGATCAATTGTTTCGCTGAATGGGCTCTACAATGGATCGTAACAAGAGGGGCGGTTGACACGATGGAATTGGAGATTTTCCAGATTTCCCGAGCCTCGCCCGTGATTGGTTGATTCAGAGGCTCACTATGGGAAAGGGAAGCAGCGACACGTGGCGTAGGGGGTAAGCGGATCCTGGTCGGACTCGCGCTGACGGTGTACAAGGTTTGGTGACCCCGGATGGAGATGTCCCCAAGAGTGGACCCCGGCTGGAGCCAAGTACCGGACGAGAGGCGAAGCCCAAGAGAGCGTAAAAGTGCCTCCGACTGGAGGCCGCCTGCTCTTGGTGCACCGTACAGCGCAAGAGGAGCCCGACCGGATTGAGCGAAGACCCAGAAGCCCCGAAGTTGCCCAAGAAAACCCAGACGTGAAGCCCAAATGGAACATGATCCCGTCTGGAAATGAACCTGAACCCCAAATGGAGATACCAAGATACCATCCCAGATGTGAAGATCCAGTATACAAAGTCCAAGATGTTTCCGACCGACCAAGCCGACCAGCCAAGATCTGTTTGGATTCCTTGGAACATTGAACTTCGTTTGCGTACCCAGTGATGATTGTACTTGCTGGAAGTATGCTACGAGGGACCGCGAACGATTACGGCGACAAGACCATAGTGAAGACAAGTCAAGATGGAGTGCATGTAAAGATCGACAGAAGATAGCCAGACAGACAGAGAAGAGAGACAACAGATAACAGATAAACAGAGTTCGTTTTGCCAAGGACCGCGCAAGTGAGTTGGAGCAGCCTACCGGACGTGCATTCCCGGAGGACTGACTAAGTCTACGCGTGAGGGCCCAGCAACTGTGACATCTGGGTCGAGCTCCCGCAACAGAGTCCAGTCCAAGTTGGGGTGAGTACCGGGTACCAACCCGAGGTTGATCCACTTCCATTTCATTTCCTAGTTGCGGTTGAGCTCGTCCCTCACAGGAAGGCCCCGCATTTCATATTACCGATTACCTTGTCACCTGGTTGGAGTAGCCCCAGGTGGGAAGTATTGATTTAAGCGCTATTGTGTGGTAGGACGTACTTGATTGTGTTAGTTTCCCTCAGTAAGCCAAAGCCGTCCGGGATTGACCAGTATCCCGGAGTTCGGCTGGAAGTTGACTGGAGTAGTGACCGACCCTTTCACGGTCCAAAAGAATAAGGAAGGGCTACGTGTTTGTATATAACTCTGTATCTGTTTGTATTGTTTGGTTATCTGAGAGCTGTCAGAGGCGACGTCCAAGAAGGTTGCGTTCTGCCCTGCTGCCTAGCGACCTACAAGTATCAAGACAACTCATCCACGGTTGAAGACCCCTGGTTACGAAGACAAACGAACCCACAGGGATTGTTCAGAAGGACACACGCCACCCCGGTTGGAGTGTACATCTAGGTGTATCACTTCCGGCTAGGGTCTGTTCTGGGTGCACCCCCATTCGGGAGTCCACATCCAGGGCGCGCTAACTATACACCTGGGCGGTCAGGCGTTCACCCGCCTCGCCTCAAAATGCAGATCTGGAAGGACAAGGGGCTTGACGTCGACGACATTTTCAAGGCCTTGAACCTGGATAGCAAGGCTGGGAATGTCTTTGAGAACCGCAACTTCGTCGTGTGGACCAAGTACACGAAGGAATTTGGCGGGGGACGGGGCGATGACAAAACGTTCGACTTGCTCTGGAAAACGTACGACGAGAAGAAATTGGCGAAGATGCTGGTCGCCCCCAGGGAGACGAGAAGGAACAACATTGCGGACGACTTGCAGAAGTCACTGATCACAAAGTGCCTGGCGATGGATAGGAAGCCGGACGACGTTGCCAATATATTGGGAACATCGTTTCAAGGCAAGACTCTGACCAGCATGTACCGGTGGAACTACAAGAAACAAGTTCCTCTAATGGACATTCGTCTGTGATCGACCAAGGTTCGTAGCCATCCGACGTGAGAACAGGAAGGCCAACATTGCGTGTCGAGAGTCTCGAGACGTTTTCGCATGGAAGATTTGCTCGTGCCACTCGTGGAACTTAACAGAGATTCTCGCCACGAGATGCGACGGTACCCCTGAACATCTGAGACCAACTATATCCGCACTTTACCGAATCGACCCCAATATGAGCCAAACGAAAGCTGAATGCTAGTAAGAACTAAGAGCCTACAGTAGGGCCGAAAGACTAACTCTACAACCGAGATATGAGCACCTACAAGAGGCGCATAAGGAGCTACTTTAAGCGGGCTCATGCAGAATATGTAAGGTGTTATTCCATGGCAATGGCAATTAGCGACTCGAAAACACAAATCACTACGATTATATCAAGGTACCTCGTACGATTTACGGAGGTACTCTATCAATCCCACCTCGTCTTTTCCCGCCTCGCGTTGCTGGACCTCCCCCAACACAACAGAACTTGTTGGAACCGTTGTTGCTGTTGCTGTTGCTGCTGCTGGAGCTGGGGCTGTCGGACCTGTCTCGTCGACAATGGCGTCATGTTCGGCGTCGGCCAGAGTCTGCTACTCCGATCTCCCTCAGGAAGAAGGTCGAGATGCGCGAAGCGAACTGCCAATACCGCTTTCTTGGGGTCGCGCGGTGCGTCTAAGTTTGAGTCTTCACTGGAGCCTGCATATGTTCCAGGAGCTGGTGCGGCTTCTTCCACTGCAGCGGTGAGGGCCTCACCGCTGGCGAGCCTCACCGTGAGGTAGACATTCTCATGGCGATTCAACGGTACTCAGAGTTTTATAGCTACTATGCGAGCTTTTAGCTAGGGTACCACCCTTGAGATAAGAGGCGGTTAGGGGTTATTTTATTGCCGGCGGAGACATCGTAATTCCTGACTGGAAGATGGGTACAGTGGTGGTTGATCGACGCGTACAGAGAACTACTTCACCTTTCTTGCTCAAACTTCTCCAGTACGAATAGTGTGTCATGAAGGCTAGATGTGAGCATTTTCAGCTTCATTGATAGAGGTGCCAATAAGTTAGAACGACTCGTTCAGAGGAAATGGTATTTTAATACCGTCTCGTGGTGATAATATCTGTTAAAAACTAATTCATGCACCTGGATTTAGCGTATGATAGCTCGACTTTGCACGATTGTTTGGTCTGATCGATTAGGGATTCCCAATCGCTCCTCAACTCCACCACACTCGCTATTTGAAGCAAGGTCCACCAGATGGTGGCGATATTCTCTACCTTCGCCCACCTCTGAATACTACGGTACATGCAGCCAGGCAAATTTACGATTCTCATGCGAAGGTTGGTCTGATATAGTGATTTTGAGGTGGTTGAGTTGGATGTGGATGGAGGCAGCGCTATATTCTTAGGGTGGTTCTGTACTGCAGTGTGGAAAGGTATTTGGTATGACTGGAGTATATGTACATTTAATACAATTGACGGGAACCCGGGTACCCATCGGGACCCCGTTTCACCAAAAACTACCAGTACACATGTGTTATCAAATGTATCGTAGTGTTGGTAATATATGGCCTACGTAGAACGTAATATGAGCTCAGTAGGGAAGCGTGTGGAAACGGAAGGTTAAATCATCTTCTCTTTCGTCTTGTATCTTTCCTCGAAATCCAGACGATGGCCTGGTACAGCGGCAGAGGGCATTCCTCATCTCATCTTATGTAAGGTGAACTTGGTAAGGCATGCTATTTGGGCCTACAGTCGTAAGTGAACCCGATATACTTACTTTCAGAACAAAACAAAGCAAATATTTTTGGACCGATGACGGATTTTTTTTGTGGATAGTAGAGAACTTTCGCAACCCGATTTCAGTTGAGTTTCAGTGTCAGATTTGAGTTTGGAGCAGTACCGTGATTGGGGTCTCTCAAATCTGATACTCAAACGCAATTGCGTTTGAGCCAAGAGTCCAGTTTGCTCAACTCGGATTTGAGTTTCACTTTCGTCTTCACAGCTTACACCGCCCAATGGTCTTCATCGCCCCCAAGCTTTCTGCCGAACAAGCTCTCGTCATCCTTGGCGCCCTGCTGCTTGCTGCGCGCGGGAACCGGAAGAGATTCTTAAGGACGATGTACTTTCTCCTTTGCCAGCCACTGTTTCCGCTCTAAGATCCCCACCTCCGCGAATCAACACCAGCAACCGCTTTGACTCCACCATGGACGGCGTTACCGCTCGGGCGCGGTTTAATTTCACGGTGCAGGAGCTACAGACACTGGCCGCCAAGCTAGGCCTCCCGATGCCGCACATCGTCACTCCACAGCGCGACGCTGTTCCGACAGTTGAAGCGCTGGCCATGTTGTGCCGGAGGCTGGAAGGAACCATCTACGCTCTTCACGGTAGCCAACGAGTTTGGCAGATCACCCGGTGCTTATAGCCGCATCTGTAGGCAAACTGTGGCGGAGTTGTACACGAGGCACAAGAAGCTGCTATATTTTAACCGCCAGGTCGCCGCCAAGCGAATCGAGGGATACTGCGACGCCATCCGGGCGAAGGGCGCGCCATTATCGTCCTGTTGGGCATTTGTAGACGGCACGAAGCAGTATGTAGCAAGACCAAGGCGCGCGGCGAAATCCAGCTTCAGCGTTCGAGAATCTGCAGCGTTCGCTCTACAACGGACACCCCAGACGTCACTGTTTTAATTGGCAAGCAATTACGGCACCGGACGGAATTATCATCAGCATCTTCGGCCCCGTGGAAGGTAGAAGGCACGACTCGACAATGCTGAGCATGAGCGGTATTTTGACGTCTTTGCTAGCGATGCGGACAAAGTTTTCGATGGAAAGGTTATTTACGGCGACCCGGCGTATGGATGCTCTCAATACGTTTGCTGTCCTTTTGATAACCCCAATTCGAATCGTGCGATGGCCGCATTCAACGCACGTATGAGCAGTGTCCGTGAAGGTGTCGAGTGGGGATTTGGGCGCGTCAAGACGCTATGGTCATTTCTGAACTGGGACAAAAAGCTACGTGCAAGACAGACCGCTGTGGGTAGACTTTTTATCGTTGCCGTGCTTTTAACTAACCTGCACACGTGCATGCAGCCTTCAGGCAACCAGATCTCCATCTATTTTAATGTGCTGCCCCAACTTTAAACTGCTACCTTAATAAAGATTGAGACGTTCGAAATGGACCAGTTCATTACGATCTCGCTGTTAAAAGCAACTACTTCTTGCTTTCGTTTCCTCGACCGATTGCTATTTCGAGTAGCTGCAGCATAAATCTTTCGCGATCACGTTCCGCCGCTAAAGCCGCTCGTCACGGACTCGTTCTGCCTCTTGACGTTGCAGCTCCATTCTGGTCTCATGCTCTCTCTTTTTCCGCTTCCTCCTTCTCAAACTGCAAGCGGCTGTTCAGATACGCGTACTTTTCCGGGTTCCCTTTGTGCATCTCGGCAATTGCCAACGCAATGCCATCAGTCACCGCTGCAACTCTCTCAGACTTCGTCACTTTCGACGGACGGCCACTACTGCTGCGGCTAGTGCGCTTCCGGCTGACCGGAATTGTTGTCACCAGCAGCAGTATTGGCCTCGTCGTCCGCCGACGACCCATCGCCTTGTAGCTCGTCTTCTAGTTCGCCCATCGCTAAACGGCGCATCAGCGCTCCAGACGCCTCGATGCCGTCACTTTTAGCGCGCTGAGCTGCTTTTCACTCTCTTGGCGCTCTTTCCAGTCGTCCATGCGGGTGACGATGTCTTGCAACAGAACGTCGCGCTCGTTGTACTCCTCCGCTGTGCCAGACCCCTCCTCGATACACGATCGGCGTCGCGATGCTGACGTACGAGCTTGTCAAAGCGCGTCCCGCAGAGCAGGACCAGGCTTTTCCTGTACAAACCCTTCCACCTCTCTACAGATATTTGCGATCTCGTCAAAACACTTCATGCGATGCCGTTCGCACTACCTTTAACAGCTTCCTAAGGTTTCACCATGTTCACAGCGCGTAGTAGAATGAGATCGTCGGCAGCAGTAAAGTTCTTTCGTGGCGGTTCTGTGACGTCGTGCTGGCCGAGGGACAAGTCCTCTGAGACGTCCGTATCAGCATTGCGCTGGCCAAGCGGCAAGGTGAGCGACACATCAGCCTCGTCGTCGCCGTCCGGTGTAGGGCTTGCAGAGTCTTCGTAGTTGCGATCCATTTCGAAAATGTCCATCTGAAACTGAAACTGAAATGCATAGCGAAAGTTCTCGAACTCAAATCATTTTAGTGCAATCCTGGTGGGCAACAGATCGTTCGGAGCGAGACTGAAACTCAACTCAAATGTCGTTGCGAAAGTTCTCTAGTCTTTCGTCGGCAGCACTTGAATTTGATGGTTTAACGTGCCCCGACGGTACCAATATGGGGACCAAATATTAAAAAAAAAAAAATCGCGATTTTGTGGGCATCATTTGCGGAAACTCGGACTCCCGCAAAAACGACTTGAACTCTTCTCATGCAGTGCAGAAGGGAAGTGTGATTGAATCAAAAGCTTTACCTCCGATACCTTAGCAATTCGCTGGAGTTCCTATAATCTAGAGCCCGGACAAACTTGATCAGCGCTTTGCGAAGCTTCGACGACCATCCCTCTCTGCAACATGCAAGTTGCCATTGTGTACAGCACATAATCTGTGACATGGTGCTGTAACACGTTACACTCCCCCTCAACTTGCATTCCAGGATCACGGCAACTGACAACGCCACTTGCCTTCGCCAGTACCATCAACTGCGGAGTCGTGAGTGGCTTGGTAAGGTAGTCTGCCAGTTGTTGAGCAGAGCGTACATGCTGGACCTTGATTGTTCCGTTTTCAACTTGATCACGAACAAAGTGCACACGAAGGTCGATGGGTTCGCGCGTGGGATATACCCGCTGTTGGTTGCCATGCTGATCGCTGCCTTGTTGTCGACAAAGACTTCAGTAGCACACGAAACTCCCACCAGCATCTCTTCGAGTAGCTGCCGGACCCACATCACTTCCTGCACCGTCACAGCCAGTGCCATGTACTCGGCTTCGGCCGATGATAGCGCAACGGTCGCTTGTTTCTTCGCCTTGAACATGACAGGTCCATCCAAGCTGGAGAAGCACGCCAGATGTCGATCGCCGAGTAGATATGTCACTTCCCCAGTTCGCATCGCTGAAGGCGAGCAAACGCAGCTGAGTTCCGCGGCAATACTTAACGCCAGTAGCGAGTGTACCCTTGAGGTACCGTCGCACACACACAGCCGCCTTCCAATGCATTTCACGTGGGCCTTCGAGGTGTTGTGATAGAATGCTGAATGCAACACAAATGTCAGGCCAGGTTGCTTTAGCAACGTAGAGAAGTGAGCCAATAAGTCCTCGATTTGGCTTTTTCTTGCTCATCCTCGGGTGCTCGTCACTTGCATGCAGATCTTGGCCGACGACATTCGGGTTTCAAACAGGATGAGCCTCCGCTTGGCCAAATCGCTCAATCATTCGCGAAATGTGTTGCGCCTGACTAACGAAAAGCTCCCCGCACTGCGTGTTGTAGCGAAGCTCCATCCCGAGAATAAAGCGAGCATCTCCAAGCGACTTGAGACGAAAGCGAGCACCCAAAGCCTCCGCAATACTCGACGCCTCTTCTTCAGCCGCGCATCCGATAAGCAGATCATCGACGTACAGGACGATGAAAACGGGTCCATTGTGACGAACTCGAACGAACAGGCAGGGATCCGACTTGCACTGCTTGAATCTTAGTGCGATGAACACACTTCAAATGGTCTTGTGCCACACGGCAGCGGCTTGCTATAAGCCGTAGAGACTGCGGCGAAGGCGATACACCATGCGTTCACGAACATTGAGACACTCAGGCGGCACCATGTACACTTCCTCTTCGAGGTCGCCATTTAGAAAGGCCGTTTCAACGTCGTACTGCTTCACCATGTATCCGAGCTGGCAGCACACTGCGAGGAAAATCCGCACCGTGTTGAGACTTGCAACGGGAGAGTAGGTAGACGTGTAATCAACTCCATACGTCTGGCAGCAACCGAGAGCAACTAAACGCGCCTTGTACCGGATAATGTTTTCGTGTTCATCTCGTTTAAGGGCCCTGTGTCCGATCACACGAGCACCGGGCGGAAGGTAAACTAAATCCCAAGTGTGGTTGCGCACATGAGCACGGATTTCAGCGCGACACGCCTCCTTCCACTTGTCCGAGTCGGCAGAACGCATCGCTTCACGGAACGAGCTCGGACTACTTTCCGAGGCAGCCAGAGCAATCTCGTACTCGTCGTCAATTCTTGGTCGCTTGGCGTCCGGCTCATCAATGGTTCCGTCCAAGGAGTAGCCATCTCCCGTCGCATCTTGTCCACTTGTCGGATTGAGTCCGTCATTCTCCAGCAGCAGTTGTCCGGTCTCTCCAGTCTCTCCCTTTCTTCACTCGGCGGTAGCGCTGGTAACACCGAGGTTTCTGCTTCTTGAGAACTTGTTAGCAGACGCGGCTGGTGGAACGCCGAAATACGAACTTGACGCGGTCTGGTAGGGCCAAACACGCGATGATCACTCAGCGAGTTGTCACCAGTACGCACAGACGATGAAATCAGAGCGGATTGGCATGGGGAGGGTTGTCCGGTGAGTTGTTGAGCAGCTGAAACGTTCGATCTCGGTTCTGAAGCTGGGATTACACGCCCTTCTCCCCCTCTGCGAGACATCTCACCTTCACCACACCGTACTAGCGCATCTGGTACTGCGTCGACTTCCATGTCGACGGGATCACCATCGATCTCTGTCATGTCAACGTCTCCGCCGATGTCTGTCGCTGGCAAAACCGGTTGTTGTGGCTGCTGCGAGGTACTCACATCTTCGTCGAGCTCCAACGGAGCCTGCCTCGTCACGTGAACCACAGTGCGATAGGTGTCAGCAGGACGCTCATCCAGGATGATGGTCCTCGTAGTTACGATGCGCTCATCTTCAGCATCCCAAACGCGATAGGCCTTCGAGCCAGGAGCGTACCCGAGAAAGATGCATGCGTGAGCTCGGGCATCCCACTTGCTTCGATGCGACTTGTTAACGTGAACGTATCCTCTCGACCCGAAGACTCGCAGGTGGCTCAGATCCGGCTTGCAGCCTGTGAAAACTTCATAGGGGGTAGTTTGCGGGCGAGCAGTGTTCGGTACGCGGTTCGTCAAATACACTGCCGTGCTCAGAGCTTCGCCCCACCACTCACGAGCCATTCCGCGGTGGTACAACATTGAGCGTGCCATCTCAACCAGCGTGCGGTTCATACGCTCGGCGAGACCATTCTACTGCGGAGTGTGAGGTGTAGAGGTCTGGTGCACGATCCCATGAGCCGCAAAAAAAATCTCCGAACTTCTTGTTCACATACTCTCCTCCGTTATCACTGCGCAAGCAGCGAATACGACGACCGGTCTGCGCTTCCACGAGCGCCTTGTACTCCACAAACCGAGCAAATACCTCAGACTTAGCCTTGATCAGATACATGTGCACGTAGCGAGAATAGTCGTCGACAAATGTCACTACGAGACGCGCTCCCCCTTTTGACTGAGGCTCCATTGGACCCATGACATCAGAGTTTACAATGTCCAGTAATCCTGCGGCCTTCACACTACTGCCTGACTTTCGTGCGAACGGGCTGATAGTCATCTTGCCACATGAGCATCCAGCGCAGGGTGCGCCAACTGGGACACCATTATCTTGACCAAAGCTCGGAACGCCCTCTGCAGCGTGCGACACCAACAACATCTTCTTCTTCGACACATGCCCCAGCCGCTCGTGCCACAAACTGACAGGGGAAAGCTCCGCCGATGCAGCAACGTCCTTGCCGCGCTCCTCGTCCGTCGTCACCACCACGTTCCAGACAAATAACTTGTCCCCCTTCTCCACACGCGCAACCAATCTCCCTTCAAAACTGATAGTGCACCCATTACCAGACAACTCCACAGAAACACCCTTGGCCACCAACGACGGAATTGACAGCAATCTCCGATCGAGGCCCGGGACATACCGTACTTCAGTCACCTTGATCACCCGGCTACTGCCAACCAGGAAGCGCACAGTTCCCACTCCCATCGCGCGTAGGCGCTGCCCGCTTGCTACTACAATATCCGTCGGGCTCTGCAGCTCTCGGAACTCCACGAAGTCATGCCGACTGTGTGTCATGTGCGCGCGGGCTCCGCTATCCAGCAGCCAAGCCTCCCTAGTCGCGGCGAACACAAACTCATCTCCGTCGTCCTTCTTACTGAGCGTTGGGCACTCCGCGCACTTGTCGCCAAACTGGTTACATTTAAAGCATCGTCCATCAAACCTCGACGCTCCACAACCTCCACGTGGTTGGCGCTGCTGGCCACCACCACGACGGCCACCCTGACGGCCGCCTCCATGCCCATGTTGGCCTGCCTGGGTCCCGCGTGACCCTGCGTTGCTGCGTCGCCTTGCGCCTCCGTTGCCACCACGCGCAGACACGTTAAATGCTTCCTCTTGCTTCTCGCGTTTCTTGAGCGTCTCCGACTCGCGGCGCAGCATCTCCTTCGCATCCATCAGCATCACGGACGCGTGAGCCTCAATAATCTTCACCATGGCGTCATACTCGTTCGACAAACTCCCCAGAAGGATAGCTTCTCGTCATCGCTCAGCTGGTCACCGACAGCCGAAAGTCGCAGACAGAGGTCATCGAACTTCAACAGGTGATCCATCAGATCAGCCCCAGATGCCATTTGGAACTCGTGCAGTTGCTTCCGAAGCTGGACGCGGTTGTGAAGATTCTGCTTGACGAAGAACTCGCGCAGCTTTTTCCACGCACCCTTGGTGGACTTGGATTCTCGGATCATCGACTGATACACTGGACTCAATAGCTTTGAGATGACAGCCAGCGCCTTGAAATCGACGGTTTTCCACGTCTCGCTCTCCCGCTTAGCTGCATCTTCTGGCTTCATCTCCACGTGGTCCAGCAGGTCCTTCCTCGCGAGTGCCATACGGCAGTTGAATTCCCACAGGAAATAGTTGTCCTCGCGCAACACGTCGTTAGGACCCAGCGTCGTTGGGCTCATAACCAAAAACGACTTGAACTCTTCTTTTGCGATGCAGTGTAGAATGGAAAGTGAGATTGAATCAAAAGCTTTACCTCCGATACCTTAGCAGTTAGCTGTAGCTCCTACAATCTAGAACCCTGACAAACTTGATCAGCGCTTCGCGAAGCTTCGACGACCATCCCTCTCTGCAACATGCAAATCGCCCTTGTGTACAGCACATAATCTGTGACATGGTGCTGTAACACGTTACTCAGCTCAATACCCGCCAATTTTTCACTTTGTATTACCGGTACCACTTATAGAAAGGTGTAATGATGTTTAGAAAGGGTGCGGTTTTTCAACTAACCACATAATAATTTTCGACTAGCTACTCGTTACGTGCAAACTAGCTATTAGTGGCTAGTCGAGGCGCAAAAAGTGGCTAGGCATAAACACCCAGGATGAATTATCGACTAGCCACTCCCTAGTGGCTAGTTGAAATGCTAAAAGTGAATACTTGCCATGCCAAAAGTGCACTGTATCAAATCCAAATATGGTATCAAAATTAATTGTCGAGTGGCCACTTTCATTGGTGAACTATGTATTTTTGATGTTGAAGTGGGTGCTTGATGTTGAAGTGGGTAGGACACTCGCGCGTTGGCACTCGCCTACGGAGTTAGTGACGGCACATCGGGGAGGCGCTCCGCGGCCTGCCCCACCCCCTCGTGCCTTATCCGCTCACCCTCGCCCGTTTGGCCACTCATGGTGCTCAAATAGTTGGACCAAGTATTCACTGAAATTTATTTCAGAGTCTACCGTGATACCACTTTCCGCGCTAATTAGATATATTAAAGTTTAGCGAGCCCCTCTTTGCTTGAATTGCATACCTGCTGTACGGATCACCCATTTCTCAAACATCATAAATAAAGTTTTTTGGTAAAAAAAGACAGCCATCGTAATTTAAAGGGTCTGATTTTCCGAAGATCTTATCGATAAGTATATAAAGTAAACAGTGGATGATAGAATGCAATATGAAAAACCTCTATTATTTTATACCTCTGGTCTTTATGAATCACCCACGTGAACGTTGACCCTGTCGGCGACGCGTCCATCTTCATGCAACCTGCGACTGCAAGTAATTTAAACGGTAAGTTATTAGGTGGGTTTATCTTGGGATAAATACAATTTTCCATTTAACCCATGGATAGTCGACACAAGCTGAATTTTGAGTCGAGGCGGCCACCGCGATAGATACGGACACAAGCGCGGAAGCGATTGACTGGCACCGCGTTTTGAGCATCGCGCGGACATGAGCCCGGAAGGCCCTCTGAACCGCGTGGAGTCCAGGCAATACGCGGATGTGTCCGCGGCCACCACGACAGCTGCTCATCCCGACGCTGAGCCCGGTGGTGCTGGCTTGCGGGGTGGCGACATCAGCGTCGTGTCATTTGAGAAGCGCATTATTGCGCACCGACGGCGGACGACTTTTTCATGATCGTGGACAGCGACGCCATCTTTGTCAAGAAGCAGGACATGTGAAACATCATGGCCGAAGCAATCGATGTCGCATCTACGGACAGGGCGCCTCGTGATACTGCACGAAGTAATGAGGAATTCTCGAGGAGCTTGCGACGCGAGAATTGTGTTTTCTGGAAGACGGGAGAGGGATGGACTATCTACTGTATCTGCGCCGCAAGGACGAAGAAGGACAAGACATCGTCGGTCATCTACGTTGCGACGACGGGCACGATACGACGTGCGGCAGCACCAGGACAAGTGATCGTAGCTAGATGGATGTGCGGCGGTAGGTAGGTGTGTTTCGTCCAGCGGGTGCTGGCCCGGGTCGGGTCCTGGCCTGGGTCAGTGCTGCAGCACGGTTTACCACAAGCAGTTCATTCGTAGTTTCGCGCTGGGGAGAGGCAGCAGAGCGCCGACAAGGCCTCTCGTTTTCTCTGCTTCGGCGTTCGCCTCGCTAGTCGGGACCGGCGCGAGCACCTCCGCCTCCACTCAGCCGCTGCGGGCGCCCGGGGCCGTCGGCGGGAGCGCCTTCGCCTTCTCCTTCTGCGGTGCGAGCACCTCCACCATCACGCTACTGAGCAAGCATCTTGGTCGCCGAGCACCTCTCTCCCCGCCGACTACGGATCCTGCGTTGGCGCGAGTACCTCCGCCTTCGCTCCGACTGGTGCGAGCACCTCCACTGAGACAGCCTCCAGGTCGACGGCGAGCCCTCACCCGCTTTTCTATTCATTCGGATAGCGGTCTCACCCTCGCCTTGCGACCCTACGGTAAGCATGCTGTCTCAAACTACTAACCTCTCTTCTCGTCTTTATTTGCTACTTATAGGGGCGGCAAGAGCAGTTCATCCACTAGCACGCCATCAATTTGGGGTAGCCCCTCAGCGACACCTCTCGCGCCGCCACCGCGCTCCACGGGTGTTCCGCTCCACGCGCGCGGCCCTCAAGTTGCCGCCTCGCGGCTGGCTAAGCTATCGAATGAACTGCTTCTTGCCCCTCCCTCGTATGTATTCCTTAGAAAAAAATATCAACGGAAGATGATATCATTGTTGCATGTATCTGCTAGCACAGCGTCGTTGTTGCTATTGTATCTCACCCAGTTTTGGACACAATGGACTTCAGACTGAAATGCTGGAGGCGATTTTTCCTTCTTAAAGCTGTCCTCAAGTTGATCGGCTTCAAGTTGAGCATAAGTGCGCCTATTATGCTTGACAGCACATGAAATTGCGTTCGCGTTGCTACTGCACGGCTGCTGCAGCGGGGCTGCCGTAGCTTTAGCGTCAGAGGAAGACGTAACAGACTCACAGAGTCACGGCTAAAGATAGCCCGTTCTAATACCAGAACGCACGAGTCCGTACTTCCTACGGACTCCAAGAGTCAACCCTTAACTCTTAGCTGTGAATCTTCAAACTGAATGTATTTCTCTTTATCGCGGCAGAGCCGCCTTCGGTGTAAATGTATCTGGTTCACTATCTAGCATAGTGAACCCTAGTCATATGCATAATCTGTGGCTCTGAAGCCATGTACTGATTCTCCTACTGAAATAGGTTAGAGAGTGTGCACCACACAAGCCTGTGTGTGCCACACTTCGTAACCCTTCGGGCAACATTCGTGTAACTCCGTTACACCCTCCCCCACCAAACCGTGGACACGGGTGTTCACGCTTAACGGTCAGCGACCGGGTCTTGGTCCGTCAAGCCTCCTTCTCGAACGAGTCAATCCACGTCGTGTGGACGTCTCTGAAAACTTCTCGGCGCAACGCGCCCTCACATGACTTCAAGTCATAACGCATTTTGGTCTTTCGACCGCAGAAACCCTCTCGCGAGGTCTGCCTTGGAGCCTCGCTCCTCTTGCTCTTCGGCACCTCGTGCCTGCGAACTCCCAAGCCCCCCGGCGCAGGTGCGCACACCGACCGCGCCTCCCAGGCTCTCGGTCTCCCAGTACTTCGCGGCGCAACGCCTCAAGCAACGCTCGCGGCGAGCACGGCCCAGCTCCTCGAGCACTAACCCATAAGACCATGGACCTCAAAGATCTCTTCGGAGATGAGGAGGAGGGCGAGGTGGACTACAGCGAGTCCGATGTCGGCTCTCCGAGCCATGAGGGTGAAGCAGCGTCCCCACAACGCTCCCCGAACCGCCGCGACGCTTCGCCCACGCCGCCGGCACAACGCGGAGGTGGCACGTCGGCCACAGTTGGCTCGTCGAGCTCCCGCGACCAAGAGCGCCGCGCGCGAACGTCTCCTGCGCGCTCGTTGAGCCATCTCTCTACTGAGCGCACTGCGCCGTCGAGGGAGGAGCCGCGGCCACCGCTGTGCACTCCAAATCCGTTCCCTGAACGCTCTTCCGGGCTCCGCGAGCTGCGCGAGCTCACTGAGTCACGGTACTCGCCGCCTCGTGCGGAGGAAGCGCCCTTGGGCCCCGTCATCTCCAACCCTTTGGACGAGGCTCAATCCGAGCAGGTTGCGGTGCAGCTGGCCTCCATGCGCTCCCAGCACACAAAGTTGCGGCCCCTGCTGAACCCCAGCACCGCCGAGTACGGCTTTCGGCCTCGTGACCCCGCGGAGTCTTGCCGTCCGGCGTTCCAACCGACGCTGGCTCAGCATGTCATTGGGCCTGCGGCCCGTACTCCGGTGGAGATCGCTCTCAGAACGCCTCTACGACAGCGACTCTTGACTCCACAGTCTACGACTGTCTCCGAGTACCGCGAGCGGTTGCGCCTGCAAGGCAAGGGGTTGTCCGTGCCCGCAATACGGACGTACCCTGTGGTGCTCAGCCCGGGCGAAAGCCTGATCGAACACGAGGCTCAGTTCGAGCTCTGGGCTGAGAAGAAGAAGAAGCTTAGCTCCATGGATGCTCTTCGAGCTAGCTTCAGCGAAGTGGATGTTCGTATCGAACGCAAGCTCCGCTTCGACTTTGCGAAGGTCCGAGCCAAACGCAGCCTCTCGGCCAACGCTCCGCCGCAGACCCATTCTAGCGCTGCGCGCTTCGCTCCTTTGAGCCCTCCAGTCGCTCCTGCCCGTGAGGGCGTGAGCGCTGTGGCTCAGGGCCAACCCCGGAGCAATGTGGCTGACCCAGCAGCTCCCAGCCTATTGCCGGGAAGCGCGGGACGGCCGGCATGCCGGCCTCGAGCCCACGGGGCGCTGGTGATCAAGCCGATCAAAAGCGTCCACGACGTCTGGGCAGTCTTGGCGAAGGGGCACCTCAAACTCCCATGAGTTCTCTGAGTGTGGGTACCCTCGCCACTTCACCAGATACTGGTTTTGACCCCGGCACCGCCGCTTCGCCAGCAGGCGCTCCACATGGTAGTGAAGGTTCCTTTGCTCATCGAGCAGCGCCGGTGGAGGACGCACCAAGCCGCCTCGCGACGTATGATGAGTTGTACGAGGTTCGGCAACAGACGACTCGTTTTCGGGACCATGTCCAGGATGTCGATGCGCGTCTCGCGCGTACTGCCACGGAGCTCGACGAGCTTGCTCGAGACTTGAGCTGGGTTCAAGTGCCTCGCGAGGTCTGGGACCGGCTCCGACACTTGGAGAGCTGGGTGCAGTACTATGGCGATCGCGACGACCGTCGTAGCCAGGAGCTCTCCGAGCTTCGACGTCGGCAGGCTGCATTGCAGGGTCAGATTGACCTTCTGGCCCGCATGCAGGGCCCGCCCGCTGCGCTTCCTGCGCCGGGGGCCTGTGCCTGCGGTACTTCCGACTCCGACTCTGCCCTCAGGGCTCGCGGCACCGCCGATGCCGAGCCTTCCGCCTGTGCCTGCAGCGCCTGCGATGTTGGTCGCGTCTGCGACGCCTGCGACTGCGTCCTCGACGCTCGCGACCTCCGCGCCTGCGACCTCGTCGCCCTCGGTGCCTCCATCTGCACCTGCGTCGGGTCATGGTACGGCTTGAGCAAGCCCACGTAGAAGACGGGGTGCGTCCGCATCTTCTTCGGAAGATTGAGCGTGTACGCAAGGCCCTTCCTGGCCACGACCTTGAAAGGTTCAATGAAGCGCGGGCGCAACTTCGTCTTGAAGACAGCGGACACTGCATGTGTAGGTAGGCTCTTAGCATTTAGCAATACCAGGTCCCCGACCTCATAACTGTCAACATTGCCTCTGCCTCTAGCATCTGCATGTTCCTTTTGCTTGTCTTGGCTCCCAGCCATTGCGTCACGCACGTGTCGTAAGACACTCAAGCGCGTCGACAAGAAAGTTTCAACCTGTTTACGAACAGTAGCCGGGCTGACATCAGCTAGCCGATCAGCTAAATCGGCTTCCTCTCCCCCACCAAGCCCGAGGCCACCACGTGGCGGCGTCAGCGGGACGCGGGGATGAGACAAGCTGTTCACGTAGAACGGCGTGTAGCCGGTTGAGGCATGCACGGCGTTATTCAACGCAAACTCAACGAGTGGCAGCATAGCGCTCCAACGCTTCGGCGTCTCAGCGCAAATGCTGCGGAGCACGTCCTCGACGACGCGATTCACTCGCTCCGTCTGACCATCGGTCTGCGGGTGATCCGCCGTGGACATGTCCAGCTTGGTGCCAAGCACCGCAAAAACCGCGCTCCAGAAGTTGCCCGTGAAGCGGGGGTCTCGGTCCGAGACAATCGACTCAGGGAGTCCGTGTTGTCGAAACACTCGGTCCAAGAACAGCGTTGCTGTACCCTTACCATCGATGGTATCCGGCACAGCCGCAATGTGAGCCATCTTGCTCAGTCGGTCTACAAAGACCACAACTCCAGTGTTGCCCGCCGCATCCGCCGGCAGGCCAAACACAAAGTCCATACTCATGGATTGCCAACAGCCCGAAGGGACAGGCAAGCTTGCCAACGGGGCTGCAGCATGGGGTGACGACTTCACTCGCTGACACGTCTCGCACGTGCGCACATAAGTGCTCGTCCACTTGTACATCTTCTGCCACCAGTAGTGGGTGCTCACCGAGCTGTAGGTCTTCTCACGGCCAAGATGGTCAGCCACCGGCGTGTCGTGGGCCTCATAGAGGAAACGATACTTCAGGTCCTCATCATGAGGAATGACCACGCGTGGCGTGTCCTCGGAACCAGTGCTGTAGAACAGCAGGCCACCATCGAGGGTGTAGCGATGCAAACGCGCGCGCACTCGCGCCGACAATTCAATGTCCGAGTCTTGAAACTCCTTGCTCCCGAGAGCCTTCAGCAACGCGACACAAGTGTCATCCTTGGCATAAGCCGTTCGGATCAGATCCGGTAAGGACGAAGTCACGGTCGTTACATGAGCCAGCTCATAATCCGGCCTGCGCAGGACATTCTGCCTGTCAGGCTTGTACTTCACCTCGAAGTTGTACTCCGCGAACAAGGACAGCCAACGGGCCATCCTTTGCGAGAGATGAGGCGACTGAGTCGCAGTGCGTAACGACGCGTGATCCGTGTAAATCACGAAGGGCTGAGAGCCCAACAGGTGAACCCTGAACTTGACGAGCGCATACTTCATCGCAAGTAGCTCTTTGTCATGGACAGGATAGTTCTTCTCCGCAGCCTTCAGCTGACGAGATTCGAACGCCACCACGCGCTCGCGCCCCTCAGCGTCTGCTTGTAGCAGGGCGCAGCCGATGGCAAAGTCCGAGGCGTCACAGACGACACTAAACGGACGAGCGGGGTCTGGCAAAGCCAGAATAGGCGCATGAAGGAGACTATCCTTAATTGCCGCAAACGCATCTTGATGCTCGGTGTTCCAACACCACTCCGCGTCCTTCTTCAGGAGATTGGAGAGTGGCCGAGCCATCTCAGCGTAGTTCTCGCTGCACTTGTGCAAGTAATTGGCCAAGCCAAGCCACTTGCGAAGATCCTTCTGGTTCTGGGGAACCGGCCAGTCAACAATGGCCTTGACCTTGACCGGGTCGGCCCTCAGGCCACGCTTCCCGATGAAGCACCCTGAGAAGGGAATCTCTTCTGCTCCGATGATGCATTTGTCAATGTTGGCATACAACTTGTTTTGACGCATGCACTCGAGCACAGCACGCAGGTGCTCGACATGGTTCTCCATATCAGTCTTCCCGTGCTCCGCACGACTGTGGACAAAGATGTCATCGAAGTACGTCTGCGCGTACGCCCGATGGGGCCGGAAGAGCTGCGTCACAAGACGATTGAACGTCGCTGGCGCGTTCGAAAGCCCTTGGGGCATCACCAACCACTCCCAGAGGATGCCGCTCGGAGTACTCACCGCAGTGAGGGAATGTCGCTCGTCCTCATGAGCAATTGGTAGTAGCCATCGACCAAGTCGAGCGCACTGTACATCGTACATCCTGCCATGTTGTTCTGAAGAACGTCCTTTCGAGGAATCGGCGTCTGCGCCGGAATGGTGGCGGCATTCAGCTTGTTGAAAGCATGCACAATACGCCACTTGCCATTCGGCTTTCTGACGCAGAACGTCGGCGTGGAGTGAGGAGACTTACTCTCACGCACCATGCCCGCTTCGTGCTTCGCACGGAAGAACGCGTCAATGACGTCACACTGCTCCTTCGGCAAAGGCCACTGCCTCGTCACGCAGTACTTCGTTCCCGGAACGAGATCAATCTCATGTCGAACACCTCGATCCGGAGGTAGCCCCGAGGGCGGTTCCTTCGAGACCACGTCTTGATAATCCTTCACCACGTGATACAAGGGATCCGACGGATCCTTCAGGATCGCCGATCCACTTCGCGCATTCAGCGCTTTCTTAGTGTCCTCCAGGACAGCTTCATCCAGAAGCGAGGACGAGTTCAACTCTTCTTCAGGTCGTATGACCACCACCTCCTCCAAGTCTTCAGCCTTCAAGGCTTCGCCCAACTCGGCCAAGGACATCTCGTCCAGCTCCAGGAGAGCCGATAGTGAGGGCAAGTCGTTGAGACTGATGTCTCCGTCGACGTCGCCCGTCACTCCATTCACGGTGTGTAGAGCTGCTCGCTCTTGTGTGGAGCTTCACCGCTCGACACACCCTTCTCGACTCGTGAGACCGCAGACGCCTTGCGGCGCTGCCGCCTCTTCATGGACACTGTCCGCCCAGAAGAGCTCCGTGATTTCGCGTGCTTCTTGACGCCAGGTGTCACCACCTCATTCAGCTCCAGAGGAGCACCAGTGTCTTGATCGACACTCAGCGAAGGGCTGCACGACCCGCGGCCTCCACTCAGTGGATTACGTGCCACTCCACGATCTTCATCCGGGCAGAGCCCCTTGTCCCTCGGCATCGTGCCGACCGCGCCGTCGCTGGCACGCAGCAGGGCGTCGCCCTCAGACGCACACCCGCTCAGCGGAATTAGTGCCGCTCCACATCCTTGATCCGGGCAACGCCCACCTTCACTCGACTTCTCGTCGACCGCGCCTTCACTGGCACGCAGCAGGGCGTCGCCCTCAGACGCACACCCGCTCAGCGGAATTCGTGCCGCTCCACCTGCCGTCCACGAGCCACGCTCGGAACGCTCGTTCTCGACACACGCAGTGTCCACCAACTCGGAAACTCCGATGTCTAGCACATTGACCGACTCGGTCCAGTGCTCGCGCCAGAAGCGCTTCTTCTTCCTAGCAGAGGTGGGTTCATGATTCGCCAATGCTCCGCCGGGAGAGAAGTGCGTAGCACCAAGGGTCTTCGACCTCCAATCTATCCAAGGCTCATGGCGTTCCAGCCACGCCATACCAAGGATGAGATCATATCTCGAATCGAGGTCTTAGACCAGACAGCGTTCCACGCTATCGAAATCCAAAAACTTCACCGTGTCACGGTGCCTAAGTCCCAAGTCCACAGGGACTTTAGGCACCGTGACACGAGTGCCCGTCGCGAGACGAATAGTGACGATGTCACTCCCACGCGCTACCAGCGCCTCAGCATAAAGCTGACTTCCGTCCATCGTGGAACGCCGGGCGTAATTACCCGACGCTCCCGAATCGATCAAAATCGTCCATGGCTTTGTGAAGCCCTTCACCCAAGCCTGGACAACTAGCAAGCCCGGCTTGCACACACGTTCCGTGTTATAGAGTACAGCTCTCTTCGGGGCTAAGTCCTGTCGACCTCCACCTCGCCGAGGTTCAATAGAACTTAGTTCCTCCCCAGTAGGCCGCCCCGCGCCTACTGGATTTTCTCGTTTCCCGAGACGAACCAGAGCCCTGGCTCGAACCCGAAGAGCGGCTTGCCGAAGCCTGGCGCTGGAGGCGCAGCGGACATCCGGCGCGCAAGTGACGCGTGTCACCGCAGATAAAACATCGGCGGATGCCGCGCCGCTGCTCAGCAGCCCGAAGCTCGGCTTCTTCGTCTTCAGCATAGCTGAGGTCCATAGGCTCCGGACCGTTCGACGAACTGGTGTGAGGAGCGTTCCACCCAAGTCTTGACGACTTAAAGTTGTGCTCCGCGTTCAACGCGATGCTCATAGCCTCTTCAAAAGAGCTTGGGTGAGTGCGGAAGACTTCCGTCCTGGCCACGCCAGTGCGAAGCCCTTCCATAAACACCGTGACGATGACTACCTCAGCCAGAGGCTCGGCAGACATGCCCGCAATGAGAGTTCTCAACTCCTGGACATAGTCCACCAAATCCTTCTTGCCTTGCCGGGTAGCCAGGAAGCGTGAGCGCACGCGATACGCCTCGTTAGGCGGAGCGAACACCCGGGACAGTTGCTGCTTCAGCTGGTCCCACGTCGGGAAGGCCGTGTCGACCGACGTCCCTGACGTTAGTGCCCACTCTCTCGCTCGCCCACCAAGCTTCGAGATAGCTAGCGCCACGCGCTGTGACTCCGTCCTGAGTAGAGCTGAGCTCATAGCCATCTCGACTTCACGGGTCCAAAGCATTAAGCTTTCCCCTTCCTTGCCTTCGAAGGTCTTCACGATCAACATGAGCGGCTTGGGTCTTGTTCCCGCGTCGGATGACGTAGCGGGCGCTTGCGGCGCCACGGCCGTCGCCATCCTCTGCTGGAGGTGCTCCAACAGAGCATTCTCGTAGCTGGAGAACGCCTCGAGACGCGCATTCACCGCGTCGGGGCCTTGTTGCGCCAGTTGCGTCACGCCCTCCGGGCCCAGCAAGGACATAAGCTTTTTAAGCGCATCCTGCTGGTTCGGGGGCAAGTGAGCGAACTGCTCCATTCTCCACAGAGGGTCAGTCTATCCAGACTCAGGTGTCGGATTGACTACAAGTGCTACCAAGTGCAGCGGGGCTGCCGTAGCTTTAGCGTCAGAGGAAGACGTAACAGACTCACAGAGTCACGGCTAAAGATAGCCCGTTCTAATACCAGAACGCACGAGTCCGTACTTCCTACGGACTCCAAGAGTCAACCCTTAACTCTTAGCTGTGAATCTTCAAACTGAATGTATTTCTCTTTATTGCGGCAGAGCCGCCTTCGGTGTAAATGTATCTGGTTCACTATCTAGCATAGTGAACCCTAGTCATATGCATAATCTGTGGCTCTGAAGCCATGTACTGATTCTCCTACTGAAATAGGTTAGAGAGTGTGCACCACACAAGCCTGTGTGTGCCACACTTCGTAACCCTTCGGGCAACATTCGTGTAACCCCGTTACAGCTGCCACTCCGACTCAAGTGGATGCTCTACAAAGACCTGATCCCGAATTACATGTTCACTATACGAATCGTACGTGAACTTCACGTGCGATCCGTATCTGCTGGCATCTCCACCCCCGGCCAATCCGAGTCGCGACTCGATAAGGCTTACCGTACGGCCTCCGCACTAGCGTCAAGGTGTGCCCGACGACTTCAACCGCCGTCTGAAGCTTGGCAAGGATGTGAACGAGGACCGGTTCAAGATGGATCAGGTGCACTCTGCGCGGCAGGGCCGACGCACAGGAGAATGCTCGAGAACAGGGGTATGAATTAAAAATTTCAATATGAAAATTGTCAATAAATATGATGAAAATATTTATTATTGCCAGGCGCCATATTGAATTTATATTACTGGCTCATATGATTTCAAGGCATACAAAAACACAGTCAAGGCACATGAAATTGAAATATTTAATCAGTATAATAATTTGTTACTGGTAATCGTCATATTTAAATTATTATTACTGACAAGCAGTTTTACCAATTCAATATTATACTGAATTGGAGGAGCCCTGCTCGAGAAGTACGGGCGATATGTTGGGTGTGTACCGGTACAATTAAAATTTATGAAAAGGTTGCTTAAAGACGCAGGATACCGATGAAGGTTGTCCAGAGATTTGGCAGCTTGTTTCGACTCAGTGCTGAAAGCACTTGCGCTTTCTGTCATTTTAGGGCGCGCAAGTTGCCACATTTTTTTAAACAAAAGTTTAGCTGTCAATGAAGTAACAAGCACCTAAAGTGCAAGTAGCCTAGAGCGAGATGCACCAAGAAAGCATGAACGTCGCTTACTAGGGCTCCGCGAGCGAAGGCAGGGATTGGAGGATTTTGGAATTAATATTTTGTTATTAATTATTTCACTTATTAATTCGGTCATCTGCCCGGACATTTGCCTTAAAACTGTAGATGCAATATATCAACAGCCAATGCTGAACAACGGCATGCTATTGAACAGTCCAGAGCTCGGAATCAGTAAATAAAATAAAAAAGTTGAGCAGTACTAGGGCTACGCATAGGCTGGGATAGCAATTTAATAAGGGAAGCCAGAACTTTCACCACATCAGTAGTATTACGACGACTACCAAAGCGTGCGAGCGCAACCTCAAAGCTTAACGATTCGTCGCCTCTCTTGCCTAGCAAGTGAGAGGAAGAACAACCAGCTTATGGGCGATACCTTTATGATAAATCTGGAGCATTAAATATCTCATTCGGGGTACCCGGACTGGTGGTCCGGGGAGTTCGCAGTTCTCAGGGGTGAAGATACCAATATGGAGTTTGACAGCACGGACACCCCCGCTACAATCAGCAACTGTGACGACTTACTTGACATACATGTACAACTAGGGCCCAGCGAAGCCTGAGATAGGAGGATTTTGAAATACGGGTACTTCAAATAGTTTTTTTACTCCAAAGATTTATGTTCTCTTTTAGTAAGGAAGTACGTACCGTATATTACGATGCACCAGCATCTCCTGCGCTGCTTCGCAGCTGCAGCATTTGCCCCGTGCCTAACAGTCAAAATTGAATAAAATAAAAAAGCTCCACTGCCGCACTAAAGGCACAACCTGTGTACGCCGCCTCGAGGCCTCACTGGCAATGATAATGAAATGGTGTGTCGGGCAAGTCGAGCACGAGTACTATGCATGTTTTGCAAGTTAATGTGCAAGTTGAAGTGGGAATAACGCGTGAAAGTCGTTAGAATATCGTTCGATGATACTCGCTCCTCGGCCGCCTAACGGTAGTTCTTCGAAACTGCGAATTCGGGTTATGCGAGTGTCGCTCGATGAGACACTGGCTTGCACCACCGAGGCGGTGGATGTCGCGAGAATGTCGCTCGATGACAAACTCGCCTGGGCCGCCTAACGACAGTTCTTCGAACTGCGACAATCATAGTTAACGTTACGTTTTGTTTTCTTTGCATTGTTTGTACACCGAATGTGTGACCGCAGGAGACACACATACTCAATGTATGTAGTATAGCCCTCAATCATACCAAACTTTGACGTTGAGCAGAAATTTCAAAGCTTATTACGACTACGTCAATGACCCCGCGACCGTTGCATGCGGCGATATTGCAGCTGGGAGGGTGTATACGGCGCGCATCTTCGCTAGAAATCGTGGCCTACAGAACTGTTAGGCTTGTAGCTACTGCATTTTGTACTACGTAGTTAAAACGCGTGTTGTCCTCATACCGCTCCAAATCTACCATACAGTATCGCATTACCTGGCAGATGCTGCGGCTGCGAAGCAGGCGCAGGAGACGCCAATGGGTAATGATAAAAAGCCTGCTATAAACTAAAAACAAAACAATAATATATACGGTTAAACCCCTCCTATCCTAGCCATCACGGGGTCCTAGTGCCGTGGTGGTGGATGGTGCTCAGGCAATCGTTGTAGAGACAACGGCTCCTCTTCGTGAAAACCTAAGGAAGACACAAGGGGCTTTTCGGGTCGAATGGCTTGAATTTTTCGCCATCATCTATCTAGCGCGATTACACAAAACATTGGGCCTTGCTGCAGGAGGCTGGGTGAATAGTGCTGTGATTGAGGGGCACGACTACTAAGAGACGTTCTTCAGTGGGAGATTCCTGTCTCTGGACAGATTACCTTTCATGCAATGTACGAGGACATGACACCACTTTTGCGAGAGCTGATAATACTTCTCTCCCGGGTATGGTTTATAAACCCAGCAATGAGCTTCAGATTAAGGCTACGCCAGGGGACAACCCTATTACTGCCAGAATTCTTGAAGGGGACGGGCAAACTATAGCTGCTATTCGTACATCTACCTTGGAACCCGAAGCAAAATTTGTAGTGAGTGATGAAAGTGAACTGGCTCAGGTTCTGGTTGCAGGAGCCGGAACTGACGTAAAGATCACTGCGGTCCATCCACACCCGAAACTCAGTCGCCTAGTCTCTTTGTGGGCCGGATCCAGACGCCGAAAACTGGTGCGGCGCGACTTCAAGCATGCTGCTCGGACAGCAGCTCGACGTAGAGGTGCACTGGAAGTAAACAACCGACAGGCCGCTTGGATGGAGGAGTCACCTGACATCGGGAAGGCGATCAGGACTGTGTCGTGGTCACGTATTCGACAAATTGTAGGGGTGTCGCCATGGGGCGAGCAAGTTCTTTACAGGATTAAGCAGAGAGCTTTCACTCGATGGGACCATCCCAACCCACGCCCAGGTTGTGTATTGGAAGAGTGTGATTCGTCGGACCTCGGCATCGGTCACATGTTTTGGAGTTGCCCAGGGACGTGGGGAAATTTTCTTCGCAATTGGATTGAGCTCGGACTCGCTGTTACAAGTGTTCAGCCTGCGGACGTTTCTGGGCTTTCCCTCCCCGAAGTTCCTAGGGGACTCTGGCAGATCATGGACAGAGTTTGTAGCGCGATGTCAAGTAAGGAACAGGAAGCCGTTCAGCAATGTGTCCAACCGGTCGTCGAGACTTGACACTACGATCACAATGCAGGCGATCTGGCGTCGTCGAGCGGATTATTGGGACCCTGTCCGAGATACGAGCGTGCAGCATGCGTCTGCTATACTGACGGGTAGGCTTCGTCAGGCTTACATCAACGTATTGACGCAGGATTCGCCATCCAGAGGGAGACATGAAGCTGCCAAGATAGTCTCATCTGCTCTACTTGGGAATCACAGTTGTGGACGTCCATCACTTCCTATTGCGCTATCGAAGCCGGCTACACTTCTGTTATTCGATGGGGGATCCCGTGGAAATCCTGGTCCTGGGGGCTCTGGTTGCCTGATAGTCTTGCTTCCTCAAGGAGAAACGACACCTACGGTTGAATGGATGGCGAGCATTTCGTTGGCATCGCGACGAACTACAAACAATATAGCAGAGTACCGGGCACTATGTGCAGGGCTGAATTACGCACTCACCAAGGGCCTGACTGATCTCCACGTGGTGGGCGATAGCGCGATGATATTGGCGCAGATGAGGGGGCGACGTCCGCCGAGAGCGCCACATTTACGGAGCATTTACGCACAATGCAGAGGGGTCGCAGATCGGGTTCATGTTCGCAGGTGGAATCATCATTTGAGAGCCTTTAACAAGGCCGCTGACATGTTGGCAAATATTGCCATGGACGATCGCAAGAGTCGTCATGTATTTCGCTCGGACCAACCAATCCGGGACCCCCGCTGGGCAGAAGTCACTCGCCTTCTAGATGGTGACCTCAGGCATTGGCGGGATGCATATTTCACTCAAGGGGCCGGAGAGCCTGACGCGGACGCCGAGCAAGGAAGACGCGACAGAGGCGACACGCAAAGTAGGAGCCCCAACCGGCAGATGACGGGTTAGCATCTGCGGGACCGGTCGTTGTAGTCGTTAGGAAGAACTAAGTGACAACAATGTACCTCAATTCAAAAACAAACAATCGTTGTAGAGGCGGGTGGCTAGGTACGTAGGCAGGCTGCTTGGTTTAGTGGTGCAAAATTGCACAATAGGTGAAGTCCCATGACGCCTGTCAGCGAGACCGGGGTAGACACGGCCTACTACAACAGTCAGCCAAAACCACGTCTCGAATTCAGCGTCGTAGTGAACCTGATAGTGGCGAATTATGGCGAAAAACGCGCGACCATGTTAGTTTAGGGAACTTGTGGCTGTACTGAGCAATTGTTGCTGCTCGAGAGATAAAGGAAAAGCAGGGAGATAGGTACATACGTAGGTGTCGGTTGCTTTAGAATGCGAAATAGCTGAAGTCATGCCCTGACTAAACACGATCTCTGGAAGACAGAAAACTAATGACTCGAGATCGGGCTCAGTTACCGGCTCCAGCTACCGGGCCACCAGTAGAAAGACAGCCAGCGACAAAGGACCACGATACCGGCCTCAGTTTACTGGCTTCTGTTACCGAAGCGCGAATTAACCCGATTTGAGCTGCCTAGCAGCATGACCTATCGGCCACTGCTATCCCAGTAAAATAACTGAAATAATTTATTGCGGTCGACCCCAATAATCAGTATTTCTCATATTCTAGAACGTTAATGCGGCTTCTAGAAGCTCCGGGAGCATTCGAGCTATACGAATAGTTCTCTTCTCGCTATCATTTCGAAATCTACCATGCCCCCGACGCGGAAGCAGCTCACCAGAACCCTCTGCTTGAATGTGCGAAACGGTCGCCACAAGTGCTGACTGTGCTTGAAGACGCGCAAGCTATCATCCTCTGGTGCGACACCAACACGACCCGCCACCTCCGACTACACTACCTCCAAAGCTCGAAGCCGAAGCCACAGAAGACAACCTTCTGCCATCTGCAGCTATTGAAGGTCTGATGGACGCTTGCGAACCACTCGCGCGCCCAGGACGTTTACTGGGAGCAGCTTGGGCTGCTCGTCCAGGTATTATTGCCGCCGACGGATGCTATACGTGACGATGAAGGCTTTGACGACATGGACACCAATCTCGAGGACGGTCATGGCGAATGTCCACACCGCAGCCTTGACCGTGTCCTTCATGCCCAGCAGAACGATCCGCGCTTGTGTATCGAGCAGCACTGTGGGCGGATGCACATGACGCGGATGCTGCGGATTCGCTTCTTCATTACCACGTGCTTGGCGCCTTCCTGCAAAGCGAGCTCCTAAGAAGAGATAGCGTGCAGTGGTCGTATAACGAGTGAATATAGCTGATTAGTGGTTTACTTGGCGATCAACAGTTTATTGCCCAATAATTTATTGACGCGAGCTGACCCCCTCAATAAAATAAAATAATTATTTTCCGAGCTCTGGTACAGTCAACCTCAATCGTCCCTTTACTTCGCTACAGCTCAATATATTTACTGATTCATACCAGTGTCATCGGTAGCACACTGGTTCAGGCTGCCCACGCATATAAACCTTTTGGAGCACCGTGGCCATACCGGTGTGATGGGTATCGTACCGGTTCAGGCTGCCTACGCTTATTATATGCGTGGGCAGCCTGATATGCGGCATATCCAGTGCGCCACCGGAGTCGTACCGGTTTCATAGAGATGTACCAGGTCATCTTTTGGCTTGACGTACCACGGATATAATCCTATTTGGTCTGCGATAGCAGCACTAACGTTGCTTCCTATCCCAGTAAAATTTGGACTTTACAGCCGAAATTTCCGAGCTTCTTCGTGCACAGCACGACTTTGTTATTTTTCGACAATTAGTCCTACATGTACCAAAAATAGGTGCGGTGACCAAGTAGCCCGAAAAGTGGCTATTTGGAACAGTATTCTTAGAAGTAGCTAGTCGAAAATTATAATGCGGCTACTCCAAAATATATACAGGCGGCCCCGCCTGATTCGGCAGAGTGGTACTCATAAAGACTGCAAGGTTGTAAAATTCGTACACCATTTCTGGATCAAATTGAGAATTTCCCAGTTCAAAACGAGAATTGCTAAAATCAAAACGAGAAGATCGTGGGTGCGTGATTTGATGTCCCTTTTATCGCTTTCCAAAGGCTGATCCTATGGGCAATAGAGCGGCCAAGTGGAGCGAATCTAATAAAATATGCTGAAATAGAGGCTATTAGATGCTATGGATACCAAATATAGAGGCTTTCTTGTTTTGATCTGAGCAGTTCTTGTTTTGATCTTGAAAATTTTCAATTTGATCCAGAAATGGTGTACAGGCCGCACATAGATGCACTTGTACTGAGTTACTGAATTCGCCACATGGTTGACGAGATGAACATGGAGCCAACCATTGCTGAGGCGCCACGTCGTGCCCCCTTCAAAGATCATCTATCTCAGTATATCTGTATGACAGCAGGAGCAAATCCCAGGCACAAAAGTACTATCTGTGCGAGGTATATTACTGATCGCTG
Organism: Phytophthora melonis; assembly: GCA_024211575.1. Classification (NCBI taxonomy): domain Eukaryota; phylum Oomycota; class Peronosporomycetes; order Peronosporales; family Peronosporaceae; genus Phytophthora; species Phytophthora melonis. The sequence continues at coordinate 1,807,303 of JAMXKT010000047.1, forward strand.
ACGGGGCCGCCTGTACCCGTTTAGAACACCACCACTTTTGGAGCCCAGTAGGGAGCGAGGGGTACAGTAGGGCTGCCCAACGTACACTTCTCGTCGCCCGTTTAAACCAAGTACGGGTGCGACGGTGGTGCTGGCTCTTGATACTGCGCAAAGCAACAGTATCAATGATAACATTTCAGAGATGTGGTTGCTCACGGAGTGTACCCGGTAATCACATATACACGATGGCCAAGTTTTTTTTTCTCATGTTATTAATATATGTGTATACAGTATGTGTACTGTATACGCAGGAATCTATGACAGTCCACTAATAGAAAGCGTGCTGGCTTCAACGCATGACAACTAGAACGTTTACTAACACCGGGGACTGTTGTTGTGGCCCGTATCGTCCTAGCAATATCGCATTTCGGAACCATGAAAAGTCACTGCTACGCGATATGCTCCACGAAGACATCCTGTGTTTCAGGATGTTTTGTCACGGAAATTGATTGATTATGCGTATTTGTTCGTAATCGATTCCTGTGTCCCAGGTGGAGATTCGCTTATGCATACGAGGGTTCCTTCCCAAGTCAATTAAGAACTTCTTTATCGTATCTGTGGCACTAATATTTTATAAGGACGCATGTTACATTTAAGAAGGTAAGCCTCTGTTTTTACATGCAATTAGTTATGATCGGTTATTTGATGTGTGCGGTGGATTATATAGAGTCAGCTGTTGTTGTTTGCTATCTGCATGTATTAATACCTTCATGGTATACATGGTACTTCATGGTCCAAACGTTACCACCACTCCTCACAGTCTTCAGTTCGCAGTTTGCTCTCCAGACCACACACAGGCCCAAGAAGTATGCGCGTGAGCTACAACGCGTTGCTTATCGCAGTTGCGGTCTTAGTAAGCGCCGATACATCGTCAGGACACAACGGCGCCGCGTTGAACCCCAACTTCCTTTTGCTCCCACACCCATACAATCTGCACCAGAACGCAGTACCGACCTCAAGATTCCTGGGGGTATACAACACCGAAGATGAAGAGAGGGTAGGACTTCCGGCTTCTGTTGTTGAGCAAGCTAAAGCCACGGTCATGAAGGCAGTCACGACCAAAAAACTTGCAAGCTGGCTCAACAAGCGGAAACCCATCGACGCCGTCTTCATTCGGATGCAGCTTACCAAGGCGGGGGATAAGCTGTTCGAAACCCCGCAGTTCTTCACGTGGCTCAACTACGCGGATGATTTAACGGCAAAGACCGGGAAGGAGGCGTCAGCTATCGCGACGTTAACTGCTCACTATGATGACGAGGCGCTGGCAAAGATTCTGCTAGCAGCGAAGAAGGTCAAGGAGACAGAGGGGATTGCTACTCGGTTGGAGGTGGCGCAGATGCAGAGGTGGCTAGCCGAGGGTAACACTGCTGATGACGTTTTCAAGCTGCTGAAGCTGGACAAGGCGGGAGACGACCTGCTCACGAGCCCTCTGTTCAACACTTTGAACACGTACGTGCAGATCTTCAACAAGGAGAATCCCACGAAAAAGACGAATGTGTACGCAACGCTAGCCGCCCACCACAGCGACGACGCTCTGGCTCGGATGATTCTAGCGGCCAAGAACACGGGGATCAAATCGGAAACTCTGAAACGAATCGAGGCGACGCAGATCCAGACGTGGCTCGGTAGCAAGCAAACCCCATACGACGTATTCAAGCTGCTGAAGCTGGACGACTCGTTGGACGATGTATTGACCAGCCCCCTCTTGAACACTTGGGTCAACTACCTGAAGGTCTTCAACAATGAGAACCCTTCAAAAGAAACGACGCTGATCGCGACGCTAACGACCCACTTCGGCGATGAAGCTGTAGCCAAGATGCTTGATGCGGCGAAGAAGGTGGAAACTACTCGGAGCATCGCCACGAATCTGGAGGCTGCACAAATCCAGCATTGGTTGGGCAGCAGGAAGTCTCCGGATAGCGTCTTCACACTGCTGAACCTTGACAAGGCTGGCGACGACCTCCTTGCGAGTCCGTTGTTCACGACATTTACCAAGTTTACGGACGCCTACCACGCCAAGAATTTGGCCTCGAAAATGACAACGGGCTGGATCGTCCGAGCGCACTACGACGATATCGACGTTGTCAAGATGATTCTTGCAGCGGAGAAGGTCCCAAGCTCTGCCGCTGCTGCGAAGCGGATGGAAGCCGTGCTATTCAAGGACTGGATGGCTGCCCCCAAGGCCCCCGATCACGCTTTCGAAATGCTAAAACTCGGCAAGGTGGGAGCTGGAAAGCTGTTCAAGGACCCCATGTTCTTATACTGGATGAAGTTCATGGATGACTTCAACAAAGCATTCCCCGGCATGAATATTCAACGTACAGAGTTGGCCACGACTTTTAAGGACAAATACCTTTGGAGAGCTATTGAAGTCGCGAAAAAGAACCCGACGACGGAGGAATTGGCAACCAAGTTGCAGACTGAAATGCTCAAGCAGTTCATCTTTGCTGAGAAGCAGCCGATCGACGTGGCCAAGTTGATGAATGTGAGGGAAAAGACCGACGCGAACTGGAAGCTCTGGAAGTCGTACCTGAAGGACTACAACAAGTATCACCTGATCGACTTCGACAAGAATCACCCGATCACGACGTAGAGTAACCGGTACTCATCGGCTACGTATATCGATTCGCATACTTCATGGTTTGTCACCCTGTCTAGCTGCTTTGGGCCAAACTGCCAATACGTATACGTACCACTGGCAACGCCAAAGTTATCTGGCAATAACCCATATAACACGTTGCAATTGTCTCATCGAATCTACAATAACTTAGAACAAAACAACCTTCCTCAAACCCAGTCTACTCCGCCAACATTATAGCGATTTTCACAATACACTGAAACAATGTAAGTGCTGTTTGCAAACGCGTTTGTGTGTTGCTGTTCTATCACTGCATGTAGCGGTCGAGCTGGAGGCCCCTCAAACAAACTTTGTTGGTTGTCGAACCCATACATGTATTCATTCCACTTCAAGATGAACAATCGAGCTCCACATACATGTAGCCACATCCAAGCTTAATGACGCCCTGCTCTCCGTGTCTGCAGAGACGTTCTTGGGTACGGAATGTCCGGCAACGCGCAGATGACGCGCTCGTACTGTTCGAACCCCATGCTCAGGTCCGCGCTGTTATAGATAGCGTAGTCTTGGTCCTCGAAATCCTATGGCCCGAGACCTCCATGAGACTCTCGATGTCGAAGACCTGTATCGGTAGCCTCGTGCAATGCAAGTCGGCAAATTTCAAAAAGCATCTTCAACTCGGATCCAGTAAATATAAGTTGGCTCAAACACGGTGACAAGGGTCCGTTGGCTCTAAGTTTGTGTGAGTTAACAGCGCCGGAGAGACCAGAACGGAGTGCCGCAGCTGGGAGCAAAACATCTCGGTTCGTGAAAACCATCGGCCCGCATGACAAACTGTGAAAAATAAATTCGAATGCATCTGCCTTAATGAACCCAATCGATCTTGATCGACCAGCGCACGCTTCATCATCTGGGGGTCCAGCTGCACGGCAAACGAGCTGTCGGATCCTGGGAAGCCCGTGATCCCCCAGCAGTGACAAACAACATGCGTGCTTCGAACATAGCATGAGTCCTACCGACCGTGCATCTTCACGATTGGTTAAAGACCGCTAAGTTGAGGAGATGCCGGCGTGTTACTGCGAGTGGGCCAAACATTTAAAACGATACTTAAGTAGACGAACGCAGTGCAACTTGCACTACTGCAACTGATCCCTTCAACGCCAGTGTGCCGCCCAAAGGTCGGAACAATGATGTGGACCACTTAGCTTATGTACATCACATCACAAATCACTTGATGTGACCGCGCCCCGACCCGGCGAGCTCCAGGCGCCCATCGAGTGAGATTAACTGCAGAGAGCACCTACATACCGTACACGTCAGCCCAATGGACTCCATTACTTCCATGCACCTTGTTGTACTGTAGGAGGTGGCTGCAGGACTGAACAGCATACGTACCGCTACATGTACCCATGCATAGGAGCGTGTTGGGCCAGGGTACAGAATCCTTTGCGGTCAAACAACATCACACCAGCAGCCCAAACATCGCACTGTCGAATTGATTAGCCGTCGTCTCCACGAGCAATGCTCGGTACTGTAGCAAACACCAAACAGCAGCCAGCGACGACAGCAAGGGCAACAACAACAACAACAACAACAACAACAACAACAACAACAACAACAACAACAGCTCGACCGCCCGCGCCGCGCATTGAAATGGGCGTCCGGTCTCTCTCCGCGGTGCGGGGCCTGCCTTTCGTGGGCCAACTGGCTCGTTTCCCCACACTTCAAGTTTTTACGATCCTCCCATTGGCTAAAACGGCGTCCAGCGTGACATAAGTGGAACAATTTTCAACGGTCAGGGCTAGGGCCATTCAGTGCGAGTCTATTTTGCGCCGTTGGGGCCTCTCCCTCGCAGTCTGGTCCCTGAACAGCCTGGAAGCCCAGTCCGCCTCACAATTAGACCGGCCCACGCCAGCAGCACCTCCGTCTCGCTCCGCCCGCCCGGACTGTACTCCTCCATTGACAGGGATAGCGTAGCTTCAGGCACAGGTAGGCAGGCAAGGCACGACGCGCAATGGCGGCCAAGCGCAGCACGTCGCGCATCTTCCGCGGCTCGCGGGTCGAGGACGAGGTGGCGCTGTGCGCGAGCGTGGCGCCCGCGGGCGTCTCGTCCGCCTCGTCCTCGTCGGACGCCGCCGAGCACGCGCTGGGCTCGAGCACCAGCGGTTACAACACGCTGGGCAGTCCGGCGCCCGTGCTGCAGTCGCCGCGGCAGGTGCGACGCAAGAGCCGCCGAGACCACGAGCAGATCCCGGACGAGGACGAGCTCGTGGACTACGCGGCGCAGCACACGCCCGCCGCTGGAGTCAATACAGTTAATACAGGAGCAGCAACAGCCGCTACAGGAGCAGGAGCAGGAGCAGGAGCAGGAGCAGGAGGACACTCGGACAATGAGCCGCTGAGGGAGGTCTACTTCAACTACGCGCCCGGCAACGCGGTCTTTGACAAGTGCTCGAACGTCGTGGTGACGTCCAAGTACTCGCTCGTGACGTTCCTGCCCAAGTTCATCAAGGAGAGCTTCAGCAAGGTGGCCAACTTCTTCTTCCTCATGGTCTGCGTGCTGCAGAGCATCCCGAGCATCTCCAACACGTACGGCTACCCGACGAACGCGCCCGTGCTCTTCTTCGTCATCTCGATCGACGCCGTGTTCGCCGTCATGGAGGACCTGCGCCGCCACAAGTCGGACAACGAGGCCAACTCGGCCACGTGCCACGTCATCCAGGACGGACACGTCGTGGACCGCAAGTGGGCGGACATCAAGGTGGGCGACTTCCTGCAGATCCGCAACCGCGAGGTCATCCCGGCCGACGTCTTGGTGCTCGCAGTGTCGGAGCCCGTCGGGGAGCCGCCCAGCGGCATCTGCTACGTCGAGACCAAGAGTCTGGACGGAGAGACGAACCTCAAGCTGCGCCAGGCCGTGGCCGCCACCATGAGCTCGCTGGCCAACGCGGCCGAGCTGGCGCTGCTGCGCGGCGTGGTCAAGTGCGAGCAGCCCAACCCGCACATCAACAAGTTCGCCGGCAAAGTGGAGGTCACGGTGGGCGACGGCTGCGGCGTCGAGGTCATGCCGCTCTCGGTCAAGAACGTGCTGCTGCGCGGCTGCAACCTGCGCAACACGGACTGGGTCTTCGGCCTCGTGCTCAATACCGGCAACGACACCAAGATCATGCAGAGCGCCAGCGCCGCGCCCTCCAAGTGGAGCGACCTCATGCTGCACATCAACCGCATGATCGTGATCCTGTGCATGGGGCTCTTCGTGGCCTGCGCCGTGGCCGCGACGTGCTATATTACGTGGCAGTACGACATCGTGCGCAACACGTGGTACATCCAGCTCACGGACGCCGAGAGGAACCGCACGCGCTTCGTGGCGTTCATCCAGATGCTGTTCTATTACTTCCTGCTGCTCTACCAGGTCATCCCCATCTCGCTCTACGTGTCCATGACGAGCGTCAAGTTCCTGCAGTCGCGCTTCATGTCGTGGGACCTCGAGATGTATCACGCCGAGACGGACACGCCCGCCATCGTGCGCACCATGGAGCTGAACGAAGAGCTGGGCCAGATCTCGTACGTGTTCAGTGACAAGACGGGCACGCTCACGTGCAACATCATGGAGTTCCGCAAGTGCTCGATCAACGGCATTTCCTACGGCTCGGGCATCACGGAGATCGGACGCGCGGCGCTCGTGCGCGCCGGGAAGCCCATCCCGCCCGAGCCCAAGCTGGACCCGAGCATCAAGAGGATCCCGTTCGTCAATTTCGTGGACAAGGCGCTGTTCGACGGCATGAAGGGCAGCGCTGGCGAGGAGCAGAAGGAGAAGATCCTGCAGTTCTTTGAGCACTTGGCCGTGTGCCACACGGTGATCCCTGAGAAGCTCGAGTCTGGCGAGGTGCGTCTGTCGGCTTCGTCTCCTGACGAGCAGGCGCTCGTGGCCGGAGCAGCGTTCGCAGGCTTCAAGTTCGAGAGCCGAAGCGTGGGAACGGCGACTGTGGAGGTCCTGGGCCAGCGCGTGTCGTACGAGATTCTGGACGTGCTCGAGTTCAACAGTACGAGGAAGCGCATGTCCGTCGTGGTGCGCAAGCCGAGCGGCGAGCTGCTGCTGTACACGAAGGGAGCCGACATGATGATCTACCAACGCCTGAAGGACGACCCGGCCATGCTCAAGCTCAAGAACATCACGCGCGACCACATGGAGAAGTACGCGGACGACGGCCTGCGCACGCTGGCGCTGGCCATGAAGAAGCTGGACGAGCGCTGGTTCCAGCAGTGGAAGATGCGCTTCGACGACGCGCAGGGCAACGTGGCGGAGATCGACCGCCGCAAAGACGGCAAACCGAACGCTATTGATGACCTGATGGAGGAGATCGAGGAGGGGCTGGAGCTCATCGGAGCCACGGCCATTGAGGACAAGCTGCAGGACGGTGTGCCGCAGTGTCTAGCCAACTTGACGCGTGCCGGTATCAAGGTGTGGATGCTCACGGGCGACAAGGAGGAGACTGCGATCAACATTTCGTACGCGTGCTCGCTGCTGAACAACTCGATCCAGCAGGTTGTCGTGAACGCGACGACGTGCCCGGACGAGGCCGCGATCCGCGCCAAGCTGAACGCTGCAGCTCGCGAGTTCATGGAGAACGCCAAGGGAGGGATGGCCGGAGGCGGTGAACGCGAGATCTCGTTGATTATCGACGGTGAGGCGCTCGAGATGGCGCTGCGGCCTGGAACTGCGCCCCATTTGCTGTCGTTCGCCAAACTGTGCCGTGCAGTGATCTGCAACCGCGTGTCTCCTGCCCAGAAGGCCGAGATGGTGAAGCTTGTGAGGGACAACATCACGACTGTGCGGACTCTTGCTATTGGTGATGGAGCCAACGACGTCGCTATGATCCAGGCCGCTCACGTCGGTGTGGGTATCTCGGGACAGGAAGGTATGCAGGCTGTGAACTCGAGTGACTACGCTATTGCGCAGTTCCGCTTCTTGGAGCGCTTGCTGCTGGTTCACGGACGCTGGAACTACATTCGAATCTCCAAGCTGGTGCTCTACATGTTCTACAAGAACATCACGCTGGTGCTGGCGCAGTACTGGTACGGCTACCTCTCGGGCGCGTCCGGCTCCAAGATGTACTGGGAGATCGGCGTGCAGCTGTACAACGTGGCGTTCACGGGTCTGCCCATTGTGGTGGTGGGTGTGCTGGACAAGGACCTCCCGGCTCCGTTCAGCCTCGAGTACCCGGACTTGTACCGCCGCGGACCCGAGCGCTTCTACTTCAACATGTACACGTTCGGCCGCTGGATCGCCGCAGCCTTCTACGAGTCCATGATCATCTTCGTGGTCATGTCGTACGGCTTCAACGCGTCCGAGAAGGCGGCGGGCAGCGAGTCGCGCGTGGAGTTTGGCATGGTGGCGTTCTCGCTGACGGTGTTGATCGTGAACATTAAGATCTGGATGATCGCTGACCGGTGGACGCTGCTGTCCTTCTCGCTGTGGCTCGGCAGCGTCATGTCGTGGTTCATCTTCGCCGCTATCGGCACCGAGACGCCGTACTTTGCCACGTTCAAGGTCGGCTACGACGAGTTCGGCGCGTTCGCCCCCACCGCGTGGACGTGGGGCTACTTCCTCGTGCTGATCATGGGCTGCTCGCTGGCGTTGGGACGCCATATCGCCTACAATCTGTACCAGCGGACGTTCCACCCGGACCTGGCTCAGCTACTGCAGGAATCCATGGGCGGCACAGCGCAGCGCAAGTACCAGCGCCGCCTGACCATCAACCACTCGGAGGAGCAGACGCTGTCCATGTCATTGGACGACGTCCACACCACCGGGTACCTGAGCGACTTCGGACACTCGGACGCCGAGATCCTCAAGGCCCAACACCCACAGAGCTTCACGGCTGCGACGTTGTACGAGCAGCCGAAGAAGAGCTCCAGCGCTTCCGCAGCCTCCGCCTCCGTCAGCTCTGGAGTCACCGAGAGCTACTCGGCCAGTGTATTCAGCGAGTCCATCTCCGAAGACGCCACGTGGGAGCGCGTGCCGGCCAAGATGTTCCGGCCCACCACAAGCCGGCGCAACACGGGCTTCGCCTTCAGCTGCGACGAGGAGACGACTCTAGCCGAGTCGTACATCGCGTCCAACTCGTTGCCACGCTCAGACGCCATCTCGACGGCCATGCGCAACTCAACCTCGAGCTCGTCAGGTGGCGCCAGCGCGCGCAGAGTCTCAATGGGCCGCGTGCGCTTGCTGTCCTAGTGGAGATGCTCTTACTTTACTACCACACAGGCCCTGCCCCCCCTTACCTACACTACCCACCCGTTCCTCGAAAACGCCACAAGCAGATCGTCCATTATCTTGACGGAGTCCGAGGCCGCTGGTGCTCGTCTCCGTAGCGCAACCTTGCACTGTATTTAAGAGTGTTAAGAGGAACCCTTCTTGTCTTTCTACAGCAATGCTGTGCAGTGTATTTCGTTGTTTCTGCTTGGTTTTCTGCTGCCACCCTCAGTCACAAAAGCAGTGAATACAAGCTGCATATCGAGTGGCCCCAAAATATTGCCACAAGTGAGTTGCAGAAGTGTTAATACCAAACATGGCTAGGATAGTCTCCATCCCAGGAATCAGGCGACTTCGTTTTTTAGTCGTTAAGTGCACTTATTTTAATAAGTTGTTAGCTTTTAGATTTTTATTTCTAGCAGCAAGACGTTGTAACTTACAACGTCTTGCTGCTGGATATAAAAAATCTACCAAAACATGCTTTTGAGTTGCTCATGTAGGGGAGTTCTGTGCTAAACTAACGAAACAAACGACTCACTTGCAGCTGAAATCGAACGGGCTTCAATTTTCCTCAATTCTTGTGAACGAAGTGTCCAAATTGCTTTGCTGACTCAACCAGCGACTACAGTACATGTACCAAAATATACAGCACGTACATTGCCTCCTTACAAGGTCAGGGATACAAACTACTAGTACTGCATAGCCTTGTCTGTCGCTCACATCGATCGAGTAAAACGAAATCGTTTTCTCGGGTTCCGAACCTCTATCCCCATGGTTTCCGGAGCTCCCGGCGAAAGGTACATGTATGAAGATGCACTCGCTGGTGGCAGGCGAGTCGCTGTTTTTCTTTTAATTGGTACTTCAAGTATTACAAGAAGACGTACCAGGGGGTATCGTTGCATTGCAATGCGACACTCACAATGTGTGTATTACTCGAATGGTAACGACGAGCGTGATAGCGGGTGCAATGACGAAAAAAAATCTGGCATCATAGCGCTCATGTTCCACAACAATCTATTAGGCCGCTACAGCGCAACCGCTGGTACCCCCCCCCCCCCCCGTGACAGGGATCACCACGTTCAAAACCTCAATCGACAGTGACAGTGCGCCTTATTGCGGATGCCTTCCTCTCTCAAGTTCCTTGATTAGTCGGCGTCGAGACTTTCCATTTCCGGCACGCATCCCGTAGCTTCCAGCATCATCATCTTCCGACTCGAGCGGCGCACTTGCATCAACACTGGACTTGACTTTCAACGCTGGGATCTTCTTGCTCACTTCAGCGAAGAAGCGGGCAGACACAGAGCGAAAGATAGAGATGTCGTTGGTCGGAGCCTGGCATCTCTATCACCATCACGTACGCGCTCATCCAAATCTCGGGACTTCTTAGAAAAGACGCGCTCCACGATATTGCCGTGCACGCGCTGCACCATACTCCAACCGAAACTATACATCCTCCTCGTCCGAGAACCATCGGCCATACTTCCGCTGCTCTCCAAGGTCAGTTGTGCCAGTCAGGGGTCGGTCGGAGGGTGGAAGCCAAACTGTTTCGCTGCGTCGAGTTGTCAAGACGCCTGTGAAGCACTTCATTGCCTTCTCGAGTTGGTTCTGGGGAACTGCTGAGCCCAATAGGGACCTCCCAGTTCAATGCGTGACTGCAGGACACGCGAGAGATGCCAGTGTCAAGTCTGCAAGGCTGAAGCTGCCGCCCTAGCCGGCTGAAGACATCAGGTGCTTCTGGTCTTCGTCACTACAGTATTCTAGAATGGGCCCTCATCCGCAGCCCTTGCAAGACGATGGCCACACCGCAGAAGCAGAAACTCTCTCACTCTTCATAAATAACGACCGTCACTCACTTCACTCTATCGACAGCGACACGAGGTTCACAGCGGGGGAGATGACCAGCAGCTCCCAGCGCAGCATTCCCTGCATCATGTCGCTCGCATTGCGTTGCGCGTGCTCCGGTCCGCAGTAGTTGGTCCGTCCGGTCCACCTCAACTGCTGGTACTCCTCCCCCGTGACAGGGTTCACCACGTTCAAAAACTCAATTGACAGGGACAAGTGCGCCCACGCCACCTTGTTGCGGACGTCCTCGTCCCTCGGGTTCCTCGAGTAGTCGGTATCGAAGCTCTGCGTACCCAACACATACCCCGAGGCTTCCAGCATCATGATATCCTCAGACTCCGAGTCCGATTCAGTATACTGCGGCGGCGTGGACGGAGCGCTAGCGTCGATACCGGTACGCGCAGCTTTGACGGCCTCGGACGCCGGGATCTTCTTGCTCGTCTCAATGAGGAAGCGCACGAATACAGAGCGGAACGTCGAGATGTCGTCCGTCGGGGACATGACGTCTCGCACCAGTACATAGGCGTTGGGGTTCACCGTCTGCAGCACTTCGAGTCGAGACGTCTCGCCTTTGACCTTCTTGAACTCTCCGAGCCTCATGTCGTTCGCCCACGTCTTCTGCATGAGCTGCGCCACGTTCAGTCCGTGGAATCGCTTGGTGAAGACGCACTCCATGACGTCGCCGTGCACGCGCTGCACCATGTCCCAGCCGAACGTCGTCATCCTCTGCGTGCGCGCGCCGTCGTCCGTATCCAGCGACGACGGGATCAACAAGCGACTGTGAACGCGCGACAAGGTGCGGCTGTTCTCCAGAATCACCTGCGTGAGCCCCAAGTCCGTCAGTGGATGGAAGCCGAACTCTTCCGCCGCGTCGAACTGGTCGCACTGGTCGAGCCTCATGCGGAGAACCTCCTCCCCACCCAGTGACGGCTGCTGGAACTGCTGCGCCCAGCGAGGGCCGTCCACCTCGACGCGCGACTGCAAGATCCGCGAGAGATTGAGCTTCCACGCCGCCTGCTGCTGGATCTCGGCCTTGAGGTACAAGTTCTCGGCCCCAAGGCGTCGCGAGAGCTCCACCGCCTGCGCGTAGTCCGTGGCCACTCGAGACACCACTGCACCCTCCTGCACCTTGGTCCTGCTCCCTGTCGTCGTCGACTGCAGGCTTAGCTCCGCGTACTGCTTCTCGAGCCTGGCGACTGTGGCCTTCATGGTGTTGAGCTCGTCCCGCTGTCGCTGCCTCGCTCGGCGCATGCACTCGCGGTTCTTCTGTCGGCGTCGCTCCATGGCGCTGGCGTTCGGGAGCTCGTCGCACTGGATCACCTGCTGGTTGATGTCACTGTTGGTCCATGTAAGTGGGGGAGCGGCCATGGGCGTGTCCATCATGGGCATGGCGGCGGACGTGAAGCCCGCCGAGTGCACGGACGCCCACATCGCGTCGATCTGCGAGCTGTTCATGGCAGTGTATGGGCTGTTGGCGATAGCTCCTCCGCCGCCGGCCAGATGTCGTAGTGGCTCCTCGTCCTCGCCGCGGATTGGGCTCAGGCCACTGCCGGTCCCCGACCGCAGCGTATGGACCCGAACGGCTGGGCTGCCGGTGGGACTGGCGCCTCGAATCGCGTCCATTGCCGGCGACAAGTCCGTAGGGGCGCAGGCGCGCGGCGTGCAGGGAGGGAGAAGTCGCGCAGCTCGTCCCAGGGAGCGAGTCCAGCAGCGCGTCCGTGTCCGACTGCCAGTCGTCCGCCGCCGGGGAGCTCACGACGACCTCGCGCTTCATTCTCTCGCGTGTGTGGGTGCGGCAAATCGATTGAGCGCCACTTCGAGATATTGATAGTGTAGTGTGCGCCGGGTATTAGAGGCGACTACAGTAATATGCCCGGAACGCGCGGAAAGTCGTCTGGAACGCTTGAGGATAACGCACCCAACTGTAGATGTATCGGATCTGGCGACTATCCTGATACGTACTGTAGCCGCCAAGGGTGGAGACTCAATTAACGCACCATGCTTGTTCGGTGGTGAACTTCCTATTAGCACCACAATCGCGGTGATTGCGGGGCTGTCCTGCAGGAAGCTCGCCATGCGCCGCATAGCAATGCTATGATAGCATCGCGCGCTTCAGTTTATCGACGCGCCGACGTCAAGAACGGCAACAACATGGGCAACTGCGTGGTGCTTCGTGACCGCAGGTCCACTGGATTGATGGCGCGGTCCCGAGTTGAACTTGGCCGACGTGATCCCTCCGCCGGGTCGCGCGTCTCGCTGGGCGCTTCTGGTTTCCTCCTCATGACATGGTGTCGAGATTCCCGTCATGGACTTGGTGGTGGCCTGCACCACCACGCCATCACTCGATGCAGCAGAGCTCGGAGCCCGTTCTGTACACTGCACACGTTTGGTGGTGTTTGCCCTTGGGGCTCAATTGTACGCGAAAGAACGCTTGCGGTGATTACGAACGTGGCTTCGGACCAAGCTGTGCGGCGCTGTATGCCGTCAAACAGAGCTCTGGTTAACACGCTCCACTGATGGTGGCGCGGGCTATTCCGTCGGCAAAGCGATGTGGTTGAAGCCCTACAACTCAGTCCAGCGAGCTCTTGGCTCTCGGCTCTCGAGGCGCTCCCGACCACAGCAACTTCACTTTCATTATCCAAAAGAGCGACTTCCACTTACGCCTACGAATGTGTTAAATTATCTCAAGAGCTCCCTCACAGCGACGCCGGTGTCGGCGTCGCCGGCGCGGATTCGGCGCTGTCGTCGTCGTCGTCGTCGGAGTTCGGGATGAGCTGCGCGGCCGGCGCGATGGTGCCGAGCTCCCAGCGCATGAGCGTCGTGACCATGTCGGCCGCGTTGCGGTGCGCGTCGAAGGGCGTGCCGTAGTTGTTCTTGCCGGACCACCGCACCTGCACGTACTGGTGCTCGCCCGTGACGCGGTCCGACACCTGCAGCAGCTCGATGGCGTGGGCCAGCTCGGCCCACACGAGCCGCGCGGACGGCTCGATGCCCGCGCGCTCCGGCAGCAGCTTGGCGCCGGACGTGTCGGCCGGGTTGAGACTCTGCGTGCCGATGACGAAGCCCGACGCGCGCAGACTCGAGTCCAGTCCGACCTCCTCGCCGGTCGTCTCCATGCGGTAGCGCAGCAGCGTGGTGCGGAACACGGGCTTCTCGTCGGGGCTGCGCACGTCGCGGCCCAGCACGTAGGCGTTGGTGTTGACCTCCTGCAGCATCTCCAGCCGCTGGACGTCGTACTTGACCATCTGCGCGCCCTTGAGCTGCATCTCGTTGACCCACGACTTCTGCATGATCTCCGAGACCGACAGCTGCTTGAAGCGCTTGGTGAAGACGAACTCCATGTCACTGCCGCGCACGCGCCGCCGCAGGTCCCAGCCGAAGAGCTCCGAGTGGTCGATGGGGCCGCCCAGCACATTGTCGGCCATCTCGTCGGCGCTATCGCTGTCGTTGTTGTCGGTGGGGCTGCTTGGGCTATTGTTACTGCCGCCGAGCAGCTGGTGCTGCACGCGTCTCACCGACCGCGTGTTTTGCAGGATGACATCCTTCACGTCGCGCTCCGTCAAGGGGTGGAAGCCGAAGACCGACTCGGCCTCCTGCTCGTTCATGAACTCGAGCTTGAAGGGGAAGGGAGAGGGCGGCGCAGAGGCCGAGGCCGTGAACTCGTCCAGCGCCACAGTCGTCTCCATGACGCGGCGCAGCTCGAGCTTCCATGACGCCTGGTACTGGATGGACGCCTTGAGGTACAGGTTCTCGGCGCCGAGCTGCTTGGACAGCTCCACGGCCTGCGCGTACTTGGTGTTGGCATGACTGTTGTTGCTGTTGTTATTGTCGGTGCTGTCGGCGTCGTCCGCGCGCAGCCGCAGCGCGTTATACTGCTGCTCCAGCTCGGCCACGGCGTCGCGCAGCAGCTGCAGCTGGTCGCGCTGCCGCTGGCGCGAGCGGCGCATGGACTCGCGGTTCTTCTGGCGGCGCATCTCGAGCGCCGAGCCGTTCTCGGCCTCCGCACTCAGGTCCAGCACGGCCGTGGGGCTCTTCCAGTTGAGCCACATGGAGTTGATGGTCGACTGCGAGCTGGAGCTGGCCGGCACCGTGCGCACCGGCGTCTGGCCGGCAGTCGGCGTGTCCTCGCCGCTGCTTGGGCTGGTGCTGCGGCTGCTGCCGGCGTAGCCCGGCGGGGTGGCTGTCGGCACTTTGCTGGCAGGTGTCGGCGCTGCCGGCGCCCAGTTCGTCACGGGATCAACTGTGAGCCGAGCGTTCGGCCACATGGAGGCGAGTTGGCAATTGCGAGATCATGAATGATGCAGGGCAGGCAGTGCCGTCTCCGTCCGTCAGTCGTGCCGGCGGCTGTAACGCGTTGCACTTTGGGCGGATTTGAGATTCAAGTGCGCAAACGGGTCGCGGGGCGGGAAAAAAAGAAGTCGGAGCGCGTCGCAAATTGCCGGAAGCGGGGGCCGCTACACTCGCATTTGTATGGAGATACGGACGTGAGGGACGTTCCACCGTCGACAGAAGCGGGGGCACGACCCCCACATCTTTGGGCGCATAAATCCGGTCGTAGGTTTACGTTTAGCTGCTCAAAGTGGTAGATTATGAGGTCATACCTTCCGTAAATTACGAAACTAACAGTGTCAATGCAATACCAAATACGGCATCAGCCAATCAGAGCGTGTTTTAAATTACGAACCCGGCCGCAAAACGTTCGATTCTTGCTATTGCGACCATTATCACAACGCAAGTCTCCTCACGCAGCCTTGACCGCCCAATGTTCCTGCCGTTCAAGCACCTCTCAGCCCGGCAGAGGTCCGTGCAATCCACTTTCCTCTCACTTGACGCTGTTGCTCACTCACCCCCTTCATCTGCGGTGCTCGATGACTTGGGTCTGCACAATTGACTTTCTTTAGCGCCGGGTACGCCGTGCTGTGCGTGGCGCTGGGGCTCGGCATCAAGTACATGGACGACCACATACCGGAACCTGACCCGACCAAGGCCAAGGGCGACGCTCTGGTGCGTCCTGTCGGCCTGCTTGCCTGCCGGTAGATAAAATAAATCAAGCTGACCCCCATGTGCCCACCAGGCGTGGAGCGACCTGGACAACCAGGCAGACGCCAAGCGGAGGCGCCAATAGAGCGACGACACCAGTCATCACAGCAAGATCGGGATAGCCAGCGTTTCGTGTGTTGCGAGCTGCAAGACGCTCTTGAGATGTGACGCCATGTGTCTTCCCTCGTCGCTCCGAGAGCCTGGAGCGCTGGCGCTCGCGTGTCTCCGAGCGGAGGACGAGAAAGCATTGGATAGCTGCTGCGTGTAGACGAACGCGGTGCTGGCGCTGTGTGGGTGGGTGGTTGCAGCTCGGAGGACAGATCGCCGCGTGGCTAAGCGTAGCGGAAGCGTCATTAACTTGGCAATTTGCTCTTGCTTTGCAGCGCAAACTCCGGCACCGCGTGCTTTCGCGGCGGCATTACAGATGATGTGAAGGCGAAAGCACAAACGGCATGTCCCTATTACCCTCCGTTTATCGTTCCTCTTGCCCTCGATTTGTCTCTTAATCCCCAAACACACACTGGAGTCTGCCTGCCAGTGGTGAAATTCGCCCCTGATACCCAGCAGACTGCTTCCATTCCGACAGCTACAGCATGTACAAGGCCTTCCGGAACCTCAGCACGCGCGAGAGGTGTTTGTTTGTTTGTTTGTTTGTGGGTTTGCTGCATCGATGGCGCCCCGACTCACGGTCTCTGCTGTGCACTGCCACGCTACGACACGCAGCGCCGGCTACGGCCTCCTCTGCGTCTTCTTCGCCAAAGGCATCGACTACATGGACAGTCACATGCCCGAGAGGCAAGCGCTCAACGCTCCGACTAGCGAACGGGTGCGTGGGTGCATCGACCAGATTAATGGATTCATTGATTAACGAGGCTGACTTCGATGAACAGGCTTGGAACGACCGGAACCTGCAGCATGCAACAGCTACCAAGACGTCGTTCTAATAAACAAAATGTGGATCAAGCCTGCTATTATGTCGGTGGGTGTCCAAGCCGTGCAGAGTGGCGAACTACCTTGCCTGCGGTCCCTACGCCGTCGTCACGAGTTGCCCGATATATTTACCTAAAGAGACGAGCGAGCGCTTGAAGCATGCCGCGTGCTGATTTCCAGAACAACGCGCCGAATGCTGCAGAAACCAACAAGATCCAGTGTAGATTAGCTAGACGCAACTATGAATATACATGACAAACTAAAGGTCGTTAGCACCTTTCAAGCTCGAATTCCCTCCAGGAAATGAGGACAGCGCAAAAGATCCGAGCGTCATGAGCTGCATCACGGAGCTTAGCACCACGAACACGTAGTTGCCGAGGATCAGACAGCTATACAGCGTGCACCCTGTCAACAGCACCAACCACCAACCTCCAGCAATTAGTAAGGCCTCCTCTCCCACTAGCTGAGCTTCCATTGCAACTCACCGAGCGTGACGAAGTAGGCACTCGTGAGCAGGAGCCTATTGGGCTGCAACAGCCCCGAGATGTAAGCCGCCGGACCCTTGAGCATAGCGAACGCGCCCATGCAGCAAATACTGCCCAGCGTGAAGCTCAACGCGAACTTGGAGGGCCGGATCATGATCTAACCAACCGCCAACAAACCACCCACATCAGCAATCTACAGAACGCCACCCTCTATTCCTTCCAGCAACACTGCTCAACACTCACCAGTGGCAGGAAGATGGACGCCATGCCGAAGAACAGCATGCCCAGCATCACAAGTCCCACAAAGTACTTGAACCGCGTATTCCTAGTCCATACATAACACAAGTCAGTACTCTTCTCACCTCCAAACGTCCTCTTATCGCTAGCCTACTGTTATTACCAGCTCATGCTCGGGATCAGCCCCGCTTCGCTGCTCGAGTTCTTCCTCCAGAGCGGCCACTTGGCCGCCGCTGCGTCGTCCACCTGCCCGTCCATCTGACCGCTCTCCATCGCGTCCGCCGCGTCCTTCCCTACCCCAGAAGAAGCAGAAGAAGAGGAAGCGGGCGCCGCCACCGCGCTCTTGGTCAGGTCCCGCGCCGAGTCCCACGCCTTCTTGAGCGAGAAGCCCGCGCCCGGCTCGCTGTCCGTGGAAGCCGTGGAGGCCGTGGACAGCGGCGACGCGCGCAACAGGCTGCTGAAGGCCTCCTGCGCGCCCTGCAGCCCGCCGCTCGCCGGCTTCTTGCCGCCCCACTGCTCCCAAGCGCTCATGGCGTCAGGACACTGAACTACTGTATGGGAAATTCCAGACTGGAAAAAGAGCTTCTGGGTTTCTGTGAACGGGTTGCTGGTACACTGTACCAGGCGTAACGATGTGTCGGGAGGCGTAATGATATGTAGGGCGGACCTTTGGTGTGGTGGACCTAAAATGAAGTTACATGTACTGTCCGGTGATGCGGCCTGTTGCGTCAAGTTTTCCAAAGGTTAAATTAGTGCGTACGTAAGTATACGGTAGTATTTGTCCCTGGGTCCAGCTTAGCTTATACTGCCATCGGTCCAGCACTTCTCACCAATTTCTTGCCCAAGACGCCCGCAAGACGTTCGCAGTTGCGTTCTACCAAGAAGTACGAGGTCGAAGCGAGCGCGTACACCAGCACGAGTCTTGCAGCAAACTGGTCCATACGCTCGAGCTCCTTGAGCCATGGCAAGAAGTTGACGAACGGGTGGAGCAAGTAGATGGAGAAGCTGACCTTTCCCGTGTAGCACAGGGCGTTCCACTCGAGCGCTCGAGAGATGGCCGAGGGCATGAGAGCTTCGATGACCATCACACTCGAGAGCGGGATGCTAACCGAGGGCACGATCTTGTCCTGACAGGGGAACAGGTGCCCAATGAACGTATTGACCATGTATCCGCGAGACACGTCGCTGGCTATGGTGCTAACCATGACCAACTCGAGCGCTCGGACGGCCACAACGTGCTTCAGCAGCGGTTCAAAGCGGTGTTTCTTCATCCATCGGTCCAGCTTCGAGTAGACCAAAGCAGCAAGAGATCCCGCCACAAATGTCGACAAATGAGGGCGGAATTCCCCGTGTCCCGTTCGATTTGTGTGCCAGCCTTCGTAATACACCCAACAGTAGAGCACCCCCACCACGAACCACTTCAACTTGTCCAGCAGGCAGACTCCGACGAGGAAGAATGGGAGCAGGCAGTAGTACGTAATCTGGATGGCCATTGTCCAGAAGAGGTACCAGCGCTTCTTGAACGTCAGAATGTCCCACAAACTCCAGGTTTTGATGTTGTAGTGGGCCAGGTTGTAGTAATGCGTGCGCGTGGCTTCCGGCATGCACGTAAGAGCGAGCGCAGTCAACGCGAACAGCGGATACACGCGCAGGAACCGCTTGATCGAGTAGTGGGCAAGTGTAACCATCCAGTTACGAGCGCCTTCCTTGCGACTGACCAAATGGCGGACTTTGGGCTCGTTGAGCGCCGTCAGGAGGAAGGCCGAGAGCACGAAGAACGTGTCGACGCTGCTCGGAGCGATCGTCGCCTCCAGTAAGTAGCCCGCGTGATGGTGGACGACCAGCAAACAGGCCAAGCCCCGCAGACCCGTGAGGAATTTCAGCTTGACTTGAAGACTTGGCTCCCTCCTGCGACGGTATTTGGCGTCCGTTTCCGATGCATCGGTCGACTTTGTACCGACGTCCACGAGTAACGCGGTGTCGCTATCGACAAGGTCCAGCTGGCAGTGCGGCGAGTGGTTGTTGTCGAGTTCATAGTCGTGGGTCGCCGTGGCTGATCGACAGAGCTCGCTCTTGATCTCCGTCCGTGTGGCAGCCTCCCTGAACGGCATCGTACAATTGGGCGGAGGCGAGTTGAGGAGTGAGCTCCTTCCGTTTTGACGACCCCTGGGCATAAGAGAGTGGTTACAGGATCTGTCTACAGTATTAGATATTGTGCTCAGATTTTTTTTATTTATCATGCATGCGTCCTAGTTTTTTTTTAATGCAATTGTGCGTTGTAAGTACTGATAGTTGAGCTGCTATCATTCGTTCAAGAATAAATGTAACCATGCAGTACATCACAAGTCCTGAAAATCATTAGGACCAACAAAATGTCCCGATCGCAATCCAGTAGCAGATATATCTGCTCAAACAACCTTCATCGTAGGATCTCGTCAGCCAGGGATGGCGATGCTCTGGTTACACTGGCAGAAATATGTTTTCACGCCACCCGACTGAAGCGGGAGCTCGGACGACTACAACGCCGTTCGGTAGCTGCTGAAGACTTATTTGTTTAGTTGGAGGGGAACCTGGATCCGCTGGAAACACTGTGTTCTCCAAGACGTGGGTCGACCACTCTCTTCGATGGAACAGAAGTTTGAGGACAAAACGAACCGGCAACCCCCTCGAAGAAAGAACAACCGGATTTATAACCCAACTCGCAAACGCCGTAAAACAATACAACGCCGACAAGCTCTTCGCCAAGTTCAAAATGAACCAGGACCTGCTCGCCAATGCAGAATTCCAAGCATGGGCCAGAGCGGTGGCCAACGCCAACAAAACGAACCCCCAACTTGCGGACCGGTTCATTGCGTCCACGTTGTCATCTCGCATCGCTGGCCAAGATGCTAGCAGCGGTGAAGAAGGATAAAGCCTTTGAAATCACTGCGAGCGACTTGGAGGCAGCGCAGCGCATGAACTGGCTGGAAAAAGGACAAACTGGTGCGCGAGGTGTTCACACTGCTCAAGCTTGACCAAGAAGGGGACAAGCTGTTCGTCAGCCCGGTATTTGATCCTTGGTTCAGCTACGCAATGTTGAATGCGGACCCGGGTGAGAAGATGCTTGGAACGCTGCTGAGGCACTATAACCATGAGATTCCTGCGAGTTTGCTTGTGGTCAGGTATGCCTCAAACTCAACGCGCGGTTGTTTACCCGGAAATTGGTCAAGTATCAGTTGTTTAGGTCGATATACAAAGGGAAAGCAAGAAAACGAGGAGGGCCTGTTCGAGAAACTGGGGTTGCTTCGAAGCCCCAAGCTCGGTCTTGGTTGAAAAAAGCTGTACACTGCTGTTCGGAATCGGCAATACAAGTATGTATACAGGCGCCAACTTTTCCAGGCCTTAAACAGTTGCAGCTGCAGGGCCGCGGCGAGATCTCGCACTTCCTTGGTGATTTTGCGGCAGTAAGTTAGATTGCGAGCTTCTTGTCCTCGAACTGGTTCCTCAACACCTTAATGGCAAAGAAATTCTCAGAGCTGAGGACGTTTTGTTTTAAGTTGAGGCACATTACAGTCATGTAGCCTAGCTAACGACCTAGAAAATGCCCGGCCCTCCAGCGCTTTGATCAGAGCTGAGGACGCTGTACCTCTCAAGGCAAGCCACCCAAAGCACAAGCCTCAATGCCACACAATTTGTGCAATGAGTCAGCACTGATTGCGCGATTCTACCATCGCTACATAAATACTGTTGTCAGGGTTGACGAGCAACGGTGCCATTATTGATCGCGCAATTCAACTACGCCATCGCCGACGTAAACGATACTGTCAACATGGATCGCGCGATCTGTACTATATTTTCCGTCATAATATAAGGGGATTCGAGTCCTCCCTTACCCCCCCCCCCTACTCTTTTTCTTCAAGTATAAAATCGGTATGACAAGAAAAAATATAAAAGTACGTAGTTCGTATTGTGCCTTGCACTTCTGAAAGAGTCGTAGCTTTTAGTAGTGTATTCACAACGAATCAAATGTAAACCTCCAACATAATACCCAAGTGGCGAGTAGATAACCCATTCCTTTATAGTAAGTCTGTAGTACTTGTAATACATTTTGTTTTAGTAAGAAGTCTTCGACCTATGAATTACCCTCTTTCTGACCTGTTTCGCTCTCCGGCCGCTTACCGCCACCATCCGGTTCAGTTTTATAGCCGCAGAGCAGAAATACTCTGAATCATCAATCATTAAGAGCTGTTTTTTTTTCATTTATCTCATCCTTACTTCTGGGGGAAAGTAATACGACGTTAAAGGCCCTTCTGACCGCTGCCCCAAAGCAGCTTTAGTCGGGGATTTCGAGACCTAAAAAGTGAAAAATACGTAACGGATTTTACCGAATAGAAGCCTTATATTTAATAAAAGCCCGGCGGTGAAAATGACTTTGCAGTCTAGAAATAGAAGCCCTGTACCAAATAGAAGCCCGGGTTATTAAACAATTTAATACAAAACCGGGCTACTAAATAGAAAACGCCAACAAAAACTTACGAAGTAAATATCTCTTGCACTAAGAATGTGTGAAATTACTCGTGAAGTTTATAAATATAGTCCCTTGAGAAGAACAACAAAAAGATTGTGTTCAACGCTTGCATGTAAAACAATAATTCCCAAAAACAACGGTTTTATTTTGGACAGCCTTAGCGCCAAGGTTTCCCAGATTCAGATTTTACTCAGAAAACTGATTCCACAGGTATTGTCCAAGTTTTATTCCAGGTTATCTACAGGTTTTTCGAAACCCTGTCGAATCCGATGAAAGTAATCTATGCGACCGACATAAATTACCTGACCAGGTATAATGCGTGTGGAAAACCTGGAAGAATCATGTGTGCGGAACTTGAGCAAAAGTGGAAGTGACGGCGCTGGGCTCGCGTCGGAAGAGCTCCAGCCAATCAGTCTTCAGCAGTAAAGTCCGGGTTTCGTGCAGGTATCGATACCTGGAATACTCATGTGTGCGCTTCTTGAGCAAACGCCAGACTGATGAGTGTCAACGTCTGTCGGCATGACGAGAAGCGGCAAGTGAAGCCATCATTATAGTATGGCTCCATTTCGTAACTCCAGGTGTGTCCAGATGTCATCCAGGTAGTGTCCATGTATTGAGAGTTTAGCCTCAACAAGCACTATGCATTCATCATCTCCTTGCAACTAGCGACGGTTCATCTTCAGGATTGCTTGCAGCATTGCCCAGCGGAGCTTGGTGATACCCGTCGGCGTCACGTCATTTGGAGCGTCGTCGCTAACACAGGTCCAGAAGAAGCGGCACACGAAAACACCGCAGCTATCACTGTCGGACTGAAGAGGCTCAGTCACCTCGACAGTAGTGTAGCTTGCCGTAGACGCATCCGCAGCAATAATCTCTTTTGCTATCTTCTTCAACCTCTGCTTATTGCGCTTGCCATTCTTGCTGTCGTACGTCTTCACTTGATTGGCATCTCGGTCGACAACGAGACATACCCAGTGAGTCCCCCCAAAATTGACGGGCAGCAACACAAATGCATACGTCGAAACGCCTGCAATGACGTCCTCCAATGCCTTGGATGAAAGCAGGCCCTTGCGACTACGTTTCTTCTGTGTAGCCTCGCCATGCGCTTGGGGGGGGGGGGGTGTGACCGTAATCGTCACATTGTTCTTGTAGTTAACCAACACAACAGCAAACGCCTTCATTGCGTCATCATTCAGCCAGGCTGAGTCGCGCAAGCAGTACAGATCCGAGTACGTCAGATCAAACCCAAAGCCACGTACTGCATTGTACGGCCAGTTCTCCAACAACTCCGTAAACGCTCCGGCAGAGGGAGAGGGCTCGTCAAGAGCAGCCTTCACCTCGCGGTGAAGCCACGAGCGACAACTGACAGCGTCACGACAAGCAGCTTGTAAGTTCCACAACCACTTCATTGACTGCAACTGGTCACGCGTGAACTGACCGGTTTTAGCAATAGCCACCACGTAGCGATCGCCTTCTGCCGCGGTTTCGCCGTCACTGTCGAGTTCGATATGCTCGTTCATCGCAAGGCCGCCCCGGAGTTCCTCCAGTGCAGTGTCAACTACAGACTCAAGTAGGCGAAACCGGACTGTGTCTGGAACATATTCTGCGTCGACGCGCCATTCAATGGGTTTACCTTGACCCACAGACTTCACTTGCAATGTAGCCAGGAACGGCCCTACCTCGCGCACACCAGGTTTGACATTGTGAAGTGTAGCCACCACTTCACACACATCTTTTCTCGCAATAAAGCCCGTAATTTCGTGCCATTGTTGTACTCCTTCAAAGCAGTCTTTGCCTTTTCCTTCTGCGCAGCACGATCGAGAGGAGGGCGACCTTGTCGTCTGACGTTACCTGACAGCCGAACGCTTAGCTCGCGCGAGCAATCACTATCACTGGCAGCTTGGGTTTTTGAATCAGCAACCTGGGTCGGGGGCGGGTCGTCTGACCCGTCATCATGCCTTCTCCGGCATTGTCCTCGTGATGGCCTTCTTGCGGGCCCTCGCGCTGGGTCGTACTCCCACCCGGAGCGCCGCCCTTGTCCCCACCACCACTGCCTGGGCCATCGTTACCAGATGTTGTGGGCGACGGGAGATCCGTCTTACCATGCCTCAGATTGTACCACCACTTGTCCAGGTCGCTCATTGCCGACTCGAACAACTCGTCCGGAACCTGCGTGAGCTCTCCACTGATACGGCTGAATGCCTGTTGGGCTCGACGATACTTCTCCGCCTCACTCAGAGGTCCATCAACAGAGCGTGGCTTCTTCTTGAACACCTTGGCTACAAAAGGCTGCGCTACTTCAGCCAACTCTTTTTGTGAGAGGCGACTCTGGCCGAACCATCTGCAAACATAGCACAAAACATGGTAAACACCTGGTCAATACCTGGTCAAACTTAGAATACCTGGTCATTATGCAGCTAAAACCTGGCCATACCTGGGTGATATCGAAGCGAACGGGATGATTAGAGGGTTGCCGCATGTCTTCCGGTATACCATCGCGTGTCTGCACGGCAGCTTCATGGTTTGTGCGAACTCACAGTCGCACGTCCAGCCCTCCTTCTCGAGAAAATATTCATGCTCATCGTCGTGGACGGTGATCGTAGTACCATTGCCCCTGAATGCGTAGTTATCAGCAATTGAGGCGTCTGTAGCGACGTCGAACTGCGTCTTGATCGCGGCTGCTACCCATCGTGTCGTCATTCCAAGTGCAATGTTCATCTGTTCACAATACAAGACGTCTCGCAACGTCCCTGGCATCTCCACCTTGGCCTTGTACTCGTCTTCCTTGCGTCGCTGGTAGGCCAGTAGAACTTTCAGGCTTGCACGCATAGTCAAGTGACCCTTCAACTAGCGCCTCAGCTTACCGAACAAGCTTTCCACGCGATTGTTGGTATGATTGCCGAAATGAGGCAACCCAACACGATACGCCATCACCCACATCTCGCAGCATTCGTCCCAATTCTTGTCAAAGTAGTCCCACAGCTCCATTCGATCGTCTCTGTGAGCGAGACTCTTGAACCTGAGAAGATATTATAGATACTCACTGGTTGGTCTGATGCGTGCAGTCCATTTGAATCACTCCTGGGAATCTATCCAGCATTGTGCGCATATGACCACTCGTGAAGGATATCACGCCAGTCTCGCCATGCGCGTTCTCATGCACCGACGACACATTCAGTGGAGACTCCAAGTTGAAATTCACGATCATCTCCGCCACTGCGTCGTCGTCCGATAGCTCAATTCCTAGTCATCAATGTCAATAAAGTCAGTTTCACAGTTATCACAACAATAACTTGCCTTGCTTGTGCATCCGTGCAACTAGGTTGCGAACGTCGTCCATCGTGACGCGGTGGTTGGAGTTCTCACGAATGTAATTGTAGATGCTTGAAGTCCCAGCGTCGGCGTCGACCAGCAACTCAATGCCTGGCATTAGGGCAGAATCTGCTGGAACCTGGCGAATACCGGGGTAAGACCTGTAGATACCGTCGGAGATGGGGTGGTTATGGCTGTAGACTTCGCGCTTGATGCAGATGCCCCACGTTCCATCTCGGCGCATGACGACTTGAGCCAGCATCTGAAACGGACAGTCCGTGCGGCGGAGCTTGTGCAACGTCCTCTTCCTCGTCGACCTCTCACGCTCCTTCCAGCCGTGTGTGCAGATGTACTTGCGCTGATACGGCTCCCACTTGTCAGGCACGAGCGGAATCTCGGAGTCTGGAAGCCCTTGGAAGCGAACCTGCTTACGCAAGTCTGCATTGCGACGAGCGACGTTAATCACCTCCACGATGACGATCTTCTGTCGCGCCGCCTCCATGTACTCTTACAGACTGATGTCGAGCAGGGGCCACGAGTCGTGCTGAGCCTTGAACGCAGGAACATGGACCACATCCTCGTCTTCGACGTCGGAAACGGTGCGCTTCTTTCCTTGGCGCTGTCGGACCCTGGTAGTAGTACGAACTGCCGATTGTGCTTTGCAGATTTTTTACCTGTATTTCAGAGTTCTAAAATGGACTTGAAAGTAATTATGAACAACTCGTCGGGTTGTAGGGTTTGAACATCAAAACCCAAGAGAATGATATCTGCAAAGCACAATAACTAGGAATTAAGAATTATAAATTCTTGTATTTAGCAGTACTGGTTCCTCATTTCTGGTTCCTCACTTCTGGTTCCTCACTTCTGGTTCCTCACTTCTGGTTCCTCACTTCTGGTTCCTCACTTCTGGTTCCTCACTTCTGGTTCCTCACTTCTGGTTCCTCACTTCTGGTTCCTCACTTCTGGTTCCTCACTTCCGGTTCCACATTTCTGGTGCCTCCTCCTGGCGCCTTAGCTTATTAGGGATCGTGTCTAGTGGGCTGACAAGCGGCTCGGGTGGCGGACTCACTAGGCCAGTGTGTCGACTCCCATCTCGGGTGTCAACCAGCCATCATCGAACGGAGTTTCCACCACTTCAGGAACCCAAGTGTCCACCTTGACAACCGGCTCGTCCAACAGCGCGATAACTACGAGCAACACTCCATCAGCTGCGACCGGTACGTCGGTCACAGCGACCCAGGTGATGGCGCAAACTTCGAGCACTGCGAACCCAGTGGATGCAGCGCCTCCTGTGGTCGCATGAGAGCCAAACTGCGTGGTCCGTGAGTCGCGGGCATCCTGCAGCGCCTGTGATCGCTGCGACCTGGTGCGCGCGCTGACCACCTTCCTGCGCGCCTCCTCCACCTGCCGCGCTCGCTCGGCCATCTGCGCCTTGATATGGGCCGTCTTGGGGTGCGCGCCATGGTGCCGGGGTCTCCAGGGCCGAGCAGCAGCCGCACGTCGAATGCCACGTAGCTGGATTTGACCCCCCGAATTGGTGGCTGTGAGGCAAAAGCTGAAATGACGGTAATAAAAAACGAGATAAATTATACCTGAATAATACCTGCTGTACAAACCTGGTCGCGAAGCTTGCCGTTTTGTTTTCTTATCTTCACTCACTATGCAGCCACCACCCAAGCTACTGGATTGAGCTAAAACCTAATTAAACGGACTTAGGTGCGTGTTTTTTACCTCGCGCGACCTAGCAGCTATTTTACGCTTACCAGCACATAAATTAGATCCCATGCACCTATTATTTAGAGTCAAGAATCACAAAAGCTAGATAGTATTTCTTTCAACCTTGTTTTTACAGATACTGGGATTTACCTAGTCCTGACAATCAGACGAATGCTAGCAATGCAAAACAACGTTCATTTTATTGAATTTAAACGAAAACCAGCAACAAAACACACTGAGTCTAATCTATTGATAACTGCCGCCTGTATTAAAACAAGCGTGTCAAATACCTTTGCACACCTATGATATCGTTTATCGGTTAGTCCGTTCTGGATTCCATAAAATAAAAGCCCTTACCCAAATAGAACCCTCCTCGTTAAAGCCGATCAATTTTTCGGGGGCTCTAATTCATAGTTATTCGGGTACTGTTCGGTAAAATCCGTTATATACTTGAAGTGCATTTAAAAAATACAATAAAAAACGTTTAGTTTTCTCACGATTTGTAATATAATATAATCTTACGAGTCCACCGGTCCAATAGGGAAGTTCGGGTAGTGTGCTGGATAGACCGATCATAGCGAGATTCGCGCATTCCGGCGTGATGCGTTCATCGAGATAGTTAATTCCCCAACTTGAATACTGTACCTGTACTGTACTGGAGTCTCAGCCTGATTGATTACAGTAAATGTACCTGTCAGAGTGATTACGACCTTCTCATCAGTTGCCAATCGCTCGGTATTACAACCGCAAACAAACTCTCACTTCGCATTTTGTCGACAACGTCTGAAGGCCCCTCCCTGCAATGAGCGGCAAGTCCAAGCCGTTTACGCACCTACCAGTGGTCGCGTACTGGCAGCTTTTACTCTGCTGGCCTGCAGTGGTACCGTTACTTTTTCTAATTGAGTATCATTGTTGTCACTTAACTATCCGCTAACGACAACTAAAGACCAGCCCCGCAGATGCCAAACCTCGTCATCTGAAGGGAGGGGCTACACTTCGTGTCGCCTCTATCGCTTCCGCATATTCAGCGTCAGCATCGTGCGCTTCCACCCCTACATGAAAATATGCATCCCTCGAATGGGTTAAATCTCCGTCTAATAGACGAGAGACTTCCGCCCAGGGGGAAACCAGGTTTGGTTGGTCTGAAAGAAAAATTTGGCGGCTCTTACGATCATCCATAGCGATATTCGCCAATTTGTCCGCAGCCTTGTTGAACGCTCTCAGATGGTGAGTCCCGGTACAGACGTGAACTCGATCAGCTATGCCCCTGCATTGAGCATATAAATTCCGTAGATGCGGTGCCTTCGGAGGCCGGCGTCGACGCAGTTGTGCCAGGATCATTGCGCTGTCCCCGACAACATGGATCCCTGTCATCTTTCTCGCTAGAGCATGGCTTAACCCAGCTTGGAGCGCCCGATATTCCGCAATATTGTTTGTAGTTCGGCGTGATGCTAACGATATGCTAGCCATCCATTCCACTCTAGCCGTTATGGCACCGGAGGGGAGGCTGATAAGCACACAACCAGACCCACCAGGGCCTGGATTACCCCGGGATCCACCATCAAAAAAAAGAATCAAGTGCGGTCGGGAAAGCGCTATCGGTGAGGGGAGCTGGCCATCCAACTCGTGACCGATCAGTGCAGAAGACACCATCCGCGCCGCTTCCCATCGGCCTCCAGAAGATGTCACTTGTTGTGCCATGACGCGAACATTTATATACGCTTGCCGTAGCCGCCCAGCTAGCAATGCTGCAGCATGATGAGCAGATGAGTTGCGTGCAGCGTCCCAGTACACCGCCCGGCGGACCCAGATTGCTTGTAAAGTAACTACGATACCCAGCGACCAAGCCATAGCAAGAATAGGCTGGACGCATTGTTGAATTTTGTCTCGTTCCTCGCGCGGTGTAGTGCTGAAAAATCGATCAAATACTGGCCACAAGTCTCTCGTGACAGCAGGGAGAGTAAGACCAAATATATTACTTGGACGGAAATCCTCATCCGAAAAACCCATCCGTTTCCAAGGCTGATAGAAAATTTGCCACAGGGATCGTGCTCCAGGGCAGCCCCAAAACATGTGAGCAACCCCTACGTCGGAAGTAGAACACTCCTCTATAGTGCACCCAGGGCGCCGATTAACGGGGTCCCATCGAGAAAAAGCTCGGTGTTTGATCCGGAAAAGAAGTTGTTCGCCCCAAGGAGAAACCCCCACAATTCGCCTGATATCGACCCACGATAATGTCCGAAGTGCGCGTCCAATCTCCCCCGTATCTGCGTCCCATGCCACCTGTCGGCTGAAAATCTCTCTCACCCCACGTCTACGGGGTGCTGTCCGAGTTGAGTCTTTAAAATGGCGGCGTCTAAGTTTCATGCGGCGACGTCCGGCCCACACGGTCACAAGTCTGCTCAGTTTTGGATGCGGGTGAACCGCTTTGATCGCCACCTCGTGTCCGGCATAACCAGCCAGTACCTGCAACACTTCGCGGTCTGAACGCACTGGGAAGAATGAGCATGGGCCAACCGTGGATGACCTGACTGCCACCGCAACGTGGTCACCCTGCTTGACCACATGCACCATAATGGGATGATCAGCCGGCTCCCCCGTAATTTCGAGATCCATTTCCGTTGTGCACAACATGTCAGGAAATACAGAACGTAATAGCACCAGTAGTCCGCGCACATTATCAGTCATGGCCTCGCTACGGCCGAGGGCGCCGACTCCCGTACAAGTTACCTCCCAGTGCAAAATATCTCGCAGTAATCTCGCCCCGAGCGCCCACGCCGTTCTCAGCCAGCTGGTTTCAGCAATTCCGAGTTCGCACTGTAACCTGGCTAAATAGCGAAGGTCGGTGTATTCGATCCACTCAACTCTGAAATTCCCCGAAGTGGTTTGTAAATACTGGCGTAGCGGAGCCATTTCCTCGTATAAGTCTCTGCCGTGGATGGTAACCGATTGATCGACCCACATCAGTTCTGCAGGAATTGCTTGGTCTAATTGCACGATTGTTTGCAGTAGTAGACGTAAATGTTCCGGTTCTAGTTTGGAGGTCCCATACCTAGACAGCATAACAACCCCTATTCTCCACAAGGTTTGCCCAGGTCCAAATGCCCCAAATGACACTGGTGCGTATCCTGGTGTAACATAGACCGCCGGAAATAAGTCGCTGTGACCATTGTCATGTAGAATATCGCCAACAATTCTGCGCACCGTCGTCGCGTTCGTCGCCCAATCCATTACAGTCACCGCAGCCAGTGCAATCAGGTCTGCCTTAATATCTGGAATACCGAGGCCCCCTTCAGTACGGTGCAAGTGCGAAATTTCCGGTGCCAACCAAGCGCGTTTGCTGTTGACTTCTTCCTGAAAGCATCCATGCCATACAAAATTATGTATGCATTTGGATATCCGTAAAACAATGCTCGTGGTTGGCCACGAGTGTCGTCCAATATACAGAAAAGCTGGAAGAATTATACCGTGGCGAGTAACGACCGTTGGTCGATTGTCAAAGTACGATGGCTAGCCAAACGCAGCCTAGCTCGCACTCGTGATTCTGCTAACTCCCATGTTTTCTCTGTCGATAGTAGCCCACCAACCTGTAAGCCAAGATATCTAGCAGTGCCCATAGGATTATGGTAACGGAAGCCCGACGGTAGTGGCACCAGGGTACTAGAGGAATTATCAGTGGTACAGTTGCGGCAGCGGCGCCCTAAAGAGATTTGCCGGTCCCTCTCTACGATTCGACAGACGCCTAAGAGCGAAAGCATCCGACAACTTTCTCGAAGAGAGAGCGCCAGGGTTCATAACCGACATCTCACACGCCGTGAAACAGGTAGGATTTTTTACTACCCTTATTTCACCCTGACCGGAAATTTTACCCGGACCTTTTTCCCGGGTAAAACACCAGGTCAGGCCAAACATCCGGGTAAAGCAAGAGTGTGCATTGAAGTAATATTTAGTTGCAGTGTTTTAAGTAAGCTATGGTGTGTGTTGAGTTATGCAGGTGTGTAGCTCGAAGATTTAGCGCGTCGCAGCGTGATCGTAGTCTAGGGGCTAGAATGAACACTCCTTCACGCCATTTTCTGCATCTGGATCGTGGTCACTGTCCGAGTCTAGGAAGAAGTTGTAAGTGTTGGCGTGCTCATCAATTTCCTGCTGTAAGTCTTCAGCCGTCTGCGCATTTCGGGGTGGCTCATCTTCCTCCGAAGAGTGATCAGCTTCGCCACTACGAGCTGATTCGACTGAGCCGTCGGACTGGTCGCCAAGCTCATCATAGTCACCTTCATCTTCCGACTCAGGCGGAACTTCAAATGTTGCTAAGTCGGGGGCAGCCGGCAACTCAATGCGTGGCGGACGCTGTTTCTTCTTGCGTAGACCGCGCGTGATGTTGACTTGCCGCTGCGCGTAAGCAGTTGAAATTTTGGCAATTGTAGAAACGAAGTGTCGTAGCTTGGGGTGGGGCTTGAACCCGGCGTTCATTTCCCTGTTAAACCTTTCCAAGGGTTGTTTGTGCGCGCCACGATAGTATTGGCGATACCAAACACATTCCACTCTGTGATGTAGTATCGCTCAAGCCAGGTTTTCTAAAGTAAGCCCGAAACCTTTTCCACTCATGGCGTGAGTATGTGCAGTTGTTCGCGATGCACCTCTGCTTGATCTCCAGCTTCACCCATGCGATGCCTTTCGGATCGACGAGGTCTGGATCAATTACAGTGAGAATGTCCAAGACGCCCGACTCCATAGCGATAGTCACTTCGTCGTCAGAGATGCGCTCGTCTTTCAGTCGCCGGCGAATCGCTTGTTTAAAATGAAAGAAACAGCCCACCACTTCAGCGTTCGGGAACCGGTTCTGAACAGATGAGATGAGGCTAAACTCGAAATCACATACGATTTCTGCAGGATTGAGCTTTTTGCCGGTGTCGCGGTAGATAAGATGCAGGATGGCGTCGTACAGGGACTTAGTCTGGGACGTACAGAGCGCGAAGTATACCGGTGTGAACAGGTTACGCGCTGGGTCATCCACCATTAAGATCAAGCACTGGCGAAATCCTCGTGGTACAGATCGAAAAGTGCCGTCGAGGAAAAGCGATACGCTGTTGTAGAGTAGGAGCTCTTTCAGCGCAGGATGGGCCCAGCCTAGCACACGGCTAGGTGTTTTCTTAGGGTCGAGGTGGGCTATCACCAAATGGAACCGGAAGAATGGGATGGCCGAGTCTTTCACTTTGGAGAAGGGAGGGACTTCCACAACGCCGTGAATATCACCACCGTAGTATCGGCGGCGAATGCGACGGATACGCCCAATAACTTGCTCCTCTGTCAGTCCGTCTAACAGCTCTTCTCTATCGGGACCGTAGAACGCCTCACATACTTGCTCCCAAATGTCGCCCTCTGGCATTGTTGGATTTTGGATTGCTAACTGATCTGTAGTTCGTTTCATTGCGTCGGTCTCATCGTTGAGTCGCCCATTCAATACCGGGACCGGACGGCACGTGTGGACATCCTCCACCCTCCAAACAGCGGCCGGGGTTACCTTGAGGGTGGCCTTACAGCCAGAAGTCTTGAACGTACTGCAGCGATATGCAATGTGCTTCTTCGAGTGCCAGTTCTTGCAGTACCGAAAGCCCTTGTAGATCTTGATCGTTTTCGACCCCCGCTTTTTCTTGGCTCGTGGCATAGGTTTCTGGCTAGCCGGGGTTAGGATCACGTGATCACTGGCAACTTGGACTTGGTCAGGTGGATTATTAAGGGACAGCGCTTGCAACTCGAGAGTGTTCCCACTCGCATCATCGACGACCTTGCGATGGACGGAGCAATTCTTCTTTTGCTGGGCACGAGTGCCCTGGCGGGTCATCTAGACGTCTCGAGAGTTTGTTGTGGTTGAGCAGGCAGATGCGCTTGTGCGAAAACCAGGAAGATGGAATGTGCTGCTGCCTTACTAGTGTTCCCATGGCGCGCTCCCATGCGCGAATGCTGCGGATAAGTATAGGTTTGTGAGATATTTGGATAATAATAGTTTCTTAGAGTAGATGGCGATGTAGATGATAGCTATGCCCCCCTGAACTTGGCAAATACATCTTCTCCGGGTTATTCTCAGGTCATTGAAAACATGCGCTCTTTTTCACTAAGAAAAACTTCCGGGTAAAAGTTCCGGTCAGGGTGAAATAAGGTAACCCGTGAAACAATCCAACGCCAACAAGCTCTTCGTCACTTTCAAAGTGAACCAATTCGAGTCGAACCTGCTCGCCAGTGCTGAATTCCAATCGTGGGCCAGCACAGTCACCAAAGCCAACAAGAAGAATCCCCAACTCGCGGAAAGGGTCATGGCATCAACGTTATCGGATCGCATCGGAGATGAGGCCTTGGCCAAAATGCTCGTAGCGGCCAAACAAGCTAACACCTCCGCGCCGAGTGCTAGAAACCTGGAGAATGGTCAGCCCGCCAACTGGCTGGCGAAGCAACAGTCAGTGGAGGGCGTGTTCAAGCTGCTGAAGATCGACCTGGAAGGCGACAAGCTGTTACAGAGCCCTGTGCTCGGCGTCTGGTTCAACTATGCTACCACGCTGGACAAGAACTTGGGTGAATCATTGGCCTCGATGGTGAATGTGCTGAAGGACTAGAAGTACACCGACGAAACTCTGGTGGGTATGATCACTGCTGTGAAGGAGACAGCGATGCCAACCCAGATTCTACCCAGAAAGATGGAGGCGATTCTGTTGGAGAAGTGGTTGCGCAGTGGCAAGACGGAGGACGAAGTGTTCAAGCTGGTGGGGCTGAAGGGTACCTCACTTGACGATCTCCTTGAGAGCCCGACGTTCAGCATGTGGATATCTTACACAGAGAAGATAAAGCCCCACAATCCCTACGACGGCCGGAGAGTCATCCATGTGCTGGAGGACAACTACAACTTAGTGGATCTGGCTAAGGTGTTAGCGTCAGCAAAGTCGAAGACGAATACGAGGGATGTGCAGAAGATCGCCGCTGATCTGCAGTTGCAGCAGTTTAAGCTCTGGAAAGGGAACTACAATTGGAGCCCCGATCATATCGCGTTCATGGGAACCCTAGGTTCCAGTGCTCCCGACCCGAGACAAGTTCGAGTTCTGACCGATTATACGGACTACTGCAGAGGCAGGCTCTGATCGGGTAGGGCAGGTCTGGGCTGAGGATATGGCACTAGCGTAACAAAGTTGAATGGTGAAGTTCTTACTTCGTGGAAAATATTACCATAATCTGGCAACCAGATAATCTACAAGCCAGGGTCTCCTATCGCCAGTGCAATACGATCGCAGTTGTGCTCAAGTACGAGACTGTGGCCAACGCATACACCAGCACCAGTCGCATGATAAACTGCTCGGTGCGTGAGACTCCCACGAGCCACGGCGAGTAGTTGACGAACGGATGGAGCAGATACAGCGAGAAGCTGATGTTGACAGTGTAACATAGGAAGTTTCACTCGAGGGCGCGATTTTCTGGGATTTAAGATATACTACTATTCAGTTAAAAGAAAAAAAAACACGTTGTTATACGTTCGAACATCGAAGTAAGAACCTAGCAACGATACCATTGTTCTATGCAAACGCTGGGGTATTATTTGGTGTGAACGCTACGAGCTACTTCGCAGTGCCGGCTAACAATCAACGCCTACCAACGCGTTGTCCAGCATCAGCTTATCCATCGAAGACATGAGTTTCGCCCAGGCTTTCCGGTCGTTTCCCCGTAGCATCTGATCAAATTGACGTCGTACAGCCTCGTTTACAGACCGGTAGTGCATCGGTGCACGTCGTTTACACGTTGCCACGACGGTACCGGGCTCAGTCGTCTCCGTCGAAGGGTACAACCAGCTCCAACCCGTCTCGTCCTGGTGCAGTCCACTAAAACTGCCTTGGCCCTCTGAAATGAATTTCCACGTGATGACGATGCGTTCTTCCTCAAAAACGCGGCGGAGAACGAGTCTCTGCAGTATTTCCACCTCCTCACCAGTACTCAGCGTGAAGGTGTCGCTAAACGTAGCGGCGTAAGTGTTTTCCGGGTCCTCGACGTCTTCATAGCGCTTGAAATTGGCTTTCGCTGCGTGATAGTGAGCGGCCACGTCCCAAACGGAGCAACTCGTGTCGTAGAGCGAATAAGGCTGCACCTCCTTGGACAGTCGTTGGGAGTACGTCGGACTCACACCTTTGCTCCGATCGCACCATTGCATCCGTTTCCAGCTCATTGATGCTGCACGCTTTAAACACTTCCTCAGCGCGCGCGTAGTTGGCCTGAACGTCCCGAATACACGACGCAAAGTATGCCGCGTCATCCTCCAACTTTGGTCTGCTCAACCGCTGGCGAATCGAGGAGCTTTCACTGTCAACGCGGTTTCGCTTGTGTGCGATGTTGCTCAGGGTGTGGAGGTAAGTGGCTTGAGGGTTGATAGCAGCCATGAGTTGCCTCTGCTCGGCCTCCGCGAGTTGCCGTTCTTCACGCTCGCGGAGAGCGCAAGATTTCCACAGGAAAAAAGCAGGTGGGGAAGATGCCTCGAGTCTCGCAATCTCGGCTGCGCGTGTCTGATGGAGTCGCGCGAGCTCTTCGCTTAATTCGAGCACCTGACGCCGCAGTCCGTCGCGATCAAGCTTCTGGTTCTCCCGATAGAGTCGACGCCGTGTAGCAATTTGCTGGGCCGTCGGGCCGTCCTTACTACTGCTTCTGCTGGTGTCGGAGGTGGCTCCATCAGTGATCGTGACGGCTGATGACTCGTCCATGACCACAGGTAGTAGGCTGTCGACGTTGATGAGGGCATGGAGGATAACATCAAAGTTATCCAACGTGAGCTTGACGTCAGCCGAGGCGTTGGGTGATAAGACCATTAGTAGTTGTCAGGCTTGCTGGCTTGAGGTGAGTTTGCGGTATGACGTGCCCAGTTGGGTGAGCGGGCAAAAACGCAAGTGAGCACTCGTTCGTGCGACATCCGGACGATTCATTGAGCGCTGGTTGGAGGGAGAGGGATAGATTATCCCAGGTGATTATCCCAGGTGTGCGTGATACCGAGTATGCTTCCTGCTCCGCGATGGACTGGCTCACGAGTCTGCAGCCAAATGAACTGTATGCAGCTCATATTTTATTAGAAGGACAGTACGTGCACAGCTCCATTTCCACTGCAAACAATACTTAAGTAAATGTTTTGATAAACCCTGCTGTTAGAGATGCTCTTTTAGTAAATTGTGCAGAGTTTCATTGTTGTTACGATGGATACACCTTCCTGCGTTGGCAGTACACCTGCCGACATGCTGGGCGATACAGCTCCACTGGCGTGTACTGCGGTGGCCACGACTCAACATCCACTTCGACTTGGCTGCTCAAGGGCAAAGTGTCTTCTGTCCAAGAAGAAGCATACTCAGACTCGGAGCCTGATGAGCTCACCGCGCGCCACCCTGGCGCTGAAGTTGTCGGGGAGTTGAACACGTCTTCAGTCCCTGGGGTCATCAAAGGCTTCTTCGAGGGGGTGGCAGCCGCAAGAGCGCACTGGTCGAGCTTTGCCTTCCTTTTGGCTGGAGTTACCGGGCGATGGTCTTGGGGCAGCGCTCACTTCATGTAACAGGTTGGAGTGGGCCTTGCAACACCCGCGCACTTGGACGTACTTGAGGCAGCCCTGCATGCGCACCGTCGACCGCCTCCGTGTGCGACGCAAAGTCGTTGACTCTGAGCGAGCTTGTAGCAGTTTGGGGCGCGACAGCGCACGCCGCCGCCGTGCGCCTTGCAGAATCGACGAGTTTGGGCCTGCTTAGTGCAGCCCGGCACGATGCACCTCGGGACCTTGCGACGCCTGATGGGGGCTGGCATATCGTGTACTTGGGATGTCATAGGCGGAATGAGCTGTTTGGACTGCCTGGTAAGGAGGTGGTGTTACCTAAAGATGTCGTGACACAGACGCCCTAAGGCGCGTTCTTAACCGGGGGTGTACGGGTGTACGTACAACCTGTGCAAGAGACATACCTGGTGTACGCTACACCCGTACTACCGTTGAGCGAGAAAGAAAGTGATCCGTTCACCTCAAATTCCTTTATCATTTTTTCTCAGCTCCAAAGGGAACATTTGCATACTTCAAGTGTATCATGATTGATAAACACCCGATGCTGAGTATGTAGCAAAAGAGGCAGAACTTGGCAAAGATACACGAAAAGGTCCTCGTTTTACATGGAAAGGTGCATATATATAGAGAGAATCAACTCCTGAGATATGATTGGCTGGACTCCACCTTTTACTTAGGGCCCGTCTCTGGACGATGAAAGTTTTACCAAGTCCCGCCAAATCCCACCAAATCCCGCCGTTCACCCCCGTTCACTCGTTCACTTCGCTCACAGAGGTCTGGTGTACCGTACTACCGGTGCGCGTATTTTTGTGGCTCATTATTACGCAATCTGTTGTACGGGGTACAACAATACACCCGTACAACCGCTGTTAAGAACGCGCCTAAGTAATAGGGGTGTATTACGCTCCGGATGATTTTGCCACAATCGGACAGGTACCGTATAACCTTAGTTATGCAATACACCTGATCTGGAGTGTAGAAATGCTGTTTTTAGTGTCCTTTCTGGAGCCTTATAATAAAACCAAGTAACTCGTCGGTTATAAAAAGACTTCCCAATCAAGCGTTGTGATTGGTCATATTGGGGTGTATGCCATAACAAGGAGTATTTCATAACTAAGGTTATTCAGTACAGTGTTCGATTGTGGTAGAATCACCAAGCGCGTAATCGAATCCGAAGACTCACCGGAAGTTGACAAGAACATACAGTACAGTGCAGGTAGGAGTCAGGCATCGACATGTGGGGATGTACTCTACGACCTGTTTGCTGTGCTTGCGCTTCTGGGTCGGCCCAGAACAGTTGCTGCGTTTACACTGCGCGGAGTAGATTGCATGTACTTTACATGTACTTCCATTCAATGCAATGCATTGGTGTTCATGAGGAGGTGAAAGAGCAGTTAATATTCTATACTAAAGTTCAGGACTCGTGAAAGTGCACAAAGTACATTATCCCTTCCCTTTTAGGCAGCCAAGCTCGACCCCTTGACGAAATACGACGCCGTCGCCAACGTGTACACCAGCACCAGCCGCACGAAAAACTGCTTGGTGCGCGGCATCTCCTCGAGCCACGGCGAGAAGTTCACGAACGGGTGGAGCAGACACAGCGAGAAGCTGATCTTGCCTGTGTAGCAGAGAAAATTCCACTCGAGAGCGCGAGTAATCGCCGACGGTGCTAACGCTTCAATGACAATCACCGCTGAGATAGGGAGACCCACCGAAGGTACTTTGGGATGCTGCTTTGGGAACAAAGAAACCTTGAACCAACGTGTGAGCATCGAACGGCATACGTCGCTCACCATTGCGGCCAGCATGATGTACTCCAACGCACGCACAATAGCGACCTGCCACTTGCGCGGCTCGAAGCGGTGTTCCTTCATCCTCTTGCTCAGATCCAGATAAACCACCGCAGCGAGAGATCCTGCGACAAAAGTGGGCAGGTGATGACGAAATTCGCCGTGACCCGTGCGGTTCGTGTACCTTTCCTTCGTAGTACACCCAGATGTACAACAGTCCAACGACGGACCATTTCACCCTTGGCATGTTGCGCAAGTAGCAGACTCCAGCTAAGAAGACTGGGATCAGGAAGTAGTACGTGATCTCGATCGGCATCGTCCAGAAGAGGTAGTATCGCTTCCTGACGTCAGGATCACCCACAAACTCCACTCTTTGATGTGGTAGAGCGCCAGGTTGTAGTAGTGAGTGCGCGACTCCTCCGACATGCACGTAAGCACGCACACCACAAGCGCAAACAGCGGGTAGACGCGCAGGATTCGCTTGACAAAGTAGTCGAGCAGCATGACGGTCCACTGTCGGACGCCGGCCTTGTTGTCGATCAGCCGTTGGATCTTGGACTCGTTCAGCATCGTCAGCAGGAATGCCGACAGCACGAAGAAAGCGTCGACGCTGCTGGGTCCGATCGTCGTATCGAGCAAGTACAGCGCGTGGACGTGGACGACCAGTAAGCAGGCCACGCTCCGTAGGCCGTTGAGGTACTTGAGCTGCACTTGGCCGGTAGGCTCGCGTTTGGGTGGCATGGTATTTCCACGTTGGAGGAGGGTTTCCTTGTCGTCAGCGGAGTTGAAGCCCCCGTCAGTAGCCATTGGGGGGTCACTGCATTGGAGGTCGCAAATGTTGACGGCTTCGTAGCCTTGAGTCGATCTCGCTGAGTAGTCGCAGCTCTTGACCCGCCCTCGGTCCATTGTGGTGGCGATGTTTTT
Organism: Phytophthora melonis; assembly: GCA_024211575.1. NCBI lineage: Eukaryota > Oomycota > Peronosporomycetes > Peronosporales > Peronosporaceae > Phytophthora > Phytophthora melonis. The sequence goes on from JAMXKT010000047.1 coordinate 1,846,512, forward strand.
TTTCCTTGAGGTGAGCTGGTTCTTGGTCGTTTGGAGTTTGGATCTTGGTCGGTTGGAGTTTGACTTGAACACGTGAGGATTGCTTGGATCGGGTGGTTAGAGGTGGAGGTTGTTGTTGGTGGTTCGCGGGGGTATTACGAAGTGACAAAAGACGAGCGTTGCTGGTCAACTAGGCGGCTGACCGGCTGTCTGATTGGATGGTGATGGATCACGTGCTTCGAATGTCTGCTCGGAATGCAGCAGGCTGAGCGATCGTACACTGTACGGTACAGATCATGATTAATTTTGCAGAAAAAGGCAGGGCTCGGAAAAAATTATAACATAATAATTATCGTATTATATTGTCGGAATAACGGATTATTGGAAATACAAGGTTTCCGTAAAATATACAATTGTCCCCGTAATAAGTATATTGACTTTTTACCAGGCGGTAAAAAGTAGTAGAAGCTAAAGAGGTTGGCCCTCGCAGAATGGTTGGTTCTTGGAGGAACACGACACAACCAACTCCCGTTTCCAAGCCGTCCCAACTTGCTCATTCCTCAATTTGCGAACTACGATGTCCAACTCCCGCGCTCTCTCAAGCTTCTTCTTCACGGACTGCGGCGACGGGTTCTTCTCCTGCAAGCAGTGCGGAAAGATGCGCAAGCAGGCGTCTGGTACAGGCTACACGAACCTGATCAGTCACCTCGCTACCAAGCACCCCGGTTACACCGACACGTTCGAAGTGAGCCAGCACGCGTCCGGGAAAACGCTCGAAGCGCATGGGTTCGCCGACCAGCGCACGATAGAGATCTATAAGTGGATAGAGTGGATCATTGCCAGAAACCAAGCGCTAAGTGAGGTGGACGATCCGATGACACGCTCGTTAGCCGCGCTGAAGCCCGTCTCGACGAAGACGCTGCTGCGCTACATGCGTCATGTGGCTGCCAAGGTGACCGAATTGCAACCGATATGGGCTCCCAATCTGGCATCATGTTCGACGACTGGACCTCTGGGACGCTACACTTCCTCGCCATCTACGGTGTGTTCACGCAAGACGAGGAGCTCCAGCACGTGCTACTTGCCATCTCGCCAGCCGAGGACGGCCAAAGTGCCGATGCGCACATTGAGATGATCGATGCGGTTCTTGCAGTCTACAATAAGGACACTGGCATGCTCATGTTTGTTGTCGCGGACATCTGCGCGACGAACCAAGCGATTGCGACGCGACTGGGAGTTCCTCTCGTCGGCTGCGCTAGCCACCGCTTCGATCTCGCGGTTTGCCGGTACCTGGAAGCCTACAAGGACCTCATCGACCAGGATCAGACGCTCTCGATTCATCTGCGCTTCCCCAACAATGCGGCGGAACTCGCACGTCACCTGAAGTACAAGTCCCTGAAGGCCAACGCGACTCACTGGTCTTCCACCTACCAGATGCTGGCTCGCTACGTGAAGATCCGCGACGCCATCAAGATGGTAGCTGCTGTTGAAGACCTACTCCCACGGCCTAGCACGCATCGCCAGATCGTTCAGCTCGTCAAGAAGCTTGAAGACCTCGACAGCGTCTGTGTCCTGCTGCAATCTGAGGAGCGCACCTTGGCGGACGTGCTGGTCCTTTTGATGCGGTGATGGTGAAGTATCCGACGACAGCTGAGCACCTCGGTATGTCGACCAGGATTGTACACTCCCCAGTATTTGAAAGTGCTGTCGTGAAGCTGTCGTGAAGCTGTCGTCTGACCGGGCTTTGTCTGCCGCGGATGCGGAAGCTATTTCAAGCTTCGTTGTCCCGGATTCTGCCCCAAGCGAAGCTCCCAAGAAGGTCGATTTTGCGACCGAAACTCTCCGCCACGCAAAGCGCCCGCGCCACGCTACCAACATCAAGTACATGGACCTGCTTCGACTGGTCCCTCCCACGAGCAACCGCTGTGAGCGTCTGTTCTCCCAGTGCAAGCTGGTTTTGAACCCTCTCCGCTCCAGGCTTCTGCCAGCGAACTTTGAGATGTTGGTCTTCTTGCGCGCTAACCGCGACCTGTGGGACTTACATCCCTCATGGTCTACCAAAACACCGATGAAGATGAGATCTAGGCCTCTTTCTTACATCCAGGCCAGTCTCAACAAGCTGTAGGTGTTTTAGTTTGATACCGTCTATCTTTAATACATCATACTTGTGGACAAATATTGAGTATTAGAGGTTTTGCTCTTAAAAGGAGCAAAACCCATATCCGCTGGTGGACTGTCTAGTGCCGTCGTCGGCTCATTTTGGTTGGCGGGGGACCCTTGCCAGGACCATAAGTCCTAGTGACAGGCACTAGCATCTTAACAGGTTTGGGACTCGAACCCGTGAGTAGCAGATTGGTAGGGTCGTTCCCAAACCACTACACCGTTCAGACCCTAGCATATTGATCCAATAACTGCAATATATATTATTGTCGTCGTCGGTATTGCCGTAACGTATTATGTTTTAAAAAAAACGAATTCAATTTTATATTATTTTCCGAGCCCTGGAAAAAGGTTACGGTCGAGTAAACTACATCTTGACCATGTGATCGAAGAAAACTTAAGGTTATAGTACAGTACTGTTTCATCTGTAGCTATGTACGAGGCAAAAAAAGTATTACTCTACGATTACGCAGTAAGAGACAAAGACTTGTAAGGCTCCGGCTCTCGTTGAGCAGTGCCAGAGCGAATATTGGTCGGTTGGTCCTGCCGAATACCGGTGGTCGCTTAGGTACACCATTCAACGCCCAGACACGAGACTCATCTGTGACACAGCACATGCGACTTCAATAACGACACCTCAGTCATTATATATAGCATCATAAAGGATATTAGTGCTCATAATGCAATAGTACAGTAATGGACGCACGTACATGTATACTACGGTATGTTGGCACAGCTTCTGCAATCGCGCAGATCGCTCAGTACAGTGTAAACTTGCACTTTGGCCTTCTCCCTGATTACGGTTTATTATTTATACTGTTAATCATATTGGAGTGAGGGGCCTTATCACGACAGATTTGGAACCTACCACCTGTGAAAAGGAAATCATCACCATTGATTTGGGTGAATCACACACCATTCAATTGGGCCAAATCACCATTGGATTGGGCTGAATCACCTCGGCATTTGCAAACATGTTTACACTGTAGGGGCGTTTGTATTCAGTCCGCATAAATATCTATAAAAAGAGAAGAGGTAAAGCTCTCCTCGTGTTCTTGTTTGAAAATTAGTTTTAGCGCGGACAAAAAGCCCAAGTACGTCTCCACACGATCGTGTCATTCTTCGCTTCAGTTAGTTCCCCTCTCTCTACGATCCACGGGATTCCCGTGCTATTTGGCTGGAAGTATGAGGAACCCGCCCACACATGTGATAACTACAGTAAGTATTGTACTGTGTATGCCGACCACTATGCCAAGTACTTATCTACGTCGTTAATTGTATGCAAACAAACCTCTGTCGGTAGTGGTCAACCTCGCCGACGTGGCGAAAGAATTCCTTGGGTGGAAATATGGAATATCTGAGACGAGCAGTGACGCTACTCTGGACGAGTTTGTGGATTCACTGCCCAGCCGCAGTCGTCAATGGAATGATAAAGTGCCGAGGTGTACTCTGGACCACGCAACCTATGATGAAGACGAGACCCTGATGACGCGGCATCCGATGCGCAGAATCATCACGGAGTGTACGTCAGCGCGCTGTAGTGAGAGTGGGGTGAAGTGTCAGTGTCGGTACAGGATACTAGCTTGTGAATCCTGCTCCCTAGCGATGGTCTGGGTGGGTGGACATCGCACAATGCCTGATTCATCCGTCGAGTCACCCACAGCTAAGACCATCCCGATGTCCGACGCAATGAAGGCAGTCATCGACGAGCGACTATCAGATCACGTATGGTTTACGCCTGTCGACCTGTTTGGGATTTTGTGCAAGAAAATAAAGCGTCAGATATTGGCAGGACCCGCACCAGTGTTGGGTCAAGTTCAAAGCTACGTCAAGAAGTGTAGAAAGGTTCACAAGCGAAAAGCTTTACAATCTGTTGTTGCTTTGTGTAGGACACACATGTACGACGCCGCAGAAGACCGACAATTGACTAGTGATGACATGATTCTTCTCTGCGACACCAAGTCCGATGACAACCAGTTGGTTCCCAGCATTGGCACGGGCTCCAAGTTGTCGATATTTCGTATTGGAGTCACATGCCACGCCCTGTTAGAGACTTATGTCACTGTACAACGCGATCCGCGGTGCACGACGCTGCTTCATATCGATAGTACCCACAGCAGCATTAAACAGCGCTATCCCGTCTTCGTGTTTGGGGTTCCAGATTGCCGGTGTAAGTTTTTCCCGATTATCTACTTTTGTACTTCTCAGCGCACTGGGGCTGATGTGGAATGGTGCATCAATTTTACCAAGCGCATCGTCTGGGAGAAGTTCTTAGTCAGTTTTTCGCCAGCGTTTGTCATGTCCGACGCGGATAATGCACAATACAACGCGTGCAAAGCTGATCTGCCTGGCTCCAAGTTTTTAATGTGTTGGTTCCATGTCTGCCAAAATGTGAAAGACCTCACTCATGGAAAACTGGAAGCGGTGACGATTGATATGATTTTTCGCGACCTCAACAACCTCCACTACTCCCTAAATGAAGAAGAATATTTGAAGAGGAGGGAGAACGTGCTTGCTGCGTGGCGCGCAGCTTCGACGTTTCGTGTGGTGTTCCAAAAAGTAGCGGATCGCATCATTGCTCAATGGATTTTGCACCCTCGCTTCAGCCACTGGCAAGCCTTTCGGATGCCACCAGGCTATGCGGCAACAAATAACCCGCTCGAGCAGTACCATAAGACACTCAAGCTCGTAAACAAGGACAAGAAAGCTACGTCAATTGAAATGCTGGAGCGTTTGGACGAGTCTCGACTTGTGTTTCTTCAGATGCGAGTGTCCTTCCAAAGTACCCCTGCCGCTTCTCAACGCTTAACCCTTTTGCGATGATTTTTATACTTGTAATTTGTATGGAAGCCTCCCGATACAAAACCGTAAAACATGACTAGATGCATGGTTTTACGCCGAGACCCGCAAACCAAAATCGGACATAAGACTGGATTTTATTCGTACCTAATATAAAACATGCTACTTAGCCATGTTTTAGTACGGTTACCGCCCCGACCCTTACTGGCTAAAATTATCATTCTAAACTCTGATTGGGTCGATTTTGTAAAACATGCTAGTTAGCCATGTTTTACACAGAGCCATCGCAAAAGGGTTAAAGGCTCTGATTCCATGGCTGTACGCAAGCAAGAACTGCCGGCCACACCGATTGCTGGAGCAGATGATGTCCCTCTCCAGTTTGTGCAAATCTTGCATCGCCCTCGTAGCCGATATGGTAACGCCGAGAGCCGTGCAGCAAATGATTTTTACATCGAGCCGAAAAAGACAAATCTGCCGTTCAAGTCCATTCATGTACTGCGCATACAATGGCAAAGTATGCCGGTAGATGGGTGGTTTGTCAATGCAGCTTCGAGGACTTGCAGCTGCCGTATCAGTGGCAAATTTACTCTGTGTTTGCATATAATTCACGCAACACGCGGGCTTGGTTTACCTTGCCCTGGCATGCCTGCACCTGATCAAGATTTTGTCACCAATCACGCTCCACGTGGAAGGAGAAACAATAAGACTGCGGATCGCCAAGGGCAAAGTGTAACCGGTGCTACGGACGACGAGCTCCAACCTCATCGATTTATAGGTAATCAGCCTGTGTATGGGCCATGGGCGCAAGAATCAACAAACAGCAGCCAAATCCGAGTATGCGATGACGCAATTGCACCTCCATTTCGACTATCAGCTACGGCTACGCGTCATGGTGCAATAATGAGCCCACGTGTCCACAGTCACGCAGCTATGTTGCCCTCTCAGACGTATGAAGGTGGAACTGAAAATTGGAACGCTCGCCAGAGCTGGAGCGCTCACCAGGCAATCACCAGGCTGCCGGTGGTTTCCTCCAACAGGCTAACAGTGGATCAAGGAACCGATACGTACAATCGCTCGTGGAGTCTAGATGCGCCCTTTGTATACAGACCAGGAGATGTATATATTGCAGCGAGCAGTGTGCCACTGCCCACCGATAGAACACCGAGAGAGGAAGAGCTCGCTTGGATCTCTGCTGCTGCACATGACGTGTTGTAACCTCCTACGCCTCCGTCGGGTTCGACATGGGATCTTCCTACTCAAAGTCCAACAGGTTCGTATGACGCCCCACTCCTCGAAAGCTCCGACGACGGAGCGAGAGGTCTACTTGCACACGACACTGGATGGCGCCCGGCAACATGGCGTGCCAGTAATTCAATTCGGGAATCATGCGATCAAACCAAGCGACGTAGGTTTTAGCTGGCTGCTGTAGGAACGGTATACCATCGCATGATAATTGTATCGGTACGCATCACACTAATATATTCACATACACCACGCTAGTACAGTGGTGGGAATAATGTGCAGTGCCATTACTGATTACACTAAAACATCTACAGGTGGTGGTGCAACCAAATAAAGTGGTGATGGGACCCTTTTTATGGTGCTGCAGCCCGAATTACTGCTGGTTTGGCGCCAGCCGTTCGACTGGTGCTTGGCACCAAATCTCTGGTGTAATCGAACAACATGCCGATAGCTGAGACTGAGAGCGTACAAGATACATCAAATAAAGTCAGCGTCCAAGCAACCGGGAGTCGTTTAGAGAGCTGCAGCACCTACTCACGAATGCAGCGCCGCCGTGATAGTGTAGTTTCTGGGCTATCTCACTGTTCTTTGGCCTCCGACCGAACCAAGATCACGTTCTGTTCAACCGCGGGTATTAGTAGAGTACCTCACAGAGCTCAACTTCGAGTCGTGCGCTGATTCCAGCCCGTTGTATCTAAGATTATCTCCAAGGTTGGAAGCGGAAGAGTGCATATTTGTGGCCACACATCCAACTGTCTGTAGGCACTGCTTACACTCTTATCTCGGACAAGGCTCGACGATGGTGCGCCGTTAAGGCATATGACTATTTGCAACGCATCGTTCCCAAAGCGTGCTCATAGTCGCATTGGACCTCACTACCTTATCAAACACGATATCGCGCACTTCAGGCTACTCGGTTTCCTCATTTTTCTTTTCGCCTTTTGTCGTGGACTGGCTCCAGTGGCTCAGACAACAGCGACGCTGACTCGGAATCTTCCTTTGATTTCAATGACAAAGAGGGGGTTCTGATGGAAGAAGCAGACCCTGCCACGCGCCGTGAGTTCACTGACGTTGGCGTATTCGAATCCTTCACAGCAGCAAGAGTAGCTATGCTGGACGAGGACGACAATGTTCACGCCTACGAAACTCGCTACCGGACAGACCGACTTCTTGCGGATGTGTACTTATGTCAGTCCCATGACGGATGTACGCACCGATTCCGAATCAAGTCGACCCTCGGTGACGCGGTGCCAGCCACCTTGCACCTCGCTCAGTCCGGCGAGCATGGGCAAATCGCGACCGGGGTCCGCCGTCGTGGTATATATCCCACGATACGAGAAGAAGTGGACGCTCTTCTCAATATGGGTTGGGGCGATGCAACTGCGATCAATGTTGAATCACCATTTTCGCGATCCAGCAACGGATGATGCGAATCGTATCAGCAAGAAAACAACTTGAGAACCGCAAAGCTTTCCTCGTCCGACAATCTCCGGACGGGTGGGATGTGACGAACCATGCGTCCTTCACTGCTTGGCCAGTATGTGAGTCTGCTCGACTCATGCGCAGTTCGAGTCTGTGACGGACGCGGCCGATAGGTGGATGGACGACATGCTAGTGGTTGATACCTTCACATTTGAGGGTCAAACCGAAGGAGAGGGAATATCGTTCGGTGTGATCGTCACTTCCAGGTGCGTGTTTTTAACCGTGACGAAAGCTGTGAGAGACCAAGGTGAAGAGCTCGTGTGTGCTACTGACGGCACGTATAAACTCCATTTTGACGGGTGGACTGTTGTGAACTGTGGCTCCACAGCTACGACCTAGGTGCGTGGCAAGGGTGTTCACCGCTTCATTCCCTGGGCGTACATGTTCGTCAGAAGCGAGTATTTTGCTTCGTACGAACGAATGCTTCAGGTGACCTCAAAACGGGCACAGACATTCTTGGGTTTGGTGGTTTCGAAACTACTTTGAGGCTGCACGCAGTGAAGTGCCGAGAAGAGAGGCGAAACCTCTCTTTCCCGAGCGCCAGAAGTAGGTAGGATAGCCAGTCTGCAATTTTCCCAGTAGCTTTAACCCGCCACTCCACGCCCGCGACTCAACACGAAACATTTTCCCCACTGATGGAGGTTGTTGGAAAGTGGTAGTGAGGCCTGCCTTTGGCAGTCCCGACCATTCGGAAGCTATTGCATCTGCGTTCGAGCAAGTTTGGCCTGGCATAACCCTCACAACCTGTTGGCCGCACATGATCCGGCAGGTACGCAAGAAACGAGCGCTCTTGGTCAACGAAGCGACCTATGACGAGATCATTCGGCTGGCGTCGACCAACTGCGACCGGCTAGAACACACCAGCAGTTTGTAAAATTGGCTACTGTCATCACGGAAAAATGGATCGCCTGCGGTGAACACACGTATACAGAGTGGTTCAAGGACGTGTATTTGACTGCGCGATGGAACCACTGGCACATCAACGATGCCGGTATCGGTGGAGTCACACCGAGCTAGCAGGGGATCGAGTCCCATCACAGTGTGATAAAGAAAACGTGTGTACATAGCTCAAGACCATCTATGTAACGGGGTTACACGAATGTTACCCGAAGGTTTACAAAGTGTGGGACACACAGGCTTGTGTGGGGTACGCTGTCTAACCTATTTCAGTAGGAGAATCAGTACATGGCTTCAGAGCCACAGATTATGCATATAACTAGGATTCACTATGCTAGATAGTGAACAAGATACATTTACACCAAAGGCGGCTTTGCCGCGATAAAGAGAAATACATTCAGTTTTTGAGATTCACAGCTAAGAGTTAAGGGTTGACTCTTGGAGTCCGTAGGGAGTACGGGCTCGTGCGTTCTGGTATTAGAACGGGCTATCTTTAGCCGCGACTCTGTGAGTCTGTTACGTCTTCCTCTGACGCTAAAGCTACGGCAGCCCCGCTGCAATCTATAAGCGGTGTTCTTCAGAGAATTCTCCCACGCATTCTGAGGTCCGACGGGCAATCGCTTTGTTCCAATAGTGTCACCCACTTTTGCGAAGGCCCGATTTTCCCTGAGATGATTGCACAGTATATGCGACTAGTGACGACAGAGAGCAACTACAAGCAGGTCTTCAAAGGCCGAGACCGCAATCGCCGCTTCGTAGCGATTGTTTTTAACACGTCGAAGTTCACTGGGGGGGGGGGGGGGTCGTGGCCTGCTGGGAGCTGAGGTTGACGATGAACGCGCAGAGAAATTCCTACACTCTCTAAACGGGAGATTGCCCCGCGGCATCAAAGCCAACGAAGTCGAAGCCGAGCTGTTTTTGCACAGAGTGTTGGTGAAGTCACAAACACTACCTGAGGCCTTTGAGCTAGTGCCGATTTGGTCGACTGAACGCATCCAAAGCGTACGGTTCTCGAGGCCGAGTTGCTGGATCACCACGTCCGGGTAGTACGCGAACAGCGCCTGCGCGGCCTCCAGCGCGGCCTTGTTCTCCTCGGGCGTGTCCTTGGCGGGGCCTTCTACACTGCACGTGTGGCTCGTTTGTGCGTTCAGGATGGGTCTGCTCTCATGCCCTAGCGACGTTGTCGATCCTGGGCCTACTGAATGTGCAGGCAGCTATGGCAAGTGTACCAGTACGGAGAACTCCTGGTCTCCCTCGAACTCATTGTCCCACTCTGACCCGCGTAACAGATCAAGACGGTTTCTACGATGTAGACTGGCTAATTCGGCTCTTCCTTCGACAGCCTGGTCAGCCCCTGCAGTGGCGTGTCATGGATGAGCTTGCATTGGCCGAAAACTCAGAGAAGACCAGCGCATTCATCGGAGCAGTAGTAGCTCTTCGGCTTTCTGATGGTGTATACAAGTGGTCAGTGAGATTCGGGGACAGGCTCCTTCTAGACTACGAAACCGAGGAGCTTGCGCGAGCGGTGAACCGCGCACACAGTTTCCAAATCAGCGTGGCGAGCTAGAGAGCTCTCATCTGCCTGCATCTACCTGGTTTATAGTTTGCATTTTAGTCCATAGGTTAATTGATTAGAGGCTAGACGTAGCGAGCGCTTCGGGTGTTGCGAACTAGGGACCTGCTATCCAAATAACCTAACATGTATAATTGATGTTTAATCTCAAGATACTCCTATATTGTGAGTGTGTGAGTAGGTATTGACCACAGAGTTCCCACAGAGGTGCTGGATCATGCAAACTAAGTTGTAGCTTGCAAAACGTTGAGATAAGTATACTTTTGCTTGATAAGGTTAAGCCATGTAGCATATATCAATGCTAGTCCAGGAAAATTATTTTAGTTTTAAGAACAGTTATATTAGTGGATATATTAAATTAACATGTTGTACTTCAACATGTAACACTGTAACTCGTTGAAGTTGGTGTTCGTCTGTACGTCACATCACGTTACATTATGTGCATATATGGAACCATCTACACCCCTCGCAATATCATAATAAATGCTTTGATAAAGGTTACTAACAGACGACAGCCGATCAGTGCTAACAACAGGTGGACCGGGGCTGGAGAGACACAACAGCCGAATAGTGCTAAAGTAGCAGGTGATAAATATCGCCCTTTGCCACGTATGGCTGGCGATTTGGCTGGGGAAAAGCAGCAACGTAGCGACGTGAGCCCAGCAGCTTGAATAATTCTGATTTCGACGAGGCACCACGCTGCTCAACTGCCTTGGCTCGATCTCGAGTTTTTGCAACTTTATCTCCTGGTATTGACACCGTGCACCGCTCTGTGTTCCACAGTAGACCCAGTACCACGATTTCAACGCTCCACTCTGAAAATTTCGCCTCGTTGATCGAGAGAGGCCCTAAGACGGCTAGCATAGCGTGGCGAATGGTTGCTTCAACGAGCTCTAACCGGTCGTCAACATCGGGTTCGACCACTATATGGTCGTCTACGGACTCGTAAGGAAAAAAAAGGGTTTGAGTCACTTGAGTCGGAGACAGAGGCGGGTGAATTAGTGCCCATAAGCCACGTAATGGTTCCGCGGAAAGGCGCGTAGCACGGGGGCGAACCGGACCAGCCGAAAGGGGCCAATATATCGATCGCCAGAATTCCCAGTTCTTTCAGGTGTGCCGTCATTCGGAAGACTTGATTTGCGCGGGTCCGTAGGTGGCGGGAAGCACTTTTGACGTCACCCTTGAGAGCACAAATGCGCCCCGCGTGTCCCCCTTGCGCTAATTTCTCAATACGCCGAGCGATGACTACCACTGACTCATACCGCTCTTTAGGCACTGACTCAGTGACGATTGCCGCATTTACGGAGTCTTCTTTTGGGAACGATAAATCATGGATTGTGCGCACCTCCATGGGATCAACGCCTTTCTTCTCAAAAGCTCCGAGCGGGCTACAGATGACTTCGAGCCATCATTCAAGCATGTCATCATCAACCACCATATATTGGCCGGACGCTTGGCCATCGCGGATACTTCTAGTTACAGCGCGCAAGTATCGGCGGCGGGACCCATGGTTCTTCGGTGGTGGTCGCCAAATTTCGATGCAAGATCGAGATTTGAGGTTCGGCGCGAAGTAGTTCTTCTTCCAAAGCCAATGGTATCTTGTGCGCCGAATCCAACGATAACCGAACATGTGGGTGAATTCAAGTCCTCAACCTATAACCGCGTGCACCCTTCACTGGCAGCCTCTTCAACGCTGGTAAGACTGAAGGCTGTCCAGCTAACTGGGCGCAGGATACCTTGTTGGTCTTCCTCATTGCATCAACTTCTGGAGTACCACAAGGCATCAACTGACGGCTACCTGGCTAACCTACAGTCAGCGGTGTCTTCTGATTTACGACATATTCCGCGGACTGCGCACAGACCACCTCACCAGTCTTACTCGTTGTTGCGCTCATGGTATTAGAATCGCGCGTGCAACTTGAGTGACCGTGTAATTTTGGCTGGTCCAACACAGTTTGTACTCCATCACCTGAATTGATTGTGGCGTTAACATGGCTTCCTACTTGATCCAGTGCCACTCTAACAGCTTCCCTTGGTGACGCCGACAGTGAATTGGTCATGTATCCTTGTACTCGTGATGGGTAAATTGAAGGACCAGCCTTCTCACTCCATAATTGCTTGTGTTCGTCCTTCAAGCCCCCAACGTGCCTGCCGATCTCAGTTCTGACAATCGGTGGAAGTTGCTAGGGGACGAAGTGTGCATGTTCGCTGGGGCAGCTACCATCACCATCCACGGCGCAGCCTGGGTTTGAGAGAAAACGTAGGCACAATCGACGCGACTTGCCTGATGCGGGACTGGTAATTTACGAAGCACTTCTTTGGGGATCTGCCCGAATTGCTTCTTACCATCGTGGTTGCCGCTGTTGTGGGACTGTACCTGACTCTGCGTGGCGCTCGGTACGCGATGGAGCTGGTAGCAGCTCCTGCCGCACACTTTCAACTTGCCGATGCACCTAAACAAACATCACATCCTTTAGTAGTCGGTCGTCTGTTGTACAACGCTGAAGTACTGCTAATCAGTGAAATCATGTGCATGTTGCAGTGGAAAACGGTTTTCCTTCCCTGATTTTGGGCCAATTCACCGACACATATCATCGCCAACAGGGTGACTCTCGTCGCTCATCGAACCATCCAGAATCTCCGAGATTTTATTCGAAGCAACCACCTGTACTGAGTACCCGGTTTAGAATGCGCTGCTCTAGGGCTTGAAAGTCGCCTGGGCTCCATTCGTCCCTGTTGAACTCGACGTCCTCCAAGAGTAGCGCAATAATGGGCGGTACTACAGCCCCTGCGGCTGCCGCCGCCACCAGTTCGTGGTCCCCGGACCTGAACGTGAGCCGATTGTTGGCAGCAGCCACCACTTGACCGTAGTGAACGGTGGCAGCTAGTGTGACGGACACGGGCCGTCGTAGCAGCGATGTCTGGTTTGCTCGGGTCACTTCATTCGCAAGGACCACATGTTCTTCGGCGACGGCGCGGTCGACACTAGTATATGCCCTTGACGGGGCATTGTGTCCACTTGTATTTTCTCTTGCTATAAGCACAACGAGAGACCCATTTAACATAACCACAACCTCCAATTAACCATTTTTCACTTCTTCTCTTTAAAACCTCTCTCAACACTTCTTCTCCTTCTTAGATCACGCAAACACTTCTTTTCACTCATACAGTATCCAATTACTCTCTCAACAGCTCTCATTCATTTGTAGATATCAACGAACTCATTCAATACTATCCTGATGTAAAACCCTAAGGTATATAAACCATTAACGATATCTACTCAGTGATAATGTGCAACTATATCATAAATGGTTAAAAATTCTGTTCCAGATATACGGCTAAAAATAAAGACAGGTGTTCATTTCATTCATCAAGTAAGTTTAAATCACATGAGGTTGATTCGAACAAAGCAAAAAGGTTAATTGAGGAGATATTAGATCTAGACTATGAAGATAAGATTCAATGCCCATGTGGTGGTGAATTACTTCGATGGAATTACTCACGACATTGTATGGGTAAGAAACACATCTACTGGATTAGTTTAATGCCAACCGAACTTCACGAGCTCACAAGTGTCGATACATTCATTAAATATAGGGAGATGAATAAAACAATTTTTGGTGATATTATTCATTTGAAACTGAAGAGCAAAAAATTATGATGAGTCTTGCGACTCATCTTTTATGTCCATCTTAAGACATAATTTTTGATTAATATACAGAAAACATGCCGCGATACGAAAACGATGAACAGCGCCTCAAAGCGAGACGCGAAGCGAATAGAAGATACTATGAAAAGACGCGCGAATCGAGACTCTTGAAGCAGCGACAATATTACCTCGATCATAAGGATGAGATTAGTCAAAAACATAAAATCCGATACCAGGCTAAATCCACGAGTTGATGATCTGGTCAATTTTTTTTGACTGGATGAATATACTCTCAAAGAGTTTTGATATTTCATTCCCATCTTAAGAGAAGAATCCATAATATATATCCTCATCTTAAGAGAATATTTCATAATATAGCATCTCAACTATGCCGATCTCATCAGCTCTGAAGGAGGCTCAAAAGCACCGCAGCGACCTATACAGATTCGCCAAGAGTAAGAATCTAAATGTCCATTGGGATATGAAGACAAAGAAGATGGAGGAGATTGTTAACGCTTTCAAGAGTACCAAAGCTAAGACCATCATCAAGGCCCTCAAGTCCTCTAAGATTAACAATGATCAATCAACTCTCAAAGCCATCAACGCCACATCGGGTAAGGTCAATCTCTCCCTCGGACGTTTCAACCGTATTCGTAAGGATATCGTTTCGCCCGCCGACAAGAAGCTTCTCCTCCATTTTAAGGATTTCACCGGAGCAGTTGTGAAGACGTATCACCTCCAGGATCGTCTAATCAACATCAACAATCTCTTCATCGACCAGGAGAACCAATACAGCTCTGGTGCTGATGTTGATCTCAATATTCTCCCAACAACGACGGTTGAGACCGAATGGCTATCAAACCCTCCGCGTTCTCGTTCGGAGCGTAAGAACTTCTTCCGATATCTAACGAAAGCTAATTACAATCTTGAAGCATTCCAAGTGTATGCTGATTATTTCCTTAAGTATGATACCGAAGTTTCATTTGACCCTGAGACAGATTATGACATCCAAGCAACTAGCTATCCTTGCTTTCTATTCGCTCTCTACAAAGCAGGAGTCGATCCGAAGGTCGTTAAGCAGATTTCGCAAACGATGTTCAACTCAGGAGCGACAGTTGATTTCATCATGAAGACACAAAACCTTCAACCTCTGCATCTCTGTCAAGCAATTCCGCCTCAAAACGACTACAGGTCGCGCAGATAACGAAACGACCATATATGGTGAGAAGAGCGGCGGTTCAGTTGGCGCGCATCTATTCGCCATTTTACCAACCAACATCACCAAGGGCGCTCTCGACAACCCTGAGCTGGTTATTGAACATGGACGGAGCGATTTCAGGATCAAAGGCACTCGAGTGGTCTTCAACGATAAGAAAATCAAATTACTAGACAGCTACGAGGTGATTAGCTATCTCTATCATCGACGCGACACTCTACTAGCGCTGATTACTCAGCAAAACATGCCACACCTACTTAACAACAAAAATCAAGAAGTCCGCTCACTGAGTGAGGGAGATTTCCATGAAAATAACTTCAAAGGATGGGTAGAATTCCTGAAAAGGAGTTGAAGCTCGGTCAGGCTCCATTTAGATCATTCAACAGCAAGACACGTGAGTTCTATGATATTCAAAAATTCAATGTTATCTATTTTGATTTCGAAACCCTCATCATTGATGGCATTCACGTTCCATACTGTGTATCATATTGCGTTGCTAAGGTGGATATCTCTTTCTTCTCTACCCCTTCATTCAGCGAGACCAAGAACATCTATGGATTCGGCTGTGAGAAGCAATTCCTGGAGTGTATGTCAGAGAAGAGCTACAACCTCCTCTTGGCGTACAACGCTGGATTTGATTCTCGTTTCCTACTGAAACACATGACATTCAGCTCAAAGGACACTAACATGATCGATTGCGGAACTAAGCTCAAGCAAGCGCATGGATTCTACAAGGGTCGTGAGATCGTTATTAAGGATGCTATATCTTTCCTCTCTGGAGGCCTCAGCAGTCTCCCAAAGATGTTCAAAGAGGCATCAGAGTCAATCTCACTCGAGAAAGAGTGCTTCCCACACAATCTGATCAATGATGACAACTACAAGTCTCTATGGTCGATTGAGTATCTCAACTCCTATAAGGACAAAGAGACTCTCATTGCCAATGCCACAAAGATCGGAGCTATCAGCGAAGGTAAGTTCAACTGTGAGATGTACGCCACTCACTACTGCAACCGTGATGTTGATGTGCTACGATCATGCTTTAAGGCTTTCAGGAAGCTCGTCCATAGTGAATTCAAACTGGATGTGTATCGATTCTTGAGCATCTCCTCTCTGTCATTGTCATACCAGCAAAACGAAGGGTGCTTCAATGACTGCTTTGAGATGAACTCAGTACTCCTTGGATTCCTCAGGGAGGGCACGGTTGGAGGTCGCGTTATGACCCGCGACAACCAGAAGCATCACATCAAGCATAAGGTTGTTGATTTTGACGACGTGAGTCTCTACCCATCGGCTATGAGTGAGCTTAAGGGATACGTGAAGGGTAGAGCAAAGCTCTTCAAGGACTCCATCCCATCGGACGCTGACTATTATGTCGCTCGTGTTCGATTTGACTATATTGGTATCCTCTGTTGAGCTACTACCAGGATGGATCTCGCAACTTTACTAACGATATCGCAGGGAGAACGATGATCGTTGGCAAGCAAGCTCTCGAAGATATCCAGCGTTTTCAGCAAGTCAAATACACTGTCATCGAGGGTGTCTATTGGAATGAGGGATTCAATGATCAGATCACTAAGACGATCCGAAAGATGTTTGACGCTCGTCTCAAGTACAAAGCTGAGGGCAATCCCCTTCAGAACGTTCTGAAGCTAATGATGAACTCGTCCTACGGCAAGCTTCTGATGAAGCCTATTGTTAAGAAGAAAGTATTCGTCAGCGGAGGTCAGCAGAAGATCGATGAATACACTCGCAAGAATATTCACAAGATGATTGCCAGAACTCCTATCAGCGACGATCTAGCTCTCTTTGAAGAGCACAAAGCTCTATCGCAACACTTCAGTCCTATTCATCTTGGCATCCAGATCCTCGATTCCAGCAAGCATATCATGAACAGGGTCATGTGCTTAGCTGAGGACATCAACGCTAACATCTGGTACCAGGACACTGATTCCATGCACATCGACTACGATGCTGTCCCTCGTCTCGCTGACGCCTACAGGAGCGCCTACAACAAGGAGTTTATCGGAAAGGACATGGAACAATTCCACGTCGATTTCGATCTCCACGGATCCGCAGGTAATATCTTCGCTAAGGAAAGCATCTTCCTAGGAAAGAAGAGCTACCTAGATGTCCTCGCCTGCGATGGAAATGATGTCGAGGGTCTCCACATCCGCATGAAGGGTATTCCATCGAAGCTACTTGAGGATGATGCCTACAACAAAAACTTGGATCTGTACAATGGTAAGTCCATGTCGTTTGATCTCAGCGAGCTATGCTCAATCAACATCAACTCCAAAACGCAGACCGTGTCGAAGCGTTCGAACTTCACGCGTAGTGTTTCATTCAAGTAAATATAGAGCAGAGCTTAGACGAAGTCAAGGTCTGCGACCTTAACAAGGTTATAGCAGAGCTTAGACGATGGAAGCTTTACTCAGCAAACTCTATTTTGATTCGAAGACAGGCTTTATTGGAGCTGACAAGCTCTACCGAAAGGCTAAAGCAATTGATAAGAGTATTAATAAAACAACAAGTCTCTGCATGGTATAAGAGTCAATCTAATATTCAACAGTTTTTAAATCAACCCAGAAAGTTCCCTGAATTCAAAATTGCCTCCAATAATCCTAACGAATGGCAGATGGATGTAGCTTTTTGGGAGAAGCAACCAATTCTCATAGCCGTGAATATCAACAGCCGAACCGGCTATGCTAAATCCTTGAAAAACAAACAAGCAGGTACGGTTTAAAAGGCTATCGATGAATTTATCAAGAAGCAAAATGTATCGGCATTGATGTCTGACAACGGAAGCGAATTCACCAATGATAAAGTCGAGAAGTTCCTCGATAGTAAATCCATTTCACACGCCAATTCGTTCGTTGGCGACCATACAGTTCTTGGGAAGATAGATCGGTTCATTAGAACGATCAAGTCGATACTAACGAAGATGAAGGAGTTCAATAAGTTCAACAAGCTGACTCAAAAGATTTTGAATGAAGCAATCTCTAGCTACAACTCTTCATATCACTCCTCAATTGATGCTACTCCAAATCAAATGAAGGCGAAGGTTATGATTGATGAACTAGCTCACAACGATCGCATCGTCAAACAGGTACTAACAGGTATTCCCGTCGGTTCAATCGTGCGATATCGTTTGAAATCTAAAACTCCATTCGATAAAGAAGGACCGAAATTTTCAAAAACTACATATGAAGTCATAGGATTGGATGGGCTAAAAATGCGAATTCGTTCAAAGAATAACCATATCCTCTACAAGCCGGTAAATGATCTAAGGGTTGTCAAGGCGGAGCTAACCGAAGCCCCACTCGATGACGGTCAGATTTGGGAAGCAGAGTCGATTCTGAAGCACAAAAAATGCGCAGCGGCAAATACAAATACTACGTCAAGTGGAAGGGATACGATGGGCTTTCATGGGAGTCTCAGGATAATCTACGCTTGATCAACAAGAATCAAATGAGCACTCTTGAGCTTAAATACTGGAACTCAGAGAGTGATTGATCTTAGATCTGCTGGGCACTTGACCGGGCGAGGCGTCTCAGCTCTGATGCATAGCTGTCGAAGCTGCGATTTTGAATCTCTTCGTCTCTTGGCCAGATCTGCGTTCTTCTTTTCGATCTTCTCCGCCTCTGTCTCGATTGAGGAGTTGTCATACACCCCAGCAAGGTCTGATAGATCGAATGGAAGATATTCAATACCATCGCTCATATGAAAAACATTTGATAGTCTATATATATATAGACCAAAAAATCGCGATGACTTGCAAAGCGATTACTAAACATGATGTACAGTGCTCTAGAAATGCTCTACTGAGTGGATTCTGCGCTCAGCACGACAAGGATGCTAAAATAAAGATGTATAAGAAGGAATTAGCAAAGATGCATCAGCGAGTACGCAAATATCTGGAGATTACCAATGATTTAACATCAAGAATCAACGATATTAAGAAACTTGACTACTACAAGGCTGAACTCATAAAAATCGGCGGGGCCAATCGTCCATTCAGAGAGATCATTGATAATCCATATCACAAGGAAGAGGTTGAAAAGCTCTTTGGCATGGATATAGCCCTAGTATTAGATCACTACAATGATTTACTCAATAGACGTAATAGTTTAGTCCATCCTTTCACTCTTGATGGCATGAATGGTTTGCGAACTAAAAGAATTTATATCTAAAAAATATTATTTTTTTAATCGATGTTAATATAAGGATGTATCCCAACTTCGAAAACAAGCAAGACCGTGCGTCAAAGCACAGTGCTCTGTTGGCGCGCATCGCGCGCGATCAGCGTCTAGAGGAGATGAAGCGTGAAGCATATGCTAACGCTATTTGGGCAACCGAGCCAATCCACCAAGGAGAAAGATGCAACGGAGAACGCTGATCTAATCAAGCGAATCATGACTGCTATGGGTAGCAAGGCATCATCGAAAACAACAGATTCTGAATCTGATAGTGGCAGTAAGCCAGCTGCTCCCCTTTTTTCCAGCGTAGCTGATATCTATGATGAGATGAGTAAGCCAACTGAAGCTCAAACTATGAGTAGCGAAGATAGGGACGTCCCGATGCTCCAAGAGGAAGCTGAAGCTGAAGTAGTGAAGAAGGATCGAGCAAGGCTCGGACGTAGGCGAAATCTTGCGACTCTACCAGAGTATTTACCACCCCAGAAAAATCAACAAACGTATAAAGATGGTATTGCCTATACTTTTAAGAAGCATCCGGAACTATTGAATATCAGTTTCAAGCCTGTTATCATCAGAGATGGTGAGATCCTTGAGCATGAGTACAAACTCCGATATCCGGATGGAGAGATCATTAATAGCAAAGGCAATAAGATGCATGCCAACAATCGGATGATGAGAGAAGTGGGTTGGGAGTTGACAGAGAGATCTGTTAGCGACAAGATATCTAAACTCATGGCAAAGGGCGATCTACTTATTAATCTCAGAAAAAAATTAGAAGATAAGGAACGAGCGCAGAGATTATTCTACACATGGAATAACAATGCTTATGAGCTGGGACCTACGCTTCGTACTCGATTGAATGCTGAGGATCAACAAATGGTTGATAGTATGAATGATGAAGAGAAAGCGGCATTCGATGAATGGCAGTCTAAGCAGGAGCTTATGGACGTCGATGAAGAGAGCAAGAAGCGAGCACTCGAAGATTCAACTGTATCACTCGACACTAGAGTGAGTAAGAAGGGTTCAGAACTATCCTCAATCCAAGCAAAAGCAAAGGTTGAGTATATTTACAAGAATTTAGATGGTGTCGATGAATTAAAGCTAAGACCTTATGTTATCAATAAGGCTGGAGTCAGTCAAGCGAAGATTATCTATCTAGGTGATCAGATGAAGTTCTTCAATGTGTCAGATGATCAAGAGATTATCGATGAGAATCGTCTCGCCAATATCAACAAGCGAGTCGATTGGGATGCAACGCTCAACTACATTATCGGAGAGCTATCGACGGGAGCTCGGAAGCTAAATCTATTAGCAGGAAAGGAGAAGGATGCTAGGCAACAATCGTTGCCATATCTTCGATTGGAGCATCTCATTAATATTATCAAGGTTGTTGATCCTCAGCATGGAGCCGAAGAAGAGTCGCTACTCAAGTTTGAAGAAGCATCGTTTCTAACTCCTGATAAGAGAAAGATGAAAGCATCGAAGAGCATTTCCGCTAAGAAGCAGAAGGACTTCACATATGAACCTGCTGGGAAGGGGCTCACTGGACGCGGCCTACGCGGCGCTGGAGTGAAGAAAAACCGTTCGTACAACCTTGCTGACATTGAGGGATCTGGCAAAGCATCTGATCTCAAGTATAAACGAATCGGCACCAAGTTCATCAGAAAGGAGGATCTGAACAACAATCGACTCAAGTTAGTTTTCCCCAACCGTACCAGTGTTGGTCCGATTCGTGCGATGAGCAATGAACTAACCGCAATGGTCAAGGATTTGTTGTACAACGATAACATCAGCCAGCAAGCGTATCGCGCATTGCCGATCGAAGACCAGAGAGTCTTCTATGAGTTAAGAAGACTCACGTTCAGCACACGCTGCAAACCCCGATTGAGGATCCGAGATTGACTCTGAAGGCTGAGTTTGATAAGCTACGCGGCGAGATTCAACTAGGTAATGACAATTCAGACATGCTGAGAGAGCTCTACAGACTAGCAACGGATATGTTTGAGCAGAAGATGATTAGTAGTTCTGAGTTCAAAACTATTATGTCTGCTCTTCTATAGGGAAAACATTATTGTCATCAATCCAAAACCGTTCAAGCCTGGTCATAGCTATAGCAGCCAGGCAAATGCGAATGTCAAGGAACTCAAAAAATTCTAGCAGATCTGACTGTCAAGGATCCGGTCGTTGCAACTCCGAAGCAGCATCCGTCTCCTGAGTGGATCCATGGAGCGCCTAAGCCAGGTGGCACGGTATGGGCAAATGAGCAGCGCTCTCGTAAGCCAAAGACGTTTTCACTGTAGAGTGGCAACAATGTTTATTAGATCATTGATTTGCTCTTGCTGTTCTTGAATGGATTTGCATAGCACAGCCGTAAGAGAACCTAAATCCACTCCCATTCCATCGTTTGGCATTCCTGTTTCCTCATTGATAGGTCGATTAGGATCTCCACTCACTGGGATGGGGGCAAACGTCAAGCATCTCCTGTGCGATGAAGCCAATCGAGCGGCGATCATCCTGTTTCCAGGTGAATTCTCTCGGTCGCATTTGTAGCACGGTATCTAAGCCATACGAGATGTCTTCTATATCCTTCTTGTAATCACGATCAGAAGCGTTTGTGTAACTGCCGCCATATACCGTGGCGTATCCATTCCAAGCAAAGGTTGCATCACATGTTCCTATGCGAATAGAAGCAGTATTCGTTTGGTACAGCCCAATGCCGATATAGCTAGCGAGCTGGATTGAACGCCAGCTCAGAGCAGGCCCAGCAGCTCCGTCCTGCTTCGAATGGAATCCAGTACTCCATGACATTCCTCCTACATGGAGAGTAGCTTCCGGAGATGTATTATTGATGCCAACTCTTGTAGAACTGTTTAGATACATAACAGTGTTGTTGTTGACCCCGAGACGAAGAGCATCAGTAGATTGCGTCCCCACCCATACCGCTCCGGAACCAGAAGCAGCGTTCGATACTTGTATCTCGAATGCGATTGGTGAAGCATTATTGTTTCTGAAGTGAGCGATGCGTTGGTACGTTCCATCTAGCAACGTAGCGTCTCCGACTACGTCGAAACAGGTTGTATTAAGATTGGTTCGCACTCCCACGCGATCGCTTGCTTGGATAGTCAGAGCATTAGAGCTTCCGTAGACGTTGAAAGCGAGGTAGTTCAAGCTGCTACCACTCGATTGGTAATTCCAATAGAGAGATATGCAATTTTTTGTCGTTAAAGCACTCCCATATCGGATCGTTGCATCACCACCCGATAAGAAGTTCCAATTTCCGTCTCCAATATTAGATGAGAAACTGAATCGTCCACTAGAGTCAATTCGCATACGTTCGGTCATTGAACCATCGGTTTGGATCTGCATACCACGCGTCCCGATGCTGAAAACACCAGCGGCATGCATATTTCTAGCGCCTGTATCTTCGGTATAAACGATTATTGAGGTATTGGGCGTATAATTGCTCAGAGTTGCCTCCTCGTGAATAGCAAAGGATATACCACAAGATGCTCCTAGAACGTTCGAAACATTCCTGAACTGAATTGGATATGCGCTTGCTGGACTAGTTGAGTTTAGCGTTGATCCGGTAGGTAGTGTAATAATAGCATTGCCGCTGAGTGATAGAGATGTGAGCGTTCCTAAACTGATGATGTTTCCCTGAGCAGCGGTCTGTAGCGTTCCTGTAATGCTTGAGAATGTTGCGTTGCGCGAGCTATCAACGATAACAGTACTACCAACGCTGATACTTCCTCCTACGTTAAGACTCGTTAGAGTACCTAGACTGGTGATGTTCCCCTGAGAAGCGGTCTGAAGTGTACCTGTAATGCTCGTTGCAGTCAGCGACGAGAGCGTTCCTAAGCTGGTGATGTTGGGTTGAGCGGCTGTCTGTAGCGTACCAGTAAGGTTCGATGCTGTCAGCGAATTAAGACCTGTAATCGTTCTCGATGCTCCTGTGAATGTAAGATTGCCTCCGATAGTCAATCCAGTGAGCGTGCCTACTGATGTGATATTGGACTGAGCTGCGGTCTGTAGCGTACCTGTAATGCTTGTCGCTGTTAGCGAGCTAATCGTACCGATGTTGCCCGATCCGTCTAGTACCAGCGCTTTGTTGATAGCGGCAGTGCCTGGAGTAATACCGACCACTTAGGATGGAGCGCTTGCAATTGCTAATCCATTAACAGTCACAGCTAAGCGCGCCGAGGCCGCTGATATCGTTGTTATCACCTGGAACCAAGGCGATGCCACTATAGGCAGTGCCAGGAACGATTCCAGAGATGTAGCTCAGTCGATAGTCATTCTTACCCAGATACAGTGTCTGCGCGTAGTCATAGGTAAGCAAACCATCTGAACCTAACGAGGCGTAGAATAGTGGATTGTAGAGCTGAGAATCATGAATTACTGGTGGATAAGTAAATCCCATAGTTTTCTAATCTCTCTTATGTAAACGATAGATATTAAGCAATCATGAGCTCATATATTCCTGATTATGGAGCAGCTCTTCCTAAGCAGTATCGAACACCCTCGGCAGGCGATAGCAAGCTGCTTGATATCAAGAAACTTTTTCGCATGATCACCCTTGGACCGTCCTTCAGTGGGAAGAACAATCTGTGCATGTACATCCTCAAGCATAGCCCCAATTTTAGCCCCAATTGCTTCTCCCATCTCCACATCATCGCTAGGAACCCTGACCAGGAATTGTATCGCTTTCTCCAGGATGAGCTGAGCGGCTTTATAACGGTGCATGATCCAGAGAATCCCCCTAGCGTTGATACCATCCGCAAAACCAAGGAGGGAGGCGTAGAGCTTGTCATCATCGATGACTTCAGCAATGATCGTATGCTAATGGAGAGGTTGTTTAGTCATTATTTCACTAGAGGGCGCCATCTTAAGCTCCGTACTATCTGCCTGATCCACAGCTACTTTGCATGCCCTAAGATGATTAGATTGAATTCAGAATATGTAGCGATCCTAAAAGCTAATTCGAAGCGTGATTTGAAGATGGTGTTCAAGGATTTCAATATCCCTGGAACTACTGAAGATGGACTCATCAGAGCCTATGAGCAAGCAACAGCCAAAAAGGGCCAGTCTTTATTCATAGATTCAGTGAAGGGTGAGATGAGATTTAATTTCGATAAGCCTATCAAACAATCGCGCTATGAATATAAAACTGAAGACGATCAATTATGAGTTCATTAATGGCAATCGGCTCCAAGGATTTGGTATCCAACGGATTCAATAATCAGTACCGTTATAGCTTCCCAGCTGCTGCTAACTTCAAGAATGTTGAGGTTGCTATTCAATCCATTAGCATGTATAATTCTCAATACAACGTCGATAGCGTAGCGTATGCCAACAATACTTTTAAAATCGAGATGCCTACCGCAGCGACTGTCTCTGCAATTTCTATCACACTCAAGGATGGTATCTATAGCTATACTGACATCAATCGCATGATTCAGACTGCTTTGGTTAATGCAGGAGCATACCTAGTTGATCCCAATGGCGATAATGTCTTTTGGATTCAGCTTGTTGAGAATGCTATGTACTATGCGGCTCAGGTCGATGTCAGTTCAGTACCTACGGCGATTGGAACCTATACTCGTCCCGCTACTGGCTTGTATAGCTCTACTGGAACGGGCTTGCCAACTACTGGACGCGTTCCTCGCTTGATCGTTGATAACGCTGCTTTCGGGAAATTGATTGGCTTCAGTGCTGGTCAATACCCTTCTGCTTCATCTACAGTCGCTGCGTCATTTCTCAGTGATCTAGCACCGGGGGGTAAATCCCGTCAGTGCATATGTAGTACGCTGCTCGCTAGTCAATAATACTTTCACATCTCCTCCTGATATTCTGACTGTGTTTAACAGCCAAGGCACGTCTGCCGGCCAATTGATTGCTTATCAACCGAATGAATTTTCTTGGATGAGAGTCAATGATGGATCGTATAGTACTATCACCATTACTATCGTTGATCAGTTGGAGCGATTCATCAAGTTCCGTGATCCCAATCTACTTATTAGTCTCATCTTCCGCGAGGCGCAGAAGTAAAAAAAAATAAGGCTTAGAATGGTTGTCGTCTATCCCTGAGAAGCCAACCACTTTTGATGTCTATTTGTTCGATCATGTCTTGGCTTGCCATGACCCTTACTCCATCGCCCACCGCAATCGCATAGAAATGATTCTGCTTTCTTCGCTTTGATGATATCCTTATTTTTTCTCTGTAGGCTTTTGTTCTTTGTTTGCAGCTGCATAAGCGTGTACTTTTGCGAGTCTTGATTCGCGATTCTTAGCATACAATGCCTTATCAGTAAGCCTTTTTATGGCGAAAGGTAGATTCTGATTGCAACCTTTCAGCTTCTTGATCCAAAGCGTTTCATATGCTTCTAGATGAGTTCGATCGATAACGTCATAGCTCTTAACCAAAAAGCATTTGAATTCATCAACCCCAAACTCGTCAAAATACTTAAACAAAGCGCATCCAGCAGATTCCTTCTTTCCTTTCTAGACACTTGTGCTGCTGCCAGCGATGTTTTATTTCATTCATGGTGCTACCAACGTAGACGAGGTTCGATTTGATGTGTTGAATACGGTAGATGTTTCCAATCATGGTGGGTTATATATTATACAACTTTAGTTATTAGAATAGGGAGGAATTATGATAATCTAAATGATCCAGCTTTCATATTTCGTTTGGCACGCAGAGCGGCCATGTGAGCCTTAGCTTCCTCGGAACCCTTAACGAGCTTCTTTTTTTGCGGAACGCCAACTCTGAAGCGATTCTTGACTCCGCGGCGAACAGACTTGATCATTTCAACGTGTTCCGGTCGCTCAGCCTTTTCGATCAGCTTCTTCTCCACCAGATCAACAGCGTCGGTGAGAATACCCCTGCGTTTGGCGTAGGATAGTGCCTTCGTGTCAGCTGATTTAACATCAGCGAGGGTAAGACGACCACCTTCAGGCTCGTCAAGCGTAATTCCAATACCTGTCAATGAGCGAAGTCCCTGGCGAGCAGCCATAACAGCTCCAGGGTTTCCAGTGTAGGCAGAGGCAGGAGCTACAGCAGCATCTGCTAATTTGCTGAGAATACCAGTGTCTCTAGCAAATTTGTATCCAGTCTTGATTCCATTCCAAATTTTTGACCAAATGCTCCCGCCGTGCAATCCTCCACCATTGAGTACAGTCATGGGGTATTCGATCTCATGGGGAGTAATCATGATGCGTACTCCTCGCCCAGCGCTCTTCGCCTTCACGATCTTCATTTCCGTTTCGGGATGGACGCATAGCGTTGCGCCTGAACCATGTAGCTGATCTCTGGTTAAGTTGAGAACGCCGGTCTTGACTGCGCGTCGTAGCTTAGCTACTGGGATATCGCTTGATACTTGAATATCCTTGTACATCATTATATTTATCAGTAGATATGATAATTTTCTGAAAATTATATTGCATCAGTATCTAAATTATTAAAGATTCTCAATAATTCTGGCTCACTATGCTGCTGAGTATATAGCCATAGCATACACCAAGGCCCGCAGTATTCTGAGTATGTCGATTGGAACTGCTTTTCATTGTATTCTAGGTCTCCTAGTACTGATGGGGGACCAACTCCCATTGGATCAAAATATTTGCCGTTATGCTGACAGACCCAATGCCCTACGCCACCGCCGCTTCGGAGAAGAATTATATATGTTCCTTGATCCGGTAGTGGAGTTTTAATTTCTGGCAAAGTCAGAATCTGATCGATGTGTACATTGAGATGTTTTGCTAATGCGATGAGATCGTGATCAGATGTTATTGGCTTGATGTATTGAGCCATAATATTCTGATAGGGTCGCAAGACTCTGCCTACGTCTAAGCCTTGCTTAATATTTATTTTTTCGCAGATACTATGTAGTATCAGATATATTCTAATCATGTCCGATAGTACTCAACTCGCGGATCAATATCTTCTACAATCTTCCCTAAAGCCTGACACTTCTGTCAAGGTAAGTCGAGGTAAGAGCGTTGCTGTTGTTAATGACGGGCAAACTGGATACTCGTCTGGTATTGTCACCTTCGATTGCGTTTCTTCTCTTAACGGTTCGCATGGCTATGGCTCTCTTAAGGACTCATATGTAGTCCTTCCATTCACCGTTAGCATGAAGAACACTGGTACGACTACACTTGCTCTGCCTAGTCGCTACGCTCTTGGTCTCAAATGCAACGTTGCTAATGTTATTGATGAGGTTAAGGTTTACCTGAATGGAAAGTCTATTATTACTCCCTCTGAGTTCAAGCAGCAGTGGTCGAACTTCTGTGCGATTGCTGAGCTGACGTCTGCTGAAGTAGAGAAGCATGGCGCTGCATGTTCCTTTTCCCGGATGACTGGGAGTCGATCAAGCACTCTACTAACGCTGGTACGTACGGTGATGGATACACTAACAACGCGCTAAGCGGCAACAGCTCTCTATTCCTATCTAGTGGCTAACCTACGCGTCCTAACACTGGTTTCATCCGTCGTGTGCTAAACAATCCTCCTGAGGTTGCAGGTGCTGCTAACTCTCATGGATGGCCGTCCCTCAACAAGACTACATCGCAAGCCATTGCTCAGATGCGCGGTACTGGTGCATTCAAGAAGGGTGCTGATGGTAATGCTGGTTCTACTCTTGGAAAGTGGTTTTACATGCTGAAGATTCGACTGGTCGATCTCCACCCGATCTTCTCCGAGCGAGACCTCGTGGGAAATCCCTCCCTTAAGCTGGAACTGAAGGTGCAGACTGGATACTCGGATGTTGCACTTGTAGGTGCTGCTGATGGTATCGCTCGTACTATGAGTCTTGACTTCGACCACACTCATCGCTGGTTCAGTATGTCGGGTAATGCTAGGTAGCGCTGGATATGCTAGTGCGGTAGCTGATGCTATGTACTCAGTTATCAGTACTCCTGACTTCGACCACACTCATCGCTGGTTCAGTATGTCCGGTAATGTTAGGTAGCGCTGGATATGCTAGTGCGGTAGCTGATGCTATGTACTCAGTTATCAGTACTCCTACTACTGGCAGTAGCATTCGCGTTGCTTGGGGCGCTGTTCATAACACGATCACGACGATCGCCACGGCTGGAAGCTACTTCCCGTTCACTCAGAGTCGTCTGAACATTCCATTCTATGATCTAGATAACCCTACTGCTCTAGTGAGCAAGCCGATGAAGACGATCAAGTACCTAGACTGCTACTCTCAGATGTTTTCTAGCGGAGAGGCTGGTGAAGGCCTCCTCACTACGAACAAGACGTTCAGCATTCCAGTCAGTGCTTCGCACAAAAACGTGCGATATGTAGTAGCTATCCCATTTGCAAACACCAAGTCAGGCAACTTCGCTACAGCTCATCAGACTCAACAGTTTGCTAGTCCCTTCGACTCAGCCCCCTGGTGTTGCCAGCCTGGTTCGTCGATTAGGGATTTCCAGGTTCAGGTCGGCAACAAAAACATTTTTCAGGATGTGCATTCGTATGACTGGCAGACGTTCATGGATGAGTTTTCCAAGATTTCTTCGATCAATGGCGACTTGTCGCGTGAAATCTCGAACGGCCTTATCGGCTTCGACAAGTGGCAGACTGCTCAGCGCTTCCTCCGTAGCTGATTGCTCTCGCATCAGTGAGCAGGATGTGCCCCAGTCGATCAAGGTTAGTGGAACCAATATTGCTACTCAAGGAACCAATTTGCTGATCCTTGTAGCATATCAGCGTACTCTCGAGATCGATCGCATCACAGGAGAAGTCTTTAGAGCTGACTAAAGCGCTTCTCATGCAAAGGAATCAACTTTAATTAATTATTGATATGGATAGATAGTTATCCATAAATATAGATGCGGCCTAGAATTCCATGGCACTAGTCGATTGACATCTAAAACTGAATAATATAGCTTATGAGTTCTTGTAAGACCTGCATTGTATTTTTTATTTAATTTATTTTCAAAAAAAATGATGTGGGGTATATATAGATAGCAATGAGTACATTAACTTTTGGCAAGCACAAATCGAAGACTATTGAGGAGGTATACGCTACTGATCCTGGATACTGTCGTTGGTTGCTGACTCAGAAGAGTCTTGTAGATAGTGATAGCGATATTGGTAAGTTTTTAGCTGATAAGTTCGACAATGATGATGGATCTTTCCTCATGACTTGGGGCAAATATAAGCTAAAGACTATTCAGCAGATTCAAGCCATCGATACTAAATATTAGGAGTGGCTGAGTAAAAATGACTTCGTCCAAACTAAGATGCCTAAGCTTAAGGCTGAGGTTGATCAATTGCTGAAGTAAAAAAAATGAGTCGCAAGACTCATCATATTTTTTTAGCAGCACTCAAAGAATTCTTCAATGTCTTCGAACATCTGCATGCGAGCCATCATACGGTGTGGATGCATGGCTTTAGCGATTAGCTCTTCAGTGATTTGATTGTGGAATAGCTGCTTGTGAGCAGGCTTGCAAATCGCTTCGTTGAACAATTGTACTCTGGCAGGCTTATTTCTGAAAAGCTCTTCCACCTTGTCCATCAGATCAATGGCGTCCTCGATATACACCGTGTTATCATCATAGTTTAGCAATGACTTAGCGATGATAATCAAACTCTTGTCAATGGGGTACTTAGTTGATTGTACCTCATCTTCAAAGTCATCTTCAAACTGATTCATGAAATGGAACTCATCTTCGAACTCGAAGACATCTTCGAACTCGACCTCCTCTGGAATCATATAGGCAGCCTCCTCAGTGGCGAGCTCGGCGAAGTAAGCGAAGTCGTTGTTGTTGTTCATGGTTGTTGAGTTGTATGCTCTTGGGGTTTATATACTTAAGATTTATCTCTTAAGATAGAAAGTTTTTTTCTCCCAGACGAAGGCAGAGTCTTGCTAAATTAAAAAAAAATGAGTGGAGCTAACTCACTCGAATAAATGACAGAGCTTATTTCTCTGAAGTCTCATCTCATTATAATATCTCCAGGTAGTCGCTTTGCTTTCCAAAAATGTTGATCAATGTATCCTCGTTCGATCTATTTCTACAAAATGTCTTAATCTCGGAATCATCAAATACATGCTTCTTCAATTGGCATTTGCTAATTCATAACGCTTGATTAATGAATAACTCTCATAGTCTGCTTTCATATACTCAACTTCGTTTCGCAATTTCTGCATTTCTGATTGTAGCTCATGCTTCTCTTTTTTTATTGCTTTGAGCGCGTCAATCTTCCTTGAGATTGTCTTGTTCAAATTTCTAATCTCATTGGTCTTGTGCTCAATCAGTGAATATCTTATGGATATGACAGATATCCTTGTTTGGTGAAATCATACACTTAGCTCCTTTCGTGGTAGTAAAGCAGCACATCGTTGGTATATTGATTACATTTTTCTTAAGATAGTATTGAATGAGTTCGTTGATATCTACAAATGAATGAGAGCTGTTGAGAGAGTAATTGGATACTGTATGAGTGAAAAGAAGTGTTTGCGTGATCTAAGAAGGAGAAGAAGTGTTGAGAGAGGTTTTAAAGAGAAGAAGTGAAAAATGGGTAATCGGAGGTTGTGGTTATGTTAAATGGGTCTCTCGTTGTTCTTATAGCAAGAGAAAGTACAAGTGGACACAATGCGCCGTCAAGGGCATATACTGACACTCCCTTCAGCCCCCCTCCAAGCTGCGAAACACCACTTCCTTCAAGCCTAGCTGCAGGACCGTAGCATAGAACGGGTAATCTGCCTCGAAGTTGACCACTTCGGGGATCAGATGCAGGAAGGAGCGGCTGGTTAGGTGCACCATGATCCGGGGTGCTGAAAGCTACAAGCTGAAGCAGGAGGGCTTAAGCGACAGACAGAGAATCTGAAACTAACGCTTCGACTGCTATGACTGCTCCTTAGCACTTGATCGTTGGTTTCATCTACGCTTCAAGCTATTTTCACCTTGAACAGCAAGAATAGATTCTCAAAATTACAGCAAAAACTATGGCGAATACAGGGGTTGATCGTGAGCAAAGCTCTACTAGGGAACTGCAGATTATTTGCTAAGTTCCGAGCCAACGTAGCAGGTTCTGAAGCTGCGAAGCAGGCACAGGAATGCGCTGTAGTGAGTAACTGAGCTTTACGCACTACGTTCTTGTCGCGCAACTCTGTCGTCCCAACGGCTTCATGATTTACCCAAAGAACTGGACTGATCGCACGGATCAAGGATGGTTTTGAACTAATACGATAAGGTTGATTACAAATCTATTCATCGGTATTATAGAAATCCAACGATAGAGTAATCGATTGATCTACCCCTGGTTTTCTGCCTTGTGCTTCGTGTCGTCGATTTTGAGCTAAAGATTGATATTTCGTCCTTGGTGTGAGTACCGCGTCAGCCACAACACTTTGCCATTGCAATCGTTCCCCGCGTTCCTTTTTGAAATGTGCAGCTAGCGCGCATCGAAAATTGTGCTCCCGTTGTCGAATCGGTGGAGTTACCTGCCGGTTGTGAAGACCTGAGTCTCACTTACCGTCGAGCTGGGCGTTACCATCTTCGCTCTCGCCGTCGCACGTGGTAAGTGACACGGTTCTTGCCCTCATGAACGCCAACGAAATACCAACGGGCAATCATTAACATTCCGTACTGACGTAGACTTTCCTATTCGATCGCTCCGTTGAAGCGCTTCTGTAGTTTTCTACGTCAGCCATCGATTCCGATCGTAATTTGGTAGAAACAAAAAGTGCATGAGGAGTGTGAGCAGGGTTGCCGAATATTGCATTGTTATCTATTGCAAGCAAGAAGAGAGAATAGATAATTGAACATCAAACTTCACAACCCCGCAATAGAATATCGACATACTTCACATAGCAAAATAGATTATTGGTGCAATGTCAGTGTATTGATGGGTTACATACCTATCACTTACTCCGCACTCTCAACAGTTCGCGCGTCCCAATAATCGGCATTCTGCCGCAGGAACAGCAGCATCTCCAGGGTGTACGGCTGCAGTGCGTGGCGCTGCAGCCCAAACGTGGCCCGAGCGATGCTAAAAAAACGCTCGACCACGTTGGACGTGGGCGGAATGGACGCCAGCAGTTCGTAGCTTGGTTGCTGCTCTTCCAGGCGCCGACACTTCTGCAGCCGCTCCACGAAGGAGATGCTGGCCTCTTCGTCCTTCTCTTCTTGTTCGTCCTCATGCGCTGGTGGAGCCGCCAATAAGCGCTCCAGCGCCGCCTTCTCCACCCGGGTCAGCCGCTTGGCTTGCCCCTTGAGCACCTTAACGAAGTCGGGGCTGTGGACGATGTCAGCCCGCGGTGCTAAAGTACAATAATAATAAATAAATATTACTAAATGTACCAATAGCGCATAATAGACAACACGTACCGAGATACCGGGCGTACGAGGGCTTCGCGGCAATGAGCCCGTCGAACCAGACGCGGACGTCGAGGAGGTTTGCGTCATCGCCTTGAAGAGCCTTCGACACGGACTCCACATCCTTCAGCTCGCCGAGCAGATCCCGAAGCCGCCGCTTAGATGCCGCCGGGGGAAGGAGCTCGGCCAGCTCGTCCTCCTCGGCGTCGACGAACGGAAGAAGCTCGAAGTAGCGATTAATCATCGCAAAGGTCGAACCCCAGCGGGTTTGCTGGCGGATGATTGGCCGAAGGTCGGTCTTGAAACCTGCAATCACCAAGGTGACAATTTTAGTTAAATCACACTAAATAACAAAAATAACGGGAACTGTACAAATACTAACCGGGGTTTTGCAGAATGGTGGAGAGTCCGCAGCTTTACCATCAGCGCCTGAACCATGTCGACATCTTCAGCGCATTCGCTTAGCCGGGCGGCGACGGCTCGGTTGAGCCGGCGGCTTGCACACCCGACTAGCGGGACGCCCATCAGCGTAGCGAGACGACGGTTGACGCCGCAATTGTCTCCTACCAGGAAGTGAACCTGGTCAAGGCGCTTCTGATAGTCGCGCGCTAGCATCGTAGCCAGGAAGGCTTGATGACTAGCCGCGGAGAAGTCTTCAGTCTCATCGTTGACGAGTGGAGCCATGCAGAACAAGGCACCTCAGAACCCCATCGACCTCGTAGCACGCGAAGACCGCGATGTAGTGCTCCGAGTCGTGGCTCCACCCGTCAAAGATGAGACCAAACTCCTCCGGCATCTCAGCCGCGATCGCGTGCTCGACGCAGCGCGTCACCGCGTCCATGACGCGCCGAAGCGTCTCGACAGAGACAGGCTGGAGGCGCGTGTAACTAGTTGCAAATTGTAAACACGATATTAGTTCATTGTCAAGCAGTGCATATTCAATAGAGAGATGGGTCGTACCGTCGTGCAAGCTTGCTCTCACAAAATGAGAGTGGCAGGTTGCACTTCACCAGTCACTCCAGCCAACCGAACAAGTTCTGGGCAGAGTGGCGGACGTAATGAACAGGAGAGCCCGTCTCGCCGGGTGTTGCGGCCAGCATCTCCTCCGAGTACGAGGGGTGCTCGCGCCTGATATGCTGCATCAGGTTTGAGTACCCCGTCCCGGTGACTCGCTTCCGGACCGCGCCGCACCGGCAACGGAAGTACTCGAGAATGACCTCTGACACGATGGAAAATTGGATTTTCGTCTGGGCGCAGTGTGATTGGCTGAAAGGGGTGCGACCGGACGACATGGATGGAGAGACAAGTACGAGGATCTGGGACCCGGCGAACACTCGGCCAGGACGCATATCGACCAGAGACCCTGGCCGAGTCGCTAACTCAAACTGCGACTCTGGCCGGGTGTAAGTCTGGGAGATACGATCAAGGTATACTCAAGTCAAGATGTTTCCGACCGACCGGGCAGACCGACCAAGGATGGGCAAGGATTCCATGGAAGGTTGAAGGAGGTGATTTGTACCCACGACTCTACACTGGACTTTGACCAGGCCGGGACGTCGACGTCGACCGCGATATAGTGAAATCAAGTGATAGCAGAATGCATGTCTTAGTTGAAGGAAGTTAGCCACAGAGATAAAAGATAAACAGAGTTCGTTTTCCTTGAAACCCGCAAGCCGCCAGGAAGAGCAGGAAGCGCAGGACAACCGGGCACCGCGGCTAGGTACGACCGTGGTTGGATCTCTCCCTGAAGTAAGTACGCCAAGTTAGGTAAGGGGACTGGGGCGTACAGGCGTCTCAGGGTGATCCACCTATTTCATTTCCTAGTTGCAGCCGTATTCTCGCCCAGAGCGAGGTCCTGCATTTCATATTATCGATTACATCTCGGGCGGAGTGAATAGCGCCGCCTGGGACTTGGCCAGAAAGCCTATTGTGTGGTAGGGTATTGATATTGGTTATTTTCTCTCAGTACATTTGAGAGTGGTGCGCGTTTGAAGTCGCCCAGGTTGACCAGTGCCCTGGATACGACTCGTTAGTTGACTGGAGTAGTGACCCACCGTCCGAGGGTCCGAAAGAATAAGTGACGGCTATTTGTATTTGTGTATAACTCTGTATTTGTGGTTATCGTCCAGAGTCGTAGGGGCTACGTTTGGAAGTACGTATCGCACCCCGCTCGGAAACCCAACAGTGTACAACAACTCACCAACTCGGCCGAGCTCCTTGGTTCGAAGACAAACGACCCGAGAGGGATTGTCACAAGGAACACACGCCATCTCGGGCGGACATCTTCTGGTGTATTCGCCTGAGAAGTTCTAAGGGACTTTGTTCTCCCGGAACATTCGCACACTATACACCTGGGCGGAAAAGGCGTTCACCCGCCTCGCCTCAGCTGGTGCGCGTGCCCGGATTCGAACCAGGGATTTCACCGAGAGTTGTTGTATATTTTATTTGGATTAAAGAGTGAGGTGTCTACTAACCTTCTGACCAAGTTTCTATGACTTCGGAAGGAGAAGACATGCGCGACTCTGGACGTGAGAGTCGCGGGCGCGGAGACGCGTCGAGGAAGTCACGTCGGTCGAAGGGGCTGCCGCCTGAGGAGCACGATAGCCTGGACGAGGTCGTCCGGGCTGCTCGGAAGGCAGGTGCTGCGAAGCGCAAGGCAGCCCGGGAGGAGAAGGAGAGGTCGGCGGGTCTGGCCGAGCAAGCTGTCGAAGACG
Source organism: Phytophthora melonis (assembly GCA_024211575.1). NCBI lineage: Eukaryota > Oomycota > Peronosporomycetes > Peronosporales > Peronosporaceae > Phytophthora > Phytophthora melonis. The sequence continues at coordinate 1,881,751 of JAMXKT010000047.1, forward strand.
CGCACCAAGTGTCAACGGACGGCGAGCCTGGCCAAGACGCGACGGCGACTCCGGACGAGGCGTCTGTGGGAGGCGCCGATGTGGATGTGTCCCGGGCGGAGGGTCGAGTTTCGGACTCCCCACCGCCCGGCCAAGATGTGGGCCAGCAGCCGGATGCTCGCGCGTCCGCTCGAGAGGAGTCGCTGCCGCCGGTCCCGGAGGAGAAGTCTGGCCAAGACGCGGATGCGTCGTCGCCACCGGAGGACAAGACCCCGGCAGAGTCTCAACTGTCGACGGTCCCCGCCCGAGAAGACCCTCTGCCGAAGCCGTCGGTGGAGAAGCCGTTGAGTCAAGACGCGGCCAAGGCATACGTCGCGGCGCAAGTTTCGCGGTGGGAGCAAGTTCGGTCTGAACGCGTGCTCCCGCCGAACGTGGAGTACACCTGGCCGGATTCCCGGCCGGACTCACTGCCGTGGCTGAATGCCACCCTGGCCACGTCCAAGTACCTGGCGGCCCGCGCGACTCGGGAAGACGCCGTGCAACCATGCGTGCTGGAGCTCCGCCTGGACCGACGCGACCTGGCCACCGCCCAAGATGTCGTCGCGGCCGAGATCTCGGTCGCCGCCTTCACGCCGAGAGAGTGTGTCGCGATCCTGCAGACACTGCTCTTCGAGGCCGGCTTCCAGTTCGACAACTTGGTCCCGGTATGGTTCAAGACACATGCGTCCAAGATCGCGCCGGACCTCGTTCGAAGTCTGGCCGGAGACATCCAACGTCTCCTGGCCGTGGAGCTGATCGAGTGGCGAACGTTGTGCATCGGGGTGTCGTTCAAGGTGATTCCAGCCTTGGAAGCCGAAGCGAAGTCTGGGCAGACACCTGCCCTGGACTATCATGCGAAGGATCAAGACGGAGATTTATTGATGGACGATTACGAGGTCAACCTGCTCGGCCGGAACTACGTTCTGCGCCTACGCGTGGCCGGCATTCGTTCCACCAGGAGCTCCAGCGGGTCCTCGGCCGGAGAACCCACGCCCAAGCGGCGTCAACACCGGCCGCCCCGCGCAGAGCCATCTCTGCCGGACACTCCGCTCGCATCGCTTCCGTCCGAGTTGCCGCCGTCTTCGACGTCCGCCCAGGAAGATTCGCCCGAGGTGCCGGCTTCCGGACCCTGTCCCGAGCTTGGTCGGCACCACGGATGAGTCCGCCGGGGGCGCGACGTCCGGATCGTACGTGTCGAGGAATAGCTCGTCGGCGTCTTCGTCGTCGATGCTGGACTCTGGCGCAGGGGCGCACATGCCGTCCGTCGGTCCGCTGGCGTTGTCTGCCCGGGCTGCTGGGACTGCCGTGTCAGGCGGGAGCTTGGTTTCTACTTGACGCGGCAGGTGATCCCGGAGCGCAAGGTGCTCCCCGACCAGGAAGACGTCGACATGGCCGACGCCGAAGTGCCGGCCAACGAGAAGTCTGCCCGGACATCTTCGTCCAGGAAGGCGAGGAAGCATCGCGACTCCGGCCGGAGCCCTTCGCCCAGCGAGTCCGACTCGGACAGCACCTGGAGTCGCCGCCACCGACACTCGTCCAGGCGGTCTTCACGGAGGCGATCTTCGTCGCGTCGCTCGAGCCGCTCAAGTCGCTCGAGCTACTCGCGGAGGTCCGGCCGGACTGGGTCGTCGATCTCGTCCGGAGCCGCAGAGGCTGCGGTGGCCACGCTTCATCGCGTGGACATGCTGGACGGAAGCCAGAGCGGCTATACGATATGTTAGCCGCCAAGGAGAAGCCCGCCCAGGAAGCCGAGCTCCAGTGCGCGCTGGCCGAGGCCGCACGGCAAGTCCGCGAAGCCGAAGAGCGCGCGCGTGAAGCCGAGAGGCGCTCCCAGGCTCCCGCCCAGGAGGCACCAACCATGTCGCCCGCCGAGGTGGCAGCCGCCGTCCAGGCGGCCAGCCTTCAGGCCGCGAACGCCGAGCGTGAGCGCGTGGAGGCTGCCGCCGTGCAGTGGATGCAGCAGCAGCAGGCCAGAAGCCGACGCGAGGCGCGAGGCCGAGCGGGCGTCCGAGCGCGCTGCCTGGACCGCGCAGGCCCAGCGTGACCTGGAAGAGAGCCAAGCAGCGATGAAGCAGGAGCTCGAGAACTTGCGTGCGACGTCCAAGAACATGCAGATGTTCCAGAACGAGCAAATACGCAACCTTCGTGCGACTGTCGCTGAAGTTCAATCTGGCCGTGTGATATCCGCCCCTGATTCGGCAACCGCCGGTATGTCCGACCGGACTAACCCTCAACGAGCAACCAGAGCTGATGACGTAATCGATGACGCAATCATGGGAAAGGGCGCTGGCGACCGGTCGTCTGCTGAACCGAAGAACACAGCCGAACTCTTGAGACAACTTCGGGCGACCCTGCCGCCGGACGCCAATAACCCCAGACATGTCGGAAGCTCAACGTCGCCGCCGCCGCCGCCGGCCAACGCGAGCGTCGCCGCTCCCAAGGCCGCCGCGCCGCGCAGGTCCCCGGCGAGCGCGCCCAAGGACTCCAAGCACGGGGTGAAGCAGGAGTCTCCGCCCGAGAAGAAGAAGGCTGAGAAGAAGCGGGCTCCGCCCAAGAAGTCGGGCCGACGTCCGGACAGAGACTCCAGCCCAAGCTCAAGCTCCAGCTCCAGCTCGGACTCCAGCTCAAGCTCAAGCTCGAGTGACTCGGATGACAGTCTGGCCGAGGATTATACGACCTCGGTCGAGCTGCCCAAGAAGTCCGGCCAAGGCCAGACCCTGCTCACGCTTCGGCCGTATGTGAACTCGAGCACTCTGGAGCAGTTCGACGAGACGGCCCCGATGGGAGATCGTCGGAGCTGGTGGGAAGGTTTCCTCAACATGTCCGTCCAGGGTGGCTGGACCGAGAAGACCAAGCTGCGCGAACTGAAGATGAAGATGTCGACGCCAGTCCGAAGCTGGCGAGCACAGCTGGACGATCTTGACCGGGACAATTGGAAAAGGTTGGCCAAGGAATTCCGGCGGAAGTTCCTCAAGTCGCGAACCTCCGAACCGGAGCGGTACTTCACCATGAAGCAGAAGTCCGGTGAGACTGCTATGCAGTTCTTCTACCGTCTGAACGAGGCTGCAATCAAGGCGGACATTCGCTACAAGAAGGACAAGAAGGAGTCCGCCCAGCACATCAAGCGGTTCATCAAACGTCTGAAGGACCACCAGCTCAGGGCAAGTCTGCGCAACCAACGGATCCGAAGCGTCGATGATCTCGAGTACATCCTCGAGCAAGGTGAAGATTTGGATCTAGACGGAGGCTACGACACTCCGCCACCCGCCGGGATTTCCGGGCGGACAACATCCCGCCCAGACGTTTCAAGTCAGGACGTCCCGGCCGAGCCTACGTTGGCGTGAGTGGTGGCGAGTCTGGAAGCGAACGTGAGGGGCGCGTGAGGTTTGAAGATGAAGTTGACAGTCCGAATGAAGACCCGCCAGAGCCTCGCGACTCTGGCCGAGGATCGTCAAAGCCAAGCTCTGATGACACGCCCAAGGTCACTGCTGCGCCAAGTCCTCCGACGGAACAAGAAGTCCACAAGATGATCCTGCGTGCGATTGAGAACTCAGGCTGGCGCCCACCGCTGCCGCCGGGCTCTCGCCCAGGATGGCAGTCCCCTCGGCCGGGATGGCAATCACCTCGGCCGGAGAATCCCGACCGGAATGAATTCTGCGAGAAGTGCAGCAAGTTCGGCCACAAGGAGAAGGACTGCTGGAGAGACGTCAAGTGTGACAAGTGTGGCCGGACCGGACATCCGGACTACGCATGCAGAGTTCGAGTGTGCTCGACCTGTGGCAAGTACCATGAAGGCCTGTGTGAAGATGCCGAAGCACTCCAAGCCGTGAAGACTCTCGCTCGTCAAGGCATGCTGAAAGACCTGCCTGCCCACGTCCTCAAGAAATTGCTGGGCGGGGAGGCCAATCAGGGGAAGTCGTTAAACGAGTAAGCCCGCTGGATGGGGATCCAGTACGCGCCGGGCCGAAACCCCAACGATTGTGTGTCTTAGTGTATGTCGGACAAGAGCTGAGAAAGAAGAACAACGATAACCAACAATGCATGACCACTGTGAAACAAGATGATCCTGCTGATCCTGAGCGAAGTGACCCTGCGTGGACCTGGCCAGACATGTCCGGCCAAGAAGTTCCGCCCGAAGTGGAGTTAGGTCCTGGGCAGAGATACGGATGGTGGGCGAATCATGATCACGAAGACAGTCGCGATGTTGCGTTGGTGCATGGAGCAGTGAATGATGTCCGGACGAGAATCCTTCTGGACACCGGCGCATCCGGGAGTATGATCAGTTTGAACCTTGCGCGTAGGCTCAAGCTGAAATTCCGGTGTTGCCGGAACCGGTCAAGGTGACCGGTCTGGGAGGAGCCCCGACGTATATCACTGCGAGTTCGAGAGTCAAGATCACGCTTGGATTCCGTGTTGTCTACGTTCTGGATGTCTGGGTGACGAACATTGGCGAAGACGTGGAAGTCCTCTTGGGAATGAACTTCATGTATGCGGCCGGGGTCCGGCTGTGTGTACGAGAAGGTCACATCCGACTTCCGGACGAAGAGATTGTCCTCATGTGTAACACCACACTCCGTCAGAATCGAGGTCTGGATATCCCGGTGACGTCTGAACGGAACCTGTATCTCCGCCCGGGTGAACATGCCACTATCGAGATCAAGTACGGCCACAGCAATCCCCAGAAGGAGGTAGTCTGGGCAGGCCGAGGAGATCGCTGGGTCACCTGCATCAACTATGCGGCCAAGTCCTGGGCGAGATCGGTGAAGGTCGTCAACATTTCGAACCAGATGGTGTGCGACACGCGGACCCCTGTTGCACGGATTGTGGAGTTCGGGTGTTATCCCATGTCAGGACGGTTTGTCCGCCCGGGAAGTCGGAAGTACCAGGAGTGGCAGACACTGATCTACGAGAGCACGCCGTCTCCGGAAGAGCGAAAGAGGCAGATGGAGCTCGAAGACTTGGAGTGGGCCCGTCAACCTCCGGCCGTGAAGCCCGCCGAGTATCCCTGGCCGAGTAAGGTCCAAGTGATGGTCGACCGGGAGAAGCGGACGTTCAGGGAGATACCAGTGCAGTCACGCCCAGAGCCGCTGCGAGCGGGAGTTGCCCGAGCTCGGCCGAAGATCATGTGCGATGTATCAGTCCAGACGAGTGATACGGTGGATGTTGGTACGCAGACAGCTCTGACCGACCTCGGCCAAGAAGAGGTGGCCAAGGAGACTCTGGGCGTGACCGAGTCGGACAGCCCAGCGGAGACCGCGAGTGAAACGGAACCTGAGGTGGAGTCAATCCGCCCGGAGTTGCCTGGCCAAGATGTTCCCGGTGAAGACGGGGAGCTGGACGATCTTCCAAGTTGCGCGATGGCGTCTACGCCTGTCCGGAAACTCGAAGAGGAGTACATCCGGTGTATGAGAGCCAACCAGGAGGACCTCGACTATGAGCCAGCGGTCTATCTTTGGGAAGGCAGTGAACTGATGTCTCAGTTACGCGAAGAGCTCGCCATGCTGCCCGAGTTGAAGGACCTCAGCCCGGAGTGTGACATCTCCAAGGCCGATGTTGGTGAACCCGGCCGGAATACTCCGGCCGAGGTGGACAAGCTGCGAGGCATTTTGGAGTACCATCGCAAGATCTTCCTGGGAGACGGGAATGCTGCCCCCGCTCCGGCCAGGGCGTGGTGTGTGATCTGGACGTAGGCGACGCCAAACCTGTCGCCCAACGTCCGAGGTCTATAGCTCCACACCTCTGGAGGAAGGTCTACGATCTGCTCAAGAAGTTGTTGGAGACCGGTTTGATCGAGTACTCACAGTCCGCCTGGGCTTCCCCCATCGTGATCGTCTTGAAGAAGAACGGCGTGGACATCCGCATGTGTATTGACTACCGCGTGGTAAATGGGTTCATCCAGCTCTCGACATACCCACTTCCGCTGATCGACGACCTGCTGGTCGGATTCGAGTACGCCATGTGGTTCATGAGTCTCGACATGGCCAGCGGATTCTGGGCGGTGCGCATGACTGAGCGCGCGAAGTTGATCTCAGCTTTCATCTGTCCGCTCGGACATTTCCAGTGGGTGAGAATGCCATTCGGCCTGAAGAACGCTCCGCTCGTCTACCAAGCGGTAATTGACAATTGCTTGTGGGGCTTTGTGCGACTCCCACCGGAGGAAGAGAAGCTTGTCGACTCGGATGTGTTGGAGTTTCTCGGCCTGGATCCCTCAGAGGAAGATGCGTCTGCTCGAGAAGAGTCCGGCCGGAAGGTTCCCGCCCTGACTGATGCGATGACTGTGTTCCAGCGGAATATTCCGATGCCATCACATGTCGGCTCGGTTCTCGGCCGGAGTTCCTACATTGATGACATCGCCTATGGGGCGCCCACGTGGGACCAGCTCTGCGCGGACCTGAATGTGCTGCTGTTTCGACTTCGATATTGGAACATCTCTGTCAGTCTGCCCAAGAGCGAGTTTGGCAAGTTGGCCATCCCGTATCTCTCGCACGAGATAAGTGCTGAAGGTATTCGTGCTACGCCCAAGATCGCGAAAGGCGTCCAGGATCTCCCGTTCCCGAAGACCCTGAAAGGGGTGCAGTCTTTCCTGGGAAGTCTCAATTATTACCATAAGTTCATTGAAGACTTCCCGGTCGTGGCTGCAGTTCTCTACGAACTCACGGATGAACAAGTTCGGTCCGGCCGAGATCTTTCAAGGGCCAAGGAAGCGTTCGAGATATTGAAGAAGAAGATTGTCTCGACTCCGCTGCTTCGCCATCCAGACCGCTCAAGGCCGTTCGTGATCATACCTCATGCTAACCAGTGGGCTGCATGTGCAGTTCTCGGCCAGGAATATGACGGTGTCGTCCACCCGGTCAGGTTCACGGGGCGCGTACTGAACGACGCCGAGCTCCGATATCACATCGCCGAGAAAGAGGTGGTGGCCGTGATGCGAGTTCTGGATGCGTTCCAACCTCTCGTCCAAGGATGTCTGGTCAAAGTGTTCACTCGCCACTCCGTCCTGAGTTGGCTGCTGAAGTCCAAGACTGCGGATGGAAGATGCGTCCGCTGGGGCGTCACTCTCTCTCACTGGGACCTGGAAGTACACAAGATCAAGCGAGATGAAGACGGCCTGCCGGCCATTCTGGGCGCAGGTATCACACCTCGCGAACATCTGGACGAGGTCGCGGAAAATCTCATCCCGGCCAAAGGAATCGTCAAGACTCCGCCCGTGATCAGCATCGAGATGTTGGGTGAAGATTTTGATGGGTACGTCTTGAGTTTCGATGGAGCCGCCAAGACTTCAACTCGTCAAGGCAGCTGCGGGTGTATCATCTGGAGACTCCCAGGCTGGAAGATCATGAGTGCGCATGGTTTCCTTCTGGAAGACGTCACGGTCAATGACGCCGAATATCATGGCCTACTCAAGGGCATGGAGTTGGCGTCCGCCCAGAACATCCAAGATTTGGTCGTCGTCGGAGACTCACGAATTGTCATCCAGCAGGTGCAAGGACTCATAAACTGCAACCAACCAAATTTGCAGCGACGTCTGTCCGAGTACCAATGTCTGAGAGAGAAGTTCAAGTCGGTCAAGCTGGTGCACGTCAAGCGTGAGTACAACCAGGCGGCTGATTACCTGACGTCCAAGACGTTAGCGGCAGGTGAATCCTGGATGGTCGAAGACCCTGAGGAATTCAAGCATCTCGAACAAGTCTCGCGAATCCGGGAGAAGTTGATGAAGTCGGAAACTCCGGGCGAAGTGAGTGAGGAAGGCCCCGCCCAGGATGACAAGGCACAAGAGACTCCGGCCGAGGCTTTTCCAGGACCTGAGTCCGCTCCGTTGCCGATCGCCGCGCGTGTCATGGCCGCTGTGACAAGAAGTCACGCCCGAGAAGAGTCTGACCAGACCGAGCCTATGGGCCCGGTCGAGTTCCAGGCAGAACGCTGGAGGCGGATCAAGGCGCACCAGGACAACGACGCCCAGATTGCGGAGATGAAGAAGTTCCTGGCCGGAGATGTGAGCAGTTTCTCTCAACACCAGATTCGGAAGTTGTCGAAGCACGCTGAGCTGTTTGCCGTGGATGTCAGGGGCGTGCTGTATCGGTTGAGTCGTGCTACACGGGATCGACCAAGGGACATGTCTGATGAACCAAGATTGGTCGTGCCTGAGTCACTCCGCCCGGACATTCTCCACTACGCTCATGAAGATTTCCAGGGCGGACATCAAGGTATCACTCGGACACATGAAAAACTCCGGGCAGAGTTCTATTGGCCCGGTATGTATGCCGATGTGGAGAGGTTCGTCAAGGAGTGCGTGGACTGTGCAAGTGGCAAGGCATCCGCCCAACCCGGGTCCTTCGCCAGGAAACATTGAGCCGAGACAACCATTCGAAGTAGTCTCAATGGACTTCGTCACTCACTTGCCCAAGTCCGAGCGTGGAAATACTTTCCTGCTCCTCTTCCAGGACGCATTCTCCGGCTACGTCATGTGCAAACCGATGGATTCGACCACCGCCCAGGAAGTCGCCGAGGCATATGAGGAAAGGGTGTTCCGGCAGTTCGGGGCGAGCTCGTTATTACGTCACGACCAGGATCCCCGGTTCATGAGTGAGGTTTTCACTCGGTTCCGGGAACTCCTTGGGAGTAGGCAACGAGCCACCCTGGCCTACCGACCTCAGGCGAATGGTCAGCAAGAAAGGTCCGTCCAGACTGTCGTCCGGAGTATCCGGGCGTATGTCGCGGAGGCCGACCAAAGTGACTGGGATGACCATGCCGAGGGGCTGATGTTCGCCCTGAACACTTCGTTTGACGCGACCCGCCTGGACACCCCATTCTACCTGGTTCACGGCTGGGATGCCCGAAGCACACTGTCGGCTATGCTCGGACCAAAGCCCTCCAGCGTCCCTGAGCGAACCGCTTATGAGTGGCGCCGGAAACTCCAGCGTGGATACAGTTACGCCCAGGCGTGCGCTGAAGATCTCCAGCGGAAGGCCAAGCGTGCGCGCTCGGCCGAGCAAACACGGAAGTGGAAGGGAATTGTCTGACCGAGTGAAATCTGGTTTCGAGGTCGGGGACGCAGTCTGGCTGTACATTCCGAAAGTGCAGCCCGGCCTGAGTCGCAAGTTGGCACACCTCTGGCATGGTCCGTTCAGGATCGCCGAGATGCACGATGACTTCCGGGTGAAGCTCAAGGTCGATGACACGGGTTACCGAGTCAACCCTTGGGTGCATGTTTCCCGGCTGAAGCCACGCGCACTCTACCCTCGACGACCATCCGCCCAGATCGAAGTTGACGACGACGATGATTTTGACGCTGCACTCCTCCCAGAGGACAGTTGGGAAGCCGACAATGACAACGACGAGTACGAGGTGGAGAAGATCCTGGACATGCGTTGGTCCAGGCGGACTCGTACGTCCAAGAGGGCTCGGGAGTACCAAGTGAAATGGAAAGGGTACGACGAGCCCGAATGGCTCCCAATGTCGCAGCTCAACTGTGGTGCGTTGCTCTACGAGTTCAACCAGGGCGCGAAAGCACGGGCTCGTTTCCAGGCCATGCAGGCCGGAGATGACCACCCGAGTGTGTAACCCCGGGCGGAATTTCTTGACCGGACCAGATCGTCGACTATGTGATTTCGTGGAAATGGAATGTGAATTGAAGTGAAACTGTGACCCGTCCAGGATGGCCTGATGCAAGGAGACTCTGGGCGGTGACAAGGTTGGGAGGTGTGGGTGAGACGCCAGGCCGAGCGGGTTTGGCCGAGTGATTTTGGAGATGTGTCCACAGTGATGATATTTTGACTTGGATCCAGTATGACGATGATAAAGAGACCCTGGATGGAGCAATGACAAAGCGAGTGACGAGAAGGATATGAGAAGCAAGCAATGGCAAAGGCAAACGGACATGGTGGTATTGAATTAATGGAGGTTACGCTACTCAAGATGCATGACCTCTGCCACTCCGGCCGAACTACTCGACTGTGAAAGAGATTGGGTTGGCTGCGCGTTCCTTGGGCGAGAGCTCGCGAAGACGAAGGTCGTGCGAGATGTGCGCCATCCGGTCGGAATCCGAGCAGTAGTACGTCCACTGAGTTCGGCCGGGCTCCGCTCGCTCTGCCATCTCGATCTGCTCGGCCAAGCTGTACGGGTTACCTTGCGCGTTCAGCGTGGACGAGTCGGTCAGGTACATGTAGCAGATCTTGGCCGGGTAAACCCAGATGCCGGGCTCCTCGAAGACAGACGCAGGGACCCCTTCTTGATGTAACGCTTGACGCGATCCTCCATGCCGCGGCCGACGTTCTCATGCAGCTCACGACGCCTCTCATAGAGCGTGTTCGCCAGGAGAAACTTGAGCGGGTCCACCTTTCGCCTTTGGCCGCCTTGACCTTGATGCAGAACCAATGGAGCATGTACCAGAAGACCTCAGCGTGATCCCGGACGTAGCGAAGGTATTCGTCGATCCACTTGAATGACCCGGCCGGAAGCTCTGAGCGCCTGTGGAAGTAGAAGGCCTTGACTCGATCCTTGAACATCTGCTCCCAAGGTTTTCCGGCCACGATCCTCGCGTACTCCGTCTCGACCGCAGGCCACCGGGCGTACAGACGTTCCAGCCCGCCTTCACCCTTGTACGGACAGTACTCCGGGAACCCTGGCGTCTGGTTCTCGTGACCGCTCTTCTTGGGCGTATACTGGCTCAAGATCCCACGGCGACGCCACGAGAGGACACCCTTGGTCGGCTGCTCGATCATCGTCAACTCGGCCGGAGTCAGCTCATCGTATTTTTTCCGGGCGAGAGGTGACTTACGCTTTTCCAGCTCAGACCTCGCCCGGGAACGCTGACCGCCCGATTTCTTGGCCGAAGTGGAGCTTGAGCGAGATCGCCGCTGACGCTTGGGCGAAGGCACGAACACGAGCTTCTTGGGTTTGAGGCTGTCGCTGTTCTCGGACGAGGAGTCGGATGAAGATCGGATGCTCTGGGAGGATGCCTTACGCTTGTTTCCGGGCAGGCTCGTCATCGGTGCTGTCGCTGCTGCTGTCGACTTCATCGCTTTCGCCGGTCTTGGATTCGGCTGGAGCCGGTGTAACCTTGACCACTTCAACCTCGTCAGCTTCGTCATCGTCATCTTCATCAGCCGCGTTACCGTTGTCGTAATCCGGGTCCGTGACCTTATCATCCTCGGACGAACTGCTGTAGCCTTCCGCGTTTTCAGCGAGATCCTCGGCCAGATTGCTCAGGGGTGGCCAGGCCAGGGGAACGTATCCGTGGTCAAGCCAATCGTCCAAGACAACATCGGCCATCCTGTAGTACGAGGCCGGAACATACTTCGCCCAGGGTGTGGTATCCAGCTGGCGATGGTACATCATTGTCGCCAGCATCTTGAGGAGCGAGTCCCGGTGGAAGTGGCGGTGGTTGACCTGGTCCAGCCCCAGGTAGCAACGGCCTCGTCGTACTCGACCCCTGAGCGCATTGTCCACTGCACATCCGGCCGGAGGTCCTGCCACGCGACGAACTCCGGGAGGAGTGCACAGGCTTCCTGCACCGAAAGCTTGAGCGGAAACTTGACGAACGAGGACCAACCTGCGACTCAGAGTGCACGCTTGGACGGCGCTGAACGACCTTGGCCTTCTTGGATGAAGAGCCTCGGCCGGACCCTGACTTGGATGACCCAGGCGAAGACTGTCGCGTATGCCTGGGCGGAGTCGCGACTGGGACTCTGGCCGGAGGGGCATGGTCTTCGGTTTTCTCCTCCTGAGAGCCGTCCCCGGCGTCGCCCTCATCGTCGTCGCTGTCGTCCAAGAGAGGACCCGGATACGGAGGGTACATCCTGTAGGGCTTGTCCACCGCTTCCACGGTGATCCAGGTGCGCCAGTCCCCGGGCGGGTTCGCCCCGTTTTGAAACCGCCGAAAGAGCTTGCGGAGCCGTGGCCAGTTGCCTCGCACCTCCGTCCCCTTGGAGTTGAGGAAGTCCATCAACCCGGCCGTGTCGAACCGTGTCTCCTGGGCGGAACGCTGGAGGTGGGCGATCTGCATATTTGCCTGCGCCAGCTGACCCTCCAGCATGTCCACCCTCTCTTGAAGTGCCGAAGTCTCCTCCAGGTTTTCCTTGGCCAGACTTTTGAAGTCACCCTCCAGCATGGCTCGGACCCCGGCCGAGTCATCCACGGCAGCCTTGAGTTGTTGCCGATAGTACTCGTCCAGGAACACGACATCGCGCTTGAGCTGGTCGTACTTCGTCCGGAGCTGCAGAAGATCAGCCGCAGGAGACTCCCCGTCGATGTCGTCGAAGATGGCCTGACGCTGACGATCCCGGGCGAGAAGGTGGCGTATCAAGGACACTGTGTAGAAAACCTTTTGGGCGAGCTGGTGCACCGGGAAGTGCATGAGCAGAGATGCGAGCTCCTGACGAGCAATGAGTGAACTCAGTAGCCCCTCCAGCGAAGCCAAGCCAGGGGTTTCGTGGTCGAAGTACGGGCGGAGAACTAGCTCACGCACCTCGGCGGAGTCCCCGACGAGATCACACAAGTGTTGGAGATCCACCTCGGACAGACCCTCGAACATCATCATTGCCTCCAGGCCGCCATACCCCTCGCGGAGGAAAGCACCTTCGTGGTGCGCGCGCACCCCCGCCGGAATTCCGACAATGAAGGAGTTCTCGCCCAGAGTGTGCTCGGGCGGGACGGAGTAGCGCGCTGGCAACGAGTCGTGGATGCCGCGCGGACCGTGGTCGTTCGGGGCAGAGTCCCTGCCCGGACGTACCCGGCGACCTGGTCGAGGTCCAGAAGCTGGAAGAGCGATGCAGGTCGGTGTGAGGGAGCCTTGTCGACCAGAGTCTTGGCCGGAAAGAGGTGAAGTTCGCGCGCCCGAAGGTGCCCGCCCAGACGCGGCGTCGGTGTTCCGGCCGGATGAGGAGGTGTCTGCAGGAAGTTCGCCAGCGCTCATGTGTGTGTCGCCGTCGTCCCCCTCGTCCTCCGCGTCGTCGTTGCGGTTCGTGTTGTCGCGCTTCTCCTCCTGCTGCGTGCCGCCGTCGCGATCAGCGTCGCTGACGAGCCCCCATCGCCGGCGTTCTTCGCCTTGTCGTCGTCTACGTTGTCAGGCGAGCTCTTGCAGTCGCCCCGGGGTCGACCTGCGAGGCGTCGGTGCCGGTGACCGCTGCGTCACCCAGTATAAGCAGCGGCTCCAAAGGGAGTGGCGAGGCGTGGGCGACCGGGTCGGCGCTGGTGGTGTTGGCGGACATCGAGTGTCGGCGGAGTGGCGAATTGCGTTGTGAGCGACGGAGTTGTGGCAAGTCCGAGCGAGTGTCTGATGACCCCAGTTTTGGCTGAGAAAAATTCGGCTGGGAGAGGGAGCACAGAAGGGACGCGACCGTTGGGAGTCCGGGCGAATCAATACGGTTGTTGACACTCCGCCCAGACATTGGATCGTGTGGTCTAGTCAGGCTCGATCAATTCGGTGAATGACCTCGGTGATCAAGCGAGACCAGAGGGGCGGTTGACACGATGGAAAATTGGATTTTCGTCTGGGCGCAGTGTGATTGGCTGAAAGGGGTGCGACCGGACGACATGGATGGAGAGACAAGTACGAGGATCTGGGACCCGGCGAACACTCGGCCAGGACGCATATCGACCAGAGACCCTGGCCGAGTCGCTAACTCAAACTGCGACTCTGGCCGGGTGTAAGTCTGGGAGATACGATCAAGGTATACTCAAGTCAAGATGTTTCCGACCGACCGGGCAGACCGACCAAGGATGGGCAAGGATTCCATGGAAGGTTGAAGGAGGTGATTTGTACCCACGACTCTACACTGGACTTTGACCAGGCCGGGACGTCGACGTCGACCGCGATATAGTGAAATCAAGTGATAGCAGAATGCATGTCTTAGTTGAAGGAAGTTAGCCACAGAGATAAAAGATAAACAGAGTTCGTTTTCCCTTGAAACCCGCAAGCCGCCAGGAAGAGCAGGAAGCGCAGGACAACCGGGCACCGCGGCTAGGTACGACCGTGGTTGGATCTCTCCCTGAAGTAAGTACGCCAAGTTAGGTAAGGGGACTGGGGCGTACAGGCGTCTCAGGGTGATCCACCTATTTCATTTCCTAGTTGCAGCCGTATTCTCGCCCAGAGCGAGGTCCTGCATTTCATATTATCGATTACATCTCGGGCGGAGTGAATAGCGCCGCCTGGGACTTGGCCAGAAGCCTATTGTGTGGTAGGGTATTGATATTGGTTATTTTCTCTCAGTACATTTGAGAGTGGTGCGCGTTTGAAGTCGCCCAGGGTTGACCAGTGCCCTGGATACGACTCGTTAGTTGACTGGAGTAGTGACCCACCGTCCGAGGGTCCGAAAGAATAAGTGACGGCTATTTGTATGTGGAGTAGCGGCCTCGCAGAAATCTCGCGGAGCCGGTCTCGCACAAACTCGGCGCGTCTGGGTAGCGGTCGCGCCGAGCAATCTCTTTCCCGGTTGTTGGAGTAGCGTATCTTCGAAATACAGACCCAAGTCTTCGCAGGCTTCAGAGTTGGGGGTTCTTGGTTGACGCTTGTTCCTTGTCGTAGGGCGTCGAGCCTTGGGCGTGCGGCGTTATCGGGCCGGCGTTTCCTTGGCGTTCCCGTCGGGCGTGCGGCGTTATCAGGCCGGCGTTTCCTGGGGCTTGTGTGGCGTTATCGGGCCTACACGGGGGTCTTGTGCACGGCGGTTATCGGGCCGGTGCGTTCCTTCGCCTAGCAGCGCGTTATCGTGCGCCCCTAAACGGTATACGTTTAACGTGCCTTTATCTCAGCACGGGTCTGTGGGGTTGAGTACCCGAACCAACAAACGACGGGGGCCGCGATATCGGGGCGGCTCTGCTTGCCGGCGCTTGGTGGTTCCTGGAACCGGAGGGAAGACGGGAGGTCTTTGTGGTTCAGAGAAATTTCGGGACTGAGTCCTTACCCTATCCTATGCCCTTGCTACTGGCTATCTCCTACTTCGTGCTTGCTAAGCCTACCACCCTACGTCTATCCTTGCGTCTGTCGTGCTTGCACTACCGTTCTTCAACCTGATTTGCGTAACATAATCAAGATCTCACCTCGACGCGTTTTGCTCGACGCGTTTTGGCTCGGCGGGTTTTGCTCGGCGCGTTTTGGGCTCGGCGGGTTTTGCTCGGCGGGGTTTAGGGGTCGACGCGTTTTGAAGAGACGGGGCTCTGGTCGACCCGTCGAGTGATTACACCTCGCACTGGATTCTGGCGCCGTGTCTCACAGCCCATCACCCTTGTCGACTTTCCCGTCCATCTCCACAGCGCGTCGCGCTCCATCCGTCGCGTCGAGCTCCATCACCGCGGCGCTGTTCTCGCCGACCATCGCGCTTTCTCCGCGGGGTGCTATACCACATTCGTCCCGCTGCCACGCACGCGCACTCCCCAGGTGGGTGTGTCGTCGCAGAACTCGCCCCGCGCTCTCCGTCTTCGCCATCACCATCGGCTGTCATGGCTCGCCGCCATAACGTTGACGCCAACGACATCGACATGGAGGAAGAAGAGCTCGACACCGGCGACCTCGAGGCTGCCGGCTGCGTGGTCTGCGCCCTCGGCTCGCGTCGGCCTCGCCTGCCTGCTCCTCTCCAGTCCAGCTTCCGCCCCAGGGCCCCCGTCCACTCCGTGTCAGCCCTCGTCGCCGACGCGCACACTCTCCGGCGCGAGAATCGAGCGTTGCGCGCCCAGTGCGAGTTCGTCTCCGTGCACAACGCTGGTCTGGCTGTTCACGCGTCCGTGCTACACGAGCGGAACCTCGCGCTCCGACGTCGCGCCTACGAGGGTTACCGGGCCGGCATGATTCGGCTCGAGCAGGCACTCCTCGCTCAGGAGCGCGCCGAGCAAGACTACGTCGCCATGGAGGACCGGGTGGCCAACTTCCGTGAGCGCGCCGAGCGCACTGATGCCGCCGAGTCGAGGCTCCGGGCCCAGGAGGCTGCCTCGATAGAGCAATACCGGGATCTTCAGGCCGGGCTTCCAGACGGCGCGGGGCCAGGTCGCCGACCTGACTGCCCGGCTCGCGCAGGCCCCTGCTACTTCGCCAGCCTCTGCGGTCCCGTTAGCGCAACTTTTCGCTGCGCAGGGTGAGCGTGACGACGCGCGCGCCGAGCGCGACGACTTGCGCGCCGAGCGCGACGACTTGCGCGCCGAGCGCGACGACTTGCGTGCCGAGCGCGACGGCCTGCGTGTCGAGCTCGCGGCCGCCCAAGCTGCTCTTGCCCCCGTCCCAACGCGCGTGAATTCCGCCGAAGCTGAGCGGGATCAAGCCCAGGGACAGGTGGCTGCCCTCGAGCGGCAGCGCGACGCGGCTCTCCATGAACGCGATCGTCTGCGTCGAACTCTCGCGGTCGTCGAGCAGCAGCGTGATGGAGCTTGCGACATGCGAGACCAAGCGCTTCGAACCTCGGCGGCCCTGAAGCGGACTCGAGACGGATGATCCGCGACGCGCGTCGGGGTCGAGAAGTGGCCCAGCGGGTTCGCGACGAGCTTGCCAGTCGACTTGCCGGGATCGTCGCGTCGGTCGGCGGGCAGATCGACACCGCCGACTTGGTTCGCCGGTTGGAGGCCACGTTTACGGCGGAGGTGAACGCTGCCGTTCCCCTTCCTCCCGCTGTCCCTAGTCCAGTGACGCGTCCGGGCGGTCCCTCTGCCTCCGTCCCCGCCGCGCCAGCCTCGGGTACTGGAACGCGTGCAACGGCCTCCGGGAGGGCTTCTACGAGTTCCTCGTCTTCGGCTGGGACCGCTCCGGCTCCAGCGTCTAGCTCTCCTCTTCGGCGGCGAAGTCGACGGCCGTCCACTGTGGCAGCCACAGCCGCTACGGACAGCGCCGTTACCCAGGCGTCGTCGGCCGCGTCCTCGTCGTCGGCCGCTACATCTGCAGCGCGGGCGCCCTCGGACGCGTCGCAATTCGGGTCGGAGGCGTCGGGCAGCGATGTCCAGACACGACAGCCGAGGCCCAAGCGGCGGCGACTCCGGCAGCATGGATCGCGTCCTCGTTCGCCGGCGCGTTCTCCTCGGCGTTCTCGTTCGCGTTCTCCCTCTGTGGCGTCGACGCGTTCGTCGGGTCGGCGCATTCGGCGGGGGCGGCGGCTTCGCGTCCGACGCGCTCGTCGCGGGAGGTCCTGCCGCGGCCGGCACCGGGTCCGGCCCTGCCCCAAGCGACTCAGGCGACTCCAGCGGCGACGACTCTTCCGCTTCCTCGTCGTCTCGTGCCTCGTCCTCGAGCACCGCCTCCAGTGCTCCGGCTGGGAACGCTACGGTGGCACCCTTCTTCGGCCCCGTGATTCCGCCCGCGGGGACCCCGTCTGATTGGCAACAACCGCGTTACGCTCCCTGGCCCAAGAGGGTACGACGTCTCCGCCTCCACCTCGTCACCGCGCAGGAATTGCGGACGCATTTCCTGCCGCCACTCGGCTGGATCGTTCCTCGCCATGCTGCCCCTGAGCCTGCGACCTGGAATCGAGCACTCGTGACCCAGGCGAATGTCGACGCGCTGTACGCTACTCACCCATGGCGGTACCTCGCCCAGGCAGTCGAGTCGCTCCTCTTCGCGTCTGGCGACGCAGTGTTCCAGCCCTTCTTGCGCCGACTTAGGCGTCACATCGAGAACTGGGCCCAGGCTTATTGGGAGTCGACGCACGAGCTTCCCGTGCCAGGCGCGGCGCGGAAGAGGTGGCGTACGGCGCGTAATTCACGGTGTTCCCACGCTGGCAACCACCTCAACGGCTTATTGCAGTTGGTGGTCGAATTGTTCCGGTTGGGCTCTGCCGACATGGACCTCCTGTTGGACCCCATGGTGCTCCACTTCCCGCCCGCGCACTCGCCGATCGGCCGATGGTATCCGGGCCTCCAGCACACGACGTTGCAAGCTGCCCTCGACGACATCGACGCGCAGGAACCCTGGCGTCGGTTCCACCGGACGCCGCTCACCGTACTTGAGATGGACGCCGGAGTACGCTGCCGAGTGACGCGCGATCACCCCGCCTACCATCTGCCTCTAAGTTTGTCCAGCAGATTTAAGGTTGGCCAGTCGTCGTAGCCCGCCGCGGCCGTAGCGCCTAGTTGTTGTAGCCGTAACGTCAACACGTCGCCTTTGACTCTCCTCCTTCGTTTCTTTCCACCTTTTCACATCTTTTATGGGACGGCCCTCCGCCGTCCCATCTTCAGCAACAGGCTGGTCCTCCTCACTTCCCTCATCCAATCTTCCCCCTCCGGCCATTCCCAGAGTCGGGGCTCTCCACCAATCCACCCGTCGGCAGCCACCCTGCCAACTTCCACCGCGCCACTAGAGGCGCTCGCCCACCAGGGCTTGGCTTAGCCGCCCCACGACCTCGCGAGAAATCGCCGCAAGACGGTAACGACCATCGCGTTGTCGCGAGAAGTCGCGTCGCCACTTCCCGCCGTTGAGATATGGTTCGTCGGTACAGCCTCTCCAGGTCACGTCGGACTCGCGGCGCGCGATCCTATATCGGGAAGATCGACCGGCATACAACTTCAGGGTCGTCTCCTTCGGATAGATCCTCGTCCTTAACGCGTGTCGGCGTGTGCTCCGGTAAACGCGCCTCGATGCAGTCATACGGTCCGTTTATCGACGCCGCCAAACACGTCACGGTGTGCGACAGAAATTCCTTGACGGGGTTTCGCTCGGAGGTGCGGGCGTCGAAAGCCAGCGGGTCAAGCGAACTACTCGTCTCGCGACGCGACTCGCTCGGGCTACCCTGTGCTTCGGCGCGCAACATAACGCACCGCATCTGCGCACGCGGTCCGATCTGTAGCACCCGTCGCTCGGGCTCGGCGCAATGGTCCAGCAGTTTTCCGACGGCGATTATCACTCTTGACGTATACCGCAGATCTCGGTCGCGCGCGAGCCGAAACGAGGGCTCCAAGTACACCGCGACGCCAACCGGGTTGGCGTACTTGTCCCTGAACTTCGACATTGCAACACCTACGCTCTTCAGAGCGCTAGTGTTCCAGCTCACTTCTAGCGGCATCTCGTCGCACTTCACCGTGCATACGTCCCGGCTCACTTTCAGAGGCACCTCGTCGTGGAAGTCGGCACGCTCGTTCGACAGGGTCGTTCCATTGATCGTAGCGCGAACGCGATTCAGCTCGGAAACGTCCCCGGTCGAATACTGACGAGGCGTACCGCCCGTCTCACGACGTACGGCGTACGTGCTCACCAACGTGGCACCCCAAGGCACAGCGTCGAGCCTGGGCTCTAGCTTGCAGGCCGATCCCATTCCGCCGCGATTCAAGCAATACCACATCGCCGAATTCACTCCAGCCGTGTTCGTCACCGCAACGCCGCCCCGGGTCCGATCTGCGTCGTCCCCAGCTTGGTCGCCTTCTAGTGCGTTGAACTGAGCGAGACGGCGGCGTTGAAGGATGCATGTCCCTCGGCGCGTCGACTCGGCGTCATCGTGTAACGCGCTTCTCGTCGCGACCCATATGTCACCCAAAAACTTGAATGCGCCACCCGATCCGACGCAAGACGCGCCTTCGCTTAGCGCGCCGTGCCCCGTAAAATGCCCCGGGTCATGACTCTCTGCGCATTTGCCTGCTCTAGCAGGAGCCTTGGCCAGGCTCGACGGGTTCTGAGCAGCCAGCTCTTGTCGGACAACTGGAGCTCTGCCTCTGGTGTTCGTCGCGCGTGAAGAAGCCGAGTGCATCGTCACCGCGAAGACGTATGCCGTCCCGCGCCCCGAATTCATGTCTTCCGCTGTCGGCGGGCCTCGTTCCGGCACGTTGGCGACAGGGTTGATCTCGCCGCTGTTTCCCTCGTCGCAATATTTTGCGTCGAAATTTTTCGCGTCGCAATCTTCCGCGACGAGGTCGGCTGGTGACGCTGTGTCTAGATCTAACGTCCGGGACCGAGTGCCTTCTAGCGAGTGATCCACCGGCTGCATGACCACCACCTGCACCCTTGCTGCGTTGGCGTCACCGTCGCTCGTCCCGCGTCTCGCGTCAATGCGACTGTCCGTCGTGCAACGTGAATCTGGCATCCTCGCCGCGCTCGGGCTCGACGCGTTCTGCACCGGAATAGGCTGGGCGACCCCACCTGAGTCTTCGCCGAGTCGACACCGCCCATCGCGGCCGTCGCGGAGCATTTACCGCGTTCCCAGGATTCGGTTCCCCGGTGACCTCCCGGTGGCGCATCGTCTCCGCGCACGGGGTCTGTGGTGGGTCATTCGTGGCTCTGTCTTCTTGATCTCGTCGTACGGATCCGACACGTGCGTCGGGCCCCGTGTTCCCGCCTCGGCGCACGCCGTAACGCGGTTGCACGTGTAGTGCGTCACAGGTTCGAAGTCGGTGTAGCTGCAGGCTGCACGGCTCGTCGCCCGCCTTGCCCGCCATCTCCAGGTCCACAGACGCCTTGAGTTCATTGGACATCCGTCGAGTGACAGCTGGTACCTTCGCCAGCAATCCTCCGGGTGGCGCGCCGTGGCATTCGGGCTTGTCAACAGGAAATCGCACTACTGGTCCCACCGCGGCGTACCCGCCACTTCGGTGGATCGCGCAATTCGCACCAGCGTCTTGCTCTGTGTTGACCAATCGATCACGGTTTATGGCGCGGTGCTCCCCTTGCGATGCTGGACCCGGTGACCCTCCAGTCCCGCCACCGTCAGGCCCCTCGTCGACCACGTCGAAGTTCACATTGAGCTTGTCCTTCACGGGTTCGAGGGCGGAATGTCGCCCAAGACGCCATTTTCCAGCTTTCTCCCCAGGTCGCATACTGTCGCAGTTCTGAGACCTCACTACTGACCGTCGCATAGTGTCACATTCGGTCAGTCTCACGTCGTCGCGTCCCCGCGATCCTTCGTTTGGCTGTCGCACGGTGTCACATTCGGTCCGTCTCATGGGTGGCCCTTCGCTCGACTGTCGCACGGTGTCACACTCGGTCCGTCTCACGGTGTCGCACTTCTGGGACTGCTCCTGGGACGGTTCTGAGACGTTCCATCCCTCACGTCTCACACTG
Source organism: Phytophthora melonis (assembly GCA_024211575.1). NCBI lineage: Eukaryota > Oomycota > Peronosporomycetes > Peronosporales > Peronosporaceae > Phytophthora > Phytophthora melonis. Next base: position 1,902,725 of record JAMXKT010000047.1, read on the forward strand.
TCGCACTTCTGCGACTCGTCGCCACTCGATTTCTCAACGTGCGACCCTTCGTCCAGCTGTCGCACCGCGTCGCATTGCCGTGATCTTCCATAGAATTGCATGCCTCGCGCCTCGTCGCCCGACGAATCTTCGACGAGTTGTTCGGTTGCAGGCGCTTCAGCTAAGCTGTCCCGCATAGTCGCTTCTCTGCGACCCTTGGTCCGACTGTGCGCATGTCGTCCCCACGACGGCTATTTCCGACATCATCTCGCGCAACCGCGCCGAGGGGCCGTACTTCGGCGACTTGTCGGCCGGCGACGCATCCGGCGCACACGTCGGTCCATCTGGCAGTGAGTTCGCGGCAGCAACTGGGTACGGTCTCGACTCACTACCCGCGCGATCTTCCCCTCTTGCTCATCTCGACACGCGTCGCATTTCAGATCTTCGTCCGTCGGCCATCCATACATGGGCCAGACGAGTTCATCATCCCGCCAGGTCTCGTCATCGTCCCAGGTCACTTCATACGCCAAGTTCTGCCAGTCTTGGTAGTGTCGACTACTCATCAACACGAAGCGGGGTGCAGGCGGAAACACGTCGACGGGGTCCACCAGCCCACTGTCATGCCTGCGTCGAGCGTAATCGTCTCTCCGGTGATGTTGGTCACCCGCACGTATGTCCGCTGCCCGATCTTGGTCTTAAAAACGGTCGTAACCCACGTTCTGCTGCGTGTGACCCACAGGCGCGGTACGTCCCGGCTGGAGCGTAGGGGACGTCGAGTGTTTGCCCTGGGTCGAGTTGTTTGAGCGCGTCGAGTTTGACCGGGCGCACCAGTGCGTCGTAGCGCGAGTGCTGGCTCCTACCAATCGAAATCTCGTCTAGTTCACACGAAGACGTGACTACAATGGCGACCGGGGTTTCCGGCGCCCCGCAGTCTCCGTCCAACAAGTCGGCGTGGTCGTCATCTACGTCGCGTCGGGTTTTGGACTTCGACGTGGGTTGCACTCTCGACTCAGACTGGGACGAAGTTATCATCGGCATCGAGATGATTGGAGCCGTCCCAGGCGGAGTCTCCTCGCGTTGGATGGATCCAGCCAGGACCGTCAACGGCCCCAAGACACCACGGATCGTACGTGTCCAGGACTCGAGGTCCCAGTCATACACTCCCGTCCTTTCGGTGATGTCCAAGCTGAAGCCTGATTCGTGCAACATCTCGACGAGTGTCCACGCGGCTCGCGTGACGTTCGTGAGTCTGGCAAAGTTCGGCATCCGGAAGGGACCAGTGAACTTGATCGCGTTGGGCTTGATGAAACGCAGGATCGGATCGTGCTCCAGCAGCCGGATCAACTCCACTCCAGCCAGCATATACCTCAACTCCGCCGCCGCGAACTGACTTCTCGTGTCATCGTCTCTTGCCTTGGCCGGCAGTTCATCCGCCGAACCCGACGCACGGAGTTGCTTCGGCTTTGATGAATCGAAGCTGCTGTCGGAGTCCACGCTCGATTGGTATCGCGGTGGTGGCAAGGGCGTGGTCGTCGAGGTCTGAGCTGAGCCCGTCCAGGAACTCGGCGAGTCTTGGCCCGCCGAGGAACTCGTGGCGTCTTGCTCGACGGATCCAGCGAGAATCGTCAAGGAATCTTGCACGACACGAATCGCGTGTAACCAAGACTCGAGACCCCAATCGCACAGTCTCTCCATCTCAAAAGCGCCCAGTACGAATCCCGAGTCACGCAACATCTGGAAGAGGGTCGGCGCGGCATAGGCGACGCTGGTGAGACTGTCAAAGTTTGGCGCCACGAAGGGGCCCGTGATGTCGCTCACCAGCATGGGCTTGAGGAAGACTAGGATCGGGTCCTGCTCTAACAGACGGAAGAGCTCCGTGCGCGCCACGACGTACCGCACCTCCTTGACGGTGTACTGCCGTCCCGCGTCCTTGCCTTGCGGCTTGGGCATCGACTCATCCGCCGAGTCCGGCGCGCGAAGCTTCTTCTCCTTCTTCTCCTTGGACGGCTTGCACTTGGTGGTGGCCTTGGCGGTGGGTTGTTGTTGGTCGTCGGCCTTTGCGGGCTTCCGACCGGTAGGACCGCGACTTGCGTCGCGGCCCTTCGCGGCTCCCTCATCGGGAGCCGCATCGGGAACGGCAAACTGTTCTTCGTAGCCCTCCTGATCGTCGCTGGCTCCGTGGCCAGTCGTGAAGGTCCCCTCAGAGCTCCACGACGCGACAGGTCCTTCTCCGTGCTCTCTTGTCGTCGGCGACCTTCCAACCGACGGCGCACCTGCCTCCGATGCCTCTTGGATCGATGGCCCGTCATTCGAAGTAGTACTCCCGGGTCGCGGCACCATTGTGGAGTAGCGGCCTCGCAGAAATCTCGCGGAGCCGGTCTCGCACAAACTCGGCGCGTCTGGATAGCGGTCGCGCCGAGCAATCTCTTTCCCGGTTGTTGGAGTAGCGTATCTTCGAAATACAGACCCAAGTCTTCGCAGGCTTCAGAGTTGGGGGTTCTTGGTTGACGCTTGTTCCTTGTCGTAGGGCGTCGAGCCTTGGGCGTGCGGCGTTATCGGGCCGGCGTTTCCTTGGCGTTCCCGTCGGGCGTGCGGCGTTATCAGGCCGGCGTTTCCTGGGGCTTGTGTGGCGTTATCGGGCCTACACGGGGGTCTTGTGCACGGCGGTTATCGGGCCGGTGCGTTCCTTCGCCTAGCAGCGCGTTATCGTGCGCCCCTAAACGGTATACGTTTAACGTGCCTTTATCTCAGCACGGGTCTGTGGGGGGGTTGAGTACCCGAACCAACAAACGACGGGGGGCCGCGATATCGGGGCGGCTCTGCTTGCCGGCGCTTGGTGGTTCCCTGGAACCGGAGGGAAGACGGGAGGTCTTTGTGGTTCAGAGAAATTTCGGGACTGAGTCCTTACCCTATCCTATGCCCTTGCTACTGGCTATCTCCTACTTCGTGCTTGCTAAGCCTACCACCCTACGTCTATCCTTGCGTCTGTCGTGCTTGCACTACCGTTCTTCAACCTGATTTGCGTAACATAATCAAGATCTCACCTCGACGCGTTTTGCTCGACGCGTTTTGGCTCGGCGGGTTTTGCTCGGCGCGTTTTGGGCTCGGCGGGTTTTGCTCGGCGGGGTTTAGGGTCGACGCGTTTTGAAGAGACGGGGCTCTGGTCGACCCGTCGAGTGATTACACCTCGCACTGGATTCTGGCGCCGTGTCTCACAGCCCATCACCCTTGTCGACTTTCCCGTCCATCTCCACAGCGCGTCGCGCCCCATCAACCGCGTCGCGCTCCATCCGTCGCGTCGAGCTCCATCACCGCGGCGCTGTTCTCGCCGACCATCGCGCTTTCTCCGCGGGGTGCTATACCACATGTATTTGTGTATAACTCTGTATTTGTGGTTATCGTCCAGAGTCGTAGGGGCTACGTTTGGAAGTACGTATCGCACCCCGCTCGGAAACCCAACAGTGTACAACAACTCACCAACTCGGCCGAGCTCCTTGGTTCGAAGACAAACGACCCGAGAGGGATTGTCACAAGGAACACACGCCATCTCGGGCGGACATCTTCTGGTGTATTCGCCTGAGAAGTTCTAAGGGACTTTGTTCTCCCGGAACATTCGCACACTATACACCTGGGCGGAAAAGGCGTTCACCCGCCTCGCCTCACCTCGTCGTACTGGTCGCGGCACGGCCGGAAGTAGAAGTCGGAGACCTGCCTGTTGGTGAAGGTGGCCGTGCGAGGCGGACGAGGGGCTGCGAGCATCGTGGCGGTTGGTGGTGGGCTTGGTGGCGGGTTGTCGGCTTCCGGTGGAATGAAAATTGAGGAAAGTTAGTATGGCCGAGCTCAAGTCCTGGGTTTGGAGGATGGTTGGCTGCAATAGCCCCCAATACATAATTGAAGATGTTACGCTCAGCTCAAAAGATAACTGGTAGGTAGCGGTTAAGAACATGGCAATAAATTATTGATTCAAATTTATTGCAATAATTTCAGCACCAATTTATTTTTCGGCATCCCTGAGTGTGAGTACATGTAGAGAGCAGCGGAGGCCCTCTCTACCCTCCTGCGTGACCTCGACTTAAGCCGGGGTTTGCCAAGTTGCAAGTGGGTACACTTGGTGCTGCTCGGGGCTCCGTTCCCTCTGCTCGCAACGCGCTTCAGCAATTTGTTCTACGGTAAAAGTATCGGAGCGTGGCGCCCCGGCTCGACGTGGGTCACAACAAACCAATCAACGTTGTTTACGTTTTATCGATGATTACGGTTGACTGGGGGTTGCATCCGATGCGGCGGTTGCACTGACTGGTCCCCATTTTGCGTTATATAGTACGCCTTCGACTTCGACTTCGACTTCGACTTCGACTTCGACTTCGACTTCGACTTCCGTTCGAGCCGCGCAGCCCAACGTTCGCGAAATATGGCGGGGAGCGCCAGCCGCTGCTGGACTACAAGCAGAAACATGAGACGATCGTGGGGGTCGCTGGTAGCCTTGAGATCCCTGATGAAGCCGAGCCCCACGTCGTCCAGGAGCTCAAGACGCTGCTCAAGCTGGTGTACCCCGTCGTAAGTGCTGCGGTTAGCTGCTGCACTAAGTAGCTAGCGTCATCGTTGCTCTCTTATTTGACGAGTTGGATAATTAACGGAGACTTACAGGTCGTGACGTCTGCGCTCGAGTTTCTGCCGGGCTTCACGTGCATCATCTTGGCGGGGCACATCCAGTCTCCGCGCACACAGCAGTATGTGGACGCAGCCACACTCTCCACCATGGTGTGTTGCAAATAAAGGAGCATTAGTATCGAGATTTGAGCTAACCACTTTGGGGGGTTGGTACAGATCTCCCCGCCTTAGCCACAAAGGTGGGACCAATAAATCTTGCGAGGTTAAGAAAATTGCGAAGGAGGCTAAGAGTACTGATTTATTACAATTTTACCGTCTAATTGCAAAGAATGCGGCGCATAGCCCTTCCCGCGGTCGACACTTTCCCTCCCACGTTCCGTTAAATCAGTACGTGGTGAGTTTATGCACGGATGGGCATGGATGCTGACTTCAGTGATTTGCACTACCTGCGCGAGGTACCAAACTTTATGCAGGCGAGGGTAAGCAGGGGAGTTCTGTATTTGTGTTTGCTATTATTGCTACAGTTCATCAACATCACTGCGTACTCCATCAGCTTTGGGCTCACGTCAGCGCTGGACACGCTGTGTTCACAGGCGTACGGAGCGAGGAGGTTTGAGAAGATTGGCATTTACTTCCAGGCCGGACTGCAGATTATCCTGGCGTGTCTGGGACCGGTTTTCCTGGTGAACTGGTACTCCGAGAGCTTCCTGCTGTACATGGGGCAGGACCCGGAGGTGGCGCAGCTGGCGCAGAGCTTCTCGCGGTGGATGCTGCCCGGTGTACCCTTCGTTTTCCTGTACGAATTGGTGCGCAAGGTGCTGCAGGCCCAAAACATCATGAAGCCGTTGGTGGGGATCGCGGCCATGGGCAACGTCGTAAACATCGCCACAGGCTACTTGCTGACGTACCACACGTCCATGGGCTTCGAGGGCATTGCGTTGTCCAGGTCGCTGGGCAATATGGTGCTGCCGTTGCTGCTGGTCCCATACTTCTACTACCACCCGCACCACTTGACCCAGTGGTGGCGCGGATGGAACATGAAGGAGGCGTTCGCGCACGTGGGCATGTTCCTCGAACTACAAACAACACGGTCGCTCAGAACACTGCATTGTGCTCTGCACATAAGTTGCCTCGTACTAGCTAGTCCTCATCATCATCAGGTAGCAACCGAACAAGATTGTGCTCTACATCGCCATATTTATTGTGTGTTATGTTGTTATGGAAGAGCTACCTGTGCTTTGATTAGTTCTGTCTACGTAGTTCTGCTCTTTCGATATCAGCTCGATCAGTTCGTGCCTGGGTTGCGATAAGTGGCCATCCTTTGGGTTTAAAGACGTAAAAGCACTGTATTGTGGCGACTGCAAAACGGATGGAATGATCAACCTCAAGAGTCCAAGGTGTGAAGAGCCAAGTTGCGATACCATTTGTGTGTTTGGAGTTCCAGCTGGGGTGTAGTGTTGCTTGTGCTGAAGACAGAAAATTGCAGAATGAATTGATTCGTAAGTCCTAAGCTCCGCTATCACTAGCGACCTACGTCTTGTGAAGATCAGTAACATGCATTCATGAAGATGGACAGCAGGGTTGAGACCGCCGGTGACGCTGACCGCGTGATCTGCCATTTTCTTGCTCTGCGTCGCCCACGTCGCCGCGATCACTGCTGTCCGCGTGCTGGTGCTCTTGGCCTCCGTGTGATTGGTAAGTACGCGTGCTGACCGACACGCTCGCAGTCCTCCCGTGGCTCCTGTACTCGTCGACGCCCCGCGTGCACTCGTACCCGAACGCTTCATTGGCCTAGACGCCGGCTGACGCTCTTGGTGTCGACGAACACTACATCCCCCACCACTTAAGCTGGCGTCCGGCGTTGGCGCTGTCGAAAATCGGCTAGGAGCGTGGACCAGTGGGCTACCTTGGAAATGTTGCCGACGTTCTCCCAGGAGTTCTCGGTTTCTGGTAGATCGGCCCACTTGACCAGGTACTGCACGCGTCCTCGACGACGTCGCTTCTGGAGCAACGCCGCAATGACGTAAATGCGGTTGCCTTGGTCGTCGTAGAGAACAGGAGCAGCACGTCGCACTGGGCGACCAACGAATTCCGGCGGGCACCCGATCGAAAGCTTCAACTGGTCCACGTTGAACACGTCATGCGACTTGAGAGCCGGTGGAAGGACAAGCTTGTAGGAGTTCTCACCGATGCGCTTGGCGATTGAAACGGACCCACCCAGCGAGGCAGCAACTTGTTCTTGGTTGAATCCTTCGAGATGTCGTAGTCTGGAGAGCTAAACGCTTTGTTGAGCAGCTTCGCTCGGACGTACACAAAGTCAGAGAGCTGAAACGTGGTGTGAGTCCTGTGCTTGTCGTAGTAGCGCTTCTGGCGGGCCTGTGCCTTGCTCAACTGGTCCTTGGCGTACTCGATTGCTGCTTGACGGTCTTCGAGAAATAGACACGAGTCAGAGACTGCCCAAATTCGCGGAAGGGGTCGGCGTCCTGTGTCGATCTCCATCGGGGTCTTGCCCGTGGACATGTTGACCAGTGATGCGTGCGCATACTCAATGCTCGTCAGCCACTCACTCCAGTTGTCACCGTAGTGAGACACCGTGCAGCGCAAGGCGTCCTCGAGCGTGCGAATCTGTCGTTCGCTCTGTCCGTCGGCCTGGGCTCGGTGTGAGACCGTCATGCGCAGCTCCACGTGCATGCTCGTCATCACAGCTTGCCAAAACTTGCTCACGAACTTAGGGTCCCTGTCCGACACGATCGAGCGTGGTGCACCGTGAATGACGACGATGTTGTCGAAAAAACTCCGAGCCACTTCTTCCGCATCCGCCGTCTTCCGCGTCGGTAGGTAGCGCGCACGCTTGCTTAGTCGGCACACGACGACCAGGATCGCGTCGAATCCACCCGAGGTCGGCAGACCGGTCACAAAGTCCATGGCAATATCCACCCATGGAGCGTCCGGAATGGGCAGCGGCTGTAATAAGCCTTTCTTTCGCTCGCCAGTCGTGTTGCGCATGCACGTTTCACAGGTTCGCACGTAGTCAGCGACAGTGGATCGAAGGCCATTCCAAACAAAGTCCTGACGGACTGCCAGATACGTCCGTACTACCCCAGGGTGCGCGACGGTGGCCTCATCGTGGTACTGGATGAGAACGTCCAGCAATAACTTGTCATCGCGGGGTAGGAGAACTCGCTGGCTTCGGCCGTCTCGCACCACGATGAGTCCGTTGTCCAGGCTGTACTTGTCCTCGCTTGATGGGTCCTCCTGCAGCCGCTGCAGTAAGCGTTGACAGTCCGGGTCCGACGAGTAGAGAGCCTTGATACGCGCGGCCACGGCAGGGTCTGGCCCAGCGACGACCATGGCACTGACGACTACTGGTCGGGATAGCGCATCTGCCACCACGTTGGTCCTGCCAGCTCGATGAAATACGTCAAACGTATACTGGCTGAAAGTATCGAACCAGCGAAGCAGCTTCGGAGAGGGCTGCTTCTTAGTGAAGAACCATTTGCACGCAATGTTGTCCGTGTAGACAGTGAACTTGGCGCCCAGCAAATACGGCCTCCACTTCTCCAGGCAGAACTTGATCGCATACAGCTCTTTTTCGTGCGCCGGCCAGCGGCGCTCGGTGTCACTCAGCTTGCGGCTCAGAAACGCCACTGGGTGTTCGCCGGAGTCGTGCACCTGGCTGAGTACCCCTCCCACCGCAACATCGGAGGCCTCCGTCGTAACGAAGAACTGCCGTGTGAAGTCAGGCAAACGAAGCACCGGAGAGCGTTGGAGGAGGTCTTTCACACGCTCAAATGCTGCGGTTTGTAGCGGACCCCACGTCCAGCTGCTGGATTGCTTGAGCAAGTCGGACAAGGGCTGCACCAATTCAGCGTATGTGGGCAGAAATCGTCGATAATAGCCACACAATCCCAAGAAACGTTGGAGTTCGCGTGCGTTCGTCGGAGCCACCATTTCTCTGATAGCTGCTGTCTTGGCCGGGTCCAGCGTGATAGTAGAGTTGGCAATCCGATGTCCGAGAAAGACCACGGCCTCCTGAGCCCACGTACACTTCTTGGGATTCGCGTACAGCTCCGCCGAGCGTAGGGCCGTCAGCACGGCGCGCAGGTGCTCCACATGGTCACTCAGAGTCTGGGAAAAAACACAAATGTCGTCCAGGTACACCACACAAAAGCGCGAGAAGCGTGAGTTGCCGAAAATATAGCGCATAAGACGCGTCCAGGACCCTGGCATGCCAGCCAATCCCATCGGCGCCACCACCCACTGAAAAAGCTCACCGTCTGCTTGAAACGCTGTGGCCGGTCGCGAGCCAGGCTTGAGTCGCATCTGGTGATATCCGGAAGTAAGGTCGATGCAGCTAAAGATCTTCGCGCCTTGGAGAGTGTCGAGCAGGTCGTCAATTCGAGAGAGCGGAACACGTGGCACCGTAGTCTGCGAGTTTAGGTACCTGTAGTCGATGACCCAACGGACAGGATGCGAAATATCACCAGCCCGAATCCAATCGACCTTGCGCACACTCGCACCTGTGACTGGGTCCTTTTTCGGAACGGCAAAAATACTGGATGTCCACGGCGAATCCGACTGCTCAATCCAGCCCTTCCTTAGTAGCTCAGCGACGTACGCTGCTAGCGCAGCGCGCTCGACAGGGGAGTGACGGAATGGCGCTCTCGCCGCCGGGACGGCACCTGGACGCAGCGCAATTTCGTGCTCTACTTCTCGCTCTGGAGGCAATCGATCCGGGAGCTCCTCCGGCAGCACGTCTTGGAATTCGTGCAGAAGAGCACGGACCTCTGCCGCCACCGGGTGTCTTCCCTCGTGGCGCGCCGTCTCGACCGTGTAGACTTCGGCGTACTCACCCGCCTCCAGACGCCGACGAAAGTCTTCGAAAGTGACCTCGCTCAACTCTTCATTGCGGAGGAACGGAGGTACAGCAGGCTGATCAGCATTAGAGCCAGGAAATGCGAGCGACTGGCTCGCCCAATCAATCACCGGGTTACATTGCTCGAGCCACGGGCGACCCAAAATTCCATCGTAGTCGTACGTCATTGGCCAAAATATGAATGGCACACGACAAATGACCGAATCACAATCCACCGTGAGATCACATGTTGGGACCAGCCGCTGCTGGGCACCCCCATCAAATCCACGTGCAGACACCTGAATGATAGGCATCTGCGTTGTGTCCATGACCCCGTCTTTCAAGATGCAGTGCGACGCGCCCGAGTCGATCAGCATGCGCAGTGGTTTGTCCGCGATGTAGACTGTCTTGATGAAAGGCGTGCTAGGACCCGCGTCGAGTGTCGAGAGTTCCATTATCTCAATCGACGATGTTTCCGTAGGCATAGGAGATTCTTGCTGGGCCGGCTCGATAGACACTCCACTTACGTCCGTCGAGCCCAGCCATTTCCCTGTCCCACGTCCTGGCCTTGCCCAGTCGTTCTGCCGCCTGGTCCTTTCCTGCGCGGACAGTTGGCGATCCGGTGTCCACTTTCCTTGCAGTAGAAACAGAGGTTCCGCTCGCGGCAGGTGCGCTTGTCAATCTGCCGGCTGTCGACCACAGATAGGTCCATCGGAGTCGGCCCTTCTCCAGCGCCGCGACTAGGTTGTAGGCTTTCCGATCGGTTGCGCTCGCCAGAGAAATGCGTACGCTCATAGGCTTGAGCGGCAGCGATGGCGTCTGCCAGCGTAGCACAGCGAAGGTACATGACCTCCTTCTTCGTCTCTGACTTGAGACCTTCACAGAAGTGGTCCACCTGATCCAGAGGGTGCATTCCGTGGATTTGAGCCATGAGACGTCGGAAGTCCTTGACGAAGTCGTCCACGGAGCCACGCTGTTTGCACTGGCGCAGCTCGGCACGCAGTCGGAACTGCTGATCGGGAGGCACGAACTCCGCCGTCAGTGCTGCGTGTAGCTCATCCAACGTAGTGTAGGTCACATGCTCAACCATCACTTTCGCATGGTACCATGATGCCGCGCCGTCACGGAAGTTGGCAGCGAGCATAGCCACGACGCGCGAACCGTTGTGCGGGTTCATGAAGTCGATGCACTTCCCTTGCATGAAGAGCTTCGCCCGAAAGATGAACTCGTCTACCGATTCGTGCGGACGACCGTGGTACGTAGGCATGGTGACGCCCTCGATCTTGTGCTCACGCTGCGCAGAATGGGCCTGCAGTTGCTGCTGCACTTGTTGCTGGTAGCCCTGAAGGTACGCCTGAAAATCTTGATAGATCTGAGCATTCTGCTGGCTCAGACCGGCTGCAATGTGCTCAATAGCCTGCATGAACTGGTCGGGTTGCATGCCCACACCCTGGTGCTCCATGTTGGCGTCCGCCATGGTTCACGTCGAAGTTGAAGTTGAAGTTCACGGATTGGTCGAAATACAGCCAGCGGCACCGCTGATTGGTCGAAAGTCCCCCGAGATGATGTACCAGTAGTCAGCCCGATGTGACTTCCCGGAAGTCAGAAGTGAAGAGAGTGGCGACCGACGAGTCACCCGGAAGAACGAAGCCGAAGACGAAGACGAAGAACTCTCCCCACCGCGAAGCAAGTGCTACCAAGTGTAGTGTTGCTTGTGCTGAAGACAGAAAATTGCAGAATGAATTGATTCGTAAGTCCTAAGCTACGCTATCACTAGCGACCTACGTCTTGTGAAGATCAGTAACATGCATTCATGAAGATGGACAGCAGGGGTTGAGACCGCCGGTGACGCTGACCGCGTGATCTGCCATTTTCTTGCTCTGCGTCGCCCACGTCGCCGCGATCACTGCTGTCCGCGTGCTGGTGCTCTTGGCCTCCGTGTGATTGGTAAGTACGCGTGCTGACCGACACGCTCGCAGTCCTCCCGTGGCTCCTGTACTCGTCGACGCCCCGCGTGCACTCGTACCCGAACGCTTCATTGGCCTAGACGCCGGCTGACGCTCTTGGTGTCGACGAACACTACATGGGGTGCCCACACGGTGCAAGAAACACTGCCTGCCGGGGATGGTCCGTATCGCGCCGCCTCAGATGTGCATCGAGTGTGACGCTAAGCGCGCATATTATGGTTTCACGCGCGAGCAACCGGTGTGCTGCGCGGGTTGTAGGCTGGATGGCATGGTTCCCTACCACAAGCTGTGCGAGTATTGTGACTTCACCCTCATGAACAAGAACTACGCGCCGTACTGTGCACAGTGCTTCTGCTTGTTGAACCCTGAGATCCGCGGGCAGTTCTCCACAAGGTCCGCGAGCTAGCTTTCATGGAGCCGCTGGCCAAGTTGTTCAAGACCATGGTACTGGATCGACGAATTCGGGCGGCACCTCGAAGCGCCGCCCTGATGGGTTTATCGATTGCGTTACCCATGGTGTCGTTGTGGAGATTGACGAGGAGCAGCATGCCTCCTACCCGACCGCAGCTGAGAACCGCAGGGTGGGTGGTGGAGCTATTTGAAGATATCGCGTGCAAGCCCTTAGTAATTGTCCGTCTGAATCCGGACAAGTACAATGAAAACGGCAAGGAAATGCGATCTGCGTTCACGTACAGCCACGGGAAGCGCGAGAAGGTCAAGGGAGAGTTTAGCCGTCGATTTTCACGTTTGGAGAAGGAAGTGGCGAAGGCCATACAAACAGTTCCGAGTGTCGACTTGACCGTGACTTACCTGTTTTTCGACAGTAAGACAGAATCCTTCGCCAAGTCGGTGACCTAAGGTATGTCAGACTTTCTGAGATTTTTGGATTTGATACTAACGTCCGATACTGCTGCGAACTCGATAATTATACTACATGTAGTTCAGGTCAATTCGTCACCAAGACGAAATTTTTCTGGAAGCGGCGTTATCTCTGCATTTGAGCACATTGAGCGAGGTGGTGCATGGTCGTATAAGTCGTTTTATATCGAGTCGCTGAGCTGACAAGAACGAAATGGAGGCTAAACAACAAACAAGTCTCTAATTTGTGTTGCTTTTTGATTTTAGCGCTTATGATGACGATGAAATGGTGGGCGTTTGAGCTGCTTACGTTGATGGCAGGCATCCTCCCAAGCGCGGTGGTGTCGGTCAGCGCTCATGCAGTGCTGGTCAACATCAACAACACCATTTATATGACTTTAGCCGGCCTCGAACTGCTTGGGCGCCAACGCCCCGAAGCAGGCGAAGCTTGCGTGCACAGTCTCGCTGCTGCTGACGCTGGGGATCTCGTCAACGTTCGCCATTATGCTGTACATCTTCCTGTAGTGGGGCGACGGTCTTCACGACCTGACCACGCATCGGGCTGGCGACCGAGGACGGTCTCAGTCGAGGCTGGTGTAGAATAAGACTCAGAGGTTGGTAGACACTAGGCTGATGGCTACATAGTGCTGTGTAGGTATCTGACGACGCTCCTGCCGACCTCAATCTGGAATTTGCAGACTAGAATACAAGCAAGAGTTTACAGGAAGCACCAGCTTCTCTAGCGAGTGTGTTCATTTGGATCCCACTACACTTCCGTGGCAGTATTCCGAGCCTCTTCCTCAACGACCCCAAGGGTATTGCGCGAGCTGCAAGCGTGTTGGCTGTTTGGGCGCCACTGGAAGTGCTGGACGGTCTCAATGCAGTGGTCCAGGGCATCTTCCAAGGTACCGGTAACCAGAAGGTGGCGGCCACCGTCAACGCAGTGACCTACTACATCTTCGGATCCCCGTGGCCGGACTGCTGAGCTTCCACTTCGTGCAGGGCGTTGAGGGTCTCTGGTTGGGCTTCGACATTTTCGTTGCTGCGTCGCTGCAATTCTACTTGCGCTGGACTTGGGCGAAACTCGCGGACGAGGCTCAGAAGCGCACGACCAAATGGTTCTGTGGATGCAATAGATTTATTGACCGACAAGAACACCGACTAATGTAGAGATGAAAAACTAATCCACGCGCTACCACTGCACTGCACTTTGAGATATCATATAACAGGATGTTACCAGTAAATACAGCGCATTATAATAATTGGAGCGGAAACCGATGCCGTTTTTTTTTTCCCGTTCAACTGGCACATACGCAGCCATCATAATGACCAGGCAGAATCATACATTTGTAGTAGGTGGTGATATTTCAATTGTAGTGAGTTGAGTGATTCCTCACGTGAGCTCGAACGTCACAAGGGGTACACGCGCTAGACGACAGCACGACGGTCCACTGTCGGCAGCCAGCCTCTTCATTATTAACCAGTCTTGGGATCTTGGACTCGTTGAGCGTTGTCAGCAGAACGTCGACAGCAAGAAGAAAGTCTCGACGCTGCTAGGTCCGATCGTTGATCGAGCAAGTACAGCACGTGTACGTGAAGTACCAGCAAACAGGCCACACACTCTAGACCGTAGAGGTACTTGACCAGCAGGTTTGTTATCGAGTAAGTTTGCCATTTGTTCTTGTACATTCCGAATTGTATCCAAACCAGAAACTCTAAAAAAAATGGGTAAAAGCTCGCCTATCAATAGCCATAATAGGCAAAGTACACTCGTGAGTACGTCTAAGCTAACAGTAACCTCTGATAAGGCTCCCCGTGCGTGATAATCTTTCGAGGCTGCGTCGATGAAGCGCGATCCCCCATGCCCGCCGGTCTCCGATGCCTCCCCCGATGTCCTGGACAGCCTCGACGAGGTCATGTGGGACGACGAGCTGCGCGACCTCTCGCAGCTCTCAGCTCCGTTCGAGTCGAGCGTAGCGCCCATTGGGTTCATCAGCGGAGAGAGCCCCGCCAGCAGCTCAAACGCTCAAGTAAGTGCACTATTCGGTCCGTGTTTGGGTCGAAGTGCACTCGCTCCAGCTCACGGAGGCAGTAACCAGTACGATGACTCATTAAGTCCTTTGGGCGGTGGCGGTGGCGGTGGCGGCATCTTCGGGTTGAGTCTCGACACCACGCAACTGAATGCGGTCTGGACGGCAACGCAACGTGACACGGGCTCCATTCCATTATGGACTGCTTCAGCCTCATCGCCCGCTTCGAGCTCTGCATCGGACGCATTGTCGGATTTCTCCCCAACTCAAGGCTCCAGTGCTGCGGAGATTCGGCGTCGGAAGAATCGCGAGTGGATGCGAAAGGCGAGGCAAAAGCAGCGCGAAGAGCTGGAGAACATGAAAATTACCGTGGCAAGACTCGAGAAGCAGTACGCGGAGCTCAGTCTCCAGTCGTCTGCCCCATCGACTGAAGGTGTTCTCGTGTCTCGAATGGCGTCGGATTATTCAGAAGCGGTGGAGTTAACGCGGCGACTCGGAGCTGAGAATTTGTACCTGAAAGCCGAGATCCAGCAGCAAGCGACGTGGAGACGCAACTTATCGTGCATTTTGCAGTCTGCTCCCCAAATGAATGGTCCGAAATGGGCTCAGCACTTCCAGCAGCCAGCGCTTGGTGGGGAAGAGGTGTTAAAGATGCAATTGGACACTTTGGACGAGTTCGAATCCCAGGAGGAGTTTGGATTCCACCCTCTGAGCGACCTGGAGCTCACCCGCGTGATTTTAGAGAACCGCCGCACGATTTCTCGCGTCCACAGTCGGCTTTTGATCCCGTCGTCGTCTGATACCGACCATGGTGCGAAAACGAGAAGGATGCAAACTTTTGGCTGGGAGATGGTGCAGCGCGTGCACGGCAACATCATGGAGTGCGTATTCACGAAGAAGTTTCGAGGGTTAAATGTTGCCGCGTTGATGCAAAAGACGTGGGCCAACGACATGCGACTTGGCGAGTACAAGAAGGTGAAGGGGGAAACTTGCCGACTCGAGGTACTGCAACAAGTGAACCCGAACGCGTACGTCGTCGGTCGCGACGTGACGTCCCCCACGCAAGACATTGCCACCTTCCGGTCCGTGTACGTCCGGTTCCTCATCGAAACGAGCCGGAAACTTGCGGCGGTTAAAGAGTCCTCGCCAATTGCAACTGCAACTCCGAGTTGCATCGATGCAAGTGCGCCCTCCACGCCCCCGCATTCCGACTCGGATAGCGATGAAGTTATGTGGCAAGCGTCCGGGTTTGTGCTCGGCACACAAAGTCTGGACACGGACTACTCGCAACACCCGAGGGATGAGGACGTGCGGGAAAAAGTGGCGTGGGCTCACATATCGTTGTCAATTGAGTTTCTAAACGTGGTGAACCCCGTCACTCGAGAAGAGTATCAGCAGTTGCGATGGAGCGGCCGGACAGACTATTGCGGACCGGAGCACGCGCAGCGTAACGCGAGCGACATGATGCAAGGACTGCTACGATGGGAGCTGCTGGTCATCTCACCGGCGCTGAACTTGATATCGCTGTCGAGTGGGTGAGCAGGTCGGAAAACGGCTAATACGTGAGAAGACAACAAAGAAAGTGGCGCCGGTAAACCAGTTGCGTGCACTACATCTACATGTTTCTGGTGGCGGGGTAAATGTTTCATGTAAGGTTTTGTACTGGATCATAGCGTTGTTGGCAATCTTGGCTCTGGGTCTGCCCCCGCTTCGATTTTTTGTTGCTGATAACTTCAGTTTCACACTTTTTGCTGAATTCTGAAGATGTAGCCAAAAGCGCCAAGCAGCAATTTTAGGCAACAAGGCAACACTCCCTTCGGGAAGGTGCCCTGATCGGCAGCAAGTACAGAACTCCCCTGCTTACCCTCGCCTGCATAAAATTTGGTACCTCGGTCAGGTAGTGCAAATCACTGAAGTCAGCATCCATGGCCTTCCGTGCATAAACTCACCACGTACTGATTTAACTGAAAACGGGAGGGAAAGTGTCGACCGCAGGAAGCTTGCATGCACGCACTAGTTGCTAGATGGAAGTAGGAAATGAAAGGCTGTAAATGGGCATTAAATATTGCGGTGAAGCACTACGTGCGTGGTGTCTTACTTCATTTGCCATTAAGCCGCAATGACCTCGCATCCCACCAAGACCGTTCGCCTGACTGTCGGTCAGAAACTCGAGTTGTGCAAAGTTGCCAGCGTGCGCACTGAGTGCGGCACTCGGAACATCCACGACCTCGCCATGTGGGCTACGCGCGCGTTTGACTTGCCGAAGCCTCCATCTCAATGGACTATCTACAACATTCTACGGAACGAGACCAAGCTCCGAAAGCTGCCTAAGGACACCTACCGCTGCAAGAGGCTCGCTGATCCGGCCGTAGATGCGCTCGACCGCGCGATAATTGCCGAGTTCGAGAAGATGGCCGTGGAAGTCCGGTCGCTGAACGACTACGGCCTCATGTATCGCGCCAGACTGTTCGTCGACCAGCACTACAAGCACCTGCCCGCGGACAAGCGACCGGGATTTTCAAAGGGCTGGGTCCACCGCTTTAGAAAGCGCCACGGAATTCGCTATCGCCGGAAGCATGGAGAATCGGGCTCCGTGAAAGCGGACGCCATCACTACTGGGCGTGAAGAGATGCGTAAGATCACGGACATGTATGCGCTCAGAGACATCTATAATATGGATGAAACTGGGTTTTTTTACCGTGCCGAGTCGCCCTATACGCTGTCTACACAGAGCCAAGTATCGGGCTTCAAAGCTGACAAAACGCGGATTACTATGGCCGTCGCGACGAATGCAGACGGCAGTGACAAGCTGAAGTTGCTCTTCATCGGAAGCGCCAAGGAGCCACGTGTGTTCAAGGGCCGTGACGTACCAACCGAGCTTGGTATCGACTACACCAACAGCAAGAAGGCCTGGATGACTAGCTCGATCTTCCTTGACTGGCTGCACAAGCTTGACCTGCGCATGCAGCAAGAAGACCGCCACATCCTACTTCTAGTAGACAACGTCAGCTCGCACATGAAGCCCCAAGTCCCCCTCACGAACGTGCGGTTGGAATTCCTGCCTAAGAACACGACAAGCATGTTGCAGCCTCTTGACCAGGGCATTATTGCCTGCATCAAGAGGCGGTTCTGTCGGATCAAAATGGAGACAAGTATCGATCGCTACATTGCCGGACTGGCTCAAGGGAAGATTGAAATCGACACTGCGATGGACTGGGCGGCGAAGGCATGGAAGGAGGTTACACCAGATACTATTAGGAACTGCTGGGTGCACTCCGGTATCATCCCGAGGCCGACATACACTATGGCTATGCGCCGGATTCTTTGCAATTAGGCGGTAAAGTTGTAATAAATCAGTACGCTTAGCCTCCTTCGCAATTTTCTTAACCTCGCAAGATTTATTGGTCCCACCTTTGTGGCTAAGGCGGGGAGATCTGTACAGTAAACTGGACTGCTAGGCCAAGCAAAGCAAAGCGTGATGGAGAGCCGGATGCGGCGGCGGGAGGTTCTCACCTGTTGTGTGTACACGGGCCTTGGTTGAAGCTGGCAACGAGAGACCGACCTTCCTTGCCGGTTTCACTGCTCGCGCAACCCCAGCGCTTGGAGAAATTACTGCGGGCGCGACTATCGACGCCGATGCCGACGGGTGGGAACAAGGCAAGGCAAGACCCTTTGCCAAGGCTTGAGGCGCACGCGATAGGCGATCGCCAAGGCCTTACCAGCAGCTTCAACACAGCTGGTAACGTGGCGCCCCATACTGAAGCCCAGTGACTCCCATCATCCCCATGTTTATCCTTTTTTGCGCGCAGAAGCGGAGTGGCGTCGTCTTTCCGTTACATTTGTACTGAACTCAGTATTTGATTGCGTTTCATACTTTAAACCAAGTCACTGCTGCTTTTAGTTGCGCGGTGGACAGGAGCGCGCAAGAGTCGGGCGCGGCCTGGCGCTCGAAGTGAGCAGCAGCCATGAGCTCACTAGCGCTTTGCCCCCAGACATACCATCCCGGTTAGACAGTGCTAACGGCGCGATGATGCACGAGGTGTCTCTAACCGCCAGCGCCGCCAGAGCGGACGAGGACTGGCGCTCGGGCGCCGCCGCCATTCTCGACAGCTACGAGGACGCCATGTGGGACGAGATGCGCCAGCAGGAGGAGGCCGTGAGCGGCGCCAGCCCCGTCAAGAGCCCCGCCGAGTTCGTGCACACGCTCAACCCGAGTGACGGCAAAAGTCCCATTCGGGGCGAGGAGCAGAGCCCCAGTCTAGGTGGAGGTGGTGGTGTTAACGCAGGGTTCGGTCTCACAAGCACCTTGGACGCAGTGTGGGCCGCGGGCGTCGCCAGCCAGCCTGTTGCCGCCAAAGGTTCGAAAAAATCGGCAAAAGGCAACTCGGCAAATGCAACTCGGTCTCTAACCTGGGCCAGTGTTGCGCCCGAGCAAGTGCTGGACTGCGCGCAACTGCCTAACGCGGGGGCGATGCAACTGCGACGGCAAAAGAATCGTGACTGTATGCGCCGCGCAAGGCAGCGGCAACGCGAGGAACTCAAGGAGATGAAGAGCACCGTGGCCAGACTGGAGAAACAATACGCCGACATGTGTCTCCGCGCGTCCGCCACCACCGACGACGTGAGTTCTCTAACCGTCAGCAACAGCAACTGCAACAAGTTGGCAACAAATTATACGCAAGTGGTGGATCTCGTGAAAAGACTCGGTGCCGAGAATTTGTATCTAAAGGCGGAGATCCAGCAACAAGCCACGTGGAAGCTGCACTTGTACCGGATTTTAGAGAGTCGGCCGGAAATGGACGGCCCCAGGTGGGCGCAGCAGTTCCAGCAGCCCGCGTTAGGTGGAGCCGAGGCGCTGCAAATGCAACTCGACCGACTGGACGAGTTCGAGGCGGCACAGGTGTTTGGCTTCCACCCATTGACCGAGTTGGATTTAACCCGCGTCATTCTTGACAATAACCGGACCATGGGTCGCGTTCAGAGCAGGTTGCTGTTGCCGTCGAGTCTGGCGGGTGAAGGGCGGTTTAAACCGCGGAGGATGCAAATGTTCGGCTGGGATGTGGTGCAGAAGGTGGAGGGGAGTGTCATGGAGTGCGTCTTCACCAAGAAGTTTACGGGGTTAAATGTTGCCGAGCTCATGCAAAAAACCTGGGCCAACGACATGCGACTCGACCGGTTCAAGAAGGTCAAGTGCGAGACGAGCCGCCTCGAAGTGCTGCAACAGATTAACCCGAACGCGTATGTGTTGGGGAGGGACGTCATTTCCCCCACGGACGACATCTCGACGTTCCGTTCGGTCTTCGTGCGATTTTTAATCGAAACCAGCAGGAAAATCCCCGCGTCCTCTGAGTCGATGGCTACTCCGACGTACGTGGACGCAAGTTGCCCGTCAACTCCTCCATTATCTCCAGGGTCGGACTCAGAAACCGACGAGCCCATGCTGGAAGCCACTGGATACGTGCTCGGAACGCAAAGTGTGGACATCGATGGGTCGCATCTGGAGGACGACTCGGACGAGAAGCTGGCGTGGGCGCACTTGTCGTTGTCAATCGAGTTCCTCAACGTGGTGAACCCGGCGACGGGCGAAGAGTACCAGCAGTTGCGCTGGACGGGCCGCACAGATTACCGCGGGGAGGAACACGCACATCGTAACGCCGCCGACACGCTGCAAGGAATGTTGCGCTGGGAGCTGCTGACCATCGCGCCTGCGCTGAACCTCGTTTCGCTCTCGTTGGAGTAGATTTGGCCATGCGTTATCGTGCTGGCTGGCTCGTCTTGTGTGTGTGAGTAGGTTATGTAGCTGTGTTTTGAGGTGCAACTGCTTGCTCCTTGGTTTAACAAACGATGTATTATTTCGCGATGGAGAGCATACTTGATGCGTGGACCCGGAGATTAATGACATGTATTAACGCATCCGTTTCAGTAGCAGGCAAGTTGAAGTGCCTTTCATCGAAGATGTGTGTGGCAAAAAACAACCCAAAGCTGAAGTTGGGGCGCCGAGCCTTAACGTTTTCCATACACACGCTGATTAAAATTGCCTGCACCGCATCCTGAGAAAGGCCACAAAAGGACATCAGTGATGAGTTGCGTGTTCCTCCCATTCATTCACGCTACAGTAAGGCTGCGGCTGAATTGAATGGGATGTTAGCGTTGGACTGTACGAGCTAATCTACAATTTAGTGTACACCTACACCAATGTGGTGTGCGCACTATTTTGTCTCCGTCAACAGTTTTTTTTTTGCGATCTTCTAGCGGTAAAGGGTCAAAAGCTCAAATGGCGCCTAAAGCTCGGAGACTTGCAGCTGTGCACGACGCTGGCGAACGCTCGCCGTTGCTCAGTGGCAAGCAGCAGCCTGACACTTATGTGACAATCTCTGACAGTCACAAAGATACCGCACTTGAATCGGAGCTCGATGTCGCCCAGGAGCTACAGACTCTGCTCTCTCTGGTTTACCCCGTAGTAAGTTTTCACTCAACGTTTTTAGGCGAAATCATTTGTAGTGGACTAACGTTCTATTTATTTTAGGTGATGACGACGGGCTTGGAGTTCTTGCCAGGCTTCACGTGCATCATTTTGGCTGGGCACATTGAGTCGCCCCACACGCAACAATACGTGGATGCTGCCACGATGTCCACGATGGTAATTTACTTTTGTTTTTTCTTGCATAGATTATATCCTAGTAGTAATTGTTTATTTTCCGTTAGTTTATGAACATTACAGCCTTTTCTGTTGGTTCTGGTCTCTCGTCGGCGTTGGATACGCTGTGCTCTCAGGCGTACGGCGCCAAGCGGTTCGACAAGATCGGACTTTACTTCCAAGCTGGCTGCATGGTCATTGCAACGTGCTTCGTGCCGATTTTCCTGATGAATTGGTACTCGGGGCACTTTTTGCTGCTGGTGGGGCAGGATCCGGAGGTGTCGAGGCTGGCGCAGAGTTTCTCTCGATGGGCCGTTCTGGGCGTGCCCTTTGTGTTCCTGTATAAATTGTTGCGAAAGGTGCTGCAAGCGCAGAATATTATGAAGCCGTTGGTTGCCATTGCCGCCATTGGTGCCCTGGTGAACGCCGTCAGCGGCTACGTGTTGACGTATCATACGTCCATGGGGTTCGAGGGGATTGCGCTGTCCAGGTCGCTAGGCAACCTGGTCCTCCCGTTGCTGTTGATGCCGTATTTCTACTGCCACCCGCATCACCTGAGCCAGTGGTGGAGAGGGTGGGATCTCCAGAAGGCTCAGGCTCACGTGGGGATGTTCTTACGTCTTGGCTTGCCGAGCCTTCTGATGCTTACGTTCGAATGGTGGGCGTTCGAGGTACTCACGCTGATGGCTGGCGTTCTCCCGAACGCTGTGGTGTCCGTCAGTGCGCATGCTGTGCAGGTGAACGTGAACAATATGATCTACATGGTGTTCTGGGGGCTGGCAGTCGCTGGGAATGTTCGGGTCGGCAATTGCCTGGGCTCAAATTCACCTAACCAAGCGAGACTCGCGTGCAAAGTTGCTCAATTATTGACGCTCGCGATTTCAGTCACGTTTGCCGGTGTCATGTATGTGTTTCGTGACTCGATTTCAAGCCTCTTCCTGACGGATCAAGAGAGTATCGAGCGATCGGCAAACTTGTTGGCGGTTTGGGCGCCGTTCGAGATACTTGACGGGCAAAACACAGTGTTGCAGGGCGTATACCGAGGCTTGGGCAAGCAGAAGGTCGCGGCTACTGTCAGCGCGGTGGCCTACTACGCGTGCGGAATCCCGGCTGCGGCGCTGTTCGGCTTTTATTTTGCGTTGGGCGTTGAGGGTCTATGGCTCGGATTCGGTGTAGGAGTTTTCGTGTCAGTCGCGCTGCTGCTGTGCACGGTGCTAGGGCGCCGGTCGTGGACGGACTTCGCCGAAGACGCCCAGAAGCGCACCTCACGGT
The DNA here is from genome assembly GCA_024211575.1 of Phytophthora melonis. NCBI lineage: Eukaryota > Oomycota > Peronosporomycetes > Peronosporales > Peronosporaceae > Phytophthora > Phytophthora melonis. Next base: position 1,924,931 of record JAMXKT010000047.1, read on the forward strand.
AAAAGTAAAATCGCCAGTGAAGTGCCAGTATCCTAGTGAATTTCAACTAACAGTCAACTTGACGGGCCATCAATTTGACTGTTACATGTATTGTGGCTTTCAACAATTTTGCCGCCCGATTTGACGCGTTATCTCGGAGTCCGATTTATATAAAATGGAGCTCCAACATGATCGGTGAATCCGATTTAGCTATATCTGACCTGAGTTAAGAGCATAAGGCCTAGAGGGGAGGCATTCCAAGCTGGCCATACTCCCCACCTCTAAGGACGCAGCAGAGCAAGAATGCATTGAGGGCAACAGTACCCTGTATATATCCATTTCACTTCACTATGGTCAGCTAAATCACTTGTGCCATCGTGCCACGCCAATCTGATAGGGCCCGATGAATACTTTGGCAGCGGTCCCATTTTCTGGCACCTGCTTCACAACTCGGAGCCCCCAGCCGCAAATCGGGTCAGATATAGTGAGCTTCCGTCAGCCCTTCCTGCTAAATCGGAGCCCTCTAGCAAATCGGGCCCGATATATCGGATCTCGGACCACCCGATTTGCCAAAACGGATGAAAGCCACAATAGTGTTAGAGCAGTCTATAATCATGTAGCTCTTATTAGCTTACTCTGTTTTATTACTCCTATTTACTTTTTACCAAGTGGATACATCTGTTATTGGAATGGGTCAGTTTAGAATCACGCACAGGGGGGGCCGCGAAAACGGAGAAATCCCTGGGCTTAGCAACATTTTGAGCGCTATAGTGGATACAAGAATAACCTCTTCGATTCCGACGCTAAGCGACGTTTCAGTTCTTCAAAGACAGTAAAGTCAGGATCCCGAATTAGAAAACAGGAAATTCCGAGCTTACTATGGCGACCCTACAAAAAGCGCTAAAACTGCAATTTTTGCTGGCTTCATGTCCGTTTCAGAAGCTCTTAAGCTCCTATATAAGCCCCTAATTCCACGAAAAACCTGTTAGAGTTTATCGTCTCGTAAAAAGCCTCATCGTAAAATGTGCATGTAAAAACATGGGGCTCGCCTTATCATGTGGAGATCACGTTGTAGTTGTACTGCGATGATGCCGCCCACCATCTCGGTTCCATCCGTCCCATCGTGGGGCAGCCAGTGGTGAATTGTGTTCGTGACTTCCTATCTATCTACAGTGTTGTTTCACGTTAGCCGTACTGAATTTCACTTTGCTGACACCGGCAGGATAGTGGTGTAAGGAAACTCAAAAATCATCACCAGGGACGGGTTTTGCTAGAGATGAGAGAAGATCCGGGCCAAAAGGTGCTGATGCATACCTTTTGTTGTAGTATGCGTTGGTAGTGTGTTAATCAATTGAATGAGCCTTCATGTCGAAGAGAGCAAGATAGAGCGCTCATTACTACTGTGTATGCGAAACACAGGTTGCTTTTATCCAAATTGCAAAATGCTTTCCAGAGTTTGCGGCCTATGGCTCGCTGTAAGTAGTGTTTGTAAACGCGTTTGGCTATTCTACAGATTGTATCGCGAATATGTAGAAATAATGGCCCCTTAAGGAGCCCAGTACTTCATCAGCTCCGTCTCCTTTGCCTAGGTCGAGCGGCGTTAATTAAAATAGGCTCTCGTGCTTGGTCACTGGACAACCACCGGGGCTAATTCCAACGAGCATTGTGTAGGTGTAGTGATGGATATTGTGCCGACAGGAGTTTCAATGGTATTGGATAATGCACCCCGAAAACGCCCCAAATCCCAAAAATTTTCCCAAATGATTTAAGACCGTGGGAACGTTTTGGAACATATTTAGGATAGAATAACCTTAAGTGAAAGAGCAGCACAGGGCGGACACTCGCGCGTTGGCTCTCGTCTGCGGACTTAGCGACGGGTCTGCGGGGGGCCCGCCCCTCTCTCGCTTCGCTCGGGGGGGCGCCGCTGCGCGGCCTGCCCCACCCCCTTGTCCCTTACGCTAAGTTCCTCGTCTCGGCCAGGCGCGGTGTCTAGAAAAAAAAATATCGGGTTGCAGCGCTCGCGTTCGCTCGCTCGCACAGACACGCCCCCGCCTAATCGGCGGGTGTTAGTAATTAGTGAATGCATTGAGTGAGGCTCGCGCTCGCGTCCGCTCGCCCTCGCCCATAGACTATATAGACGATAATCAGTCACCTCCGTTTTGGTACATATTTGGGATAGTTTTATGAGAAAGCACTCGTATACTTGGCCCCAAATATGTACCTAAATGTTACAGAGACAATTCATTATTTGGGACATTTGGGGCGATTTGGGCACATATTTGGGGTGCATTATCAGCTTCCGTTTCAATTCAATAGAATGCAATCGATGTATTCAATCGAATCAATGGCTGCATACTACGTCAGTTTGCACCCTGAATCTTTGCCCACTTCCAAACCGAATAGTATCTTATGCTAACCCAAGGGGGTTGTTACTCATTGCCGTAGCTTAAGTAATTTTTAATGCTTCGTAGTTTAAGGAGATCATGGTTGGTGCAAGGAAGAAGAACATCGCGTGCAAGTCAGCTTACGATAAGTGAAAAGATCTTCAACACTTTTTACTAGTAGCAGTAGCTGTTAGGCCTTTACGATGAATAGTTAATTACTGTATAACTCCACAATACATGTTTGCCAGATTCACTACACACTAACAATTTGCAAAACGCTAGTGTTGGGTACACAGATAATCTTTGTGCGAACTGTAGCTCTGCCCCACTTGCGCACAAATTAATGGTTCCTCCAGCGAATTGGTACTGGCTGTACATACATAGTCAATCGTCGAACTTCGCAACCAGATTCACTACACACTATTTCAAGTAACAAACAGTTTGCAGACACTACTACAAGTATAGAGTTCGTGTTTGTGCGAGCACCCCAGTGAGTACATAGACTTCATCAAAGACCCCGTAATTCAGGTGATGGCTTCGAGCGAAGGGGGCGTCGCCGGAAATGACAAATTTAAGGCGTCGCCCCTCAAGCAACCGCCCGCGGATGCTCAGCTTGTAGCGGGCCTACCTTGGCTCACTACAACAGCTTACACGTGTGCGCACGTGTATGAGGAAGCGTAGGTTTCTTTTACTTGAGTTACGTATACTCGAGGTCCACGAGTATACTTTAAACAAGATAAAGACTCTAAGTAGCTGATTTTGGTAAAGATGAGAACTGTTATTTTTGTTTTATGTTTCTGACTTCCTCTAAATGTAATATTCTAAGTTGGGAATCTGCCAACGGCTGGTTGGCAGAATTCCTTTGCTACATGTCGCTCATTGGTTAAGATGCTGCTTTCAACCAATAGGAATCCTAAATGTCTATGGACCACCCGTCGTGGTGATCGTAAATGAATGTGGCCCTTGATGTAACGTACACCAAGGCCGAGGAAGTGTTTGAACCTTTAACAGACATCGCGTCTGTTAGAGTTGCAAGTGGCTGTAGCCACTTGTGCGTGTAACCCCGTTACACCATCCCCCCGTCAAGGTTAGACGTGCCGGTCTCGGCACGTCAACCACCATTGACTGTTTGGTCAATGCATGACGTTTAGAAGATAGCGTGCTCGTGATAGAACGAGCACGTCGAAGTTGAAGACCTTTGGCGCAGCAGCGGAGGACCTCTCTGCTGCTGAGATATCATGCGCGGCAACGTGCGAAGCGCTTCGCTGCCGCGGGGGCAGGCACCACGGCCTGCCCTCGAAGTGTCTTCGGGCGCTGTTGTTAACAACAGCGTTCGCATTACTGTCCAGTGTGTAGTGCATGGTGGGCTTCGTAAGCCTCCACCATGTCCGGAACGTCTTCGAGCAAGACGTTCCGCGGCTCCCATGTATCTTGGTTGGGAGGAAATCCTCTCCAACGAATACGAAAACGAACTGGTTCTAAGTTCGTTCTCGGGATACTGTGGTCAACAATCCGCTCAACTATCCATCGAGTTGAGCCGTGTGCGTCACGAATTGGTGGCGGCGGTGGTGGGAACACGCCCGTGTGTCAACTCGTGTTGACCTGATCTCGATCTCTCCCCACGACCGAGTTCCGGTCGTGGAGTAGCTAGAGCGCTGCGCTCGGTGCTCTTGAGTATCCTTACTTTGCGACGGTCTCCTAGACCGCCTCGATCGTCCCGGCCGGGCTGGATCTCCAGCTCGACCTGCTGCTCCAGCGCGACTTCGCGCTGGAGAAGATGATGGCTTCCGCCGAGTCTTCTGCTTCGGTTCAGCCGAGCTAGGTAGCTCGTGCTGCTTCAACCGTCCGACGTAGAACGTCGGATGGAGGCGCATGCTAGACGGGATGTCTAGCGTGTAAGCGTTGCCATGCCGTTCCAACACTGTGAACGGCCCGATGAAGCGAGCTTACTTACTCGCTCCGAAGTCGGAAACTGCATGTTTAGGCAGGTTTTGAGTAGCTAACAAAACCAATGAACCCTTCTTGAATTCATTTGTGTTGCCCCTGCCAACATTGTCTGCGTTCAGCTTCTGTCGATCGACAGAAGCTGCAATAGCGTCCTGGACAAACCGAATGACGGCTTGTCTGCGCTGCACGAAGTTCATTGCGTCCGAGCTTAACTCGTTCAGCTCGCTTCCAGCAGTAGACCCGGCCTCTGCGTTCGTAGATGTGGTGTCTGTGCCTCGCACAGACACGTTCTTCTTCTGCTTGTGTGCGTCTGGGCCCTGCACAGACGCGGCCTTCTTCTTCTTGGTTGCGTCTGTGCCCTGCACAGACGCGATCTTCGTCTTCTTGTTTGCATCTGTGCTCTGCACAGACGCGGTCTTCTTCTAGTTGCTGCGTGCTGTGCCCTGCACAGACGCGGTCTTCGTCTTCTTTCGCGTTGTTGCGTCTGACACCGTGCAGGTGTCAGCGGCATTCTGCGGCTGCTGTGTCGCAGTCGTAGATCCTCCCCACTTAAGGAAGGAGCCAGCATCCCGAGTAAGCTCGGGAGGCGTGGGTGCCTCAAGGCATTCACGTAGAACGGTGTATGCCCGGTCGAGGCATGCACCGAGTTGTTGATGGCGAACTCCGCCATCGGCAGACACTCGCTCCAGTGTTGGAACGAGTGGGGCTCAGCTCTTGATCCACGAGCACGCGATTCACGCGCTCGGTCTGTCCGTCCGTCTGCGGATGATCCGCAGTCGACATCGAGAGCTGACTGCCAAGAAGTGTGAACACTTCTTGCCACAGGTGTGTGGTGAAGCGCGGGTCTCGATCGGACACGATGTCCATCGGCATGCCATGGTGTTTGAACACCATGTCAACGAACAGACGTGCCGTCTGTTTCGCAGTCACTTCGGCGGGTACTGCAGCAAGATGTACCATCTTGCTGAAGCGGTCAACAAAGACCACAACGCCCGTGTTCCCTGGCTATCCGGGGAAGACCAAACACAAAGTCCAAAGACATGGACTGCCAACACTCCGACGGAGTCGGTAGTGACTGCAAAGGAGCCTGCGCGAACGGCGCAGGCTTCACGTTGACACACCTCGCAAGCACGGACGTACTTGCGCACCCCTTGCTGGTGGGCCCAGTAGAAGTCTCTCGTGAGAGAGAGATACGTCTTCACGGCCCGGATGCCCGCAGTCGGTGCATCATGATACTCGTACATGATCCTGAGTCGCAGGTCATGATCATTGGGAACGACAACGCGGTCCGCGTTGTCGTTGACTGCGCTGTAGAGTAGCAACCCCTCATGCACCCGGTAACGGTGTGCACGAGCACGAAGATGTCTTGGCAACTTCTGACGAGCTTCGTCAGAAGGCACTGAGCCATAGGCCAGCAAGAGCTTCGCGTCCGCGTCTTGCGCGTACGCGGCCTTCACGTCGTCGAGGAGCGACGACGTGGGAGTGCTCGATCGCATGGCGTCAATGGCATTGACGTCGACTTCATTCGTAGCGTAGTCAGGTCGACGCGATAACGCGTCGGCCACCACATTGAGTCTTCCGGGTTTGTACTCAAGCCGGAAGTTATATTCCGCAAAGAACGAAAGCCATCTCGCCATACGTTTGCGAGATGTGGCGACTTGACAGCCGTCCGCAGCGACGCGTGGTCTGTATAGACCACGAACGGTTTACTTCCGAGTAGATACACTCGGAACTTCGCAAGTGCATACTTCATGGCAAGGAGCTCCTTGTCATGCACCATGTAATTGCGCTCAGCTGGCTTCAGCTGACGCGACTGATAGTAGACAACACGATCACGGCCCTCGTGATCGTGCTGCATCAACGCACATCCGATCGCGAAATCGGATGCGTCACACACAACGTGGAATGGGCGATCTTGGTCGGCCACCGCCAAGATCGGCGCCTCAGTCAAGCCCCCGCTTGAATCGGATCCTGCTGAGAGTCAGCAGTCCAATTCCACTCGGCATCTTTCTTCAGGAGCTGTGACAGCGGGCGTATCGTGCCCGCGTAGTCCTTCACGTACTTGCACAAGTACGTGGCATGCCAGACTGCCGCAGTTCCTTGACGCTCGTCGGCGTCGGCCACTCATTGATCACTCTGACCTTTTCAGGGTCAGGGCGGACACCTTTTCCCAACGAGACACCCGAGCACGGGTATCTCGCTCGCCCCGAAGATGCACTTCTTCAGGTTCGCGTAGAGCTTGTGCTTGCGCATGAGCGCAAGCAGCTTCCGGAGATGCACCTTGTGTATCTCAACGTCGCTCATCCCGTCCGCAGCACGGCTGTGGACGAACACGTCATCGAAGTAGCTCGGTGCGAAGTCGCGCACCGAGCGCAACAAGTGCGTTACGCACCTGTTGAATGTCGCAGGGGCGTTCTTCAGACCCTGCGGCATCACTAGCCACTCCCAGAGCATGCCACTCGGCGTGCTCACAGCCGTGAGAGGGATATCGGCTCTCACGCATTAGGATCTGATAGAACCCATCGCGCAGATCAAGAGCACTGTAGACAGTGCTCCTGGCCATCGAATCGATGATAACATCTTTTCGCGGTATCGGTGTCTGCGCCGGTATCGTCGCATCGTTCAGCTTGTTGTACGCATGAACGATGCGCCAGCCGCCCTGTGGCTTCTTGACACAGAACGTCGGAGCACTGTGCGGGGATTTCGATTCCCGCACTTGTCCCAGCTTTGCGACGACTTTCGAAGAAGTCGTCGATCGCCTTGACCTGCTCTCGCGGCAGTGGCCACTGCCGCGTGACACAGTATTTCGTGCCCGGCACGAGATCAATCTCGTGCTGAATGCCCTTGTCCTGCGGAAGCTCCGCAGGATCTCTTCCGGAAGTACGTCCGCGTACTCCCGTAGAATCTCGTAGTAGGGGCTCGCCTTCAGCGAGTCCCAGCTCTGCTCCTCAAAGCGTTCCTTCTTCGTCTTGGCACTGAGAGTGTCTTCACTCTCAGTGGTGCTCTCCATGAAGAACTGCCTCAGTTCCTCATTCTCGCTCTTCGTTCTCTCGGCGTCCGAGAGAATGCATATTTGCTCGATGCGTCCATCGTGCAAGTCACGCGCGAAGCGCTTCCAGCTCATGACTGGAAGCGAAGTCAACTCTGACGCTTGCGTCGGAGGATTAGCGAGGGTCATCTCCTGTGCCGGAACCCGGCACAGGTACGCGTCAAGACGTTCAACGTCTCGACGTTCGGCTTCTCAGCCTTCGTCTGCCCGGCAGACATCTCCTGTAGCGTCTCGGCCCCGGGCCGAGACTTGCGCAGCGATCTTCGCATGCGCCGTCTTCTTGTCTTGCGGAGCCCGGCTCCGCATGGTCCCTTGACCTCGTCCAGGCCCAGCCGTGGACGGGTGTTCTTCTTTTATTCCGCCGGCGGGTACTTCCCGCGGGCGAGCGACTTCAAGCCCGGCTTGGTCGCCCGGCGCTTCGTCGTGCAGCCCGGCTGCACGATAGCATGCAAGTTTTTCCGGTGCGGAACGTTTGCAACCGTCCGCACCGCCTGCAGCGTCGGTTCCCGGAACCGACACGCCATCTTCACCTCGACGCCTGTTATTGGCGGAGCCCTTCATTAAAGGGTGCATCGACTCCCGGAGTCGACGCGAAATGTCTTTTCGCAGCGTCGGTCCCCGGAACCGACGCGACTTCAATACCTCGACGCCTGTTATTGGCGGAGTCCTTCATTACAAAGGGTGCGTCGACTCCCGGAGTCGACGCGAAATCTCTTCGCAGCGTCGGTTCCCGGAACCGACGTGACTTCAATACCTCGACGCCTTCCATTGGCGGAGACCCCCATTACGGAGGGTGCGTCGGCTCCCCGAGCCGACGAATCAAATCCATCAAAGCCATCGACTCCCGGAGTCGACGACGTTCCATCACCTTGGCCCTTATTATTGGCCAAAACTGATCCAATCACATTCGCGTCAGCGTCCACGGCTGAGGCGTGTGACAGGATTACGTCATCCGCGTCCCTTCGGACCGGAGACACGTCCACAATCAGATTCGCGTCAGCCTCCACGGCTGAGGCGTGTGACATGATTACGTCATCCGCGTCCCTTCGGACCGGAGACACGTCCACAATCAGATTCGCGTCAGCCTCCACGGCTGAGGCGTGACACATATTCGTCATCCGGGCCTCTTGAGGCCGGAGACTCATTCTGATTCGCTGAAATGTTTGTGTCGATTTCCGAAATCGACACATTTCTCCTTCAGCCGTCGGCGGCGACGCCGACGCTTGCTCTTGCGCGCGCGTTTGCGCGCGTACAGGGCGTTCCGGGACAGCGGCGCTAGGCGCTGTCTTGACTGGGAGTCGCGCGCACCTGTCGGTGCGTGCGTTGCGGTAACAGGGCCATCGCTCACTGTTCCGCAGTCGCGACCGAAGCGCACGAGAGTGCGCTTCTCCCAATCGATTACCGGATCATGCCGTGCAAGCCACGGCATGCCCAACACAATGTCAAACTTATCGTCCAGGTCCAGGACGATAAAGGTTTCGACAAACCCTTGATCTTCATACGTGAAGCGCACGCGTACCATGCGCTTCTCGGTCTTGACGACGACACCCGTCGCCAGTCGTACCTCAACATACTTCGAGGTATCTTTAAATCCTCGAAGTCAAGCCTTGATAGACTTCGCAGTCGAACAAAGTTATTCGACGCGCCCGAATCAACCAAAGCACGAAAAGAGTTGCTCTCTCTTTTCGACGACACGTTCAAGATGACAAGATTTGGTTTGTCATCATGCATTTTACAGTGAGAAGGGTCCTCACTGGGGGCTGCAGTCCTCAGTGTCGCATGTCCGAGTTGGACACGCGTGACTGCTTCACCAGTAGGGCGCCCCGCGCCTACTGTGTTCCAGCGTTTTTTGCTTCTCCGCGACGATGCCCAGCATCGCCGCGTCGACCACCATCTCGGTGCACGGGTGCCGTGCACTCTCGGGCATAGTGACCGATCCTTCCGCAACGGAAGCATCGTACATTGCTTCCTTGTTGGCGTTGATAGCCAACTGTAGCGGGCCTACCTTGGCTCACTACAACAGCTTACACGTGTGCGCACGTGTATGAGGAAGCGTAGGTTTCTTTTACTTGAGTTAAGTATACTCGAGGTCCACGAGTATACTTTAAACAAGATAAAGACTCTAAGTAGCTGATTTTGGTAAAGATGAGAACTGTTATTTTTGTTTTATGTTTCTGACTTCCTCTAAATGTAATATTCTAAGTTGGAAGTCTGCCAACGGCTGGTTGGCAGAATTCCTTTGCTATGCATGTCGCTCATTGGTTAAAAGATGCTGCTTTCAACCAATAGGAATCCTAAATGTCTATGGACCACCCGTCGTGGTGATCGTAAATGAATGTGGCCCTTGATGTAACGTACACCAAGGCCGAGGAAGTGTTTGAACCTTTAACAGACATCGCGTCTGTTAGAGTTGCAAGTGGCTGTAGCCACTTGTGCGTGTAACCCCGTTACACCATCCCCCCGTCAAGGTTAGACGTGCCGGTCTCGGCACGTCACCCACCATTGACTGTTTGGTCAATGCATGACGTTTTGAAGAGAGCGTGCTCGTGATAGAACGAGCACGTTGAAGTTGAAGACCTTTGGCGCAGCAGCGGAGGACCTCTCTGCTGCTGAGTATCATGCGCGGCAACGTGCGAAGCGCTTCGCTGCCGCGGGGGCAGGCACCACGGCCTGCCCTCGAAGTGTCTTCGGGCGCTGTTGTTAACAACAGCGTTCGCATTACTGTCCAGTGTGTAGTGCATGGTGGGCTTCGTAAGCCTCCACCATGTCCGGAACGTCTTCGAGCAAGACGTTCCGCGGCTCCCATGTATCTTGGTTGGGAGGAAATCCTCTCCAACGAATACGAAAACGAACTGGTTCTAAGTTCGTTCTCGGGATACTGTGGTCAACAATCCGCTCAACTATCCATCGAGTTGAGCCGTGTGCGTCACGAATTGGTGGCGGCGGTGGTGGGAACACGCCCCGTGTGTGGTCAACTTGGTGTTGACCCTGATCTCGCTTCTCCCCACGACCGAGTTCCGGTCGTGGAGTAGCTACAGAGCGCTGCGCTCGGTGCTCTTGAGTATCCTTACTTTGCGACGGTCTCCTAGACCGCCTCGATCGTCCCGGCCGGGCTGGATCTCCAGCTCGACCTGCTGCCCCAGCGCGACTTCGCGCTGGAGAAGATGATGGCTTCCGCCGAGTCTTCTGCTTCGGTTCAGCCGAGCTAGGTAGCTCGTGCTGCAGGTATGGCTTCAACCGTCCGACGTAGAACGTCGGATGGAGGCGCATGCTAGACGGGATGTCTAGCGTGTAAGCGTTGCCATGCCGTTCCAACACTGTGAACGGCCCGATGAAGCGCGGAGCGAGCTTACTCGCTCCGAAGTCGGAAACTGCATGTTTAGGCAGGTTTTGAGTAGCTAACAAAACCAATGAACCCTTCTTGAATTCATTTGTGTTGCCCCTGCCAACATTGTCTGCGTTCAGCTTCTGTCGATCGACAGAAGCTGCAATAGCGTCCTGGACAAACCGAATGACGGCTTGTCTGCGCTGCACGAAGTTCATTGCGTCCGAGCTGAACTCGTTCAGCTCGCTTCCAGCAGTAGACCCGGCCTCTGCGTTCGTAGATGTGGTGTCTGTGCCTCGCACAGACACGTTCTTCTTCTGCGTGTGTGCGTCTGTGCCCTGCACAGACGCGGCCTTCTTCTTCTTGGTTGCGTCTGTGCCCTGCACAGACGCGATCTTCGTCTTCTTGTTTGCATCTGTGCTCTGCACAGACGCGGTCTTCTTCTGCTTGGTTGCGTCTGTGCCCTGCACAGACGCGGTCTTCGTCTTCTTTCGCGTTGTTGCGTCTGACACCGTGCAGGTGTCAGCGGCATTCTGCGGCTGCTGTGTCGCAGTCGTAGATCCTCCCCACTTAAGGAAGGAGCCAGCATCCCGAGTAAGCTCGGGAGGCGTGGGTGCCTCAAGGCATTCACGTAGAACGGTGTATGCCCGGTCGAGGCATGCACCGAGTTGTTGATGGCGAACTCCGCCATCGGCAGACACTCGCTCCAGTGTTGGAACGAGTGGGCGTAGCTCTTGAGCACATCCACGAGCACGCGATTCACGCGCTCGGTCTGTCCGTCCGTCTGCGGATGATCCGCAGTCGACATCGAGAGCTGACTGCCAAGAAGTGTGAACACTTCTTGCCACAGGTGTGCGGTGAAGCGCGGGTCTCGATCGGACACGATGTCCATCGGCATGCCATGGTGTTTGAACACCATGTCAACGAACAGACGTGCCGTCTGTTTCGCAGTCACTTCGGCGGGTACTGCAGCAAGATGTACCATCTTGCTGAAGCGGTCAACAAAGACCACAACGCCCGTGTTCCCTGGCTATCCGGGGAAGACCAAACACAAAGTCCAAAGACATGGACTGCCAACACTCCGACGGAGTCGGTAGTGACTGCAAAGGAGCCTTCGCGAACGGCGCAGGCTTCACACGTTGACACACCTCGCAAGCACGGACGTACTTGCGCACCCACTTGTACTGGTGGGCCCAGTAGAAGTCTCTCGTGAGAAGAAGATACGTCTTCTCACGGCCCGGATGCCCCGCAGTCGGTGCATCATGATACTCGTACATGATCCTGAGTCGCAGGTCATGATCATTGGGAACGACAACGCGGTCCGCGTTGTCGTTGACTGCGCTGTAGAGTAGCAACCCCTCATGCACCCGGTAACGGTGTGCACGAGCACGAAGATGTCTTGGCAACTTCTGACGAGCTTCGTCAGAAGGCACTGAGCCATAGGCCAGCAAGAGCTTCGCGTCCGCGTCTTGCGCGTACGCGGCCTTCACGTCGTCGAGGAGCGACGACGTGGGAGTGCTCGATCGCATGGCGTCAATGGCATTGACGTCGACTTCATTCGTAGCGTAGTCAGGTCGACGCGATAACGCGTCGGCCACCACATTGAGTCTTCCGGGTTTGTACTCAACCCGGAAGTTATATTCCGCAAAGAACGAAAGCCATCTCGCCATACGTTGCGAGATGTGTGGCGACTTGACAGCCGTCCGCAGCGACGCGTGGTCTGTATAGACCACGAACGGTTTACTTCCGAGTAGATACACTCGGAACTTCGCAAGTGCATACTTCATGGCAAGGAGCTCCTTGTCATGCACCGGTAATTGCGCTCAGCTGGCTTCAGCTGACGCGACTGATAGTAGACAACACGATCACGGCCCTCGTGATCGTGCTGCATCAACGCACATCCGATCGCGAAATCGGATGCGTCACACACAACGTGGAATGGGCGATCTTGGTCGGCCACCGCCAAGATCGGCGCCTCAGTCAAGCCCCGCTTGACTGCATCGACGGCCTGCTGAGAGTCAGCAGTCCAATTCCACTCGGCATCTTTCTTCAGGAGCTGTGACAGCGGGCGTATCGTGTCCGCGTAGTCCTTCACGTACTTGCACAAGTACGTGGCCAAGCCAAGGAACTGCCGCAGTTCCTTGACGCTCGTCGGCGTCGGCCACTCATTGATCACTCTGACCTTTTCAGGGTCAGGGCGGACACCGTTTTTCCCAACGAGACACCCGAGCACGGGTATCTCGCTCGCCCCGAAGATGCACTTCTTCAGGTTCGCGTAGAGCTTGTGCTTGCGCATGAGCGCAAGCAGCTTCCGGAGATGCACCTTGTGTATCTCAACGTCGCTCATCCCGTCCGCAGCACGGCTGTGGACGAACACGTCATCGAAGTAGCTCGGTGCGAAGTCGCGCACCGAGCGCAACAAGTGCGTTACGCACCTGTTGAAGGTCGCTGGGGCGTTCTTCAGACCCTGCGGCATCACTAGCCACTCCCAGAGCATGCCACTCGGCGTGCTCACAGCCGTGAGAGGGATATCGCTCTCACGCATTAGGATCTGATAGAACCCATCGCGCAGATCAAGAGCACTGTAGACAGTGCTCCTGGCCATCGAATCGATGATAACATCTTTTCGCGGTATCGGTGTCTGCGCCGGTATCGTCGCATCGTTCAGCTTGTTGTACGCATGAACGATGCGCCAGCCGCCCTGTGGCTTCTTGACACAGAACGTCGGAGCACTGTGCGGGGATTTCGATGCCCGCACTTGTCCAGCTTTGCGACGACTTTCGAAGAAGTCGTCGATCGCCTTGACCTGCTCTCGCGGCAGTGGCCACGGCCGCGTGACACAGTATTTCGTGCCCGGCACGAGATCAATCTCGTGCTGAATGCCCTTGTCCTGCGGAAGCTCCGCAGGATCTCTTCCGGAAGTACGTCCGCGTACTCCCGTAGAATCTCGTAGTAGGGGCTCGCCTTCAGCGAGTCCCAGCTCTGCTCCTCAAAGCGTTCCTTCTTCGTCTTGGCACTGAGAGTGTCTTCACTCTCAGTGGTGCTCTCCATGAAGAACTGCCTCAGTTCCTCATTCTCGCTCTTCGTTCTCTCGGCGTCCGAGAGAATGCATATTTGCTCGATGCGTCCATCGTGCAAGTCACGCGCGAAGCGCTTCCAGCTCATGACTGGAAGCGAAGTCAACTCTGACGCTTGCGTCGGAGGATTAGCGAGGGTCATCTCCCTGTGCCGGAACCCGGCACAGGTACGCGTCAAGACGTTCAACGTCTCGACGTTCGGCTTCTCAGCCTTCGTCTGCCCGGCAGACATCTCCTGTAGCGTCTCGGCCCCGGGCCGAGACTTGCGCAGCGATCTTCGCATGCGCCGTCTTCTTGTCTTGCGGAGCCCGGCTCCGCATGGTCCTTGACCTCGTCCAGGCCCAGCCGTGGACGGGTGTTCTTCTTTATTCCGCCGGCGGGTACTTCCCGCGGGCGAGCGACTTCAAGCCCGGCGGTCGCCCGGCGCTTCGTCGTGCAGCCCGGCTGCACGATAGCATGCAAGTTTTTCCGGTGCGGAACGTTTGCAACTGTCCGCACCGCCTGCAGCGTCGGTTCCCGGAACCGACACGCCATCTTCACCTCGACGCCTGTTATTGGCGGAGCCCTTCATTGTGCAAAGGGTGCGTCGACTCCCGGAGTCGACGCGAAATGTCTTTCGCAGCGTCGGTCCCCGGAACCGACGCGACTTCAATACCTCGACGCCTGTTATTGGCGGAGTCCTTCATTACAAAGGGTGCGTCGACTCCCGGAGTCGACGCGAAATGTCTCTTCGCAGCGTCGGTTCCCGGAACCGACGTGACTTCAATACCTCGACGCCTTCCATTGGCGGAGACCCCCATTACGGAGGGTGCGTCGACTCCCCGAGCCGACGAATCAAATCCATCAAAGCCATCGACTCCCGGAGTCGACGACGTTCCATCACCTTGGCCCTTATTATTGGCCAAAACTGATCCAATCACATTCGCGTCAGCGTCCACGGCTGAGGCGTGTGACAGGATTACGTCATCCGCGTCCCTTCGGACCGGAGACACGTCCACAATCAGATTCGCGTCAGCCTCCACGGCTGAGGCGTGTGACATGATTACGTCATCCGCGTCCCTTCGGACCGGAGACACGTCCACAATCAGATTCGCGTCAGCCTCCACGGCTGAGGCGTGTGACACATATTCGTCATCCGGGCCTCTTGAGGCCGGAGACTCATTCTGATTCGCTGAAATGTTTGTGTCGATTTCCGAAATCGACACATTTTCTCCTTCAGCCGTCGGCGGCGACGCCGACGCTTGCTGCTCTTGCGCGCGCGTTTGCGCGCGTACAGGGCGTTCCGGGACAGCGGCGCTAGGCGCTGTCTTGACTGGGAGTCGCGCGCACCTATCGGTGCGTGCGTTGCGGTAACAGGGCCATCGCTCACTGTTCCGCAGTCGCGACCGAAGCGCACGAGAGTGCGCTTCTCCCAATCGATTACCGGATCATGCCGTGCAAGCCACGGCATGCCCAACACAATGTCAAACTTATCGTCCAGGTCCAGGACGATAAAGGTTTCGACAAACCCTTGATCTTCATACGTGAAGCGCACGCGTACCATGCGCTTCTCGGTCTTGACGACGACACCCGTCGCCAGTCGTACCTCCAACATACTTCGAGGTATCTTTAAATCCTCGAAGTCAAGCCTTGATAGACTTCGCAGTCGAACAAAGTTATTCGACGCGCCCGAATCAACCAAAGCACGAAAAGAGTTGCTCTCTCTTTTCGACGACACGTTCAAGATGACAAGATTTGGTTTGTCATCATGCATTTTACAGTGAGAAGGGTCCTCACTGGGGGCTGCAGTCCTCAGTGTCGCATGTCCGAGTTGGACACGCGTGACTGCTTCACCAGTAGGGCGCCCCGCGCCTACTGGGTTCCAGCGTTTTTGCTTCTCCGCGACGATGCCCAGCATCGCCGCGTCGACCACCATCTCGGTGCACGGGTGCCGTGCACTCTCGGGCATAGTGACCGATCCTTCCGCAACGGAAGCATCGTACATTGCTTCCTTGTTGGCGTTGATAGCCAACAGCCGTTGCATTCGAGAGGTCCATTGGTTCCGGACCTCCCGCCATCGCGACCGGAGGTGGTTGCAGCCTCGGCGTATTCTCATGCAGTTTAGCCTGCCTCAGGCTAAACTCCTCCTGCATCGCAAGAGTGATCGCAGCATCGAGAGTATTCGGATACTCACGGAAGAGATAGGTCTTCACAGGCCCATCTCTCAATCCCTTCATGAACGTGACGACCTTGGTCGCCTCGTCAATCGGGTTGGTCACGATGTTCGAGACCAAGTACCGTGCTCTCCGGGCGTAAGCATGGACATCATGCTTACCTTGCTGCAGGTCGAGGAACTCCGCCCTCGACCGGAACTCATTTTGTGGGGCTCAAACGCTTGTCTGAGCTCCTCCTTGAACGCTTCGTACGTGCTGAAGCACGTAGGATCTGAGAGTCGGCGTCCATACGCCCAGCTCCTTGCACGTCCGCCAAGACATGACATGGCGAACGCGACCTTCGACAACGGGTCGACGATACGTCGAGCCGCAATGGCAGTGTCGAGTTCGACAAGCCAACGGAGGAGAGGCTCGCCCTCTCTTCCTACATAGTTGCTCACGTTGAGTTTCAACGATTGCATGCGTGGTGTCGTCCCCGACGGCACCGCGGTAGAGGCAGCAGCGTCGCGCTGCTCTTTCAGGATGAAACCCAGAGCAACACCATGTTGCTCTGTCGGCGATAACGTACGCAGCATCGCAGCAACTGCCGCCTCTCCAATGACTGTTGACAGTCGTTGGAGTGCCTCCCACTCTGGATCCGACAGGTGGAGGCAGTCAGCGCGTGCAACATGAGTTGCAGGCGTAGTGGAGCTTTCCATGAGCACCTCCGTGTTCATGAAAGGTTCTCAGCTCCCCGTCCGTACAGTCCCGTACGAACGTTCAGGTAGTCGGTCGTTGGACGGACTACAAAGTGCTACCAGGTGTAGCGGGCCTACCTTGGCTCACTACAACAGCTTACACGTGTGCGCACGTGTATGAGGAAGCGTAGGTTTCTTTTACTTGAGTTAAGTATACTCGAGGTCCACGAGTATACTTTAAACAAGATAAAGACTCTAAGTAGCTGATTTTGGTAAAGATGAGAACTGTTATTTTTGTTTTATGTTTCTGACTTCCTCTAAATGTAATATTCTAAGTTGGAAGTCTGCCAACGGCTGGTTGGCAGAATTCCTTTGCTATGCATGTCGCTCATTGGTTAAAAGATGCTGCTTTCAACCAATAGGAATCCTAAATGTCTATGGACCACCCGTCGTGGTGATCGTAAATGAATGTGGCCCTTGATGTAACGTACACCAAGGCCGAGGAAGTGTTTGAACCTTTAACAGACATCGCGTCTGTTAGAGTTGCAAGTGGCTGTAGCCACTTGTGCGTGTAACCCCGTTACACCAACAGCCGTTGCATTCGAGAGGTCCATTGGTTCCGGACCTCCCGCCATCGCGACCGGAGGTGGTTGCAGCCTCGGCGCATTCGCATGCAGTTTAGCCTGCCTCAGGCTAAACTCCTCCTGCATCGCAAGAGTGATCGCAGCTTCGAGAGTATTCGGATACTCACGGAAGAGATAGGTCTTCACAGGCCCATCTCTCAATCCCTTCATGAACGTGACGACCTTGGTCGCCTCGTCAATCGGGTTGGTCACGATGTTCGAGACCAAGTACCGTGCTCTCCGGGCGTAAGCATGGACATCATGCTTACCTTGCTGCAGGTCGAGGAACTCCGCCCTCGACCGGAACTCATTTTGTGGGGGCTCAAACGCTTGTCTGAGCTCCTCCTTGAACGCTTCGTACGTGCTGAAGCACGTAGGATCTGAGAGTCGGCGTCCATACGCCCAGCTCCTGCACGTCCGCCAAGACATGACATGGCGAACGCGACCTTCGACAACGGGTCGACGATACGTCGAGCCGCAATGGCAGTGTCGAGTTCGACAAGCCAACGGAGGAGAGGCTCGCCCTCTCTTCCTACATAGTTGCTCACGTTGAGTTTCAACGATTGCATGCGTGGTGTCGTCCCCGACGGCACCGCGGTAGAGGCAGCAGCGTCGCGCTGCTCTTTCAGGATGAAACCCAGAGCAACACCATGTTGCTCTGTCGGCGATAACGTACGCAGCATCGCAGCAACTGCCGCCTCTCCAATGACTGTTGACAGTCGTTGGAGTGCCTCCCACTCTGGATCCGACAGGTGGAGGCAGTCAGCGCGTGCAACATGAGTTGCAGGCGTAGTGGAGCTTTCCATGAGCACCTCCGTGTTCATGAAAGGTTCTCAGCTCCCCGTCCGTACAGTCCCGTACGAACGTTCAGGTAGTCGGTCGTTGGACGGACTACAAAGTGCTACCAGGTGTAGCGGGCCTACCTTGGCTCACTACAACAGCTTACACGTGTGCGCACGTGTATGAGGAAGCGTAGGTTTCTTTTACTTGAGTTAAGTATACTCGAGGTCCACGAGTATACTTTAAACAAGATAAAGACTCTAAGTAGCTGATTTTGGTAAAGATGAGAACTGTTATTTTTGTTTTATGTTTCTGACTTCCTCTAAATGTAATATTCTAAGTTGGGAATCTGCCAACGGCTGGTTGGCAGAATTCCTTTGCTATGCATGTCGCTCATTGGTTAAAAGATGCTGCTTTCAACCAATAGGAATCCTAAATGTCTATGGACCACCCGTCGTGGTGATCGTAAATGAATGTGGCCCTTGATGTAACGTACACCAAGGCCGAGGAAGTGTTTGAACCTTTAACAGACATCGCGTCTGTTAGAGTTGCAAGTGGCTGTAGCCACTTGTGCGTGTAACCCCGTTACACAGCTAGTCACATATATAATCGTTTGATACTGACAGAAAGGTATAGTTCAAAGGAAAAAAATGAATTTTCGTTACTCCTGTACTTTGATAGTGCGACCCGTATGACCTACGGGCATCTCCTGCGCCTGCTTCGCAGTGGTAGCATCTGCCCCTGCTGCACCGCTACTAGTTAAATGAAAGAAGCCCGTCCTAGCCGCAGCCCACTCGTAGATGTCTGGTTTAGCTTGGAGGAAATTGACTTGTGAAGTAAAGTTTGCGGAGCTACCGGATCCATTCTAGTGTCGAGATCCGTGCTGCGTACGATTAACCTAAAGGTGATGAAGTCGTCGAGCAGTCTTAAGTCGACCTCCTAGACGGTTCCCCTGCACCAGGTCAGCAGAGCTCCTCACAATGCAATGTGAGATTGATTGCAGGGCCGCGGCCCCGCCAATAAATAACGGAATTATTTTTCTTATTGGGCCACTAATGACATGGGAGTATCCATCACTATCGCCTTGTCGCTCTCATATCCCACCGCTGGAGAATCGGCGAAATGAAGCAGAACCGATGCGTCCAGTGGATTCAGGAGGGGGGTTTACCTCGAGAACCCTCCCGCCGCGCACCCCGATCCCAACCAACACCCACACAACCTACACCATCTACCTCAGTGTGAATATTCACATTTTGACGCAAATATAAGAATTTAAACCCGAACGTGTGATGATTCACCTTTATTGCCAGCTCTCTACAGCGACAAAAAACTTTACAGCCGGCGCGTCTTGCGGTTGTTCTCAATAGCTTGAGCAACAGCACTGGCGTCCCACAACTTGCGATTATACTGTAGGAACAGCACCGTTTCCAGCGTCATCGGGTTGAGGCTGCGGCGGAGACGCGATTAGATGATACCAGCTCGCGAAAACAGTCGTTCGACGTCATTCGAAGTCGGCGGTACCCACCGCAAGTCAACTTGCTCTGGAGCAGCACTCTCGTTCGCCAGCGCAGCTTCCGCGAACGAGCGCTTCTTCGTGGCAGGTGGTTCTGGCTCGTCAATTGCAGTCGCGACATCTGACTGCAGCAGCTTTGCCATGGCCAAACGCTCTCCACGCGTAAGCGACCGTTTATTCCCAGCAAGAAGCTTGACGATGCCATTCTCGAAGTCGGGGAACTTTACCAGAGTCGACGTAGCCGCCAGCTGAGCTTTTGTAGCAGGATAGTGCTTCGTGACATGGTCAAACAGCATTCGTACGTCCAGCAAAGACACGCTAGCCGTCTGGAGCTTCTTGCTCACGCTCTCCAGGTTCTTCAAGTCTTCATACAGCTCCTTGAGGCGGACGTTTTCTCTCGGGGTCGGGATGAAATCGGCCAGCTCATCATCGACACGATCGATCTTGGCATAGATCCGTAAGTAGCGGTCTATCATCGCGAACGTGCTGCTCTTACGAGTCACGTTGCGGGAGACGGGCATGAGGGCATCTGCCTCTCGAAGGTGATGACGATTCTTGATCGTGTTGAGCTTGGCCATCAGCCTCTTTACCTTCTCAAGCAGATCATCGTATGCCTCCATGAGGGCTTGCATGGCCAGGTTCATCCGATGGCTTGCGCATCCGATCATCGGAACGGAGGTTTTCTTCGCGATAGCAACATTGACCGATGCATGGTCGCACACGTAGAAGCAGAGCTGCGTAGCGGCTTCGATGTCATACACGTCGAGTACGTAGTCGAACAGCTCGATGATCGCATCAGAGCTCATGTCAGACTCGTCCGTCAGCGTTGAAA
Source organism: Phytophthora melonis (assembly GCA_024211575.1). NCBI lineage: Eukaryota > Oomycota > Peronosporomycetes > Peronosporales > Peronosporaceae > Phytophthora > Phytophthora melonis. Next base: position 1,945,270 of record JAMXKT010000047.1, read on the forward strand.
ACGCGAGCAGGTACTTGTCCGTCGAGGTGATGGCAATGATGGCGATGAAATGGTTGCCGTCTTCCGTCCACGCATCGACCGCGAAGCCAAGTTTCTGACCGGAAAGGCGCTGCTTCACGATCCCTCGTACGACGTCCTCCAACCCAAACATGTGCTTCTTGAGCGTGTTGACGCTCAATGGAGCCAGGTGCGTGTACTTTCGCGTCTTGGGCTTCTCGCACATGCTCAGCTCTCGATTCTCCATGATGATCCAGTCGAGCCAGTTGTAGACGGTCCGCGCAAACTCGTCGGCTTTGACGAAGGAGTCGAGGCTCCCCTCACGCCTTTGGATGGAGCGAAACTCGTCCTCGTACGTGGTGGCATGGCAGCGGTGAAGGTGCTCGACCAGGTTCGTGTACCCAGTCCCACGAGCTTGCTTCCACAGTCGACACTGGAAGTAGTCGCCTTCCTCGGGCACGAAGAGAACCGCGGCGAGTGATCTAGGCGGGATCGAAGACATCGGAACGGGAGACTTGTGTACGGCGGGGTGGGCTGTAGGAAGAAAATTGCGAAGTGGGGAGAGTAGCGCTGCGGATATCGCTCCTCTTAGCGGGTGGTCTCTATGGCTCGTTGGGCCGTGTCGTACTAGCCACCAGTTTTATATAATTTCGCGACGCTGGATATATTCATTATTGCACGAAATTGAGGATGGAGGGCCAATTAGTTATTACAATATATTACGGAAAGTTATTATTACGGGTATTGAAGTTTGCGGAGCCCTGCAGGTCAGATAGCGGAAAGCGGCCCATGTTTAACTTTAGGAAGCAAGCAATTACTTCTACGCTGATATCTACCTCGATCATTACGAAAATGACCGTGCAAGTTTTATCTCGCCGAAAAATATTTATGACATAAATATTTTTCGGCGAGATAAAACTCAAATACATTGTATTTAACGTTCACAACATTATTTGCATACATAGCTATTATTGTGCTTTGCAATGATTTTGCCGACCATTTTAGACACTAGTTGTGCTCCTAAATATGTGTGAACAAAGATACGCGTCAAAATTAAACGGTAGACAGGCAGTGTGACATTTATTTTATGGCGATCAAATTGGAACTGGTCAGCTTTTTTAACTGTACCAATTTATCGAGATTTAATGTAGTCCACATGTTAAATTTAGTTAAGTCAGACCGGTGGAAATGCTTCTAAAACCAGCATTAGTTTTAGACACTATAACAAGAGCTAAACTAAACATCTAGCCGAATTGTAATGTTTGCTATCAATTTTTGTACGTCATTTTTGGTCGAAGCCCCAACACTGTGAGTTTACATGCGGAGTTTCCGGCGTCCTTCTCTTTACTGTGCTTTGCGTTCACCAACCTGAAGTTTTTGCTTTTCTTTTGCTCCACAACACTGGCATGGGACTAGGTCAGGCCACTAACCAGAGGGGGCTGGGACAGGTGTCGGCCGTGGTGTCCCCCATGGGGGTGACTTTAGGAACATTCGCAAGTAAGGTGTTAGCTTGGCACAACGGTATTTTATACGTGTTCTTACTTCGCGTTGCTCTTAAATACCCCCAATCTGGGATGGGAAGTATGTTTAGGGCTAGCTTAGATTGAAGCTACAGGATACACTGATAATGGCGGTAGCGGAGTTTCTCGAATGCCAGTGACTTATAAGTCACGGCGCTATATAGTTTTTTTTGTTGAAAAGTTTACTACGCACTACTCGGCCGTTGAAGTCCACGAAGCGGGTAGCACGAGGCTAGCAGCGACAGGTTGCTTGAGACCCAGCAGCGGCGGGTAGCTCGTGGCCGAGCAGAACATATCGACCAGTATCTCCACGCAGCCTGCCGAGCAACGAGCATACTTGACTCGACAACTTTTCTTTGCATGGTATTGTGTTATTTGCTGTTCGTCTCGATTTAGTTTAATTTAGTTAAGCGGAAGCGTTAATCGTATTATTACATTCTCGTACGAATCCGGGGAAGGGGGCGAGTCCTATACTGTGCTACGCGCAGTTTGGACAGCCCCTCTCCAGCAGGCATTGATGGACTCTAGTATAATAAAAAAAATCGTAGCTTTTTGAGTTATAAGTATTAACGTTTTTACCTACTGCATCACCAATATCTTCTAAATAGAACATCAGTATTGTTTGCTTGAACGACAAAACTGATTTGTATGTAAAGATTAAATTTAAGGGCAGAGATAGTAGCTACTACGTTTCTTGGTTCAGTTTGGATACGCTGTCTCAACAAATGTCTTAAATAAGAGGGGAAACATTTGTTTAATATTGGCCCGGCTCTATTTTGCTTGTATACGTTTGCGTATATGAACGGCCTTGAATACTCCATCGGTCTTTTCGTACTGCTGCCTCCGCACCGGGTGCACGGCGTGTTGGTGGTGTGGGGGTCTTACAAACACACGTGCGTGCACACACATTACAGTAGATGCACCGATTGTTAGAGCCGTCGGTGGATATCTCCGTGCACTTGACCTTGGGGCAAAAATCATGGTTTCGCCTCTGGCACTTCGGACGCGTGCGCTTGGAGTGTCGGCAAATGTATACCGTCCGACCGTTGACCGGGGACACCCACTTGTGCAAGTCGACTTGACCGAAATCTTACTCGCTCTCCCCCATGGTGATCAGTGTAGCGACTTTCAGGAATGCGAGTCGAGTAGAAGGCCGCTTGAGGAGTTGGTGGAGAAATTGAAAGTGCCATTCATCGTTAGCTCTGTCGCTCTGCCTTACGCTACAGCTCCTTGCTCACCTGTAGAGTACTTACCGGCCTCCTTCCATCGAACGACGTCACTGCACGTCCGGAATCGACGCGACCGCTGCCTCTGCAACTGCGTCCTGCGTCAATCCGTGTAATTATATAGTCGAGCCGCGAGCTTCGATCGCTCGCCCAGCCGCCACGTTGAAGTCACGTTGAAGTCAAGTTGAAGTCAAGTGACGAGGGCCATACGTCACCAAGTCGGCCACCACCGACATTCCATCGCCGTCCAATCTCCTGTTTGGACGCACCCAAGCACATTCGGCGAAGTGGGCTGGCGTGTGCTTTGCCAGCTGCAACAGCCTCCCTCAAAGCTTAGGCCAGCCGCACCACGCGGAGTTGCTCTCGTAGGCGCTCGAACACCACGCGCTGCAGCGGCTTCGTCAGGATATCCGCAAGCTGTTGCTGAGTTGGACAGTAGAAGACGCTTACGTCACCACGAGCGATCACATCCCGGATGTAATGATAACGCACATTGATGTGCTTGCTGCGTGCGCTCGTCATCTCGTTCTCCATGGACTTGATGGCAGACTGGTTATCCACCTGCAAGCTGACCGCTACGTTGGCCTTCCAGAGGCCGATCTCAACGAGAAGTTGCTTCACCCACGCAGCATCCTTCACGGCCACCGCCGCCGCCACGTACTCCGCTTCCATCGTGGAGAGGGCGACAGACGTCTGCTTCTTCGACGACCACGCGATCACCATCCCATTGAGCACCAGCACAGCACCGGACACCGACTTGGCGTCCGACTTGTCGCCTGCCCAGTCGGCATCCGAGTAGATTGTCGCGTGCCACTTGCACCCGATGCCTTGGCCGCTCTTGAAGAGCAGTCCGAACGACGTCGTCCCGCGCAGGTATCGAAGTACGCGCTTCACACCGCGCCAGTGATCCTCACAAGGACGAGCGACAAATCGTGCTAGATAGTTCACGGCAGCAGTAATGTCCGGCCGTGTGCAGTTGGAGATCCACAGCAGCGAGCCAATTGCCCGCCGCATCATGCTCGTCTGCGCCATTGGCGTATCGTCGCCGAGCGGCCTGGACTCCATCGGCGTGCTGACAGGTCTGCATGTAGCCATCTCCATGTCGATGAGCAGCTCCTCGATGGTGTCGCGCTGGTGCAGCATGAAGCCATCTTCTGTGCGCTCGATGCAGATGCCTAGCACCTTCGTTGCATCGCCCATGTCCTTGATGTCAAATCGCGCCTCCAGCTGCTGCATGGCCCAATCGCTATCATCGTCGTCTTCAGCAACGATAATCACATCGTCGACATATAGCCCGAGGACAGTCAGGTTTCCACGGTGTCGGCGAGTATAAAGACAGGGTCCAGCTTACTCCGCACGAAACCAATCGAGAGCAGGAAGGCGTTGATCTCCTTGTTCCACAGGAGACCACTTTGCTTGAGCCCGTACAGCCCCTTCTTCAGGAGCCAAACAGAGTCGGACGGGCATGTGGTTCCCTCCGGGGCTTCATGAGGATCGGTCGGTCCAAGCTGGCCTTCACATAAGCGTTCGGCACGTCTCCCTGTCGGAGTCGGCGCTTCCACTGCGCCGCCAACGCTGCCAGAAAACGCACGCTGGTGGTCTTCAACACCGGCGAGTATGTCTCCTCGAAATCGATGCCGTACCGCTGCGAGAATCCGCGCGCCACTAACCGCGCCTTAAACCGCTCGAGCTCGCCACGCGAGTTGAACTTGATCCGAAATACCCACTTGGAAGACACGATGTTCGCATCGGGCGGCGTCGTCACCACTTCCCACGTCCCGTTCGCTTGCAGATCCCGTAGTTCTTTTTCGATGGCGGCCTTCCACTGGGGCCACTCGGGTGTTCGCTTAGCTTCCTCAATGCTGCGCGGGGTTGCCATTGCGGCCATCGCCTCCGAGCGTAGCAGCGTCGCGGATCCTGCGACTTCGTCAATCAGTTCCTGTGCCAATTCGAAGTCACTGCGCACCTTCCGCTTCTTGCGATACCCGAACACACGTCGGAGCGATGCCAGGGCTGATGGGATTACCCTTGTACTCGTCTTCGCCGCTGTCGCTCGAGCTGCTCGGCTGCTCACCATTGCCGCGCGAGGAGTCAGCACTGCTCACCATCCTCGTGCGCTTCTTGGTCGAGACGATACTGATCCGCCGCTTGCTTGGGTACTGGAAGGGGTCGCTGCTTCCCATGGAGTCTGCCTGGGTATTGGTTGGGCTTGGTGTAGTAGGTCCAGCAGGCGATGGGTCATTCTCACCGTGCAGCTCCTTCAGCGCGTCTTGTGTTTCCTTCTCATGAACATCAAGGCGATCGATGTTCTGCACATCTGCACTTGTGACGATCTTCCTTGTCCGCGGTAGGAACAAGCGACACCCCTTCTGGGTTTCGCTGATCCCGATCACCACGGCCTTCTCAGCACGGCGCTTCACCGACGCGGCCTTCTTGTGAGCAACATGGGTCGTGCAAGTCGAACCAAACCGCAGAATATGAGCCACCTTCGGAGCCTTGCCGGTGAGCACATCGAGTGGAGCTCGGTTGTCAGCGTTGGCTCTGGTTGGGACTCGGTTGCGTATGTACGACGCGTACTTGACCGCGTCGCCCCAGTACCGGTCCGGCAAGCCCGACGCCCACAGCATAGCGCGCCCTGAGTTCATTAGCGTCCTGTGCCTGCGCTCGACCTTGCCGTTGGACGCCGAAGTATCGGGGAGCGTCGACTGCAGTCTTATGCCGTGGCGCGTGCAGTAGGCCTTGAACTCCCGTCCTAAGAACTCGCCGCCTCCATCGGATCTTATCAGCTTCACACGAACGCCGTACTGCCGCTCGAACTCTGGTAGGAAGTTCGCCCAGGCTGCTTCGGGGCCTCATCCTTGGTCTGGAGCAGGTGCACTCGGTTGTAGCTCGAGCCGTAGTCGACGATAGTGAGCATGTGTTTGTTGCCGTTCCTGTCCGCGGGCAGGATGTCCGTCTTCAGGCCCACGCCGAGTACTGCGCCGATCTCATCCGTTGGCGCAGACTCCGAGGTATCAACGGTTGGCTGCTGGGATCTGGTCTGCTTTGCCTCTGCACACGAGAGGCAGAATCGCAGCTTCTTCGAGATGACATCCATGTCACTTGCAAGGCCCTTCGAGTACATCCGCAGAAGATCTTGAAAGTTGAGGTGGCCTAGCCGCTCATGCCAGTGCTGGAGTGTTGCCTTCGGGACCTGGGCGAACATTGCCACTGCGTCAGCGCTTGCATCGACAGTTTCTCCGTTGAGAACCCATAGCTTGCCCTGGCGTTCGGCAACTGCGATCACTTCGCCGCGCTGGTTCATCAAGCTGCAGGTTTCTGTATCGAACAGCGTCGTGATCCCCGCTCACCCAGCTCTGTCACAGACCGCAAATTGCGGTCCAGGTCGGGTACGTGATGCACTTCGTGGAGAAGCACGGGGCGGACGCCTTGAGCATTTCGCACTCGCAGGATGCAGCTCCCTTGACGCTCGCATGCAACAACCCGCCGTTGGTCACCTTGATAACCAGCTTGGACGGGGAAGTGCCGAACAGTACAGCGTCGCTGGAGCACATGTGGTGCGATGCTCCGGAGTCGATCAGCCAACTTGACGCGGCTTCGGTAGGGGCGCCGTGCTCCCCTGAAGCCATCCACAGCTCCGACGTCCCATCATCCTCGGATTCAGACTCCGACGTCTTGCTCTGCTGCTGGGCCTGGCGAGCTGACGCCTGCTGTGTGTTCTTCTTTGGCTTCGTGCACTGCGCCTGCCTGTGACCCGCTTCACCGCAGTTCCAACAGGTGAGTATCTTCTCGGCGGCGTTCGCGTTTGCGCCGTTGTGCTGCTGACCTTGACGCTGATTGTTGTTCGTCCGCTGCTGTTGTTGCTGCTGGCTGCCTCCCTGAGTTCAATCCCCTCGGCGCCCTACCTTTTCCAACATGGTAGCACTTGTTACGGTCGAAGGGTCGACTGTGGCACTAGTCAGGTGAAGGTTGCTGGAATGTGGACCGTAGTGATGATTGTGTGGTTCGTGTCACAACACGAGGTGTCTGTGAACGGAATGTGTCTCTAGGGGGAGACGCGGATGGCCTTAAAACCCAGGGAGGTCATTGCGGCAAGGCGTTGGAGTCGGACCAACAAGCTGCAGGAAAGGTCGCAATCAGGAGGTCCTGACACTCTCGATTGAGGGGGAGTGTTGGAATATGCAATCAGACAGTGTCAAGTCCCAGCCCGAAGAGTCGACGACCGGGGCGCCTGTATGGTGTAACGGTCTAACAAGCTATGTTCTACAGGTATGTCATGAGTTCAATCCCCTCGGCGCCCTACCTTTTCCAACAATCAGGATTGGCCCCTTATCGATTGTGCAGTCGAAGCAGCGTGCTTTGAGTCGACCTTGCCACTGTTGTGCCCCCATCGTATGCACCGATCGATGTTGTGCTTGTGGTTCTTCTTCAGGTACATGCATATGACGCTCTTTTCGCAGTACCTGCGTGTGTTGCCAGCTCTATGTATATATGTGTGGTGCACTCGGTATTGGGGTATTGGGGTACGTCATTTACATCTTGCGGTAGCACCGGTGGCCTCGGTGGCACTTAACGCATTCGAACACAGTAGCAATACCTTTTGGGGGGGCTTGCTTCTTCCATCTCGATGATCACGTCCAGAATCTTCATCACCACCTTGGGCCGCTTCCACCGCGGCAATCTGTTCTAGGCACCCAGTCACCGCCGACCGTCACCGCAATGCCAATGGTACCAGCGCTTTCATCTTCATCCAGCTTCTCGCTACACCTGTTAGTGGCATCTAAGTGGCTTTCGGCCTGCACCGGTCTTTTTTTGCCGCTTGATAGTTTTCTGATAGCGGATTTTAGAGCTGGATACCTGCCGTAGCAGATCCCTTAACATCCAATCATCAGAACCACCCTTAACAGCAAAAACGAAAGCATCAAAAACAACTTTCACATTTTTTCGAACGAGCTCCTGCTTTGTTTTGTGTGTATGATCTGCATTGTTCGCCTGGATGACACATGCCAACGAGGAAGTCGGCAACAACAATCTCAGCAGCTCCTGCTACTTCATATTCTTCCGTGGTGCGCTTAGCGAGTGTTTTGTATCTGAAATACAATATTTGCATTTTCAAAAACATAAGGCATACTGTTTTGTTGTTATGACTGCTCTGTAGCAGCCAAAAAAAGGTTTGAGCCTCTGTGTTTACATCTATTTGACGTAGTGGTCGTGTGCGCACTACAAGCTACGATCCAAACTACTATTAGTAAGTGCGAATGTAAAGGAGGACTCCAGGGTACAGCCATTCGTATTGAAAAGTATGTGAAAATATCAGGAAGAATAATGAGCATAAAATGGCTAAGTCGTATTCCTGCGTAGAAACGCAGTAGATCACCAACCGGCCGACCACTGGAGATAGCATTTTGCAAAACCAACAACGAGTGTTCTAATTCAAAATCAGAATTTGTTTTAGTCTGATCCATGTCAGTACACATTGTATTCAAAATTTGAATGCAAAGTTTAGTTGTGCTGTGGGAATATGTTACCTATATTAGAATTATTTTAGCTACCGCCGTACTCTGGCTCAACTAAACGTTTTAGTTTCCCAAATACTTCCAAATAAATGATCGGTGCGGGTCCGGGGGTGGGGGTTAAATGCTGTGGTAGAGTCAACACTTTCGGTACAGTACCTACAGTAATTATGGCCAAGGCTAAATCTGAATAAGGCCTACGAACAGTTTCATGTTTCCAACCAGTTTCGTGTTGTCATATTTTCAGCCAATAAAATGGCTCATCAGATACTTTTACGCATTCCTATTTGCTAAAAGTACAAATATGGTCACTAATCGCATGCAAAGAGAGCGGCTTTTGCGTACTATAAGCAAGTAAAAAAAGACGACACGAAACTTCTCGTTGTTGTCGAGATATGGATACAAAATGAAATGGGTCAGAAAAAACACGAAATTGGTCGAACTCCTTAGCAGTTTTTTTCGTTGCGAACAATAATTACTCTGGCACCAATAGTGACAGACTGTCTGTCACCAGAGTCACACACAAATTTTGAATTTAGACTAATAATGAATATCTAAAAGCGTCCGTTTTCCTGTCATAACCCATTAAATTTAGAATATGATAGATTTATTAAAAGTACTTATTAGTAGCAATTTAGTACAGTGATATTTTATCGTGGCTTAGAAAAGAAATTTACAATAAACATCGGCAAATATTTTTTTGTGGTTAGATATGCCTTGTTCACTCGGGTATCTATCATATGTTGCAGATATTAGGTTATGTGTGTACGATATCTGGTAAAAAAAATATTCAAGTGAAATTTTCAACTAGCGCTGTCCCGAATTAGGTAGAGATTGACCACAATTGTGGTATCACGATAGACTAATTATGAACATTCTTAGCCAGACTAATATAATAAAGACGTCATTTTTTGCTGGACGCGAATTAGTCTGGCCCAGACTAATTACTGTAGCGAACCAGCAGGGTCAAAAAAGTTTTGGATGACATTTATGCGTGGGTTAAGAGGTCCTCTTTCACTTTTAACAAGAAACTATTTACTTTTAGCATGAAACTATAGAGTTGGGAACATGTAAACTTATCAAACCTGCTCTATGAAGAGAGAGCAGCAATAGTTTTCCCTTATTGCTTGGTCAGCAACACAAACACCACATTTTTCATTAACAACCTCTTGCTAAAGGTCAAGCAGCTGTCCGCTTCTGGGCATCATCGGCAAGCTCATCCCAAGTCCAGTGCTCGAACAACAAATAGTACAGACACGAAGCAGACACGAGGATGCCCAAGCCGAAGCCCACCCACAGTCCTTCGACATCAAATGCCCAGTAGAATCCCAGCAGCGCCGCTAGCGGTGTGCCAAACACGTAGTAGGCCACCGCGTTGATGGTTGCGCCAACCTTTTGCTTGCCTGCGCCTCGAAACACGCCCTGCAGCACCGTATTCTGGCCGTCAAGGATTTCAAATGGCGCCCAAACTGCCAATGCGCTCGCGGCACGAGCAATGCTCTCTTGGTCGTTCAGGAGAAGGTTGGGCAAGCTCCAGCGAGTCGCGTACAGGAACGCGATGAACGTCAGCGAGATGGCCAGAGTCAGCGTCAACGCCACGGTGCATGAAGTCTTGGCCTGCTTAGGCAGATTCGCACCAAGGCAATGTCCAATGCGGATGTTCGCGGCCACAGCCAGCCCAGCGAAGATCACGTAGATAATGCTGTTGATGTTGACCAGCACCGAATGGGCACTCATGGACACCACAGCGTTAGGAAGCAGGCCTGCCATGAGCGTGAGCAGCTCGAACGCCGTCCATTCCATCGTCATCATCAGACACCCTGGCGCTCCAAGTTTGAGGAACAGCTCCACGTGCGCCATCGCCTCCTTCAGATTCCAACCGCTCCACCATTGGGTCAAGTGGTGCGGGTGGTAGTAGAAGTATGGGACCAGCAGCAGGAGAAGAGTGATGTTGCCCAACGACCTCGACAGTGCGATGCCCTCGAAGCCCATGGGGGTGTAGTACGTCAGCACGTAACCCGTCACGACGTTAACAACATTCCCGATGGTCGCGATCGTCAGGAGCGGCTTCATAATGTTCTGTGCCTGCAGCACCTTCCGCACCAGCTCATAGAGCACCACAAATGGCATCCCCAGCAGCATCCACCTCGAGAAGATCTGCGCCAGCCTCGACACCTCCGGATCCTGGCCCACGAGCACCATCAGCGGCTCGGTGTACCAGTTCAGCAGGAAAATGGGGCCAAATACTGCTCCGAGCACCAATACTCCGGCCTGGAAGTAGATGCCAATCTTGTCATAGCGTCGAGCGCCGTACGCTTGAGAGCACAGTGTATCCAACGCCGACGAGAGCCCAAAGCACACAGAATAGTTCGTCACGTTCATGAACTAGCAGCAACAGCAGCAACAGCTCGTTAGTAGCGGTTTTACTTATCAACTGCATCTCACTCAGTCCATCCCGCGCTTACCATTGTGGAGAGTGTGGCGGCGTCTACATACTGCTGCGTGTATGGCGAGTCCATGTGGCCCGCCAGCACAATGCACGTGAGTCCGGGCAGGAACTCGAGCGCTGTCGTGCCCACCTGTCCATGAATGTATTAGATTAGTCCATGAGCAGCTCATTGGTTGCGTTTCTCGCTTGCTTACGACTGGGTACACGAGCTCCAAGAGCGTCTGTAGCTCTTCGGCGGCGTCGGGCTCTGGCTCTTGGGGCTTGAGCTCGTGGCAGTCGGCGATGGCCACGAGCGTGTCATGCTGCAGCTGCTGCTGGAGCAGCAGCGGTCGCCTCTCGCTGGGACTCGCCGGCTCAGGCTCGAAGGTCAGCGGCGCCACCATCGCCTTCTGTACTATACCCCGATGCGCAGAATCCGAACTGCCGTCCGTCCACCCGATGACGAAATGGAACACATCCGGCGAGAATCCCATAATCAGGGGAGGAAGGTGGTGTCGTGATGAAGGGGCAAGGGCTCCGATAATTTCGCTGGCGCCTGCAGCGTCTACCCAACGCCCTGCAATCATTGAATCGAAAGTCGGAGAGGGCTCGCTTCAATCATTTGCCGTTCGAACAGGTCAATTGACATGAAGATGGCTACACATGTGTCGGTTGAACGGCTGCTCCGCCTCGGATAATGCGACTGCCAGGACTTTAAATGACAACGTTGTGTCGGTAGATATATCGGGTTGTATGTGGTGCAGTGGTAAGGAGCAACGCGAGTGCAATGATAATTCATCGTCTACTTTAGTCGGTGTTCTTGTCGGTGGATTTGTCTATCGGTAGGATTTTTTTTTTTTTTTTATTCGGCCGTGCGCTTCTGAGCTTCATCGGCGAGTTTCGCCCACGTCCAGCGCTCGAACAGCATGTAGAACTGCAGCGACGCCGCGACGAAGATGCCGAAGCCGAAGCCCAGCCAGAGACCCTCAACGCCCAGTACAAAGTGGAAACCCAACAGTCCAGCCACCGGGATACCGAAAATGTAGTAGGCTACGGCGTTCACGGTGGCCGCCACCTTCTGCTTGCCGGCACCGCGGAAGATGCCCTGGACCACTGCATTGAGACCGTCCAGCACTTCCAGTGGCGCCCAAACAGCCAACACGCTTGCAGCTCGCGCAATACCCTTGGGGTCGTTGAGGAAGAGACTGGGGATACTGGCACGGAAGGCGTACAGCATAATGGCGAACATTGACGAGATCCCCAGCGTCAGCAGCAGCGAGACTGTGCACGCAAGCTTCGCCTGCTTCGGGGCGTTGGCGCCCAAGCAGTTACCCACTCGGATGTTCGAAGCGACTGCGAGGCCGGCAAAAGTCATATAAATGGTGTTGTTGATGTTGACCAGCACTGCATGAGCGCTGACCGACACCACCGCGTTCGGGAGGATGCCTGCCATCAACGTAAGCAGCTCAAACGCCCACCATTCCATCGTCATCATAAGCATTCCGGGCAGCCCTAAAGAGAGGAACATGCCCACGTGCGCGAACGCCTCCTTCATGTTCCATCCGCGCCACCACTGGGTCAAGTGGTGCGGGTGGTAGTAGAAGTATGGGACCAGCAGCAACGGCAGCACCATATTGCCCAGCGACCTGGACAACGCAATGCCCTCGAAGCCCATGGGCGTGTGGTACGTCAGCAAGTAGCCCGTGATGATGTTCACGACGTTGCCCATGGCCGCGATCCCCACCAACGGCTTCATGATGTTTTGGGCCTGCAGCACCTTGCGCACCAATTCGTACAGGAAAACGAATGGTACACCGGGCAGCATCCACCGCGAGAAGCTCTGCGCCAGCTGCGCCACCTCCGGGTCCTGCCCCATGTACAGCAGGAAGCTCTCGGAGTACCAGTTCACCAGGAAAACCGGTCCCAGACACGCCAGGATAATCTGCAGTCCGGCCTGGAAGTAAATGCCAATCTTCTCAAACCTCCTCGCTCCGTACGCCTGTGAACACAGCGTGTCCAGCGCTGACGTGAGCCCAAAGCCGATGGAGTACGCAGTGATGTTGATGAACTGAAGCAATAACAACAAGCACAAATACCAACACCCCAAAGTGGTCAGCTCACATCTCGATACCAATGCTACAGTCACCCTCCTTTATTGCAACGCACCATGGTGGAGAGTGTGGCTGCGTCCACATACTGCTGTGTGCGCGGAGACTGGATGTGCCCCGCCAAGATGATGCACGTGAAGCCCGGCAGAAACTCGAGCGCAGACGTCACGACCTGTAAGTCTCCGTTAGTTATCCACTCGTCGAATAAGAGAGTCACGATGGCGCTAGCTACTTAGTGCGGTAACCACTCGCATGGACACTGTACTTACGACGGGGTACACCAGCTTGAGCAGCGTCTTGAGCTCCTCGACGACGTGGGGCTCGGCTTCGTCAGGGATCTCGAGGCTGCCAGCGACCCCCATGACCGTCTCATGTTTCTGCTTGTAGTCCAGCAGCGGCTGGCGCTCCCGCCATATTTCGCGAACGTTGGGCTGCGCGGCTCGAACGCCATGCCGGTGCAGTGTAGTGCAGTGCAGTGCAATGCAGCGCAGTCGAAGGGATACTGACGCAAACTGCCCCGGGACCAGTCAGTGCAACGGCGGAGTGTCGTTACGTCGACGGTTGAATGCAAAAACAACGGTTGAATGGTGTGGTACACACCAAGTATCATGTTGAAGCGAGTATGTTGCGGTAAAGTTGCGATTGCTGGTCGAAGCCACCTTCAGCGTCAAGTGAGCAGGGAGACGAGGAAAGATGCCGTAGGAGCCCCACGCGTGTAGTAGGCGACGGATATTATGGGTAGAGCTGACGTCTGCCTGCGAAATACGGCTTGCAGCACGATACCTGGGATGTTGAACATGTTGACACGTACTGTACCAACGTACTAGCAGCGCGAGCGATTGCTTTGCTGCGAAGGGATACTTGACGCGTTGTGTGGCTCATTGTGTGTGAGCACGCATTGGCTGACATCGCATTCCCTTAGTGAGGCTTGAGCATCATTGTAGCAATCGCTATTACGACACGTGTTGTGAGACCATGAGTATCAGCGTTACGCTGCACTACATTGGACCTGTGCAGGAGGCCGAGGCAATTGCAAAGGCGGATATACATAGATACAAAGAAGCTACCTACGGTAGTTTGAGTAATTTGCCCTGCGTGAGTACTAGCTAGTAGCACAGGATGAAAGCTCCAGACGACCCCTCCTACGCCCACAATGTGACTGAGATCAAAGTAACCCGGCATAATGGACCCCATTGCCCCTACTGGTGCGCCTCTGGGGGCAATATACTGTGCTTCTACCGGATTTCGACTTTGTCTGGGCCACTGGAGAGGAAATGCGGTCCATGTTGTCGGATTCCTTTATACTCAGATGTCAGTCTCATTGTGTGCGTACGAGGGTTCGGCGCTGGTAGATAGACGTTTCATCCCGTGCTGCACATATAACTTAAACTACGGTAGATACCTGCTTCGTATCAATGTATATTCGCCATTGTAATTGTCTTTGTATCCAATGTAGTGTAGCGTAGCGTAGCGCTGATACTCATGGTCTCACTACGTTCCGTTCAAGCGATCGCAGCAATGATCGGTCAAGCCCAACAAGCGAATGAGACGCCTCATTAGTGACAGCGGAGGAATTCGTGCAACACCTTCAGGGTCATTCGCTTAGATTGCCCACAATGACGAGTGCGATAGCGTTGAGTTGACGTAGCTAGCGCTTGAAGCAGCTACGTCACTGCACGATATCTCCCAGGACACCGGGCGTTTCAGGCTTGGGCGGTATTGCGAGAGAAGGGTACTGGGTTGGTTCCACCAGAATACCGTAGTGAATAAGTCACGATGCAAGCACAAACGCTGCAGATGCTTTCGCTTCATACCATGTATAATAATTGTGAGTATCCACGAACTGGAGTCTGTACTTCCTGGGATCTGTTTGGTTTGCATAGTGGCTCGCCGTTGTCGGCACTGTAATGGCTTCAGCATCCACGAAGACCGTCTCAGCGTCTTGCCATTGCCCGTGGCACTAAGCTCAGTCAAAAACGTTGTGCTTCACCATCGGCACAGTTCGACGAAGCCTGAATTTCTAACCTATATGTCTGAACAAGGTGGCCGCGCCTGTTGCGGATTGCAGCGCTGGCGGCCCAGCAGTGATGGAGTATATGCATCGCTCGAATGGTATAGCTGGTACGAAGTGGACGAAAGCACAAAGCCGTTAAATAAACGTGCAACCCAGACTTGTGAAGATGAAAGATCAGTTGAAGTGCACTTCACTTGAAGAGGAGTTGCTGCAAAAGATGATTGATATTGTAAGGCGTTGGGGCGGATGAAAGCTCGAGTAAATGCTGTGTGTAGCCCAACAACTCAATGCAGTGGGCATGGAAAAAGCCGCCGCGCCAAAGAATTAAAAAAATGCGCTAGACTGCCAAGACCGCCCCGACCGCACCCCGGCAATTATTAATTCGGTGGTCGAAAGATTGGCGTCTGTGGATTCCACAGACGCCAATCCACAGTGTGGATCACCGACTCGCCGAGTTTTACGCGCAGTTTGCTGCTTGGACTCGCTCCAATTTGGATCGATCGCCAGCCAGGCCGATGCGCCATGCGGGAAGAGATGCATGTCGCCTAGGACAATTAGTCGACCCGAGGCTGTCTGAGTCGTCGGCGGCAAAGACAGGCAAAGGCGCACTGCCAAGCGCGACAAGCTGCTGAGTAACCGTGCGACCAGGCAGACTGCAACAGCGCGACACCGTGGCCTCGCCACCGCCATCTCCATGGCCACCCTGTCGAGCTCGGGCTGCAGCGCGACAACCATAGAGCCCCTGGCCCTTCGTCGTTGCGCGCGTCCAACGCCATAGCGAGGCCAGCGTGAGCCTCCGCACGGACAAACAACGCACTTCAACCTGGACGCAGCTCGCCTGCGGCTGGGCCCGCATTGCCGCCTGAATCAGGCCTCGGCGTCCTGAGGACGCGGCATCTGTGTCTAGCTCGGCTGAGCTTCTCCAGCTGGGGGCAACGATCCCTACAGCCTGTAGGCTACAGACAACACCAGAGGCAACGAGCATTGTTGCCGCCAGCCGCTGACTCGTCCGAAAGGATACGGACCGGCGTGTCGTCGGTGCGGGCTCATCTCCGGCATGACAGGCGAAGCGAATCAGGAACCCAGGCCTCCACACACACCGCGAATGCCAGCGACCTGCGCGGGCCAAGCGCGCCTCGCCGCGCTTGTTGGCAGGCTGGCAAGGACAGCGAGGGAGGCTGCTGTAGGAGGTCAAGGCTAGCAGCGAGCCTGCTTCAGCTTCCTGGAGCGCGCTGCAAATCGCGCGCGGTGAGCGAGAGAGCGATCTACGATTGAGCGCAGGACTCGCTGACGTACTCGCGGGCGTGTCTCAGCTGCGCGGCGGGTTCGGAAAAGTCGACTCGCCATACAAAAATGCTGTGCAAAAGCTTAGGCGGGTTCGGAAAATCGGAAAGCGCATCCCTAAACACAGGCTGCAGTAAAAATTGCCCGCACAATCAGACGGGGTCCAGCCTCATTTAAGACTGTTTGAGGCGCGGATTTGAGTACACAGCTGTCTCCATACAATTATAATAATACAGGATATGCTACACAGAAGGATACTATATATCTATGAGCCACCAAAAGGATAGGATACCATACTCTGTAAAGAATAGATGGGCTTTTCATCATTACCGAGAGTACCTCTGCACTCGATGATGATTGCGGTTTGCGCCGCCAACATGGACTTTGACGTCTCCAGAGGATTCCAAGAGCAAAAGCAAGAGCTGCGTGTGGCTGAAGGGGCAGCAATCGTATTGTAATGTGCCGCCGGCATGCTTGTTTCGTTGTATACATGTAGAAAAAGAAGAAGAAGTTGCGAGGAGACGTAAACCGCCGCGCGCCGCATGATCGCTACTGTGAAGCAGAGCAACACTGCTCGTCGTGCTAGTGTACTGCCCACTCGCAGCAGTGCGTCAATACATGCATGCGCCTTGCGCGTTGCTGGCGCTACGGTGGCAAAGTCAAACGGTTTCCGTCGATGCCGTCTATTTGAGGCGCGGTCCTCACCCAAATGGCCAGCGTCGGGTTGAAAAACCGCCGATGGAACGGCGTTTCACTTGGTTTCACTATACCGATCCCTCCCAGGACAGTTGACATACATCATTAAACTCTCGCTCTCTATGTTGCGGGAGGGACGACACGTCTGTCGTCGCTTCACCTCACGAGCCAACCCCCCCCTCTTCGAAGTGAATCCACGTGGCCCGGGAGGCTCATTCCCCATTTCCCCCAGTTGGCGGCAGATCTCCAATACTCCCACGCCCACTCCCCCCCTCCTGTATCAAGAGGGCTGACGAAGACGTTCAAGCTCTGGTCGTGGACAACGGCTCCGGCATGTGCAAGGCCGGTTTCGCCGGCGACGACGCCCCGCGCGCCGTGTTCCCGTCGATCGTGGGTCGCCCCAAGCACCTGGGCATCATGGTCGGCATGGACCAGAAGGACGCCTACGTCGGTGACGAGGCCCAGTCCAAGCGTGGTGTGCTGACCCTGAAGTACCCCATCGAGCACGGCATCGTGACCAACTGGGACGACATGGAGAAGATCTGGCACCACACCTTCTACAACGAGCTGCGTGTCGCCCCGGAGGAGCACCCCGTGCTGCTGACGGAGGCCCCGCTCAACCCCAAGGCCAACCGCGAGCGCATGACGCAGATCATGTTCGAGACGTTCAACGTGCCCGCCATGTACGTGAACATCCAGGCCGTGCTGTCCCTGTACGCCTCGGGCCGTACCACGGGCTGCGTGCTCGACTCGGGTGACGGCGTCTCGCACACGGTGCCCATCTACGAGGGTTACGCCCTGCCGCACGCCATCGTGCGTCTGGACCTGGCCGGCCGCGACCTGACGGACTACATGATGAAGATCCTGACGGAGCGTGGTTACTCGTTCACGACCCCGGCCGAGCGCGAAATTGTGCGCGACATCAAGGAGAAGCTGACGTACATCGCCCTGGACTTCGACCAGGAGATAAAGACCGCTGCCGAGTCGTCGGGCCTCGAGAAGTCGTACGAGCTGCCCGATGGCAACGTCATTGTCATCGGCAACGAGCGCTTCCGTACCCCAGAGGTGCTGTTCCAGCCCTCGCTCATCGGTAAGGAAGCTTCGGGTATCCACGACTGCACCTTCCAGACCATCATGAAGTGTGACGTCGACATCCGTAAGGACCTCTACTGCAACATCGTGCTGTCGGGTGGTACCACCATGTATCCGGGCATCGGCGAGCGTATGACCAAGGAGCTGACGGCCCTGGCCCCGTCCACCATGAAGATCAAGGTGGTGGCCCCGCCCGAGCGCAAGTACTCGGTCTGGATCGGTGGTTCCATCCTGTCGTCGCTGTCGACGTTCCAGCAGATGTGGATCTCGAAGGCCGAGTACGACGAGTCGGGACCCTCGATCGTGCACCGCAAGTGCTTCTAAGCGACCTGCAGAGGAGTCAACTGGTCTTAGAATCTGGGGCAGACAAGCCGCCGCCGCCTGCGCGTAGCATCTTGAGGCTTAAGTGCTTCGGTGCGCGTGCTGGAGGAGGCGTCCACTGCCGCCCATTTACTTTCAAGCCTTTCTTTGCTTTAATTTCTAAAATACTAGGATTGATGTTGTGATCTATCCCAACCGTGTTCGTCCGCCGTGCTGCCATAAAGCGCCGGCCTCATGGCCATGCCATCTCTTTAATGCTCATGGCGCACTTCTGCTCTTTGTTTGTGGCAACCTTACTGTACCTTTCGAGACAGCTGGGTTGTGTAGTTGAAGTTACCTGTGCTAACGTGGAGCATGGTCAACATGGATCCGTACTGTAGCTCTCGGTGGCGTTGCTGTGCTGGTTTCTTCTGCATCCACTCATACATGTACGGGGGGAGTGAGTGTTCTGGTGTGCGCCACACCGTTGGAACTGTACAAGTTGAGTGTGCGACCGACTGCTCAGTCACCCACTTGCACTTCCGCCGCGTCAGTCTCAGGTGACCAACCAACGGAAAGATGGCGGACTCGACGGAGCAGACGTCGCTGCTTGTCAACGAGTGCGACGTGGACGTGGAGGACTTCGCGCCAGCCATCATCTCGCGCGGCACGAGCTTCCCGGCCGCGAGCCCCACGTACGCGGCGTCGCTGGACGTGGTCAAGATCCGCGACTACGAGACGGAGAGCGACGCCGCGTCCTTCGTGCAGGAGCTGGCCCACGAGCAGGAGGAGGAGCCCGAGCCCGTGGCAATTGACGAGTTCTGGAAGACCATGGCGCTCGCCTACCCCATCGTCGTCACGTACACGCTCGAGTATCTGCCGGGCCTCGTGTGCATTGTGTTGGTGGGGCACATCGAGTCTCCGGATACCAAGCGCTACGTGGCGGCTGCCACGCTCTCCACCATGTTCACCAACGTCACGGCGCTGTCCATCGGCTTTGGCCTCACGTCGGGGCTTGACACTTTATGCTCCCAAGCTTATGGAGCTGGGAAGCTGGACAAACTGGGGCTCTACCTGCAGTCGGCAATGATTGTGGTGGGCGCGTGTCTGATTCCGGTCTTCCTCATGAACTGGCACGCTGAGTACTTCCTGCTGCTGGCCGGACAGGACCCGGAGGTGGCCAAGCTGGCTGGAGAGTTCTCGAGGGTCACGGTGTTCGGCGCGCCCTTCCTGTTCATCTACGAGATGCTGCGCAAGGTGCTGCAGGCGCAAAATGTGGTGCGACCCATGGTGCTCTTCGCGCTGGTGGGAACCTTTGTCAATGTGTTTGGAGGGTACGCGCTCACGTATTGGACGTCGTTGGGCTTCCACGGCGCCGCGCTGTCGAGGACACTTGGATACATGGTTTTGCCGTTGTGTTTGGTGCCGTACTTCGCTTTCAGTGGGAACCACCGACGATGGTGGAATGGCTGGCAGATGAAGGAGGCATGGGCGCTCGTTCCGCTATTCAGCAAACTGAGCGTGCCGGGCCTTGCGATGATGGCGATGGAATGGTGGGCGTACGAGCTGCTTGCAGTGATGGCAGGCAACCTTCCGGACGGTGTCGTGGCTGTGAGTGCTCATGCGGTGCTCATGCAAGTGGCGTCTTCGATCTACACAGTGTTTATGGGCGTCTCTGTCTCAAGCAACATCCGAGTGGGGAATTGTCTGGGAGCGAACCACCCGAAGAAGGCGCGAGTTATCAGTCGTACCACGCAGGCCACAGTGTTCGTTCTGTCGGGCTTCTTCGCTGCGCTCGTGTATCTGCTTCGCCACCAGATCCCGCTGCTCGTGATCAACGACCCGGTGGCGATTCAGCGCGCCTCAGACGCGCTTCTAGTGATGGTGCCCTACGAGATCATCGACTCGTTGAACTGCGTCATTCAGGGCATCTACAAGGGCGTAGGCTGGCAAGACATGGCGGCGAAAACCAACGTCCTGGCGTTTTACGTTATCGGCATCCCATTGGGAGCGTTGCTGTCGTTCCACTTTGGCTTTGGGATTGAAGGGCTCTGGATCGGCTTCGGCTCGGGCATCGCCACGGCGTTCACGGTCTGCAGCATCAACCTTTACTACTCGAGCTGGGAGCAAATGGCTCTCGAGGCGCGTGCAAGACTCGCTCACTAAAAAGCTCGGTAAGATTCATGCATCTTTCTCGTTTGCGTCGTGCTCAAGGCTTAATTAAGCTTACAAAAAAGAGGGTAATACTACTCAGGGGAATTACGTGGCAAATGAAATGGTTTGCGGGCGTAGGAGTTTTTATTTTTATTTCTAAGTACCAGTATTTTTTTCCATGGACAGTGGCCACCATTCCTCTGCCGAAACGATTGCACGGCATGAGAACTCACCAAACAGCGCCATCTTGAGGGACATTTGGAACTACCAGGTACTGAAATTACTACTTTGTGAGACCCAGACGGCTGAAAACTAACTAAAGTTAACCCCTTCAACCCGGTGCGCTGTATAAGATGTGTTAGCAAATCATCCAGATAGGATAAATTTCAAATCTAAGCTGTATAAATACAGCATAAGAAATTGTTATACTTGAAATTTGTATGCTCGGAGTTCTTTGTGAGCCTGCCTCTATCACTGCCTATACAAAGACCAAGTCAAGTGAAATCAGTGTTTCTGTCCACTTTGCGCATAGATGCATGCGGGAAGGTACCGGCGTCTATGTTCAACTTTTTGGAATATTAATTACCAAGGGATCACACACAAACGTTACACCACCAACTACACCATTTACTGGCCAAGTTGCAATTTTTTTCATGCAACATGAAAATAGTCCCATTTGTGCATTTTATAAAAAGGTCATTTAGGTCAGCTTTGCGCGATGTGCATTCAGTGCTTAAAATATGTTGCGTCCATGTTGGAAGTTCGAGAATATGCTAGAAGCTTGAAATGCTGCACTACCCTCTCCAATGTATGTACAGCGCTCACTTTGAGAACGATGCCGTCGACACCAAGCCCAAGCAAAGCAGCCAAGCGCTACGAGCGCGAGCGAGCAAAAGAGTGCGTGATTCGAGCCTACAAGGAGGGGCGTAAGTGGTAGGATGTGGCGAAAGCCAATGACCTCAAGTACAGCACTGCCCGGTGTGCGGTTCTTTCCGCGGACAATGAGGCCAAGGCTCGGGGAGGATTGCGTGGGGCAAGCGGGAAGCTCACCGTGAATGCGATGACCAAGCTGGAGGAATATTTACTCGTCGCTTAGTTTGGAAGTTCGAGCGCCACTCTCTGCGGCGCAGACTCTGCGCCACTGCTTCGCGGCAGAGCGCGGTGAAGACACGCATTTACTACGTAGTAGGAGCTTGAGGAGCATTTTGGAAATCGTGCAATGGTTTTGAGGGTCAGTTTGGAAAACATGCAAAACACACGGTTTTGTACCTGTGCATAAATTTTACACTTGCATGTTTTTGCAATCTTCCAACTTGCATGAAAAAAGTTGCAACTTGGCCAGTAAATGGTGTAGTTCTCACAGGCTTATTGCTGAGTGGCCAGGAGCCGCCTCCCCCTTTTTGAGTCTCACTTTCGAAATCAGCGGCCAAGAGCTCAAATGGCCGGACCCCGCGAGAAGCGACGCGCGGCCCGCATCCTGCGTGGCGAGACAACGACGTGGAAGGCCATCTGGAGGGAGCTGAAAGCGAGTGGGTGGACACACAAACTGCCCCCCGCTAGCTCGATCGAGACACGGTGGAAATTCATCACACCGGGCGGGAGCGCGGCCGGCACGGAGGGCAAGGACTACTTCTTGGGCGAGGACCGCGTTCTCGCCCACTACGTCCGTGGTATGTAATCTGTTTTGTCTATTGCCTGGCGTATCAGTCTAACACAGTGCTCTGTTTTTGCTAACAGTTCATTCGAAGAAAGGCGCTCAAGCTCTGAGTGCAGCATGCGTTGCAAAAGGTATGCTGACAAGATTTTTATCATATTGAGCGGATATCTAATGGGTTGACTTGGTGATGCTGCAGCCCCAGAAGAAGACTGCGATGTTGGTGGCGAACGCGCGCCAGTCCCGCAGACCTCCCCTCCCCGCGAATCAGCAACTCAAACGGCGACGCCGCCTCCGGACGCTGCGGGCAAAGCTGCACCATCGCCTCCAGTTGCTGCAAGCAAAGGGACAACCCCGCTTTGACGACTCTGGCGTCGGCAGCAGCAACCCAGGGTGCTCCGGCTCCCCGCCAGGGAAGTGCACCTGCTAAACGTCCGCGCCGTAAGTTTGTGTATTGTATATGCTATCAACGTTTGTGCTTATTATTGTTTGCATGTGTCAACAGGTTGTGTTAGCTTGGAGAGCGACGATGACGACGACGAAGAAGCTGAGTACCACTTGGTGCCGACGACGCCCCGAGTGCTTCGACCAAGACGCTCCGCGGAAGCTTCACCTCCCGGCACTTCTCTGTTTGGATCATCGGACGAGGAAGACGGCGACGCGGACAACGCCGCAGACAGCGATTACGATGCGGCCGCCGACCAGCCTGAGGGTAAGCTTCTGCTGTATTTGATGTGCTGTATTATATTGGTTATACTTACACTGTATATGATGTGATATATTACATGTGCTACAGTCTGCAGCGTAATGTCAAGTGATGATGAAGATGACCTGAACCAGGTCGATGACGACGACGACCCAGACGACTTCGGCGGCCTCGATTCCGGTGATGAGCCTATGGAAGACGATCTCGTCGATGAAGATGAATCGGATGTTGATGAAGGCAACTGCGACGACCAAGCCGAGGAAGACGAAGTTGAAGATGAAGACCCCAACTCTCTTGCAGCTATTTCCGAACGCCATTTTGCAGAGAAGTTTCTCGAGTCGCTGGGTGGAGCTGATAAGGTGCTGGCTGGTGACGTAGTGGGCAAGGACCTGGAAAATCTAAGAGCGCACGCCACATCAGGGTGGTCGGAGCCGATCAACCCGGACGTGTACGAGCACCTCCAAGCCCCATACGAGCCTGTTGGTGACGAGAATAGCTACCCAGACTTGAGGAAAGAACCGTTTGGCCCCACACCAGAAGCAATGAAGTGCGGAGATTCACCACTTGCTCTTTTCTTCTTCTTCATGCCTGTGGCTCTATGGCAGCATGTTGCCGTTTGCTGTAACAACTACAAGCATGAACAGCTTGAAGCGCGAGTGGAGGCGTATATTGAGCGACGCAAAAAGATGCGACGCCGCCGACCTGACGAAGAAACACCAATTCGGACGAGGAGTGATGTGCGCATGAGTTTGATGGCCGTCAAGGCAATCATGCCACACGAGTTGTGCGTCTTCATCGGCCTGCTCTTGGCGCGGGCCATCCAGCCAAACCGTGAGAAGATCTCTAACCACTGGAAGCAGGCTGATGAGGGTGGTATTGCGCGAGGAGTCTTTACCAACTACATGAAACGGGATAGATTCATGGAGATTTCGCGCAACTTGCACTTCTCAAGTAATCTCGATCCACGGGCGAAGACTGACAGAGCGTGGAAAATCCGCAAAGTAGTTCAATTGTTGCAGCGGACATTTCGACGAGGCTACACCCCCCCCCCGCTCACTTAGCGTTTGATGAAGCAATGCTTCCATCACGCTCATCATTCAACACTACCCGCGTCTACATGAAGGACAAGCCGTGTAAGTGGGGCACAAAGCTTTTCATGCTTTGTTGCGCTCATTTCGCACTTGCCGAAGCAGATTGACGAATGGAGAACACACTCGGGGCAGTCGAAGCGAGTGCAGCGAAACTGCAAGGTCTCTATGATGCGTACGGATGGGAAGCGAGGCGGCACCACGACGTATTACTGCGATGCATGTGTCGATTCGCAGGAGGTGTATCTGTGCATGAAGCCGAAGAAGACCATCGACGGTGTCCTGATGAGCTGCTGGGAGATCTGGCACACCACCTACAAGAACGGCACCGCCATTCCTGACCACATGCAGAGCAAGATCCGGCTGCGTAAGTCACCGGCCAAGAAGCGCCGCCGTGCTTCGTCGGGCGACTCGAGTGAGTGAGAGTGTGGAGGAGTGAGCGAGGTGGGGCCGCGTGTGAGGCTGCGCACGTCCAGAGAAGTAGTGTTGATTGCTCATTTGTAGCGGCGTGGATAAGCGGAAGTTCAATGATTGCTTGCTCATCCTTACCGTACATATTTGTTTCACTTGATTTTTGTATGCAGGTTTGTGGTACGCTTCATTTGATTGCATCCGTACATCAACTGGTGCTACTTGCTTTTAGTATTGCCGCCTCTCGCATCGTCTCCGCTCATATTTTCAAAAAAAATATCGGCATAGATGTAGCTTTTAGAGTTTGGGCCTCATGTTCTGTACTGACCATGTGGGAGGAATCGTGATATCGTTGTGCAAGAGTAGTGCGATTACATGCTTATACAGCTTAATGGTGCTGTATATACCGAAGTTAGCGCATCAAATACAGCGCAGGAATAGCTTCACGTAGCGTCTGCGTCACCGCCTTTTTCTCCGCCTTCCCGCCGCAACCCTCGAGTATACAAACTTCTAGATAAAATTATGCTGTATATACAGCTTAGCTCACCCTCAAAATCCTTCGGGTTGAAGGGGTTAAGTGTGGAGGGTTTGTCAGCCACGAAGCACTGTGTGGAAGATACAGTCACACCTCTATAAATGACACCCAGTTCGCTCGGTCCAATACGCTGTTTCAGTTAAAGAATTGATCAGATAAAGAAATGGCTACACTTCTCTTGGCTACATTATCATATGTTAGGTGCAGAATACAAGGGCTTTCTTTACCTGGTACCCCTCCAGCATTTTCGTACTCTTGTTTAACGGTAGGCGCGGTATTGTCTACCTTTACTCCTTCTTTTTGGTATTAGTAAAGTCGCATCCGGTTGTACGTGAGTTTCAATACAGTGAGATTATGGGAATATTTGTTGTCCGATATCCTGTCACCATGCCTGCAGTTTTATCTTTTGCTTGGTATCAACTGCATAACCCTAATTGCCTCGACATCATTTTCTTAGTTTTTTTGTAAAAATATGTCTACGCTGCGCTGATTGTAAAGTACTGTGGCTACCTTATTTATCAGTATTTTCAAGCTTGCAGCTACTGCAAACTCTTTGTTCCAACTTAGCACCCCAAATACATTTTCTCTCTTCGCTCGATTTGTTGTGGCGGGAGTAGTGGTAGCAATGGCATACGTGGGAGGAGGCAGGCAAGTGATTGAGAAATATATTTGACTTTGGATCTATTACTACGGCGTCCATTTAGAGGGTAGAGGCGTCAACAAGGGCGACCATTTAGAGAATAAAGAGGTTTTTGATCAGTTATATAACACCTATAGTGAAATCCGTATATTCCCGTTTGCAGTCGAGGAATCCTAACCAAACAGAGAACACATAGTCACTTAGAGGGGTTCATTTAGGGAGGTGCCACTGTACTTTTAGAAGCATCGTTTTTGTGTGAATAATACAGTCGTGCACCTCTAATTCGGCAGGGCGGACCATATGTAAACCCAGACGTGATATGTTCTTGGAAGGTTCCATGACTTGGAAACCGTTCAAATCTGAATAGGTTATCCTAAACTATAAGGTTATACCGGTGCCGAATTAGAGGTGCACGACTGTAGTACCCCAAAACACGTAGGGCGTCGAACAGTATAACATACTTCATCGGTGCGATTTAATACGTACCACACAAGACAACGTGACCCCCTCATCTTTTGAGAGTAGTAGTTAAGGTAAACGGCCAATCTGGGGCCGTTTGGTCAATTCGGGGCCGTCGTGGTTTTGACCAGTGAGGACGCATTTTGTTTCTTTCAGTCTTGTTATTCGTAGAAAATGCATTAAGTACGAAACCCATACAAACAACTACAACTGGAACTGGTTGGCGGGAAAATTTCGGCGGGAACTCGATGGGCCGGCGGCAGTGAACCAGCCATCTACTTTCCAGTTTTCATTTTGAAAGCAACACAGCACAATGGTCAATACCTACACGCAGGAGAGGAAGCAAGAGATCATCGGTCAAGTCCAAGCAGGCAGTGCTGTTACCACAGTCGCTACGGCGACCGGCGTCCATGAAAGGACGATCCGGAAGTGGCTGGCGGCAGCAAATGAGGGCAAGTCGCTTGCCTCCTCGAGGCCCGGTGCAGCGGGGCTGCCGTAGCTTTAGCGTCAGAGGAAGACGTAACAGACTCACAGAGTCGCGGCTAAAGATAGCCCGTTCTAATACCAGAACGCACGAGTCCGTACTCCCTACGGACTCCAAGAGTCAACCCTTAACTCTTAGCTGTGAATCTTCAAACTGCATGTATTTCTCTTATCGCGGCAGAGCCGCCTTCGGTGTAAATGTATCTGGTTCACTATCTAGCATAGTGAACCCTAGTCATATGCATAATCTGTGGCTCTGAAGCCATGTACTGATTCTCCTACTGAAATAGGTTAGACAGTGTGCACCACACAAGCCTGTGTGTGCCACACTTCGTAACCCTTCGGGTAACATTCGTGTAACCCCGTTACACCCTCCCCCACCAAACCGTGGACACGGGTGTTCACGCTTAACGGTCAACGACCGGGTCTTGTTCCGTCAAGCCTCCTTCTCGAACGAGTCAATCCACATCGTGTGGACGTCTCTGAGAACTTCTCGGCGCAACGCGCCCTCACATGACTTCAAGTCATAACGCCTTTTGGTCTTTCGACCGCAGAAACCCTCTCGCGAGGTCCGCCTCGGAGCCTCGCTCCTCTCGCACTTCGGCACCTCGTGCCTGCGAACTCCCAAGCCCCCCCCGCGCAGGTGCGCACACCGACCGCGCCTCCCAGGCTCTCGGTCTCCCAGTACTTCGCGGCGCAACGCCTCAAGCAACGCTCGCGGCGAGCACGGCCCAGCTCCCCTCGAGCACTAACCCATAAGACCATGGACCTCAAAGATCTCTTCGGAGATGAGGAGGAGGGCGTGGTGGACTACAGCGAGTCCGATGTCGGCTCTCCGAGCCATGAGGGTGAAGCAGCGTCCCCACAACGCTCCCGAACCGCCGCGACGCTTCGCCCACGCCGCCGGCACAACGCGGAGGTGGCACGTCGGCCACAGTTGGCTCGTCGAGCTCCCGCGACCAAGAGCGCCGCGCGCGAACGTCTCCTGCGCGCTCGTCGAGCCATCTCTACTGAGCGCACTGCGCCGTTGAGGGAGGAGCCGCGGCCACCGCTGCGCACTCCAAATCCGTTCCCTGAACGCTCCTCAGGGCTCCGCGAGCTGCGCGAGCTCACTGAGTCACGGTACTCGCCGCCTCGTGCGGGGAAGCGCCCTTGGGCCCCGTCATCTCCAACCCTTTGGACGAGGCTCAATCCGAGCAGGTTGCGGCGCAGCTGGCCTCCATGCGCTCCCAGCGCCCCGAGTTGCGGCCCCTGCTGAACCCCAGCACCGCCGAGTACGGCTTCCGACCTCGTGACCCCGCGGAGGCATGCCGTCAGGCGTTCCAGCCGACGCTGGCTCAGCATGTCATTGGGCCTGCGGCCCGTACTCCGGAGGAGATCACTCTTCGAACGTCTCTACGACAGCGACTCTTGACTCCACAGTCTAAGGCTGTCTCCGAGTACCGCGAGCGGTTGCGCCTGCAAGGCAAGGGTTGTCCGTGCCCGCAATGCGGACGTACCCTGTGGTGCTCAGCCCGGGCGAAAGCCTGATTGAACACGAGGCTCAGTTCGAGCTCTGGGCTGAGAAGAAGAAGAAGCTTAGCTCCATGGATGCTCTTCGAGCTAGCTTCAGCGAAGTGGATGTTCGTATCGAACGCAAGCTCCGCTTCGACTTTGCGAAGATCCGAGCCAAACGCAGCCTCTCGGCTAACGCTCAGCCGCAGACCCATTCTAGCGCTGCGCGCTTCGCTCCTTTGAGCCCTCCAGTCGCTCCTACCCGTGAGGGCGTGAGCGCTGTGGCTCAGGGCCAACCCCGGAGCAATGTGGCTGACCCAGCAGCTCCCCAGCCTATTGCCGGGAAGCGCGGGACGGCCGGCATGCCGGCCTCGAGCCCACGGGGCGCTGGTGATCAATCCGATCAAAAGCGTCCACGACGTCTGGGCAGTCTTGGCGAAGGGGCACCTCAAACTCCCATGAGTTCTCTGAGTGTGGGTACCCTCGCCACTTTACCAGATACTGGTTTTGACCCCGGCACCGCCGCTTCGCCAGCAGGCGCTCCACATGGTAGTGAAGGTTCCCTTGCTCATCGAGCAGCGCCGGTGGAGGACGCACCAAGCCGCCTCGCGACGTTTGATGAGCTGTTCGAGGTTCAGCAACAGACGACTCGCCTTCGGGACCATGTCCAGGATGTCGATGCGCGTCTCGCGCGTACTGCCACGGAGCTCGAAGAGCTTGTTCGGGACTTGAGCTGGGTCCAAAAGCCTCGCGAGGTCTGGGACCGGCTCCGACACTTGGAGAGCTGGGTGCAGTATTATGGCGATCGCGACGATCGTCGTAGCCAGGAGCTCTCCGAGCTTCGGCGTCAGCAGGCTGCATTGCAGGGTCAGATTGACCTTCTGGCCCGCATGCAGGGCCCGCCCGCTGCGCCTCCTGCGCCGGTGGCCCCTGTGCCTGCGGCACCTCCGACTCCGACTCTGCCCTCAGGGCTC
This sequence comes from Phytophthora melonis, assembly GCA_024211575.1. Taxonomy (NCBI): domain Eukaryota; phylum Oomycota; class Peronosporomycetes; order Peronosporales; family Peronosporaceae; genus Phytophthora; species Phytophthora melonis. Next base: position 1,974,046 of record JAMXKT010000047.1, read on the forward strand.
GCGGCTCCGCTGATGCCGAGTCTCCCGCCTGTGCCTGCAGTGCCTGCGATGATGGTTGCGTCTGGTCGCGACCTCCGCGACCTCGTCGCCCTCGGTGCCTCCATCTGCACCTGCGTCGGGTCATGGTACGGCTTGAGCAAGCCCACGTAGAAGACGGGGTGCGTCCGCATCTTCTTCGGAAGATTGAGCGTGTACGCAAGGCCCTTCCTGGCCACGACCTTGAAAGGTCCAATGAAGCGCGGGCGCAACTTCGTCTTGAAGACAGCGGACACTGCATGTGTAGGTAGGTTCTTAGCATTTAGCAATACCAGGTCCCCGACCTCATAACTGTCAACATTGCCTCTGCCTCTAGCATCTGCATGTTCCTTTTGCTTGTCTTGGCTCTCAGCCATTGCGTCACGCACGTGTCGTAAGACACTCAAGCGCGTCGACAAGAAAGTGTCAACCTGTTTACGAACAGTAGCCGGGCTGACATCAGCTAGCCGATCAGCTAAATCGGCTTCCCTCCCCACCAAGCCCGAGGCCACCACGTGGCGGCGTCAGCGGGACGCGGGGATGAGACAAGCTGTTCACGTAGAACGGCGTGTAGCCGGTCGAGGCATGCACGGCGTTATTCAACGCAAACTCAACGAGGGGCAGCATAGCGCTCCAACGCTTCGGCGTCTCAGCGCAAATGCTGCGGAGCACGTCTTCGACGACGCGATTCACTCGCTCCGTCTGACCATCGGTCTGCGGGTGATCCGCCGTGGACATGTCCAGCTTGGTGCCAAGCACCGCAAAGACCGCGCTCCAGAAGTTGCCCGTGAAGCGGGGTCTCGGTCCGAGACAATCGACTCCGGGAGTCCGTGTTGTCGAAACACTCGGTCCAAGAACAGCGTTGCTGTACCCTTACCATCGATGGTATCCGGCACAGCCGCAATGTGAGCCATCTTGCTCAGTCGGTCTACAAAGACCACGACTCCAGTGTTGCCCGCCGCATCCGCCGGCAGGCCAAACACAAAGTCCATACTCATGGATTGCCAACAGCCCGAAGGGACAGGCAAGCTTGCCAACGGGGCTGCAGCATGGGGTGACGACTTCACTCGCTGACACGTCTCGCACGTGCGCACATAAGTGCTCGTCCACTTGTACATCTTCGGCCACCAGTAGTGGGTGCTCACCGAGCTGTAGGTCTTCTCACGGCCAAGATGGCCAGCCACCGGCGTGTCGTGGGCCTCATAGAGGATACGATACTTCAGGTCCTCATCATGAGGGATGACCACGCGTGGCGTGTCCTCGGAGCCAGTGCTGTAGAACAGCAGGCCACCATCGAGGGTGTAGCGATGCAAACGCGCGCGCACTCGCGCCGACAATTCAATGTCCGAGTCTTGAAACTCCTTGCTCCCGAGAGCCTTCAGCAACGCGACACAAGTGTCATCCTTGGCATAAGCCGTTCGGGTCAGATCCGGTAATGACGAAGTCACGGTCGTTACATGAGCCAGCTCATAATCCGGCCTGCGCGACAGCGCGTCCGCGAGGACATTCTGCCTGCCAGGCTTGTACTTCACCTCGAAGTTGTACTCCGCGAAGAAGGACAGCCAACGGGCCATCCTTTGCGAGAGATGAGGCGACTGAGTCGCAGTGCGTAACGACGCGTGATCCGTGTAAATCACGAACGGCTGAGAGCCCAACAGGTGAACCCTGAACTTGACGAGCGCATACTTCATCGCAAGTAGCTCTTTGTCATGGACAGGATAGTTCTTCTCAGCAGCCTTCAGCTGACGAGATTCGAACGCCACCACGCGCTCGCGCCCCTCGGCGTCTGCTTGTAGCAGGGCACAGCCGATGGCAAAGTCCGAGGCGTCACAGACGACACTAAACGGACGAGCAGGGTCTGGCAAAGCCAGAATAGGCGCATCAAGGAGACTATCCTTAATTGCCGCAAACGCATCTTGATGCTCGGTGTTCCAACACCACTCCGCGTCCTTCTTCAGGAGATTGGAGAGTGGCCGAGCCATCTCAGCGTAGTTCTCGCTGTACTTGTGCACGTAATTGGCCAAGCCAAGCCACTTGCGAAGATCCTTCTGGTTCTGGGGAACCGGCCAGTCAACAATGGTCTTGACCTTGACCGGGTCGGCCCTCAGGCCACGCTTTCCGATGAAGCACCCTAAGAAGGGAATCTCTTCTGCTCCGAAGATGCATTTGTCAATGTTGGCATACAACTTGTTTTGACGCATGCACTCGAGCACAGCACGCAGGTGCTCGACATGGTTCTCCATATCAGTCTTCCCGTGCTCCGCACGACTGTGGACAAAGATGTCATCGAAGTACGTCTGCGCGTACGCCCGATGGGGCCGGAAGAGCTGCGTCACAAGACGATTGAACGTCGCTGGCGCGTTCGAAAGCCCTTGGGGCATCACCAACCACTCCCAGAGCATGCCGCTCGGAGTACTCACCGCAGTGAGAGGGATGTCGCTCGTTCTCATGAGCAATTGGTAGTAGCCATCGACCAAGTCGAGCGCACTGTACATCGTACATCCTGCCATGTTGTTCTGAAGAACGTCCTTCCGAGGAATCGGCGTCTGCGCCGGAATGGTGGCGGCATTCAGCTTGTTGAAAGCATGCACAATACGCCACTTACCATTCGGCTTTCTGACACAGAACGTCGGCGTGGAGTGAGGAGACTTACTCTCACGCACCATGCCCGCCTCGTGCTTCGCACGGAAGAACGCGTCAATGACGTCACACTGCTCCTTCGGCAGAGGCCACTGCCTCGTCACGCAGTACTTCGTTCCCGGAACGAGATCAATCTCATGCCGGACACCTCGATCCGGAGGTAGCCCCGAGGGCGGTTCCTTCGAGACCACGTCTTGATAATCCTTCACCACGTGATACAAGGGATCCGACGGATCCTTCAGGATCGCCGATCCGCTTCGCGCATTCAGCGCCTTCTTAGTGTCCTCCAGGACAGCTTCATCCAGAAGCGAGGACGAGTTCAACTCTTCTTCAGGTCGTATGACCACCACCTCCGCCAAGTCTCCAGCCTTCAAGGCGTCGCCCAACTCGGCCAAGGACATCTCGTCCAGCTCCAGGAGAGCCGATAGTGAGGGCAAGTCGGTGAGACTGACGTCTCCGTCGACGTCGCCCGTCACTCCATTCACGAGTGTGTAGAGCTGCCCGCTCTTGTGTAGAGCTTCACCGCTCGGCACACCCTTCTCGACTCGTGAGACCGCAGACGCCTTGCGTCGCGCCGCCAGCGCTTTGCGGCGCTGCCGCCTCTTCATGGACACTGTCCGCCCAGAAGAGCTCCGTGATTTCGCGTGCTTCTTGACGCCAGGTGTCACCACCTCATTCAGCTCCAGAGGAGCACCAGTGTCTTGATCGACACTCAGCGAAGGACTGCACGACCCGCAGCCTCCACTCAGTGGATTACGTGCCACTCCACGATCTTCATCCGGGCAGAGCCCCTTGTCCCTCGGCATCGTGCCGACCGCGCCGTCGCTGGCACACAGCAGGGCGTCGCCCTCAGACGCACACCCGCTCAGCGGAATTAGTGCCGCTCCACATCCTTGATCCGGGCAATGCCCACCTTCACTCGACTTCTCGTCGACCGCGCCTTCACTGGCACGCAGCAGGGCGTCGCCCTCAGACGCACACCCGCTCAGCGGAATTAGTGCCGCTCCACATCCTTCATCAGCCGGGCCTCGCCCATGGCTCCTCGGCTCCATGCCGACCTTGTCCTCACTTGTGTACAGCGGGGCGTTGCCCTCAGGCGCACACCCGCTCAGCGGAATTCGTGCCGCTCCACCTGCCGTCCACGAGCCACGCTCGGAACGCTCGTTCTCGACACACGCAGTGTCCACCAACTCGGAAACTCCGATGTCCAGCACATTGACCGACTCGGTCCAGTGCTCGCGCCAGAAGCGCTTCTGCTTCCTAGCAGAGGTGGGTTCATGACTCGCCAATGCTCCGCCGGGAGAGAAGTGCGTAGCACCAAAGTCTTCGACCTCCAATCTATCCAAGGCTCATGGCGTTCCAGCCACGCCATACCAAGGATGAGATCATATCTCGAATCGAGGTCTAAGACCAGACAGCGTTCCACGCTATCAAAATCTAAAAACTTCACGCCCAAGTCCACAGGGACTTTAGGCACCGTGACACGAGTGCCCGTCGCGAGACGAACAGTGACGATGTCACTCCCACGCGCTACCAGCGCCTCAGCATAAAGCTGACTTCCGTCCATCGTGGAACGCCGGGCGTAATTACCCGACGCTCCCGAATCGATCAAAATCGTCCATGGCTTTGTGAAGCCCTTCACCCAAGCCTGGACAACTAGCAAGCCCGGCTTGCACACACGTTCCGTGTTATAGAGTACAGCTCTCTTCGGGGCTAAGTCCTGTCGACCTCCACCTCGCCGAGGGTCAATAGAACTTAGTTCCTCCCCAGTAGGCCGCCCCGCGCCTACTGGGTTTTCTCATTCCCGAGACGAACCAGAGCCCTGGCTCGAACCCGAAGAGCGGCTTGACGAAGCCTGGCGCTGCAAGCGCAGCGGACATCCGGCGCGCAAGTGACGCGTGTCACCGCAGATGAAGCATCGGCGGATGCCGCGCCGCTGCTCAGCAGCCCGAAGCTCGGCTTCTTCGTCTTCAGCATAGCTGAGGTCCATAGGCTCCGGACCGTTCGACGAACTGGTGTGAGGAGCGTTCCACCCAAGTCTTGACGTCTTAAAGTTGTGCTCCGCGTTCAACGCGATGCTCACAGCCTCTTCAAAAGAGCTTGGGTGAGTGCGGAAGATGCTGCTTCAGCTGGTCCCACGTCGGGAAGGCCGTGTCGACCGACGTCCCTGACGTTAGTGCCCACTCTCTCGCTCGCCCACCAAGCTTCGAGATAGCTAGCGCCACGCGCTGCGACTCCGTCCGGAGTAGAGCTGAGCTCATAGCCATCTCGACTTCACGGGTCCAAAGCATTAAGCTTTCCCTTCCTTGCCTTCGAAAGTCTTCACGCTCAACATGAGCGGCAGGTCTTGTTCCCGCGTCGGATGACGTAGCGGGCGCTTGCGGCGCCACGGCCGTCGCCATCCTCTGCTGGAGGTGCTCCAACAGAGCATTCTCGTAGCTGGAGAACGCCTCGAGACGCGCATTCCCCGCGTCGAGGCCTTGTTGCGCCAGTTGCGTCACGCCCTCCGGGCCCAGCAAGGACATAAGCTTTTAAGCGCATCCTGCTGGTTCGGGGCAAGTGAGCGAACTGCTCCATTCTCCACAGAGGGTCAGTCTATCCAGACTCAGGTGTCGGATTGACTACGAGTGCTACCAAGTGCAGCGGGGCTGCCGTAGCTTTAGCGTCAGAGGAAGACGTAACAGACTCACAGAGTCGCGGCTAAAGATAGCCCGTTCTAATACCAGAACGCACGAGTCCGTACTCCCTACGGACTCCAAGAGTCAACCCTTAACTCTTAGCTGTGAATCTTCAAACTGCATGTATTTCTCTTATCGCGGCAGAGCCGCCTTCGGTGTAAATGTATCTGGTTCACTATCTAGCATAGTGAACCCTAGTCATATGCATAATCTGTGGCTCTGAAGCCATGTACTGATTCTCCTACTGAAATAGGTTAGACAGTGTGCACCACACAAGCCTGTGTGTGCCACACTTCGTAACCCTTCGGGTAACATTCGTGTAACCCCGTTACACCCGGGCCGAAGCCGTTCTTCCCTCCAGTTGCTGAGCAGCAGCTCTGCGACTGGGTCATCGGTCGGCAGCTCGTCGGCCATCCTGTCAGCCGCTCTGTGATCATTACCAAGGCTCAGGAGACGGCTCTCCTCGGTTGTGGTGAAAGTGTCGGAGAAGGTTGGTACAGGCGCTTTAAAGAGCGTTTTCCCGTCCTGACAGGACGAACTGCGCAGGCGCTGTCACTCAAGCGCAACTGCATCGTCCCCGCCGATCTAACGATGCTTTTCAATACGCTAGCAAAGCTCGTGATTGAGTTGAAGCTCGATGGTTCACGTGTGTTTAATATGGACGAGACGGCGTTTCAGAAACAACTCAAGAGCAAGAAAGTCGTAGCGGTCAAGGGGTCGAGCAACGTTTGAGCACCGAGCCTACGGCGAATTTTCACCTCACCATTGTGGCGTGCGGAAGCGCAGCTGGATTCGTGGTGCCTCCGGCATTTATTTTGCCGGGGAAGACAGTGTCGTCACGGCTGCTAGAGAACTGTGAGGCACCAGGGGCTGCTGTGTCGACTTCGCCTTCTGGCTTCATGAACACGGAACTGTTCGAGGTGTGGCTACAGGGTTTTGCTGGTGCGGTGCCTGAGGCAGTTCAACGCCCTCTTGTCCTCATCCTGGACGGATGCGCTTCGCACTACTCAGCGAAGGTGGTGGATGCAGCTGCACACTTTAGAATTCTGCTCGTATTCCTACCACCAAACGGCACGCACCTCCTGCAGCCTTTGGATGTCGCGGTGTTCTCCACGCTCAAGAACAAGATCCGAAACCTGATCGGCGAGCTGGTTGAGGAAGAAGACAGCGGGTTCTACAGTATCAGCAAGGAGGACGCCATCACCGTGGCGGGCATGGCGTGGAGAGGGGCCAAGATCAGTCGCAACATCAAGCGGGGTTTCAAGGCCTGTGGACTGTATCCACTGTCGCTGGTCAAGATGGGCTCTCGACTCGATGTGTTCGCCCGCAACGGAGTCCCTCGTCACGTCCAGCTCGCTGCGTGGCTACAGATGCGAGAGATTGTCGAAGATGAAGTCCTGACGCTTCCAGCGCCGCCCCGCATGGACAGCAGCACCAAGCGCATGCGTGTATCCGTAGGCGGTCGCCTGCTGACACACGACGTGCTGCAAGAGGTGGACGCTGGCAAAGCAAAGGGGTCAAGTGGCGCGCGGAATGTAACGGGGTTACACGAATGTTGCCCGAAGGGTTACGAAGTGTGGCACACACAGGCTTGTGTGGTGCACACTCTCTAACCTATTTCAGTTGGAGAATCAGTACATGGCTTCAGAGCCACAGATTATGCATATGACTAGGGTTCACTATGCTAGATAGTGAACCAGATACATTTACACCGAAGGCGGCTCTGCCGCGATAAAGAGAAATACATTCAGTTTGAAGATTCACAGCTTAGAGTTAAGGGTTGACTCTTGGAGTCCATAGGGAGTACGGACTCGTGCGTTCTGGTATTAGAACGGGCTATCTTTAGCCGTGACTCTGTGAGTCTGTTATGTCTTCCTCTGACGCTAAAGCTACGGCAGCCCCGCTGCACTTGGTAGCACTGTAGTCAATCCGACACCTGAGTCTGGATAGACTGACCCTCTGTGGAGAATGGAGCAGTTCGCTCACTTGCCCCCGAACCAGCAGGATGCGCTTAAAAAGCTTATGTCCTTGCTGGGCCCGGAGGGCGTGACGCAACTGGCGCAACAAGGCCTCGACGCGGGGAATGCGCGTCTCGAGGCGTTCTCCAGCTACGAGAATGCTCTGTTGGAGCACCTCCAGCAGAGGATGGCGACGGCCGTGGCGCCGCAAGCGCCCGCTACGTCATCCGACGCGGGAACAAGACCTGCCGCTCATGTTGAGCGTGAAGACTTTCGAAGGCAAGGAAGGGGAAAGCTTAATGCTTTGGACCCGTGAAGTCGAGATGGCTATGAGCTCAGCTCTACTCCGGACGGAGTCGCAGCGCGTGGCGCTAGCTATCTCGAAGCTTGCGGGCGAGCGAGAGAGTGGGCACTAACGTCAGGGACGTCGGTCGACACGGCCTTCCCGACGTGGGACCAGCTGAAGCAGCATCTTCCGCACTCACCCAAGCTCTTTGAAGAGGCTGTGAGCATCGCGTTGAACGCGGAGCACAACTTTAAGACGTCAAGACTTGGGTGGAACGCTCCTCACACCAGTTCGTCGAACGGTCCGGAGCCTATGGACCTCAGCTATGCTGAAGACGAAGAAGCCGAGCTTCGGGCTGCTGAGCAGCGGCGCGGCATCCGCCGATGCTTCATCTGCGGTGACACGCGTCACTTGCGCGCCGGATGTCCGCTGCGCTTGCAGCGCCAGGCTTCGTCAAGCCGCTCTTCGGGTTCGAGCCAGGGCTCTGGTTCGTCTCGGGAACGAGAAAACCCAGTAGGCGCGGGGCGGCCTACTGGGGAGGAACTAAGTTCTATTGAACCTCGGCGAGGTGGAGGTCGACAGGACTTAGCCCCGAAGAGAGCTGTACTCTATAACACGGAACGTGTGTGCAAGCCGGGCTTGCTAGTTGTCCAGGCTTGGGTGAAGGGCTTCACAAAGCCATGGACGATTTTGATCGATTCGGGAGCGTCGGGTAATTACGCCCGGCGTTCCACGATGGACGGAAGTCAGCTTTATGCTGAGGCGCTGGTAGCGCGTGGGAGTGACATCGTCACTGTTCGTCTCGCGACGGGCACTCGTGTCACGGTGCCTAAAGTCCCTGTGGACTTGGGCGTGAAGTTTTTAGATTTTGATAGCGTGGAACGCTGTCTGGTCTTAGACCTCGATTCGAGATATGATCTCATCCTTGGTATGGCGTGGCTGGAACGCCATGAGCCTTGGATAGATTGGAGGTCGAAGACCCTTGGTGCTACGCACTTCTCTCCCGGCGGAGCATTGGCGAGTCATGAACCCACCTCTGCTAGGGAAGCAGAAGCGCTTCTGGCGCGAGCACTGGACCGAGTCGGTCAATGTGCTAGACATCGGAGTTTCCGAGTTGGTGGACACTGCGTGTGTCGAGAACGAGCGTTCCGAGCGTGGCTCGTGGACGGCAGGTGGAGCGGCACGAATTCCGCTGAGCGGGTGTGCGCCTGAGGGCAACGCCCCGCTGTACACAAGTGAGGACAAGGTCGGCATGGAGCCGAGGAGCCATGGGCGAGGCCCGGCTGATGAAGGATGTGGAGCGGCACTAATTCCGCTGAGCGGGTGTGCGTCTGAGGGCGACGCCCTGCTGCGTGCCAGTGAAGGCGCGGTCGACGAGAAGTCGAGTGAAGGTGGGCATTGCCCGGATCAAGGATGTGGAGCGGCACTAATTCCGCTGAGCGGGTGTGCGTCTGAGGGCGACGCCCTGCTGTGTGCCAGCGACGGCGCGGTCGGCACGATGCCGAGGGACAAGGGGCTCTGCCCGGATGAAGATCGTGGAGTGGCACGTAATCCACTGAGTGGAGGCTGCGGGTCGTGCAGTCCTTCGCTGAGTGTCGATCAAGACACTGGTGCTCCTCTGGAGCTGAATAAGGTGGTGACACCTGGCGTCAAGAAGCACGCGAAATCACGGAGCTCTTCTGGGCGGACATTGTCCATGAAGAGGCGGCAGCGCCGCAAAGCGCTGGCGGCGCGACGCAAGGCGTCTGCGGTCTCACGAGTCGAGAAGGGTGTGTCGAGCGGTGAAGCTCCACACAAGAGCGAGCAGCTCTACACACTCGTGAATGGAGTGACGGGCGACGTCGACGGAGACATCAGTCTCAACGACTTGCCCTCACTATCGGCTCTCCTGGAGCTGGACGAGATGTCCTTGGCCGAGTTGGGCGAAGCCTTGAAGGATGGAGACTTGGCGGAGGTGGTGGTCATACGACCTGAAGAAGAGTTGAACTCGTCCTCGCTTCTGGATGAAGCTGTCCTGGAGGACACTAAGAAAGCGCTGAATGCGCGAAGTGGATCGGCGATCCTGAAGGATCCGTCGGACCCCTTGTATCACGTGGTGAAGGATTATCAAGACGTGGTCTCGAAGGAACCGCCCTCGGGGCTACCTCCGGATCGAGGTGTTCGACATGAGATTGATCTCGTTCCGGGAACGAAGTACTGCGTGACGAGGCAGTGGCCTCTGCCGAAGGAGCAGTGTGACGTCATTGACGCGTTCTTCCGTGCGAAGCACGAAGCGGGCATGGTGCGTGAGAGTAAGTCTCTTCACTCCACGCCGACGTTCTGCGCCAGAAAGCCGAATGGCAAGTGGCGTATTGTGCATGCTTTCAACAAGCTGAATGCCGCCACCATTCCGGCGCAGACGCCGATTCCTCGGAAGGACGTTCTTCAGAACAACATGGCAGGATGTACGATGTACAGTGCGCTCGACTTGGTCGATGGCTACTACCAATTGCTCATGAGGACGAGCGACATTCCCCTCACTGCGGTGAGTACTCCGAGCGGAATGCTCTGGGAGTGGTTGGTGATGCCCCAAGGGCTTTCGAACGCGCCAGCGACGTTCAATCGTCTTGTGACGCAGCTCTTCCGGCCCCATCGGGCGTACGCGCAGACGTACTTCGATGACATCTTTGTCCACAGTCGTGCGGAGCACGGGAAGACTGATATGGAGAACCATGTCGAGCACCTGCGTGCTGTGCTCGAGTGCATGAGTCAAAACAAGTTGTATGCCAACATTGACAAATGCATCTTCGAAGCAGAAGATATTCCCTTCTTAGGGTGCTTCATCGGAAAGCGTGGCCTGAGGGCCGACCCGGTCAAGGTCAAGACCATTGTTGACTGGCCGGTTCCCCAGAACCAGAAGGATCTTCGCAAGTGGCTTGGCTTGGCCAATTACGTGCACAAGTACAGCGAGAACTACGCTGAGATGGCTCGGCCACTCTCCAATCTCCTGAAGAAGGACGCGGAGTGGTGTTGGAACACCGAGCATCAAGATGCGTTTGCGGCAATTAAGGATAGTCTCCTTGATGCGCCTATTCTGGCTTTGCCAGACCCTGCTCGTCCGTTTAGTGTCGTCTGTGACGCCTCGGACTTTGCCATCGGCTGTGCCCTGCTACAAGCAGACGCCGAGGGGCGCGAGCGCGTGGTGGCGTTCGAATCTCGTCAGCTGAAGGCTGCTGAGAAGAACTATCCTGTCCATGACAAAGAGCTACTTGCGATGAAGTATGCGCTCGTCAAGTTCAGGGTTCACCTGTTGGGCTCTCAGCCGTTCGTGATTTACACGGATCACGCGTCGTTACGCACTGCGACTCAGTCGCCTCATCTCTCGCAAAGGATGGCCCGTTGGCTGTCCTTCTTCGCGGAGTACAACTTCGAGGTGAAGTACAAGCCTGGCAGGCAGAATGTCCTCGCGGACGCGCTGTCGCGCAGGCCGGATTATGAGCTGGCTCATGTAACGACCGTGACTTCGTCATTACCGGATCTGACCCGAACGGCTTATGCCAAGGATGACACTTGTGTCGCGTTGCTGAAGGCTCTCGGGAGCAAGGAGTTTCAAGACTCGGACATTGAATTGTCGGCGCGAGTGCGCGCGCGTTTGCATCGCTACACCCTCGATGGTGGCCTGCTGTTCTACAGCACTGGCTCCGAGGACACGCCACGCGTGGTCATCCCTCATGATGAGGACCTGAAGTATCGTATCCTCTATGAGGCCCACGACACGCCGGTGGCTGGCCATCTTGGCCGTGAGAAGACCTACAGCTCGGTGAGCACCCACTCCTGGTGGCCGAAGATGTACAAGTGGACGAGCACTTAGGTGCGCACGTGCGAGACGTGTCAGCGAGTGAAGTCGTCACCCCATGCTGCTGCCCTGTTGGCAAGCTTGCCTGTCCCTTCGGGCTGTTGGCAATCCATGAGTATGGACTTTGTGTTTGGCCTGCCGGCGGATGCGGCGGGCAACACTGGAGTCGTGGTCTTTGTAGACCGACTGAGCAAGATGGCTCACATTGCGGCTGTGCCGGATACCATCGATGGTAAGGGTACAGCAACGCTGTTCTTGGACCGAGTGTTTCGACAACACGGACTCCCGGAGTCGATTGTCTCGGACCGAGACCCCGCTTCACGGGCAACTTCTGGAGCGCGGTCTTTGCGGTGCTTGGCACCAAGCTGGACATGTCCACGGCGGATCACCCGCAGACCGATGGTCAGACGGAGCGAGTGAATCGCGTCGTCGAGGACGTGCTCCGCAGCATTTGCGCTGAGACGCCGAAGCGTTGGAGCGCTATGCTGCCCCTCGTTGAGTTTGCGTTGAATAACGCCGTGCATGCCTCGACCGGCTACACGCCGTTCTACGTGAACAGCTTGTCTCATCCCCGCGTCCCGCTGACGCCGCCACGTGGTGGCCTCGGGCTTGGTGGGGGAGAGGAAGCCGATTTAGCTGATCGGCTAGCTGATGTCAGCCCGGCTACTGTTCGTAAACAGGTTGACACTTTCTTGTCGACGCGCTTGAGTGTCTTACGACACGTGCGTGACGCAATGGCTGAGAGCCAAGACAAGCAAAAGGAACATGCAGATGCTAGAGGCAGAGGCAATGTTGACAGTTATGAGGTCGGGGACCTGGTATTGCTAAATGCTAAGAACCTACCTACACATGCAGTGTCCGCTGTCTTCAAGACGAAGTTGCGCCCGCGCTTCATTGGACCTTTCAAGGTCGTGGCCAGGAAGGGCCTTGCGTACACGCTCAATCTTCCGAAGAAGATGCGGACGCACCCGTCTTCTACGTGGGCTTGCTCAAGCCGTACCATGACCCGACGCAGGTGCAGATGGAGGCACCGAGGGCGACGAGGTCGCGGAGTTCGCGACCATCGAGGACGCAGACGCAGCCATCATCGCAGGCACTGCAGGCACAGGCGGGAGACTCGGCATCAGCGGAGCCGCGAGCCCTGAGGGCAGAGTCGGAGTCGGAGGTGCCGCAGGCACAGGGCCACCGGCGCAGGAGGCGCAGCGGGCGGGCCCTGCATGCGGGCCAGAAGGTCAATCTGACCCTGCAATGCAGCCTGCTGACGTCGAAGCTCGGAGAGCTCCTGGCTACGACGGTCGTCGCGATCGCCATAGTACTGCACCCAGCTCTCCAAGTGTCGGAGCCGGTCCCAGACCTCGCGAGGCACTTGAACCCAGCTCAAGTCTCGAGCAAGCTCGTCGAGCTCCGTGGCAGTACGCGCCAGACGCGCATCGACATCCTGGACATGGTCCCGAAGACGAGTCGTCTGTTGCCGAACCTCGTACAACTCATCATACGTCGCGAGGCGGCTTGGTGCTTCCTCCACCGGCGCTGCTCGATGAGCAAGGGAACCTTCACTACCATGTGGAGCGCCTGCTGGCGAAGCGGCGGTGCCGGGGTCAAAACCAGTATCTGGTGAAGTGGCGAGGGTACCCACACTCAGAGAACTCATGGGAGTTTGAGGTGCCCCTTCGCCAAGACTGCCCAGACGTCGTGGACGCTTTTGATCGGCTTGATCACCAGCGCCCCGTGGGCTCGAGGCCGGCATGCCGGCCGTCCCGCGCTTCCCGGCAATAGGGTGGGGAGCTGCTGGGTCAGCCACATTGCTCCGGGGTTGGCCCTGAGCCACAGCGCTCACGCCCTCACGGGCAGGAGCGACTGGAGGGCTCAAAGGAGCGAAGCGCGCAGCGCTAGAATGGGTCTGCGGCGGAGCGTTGGCCGAGAGGCTGCGTTTGGCTCGGACCTTCGCAAAGTCGAAGCGGAGCTTGCGTTCGATACGAACATCCACTTCGCTGAAGCTAGCTCAAAGAGCATCCATGGAGCTAAGCTTCTTCTTCTTCTCAGCCCAGAGCTCGAACTGAGCCTCGTGTTCGATCAGGCTTTCGCCCGGGCTGAGCACCACAGGGTACGTCCGCATTGCGGGCACGGACAACCCCTTGCCTTGCAGGCGCAACCGCTCGCGGTACTCGGAGACAGTCGTAGACTGTGGAGTCAAGAGTCGCTGTCGTAGAGACGCTCGAAGAGCGATATCCTCCGGAGTACGGGCCGCAGGACCAATGACATGCTGAGCCAGCGTCGGCTGGAATGCCTGACGGCATGCCTCCGCGGGGTCACGAGGCCGAAAGCCGTACTCGGCGGTGCTGGGGTTCAGCAGGGGCCGCAACTCGGGGCGCTGGGAGCGCATGGAGGCCAGCTGCACCACAACCTGCTCGGATTGAGCCTCGTCCAAAGGGTTGGAGATGATGGGGCCCAAGGGCGCTTCCTCCGCACGAGGCGGCGAGCACCGTGACTCAGTGAGCTCGCGCAGCTCGCGGAGCCCGGAAGAGCGTTCAGGGAACGGATTTGGAGTGCGCAGCGGTGGCCGCGACTCCTCCCTCGACGGCGCAGTGCGCTCAGTAGAGAGATGGCTCGACGAGCGCGCAGGAGACGTTCGCGCGCGGCGCTCTTGGTCGCGGGAGCTCGACGAGCCAACTGTGGCCGACGTGCCACCTCCGCGTTGTGCCGGCGGCGTGGGCGAAGCGTCGCGGCGGTTCGGGAGCGTTGTGGGGACGCTGCTTCACCCTCATGGCTCGGAGAGCCGACATCGGACTCGCTGTAGTCCACCACGCCCTCCTCCTCATCTCCGAAGAGATCTTTGAGGTCCATGGTCTTATGGGTTAGTGCTCGAGGAGCTGGGCCGTGCTCGCCGCGAGCGTTGCTTGAGGCGTTGCGCCGCGAAGTACTGGGAGACCGAGAGCCTGGGAGGCGCGGTCGGTGTGCGCACCTGCCCCGGGGGCTTGGGAGTTCGCAGGCACGAGGTGCCGAAGAGCGAGAGGAGCGAGGCTCCGAGGCAGACCTCGCGAGAGGGTTTCTGCGGTCGAAAGACCAAAAGGCGTTATGACTTGAAGTCATGTGAGGGCGCGTTGCGCCGAGAAGTTCTCAGAGACGTCCACACGATGTGGATTGACTCGTTCGATAAGGAGGCTTGACGGACCCGGTCGTTGACCGTTAAGCGTGAACACCCGTGTCCACGGTTTGGTGGGGGAGGGTGTCACGGGGTTACACGAATGTTGCCCGAAGGGTTACGAAGTGTGGCACACACAGGCTTGTGTGGTGCACACTGTCTAACCTATTTCAGTTGGAGAATCAGTACATGGCTTCAGAGCCACAGATTATGCATATGACTAGGGTTCACTATGCTAGATAGTGAACCAGATACATTTACACCGAAGGCGGCTCTGCCGCGATAAAGAGAAATACATTCAGTTTGAAGATTCACAGCTAAGAGTTAAGGGTTGACTCTTGGAGTCCGTAGGGAGTACGGACTCGTGCGTTCTGGTATTAGAACGGGCTATCTTTAGCCGTGACTCTGTGAGTCTGTTACGTCTTCCTCTGACGCTAAAGCTACGGCAGCCCCGCTGCACGGAAGAAGTCGAAGCACGTGCAGCAGTGTGTACCTACAGGGTGCGACATCATTGAGTCTGTGTTAGTTTAGACTTGCCACTGTGCGAGTCCATCCTAGACAAACGTAGGCTTCTCCTGGCTAAAGCAACTTACCAATACAATGCAAATGTAGCCATCGCTAGACCCGTACACATGACTAGGCCTGTGGCCGACGAGGAAGGCTTGGCGTCACCCAAAAACCAGGCTTGCAGAGAGTGATGCTCATGAGCAGCTACAGCCTGACGGGAAGTCCTGTACTCGCGAGCGAGCGAAACAACAGAGGCTGCGCTGCTTCTCCAGCGCATGTGGCCGATCTATCAAATCGGGCAGCGTGGACCCCGCCCTGCACCGTAATTGCACCTCACAGCATTGATCTTGGGCGCTGGCGAGGACGGGGCCGCGAGCTGGGACAGTTGGCCAGCTACTGGACGTTCTTGCGGGGGCGACAACAGCCTAGGAGCGCAGGGAGAGCCGGCGCTGCGCGCGCCATCCTGGGCGCCTCCCACGTTAGTGCGCGTTTCCTGAATGAGCGTTGTCAAAAGTGGCTACAACTATGTCAAAGAATAACCTACCTTGTAGACTCAAATGCTGCTAGCATGCCCTTCAACGGTAAACCTAAACCTGACCGGCCCCAGGTCGTTGGAGCCTCAACTGATACTGAATCCAAGTCTATTTGCGGCCTCTAATTGGCACGCAGGCAATTTCAGGTTGTCGTACTCGTTGCCATCTCCGTGCTCGAATTTAATTGGATCCTGACTGAGGTGAGTATATAAAAAAGAGGAGATCAAGGGCTTTTCAAAACTATCACAACTTGTTTCACTTGTGTACTGGATCCCAAGCAGCATTCGTTCGTGTGAACTGCTCGCCAAGCGGCCCCTAATTGGCCGTTCTCCTTATTCAAAATACTCTATAGAAGTATTTTGTGTCTTCGTTTTCACATTTGCGATCGACTAATGAGCCCCTTTAGGAGCTGAAGGGGTAAGAAGGGTAACAATAAGAGTATATTTTCACTCTACTCTGTTGGAGGCGTTGTTGCTACCGAAACGCAAAAAATAAATAAATCTAAGAAAAATCTGAAGAAAGAGTCGATTGAGCTAAGCCAGGTACACGAGCCGTTTTCGTTTCGCCTACAACGACGTGAATCATTGCCTTGCAGTCTCCGAAGGTGTCGTCAACCCGTCCTCACTGCCAAAATCTTGTCACATCAGCTGATTTTAGCGGTTGGATAAGTTGATATAGCCGCTCAGCGCCCCCAGCTTCGGACAGACGATGCCTGTGAGGCATCTTCCGATATCTCAGCAATGTGAAAACATTATCGACGGATATCCCACTGTGGTCGCCAGCTGCTGGGTCTGCAGCACCGTCGCGACTATCGAGCTTCTTCGCGGATCCTAGCCAATGTCTTTGCCGTAGTACGTCGTCAAGTAGTGAGACGAGGTTTTTCTTGTTGAAGTCGGAAACTTGTATGTAGTTTGGTTAGATCTGCAGGTTGAAGTTGATAATATATTACCGTTACTCTTCAAGACAGTTTGTGGTTGTAAGTTCCTCAATAACTGCTTGTTAAACTTTGCGGCCGCACAGATCTAAGCTCTACGATTTTGTCGCTCATGGATAGATCTGCTCTGCGGCCTCCCGTACTAATTCTCCCCCCCCCCACACAAACTGCATAAGCAAAAGTAAACGCATTTACCACAACATCATCTATGTAGAGCGCCGTGAGGGTCCCGATCAAGGAAACCTTACTGCCTGGGTTCTTCTCGTTCACCATGGAGATGTACTTGCTCAAAGTACACAGCTTCGAGCTCCTTAGAGCAAGGGCGACGACATCGCCGAGATCCAGATTTCTCTCAACTTATCTCGGAACTTGGTGGTCCTGTGAGTGACCTTGGACGCGCCCGCGGTCAACGTTGCGGAGGCAACATCTACGCATACAAGAATGTAGCCATAGCCGATATCATGATCGACTCGGGGCGCATCTTGTGGATGGCAGTTCGCGGATGCTGCGGATGAGTCGACCAGCTTTGAAGTGACTACATGCGTGGGCCTTCGGACGGACGAGGAAGGTGCGTCACGCACAGTAAATCGTCGTATCGTTCAACTTTGCGCCATGAAGTGAGGGCCAGTGCGAGGGTATTGATCACCGGGTGCTAGATCGATAAATGCTCTCGACCTGCGTTTTGTTTGTATCCTCGGTCCGATCTCGTGCTGTTGATCAGGTCGAAGTACTGATCACGAAGATAAAATCTTCAATCACGCAAGCTCCAGCAATGCGTCATCGTTGTGTTGGCAACACAAATCCGTCACGCAACAACCACGTGATGACTGTAATGGGCTCGCGATGCATTTAGACTGTGGGGATAAAGGTTAAGAGCCACCAGTCTTTGGTTCTTAGCCCCGAGTACAACATGAATATGTTACGGAGTCAAGTCTTCGCGATCTGGTTTTGAGTTGGCTGCTTTTTAAATCCGTCTTGGAGACGTTTATCCCAGCCTTGAAAAATATCTTGGGCGTTTGGCGTCGATCTCTACATGTACAGCCGAGAAGCACAAACCATCACTCGAAGGATACACAGTATTTCAGACCGGAACGTAGTTATGTCTCGTCATCCTCCCGCTCAGTCGGAGGTCGGTGGGTTGGCTGAGGAAATCAGAAACAGTATTGTTTCAATTAAGATAAAATAGAGCAACCCGTAAATTCCCCACAACGTAACATTGCCACAACGAATTCCTCTATCTCGAAGGCAAATCGTAGCTTAGAACTTCTAGCTTTGATCCAAGTAAACGATCAAGCTCGACAAGAAGGTACAATGCGTAAATTTTTGTTGAGATTCTTTTGCAATGCTAATTGGCAAGAATGACTGCATCGGTAAAAAGCTAAAAAAAATTAAATACGCGACGGATTGAATAAAATGTTGATTCAATTAATCGGTTTACTAACTCCTTCACGCTACAGTCTTCCTATGAGCGCGTTGACTTCGGAATCTTGATATCTCTTCGTCTAGCTAGTAGAACATCGTGTAGCGTTTTACAATTGATTCCTCCAAACCGTTCGCAGCTTCCGTCTCGTCGATTTTGAATACCTTGGCGAAAATGCTTTCCGCATCAAGTCCTTCCTTCTTCCACTGGGCAAATTGCGCAGTTTGCAACTCTGTGGCTTTCGCGCTCAGAAGCGGGTAACGCTTTGCAGTCTCCAACGCCATCGCCAGTTCGTTTTCCCCTCCAAAGGCCACCGCGATAGCCTTAACCACCGATTCGTCTGCAGATTTCTCCCGGTTGAACAGCTTGACGTAGTCCTCCAGCGCCTCCAACTTACGGCTTGCAATCACTTCGAATGCGTCGTCTGGGAACTTCAGCAACGCGTAAACGTCGTCGACGGACTTCCCGCCGTTAAACCAGCCGCCTAGTTGCTGAATCTGCAGCACCGTCGCCATATCCTTCGTCCCCACAACCTTCTTGGCTGACACTAGCGCTGCCGCGACAACATCATCGCCGTAGTGGGCGATGAGCGTTCCAACCAGAGTCGCCTCGCTGGCCGGGCTGTTCTTGTTGAAGACGGAGATGTAGTTGATCAGAGTCTGCAGGTTCCGGCTGGTCAGCGCATCCTTCACGTTATCGTCCAGCTTCAGGCCTCTCAAGACGGATTCCGGTCGCAATTTCCTCGCCAGCCACTTGTCAAACAGCGCCGACTGCAGCTCCAGGGCCTTCTCCCTCGTGGCTGGATTCGCTTTGGCGGCCACCAGCAGCTCCGCTAGCCTTCTCTCGCTACCGATGCCCGTCGTCAGCGTCGCGAGCAACGTGTCGTGAGCCGGTTTCTCGCGGTTGAACAGCTTGATGTAGTCGTCCAATATTTCCAGGTTGGTAAGCGATAGGTATCCGTCGTCTCCGGAGCTCAAAAGCTTGAAAATATCGACGCCGGTCTTGTCCTTCCGCAGCCAAACCGCCATTTGATCCGTACGTAATCCAGTGGCGAGAGCCTTCGTGTTCGCGTTCTTCTGCGCGACTGCAAGGGCCTTAGCCACAACATCGTCTCCGTAGTGGGCCGTGAGCGTCCCGATCAGGGAGATCTTGGTGTTAATGTGCTTGTTGTTATACATTGCGATGTACTTGCGCAGTGTATTCAGCTTTGAGCTTGTCAGCGCCGCCGCGATGTCGTCTCCGAGCTGCAACCTGCCCATAACTTGGACCCCATTCGCGTTGTGGAACAGCCACGTGTCTAGCGTGGTGGTGCCGGTGACCTTGGATACCCCCGCCTTGGCCAGACCAGTGAGTGTATCGAAGCCGACCCTCTCTTCACTGTCCTCTTGCGTTGTCCTTAGCAACCTGTTGGTTGGAATGGTGTCGTGGTTATCGTGGATTGTGACGGGGAAGTCGATAGCTGCCATTGATTTGATGGAGGCGCCTTCGGAATGCACCAGGAGAGCAGCCGCAACCAACAGCACGGTCGATTCGGAACGCATCCTTTGGCTGGACTGGGAGGCGGCAAATGCTGAAGTGACTTGGTCGTGAGAGGACCGCCAGAAGTACATGTACACGAACGGTGCCGTACAACGCGCCATTGGTGGTACTATTGGTGGTACTTTAACTCGCTCTCAATCGCGCCGTCTGCATGAAGGGGGAGTAATGATTGCACATGGAGGCAAAACCCCGTATGTACAGTGCCAAACCCCATCGCTTCGGCACCGGCGCATCCCTACTACAAATGCTATGCCACCTTTCAGTAGTAATGAAGAACCCTTGTATTCGTAAGTGAAGGTATTCATGTAGTAGAAGTGACTCACTTCAGCTCTCAGAGAGCTCAACTCTCCAATGCGCATACATATATGCGCAGCTTTAACATTAGATTGTGCCAGCTATAAAACGACTTTGTGGTATTTTAAAGTTTGTACGATAGCTGAAGCGTCTAGCTTCATTGTCCAAGTTCCCGAAGTTAAACGTTATCGTAGAGAAGGCAATGATGCAGGTTAGATTTCGCTTACTTCTCTGGTCCACGATAATATGCGCGAATCACTCTTTCTACCACAGCTGTGCCAATTCTGCTGGTAGCGAAACAAACAAGGTAGCGCCGCAAAGCTGAAACCGAGCCGAAGCACATGATATTTTTTATTAGCAGCTTGCTCAAGTCTTTGGCCGTAAAACTATCGACAGAAGGAACTCATTTGGTATTGAAATTAGGTTTTTTTTTTCGTAAAACTTAATCCACAATAGCGATATTAGATCGAAGAATTGTCTCGGATTGTGCTTGACACAAGCTTTCGGATGAGCTCTGATTTAGGGGCAAAAACGTTGATTTATGAGAGCTAGAGCCTAGAATAAAAACGAGGTTTTTCCTGCTTGCACGGTTGAGATTCGCATTCAGCGATTTCTTTTTGCCCAATCAGAGCACAGTTCGCATTTATGCTAAGTTTAAGGTTGCGTTTTAAGAAAAAGTTATGCTAAGAATTATCTAAAAAGCAGATTTTTTTATTTTGTGGCTGAAGTGCACGCATTCCAACAAGGACTGTTTCTTAAATTGAAATGGTCAGTGCCATAGGCATTGCTGTTGTCCCGTGGCCAGCAAGAAACATAACTTTACCTATGCATCGACGATAGGGGCACGAGCGGTATGGTGCTTGCTCGTCTTTCGTAATGTAATATTTTGTGGAAAGCTTGTACATTAAACCACTTCTCATTAATGTGTACAATATCGTACAGGTGATGCATTCTGAAATCTCGCCCTCCTATAAAACAAATTATATACAAAGTTGTTCTGTAATGTTTCAGTATTATTATCATAATTTAGAGAAAATGCAAAACAACTACGAACAGAATGGATGCTCTACGTGATTCAGGGCGAAGGCTAGCCGCTTGACCTTGTGTTCTTCCGTCAGGGTAGGCTTCGCGCGACTCGTGACACGGCGAAACACGCCGGCTTGTCGCGCATCAGTGTTGTGGGGGGTATGCCCGTAGCCTCTGCTAGGCGACGCGTGTTTGCCGTTCGTTCATAGGGACGTCCTGGATGCGCCCAGCCACCTCCTCGGCTGAGAGTTTAGTCTGTCTGCGAGCTCGCGGCTTGCGTGGAGCCACTAGCTGGCTCCAGATCTCCGAGACCTTCAGTCTCCAGATCTTTAACAGCTTCGCCGCAGCTTTAATGCCCCCCCTGTGTGCTCTCCCCTCTATCGACTTGGTCGCGATGAACAGAGCGGCGCCTACGCGAACGCTCGCGGGTACGTCCTTGGCTCATGATGTGCGCGTTGTTCGGGAATTGGTAGGATCGTTGGCTGGAAATTAGCAATGTGACAGGAAGATTTGGCCATTATTCGATGGTGACGGAAATTCAGATTTTAAGCCAATAAAAAACTTTTGTGTACAATACATTAAACCTTATGCGCATATTATCGTGGACCAGAGAAGTAGTTTATAATACGAAAATGATATGTCGCAGTGGAAGTACTACAGAATTTGTAGTACTTCCACTGCAATGATTTAATCATGGTTGCAAGCTTGCGTTTATGTGAAATCCTAGAGTTCGTTTATGAATACCACATGGACTTCAATACAGTTGCCTGACTAAGGAAGCTACAGACTAGAGCGTGAGAACTAGACGCCTGATATATCCGGATTTAAAAGGGAATCATATGTGGCAGACACCATTTTATGTATTTTACATTGACTCTAATACCTAATCACATCAGTAAAAACGGGTATTAGTTGTTACCCGTCTCGTTCTCACGCTCTAGTCTGTATATAATTAATAACCTGTAAGACCATATTCGCCTGAGTTTTTGTTTTAATCAGCAAGATCGGCCAATCAGAACGCATTATCTTATATACTTGGAAATTGTATGCATATCAGGCAAAACTCTGTACAAACTTCTAAACTAACTTTCGCCAAAGCATACACGAATGCGTGCATCCTGTCTACCGGTACAGTACGCTTTTGGCCCGGAGAGGAGAGGTTATATTTCTATGTTTCATCACCTAACTGTTCAATGGAAACACAGTATTTTTCCTGACTAAGGAAACTATATAAACTAATAACCTTTAATACTAGCTGAGCAGCTCAAGGTCGAGTTGCTAATGGGCCGACCTCTAATATACGGTAGACCGTACCTTCGACGACGTCCCCAAGCATCTCCTTACGAGCTTAGGCAGTCGTGATATTTTTTATGCCGAGCACCAATAAAAACGTTGTAGTTGAAAAGCTCTTCATTTTGAGTACGGTGTACCCTCTCCGAACGCGGTCGCCTGTCCATTAGTGCTGCGTGGGCAATGGGAAGCATATAAATCCAAGTGCACTTGGGCCAAACCTGAGTGAATGCGTTTCAAATACGAGCGCCCATATTTTTCGCGCGAAGGAATTGCAAAGGATTGTAAAGAACTGAAAGTAAAGCCAAGTGTAGTGGACCAGGTAGATATGCTGCTAGTTGCCATTAATGCCGTCAATTCGACACTAGAGCGAAGCAATCTACGCTGGCTATGAGCTGGTAGTTGCACTGTATTAATGTGTGATCCTGTAGCCATGTGAGCAGCTATCCCGGTTCGCCTATGTTTTGTTGTAGATCCGCAAATGGCCAACAGCACCGCTATGGATCTTCCTGCCATAGCGCTCTCTATACATCTATGCTCATCCTTGATAGCGAGCGACGCCGAGGATGGATGGCAAGCCAACTTGTAGTGGCTTCCTTACCATCGAGCAGTGCTTCTCACGGCAGCGCCCCATCGCCGATCCGACGTGTTCATACCGCCGTGATACCGCGAGACGAAGGGGCGCCATGCACTTATGTACCATTACTTTAAGGCCCTCGGCAAATCACGGTCATACTAAAAGGTGAAAAGTCTGGCGACCCCTCGTCCGAGGGGCCCAAAAGCTCATTATACCCAAGTAAATTTCGAGGAGGTCGAGGGCGCCGCCCCCCGGTATATATTGCAACCCTAAACCTACTCATTTCATCCAATCAATCACCAGGCACTACGGTAAGGAAAGGTACCGGTACCAAGTCATTATAATGGGGACTTCGTCCCAACTATATTCTCCTGGGTTTTTGTTTTCTATGACAAGATCAGCCAATCAGGTCGCATTATCTTATATACTTGGAAATTGTATGTATCAGGACTTCCTTAGTCAGGAAAAATACTGTAGTGATATTCGTGATTACGGTAAGTTTAACCCCGCTCTGAATGCATGTTGTGAACTACCGTTCTGTAGCATCCAGCGTGCTCCAGACTCCAGTATCTATGGAGGTACGCCCTTCCTTACTCGAAAACTGTCCAGTGCTAACATTCGTTATCCTCTCCCATATCCGAATGCCACCAACACATCAGGTGCACACTATTATAGCGCCCTCCGACTAAGTAAAATACCACTAGTTCATGTTGTTATCAACACTAACATTTCGTTACTATCCGATTCGCGTCTAGAACTATGATATTTTTATAGCACATCTCAAAATTATCATAAGAAACGATATATTAATAATCATAACTTGCTTATCGTTAGAAGAAATCATAGCGAAGATGATCACGGCAAAGTTTACAGACAATGACGATGAAATCCGCCGCTATCTGAACACTATCCTCTAGTATGACGCTAATCTTCAAGGATTTCGAGTGTTTTTCGATTGGCCGATCAGGGTCTTGAGTATGCATAAAACTGTAAAATATACACGATAAAGTGAATATATTGCGTGGAAAGTGCGCGTTTTACACAAAGTATACAAATCCGCTGATATGATTGGTTGATCGCATGAACGACTTGGGCCGATTTCATCGTCATTGTCTGTATTGTGCTTTTCAGTTGTTTTGGCTAATCGGACGTGTAAAACAGCTACCTACTAAGATGGGGCTAGGTTATCGGAGCAGATTAGCAGGTCCCTCGTAGAGAATTAGGACCATGAATTGCTAGTCCGACGGAAGCAGTTGCGCAGGTCCTACAAACAGCCGAAAGCCCGAATGTCGACCATTTTCACGGCATTCAGGGTTCGAGGCCTTACGAAGGACTCCTGCCAAGTCTTGTGGCAGGACTTTCATACGAGCTGACTCTAATACGGTGTATGTCAAACGCAGAATAAACTTGGTCGGCTACGATCCAAGTTCGCCGCGTCGATGCACTCGATATGTTGAACACTCCAGTCGTTGCCCTTCGCCTTCGCGGGTTCCAGCACGGCTTGCTTCCCCAAACAAAGCTTGATTGGCTTGGACTCTAACCGGAGACCATTGAGCGGAGAGACTCCGGGAGACCGCTCATCGGACTCGTCCGAGATTTGCATATCAGATTTAGAGACCACCACCTCAGATTAACTGACCTCCAAAGTCCTACGTTGGACTCGGCAAAATGACCGAAAGGCACAATACATGTTAATAGCTACTTGAGTACTTTTACTAAGCGTATATTTATAAATTTAAAGTTAAAGTACTAAACAATGTAAGAGCTTTTTTGATTCACAACATTAGCCATGAAGTTATGACATTTATATACCTCAGTTCCAAAACAAAAACTCAATTAGTGGATACCATTTGCCATATTTAGGTATAAATACACACAATACAAGCAGAGACACTTCGCCGGCCGGATGGTTCTTGTTGAAGACAGAAATGTAGCTCTTCAGGGTCTGCCGGTTCAGATTGCCTAGAGTACCTCTCACATTATTGTCGAGCTTCATTCTACAAGACAATTCCCGGTTAGAAACCAGAGGCTAGCCACTTGTTAAGGAGCGCAGACTCCAGCTCCTTGGCCTTGTCGACCGTGAACGGATTTGCCTTTGCGACCACAAGCAGCTCCGCTAATCTCTTTTCCCCGCCGAAACCCGCGGTCAAAGTCGAGAGCAAGCCCATTTCTCGCGATTGAACAGCGCAATGTAGTCCTCCAACACCTCCAACTCCCGGCTCGTAAGCGCCAAGTACCCGTCGTCGCTGAGCTGCAAAAGCCTGAAAACGCTGACAGCGGATTCTACGCGTTCAGCCAAGTAGCCAATTGATCACTTCGCAGCTGCTTTGCAAGTTTTTTCGTCTTCGCATTCTTCTGCGCAGTGACAAGAGCTTTTGCCACGGCATCTCTTCGTAGTGCGCCGTGAGTGTCGCGATCAGAGAGATCTGGTTGTTTGGGTGCTTTTCGTTGAACATGGTGATGTACTTGCTCATAACACCCAGCTTCGAGCTCTTGAGAGACGCGTAGATGTCATCGCTGAGCTGCAACTTCTTCAATACTTGGACCCCATTTGCGTTCTGGTACAACCACGAGTGCAGCTTGGTCGTGTCAATGATCTTGGACGCGCCCGCCTTAATAATAAACGCGATCGCGTCAAGGCCGCCTCTCCCTTCGTCGTCCTCGTTCACATCTTCGAAGGTCCTGAGCGACCTTGTAGTAGGAATTGTCCCTTGATTATCGGTAAGCGGGTGGACTATGGCCGGGAAGGTGGCTTCCGTCATCTTATAGGCAGTGCCCATGGATAAACCATCGACACCAGAGCAGCAGCAACCAGCAGCACAATTGATGTGGGACGCATGAGCTAGCAGGACTTAAGTGGCCGTTCTGAGTGAGAGACTGGGTGCACTGTGGGTGGGTCGGCACATTGTGAATTGCCTGTGAAGATGGAAGAGGCAGTTGTGAGGAGGATCATGCGTTTACGAGGACATGCAGTTCACGAACAGTGAACCGCCATGGACTGGACGTACTTTCAGTTGCACCTTATGATAGAATAGATCATTGGACGAGGTTTATGCAGGGGCAACCCGGTTTATGTCGGCACAGGCCCCCGGAAAGACAACGATCTATTTGTGTTGTGTCCGATCTCGTGATGAATGAACGTATCCTCTGAATATTACTAAGGCGCATAGCAGTAGGTGTACTCGAGGATTAAAGTGTGCGAGAGTATGTGATGCCCTCTGACTTGTGCAGATAGTCGTGGGATGCAGGATCTCTGAGTCAGAGACGTGTGTGTAGGCTTCGATTGTACTTAGGCCGCCGACAGCGACGCCTCAAGCTCCAAGTCGCTCAGCAGGGAGAAGTCCGAAGCGCGAGTATAGACCTGTTGATGGCAGCCTGCGTTACGGTATAGTCTGTAGCTAGGGAAACTACCATAGGCCTATAGAGTCCATAATGGACCCTGTCACAATCTTCCTGCTAGAAGATGAGAGTTGGTAGCACTTAGGCAAAGGAAGCTGATTGTTGAGGCTCTTGGTACACGCAATCTGTATTTGTAGAGTTACGGTACTTGTAGAGCTGTCGAGGTGCCCGAGATCCCCTCCCGAGTTCACCGGTGTGGTGTGCCCACGTCTGCTTGGCCGGAGCAGAAGTCAACTTTATTCCTTCTTTTCAGATTCCGGAATGCCCAGCGGTCATTCCTGCTAACTATCTTCTGCTACCCTATCTTAAACATGCACCCACCTACCCTCAACGGCTACACTGGTAACTTAGTAATTTCTCGCAGTGTTCTCTGAACAGTGACAGGTGCAGAAGCTCGTGACAGACCCTATCCAAAAGATATTGATGGCACCTGTTTCCTCCGCTTTCCCTGATTATTTTCGATGCACTGCTGACTAATCAACGCTCTATCGTAATCGTTAAACGTATTGTTTGAAAAACATTAAAAGTATTTTTTTTCCGTGTTTGTTACTTCGTTGTTAATATAAATATATAAAGGGTTTATTCCAAAAACCTCCTATCCCAGCCTTCGCGGAGCCCTAGTCTAACCAGTCAGCTTTGCAACTGAAAAAAAAGAGCCTCGAGATGAACGACTAAGCCTTGTCTAGCTTCGCAACCACGTTCTGCACTAGCACGCAGTTTGAAAGCGCTAACGTCAGCTATACAGCTATCATGTAGCGTTGTGTGTTGCAACCCCTTATTATATAGATATCAATTCCCTAATTGATCAGCTGGCGTTCTTGTGTAGCAATTCACTATCAGATCTCGATCACCAGAGGAAATAAAGATCTAAGTCATTAGAGCGATGTATTCGCATCGCCAGGCTTCGTGATAGCTCAGTAAACGGTGGGCAGCTTTAAACGCGTCTACTGGCCTTCCATAAATCGATCGAGATGGGGGAAGGGGGGGGTCCTCTATTTACATTTAACGAGAAACTATAGTCCTGGAATCGTTGTAGGGTGCTCCAAACTTTACTACCAGGTTAGAGACCGAGATGAACACCAGTAGTATCAAAAAGAGATTGCCGGACCATCATTCACCACGAAAAGCTGTAAAACCTTTGGTGAAATCACGCCAACTGGCAAGACATTCCGACGCAGTGCTCCAGAGAGAAGATATTCCTCATCCCAATACCCGGGACTGGCCGCACGGTACGACTCGTAGCCGAAAAGGTGCCTTGAACTGTAACGAACTGCCGACAGTAAGGTGCGTAGGAATCGATCCTGATTTATCCTCCAAGATAAATCAGGGTGCTAATCAATCGGTTTTACGGCTATTTCTGGTAGCGAAAACTTTCACTACCAGGGTTAATAGAGGTCCTCTAATGCCGCGGAGCCGCCGTTGGCTGATGGTCCGGCAATCTCTTTTTGATACTACTGGTATTCATCTCGGTGTCTAACCTGGTAGTAAAGTGTTGAGGAATATCTTCTCTCTGGAGCACTGCGTCGGAATGTCTTGCCAGTTGGCGTGATTTCACCAAAGGTTTTACAGCTTTTCGTGGTTCTTCTGTAAACTGTTTTCGTATCAGCATCCCAATACCCGGGACTGGCCGCACGGTACGACTCGTAGCCGAAAAGGTGCCTTGAACTGTAACGAACTGCCGACAGTAAGGTGCGTAGGAATCGATCCTGATTTATCCTCCAAGATAAATCAGGGTGCTAATCAATCGGTTTTACGGCTATTAATTCTGGTAGCGAAAACTTTCACTACCAGGGTTAATAGAGGTCCTCTAATGCCGCGGAGCCGCCGTTGGCTGATGGTCCGGCAATCTCTTTTTGATACTACTGGTGTTCATCTCGGTCTCTAACCTGGTAGTAAAGTGTTGAGGAATATCTTCTCTCTGGAGCACTGCGTCGGAATGTCTTGCCAGTTGGCGTGATTTCACCAAAGGTTTTACAGCTTTTCGTGGTTCTTCTGTAAACTGTTTTCGTATCAGCATCCCAATACCCGGGACTGGCCGCACGGTACGACTCGTAGCCGAAAAGGTGCCTTGAGCTGTAGCGAACTGCCGACAGTAAGGTGCGTAGGAATCGATCCTGATTTATCCTCCAAGATAAATCAGGGTGCTAATCAATCGGTTTTACGGCTATTAATTCTGGTAGCGAAAACTTTCACTACCAGGGTTAATAGAGGTCCTCTAATGCCGCGGAGCCGCCGTTGGCTGATGGTCCGGCAATCTCTTTTTGATACTACTGGTGTTCATCTCGGTCTCTAACCTGGTAGTAAAGTGTTGAGGAATATCTTCTCTCTGGAGCACTGCGTCGGAATGTCTTGCCAGTTGGCGTGATTTCACCAAAGGTTTTACAGCTTTTCGTGGTTCTTCTGTAAACTGTTTTCGTATCAGCATCCCAATACCCGGGACTGGCCGCACGGTACGACTCGTAGCCGAAAAGGTGCCTTGAGCTGTAGCGAACTGCCGACAGTAAGGTGCGTAGGAATCGATCCTGATTTATCCTCCAAGATAAATCAGGGTGCTAATCAATCGGTTTTACGGCTATTAATTCTGGTAGCGAAAACTTTCACTACCAGGGTTAATAGAGGTCCTCTAATGCCGCGGAGCCGCCGTTGGCTGATGGTCCGGCAATCTCTTTTTGATACTACTGGTGTTCATCTCGGTCTCTAACCTGGTAGTAAAGTGTTGAGGAATATCTTCTCTCTGGAGCACTGCGTCGGAATGTCTTGCCAGTTGGCGTGATTTCACCAAAGGTTTTACAGCTTTTCGTGGTCCTTCTGTAAACTGTTTTCGTATCAGCATCCCAATACCCGGGACTGGCCGCACGGTACGACTCGTAGCCGAAAAGGTGCCTTGAGCTGTAGCGAACTGCCGACAGTAAGGTGCGTAGGAATCGATCCTGATTTATCCTCCAAGATAAATCAGGGTGCTAATCAATCGGTTTTACGGCTATTAATTCTGGTAGCGAAAACTTTCACTACCAGGGTTAATAGAGGTCCTCTAATGCCGCGGAGCCGCCGTTGGCTCTCGCGCAGCATTCTCGATACCACACTCTGAACACTTTTAGTACTATATCGCTGGGTTAGCGGCACCCGATTACTGTACAATCATTGAGTACTGTTGCTTTCAGGCCACGTCTTGTGTGCGCGGGACAAGGGTTTAAAGCGTTTAATAAGTTTACTTATTAATTCGGGCATCTCCTGCGCCTGCTTCGCAGCCGCAGCCTCTGCCCGGGCATTTGCCTTAAAACTTCAACAGACGATGCTCAACAAAAAATATTAAAAAGGCGAACCCTGGCTGAGGTTTATTTGCAGCTACTAGAATCGGTATGCTATTATACAGTACACTCCACCTCAATTGCCTTTTTACTTCGCTACAGCCAATATATTTATTGATTCATACTAGTGTCATTGGTAGCACACTAGTTCAGGCTGCCCACGCATATAAACCTTTTGGAGGCCCCGTGTGGCACTGTTTCCATACCGGTGTTACAGGTATCGTACCGGTTCAGGATGCCCACGCATATAAACCTTTTGGAGGGCCAGTGAGGCACCAGAGTCGTACCGGTTTTTCATAGAGATGTACCAGTTAGATGTCAATAGGGGTCTTGACGTACCACGGATATAATCCAATTTGGTCTGCGACAGCAGCACTAACCGGTGCGGACACTCCTAAATGCTAAATAAAAATAGCATTTGAGCCTCAAAGCTATTTCGGATGCTATATTTGGCAGTGAAAATAACGTATAATACATATTAGTACGCGGCGTATTATTATTATACAACGCTCTATTTTCAAATTAGGGCGTAGTAATCGAGTTTTCAAAATTAGACATTGCAGTAATATTCATTATATATATCGTACCGTTGACTCCCATATATTTTCAAATATTAGGAAAAATAATACAAATAATATTAATAAATAAGTTTTTTGGAGCCAAATTCATGGAATTTGCCAAAGACCTTGGTGTATTTGATTCGATTTTTTTCGATTCTGGAAAACGCACACACAGATATGGTTCCGAGGTGCCAGATGAGAACTAAAGCGTAAATGTGCGAAAAAGTTACAAACTTGCATAATTAATCAGTACTAGTTCTATTGTGCCTTGCATGCTTTCTGTCTAAACAACGACGTAATTCGTTGTTTTAGCAAATCTCGGCGATTAGCCCATCATTGAGTTAGGAGACTAACTCGTTGATTTAAGATAGAATAGCTGCTAAGACAACGAGTTAACCTTGTGTTACGGCTACTTTCGTTGAATGGCTTGAGTAAATCCGACAATACTACGGTCCTGACATTCTAATTCTAACTCGCTTGCTTCGTCTGATTGCTTTCGATCATGATCTCGATTGACATGCGCTGGCTATAGTACTGAACTACGTGTACAATATTGAAGAAAGTCCGTGTCTTTATATCGAGGAGCTACAAGCAGCTATTAATGTCAGCGCCTTCTCCACTACCAGACATTTCTTTTGCTACTATATGCCGTGCTCTGAAACTCGACCTTGGTTTAACGCGCAAGGCCCCACGTCCCGCCGAAATCGGAGCTCACTATAATTCAAGGAGTTGTCGCCATTCTGTCGGGGCCTCATCAGCTTGTTTTCTTGCAGCGACAACTTATCTATTCTTGCAGTGGCAACCGCAAGCTGCGTTGTGCTTGGGACTAGTGGTTGATTAGCTTAACTTTAACTTAGAGTTAGGCTGGTAGATATGATCATCGGGAAGGATTTGCTCGTTGGTTTAGAGGCCTTAATCGCATGCCAAAGTTCGTGCAAAGCACAATAGTATTTTAATTTATATTGTATTAAAGTAAAACACATTGCCTTTTGTGTATGTAGGAAAAACTTGCTGAATATGTTTTATTAAGCTTATGTTTATAAAAAGAATAGGGAGAGCGTTCTATTTTTATACAACGCTCTGAGCAAGGGGGTTATATTCGAAGGGCGTTCTATTCGATGAGGGCGTACTAATCAAGATTATACGTTAGCATCGGGTATGTGAGTAATTATTGACCATTGAAGATGAGTGGTCGCGTTCGAGGAGCGAACTACCGTGCTGCTGAAGACAGCGAGGCGTGGATCAAAGTAAGTGAAGAAGGCGGAATAGGCATCAACCAAAAGAGCGAAGAGTTTTACGGTCGAGTAAAGGGTGTCTTCGAAGAGATTCTCCGAGCCCAAGGGAAGCTCAACTCCACACGAGTAATAATCTCGCTTAGCTCAAGGTTTCAAATCATTTCCGCTGCTGTATCGAAGTTTGATGCTTGTCATACACAGGGGCCTGCATTAGAGCTCAGCGTACGCTCGGTGATCGATATTGAACATGAAGCAGTTGAATTGTACGAGTCTAATCGCAAGCGTGGCAGATTTAAGTTCTTGTCGTGTTGGAAGATTATGAAGAATTCCGACAAATGGGGCCCTGGCGTTCGGGAATTCTTGAAAGACAGACACCGACCAAACGGGCCAGACCACCTGCTTCTGGGCTTCTGCCGGGGAGGGGGCCAACACTGATTCTGCTTCCAACGAAGTTAACGACGGTGAAGGCGGAGAAGAAGAGGTGAATCGTCCACGACTACGGGGGCAACAAAAAACAAAACTTGACCGAGCAAACCATGCTCTATACACTCGGCAAGTACAAGCAACGGAGCGCATGGCTAAGAACGCTGAAATGCAGATCAAGGTTGCTCAAGAGCTGGTCGAGCATAATCCTTTTAGCATGAAACCAGATAGTGACGACGAAGAAACGAAGGAGTACGTCGCCCTAAAGCGCAGAATTGTGCTTGCTCGTCTCCGCAAAGAAGCTGCCGCCGCGGAAGCCGCCGCTGCTGCTGGGGCTCGTCACCCCCACCGACTAGTGCAACCAGTCCAACAACGTCGAGCATAGCAACTTCAGTAGCGGTAAGTACGACGAGCCCAACAACAGCAAGTATGGCAAGCTCCACGGCCGCAAGTACGACAACCCCAACAGCAGCAATTACGGCAGGTCCAGCAGTTTGTATTGCAGTCCCAGTATCTGCACGCGCGATAGAGACCACGGGTTCGATGGGAATTCGTGTGTTGGGGACTGGGGAGGTACCCCGTATATCTCCATCGGCCAGCACCTCTCTGGCGGAAGCTTCAACAACTTCAACCCACCCTGGTGGCGCTTCCCTGCCTGAAGATGCTAAAATATTGCTGTCTCTATAGAGACCGACCATACGCACTTTACTCAACACGATTAATACTAGAGTCCATCAATGCCTGCTGGAGAGGGGCTGTCCTAACTGTCCGTAGCGCAGTATAGGACTCGCCTCCTGCCCCGGATTCGTACGAGAATGTAATAATACGATTAACGCTTCCGCTTACCGTATAATACTTCTTCCATCCGACACCCAATCTTCAGTGGTTACGCAGGGTTACTCTTTTATATAGCCAATCAAACCACACCATATCGATATTTTTAAAAATATGGCGCTAAGTGATTGGTCAATAATGATTGTCGGATATAAGACCTTGTCGGATGGAAGAAGTATTATACGGTAACTAAATTAACCTAAATCGAGACGAACAACAAATAACACAATACCATGCATAGAAAAGTTGCCGAGCCAAGTATGCTCGTTGCTCGCCAGGCTGCGTGGAGATACTGGTCGATATGTTCTACTCGGCCACGAGCTACCCGACGCTGCTGGGTCTTGAGCTACCTCTGCTAGCCTCGTGCTACCCGCTTCGTGGACTTCAACCAAGTAGTGCGTAGTAAACTTTTCAAAAAAAACTATATAGCGGCCAAGTAGTGCGTAGTAAACCCTTAAAAAAACTATATAGCGCCGTGCCTTATAAGTCGCTGGCATTCGAGAAACTCCGCTGCCGCCATTATCAGCGTATCCTGCAGCTTCAATCCAAGCTAGCCCTAAATATACCCCCCATCCCAGATTGGGGGGTATTTAAGAACAACGCGAAGTAAGGACACGTATGAAATACCGTTTTGCCAAGCTAACACCTTACTTGCGAATGCTCCTAAAGTCACCCCCATGAGGGATACAACGACCGACACCTGTCCCAGCCCCCTCTGGTTAGCAGCCTGACCTAGTCCCATGACATTGTTGTGGAACAAAAGAAAAGCAAAAACTTCAGGTTGGTGAACGCAAAGCAAGTAAAGAGAAGGACGTCGGAAACTCCACATGCAAACTCACAGTATTGGGGCTTCGCTCAATAAAATTCATCATTTAGATTATATTCAATCAAATACATGCCCTTAGTTTTGGTAAAACTACTTAAAATTTTGTGACTACAATACACCTTACAAAAAAAAAACTACTTTAAGTTTTGCGCAAGCGTTAGATAATCTTTGAACAAACTCGCCAGCATACAATAAGTGTATTCATTTCGTTCGCTAAAGTGATGTTTAATCTTTATTCCCATGCAGCTCCCAAAGGTGGTCAATGAGATCATTCCTCAGACGAAAATGCTGCCGTTGGCTGTGCAGGACGTGCGAGTTTCCTATGAGATCTGCGACCGTGGCCGGTCGAGGTGAAGTGGTCGGTCGAGTAACGCGAATTTCGGGCAGCCCTTCGGGTTGAGCTTGTTCGTCGAAGAGATAGGCGTGCGTTAAACTTGAATCATCCAGCTCATCCACTACAATCATGTTATGCAAGATGAGGCATGCATGCATGACCGTTGTCATTGCGTCGGCGTGCCACAATCGTCAACACCGAAACAACACAGCATCTTTACGACAAGCTTCTTGGCATCCGGCATAATGGTTTTGTTTTCCTCCGCGAGGCCGCTCAATTGATTTTGCAAATACAGCCCACTCTGGATAGATTCCATCCGCAATAGATATGGTGTGTAGTATTTTGTGCCTAGTATACATCAGGAATATAATAAGCCTGAAGTATTTCGTGGTACATTGTGCGAAATATATTTACTTACCATTGAGCGTGTACTCCACGCGTGGGGACTGGTCCAAAACATTGATGTCATTGAGAGAGCCAGGCGACCCAAAGTTGCACTGCCAAATGCGAGGTTAGATATTAATCGGGTCGTCTGCGGGTCTGGTAAGGCCGAGGGTCGGGCATGTATATTTCGCTGGTCTTTTCTGATCAGCAAACAGCCCAACCCGTAAAGTACTCGTAAATTACTGCGCATAGTAAACTGCAGTAAAGAGACCCCGAGTGTCATCTGGCAATTTTATAGCAAGTTCACCAGAGAAGGAGACGGATTGATTGATCGAGTACTAGTAGGACACTCGCCCGTTGGCTCTCGCCTGCGGACTTAGCGACGGCACTTCAGGGGACCCGCCCTCTCTCGCTTCGCTCGGCCAGGCGCGGTGTCTAGAAAAAATATCGGGTTGCAGCGCTCGCCTTCGCTCGCTCGCGCAGACACGCCCCCGCCTGATCGGCGGGTGTTGGTGACCGGTGAGCGCATTGAGTGAGCCTCGCGCTCGCCTTCGCTCGCTCTCGGCCGTATTCCCCCCATTTTGGCCTCTAAATGAGTGCACATTTGCCTGAGCTACGCCCACTGGGGATAGTTGATACAGTACAGTTCATCTACTGCTAGATCAATGTAGTAAGTCACCAAGGCTGACTAATCCATATTTCCCTGCTATGGGTATGGGTCGGGCATGAAAGAAATAATATATTCGCTGTAAGATATTCACGGATCTGGATATGGATGGGTCACACTGACCCTCGGCCTTACCAGACCCGCAGACGACCTGAATAATAATCTACCAAATGCGAAGGTTGTAGTCTGCGACGGCCTCCAATATCTTTGTCGGTTTCTTCTCTTTTCCTTTGTGTCGTCCAGCAAAAGCGGTCGGGCAATTACGCCACTGCCAATGCATGCGGTCTACTGAACCTGTCATGCCAACAAACCCACGTCTTGCATTCTGCTCTAGCATCAATTGAAGCTCCGAAGGCGTCGGGGATCGTAAGTACTC
Organism: Phytophthora melonis; assembly: GCA_024211575.1. Lineage (NCBI taxonomy): Eukaryota > Oomycota > Peronosporomycetes > Peronosporales > Peronosporaceae > Phytophthora > Phytophthora melonis. The sequence goes on from JAMXKT010000047.1 coordinate 2,009,066, forward strand.
ACTCCCAAAGCGCTTAATTACGGCCTCACAAAACCACTTCAAGCATAACAGCACAGTGGACTCAGCTATCTCAAGATTCTCGTCGATAGAATCAGCTGCCGAAGAGTAGGCAAGCATCCGTAAAGCAGCCGTGACTTTGAGCAAGCTTTCCGGTAGTGTCCCGCCGCTGGACGAAGTACGAGTCGGTCTACACTACTCCTTGTAATACTTTGATAAACACATGCTGGGTCATTCGAAACCGAGTTCGGAAATCACGCTCGTTGTATATTGGCTCGGGCCCGAAATACTGATGTAGGAGTCTTAAGTGGCGGCCCGCTGGATCTCGTTTCTTGTTGGGTGCGCACCCGGGTCTTGATCCCCCAGGCTCCGATCGTACACAGATTCCGCGTGGTGTGGCACCAATGATAGCCATGAATGCGTGTTCCTCTTCATCAGTTTCATTCAGGAACGCTTCAATCCACTCAGCTCCTTCGGCGACGTCCATTACCTAACAGGCACATGACAGTAAAATAGCAACTCCGCTAGAAGGGCGATGCTGAACCACTGCCAATTCTAAAATAAACAGGTGGTCCTCGTGCTAAATATAGAATAGAAATAGCTCCACATGTTTGGAGTACACAGTCGGACATGTAATGTACGGAGTCAAGTAGCCCCCTGAAGATACAGCAAGCAAGATTGATTGATTCCAGAATGCTAAATTCTTTGGCTCACGCACGAGCGCGACCAACCTACTACTACTAGCACAGTAGTGATCATTAACGTCTAGGGTGCAGTACGCTAGGCAACTGGTCGAGAACTCCCGTCTCCCTATAGTAGAACCTCTTGTACTTCTCCACAATCGACTTCTGACGGAAGCCAGCAGCAGCCAAATTGTTCTCGTCCAACTTGAACACTTTGACGAAAACGCTCATGGGGTCTAAATCGCTCTTCAACCATCGCTTGAACAGCGCTTTTTCGTATGTAGATGCCTTCACAGCTGTGGCTGGCACTAACATCGCTCGCTCCACCACAAGCGCGAAGCCAGCATCGCCACCGAAGCCGTTGCGCAGCGTCCGGAACAAATTCGTTTTGTCTTGGGGGTTCTTGGCGTTGGCGTTGAATAGCTTGATGTACTCCTCCAGTGTCTCCAGTTTCCGGCTTATGACGGACGCGTATCCGTCGTTACGGATCTTGAGGATGCCAAACACTTGGTCAACGGTCATCTTGTTGTTCAGCCAGCCCTCCAATTGTTGCGTCTGCAACTTCTTGGCGATCTCCTTCGAGCTCTCAACCCGCTTGGCAGATACCAGCGCTTTCGCCACGACGTCGTCTCCGTATCGGGCCGTGAGCGTGCCAAGTAATGAAACTTCGCTCTCCGGGAATTTCTTCTTGAACATGTTCACGTACTTGTCCAGGATATTCAAGTGCGAACTAGCCAGAGCGTCTTCCACTTTCTCGCTGAGCTTGAGCTTCGCGAGCACGTCTGCTACGGGTTTGTTCTTGCCGAGCCAGGATTTCAGTTTCACGGCGTCCACACCGGATTTTGCAGCACTTGCGAGTTTGTCGAAACCAGGGAGAGCTCTCTCTTCATCGTCCTCAGCAGTGGTTGTGTACGCTCTTAATAGCCTTCTCGGAGGAACGCCGTTCGGACCAGCACTGATCGAGTAGATGTCGGTCTTCGCAATAAGGGAGTCTGAGGCGCTCACAATTGCCAGCAAAATGGCCGCCACGAGCACGACGAAGCGCGGATCCATTGAGCTTGGGTCCGAGCACGGGAGAGTGAATCGCGAAGTGGGCAAGGAAGTGAAGACTTGTTCACGGCACATGCAGTCCATCAATTATGACCACCTCCATGACAGATCTTTTTATGTGCTGGGAAATGGTTCGGCCACACCGTATGCTTTTCCGCGCGACCATATTCGGACAGAGTCAACTTTCAGCATTCGGTTCACCCGATCCCAATCTGAATCCTCTGACTAGGTGTGAACACTCCCATTATGTAAACCCCATTCTAGTAGAATGATTCTACACGAAACACATTTTACCACAACACATACATGTATTAATACCGCCTGCCGCATTGTTAGGTGCTGAGGAATACTGCAACTTGCAGTACTTCTTGTACTTTGCAAGCGTTTTGCCGTTTTGATCGTCGAGTTAGAATATATATGAGGTCGATTTAATAAATAGAAACGAAGAAAAACGTCGATTTATTGAGGCTGAGCTGCGGCAATAATCCAAATCAAGTCGTGAGGTCGATCTTCTGATGGAAAGCATGAGTGGTACAGACATCTGTTTCGATAAAAGAAAGTAATCCTTTGAATGTTCTTTGGCTCAGACACATACTGTAAAACCTGTGATTGTGCCCCATGGGGTACTCCATTAGTACCCCCTCCTAGCATGGGGCACTATTAAGGGGGGCACTAATAAAGGTAATGGGGCCTACTGCACTGTAATGATATTACAAGTTTTTGAGCCCGATTGATTATCTTCAACTACTTTTTTTAAAGGGAATCAGGAGATAGGTGATTGTAGGCAAATACATGTTCACGCCAGCGAGTTTCCATCCAGTACCATAGAGTCCCAACCCCAGTCGTTGTCAGGCAGTACCCAGCACAAGTCTTTCGATAGCACAGAGAGTGCTTCGGCAAGGAGCCAAACTGAGATATACAGAAGAAGACGAGGTTAATTAATTAGTTAGTGGGCATACTGTTTCGCTTGGAAAACTTGGCTCTTAGTGATAAACTTATTGGTTTGGGTATTTACCAGGCCTTTTTTAAACGTATTAAAATAATCCACATTTTCGCATTGCCGCCTAATTCCAGTTCTCCTCGACGCAGCTTTTCCACACAAGTAGATGTATGATAAGCAGGGTTGGGATTTTGGACTATTAGTCATACTGATATTGATATCCAAGATTGAACCACTATCACAGATACTAATACTACTACTCGGTCAGTTGGCGACGATAGTATCAGTGATATTATTAGTGATAGTCATAACAAGTGGGTACACCAAGCGAAGTCATCGACAAGCGCAAGACGGGAAGAAGGGATCTCGGAAGGAAGAAGAGAAACTACAAGAACCTATCGCAGAAATCGATGCAGCTCTTAGTTTTCGCTCCCCTGGCACAAGAGGGAAGGGAGGGGGGGGGGGGGGGGGGGCCCGCCAGGGACTTGCTGCACTCACTGAAACAGAATTTAGGCTTAGTAGAGTTATGAGTAAATCAAATTGGGTATGCACACATGCCCAGCGAAGACGTAAGGTGGTCGAATTATCTCGCAGGCTACACTAACCCTTCGCTTTATGCAACATATTATAGGCACCAGCAAAAGCCATGTGACTTACTACTGATTTTGTTGAGGGAGACATCAGTGAAGCTCTACCTACTGCTCGCTGCATGCTTAATAATCTTTGTTCCCTGTTTGACTTGAGCTCTAGTAGTAGAAATCTGAAGTAAGCATTGAGAAGGCGATCTAGCCTGCAGGACGCCTAGCTAGAGCGGCGTCCGTTTCTGCTCTAGGAGTTTCCTAACTGCTTTGCCTCCTAACTGCTCCGTTGCTACTGCAACTACCCGATGGCGGGTAACACTTCCCCCTTCGACTAAACCTGATTAACTCTGCAACGCGATTCCGTGAGCCGCTGCCATTGCTTTGACTGCCGGGTCCTTAGCGTGCCGAACTGTAAATTGTTTCACGACTGCCGGAACGTCTTCCAGTAGATTCTGCGCAGGTTCCCACGAGTTCTCCAGGTCACTTAGCCCACGCCACTTGACGAGCAGCTGATGCACTTTGCTTTCGGTGTCGTATCGGGCTTCTAGCAGTGCTTCTACAACGTGACCCTCACTGTTGTGAGCCACGTGAGCGAGCAAATATTCTGTCACATTCAGAGATGCATCTGCGTAGAACTTGAGCCTGCTTGCGTGTGCTTCCTTGGTCTCGCCTGTCAGGAGATTTTCAATACTGAACACCCAATTGGACGATGTATCCACAACTCGGACCATTTAACGCGCAACTTTGATCGTCTGTGGCTCCAGACGTCAGCATACAAAACGTAGTCGCCGATAGCAAATTGTGCCATCTTCGCACCATGCTTACGCGCTTTGGCTCGTCCTTTGCTGCGTGCTGCGTTGCTGGCAACTGCTATTCGCTTGTGTAGGGCTTCCAACGCCGTGCGCAGTTTTTCAAAGTTTGCTCCACGAATTGCTCGAAGCTCGTCTAAGCTCACTGCTTCTATAGCGACTGGTGTCACTACGGGATCCAGTGGGTTCATGGCTTGAAGACCGGTCAGGGCAGTGACCGGTGCCACTCCCAGCGAGTTGGACGGTGAGTGGTTAAGCACAAGCTGGACGATCTTGATCACTTTGGGCCATTCGGCTTCTGGGAGTCGCCACTCAGAGAGCAATGCACGAGCGCAGCGCAGTACCTCTCGCATTACCACCTCGACTGTGCCGTTGGCCCACGGGCAGCGTGGGGTCGTAAAGTGGTGATGAGCTCCCAACGCTCGTTGCAACGCGGAGACGACTGCATTTTTAAAGTGTGTGCCCTGATCGGACACCCATGCAGTACAGATACCAAAAGCGGCAAACCAATCTAGAAGAGAATCAAACGTGATGTCCGCTGTAGCCGCCACTGTAGGAATAAGCCAAACGTAATGAGAGGCGTCATCTTTCACCACGAGGACGTAAGACTCGCCCGAGGCTGCCTCGCCCATGGATAGGTAGTCCCAGTGAAGCAATTCGTTAGGTTTCTCCGCGTGTAGAGCTTCACCGAGAGGGCGAGGCATCGGTGGACCCCCGGAAACGCTCGCGCAATGCAAACAGCGCGAGACAAATCTTTTTACGTCGGATACCAGGTCAGGCCAGAAAAAAATCTTGGATATTGCCTTGAGCGTCACCTCCGCTGTGCGGTGCCCTGCAACTCCGAAATGGCCAACAATGCAGATGCGAAGGTGCAACTCCGTGGCCTCCGCGGGCAACCAAATCCTGCCATCGCTGTCACGAACAATGCTGTCGGGGGCAAGCTCTAGCCCATGAGGCGCGGAACTCTGGCGTTGCGCGTCTCGAATCTGCTCCACACAAATTCATCATCTAACTGGGGCGAGGATGGCAACGACACCAGACGGATTGCTGCGACAGTCGAAAATGTAGATCCCCAACGAGACAAGAGATCTGCCCAAACGTTGGCGTCGCCCGCGATATCATGTATCTCGTAGTCGAGTGACATCAAGAGAAGTGACCAGCGATGTAACTTATCAGCGGTGTACTTCGGCACGGAGGAAGACACTGTAGTTGGGGCGAAAATGTAGCGAAGATTGCGATGATCTGTGAAAAGACTGAAACCATCAGGACGACGAACAAGATAGCCCGCTCTTTTGCAGGTTTCGACGATGGCATACGCCTCCTTCTCGACAATAGCCCAGCGTTTAGCTCCACCCGAAAAAGTTCCACTAAGCATCATTAGTGGCTCGTGGTGCTGGTCCACAAAGTCACGCTGGACATGATCGAGCGGCACTTGTGTGATGGCTGCACCCCAGTGTTCGTCGCTGGCATCCGCAAAAACACACAAGCGCTTCTCTGGGTCGGGATGCGCCAAGGTGAGTGCATTTTCCAAAGCATCTTTGCACTGCTGCAGTGCTGTCGCTTCCGCACTCGACCAGCCCACTTCAGCCAGCAAAATTCGACGCACCATTGACTTTTTACGCCCACCAGCACTTGCATACACCTTCTCCATAAAAGTCGTGAGAGGATGGATCAGCTTGTTGAAAGCTGGGAGCGACGAACGCATCCAATTGAGCGCGCAAATGAACTGCTGGAGCTCTTGACCGGTTGCCGGAGCAGGCAGCTGGCGCAAAGCGGAGATTCTGGCTGGGTCGTGACGGACACCGTCGCCGGAGACGACACGGCCGCACCACAACGCCTCAGTCATGAAAAACTTGCACTTTTTGGGGTTAAGTTTCAATCCCTTCTCCTCACAAATAGTGAGTACCCGGCGGAGAATACGTAGCAGCTCCTCGGGTGATTCCGCATATCCCAGCAAGTCATCTATCCAGATAAGAAGTCCATTGTTGTAGAGATCTCCAAACATAGCTTGGACTGTAGATTGCACGTAGGCGACGCTATTAGTACCGCCCATCAGCACACGTGTCGGGGTAATTACTCCATCCTCGGTCAGAATCGAATAGATCTCTTGGCAATCGGCGGCCACCGCAAACTGCCAAAAACCTTTGAAGAAATCTAGCGAGAAATAGAACTTCATACCTCGCAGGCGATCAAACTCCACTTCCAGGATCGGCATTGGCCACACCACCTGCACGACGCGCTTGTTTGGTTCACGGACATCGACTGTCATCCGATGATCGTCGCCTTTAGGTACAATGTGAGGCGGCGAACACCATTCGCTGCTGGGATTTCTATAGCAGAGGCCGGCGTCCAGCAGCATTTTGACGTGTTCGGCTAGGAATTTGCGATGCGCTGCTGAGTATCGGCGTGCTCGGCAACGCACTGGCGTTGCTCCTGGCTTCAACTTGATGCGCATTGGTGGCATGTTGACGGGGGGATGGTGTAACGGGGTTACACGCACAAGTGGCTACAGCCACTTGTAACTCTAACAGACGCGATGTCTGTTAAAGGTTCGAACACTTCCTCGGCCTTGATGTACGTTACATCAAGTGCCACATTCATTTACGATCACCACGACGGGTGGTCCATAGACATTTAGGATTCCTATTGGTTGAAAGCAGCATCTTTTAACCAATGAGCGACATGCATAGCAAAGGAATTCTGCCAACCAGCCGTTGGCAGATTCCCAACTTAGAATATTACATTTGGAGGAAGTCAGAAAACATAAAACAAAAATAACAGTTCTCATCTTTACCAAAATCAGCTACTTAGAGTCTTTATCTTGTTTAAAGTATACTCGTGGACCTCAGGTATACTTAACTCAAATAAAAGAAACCTACGCTTCCTCATACACGTGCGCACACGTGTAAGCTGTTGTAGTGAGCCAAGGTAGGCCCATTACACCTGGTAGCACTTTGTAGTCCGTCCAACGACCGACTACCTGAACGTTCGTACGGGACTGTACGGACGGGGAGCTGAGAACCTTTCATGAACACGGAGGTGCTCATGGAAAGCTCCGCTACGCCTGCAACTCATGTTGCACGCGCTGACTGCCTCCACCTGTCGGATCCAGAGTGGGAGGCAGTCCAACGACTGTCAACAGTCATTGGGAGGCGGCAGTTGCTGCGATGCTGCGTACGTTATCGCCGACAGAGCAACATGGTGTTGCTCTGGGTTTCATCCTGAAGGAGCAGCGCGACGCTGCTGCCTCTACCGCGGTGCCGTCGGGGACGACACCACGCATGCAATCGTTGAAACTCAACGTGAGTAACTATGTAGGAAGAGAGGGCGAGCCTCTCCTCCGTTGGCTTGTCGAACTCGACACTGCCATTGCGGCTCGACGTATCGTCGACCCGTTGTCGAAGGTCGCGTTCGCCATGTCCTGTCTTGGCGGACGAGCGAGGAGTTGGGCGTACGGACGCCGACTCTCAGATCCTACGTGCTTCAGCTCGTACGAAGCGTTCAAGGAGGAGCTCAGACAAGCGTTTGAGCCCCACAAAATGAGTTCCGGTCGAGGGCGGAGTTCCTCGACCTGCAGCAAGGTAAGCATGATGTCCATGCTTACGCCCAGAGAGCACGGTACTTGGTCTCGAACATCGTGACCAACCCGATTGACGAGGCGACCAAGGTCGTCACGTTCATGAAGGGATTGAGAGATGGGCCTGTGAAGACCTATCTCTTCCGTGAGTATCCGAATACTCTCGAAGCTGCGATCACTCTTGCGATGCAGGAGGAGTTTAGTCTGAGGCAGGCTAAACTGCATGTGAATGCGCCGAGGCTGCAACCACCTCCGGTCGCGATGGCGGGAGGTCCGGAACCAATGGACCTCTCGAATGCAACGGGTGTTGACTATCAACGCCAACAAGGAAGCAATGTACGATGCTTCCGTTGCGGAAGGATCGGTCACTATGCCCGAGTGCACGGCACCCGTGCACCGAGATGGTGGTCGACGCGGCGATGCTGGGCATCGTCGCGGAGAAACAAAACGCTGGAACCCAGTAGGCGCGGGGCGCCCTACTGGTGAAGCAGTCACGCGTGTCCAACTCGGACATGCGACACTGAGGACTGCAGCCCCCAGTGAGGACCCTTCTCACTGTAAAATGCATGATGACAAACCAAGTCTTGTCATCTTGAACGTGTCGTCGAAAAGAGAGAGCAACGCTTTTCGTGCTTTGGTTGATTCGGGCGCGTCGAATAACTTTGTTCGACTGCGAAGTCTATCAAGGCTTGACTTCGAGGATTTAAAGATACCTCGAAGTATGTTGGAGGTACGACTGGCGACGGGTGTCGTCGTCAGGACCGAGAAGCGCATGGTACGCGTGCGCTTCATGTATAAAGGTCAAGAGTTTGTCGAAACCTTTATCGTCCTGGACTTGGACGATAAGTTTGACATTGTGTTGGGCATGCCGTGGCTTGCACGGCATGATCCGGTAATCGATTGGGAGAAGCGCACTTTAGTGCGCTTCGGTCGCGACGGTGGAACAGAGAGCGATGGCCCTGTTACCACCACACACGCACCAGCAGGTGCGCGCGAATCTCTAGTCGAGACAGCGCCTAATGCCGCTGTCCCGGAACGCCCTGGACGCGCGTGAGCGCGCGCGCGAGACAAGTAGCGTCGGCGTCGCCGCCGACGGCTGAAGGAGAAAATGTGTCGATTTCGGAAATCGACACAAACATTTCAGCGAATCAGAATGAGTCTCCGGCCTCAAGAGGCCCGGATGACGAACATGTGTCACACGCCTCAGCCGTGGAGGCTGACGCGAATCTGATTGTGGACGTGTCTCCGGTCCGAAGGGACGCGGATGACGTCATCATGTCACACGCCTCAGCCGTGGAGGCTGACGCGAATGTGATTGGATCAGTCTTGGCCAATAATAAGGGCCAAGGTGATGGAACGTCGTCGACTCCGGGAGTCGATGACTTTGATGGATTTGATTCGTCGGCTCGGGGAGCCGACGCACCCTCCGTAATGGGGGTCTCCGCCAATGGAAGGCGTCGAGGTATTGAAGTCACGTCGGTTCCGGGAACCGACGCTGCGAAAGACATTTCGCGTCGACTCCGGGAGTCGACGCACCCTTTAATGAAGGGCTCCGCCAATAACAGGCGTCGAGGTGAAGATGGCGTGTCGGTTCCGGGAACCGACGCTGCAAGCGGTGCGGACGGTTGCAAACGTCCCGCACCGGAAAAACTTGCATGCTGTCGTGCAGCCGGGCTGCACGACGAAGCGTCGGGCGACCAAGCCGGGCTTGAAGTCGCTCGCCCGCGGGATGAACCCGCCGGCGGTATTAAGAAAGAACACCCGTCCATGGCTGGGCCTGGACGAGGTCAAGGACCATGCGGAGCCGGGCTCCGCAAGTCAAGAAGACGGCGCATGCGAAGGTCGCTGCGCAAGTCTCGGCCAGGGGCCGAGACGCTACAAGAAATGTCTGCCGGGCAGACGAAGGCTGAGAAGCCGAACGTCGAGACGTTGAACGTCTTGACGCGTACCTGTGCTGGGTTCCGGCACAGGGAGATGACCCTCGCTAATCCTCCGACGCAAGCGTCAGAGTTGACTTCGCTTCCAGTCATGAGCTGGAAGCGCTTCGCGCGTGACTTGCACGATGGACGCATCGAGCAAATATGCATTCTCTCGGACGTCGAGAGAACGAAGAGCGAGAATGAGGAACTGAGGCAGTTCTTCATGGAGAGCACCACTGAGAGTGAAGACACTCTCAGTGCCAAGACGAAGAAGGAACGCTTTGAAGAGCAGAGCTGGGACTCGCTGAAGGCGAGTCCCTACTACGAGATTCTACGGGAGTACGTGGACGTGCTTCCGGAAGAGATTCCTGCGGAGCTTCCGCAGGACAAGGGCATCCAGCATGAGATTGATCTCGTGCCGGGCACGAAGTACTGTGTCACGCGGCAGTGGCCACTGCCGCGGGAACAAGTCAAGGCGATCGACGACTTCTTTGAGAGTCGTCGCAATGCAGGACAAGTGCGGGAATCGAAGTCCCCGCACAGTGCCCCGACGTTCTGTGTCAAGAAGCCACAGGGCGGTTGGCGCATCGTTCATGCGTACAACAAGCTGAACGATGCGACGATACCGGCGCAGACACCGATACCGCGAAAAGATGTTATCATCGATTCGATGGCCAAGAGCACCATCTACAGTGCTCTTGATCTGCGCGACGGGTTCTATCAGATCCTAATGCGTGAGAGTGATATCCCTCTCACGGCAGTGAGCACGCCAAGCGGCATGCTCTGGGAGTGGCTAGTGATGCCGCAGGGTCTGAAGAACGCCCCTGCGACCTTCAACAGGTGCGTGACGCACTTGTTGCGCTCGGTGCGCGACTTCGCACCGAGCTACTTCGATGACGTGTTCGTCCACAGCCGTGCTGCGGACGGGATGAGCGACGTTGAGATGCACAAGGTGTATCTCCGGAAGCTGCTTGCGCTCATGCGCAAGCACAAGCTCTACGCGAACCTGAAGAAGTGCATCTTCGGGGCGAGCGAGATACCCGTGCTCGGGTGTCTCGTTGGGAAGAACGGTGTCCGCCCTGACCCTGAAAAGGTCAGAGTGATCAATGAGTGGCCGACGCCGACGAGCGTCAAGGAACTGCGGCAGGTCCTTGGCTTGGCCACGTACTTGTGCAAGTACGTGAAGGACTACGCGGGCGTGATACGCCCGCTGTCACAGCTCCTGAAGAAGGATGCCGAGTGGAATTGGACTGTTGACTGTCAGCAGGCCTTCGATGCAGTCAAGCAGGGCTTGACTGAGGCGCCGATCTTGGCGGTGGCCGACCAAGATCGCCCATTCCACGTTGTGTGTGACGCATCCGATTTCGCGATCGGATGTGCGTTGATGCAGCACGATCACGAGGGCCGTGATCGTGTCGTCTACTATCAGTCGCGTCAGCTAAAGCCAGCTGAGCGCAATTACCCGGTGCATGACAAGGAGCTCCTTGCCATGAAGTATGCACTTGCGAAGTTCCGAGTGTATCTCCTCGGAAGTAAACCGTTCGTGGTCTATACAGACCACGCGTCGCTGCGGACGGCTGTCAAGTCGCCACACATCTCGCAACGTATGGCGAGATGGCTTTCGTTCTTTGCGGAATACAACTTCCGGGTTGAGTACAAACCCGGAAGGCTCAATGTGGTGGCCGACGCGTTATCGCGTCGACCTGACTACGCTACGAATGAAGTCGACGTCAATGCCATTGACGCCATGCGATCGAGCACTCCCACGTCGTCGCTCCTCGACGACGTGAAGGCCGCGTACGCGCACGACGCGGACGCGAAGCTCTTGCTGGCCTATGGCTCAGTGCCTTCTGACGAAGCTCGTCAGAAGTTGCCAAGACATCTTCGTGCTCGTGCACACCGTTACCGGGTGCACGAGGGTTGCTACTCTACAGCGCAGTCAACGACAACGCGGTCCGCGTTGTCGTTCCCAATGATCATGACCTGCGACTCAGGATCATGTACGAGTATCATGATGCACCGACTGCGGGGCATCCGGGCCGTGAGAAGACGTATCTTCTTCTCACGAGGGACTTCTACTGGGCCCACCAGTACAAGTGGGTGCGCAAGTACGTCCGTGCTTGCGAGGTGTGTCAACGTGTGAAGCCTGCGCCGTTCGCGCAGGCTCCTTTGCAGTCACTACCGACTCCGTCGGAGTGTTGGCAGTCCATGTCTTTGGACTTTGTGTTTGGTCTTCCCCCGGATAGCCAGGGGAACACGGGCGTTGTGGTCTTTGTTGACCGCTTCAGCAAGATGGTACATCTTGCTGCAGTACCCGCCGAAGTGACTGCGAAACAGACGGCACGTCTGTTCGTTGACATGGTGTTCAAACACCATGGCATGCCGATGGACATCGTGTCCGATCGAGACCCGCGCTTTACCGCGCACCTGTGGCAAGAAGTGTTCACACTTCTTGGCAGTCAGCTCTCGATGTCGACTGCGGATCATCCGCAGACGGACGGACAGACCGAGCGCGTGAATCGCATGCTCGTGGATGTGCTCAAGAGCTACGCCCACTCGTTCCAACACTGGAGCGAGTGTCTGCCGATGGCGGAGTTCGCCATCAACAACTCGGTGCATGCCTCGACCGGGCATACACCGTTCTACGTGAATGCCTTGAGGCACCCACGCCTCCCGAGCTTACTCGGGATGCTGGCTCCTTCCTTAAGTGGGGAGGATCTACGACTGCAACACAGCAGCCGCAGAATGCCGCTGACACCTGCACGGTGTCAGCCGCAACAACGCGAAAGAAGAAGAAGGCCGCGTCTGTGCAGGGCACAGACGCAACCAAGAAAGAAGAAGAACGTGTCTGTGCGATGCACAGACACCACATCAACGAACGCAGAGGCCGGGCCTACTGCTGGAAGCGAGCTGAACGAGTTCAGCTCGGACGCAATGAACTTCGTGCAGCGCAGACAAGCCGTCATTCGGTTTGTCCAGGACGCTATTGCAGCTTCTGTCGATCGACAGAAGCTGAACGCAGACAATGTTGGCAGGGGCAACACAAATGAATTCAAGAAGGGTTCATTGGTTTTGTTAGCTACTCAAAACCTGCCTAAACATGCAGTTTCCGACTTCGGAGCGAGTAAGCTCGCTCCGCGCTTCATCGGGCCGTTCACAGTGTTGGCACGGCACGGCAACGCCTACACGCTAGACATTCCATCTAGCATGCGCCTCCATCCGACATTCTACGTCGGACGGTTGAAACCATACCTGCGGCACGAGCTACCTAGCTCGGCTGAACCAAAGCAGAAGACTCGGCGGAAGCCATCATCTTCTCCAGCGCGAAGTCGCGCTGGAGCAGCAGGTCGAGCTGGAGATCCAGCCCGGCCGGGACGATCGAGGCGGTCTAGGAGACCGTCGCAAAGTAAGGATACTCAAGAGCACCGAGCGCAGCGCTCTGTAGCTACTCCACGACCGAGTTCCGGTCGTGGGGAGAAGCGAGAACAGGGTCAACACCAAGTTGACCCCACACGGGGCGTGTTCCCACCACCGCCGCCACCAGTTCGTGACGCACACGGCTCAACTCGATGGATAGTTGAGCGGATTGTTGACCACAGTATCCCGAGAACGAACTTAAAACCAGTTCGTTTTCGTATTCGTTGGAGAGGATTTCCTCCCAACCAAGATACATGGGAACCGCGGAACGTCTTGCTCCAAGACGTTCCGGACATGGTGAAGGCTTACGAAGCCCACCATGCACTACACACTGGACAGTAATGCGAACGCTGTTGTTAACAACAGCGCCCGAAGACACTTCGAGGGCAGGCCGTGATGCCTGCCCCCGCGGCAGCGAAGCGCTTCGCACACTGCCGCGCATGATACTCAGCAGCAGAGAGGTCCTCCGCTGCTGCGCCAAAGGTCTTCAACTTCAACGTGCTCGTTCTATCACGAGCACGCTCTCTTCTAAACGTCATGCATTGACCAAACAGTCAATGGTGGTTGACGTGCCGAGACCGGCACGTCTAACCTTGACGGGGGATGGTGTAACGGGGTTACACGCACAAGTGGCTACAGCCACTTGTAACTCTAACAGACGCGATGTCTGTTAAAGGTTCGAACACTTCCTCGGCCTTGATGTACGTTACATCAAGTGCCACATTCATTTACGATCACCACGACGGGTGGTCCATAGACATTTAGGATTCCTATTGGTTGAAAGCAGCATCTTTTAACCAATGAGCGACATGCATAGCAAAGGAATTCTGCCAACCAGCCGTTGGCAGATTCCCAACTTAGAATATTACATTTGGAGGAAGTCAGAAAACATAAAACAAAAATAACAGTTCTCATCTTTACCAAAATCAGCTACTTAGAGTCTTTATCTTGTTTAAAGTATACTCGTGGACCTCGAGTATACTTAACTCAAGTAAAAGAAACCTACGCTTCCTCATACACGTGCGCACACGTGTAAGCTGTTGTAGTGAGCCAAGGTAGGCCCATTACAATCAGCGCCGAGTGCCATTCGAAAAACATTTAGCTTCTCTTCCAGCATATCGCGCACCTCGTCCAGGAATTCTGCCGACGCTCCTTTTGCTTTAGCATCTTCAATTCCTGCAGCGAGGGCAGTCATTGCGGCATCTACGGCCGCAGGATCCCTAAGTGGAACTGGAAAACAGACATTATCTTCTGCCTCGCTCAGCCCCAGCTCCTCCGGTGTTGATTCTGCCCCCTGGGATCCAAAAGCACAAACACCCGCCTTCAGCCCCGGCCTTCCAACGTCACTGAGATCATATTCAGACTGCACCGCTTGGGCCGACTCCATGAGTTTGTGAGGGTCGTAACCCAGACGCTCCATAACGGCATCCGAAAGCAAAATATCGCCGACTCCATGCGGAAGAGGTACTGGGGACAGGAGACAAACTACATTTCGTAGTACGAGCGGGCCACCTAAAGTATCAAACCGCAAGGTGAGGTTGGTTTCCTCCGTGATAGTGATTGGTGTTGCTCCCACGCCTCGGATGACTTGGGGGCTTGTTAACGTACGTTTCGGCAGCCACACATGCTTAAACTGCAATTGCTCCACAAGACGGGGTGCAATCAGGCTCACCTCTGCGCCACTGTCGGGCTTAGTGAAAGTATCCACACAATCCATCACACGACACGGTAAAACCCGCGATGCACTTGCCGTCGGCGCCCCTGCGCGTCTTGCCACACTGACGGAACGGTTTTCCGGGCGAGCTTTCCTTCCAGTCTTCGACTCATACAACTCCTTCGCCTCGTTGAAGTCCTTGATCAGCGGGCACTGGAACACCGAATGCGTTAAATCATTGCACTTGAAACAGGATCGCTGTGGTCGTGGTCCACCTGCCTGCTGCGGTTTACTACGGCGTGACCCAGCTTTGTTAGCTGGTGCCGCAACGCCATTAGTCTGTGCTGCGGCTGGTTGGTGGCGTTGTGAACCACCCGAAATCGGGTATTCTGGCTTGCTACCTGCTCGGCGACTATTTTTTCCTTTCTGCTGCAAATGGGACGCAGCGTTGTTAGTCGGTTGAGCAGCCAGGATATGCGTCTCGAACTTCATGAACTCCTCCATTTGTGGTCGCAACCAACGAAGGAAACTTGATACATCTTTCTTCAACGACTTTCCTGCAGGGCGCTCCAGACTGTCCTTAATAGCTGCCCGAAAGGCGGCTGGCCGCAGCGCGTCAACTAAATATCCCACGACGCGCTTCGGGTCTTCATGTATGATGCTCTCCATATTCACACCATCGACCGCACTGTAAAAATCGGCTAGTAGACGCGACATCCTAGATTCAGCATCCTGAAGCTGCACATCCACCGATAGGCCACGCATGGCTACATCTAGCTGCCTGTGGGTTCCTTGCGTCGAGAAAATATCGTTTCCAGTCATCTTCACTGACTGCAAACTCTGGCTTAAACAACTCAAAACGGCAGATGCGAACCAACGTGCTCTGCTCAATACACGCTCCGATGGGCATAACAAATACTTGTGTCTGTGTACCCTTGTTCAACGCGTCCACCCGTCTCCTGTAGACCATGTAGCTGTCCATAAATTCGCGCTTCTCCTTCTTGGAGCTCCCGCGATACAGGGGCGGCACTGACATATTCGCCCCCGTTGCTAACGTGACTGTCGGCTCTCGAGCCGGGCGGCCACGGACTTTGTGTTCTTCTGTCTCAGTACTATCTGCTGCTGAGGCTCCGGCAAATAGTCCCCAGCGAGCTTCAACGTGGGGGCGCACTGCTTCAGCTAGACTGTCCAGCCTCTGTTCCTGCTCTCCCATTGCGGCCTCGGCGGCCCTAAGGAGGCGAACGTGTTCTTCTATCTGCCGTCTCTGCTCCGTCACTTGTCGGCGGAGCTGCTCTTGCTGCTCTTGCATCGCGAGCTGCCTCTCGTGCTGCTGCTGCAGATACTCCGACGTCTTCGAAGCGATGACATCCTGCTGCTGTCGCACGTGGCTAATCTGCTCCACAGCGGAGTGGTGGGCGGCGGCTGAGGTCTGCGCTAGTCGATCAATCTGGCGCCTTGCATCTTGGTCACCAATGTTGCGCTGGACGGACATTGTCGTCGTCGTCTCATGCGTCACTAAGTAGTCCTCTCCCTCGTTGAGTGACTCGTCCTCGTAGCCCGGCCTTGGAACTACAGCACCGTCGCCTGGTTCGTACTCCATAGCTCTCAGGAGCTAAAGAATTCTTTGTTCCCTGTTTGACTTGAGCTCTAGTAGTAGAAATCTGAAGTAAGCATTGAGAAGGCGATCTAGCCTGCAGGACGCCTAGCTAGAGCGGCGTCCGTTTCTGCTCTAGGAGTTTCTTAACTGCTTTGCCTCCTAACTGCTCCGTTGCTACTGCAACTACAGTAAAAAGTGTCAATAGTGTGGGCCACGGTATTTGCGCCACCCGAAATCTGGCTCGGTCTACACTATTAGTGTGGGCTACGGTAATTACGCGCCCACACCAATAATAAAGCCACACTAATACTGTAGACTTAGTTATGGCTTATATTCGAGTGCTAGCTGAGGCATGCCAAAAGTGCAATTGAATGAATGAGGGAAAACTAGCTTGGCCAATCTACTCTATCGTGCCTAACCGACAAGTACGCGAAGTCTTGGCTTCTAACTCCAAGGCCTGTTACGAGGGGACCATAAAACAATGTGGCTATTTTACCAGTACAATCACAACAGGGAGGTCTGGAGAAAGACCACAGTAAAACCAAGTAGCGCACTGGCAGATGTACGTATATTCTCTTCGAGCTTAATCTGTCTTCTTCCCCTCGAACTCATCTCGATACTTCTCGATGATTTCCTGCAGATGCTTGGAAAGCTGCGATTCCTCCCACACTCCGGTCGATCCGCATCTAGCACAACGACTGAGTCATCACCTTCCTCTTCCACCCTCGCACCAGCGCTATCAGCAGTACTCGTTGCAAGGTTGATGTCGGTATTAGAGTGGGATTTTGTTTCTTCGTCTCCACTCCTCGCCAGAGGAAAGAAATCGACCAGCACATTCTGTCGAAAGGCTCGCTGCATCGGTTTCTGTTGGCTTTCGATCACTCTCTTTTCTTGACGCTTGGCTGGAGAGCTGGAGCACTCATGACAACGAACGTGACCACCCTGCTTTTCTTCGACGGGGAGTCCGCAGAATGGGTGGTTCCTTCTACCACATACATCACAGGTAGGGGAGACGCTGGAGGTGTCGAGCCCACACCCGCTGCACGAGGACTCCATGCGACTTTTCGTGAGAACTTGACAATGACAACTGGCTTACTGGCTTTCTGCATTAGCGTGCAAATAGTGTGGGTTGAAGAATTCATGCACAAATAGTGTGGCTTGCAGGACGGAGACCTTAATAGTGTGGGTTTGGCCATCTGCAGACTGGTAAACATAATTAGTGTGGCCTATGCTATTTGCGCAGCCACACTATTGATCAACCCACACTATTGACACTTTTTACTGTACCCGATGGCGGGTAACAATCTTCCTCCTTCTCCTCTTCCGCCCCCCTCTTCCTTCTCCACTGATAGTCCAGTTTTTAAATGGTAATATTTACTCGACTTCTATAACTCTCTAGTGCATGCTTTCATAAGGTTCCAAACAGCCGTCGAGGTATCCGTACACTATGCTAATAAGTAATTTAGCCCACGGTATCGAGATCCACCAAGATCAAATCTGCAAGATCAAACCTCAAACGACCAAACAAGAGTGCCAGTAGGCCTGGTGGCTAAGCACTGGTCCGATTGATGTAGCGCGAAAATTTCGCTGTACTCAGCAACTTACAACATAGGCTGGTGCCACTAGCACCAATACATCTTGCAGAGTATTAAGCGTTAATATCCTTCCTTAAGGAAAGTTTCCGAGCTGACCGACCCAAGCGGTTCAGGGAGGTCTTGATTCTAGATGATAAACTCTATATTGCACAGAGAACACTTGCTGTACTAAGTTTGAAGTGAAACCAATAGGTCCATAAGTACATTGGCGATGGTGGGACTATTGCCGAGTACACCGATGAACGAGGATGCACCAATCAAATGAAGTACACCGTCCAGTGTGATGTTGCATGAATTAAGTAGTACCAAGTCTGACGCCTTGAAAAGCGTCGAATAATGTGACTGACGCAAGTAGATCGACGCAGACACAGCAAGACATCTCCGCGGACTCTCCTGGTGACGGTCAATCCTGTACAGTACTTTTCACCGGCGCTATTTTGGAAGATGAAAAGCAAACATTGCAAGGCGATGTAGCGCGCAATAGATTGGAACTTACCAGGACCCAGAAATCACCCGAGCTCTCTCGCCACAAACGAGCTCAGCAGAAATTTTTCTCGGGTGAACGTCTGACAAATATCAGTGATATTATCACTACTAGTCGCGATTTTTTCGCGATTATTTTTTCTATCACTGATATTGGCTCGGAGTCGGAGATATAGTAGTATCAGTATCGGTATCAGTGATATTATCAGTGATATCAGTAATATTCTGGTAGTCTACTATCGAACCCTGATGATACTGTAAGCATCGTTCAAGCGCCTCCAAAAACTGCATACAGGCGGCCCCGTCAGATTCGGCCCAGCGATCAGTAATATACCTCGTACAGATAGTACTTTTGTGCCTGAGATTTGCTCCTGCAGTCATACAGATATACTGAGATAGATTAGATTTGAAGGGAACACGACGTGGCGCCTCAGCAATGGTTGGCTCATGTCCATTTTCGGCGAATTCAGTAACTCAGTACAGCTGCATCTATGTGCAGCCTGTACGAATTTTACAACCTTGCACTCTTTATGAGTACCACTCTGCCGAATCAGGCGGGGCCGCCTGTACCGCATTCCCTATGTCATCGCATACTATATGTCATCGCATACAGCTCTATTCAGCCAATCAGAGACCTTCATTTTAGCTTCGGGAAGACTTGTGTGCACCAAGGCATTTATATCACAGACCATCTTTACACTTGGAGATTGTATAGACTAGACTTTTTTACTGGGATAGGAAGCAACGTTAGTGCTGCTATCGCAGACCAAATAGGATTATATCCGTGGTACGTCAAGTCAAAAGATGACCCCTCTTGACATCTAACTGGTACATTTCTATGAAACCGGTACGACATCGGTGGCGCACTGGCCCCTCCAAAAGGCTTATATGCGTGGGCAGCCTGAACCGGTACGTTACCCATCACACCGGTATGGTCACGGTGCCGCACTGGGCCTCCAAAAGGTTTATATGCATGGGCAGATTGAACCGGTATGCGTCAGTAACATTTATCGAATAGTTGGAATGATTGAAGCGGACGAACTGCTGCAGAAGCAAACAAAGCAAACATTTTCATTTTCTACAAGCAGCATACAGATCTCGAGCAAGGTTCGTTTTATCACTGTGTATAGCACCGCCATGGCATGCCATACATCTACAGTTGTAAGGTAAATTACCGGGCAGACGCTGCGGCTGCGAAGCAGGCGCAGGAGATGCCCGTGGTTCGTAAAAAAAATCATGGTAATAGAAAGCGTTTATAGCAAAAACCTCCTATCCCAGCCTTCGCGGAGCCCTAGTATGCCAGAATATTGGACAAACTTAGCTACCCGGGACTCGTTTTGAACCTGGAATCAGGGTGTATGCGATGACATAAGGAATGCGGTAAGTAATCATTTGTAAGTACTTAACCCCAACTAGCTTTTTTAAGGACAAGAAGGATCAAATTTGACGACTCTCGCTTCGCCTCATTTCAACATATATAGCATCGTGTCGGGTATAGTTTGAATGGCTAGTGTTCGGTCTGTACACAGGAGGCGGTGGTGTGCGCTGGAAGTGTGTTGCCTCCGCGCAGCAACTCGAGCAAAAGTGTCACCCCAGACATCACGATCTGTTTGTGACCCTTCGTTATTAGGACCAATTTTGTTGGGGCTAACCGCCAAACTCAAGTGATTTTACACAAAGCAAGATTACTCTTGCTCTAAAACAATTTTCGTAATCAATCCACATTTTCCCAGTCTGCGCGTCGTCAAGTCAGTCGCCCAACGGGATTATAATGGAGCAGTCGACCAAGGAGCTCAAGCGGCAGGCGTCGCTAGACAAGCGTCGCCGCCGCAACCGGGAGGCCATGCAGCGCGCTCGGCAGCGGGACAGAGACCACATGGAGGCGCTGCGGCAGGAGGCGCGGAGTCTTGAGGAGACGCACCGCGCGTTGCTCTCTCGTGTGGATCAATCGCTGTCCCAAGTGTCCTCGTCGGAGGCTCAGACGGACCGTATTGTGGACATGCAGCGACGTCTGGCGGACGCTCGTGAGCAGGCGAACCAGCTCATGCGACAGAATCTCAAGTTCCAGGAAGAACTGGGGGAGAGAGTCAAGGGGGAGGACAGGATGGAGGGATTACTGAAGGAAATGGCAAGAGAACAACAGGCCCAGGAGCGACTGTACCGGCAGTTGTGTCGGGATGTCCCTGGGGACCTGAGAGTCCAGAATGGGTTCAGTGCGGATCGCGCAACTGAAATTATGTTGACCTCGAGACGCGAGAGGACGCTGGTGGACAGAGTGGGTTTCGCGGACACCCAACGGGTGTATCTCTTCGGGTGGACGACGCTGCACCGCTTCAAGGACGACAAGTTGTATTTTTCGTTCAAGAAACTTTTCCGGAACCGGTCAGCCAGGCATTTAGCTGATCGCAACTGGGCGAACGAGATCAAGTTTGTGACCTACCGAAGCGCGTCCGAGGCAGCGACGCAGCAGTTCCACGTAAGAGACGAGAAGAAAAAAAAATCTGCTGTGTTAAGGCTAGTTACTGACGAGTATTTTTTTCATTTTTATTGTATTTTTTGCAGGTGGTCAAGAAGTTAAACGATGATACTTATTTAATTGCGCGCGAGAAGGTGGACCCGGAGCGCGAAGCAAAAGTCGTGCGTCTGTTATACCTGCGCTTCCGGCTGTTTGAGGCGAATGGCAGCTACGCGATCGTGACCCAGAGCGTCCCGCAAGACGCTGTTGCTCGCGGCGGGCCACTGGAAAATATTTGGGCGAATGATGCATGTATGTGGAATCATTTTGTGCCAGTTATCGATGAAAATGGAGAAGAGCATTGCGAGATTCACTTGACGGGGTGTTCGGCTGTTGGGGATCCGAAAAGCGTTCGAGCGAATGTGCTGGAGACAATCATGGGACTGCTACGGTGGGAGAATATCAACGTCGGCCCTACACTTTCGTTGACCCAAGCCTCGAAACTGGACGGACTTGCACCAGATAAAACGCAGGAGAAGACGGTGATGTGTGTGGAGCCGGATGACTTTGTGAAGAATTAGTTTTGGAGGTTTGCGGAGATCTAGCGAGCCGCTCGGTAGTCACTGGCGTTGAATCAACACATATTTTGGCTCAAGGCCACACGCGTGATCATATTTGTTTTCCTTTTTCAAGTTTACTAATATTCCTTCCGCTTCACGGCAAATTTGCGCGGGCCAGGTGGGTCTCTGGAAGCAGAAGCCCTAACTGAAGTCGAAGCATGCTGGTAATTTGTTGATATAGTGTGGAGGAGTAAGGTGGCATTGGCAAGAGATTGCTAGAACGAAATCAAAATCTAGCCGCTGCATTGGTCCAGCAACTGGCGGGAAGCTGCCACGCCGATGACCTCGCAGGTACTACTAGTAGTATAATTCATAGCCCTGCTGGACATCATTTACTTCACGCTACAGCAAGCAGATCCCAGTTGGTTTGTATCGAAAGTCCCGATAATCTTGACCGTTATGTAAAGGATAATCTACAATAGCTGGTCTAATGCAGCATGGTTGGACCTGCAAATTATTTATGATTTCGTCCGCGGTAGGCGAGGACCTTATCAACGAAACCTTGGTGGGTTACTAGCTTAGTACCCCAGGGGCACAATTAGAGGTTACAGTAGTTTTTCTCTGCTGTTCGGCCAAAAGAGATGAAAGGCACAATTCGCAGTTCGAAGAACTGTCGTTAGCGAGTTTGTCATCGAGCGACATTCTCGCGACATCCACCGCCTCGGTGGTGCAAGCCAGTGTCTCATCGAGCGACATTCGCATAACCCGAATTCGCAGTTTCGAAGAACTACCGTTAGGCGGCCGAGGACGACATTCTAACGACTTTCACGCGTTATTCCCACTTCAACTTGCACATTCAATTGCAAAGCATGCATAGTACTCGTGCCGACTTGCCCGACACACCATTTCATTATCATTGCCAGTGAGGCCTCGAGCCGGCGTACACAGGTTGTGCCTTTAGTGCGGCAGTCGAGTTTTTTTTTATTTTATTCAATTTTGACTGTTAGGCACGGGGCAAATGCTGCGGCTGCGAAGCAGGCGCAGGATATGCTGGTGCATCGTAATATACGGTACGTACTTCCTTACTAAAAGAGAACATAAACATCTTTGGAGTAAAAAAACTATTTGAAGTACCCGTATTTCAAAATCCTCCTATCTCAGGCTTCGCTGGGCCCCAGTTGTACATCTATGTCAAGTAAGTCACAGTTGCTGATTGTAGCGGGGGTGTCCGTGCTGTCAAAACTCCATATTGGTATCTCTTCACCCCTGAGAACTGCGAACTCCCCGGACCACCAGTCCGGGTACCCCGAATACAGTGTAGACAAACAAAAATAGAGATCGTTGTCACTCTCCATGTCCTACAGCCCAGGGATTGCTATGTATTGTACAAAAACAATACAATACGTTGGACCTGCAAGTTATTTTATGGTTTCGTCACCGGTAGGCGAGGACCTTTATCAACGAAACCATCTGACCTACGCAAAGGGGGTGGAGCACTATTTGAGGGTGGGGTACTAGCCACCTAAAACCGTCGATTTACAACTTTTAAG
This sequence comes from Phytophthora melonis, assembly GCA_024211575.1. NCBI lineage: Eukaryota > Oomycota > Peronosporomycetes > Peronosporales > Peronosporaceae > Phytophthora > Phytophthora melonis. Next base: position 2,031,933 of record JAMXKT010000047.1, read on the forward strand.
TTTAAGAAGCTAAGAAATCCATCTAGAATTGGTTCCAAAATCAGCTTTTATCCTTCGTTGACATGCAAATCGCTTGAGTTACAGTACATTCAATATACTGCCCATGAAACTGTGCGGTACTTTATATTCTGGAGTATAATAATAATATAATAATACATATAATAATAATAATACTTATAATAAGTATGGCGCTTTGTAGATGAGCGAGGGCAATGACGGTAACTTGGATAGAAAATTGTTGTACTTACTTAAGTATTCAGCTGACAGCGCATACAACACCCTCTTTTGTTAGACCAGCAACAAGAAACCTCACGCTGCCAACAAAGCTTCGTGTTCTTTTGAATGGGGGAGTACTAAGGTTAGAACTGGTACTAAGTTTTCAGTGGAGAGTGGGGCGCTATTAGAGGGTGGGTGCGGTATTGTTGTAAGTCCTCACCCAAAGTAATAAAAAATGAGAGGTGGGGTACTATTTGAGTTTGGGGCACAATTAGTTTTACAGAACCTTTGTTGAAAACGGGTTAGGTATCAGCACATTTTTACTAGAGGGTTGGGCTGGTACAGAGGTGCACCGCGTATTCAGCATGGGTACATAATTCGGCTATAGCAGGAAATCATGGATGATAGGTCACAGGCACTTGTAATGTATTCAAATCTCAATCTACTATCTTGAGGTATTGATTTATACCGGTGCCGAAAACGCGGTGCACCACTGTAGCGCTTATTGCAAACTCAATTGTACTGCCGAGCCAATTAGTTGAGGAGGTAGCACAAATACAAACGACAAACGCGACCCGCGCGCGCGACTTAGGCACGCCGCATTTGCGGCGCACCAGTCGCCTGCGCATTGCGTTTTGAACAACAAAACTAACAGTCTGCAACAAGAGGGATGCAAAGTATATGATAACTAAAAAATCCGGTGCCTACCACAGCCTCGTATCCTAGAGATCTAGCGAGATGACCGGAGGTGCAGCAGTGCGCGTCTCTGGGGTAGATATCCAACTAAACCGCAAAAAATCAAATTCAAATTAAAAAAGTATGCTCATATTCAACTGTCACCGTGAAGGTATTAAAATGGATTATTCCCAGAAAAAGGTTGAGAAGAGTTCTGAAACAACTTGACTTGGCGCCGCGTCTCGAGCCATGCTACGATTCTTCTCACTTTTCAGTTCGTGCTCGACTGCTGCAGTGGCCCCCACCCTCCGCGGGCTCATACTCGCTGCTGTAGCACCGAGCGCGCTGCTGTCAATAACACTACATGTATCTACCAATCTACCGATCTATCAATTTTACCACGCAACCTATCAACGCGGCTAGCTCGGTCGCTGCGGTGGCCCCCACCCTCCGCGGGCTCATACTAGCTGCCGTGGCACCGAGCGCGCTGCTACGAAGAACTCATCAACTCTACTGTATAATATGCCAAACATTTTTGAGCGTGTAGCCCCTCAAGCTGTCCACTGGGACTACAGCAGCATCTGATACTGCTGTGGACGTCTGATTGGGCAACCGCAGCGAGCGGCATGAAGATCACGGGGGACGACGATGACGGCGTCACCGAAGGAAGTCTGCTCCATTCAGCTCAAGCGCTGAAGGCTGTGCAAACTACTGGGCTGAGAGACTCTACTAGGCCGGCGTTGAAGATTAAATAGGCGGGGCACCGCGATCCCAGAGCTATGCTCAATTGATTAGAGGTTTTAACTAATCAAGACATTTTCAATTCAAAACAGCTTCTATAGACGTTGAAGTAGTTGGTCCCATCCATACTGTAAACGATCACTCTCCTCGCCGATACTTTTCTCAAGTAATGTATCCTGTACATCCTAACACAATAAACCAGATAACATCCAAAACGTTAACGTAAGCTATCATCTAAGCTTCTACCTGCTATATTTCGTATTAAAACCTGTGTAATTAAGTCGATTTTGGTTTTGGATACAAAATATTAGATTTATAAGACCCTTACACTTGGAATTTGTATTGATCCAGTACCTACTTTTTCTGTGGACCACATATGTGAAGCCTCGAATTAATCCCTATTGGGCTTCTCGTACTACATACGTAGCACTACCAGGAAAAGTACAGGTATAGATTGCCCTAGTCAGTCGTAGTCGGCAAATCATCTCCGAAGCACCTCCAAAGGCTTGGCGAAGCCCCGCGAAGGAGATAAAGCCCTCTTTGGCAGGGCTGAGAGCGGTCAATCGGGCTTTTCGAAAAAGGAGATACCTTCGTAGGTGCCTGCTACTAAAGGTGACCTGACAAGAGTAACATCGACATGCGAGAAGCCTTCAATCAAATAAGTGCCTTCTAAAAGTCCGATGAAGGACATAATACTGAGAATGAATTCGAGGACTACATGTACATCAAACTGACGATTCACTTCCAAGAGAATCGGAATTGTACCACATGTACAAGGATGAATAGTCAGTAAGACGGTAAGACTTATAGAGTTGATCTCGGGGTTTATCTTGTACCTGTACAGTACAGTACCAGCATGTCCCAGAGAGGATTAGTATGTAGCCAGCAACCGAAAGCCATGCGTAGCACGCTACAGTACAGGGAATCCTCAACTTGTCTGAATGGATGGCTGGTTGCTGCCACGGTGGAAGTGTCTTTCAGACGGTGGTGCAGTGCTGGCTGGTACACTTCCTTGCTGACTCGTGAAGAACGGGCTTGTAGGTCAAGCTTTTCTTGGTCTACGGAAGCTCCCAAGAAAACTTGAGATTACATGCGACATCGTGCTGGTGATTGTACCGGTACATGTATTAATAGCTTAGTCTCCGGATTCAACTAGATGTACATACGGACCGTATCGTATCGGCGCATCGTACATGTATGATACAATGCGCCGATTAGAGGCATGGACGAGGTTCTAATCTATGGTCCGAAAGCGACGGCCAATCTCTTTCTGATCACTTTGCAGTCTGCTCGCTCACTCACCGCAGCGTCCAAGATCAAAGAGTGATTGACAAGTCCATGCGTCTCAACCTCAACTGCATCGTGGTCTTAGCCACTGTTGCTCTCCTGGCATGCGTCGACTTTGTTGCTGCGGCGAGTCCTAACCCCCAGACGATCACTCGTAGCTCCTCGACTGCAGTCCACTCGGACGTTTATGCATTGAATAAAATGCTAAGAAGCCACCATGAAAGAACAGGCGATACCGAAGAAGAGAGAGCTCCTATGGAAACGGTCACTGGCCTGATAAAGTCGGGTGTTGAGTCCGCCAAGTTGAAGTCGTATTTGCTCCGGAACAAGGATGGAGTCCAAGTTTTGGCCAAATTAAATCTCGACAATGGGATCACGACCGCACTGCAGAGCTCGAAGATGGACGCGCTCGCCACCTACGTCAACATGTTCAACGAGAAGCACCCGCGCCGCAAGATCTCGGTCATTGGAGCACTCACTACTCGCTACGGAGATGCTCTTGTGGCAAGGCACTCGTGTCTGCGATGGATGATCCGAGGACCAAGAACCTCGCGACTGGATTGCGCAGTGACCAACTCGAGGCTTGGCTAAGCAGCCATAAATCTGTGGACGACGTTTTCAACCTACTGAAGCTTCGAGACAACAGATACGAAGCCCTAAGAAGCCGGAAGTTGGAGGTCCTTGAAGACTATATCAAGCTCTTCAATAGTAAACATGATGGTCACGATACAGAGCTCAACGCCTTAGCGAGGGGCTTTGGTGGAGAGGGCAACTTGGCGTCGATGCTCAATGCTGCGAAGTTCGACCCCCGTATGGAAGTGAAGGCCATGCTGTTGGAGAATTCCCTGATCAAGCAGTGGATGAGCGAGAAATTACAGCCAAATGACGTCCTGAAAGTGCTAAAGCTGAGTGACGACGCGACGGAGGCTCTGAAAAACTCCAACTTACGGACATTCAGAGCTTTTATTACAGCCTTCAAGAGCAATAATCCAAGCAGCGAGGTTTCGACAATTGGGATGTTGACGACGCAGTACGGAGACGAGGCCGTGGCAAAGGCGCTGGTAGCTGCATCCGCATCGAGAGATCCGACCATTGAAACGATGGCGAAGAAGCTGCAGACTGAACAGTTCGCGCTTTGGATGAACAGTGGCAAATCTGCTGAGGATATTTTCAAGCTGCTGAAGTTTCCGGGAGATACTTTTGTCGCCATCACTAGCCGGAGGTTAGAGACGTTAGAAGAGTACATCAAGTTCGTCAGTGGTAAGAAGTCGCAATCGACTACGCTACTACAAGTCTTGACGAAAGGCTATGGAGAGGGCGAACTGGCGGTGCAGTTGGTGAGGGCGAAGGCATCCCCCCAAAACGTGCGTGGGCAAGCAAAAGCCCAAGAGCTACAGAGTGCACAATTTGCTCACTGGGTGGACCAAGGATACGACCCCATTAGCGTTCTTACCACGTTCTACAAGGTGGACGCGTCGAACCTGAAGGCTGCTGACGTGGCGGAGAAAGCAGTAGCAAACCAGTTCAGGGCTGTCTACGATAGAACGCATAACGTCCGCACGGACGTGCAACCTCGACACTAGTAGGGTACAAAAACTTCAATTTGTTTCCGGCTCGTGCTACGGTTGTCTGCGGTCACTTGAGAGAGGTCGGGTTCTAGCCATCATTCATGCACACACATTTTTTTTTCATTCATGCTGGAGTATTCAACGTTCTATACGTAGAGCTGCAAGGATATTAGATTGGCTAGGCCAGCACCTACCAAGTTCTACTGGGCAATATCCTTCAAGTACGTGGCGTAGTTGTTCGCAATCAGTTTTTCCGTCGCGCTTGCGCTGCTGGACTTGACTCCGAACACCTTCGGCAGAACGTCATCCACTTGAATTTTGTTCAAAATCCATTGGTCGAACTGCGCACCCTGCAGCTCCAGCGCGTTACTGTTGGTCTTCGGTACCTTTGCCGCCGCCTCAAGCCCCTTGGCCACCGCGGCCTCGCCATAGGCGTTTGTGATCGTCTTCATCAAAGTCGTTTTCTTGGCCGGGTTCTTCTTGTTGAACACGCGCACGTACGTGGCCATCGCCTGGAGCTTCGGGCTGCCAACGATCGCCTCCACGCCTTGGTTGAGTTTCAGCTTCTGGAAGACGTCATCGGTGGACGTTCCCTTCTTCAGCCACCTCCTGAGGTTCGCGTTGGTCAGCTTTGCGTTAATTGCCGACAGGATGCCCCGCTCTTCGTCGGAATCTTCGTCGCTGTCTTCATCCTCAACGGTCCGGAGCAGTCTCTTGGCTGGGGTGGCGTTGTCGTCGGCGAAAACCGAGTGGACATCGGCCTGGAAGTTGCTTGCAATCACGTTTGCTCCCGCAGTCTTCGGCGAGGCGTCGACACTTGACAGGACAGCCGCAGCGACGAGCAGCACGATGAGGTGAAGACGCATGGCTGGAGATGAAGCTGGTTGGTGAGGCTGTTGTTGGGTTGGAGTGCAGATAGCAAAGTGAGATGGATAGGGGCAATCGACGGAGGTTGTGACGGACAGCAAGTTAGCAAGGGGGAAGGCGCTCTCGCGAACCGCATTCGAGCCTGAAACGTCCATGATAACAAGAAGTGAGAGCATATCACTCCTTTCTCTACGCAGACCAAAACACATCAGAAGATAAGATCAGGATTGTTGAGGGTTTTCCCTGCCGTTATCGGATAACTTTCGCGTTACCCGAGGTGGTTAGAGCGCCTTTAATGCGACAGCACAACAACACCGTTAATGGCGCCCAAGGCGCCATTAGTAAAGCAGCTGGTTTTCAGGTAGGAGGGGAATACATACACTGTTGCCTCAGCTTTCCAAAGTCCAAAACGGGCGCTAACTTTGACTCTACGCAGCACGTAAGCCTGCACCTGGACAGACTTTTGGTACTGCCTACTTCATAGAGGTAGGTTAGAGCTATCGAACGCACTTGCTTGCATCGGCGGAGTGTAAGTAGCCACTTAGCAGGACCTCCGCCTCCTCAGGGACTCTTTCGGGGTGCCCATTTCCAAAGCCATCAGGTCTGGAGGTCATCCCTCCTCATGTCGTCCACACACTTAATGGCGCCGTAAAGTTAAGGGCGCCCATACAATCTGTGCACAATCGGTGTACACAAGTAAATCTTGACACAGATCGGAATAATAAAGGATTTGTATTGACGGAGAGCAGCGGGACGGGTGTCATGGGCTCATCTGGTCGTGTTGTGAGCGGTTGTGAGGACACGTTGCCACAGCAAGCAAACCTGCGCGGAGTGCTCGTAAAGCAGGTCTGCGCGATTTTGCGGAGGTAAGTCCTGCGCCAGGCATTCTAGCGGATGGACCCTTGCCGCAACTCGGTGCTAGTTTTCTAGTTGCGGGGGTCTGCTCCAGCACACTGCAGCACCCAGGATTCACCCCCTCTTTTTGGCTTAAAGCCTTTAAGCCTTTAAGTTAAAGGCGCCGTAGGGCATAAGGGCGCTTTAGGCAGATGTTGTGCGGTCGCATTAAAGGTGCTGTAACGCGAGTCGGCGTTACCGGCTGGTCTTGGAGTGCACGAATACTGTAGCAAAACTGAACCCACTTCCTGCAGTAAAGTCACGAGTGTACATGTATTTGTGAAGATACATGTACATGTACAGTTCTCAGGAAAATTTGTTACAGGTACCGGTAGATCAGCCGTTGTCTTCGATTCAAACACAAGAGGGTTTACGTACCGTACAGTACCTGCACAGATCGCATGCTAGGTCATTGATCTGTTCTCAGCTCCTCCGTATGGTCATGTCATTTGTTGCACACCGACCACGATCCGATTGTTCGGGTCAACCTTTCAGAAAGAGTCGAGCGATCCAAACATGAAGGTGTCGTGCTGTACAGTTATTGAAAAATCGCACCAGTTTCTCGTTTGGTAAGCCCGGTGTTATCAAAATGACGCCATGAGTGAACTTGTTATCGCTGGGGAGGTGTCACTACGTAGGTTAGTAGGATGCCTTTGGAGTAGAACGAAGGACATTTCGATCGTGGTAAACCTGTGTTGGGATTCGTATGTACCATGCCATCGCCGCCACGAGCCTGTCTCAACTTCTTTGCTCGTACGTAGGTACAGTACACGTGTAGTTTGCAGGTACAGCGCGACAGCGTCGATGGGCAAGAATTCAATGCGAAGGCATGCGGTTTAGTACGTACACTGTGAAGTATTCAGGAGGTACCATGATACTTGAGTACATGTGTACGTGTACTATATTGTACTGTACTGTACACAGTACTCCACATCGCTACACCTTCCGCGTGGAAACGGGGGCTGCCGGATCGTTAAAGGCGTCGGAAATCGCCTCCAAAGCTAGCAGCGATGCTTGTTGTTCCGACTGAATAACCGACTCGAGACTGCCGATCTGAGCTTCTACATGGGTGATCCGCTCTTCCAGTCGACGGCCATCCGAGCTCACACTTTCGGTGAACTGGCGCAGGACGCCAGCTTGGTTGGCATCAAACTCGCGCTTGAACTGCGTCAAGTGGGCCGAAACCGCGTTCACCACTGCGTGTGGGTCGTTCGGTGCCGTATTGGCTTGTGCTGCTCGGATCCGATCCACCTCAGAGTACAGCCGCTGCTCGCTGGCTTGGAGTTTATTGGACACCAGTTCTTCCACTTGCGACTGCATCCGAGAGGAGAGAGGCATCGTGGGCGATAGTTGCGTCGAGTTGAAGGCTGACATCTGCTGAGTGAGGGTATCCTGCCTAAGTTGCTGAATCTGGAGGGCCACATCCGTCTGCAGTTTGGCCAGCTGAGCACTCCCCGCCGCAACGCGATCTGTCAGCATATCGAGCCGCGCCTCCAGTCGGGGCAGCGCACGCTCGCACGCCTCCACTTTAGCTGCCAGGAACTGCACTTGCGACGAGTTCTGCTCCAGATACACGAATCGTTAGGCTTAGTCGCCGCTTCATTGGCTATACGCAACCTACGCACCCGTTCTTGCTGCTGCGTCTCCATCCGGGACAGGAACTGGCCGAGCCGTTGCTCAAAGTTGTGGCTCATGCACTCGATCGTCTTGCTCACAATGTACTCGACGTCGATGTGCTGCATCGGCAGAGGCGCTACAGGCTCGACTCGCATCGTCGGTGTGTTTGCGATGCCGGACTGCTGCAGTGGGTGCGCTTGGACGATTGCAGTTGGATGTCGTAGTGGATCTGACGCTAGCGAGTGCAGCAAAACGGAGTTATCCAGGGGAGGGTACTCTGCGCTCACAACTTGTTGTCTTGGTAATGGGGAGGTGAGACCAGCAACGGACGCCAAAGTGGCGTTCACGCTCGTTTTGGTCGCCATCGCCACAGCTTCAAGCTCACTGCTGAGGCCTAAACTGCTCGCAGCATCGACTGCTTTTGGATTCTGTGGTGGCTCACCAGGGTTTTGCACGGGGATCAAACTCCGAGATGGAGCTGTCGCTGGCGCAGGATCTGATAGACCTTCAGAGTGTGAACCTGTCTGAAATTGAAGACGCAGACCTGGGAAGTTTGTCTTCGCCACATCCTTCAGACACTCACAGCCTTCCTTGAACTGCTTGTTCTCAGCGTCGTCTTCTGTTGGAGCTGCGTTCTTGTCTAGGTAGAGCGTTTGGAGAGAGCATTGCTGGCCGGCCGTTGCGGCTTGCAAGAAACTGCGCTGTAGTAGGTCCAAACCATCAACAGAATTGAAGCCGCATGCTCGCAGATCGAGCTCACGCAACGCACTCTTGCCTGTCTTGTCTCGCCGTCTGAAGAGTGAGCGTACCAGCTCCAGCTTGCCATCTTCCGAGAGCGGGTTCCCGAGCAAACAGAGCGTCTCCAACATCGAGGTATTGCTCAGCAGCAGAGCCCCCACGCCACTCTCAATAGCGTTCCCAGCTGCACTCAGACGACGCAATGGAAGTTGCGTTAGGGAGGCAAAGCCCGCCGATGTGATCCCATTCCGAGAGATGTCAAGCTGCTCTAGCATCGATGGTACGGAATCGTGCTCCTGGCCCAGCGCGACCGACACAGCACTACCGCTTGATGCATTTAGCAGCTTCAGAGCATCCGCGATGGCACGTAAACCGCCGTCGCGAATGTTGTTGTTGGCTAAGAGCAGGTAGCGGAGAGACGTGCAGGCTTGAAGCGACTGACTCAAGATGATTCCAGCCTGTCGCGGCAGCTTGCAGGACGACAGCTCCAGTGTCACGAGGGACGACGTGAACAGCGCCGAGATGGCGATGAGAGACGTCATGGTCACTTGCTGGCAACTAAAGGAGAGTTAGAACAGCAGCCAAGCGTGAGTTCCTCGCCCAAACCTTCAGAGATGGCGCGTTCACTCACCTTCTTACGCGGAAGTGCGCCAGTTTGACCCGGTTTCTCGCTAATCGGTCCGTCATCATGGCGAAGAAGCAGTCCCCAGAGAGCGTGCACTTCTCGAACGACAAGCTCTGACATTCGTGACTGCAGCCTCCAAAGAGCAAGTCCAGCTGCTGTCCAGTCAGTTGATCCAGATTGAAGTTACGTAGCTCCACGCTCTTGACGTTCGAGACGCGAGTCGTAAGCGCATCCAGCACAATTTGATCGCTCTGAGTACAATATAACCACGTGAGTGAGTCGATCGGGAAAGCTCGCAAGCATTGCTTCTTACCTTCGTCCGCACGACGCACGTCGGAGGATCCACCGTCACTGTCACCGCTGCGGCTGCTTCTCCTTGGGCCCCAAGCGAAGTTGCTCCAGCGTTGCCAACCTCCATCTTTGCCTGCACGCAACACCACGAGACGCCGCGCCTCTATTATTTTGGAGCAAAACGTACCATCCAACCGACACCACAGCTCAGCGAAACTGCGAATATGTGGGGAACGAACCCGCCATTTTATTGGAATCTGCTCTCCACAGGAAGGAAGGGCGGGCGATTTCTGTTGGCCACTGTAAGGACGGATCTAGGGCCCGGATCGACCGTTGAGCTTCTCCTGCGAGAACGCTAGCCGATCCACGTAGAGCTGGTACTTCTCCTTGGCGAGCTGCTCCTTCTCCGCGACGATCGCCTGTTCCAGCACGCTGAGCTGCTGCATCTTGAGCTCCATTTGCCGCAGCTGGTTCTCCAGCAGTTGATTCACCAGATCTCGCACGGGTCCAGCGGCCGTGTCGTCTGCGATCTTCTGTGCTCTGGCTGCCAGCAACGCGACCGTCGTAGCGTTGGCGGCTTCTTCTGTGACAGCAATCATCTCCTTCGAGACAGGGGGAGGAGTGTCCCCCTTCTTGCCGTCTTCTGTCGTGGAGGTACCTTCCGTTGTCGCGGTCGATGACGACACGTCCTCCATGGCGACGTCACCATCTGCGGATGCGTCCTCCACCTTGACGGCAGACGCAGTCCCCGCGGCTTCTGCGCTGCTTGCAACTGCTGCCGCCGCATCTTCGAGCGACGTGGCAGGAGCATCGCCTGTCTTCGATGGAGTAGCTCCACTCTCCACCTTCACTCCAGCTCCATCCGCCTCTGAGGTCGCTTCCTTCTCCGCCGTCTTCGTAGCCGCTGGCATCGTGTGCAAGCGCTTGATCGCACCAATTGCCGCGTGGGCCGCAGCCTTCGCCACCAGCGGGTCCACCTGCTCCACCAGCGAGGCCAAGTCCAGCACGGGGGCATTCAGCGCTTCTCCAGCCGTAAACGGTCGTAGCGCTCGGACCGAGTCTCCCAGGCCCTTCCCTGACCAGCTACCGCCTGGTTCATCAGTGGCATCTCCAAGAAGTGCAGCAGACACTCGTCCGCCGTCTTGGTGCCGACCTTGGAGGCGACAAAGTTCCAGTCACAACTCCCATCGTCCTCGTCGTTCTCGGGGCCCTTGACCCCATTGCTCCTCGTGCTGCTCACCGCGTCCAGCAGCAGGTTTGTCTCCTCCTGCGTCCACTTGCTTGCTGCCGCCAGGTTCTGCGCCACAGTCGGCATCAGCACAAAGTCCGTAGCGTCATACCCCTCAGGGAACGCTCCACGGATGTAGCACTCCTCGCAAATGCCGCTGCCCGGTCGCAATGCAAAGCCCCCACCGTCATCTCCTTGCCCTCACTCACCCCCGCAGTCTTCCCATTGGCTCCAGCCACCGTGGACGCATTAGCGTTACCCGCCGCTGCGCCATTGCTCGTGAACTTCTTCTTGGCTTCAGCGTTAAGCTCGAAGAACGAGTCCTCCGGGCCTCTGGCCGCACCACAGGCCTCACAAGCCAGCGGGACGTCCGCGCGCTTTGCGTTCTCCTTTTTAGCGGCCACGAGCATGGCCACCGGCCCCTGGTCGACCCTATTTGAGGCGTTGTCCACCGCCTTGAGGAAGTAGTTGGAGTGCACAGCGGGGGGCATCGAGTGGGGCGGCACGTGGAAGTTGATAAGACCCCAGTGCGTGAGAAACTCATGTACCCTCAGAATGGCACACGCGTCCCCGCCAGGTTGCGGCGACAGGCCGTGGCCGTCAAGTACACGCCCGGCTGCTGGCGGTAGGCGTGCACCATGTAGTTGCGGTACTTGAGGTAGAGCTCCGCCGTCTTGGAGGCGCCCCCAGCGACGAAGAACTCGGGCAGCATGCGCTTCTCGATGGGGTTGATCTTGTCCATGGCGAACCACGTGCTGCAGCGCGGCACGGCGACGGCCTCGGCGTCGTCATGGTCCGTGGCCGGGTCCGTGTCGTTGGACGCGTATTGTGACGCTTGTACGGGGTTGCTGGAAGCGGGGAGAGCTGCGTTAGACGCGGGAGACGAAGACGAAGCTGTGGAGGGTAATGGGGCGGAGGTGAACGCCGCGGGGACGGAGCTGGATGAGCTCGACGTGAGTGGAGACGCCATGGTCACGATAAGTTGGTGGCCAACACGCAGGTTTTTTTTGAGATAGAAAAAAACCTCAGAGGTTTTATAACTGACCAATTTATGTTTGGACACACCGATTTTGGGGGGGGGGGTGTTTTTTGTTGTTGGTACAGACATCTGCTTCAATAAAGAATACCTGATATTTACAAACTTGTAAAAGGTAATTGAATATTACGGTAGAATTATATAAAAACATTTGTATTTAGTAGCCAAATAGCTTCCATACAATATCAAGAGTTATAGGTTTTCTAGTGTTCTTTATTGAAGCAGATGTCTGTAATTTGCGCGATTCCCGCAGCGAACGGAATACATGTAAATTGATGTGGGAATCGCTCCAGTATGAAAACACATGCTGGGGAGGAAAGTAATGGTTCGCCGTGGGGATATGCAAAATGACAAAAACTAGGTATGCTAAGCAGCTCGACCAATTTCGTGTTTTTCTGAACTCATTTCCTTATCTCGACACCAACGAGACATTGGTAAGATATAGGCACTGCTCCTGAATGACTATTATATAGGTCAGAATTTGGGCTAGTTGCCAGCATTTCAGCCACTCACAGTGCAGTGTTAGACTTCAATCATTACAGGTGCTTGAAATCGCTTTCCAGCTAGTTTCCTTTCACCTTTTGACTTGCTTACGCTGCTCTTTTGCATGCGATTATTAATAGTGGGCCACATTTGTACTTTTACCTAGCAAAAAGGAATGCGTAAAGTATCTGACGAGCCATTTGATTGGCTGAAATATGACAACACGAAACTGCTTGGAAACACGAAATTGGTCAGAGGCATTGCACCGCCCGATCATCCGCACATTTGTGAATTCCACCGTCCGCACAGTAAAAACCTGTACGTGTTGTTTACAATTGCCATTGCTCACGAGAGAACTTCAAAGGGCAAAACACCCATCTACACTAGCTCCGCTTGTTAAATTCACACTACGCAACCATACAGTTTGCAACGCATGGTACACGTATTCGCTGCACAGCTGGCGTTGGAGTGAGCGCTGCCAAGCATGTGTTACATGATATGGAGCTTATCAAAAGTGCTGCCCATGACTTTTCAAGTGGCAAAAGTGAAGCAACCTTTTAATTAAGTGAGGTTCTTTATTTACATGGAGGCTAAGGTCGGTGCAGTACATGCAACAGAACTTCATAGGTTAGGCTACTATTAAATAATACAAAACGATAATGTGTGCATATCGGTAGAACATTTGCATAACTTCGTGGCCTCCAATCCGTCCGAAGCTCTTGTTGCGCATTTCGGATGCAATATCACATGATGTCGTTATGCAACTGCTAACGCTAGTCTAGCTGTTCTAACATGCAACCACCTCTTTTGCAATGCTGTATTGCGCTAATAGGTGACGAAGAGGTGTTGACATCCATACCTATTAGCCGAGCGCCGCCGATACGCGGCGGAAAATTTTAGTTGGTTGACGCTGCTCTCGCCCGTTGCTGGAGCAGACTGCCTATGCTTCGCTACGGCAGTAGTGGGCCCGTTCCGCTCGCCTCATCAACTCGCTGCACTATTCGCAGCGTTATTGGGCGGGCCGTGCTGCCGGCTGCGGGGTGCCGCCTTCGCTGCGCTCGGCAGCTAATCGTACTTAGTAGAACTCGTACTTAGTGGAATAAGTGTGACGATTTCTGGTGGGTCCTTAGATTAGGTACATACACCGAATTTGTTTTGTAGAGGGATACACCCCACGTATGGGATACAGGATAATATCAGCCAATCACAATTGTGAATTCAGATTTTCACTGCTTGACTTGTTGAGGGATACACCAGTTTCAAACTACTTAGTAATTTTTGCACTCTCGGCCTCCCAGAGTGCGATCATTTCTGCAATGGCGCAGACGCCACCAAGTCGCCCTCGCCTGCCTAGAAGCCGAGGAAGATGGAAAACGACGCGGGTCCCACCTTCTTACACTGCTGCCATGAAGAAGGCTGTTGTCGAGCATCTGAGACTACACTGCAATGTTCGTTTCACTCTACACACGTTCTTTCCGGTAGTCATGTAGTAAGTGGTTGTGAGGACACGAGCAAACATGCACGGAGTGTCTGTAAAGAATGTCTGCGCAGTTTTGCGAAGATAGGCCCAGCACCAGGTATTCCTTGCGGCGGCGACTCGGTGTTAGTTTTCTTATTGCGGGGGTTTGCTCTAAATGCACTGCAGCACCGCTGATTCACCCCCTCTTTTTTTGCTTAAAGGCGCCGTAAGACCTTAAAGGCGCTTTAGCAGATATTGTGCTGTTGTATCAAAGGTGCTGCAACGAGACTTCAGATCATCAGCTCGAACGAGCTGATCTCGCCGCCCTAGCTTTGAACCACCACATGCCTGCACGTTTCCGGCAACACAGGGATCGTCACATACAGATGATCCAAATACCGTATTTTACATGTACAGTACTGTTAGTATAATGCTTTTTGAAAATAAAGAAGACCTTATTTGTATACAATTGTCAAGTTAATCTATTTATTAAGGGATTTGTATGAGTTCTTTATTATACAAAAGCGGTACAGCTGTAGGATAGAGTCTAGCAGGTTATACGTTTTCCGATCTTCTTTATTGAGGCACACTACTGTACTGTACGTACCGGTAGTAGGTCCTACTGTATTAACCCCTCTAACCCCGTATTCTGTATCCTACAGAATAAGCGTTATTACAGGACAAAATATCTTGCAAACTTGGCTTCAAGTTCAAAAGTCGCATATAGCTTTTTGTATGGCCAAACTTTTGCACATCTTCCATTCAGATTGGCGATGGGTAGATAGACGGGGATTATGCGGTGATAATAGAAAGACCAATATAAATCCCTTAAAGGTTTGAAAATTCGTACGAAAGCCAATATCTGCCGCGTGTCCGCCATCCGCTGTTCCCCTCATTTCGGAAACGATGAACGGCCCCGGAGAGAAGACGTTCAAGCAGCTGTGGCGTGAGCTATGCAAGGAAGGCTGGAAGGCACGCAAGCCTACCGGCGTGGCGAAGGATCACCGCTATGTGAAGCCAGGGATCAAGGGTCGTCTCGACGGAGAAAAACATGGAATCGACTTCTTTGAGGGTGGGTAACCATAAGCTTTGTATATAATTACGTGTATCCTGACGATAGATGTATCTCCCCAGGTGAGAAGGCTCTCATGGCGTTTGCACGCCGATCTCGCCGGCTTGATCTCCCCGCTACCGCTGTGCCCAACGCCCAAAAGTCGACCCGGTCCTCGGCTGGGAAGCAAGCGTCGTACGCCGCTATCAGCCAGCCAGCACCAACGCGAGCTGCCCGGACGCCTAAACCAGCCGCTGGAAGTACGAGCTCGGACACGGATGCAGCGTCGATTGCTGCTGCGACTCCACAAGCCACCCCTGCTGTTCCAACGGCGCATGTCTCGCTGGCCCCGGCATGTACACCAATGGCGACTCCATCGACTGTGGATGGCCCCAATACGGATGCTACAGAACAGGGTGATGGAGTGGGTGGTGCTATTCCGGATGCTACTGATCAAGCCGACGTGGGCGCTAATGCCAACCAACCGAAAGCAGCGCGTCATTCAGCTTCTCCTGTGAATACTGAGCAAGTTGATGGTGTTACTGAGGACTCTACAGACCAAGGTGATAGGGCGGAAGCTACTACTCTGGCTGTGACCGGTCACACGGTGTCAGCACAAAGCCTTACGCCGGGTGCTACAGAGCAAGGTGATGCGACCCACGACACTATTCCGGATCCTACAGAAGACAGATCGAGGCCGTTCGACGATGAAGAAGCCAAACGTGAGACCGACAATGCCCCCAACCAGCGCAAAGACTTCATCGATCTGGACGTGTTTGACAGCGACAACTTCATGGAAGGGCTGCGCAAGGAACGACTGTTTGGACCGATTGCTGAAGATGACGTGAACGTTGTAGCGACGGCTGATTTGAGCGACTGTGAGTCCGATGCGGATGATGAGGATGTTATGGCAGACAACGCCGTAGCCCCAGAAGGTGTAGAAGACGTAGAAGACGTGGAAATGAATGAAGGCGATCTCGACACTGGGATGTTTGATTTGACTGATGATGATCTTCGGACCATTGCGGAAAGTGGTTGGGTAACCTACGATGAGGAGCACAGCGGTAAGCCGGATGGTACAGAATATGTGGATGTACAGTTCTGTTAATTCTGTATTTTCCATTTTTATGATGATTTAGGAAATCTCCAAGTCGGCGCCGCAACGGACTATTACGACGGGCAATACGGCCCCACCCGTTCCGCTATCGCCTACGCGGATTCCCGTTGGGCATGTTCTTCTACTTTCTGCCCAAGGAGCTCTGGGTTCGTATCGCCGAAGAGACAGAACGCTACCGACTACAGAGTATCCCGGCGATGGCAATCTCTCGCCGAGAGAAGTTGCTAGCCCGACAGGCCAAGGATCCGCGCGTGAGCGTGCCTAACCTGGAGGATATTGAAGCAGAATTGAACAAGTTCAAGCCCATTCAAGCGCACGAGATCGTGCACGTCGTAGCGCTGCTCTTCGCTAGGGCTGTGGCGCCAATTCGGGATGGCCTAGCTCACCACTGGTGTACTGATGAAGATGGGGCTATTCCGCGCGGAACCTTCTCACGCTTCATGAAACGCCGCCGCTTCGAAGACATTATGAAGTTCCTGCACTTCAACAACAATGAGGACGCCAGGGCCCACGCTGACAAGGCATGGAAAATTCGACCGGTACTGCAAGCAGTCGAGAAAACATTTCGTCGTGGATATCGGCTGGGGAAGGTCATCTCGTTCGACGAAGGAATGATGCCGAATCGCAGCAAGTTCAACCCCATGCGCATATTCATGCCGGACAAACCCAGCAAGTACGGCACGAAGTTCTACATGACGTGCTGTCCTGAAACCGCATACTGTTCGAGGTAAGTTTTCCTGTTCTGTATTCCACAATTCCGGATCCTACAGAATAAACTAATCTGTATCTATGGTATTCTGTATGACTACAGAGCTGAGATTTACTGCGGTGCAGACAAGACAAAGACGAAAAGGAAGAAGGCGCCCACAGAAACATTGGGGCTGGGACCAAAGGCCGTCGTGAGAAACATCTCGAAAGCGCTGATCAACCAGCCAATGAAGCGCTTGATTGTGACGGATAGTTTCTACTCCACAGTGTCGCTGAGCTTGAAGCTGCTCCGCATGGGCTTGTATCACGTTGGTACCACGAGAATCGATCGCTTGGGCTGGTGCCCGATCCATTTCACGCAAAGCAAACGCCCGCAGCGTATGCCAAGAGGTACATACCGTATTGCACAAGCTCACGACTATCCTGAACTGGTTGCACTGAGCTGGATGGACTCCAAGCCGGTGAACATGCTCGCCACAGGGTGCAGCACCCACGTGACTAGCGTGTTGAGGACGGAGAAAGATGGAACGCGCAGCACGGTGCCTTGTCCGCAGCTGGTCGTGGACTACGGCCTTGGCATGGGAGGTGTCGATGTCCACGATCAACTACGGCTTCAGCGTTACAGCATCCAGCGGTGCATATCCCTGCGCAAGTACTACAAGCAGTTATTTCTGTGCCTTGTCGACATGGCTGTCGTCAATGGATACATCGTGCATTGCTGGGTGCTCAAGAAAAGAGGAGGGAAGCCACCTACCCATGCGAAGTACTTGCGCCGCTTGCACACGCAGCTTTTGGCGCTGCGGACGATCAACTTCGAGACCCACCCCAACGCAGAGGACCTAGTGTCTGTACCAGTCCCACGTCAAGACCACACGTTAGTGAACACGGACAGCTTCTACTCCACCGCGAAGCAGCACAAACGCCGACAGTACCTGTGCAAAGTGTGCTCTGCATTTGCTGACTCAAAGACGAAGTCATTCGAGACCAGCTACTTCTGTCCGCAGTGCAGCGATGCATTTGGAGGCCGCGTTCCGCTTTGTCGTCACGTACGACGAGGGGAGAGCGGGAACACGCTGACCTGCGCTCAGATCTGGCACGACACGTGGGGTGATGGCAAGAGCATTCCAGCGAACCTGAGAAAGAAGATTAGATTCCGTAAGCGTAAGCGAGAACAGGAGGAAGAGGCGTAAGAGTGAAGTAACAAGGTTAGTCGTGAGCTTTACGTATCTTGTATCTGTGTTGCATGATGGACGTCAAGGAGAAATCGCCCAGTACCTCCTCACTAATCCGTTAGTTAGGAACTGGGCGATTTCTTCCTCCGCGCTCTCTCGCCGCGAGAGCTGCCACGTGCTCTTCCTACCAAGAATTGGTGGTCTACGCCTAAGGTGACAAATTTAGCGACATTGGAGGGTATTTATCGCAAACAGGTATTGTGCGTGCTCTACGATCGCCAGAGCCAATAGAAGATCGCTATTATTGCACATGTTGGATGCATTGAGGGTGTTATGTCCCACTTCGTAGCTGTTTTGTCCACCAATACGGACCGGTCTTGACCTCAGGATGCGAACGGGCTTCCAACAGCAAATCTTTGACAGGTTTTGAAGTATACTTTAATCAAGTGTAATGCTTATTCTGTAGGATACAGAATAAGAGCTGGGGTTAGAAGGGTTAATACCTACTATAATTGTAGGTAGCCACAAGACAACCGGCAGCACTGGCTCCACCGGATACAGTATGGCATTTCCATTCTATCATTCCTCAATTCGCCTCGGAAAAAGCAGAGCCTCACCAGAAAAGTCGTCTCAGTCATGCAGTTCGTCAAGATCCTCGCTATTGCTGCCGTCGCTACTACGCTGTGCTTCGCCCCGGCCACTGCCTCAACTAACGTTGATAACGCTCAGGCGAACACGCCCAACGTCCGCAAACTCTACTACACGAAGATCCCGACTCCGAGCCCCGCTGCCAATGGCCGCAAGCTCTACTACACGAAGGTCCCGACTCCGAGCCCCGCTGCCAATGGCCGCAAGCTCTACTACACGAAGGTCCCGACTCCGAGCCCCGCTGTCAACTAAACCTAGAAGCTTTGCCGCACGAAAGCGTCATAATAGCGAAAGCGCTCCAACCGATTTACTGATATAGAAACCTCTATCAAACGGAATTGTTGTTGTTGTTGCTGTAATCTCTAAACCCAACCAGCGTCGCTAACAACTTCTACATGTACACGACACGTTGCGTGAAACAACCTCCATCGCTCGCTAGAAACACCGATTCAAAGCAGAAAGCAGCATGTTCGAAGTGCTGCCACTTCCCAGCTAGCACCGGGGCATATTGCCACACGCATCCTTAGCGTCGGCTGTTTGATGCCGTTTCGTGCGAGAGAAAGCGAGACCTGGTGCGCTCTGTGCTTCAGCTCCACGGAAACCTTGAAAATCGCTGTACCATACAGGTGCCATGATTCTTGCACTTTTGCACAGTTCCCCCGGTTTTAGAATCTTGGTCATATTTCACATTATTTAGATTTTTTGTACTGACTGGTGAAGGCAAACTAGGGGAATAGGACGTTACCTACTATATATATCAACTACCGTATTTGAGATCTCCTACTTCAGACTGCAAATTATTGAAGTTGTGTTGTTGCAATGTGAACACGAGATGTACATGTACCGACGCATTTTTGTACTGGTATTGGAAGCAGTAAATGGCTACAGTAATCTGCTTCCTCAGCGAACAGGCAGAACCTTATACTTTTTGAGAAAACATCTTTCCCGAATTGTACCACACTTAAAGCGATGTATTGTTTTAGTGAACAGTGGAGTCCCACTGAGGATTCCAGTGGGACTGTAAACTACGATTCCACCAATCATCTATCGTAAAGCGGGAATATATCCGGACCTAACTTCAAGGATGCGCAGTACATGCAGTCAACGCCGTGCAAGTGGCTCAAAACAAGGAGATCGGTGGTCCCAGTGCGGCTACCTAACGAAGCTATAAGAGCTACAGATCTCCGCGAGGTAGATACACATGGAGCTCTGTCTCGCAGTGTTTCGTGCCCATTGGGAACCCCAGGCGGCAAGTCAGCGACTACTTTGTGCTGCAGTCGAAACTCAAGACGTGTGCATGTATCCATCCATCACGGAGCACGGAGTCTCCGTACTTCAGTGGCTAAGTCAGTACATTGGATCAATAGGGGTTGTTTACACATTCCTTTCATAACGTATAAACCTGAGGTGTCTTATACATATCAGGTGTTCGCTGAGGAGGCAGATTACTGTACATGTATTATCAAGGAGTTTAGAATGCATCGTCCTCTCTCACTAGCGTATCGATATCGTGCCGGGGGTCCACAACATGACGTACTACAGGAACTTCCTCTAGTAGTCTGCTTAGGAGATCCCAATCTGGCTCTGCGACCGCAGCCTCCAGTCGAAGTACTGTACTGTGGTATGCATCTTAGTCTTCGACACGATCGCATCGTAAAACTCTATAACAGAGCGCTTGTGGTTGTAGGTGATCGCTACACGCTTGAATTGCTTGGGGGCTTTTCCCGTGCCGGACGTCCTCGTTCTTCCTACTTGCTGCCCGGGTGCTCGCTGCATTGGGGTGCGCCCCATGGCGCTTTTCTTGCAATGAAAGAGTCGGTTGGCCCTATTTTTACACTCTGAATTAGGAGATCTCTGATGCTGAGCTGGTACCGTTAAGCGATATGATTGGCTAATCGCAAGTATGAATTAGGAGATCTGTCTGAAGTAGGAGATCTCAAATACGGTATGATTGATCGAGACCCAATGGTAGCTAGTGCTACGCATTAAAGATGGTAGCAGCTCCATTTTTGAACTTGCCCGCAATGTGAACGAGTGTTTCGATGGTGTCCGCTCCGGCTCCGTCGCCCGATTGGCCAATTGCTATACGGCTAGCACTTACACGAGCTGCACGACGTAGAGCGCGATCACAAAATTTAGCCACTGTTACCAGGAGATACCAAGAGGAACCCCCATGTACATGAACCTGCCCAACAATGGATTGCTGCTGCGGTGACTACATCGCCGTTGTAGCGCCATTGTCAATGCCACTTCTTCACCGCCAATGCCGCATTGTAGATGAAGGAGTGGGTGGGCGTGAAGGTCTGTAGCTTGGTCGAATGCGAAATGGAAAGTGAACTAACGCCCAATAGCGGAAATCAAAATCGCGCTCTACTGTATAAACCCGCATCCCACACGATGATGCATTTTCTATCGTTTTAAATTCTGATCGATAAACGATTTTCTTCTTCGATGCAGGCCACTTGAATGTAGCTACCGGTATTTGGAGTCTCCCCACAACCTGCCGCCACAGTCAGCATTCACCTGAAATATCACCTTAGTCGGGGTACGAGTAGTTTGACAGAATATGTACCCTACATGTATCCTTCCTATACTGCTAGCTCTATTAGAGGTCGACAAATCAAGCATGGGCTAAATAAGGGGTTAATCAGACCAAGGATTTCAATTGTTCCTTAACTCTGAAATCAATTTGGGGACCCGAGCCACGAGATCCGGAGATTCGCAGTTCTCTTTGAGAAATACTTCAAGTAACTAGGAATCAACGACAAGAAGAAATTGTGGTCGTAGAAGAAAGAGGAGAGCGCTATCTCAACGTTTTTTTTGCCAAGTGATGGCACTATCAAATCTCGACAAATTGTATTTAACCGCCCGCTCATCATGGATGAAGGCAAGGCAGGCGTAGCGGCGGTCACTAGCGAGGAGAACTATTTGAGCTCTAGAAGAGTTCAAATACTGTAGTTCTCCTCTTCTCGCTATCATTTCGGAATCTACCATGTCCCCCACGCGGAAGCAGCCGGCCAGAACCCTCTGCTCGAAGGAGCCAAACGGCCGCCACAAGTGCTGACTGTGCTTGAAGACGCGCAACCTGTCGTCTTCTGGCGCGACACCAACACGACCGATCACCTCAGACTTGACCGCAACACTATTAATACATCCAAAGCTCAAAGCCGAGCTGCTGGCAAGCCACAGAAGACAATCGTCTGTCATCTGCAGCTATCGAAGGTCTGCTGCACGCAACTCATCTGCTCATCATGCTGCAGCATTGCTAGCTGGGCGGCTACGGCAAGCGTATATAAATGTTTGTGGTGTAGGGAACATCGAGTTTTGTGTCACACTCCAAGACCGCAGTGGAACAACGCACCAGGAGCCAAGTTCTACTCGGCGGGATGCCCGTCCGCCGAGCTCAGTGGGCAAGAATGCGCTGATGGACCGCTGAACTCGGCTGATGGTGTCAGAAACCCAAGGCACACCGGCCCCGACCTGGTGACACGTGGCAGGCCCAGTGGTGAAGACCCAGCCGAGTTCAGGAAGACTCTGGAAACGCTCAGCGGAGATCATGGGGTTCAAGCCGCCGAGCTCGGCTAAACGGTACCACGTACCATCCAGATACGGTGACCGGGTCCGCGTAAGTCCGGGAGTCGCCCCGTCGAGTTGAAGGGTCGCTCCGCCGAGTTCGCCAGATTATCCGGACACCTTATCCGGCTCAGCCGAGTTCGCCAGGTTATCCGGACACCTTATCCGGCTCAGCCGAGTTCAAGGGTTTATCCGAACAGCTTATCCGGACCAGCCGAGCTGAAGCGACGCCGAGCTCAGCGAAGGGTCGGCCGAGATCTAAAACCGCCCACTTTCATTTGGTATTTGTATAGGAGCTTAGAGTAGTGGAGGCGCCCTTTCAGGGCGCCCGACAGAGATAACAAACAACAGAGCAGAATTTTCTAGGCCTAACACACGTGCATACGTTCCGGTAAGTCCCTGCGCGGGGCCGGATTATGTCTGCTGCCGGTACCCGAGAGGCATAAGCTTGTAGGGTACTCGGCTGGCAGCGCCAAGAGATAGAGGTCGGCCCGGGTTGGGCGCGTGTCTCGCCAAGCGCGAAGGAAAAGTCTCGCCACCGCTGCGAGCCGGTGTTCCCGTACGTCCCGGGCACTGATTGCTGAGTCGAGAAGCCTTTGCTCTCGGCGACCTGTAAAAGCGCTCCGAGCGCCGTCGTCCATCCTTTGGTGGAGGGCACAGGGTTGTGTGAACGGAGACCGTCGAACTCGGCGGTTCTCCGGGGAGGTGATCTTGGTTGGCAGGTCTCGACGAGAGGCGAGACACCCGCTGTCCCGGTTGGGCCGAACCGCTCGGGGGCAACCCGGCGCAGGCCAACAAAGCCGACCAGCTCGGCTATTGTTGTGTTTGTAGCCAAGTTACCACAACTGACGATTTTGTGTGTACTGCTATACCACAACTGGTGCCGCGACCCGGGAGCAGGGTGTATTGTTTTCGTTGGTAGCAAGTTAACCAAGTTTCGAGTACTGAGCAAGATGGTCCAGGGAAGATTGTCGCCGAGCTGGGCCAGCCCAGCGACGGCTGGGGGTTCGCTTCTCACGAAGCTGAACTCAGCTAGCGGAAGGATCGCCGAAATGACGATGGAAGTGGTCCCAACCGTTCGGTTTGGCGACGACAATACCCAAGACCGAGGAAGAGATGGGGATATTGGAGATTGTGAAGAAGAACGGAAGAAAGCCGAGTTGCTCAGCGAGATGGCTGAGTTCTCGCTGCATGTTGGGCGCATAGAGGAACCTCGACGAGCCCAACAAAACCCCGCAGCCGAGCTCGGTGACGATGCGGACGATGACCTTCAAGACGTCGCTCCAGGGGACCGTCCGCCCCTGATACAGCGAGCGACGAGGGCATCAAGCGTGAAATGCCCGAGTTGGGATTCGATGCCGAACGTCTCGTGGGAAATCTCTCCACTCGACTAGGGGCAACCGAAGAAATGTGAAACCCGTCTGCAAATGGTGCAAGTTGCAGATGCGGTCTGAGGCTATTGCACCAAAGTGATGATCCGCCGACTCAGTGAAGACAGCAGGCTGGGTCGAGTCGAAGAATGATACTGCGTCAACTGTATGGATTATATGAATTACATGATATCGAAATGGAGTGAGCGATGATGGAGCTGGGAAGCAAGAAGTCCATTCGCCGGGTTAGCGTTGGAGTCGGCGCGTCCGCCTCCGACTCCGGGCGGGTGTAATCAGCATCTTGGATCTAAGGGTCAGCCAAGTTGCCGAGCTGAGTGATTGAGCCCAGCGGGTCTGACGCCGACACCGTGAAGAAGCTGAGGGAGGTGACGGTGAGTCGGCACAGATGGAGCGCGTCAGCCGTCGATGTCGAAGCTGTGTCGACTCGTCACTGGGTCCGTGAACACACTACCAACTGGGGCACTGTGTGGGATATGCGGCGGTACGATCGACGCCCTTGGTTACGACCGACGGGACATCCGACCAAGTCGGTGAACGATCTACCCGTTGGGCGCTCAAGCTGAGTTGAGCGCAGGTGTTCTGACGCGAAGCTGGGCTGATATGGAGCCGCGCGCAAGCAGGGAAGCCGAAACGAAGTCGAGTTCACACTATGTTCCAGCAAGGCCGTAATCACACCACGTTTACTGAGAGGAGACTAGCCGAGTCGGTCGATACGCGGTGGCGGCGAACAAATCGAGGTTGCAACAAAGCTGGACATGAGCAGAGCTCAGCGGAGGGAAGCTGGGCAGGCGCGTCGCCAAGAATGCCAACGTGCCAGCGATCTCGAACGGAAGCCGAGTTGATCCGTAGCTGGGCAAAAGCAGACGCCTGGTTTGAAGTTGGACTCCGATTTCAATCGATCCGACGTAGGGCTACCGCCGAGTTCAACTGCGGCCAGCCTGAAACCGAGTCTGTGAAATCGCCGAGTCGGTGAAATCGCCGAGTCACGGCGTCGCAAAGTGTATCCAACATCCAAAGCTGGACTGAAGAGGAATGGATTCCACGCGGGAGCCAGATGAGCAGAATTTGGTCAGGAGTCGAGCGTCGTTCACTCAGCCGAGCTCAACCATTTCCTCGCTTGACGTGGAGCTATACAGCAGCAGGGCCAAGTCCAGGTGACATGAAGTCGAGCTAGACTTGGGTTGATTCGCCGCACAGCCACAGAGGCTTGTCTTGAATCCGAGCAGAACCAGGATCGGGTACAAATGCAGCCGAGGTCAGCACCAACTGAGTTGAACCGCAGTCAAGCTGAAGCAGAGATGCGTTCAAGCAGAGCCGAGTTGAAGCGAGACAGTGCTCCTCTGAATGCAGGTAGTTTGACACCGAGATGTCGTGAAGCCGAGTTCAACCAAGCCAGAACGGAGCCGGGTTTGAGCAACACCCGAAGAAGGGCTCGTCGTTGGAGTGGAGGCGATTGAAGAACAACCTTGCTCAAGCAGAGCCATGGTCAAGTTGGACCGCCTCGCGTCCGGTTCCAGTGGGAGCGCTTGCATCTCGGTCTTGCGCCGGGTACTCGTCGGATTCCAGCCGAGACGAAGTAGATCGAGCCGAGTTTATACTCAGCCGAGGATGAGCTGAGCGGAGCTGAAGCGAGACCGAGATCACGCTGCGTCCGAATGTCGCGTTCGCACTGGGTTGCTGCGAAGCGGAGAACATTGAAGTACGACCACGCTGGAATGGGATGCCGAGTTGCAGCAGTGCCGCATGTTGGATGAAGTGTACTCACTTCAAGGGAAGGAAACACTGGGCTGAGTTGCGGTGCGCCGAGCTCCAGTGAGATCGCGGTTTTGGAAGTTCGCCGAGATGAGCACTGGTAAACGCACCGAGTTCCGATTCGAGAGCGTTCATGCCGAGGTCGAGGAGGTACAGCCGAGCTGAGTCTGAACATACTTCACAGCTGAACCGAAGAGGCTGAATTTGAACTGAGCTTGAACGCAGCCGAGTTCGCGGCGAGGCGAACTGGAATGTGACCGAATGAAGTGTTGCCCCAGTCGAGGTTGCCCACCACCAAGTCGATCCCGGTCGGGGTAAGCTGGTGTTACAGAGCTGGAGAGATGAAAGCTGAAGGCAAAGTCCGTTGACCACTGAACCCAGCTCGACCCGTTCAGGACAACTCGACTGGAGCATCAATCTCATCAGGATCGCCTTGTTCGTCTACAACATGATACAACAACGGTGAGAGTTAGCTCAACACACCAAGGCGAGTGGGGCAAACACTTACCAGGCGAGTTGAGTCGATCAAGCGGATGCTGTGTTCAAGCCCAGCCGAGTTCAAGAAGATCAAGCGGATGCTGTGTTCAAGTCCAGCCGAGTTCAAGAAGGGCAGCGGATAGCAGGACAGCTGAGTTCAACTTGCTGCTGCACTTCTCGTCAATAAGCTCAGCTGAGTTGGATTTCCAGCTCAGCGCGGCCCGATCGGGGAAGCGTTCCTTGACCCGCCGAGTTTGCGGTGGCTTGTATCATGCCAAGACAACTATCAGGCTCCACTCGACGCGCCGCAACGAGAGACAGATGCTTACCTGGTCAGCCGAGTTGCTGGCAGGATCCATGGCAACATGAATCGAGCACTTCCTCGACACCTGCATCGCCTACTTGCTTGGTTGCGGCAGGACCAACAGCACCGCTAGTACTCGGAGCTTCGACAGGGCAGCAGCCGACTCCGTATGACCCAGTTCAGGC
The DNA here is from genome assembly GCA_024211575.1 of Phytophthora melonis. NCBI lineage: Eukaryota > Oomycota > Peronosporomycetes > Peronosporales > Peronosporaceae > Phytophthora > Phytophthora melonis. Next base: position 2,058,036 of record JAMXKT010000047.1, read on the forward strand.
TACCCGCGGCCACTTTGAGACGGTCATCCACACTGATTCGATGTTGAAGTGATCCGACGGTGGGGCTTGGCGCGAGCGACAGGGGCATCTACATGTGCACAGATCCGTGGGGCGCGGAGTCCACACATCAGTCAAGGGCTACACCAAAGATCAAGGTTCAAGCAGGCCTCACCTTCACGGAACGAGGTCGTCGAGCTGGTGTTGCGAGCACTTCTGGCCACTCGAATTCGGGAAATGTGAACTCAGAGTGAATGCGACAGATCTGATTGGACGAAATCAAGCGTGCGACACATCCAGTTGGCCAGGCCACTCACCACTCCGGCTCGTAGCATGACCGGGGCAGTTGTGGTGTAGGGAACATCGAGTTTTGTGTCACACTCCAAGACCGCAGTGGAACAACGCACCAGGAGCCAAGTTCTACTCGGCGGGATGCCCGTCCGCCGAGCTCAGTGGGCAAGAATGCGCTGATGGACCGCTGAACTCGGCTGATGGTGTCAGAAACCCAAGGCACACCGGCCCCGACCTGGTGACACGTGGCAGGCCCAGTGGTGAAGACCCAGCCGAGTTCAGGAAGACTCTGGAAACGCTCAGCGGAGATCATGGGGGTTCAAGCCGCCGAGCTCGGCTAAACGGTACCACGTACCATCCAGATACGGTGACCGGGTCCGCGTAAGTCCGGGAGTCGCCCCGTCGAGTTGAAGGGTCGCTCCGCCGAGTTCGCCAGATTATCCGGACACCTTATCCGGCTCAGCCGAGTTCGCCAGGTTATCCGGACACCTTATCCGGCTCAGCCGAGTTCAAGGGGTTATCCGAACAGCTTATCCGGACCAGCCGAGCTGAAGCGTCGCCGAGCTCAGCGAAGGGTCGGCCGAGATCTAAAACCGCCCACTTTCATTTGGTATTTGTATAGGAGCTTAGAGTAGTGGAGGCGCCCCTTCAGGGCGCCCGACAGAGATAACAAACAACAGAGCAGAATTTTCTAGGCCTAACACACGTGCATACGTTCCGGTAAGTCCTGCGCGGGGCCGGATTATGTCTGCTGCCGGTACCCGAGAGGCATAAGCTTGTAGGGTACTCGGCTGGCAGCGCCAAGAGATAGAGGTCGGCCCGGGTTGGGCGCGTGTCTCGCCAAGCGCGAAGGAAAAGTCTCGCCACCGCTGCGAGCCGGTGTTCCCGTACGTCCCGGGCACTGATTGCTGAGTCGAGAAGCCTTTGCTCTCGGCGACCTGTAAAAGCGCTCCGAGCGCCGTCGTCCATCCTTTGGTGGAGGGCACAGGGTTGTGTGAACGGAGACCGTCGAACTCGGCGGTTCTCCGGGGAGGTGATCTTGGTTGGCAGGTCTCGACGAGAGGCGAGACACCCGCTGTCCCGGTTGGGCCGAACCGCTCGGGGGCAACCCGGCGCAGGCCAACAAAGCCGACCAGCTCGGCTATTGTTGTGTTTGTAGCCAAGTTACCACAACTGACGATTTTGTGTGTACTGCTATACCACATGTTCGCGTCGTGGCACAACAAGTGACATCTTCTGGTTGCCGATGGGAAGCGGCGAGGATGGTGTCTTCTGCACTGATCGGTCATGAGTTGCACGGCCAGCTCCCCTCACCGATAGCGCTTTCCCGACCGCATTTGATGCTCTTTTTTGATGGTGGATTCCGGGGTAATCCAGGCCCCAGCGGGTCTGGTTGTGTGCTTGTCAGCCTCCCCTCCGGTGCCATGACGGCTAGAGTGGAATGGATGGCTAGCATATCGTTAGCATCGCGCCGAACTACAAACAATATTGCGGAATATTGGGCGCTCCAAGCTGGGTTAAGCCATGCTCTAGCGAGAAAGATGACAGGGATCCATGTTGTCGGGGACAGCGCAATGATCCTGGCACAACTGCGTCGACGCCGGCCTCCGAAGGCACCACATCTACGGAATTTATATGCTCAATGCAGGGGCATAGCTGATCGAGTTCACGTCTGTACCTGGACTCACCATTTGAGAGCGTTCAACAAGGCTGCGGACAAATTGGCGAATATCGCTATGGATGATCGTAAGAGCCTCCAATTTTTCTTTCAGACCAACCTGGTTTCCCCTGGGCGGAAGTCTCTCGTCTATTAGACGGAGATTTTAACCCATTGGAGGGATGCATATTTTCATGTAGGGGCGGAAGCGCACGATGCTGACGCTGAATAAGCGGAAGCGCACGATGCTGACGCTGAATAAGCGGAAGCGATAGAGGCGACACGAAGTGTAGCCCCTCCCTTCAGATGACGAGGTTTGGCATCTGCGGGACTGGTCTTTAGTTGTCGTTAGCGGATAGTTAAGTGGCAACAATGATACTCAATTAAAAAAAAGCTATCGAAGGTCTGATGGACGCTTGCGAACTTGCAAACGACTCGCACGCCCAGGACTTTTACTGGTAGTCTGGAACGACAGCTTGGGCTGCTCGTCCAGGTATTCTTGCCGCCGACGAATGCAGTACGTGACGATGAAGGCTTTGGGCGACCCGGACACCAATTTTGAGGACGGCCATGGCGAACGTCCCCGCCGCAGCCATGTCCATGTTCTTCATGCCCAGCAAAACGATCTGCGCTTGTGTATCGATCAGCACTGTGGGCACTGCTACGAGGATGCCCATGACGCGGTGCTGCGGATTCGCTTCTTCATTACCACGTTCCTGCAATGCGAACGACTAACAAGAGATAACGTGCAGTGGTCGTATATCGAGTAAATGTAGCTGATTAGTGGTTTACTTGATGATCACTAGTTTATTGCCCAATAATTTATTGACGCGAGTTAACCCCCTCAATAAAATAGAATAATCATTTCCTCGAGCTCTGGGTCTGCACACCGGCAAAGTGTGATCGGACAACAACGTCATTGCCATTAATTTTTTTAGATAGTTCTATCCTTTGGCGAATGTACGCAGTATCTGTCTAGATTTTTCTGATCGTGCCATTATCCGTCAAGAAACCTGCAAGCCCTAAGGCCTAGTTCTAACCGTGCGCCATGGTGCCATGCCATGCCATAGGGCTAGGTACCGATTTTGCGTGGCACTCCGTTGCCGAATGAAATGGCCTGCGCCATGGCAAGATGAACTAGGGATATACAAGCACAGTTTAGCAACCTGTCGGCCAAAAGCGGGTTACATGGGTTCCTAATAGGTGTATAAACTAGTATATGCCAGCAGAGCGAAGTCTGATACCCGTCGCGAGCAATATCCTCATTATGGCACATGGCACGACCATTTGCCATCGCACCAAAGCGTGCCTTGCATGGCACTTTCATGACACCAGTCACCAGTTACCTAAACCTGAGGCGCTCTCGACCAATGAAAAATGAGATGGAATGGCATGGCAGGGATGGCACGCGGTTAGAACTAGGCCTAAAATAAATACTTAACCCTTTCGCGGTAAAAGGCTACAGAAAGCGCCCTTTAAAGGATTTACCAAAACACGGTACAGACAACGACGGATAAATCCGGGATCACTGAATGCCATACCCCATAGTAAAATGCAATGTAATCCCCTTCCGTTTCCACTGTAAAAACACTCTTGACCGACATAAAACACACAACAATGTTCATAAAACACACACCAATCCATATAAAGTACACGAAAGCATATGATATACAAAGACCAAGTCTAGTGGTCAAATATGATTGGCTGACACGACACTGTTGTACACTGCACGACTTTGTCCTCCGGATTTTAGAGTCGCCCGGATTTATCCGTCGTTGTCTGTAGAGTGTACCCCCTCTTAAAGGGCGCTTCCTGTGCCTTTTTACACAAGTTCAAGCTAGTAATCTACCATCACTTAGAACAAATCATAATCGGTACGCAGCGTAATCATCATGTAATCATTGTCTATACAAATTATAAGTAATATGCATCCAAACTATGTAACCTGCAAATCACCGTATCTTGCATGTCCCATGAGACATACAGAAAATGCTCCGTAACTTTGTAAAATGACGCCTAGAGTGCCCTTTTAGAAGGAAATATCAATGAGTTGTATACTATAGTTTATCTTGGATACTCGCGAAAGGGTTAATCACAGCTGGGTACTGGGGTCATGACCCGAGTCACTATCAGATTTGGGACCTAACCATAATACTTTTCTTTTTTTTTACCTGAACTCATTCGGTGACAACACAGAAAGTTGCAATATGGGGAGGAAGTCTGGCATTTCGATCCACTCCTATGCGGCAGCTACGGCAGCTTCGGGGCAGGGGCAGCAGGCTGATGACAGTGCGGTGCAAATGCAGATAAAAGCGAGCGCACGGGCTACCCTACAGGCAACTCTAGATACCCACCCGATCAACACGAACAGAAAGTATGTTCACGTATGCCCTATTGGTGCAGTTGCGTTTTACCTATTCGAGCGCTTTCATTTCGATTTGGAGCGCTTTCCTTTCTTTCGTACAGCAAAAGATCGGTATGACGTCACGTTTTTGCGTGGTCGCACTCGTACGAAGTCAATTTCGTACAACACCCACAAGAAAAGTTACGAGAGTGTGTTCAATCGTCTCGGATTAACTTTTAACAATAAGACGCACATCAACAGACAGCAGGGCGTCCGGCAGCTTGAACGCTGCGATGTAGACAGCTCCCAAACTCGTAGGCATGGCAGATGGGGGCAAGACACAATGGAGGGTGTGTACTCAGCTCCGCTCGCAAAGGTAGCAGCAGGTCATTTGCGAGCAGCGATATCGCATGTATTGGCCGTCACTTTGCCCAAGATAGTGATTCACTGCGGCCGCGATACAAATACCGAGTTCTTGTGGCCGTTTGCATCAGGTCCCGTTGATAAACAAGTTTATCAAGCTGCCAAACGGCTCTGTGAACCTGGCAATCACTACCCAAGTCACGAGCGGATGTCTAAGCGTGAAATCGCCAACATCAACCGCTACTACTTCAATGCAGACTATTACCTAATTCACGATGAAAATCTGTATGGGCAAAAGGTTACACACACAAAGACATCACGTTACGACAAGTCCCTGGATGGGGTTCTAAAAAAAGCTGAGGTCGTGAACAGCATCCAACTATCGTACCAGTCCCTACACGCTGTGGATAGTCTATCGCGAACTCCTATTGAGCACGACTGGGCATCTCCCATATGGACAATTGAAGAGGTAATTAGGTACCGTGCTGTTGCATGCTCTGTAGATGCATTATTAACGTTTGTGTGTGTGTGTGGGCATACGGTTTAACAGATTCGGGTCCTGCGAAGCAAATTTAAATGCGACTGTAAAGAGTTTTACCAAACGGGATGGCTGTGTGGGCACGTTATGGCGTGCTTAAAACTCGTTGATGGTTTGGACTTTTCGCTGATGCTACGTGGCTTGCTGGTGAGACGTCCATCCGGTCGTCCAAGAAAGAAAAAAAACAGTGTCTTGAACGTGAAAAGCCAGCACCTGGTCAGTACAGTGTCGATGCACTCAAGTAGTAAGTAAGAGCACAACATACGTCATTTTTTGCACATTGTACTTTTTCTTTTCACGTATCCCTATCCACGAGTCGTTTCCTTACATCACAAAAATCGTACACTTTATATAAAAATGTCTTCTTTACCCATTTTTGGTACTTCAGAAGCCATTCTACTAATTTTGTTCACCCTTATAAAGCATTGCACCAAAACGCACCCAATCGTCTCATCTCTTGTGCTACATCAATCAAAATTCCTTAGTACTAAAAACGCACCCAATCGCCCCATCTTTTGTGTTACATTAAACCCAATTCCTTAGCACCAATCATCACCAATCGTTCCATCTCTTGCGCTACACTGGTTCAAATTTCATAGCATTACACCGCAAGCAATACACCCCTCTGTAGCAAATAGCGCGTCGCGCTAAAACGCGATTTGAACTCCAACAAATCGCTTACACACAAAAAATATTTGTACCGTCTCAATGTGCGCCATCTCACCGAGTTGCTAATCATCCCTCCATACGGGTGCCATGCATAGTGGACCCGTCTCAATGTATAGTGGCACCGTCTCAGTGTATACTGGTACCGTCTCAATGTATAGTGGCACCGTCTCAGTGTATACTTGTACCGTCTCAATGTATAGTGGTACCGGCTCAAGTAGTATCGTCTCACCGGGCGGGAATATTTGCACACCCGGTGGTCCCGTCTCAAAATAAACCAAAATGATTTGAACGTGAAGGATAAAAAGTTAAGAATATAATAACAGATAATCATGTGTAACTACATTATGAAAAATGGTAAGATTTGTCCGAAGTCACCGTCTAAGGAACGTTGTTATAAGCATCCTGTTACCAAGTATCCAGTACCGGAAATGAGACTTGACAGAGCAGAGGAAATGATTCAACGAATCATTATATCTGAACCATATGAAGTCGTGTCCTGCCCTTGCGGGGGATCTGTTAAGAAATGGAATTATGCACACCATTGTTCATTTCCTAAGCATCAAACATGGTCGAAGTCAATGCCTGAACCTCAAAAACTCAAATCCTGGATCGCAGATGGTAACATGCTAGGAGGGTTTCGTAGGTGGTAAGCGTAAATCAAACATTTTTTTTACTTAATATTATTTTTTTGTCTATCCTGATATATATCCGGCTAAATATAAAGTATAGCTGACAGATAATAATTTTATCATCGACCTCATATAGCATCATGAACTCGGACGAATATTCTGGCCTTCAACGTCTAAAGATTCCTATCATTAGATGGGGTACTAATTACCGTATCAAGATCCGCAACCAGTATGGAATTACTACGTTTATCTCGAATGTTAAGAATCCTAGAAACAGAAAGCTTATGGCCAAGTTTTATAAGATTTCTGAGAAACGTATCAACACCGAACTAGACTATGAATACAAGAAACCACGTTCATACATTGTTGAAAAGAAATCTGTTCTAGAAACACACGAGTTCGTTGGATTTAGTCAAGACGAGATCTACGATAAAGTAAAGACATTCTTGGAAGGGTTGACTCACGCTGTTAAGATTAATATTCAGTTAGGTTATAAGCTAATCGACAGAACCAATGGCTTAGAGCGTGATTACTATCCGAGTACAAATACGGAATTATGGCCTAGTACTTCTGTAGCCATTAACTCAAAGGCCGATGTAGAGAAGAAAGTCATGAGCTACATGAAAGCTACTGATTTTACTGAGCGCATCAACTACCCGTCATCTGCTTATCAACTCAAAGAGATTAATTCCGTTAAAATTGTGATCTACTATAGGAATCATATTTTAGGCGACTCAGAAATTAAAATCCCAGAATGCATCTCTAAGAACCGTTTTATCGTCAACTTCCCTAAGACAAATAACAAATGTGTGTTCTATTGCATCGCTTATCATCTAATCGAAGGTAAGAAACCTCAGCGTGTTGTATCGTATGCTAAGGAGCGTGTAAAACAATTCTGTGCATATGAGAACATCCCCTATTCGCCTAAGGTTTTCAAAGAGTTCCAAGCTGTTGATATCATGCAGTTTGACAAACTTGAAGACTGTTTCAAGCTGGGTATCAATGTGTGGGAAATGAATGAAGACACACTAGAGATCAGTAAGATTAGGTCACCTGAAAAGGACTATGGGAACGCTATGAACATTCTTGAGTACAAGGGTCACGCGATGTATATCACAGAGCTAGACTACGTTCTTAACAAGTATCCGTGTAACGTTTGTGATGCTATCTTTGACTCAGCTGACAAACTTCGAAACCATAAGAAGACTAAGTGTCAGCTCGATGTTCTTGAGATCTTTGCTAAAAAGCCTACTCTGTATCGACCATCAGAGAATCGAGTCAAGTCTCTTCTTTCGAAGTACAAAGTCTATGACGTTGACCATTACATGGACCATTTCAGTATCCTTGAGGGTAAGAACAGGCAAAGCGGGCGTAACACCAAATATACCAAATACCATCATGCGATTTCAGTTTCTGTTTGTGACAGTCTAACGAAGCAAGTAAAATGCTTCGTTAACGAATCGCCAAGGGAGTTACTAACCGAAATGTTCGAATATATCCATGAGGTTTCAGAGCAGATTCAAAAGTATAACCTTCGGAAATACAGAAAGGTCTTTGTAATGATGGGTAGAGAAATTAGAAAGCTAAAGGCATCAAAGGCTAAGTATGACTCAGCTGATGAAAAGGTGAAGATTCTTGACAAAATCATCGACAAGATGGTGAAAGAGAAAGATAGTCTTCTACTTTTATGCTCTCAATCACCTCTACTTGGCTTTAACTCTGGACGCTATGACATCAATCTTGTTAAGAATGATCTCTTCGCTGTACTTGGGACGGATGACATCAAGATGGTTATCAAGAACCCGAACTACATGTGCATATCGACGGACAAATTGAAGATCCTTGACATCAGTAACTATCTTCCGGCTGGAACATCATATGCTGAATATCTTGAAACGTACTTAGGTAAATGCCAGTGCGAGGATAAAATCAGATGTGATTGTGGTCTTGGCAAGGGTATGTTCTGCTATGACTATTTGACGTCGTATGATAGAATTTTCGACGAAGGTTTACTGCCAAGATCTGCATTCGATTCCGAACTCAAGGGTACGAAGTGTACCGAAAGCGAGTACGAGCGCCTAAAGTATGTTTGGGATCACTACAACATGAAGACGGTCAAAGATCTTCTCATCTGGTACAACAACCAAGATGTTCAACCATTTGTTAATGCTATTCTTAAGCAGCAAGAGTTCTACAAGTCATTCGAGCTTGACATGTTCATGGACGGAGTAAGTCTGCCTGGCCTTGCTGAAAAAGTAATGTATCAAACGTGTTATGACAACCTTGAGAATGAACTAAGTGATGGATGCATCGATGAAAAGTATTTCAACCGGGTCTATAATGAGATTGAACGCTTGTTTACTAAGATTGAAGGGTACACTAAAAAACACGAATGGAAAGTAAGCGCGCATGATAAACATTACACACTTGCCTATATCAATGTCTTCGATAGGGACAATGATCGGTCAATATTTGAGTTTACAAATGAATCTGATGCTAAATACATACACAACAAGCTTGTTGAAAAGTTTTCACCGAAATTACGGTTCGAACTGGATACGAGTAAAGTTGAACCGCCTTTTAGCTTCCCGTCTAATCGATTAGAAGGGTGCAAGCGTCAAGATAAGGCACGCGGGCGTGATTTTGGATTAACAATTAACCATCTTGATGTGCTATTGTGGCAAGAGTACTATCTATGCGAACACTGTGATTGCGAGTTAACCGTTGAAAACGTATCAGCTGATCGCATTGACAACGCTAAAGGTCATATTGATGGTAATATCATCATCTCATGCCATGACTGTAATGTAGCCCGCAAAGATATGAACCCTTACGCGTTCCGTCATCAGAAGCTACTTGAGCGTAATGCTGATAAACTTATCTGGTCTATCGATGAAGAGCAGAAAGAGATTTATCACAAGATGAAAGCTAACATTGCCGGCGGACCATCGATCATCTTCAACCGCTTCGCCAAGCGCAACGAGACGCTGATTCGTGGGGTCAAAAAGTGTAAGAAGGTCATTGGTTATGATGCTAACGCTTTATATCTATGGGCTCTAGCTAATGAAGTGCCATGCGGACGTCTAACCTCTATTGATGCTTACGAAGGTATTATTGATGATATCCAATCAGACAAGGTCTTCGGATTCCTCGAATGCGACATTGAGACACCAGAACACCTCAAGGAGTACTTTAGTGAGATGACACCTATCTTCAAAAACGTGGTAATTGATACTTCCCGCGAGGACATTATTGGTGAGTATATGTTCAATCATGGAAAAGATATTGGACGTAAACCAACCAAATCACGCAAGCTCATCGGCTCATACTTTGGTGAAAAAATCCTTATCTACGCACCGCTCTTGAAATGGTACTTAGCTCACGGTCTTGTTGTTACGAAGACATACTCATTTGTCAAGGCGAGCTCACACAGACCATTTGAACTATTTGCGAATAAAGTCTCAGACGCACGACGTGAAGGTGATAAGGACGCTTCTAAGGCTATGATTGCTGAGATGATGAAGCTTGTTGGCAATACACCATTTGGGCGATCTGGCATGGACAAAAGTAAGCATAAGGAAGTCAAATACTTGGATGATGCTAAGTCTGTTAGAGCTATTGTTGAAAAGCAAAATTTCCATGATGTTTGTTGAGCTTGAAGGATCATACGAGGTCAGTCTTAGGAAGCGACGTATCAAGTTTAACAATCCGATTCATGTCTCTATTGCTATCTACCAGCTTGCCAAGCTACGCATGCTTCAGTTCTACTACGATTGCATTGACTTCTACTTCGATCGCTGTGACTTCCAGTATCAGGAGATGGACACGGATTCAGCCTATATCGCATTCAGCGATGACAAGCCATTCGAGAATCTTATTAAGCCTGAACTTGTAGATCACTTCAAGCAACACAAATACGACTGGTTCCCGCGCGACTACAATAAAGAGGTTGCAGCCTATGATCGACGCACGCCTGGTCTATTCAAAGAAGAATGGCGTGGTAACGCTATGGTGAGTCTATCTTCAAAGAACTATCACTGCTATCTTCCTGATGTAGGTCACAAGATGAAGACTTCTGCTAAAGGAGTTCAACAAGCTGGCAATCGCAACGCTGACATCTTGAACCAACAGGGCTTTGAGTCTGTCGTCAGGACCGGGTTACACTCAAGGCTACTAATCAAGGCTTCCGAATTGACAAGGTGACCAATGGTATCGTTACGTACGAACAGTGTAAAACAGGTCTTTCGCATTGGTACGATAAGCGAATTGTTCTTGCTGACGGTATTACTACTGCACCTCTGACTATTTAGGTTCGCGGTTATGGAGAAGCCGTGCGACCTGATTTTTTTCGTGACCTTCAAAACTCATAAAAAGTGAGTTGATCCTGAAGGATAAATCTATAAAGTATATGCAAACAACTTAATCATGCTACGATACGTTGATAATCTCGATATCCCGGAAGAATATTATGCGGATGAACATTGGAATGATTTTGATTTCGATGAACTTCAAACCAAAGCCGTCATGTTCACACATCGTCGTTACTTTAAAACAAACGTATTCGAAGAACTCATCCAGACAGCATTGCACCCTTCCCGCATCCAAAAGCAACTAAATCAGTTTGATGATGTTGAATCATTCTTTGATGCAATCGGTTGCTAAGCATTAAGCTCTAATTTTTTTTGTCTCTTAAGTATAGGGTCAAAATGCGGCGTGAACAATTCCAATATGATCCAAATGACTCAAAGCAAACCTTCCTTGACAAGCTGTACCATGATCCTAGCTACGGCTTTGTTGGCATGCAAAAGTTGTATGATAAGGCTAAAGCTATAGACAGACGCATCACGCACAAAGACGTTAAGGATTTCTTTAAAGCTGGTGTTGAAATACAGCGGTTTCAACATCAAAAGCCTAAATTTGAACAGTTTAAGATAGCATCGCCTAATCCAGACTCATGGCAAATTGACTTAGCGTTTTGGTTCAAGAAAACGATCTTGACGTGTGTCAATATCAATTCGAGACTTGGTTATGCTACGCTGTTACAAAACAAACAAGCAACTAGTGTTCTGGAAGCATTAAAAGACTTCGTTAAGGCGAACAGACCGAGAATCGTCACGAGTGATAATGGTAAAGAGTTCATGAACAAAGCAGTTCGAGCATACTTCAAGGAAAAGAAGATCGAGCACTACAACAATGAACCTGGTGATCATGCTACGATGGGCAAGATCGAACGCTTCAACCGAACGATCAAGCAACGCCTGATGCAAATGCCAGATAGACAGAACCTGACACCTCAGCTACTGAAAGCGGTTATTTCAAACTACAACAACACTACGCATCGCTCAATAGGTATGACGCCTAATGAAGCGCGAGGACAGATAAATGACAAAGATCTTGAGCACAACAAGGACGTTCTAACCAAGGTAGAAAATGATATCAGTGTAGGTACAAAAGTCTTGTATCGTCTAAATAAGGGTACATTTGACAAAGAGGACGTTCGCTGGAGCAAAGCTGTTTACGAAGTGGTTGGTACTGATGGTTACAAAGTTCAGATACGTTCAAAGAACCGTCATACGCTTTACAAATCACCAAATGATCTCAAACCGGTTAACGCGAAGGTTACAGATGCCCCTTATAAGGAAGGAGACCTCTTCGAGATCGAGAAAATTCTTGAGCATAAGCGTGATAAAGACGGTAAGTATAGATATCATATCAAATGGGTTGACTACGACAAGCCGACCTGGGAGCCTCAGGATAACCTTCGCCTAGTGAACAAGAATCGTATGAGTAAGCCTGAGCAAGTCTACTTCCGCGAGTTATTAAAGAAAAAAAAGAGGCTCTACGAAAGAGACAACTTAAGCAATGAACTAATACTCTTCTTCTCTATTTTGACGCTTTCCTGTTTAGTTGGTATGTAGACCTTGTTTTCGACCCGGTTACTTTTTTTGAAATTTGCCGCATCAGCTTCGATCGTAGTATTAAAGTATACATACGGTGCTACACAAGCTTCGTCATCGATATAGACTAAGTCATCATTCATGCTTATATATGAAGCAATAATATTTTTTGGAATATTATATAAGCTACTATATAGAAAGTATAATACAAGGGGTAAAGTCGCAGACGCCAGCCCGCAGTCTGAGCGTCAGCTCAAAATACAAGATATGACATCTTGCACAGCGACAACTCAACGCAATGGTCAGTGTTCACGAGCAGCTCTGAAAAGCGGCTTTTGCAAGCAGCATGATAAGGATTATAAAATCGAGATGTATCGGAAGGAGTTAAGCAAAATGCATAACCGAGTTCGCATGTACCTAGCTAAGACTAACAAGCTCTATGAGATGATATACGATGTTCAACGATGTGACTATATGAAACATAAGCTAGGGCAAATGACAGACAGCGTCAGAGCCTATCGTTACACTGTTACAGATATAAATCTAAAAGATGAGTTGGAAGAGCTATTTGACTTGCCTTTTGATGAGATTTTACCAGCGTATCAGTCAATGCTACATCGACGCAACAGTATCGTTCATAAATACACAATGGGTCAGTGGGAGTCAGCAGCCATACCGAAGAAGCTAAAGTATCACCTACGATTTAATAAGAGTAAATAATTTCATTCATGCTAATATAGAGCAGAAAATGTTTCCTTCGTTTAAATCGCTTGCTCAAAGAGAGGAAAAGCAGCTTGAGCTTCTTGAAAGAGCGCGCAGACGGGTAAGTCAAGCAAATATTAAACGAGATATGTATGCAGATGCTCAGTGGGCCAGTGATGCAGAAAAGGTTATCAATCTTAATGGTTCGAACAAGGTAGCTCAATCGACTCAAACAGAGTAAAATAGTTACATTTTTTTATCAGTCTGTCTAATATATCACGCTTTAGACCAATGTTTCCAAATTTTACATCGATCGCTCAACGTGAGCGCAAGAGACTTCAGCTTCTTTAAAAAGCTCAGCGCCGTGTACAGCAAGCTGACGCGAAACGTGAGTTGTATTCTGAAACAGCGTGGTCAAGTGATCAGGGAAAAGTCATCAACGTAAATCAGAATAGTGTTACTCAAAGCAGTCAAACAACTAGTACTGAACCTGTTAGTCAAGATCAACAGAATATCGACGCAACTTTAGATACCGAAGGTAGGGTCGCCACTGCGCGGCTCTACAGTGATGCTAGCACGGAACCTCTGTCATCAGTCAGTTTTGCAAGCAATGAATCGCAAGCTACACCGACTTTAGAGACAAGCGATTCACAAGCTAAACCTGGTGTATCTTCTATTGGTTCACAAGCTAATCCTGATGTAACGACGAAGGAAACGCAAACTAAAAGAGAACTATCAGAGGAAGATAAGGATGCGATACGTTTTATTCGAACACATTACAAGAAATACCCCGAATGGGCCGTGCTCAAAATTCCGCCTCTAGCAAAAGATAGAGAAGAATTGACAAAATACTACATCGGTAGATCTGGCTACTTGTACAGACGAGATACCGACAGACGAGCATCCCCGTCAAAGGTTGATTGGGAATCTACAGCAGAGGATATAGCAGGGAGGTTCTACGATGAGCAAAGTAACATTGTTGATGAGTTAGATACTATGAAGTTAAATGATCACAACGCTTATCGGTTTTGGTTAAAACCACGCGGTGAAACGCTGGAAAAGCCTGAAAAGTCTGATACGGTTCGGTTTACAAGAGGGACAGACACGGGTGATGACCAACGATGGGACCAGTCAAGTTTAATATGGCTATTGCGATTGAACGAAGCAAAATTCAACGAAGCCAATATCATCATTCATCCTGTTTATGATTCAGGGTCTACAGTGACATCAGACAAAGCACAAAATCTTTTCAAACTACAGCTAAAACGAAATGAATCAAAACCTGACGAACTTCAGGCTATCCGGATTAAAACCAATGAAAACAATCCAACTATTCTGAAGTTAATAAACTGGAGCGAGACGGTTAAGTCAATACTCGCTAAAGCTAGGAAGAATCGAATCGATATAAATTTCGACCGCGTTGGCTACAAGGAAATCAGGGCAAATAAGAATAGATTCAAACCTGCTAATGAGTTATTTACCGCTGCGCCTGGAGTTTCAGTTGGTAGTGCTAAGACTGATATTCGTTACAAGGCGGATATTCCAGCTAGTGATGCAAAGAGATTCATAACTGACTTCCTTAGAGAGGGACACGATAGGGATGGTATTGTTCCAATACAGCTTCCGCCTGTAATTGTTAGAAAGGGGGAGACAAAAGAGCATCGGAATTATTATCTTGCATGGTATCCAGCTGCGAATGCGTTACGGATTACAGGCGGAAGCTGTATTGGAACAATACCATCCCTATCGTGTCCCTCTCTAAGGAAGTCAGTTATGAATCTCTTTGCATCACTAGCTGGAATATCCGCCTTGTAACGAATATCAGTCTTAGCACTACCAACTGAAACTCCAGGCGCAGCGGTAAATAACTCATTAGCAGGTTTGAATCTATTCTTATTTGCCCTGATTTCCTAGAGATGGATCTAAGAAAAACGATTCGATCATTAAGGCTAATAAGCTTTTCTTCAGTCATATTGAGTGGACTTACACGCTGGACGTTCTTATTGAGGTTATGGAGGTTCTACGCAAAGAGCTAGGTGATGTTAACAGCATCAATTGGGCTCAAGCTAAAACAATTAGAAATACACTTGCTCTATTCGAAGAAGTGGCTATCAGAAATGGTATATCAGCTATTAAGTCTAAAGTGGATAATGAAACTCATGACATGGAAGATGTAGAAGACTTCAGTAACCGGCAAGATGATCGCGCTGTCAAACAAACTATGAACGACATGCTTAAACGAGTCAGTGGTAGCGGTCTTAAAGGACGTGGCCTGAGAGGCGCTGGTTTGCTTCCAGGCGGTCAGTGTATACCTAACAAAAAGCCGAAAGGAGAACCTGTGTACGCAAATATCAAACGCGGAGGCAATGGACGATACAACCTTAACGATATTCAGGGTACAGCGCTAGCGAGCGCCTTCATATACAAGCAGATTGGAAGTAAGTATATTCGTATCCCTGAACTAAACAATCAGGTTTTATACATAGTGAGACCATCGCGAGAGAAAATGGGGCCAAGACGTGACATCAGTAAGGAACTCACTGAAATGCTGAAGGATCTTGTCTATAACCAGAACATTTCTCAAGCTGCGTACGACAAGCTACCTATTGAAGATCAGAAGCTTTTGAAGGAAATCCTGCGCATCACTCATATCCAGCATGTCTTTAGAGATGAGCTTCCTGACCCTCTCGGTAACCTTAGAATGGAATACGACAAGCTTAAAGGTGAGGTCATGCTTGGAAACAACAATCCTGATGTTCTGAAGCAGCTTAAAATCGTCACTGTTGACATGTACTCTAACAAGCTAATAAGTGATTCAGAATTTAAGGATATAATCGTTCGCCTCATATAGAGCAACATGTTAGTCTTAGATACAAAACAAAT
The DNA here is from genome assembly GCA_024211575.1 of Phytophthora melonis. Lineage (NCBI taxonomy): Eukaryota > Oomycota > Peronosporomycetes > Peronosporales > Peronosporaceae > Phytophthora > Phytophthora melonis. The sequence goes on from JAMXKT010000047.1 coordinate 2,074,006, forward strand.
CTCAAAACGCGGTGGGTTGTATAACCTACATGCTGACCAAAACTTAGCAGAGCTAAAGTCAATCATGAAAGACCTGATCGTGAAGGAACGCCCCTCTAGTCACACCCCCGCGGTATGGGCAAGCGATCGAACGGAATACTCGAAAAAAAATGCATCAGCACAGACGGATATGACGATTGATCCTAAGGATCCTAAGAAATATACGTTCCCCGCACCTAATGAAACAACTGGTGGACGCGTCTGGGCGTACGGACCGCGTAAAAAGAAGACACCTACTGTGAAGACTTTCGCGCTTTAGCTACCATAGGAACTCTCTTGCAAGCATTCCAGCTGGACCATTATTGTGTTGATGACGTGCTAAGTAGCGTTGCTTTCGCTGCCAATCATTGTGGTCTAGGTGAGAGTAAAGCTTTAGCGGTGTTGTATCTCGATAATGTTGAAAGCGTGTATCGCCGAAATTGACATTCATAAACCTTCTACCGTTGATTATAACATCAGCGGCATATTTTTTATGCTTCTGTTTGCTTCTTCGGATATCGAGAACTTCCATTTCTATAGTTACTCAGACATAATTGCTCTCAGCTCGTCGAGTTCAGCTTTAAGTTCTTGAATCGCTTTGCATAAGACAGCCGTAAGTGAACCTAAATCCACTCCCATACCATCGTTTGGCATACCTGTTTCCTCGTTGATAGGTCGATCAGGATCTCCGGAAACCGGAATAGGGCAAACTCCAAGCATTTCTTGCGCTATAAACCCGATAGACCGTCGCCCATCCTGCTTCCAGGTAAATTCTCTAGGGCGCATAGCAAGCACGGTATCTAGACCATACGAGATGTCCTCTATGTCCTTCTTGTAGTCACGATCAGACGCGTTGGTATATGAACCACCATAAACCGTTGCATAACCATTCCAAGCAAAGGTTGCATCGCATGTTCCTAGTCTGATAGAAGCTGTGTTAGTTTGATACAGCCCAATGCCGATGTATGATGTCAGCTGGATTGAACGCCAGCTCAGAGCTGGCCCAGCAGCTCCGTCCTGCTTCGAATGAAACCCAGTACTCCATGACATGCCTCCAACGTGTAGAGTAGCTTCCGGTGATGTATTATTGATGCCAACTCTTGTAGAACTGTTTAGATACATAACAGTGTTGTTGTTGACTCCGAGCCTGAGAGCATCAGTAGATTGCGTGCCCATCCATACCGCTCCGGAACCAGCAGCAGCGTTCGATACTTGTATTTCGAATGCGATTGGACTTGCGTTGTTGTTTCTGAACTGAGCGATGCGTTGATACGTTCCATCAAGCAACGTAGCGTCTCCAACAACGTCGAAACAGGTTGTATTAAGATTGGTTCGCACTCCCACGCGATCGCTTGCTTGGGTCGTCAGAGCATTAGAGCTTCCGTAGACGTTGAAAGCAAGGTAGTTCAAGCTGCTACCACTCGATTGGTAATCCCAATAGAGAGATATGCAATTCTTCGCTGTGAGAGAACTACCATATCGGATCGTTGCATCACCACCTGATAAGAAGTTCCAATTTCCGTCTCCAATATTAGATGAGAAGCTGAATCGTCCAGATGAGTCAATTCGCATACGTTCGGTCATTGAACCATCGGTTTGGATCTGCATCCCCCTCGTTCGGATGCTGAAAACGCCTGCGGCATGTATATTGCTAGCACCTGTATCTTCGGTATAAACGATTATTGAGGCATTGGGCGTATAATTGCTCAGGGTTGCTTCCTCGTGGATAGCAAATGAGATGCCGCATGCAGCGCCCGATACGTTCGAAACATTTCGGAATTGAACCGGATATGCACTTGCTGGACTAGTTGAAGAAATCGTTGATGCTGGTGGTACAGTTATAACAGCTTTGTCACTGAGTGATAGAGATGTGAGCGTTCCTAAACTGGTGATGTTTCCCTGAGCAGCGGTTTGTAGCGTGCCTGTAATGCTCGCGAATGTTGCATTGCGAGAGCTATCGACGATAACAGTACTACCAACGCTGATACTTCCTCCTACGTTAAGACTCATTAGCGTTCCTAGGCTGGTAATGTTGAGCTGAGCAGCAGTTGTGAGAGTACCAGATACATTGCCTGAGCAATTTACAGCGGTTAGAGTCCCTAGACTAGTAATATTAGGCTGATCTGCGGTCTGTAGCGTACCAGTAAGATTCGATGCTGTCAGCGAAGTGAGCCCAGTAAGCGTGCGCGATGCTCCTGAAAAGGTTAGATTACCTGCAATAGTTAATCCAGTCGGTGTTCCAATTGAGGTTATATTAGGCTGAGCAGCTGTTGCTAGCGTTCCATTTATGTTTCCACTCACAGTGAGCGCCGATAGTGTGCCTATGGATGTAATGTTAGGCTGTGCAGCCGTAGCTATTGTACCTGTTATATTCCCGCTCACAGTAAGCGACGATAGCGTGCCTAGAGAGGTAATATTTGGTTGAGCAGCTGTTGCTATTGTACCACTGATCGTTGTAGCTGTCAAGTTATTGATAGTACCGATGTTACCAGACCCATCCAAAACAAGCGCTTTGTTGATAGCGGCAGTGCCTGGACTAATGCCGACTACATATGACGGTGCGGCAGATACAGGTGATCCATTGACTGTCAAACTTGTGCAACTAAGAGCTCCAATTCCACTGATATCACCTCCTACTCCAGGTACAAGAGCTATACCAGGTGTTGCTGTACCTTGTGTAATACCTGTAATGTAACTTAAGCGATAGTCATTCCGACTAAGATAGAGCGTTTGAGCATAGGCATACGTTAGGGAACCACTCTGATCCAGAGACAAATAAAACGCAGGATTGTATGTTGAAGAATCAAATAGAGGCTGAGGATAAGCAAATCCAGACATTTTTATTCGCAGATTATATATAGAGTACGCGAAAATGTCTTTGATTCCTAACTATGGCGGTGCTTTACCAAAGCAATATAGAAGCGCGGCGGTTGGTGATATACCCGATCTAGGTATAAAGAAACTTTTCAGAATGGTTATACTTGGCCCTAGTTTCTCGAATAAAAATAACCTCGTTTTTCATATCCTCAAACACTCACCTCATGTATTTAGCCACCTTCATATTATCGCTCGTAACAAAGATCAGGAACTATATGACTATCTGAAGGATAAGCTTGAAGGTTTCGTTACATTCTACGACCAGCCTCCCAATGTAGACCAAATTAGGCGTACACCGGGCAAGAAACCAGAATTAGTGATAATAGATGATTTTAGTAATGACAAGCTACTACAGAAAAATGTGTTTTCTCACTACATGACTAGAGGAAGACATCATTTCTTATCAACTATATTCCTGAGTCACTCATGGTTTGGTACCGAGAAGATGATTCGTTTGAATACAGAATACGTCGCGATTCTCAGAGCAAACAGTAAGCGGGACTTAAAGCTTCTAGTAAGCGATTTTAACATTCCCGGGGTAAATGAAGATGGTATCGTTAGATATTATAATAGAGCTATCGCTAGAGGGCGCGGACAGTTCCTATTCATTGACTCAGTTAAAGGTGAGGTACGCTACAACTTTGACGCTGTAATCAAGCCCGAAGGTGAAGACAATTAAAATCGAAGATCAGAATTAATTTTAATTCATAAATATACTCTGAACAATGTGTGCGTCATTTGTTAAGCTCGATTCAACTAATCTTGTTCAGAATGGATTAAACAATACATGGCGCCATGAATTCGCTGGATCAAGCGTGAATTTTAAAAACAATGACATTGCAATCCAGTCAATTAGTCTCTACTGTTCCGATTTCAACATAGACAGTTTAGCTTTTTCCAATAATAGTTTTCAGATTGAAGTTCCGACAGCAGCTACCACTTCTACGATTACAGTAACCCTAGCGGACGGTTGGTACGACTACATAACATTAACCCTTTTGCGATGATTTTTATACTTGGAATTTGTATGGAAGCCTCCCGATACAAAACCGTAAAACATGACTAGATGCATGGTTTTACGCCGAGACCCGCAAACCAAAATCGGACATAAGACTGCATTTTATTCGTACCTAATATAAAACATGCTACTTAGCCATGTTTTAGTACGGTTACCGCCCCGACACGTACTGGCTAAAATTATCATTCTAAACTCTGATTGGGTCGATTTTGTAAAACATGCTAGTTAGCCATGTTTTACACAGAACCATCGCAAAAGGGTTAATCAAAATATTCAAAAAGCACTTGTTGCGGCTGGTGCTTATCTAATTGATGCTCAGGGGAACAATGTGTTCTTTATTCAAATCAGTGCTAATTCCACCTATTACGCCTGTCAACTTGATTGCTCTCCTACACCTACTACAATCGGTACATATACTAGACCTGCTTCTGGTTTGTATAGCGCTGGCTGATCTGGCTTACCTACTACGTCTCGCGTACCACGTTTGATCATTAACAACGCTGCGTTTGGTAAGGTTCTAGGCTTTTCAACAGGTACTTACCCCTCGGCGAGTCAAACAACAGCAGCAAGTATTCTTAGCAATATTGTTCCTCAGGTTCATCCAACATCTAGCTACATCGTTCGTTGTGATATTATCAAGAATGATTATGTTCTTGGCGGTGACTTGCTTGCCGCTTTTGATCGAGGCGCAGCTAAAATCGGTGACCTTGTCCATTATGCTCCAAGCAATTATGCATGGATGAAGGTTAACGATGGTCCTCGTGCTTCCATCACCGTATCGATTTATAATCAAAATGACCAGCCGGTACACTTTCGCGATACAAGCGTGTCAATCATGCTTCTCATCAAGCCTCGTGAGTTTGCTAATAACAAATACTAGGGGTAGAGTCGCAGACGCCAGCCCGCAGTCTGAGCGTCAGCTCAATAAGCGAAAAAAATATTATTTTTTTATGAAGCTTACCACTTAAGTTAGGAAGGATTCGAAGTTTAAAACTACCCCCAGACTTACGCATAGCTCGTATTTTCGCCATGTGATCTTTAGCCTCTTGAGACCCCTTAACGAAGCGAGTAGATTTGCTCGATTTAATGCCAACTCCGTATCTATTTTTAATACCTCTGCGAACGTACTTAATCATATCAACATGTTCCGGTTTCGTTGCCTTGTCAATAAGCTTACGCTCTCCTAGATCAACTAAATCAGTGATGATACCCTTCTTCTTAGCATATCCTAACGCTCTCTTAGCTCCTTGTTTGATATCATCCATACTAATTCGTCCGCCTTCATGATCGGAATCACTATCGTAAGCATTAACGCCAATACCGGTGAGTGACTTGATCGCAGCTCTTGCGGGGATAGCTGCTGTTGGTTGGCCAGCATATGTTGCTAAAGCGGGTACAGCTGCATCAACAGCCTTACTTAAGATTCCTGAATCCTTAGCGAACTTAAAAGCCGACTTAATACCACTCCACACTTTGCTCCAGACACTGCCTCCTTGAGCCTTCTTGAAGCTTTTCTTGACCTCGTGCCTGGTAATTTCAAGTCGAACACCACGGTTCGCTTTTCGTGCCTTGAGCGCCTTCTCATAACTGCTTGGATGTAAGTGAATAACACTACCGCTACCCTTTAGTTCTGCACTTGTTAGACTAAGTTTTCCTGTCTTGAACACCTTCTTTAGCTTAGGCGCGCTGACATTACTCGAAATTGTTAATTCACGGTACATGATTGATGGTCTATATATTCTGAACTAAAGCACAACTCATTTAAATTATTAAAACGCTTGAATAGATCCATTCTATCTTTTTGTTTGCAATATAGCCACAACAGAGACCATATGCCACAGTAATCACCGTGCGCTGATTGCGTTTGTATTTCGTTATACTTATCAATCCCGTAAGAAGTTGGCGGGCCTTCCCCCATCGAATCGAAGTATTCATGATTATGAACTGCTGTCCAGTGTCCTACATCCATGTTAGGTTTACGTAGTAAAATTAGGAAAGAGCCTTCCTTAGGTAGCGGCTTAATAACCTCGCTAGACTCGTATATGTTGTCCAAATGAACGTCAAGCATATCGGCAAGTTTGATAAGTTCATGGTCACTAGTAATGCCCTTAACCAGATCCATAATTATTTTATTTTTCGATCATTATAAATAGCAAGATATAGTCTAACTCGAACAGCTACCAACATGTCTGATACTCAGCTAGCTGATCAATTCTTATATCAGTCTTCTCTGAAGGCTGACCCTTCAGTGCGCGTATCTTCGCGTAAGCGTGTACCGTATGTAATCGATATTAATCAAGGTTCCTACACTAATGGTATTATTACAATTGATGCTACCTCTCAGCTAAATGGTGCAGAAGGTTTTGGCTGCCTCCGCGATGCGTACATCATGATTCCTTACAAGGTGACAATGAAGAATACTCATGGCAGTATCGCACTTAGCAACCCCGCTAATCGTCTCTCGGTCGGTCTTAAATGCGGTGTATGGAATGTTATTGATAGCCTTAGTCTAGAGCTTAATGGTAAGAGTGTGATTTCGATGAGTGAATACAAGCTATTTGCTAATAATCTCCGTGCTCAAACGGAAGCCAGCCTTGATTATGTTCAAAAGCATGGTGCTGAAGCCTTCCTATACCCTGACACTTCTGGCTCACTAGTATTTAGTAGCGATGGTACAAGTACAAGTGGTGATGGATACTCGAATACCAACACTGATATTTCTTCCGCTTTAAAGACAGCCGATACGGGTGCTGGTGTCCTACCCGCTAATGAAGGTTTTGTAAAGCGTCTTCTATCTAATCCTACTACGGCGGGCGGAAAAAACACTAATGGATGGCCTACGCTTGCTTCTGGTGTAGCTAACACACTTGCTAATCAATTCGGTCGCGGTGCGTTCGTACCAGGCGGTACCGCAGCTGGTGCCATTGCTGGTAGCTGGAACTACATGCTTAAGATCCGCTTGGTTGATCTTCACCCTATCTTCAAGGAACTTGACCTAATGGCTAATCCTCAAATCCGTATGCGCCTTCGTGTAAACCAAGGAAGCAGTGTTATTAACTTCGGTACTGGTGGTGCTTCAAACAACAAAGCAATGACCCTTGCCTCGACAACTCTAAGTTCAGGCCTTACGTGCCCTATCATGGTTGCATCAACCGCTAGCGGCTCTCCTAACAATAGTGTGATCCCTAATGCTACGACTGCTGCTCAGGGTCAGATGACGGTTGCATGGGGGATAGTCAGTAACAGTCTAGAAACGGATAATACTTACTTTCCTTTCAGTACTGCTCGTCTATATGTACCATTTGTTGATCTCGAAAACCCTCAGGCGATTATTTCCAAGCCTGTAAAGACAGTTCGTTACCTAGATTACTATGCTCAATGGTTTTCGCAAAAGGCAGGTACTGGTGTAAGCACTGGACAGCAAAATGTAGCATTTGATCTTCAACTGTCAGCCAGCCTTAAGAATGCTAAATATGTAGCTTTATTACCGTTTGCAGAAACTTCGGCAGGTAACTTTGTTTCTTCTCAAGTTCAGCAGTTCCAATCTCCATTCGATTCCGCACCTTGGACTGTTCAACCCGGTTCTTCAATCCGTAACTTCAATGTTAAGATTGGTTCATCGAACACTTTTGATCTCAACTATGACTATGACTTCATGGATTTCTGCAATGAGTTTTCAAAGCTTGCATCTATCAACGGTGATCAAACACAAGAGCTTGCAAATGGTCTAATTGATTACCAGACTTGGTCGCAGACAAACCGCGTTCTTATCGCCGATGTTAGCCGCCTAACAGAGAAAGACGTACCGCAATCCATCCAGATTATGGGAACCAATGCTTCGTCACAAGGTACTAATATGATTGTACTTGTTGCGTTTGAAAATGAGATGTCGTACAATAGACTAACTGGTGAGGTACTAGAATACCAAACTAACTAAATTTCTAAATGCCGCGACACTAGAAAGTCACCTTTTTTTAGCTTTATGGATGATGCATTGTACTTGACTTGCAGTAAATCAATAGCTGTACCTGTATCAACCCGCTTGGTATATACTTCTCCTTCATAAGTCACCATCTCGACCTTTTCACTTTCACTTGATACCATACTATAGAGTGCCATTATATAATTAATTTTATATTTTTATAGGTGTATACATATAGATACCCGTAACAATGAGTCAAGTTTTAACGTTTGGTAAACATAAGTCTAAATCAATTGAGGATGTGTTTAACTCTGATATTGGATACTGTAGATGGTTAATGACTCAACCTAATTTAGTTGATGATGAGGTTTTGTCTTATCTTAAGAGTAAGTTGGGTAATAATGATGGATCTTACGTTCTAACTTTCGGGAAATACCGAGGCAAAACCATCAATCAAGTATTTGCGATTGATAAAAGATATATTGATTGGATATGCCAGAATCCTTCTTTCAATGAAAAATCCCCTGAGATGATGACTGCCATTGATCAGTTGTACAGCTAAATAGCCAATTTTTTTTCGAAAAAAATAGAGTGAATTACTCTGTGTTAGTTACCAGTGGCTCGTTTCCTGAGTCTAACTTGACTCGACTACGCTTTAGCTTGTAGTACTCTTTATGCCGTTTACTAATTTCTTCCTTGTGCTCTTGATCATATTGCTTCTGCTTTTCAAGTCTTTTCTCGCGATGTTTTAGATAACACCGCTTTTGTGTGGTTTGAATTGCCTCTTTTCGTTCAATGTATTTTTCGTGTGAGTAAACCATGCTTCTATATTAGTAACTATATATTTATCAGAATAAAAACTTCGATTTGTTGGAGTTCAAATCGCGTTTTAGCGCGACGCGCTATTTGCTACAGAGGGGTGTATTGCTTTCGGTGTAATGCTATGAAATTTGAACCAGTGTAGCGCAAGAGATGGAACGATTGGTGATGATTGGTGCTAAGGAATTGGGTTTGATGTAACACAAAAGATGGGGCGATTGGGTGCGTTTTTGGTACTAAGGAATTTTGATTGATGTAGCACAAGAGATGAGACGATTGGGTGCGTTTTGGTGCAATGCTTTATAAGGGTGAACAAAATTAGTAGAATGGCTTCTGAAGTACCAAAAATGGGTAAAGAAGACATTTTTATATAAAGTGTACGATTTTTGTGATGTAAGGAAACGACTCGTGGATAGGGATACGTGAAAAGAAAAAGTACAATGTGCAAAAAATGACGCATGTTGTGCTCTTACTTACTACTCACTCATTTCCCGGCTCATTAAAACTCCTGCGAGCGTTATCAATTGGAGCGTGCTCAGCACATGGCCAACTAAAAACCGAGTGGAGCCTCCCTTTTATAAAGGTGGGGCTCGCTATTGGGACGTTTACTACGAGAAACGCAGTGAAACGGTGACCATGGCGTCGAGGAGCTCGCCAACACGATAAACTACGCACATCGGATGGGGCATCACATTGTTCCCCTTGGGAATTGAACAAGCAGACGTCGCTTAACTACTGAGATTTTATCATTGCTAGGGCGAGGTTGCATGTAATGAGGCTAGATGTAGTGAGGGCTTCGGGCGCTGCGAACTAGGGACCTGCTACACATCAACCCGTCTAGGGCACTTTCACTTGAATTTTGTATGGCAAGAATTAAATCCTTTCATTTAAATTTTGTATGGCATGCAATTAATCCGGTGGCATGGAAAACCGCTTTTTTTTGGCATGGAAAATCGCTTTTTTTGGCATGGAAAAAATCCGCCACCGCTCGGGGGGCTATGCGCGCCTTGTCAGGGCACCCCGCCCGATCGCGGCTGTATTATCTGGAGTGAGCTTGTGTGGATCCTCCCCAAGACCTGCAACGGAAGATTTTCCCTGATCTTGAAACGTACAAGAAGAAAATATTGGACGGAGACTGGGAACAAAATTTGGCAGCACGTGGATTTATCGAGTTGCTGGAGTACTTACGGATCATCGTGCTTGAGGACGCTGCGTTTCTGTATGAGCTCCTGCCCACTACTGTTCAACAGCATGGAATCTTTGGTGAACGGTTCCAGCAATACAGCTCTGAGGCACTTGCCAGGGCCAACTCAACTGAGCACCCCGTGGAGATGCAACTTCAAGTTGCAATGCCTTTACTCGCGCAGCAACTAAGCACAAAGCACGCCACAGTCATGGATACGATATCATCAGGGCACCAGCAGCTAGTCAACTTGGTGGGACACTCGCAGCAGCAACTTAACTCGTTTCTCCAGGGGGAGGTTACTTTCCGGTTGCAACCTGTGCCGGACTCCTCAAGCAGACTTCACAGCCAGACGACAGTACAAGGTGGTGACGGAGTTGATACTCAACATCAGCAACAACTGACCCCACCTCTCAGCTCATCGGCTGTACCACAATACAGTATGAGTCGCCAAACATCAACGGTAAAAGAGCTGTGGGTTGAATGGCACGAAGGCTTGGTCAACCGACCTTCTATTGAATATCTAGAGTCGACTTTCGGGACAAAATGGAGATCATCAACAAAGGAAACGAAGCATTTCTCGAGACGGCTGTATGGCATCAAGTACGTACGCAAGTTGGTTGAGAGGGGGGGGGTGACAGCCGATATAGCCATCGCCAAGGCTGACTCTGAACGGGGGTGTCGAAGGATAGATGGATTCTCGAAGTTACTGCGCAGCAAACAGGTCATTTAGTACCCTTCGTGTAGCATAACGTCATAGTAACTAGGGCTCCGCGAAGGCTGGGATAGGAGGATTTTGGAGTAAACCTTTATTTTTGTTTTGTTATTAATTATTGTACTTACTAATTCGGTCATCTCCTGCGCCTGCTTCGCAGTCGCAGCATCTGCCCAGACATTTGCCTTAAGACTGTAGAGTAATATATCAACAGACAATGCTTAACAAAACTAAAACGCGACCCCTATCTGAGGTCTATTTGCAGCTAGTAGAATCGGCATACTATTGTACACTCCACCTCAATCGTCCCTTTACTTCGCTATAACTGAATATATTTACTGATTCATACCAGTGTCATCGGTAGCACACTGGTTCAGACTGCCCACGCATATAAACCTTTTGGAGGGGCCAGTGAGGCACCGTGTTCATACCGGTGTGATGGGTCTTAGGCTGCCCATGCATATAAGCCTTTTGGAGGGCCCAGTGCGCCACCGGAGTCGTACCGGTTAAATAGCGATGTGCCAGTTAGATGTCAAGAGGGGTCATCTTTTGACTTGACGTACCACGGATATAATCCTATTTGGTCTGCGATAGCAGCACTAACGTTGCTTCCTATCCCAGTATAAAACAACTTCTTACCGGACAGGAGGCTTGGGTGTCTACATTCTAAATTGAAGGGTCAATGGCTTTGCATCTTCTGGTGGCCATGTCACCGAATCCGATAATGCGTTGGTTAGCCTCCATATAAAAATCACCGACGCTAGGGCTTTTACACCCATTCACTTACATGCTGTGCTGCTGTGTTGCGGTAAGTCAAAGTCCAGCGACTCCGGCTCAGGTAGGTTCAGCACCGCAAGGTAGGCGTGCTTGTACAACAGTAGTTTGCTCTAGTGCACGCCCATTCTCACGCTCGTGGATACATGCACGCCTAGTAAGCTTGTCCTGCAGATTGAGCGGAAGCGAGCCAAAGCTGCAGCAGCACCTGCACGAACACCTGCACGAAGTGCTACGTAAGCTTTCCCTCACATACAGCAGCTGAAACATGATGGGGTACGACCATCACCTTCTTGTGCGGCTGGCGCAGCCACTTGGTGGTTATTGGCCACGCGTCGGCGCTCGTGATATAGAGGACGATCCCGCTGGTAACGCAAAATAATGTAGGTTAGATTCATCACCACGGCTACGAAGAGAGAGCCGAAAAGAGCATGTATGCACAGCAACTCACCGTCCATTACGGGTGTCGTACGCGGCGGCAGCGTCGCGGGGTCGACTGGTTCTGGAAGAGTTGTTGAGATAACGCAAATGATGAGCCAATAGGAACACACCAACTAGGTCCTGACCTGATTTTGATATTTGCCAGGTAACACGGGTTTAAGCGGTGATACCTACGAATGCCATGTATCTAGGTCATGATCTAGTCGTGACTTGGCCGCTGATACTTATTGGGGACCCGGGTGGTGAACCCAGGGGGTTTCGCAGTTCGAAGCTAGTTTGTACGGATACAGTAATCTGCGTCAATACCGGACGCCTGATATATATAAATGCTAATAGGGTATAAACTGTTATTGTATTAATTTAAAATGAATTTCATGCTTGTTTTACTGACAAGTCCAGAATAATTCCAGCAATGCTGGATAGTCGTGGGGCTCACATGAGCCCATGCCGTCTCACACCACATGAGCGCAGTGAGGAGGTCGACCTTATATGGGTTATCTACACCATCTCCTAGTCTATCTAACGCTGTCTCCGATCGTGCTTTTGCCGGGCATAGAGGAGAGGGTCAACGCCTGTACGGCCCACTGCGCGAGCTGCATGTACGACATCGACGGCTTGCTGGCTGAATTCTCGGCGATCAGGACCTTCTCCGACCACGTCAGGCGGAGGCGCTTGCTCGGAGTGAAGGACATGGCGGAGAGAGGGGGGAGGGGGGACTTGGGTAACTTGCTTGTGTGCTTGCGAATCTGGAAATGATTGAGCTCTCGAAGGAAAGCTTGAGAGGATCCTTTCTAAAAAGCGCGCCATAATTCAAATTCTTGCCTGGCCCCGCTAGCGGTCCACAACTGGATTTTTTTTAGCACATCCCCTTTTTTGTATATTATACACGAAGTCGTTGAACCATAAATATTAATTATTATAGGCTATTATTTGTACCCCCGTCCGGTATTGACGCAGAATACTGTACCAGAGGTCCGAAAATACAGAACTATCTTGTATTGAGCACACAATCAGACCGTAATAAAAGTTACAATTTAGTGTGAAGCAATATTTTACAAATTGCCGCAATTTCAATATATCGGAGTCTAATTCTGAGGCAAAAGTATAGCATAAGTACTATGAGCCTCCCTGACAAACTGGTGAACTTGGCAATGGACACCCGAGCCAGTCGACAGATGCGGAGACTAACCAAAGCCCACTTGGAGCAGCGACTTACAGGTATTTGTTCACTGCTGCACAACAATATTGCTAAGCGCAAACAAGAGTGGTTTGCATGTGTTCAGGTGTCCAGAGTAGTGCTGCTGTTGGGGCAGATACCCCAACAGCAGCACTACTCTAGACACCTTAACACATGCATTTGCCGAGGCTGTCAACTATGTTCTGGCTTGAGTGAATATATTAGAAATATGTTAATTGTCGTTAGAGCTTTACTGCAAGTATTCCACTCACACGATAGCCATTGTTGGCCGCGTCATGAGATGTAACCTTCATTTTACCGACGTATATTTGCTACTTTTGGCGTGGGCAACCTTTTTTCATACTAGTTGTCAATAATTGGTGCAATACTGTATTGTATTGGAGACCAAGATCTCCAACAATAAAAATTAATACGGCAAAACCCAATTATTAATTGATTCGCAATTATTATTTCGGACCTCTGTCGGATACCCTTACAAGGAAGTCCATGTACTCGGGCATCTCCTGCGCCTGCTTCACAGCCGCAGTATCTACCTAATCTACCACTGCATGTACAATCAAGTGTACCAAGCTTGATCACTTCTTTTCAAAGGTATTGCCAGTTGATATACATATATCGTCACTCCAACGAATTGGTACTTCACGTTTGGGTTTGACAAACCCACCGTGTGATTCTACATCCTCCTACACGTCAGGTGAGGACTGCACACATTTAGTTTTAACTTTAGTTATTTGTAGTTCGTAGAACAGTAATCAACAATGAGCTAATCAACGTAATTTCCATCCTTCCTGCTACTAACTGCGCGCTGATGCCCAGGCAGAATCCCGCATTGGTTAGATTGCAGTATTGTGCTCAGAAACTGACACTTGGCGATAAAACAATCGTGCATTCGAATATGTAGCGCAATCACGTAACTGTTCAACCGAGCTTGCAGGATAACCCGATGAAGTCAGCAATTACTTTAAGTTTGATGAGTGAAAACTGAGGTCTAGCAGATTTCGATAGCGTATAGGAGTAAGATACATCGGGTGCTTGTCCTTCGCTTGATGATGTCCGCTCGGGACTTCCTCTCGCACAGGAATCCGCGGCGTACAGCGACAGCATAGGAGCATTCAAACTCTGTTTGTTAAAACATGGTACAGCCGCACGCATATTTTGTCCAGGTCGCATTGTTCTAAATCAGCCATGTAGTGGGCCTACCTTGGCTCACTACAACAGCTTACACGTGTGCGCTCGTGTATGAGGAAGCGTAGCTTAGTTTAAACTATAGTTAATTATACTCGGGCCTCCGAGTATAGATTAATCTAAATAAACGAACCAAATAATGTTTTTGGGTAAAAATGGGAACTGTTATTTTTGTTTTATGTTTCTGACTTCCTCTAAATGTAATATTCTAAGTTGGGAATCTGCCAACGGCTGGTTGGCAGAATTCCTTTGCTATGCATGTCGCTCATTGGTTAAAAAATGCTGCTTTCAACCAGTAGGAATCCTAAATGTCTATGGACCACCCGTCGTGGTGATCGTAAATGAATGTGGCACTTGATGTAACGTACATCAAGGCCGAGGAAGTAACCATTCTCTAACAGCTAACGTAACTGTTAGAGTTACAAGTGACTGTAGCCACTTGTGCGTGTAACCCCGTTACACCATCCCCCCGTTAAGGTTAGACGCACCGGTCACGGCACGTCAATCAGGCAATTGACCACTCGTCAATTCTTCACGTTGGGAGAAAGAAAACTCGAGCTCATTCCGCAATGAGCTCGCCGAAGAAGACCGCCGCCGAGGGGAAACCCGCCGCTGGGACAGAGAATCTCTCTGTCCCCGAGTACTTCGAGCGGCAGCAGGCGGACGCTCGCGCTGCCAAGGCCGCAGCCGAGCCGAAGATCGTCCTTCAGGGCTCTTCGATAGTAACGATGCCGTTGACTATAGCGAGGACGACGTGGACATGGAGGAGGGCGAGACCTCCCCCAGCAGACGCAAGGAGTCGATCGACAGCGACAGTCTCGACTCGCACGCCGGGTCGAGACGCCCTCGTGAAGAAGACGATTCGGACGCTTCGAGCTCGAAGCGTTCGCGTAGCGCAAAGGAGACTCCGCTCTCTGCTGCTGGGGCTCTAAGCTCTCCGCGTGATACGGCGCCTTCAAGCTCTCCACGCGCTGATCATGCAGCGCGTGATCTATGGATGCCGTCCGCGGCAGACATCGCGGCACGGGTGGGCAACTCGGTGCCCCCGAACACTATCCCGCTGTACGTATGCAGCGCGATCGAGGACGATGAGGTGGCGGAGGGCCAGCACTTTGATCCGATGACAGATCAAAGGCGCGACTACTATATCGGACTCTTCCATGAGCTCCGATATTACTCCAGCAAGACGACCTCTTCTCGCAGCAAAGTGCCCGAATGGCAGGCACTTTGTCAAAGTTGGAATGCCTTTGTTGATAACTTCAACAAGAATCCGGCAGCTTACCGCGAGCGGGTTAAGCATGCCCGTGAGCGCTTCGAGACGTTCTCGACGCGTGGGACATTGGAGCAGCTCCACAGATCTTCTGTGGATGCTGGGATTCCGTGCGCTGTGCCCGAAGGCCAGCAGTGCATGTTGTGTCTTCCGGGTGCGGCGCGCTTGAGCGACCGCGACCTGAACGGGTACACGTCGATTCGTGTACCTGCGAGCCTCAAGGATCTCCGTGCCAAGTTCATGGCACGTGAGGAACGCGACGAGCGTGGTGCTTCGAGCGCTGGGGGTGACCACAGCGCTCGCACTACCTTCGCGCCTGCAGTGCGTGGTGGGCTTCGTACGCCCTCACCATTTCCGGAACGTCGTGCAGCAGGACGTTCCGCGGCTCCCATGTATCTTGGTGGGGCGGAAACCCTCTCCAACGAATACGATAACGAACCGGGTGACGGTTCGTTTTCGGGATACTATGGTCGACAATACGCTCAACAACCCAACGTGTTGAGCCGTGGGCGTCACGGATCGGAGGCGGCGGTGGTGGGAACACGCCCCGGGTATGGTCAACCTGGGGTTAACTTTGCCTCCGTCTCTCGAAGACCGAGTTGCTGCCGTGGAGCGGCTTCAGAGCAGTGGCTTCGCTGCTCTGAGAGAGGAGATTGCAGGCCTGAGGGCTCAAGTCGCTCAGGCCGCGCAGACTGCGTCCGACGTCTCCGTCGACGTTGGGGGTCGCGTCGTGCGCTTGGTCCAGCGCGTTGACGCACTGGAGAGGGGTTCGGCTTCCGCTTCGGGCCGGCCGAGCTAGCTGGCTCGTGCTGCTGGTATGGCTTCAGCCGCCCGACGTAAAGGTCGGGTGGAGGCGCATGCTAGACGGAATGTCTAGCGTGTAAGCGTTGCCGTGCCGTGCCAACACTGTGGACGCCCCGATGAAGCGCGGAGCGAGCTTACTCGCTCCGAAGTCGGAAACTGCATGTTTAGGCAGGTTTTGAGTAGCTAACAAAACCAATGAACCCTTCTTGAATTCATTTGTGTTGCCCCTGCCAACATTGTCTGCGTACAGCTTCTGTCGATCGACAGAAGCTGCAATAGCGTCCTGGACAAACCGAATGACGGCTTGTCTGCGCTGCACGAAGTTCATTGCGTCTGAGCTGAACGAGTTCAGCTCGCTTCCAGCAGTAGGCCCGGCCTCTGCGTTCGTAGATGTGGTGTCTGTGCCCTGCACAGACGCGGTCTTCGTCTTCTTGTATGCATCTGTGCTCCGCACAGACGCGGTCTTCGTCTTCTTTCGCGTTGTTGTAGCTGACACCGTGCAGGTGTCAGCGGCATTCTGCGGCTGCTGTGTTGCAGTCGTAGATCCTCCCCCACCTGAGCCAGCATCCCGAGTAAGCTTGGGAGGCGTGGGTGCTTCAAGGCATTCACGTAGAACGGTGTATGCCCGGTCGAGGCATGCACCGAGTTGTTGATGGCGAACTCCGCCATCGGCAGACACTCGCTCCAGTGTTGAAACGAGTGGGCGTAGCTTTTGAGCACATCCACGGGCACGCGATTCACGCGCTTGGTCTGTCCGTCCGTCTGCGGATGATCCGCAGTCGACATCGAGAGCTGACTGCCAAGAAGTGTGAACACTTCTTGCCACAGGTGCGCGGTGAAGCGCGGGTCTCGATCGGACACGATGTCCATCGACATGGTGTCTGAACACCATGTCAACGAACAGACGTGCCGTCTGTTTCGCAGTCACTTCGGCGGGTACTGCAGCAAGATGTACCATCTTGCTGAAGCGGTCAACAAAGACCACAATGCCCGTGTTCCCCTGGCTATCCGGGGGAAGACCAAACACAAAGTCCAAAGACATGGACTGCCAACACTCCGACGGAGCGGTAGTGACTGCAAAGGAGCCTGCGCGAACGGCGCAGGCTTTACACGTTGACCCACCTCGCAAGCACGGACGTACTTGCGCACCCACTTGTACTGGTGGGCCCAGTAGAAGTCCCTCGTGAGAAGAAGATACGTCTTCTCACGGCCTGGATGCCCCGCAGTCGGTGCATCATTATACTCGTACATGATCCTGAGTCGCTGGTCTTTATCTTGGGGAACTACAACGCGGTCCGCGTTTTCGTTGACTGCGCTGTAGAGTAGCAACCCCTCGTGCACCCGGTAACGGTGTGCACGAGCACAAAGCTGTCTTGGCAACTTCTGACGAGCTTCGTCAGAAGGCACTGAGCCATAGGCCAGCAAGAGCTTCGCGTCCGCGTCATGCGCGAACGCGGCCTTCACGTCGTCGAGGAGCGACGACGTGGGAGTGCTCGATCGCATGGCGTCAATGGCATTGACGTCGACTTCATTCGTAGCGTAGTCAGGCCGCCGCGATAAAGCGGCGGCCCCCACAGTGTGTCTTCCGGGGTTGTTAGCAACCCGGAAGTTGTATTCCGCAAAGAACGAAAGCCATCTCGCCATACGTTGCGAGATGTGTGGCGACTTGACAGCCGTCCGCAGCGACGCGTGGTCTGTATAGACCACGAACGGTTTACTTCCGAGTAGATACACTCGGAACTTCGCAAGTGCATACTTCATGGCAAGGAGCTCCTTGTCATGTACCGGGTAATTGCGCTCAGCTGGCTTCAGCTGACGCGACTGATAGTAGACAACACGATCACGGCCCTCGTGATCGTACTGCATCAACGCACATCCGATCGCGAAATCGGATGCGTCACACACAACGTGGAATGGGCGATCTTGGTCGGCCACCGCCAAGATCGGAGCCTCAGTCAAGCCCTGCTTGACTGAGGCTCGAAGGCCTGCTGACATTCAGCAGACCAAATCCACTCGGCGTCCTTCTTCAGGAGCTGTGACAGCGGGCGTATCACGCCCGCGTAGTCCTTCACGTACTTGCACAAGTACGTGGCCAAGCCAAGGAACTGCCGCAGTTCCTTGACGCTCGTCGGCGTCGGCCACTTATTGATCACTCTGACCTTTTCAGGGTCAGGGCGGACACCGTTCTTCCCAACGAGACACCCGAGCACGGGTATCTCGCTCGCCCCGAAGATGCACTTCTTCAGGTTCGCGTAGAGCTTGTGCTTGCGCATGAGCGCAAGTAGCTTCCGGAGATGCACCTTGTGCATCTCAACGTCGCTCATCCCGTCCGCAGCACGGCTGTGGACGAACACGTCATCGAAGTAGCTCGGTGCGAAGTCGCGCACCGAGCGCAACAAGTGCGTGACGCACTTGTTGCGTCGCAGGGGCGTTCTTCAGACCCTGCGGCATCACTAGCCACTCCCAGAGCATGCCACTCGGCGTGCTCACAGCCGTGAGAGGGATATCGCTCTCACGCATTAGGATCTGATAGAACCCATCGCGCAGATCAAGAGCACTGTAGACAGTGATCCTGGCCATCGAATCGATGATAACATCTTTTCGCGGTATCGGTGTCTGTGCCGGTATCGTCGCATCGTTCAGCTTATTGTAAGCATGAACGATGCGCCAACCGCCCTGTGGCTTCTTGACACAGAACGCCGGAGCACTGTGCGGGGACTTCGATTCCCTCTCTTGTCCAGCTTTGCGACGACTTTCGAAGAAGTCGTCGATCGCCTTGACCTGCTCTCGCGGCAGTGGCCACGGCCGCGTGACACAGTATTTCTTGCCCGGCACGAGATCAATCTCGTGCTGAATGCCCTTGTCCTGCGGAAGCTCCGCAGGGATCTCTTCCGGAAGTACGTCCGCGTACTCCCGTAGAATCTCATAGTAGGGACTCGCCTTCAGCGAGTCCCAGCTCTGCTCTTCAAAGCGTTCTTTCTTCGTCTTGGCACTGAGAGTGTCTTCACTCTCAGTGGTGCTCTCCATGAAGAACTCCCTCAGTTCCTCATTCTCGCTCTTCGTTCTCTCGGCGTCCGAGAGAATGCATATTTGCTCGATGCGTCCATCGTGCAAGTCACGCGCGAAGCGCTTCCAGCTCATGACTGGAAGCGAAGTCAACTCTGACGCTTGCGTCGGAGGATTAGCGAGGGTCATCTCCCTGTGCCGGAACCCGGCGCAGGTACGCGTCAAGACGTTCAACGTCTCGACGTTCGGCTTCTCAGCCTTCGTCTGCCCGGCAGATTTCTCTTGTAGCGTCTCGTCCCCGGGCCGAGACTTGCACAGCGATCTTCGCATGCGCCGTCTTCTTGTCTTGCGGAGCCCGGCTCCGCATGGTCCTTGACCTCGTCCAGGCCCAGCCATGGGCGGGTGTTCTTCTTTATTCCGCCGGCGGGTACTTCCCGCGGGCGAGCGACTTCAAGCCCGGCTTGGTCGCGCGGCGCTTCGTCGTGCAGCCCGGCTGCACGACAACATGCAGTTTTTCCGGTGCGGGACGTTTACAACCGTCCGCACCGCCTGCAGCGTCGGTTCCCGGAACCGACACGCCATCATCACATTGGCGGAGTCCTTAATTACAAAGGGTGCGTCGACTCCCGGAGTCGACGCAAAATGTCTTTTCGCAGCGTCGGTTACCGGAACCGACGCGACTTCAATACCTCGACGCCTTCCATTGGCGGAGACCCCCATTTCGGAGGGTGCGTCGGCCCCCCGAGCCGACGAATATAATTCATCCAAGCCATCGACTCCCGGAGTCGACGGCGTTACGTCGCCTTGGCTCCCATTACGGGCCAAAACTGATCCAATCAGGTTCGCATCAGCCTCCACGGCTGACGCGTGTGACTCGCTAGTGTCATCCGCGCCGCTCGAGGCCGGAGACTTCTTTTGATTCGCTGAAAAGCGAGTGTTGACTTCCGAAGTCAACACATTTTCTTCATAGCCGTCGGCGGCGACGCCGACGCTACTTGTTCTCGCGCGCGCGCTCGCGCGCGTCCAGGGCGTTTCGGGACAGCGACGTTAGGCGCTGTCTCGACTAGAGATTCGCGCGCACCTACTGGTGCGTGTGTGGTGGTAACAGGGCCATCGCTCTCTGTTCCACCGTCGCGACCGAAGCGCACTAAAGTGCGCTTTTCCCAATCGATTACCGGATCATGCCGTGCGAGCCACGTCGGCATGCCCAATACCATGTCGAACTTATCATCCAGATCCAGGACGATAAAGGTTTCGACGAACGCTCGACCTTTGTACGTGAAGCGCACGCGTACCATGCGCTTCTCGGTCTTCACGACGACACCTGTCGCCAAACGTACTTCCAACAGGCTTCGAGGTAGCTTTAAATCCTCGAAGTCAAGCATTGATAGACTTCGCAGTCGAACAAAGTTCTTCGACGCACCAGAATCTACCAACGCACGACGAGAGCCGCTTGCTCTCATCGAGTTCACCTTCAGGATGACAAGATCAGCCTTGTCATCTTGCTTCTTACAGTGAGAATGATCCTCACTGGGGGCTGCAGTCCTCAGTGTTGCGTGTCCTAGGTCGACACGCGGAACTGCATTACCAGTAGGGCGCCCCGCGCCTACTGGCGTCCAGCGTTTTTTGTTTGTCTGCGACGATGCCCAGCATCGCCGCGATAGCCACCTTGCTGGTGCACGGGTGCCGTGCACTCTCTACCAAAGTGACCGATCCTACCGCATCGGTAGCACCGCACATTATTTCCTTGCCGCTGCTGGGGGCCAGCAGTGGCAGCGCTCGAGAGGTCCATCGGTTCCGGACCTCCCGTCCTCACTACCGGGCGCGGTTGCGGCCTCGGTACATGCGCGTGCAGTTTAGCCTGTCGCAGGCTAAACTCTTCCTGCATCGCAAGCGTGATGGCAGCTTCGAGAGTACTCGGGTACTCGCGGAAGAGATAGGTCTTCACAGGCCCATCTCTCAGTCCCTTCATGAACGTGACGACCTTAGTCGCCTCGTCGATCGGGTTGGTCACGATGTTCGAGACCAAGTACCGCGCTCTCTGGGCGTAAGCATGAACATCATGCTTACCCTGCTGCAGGTCGAGGAACTCTGCCCTCGACCGGAACTCATTCTGCGGGGGCTCAAACGCCTGTCTGAGCTCCTCCTTGAAGCCTTCGTACGTGCTGAAGCACGTAGGGTCGGAGGGCCGGCGTCCACACGCCCAGCTCCTTGCACGTCCGCCAAAACATGACATGGCGAGCGCGACCTTCGACAACGGGTCGACGATACGTCGAGCCGCGATGGCAGTGTCGAGTTCAACAAGCCAACGGAGGAGAGGTTCACCCACTCTTCCGACGTAGTTGCTCACATTGAGCTTCAGCGACTGTGGGCGAGGTGTCGTCCCCGACGACACCGCGGTATTGGCAGCAGCATCTCGCTGCTCCCTCATGATGAAGCCCAGAGCAACACCGTGTTGCTCTGTCGGCGTTAGCGTACGCAGCATCGTAGCTACAGCCGCCTCAGCAATGACTGTTGACAGTCGTTGGAGGGCTTCCCACTCTGGGTCTGACAGGTGGGGACAGTCAGCGCGTGCAACATGGGTTGCAGGCGTCGTGGAGCTTTCCATGGACACTTCGGTATCCATGGGAAGGTTCTCGGCTCCGTGTTCGTACGGTGACGTACGAACTCAACTTAGTCGGTCGTTGGACGGACTACAAAGTGCTACCAGGTGTAGTGGGCCTACCTTGGCTCACTACAACAGCTTACACGTGTGCGCTCGTGTATGAGGAAGCGTAGCTTAGTTTAAACTATAGTTAATTATACTCGGGCCTCCGAGTATAGATTAATCTAAATAAACGAACCAAATAATGTTTTTGGGTAAAAATGGGAACTGTTATTTTTGTTTTATGTTTCTGACTTCCTCTAAATGTAATATTCTAAGTTGGGAATCTGCCAACGGCTGGTTGGCAGAATTCCTTTGCTATGCATGTCGCTCATTGGTTAAAAAATGCTGCTTTCAACCAGTAGGAATCCTAAATGTCTATGGACCACCCGTCGTGGTGATCGTAAATGAATGTGGTACTTGATGTAACGTACATCAAGGCCGAGGAAGTAACCATTCTCTAACAGCTAACGTAACTGTTAGAGTTACAAGTGACTGTAGCCACTTGTGCGTGTAACCCCGTGACAAGCCAAGTCTCAGTAGACAAATGAAACGTTTGCCGTATAGGACACCACCGCATTGTTGGCGGGTTTGGATTAAAAAAATACGTTGAGTAAAATAAAATCGAGCTGTACTTCCCTTCTTGGATTGCACAACCTAGGACTTTACGAAGTTTTTTGCAATGTTTTAGTGGAAGGTTTAATCTAATCCATCCAGATTAAGTCCAATGAGTGTGGGGATTCACACATTATCAGCCCGCTGTCACGGCAAACTCATCTGACCACACGATTTTCAATATCTCTCTCTGAGAAACTATGCATGCTGAAGAAAATCTGTGTCTGAAAAAGGAGGACATAGTTTATGACTCAAAACAGTTCGAATCGATAATTTTACCGCTAATTGAATGAGTAAGTTGACACGAGGTGGTTTCCAGAAATTTGCCGATGACGCGCCGTCACTCTTACGACCTGGAGTTTGTATCAAGGTATGATTGGTGGATAACTGGGATGAGCACGGCTGTACCCGTGTGACACGAGTGACGTTGGTGGGAGAGAAGTGATTCAGTGGGACGAATCTAGTGGCTGACCGCAGATGGGCCCAACTGACTGGAAGAGTGAATCCTGGGAGTGCACACCCAGGAATTCAGAAGAACACTCAGTCCAGTCCCGGACTTTCCCTTACGACGAGTGCCTAAAGTCTGGCGGAAAGTGTCTCTGGAGAACGTATCCCAGAGTACACCTCATCTTGCTGTGGGCAGAGCACTACTATGGATCAGATCCCCTGAAAACCAACCCCACTACCACCGTGGACATGCGCCGGAAGCCGTACAACCCGTTAAGTGTTCGTATTTGTGGAGATACACGCGAGTCTGTGATGTACACAACCTATGATCCAGAGTATCACACAAGAAATCCAGAGTACCGGATGATGATCCAGATTTCACCACCCCAAGAACAGGTGACCCAGAGTTTCAAGTGATCCTCTGGATTTGGACTGTGACCCAGACTCCCTAAACTCAGAACAAGTGTTTCCCAAGTCAACACCCAAGAATTCCCAAGAACCCTCAAGAGCTCCCCTGAATTCCACTGATTCTCAGAAGCAATCCAGAGTATCACATGAATCTCTGAATGTCGAGCCAGTTGGGAGTCAGTCTGCAATCAAAGTGATGCGTGACCTTGAAGATCCAAGTGCAGACCTGCTGACTGGATACTTTCGAGGAGTCGAGAGGGAGTCCTGCACCATACAAACCCAAGTCTAAGGACATTTGGCACTTTGGACATCTTGCGACGATGGAGGCGCAAGCCGATCGCAAGGCTGGACCGCTGAACCCAAGGTATACTGAAGACAAGATATTTGACCCCAAGCATAGTGAAACGAAGATATTTGCCCGTAGAAGAATGCAGAAGAAAGAAGGAAGTAAGAGAGAGAAGTAGCTGATAACAGACAAACAGAGTTCAATTTTCCCTGTACTGCGCAAGTGACTTCGGCCAAGCCTGCCGACGGAAATCCGGAGGACCCGAGACTACGACCGCGGGACGCTAAGGGCACATCAACGGCGAAGGACAGCCGTCTGTGTGGACTCCATCAAACTCAAGTCCAGTTAGGTGGGGACCAGCGACGGCCTCGTGCTTCCTGGAGTGATCCACCTATTTCATATCCTAGTTGGGTCACTTGCTGTGCTCGTGGTAGCCCATTTCATATTATTCCAGAGGGTATTCTGGGGTGCTAGGTAGTCGCCTCCAGGATTGTGTATTGACTGCTTGTGTGAAGGGAAAGGTAACTGATAGTGATTGTATTTTCCTCCTGTACGGGAGGTGGTGCGCGTCTGTGTGAGTCGCAGGGGAGCTAGGCCCCTGAATTTCAGACTCGAGTGAGCCTAGTGTGTGAGTGACCCACCGTCCAAGGGTCCAAAAGAATAAGTGACGGCTAGTTGTAGTGTTTGTATACTCTGTATTTGTTGGTTTTATCGAGCTACGAAGGCATTTGGGTAAGGTGTCTTCTGAGTTCCTAACCCCAGAGTTGACTGAAATCCTGGATCCTGAATTCGTGATATTCTGGATTTCGAGTGATCTGATTCTCTGGGTTTTGACTCTAGTGTCGAGGTGCGTTCTGGATTAGACGTGTACCTCAGCGCTTCTTCGAGGCTACATTCAAGTTTGGTGAAGTGCCGTTCCGTCAAAGGCAAACGATCCGACAGGGATTACACAAGGTACCCACGCCAACCAAGGAGAGTGGTCCTCAGGGTTTAAAGCTTTGCGGCTGCGAACCTCTGGATTTATCTTCTTGCTATTGACTCTCAAGTCGGTTCTCTGGGTCTACACCCTGAGAACCTTCTTGGGCTGCGCTATACGAATCCCCCTGGGCGATAAAGGTTTCATCGGCCTCGCCTCAGCTGGTGCGCGTGCCCGGATTTGATTGTCGAGGATTTCACCGAACTCAAGAGTCGAAGAACTGCTGAGTGCCCGTCAACTTCAAGCGAACAAGATGGCTGGAGGACGAGGGGCGAAGACGAGTGGACGCGGGGATGGAGGACGCGGTGAGGCGTCACGTCAGTCGCGTCGTGTTCAAGGTTTGGGGCCTGAGGAGCAGAAGGATCTGGATACGGTGGTCCGTGACGCTCGGAAGGCGAAGAAGGCTGCTCGCGAGAGCGAGGCAGCACAAGATGGGGACGCTAAGGCGTCTGCCGATCAAGATCAGTCCGCTGCTGGACCTCCGAGCCAGGATGAACAAGCTTCGTCCAGAGATCAAGGTTCATCAGAGGCGGTTTCCGGGTCGCAGACCCCTGGAGTCCCAGAGGAGCAAACCCGCGAGGGTGGTGCTCAGGCGTCTGAGGGAGGCGCCAATGCGGCTGAGCCCCCGGAGGTGATCGACTTGGTGTCATCTTCGGACGAGTCTGTGGTGGAAGTGAAGCCAGAGCCCGTGCGAGCGAAGAAGGAGGCGAAGACTCAGAGTTCCAATGTGAACTCTGGGTTCGCACCACCCGAACCCAGGGGTTCTGCGTCGAGTTCGCATGCGGGACCCAGGCCTGCTTCTAAGAACCAAGTCCGGGATGCTACTGGCTCCGCGCCAGACTCTGAGAACATGGTGCTGTACGTCCGACGTGAAGTTCGACGCTGGGAAGAAGTGAACCCTGGGAAGGTGACGCCCCCGAGTGTCGTCTACGAGTGGCCGACTCCGAAACCGGATGCCAAATCGTATTTCGCGGCCGCGTATGCAACTGGAGACTACTTCAAGTGGCGGATGTCTCTGGCAAACCCAGACGAAGCCTGGATTTCTGAGTTTCACCTCGCCCGGTGGGGCGTCGGAACTGCCCAGGATCTCATGGCGACTACGATTCCCCAGAGTATCATGACCGCACGCGAGTGCGTCGCCATTCTGCAGACTCTGTTCTTTGAAGCTGGCTTGAGTTTGTCAACCTGATCCCCGATTGGTCTTCGACGCGAGCATCCAGGATTCCAGAAGGCTTGGTGCGCTCTGTCATGGAAGAAACTCAGAATTTCATCGCCGTGGAACTCGTCGAGTGGAGGCTGGTGATTGCCGCCGTACCTTTCAAGATGAACTCTGAAGAGCAACCGGCTACAAGGGTCCCGGAGCAAGCACCAAGACTGGATTACCATAAGGAAGATGGAGACGGTGATTTATTGATGACGGACTACGATGCGGATCTATTGGGACGACAGTTTGTCCTGAGATTCAGGGTCACTGGACTCAGGATTTCACGGAGCCCGCGAGGGTCAAGTGAAGGCGAGCCGCAGCGTAAGCGCACCCAGCACGGACCGCCGCGCCCGCAAGTCCCGTCGACGCCGTCAGCGTTGTCCACACCGTCGCTGTCTTCTCTTCCTGCGAACAAGTCTTCGACCGGTGCTTCGCTTCAGAATACCACTCCCCTGAATTCCACGTCCAATAGACGTGATCCTCTGGAGTCGGAAACCAAGGATGCTGCTCCAGACTCTGTGCCAAGCGTGATCGGTACCTCGCGAGCTTCAGACGAGAGTACAGCCTCAGGCGTGCAAACGGCTTATGGCAGCTCTTCGTCTTCGTCGATGCAATCGCTGGGACAACGGGTCGGAGCTCTGGCGCTGGTAGCTCAGAGTGCATGTGGCTTCACGGCTGCCGGAGATCTGGGGTTCCAGGTCACCCGAACGGTCATTCCTCCGCGTCTTGTGTCAGACAACCAAGATGACGTTGAGATGGCGTCTCCGTGCATTCTGATCCAGAGATTGCTCCCAGGAAGACAATTCTCTCCAGAGTTCCATCGACAGCGGCCGAGCCGAAACTCAGGGAACCAGCCCCGATTTCTGGATTTGGCGGTCCCAAGGATGTCAGCGCAGATGAGCGGAGTCAACACCTCAGCTCTAGGAGTGAGGCACGCTCGCGACGCTCGATGAAATACAGAGGATCAGCTGCGTCGAGCCGTTCGAGCGGATCCAGAGATCTTGGGTCAGCTTCGTCCGTGTCCGCAAGGTCCGGGCCCGCCCAAATCGAGCTGAATGTCTTGCGACAGCAGCAGGAGTGGCAGGCCCGCATGGAGCAGGAGCAACGCGAGTTCCTCGCCAGAGAACGTCTTGATGCTCTGGAGCGCGAGCGACTCAGGGAACAACGTGACTTGGACGCGCGTCGCCAGATCCAGGAGCTCACCGATCGCCTGGTTCACGCGGAGATCGCCCGAGGAGAAGCTGAACGGCGTGCGCAAGAAGCAGAAGTCCACCGAACTCAGGATTCCGCAAGGATCCAGAGTGCGACTCAGGGTTTCACTGAGAATGCACGCCTGGAGCGCGAGCGCCTCGAGGCAGCATACGCTGAACGCTGGAAAAAGCGTGAAGCCGAAGCAGACGCTGAGCGTGCGCGCTGGGCCTCGGAGACGTACGAGAACTGGAAAGCACAAGTGGCGTCTCTGGAACAGAAGGTCCAGGAAACCGAAGCCGCAAGAGAGCAGGAGCGTGAGTCTTTCCAAAATATCCAGCGTTTTCACGCCAGTCAAGTGCGCGACCTTCGGGCAACATTGGCCCAAGTTCAAGCGCGACGTGCAACCGCTGCCCCTGATTTGGCAACCAATGTGAGTCGTCAGTGGCTCAAAACCCTGAAATCGCAACCCGACCCCAGTGGCGTAATCAGTGAAAACTCAAGTGTCGCAGGACAGAGACGGGAGACAACTGATTCGAAGAACACTTCCGAAGTCGCCCCCTCCCAGCTAAGAGCGACCCTCCCGCAGCATTCCGCCGACACTTCCGGCAGAACGAAGCATGTCAAGCGAGGACATGGCGCTACGGAGACCAAGGTGACGCAGGACATCAAGCAGGAACCTGTACCTCTGGAGAAGACTTCGGATCCCAGAAAGACGTCGGCCTTTAAGGCCTCGCAGGACTCTAGGACCAACTCTAAGCGCGCTACGTCCAAGAAGAACCAGCGGAAGAAGAAGCACCAAGATTTCAACCCGCCCTCCGACTCGGACCCGAGTTCTGACTCTAGCGATGACAGCTCGTCCTCTCAAAGCGATGACAGCTCGGATGAGAACTCTGGAGTTAACCTGACGGCAGCCTCTGCGGCTCAAGCTGGCACCACGCTGCTGACGTTCCGACCATACATTAACTCGAATACTCTGGGTGAGTTCGATACTAAGGCGTCACTCAGAGACGTGTGCATTGGTGGGAGCGTTTCGCGAACATGGCTGCTCAAGGAGGTTGGTCCGCGAAGATGCGAATTCAGGAGCTCAAGTTGAAACTCTCTGGAGCTGCGCGTGACTGGTTCAACCAGCTGCCCAAGCACACTCAACGTGACTGGAAGGAGTTAGCGTCTGCGTTCAGGAAGAAGTACTGCAAAGCGCGCTCGTCATACTCAGAGCGTTACTTCACGATGGAGATGAAGAACTCAGAGAGCGCTCTGGATTTCTTCTATCGTCTGAATTCCGCCGCCGGTAAAGCTGACATTGACTTTCGCAAGTCATCGAAACGTCTGGAGAAGCACATCCGAAGGTTCATCACGAAACTCAGAGACACGCGCCTCAAGACGTCGCTGCAGGGCCAGAGATTCAGAAGTATCGCCGATCTGGAGTATGCTCTGGAGCAAGATGAAGAAGTCTGGAGTCGCAGTGACCAGGATGCGCCGCCACCCAGAGTTCGCGACTTTCGTGCCGACAACATCCCTCAGGGGCGTTTCATGCCGAAGCGTGCTGGACGCGCGTATGTGACTATGGGCGACGTCTCTGACTCTGAGTCGGAAGAGGACTCTGAAACTCACGCTCGTTTTCAGGAAATCTTGGATGAACCCAGAGTACCAACCCGAGCTTCAAGCGCGAACTCAGGGTCAACTCGAGAAATCTCTGGAGAAGACACTGCCACGGCTAACACTGGCGGTTCGACGAGCATGAAGGATACGGAATGGACTCAGACGCTGACGAATGAGGTCTATCGTGTGATGGATAACATGGGATTGCGCCCACCAAGTGCCCAACCAGGATCAAACGTAAACTCTGGATTTCGTTCGCCTCGCTGCGAGAATCCGAATTTGGACAAGCTCTGTGAGAAGTGCGTCAAGTGGGGAAACCCAGGGGAGAACTGCTGGAAGGACATGAAGTGCGATCGCTGCCTCGAAACGGGTCACCCGACACACATGTGCTGTGCGCAGCCATGTGAGAATTATGGCAAGCTGCATCTCGGAAAACCCTGTGAATACTGGAAGACGCTGGAAGCTGTGAAGAGACTCACCCACCAAGGTGCACTGAAGGACATGCCGAGCCAAATTCTGGATAAATTTCTGGATGGCGAAGCAAATTCTGGGAGGCCGTCAAACCAATAAGCCCGCTGGGTGGGTGGGGACCCAGTACGCGCCGGGCTGAGGAAGGCCCCAGAGTTATGTGTTCTAGTGTATGTAGGCCCGGAGCTGAGAACAAGAACCCAAGATAACCAACAATGCATGACCACTTTGATTCAGGATTTCACGACTTCCCCTGAATTTCAACGTCCTGAGCAAGTGAACCCTGGAGAAGTGAACTCTGGAGAAGTGAACTCTGGAGAAATTACGGATTACAAGCTGAACCTTGGGGAACGCTATGGATGGTGGGAAAACAACGATCCTGATCCGAAGAAACGTGATGTGGTGATGGTGCATGGTGCCGTGAACGATTGTCGGACGAAAGTCCTCCTGGATACCGGTGCGACTGTGAATATTGTGAGTTTCTACTTAGCGCGTAAGCTCGGACTCAGACTCAAGTCGCACAAACAAACCAAGGTGTCTGGAATGGGAGGCGTTCCGACGTATATCGGCGCCAGTGCTCAGGTGAAGATCACTCTCGGCCCGAGAGTCGTGTATCTCCTGGATGTCTGGGTGGCTTACATCGGCGAAGGAATCGAAGTACTTCTGGGTATGAGTTTCATGTTTGCAGCTGGAGTGCGGATCAGTATTGGGGAAGGTCTCGTGACGCTCCCGGATGAAGAGGCGATCATGATGTGCGGTTGGAATCCAGGGGATCGCCTAGGTGTCGACATGCCTGAGGAAACTACAGGAAGCTGGTACCTGGGCCCTGGGGAATCCAAGGTGGTGAAGATTTCGTATGGAGCGACGAACCCACAGCGTGAGGTTGTGTGGGCAGGACGCGGTGACCGCTGGGTAACGCGCCTGATCTACGCGTCGAGGTCTTGGCCGGTCGCTGTGAAGGTGGTCAACATCTCCGACAAGGATGTCTGGATTCACAACCGAACTCCGGTCGCCCGAATCGTGGAATACGGCTTCTTTCCGCGGGCTGGGCGCTTCGTACGCCCCAGTTCCTTTGCGTATCGTGAGTGACAGACGCTCATTCTGGAGAGTGTTCAATCGCGCGAGGGACGACTTTTTGCAGAGCGCTTAGCTGCGCTGGAGCCATCGTGCGTGGAGACCCCAGAGTATCAGTGGCCTAAGAAGATTCTGTCGCGACCTACGAAGGGACCCGACATGGCACTGCTGGCCTCGATTCTCAGAAAACCAGAGGCTCGTTGTGTGCGGTTCGCCGAAGATGCATCAATTCAAACCGATGAGGTACCTCCTGAGGATTCCCCTGAATTCCGAGAAGTTGCTGTCGACACGAGCGACCTGGACGACGTTCTCAGGGACACAATGATCACTGCGACCTCGCAAGCCGATGAAACTCCAGAGCGCACGAGTCCCGAATGGGATACGGCCGCTGAAACCCTGAGTTTACAGGTCGAAGTTGGCA
The DNA here is from genome assembly GCA_024211575.1 of Phytophthora melonis. Taxonomy (NCBI): domain Eukaryota; phylum Oomycota; class Peronosporomycetes; order Peronosporales; family Peronosporaceae; genus Phytophthora; species Phytophthora melonis. The sequence continues at coordinate 2,104,569 of JAMXKT010000047.1, forward strand.
GTGATTCTCAGGATCAGGGAAGTAAAGGCAGTGATTCTCTGGATTTCGAAGTGAATGATGATGATTCTCAGGGTGCTTTTGAAGATTACTGGGATATCTCAACCTCTGGGATGCCTGGGACTCCGCTGGAGAAGCTCAAGCAAGAGTACGAACGTTGCATGAGGATATCCACGGAGGATCTCGACTATGAGCGCGCAGTTTACATGCGTGAAGGCAGCGAGTTGCTCTCACAGTTGCGGGATCAGTTAGTGATGCTCTCTGAGATACAGGACCTGACGCCTGAGTTTAAGATCGAGGAAGCTGACGTTGGGGTCCCTGGGAAAACGACCCCTGAGATGGACAACCAAGTGAGACGAATTCTGGAGTATCATCGGAAGATTTTCTTGGGAGATGGTAATGCTGCACCTCCGCCTGCCCGTGGAGTGGTCTGTGACTTAGATGTGGGCGACGCCAAGCCTGTTGCCCAGCGTCCAAGGTCTATTTCACCACATCTGTGGTCCAAGGTGTATGAACTTTTGAAGAAACTCCTGGAGAACGGGTTGATTGAGACTTCTACATCACCCTGGGCGTCTCCGATCGTCATCGTCCTGAAGAAGAACGGCGTCGACATCCGCATGTGCATTGCTTATCGTGTGGTGAATGGCTTCATCAAGCTCTCGCACTACCTGTTGCCGCTTATTGACGACCTTCTGATCGGATTTGAGTCGGCGATGTGGTTCATGAGCTTGGATATGGCGAGTGGTTTCTGGGCCATCAGGATGACTGAGAGAGCCAAGTTGATCTCTGCGTTTGTCTGTCCCTATGAACACTACCAGTGGGTCCGAATGCCCTACGGCCTCAAGAATGCGCCGCTTATCTACCAGGCAGTCCTCAACAAGTGCCTGTGGGGATTCTTGCGACTCTCCCCTGAGGAAGAAGCTGAAGTAGACCAAGATGTCTTGAATTTTCTGGGGCTAAGCCCTGAGGAACCCAGGATTTCAGGGGACGCTAAGCCACGGCTCTCAGTGTTGACAGACGAGATGACGGTTTTCCAGCGCAACATCCCGGCACCCTCTCAGATGGGCCCCGTTCTGGGTCGAAGCTCGTACATTGACGACATCACTCACGGTGCGCCGACCTGGGATCAGCTGTGCCAAGACCTGAACGCGCTGCTTTTCCGTCTGCATTACTGGTGTATCTCTGTGAGTCTCCCCAAGAGCGAATTTGGAAAGTTGTCGATTCCATACCTCTCGCACGAGATCAGTGCCGAGAGCATCAGGGCGACTCCAAAGATCGCGAAGGGCGTCCAAGACTTGCCGTTCCCGACAACACTGAAGGGTGTCCAGAGTTTCATGGGGAGTCTTAATTACTATAACAAGTTTATTGAGGATCTCCCAGTGATTGCGGCTGTTTTGTACGAGCTAACTGAGGAACAAGTGAAACTCAGGAGAGACTTGTCCAGAGCCCAGGAAGCCTTTGGGATTCTGAAGCGCAAGTTCGTCTCCACTCCGCTACTACGGCATCCTGACCGCTCCAGGCCTTTCGTGATTATTCCCCACGCGAATCCGTGGGCGGCAGCTGCGGTGTTGGGCCAGGAGTACGACGGAATTGTGCATCCAGTGCGCTTCACAGGACGAGTGCTGAATGACGCCGAGCTGAGGTACCACATCGCTGAGAAGGAGGTGGTCGCGATCGTGAGAGTCCTCGAGGTGTTTCGCACTCTGGTTGAAGACAGCCCTAAGATCGTCGTTTACACGAGATACTCTGTGTTGAAGTGGTTGCTGACGTCCCAGTCGACAGACGGCCGGACTGTCAAGTGGGGCCTGAAGTTGTCGCACTGGAACCTGGAGATACGCAGAGTGCAACGCGATGAAGACGGACTGGCTGCGATCCTGGGTGCTGGTATCACTCCCAGGGAACACTTGGATGAGGTCGCTGAGAACTTGATCCCAGTCAAGGGGCGCGTCAAACCGCCTGTGCATATCCGTATGGAGATGCTAGAAGCGGACTATGAAGGTTGCATTCTAAGTTTCGACGGCGCTGCCATGACGTCCACGCGACAAGGGAGCTGTGGATGCATCCTGTGGTATGTCCCTGGATGGGAGATCCTGGATGCGCAGGGGTTCATTCTGGAGGATGTGACTGTCAATGACGCAGAGTACCATGGACTTCTGAAGGGACTCAACTTGGCGATCGAACGTGGAATTCAGGATATTGTCGTGGTGGGAGACTCTAGGATTGCCATTGAGCAAGCCCAGGGTCTCATCAACTGCAATCAGCCCAACCTCCAGAGGAAATTGGCTGAGTACGAGGTGTTGAAGACGAAGTTGAAGTCAGTTCGCTTGGTGCATGTCAAACGAGAGTTCAACCAGGCTGCAGACTACTTGACGTCGAAGACTCTGGCGCTTGGTGATTCCTGGAAGGTCGAAGATGCTGACGAGCGGATGCATCTGCAGTTGGTGTCCAAGATTCACGAGAAGTTGATGAAGCCAAAGGTGTTGTTAAGCGTTGGACCTCAGAAGAGCGGTTCCCAGAGTGATGATACTCTGGGTTTCCCTGGACCAGAGTGCGCTCCATTGCCCGCGGCGGTCAAGGTTTTCGCTGTCATGCCCCGAGCGTAAACTCAGGAGGCAGAAGACCAAGGCGAACCCATGGGTTCTCTGGAATACCAGGCCGAACGCTGGAGACGGATAAAGGTCCACCAAGACAAGGATGACCACCTGTTGCAACTCAAAGACTTTCTGAAGGGCGACGTGAGCAAGTTGTCACACGCCCAGGCGAGGAAGCTTGTGAAGGTGGCCGATGACTTTGTGCTGGATTCCAGAGAAGTCCTGTATCGCCTGAGCTGTTCTACACGGGATCGTCCCAGAGACATGGTCGATGAACTCAGGCTCGTGGTTCCAGAGGCGCTACAGCCGGACATCTTGCACTACGCTCATGTAGATTTTCAGGGTGGCCACCAGGGGATCACCAGGATGTATGAGAGATTGCGCTCTGAGTTCTACTGGCATGGGATGTACGCGGACGTCGCGGTTTTCGTCAAGGAATGCGTGGATTGCGCTAGCGGCAAGGGGCGTCCTACCGTCCCCTGGGAACATTGAACCCAGAAGGCCGTTTGAAGTTGTATCCATGGACTTCGTGACGCATTAGCCCAAGTCGGACCGTGGGAACACGTTCCTGTTGCTCTTTCAGGACTCGTTCTCAGGATTCGTCATGTGCAAACCCATGAGCTCAACGACAGCCCAAGACGTCGCTGAAGTGTACGAGGAGCAGGTTTTCAGGAGGTTTGAAGCGAGCTCAATGCTGCGGCTCGATCAGGACCCAATGTTCATGAGCGAAGTGTTCACACGCTTCCGTGAGCTCCTGGGAAGCAAGCGGCGAGCCACTCTGGCCTATCGCCTAGTCGAACGGACAGCAAGAGCGGTCGGTGCAGACAGTGGTGCGCAGCATTCGCGCATACATCGCTGAAGCGGACCAGAGTGACTGGGACGACCATGCTGAGCGTTTGATGTTCGCCCTGAATACCTATTTCGATAGCGAGAGCGCGAGCCCGTTTCCAGGCTATGCAAGCCGGAGATGATCACCCAGGGGTTTAACACTCAAGGGTGACATTGACCCAGAGTTACATGTCGAATTCAAGGGATGAAACCCTGAGTACCATGGTGAAACTCTGAAGAAGATCGACGGAATGTGTGGAGATTCGAGACGGAGATGTGATTTTGGTTTGATTTGATTATGGAGGAAGTACACCGCTTGAACTAAAGATTATAACCCAGAGGACGGTGTGGCTGAGGCTTCGGTGTTACTCAGGGGCGATGGTGAAGATGGAGAGCTTTTCGAGGACATGGATGAAGGAAGACCTGTGTGCTGCAACGAAGGAAGCCTAAGGGGCGCTTATGAAGATTATGAAACTCTGAAGAAAATTATGAGTCGGATGGAATCCTGAGTATTATTGGGAGTTACGCTACGATATGCAGAAGCTAAGTGGTCCTCAGGATCTGGCAGAAGTGCACTCTCACTGGTACACAAGTGACAGCGGATTGAGCTTGCGGATGGCTGCCGGCTTGATGTTCTTCCGGGTTCGCTCTGGCACATACTGAAGCCACTCCTCGTCGTTGGCCGTGTTCCACTGCACTCGAGCTGGCTCACGTATGTCCAGCGTCGCCAACTGGTTCTCAAGGTCGTCGCAGTGGGGGTCTCCAAGGATCCGGACCCTGGGTCTTCCCAAATCCAGTAACAGCACTTGTCAGGGAGCTTCCAGAGGCCGGGCTCATGCCACAGGGAGGGAATGAACCCAGGCGTATTCTGGGACCGCGCTAGAAGTGCCTTGAACGTCCTGTGAAGCGCATTTTGACGCCCTCTGCGCTTGGCGTCTAGGGCGATGTCCTCCTCAGCTTCAGTCGGAATGGGTATCCAGTGGCCCCGTTCCCAGATAGCCTGAGCGTGCTTGTGCATGGCATCCACGATATCCTCCACCAACTTGAGAGCTTTCGTAGCGAGCATGTCCCGCTCATGGAAGTAGAAACCCCTGATACGCCCCTGAAGCATGGTCACCCAAGGCTCGGAATCCAGAATTTCTTGGTATGCTTCACGGTTCCAGCGTTCATGGACCACGTCGTACGAGAACTTGTGGATCTCGTACTCGAGAAATGGCATGACGCACTCTTGGTTGAACTTGGATACTGCACCAGGACCCCATGGATGCGCCAGGAAGTTTCGTTGTCCTCAGGAACCTCAATCGTCGCCAGCTCCTCAGCAGTCAACTCTGAGTATGACTTGAGCGCAAGGGATGAGGGTTTCTTGGGACGCGCAGTGACCTTGGATGCTCGTGCTGCGCTTGAACCCTGGGTACCGGACTTGGCCTTCTGGGGGTCCTTGTGACGCTGTTTCTTGGACTTCGGGCTGGGACGCTGAGACTTGTCGGCAGATCCAGAACGCTTACGCTTGCCAGAGGCCTGGACCCTTGGAGGTTCTTCAGCTTCGTCCTCCTCAGCGTCTTCTTCTACGCCATCGTCGACGGCCAGAACCTCAGGGGCCAGCTCGAACTCTTCTTCAGAACCACTGCTTACGCTGTTGTCCTCTGGGTCCTGGACCGGGGGCTTGTAGTCAGGGTCGTCCTCAGGGTCGTCCACAGTGGAGTCCACATCTTCGTCGGGATACACCACGTGATCTTCAAGGTTCCTCCAGGGGGCGGGACTTCTCCACGTCGGAGACGTCGATCCAGGCGCTCATCTGCCATCTCATAGTAGGCCTCAGAGACATACTTGCTCCACGGGGTCTGGTCCAGACGACGCCAGTACATCACACTCACGAGCATCTTGATCAGCTGTGGCTCTCGAAAGTGCCCGTGAGCTGCTCGGTCGCTGCCAATCCACTCCATGGCGCTGTCGTACTTGAGTCCTGCCAGGATTGCTTGGCGCACGTCTGGGCGGACCTCCTTCCAGACCACGCCCCCAGGGAGCAACGAGTGCGCAGCTTCCTTGACACCACTGTTTTCTCGCCGGCACGACGCACAGAGTCGCGACCAGGCTGGTGATCCGTGGGACGACGCTGGACCTTGTGAACCTTGGAAGCTGCGGAGTGTTGCGACTTGCCCGTCGACTTGGGGCCCTGCGTTTCTTGGAACCTTGAGATTTCTGAGAACGGTTTTGGGGCCGAGAGTCGGCCCTCGCCTGGGCTTTCTCCCAGGACCCGTGAGATCAAGAGTTTCCGGACGCGAAGCGGAGCCGGACCCAGACCCAGAAGACGGAGGCATGCGCTTGCTCTGCTCGGGATATGGAGCCACTGCAGCCTTGCGCTTGTCCATCGCTGTGACGCTGATGACAGTGTCCCAGGCTTCGGGCGGCTTGGAATCCTTGATGCAGACTCCGAAGAGGTCGTGTGGACGCTCCCAGTTACCCGTGAAGTCCGTGTGCTCCTGAAGAAAATCCGAGAGCTTCCAGGGATCCATGGTAGCGGACTCGAGGCGCGATTTCAGGATTCGCACCTGAGTTTCATAGTCGGACAAACGCGCCTTGAGCTGCGCCTTCTCGGACTCCAGAGCATCGATTTCATCTTGATACCGTGCCTTCTGTCGCTGCAGCGCGGCCTTGGGCTCGAGCTCCACGGACTCCGACTTGCCGAGGGCTTCCTGAACTTCTTGGAACCAGTAATCGCGTGCGAACTTCCAAGTGCGCTTCAGCTCCTTGAGCTCACGCTTCACGTGGACCAGCTCATCGACGGCCGCGAAACTCTGCTGAGACTCAGCCAGTGACCGCATATGCTTGTATGCACTGAGAGTACAACGCAGGTGGCCGGTCATCCTGAATACGCGTTCCGCGAATCTCGTGCTGTTGAAGTGCCGCAGGAGCGAGGCCATCCCGCCTCCGAAGTTGCAGCGTCAGCCGAGGCATTGCCACCGGCCTCGCGCATGTCGGCGCCTTGTTCTCGGAGTCGGCGAAGTGACTTGCTTAGCCTTTCCCCTAGGGGCGCCTGTCGAAGTGTCGCCGCTGTTGCCCGCCGGCGCACCATCGCCATCCCCAGGAGGGCGCGCGTAGGAGCGCTGTGTCGCGCCGAGGGAGGCGTGCTGTCCGGGGCGCCGTGGGCGCCGTGCCCTGAGCCGGCGTCGTCGCTTGGTGGCCGTCGCTCGACGTGTCGGCCATTTTGACGATCTGTGAAATGGGGATGTGATTGTACGCCGCTCGTTGGAGTTTTGCAGTTGAGAAGGGAACCTTAAAGATCGGCCCCGACCAACCGTTGGGGAGACAGGGGGCCGAAGTGTGTGAAACCCTGGGAGTCGACAGAGGGCAACGGCCGTATCGATCTCCAGAGTGCCCCGAATTCGGTGTTTTTGTGGCCTGGCCATGGTTCACCAGTTCGGAGTGATTTCCTCTTTGATGGACCCGGACCAGGAGGGGCGGTTGACACGAGGTGGTTTCCAGAAATTTGCCGATGACGCGCCGTCACTCTTACGACCTGGAGTTTGTATCAAGGTATGATTGGTGGATAACTGGGATGAGCACGGCTGTACCCGTGTGACACGAGTGACGTTGGTGGGAGAGAAGTGATTCAGTGGGACGAATCTAGTGGAGAAGTGATTCAGTGGGACGAATCTAGTCGCTGACCGCAGATGGGCCCAACTGACTGGAAGAGTGAATCCTGGGAGTGCACACCCAGGAATTCAGAAGAACACTCAGTCCAGTCCCGGACTTTCCCTTACGATGAGTGCCTAAAGTCTGGCGGAAAGTGTCTCTGGAGAACGTATCCCAGAGTACACCTCATCTTGCTGTACTACTATGGATCAGATCCCCTGAAAACCAACCCCACTACCACCGTGGACATGCGCCGGAAGCCGTACAACCCGTTAAGTGTTCGTATTTGTGGAGATACACGCGAGTCTGTGATGTACACAACCTATGATCCAGAGTATCACACAAGAAATCCAGAGTACCGGATGATGATCCAGAGTTCACCTCCCCAAGAACAGGTGACCCAGAGTTTCAAGTGATCCTCTGGATTTGGACTGTGAAACCAGACTCCCTAAACTCAGAACAAGTGTTTCCCAAGTCAACACCCAAGAATTCCGAAGAACCCTCAAGAGCTCCCCTGAATTCCACTGATTCTCAGAAGCAATCCAGAGTATCACATGAATCTCTGAATGTCGAGCCAGTTGGGAGTCAGTCTGCAATCAAAGTGATGCGTGACCTTGAAGATTTAAGTGCAGACCTGCTGACTGGATACTTTCGAGGAGTCGAGAGGGAGTCCTGCACCATACAAACCCAAGTCTAAGGACATTTGGCACTTTGGACGCCTTGCGACGATGGAATCGCAAGCCGATCGCAAGTCTGGACCGCTGAACCCAAGGTATACTGAAGACAAGATATTGGACCCCAAGCATAGTGAAATGAACATATTTGCCCGTAGAAGAATGCAGAAGAGAGAAAAAAGTAAGAGAGAGAAGTAGCTGATAAAAGACAAATAGAGTTCCTTTTACCCTGTACTGCGCAAGTGACTTCGGCCAAGCCTGCCGACGGAAATCCGGAGGACCCGAGACTACGACCGTGGGACGCTAAGGGCACATCAACGGCGAAGGACAGCCGTCTGTGTGGACTCCATCAAACTCAAGTCCAGTTAGGTGGGGACCAGCGATGGCCTCGTGCTTCCTGGAGTGATCCACCTATTTCATATCCTAGTTGGGTCACTTGCTGTGCTCGTGGTAGCCCATTTCATATGTGGTATCGGAAATCGTGCGTTTCCAAGGTGATTGCCTCGCCGGCCCGAAGGTCAAGCTCCATCAAGAAGTGGTCAAGCGAGAGACGGAGATGGCTACTTCTGCTTGGACGACTACATTATCCTCGTTGGAGTGACGGTTAGTGGCCGGAGCCTCGTCGGGTCCTAATAGAACCCCGAGCGAGGCTTCATGCTACCCACTTTTAGGTACATATGCATTTAGTTGCGTACTTCGACCCACACTTATTAGTGTGGTCACGGTCGTCATTTCATGTGTCCGGAATCGCCTTATTGCGATCGTTCACACTAGATATTTGTATAGGGACACAGGACTCATCATAGGATGACCAGAACGAGGCCCCCTGGGCCTCATAAAACTCAGTAATAAAAAGACAGTCTTTCCCCAAAGCCAACAAGGGCCAAGTCCGACTTCGGTAAGTGTAGCTAGCTTATTGCAGTGCCTGGACACGCTCGGCTGCGTGTGGATGCCTGTCGGGGAGCTTATCGTGCTTTGACCGAGAGTTTCCTTGGCGGCGCCAAGAGTTGGCGTGGCCGGAGAGGCAAGAGCGACATAGGAGTGTTCACTGTATATTTGTGGGACAAGAGCGTCCCTGAGTGTATTAGTCTACCTACTGAGGTTTTACCTTGGTCCCCATGTATAAGGCCTAACACACCGGTACCCTTCCTTTCTGAGGGACTGCAGTGGGGTTGCGCGAAAGCGCTACATAGTATCCTAGCCTAAGCTCGTGGCTAGTGGTACAGGTTTTTGGGTTGACCGAAGATAACCTAAGGTGCACAGAGGCGCTTGCAACCGACCCGGTGTAAGGGATCGTTCCTGGTCTTCAGGTTTTGATCCAATGAGCGCTTACCTTTGCGGGTTAGCGTGTTGTTGGTGTCTCTAATACCTTTTGGTAGAAGAGAATTTTAGTGGTATTACCACACCACACATATTATTCCAGAGGGTATTCTGGGGTGCTAGGTTGTCGCCTCCAGAATTGTGTATTGGCTGCTTGTGTGAAGGGAAAGGTAACTGATAGTGATTGTATTTTCCTCCTGTACGGGAGGTGGTGCGCGTTTGTGTGAGTCTCAGGGGAGCTAGGCCCCTGAATTTCAGACTCGAGTGAGCCTAGTGTGTGAGTGACCCACCGTCCAAGGGACCAAAAGAATAAGTGGCGGCTAGTTGTAGTGTTTGTATACTCTGTATTTGTTAGATTTATCGAGCTACGAGGGCATTTGGGTAAGGTGTCTTCTGAGTTCCTAACCCCAGAGTTGACTGAAATCCTGGATCCTGAATTCGTGATATTCTGGATTCCGGGTGATCTGATTCTCTGGGTTTTGCCTCTAGTGTCGAGGTGCGTTCTGGATTAGACGTGTACCTCAGCGCTTCTTCGAGGCTACATTCAAGTTTGGGGAAGTGCCGTTCCGTCAAAGACAAACGATCCGACAGAGATTACACAAGGTACCCACGCCAACCAAGGAGAGTGATCCTCAGGGTGTAAAGCTTTGCGGCTGCGAACCTCTGGATTTATCTTCTTGCTAATGACTCTCAAGTCGGTTCTCTGGGTCTACACCCTGAGGACCTTCTTGGGCTGCGCTATACGAACCCCCCTGGGCGATAAAGGTTTCATCGGCCTCACCTCAAAGTATTAGCGCTGCATGTATAGTAGTGTAATACGATGCTGTGATGGGGCACCAGTTTGCCCAAGGTTAGCATCATTAGCACCGATGCATCATAGTGATCAAAAGAATACAATGCTTGTTAACACACAATACGGTGTTCTTCGTAGTAGTCCGCTAATACACATGTTGTTCGGCGTAGTAGCCCTGTTTGAGGTGGAGGTCTAATGGCATCTGACATCAATCTATAGTAGAAGGAAAAGAAGCTTCGAGGCGAATATGCATCCATCAAAACCTGTATGTGTCGATTGCTGTATGATGTTGTGTGAATGTTGTTTGATGTCATCCGCACGGGGGTGAAGTGACGAATGTAGCGTGAATGTCGTTCGATGTCATCCAAAAACCTTCCCCAATCGACAGTTCTTCGAACTGCGAATAGCCATGAATGCATCTCACAAAAAAACGGAAGCAAGTGCACACACTCGGCGACTGCAAAGCACCAGAGTTCATCTCGGCTTGGGGTAGCCTAAACTTGTGACTAAGCAGTAGCGTCAAATACCAGGTCGATTTGCTGCCTTTATTGAAAGTGATGATTTGATTAACTGGCTATCGCTGGTTGAACGCTCTTGAACTGAATAGACCACCGGCTAAAAACGTGAAATATTCGCGAGTTACTACTGTGCAATTTAGATACCTGTGCTATTTCCTGGACAATTCTGGCTGTTGCGAACCCCTAAGTTATTGTGATATTTCGCTAAGCAGTGATATTTTCGAATCTTACCTGGTATTTTGCAGTGGAACTGACATGCAGCAGCACATGTCAGAAAAATGGAAGAAATTCGAATCATTTCGCGTTATCTCCGTCTGAACCTAGTGATACACATTCTTCTCCATAAAATACACTAGTTTCTCTACATTTTGATACGTTAAAGCCGAGCTTAGAGCCCATCCGGCTCTATGTTCTAGCCATTCTGGATGAGTTCAGTTCCATGAAAACCCTAGGGTTTGATTGCGTCGCGTATGCTATCGACGTGAAGAAGTAAAAACGTCACACAACCGATGGATAAATCCTGTATAATTATATATATTTAGGAGCCGTAACCCTATTGTGGTTGGTAATACTAAACATTGCAGTATGCTTCGTTTTGCAAATTTAATCCAATCAAATCACCTCTCTATTTTGATCTTTTATAGCACGTGCGTAAAACCAAGCATATTGCAAGGCTTTACAACAATAACTGCAATAATTATTGGTAAACCTGCAAAATGAAATATTATGATGTGGGGCGCGGTGTAAACCAAGCATTTATGCATGTTTTTCACTTTACTATGGAGATTTCGGTATTTAAAAATGAAGTATAATTTTAAACACTAAAGGGTTAATGTGTTTTTACGATCCTTACAAGCCGACAGCAAGATTTGAAGCTGTGATTTGACCCGAGACGAACATTGTTTCGAAACGACCCTCTCAATGCAACGTACCATTCACAAATTTAGATAAGACACAATTAAATAGAAAGCATGGCTGAACTCGTTTTAAAGTAGGATTTTTTGCAAAACTGGGCACCATCCGCTAAGACAGACTTTTTGCGACTGTTATCTAATGTTAATCTTCCTTGGTGAATTAGGTGTCAGGGGTGATGATTGTTGAACGATTGTGATGACAGGTTGTGTTTGAGAGTGTATCAACTTTCTTCTTGTTGTCCTTGGTGGGATTTGAACTCGGCCAAGAGCGTACTTCCTAGGACCTCTACCCGGTGGGCTACCAGCAGCCCTTAGCTGTCTTTATTTACCTGATCAATTCCAGAAGCATTGGCCGCATAAACCCGAACAAAATATAACATACAGGAGGCAGTCTTTGTCATGCCTGAAAATACAACTCGGCCAGAGCTAATACACTTTTCTATATCAAAGCACAGGCTAGCGGGTTCAAACCAACAGTGATCGCCCCCGCAGTTCGAGTGGATGGAAGTTTCGTTCTAGGAGCTTCCACAACCACTCTACATCTGTTCTATCCTGTTATGTCCTTAACTATGCGAATGATTCCTTTAGTACTGCTACCTCTCTAATCTGATACACTCGCCCCTTCCTCAGATAAGCGCTGCGCCCTCGCGGCTCTTCAAGGTACAGTCACACTTAAGACAGATGGCTACAAAGCCAACTGAACTTATCCGTGCCAAGTCCGTACTTAACGGTCATTTCTCGATTGGACGTGCACGGCGCAACAGTTGGAGCTCTCAGGCGACTTCTGTGGCGGATTCGTCCTGCGCTGGCTGGTGTTGTACTTCCCCAGTCGGAGCTGGATATGTCCTGCCCGCGCCACCGTCATGACGGTCGAGCACGGTGGGCTCGGCCACGCATAGGCTGGGACGTCGCCATCTTCGAAACCCAGGTCGTCCTCGCGGGTGGCCCTTGATAATCGTCACTACTGCTGCTGAGCTCGCGCCCCTCGCGTCTCTCTCCTCACCGCGCCATGCGTCCGCCCTCACTGCCTCCGACGGATGACTTCGACTTCGACCCGGGGCTCGTGGAGCCATTCTTGCTGCTGAGTGATGACGACGTGCCAGTAGGCTCGCGCAGTGTCTTCTCGCCAGTCCCGATGCGCGCGCACGATGAAGATGAAGGTTCTAGCAATAGCATGGACCTGAGCCCGACAATGACAGCGAAGACGTGGTCATCGATCAAATGTAGTCCACCAGTGGCGCCTGCGTCGGCAGCCCAGGTGTCCGCTGTGCCTTCAGTAGTGGACTCGTGCACGGTTTATAAACCGGCGCGCCTGCTCCGGAGGCATCGGTTAGAGTCTCCATCGTCGCGACGCTGCGGTCCAGCGCTTCGCCGTACCCCGACTAGGCTTCGTCTCGCCGCCTTGAAGTTGAGACCGTGCTACCGCTCCAGCGGCATCGTCTCGGTCGATGGAGACGCAGATGGCTATCTACACGACGAACCTCTGTCTCGCCATCATGATCGCCATCCGGGAAACAACCATCACAATCACTACGATCCATCGGTGCCTTGGGACCCAGCCCATAAGTATGGCTTTGCCAACTTCATGGATCGTCACGGTGGCCCTCCCAGTCGTTCCTACTTAGTGAAGTGGGACACCAAGCGGATAAAACTATCTTGGGTATGGGAAGAACAGCTTGCTGGGCACCCGGAGTTGAAGGACCACGTTGACAAGTAGGTTGCTGCTGGACGTCCTGACACGTTGTATCTGTACGCGGACGAACCCTTCGGTGGTGCGGGTGCTTCGGTTACTGGTCGGTGTTTCATGGAGGCGGTGTATGCAACGTGTTACCATAACTCATTACAGAGGGCCACTGGAAACGCTTTCAGAAGCCGTATAAGCGCGAAATGACCTACAGCGTCAAGCGTGAAGACACGGCTGAGTTCTTCAAGTTCTTGGAGCTTGACTGGGTTCCCAACTTGGGCTATAACGAGCTGTAGAAGCCGCGCCAAATCGACTCGTTGATCTCGCTGGCTGATCTCATCGCCTTCGTTCGCCTTGAGAAGCTAGGCTGTGGATGCTACCTCGTGGGCGCGGGTCAGCACCATCTCGATTACTACTTCGTTTTCGTGGATAGGCTTCACCGGGGTCCGTTGATGGTGTATGATGTCTGGGAAGAGTTCGAAGATTCACCTTGTGGAATCGAGCGATTGACGAACATCAAGTGAATTGACACCGTAAAGGCTATCTATCGCATCAAGGAAGGACCCAAGCTGTTTCCCTTCGCCCACCACTCCACAAGGAATTGAGTCCGTTGTTTGTGGCGACGTTTCCTAAGGAGTTGACGCGCAAGTTGACCGACGGTGCCATCCCCAAGGATGACGTCGTGCGGTTGTGACAAGCGACTCGGTTCCTTGTAGGGCTGCAGCGAGCCAGTGTGAAAGACCGGATGCAGCTTGTTACCAGTCTGGATGTTGAGCACATCTGCATGGTTGTGGATTTTCCGCACGATCGTGGAAGGGCCAATCCACTTCGGTCCAAACTTGGTCGAGTTCCTCAAGCCAGAAGGCTTTGGGTCGAGATGTTGTGTACTCAAGTAAACTCGGTGCCTATGACAAAGCCTTTCTCCACACGATTAAGGTCGTAGACATCACGAGCAAGACGACGGCTTGATTGGGTGCTCATGGAACTCCGCTCCTCGTCGACTCTTGGGAACGTTCTCCAACTTCTCCGGAGCAGATTCAGCGCGATGTATCCCAGATCGGCTTGGAATGGTTCGAGCGGGAGATCGGTGATGTAGTCCATCGACACTGACCTCCATCACTCGTCTGGGATGCTGAGCGGTTCAAGCAAATCAGGAGGCTTCGTCAATCGAGACTTGTTTTCTTTTTTTTAACAAGGTTCGCAGACTGCAATAAAAATCTGAATAGACTTCAGCATCTTCGGAGGGCGCCAGTTGGTGTCATGACAGTCGCTGATGATCGGCTTCCACAACGTCACATCGTTGGGTATGACAATGAGCGGAGCGTTTGCGGGGGTTAAATAACAGAACAGTCCATTCGCTTCGGAGTAGCCTCGGTACTTCTTCTGCTGTTGGCGTTCACGCTTCGGCTTCCAGCTGGAGTTGCGCCGCTTGATCGCTGTGAAATTTCCTTGGACATCACGGTCCTTCTCGTACGATTCCTTGATACGTGCAATCAACGTGGAGTGGTCGGTTAATTCGCTGATGTCTTCGTCCCGCATACGCACTAGGTAGTACGCACGACATCAGATCCATCTTGGTGAACCAGTACGCTCCAGACATGGCGTCCAAGATATCTGCCTTCTTCGTCATCGAAATGATCTGACGCACGGTGTTCGAATTGAGATACCGGTAGTTGTGAACGATTCTCCAGTCGACGGGTTTCCGGACACAGAATGACGGTGCTGTGTGGGGACTGATGCTTGATGGATGAGCTTCTTCTTCACGATGTCTTCGACCCAACGCACGATCTAACGCTGCTGCTCAGGACTGTTGCCGGTACATCGCCAGATTTGGATCCTTCACAACGATCCGGTGCTCAATGTCGTGCTTCTACGGTAAACCCTCGGGTAACTCAAGCCGGAACACGTTGTCCTTGTACTCCGCGATGATGTTGAGAGTTGGATTCTCTCGGAAGCTGTCCCAATCCATTTCCAGATAGCGCTGAGCTTTCGCACTACCAACTTGTCGGGTTGGTCTCGTCGTTGCAGGTAGCGTGCAACTTGATCGTCTCGATCGATAGCACCAGCATGAAGTCGAGATCATCAGTCGCCTTGGTCTTGATTCTCAGGAACTTTCGCAGTTTTTTACGGGTGATGTACTTGGTCTGAATACCACTCTCGTCGACAGCACCCATCGTGAACATCTTCTCCGCGACGGTGCCGTTGCCCCTCGCACTGTTTCGTTCGTCAGTTCCTCGTGCAGTGCCCCCGTGCTCCGACGTCGCAACGTCGTCCTCTACAGCCGAACACTCGCCAGCTTGTGCGTCATCTCCTCGTCGTCCGCTGACAACGGTTAGGGTCTCCTTCCGCACTGCGTCGCGAACAGCTTCAACAGCTTCGTCCGTGGACTTCACATCCGTGTCCAGCGCGGCGCCTCTCAGGAATCGGATCTTTTCGCCGAAAGGCTTTTCGCCTCGACAGATCCCCGAAGCCCGGAGGCAATCACTGGTCCGCCTTCCTCGATCGGTCCACAGCTATCACCTGCCTGTTTCCAGCGCAGAGTAGTCTTTTCTCGTGTTCCTTTAATTCATCGATCTCTCCAGTCAATCGGGGTCTGCGTATCCTTGCAGAAAGGTATCCCGAGGATGCAGTCGAATTCGTTGGGTATCGCGTCGACGACAGCGACACGCTGGTACGCCTCATCTAGCCCCGACACATGGATCGTTAAAGGCAGAACTTCCAGCTCCGCTTCCACGATTTGGTTGTCTTCCAGCTTCACGCGAATGGTCTTGTTGCTGAACCTCGTCGTTTGGAGCTGGTGCCTCACGATCCAACGTGTGGACACTTAAATCGGGGTGGCTCCGCTGTAACGGGGTTACACACACAAGTGGCTATAGTCACTTGTAACTCTAACGGTTACGTTGACTGTTAGTGAATGGTTGCGTCCTCGGCTTTGATGTACGTAACATCAAATGCCAACTTCATTTACGATCACCACGACGGGTGGTTCATAGACAATTAAGATTCCTATTGGTTGAAAGCAGCATCTTTTAACCAATGAGCGACATGCATAGCAAAGGAATTCTGCCAACCAACCATTGGCAGATTCCAGACTTAAAATATTACATCTAGAGGAAGTCAGAAGCATAAAACAAAATAACAGTTCTCATTATAACCCAAATACATAATTTGGATCGTTTATTTAGATTAATCTATACTCGGAGGCCCGAGTATAATTAACTCTAGTTTAAACTAAGCTACGCATCCTCGCGCTCGTGCGCATATGTGTAAGCTGTTGTAGTGGGTCAAGATAGGCCCACTACACCTGGTAGCACTTTGTAGTCCGTCCAACAACCAACTTAGATGCCTTCGTACGTTACCGCACGAACACGGAGCCGAGAACCTTCCCATGGATACCGAGGTGCCCATGGAAAGCTCCACGACGCCTGCAACCCATGTGCAGTCGTCGTGCAACCTATGTTACACGTGCTGACTGTCACCACCTGTCAGACCCAGAGTGGGAAGCCCTCCAACGACTGTCAACGGTCATTGGTGAGGCGGCTGTAGCTACGATGCTGCGTACGCTAACGCCGACAGAGCAACACGGCGTTGCTCTGGGCTTCATCTTGAAGGAGCAGCGAGATGGTGCTGCCACTACCGCGGTGTCGTCGGGGACGACACCTCGCGCGCTGTCGCTGAAGCTCAATGTGAGCAACTACGTCTGAAGATAGGGCGAATCTCTCCTCCGTTGGCTTGTCAAACTCGACACTGCCATTGCGGCTAGACGTATTGTCGACCGTTTGTCGAAAGTCGCGTTGGCCATGTCATGCCTTGGCGGACGCGCAAGGAGCTGGGCGTATGGTCGCCGGATCTCCGATCCTACGTGCTTCAGCACTTACGAAGGCTTCAAGGAGAAGCTCAGACAGGCGTTTGAGCCCCCGCAAAATGAGTTCCGATCGAGGGCCAAATTCCTTGACTTAAGACAGGCCATGCCTGACGTCGATGCTTATGCCTAGAGGGCACAGTACTTCTCGAACATCGTGACCAACCCGATCAATGAGGACCAATGTCGTCACGTCCATGAAGGGATTGAGAAATGGGCCTGTGACGACCTATCTCTTCCGTGAGTATCTGAATACTCTCCAAGCTGCAATTACTCTTTCGATGCAGGAGGAGTTTAGCCTGCGACAGGCTAAGCTGCATGTAGATATACCGAGGCCGCACCCGTGCCCGGTAGTGAGGACGGGAGGACCAGAACCAATGGTCCTTTCGAGTGCTGCCACTGCTGGACCCCAGCAGTCGCAGGGAAATCATGTGTGATGCTACCGTTGGGGTAGAGTCGGTCACTTTGCTCGAGAGTGCACAGCCCCCGTGAACCAGCAGGGTGGCTATCGCGGCGCTGACGCCAGTAGGGGCGGGGCGCCCTACTGGTAATGCGGTTCCGCGTGTCAACCTTGGATGAGGACTGCAGTTGACTCTCACTGCAAGAACCAAGATGACAAGCCTGACCTTGTCATCCTAAATGTAAAATCGATGAGAGCAAGAGACTCTCATCGTGCTCTGGTAGATTCTGGCGCGTCGAAGAACTTTGTTCGACTGCGAAGTCTATCAATGATTGCCTTCGAGGATTTAAAGATACCTCGAAATATATTGGAAGTACGTCTGGCGACAGGTGTCGTCGTAAAGACCGAGAAGCGTATGGTACGCGTGCGTTTCACGTATAAAGGTCGAGTGTTTGTCGAAACTGTTATCGGCCTGGATCTGGACGATAAGTTTGCCATGGTATCGGACATGCCGTGCGAGCACGGCATGATCCGGTAATCGATTGAGAGAAGCGCACTAGAGAGCGCTTCGGTCGCGACAGCGGAACAGAGAGCGATTGCCCTGTTGCAGCACACGCACCAGCAGGTACGCGCAAAAGTCGAGACAGCACCTAATACCGCTGTCCCAGCGTCGGCGGCTAGTGAAGAGAATGTGTTGACTTCGAATGAGTTTTCCGACCAAGTGTACTCCACGTTCGGCGGGAGCACGCGTTCAGACCGAACTTGCTCCCACCGAGAAACTTGCGTCACGGCGTAGGTCTTGGCCGCGTCTTGACTCAGTGGCTCCACCGACGACTTGGGCGGAGTGTCTTCCCGGGCAGAGACCGTCGACAGCTGGGTCTCCGCCGAGGCCTTCTCCTGGAGCGGAGGCAACACATCTGGGTCTTCACCCGATTTCTCCTCCGGGACCGACGGCAGCTATTCCTCTCGGACGGGCACGCGAGAATACGGCTGCTGGTGTGGTGTCCTAAAATCACCCCCCCCAAAGTCTCATCCAAATCGGCTCCTCCCGTTCATTCCTCTTTGGGTGTAGCCGTCGCATCTTGTTCAGGCTCGCCGTCTGTCGAAACTTGGTACGCGTCTCGACAGGTTGCTCGGCCAAACTCGCCGACGTCTCCTTCTCCTCCCGGGTCGCCTTGCGCTTCGCAGCGCCTGCCTTCCGAGCAGCCCGGACGACCTCGCCCAAGCTATCATGCGCTTCAGGCGGTAATTCCTTCGACCGACTCTCACGTCCAGCGTCGCGCATATCTTCTCCTTCCGGAGTCATAGAAACTTGGTCAGAAGGTTAGTAGACACCTCACTCTTTAATCCAAATAAAATATACAGCAAGTCTCGGTGAACTTCCCTCGTTCGAATCCGGGCACGCGCACCAGCTGAGGCGAGGCGGGTGAACGCCTTTTCCGCCCAGGTGTATAGTGTGCGAATGTTCCGGGAAAAACAAAGTCCCTTAGAACTTCTCAGACAGATACACCAGAAGATGTCCGTCCGAGATGCGTGTGTTCCTTGTGACAACCCTCTCGGGTCGTTTGTCTTCGAGCGAAGGCGCTCAGCCGAATTGGTGAGATCCGTCACTAATTCTTTTGGACCCTTGGACGGTGAGTCACTACTCCAGTCAACTAACGAACCGTATCCAGGACCCTGGGCGGCTTCAAACGCGCACCACTTTTATATGTACTGAAAGCTAATAACCAATAAAATCAATACCCTACTAGTCAATAACCTGTCGGCCAAGTCCCCGTCGGCGCTACTCACTCCGCCTGGGATGTAATCGATAATATGAAATGCAGGACCTCGTTCGGGGCAAGGATATAGCTGCAACTAGGAAATGAAATAGGCGGATCACCCGGAGACACCTGTACGCCTCAGTCACCTTACCTAACTTGGGCGTACTTACTTCAGGGAGAGATCCAACCACGGTCGTACCTAGCCGCCGTGCCCGGGCGTCCTGCGCTTCCTGCGCATCTTAGCGGCTTGCAGGTTTTAGGGAATACGAACTCTGTTTATCTTTTATCTCTGCGGCTGTCTTCCTGCAACTTAAACATGCAATCTGCTTTTGACTTGATTTCACTATACCTTGGTTGACGTCGACGTCCTGTCCGAGCCAAAGTCCAGTGTAGAGTCGTGGGTACAAATCAGCTCCTTCAACGTTCCCCGGAATCCTTGCCCATCCTTCGTCGGTCTTCCTGGTCGGTTAGAAGCATCTTGACTTGAGTATACCTTGATCGTATATCTCAGACTTACATCCGGCCAGAGTCGCAATTTGAGTTAGCGGCTCGACCAGGGTCACTGTTCGACGCGCATCCTGGGCGTGTCTTCGCCGGGTCCCAGATCCTTGTGCTTGTCCCGCAATCCTTGTCATAGTGTCGCACCATTTTAAGCCAATCATCCTGCGCCCAGACGCAAATCCAATTTTCCATCGTGTCACCTGTGCAAGAACGTGAAGGACTACGTGGGCTCGATACATCCGCTGTCACAGCTCCTGAAGGAGGATGCTGAGTGGATTTGGTTTGCGGAGTGTCAGCAGGCCTTCGGTGCAGTCAAGCAGGGCTTGACTGAGGCGCCGATCTTGGCGGTGGCCGACCAAGATCGTCCATTCTACGTAGTGTGTGATGCATCCGACTTTGCAATCGGATGTGCGTTGATGCAGCACGATCACGAAGGTCGTGATTACGGACGTCTGAGAAGTCGCCGCACATCTCGCGATTCTTTGCGCGATGGTTATCATTCTTTGCGGAATAAAACTTCCGGGTACAAACCCGGAAGACTCAATGTGGTTGCCGCCGCGTTATCGCGTCGACCTGACTACGCTTCAACTGATGCTAACATCAATACCATTGACGCCATGCGGTCGAGCACGCCTACGACGTCCCTGTTTGACGCCGTGAAGGTCGCGGACGCGAGGCTCTTGCTGGCCTACAGCTCAGCGCCTTCCTACAAAGCTCGTCAGAAACAGCTGAAGCATCTACGTGCTCGTGCACACCGTTATCGGGTGCAATACGGGTTGTTACTCTACAGTGCAGTCGACGACGACGCGGACCGCATTGTCGTGCTCAACAATCATGAACTGCGTCTCAGGATCATGTATGAATTACATGATGCACCGACTGTGGGACATTCGGGCCGTGAGAAGACATAAGCCCTTCTCATACGATACTTCAACTGGGCCCACCAGTACAAGTGGGTGCGCAAGTACGTCCTTTCTTGCGAGGTATACCAACGTGTGAAGCCTGCGCCATTCGCGCAGGCTCCTTTGCAATCACTCCCGACTCCGTCGGAGTATTGCAGTCCATGTCTTTGGACTTCGTGTTAGGTCTTCCCCGGGACAGCCAGGGGAATACGGGAGTTGTGGATTTTGTTGATCGCTTCACCAATCTGAAGCAGCCGGGAGGTGTGTTCGTTGACATGGTGTACAAACACCATGGCATGCCGATCGACATTGTGTCGGATCGCGACCCTTGTTTCACAGCACACCAGAGGTCGCAGCCGGGTACCCGTACCCGTTTTATACCCGTTCAGCCGTACCCGTGGTTAACGATGGACAACTAAACGGGATTGTGGAATTACTTCGGCCGGGTACGGGTAACCGAAAATTTCCAGCGGTTGGCCACGGGCAACCAAACTAGCCTACCAAAGTCGTCACACTGCTCAGACTTCAATATCGACACGCAGCAGCCCACCCTAAAGCCATTCAGTACCTTCAGGCGTAAAATGGATTCGTTCCTTGTGAGGTTCGACCAATCTGACGGCCGTGAAGAACACGCGACTGGCAGTGATGGTGTTTCAGTATCCCCGGCTGGGACGTCCTGCGACTAAACAATCTTCGCGCACATACAACGATGACAGCGCTCAAACTTGCAGCGGGGCTGCCGTAGCTTTAGCGTCAGAGGAAGACGTAACAGACTCACAGAGTCGCGGCTAAAGATAGCCCGTTCTAATACCAGAACGCACGAGTCCGTACTCCCTACGGACTCCAAGAGTCAACCCTAAACTCTTAGCTGTGAATCTTCAAACTGAATGTATTTCTCTTATCGCGGCAGAGCCGCCTTCGGTGTAAATGTATCTGGTTCACTATCTAGCATAGTGAACCCTAGTCATATGCATAATCTGTGGCTCTGAAGCCATGTACTGATTCTCCTACTGAAATAGGTTAGACAGTGTGCACCACACAAGCCTGTGTGTGCCACACTTCGTAACCCTTCGGGTAACATTCGTGTAACCCCGTTACACCCTCCCCCACCAAACCGTGGACACGGGTGTTCACGCTTAACGGTCAACGACCGGGTCTTGTTCCGTCAAGCCTCCTTCTCGAACGAGTCAATCCACATCGTGTGGACGTCTCTGAGAACTTCTCGGCGCAACGCGCCCTCACATGACTTCAAGTCATAACGCCTTTTGGTCTTTCGACCGCAGAAACCCTCTCGCGAGGTCCGCCTCGGAGCCTCGCTCCTCTCGCACTTCGGCACCTCGTGCCTGCGAACTCCCAAGCCCCCCCCCGCGCAGGTGCGCACACCGACCGCGCCTCCCAGGCTCTCGGTCTCCCAGTACTTCGCGGCGCAACGCCTCAAGCAACGCTCGCGGCGAGCACGCCCCAGCTCCCCTCGAGCACTAGCCCATCAGACCATGGACCTCAAAGATCTCTTCGGAGATGAGGAGGAGGGCGAGGTGGACTACAGCGAGTCTGATGCCGGCTCTCCGAGCCATGAGGGTGATGCAGCGTCCCCACAACGCTCCCGGAACCGCCGCGACGCTTCGCCCACGCCGCCGGCACAACGCGAAGGTGGCACGTCGGCCACAGTTGGCTCGTCGAGCTCCCGCGACCAAGAGCGCCGCGCGCGAACTTCTCCTGCGCGCTCGTCGAGCCATCTTCTACTGAGCGCACTGCGCCGTTGAGGGAGGAGCCGCGGCCACCGCTGCGCACTCCAAATCCGTTCCCTGAACGCTCCTCAGGGCTCCGCGAGCTGCGCGAGCTCACTGAGTCACGGTACTCGCCGCCTCGTGCGGGGAAGCGCCCTTGGACCCCGTCATCTCCAACCCTTTGGACGAGGCTCAATCCGAGCAGGTTGCGGCGCAGCTGGCCTCCATGCGCTCCCAGCGCCCCTGAGTTGCGGCCCCTGCTGAACCCCAGCACCGCCGAGTACGGCTTCCGACCTCGTGACCCCGCGGAGGCATGCCGTCAGGCGTTCCAGCCGACGCTGGCTCAGCATGTCATTGGGCCTGCGGCCCGTACTCCGGAGGAGATCGCTCTTCGAACGTCTCTACGACAGCGACTTGACTCCACAGTCTACGACTGTCTCCGAGTACCGCGAGCGGTTGCGCCTGCAAGGCAAGGGTTGTCCGTGCCCGCAATGCGGACGTACCCTGTGGTGCTCAGCCCGGGCGAAAGCCTGATTGAACACGATGCTCAGTTCGAGCTCTGGGCTGAGAAGAAGAAGAAGCTTAGCTCCATGGATGCTCTTCGAGCTAGCTTCAGCGAAGTGGATGTTCGTATCGAACGCAAGCTCCGCTTCGACTTTGCGAAGATCCGAGCCAAACGCAGCCTCTCGGCTAACGCTCAGCCGCAGACCCATTCTAGCGCTGCGCGCTTCGCTCCTTTGAGCCCTCCAGTCGCTCCTACCCGTGAGGGCGTGAGCGCTGTGGCTCAGGGCCAACCCCGGAGCAATGTGGCTGACCCAGAGCCTATTGCCGGGAAGCGCGGGACGGCCGGCATGCCGGCCTCGAGCCCACGGGGCGCTGGTGATCAAGCCGATCAAAAGCGTCCACGACGTCTGGGCAGTCTTGGCGAAGGGGCACCTCAAACTCCCATGAGTTCTCTGAGTGTGAGTACCCTCGCCACTTTACCAGATACTGGTTTTGACCCCGGCACCGTCGCTTCGCCAGCAGGCGCTCCACATGGTAGTGAAGGTTCCCTTGCTCATCGAGCAGCGCCGGTGGAGGACGCACCAAGCCGCCTCGCGACGTTTGATGAGCTGTTCGAGGTTCAGCAACAGACGACTCGCCTTCGGGACCATGTCCAGGATGTCGATGCGCGTCTCGCGCGTACTGCCACGGAGCTCGAAGAGCTTGTTCGGGACTTGAGCTGGGTCCAAGTGCCTCGCGAGGTCTGGGACCGGCTCCGACACTTGGAGAGCTGGGTGCAGTATTATGGCGATCGCGACGATCGTCGTAGCCAGGAGCTCTCCGAGCTTCGGCGTCAGCAGGCTGCATTGCAGGGTCAGATTGACCTTCTGGCCCGCATGCAGGGCCCGCCCGCTGCGCCTCCTGCGCCGGTGGCCCCCAGCCTGCGGCACCTCCGACTCCGACTCTGCCCTCAGGGCTCGCGGCACCGCCGATGCCGAGCCTTCCGCCTGTGCCTGCAGTGCCTGCGATGATGGTCGCGTCTGTGACGCCTGCGACTGCGTCCTCGACGCTCGCGACCTCGTCACCCTCGGTGCCTCCATCTGCACCTGCGTCGGGTCATGGTACGGCTTGAGCAAGCCCACGTAGAAGACGGGGTGCGTCCGCATCTTCTTCGGAAGATTGAGCGGCCCTTCCTGGCCACGACCTTGAAAGGTCCGATGAAGCGCGGGCGCAACTTCGTCTTGAAGACAGCGGACACTGCATGTGTCGGTAGGTTCTTAGCATTTAGCAATACCAGGTCCCCGACCTCATAACTGTCAACATTGCCTCTGCCTTTAGCATACGCATGTTCCTTTTGCTTGTCTTGGCTCTCAGCCATTGCGTCACGCACGTGTCGTAAGACACTCAAGCGCGTCGACAAGAAAGTGTCAACCTGTTTACGAACGGTAGCCGGGCTGACATCAGCTAGCCGATCAGCTAAATCGGCTTCCTCTCCCCCACCAAGCCCGAGGCCACCACGTGGCGGCGTCAGCGGGACGCGGGGATGAGACAAGCTGTTCACGTCGAACGGCGTGTAGCCGGTCGAGGCATGCACGGCGTTATTCAACGCAAACTCAACGAGTGGCAGCATAGCGCTCCAACGCTTCGGCATCTCAGCGCAAATCCTGCGGAGCACGTCTTCGACGACGCGATTCACTCGCTCCGTCTGACCATCGGTCTGCGGGTGATCCGCCGTGGACATGTCCAGCTTGGTGCCAAGCACCGCAAAGACCGCGCTCCAGAAGTTGCCCGTGAAGCGGGGGTCTCGGTCCGAGACAATCGACTCCGGGAGTCCGTGTTGTCGAAACACTCGGTCCAAGAACAGCGTTGCTGTACCCTTACCATCGATGGTATCCGGCACAGCCGCAATGTGAGCCATCTTGCTCAGTCGGTCTACAAAGACCACGACTCCAGTGTTGCCCGCCGCATCCGCCGGCAGGCCAAACACAAAGTCCATACTCATGGATTGCCAACAGCGCGAAGGGACAGGCAAGCTTGCCAACGGGGCTGCAGCATGGGGTGACGACTTCACTCGCTGACACGTCTCGCACGTGCGCACATAAGTGCTCGTCCACTTGTACATCTTCGGCCACCAGTAGTGGGTGCTCACCGAGCTGTAGGTCTTCTCACGGCCAAGATGGCCAGCCACCGGCGTGTCGTGGGCCTCATAGAGGATACGATACTTCAGGTCCTCATCATGAGGGATGACCACGCGTGGCGTGTCCTCGGAGCCAGTGCTGTAGAACAGCAGGCCACCATCGAGGGTGTAGTGATGCAAACGCGCGCGCACTCGCGCCGACAATTCAATGTCCGAGTCTTGAAACTCCTTGCTCCCGAGAGCCTTCAGCAACGCGACACAAGTGTCATCCTTGGCATAAGCCGTTCGGATCAGATCCGGTAATGACGAAGTCACGGTCGTTACATGAGCCAGCTCATAATCCGGCCTGCGCGACAGCGCATCCGCGAGGACATTCTGCCTGCCAGGCTTGTACTTCACCTCGAAATTGTACTCCGCGAAGAAGGACAGCCAACGGGCCATCCTTTGCGACAGATGAGGCGACTGAGTCGCAGTGCGTAACGACGCGTGATCCGTGTAAATCACGAACGGCTGAGAGCCCAACAGGTGAACCCTGAACTTGACGAGCGCATACTTCATCGCAAGTAGCTCTTTGTCATGGACAGGATAGTTCTTCTCAGCAGCCTTCAGCTGGCGAGATTCGAACGCCACCACGCGCTCGCGCCCCTCGGCGTCTGCTTGTAGCAGGGCACAGCCGATGGCAAAGTCCGAGGCGTCACAGACGACACTAAACGGACGAGCGGGGTCTGGCAAAGCCAGAATAGGCGCATGAAGGAAACTATCCTTAATTGCCGCAAACGCATCTTGATGCTCGGTGTTCCAACACCACTCCGCGTCCTTCTTCAGGACATTGGAGAGTGGCCGAGCCATCTCAGCGTAATTCTCGCTGTACTTGTGCAAGTAATTGGTCAAGCCAAGCCACTTGCGAAGATCCTTCTGGTTCTGGGGAACCGGCCAGTCAACAATGGCCTTGACCTTGACCGGGTCGGCCCTCAGGCCACGCTTCCCGATGAAGCACCCTAAGAAGGGAATCTCTTCTGCTCCGAAGATGCATTTGTCAATGTTGGCATACAACTTGTTTTGACGCATGCACTCGAGCACAGCACGCAGGTGCTCGACATGGTTCTCCATATCAGTCTTCCCGTGCTCCGCACGACTGTGGACAAAGATGTCATCGAAGTACGTCTGCGCGTACGCCCGATGGGGCCGGAAGAGCTGCGTCACAAGACGATTGAACGTCGCTGGCGCGTTCGAAAGCCCTTGGGGCATCACCAACCACTCCCAGAGCATGCCGCTCGGAGTACTCACCGCAGTGAGAGGGATGTCGCTCGTTCTCATGAGCAATTGATAGTAGCCATCGACCAAGTCGAGCGCACTGTACATCGTACATCGTACATCCTGCCATGTTGTTCTGAAGAACGTCCTTCCGAGGAATCGGCGTCTGCGCCGGAATGGTGGCGGCATTCAGCTTGTTGAAAGCATGCCCAATACGCCACTTACCATTCGGCTTTCTGACACAGAACGTCGGCGTGGAGTGAGGAGACTTACTCTCACGCACCATGCCTGCCTCGTGCTTCGCACGGAAGAACGCGTCAATGACGTCACACTGCTCCTTCGGCAGAGGCCACTGCCTCGTCACGCAGTACTTCGTTCCCGGAACGAGATCAATCTCATGCCGGACACCTCGATCCGGAGGTAGCCCCGAGGGCGGTTCCTTCGAGACCACGTCTTGATAATCCTTCACCACGTGATACAAGGGATCCGACGGATCCTTCAGGATCGCCGATCGCTTCGCGCATTCAGCACCTTCTTAGTGTCCTCCAGGACAGCTTCATCCAGAAGCGAGGACGAGTTCAACTCTTCTTCAGGTCGTATGACCACCACCTCCGCCAAGTCTCCAGCCTTCAAGGCGTCGCCCAACTCGGCCAAGGACATCTCGTCCAGCTCCAGGAGAGCAGATAGTGAGGGCAAGTCGGTGAGACTGACGTCTCCGTCGACGTCGCCCGTCACTCCATTCACGAGTGTGTAGAGCTGCTCGCTCTTGTGTAGAGCCCCACCGCTCGGCACACCCTTCTCGACTCGTGAGACCGCAGACGCCTTGCGTCGCGCCGCCAGCGCTTTGCGGCGCTGCCGCCTCTTCATGGACACTGTCCGCCCAGAAGAGCTCCGTGATTTCGCGTGCTTCTTGACGCCAGGTGTCACCACCTCATTCAGCTCCAGAGGAGCACCAGTGTCTTGATCGACACTCAGCGAAGGACTGCACGACCCGCAGCCTCCACTCAGTGGATTACGTGCCACTCCACGATCTTCATCCGGGCAGATCCCCTTGTCCCTCGGCATCGTGCCGACCGCGCCGTCGCTGGCACGCAGCAGGGCGTCGCCCTCAGACGCACACCTGCTCAGCGGAATTAGTGCCGCTCCACATCCTTCATCAGCCGGGCCTCGCCCATGGCTCCTCGGCTCCATGCCGACCTTGTCCTCACTTGTGTACAGCGGGGCGTTGCCCTCAGGCGCACACCCGCTCAGCGGAATTCGTGCCGCTCCACCTGCCGTCCACGAGCCACGCTCGGAACGCTCGTTCTCGACACACGCAGTGTCCACCAACTCGGAAACTCCGATGTCTAGCACATTGACCGACTCGGTTCAGTGCTCGCGCCAGAAGCGCTTCTGCTTCCTAGCAGAGGTGGGTTCATGACTCGCCAATGCCCCGCCAGGAGAGAAGTGCGTAGCACCAAGGGTCTTCGACCTCCAATCTATCCAAGGCTCATGGCGTTCCAGCCACGCCATACCAAGGATGAGGTCATATCTCGAATCGAGGTCTAAGACCAGACAGCGTTCCACGCTATCAAAATCTAAAAACTTCACGCCCAAGTCCACAGGGACTTTAGGCACCGTGACACGAGTGCCCGTCGCGAGACGAACAGTGACGATGTCACTCCCACGCGCTACCAGCGCCTCAGCATAAAGCTGACTTCCGTCCATCGTGGAACGCCGGGCGTAATTACCCGACGCTCCCGAATCGATCAAAATCGTCCATGGCTTTGTGAAGCCCTTCACCCAAGCCTGGACAACTAGCAAGCCCGGCTTGCACACACGTTCCGTGTTATAGAGTACAGCTCTCTTCGGGGCTAAGTCCTGTCGACCTCCACCTCGCCGAGGTTCAATAGAACTTAGTTCCTCCCCAGTAGGCCGCCCCGCGCCTACTGGGTTTTCTCGTTTCCCGAGACGAACCAGAGCCCTGGCTCGAACCCGAAGAGCGGCTTGACGAAGCCTGGCGCTGCAAGCGCAGCGGACATCCGGCGCGCAAGTGACGCGTGTCACCGCAGATGAAGCATCGGCAGATGCCGCGCCGCTGCTCAGCAGCCCGAAGCTCGGCTTCTTCGTCTTCAGCATAGCTGAGGTCCATAGGCTCCGGACCGTTCGACGAACTGGTGTGAGGAGCGTTCCACCCAAGTCTTGACGACTTAAAGTTGTGCTCCGCGTTCAACGCGATGCTCACAGCCTCTTCAAAAGAACTTGGGTGAGTGCGGAAGACCTTCCATAAACACCGTGACGATGACTACCTCAGCCAGAGGCTCGGCAGACATGCCCGCAATGAGAGTTCTCAACTCCTGGACAGAGTCCACCAAATCCTTCTTGCCTTGCCGGGTAGCCAGGAAGCGTGAGCGCACGCGATACGCCTCGTTAGGCGGAGCGAACACTCGGGACAGTTGCTGCTTCAGCTGGTCCCACGTCGGGAAGGCCGTGTCGACCGACGTCCCTGACGTTAGTGCCCACTCTCTCGCTCGCCCACCAAGCTTCGAGATAGCTAGCGCCACGCGCTGCGACTCCGTCCGGAGTAGAGCTGAGCTCATAGCCATCTCGACTTCACGGGTCCAAAGCATTAAGCTTTCCCTTCCTTGCCTTCGAAGGTCTTCACGCTCAACATGAGCGGCTTGGGTCTTGTTCCCGCGTCGGATGACGTAGCGGGCGCTTGCGGCGCCACGGCCGTCGCCATCCTCTGCTGGAGGTGCTCCAACAGAGCATTCTCGTAGCTGGAGAACGCCTTGAGGCGCGCATTCACCGCGTCGGGGCCTTGTTGCGCCAGTTGCGTCACGCCCTCCGGGCCCAGCAAGGACATAAGCTTTTTAAGCGCATCCTGCTGGTTCGGGGGCAAGTGAGCGAACTGCTCCATTCTCCACAGAGGGTCAGTCTATCCAGACTCAGGTGTCGGATTGACCAACAAGTGCTACCAAGTGCAGCGGGGCTGCCGTAGCTTTAGCGTCAGAGGAAGACGTAACAGACTCACAGAGTCGCGGCTAAAGATAGCCCGTTCTAATACCAGAACGCACGAGTCCGTACTCCCTACGGACTCCAAGAGTCAACCCTTAACACTTAGCTGTGAATCTTCAATCTGAATGTATTTCTCTTATCGCGGCAGAGCCGCCTTCGGTGTAAATGTATCTGGTTCACTATCTAGCATAGTGAACCCTAGTCATATGCATAATCTGTGGCTCTGAAGCCATGTACTGATTCTCCTACTGAAATAGGTTAGACAGTGTGCACCACACAAGCCTGTGTGTGCCACACTTCGTAACCCTTCGGGTAACATTCGTGTAACCCCGTTACAAAACTAGTAATCCAGCGCGAGCTTACAGCTCCAGCAAGTAAGTCTGTGTTAGAACTACAGGCAGAGACTGCGTCAGGTCGGTCTCAGTGCTGGGACTTCGTCTTCTCTCACGTAGTCGAGAAGCGGACAGGTGTGGTGTAGCACCCCGCGGAAAACGTGCAGATGCAGACGCTGAAGAGAGAAGGCGCCGAGACTGAGGCCCCAGACGCGAGTGATGGAACTCGACGCGGTTAATGGGACGCGACAAGCTGCGGAGATGGACGGGGAAGCCGACGAGGGTGATGGGTTGTGAGACACGGCGCCAGAATCCTGTGCGACGCGTAATCACCCGACGGGTCGACCAGTGCCCCGTCTTTCCAAAACGCGTCGACCCCAAACCCCGCCGAGCAAACCCCGCCGAGCCAAAACTCGTCGAGTCAAAACGCGCCGAGCCAAACGCGTCGAGGTGAGATCTTGATTACGTTACGCAAGTCAGGTTGAAGAACGGTAGTGCAAGCACGACAGACGCAAGGATAGACGTAGGGTGGTAGGCTTAGCAAGCACGAAGTAGGAGATAGCCAGTAGCAAGAACATAGGATAGGGTAAGGACTCAGTCCCGAAATTACTCTGAACCACAAAGACCTCCAGTCTTCCCTCCGGTTCCAGGGGAACCACCAAGCGCCGGCAAGCAGAGCCGCCCCGGTATCGCGGCCCCCGTCGTTTGTTGGTTCGGGTGCTCAACCCCCACAGACCCGTGCTGAGATAAAGGCACGTTAAACGTATACCGTCTAGGGGCGCCCGATAACGCGCTGATAGGCGAAGGAACGCACCGGCCCGATAACCGCCGTGCACAAGACCCCCGTGTAGGCCCGATAACGCCACACAAGCCCCAGGAAACGCCGGCCTGATAACGCCGCACGCCCGACGGGAACGCCAAGGAAACGCCGGCCCGATAATGCCGCACGCCCAAGGCTCGACGCCCTACGACACGGACCAAGCGTCAACCAAGAACCCCAACTCTGAAGCCTGCGAAGACTTGGGTCTGTATTTCGAAGATACGCTACTCCAACAACCGGGAAAGAGATTGCTCGGCGCGACCGCTATCCAGACGCGCCGAGTTTGTGCGAGACCGGCTCCGCGGGATTTCTGCGAGGCCGGTACTCCACAATGGTGTCGCGACCCGGGAGTACTACTTCGAATCATGGGCCATCGATCCAAGAGGCATCGGAGGCAGGTGCGCCGTCGGGTGGAAGGTCGCCGACGACAAGAGAGCACGGAGAAGGACCTGGCGCGTCGTGGAGCTCTGAGGAAACCTTCACGACAGGCCATGGGGCCAGCGACGATCAGGAGGGCTACGAAGAGTAGTTTGCCGCTCCCGATGCGGTTTCCGACGAGGGAGCCGCGAAGGGCCGCGACGCAAGTCGCGGTCCTACCGGTCGGAAGCCTGCAAAGGCCGACGGCCAACAACAACCCACCGCCAAGGCCACCACCAAGCGCAAGTTGTCCAAGAAGAAGAAGAAGAAGCTTCGCGCGCCGGACTCGGCGGATGAGTCGATGTCCGCCGCAAGGCAAGGATGCGGGACGGTAGTACACCGTCGAGGAGGTGCGGTACGTCGTGGCGCGCACGGAGCTCTTCCGTCTGTTAGAACAGGACCCGATCCTAGTCTTCCTCAAGCCCCTGCTGGTGAGCGACTTCACGGGCCCCTTCGTGGCGCCAGACTTCGACAGTCTCACCAGCATCGCCTATGCAGCGCCGGCCCTCTTCCAGATGCTGCTTGACTCGGGCTTCAGACTGAGAGCCTTTGAGATGGAGAGACTGTGCGATTGGGGTCTCGAGTCTTGGCTACACGCGATTCGTGTCGTGCAAGATCCCTTGATGATTCTCGCTGGATCCGTCGAGCAAGACGTGACGAGTTCCTCGGCGGGCCAAGGCGCGCCGAGTTCCTGGATGGGCTCAGCTCAGACCTCGACGGCCACGCCCTTGCCACCACCTCGATACCAATCGAGTGTGGACTCCGACAGCAGTTTCGATTCATCCAAGCCGAAGCAACTCCGTGCGCCGGGTTCGGCGGATGAACTGCCGGCCAAGGAGACGACGACACGAGAAGTCAGTTCGCGGCGGCGGAGTTGAGGTATATGCTGGCTGGAGTGGAGTTGATCCGGCTGCTGGAGCACGATCCGATCCTGCGTTTCATCAAGCCCAACGCGATCAAGATCACTGGCCCCTTTCGGATGCCGGACTTTGCCAGGCTCACGAACGTCACGCGAGCCACGTGGACACTCGTCGAGATGTTGCACGAATCAGGCTTCAGCTTGTATATCACCGAAAGGACGCGAGTGTACGACTGGGACCTCGAGTCGTGGACACGTACGATCCGTGGTGTCTTGGGGCCGTTGACGGTCCTGGTTGGATCCATCCAACGCGAGGAAACTCCGCCTGGAACGGCTCCAATCATCTCGACGCCGATGATAACTTCGTCCCAGTCTGAGTCGAGAGTGTGCAATCCACGTCGAAGTCCAAAACCCGACGCGACATAGATGACGACCACGCAAACACTCGGCGTCCCCCTACGCTCCAGCCGGGACGTACCGCACCTGTGGGTCACAGGCAGCAAAACTTGGGTTACGACCGTGTTTAAGACCAAGATCGGGCAGCGGACATACCTGCGGGTGACCAACATCACATGAGAGTGGGCTGGTGGACCCCCATCGACGTGTTTCCGCCTGCACCCCACTTCGTGTTGATGAGTAATCGACACTACCAAGACTGGCAGAACTTGGCGTATGAAGTGACCTGGGACGATGACGAGACCTGGCGTGATGATGAACTCGTCTGGCCCATGTATGGATGGCCGACGGACGAAGATCTGAAATGCGACGCGTGTCGAGATGAGCAAGAGGAGGAAGATCGCGCGGGTAGTGAGTCGAGACCATACCCAGTTGCTGCCGCGAACTCACTGCCAGATGGACCGACGTGTGCGCCGGATGCGTCGCCGGCCGACAAGTCGCCGAAGTACGGCCCCTCGGCGCGGTTGCGCGAGATGAAATAGCCGTCGTGGGGACGACGTGCGCACAGTCAGACCAAGGGTCGCAGAGAAGCGACTATGCGGGACGCTTAGCTGAAGCGCCTGGAACCGAACAACTCGTCGAAGATTCGTCGGGCGACGAGGCGCGAGGCATGCAATTCTATGAAAGATCACGGCAATGCGACGCGGTATGACAGCTGGACGAAGGGTCGCACTTTGAGAAATCGAGTGGCGACGAGTCGCAGAAGTGCGACAGTGTGAGACGTGAGGGATGGAACGTCTTAGAACCGTCCCAAGAGCAGTCCCAGAAGTGTGACACCGTGAGACGGATCGAGTGTGACACCGTGCGACAGCCAGACGAAGGGTCGCGGGGACGCGACGACGTGAGACTGACCGAATGTGACACTATGCGACGGTCAGTAGTGAGGTCTCAGAACTGCGACAGTATGCGACCTAAGGAGAAAGCTGGAAAATGGCGTCTTGGGCGACATTCCGCCCTCGAACCTGTGAAGGACAAGCTCAATGTGAACTTCGACGTGGTCGACGAGGGGCCTGACGGTGGCGGGACTGGAGGATCACCGTGTCCAGCATCGCAAGGGGAGCACCGCACCATAAACCGTGATCGATTGGTCAACCCACAGCAAGACGCTGGTGCGAATTGCGCGATCTACCGAAGTGGCGGGTACGTCGCGGTGGGACCAGTAGTCCGATTTCCTGTTGACAAGCCCGAATGCCACGGCGCGCCACCCGGAGGATTGCTGGCGAAGGTACCAGCTGTCACTCGACGGATGCCCAATGAACTCAAGGCGTCTGTGGACCTGGAGATGGCGGGCAAGGCCGGCGACGAGCCGTGCAGCCTGCAGCTACACCGACTTCGAACCTGTGACGCACTACACGTGCAACCGCGTTACGGCGTGCGCCGAGGCGGGAACACGGGGCCCGACCCACGTGTCGGATCCGTACGACGAGATCAAGAAGACAGAGCCACGAATGACCCACCAAAGACCCCGTGCGCGGAGACGATGCGCCACCGGGAGGTCACCGGGGAACCGAATCTGGGGGAACGCGGTAAATACTCCGCGACGGCCGCGATGGGCGGTGTCGACTCGGCGAAGACTCAGGTGGGGGTCGTCCAGCCTATTCCGGTGCAGAACGCGTCGAGCCCGAGCGCGGCGAGGATGCCAGATTCACGTTGCACGACGGACAGTCGCATTGACGCGAGACGCGGGACGAGCGACGGTGACGCCAACGCAGCAAGGGCGCAGGTGGTGGTCATGCAGCCGGTGGATCACTCGCGAGAAGGCACTCGGTCCCGGACGTTAGATCCAGAAACAGCGTCACCAGTCAACCTCGTCACGGAAGATTGCGACGCGAAAAATCTCGACGCAAAATATCGCGACGAGGGAAACAGCGGCGAGATCAACCCTGTCGCCAACGTGTCGGAACGAGGCCCGCCGATAGCGGAAGACATGGATTCGGGGCGCGGGACGGCATACGCCTTTGCGGTGACGATGCACTCGGCTTCTTCACGCGCGACGAACACCAGAGGCAGAGCTCCAGTTGTCCGACAAGAGCTGGCTGCTCAGAACCCGTCGAGCCTGGCCAAGACTCCTGCTAGAGCAGGCAAATGCGCAGAGAGTCATGACCCGGGGTATTTTACGGGGCACGGCGCGCTAAACGAAGGCGCGTTTTGCATCGGATCGGGTGGCGCATTCAAGTTTTTGGGTGACGTATGGGTCGCGACGAGAAACACGTTACGCGATGACGCCGAGGGACATGCATCCTTCAACGCCGCCGCCTCGCTCAGTTCAACGCACTAGAAGGCGACCAAACTGGGGACGACGCAGATCGGACCCGGGGCGGCGTTGCGGTGACGAACACGGCTGGAGTGAATTCGGTATTGCTTGAATCGCGGCGGAATGGGATCGGCCTGCAAGCTAGAACCCAGGCTCGACGCTGTGCCTTGGGGTGCCACGTTGGTGAGCACGTACGCCGTACGTCGTGAGACGGGCGGTACGCCTCGTCAGTATTCGACCGAGGACGTTTCCGAGCTGAATCGCGTTCGCGCTACGATCAATGAAACGACCCTGTCGAACGAGCGTGCCGACTTCTACGACGAGGTGTCTCTGAAAGTGAGCCGGGACGTATGCACGGTGAAGTGCGACGAGATGCCGCTAGAAGTGAGCTGGAACGCTAGCGCTGTGAAGAGTGTAGGTGTTGCGATGTCGAAGTTGAGGGACAAGTACGCCAACCCGGTTGGCGTCGCGGTGGACTTGGAGCCCTCGTTTCGGCTCGCGCGCGACCGAGATCTGCGGTGTACGTCAAGAGCGATAATCGCTGTCGGAAAACTGCTGGACCATTGCGCCGAGCCCGAGCGACGGGTGCTACAGATCGGACCGCGTGCGCAGATGCGGTGCATTATGTTGCGCGCCGAAGCACAGGGTAGCCCGAGCGAGTCGCGTCGCGAGACGAGTAGTTCGCTTGACCCGCTGGCTTTCGACGCCCGCACCTCCGAGCGAAACCCCGTCAAGGAATTTCTGTCGCACACCGTGGCGTGTTTGGCGGCGTCGATAAACGGACCGTATGACTGCATCGAGGCGCGTTTACCGGAGCACACGCCAACACGCGTTAAGGACGAGTATCTATCCGAAAGGAAGACGACCCTGAAGTCGTATGCCGGTCGATCTTCCCGATATAGGGTCGCGCGCCGCGAGTCCGACGTGACCTGGAGAGGCTGTACCGACGAACCATATCTCAACGGCGGAAAGTGGCGACGCGACTTCTCGCGACAACGCGATGGTCGTTACCGTCTTGCGGCGATTTCGCGCGAGGTCGTGGGGCGGCTAAGCCAAGCCCTGGTGGGCGAGCGCCTCTAGTGGCGCGGTGGAAGTTGGCAGGGTGGCTGCCGACGGGTGGATTGGTGGAGAGCCCCGACTCTGGGAATGGCCGGAGCGGGAAGATTGGATGAGGGAAGTGAGGAGGACCAGCCTGTTGCTGAAGATGGGACGGCGGAGGGCCGTCTCATAAAGGATGTGAAAAGGTGGAAAGAAACGAAGGAGGAGAGTCAAAGGCGACGTGTTGACGTTACGGCTACAACAACTAGGCGCTACGGCCGCTACGGGCTACGACGACTGGCCAACCTTAAATCTGCTGGACAAACTTACCTGCAAGAAGAGGCAGATGGTAGGCGGGGTGATCGCGCGCCACTCGGCAGCGTACTCCGGCGTCCATCTCAACTACGGTTAGCGGCGTCCGGTGGAACCGACGCCAGGGTTCCTGCGCGTCGATGTCGTCGAGGGCAGCTTGCAACGTCGTGTGCTGGAGGCCCGGATACCATCGGCCGATCTGCGAGTGCGCGGGCGGGAAGTGGAGCACCATGGGGTCCAACAGGAGGTCCATGTCGGCGGAACCCGACCGAAACAACTTGACCGCCAACTGCAACAAGCTGTTGACGTGGTTGCCAGCGTGGGAACGTCGTGAATGACCTCTTCCACGCTGCACCCGGCACGGGAAGCTCGTGCGTCGACTCCCAGTAAGCCTGGGCCCAGTGCTCGATGTGACGCCGAAGCCGGTGCAGGAAGGGTTGGAACACCGCGTCACTAGACGTGAAGAGGAGCGACTCGACTGCCTGGGCGAGGTACCGCCATGGGCGAGTGGCGTACAACGCGTGGACATTCGCCTGGGTCACGAGTGCCCGATTCCAAGTCGCAGGATCAGGGACAGCGCGGTGTGGAACGATCAAACCGAGTGGTGGCAGGAAGAGCGTCCGCAATTCTTGCGCCGTGACGAGGTGGAGTCGGAGGCATCATACCCTCTTCGGCCAAGGAGCGTAACGCGGCTGTCACCAATCAGGCGTGACCCCGCCGCAGGGATGACGGGGCCGAAGGAAGGGGCCGCCGCGGTGCTCCCCGCCGAGCCACTAGACGCAGTGCTAGACGACGAGGCGCGGGACGACGACGAATACGAGAAGTCATCGCTGCTGGAATCGCCAGAGTCGCTCGACCCTGGGGTCGACCCGGGGCGCCTCGACGCCGAACCCGACACCGAAGAGAGCCGCGAAGGGCGACGAGAGGCGGTCGAGTCAGCCGGAGAAGCAGAGCCGGCCGAGTGCACAGAAGCAGACGACAGCGACGGAGGCGCCGACCGGCCGGAGTGGGTCGACGAAACAGAGGCCGATCGGGAATTGGAAGCGGAACGCGAACGCGACCTCGAGCGTAGGGGAGGGCGAGAACGGGACCCAGGTTGCCGCAACCGACGGCACTTGACTTGGGTGCGCCGCGCTTGGTCCTCGCTATCGGACGACTCAGAGCCGAAGAGCGCCGTGCCCGCTTCAGCCTGTGCTGCGGCCGCTGTCGCTGATACAGCTATGGCCGAAGCTGACACGGCCAAAGGTGCTTGGGCTACCGAACTAGCGGAGGCCGCGATGTCGGCCATCGTAGAAGGGCGCTGGCTTCGACGTAGCGGAGAAGGGCCCGAAGACGCGGCGGACGCCGCCGGGGAAGACCCCGAAGTACGATTCGGGGACCCCGAGTGGCTCGACGCGCCATGGTGAGGCCGCCGGGAACCTGACAATGACGGCCCCGTTGAGGGAGTCAGAATAGGAGCACCGGAGCCCGACGCAGTCGAAGCAGGAACGGGAGTGGCGGAAGCTGGGGTAGCAGGTACGGGAGCGCCCGTTGGCGTCGGAGAAGCCGGAGGAAGGGGAACTGCGGCGTTAACCTCGGCCGCGAGGTGGCCTCGAGTCGCCTGATCAAGTCGGCGGTGTCGATTTGACCGCCTACGCGCGTCACAACGCCGGCAAGATGGTCAGCCAACTCGTCGCGAACTCGACGTGCCAGTTTACGCCCGCGCCGCGCGTCCCGGAGCATCCGACGCCAGGCCACAGCCCGTTCGTCGCGCTCTCGGACAGCCAAATCGAGCTCTTCCTCCAGTTCGACGACCTGGGCACCGAGCCGACGCGCCTGAGCACCGACGGCTCCTCGACACTGTTGAGACGCTCGACGCATGGACAACCACCCTGCTCGCCGGCTTGAGCGCGTGTCATCTCCGACTCGGCCGCCACACGGCGCGTCGTGGCGGAGGCCACCGACTCCTCGAGTCCATGAAGGCGAGTCGCACCGCGGCGGAGCTCTTCGGCGTGGGCCACGATGAGAGCATTAGCGCGCCGGAGGTCGTCTTGTAGCGGGACGTTCAAGCTGCGAGCCGATTCCGCTTCGGCGCGCACCTCAGAGAGCGTAGCGCGAGCTACGCGGAGCTCCTCGTCGACCGGAGCGCGTTGCTACTCAAGAGTAGCCGGAGCTTGCCGAGCTTGGTCCCTCGCGATGATGGCGGCATCCTGGTCGCGTCGTAAGGCGGCCGAGGTGCGGAATGCTTGGTTGCGCGTATCAAGCGCCCCGTCGCGCTCTTGCTTGACGGCTGCGAGGATACGGCTCACGCGGTCCCGCTCGCCGCGAGCATCGTCGCGCTCCTGTTCGAGAGAAGCTGCATGCTGCTGCGCTCGGTCACGTTCCGCCTCGATGTCAGCCAGACGCGTCTGAATAGGAGCGAGAGCTGCCCGGGCAGTGGCGAGCTCGGCGGCCAGGTCATCGCGCTCGGCCCGCACATCGTCGCGTTCCCCTGGGCTGCAAACCGCCGAGCCAGCGGCACCGAAGACGGAGATGGAGCAGCAGGCGCTTGGGCGAGCCGAGCAGTCAGGTCGGCGACTTCACCTCGCGCAGTCGCGAGTTGAGCTTGAAGTCCGCGGCACATCTCGAGAGAGGCAGCTTCCGAGACTTGACGCATCGTCTCGGCCGCGTCAGTGCGCTCAGCCCGGGCACGATTGTCCTCCACACGTTCCTCCATATCGCGGACGGCAAGCTCGGCGTGCTCCCGGGACAGCCAGGCCGTTTGCAGCTCAGCCACACCCGCCCGGTAGCCCTCGAGGGCGCGACGCAGGAGCGCCAGGTTGCGGTCGTGTAGCACGGACGCGGGAATGGCCGGCCCCACGTTGTGCGCGGAGACGAGCTCGTACTGGGCGCGCAGCTCCTGATTCTCACGCTGGAGAGTGCGCGCGTCGGCAGCAAGAGCGGCCACCGATTGGACGGGGGTCTGAAGCTGGGAGCTGAACTTGCGGCGCGGCGGGGAGACGAGGACGACGCGCGCCGAGCGCGCAAACCGCGCAAGCAGCCGCAGCGAGGTCGTCGGTTTCGATCTCCTCCTCCTTCTCCTCGGAGTCATCGACGTCCATGTCGTGGCGGCGATCCATGAGGCTGGGCGCGTAGGAAGCTACAGAGGCGGAAGTCGAGATCAGGCGAGATGAATCGAAGACGCGGGGCGGGTTCTGCGACGACACACCCACCTGGGGAGTGCGCGTGCGTGGCAGCGGGACGGATGTGGTGTAGCAACCCGCGGAAAACGTGCAGATGCAGACGCTGAAGAGAGAAAGCGCCGAGACTGAGGCCCCAGACGCGAGTGATGGAACTCGACGCGGTTAATGGGACGCGACGCGCTGCGGAGATGGACGGGGAAGCCGACGAGGGTGATGGGTTGTGAGACACGGCGCCAGAATCCTGTGCGACGCGTAATCACCCGACGGGTCGACCAGTGCCCCGTCTTTCCAAAACGCGTCGACCCCAAACCCCGCCGAGCAAACCCCGCCGAGCCAAAACGCGTCGAGCCAAAACTCGTCGAGCCAAAACGCGCCGAGCCAAACGCGTCGAGGTGAGATCTTGATTACGTTACGCAAGTCAGGTTGAAGAACGGTAGTGCAAGCACGACAGACGCAAGGATAGACGTAGGGTGGTAGGCTTAGCAAGCACGAAGTAGGAGATAGCCAGTAGCAAGAACATAGGATAGGGTAAGGACTCAGTCCCGAAATTTCTCTGAACCACAAAGACCTCCAGTCTTCCCTCCGGTTCCAGGGGAACCACCAAGCGCCGGCAAGCAGAGCCGCCCCGGTATCGCGGCCCCCGTCGTTTGTTGGTTCGGGTGCTCAACCCCCACAGACCCGTGCTGAGATAAAGGCACGTTAAACGTATACCGTCTAGGGGCGCCCGATAACGCGCTGATAGGCGAAGGAACGCACCGGCCCGATAACCGCCGTGCACAAGACCCCCGTGTAGGCCCGATAACGCCACACAAGCCCCAGGAAACGCCGGTCTGATAACGCCGCACGCCCGACGGGAACGCCAAGGAAACGCCGGCCCGATAATGCCGCACGCCCAAGGCTCGACGCCCTACGACAAGGAACAAGCGTCAACCAAGAACCCCACTCTGAAGCCTGCGAAGACTTGGGTCTGTATTTCGAAGATACGCTACTCCAACAACCGGGAAAGAGATTGCTCGGCGCGACCGCTATCCAGACGCGCCGAGTTTGTGTGAGACCGGCTCCGCGAGATTTCTGCGAGGCCGCTACTCCACACAGGCGCCAGATTTTCGGCGATAGACACGGGGTTCGTAGCATGCCGAGCATGCTTCCACGTGTACACATTTTGTAGTGGAAAAGGAACTACCACATTAAATGGTCATACAGCAGCTTGTACAATTCAAGACGCAAACTAGCAGATGCTAAGTCCCCATGTACTTGACGATATTCTCGTAGCACGATCCAATACGGATGTTCTCTACGTAAACGCTCATTCCAAATACATTTACTAGTAATTGTATGCACGTGAAGTCTTTTTTGTATCTATTCGTTGTCCAAAGAATTTTTTTGGGTACCCGTCGGGTACCTGAAAAAAAATTGGACAACCATGGTCACCTGCATTAGCACTTTGGACAGGCACAATTATCTAAACTGACTTCGACTATAGGACCGGCCGGGTACGGTTGTCCCTGTTGGACAGTTTGCAGCCTCTGCAGCATACCTGTGGCCCCATCCGACCTTTTACGTCGGGCGGCTGAAGCCATACCGGCAGCACGAGCCAGCTAGCTTGGCGGACCCGAAGCGTAAGCCGAACCTTTCTCCAGTGCGGCGACGCGCTGAACCAAACGCACGACACGACTCCTAATGTCGACGGAGACGTCTGACACGGTCTGCGAGACCTGAGCGACTTGAGCCCTCAGGCCTGCAATCTCCTCTCTCAGAGCAGCGAAGCCACTGCTCTGAAGCCGCTCCACGGCAGCAACTCGGTCTTCGAGAGACGGAGGCAAAGTTAACCCCAGGTTGACCATACCCGGGGCGTGTTCCCACCACCACCGCCTCCGATCCGTGGTGCCCACGGCTCAACACGTTTGATTTTTAAGCGTATTGTCGACCATAGTACCCTGAAAACGAACCGGCACCCGGTTCGTTATCATAATCGTTGGAGAGGGTTTCCGCCCCACCAAGATACATGGCAGCCGCGGGACGTCCTGCTACAGGACGTTCCGGAAATGATGAGGGCGTACAAAGCCCACCATGCACTGCCCGCTCGGCGGTAGTGCGAGCGCTGTAATCACCTCCAGCGCTTGAAGCACCACGCTCGTC
Organism: Phytophthora melonis; assembly: GCA_024211575.1. Classification (NCBI taxonomy): domain Eukaryota; phylum Oomycota; class Peronosporomycetes; order Peronosporales; family Peronosporaceae; genus Phytophthora; species Phytophthora melonis. The sequence continues at coordinate 2,145,335 of JAMXKT010000047.1, forward strand.
GCGTTCCTCACGTGCCATGAACTTGGCACGGAGATCCTTGAGACTCGCATGTGTACGAATCGTCGTGTACCCGTTTAGGTTGCGGTCGCCAAACGCGCGGCACCCGGAAGACACAACGTGCACTGTTGGCCTTCGGACACAGCGAACGGAACACCTGCAGGTCAGGCGAGGTTTAGAATGGAAAATAGGATCACCGTTGGCGTTGCTCTTAGACGCGTATCGTATATCTTTAAGGTACAGTATGCACCGTTAGGAGAATGCGTTGATGGGGTAGTAGATATTCTGACATTCACTGAGCGGGAGCTTCTATTATAGTTTACGCAGAGATTCCTTCTCTAATCATGTCATTGGACGGATATAAGGCAAAGTGCCAATTTAGTGGCCCCGGGGGGGGGTACCGGCAGAAACGCGGCGATAAGTCCAGAAGCAATGGTCGGATTGACATGTTCCTGACACCATCGTGAAGAGGAGCCGCCAGCGGATTTTTTAATGTTTTTTGTGGCATCAACAACCCACGTACTCGACTTCTAGCTAACCGGCAACGTGTAGCATCGAATTTGCGGCGGTGCCAGTTTAGTGGCCCTATTACACTTGACTTTAGTATGAAGGGCTACCAGACAACGCAGCTTCAAGTCACTTTAGGGTTAGGTGGATATAATTCTGTCAAACGTCATGTTCAGCACATCTCGTGATAAAGTCTAGTTTAATATAGAGGCACCACTTGGATGGTTGACAGGGTGACCTCGTACTCGTGAGCGCCGGCGAAGCGAGGCGAACTGCAGCCGGGGGCGATTCACACTGTAGCAAACCAGCGCGGTCTCTAGAAGGAGCATGATAGACGTCTTCGCTATACTCACGCTGACCAGCCGTGTGTATCTTCAGCACCACAACAGGTACAGTAGCCTTGGCGTGTCGGCGGCGAAGACCTCAACGATGGCTGCGATGCTGCCAGCAGCAGTCTATGTGTCAATCAATGACGTGCCAGAGGCTCGATAGATATAGGTGTATACGTTAGTTTGATGTGTGGTTATCATACGTAGCTAGGTGGCGGGTGAAACAACACTAGTGTTCTATTGTATATATACTAAACTGCACGTGTAAGGACTCGAGGACTTGCCCAAAATGTAATATGAACGTGTTGCACCACGAATACGGAACCTGGTTGACCAATCCTTTTTCGTACCAAACCGGGAATTGAGATTTTTAAAGTGAAAATCACTCATATAACGATAAAACACTGAATAAGTTGCTTTTAACACGACCTTTCCGATAATGCGCGATACAGTCAAATTGAGAAAATATTGAGGTCAGGCGACCCACATAAAATACAGGCATCAGGACTTGAACTTAACGCGAAGAAGACAGTAGTCCTTCCTCTTCACAGCGATGGACCCAACCGCCCCATGCATGGTTTGCCAAGTGGACTCCTTGCCGCTATCTTGGTCACTCGACGGCGAGCAGGACCACAGCCAATGAATCATGGAGTAGTGCATTTCAGGCGCTGTGGGGGCGGCTTGCCATGGCCCAGGACAAAACGAACACTATTTGCCAGCAGTGCCAATTTGCTAGAGCTATCATCATCCCAAAACTGATATATGTAGCACGGCATACCTGGCCGACAGCAGACTTGATCCAGGAAGGGCAGCGCCGGCGGCACAATTTTGTGTGGCATTCGAGGTTTGGACCGCTACAAACTAGAAGACGTGCATGGCTCGGGTCTTCACAGGCGGAGCTACCTCACTCGTCCGGTGGTCTTGCTCTTCCGAATTTGTGGCACGAATTGATGGCAATGAGCGGTCGGGTAGTGGAGGAATGGGCTGTAACTAGTACTCAGTTTGCTCGCCTCATTGGTGATATTCTGCTTTCTGCCCGGTACCGGGGCGATCTACAGAGGTAGTAGACCAAAGGCGAAGGAGGTGGCGGTTGATGACACCAAATCAAGGCCACCAGAACTAAGTCGATGCCGGCATAAAGAATACACTATGGCAGACAGGTTTTCAGGTGGTTGCGGGCGTGTACGCCTTCAGCCACAGCGCCCAAGAAAAGGAGGCAATACTACAGCTGCAGCAGGCCGCTGCAAATTGCTCACACATATAGTGAAAATCACTCATATAACGATAAAAACACTGAATTAGTTGCTTTTAACACGGCCTTTCCGATAATGCGCGATACAGTCAAATTGAGAAAATATTGAGGTCAGGCGACCCACATAAAATACAGGCATCAGGACTTGAACTTAACGCGAAGAAGACAGTAGTCCTTCCTCTTCACAGCGATGGACCCAACCGCCCCATGCATGGTTTGCCAAGTGGACTCCTTGCCGCTATCTTGGTCACTCGACGGCGAGCAGGACCACAGCCAATGAATCATGGAGTAGTGCATTTCAGGCGCTGTGGGGGCGGCTTGCCATGGCCCAGGACAAAACGAACACTATTTGCCAGCAGTGCCAATTTGCTAGAGCTATCATCATCCCAAAACTGATATATGTAGCACGGCATACCTGGCCGACAGCAGACTTGATCCAGGAAGGGCAGCGCCGGCGGCACAATTTTGTGTGGCATTCGAGGTTTGGACCGCTACAAACTAGAAGACGTGCATGGCTCGGGTCTTCACAGGCGGAGCTACCTCACTCGTCCGGTGGTCTTGCTCTTCCGAATTTGTGGCACGAATTGATGGCAATGAGCGGTCGGGTAGTGGAGGAATGGGCTGTAACTAGTACTCAGTTTGCTCGCCTCATTGGTGATATTCTGCTTTCTGCCCGGTACCGGGGCGATCTACAGAGGTAGTAGACCAAAGGCGAAGGAGGTGGCGGTTGATGACACCAAATCAAGGCCACCAGAACTAAGTCGATGCCGGCATAAAGAATACACTATGGCAGACAGGTTTTCAGGTGGTTGCGGGCGTGTACGCCTTCAGCCACAGCGCCCAAGAAAAGGAGGCAATACTACAGCTGCAGCAGGCCGCTGCAAATTGCTCACACATATAGTGAAAATCACTCATATAACGATAAAAACACTGAATTAGTTGCTTTTAACACGGCCTTTCCGATAATGCGCGATACAGTCAAATTGAGAAAATATTGAGGTCAGGCGACCCACATAAAATACAGGCATCAGGACTTGAACTTAACGCGAAGAAGACAGTAGTCCTTCCTCTTCACAGCGATGGACCCAACCGCCCCATGCATGGTTTGCCAAGTGGACTCCTTGCCGCTATCTTGGTCACTCGACGGCGAGCAGGACCACAGCCAATGAATCATGGAGTAGTGCATTTCAGGCGCTGTGGGGGCGGCTTGCCATGGCCCAGGACAAAACGAACACTATTTGCCAGCAGTGCCAATTTGCTAGAGCTATCATCATCCCAAAACTGATATATGTAGCACGGCATACCTGGCCGACAGCAGACTTGATCCAGGAAGGGCAGCGCCGGCGGCACAATTTTGTGTGGCATTCGAGGTTTGGACCGCTACAAACTAGAAGACGATGCATGGCTCGGGTCTTCACAGGCGGAGCTACCTCACTCGTCCGGTGGTCTTGCTCTTCCGAATTTGTGGCACGAATTGATGGCAATGAGCGGTCGGGTAGTGGAGGAATGGGCTGTAACTAGTACTCAGTTTGCTCGCCTCATTGGTGATATTCTGCTTTCTGCCCGGTACCGGGGCGATCTACAGAGGTAGTAGACCAAAGGCGAAGGAGGTGGCGGTTGATGACACCAAATCAAGGCCACCAGAACTAAGTCGATGCCGGCATAAAGAATACACTATGGCAGACAGGTTTTCAGGTGGTTGCGGGCGTGTACGCCTTCAGCCACAGCGCCCAAGAAAAGGAGGCAACACTACAACTGCAGCAGGCCGCTGCAAATTGCTCACACATATGGAATTTTGGACGCTTGATTCCAGACTTTACGGTCCTGCGTGGACAAACGACCGCCAAGCTGAGGCAGCTTCAATTCGCTGATAGGGGTAGATGCTGCGTGGAATGGTTACTTCAAGCATAATTTGATAGTGTGCTGCCGGAGTGGAAAAATAATTGCTCTTTTGGTCGAATCGTGCGGACGGGGATGGCAGTACGGGATGTGGTGACGTGGAAGTGGGCCGGTTGGAATGGTCACCGGTGTCAGTCAGATATCCACTTTCTAATGACGAAGTACGGCAATTTCGAGCTGTCATAAATCACTTAGTTGCTCATTTCCCACAAATCCTCTATAGACCACCGCTACGAGACGAGCTTCGTTACCACGTCGCTAAGCTGGAGATGCCGCTCAACACACTTATGTCGAGAAATTAAGCTATTCAAGTAGATTACCCCTGATTTGTTGCAACGTAAGTAGGTTTGTGTTACTACTTATAAGTAGGTTAGGGCCGGACCTACTTATCCGTTTCTAACGTTTTTATGATTATCTGTTACTATATATTTTGACCAGGAAACTATATTCTTAACTATCAGTAAGATATCTACAGCCATCTCCTGCGCCTGCTTCACAGCCATAGCATCTGCCCTATATTGCGCCTCAAAGCATGGTTAATCGCAGAGAAGATCTTAACAATGAATAAAATTACTCCTCTTCACAAAACAATCTGCAGCTTAAATCCTGCGCCTGGGCCATTGTAGCTCGTCCACGGGCCTCAATGACATGAGATAAGATCTCAATATTTATATTATAAATGAACTAGGCCGATAATTCAGTAAGTAGATTTTGCTGTTATATTACAGTCCTTTCGGAGTGAAACTGCGGATGCAGTGCCTTAATAATGTCGCGCGGCTGTTCCAAGAATGTTGATCGATGACAAAATTGCCTGTACCGCCTAACGGCAGTTCTTAGAGCTGCGAACTACACACTAACAAACCGTTTGTAACCGCTACAGTGCGGTAGTGTTAGCTATACAGTGAACATTTATGCGAACACTAATGAAAACACGAGGCACTGAGTACCTTTATCGATGCTGGTGTTCTTGTCCGCACAGGTGAGCTCGGAATTCTGCTAGTCATTTGACCATGAATCACTCTGTGGGGGAGTGTCGTAGTACCGCCATCCAGCGCCTTACCGACGCTTTAGCAATGTTTTTCATAGTTGAAGTTCCAGATTCAAAGGTAAGTACATGCTAGGTGATAGGATTCTTTCCCATTATCGTCGATATGTGGGGTTGAAGTCGAGCTCACCCTGAGCGCAATCGGCGTCAACCCAAAAAGTGAAAATAAAATTCTTATTACCGTCAAGGAAATACATGTTACTTACACTTGCACCAAGTCGGCAATTCTTAAAACGGCGCCAAAAGTTAATCATAAAAACGTATATAACGTGTAGAAACGGAAAAGTAGGTTCGGCCCTAACCTACTTATAAGTAGTAACACAAACCTACTTACGTTGCAACAAATCAGGGGTAACCTACTTGAATAGCTTAATTGCTCCACTTATGTCTTAGGCGATGATACGATTGCACACTCCCATACTGGATCTACAAAAAATTATGAGCCCATCTGGTAGATTACCAGTAAAATACGGAGTTGCGCTCACTGGCTATTCTCGTCCTCCCCGCCTCGCTCGTCCTCCCCACATCCCTCTCTCAGTGTTGGTCTGACCGCGTGAAGCGAATTGAGGGAGGGCCCCGTGTCCTAAGAGGGTTGTCGCCGTCAAGATTAATGCCCCGGCCAACACTAAATGGTGAGTTCATCCAGCTTCTATTGCACTGCCTACAACTGCTTTCTAACACTCTCTGGTTGTGCCACTCTTCAGGTCGCCGGACCTGCCACCGTAGCTTAACGGCAGAGCGGCCTGCGTGCAGGGAGACGGTGGTCCGATTCCTCCCGGTGGTCTATTTCAGCTCCAAGCCCGAAAGGTCGTGCGTCGGTTCGAGCGTTCGCAGCTCAGTGGTCGATGCTCTCTCCGGTGGTCGAAGATGGCTCCGTGTTCGACGAAGGGATGCTGTGAGTGGTGCGGTTGAGCGGCAGCGCAGCGTTGCAGGCGAACAAGGTGATTGCATTAGAGTGGACATGGGTGCTAAGAGTGCAATACATGGAAGTGAGTTTCATTCTGGGCCAGCTTATCAGTAATCTATGTTTAAACCATAGCTTCCTCGTAGATGCTGCTGGCTTCCTCGATGTCTTTGCCTGCGTCAAGGGCAGGCGTGGCAACTTCATGGGCGTGCAGGAGCATGACGAATCATTCGGGGTCTTGGTGGATTGGCGTAGCCGCGGTCTCCGAAACGATGGGGCCAACATCGTAGCCCAGGTTTGCCTTGCGAAATCCTGTCTTGATCGTCTCCGCAGACAGATTGGTCCACGCAGCCTTGATCCATGCCACCAAGTTGGCCCGTGTAGGTGGCACCATCTTGAACGCCACCGCCATGCCCGCTGAGCGAAGTTGGTGGGTGAAAAACTCTACCCTGTCGGAGCCGCGCCTTGAAAAGTTGGTTCCAGGCGATATCTGCGGGCTGGCACACGTAGGTGTATCCTGGAGGGATACCTTCATCAGCTCTACGTTCAGCAGACTCGCAAATACCAGCACGTCCTTACGCCAGTAACCTGAAAAATCGTCCCATAGAAGGAGGACGTGCTCATGCATGTTAGTTCTTCCTAGGAAATGGTAGCTGAGGAAGGCGACGGACAGCTCACTGTTCTACCATGCTGTAGCGTTACCGTAGATATGGACGCCACGCTGCAGCGGCTCGAGCGTTGGTCACAGCCGCCAACCAAATCCATGACGCAGCACACAGTTCTCCGACTTCCGCAACCTTGGATGGCTTCGTCTTAAAGACGAGGAAGGGGTCGTACTTGTTGCCATCGCTATCTCCAAGGAGCATCGTCGTCACGCGCTCCTTGGACTTCCCGCTACAGCGAACCCACACAGTTTTGGCACAATGCCCCGCTACTGTCTAGGTGGGGATGTACTCCTGCGCATATGGTTAGTTGTTGTCGACCCAAAGCATTCAATAAAAGGAAAACTCACCCGTTTGGTCTGCGTTGAACACCTTCGTGATCTTGAGTGCCTTCATCTTCTCACGCACTTTCGCGCTGAACTCCTCCGCTTGAGCAACAGCATCCACTGGTGTTCGTCTGGTCGATGCGTGTCCGGCGACGAATGGCGAGGCGATGCCGACGTAGGAAATGCTTGCGCCAGCTCCACGTCGCCGTGAACGCACCGAGTGGTAAATCACAGCCACGGTACTTCTCGATGGCCCGAAGCTTCAGCATTAACGCCGTACTGGGCACTCCTTCACCGCGAAGGCCGTTAATCCACTCAATCGACAGCGGGCAGCGTGGCACCCATCCCACGGCTCCTACCACGGCAGTGCAAACGAGAGCCGTTGGAGCACTTCGCCTCGATGGCGGATCGAACAGCCTTCCAGGCGTAGAACTGGCGCTTCTTGCTGCGTACTTGGGACTTGGGCTCGCGTTAGGTCTGGGTGGAAGTGCGTGACGGTTTCCGACATGGTGGCCTTGTCTAGGTATACCAAAACCTCGAGTTTGCGCTGGTACGAGACAGCGGTCCGCTTAAAAAGTTCGGCTGCGCTCCCTTGCCGGTCGTGCGCTTTCTACCTGTCTTTGCCATTGCTGCTTGAGTCAAATTGCGTTGTGAGCAAAACTTAGGGAAATACCGAGCTTGTAGATGCATTTTGGTAGCGTGTATGAGTTATGAGATCGGTTTAACCGTAAAATATGTTGCTGGCTGTCGTCGGTAGCGATTTATGATATCAGATTTACCGTAAATTACTCTGCGATTTATGACATCAATTTTTGCGACACGGAAAATGCCTCACACGTATTGGCTCACTTGAGGTGGGCTTTATGATATATGTACGAACAATGATTTCAACGATGCGGTATCACATTCAGGCACGACAGCAATGTTGCCAACAATTTTGCAGGATGACCTCACGCAACATAAAGACGCTGGTCGTTATGTTGCAGGATATCTGGGGCCGCCACACTTCTTCGATCTGCTAATTTCAGCGAATAGGCGGGGGGGGTTGGACTTATGAATGAATGATCCTTGTTTCCTTCATACAGTGGTGGTAACGCTGGCTTGGCCAAATAGTGTCCCAAAAACGTGGACGACCCATACACTCCACGACAAAAAGATATGGACACCAGGGTTGGTGTCCATATCTCAGCAACTACTGGGCGTTTGCGGACGCTATTTAGATATGTGCTACCAATCAGACTAACAAATCGATAGGACGTGGCGAGAAACCGCGAATCGCAGGGCATCTATAGGCTCATATAGAGATAAGTGGTTTTGGCACCGCGACAAAAGTTATGGACAGCAAATTGTATTGGATTTTGTATGGGGGGTGAGTGATGGTCAGGGTGGACCTAGTAGTGCGTTTTGTCTCCCAGCTTCTTGGCTACCTCGAAGCACCGCTTTCCCATCGAGTCTAGAAGCGTTGTTATATCCTTGATAGTGACAGAGTCCCAAGCTTTAATGACGGCGGCGGTGAGCTCGGGCACCGACTTGTACTGCTTCCCATGGCTGTACACCTTGTCCGCTAGCAAGGCCCACACGTTCTCGATTGGGTTCAAATCCGGAGAGCGTGTGGGCCATGCCAGCAAAGTGACGCGATTCTCCTTGAAGAAGTCCGTTGTCTCGTAGGAAGCGTGGATGGAGGCATTGTCTTGCATGAAGACGAAGTCGGTGCCGTAGTGCTGGTGGGCGAACGGCAACATGTGCTCCGACACCGTCCAGATGTAGTGGTGGGAAGCCTGCCGACCCTCCAGCACTACAAGCTCCGACTTGCCCTCGTTTCCGATTGCGCCCCAAACCATGAGCGAGCCGCCACCGTTCTGACGGCTCAGGTAACGGCGCGGAGGTCGACGAAGGTCCCTCCATACCTTCGGGCGCCCTTTCTTCTTCGGCTTCTCGTCCCTCTTCTCGTTGAGCACGTTTGAGACCCCTTGGGGCGAGCGCTCCACCCGCCGTGCGATCTCGCGCACTCCAACGCCCGCCTCCGAGAGGCCCTTGATCCTCCCGCGCTCCTGCTCCGTGAAGCTTGCCCCTCTTCCCATACAATTGCCTAATGAGAGCCAGTGAGTTCTCCCTGACCATCACTCACCCCCATACAAAATCCAATACAATTTGCTGTCCATAACTTTTGTCGCGGTGCCAAAACCACTTATCTCTATATGAGCCTATAGATGCCCTGCGATTCGCGGTTTCTCGCCACGTCCTATCGATTTGTTAGTCTGATTGGTAGCACATATCTAAATAGCATCCGCAAACGTCCAGTAGTTGCTGAGATATGGACACCAACGCTGGTGTCCATATCTTTTTGTCGTGGAGTGTAGAGCGACTCACCCAGTGTTGAATATCAGCTCTAAAAGGTTATTCGTGTGTAAAACACAATACACCGCCTGCGGATATGTACTGAATATGGTCTCTTAACCCTTTAACCCTTTTAACCCTTTTAACCCTTTCACTACCAGAGATTTTCAGGTGAAGTTGACAATTTTTTTCTTCCAAAACCGGTGGACTGATTACCCAAGGTGCATGGCTATGTACTAAGCGTAAACGGTGTATCCGACTCGTTCGAACGGACGTGTACAGTGTAGTGGTGTCAAGTTGCTACAGATTTCGCTCTTACTTCTGACCGAGGGTACCACTGTGGGTTTCTCAAGAGCATATGTATTTACACAGGATCGCTATTTTATACAAGTGAGATTGTGATGCGCGCTAAATGATCTCATCGACGCTTATATCCCATCCGTACATGTAGCTGCAGGAGGGGCGTTCGTTAGCGCCTCTGAACAGTATACTGGTGTGGTGAAAAAAGTTATGCATTGTTCGGGTCGTTTTCATGTCTTGAGAGGCTCGCAAGCGACCTGACGATGATCCGCCTCTTCTGGGTGTTTGTTATCCTGTCTGCCATGCCGTCTTGAACGTGCGCAGGTGTGGGGGGAAGTATAGAGCGACTTGAAGTAAAAATACGACGTGAGGCACGCGTTTGGAATAACTTAGGACACTCGCCCTCCAGTTCCCGCCCTTCTTCCAGTCTTCAAAAGTCTAAGCGCGAGAATATCCCTGTATAAAATAATATTATCAATGACACAAAGGTTATGAGTTAATCACGGTGTCAGAAGTGAGAGCGAAATCTGTAGGTGTATTACATAGACTGGTACATATCATAGAGAGAGAGAAGGTATTAATAGTCTATTGAACCTTAGGTAATAGCTTCCTGGTAAGTTTTAAGTCTTGTGATCGGCGCGGGCACTATCTGTTTGACCCATGCCGCTGGCGATGGTAGGGTATCCTTCGGGTCAGCAGCGAGACCAATGTCGACAAAACAGTCGAGGCTTAGCTGGAAACGTAATCTTTGTAGCTTCGTTGGCGCTCTCAGGCGCTGCCGTCGCGCGATGGGGGAAAGCTGACGAATGCTCGTCCCCCACATGTAGTCCAGTTGCTGAGGCGCTAGCCATGTTTGTCCATCATGGACGACCTGGTTCCGTATTTGCCAGCGCAGCGCAAACCCGATGCTGCAAAGCGTCCACCAAATGTGACGGAGGGACTCTCCGTACTCCGACTTCCATTGTCCATAGCGCAAGCAAAAGACTGGTACATATCATGCTGTAATATGTATATGAATAAGCTGAGCTCTATTTTTGCATGGTAAACCTCAATAATTAGTGAGGAAGTTTTGCAATTTGTGTGCATGTAGCTTCAAGCTGAAGTGTCTACAGTATTCGGAGCTGTAATCAGATATTGCGTGCGCCCGAGTCTTTTAACTAACCGGACTTCCCCCAGATGTCGTGCCTCAGGGTATGTCTCAAAACGGGCATTTACATGTACAGTATTTTACCTCACTATAAAGTCCTAACATGGATACCATTTTTCAAGAGAATAAGATTACAAAATGAACTTTCAGCAAATGATGGATATACATGAATTGGGTGTATCAGTTTATTCGATTCCACGTGTTTCTTAGTGAGGCAAAGTACTGTACTATTAGTACTATTAATAGTTTCATATGGCTTTTTAAAGCACTGTATTAAAATACAGTGCCACTGTATGCAAATGCCTTACTCAACTAGACAACGTGTTCCCATGTGGGTGCTGTCCTCACGATCGATTTCATGATCTGCGATTACGGTGTCGCCAAACGTGATGCTGGGACAGCCTCCCGCTTGCAAGTGGCCCAAAGCCATCTCTCGGCGCCGCTGTGGCACTGCCACCGACTAAAAGGTTTTTCATTTGGAAATTCACTTTCTCGTAAGCAAGCTCAACTTCAAGGCAATGGTGTACTCCTTCATGTTCAAGACCGCGGGCTTGGTGTCGGCTGTGCTGGCGACTCTCAGCGGTGCTGATGCGGAGCTGGAAACCGTGAAGCTCAACCACCCGACGGGCTCCAGCGCCGAGGTCTTCCTCTTCGGTGCCCACGTGAAGTCGTTCCGCAGTGTGTTCGACCCGAACCTGGACATCCTGTTCATGTCGAACCGCTCGCACCTCGATGGCGTTAACCCGATTCGTGGCGGCATCCCCGTCGTGTTCCCAAACTTCGGTAGTGCCACGGGTTTGCCCAGCCACGGCTTCGCGCGCATCACCAACTGGACGCTGGCCAGCGTTGTGCAGGCCACCGACGAGACCAAACCGAGCGTGGCCAAGTTTAAGATGGCGGCCACCGAGGCGACCCGCAAGATGTGGCCCGTTGACTTCGAGCTCCAGTACGAGGTGAAGCTGTGGTCCGCACAGCTCGAAACTACTCTTAACGTGACCAACACGTTCACCAAGGACATCGATTTCCACGCGCTACTGCACAACTACATCCACGTGAACGACGTGCGCGACAATGGCGTGGTGGTTAACAACCTCAACGGCGTGAACTACTACGATAAGGTCGCCAAGGTCAACAAAACGGAGACTCGCGACATGATAAGCATCACGGCGCAGACCGACAACGTGTACAGCAACGCCCCGGACAAGATCGACGCCCCTATTAGGGGTGTCAACTTTGACTACACCGTGCGCGTCGAGAAGAAGGGCTCCATCAATGGTGCCGCGACCAAGACCGACGTCGTCGTGTGGAACCCGTGGGCCGACCGTGCTAAGACCATGGAAGACTTCGGGCCCGAGGAGTACCTCAAGATGGTGGCCATCGAGCCTGGTCGTGTCAGCGAGAAGCAGGTGCTGCCCGCTGGCCAGACGTACACGCTGCAGCAGACTGTGTCGGCCATCCGCTACTCGTAAGGAACGCAAAGTCATTCGCGCGGTTGCAAGACCTAGCTCGTAATGAACGCAAATGAATACATACACACAGTGAAGTTCTTTCCGAGTATTACCAATTCGATTGTATTAATACTTAGTACTACTGTAGTAGTAAATGGCTAAGTACGGCAGCTCTTTTGCGACGAAAGATTTTTTTCGAACTGAAGTATTAGTGGGTAATACTACTGTAGTAGTGGGTATCGCGTAGTACGCCGGGCGTACTGGTCAAAATACAGATGTTTGGCTCGCCAGTGGCTTGACCAGTGGCACAAGTGCCACTGGTGACAGTGGTAGGGTACGGCGAATATAAGTTGCAAACCTTTCACAAGTAATAGAGGCCGCTGCCATCAGTTCCGCTTTTGGCGTCGCTGCTACAGGTAAGAACTGCGTATGCATAGGCATGATGCTCTACGTCTTCTTGGACATCAGCAATCGAGGCAGCTACGCTGTACCAGCGCTACGTATGGTGCGAGCAGGAGGAGACTGAACCGCGAGCCTGTAGCAATTCCTGGATGTTGCGTACGTTAGCAACGCTGCCGCTCGCTCAGCTCCATCGGTATGTAGTCGTATAAAGACCGCCGAGCAGTGTGGATAAAGCCGCGGCTTTATTTTCGGCTTTACGGCTTTATCGATTTTTTTGCCGATCGGCTTTATTATTTAGCCGCGGCTTTTTCGAAAAAGCCGCGGCTTTATTGGCGACCTACTCTACGGTCCAAAAGTTTTATTATCCGGAATTTTCCGGACAAGGCTATCCGCCCAGTCGGCGACTGGTAGTCGGCGAGTACGCGAGGGTAAAAGACTCCACAAAGCTCATGACCGCGCACAGTGGCTCGATGGCCGCGCCCCTAAGGCATCCATGTCGTCGTGTCGTGTCCTGATCTCCGGCAGCAGACCTTCCAGGAAGCGCTCCGCTGTGTTATCGCCGATGACCAAGTCTACAAGCCGCCTCGCCCGCTATGCAGCATGAGGCCGTCGCTGGCGAAGCTCCCATCCGTGTACTATCGTTGGGTAGGCTGAGCTCTTTGGCCTCGATCACGCGGGGCAGGCAGAAGGTGAAGATCTACTGCATCACGTCTTCCTGGTCAACGTCCACCGAGATATTCTTCTGCACGCTGCACTTGCCTGCACTTGCTGCACGTCACGCGGCGAGAAACTCGGCATCCTGAATTCGACTGAGAAGGTTTCCAAGCTTGCTCAGCGCCTGCTGCACACGCCGCTCTCTCTCGAGAACTCGATACCGAACGTGTCGCTGCGTCGCCGCACGCAGCACCATGAGGTAGCTCTGCTTCTTCAGATTGGAGCACTCGACGGTGACCGCACTTGCCAGCACGTTGTTGACCAGCAGGATGACTGCCTAGCCCTCGATCATGTTGCCACGGGCGTCAGCAAAGCCGCCAGCGAACAGCTCCACCGTGTTTGGGTTGATCTGAAGATCAATTTACACCAAGGACAACTGGATGCGGACAAGTCCACGACTCAGCTCGAGCTGCGGAAAGTCGTCCAGCTCGATCGAGTGGATGATGTAGTAGAAAATGCGCTCGCTGTCCGAGTCGAAGGCCATGCCCATGGACTCGACGTACATCAGGTCTCGGTTCGTCGTGAGGGCGCCGTAGTTCCCCACTTGACGGCCGACATCAACTCGGTCGGATCGGATCGTTCTCAGTGCGACAGGCTGTGCAGCTTCTGCACCCTGCCTCACCGCGAGCGGTAAACGCTGACCGGGCTTGACGTGCTTCCACTGGTCGCTGGGAGCTGTTGGCCGTGGGCCATGAAGACTCGTACGATTACAGCATCTCGGTAATGAGGCGGCCGATGATCTCCGTGCCCCGACCTCCGTCGCGGACATTCCCGTTGACGACTTCCATCAAGTTCTCGCCAGTTAACTGCGGCTGGGCACGGTCGTGGCGCCGGCAAGTTACCCCACGATTCACGTCCGCCAAGTTCTTGCTCGTGTGCTGCTGCTCGGCGTTCTCGTCTGGCCTCCAAGTCTACTTTTCCCCGCCTTCAGTAGCAGGTCGTCGCCGACGCGCCCGTTGGCTCAGTCAAGTTCTCAAGCATGTACAGCGGCTCGACGTCATCGACCTCCCATCCTCGTGCAGTTGTAGAAGATCAGAAGATCAAGACGTCAGTCAAGTGGGCATCGCCGTGGATTTATATTATAGCATTGTAAGTTGATATTGCTCGACTAAACTGTTGCGGATCGATGGCAAGAAATTAACTTTATTCAACAGTAGTTACGTAAGGTGTCAGACCAAACGTTTTCTCGGTAGGAAACAACGTTGACAGACGAAACTTTTGCCCTCTGATACCAGTCAGGTACGAGATTTGGCAAGAGAAGTGAGAGGTTCCCGTCTAAAAGGGCTGGTAACTTTACATGTATTTTGATTTATACTTAATACTGTGTTTGCTGGTGGTGCGGTCGACTTGTGATATTCATTACTGTCCGAGCGAGCGGAGAGGGCCGCAAAACTAACACATTGTTGGGTCATGTAGTGGATAAGACCGTTGGCATTCTAGCCCCTACTCCTGTGTATGCGGAATACAAGTTGTCTTGTTCATTGAAAAACTATTTTCGCCGGCTTCTACGGAATTGTAACTTCCTTCGTAGACAAAATAGTGATCCAGCCAATTGCTTGCAGATACACAAGAATATACTTGGTAACTATACATACCAACTGGTCATCCCCCAGATACGAGTTCAACGCCTCCAGGAGAGAATGGATGAAAATCAACCGATACAGACTGCTATTAAAGCACCTACTTCCAGTACACAACAGCCACATACATAGAGAAGACGATCATACTTTCATCCCCATGTCGTTTGCGCCAGCATAGCACTTCAATCAACACTCTTGGTACGGCAACCCTCAAATTTCTCCCATATTCAGTGATTGCTAGAATATGGGAAACACGGGAAAAATCGGAAATTCCCGTTTTGGTAGAGGTCTGGATTCCAGAGGTCCGGACCCGTCCGTCTAACCAGATCATTAGAATTAACGTTGGGCAAGCCCTGCCGAATGGCCAGGCCGCTCTCTCTCTCTCTCTCTCTCTCTCTCTCTCTCTCTCTCTCTCTCTCTCTCTCTCTTTCTCTCTCTCTCTCTCAGCTTCGTATGGGGCCAAGGGACATTGGCCACACTGGAAACCACCAGCACCAACGGATTTACGTTCTCTGCTACTTTCTTGACTGGTCTTGCCATCTTCTGATTGCCCTGACGGACTTTCATGCTCTTCTTGTCGGTCCTAGAGAAGACGTTGCTTGGGCTGTACTTTGGTTGCATCGCTGGACGAAGATGGGTATACATATATACATACAACATGTATAGCTTTATTGTGTATATACCATGTATACCCCATCGCCCGGCGTTATCTTCGGCTTTATCGGTTCGGCTTTATTCGGCTTTTTGATTTTTCACGCGGCTTTATCTAGCAAATCGCGGCAGAGGGCTGGGCGAAATAAAGCCGCTTCTTTGCGGCTTTATCCACACTGCGCCGAGCTGGCATATGCGTCGTAGATTAGTCTCAGTGTATGAGAAAAGGTGCACGCCAATGACTTAAAGACCCTCGCAGCGTGCATGACTTGACTTTACTCTACGTACGGTGAGTTGCTTCTACTCTATGTGCTGGCGGTACATTAGATATGAGTGCGTTCGCACCTTCGCTGCTTCATCTTTGCCAAGGCGACGCTTATGCATCCCGTGACAGTACATCGTCAACGTAGCGTTCTCTATACACGTACCTAACGATGTTTGTGTGGTCCTCTGGCGGGTGCCAATTGGCACTGCCACTAGCAATGAGGCAGCGCCACCAAGGGAATAAGCCTGCGGAGGCTCATTCCTTGGGCTCATTCCTTGGAATGGAAAGATTTGTGTGGCTATTTATAAACTGAACCCCCCATGAAAATCATTCCTTGATTTTTGCCGTTTTCGTGCGGGCTCATTCCTTCAAGCAATTATTAACTAAAAACCCCATAGGCTCAGTCTACAGCGATATCAGGCTCTATCGTTTTTAAACTTTAAATAAAAACAAATGTAAATAAAGGACCTCTGAACGGCTACCACTGGTCAATTGTGGTACCCACACTATTTTATGGATAAAAACTAGGCTACACCTGAATAATTTTCCTAACCTGTATTCTGCAAGATATCCGTAAGATAAAACAAGATGGGACGTATTAGGTTTTAGCGCTGTGACCTGTGGTTGAAAGAATGAGCTCATTCCTTGGGCTCACCGTTTGAAGAAATCATTAGCTGAAAACCCCTATTGATAAACGGTGTTGGGGTAGTTCCTTCTCCGGCGAAAAAGGGTAACAGTGGGTGTCATTGTGGTTTTCAACGTTTTTTGCGGGATTTTAGCTACGCATCTTGGAGGGGCCAGATTTGCTACATCAAGCTCGTTAAACGGTCAGGGAACTCGATCCTGGAGGCCTGCCTGGAGTCAAATCGGAGCGCCCTCACCACCCAAAGCATCAAAGCAAATGACGGTGGCCGGCGGCATGGAAGACGCCATTGTATAACATCGTACGCTTCGCTAGTCGATACATCTTGTGCAGGTATGCCTGCGTGGCCAGCGACTCCGATCTTTGTAGCTTCTAACACATTATTCTTTTCATGGCTCGCATAGAAGAACAAGCCAGCAAGACGATAGTGGCTCTGACGGAGTAAATCTAAAAATCAGTGTTTAAAAAATGAATTGGCGGTGATTGGCAGACACAACCAACACTGCAGTTCCTATTGCAGTACTTACTCATGCTGCAATCGCGAATTGCAATAATGTACGCACCGTCACCTCAATAATACATTTCTTGTGCCATATGATAATTGCAATTACGTTTTGCCACCCGAGCTAGGGCTTCTAAGCGGTTAAGATGGCTTTGGTATGGCTAATTTGGGAGTTGAAGGTTGCGGATGCAAAGAGCTATGTCTTTCACGGAGCAGTTGAGGACGAAGCCAGAGTTTCCCGATGTCGCAAGTGCAGTTATAGTTAGATCTACCACTAGGTAGAGTCGATGATAGCTCACTTGCGAATTCTCCTCGCTCCAGCAACCCGCCACGCCACACCCTTGCTGTGGCAAAATCTACATTTATTTGCCCCACACAAGGACATTGTTGGAAAAGACCAACGGAGAGATCGTCGAGGCTAAGCTTGCCGTTTGCCGAAAGAGAGAAATTCTCCATTTTGGAATCGTCACTCTAGACAGCAACATGTGTTTAGCAGGCAGTACGAGATTGCTGTAAGTGTCGCGGTCGCAGTTAAGTTGCAATCGCTGGCGTCTCTGCAATTGAGAATTGAGCATGCGGATAGAGCAAGAGAAACACTGTCTAAAGGTAAGGTGAGTTGTCGGTCTGCGCAACGCCGCTAGGAGAATACTGGGATGGACCTGCTACGAGCAGATCGTCCGTCTCTCGGACGGCCTGAGGTGGCAGACAGCTTGCTCAGCCAGCCTGGCTGAGCAAAGAGTGCGACAAGCGGCTTGGGCAGACAGCTTAGCAGGCCTACCATGGGTATATATTCGTCGAAGTTGCCGTTGAAGGAATCAGCAGGACCAGCTTACCATGGCCTCGCTGGGTAGGCGATCTTCGCGCTCGCTACACCGTTGACGAACTTGGGCCAATCGGCAGCCCCACTGGTCAACTATAAACCGGGCACCCGAAAAAATAATACTCATAAAAATACATTTGAATACTTTAATTCAATGATTAATTTTAGACCCTCAATTTATTTTTGAATTACACACAATTCATATTTGAACTGCTCAGATGAAGTCGTTGCAGCCACCAGTGTCCGCCGAAGAGTGAACCACCAACCACTCGCCGATCTGGCACCACTTCACCGCACCACTCGCAGTGGAGGCTCCATCAGAATCAAATTTGCTTTCTTCACCCCTCACCGCCCAAGCCCCTCGCCCCACGTGTCCACCATGGTCCTCACGAGCAGCCAAATCTGCTCCATGTTTTTCACTGATGTCGGCAACGGCTTCTACAAGTGTACCTCTTGCGACAAGCAGTACAAGAAGAGCAATGGCTACACGAACCTGCTGAACCACCTGCGGCGCGACCACGACAACTACGAGCAAGAGGCCCAGGAGGCGTCACGCCGCCAGAACCCACTGCGCCTACACCTCGTCAGCGCACGGACCAGGGATCTATATCGCTGGCTCGAGTGGGTCGTCTGCGACCGCCTCCCGTTCGCGTTCGTAGAGCGGCGTCTCACGCGCCTCAACGCCTCCCTCTCTCTCGTGTCGGAGGACACCCTCTCCAAGTACATCGTGCTGATTTTCGAGCTGCTAGAGCTGCGTGTCGCTCGCGAGCTCCCCGCATCGTTCAGCCTCGTTCTTGACGGGTGGACCAGTGGTGGTCGTCACTACATCGCGATATTCGCGGTATTCGGCAGCGACAGTACCGGTATTACCGGTGGTGGCGCTGACACCGAGTACTATGACGATCTTGAGTGCTTATCGCGCCGCTTCCTGCTGTTAGCATTCACTCCAATAGAGGTCGAGGAAGACATGGGTGCGCAGAGTCAGTACGACCTGATCGCTGACACGCTGTCTCGCTATAACAAGCCCTGGAGCGCGGTGAAGTTCATGGTGGGAGACAACTGCTCTGTGAACCAGTACATCGGCCGGAAGGAAGGGGCTATCCCCTTCATTGGATGTGCTAGCCACAGATTCAATTTGGCAGTGAAGGACTTCCTCAAGACCGAGGACGAGCTCATTGCGAAGGTGCACGCGCTGATGACCAAGCTCCGGACAATCAAGGGCCGCGCTCTGCTTCGCCGCGTCTCCCATCTGTCGCCTCTGTTGAGGAACGACACCAGGTGGTCGAGTACGTACGAGATGGTGGCGCGCTATGTGAAGCTCCAGCCCGCCATAATCAAGCCGGGCTGGTCAAGTATGAAGTACAGCCGCTTTTGCTGCGGCGCGCCGAGCACGAGCGAGTCAAGGCGTTGGAGAAGGACCTGGAGAAGTTCGAGGGCGTCACGAAAGAGCTACAGAGATCTACGCTAACTCTGTCTGCTGTGCGCCGTCTTTTTGACCAGGTCGTAAAGGAGTACCCTGCACTCAAGTCACGACTGGCCGCAACGGCTCCGATCATCAACAACCCGCATTTAGAACTGGGCCTCGTCAAGCTTCAGCGCGAAGAGGCGTTGACGGCCGCGGAAAGGTCGGCATGTGCCGAGCTTAGATCGACGATCCTTGAAACGGCACCAGCGCGGGAGGACGGAAACAGCTCTATCGTCTAGGCGGCGTTCAAGAAGAGGAAGGCACCGAAGCGCTCGCAAGACGTGGACGTCGCCTACGTGCCACCGACGTCCAACGAATGCGAGCACTTTTTTTCGGCGGCGAAGCTGGTACTCACAGACGTGCGGAAGAGTCTCTCCCCCGCCATGCTCGAGATGCCGATGTGTCTGCAGTACAACCGCGAGTTGTGGGACGTCAACACGGTGGAGCAGGTTCGTGCACGAATTGGCAGCAATTAATGGCAATAATGCAATGATTAATTTTTGCCCGTAGTTTAGAAGTATTAATCTAAGTATTGCATTCTCGGGTGCCCTGACTATAAAGCAGCAATGGGACCAACATTGGGATGCTCCGCTGGGCTGGTGAGGTTTGTGCCGCTGACAATGTTCAACCTTCTCGCGGTCGGCCACCCAAATGTGAAGAACCCCCAGAGCAGCGACATTGAGTGTTGGGCAACGATGGCAGCAGCAGGTAGTGATATACGGAGCCACAAGGGACATGCACCCGGAAGACCACTCGAGCCTCACCGCCTACAGCTCCACCAGCGATGCCACGGACATCGGCAGCGACGACAACTACGTCTTCTCCACGAACGCCTCGGCGTCGAGTGGTCGACCGAACAGTTCCAGTGAAGCGCCGACGCGGTCACTATCCAGAGCGGCACCGTGAGCACTTCGGCTAACAGAGCCCCAACCGGCAGATGACGGGTTAGCATCTGCGGGACCGGTCGTTGTAGTCGTTAGGAAGAACTAAGTGACAACAATGCACCTCAATTCAAAAACAAAAACTTCGGCTAACAGCGACGCGTCTCGCACTGGGCGTCGCGACCGGCCCCAGTCTGCTGTCGCCATCACGGCCATGATTCTTTCAAGACATACCAAGAAATGGCATTAGCATACGTCCAGTACCCCACAGGCTTTTACCGCGAAGAAATCTGGTAGCCGGAAGAATACCGACATTCGTTCGGTGTCAGGTACACCGCCCGTGCTCTAGCTCACCTGGAAGAAACAAATGCATCAACTTGGAGCGCCTATTTCTGGGATGTTCTTATTGGCAATGGTAAAATCCATATTGCTGTTGCGCAGCGCGGTTGCACTCGTTGGAGGCCCTCGCACTGGCAGCGCCAGGGGCCGCTCTGTAGTACCGACCGAGTTGAGTCGGTGGTGGCAACGGTAGGAACAAGCTCAACAATTTACGGAAGTGCTAAGGGCCATCAAGGACCTAGCTGAAGTCTATGCGACCTGGTTCTTCTTGGCACTAACAGCCTTTGTAGCGAGCAACAGGAGCGTCAGCTTTCCAGCGCGCTGCGCAGGAGGCCTCGAGCATTGTAGTACCATGGTTGCCACAACCGTATGATAAGATAGCTGGGCTGTGGAAATATAGATTGTTTATTGATTGACGGTCGGATCTGGAACAATCAATTATTGCAATCTCAACAATCTCAAAAACAAAAGATTGCAATCTAACTTCTCGCTTGTATTTTCTCTGCTAGTTTCATAGTTTTACTTGTTTGGCGGTGCTATCGCATTAAGGCCTTTGCCTATTCGATTACATGTGTGTTAACCTTCAAAAACCTTGGTAAAATGCAATGTTGGGTCTAATATTCATCGTGTTGAGCGTGTACCCTGTCCAGGCATCCAACGACCCCTCGTGCCCGCATTTCAAAGCAGCGGAAGACATAGAAATATTTTTAGGAGCTAGAATCGATTTCATAGGCTTGACTTTGCTATGGGATCGTTGGCAAAGGTTCAAAATCAGTTTAGGAACAATATGGGAACGAGATTGCCGATTGAGATAACGAAACAATCAATAATTGTGATTGACAATCTTGGCAATATTACAATCACAATCATATTTTCCACAGCCCTGATAAGATAGTCTGCTGATAAGGAGACTAGAAGCAGTTCGCTGTCGACTTCAGACTCGCCACTAAGGTGTGCTGTATGTGTAGCTAACTTTTGCGAGACACTCGCAATGTAACGCCTTATCGCTACAGGGGGTTGCCGCTATTTCGGCGGAGCCCATTCAAAGCCGCAACCGAGATCGGTACTTGTATGCACAAGTTGTTCTAGAATGTTATAGATCATTACTTCTTGTTGGGATGAATTATATGTTCCTATTGTTCTTCCAGCATGAAATGGATCATTTTGTCCTTCTGATCCTTCCAGGTGATCAAATATTGGGCCCTTGACGCCACCCCGGGATGGGACCAATCAGAGGTATTATTATTATACCTATTATTTTAATCGCGTGACTTACACTAGTGTTAAGTACGAGAAGCCACTCGAGCACGCTTTCCATCGATGAGGGATCATTTCGGCGAAAGCCACACCCTCCACAAGATCTAATTAGCTGTCCGGAAGCCCCTAAAGCTGGTTTGAGCCAAAGTGGGGGCTTTAGCACCTAAAACGGACGGAAAACCGATGTTTTGCGCGCTTCGAAGCGTCTGAAGGATGAACCAGCTTGTAGTAAATACTTACGATATGTTTAAAGCAGTCTAAAGCAGTTTTGGGGCCTAACACGGTGAAGTAGGCAGAGAACACGACTCCAACAGATCTTAATATAGTGTGAACGAAGAACGTGACCAAAGGACGTGACCAAATCGTTTCATGACATGTAACAGATTGTCCCCCAATCAGAGCTCTTTGTTGCGGGTCCAAGCGGGACGCTTTAGGGACGACATCCCCTCTTGTCCCGCTGGGATGTTGTATCCCTAAGACTTGTTACTAGTATCGTTCGTTCAACTATAAAGGAGCTGGGCGCTTGTCAAATTAGTGGATTTAATTTTTTTAATTGGATTTTGTTGCGGTTTAGTCGGCTTCCTACTCCCGGAGACGCGCACAGCTGCGTCTCCGTCGTGTCAACATTAGTGACGTGGAGCGCCAACAGTATCATGCCAAATTAGTTTGTATCAGTACTTACATCGTGTGTGAACCCGGCGAGCCTGTGCAGAATGTCGATGTTGACTTTGAGTGTAGCACACGATGAACATCAGAACTTTCGACTCGAGCATTACGATTACGAAAAGATGAAAAAGAGATAACCACGATGACTGTGTCAAGGCTAAGAGGCAACAAGCAGTTGATCCATACCTCAGCTATCAATCACCTCCGAGCGGAAACATCTTGCTCACAAGCACTATCAGCGCTTGGCGCACCATGAAGTGACCACACCAAGCCCGCTAGCTCGCTAGCGGAAAAGGGCCGACTTACTCCAGGAGGATCGTTCCGTACGGGTATTCACCGGTGCTGATCGTGAACATGGCGCAAAGCGGGTTCGCCGCCGTCGCCGTCGAGTTGTAGACTTCGCAGTCCGTCTCCGGCTTGATGGCAATGACGTAGTCCGCGTCCTCAGCGACCTTCTTGAAGCCCTGGCCGATTTGCGGGTAGAACACACTCCAGTCGTCGGCAGTGAGCGTGAAGTTGAGCTCCGTGGTCTCACCAGCCTCGAGGTAGATCTTGGTAAACTTCTTGAGCTCCTTAACCTTCGGCTCAAAGTACGATCGGTACGGCTGCATAAGGAAGAGCATGACTGTCTCCTTGCCAGCAACGCTGCCGGAGTTCGTGACCTCAAACGAGACCTCGATGGCGTCGGAGCTGGTGGTAACGTTGGTGGTACTCAGCGTCACGGCCGAGTAGTCGAAGGTGGTGTAGCTCAAGCCAGTACCAAATTCCCACTGCATCTCGCACTTCGTCGAATCCACACAAAGTGTAGCCACATTGTGGTTGTACGGGATGTTCACGTTGCCTGAGTCCTTCGGGTATGTGATCGGGATACGGCCACTCGGGTTCACTTGTCCGTAGATGATCTCCGCGATCGCCTGACCGCCCTGCTCACACGGCAGCATGGCGTAGACCACAGCGTGAACGTTTTCCGGAATGCTGCCAAGCAGTCTCGGTCGCCCTTGAATGAGCACCAAGATGACTTTCGTGCCAGTCGACGCGAGCTCCGTGATGTACTCGACTTGTCCAGCAGCAATTGCCAAATCGTTCAGGTCGCCAGGCTTCTCAGTATACGGACGCTCTCCAGCCACCACAACTGTGTACTCAGCGTTAGAAGCATACTCCTTCGCAAGAGTGAGGTTCGCGTCGGTAAAGCTGCTGTCGATGTCGATTCCGTTGAAATAGGTCACGCTCGGGCCACCAATAGCAGTCATCCCGTCCAGAACCGAGGTGCCATTCGGGAACAGAGTGTTGCCCGAAACACCTTGTTGGTGAATAGTCCATCCGCCGCACTGGGCACCGATGTCGTCGGCATTGAATCCCGTGAGGAAGACAGACGACGACGGCGAAAGAGGCAGAGTGCTGTCGTTGTTTTGCAGCAGCACAATGGATTCACGGGCGACTTGCAGCGACGTTGCAGTGTCGTTGTCATTGCGAACAAGGTCAACAAACTCGGCTCCTGGCACGGGCGCGTCGAACAGACCAAGCTCCAGCTTCAGCTTGACGATGCGCTTAGCAGATTCTTGGAGACGTGAGAGCAATGTTGGGTCGCTCTCAAGCGCCTGCTTGCCGTACACGAGCATATCGGAAGTGTAACCCATGCTCATGTCGACGGACGATCGCTCAAGGACAAAGCGATAGGCGTCGGCCAGATCGCGAGAGGTGCGATGGAAGGTGCTGGTACTTTGGAACTCGACCATATCTGACACCGTGAGCCCGTCGAACCCCAAGTCATCCCGAAGCAACTTCTTGAGAAGCTTATGGTTCATCACATTCGGGACACCGTTCGTCGAAGAGTAGCTCTCCATGACAGTCTTGGCCCCAGCATCCATTGCTGCCAAGTAGGGCATCAGGAACTCATTGAGGAGCTCAAAGTCCGTGATGGTGACGCCATCCTTGTCATGCCCCGACGGTGTCTTGGAATACGCAATGAAATGCTTCATGCACGCAGCCGTGACGTTGTTGGACTGCATTCCGCGGATCACAGCACTTGCCATCGTAGCAACAAGCAGCGGATCTTCACCGAAAGTCTCGTACACTCGGGGCCACAGCTGGCTGCGCGATATGTCGAGGATGGGTCCAAAGATCCACGGGATACCAGCAGCAGCCGTGTCCTGAGCCGTGATACGACCCACCTCATGCGCCAGTTCCGGGTTGAAGGTGGCACCGGTGTTGATCTGGTGGGGGAAGAGCGTTGCGCCGAGCATCGAGTTGGCACCGTTGACGCTATCGATACCATAGAGCATCGGGATCCCGTTCTCTTCGATGTTGACCGTCTGCACCTTCGTGATAAAGTCTCTCCACTCAGCCACAGTCCACCCCTCCTTGCCGTTGATGGCGGCCGATGCGAACGGGGTCAGAAGGTACGATCCGATTCCGAGGTCGGCGAAGGTGCGAGTGTTATCCTCGCTGAAGTCAATCTGGGTCGTGTAGTCCAGGATCGAGTTCACGATGTACTGCGTCATCTGGCCGAGCACTTGGTCCGAGGTCATGTTGGCCACGATCGCCGACGCCCTGGCATCCAGATCTTCTGTCGCCGTGGCGGAGTAGAGCGTGGCAGCCAGGGTGACGAGGAAACTTGCGGTTGAGATCTTCATGATAGTCTTCGTCAACTTTGGTGTCGAGTGCGCGGCAAATTGAGGAATAGTCAGAGAGCTCAACCGGATTGGTGACGGGGGCAGAAGTCGCAGAGGTGAAGCTCATGCACAATCAATATCGCAACCCCAACCCTCCCATTGTGATAATCAAAGGGGTGACACAAACCAATATTCAATATAGTTTTGGCTCTCATATATGTAATTTGCTTCGCGGACTGCAGCCGTTGTTGAACCTCCTCTCTTCGTGCTCCAAATTACCGGTAGTTGTATCACAATGATAGTTTTTACATGTACTGTGAAAGTGCCCTACTTTTTTTGCAAGCTGAAGGTGCTCAATGACCATCCTAAGGCTGTTCGTCGACATCCGACACCTGCGGTACAGCCACGGCATCTAAAAAGTGTTGTCGCTGACATGTTACGAGCTCGGTAACACTGTAGGTCCCAAGAGCTCCCATTGGGCTGCTGATCCTCCGTCGAAGCAAGACGAACAAATAAAAACATGCAGTCATTTCTGCATCTAGTTCAACGTGCATGGAACGGTCTGGCTCGTGATAGTTTAGAGTTTAGAGACCGTTGTGACCTGTTTGGAGCAGAAGTTGAAACTGTGGGAAACGTTTCCGTCAGTACATCTATATGTACAGTAGGTATTCCGTTTTGGCAAAGCGTTATCAGCCCTATCTGAGGATGGGTCAATGCCAAAATGGAGAGAAGCCGTGCTTCAAATTGAGAACCGCCACAAGCAAAATGAGCAAACCTCAAATAATAAATATGTATATCATCTAATCACCTTCAAAACCGAATATATTGCACAGAGCAACTGACTTGCCCAATCTATGTCGATCAGAAAATTCCCTCCGGAAAATTTTAGCCGGGGCAGTGCCCTTTTTCTTGATCTCTCTTGTTTTGATTTTGGTCGTTTTCGTTTTGATTTTGACTTCACTCAATTTGGCCTTGATATGGTGTACACAGTGCACTACACTTACAGCACCGCAAAACTGAACACCTACGAGCCAGTTTTGTTTTGTTTAGTTAGTTAAATCCGCCATACCTTTGAAATCCGCCCATGTCGTTCGTGCGATCAACCAATGATATCAGCGGATCTGTACACTTTGTGTAAAACGCGCACTTTACACGTAATATATGCACTTTATTGTGTACATTTTACAGTTGTATACATACACAAGACCCTGATCGGCCAATTGAAAAACACTCGAAATCCTTGAAGATTAGTGTTATAACGTTCAGATGGCGGGCGGATTTCATCGTCGTTGTCTGTAAAAGACAACGACGTTATCAGTCCTACCTCAGAGTGACTGAAGCTTGTCCATGTACCATGGCCCTTTTCACTGCAATGGCACAAGGACAAGGAAATACGTTTTTTTTTTTCGTTTGGTCTCGTCGGCTGCCTCGTTTGCTAGTGCGGTGATCTTGAAGTTGGGAGTGCGTTGCATCTGCACCGCTGGAGTACACCTGTCAATCGCTGCCCAGCCTGTCATGATGACGATGACAGTCATCTGACTGGGGAAGCCCCCGACGGAGGAGCAGACGTGAAGTCCACATCCGCTCTGCCAACCTTTTGAACGAGAGCGAGCGCGAGCGAGCACCCACTTGTATACTTGCGCCTGCCAATTAGGCAGGGTCTCATTCGGAGCTGTTGGAGTTAAGCTAACCTGCCCTTACCTTTGTAAGCTTAACTTGCTTAACTAGTCGTCTCTTAACCATCCCCTTACTTACCCCTTACTTTTGCTCAGGCGGACCGCACTTGTTTCCCATTCCATACAATAACCTATATACCACACTTCGTCAGGTAGCTAGACGGCCCTCTGAGTATACCCTGACTCCACCACTCGTATCGTCACAGCGCGCAGTACCCCGAGTTTTTGACGGCGAGGGCGACACTAGCACTCCTTGTGCATTACTCCCAACGCGGAGGCTACACAGCTTCTCAAGCGATGACGGAGCTATTAATCATACAGCTAATCTAGCAGCTCAGATTCGAGAACTGCGATAGAGCTGGCATTGCGTCACCACGCTACGACTCGCAGTGCGAGGCGGGCCCGGTGAGGGGCGAGCCGATCCAGCACAGGGTCACCTGATCCGGGGCTGACTTGAGAACAAGAACTAGTACTTAGAAATGCGAGTTAGACGTGAGTAGCTGCAGGCTCGATGGAGTAGCCGTGCTCTACATCAAGGCGGCGCGACAGCGAAGTTTCGCGACGCGGTGGTGTTTATCTTCTGTTGTCGTCGCTCATGGACTCAGAACTGCTATCGCGCTTCGTTTACTTCACGTCGATCCTGTTCAAAATGGACTTTGCCAAGACACCGAGCAATGCGTACTGCATACACACATGCGTGCAGCGGTACTAACATGGTGAATGCGATGGTCGTTGTTGCCACTTCATTGCCACTGCCTGCTTTGGTTCCGAGTCGAAGCGCGCATAAAGCACACAGAATGAGCGGGGCACAGGGGCCTGGTACATTGATCGAAGCCCCGCTAGTGAGCCTCAGGTTGCTATCTATCACGTCTGAGAGAGATCTAGACTAACCATTTGGGTGACACCAACCTCCATTGAGGGTAGCTACCGACTCGAAAAGACTTTCTAAAGACTCTTGCTACCTTTACGAGTGTAAAATACCCTCTTGTACTTGTGAGCAAGGAGCAAGCCGCTACTAAAAGTTTTGACTTGGGTTTTGTATGGAGTAAATAAAGGGGAAGTAAAAGGGAGGTAAGAGGCTTAGGGTGGTAAGTGAAGTGTTATACTTCTGCGACAGGATGCGCGGCAATATGTGCTGTCTCGTGTATCAAGAGTGACCTTGAAGTTTTGAAGCTCAAAGCGATCGTGCTCGTAAAAAAGAGGTGGAAGATGAAAGATAATCAAATGAGAAGCCCAGCGGACGTAAACAGATGAACTTCAACTACAGCATGGCTCCCCATCTGAAAGAGCCCATCGTGGAAGGGAGTCTCGGTGCAGTACGGTACTGTACCAGTACAGTCGATCCCCTCAGTAAGCGCACCACTACCTTCAAATACCCCGTCAAATGAGATTGAGTACAACGGGAAAATACAAGCCAATCGCTGTTCCTTATTTCCAATGTCCTGTCAAATCGCTTCCAAAATCCTACCGCGCTTACTGAGGGGATCGACTGTACAGTAGCAGATACCGCGGCAGCACGTGACAAAATTAGTGCAGGCAACTTGATTTCTTCAGCTGCGAAGATGAACAATTGAAGCTGTGCGCATCACTTCCCCGAAGTCGCTAGACCAACGCTAAATCTGCCCATCATATTTTAATATTATTAAAATAATAGTGTTGCCTTAATTTGCAACACAGGATAAATATTAAGGATGGGCGTGTTGTATGCGCTCCGTAATGTTTACTTCAGCTAAACGTTGGTTTGATTAATGAACGACGCAGTGCTTGACGTCGCGCTGCCCATTGAAGAAGAATCGTGTGTCTTGCGCCCATATCTTGATAGAGTTGGAAGCAGAACTGTATGATAATGTTGAGCGAATAAATGCATGCGAGGCTGGTAGCATTGCTTTGTTTTCTTGTGTTTGGACTGAGCGGCTGCGAGGTCGCGTTGCTGCAGCAAACTCACGCGGTGCGTGGGATGCCCGCGAAGCAGGGTCGCTCGCTATTTGTAGGATCAGTTCCAGTCCCCGCATTCCCGCGAACGGAGCCGCGCGGCACATCGGAGTTACTGCGGGGGCACCCCCAAGGCACACCGGCACTTTGCGGCACTGTACTTCCGTATTAGACATGTAGTGTCGACACACAAAATAAAGATGCATAAATTATGTTTTCCCTGTTGTTGATTGTGCTAGTGTTGCCGTGTGTTAGTGTTGCCCTGTTGGTAGTGTGTCAGAGTTGCCCTGCTGCAAGTGTTGCTCTGTCTTAGCGTTGCGCGTGTTGCCCTAGGAGCTCAAGTTAGTGTTGCTCTAAAGGGCTCAGCGTACGAGCGAGTATGATCACTGTTGGATATTACGACAGTTGAAGTTCATGTGCACAGAGAGTGGATTACCGGTATCTTGGGGTTATAGAAGCAGCATTGGAGTCGATGGTGTTGGTGCGACGCTCAATTGCAATGCAGTATGTACAGGCCGTTAGGCGTCTCGGCTCCGTTGCCATTTTCCAACTTTCTTCAAGCCCGCAACGTTCATTTTCTGAAGAAGTTCCATGGAAACCTTCAAAACCCTCATCCTGCTTCTGGCTGCAGTCTTCACGACCTTCTCCCGCCTCGATGGTGCCGGTGCATATGTGTTGTACGGCAACTCCTCTTCGCTACCGGTGTTCATGTTCCACGGATCCAACTCCAGCACAATTGGCAACTACAATTACCAAGTCAATCTCACAGCTGAAAACCGAACATTCGTCGCCCTCGACTTCTGTACTGGAGTGTGCAGCATCACGACGGGCCTGCGCGAGCAAGCGTGGATGGCTGTCGCACAAATCCGAGAAGTGATCGCAAGCGCGCCTGAGCTGTTTGGGAACGGATACATCTTCATCGGAATCTCGCAGGGTGGTTCTTTGGCCAAGTTCGTGATCGAAGAGATGGATGATCACAACGTCAAGACGTTCTTGAGCCTCGCCGGGAGTTCTAATGGACGTTTCTACGGCCCTCAGGAGGGCGACGACATCTCTCTTCAGACATTCATGACCACTTTTGCGCTCCAAGTTCCGGGTAGTGTTATCAACATATCAAACTACGAAACCAACACAAGTACTTGGCGAGGCGAGCTCCAGCGCGACCTGATGAAGGCCGAAATGGCGCACCCAGAGTTGCAGAGCAATGTCACGATCTTCAACCAGCTTCGCTCTCCGTACGAAGAGCCGTGGATCAAGGTCAACAAGGCGTTCCCGATCTACAACAATCTGATTAACTGCACGGAGCTTAGCGACAACGTGATCGAGTGTCTCGCCAACCAGACAAGGTACAAGAACAACTTCATGCGTGTCGAGAACGTGCACCTGTTTGCATCTCCCCAAGACTACACGCAGGCGCCGTACCAGACCGGACTGTATGGTGCGTACTCGACTGTCGACAGTTATGATGCCATCGCCGACGACTTTGAAGATCTCAAGGTTCTCGACATGACTGAAACACGCGAGTACCTCGAGGACACGTATGGGCTCAAGACAATGAACGAGAACGGCCAAATTCACCGCTATCTCGTGCCCAACGTCCTCCACATCTGCTGGGCGTTTAGCTACACTCTCCACAATGTTACGTGCGACTGGGTGGAGATTTATGACGAGTACATCTACCCTCTACTCTGAGCAAACCGCGTAGTCAAGTAAGGTTATCCTTTCTCTCGATACGTTGTCGTTATGAACTCGATCAATCAATTGTTTCGTCGCCTTTATCCTCTGCTGGTTTGAATTGCTATCCTGGACATTAAACTTTAACTGTACCTTTCCCTGCCTCCAAAGCAGCAGCACTGCGATCATGGCCGGAATACCTAGAGGCAGCAGCACCATGTCCAAGTGCTCCGTATGATCATGAACGGAATCGAGCTTGCTGTTCCTTCACTCTTCCGAAAGAGATGTAGGGTTGGGAATTACGGAGCTGGCAGGAGATGCTGTTTTTGCTTGCACGTTGGCGCGCCACTGACATGAGATGGTAAAAATCGTAAAATCTCCGATTCCACTCGTCGCTACCAGGCGTAACGTTGTTGAGTGCGATTTGAACATCGCCGCCGCCAGGAGTGTCGATGGCAAGCCCCATCGGGTCCATGGCATTACTCGAAATCGCAAATAAGTCGCCGAGGCGACTCGTACTCACCGATAAATTGCCTGACGGCGCGGACACGTGCTTGCCCACAGTGACGTTCTTATCGTCCTTCAGCTCAATTCGTTGGATACGGTTTGGAGTCAGCAGCACGAATGTCGAGACTCTCGTAGTGAGAAGGTTCAGCCTAGAGCGTTCGAAGGCTCTAATCAGGACCGTTGTCAACCTGCAGGTCGCGCGAGTCGCCGTCACCACTCGTGATAACGAGCACTGCAAATCCTCTCACTAGTTGCTGCCTCTCAGCTTCCGTTGGCGAGTGCATAATTACTCAACTGGATGGCGAGAATGAGAGCGCAGCGTGTTGTGGGCCTGAGCAGTGGGGAGATTTGCATGGCCACACTGGTGTGGAGCAAGAGACAAGTGTAAACTGGATGGTGGTCGCCGATAGCGGTCGATCCTCGCCCTTATTATCTGCTTGGTTGAATCCTTGGGACCCATACCGTCCTGATCCCTGTCGACACTTTGCCCTACTGTGTTCAACTTCCACAGCACCAGCGCTGCTATCATGCACCCAAATGAGCTACATGTAACGTTATATGTAGACCGCTCAAGTGATGCTTATCGACCACAAACGATTACAGTGTCGCCAAACGCAGCCTCCCGCTTGTTCGTGGTCCAAAGCCATCTCTCGGTGCTGCTGGGACACTGCCACCGAATAAAAATGGTCTACTCCTTCATCAAGACCGTGGCCTTGGTGTCGGCTATGCTGGCGACTCTCAGCGGTGCTGATGCGGAGCTGGAAAACACGAAGCTCAACCACCCGACGGGCTCTACGTAGCGCCGAGGTCTTCCTCTTCTGTGCCCACGTCAAGTCGTTAACCTAGTTATACAGCCATACCGAGAAGTTCTGCTGATACCGCAAGACTGTATCGCCAAGTGTGTTTTGCGGTATCACGTACTGTGTGAATTGTATGGCAATCTATGTGTCTCATGGATGGTTAGGGTTAGTGGTTGGAGGAAGGGGGGAGGTGAAAGCGATTCCCAGGATTTCACAAATTCGCACCTACCAAACCTGGAGCCCCCTTAACTATAGACAAGCCTGGGCTCATCGGAGAGCTAGCCTTGCCCTTTAGCTTTCCAACGAGCCCAGCTTCATTTTATGATATTTTGTGTAGCCTTCAGGCCGTTGCGTTTCCTAGAGCACTTGTGGAACTTTGGAGATCTGGCGTGGGTGACCTCCGTCCCCGGCCGGCTGCCAGACTGGGTCAAAGTATGGCCATGATAAAAAACACGAATTGCACTGGAGTGTTTTTTTTTTGCGGTATCAGCACTGCTGATTCAGCAGCAAGAGCCCAGTGATACCTAGGTGTTATAGAAAGACATCGAGCAAAGAGGTGAAGACATCTCGGCCTTGGTGGCGGCAAGCGCCAACTTTGAGCTCGAATTGCTCGGCCGATACGTTGAACTAGATAGAATGACTACCCTCACTTTAAATGGTTAGCGTTGATTCTCACATATACTAGAGTCCATCAATGCCTACTGGAGAGGGGCTGCCCTAACTGTGCGTAGCACAGTATAGGACTCGCCCCCTGCCCCGGATTCGTACGATGTAATAATACGATTAACACTTCCGCTTAACTAAATCGAGACGAATACAATACCATGCAAAGAAAAGTTGTCGAGTCAAGTATGCTCGTTGCTCGGCAGGCTGCGTGGGGATACTGGTCGATATGTTCTGCTCGGCCACGAGCTACCCGCCGCTGCTGGGTCTCGACCTACCTGTCGCTGCTAGCCTCGTGCTACACGCTTCGTGGACTTCAACGGCCAAGTAGTGCGTAGTAAACTTTTCAAAAGAAAAACTATATAGCGCCGTGACTTATAAGTCGCTGGCATTCGAGAAACTCCGCTGCCGCCATTATCAGCGTATCCTGTAGCTTCGATCCAAGCTAGCCCTAAATATACTTCCCATCCCAGATTGGGGGGTATTTAAGAGCAACGCGAACTAAGGACACGTATGAAATACCGTTTTGCCAAGCTAACACCTTACTTGCGAATGTTCCTACCGCATCGCCGAAGTCATTGTTCGTACACTTATCATAAAGCGCACTTGGTATAAGCCAATCATAATCGTTTTTACTATCAGCAATTACCAGACAAAGTATACTTAAGGGGTCCCTTATAACCAGACCACTTTAAAAGTGGCAAAATCAGAAAAAATCCACCTTTTCCACTTTCTGGCAAGCCTTAAAGGTGGAACAAATTTCGGTAAGAATGACCAGAATTCAAGTCCTTTCTGGACGATACCACGCACAATAGCACTCACATAGCTGTCAAAAGGGCGCTGGCATAGTACAGATGCATGCCATACATCGCGGAAACTGCGAAAATGATGTTGGAGTCGACGAACACGACTATGCTTCTATTCGTAGCGAAATCCCGTAACTTTTGCTAAGCTACACTCGTGGCAATAGTGAAGTTCGCACGTTATAGCTCATCAACGCAAGCAGTATAATTCACCGACACAAAGGCGCCATCGCTGTACTATGCGGTAAACGAAACTAGGAATCAAGACGGGGTTCCCGTACAGTCAGGAAGGGGGACACCATGCCACCCCACGTATGCAGGCATGCGGTTGTCGCTGTTATCAATTTATACACTTGCGTATTTTGATCGATGTAAAACGAAGTTTGGAAGTGGCAGCGGGGGCAGTGATCCGATGCACAGTGGGCTCGCAGTCTAACACAAAAGTATCCGTCAAGTACTTACTACTGACCTGAATGTGTCTGCCACCCTTCGTACTTGGTCAGACGGTTAGTAATTATACTTGGGTATTCTATGGGTTCCACTTCCCCACTTCCTGCCGAGAAAATGTGCCACTTTAGAGCAAAAAGTGGAGAAATTGACAATTGCCACTTTTAAAGTGGTCTGCTTATAACCACAACCTCAGGTAGGAACTATGACTTCGGCGATGCGGTAAAGTCACCCCCATGAGGGACACCACGGCCAACACCTGTCCCAGCCCTCTCTGGTTAGCGGCCTGACCTACCATGCCAGTGTTGTGGAACAAAAGAAAAGCAAAAACTTCAGGTTGGTGAACGCAAAGCAAGTAAAGAGAAGGACGCCGGAAACTCCGCATGCAAACTCACAGTATGGGGGCTTCGCCCAATTAACACTTGCTGGAAGTGGGTTCGATTTAAATATCGATCTTTTCGACCTACCCCCGGAAACCAGCATTTTGAGGTCTGGACTTCTAAGTCCCGCAGAGTTAAACACCAGAGACCTTGCCATTTTTTGTTAACTTTGAACGAGTCGTAAGTACACTTTCGGTAAGATTGTTTTTTTTAATTAACAAAAATGGATTTATTTTATTTAATAGTGTATTTTACAAATTCAACGAGTAAGTGTGCATACGGCCATATTACTTCTTACAGTATCGATAGGAGGCAAAGACAATTTGTGCGAGAGTTGTAGTTACAAGATTTTTTGTGAAGATTTTTCCCTTCTGCGTTGTCGATCCCATCAGTTTACAGTAGTACTGACTCCATAGAACTTCTGCACATTTTGCAGTAGAACCACGTTCCGAAGTAGATGCACCCCGAGTGCGACTGGAGTCTTACCAGTAAAATATAAGAGCAGTACAATAAAAAAAAAACTCCGTACTGTACGGAGGTTTTTATTTCGTTTATTTTACAATTGGTAGTGCACGGTCCGTACACTACGAATTGCTCTTCACTTTTGCCTTGTCAGCGATCTCTATGTTTTGGTCGACGCGGTGGAATGGCGTCCACGGAATCTGGCTCCGCATTCGCTGCATCCCCGACTTGTTGACTGATAAGCGTGGTAAAACGTCCGCTTCAAATCGCGGAACGAGTGCACCGAGAACGGTTGACAACAAGACGCCCTCGTCCAGCGTCCGAATGCATCCTCCGCAAAGGTGTGGAGGTCGTCGCCGCTGAGCACCGCCGAGTACTGTAGACGAACTTGCCGCCAGAGTATTAGCGTCACGTTCAAGGCCGCAAATCGGTCAGTCGGCCACCTTCCTGTACCAGTCAGTCCCCGTACCGGTACTGTACCACAGCCGCAGACAGGTGCGACCAAACTGAGGCGGGGCCGCTGCGGTGCACTGCATTCGTCCTCGCAGCGAGGCACTTACGCGTGTTATTACCACCGAGTTCATGCTGAATAGGTATTAATAGTGTCTGTCTCACGTATGCCTATTCGAGTGCAAGATGCAGCTCGGATACCGACGATACCGACCATCATTCAGACGCGTGCCACACCAACGTTACACCACGAGCCCATCCCCAACATGCGTCAAATCCCTCGCGGGTGGCCTCTCGGTCATTCTTGCTTTGCCGCTGTCAAGCGCACTTCTCGCACTGAGCCGGTCTCCTACGTTCGCTAATGGCGGTGGACCTCGAGCTGCTGGCTGCAGAGGACGCCGACTTCCTGCTGGACGACTCGACCGCCAGCGACGCGCAGGCGCGCGGCGAGCCGGACGACGCCATGGCCGGCGTATGGGGCGACCTGGAGGCGCAGGGTGGCGGAGGGGCCCAAGCCGCAGCCGCCGCCTGGTGGGACCTGACGCTCGTCGAGGCCAATGCAGTGGACAAGAAGCAGATCGAAGGACTGGGCCCCGTGGATCTGCTGCTGGCTGAGCAGGAGGCGGCGCTTGCAGCCTTCGTGGAGCCGTCGCGCTCCCGCGAGACCATCTCGCCCGTGGCCATCGAGGTGAAGCAGACCCGCACTAAACTGGAAGCGAACGTTATGCGCAGTGCGCTCGCCACTGCCGCCAGACAAGTTGAAGTGTCGGATGATTCGCAAACGGAGTCAGAGGCTAACGTCATCGCTTCCACGGCCACAGCAGCAGCAGCAACGGCAACTCGTGTGACTAGGAGTTCGAACAAGAGCAAACAGGTGGCACAGGCAAAAGCAAAGGGATCAACAGAGCCTCCTGAGCAGCAGGTTGAAGCCGCCAAGAAGAAGACGCCCAAGGTGCAACGCAAACGGAAGCCAGCCGTGGGCAAAGTCCCTGCGGCTGCGCCAATAGTGAAGCAGGAAGTGAAGCTCACGCCCCTGGAGATCCGACGTAAGCGTAATCGAGAGTCCATGCAGCGTGCCAGGCGTCGCCAGAGAGACGACGTGGAGCGGATGAAGTGCACGCTCCAGCAACTGGAGAAACACTACCAGGAGCTGAACGAGAAGTCACAAGCACGACGTCGACGCGCGAGTAGCAACAGCAGCACCAGTGGCCGTGACGCCTTGGCGCTGGAGGCGGATTATTATGCCCTGGCGGATTTATCGCATACGCTCAAGGAGGAGAAGTTTCTGCTGGAGCAAATGCTCGTGGAGAAGCACAAGACCAACCGACGCTTCCAGCAGGTGATGGTGGATCGCAAGCAGGAGCTGGAGCTGCAGTGCCCGCTCACCACGGACGACTCGACGCTGTACTCGGACTTTGAGTACATCCCCATGACGGAGGACCAGGCGAACGAGCACATACGCAGCTGCTACCAGCAAATGCGGCTGATGGAGGAGACGGTGAAGCCCATGGTCTCGCACTACGAGGTCCCGGACGGCGACACGTCCGAAGCGGAATCCCCGAGCTCTCCGACTTCTCCGGGCACTCCGGCCCGTCCAAATACAGGCAAGCGCTGCGTGTTCCCGCCTTCAGCGACTTTCGGCTGGGAAGTTCGCCATGAAGCGAATCCCGATGGGGATTTTTACGTGAGCTTCTCCAAGTTTTTTGCCGGCATCACACCCCAGGAAGCCATGATGGGCAGCTGGACGAGATACGCCAAACCTGAGTCGACGCCGTTCCGCCGCCAATTGCGCTTTGAAATCTTGCAGGTCATCAACGACAGCACGTACATTGCCGGCTCGGATATTGAGCACCCCGTGCAGCACGACAAGGTCATGCGTGTGATTTTCCTGAACTTCCGCATGCAAACGGACAAGGGCTTCGTAATAGGCCGTCACTCCGTGAACCCCACGTCGCCTGAAGTTCGCGCGACGGC
Organism: Phytophthora melonis; assembly: GCA_024211575.1. Classification (NCBI taxonomy): domain Eukaryota; phylum Oomycota; class Peronosporomycetes; order Peronosporales; family Peronosporaceae; genus Phytophthora; species Phytophthora melonis. The sequence goes on from JAMXKT010000047.1 coordinate 2,182,053, forward strand.
CGAGAGGGACTCGAACTTCGAGTACGTCGATAACTCCAACTGGGTCGAATTTTCCGCTGAACAGGACGCCAGCACCGGGGAGCCTGGGTGTCTGGTCAAGTTCATCGCGCGCACGGAGTACAACACGCAGGAGGACATGTACGTCCGTCTCGTCAACTCGATATCTCGCACTATGATTTGGGAGCAGGCTGTCGTGCCTTCTTCGTCGCTCTCCCTCCTGCCATCCTGATAGAGGTCGAGCTATTCCATCTCATCGTAGTCTCGGTAGCCACCGACCAGCAGTGCTCTAGCTCATTCTGCTCGGTTGAGTCTGTCCCAGACCAAGAATCAATTCATTAGTCGAACCTGACGTTTTCTGGATAGTCCCCACTGAATGCCATCCAGCTTGCGATTCAACTTTCAACTTTGCGTGTTCACTTTGGATGTTCACGCTTTCATTTTGTTTACGTTTTCAAGTATAATGAGACGCGTTCAGCCCTCGGTGAAGGTGAACACTGGGCCAATATTTAAGTTTTCCCAGCGCAGCAGTCCGAAGATGATGTCGACTGCAGCTTGGGTAGCGGCGGATTCGGTGGCATCGACGCTTATCCTGCCCGTGATCCGCACAAGGCAGTACTCTTGATCTAATTCCGAGCGCGCAGCCTTGAAGTCTGTCCAGAGCGACATATTCTCTGCCCAAATTTGTCCTGGCTGCTGCGACGGCTTCGTACTGACCGAGCAGTTGCCTATCGCGTAGCCAGAGCTCGTCTTGAGGCGGAACCGGAGATAGTATGCCGTGGTGACCTGCTCTTCGACTCTATTGCGCCGCCTGAACACGTACGTGTCGTCGTTGATCACCTGGAACACAATCATGGACTGCGTCGCTGCGTCGACCGGTTTGCGGTAGCTCTGCATGGTCAGCTCGTTATTCCACGTATTTTGCATGGCCTGTAGAGCGGTCACGTGGTAGAAGGGCTTCTCGAAGGAGAAGAGCACCTCGTCGTTCTCTCGATGATGCCGCACCTGCCAGCCCAGGAACGGAGGCAGTGGTCGAAAAGTGGGGTCCATCTCCCTCAGTGCTGCGCGTTGTGCAATGGCCTGCAACGTGGCCGTCACCCTCTCGTGCGTCGCCCGGATGTAAGCCCAGACTTCCTGCTCGGTCAACGGGGTCCACGGGTCGTGCGCGCATTGGTCCTCGAACACGCATTTCCTCATGCTGGCCTCTTCCTCCGTCGGTGGCTGGTGGAAATCGTCATACACCCGCTCCAGCGTTTCCTGAAGCTTGTTCTTCTCGTGCAAGACGCGTCTAAAGCGGAAGTTCTCGTCCTTCAGCCGCGCTCCCTCTTCGACCAGTTTGACGTACTCGGAAGACGCCACTTCCGAGGCGGCATTAACTCCAGAGCTCTGAGCTCGAACAGGATCGTTTGGCGGCTGTACAATCCCGCGGTTCACAGTCTCTTGGTACCGAACCTCAAGACGATGCACAGTCTCGCGAAGTCTCTGCATTGTCTCCTATAATTCCATTCAACAAGCAAGCACGTACACGTTCGTCACCTCAACTAGCGAGATTAGAAGAGACCGCCGCCTCCAACATCACACATACCCTCTCTTTCTGGCGCGCCAACCGCATTTGGTCTCGGTTCTTCCGCCTGCGTCGCGACCGCGGGGACAGTGGCTCGCTCGTTTGTTCGTCGTGTTTGGCCTCGCTGTCATCGGAGACCATCGGTGAGGACATCGGCGTGGCCGCGTGGTCCTTCGGAGGGCGTTTCTCCTCGGCATCGCTCCACTCTGGAGACCCCACTGAAGCCTTTGCAATGGCGGAGACGGCCTCCGCTCGAATTGTAGGCGCCATCCGGCACAACTTCGTATGAACCAGCCAGACGGAGGATTTACAAGCAAAGCGGAGGTCTAGGGTGGGCTACACTGAGGATAGGGACAGCCATCTCACGGTGGCACGGGACCCATTTTGAACTGCTTATGCGCGTCTCCGCCTAATTTTGAGCTGCGTGGATTTGCCTGCCATCCTGCGTTGCTGCTCATTGCCGGTTAACAACAAGGGGTCCCCCGCTATTTTCTAGCCGAGAACCCCGATCATTAAAACAATGACAACGTGGTAGAATGGGAGCTAAGACTAACTACTGTACACGTGCGACGGTAGCTGAATTTTAGCTTCGTTTCTGGACGTTGCGCGAATCTGCAGTGCCAGTGCTCAAACGCAAATCAAGACTACACGATGGACACGTTAACTCGTTCAATTGCCTCCATTTGGCAGTACACTACATGTATGATGCGCGTTGGACGGAAGCGGCGGACTTCCCAACCAGGAAATGAAGCCATGCCCATGGAGGAAATACCAAGATGCATGCGATCACACTGTGTCACTTAGCAATTCATTTTGAGTTATTTTGGGTAGTTCTTCATGAATATGACTGGCACTCGCAAAACACTTGCGTAGTATATGGCAATTTATTTCTTACCCAACATTGCCGATGGTCCGCCGCGTCCTTGTGCATCCTGAGCAAGTCAGTCCCAAGGGGTGACGCTTTCATAATAGGCTGCGTTCGTTGACTCGTCCATCGTAGCATTCGTTGAGTTGAACAGTGCATTCTCCCGACCGCGGCAGATATCGAGGAATCCTCGAGTGGGATACGTACCGGTCTCCCAAAGCATGAAGGACGACACTTTCTTGTCAAAACCGACGTCTGCAAGCTTGAGAGATCCGCGCGGTGAGCTGTCCACGGTCACGTGTCTGCCTTGGCATTGGCTCTCCGTGTAGAGAGCAATCTGCGTCGAGTCCTTCAACGCCAACCAGGAAGCGTACGAGCCCTCGTTGTCGTAGCATGAGTCTAACGAGTAACACCGCTGCGCAATGTCAAACCGGAAGTTCCTGTAGCGGTTGCCAGCGCTGAGGGCTAGTTGGGTCTTTGCCGCCCGACAGGAAAGGCAGGAAAGCACTAACAGCAGCGCTAGGAGCGCCGTTGCCATTGGCTTCTTGCTTGGCTGTGGGAATTTGAGAATGACCCGACGCAAGATGCTTGACATTCCGAGTCCGTATATGCGTTGCTACATATATATTATCCGGTTTCTTCGCTCGTTCGATACGCCGAACGTACCGTGATACACGAATTCCGGGTTGTCTGCTTCTTATAGAACGTCGGCAACTGTATTTATAAAAATACAGTTGCTAAAAATGTTTTTTCAGCCTAGAAATAACGTTAGAAGCCTTTTAGCAAATAGAAGCCCGGATTATTACATAAGTTGTACTAGTTTAGGAAGCACGTTAGTCCTGCTATCGCCAAATGGGTGATACATACTGTAAAGCCTCTAATTGTGCCCCTAGGGTACTAAGTTAGTACCCCACCCGCAAGGGGGGTGCGGCACTATTTGAGCGTGGGGTACTGGCAAAAAGAGCAGTGCCCGATTAAATATACCCTACCTAAAACTTTTAGTTAATCGTTGCTTTTAGCCTAAAAGCAACGATTAACAACTACCTTTTAAAGTCAAGAAAACCATCGAAAACTTCTTTCAAAATCAGCTTTCATGCTTGGTGCATACATGCAAATCGCTTCAGCTAAAGTATATCGGACATATATATGTTTAAATGGACAATGTGCGGTACGGTACTTTGTAGATGAGCGAGGGCAATGACGCTAACTTGGATAAAAAATGTGGTATCCCAGCAGCGACCAGCAGCGATAAGCTTCACTGCCAGATCTTCCAGTTATTGGAGGCGTTTTACGACTTTGTATTAGAATTATAAACTATACAGGGGAAAATGGAGGCAGAAGATGATAAATTATGTTATCAATTTGGACGGGGTGATCTATAGTTAGCATATTACATTGCTTTTTCATGCATAAACCATTGCTCTACTTTCAGCAACCGCCTCGCCCGTACATCAGTATGGGCTAGATGGCTTCTCTTCAGCACTCAATTTCTACGCTTAAGGCATGCCCCGTTGTCGCAGCGAGCAGATCAAGTTGCTGCAGCAACTGCACATAGCATAGCAATATGAACATTTCGGCATACTGCCGCCCAGCCGGCTCAAGCCACATAAACCACCAGCAGCCGTGGTGACTAGCGACGACGGCCATGATCCGGTCTTGATCGGCTGCAGCAGCAATGCAGCGGGCCATCTCAACAGTCTGCGCTGTGTGATATGATCTGTCCCCACACATGACGAGCAAAAAGAAAACAAGTTAGGTTTTGGTGAGGTACATTACAGTCGTTTAGACTTGCTGACAACTCAGTCAATGTCCGTCCAACAGAAGCCTACACATCTTCTGTCAGCTTGCTAACTACTTCTGGGTGCTAGCATATGCTCGCCTGCAAGTGTGACCAGCCCACGGTATCTGCGTCGTCGCTTGAGGCCGGGTGTGTGGTTCGATGTCCCCTGGAAGGAACTCCGCAATGGGTACAGCGTCGGACAGAATGGAACTGCCACCTAGAGAAGCTGAATGATTGGCCAAAAAAAATCTGGTCGATTTTGTACTTGTTAAAAAATAGCGTAGGATTAGTGGCAAAATAAGGAGGCAGCTGTATTTTGCTAAAATTTAGTCAATAGCGCTTTGTTGAACGCCGATCTAATTGTTTTTGGCTTGAAAGACTCCCACGCCTTGATCGTTCTGTTGATGGTCTCGATGCGCTTATCCTTAGCAGTCTTCCTCTTTGGCTTCTGACCCGGGGGAGGTGGAGGTGGCCTTTCCTCCAGCCAAGGCTCCTTGAGTATGGCCTTTAAGGGGCCCATGACGCCTACGTCTAGCGGCTGGCAGACCGACGTGGCATTTTTAGGAAGTGCCTGTAGCTTACAACCCAACTCACCAGTTACAATAGCCTCTGAGGCTGCCGAGACATGGCAATCGAGATTGTCCACTAACAACACAGAGCCTTTCGCGATGTGGCAGGATAGTAAAGAGCGTAGGTAGATTTCCCATACTCGAGTATCCATCCACGCCTTTGACTGTACAGCGTAGACATGACCTGCATCATAATTAGTTTAAAAAATCATAAATAATAGAAATAAAAATGTTTTTACGATACCTTTTGGATAAGTCTTGAGCTCCTCCTGTTCAATGCTACCCCCAGCCTCGCCTCGAACAATGAACAACAAAGGCAGTTTAAGCCCATCCGCTCTGATCGTGCACACAGCCGTTAGCCTCGCTGAGTGCTTTTTCTCAGCAGTGATGGAGGCAGGCTTCCCCTTCTCAGACAACATCTTCGTTGGGGGGGCAGTCGAAATAGATGCCAGTCTCATCTGTGTTGTAGATCATGCTAGCATCGTATGACCCGTAGCTCTTGTTAAACGTCTTAGCAAATTCATCGCGTACGGCCACGAGATCAAGCAGCTTTTCCTGCGTCAATATCGCAACAAACAGTAGCATCACAATATGAAGTTAGCCAGCAGATAAAACATTACAAGAGCACTCAATTACAATTTAAGGGCAACTCATGCATTATAGTGGCACTAATACAGGTATGCAGCAAATTTACCTTAAGACCACTTGGCGTTCGCTGCGAGAACCCGTGGCGATATGCGAAGCAGCGTAGCAGACGTATCAGTGAGTCATACGCCGTTACAGCGTTCTTCTTACCGTCAAGGTAGCCGGCGAGCCAATCGGGGTACTGGTCGCGGACGAAGCTCGCCATGACCTTCGCGGTCAGCACCTCGCAATCTCTGCAGGTGTCCTTCATGAAGGTGACGAGCTCCGCACCGAATGGCACCATCTTCGGGCGCCCAGTCCCTCGTGACAAGCGCTTCTCGCTGCCACCGCAGTTGATGATGTAGTCCTTGGCCTTGCGCCAGTCGTTTAGTGTCCGGCGAGGAACACCTTGTTGCCGCGCTGCCTCGCGCTGGCTGAGACCTTCTACGGCACGCAGAGCCTCCCGCTTGACCTTGAGACTGTAGCGTTTCCTCCTCTTCTTAGGGCCGGCAACACCTACGTCGGCAACAGGGTCCGGCGGCTCACCGCTGTCCACACAGAACGAGTCGTCCACGGCTGCCTCCATATTACCGACTGACAGCCTCAAAATTAGCATCTGGCTTGAATGCACCTTATTGGTTAAATTATATAATTATAAGAGTTTTGATTGGATTAAAATGACGTGGTTGCTCTCACTCTGTGATTTGCCTGTGGCAGTTACATTCTGTCCGACGCTGTAACCAGAGAGGAGCCAGTACCCCAAGGTCTACCTCGAGAATCTGCGTGCTGGTTTTGGTGGCCATGGCGATATTAGCCAATGCATCAGCCATCTTGTTGAACTGCCACAGATGGTGTGTCCATGATGTGACCTGGAGTTGGTCAGCAAGAGCACGGCATTGCTCGTAGATGTCGCGGAGGTGCGGAGCCTTCGGCGGTCGTCTTCTTGAGAGGTGCGTGATGATCACCTTGCTGTCGCCGACGACGTGCAGACCACGGTGCCGGAAACGTGCAGCCTGGCGAAGCCCATTCAATAGCACTCTGTATTCCGCAGCATTATTCGTGGTCGATGCAGAAGCATACGATTCGCTTGCCATCCACTCGATGACTGGATACGCAGTGCCGCACCGAGTCGGAGTATAATTGAGCCTGACCCACATGGCCCCGGATTACCCCGTGATCCGCCGTCGAAGAAGAGAACGTGCTGCGTGGTCGGACGTGTAGAGCACGGGGATTCAGTACCCGTCGCCGTAAGCGCAGCATATACGAGGTGCGCAGCTCGATGAACATGAGGCGTTTGAGTTGCCTGTAGAAAAAGGTCTCGTAGAGTAAGATACCCGCTGCGTAGGCGCCCTTACAGTAGCAGGTCCGCACGTCGTGCCGAATTGTCCAGTCTTGGGCAGCGCCTGCCCCAGATCTCTTATAGAGTTAGTGTGATGCCGAGTTTCCAGCTTGTGTGTAACCCGTCATGAACCTTCGACTTGACGCCGTCCAGCAAATTGACCTCCAGCATTCTGTACAAGACGGGTAGGTAGTCCCATACTCCCGACGGCACCACCGGAAGTGAGAGATCGACAATCTGGGAAACTTAAGTCTGCACGTCAGTCAGTCCCAGGTGCTCCCACGGCCTAAAGAACGTCGCCCACTGTACCCGAGCCGCCGGGCACGCCCAAAAGGTGTGGGAAAATTCCGCATACAGCTCTTGACATTCAGGGAGAGGGCAACCTGGCCGGCTGCGTGAAGTATCCCATCGTGAGAATGCACACAATTTCAGTCGATACAGGACCCGTTCGCCCCACACCGTGTTCCCTTCAATTCGGCGTAGAGTCTTCCAATCAACCGTCCGGAGGGCGTTCGCAAGGACGGTGTGCTCCGCCTCCCAGGCAGTTGCACGGCCTTCCAAGTCTTGCGTACCATGGCGGCAGGAAGTCGACGAAGCCGCGCGTTTGTAGTCGCACCGCCTTCTTGCGTGGCAGTGACGCCCAGTCCACAGTCGAACCACCCTGTCGAAGACTGAGTGGGGTGAATCTTGGAGATGCAAATGGCGTTACCTCCAGCACACTGAAGCTGTTGAAGTGCGTCCGCGCGAGAGCTTGTCAATACCTGCCAAGGTGCGTGCGCTAAGGAGCTCATTACTGAGAGCGTGGCCGCAACGACCGAGCCCCCTTCTACCTTGATGCACGCTGTGATCGGATGGTCTTCCGGCGATGCCGCCAGCCCGAGCTCGTTATCACGCCAGTGCCCATAGAGAACGTCTGGGCAATTGGCTACTATAGGAGAGGACATGGGATCTAATCCAAAAATACTAACTTTTAAACTAACAGCTGCAAACGTGATCCGAAGTGCTTACTCCTAGCACGATCCCCTAAACGATGAAACCATGCTATCAATATTGAACTAAGGGGGTGAGGAAATGCTCCCATCCCTATCTGATGTACCGGAAAACTCACACGTTTTGGCATTGCTATACTAGTAACGAACGCAGCTCTCCACCCTTAGTGCTATTTTGGTTCACCCGCTCGTAGGCGCCTTTAGATTATTCACTACGCATCACGCAAGCAAGATGCCGTTCAAGTATGGATGGCGGCATGTTGCCAGTGTTCAAGGTGACCGAGCGTCCGATGACAAGCTGAGCACACTGCTGTCGTACGCTAACCTCAAGAAGCGCTGCTCTGTTTGTTCGACAAACTACGACAATCACGAAATGCGCTATAAAGTGTGGTATTGTGGCTCGACAACGTGTGAAGAACATCCTACGACCTGCACGTAGTGGCTGAAGACTGCCCGACCAACGTCTATGAATTCTACGAAGATGGACTCCATGCTACGCCTGTTGGTTCTCCTCATCCAAGGCCGTTCACGCGCGTCATGAAAGTACGAAGCCCGCAAGATGGCTGAAAATTCGGTGACACCGAATCGGATTTTAAACAAGTTGATCGATATGTTTTCGCTTAACCAGCACAATGTACCGGAACTGCGCAGGATCCAACACTTCGTCTACAACTACAGGAAGTCGGCTCTCAACTACTCGGACGTACTTGACGACATCTTTGTGCTGGCAAAAGACGCGCAGTATGGTGAAAACTTAGATGAGTCTACTCCCTTCACCTTTGGATACAAACTTAACGCCGAGGGGGAACCAGTTCTAGGGGATGGAACGGACGAGGATCCGTACGTATTAGCGTTCTCTACGAAGGCCATGATACGCCAACTGGACCGAGACCCTGAAACGTTTCCATTTCATATGGACGCGACTTTCAAGCTCAACACGGTCGAATACCCTTTGCTCGTATGCGGTATTTCGGATGCGTCTCGCTGTATTTTTTTTTCTGTGGCGCTGTTCATGGTATCACAGAGGATGGAAATTCAGTACTCGGCTGCTCTTATAGCAATATCGAAACAGTTTACGCTTATCACTGGGCGCAGCTTGGTAATCCGCTACTTCATGGCAGACGCAGAAGACGCTCAGTTCAACGGGTTTGACAGCGTTTTGGCCTCAAATATGGACGCGATTTACCTCGTGTGCTGGTTTCATGTCATGAAAAAAGCGAGGGACAAGTTGAAAAAATTGTCAGAGCAAGCCACCCACTTGGGGTTCAAACACCTCTATCAGATGCATTACGCTCGCGACTTGAATGAGTATGAAAGTTTCATAGACGGCTCTTTTGAAATGGGAGAGTGCGAGGCTCTTGACGATTTCGTTGCGTACTTTTCGGAGGGGTGGATTACATCGCGCTATTGCAACTGGCAGTGCTTCCGCTCTTCTTATTGATTTTAGAAAATCAATAACCCCGCTGAAACTTTCAGTAAGTTGATAAAGTGAGATTACACGCTCAAAGTCCGGATGAAACCAGGGGAACTCGTCGCAAAGGTTCTACTCTTGTGTAAACACCAATCGGTGTGTGCCGGTGTTTTTTTTCAGTGAGCCAATGCAGCGGGGCTGCCGTAGCTTTAGCGTCAGAGGAAGACGTAACAGACTCACAGAGTCGCGGCTAAAGATAGCCCGTTCTAATACCAGAACGCACGAGTCCGTACTCCCTACGGACTCCAAGAGTCAACCCTTAACTCTTAGCTGTGAATCTCAAACTGAATGCCTTTCTCCTTATCGCGGCAAAGACGCCTGTGCTGTAAATGTATCTGGTTCATTATATATAGTGAACCCTAGTCATATGCATAATCTGTGGCTCTGAAGCCATGTACTGATTCCCTACTGAAAAAGGTTAGACAGTGTGCACCACACAAGCCTGTGTCGTAACCCTTCGGGTAACATTCGTGTAACCCCGTTACACCCTCCCCCACCAAACCGTGGACACGGGTGTTCACGCCTCGTGCCCGCGAACCCCCAAACTCTCCAGCGCCTGTGCGCCGTTGACCGTTAAGCGTGAACACCCGTGTCCACGGTTTGGTGGGGGAGGGTGTAACGGGGTTACACGAATGTTACCCGAAGGTTTACGAAGTGTGGGACACACAGGCTTGTGTGGTGCACACTGTCTAACCTTTTTCAGTAGGGAACCACGCCTCCCAGGCTTTCGGTCTCCCAGTACTTCGCGGAGCAACGCCTCAAGCAGCGCTCGCAGCGAACACGCCCCAGCTCCCCTCGAGCACTAGCCCATCAGACCATGGACCTCAAGGATCTCTTCGGAGATGAGGAGGAGGGCGAGGTGGACTACAGCGAGTCCGATGCCGGCTCTCCGAGTCACGAGGGTGCGGCAACGTCCCCACAACGCTCCCCGAACCGCTGCGACGCTTCGCCCACGTCGTCGGCACAACGCGGCACGTCGGCCACAATTGGCTCGTCGAGCTCCCGCGACCAAGGGCGCCGCGCGCGTACATCTCCTGCGCGCTCGTCGAGCCATCTCGCTACTGAGCGCGCTGCGCCGTCGAGCGAGGAGCCGCGGCCACCGCTGCGCACTCCGAATCCGTTCCCTGAATGCCCTCCGGGCTCCGCGAGCTGCGCGAGCTCACCGAGTCACGGTACTCACCGCTTCGTGCGGAGGAAGCGCCCTTGGGCCCCGTCATCTCCAATCCTTTGGACGAGGCTCAATCCGAGCAGGTTGCGGCGCAGATGGCCCCCGTGCGCTCCTAGCGCCCCGAGCTGCGGCCTATGCTGAACCCCAGCACCGCCGAGTACGGCTTTCAGCGTTGTGACCCCGCGGAGGCATGCCGCCAGGCATTCCAGCAGTCGCTGGCTCAGCACGCCATTGGGCCTGCGGCCCGTACTCCGGAGGAGCTCGCTCTTCGAACGTCTCTACGAGAGCGACTCATGAACCCACAGTCTACGACTGTCTCCGAGTACCGCGAGCGGTTGCGGCTGCAAGCCAAGGGAATGTCTGTGCCCGCAATTCGGACGTATCCTGTGGTGGTCAGTCCGGGCGAAGACCCGATCGAACACGAGGCTCAGTTCGAGCTCTGGGCTCAGAAGAAGAAGAAGCTTAGCTCTATGGATGCGCTTCGAGCTAGCTTCAGCGAAGTGGATGTTCGTGTCGAACGCAAGCTCCGCTTCGACTTTGCGAAGCTCCGAGCCAAACGCAGCCTCTCGGCTGATGCCCAGCCGCAGACCCCTTTTAGCGCTTCGCGCTTCGCTCCTTTGAGCACTCCAGTCGCTCCTTCCCACGAGGGGGTGAGCACTGTGGCTCAGGGCCAGCCCCGGAGCAATGTGACTGACCCAGCAGCTCCCCAGCCTATTACCGGGAGGCGCGGGACGCCGGCGTGCCGGCCTTAAGCCCTCAGGGCGCTGGTGATCAAGCCGATCAAAAGCGCCCACAACGTCTGGGCAGTCTTGGCGGAGGGGCACCTCAAACTCCCATGAGTTCTCAGAGTGTGGGTACCCTCGCCACTTCACCAGATACTGGTTTTGACTCCGACACCGCCGCTTCGCCAGCAGGCGCTCCACATGGTAGTGTGAAGGTTCCCTTGCTCGTCGAGCAGCGCCGGTGGAGGACGCGCCAAGCCGCCTCGCGACGTTTGATGAGTTACACGAGACTCGACAACAGACGACTCGTCTTCGGGACCACGTCCAGGATGTTGATGTGCGTCTCGCGCGTACTGCCACGGAGCTCGACGAGCTTGCTCGAGACTTGAGCTGGGTTCAAGTGCTTCGCGAGGTCTGGGACCGGCTCCGACACTTGGAGGGCTGGGTACAGTACTAGCGCGATCGCGTCGACCGTCACAGCCAGGAGCTCTCCGATCTTCGACATCAACAGCCTGCGTTGCATGGTCAGATTGACCTTCTGGCCCGCATGCAGGGCCCGCACGCTACGCCTCCTGCGCCGGTGGCCCTGTGCCTGCGGCACTTCCGACTCCGACTCTTCCCCGGGACTCGCGGCTCCGCTGATGCCGAGTCTCCCGCCTGTGCCTGCAGTGCCTGCGATGATGGTCGCGTCTACGACGCCTGCGACTGCGTCCTCGATGGTCGCGACCTCCGCGACCTCGTCGCACTCGGTGCCTCCATCTGCACCTGCGTCGGGTCATGGTACGGCTTGAGGGAGCCCACGTAGAAGACGGGGTGCGTCCGCATCTTCTTCGGAAGATTGAGCGTGTACGCAAGGCCCTTCCTGGCCACGACCTTGAAAGGTCCAATGAAGCGCGGGCGCAACTTCGTCTTGAAAACAGCTGACACTGCATGTATAGGTAGGTTTTTCGCGTTAAGCAATACCAGGTCACCGACCTCATAACTGTCAACACTGCCTCTGCCTCTAGCATCCGCATGTTCCTTTTGCTTGGCTTGGCTCTCAGCCATTGCGTCACGCACGTGTCGTAAGACACTCAAGCGCGTCGACAAGAAAGTGTCAACCTGTTTATGAACTGTAGCCGGGCTGACATCGGCTAGCCGATCAGCTAAATGGGCTTCCTCTCCCCCACCAAGCCCGAGGCCACCACTTGGTGGCGTCAGCGGGACGCGGTGATGAGACAAGCTGTTCACGTAGAACGGCGTGTAGCCGGTCGAGGTATGGACGGCCTTGTTCAACGCAAACTCAACGAGACAGTATAGCGCTCCAACGCTTCGGCGTCTCGGCGCAAATGCTGCGGAGCACGTCCTCGACGACGCGATTCACTCGCTCCGTCTGACCATCGTCTGCGGGTGATCCGCCGTGGACATGTCCAGCTTGGTGCCAATCACCGCAAAGACCGCGCTCCAGAAGTTGCCCGTGAAGCGGGGGTCTCGGTCCGAGATAATCGACTCAGGGAGTCCGTGTTGTCGAAACACTCGGTCCAAGAACAGCGTTACTGTACCTTTACCATCGATGGTATCCGGCACAGCCGCAAGGTGAGCCATCTTGCTCAGTCAGTCCACAAAGACCACGTCTCCAGTGTTGCCCCCCGCATCTGCCGGCAGGCCAAACATAAAGTCCATACTCATGGAGTGCCAACAGCCCGAAGGGACAGGCAAGCTCGCACACGCGCCGACAATAATGTCCGAGGTTTGAAACTCCGTGCTCCCGAGAGCCTTCAGCAACGCGACACAAGTGTCATCTTTGGAACAAGCCGTTCGGATCAGATCCGGGGTAATGACGAGGTCACGGTCGTTACTTGAGCCAGCTCATAATCCGGCCTGCGCGACAGCGCATCCGCGAGGACATTCTGCCTGCCAGGCTTGTACTTCACCTCGAAATTGTACTCCGTGGAGAAGGACAACCAACGGGCATTTTTTTGCGAGAGATGAGGCGACCGAGTCGCAGTGCGTAACGACGCATGATCCGTGTAAATCACGAACGGCTGAGAGCCCAACAGGTGAACCCTGAACTTGACGAGTGCATACTTCATCGCAAGTAGCTCTTTGTGATGGACAGGATCGTTCTTCTCAGCAGCCTTCAGCTGGCGAGATTCGAACGCCACCACGCGCTCGCGCCCCTCGGCGTCTGCAGCTGATATAACATTTCAGAAGCTGAATTAGACATTTACACGTTGAGGCTGGTCCCCACAACATGATGTAAAAGCTATGTGACGGGCCCAGATAGAGCGATGGTTCATAAGCATGACACATAACAATCAAGTGTTTTGATTTGTTATGACGCCACAGTTGAATTTCCAAGTTCCCCTGCCTCATTCAAGAATCATCCTGCGGGAAGAAGGAGACTCTCAGGGATCCAAAAGAAGACAGGCACAGAAACTAGATGTGACGAAGCCATCAGTGGTGAACTCCAGCAGGAAGCCGTGACCGAGGCCCGGCGGAGACGGTTTATACGTAGCGACAACGCAGACGCCGACAGGTAAGCCCATCGACAACAGATATGTTGTTGTGTTGGGCCTGGTGGTGGTGGCTAGAAACAGGTTGCGACGCATCGCGCTTGCATCGCGTGGCTGATTGTCACGTTAAGATGTCGGTCGATTTGGAACATTTGCTGAGATTAGCACGCTGAATCATCATTCCTTCCGCTGTCAGCGTCTTTAAGTCCGGATAGTGGCACAATGGGTACGGGTAAGCTTTTTAAGGGGTCGCCGGTGGGGCCGGTCCATTTTGGGTCTTCCTCAAAATAGGATCTAAAACAGAAATTTTCTAAAATCACTACACAGAGCGGACCAAGATGTTATACAAAGGCTTTTATATTTTGTAGATACGCATCATAAAAGGCTATCAGGTGCAATCGAGCAGAGGTTTTGTTACGCCCCGCGCACGACATCAAGAGGTCATGGTCCCTGTGTCTCTGGACGTGCTCATGGTGGTGCCAGAGAAGCAGCGTCGCAAGAAAGGAATCCCTTACGTCGTCAGTCCAATCAAGCGAGTCATCAACGTCACCACTCACAAAGCCAAATGGGACGACTTTTGGGCCTACTTCACACGCACAGGGATGCGCTGTATCCGAAGTCCAGCTGGGATATATCTGCAATGGTTCAAGATAATGTCGAGATTGCCAACTGCACGCTAGCCGACGCAATTGGTACGCACCACCCAACCGTTCTACATTTATAGAGATCATCAAGCAAGACATTTTTATGTGCAGGGTAACATTCGCATGATACGTGCCTATCCTCTAAGTCACCCTGCCCTCATCGAGCATCCTGCAGTTCGGAGATTTCGTTAAGTTGAGCAAGATTAGCCTGAATACTTTGGTACAGAATGCATAACCAAGTCACTTTCCAACTTTCGCTAAAAGAATGATTTAGTCAGTCAAATATGTACTTATCCTGGGATCTTCAGCATAACAACGCCAACAAATTTGAGGGCCAATTTTTTGGGAACTAAGTAAAACCAAGGTAACGCTCCCTCAATTTCTAAAACGGGGAATTCAGGGGGCTTTGTGCACGTTTTGGGGTTAAGGAAATGGACGCCCTTTGAACTGAGTCAATCAGGGCCTACACGAAGTCGACGGCCACCGTCCCAGGTTGAAGTTGTTGGTCAGCCATCTGATCGCCGGAATGAACACGCGTCTCTCACCATGAGAATGGCGCACTGCTCGAATGGCCTTGGCACAGCGTGGAACGTCCCATCAATGAAGTTTTGAACCCCGGGGTATCGAGTAGCTTCAATAGGTGAGGGTGTGTCCAGCCAGAAATGCGTTGAAGTTCTGAGTCTTCGTAGTAGACATGATGGTACCGCCTTTTACCTGTCATAAGGGGTCGCTTTGTCTTAAGGGCTCAAGTACTTTTGACCAATCAGAAGGTGTGATCGATTGTGATGTTGTGCGTTTTGTCATAAGGGCTCATAGTACCGTATATATAGTATAAAGTACGATGTAATTCTGATTGGCTCAGCGGCATTTTTCAAAATGCCTCGGACCGACGATCATGGCGTAGGCCCGCTATGCCACCGGCCCTGGGCGCGCATTTGCAGCGCCCCGACACAGCTTCCAAGCGCATGGGCGTGAAGTACACCCCTTACACTATCGTTTAACCGCAATATATGATGCCACTAGTCCGCGAGTCATACACTATCCGTGTCCTAACAGTCACAGCTCACCCCAGCCAGGGACAGAAGGCAGGCCAAGTGCGTACAGAATATATGCTTCTAAGTACGATATATTTTACTTGTGGTCATCTAATCTGATAACCCTACCCCAGATGCATTTGGGTGAGCCCTTATGACAGGTAAAAGGCGGTACCTAAAAATACCTGTTGAGTGCCAGTCACGAGTTCTAGGCCAGGAACTACAACAGCGCCGTGAATGCCCCCACCCACCCCCCAACAGAACACAGTGAGCCCGGTGGGACAGGCTCAGGACTTGATCGCGCGTCAAAGAGCAAATACCAAAACCACTAGCAGAACAACAGTGTCACACAGCAGAATCAGCACGAGCACCGGTACAAAACCGACACGATGCTCTCACCGCCACAGGTACCACACTACTGTCGGATACATATTAATTTAACAGTATACATATACTCTCCGCAGCACTCACCCTGGGTCGAAACCCAAATCTACCCACAGGAACGGGAAGCCCCCCCCCCCCCCCCCAAAAAAAAAAAAAAAAGCAATCACAAAGTGCACTTTGGAAACGGCTGGTCGGGCAGCGAGCGAACTACGGCTGTGTTTGTGCGGACAGCTTGGTTTACGTTTTATTTTTGGGACTGTATGACGGATTTGATTGAGAAGTTACGTGAGCTTGTGGAGGCCGGAGATACGGAGACGTGAAGTACATTAATCATCGCCTGCAGCACAAGCTGGCAGCGTTTGTCAATTGCTACATCGAAGACGTGGACGGGTTCTTCGGAGAGCGGGCTGTGACAAGCAAGGCCCCGTGCTGTTATTTCGGAGAGCAGGCAATGGTGCAGCGGCGTTTCGGGGGCAACATCGCTTGCCATAAATCCCGGCGCATTTGAATAAGCTGCTGCGTGTGGAGGACATGAGAGGTTTATTCGCTGGGGTGCTGAGAGACTGGGAAACTGCGCTTCCGAGACCCCAAGACCAGAGAGCAGCGACAGTACCCGGGTATCGGAACGAAGTTCGGCTTTCCGGCTGATAAAGCTTACCTTTAACCGTGGTAATCGCGAATTTCCTATTCACATTTACTATGGACGCGTTGTCTCCTTCATGCCACCATCGCGCACGCATACGTTCAAGATTTGGGTGTTCTACTGGACCCCGGAGTGCGCCCAGGACGCGAATGGGGAAAATACTCCGAGCCGGATGTTAAAAACTACCTAGTCGTGCGTCTTAGTCGCCGTATATTCGGCATATAACAACATAATCGGCAGCCCATGAACCCTACGAGCTCTAGTTTAGAGCCTATGGAAATCCTAACCTATTAAAACAAGCGCCAATCAACGTCCACGATCCAGTCAGGTGGATACATTGAAGTTGGATTTATGGATCATGTATCGTCTGTTATTGATTACTTACGCTACTTTATCAATTGGTTATCGGTATGGATCAGTTACAGCGGTTATCGATAGCGTTTCGCGAAAAGGAGCGCCTAGATGGCCCTGTCACGCCGCGGCGTCCCATTCACTATGCAACCGCCGAGAGCCACCTTGGATTAATACTAACTCACTGTGACATATGAATGTTACGTTGTCACGCCGGACTCGGCAACTTCGCACAAGTACTTCTTGGCGGGGTACCTCCTCCCACCTCTTCTCTATGTTTTCATAAAACAAATTTATAAGTTTGACAACGTGACAAGTGAAATAAATGCATGTTTAACTCTTAGTGTAGCCCTACCATGACTGCAGCTACTGTTCGCGTCACAGATCCAAGTTTGACGGGTTCGTGACAGGCGTGACGGTGTTGCCATCACTGATCTCCAGTCGCAATGCACCTGGCGCACATCGTTGATGACCGCGATCGCCTTCTCCAACAGCGTGTCGCTTGTGTTGCCCTTGAACATCGTCACCTTCCCGCCGGCTCCTCCACGCTCCCATGCATGCAACGCTATCTCCGCCGCAGCTTCGGGCTCCATGAGTGACTTGGTGGTGGTGGCCAGCTCGGTCAGTTCGGCCAGTTACTCCACCATATCCTTGTCCGTGCACTTCCTCGACATTTTATTTTTGACCCCGGCCACGGAGTGCTCGATCGCGTGCATGGTTGCCTTGGTCGACTTGGACTCCTCTATAATGTCATTGGCAATGCTGCCAAACTGGGAAATGACCCACTCACGGTGGGCTTGCTTGAGCAGCAGACCAGTGCGTTCTGCAGTCGCCCGAAGTTGCGGCAACAAGCGCTCAGCACGCTCAACGAGCTCCTGAACCCCTGAAACGAGGCCACGCTAAGCTGTGATCATGCCTTCCATCTCGGTGCCGTACTTGGTCTTCAATGACACGCAACTTGACTCAGCCTCCGTTAGCCGCTTCGCCGCTGCCTTCAAGCTGGTACCGGAGTTGTTACGCTTCTGGGCATGCTCTGGTGCCTCCGGATCGGCCACTGGATCGTTCTGCCCCCTCCAGCCCTGTCCACCACCTCCTCCACGGGACTTCACCCCGGCAGCAGCTTGAGGATCATGCGGCGTTGGCATCGTCACCGTGGGGACTTCCTCCAGCTACTCCACCAACTCTTTACAGGTCTTTTTCACCTGCGCGCGATCGTCATCGACACGGCGGCGCTTGAATGGTGGCGTCGATGCAGGTGTCGACGCTGGAGATGACCATGCGGATGATGATGCCGATGACGTCGAAGGTGATGCTGGTGGATCTGTCTTCGCCGTCGTGCGCTATTCGACCATGTCGCACAGCGTCAAGAGGGCCGTCGTCATCGCCTCGCCGAGCTCGTCCATCCTGGCGTCGAGGTGCTTGGTGATGTGGCGGGTGCTGGAGTCGATCTTGGTCGCGAGGATGCCCAGGCGCACCTCCGCGTGGCACATGCGGTACTCCACCATCCGCGCGGCGTGCTCGGGGCGATGAAGAGGTAGAAGTCGCTGATGAGGGCCTTATAGTTCTTCTGGCGGATGGTCTCGTAGCGCTCGGCGTCGCCACTCAGGTGTTTGCGGTGAAGTGATCCTGGAAGGCCTGCTGAGTCATCACATTCGCGGTGCACTCCAGGCACGTGCACATGACGTTCGCCAGAAAGCTCTTCTTGGCCTTCTTGTCCGTGGGCACGATGGTCTTGCGCATGAGGCAGCAGTTGTGATGCATCATGGAGAGGATGTGCTCTTCTTCTCCTTCCTCGGCGCCACGCTGGCGATGGCGAGCGGGACGAGAAACGGCGGGACTGCGTGCGGCGGGGCATCATGCGGAGTGAGGTTGATTTGGGGGCTTCTCGGCGAAATCTAGATTGTCATCGAAACGTAGGCGATATCTCGCTCTTTGTATGCAGTCATAGGAAAATTGGCGGTCTTTTCGTCAAAAATATTTGTGGTAACTCGGCTGGACACTGCTATATTTTATGCACGACCTGAAAATGCCCAATGAATTGACTTTCGTAGCGAGCGATTCCTACGAGAAGACAGCGCATGTGATTGGTGTAATAATGCTGCAGTGTCTATTAAATATCTAATCACCCACTAGAACAGTACTTATGTAGGCTACGGTCGCAATGCTACATGTAGCTAGCATTAGAGAGGTTTCGGGATTGTCACCACCCTCGCATTACCCTCAAAACCATTTTTCAGTTATAAGTGCACCCTCACATTTCATTGAATGAATTTTGATTTGCATATGTTTACAGAGGTATAGTATTAGGAAGTTTGTATGGTATGATTAGATTCGGCTGAACTTAATAAAAGGTACGAGGGAAATGTAGGGAATGAAATCCCTGGATTTGGTGAAATCTGGGGACAATCACGGCGAGTTCGGCGCAAAAGGGCCACACCAGGTGCGAACTTAGCTTAATGTAAGGGTAATGAATTGCTCCGAAACCTCTCTATTGGGCACGAGCGGCACCACCACCAGTAACAACTCTGCAGCCCCAAATTGCTGCACCTACAGAGCAAGTATACTGGCATGGATCAGCAATGCGTGCCCGATGGCAGCAGTAACGCCAAGTCTTAGAAGCAGCGTCAAGCGGCGGCAGTGAGGACGCTAACAAGTGGTGAATACATCATGGCGGGGCCCGGTAGCCGAGCCGCAGCATAGCTGTACGGCGCTCATCAGTGGCCACGGGTGCTTACTATAACGGCCATCCATACAAGTACATACCATACAAGTAAGTGCAGCAGCACCAGTATATGTAGTTAGTAGTGCAGCTTCAGGGTCGCAGGTTGCACGCTTGCTGAAACTCGCAGCAAGCGTGGTATAAAAAATAACAATATTAAGAGTGTCCGCACTGGTAGTGCTAATTAGTGCAGGTAAATACTTCAGTAGCATTAAGAAGAGTGGGCCTGCAGTGGAAGCTCTCCGCCAGCACAGTTTTAGAGTAATACAGGAGGAGGAGTGGAGTCTTACCACCAGTGATGGCGCTGCTGCTGGTGGGCCGCCAGCTGCATCGCGATGGGAGCCCCCAACACCAGCTCACACGGCACGGTGCGACGCCAGCAGTGCCTGTCATAGCGCTGAAGCGGGCAAAGTCCTAGCACTAAGTGTCATAGTAAGATAGAGGCATGCCGAAGCGCGATTCGCACTGTGCGAGCCATGACAGGATGCCAGTGCTAGAAGAAGGCTCCCATTAGCCTTGAATGATCTTTAGAAATGAAATATGAGCAATACTGACAGATGGATCTTACTTTAATACTGTTTCGGCCAGTGGTAGTGCATATGTAGGGGGGCTACTACGATATTAGACTCGCCTGTAGGAGCGCTTTGCCTTCAACACTATCGTCGCTCTCAAACAAGTCAGCTCATTATATATCATTGGCCAAATATCCCACACTATTATCCAATAATAACCCGACCTATAAGGTTGGATAGACGTCCTATGTTTTTCCTAGATAATTGAATGAGCAATTGGTAAGCACGCATGTATGATCACGACTTTAACCACGGGTAGGTTAAGTAAGAAACTGTCAATCGAAACGAAACGTTCTGAAAACCATTCATTTCCCATAATCTGTGGTAAGTAAAGCGCATTTCGTTCTGGTTTTATCATCTGGCGATCAATACCGCCACCATACTGCAATGGCGCGGCAGGTGAAACGTGATGAAAAGCCACGCATGCGGCTGCGGTTAACGAAGGCCCAAAAGCCAGCTCTGTGCCTGCATCGCGAGACGCCCCATGAGTCGCTGAACGAGCTTGTCTGCTGGGTGATGGGCAGCTTCGAGCTGCCGAGAGCTTCAAGCAAGACCGCCATCTGCTGCGCGTTGAAGCAGGAACGGCTGCTGAAGCGGCTGCGCCAAGACAATCTTCAACTAACTCAGGCGCGATAATTTAGCGTGGTGAGGCTGGATACGGCGGTGGTTGAAACGAAGCTCTTCTTTGAAGAGGGCAACATCGCTCTCAATGGGCGTATCGTGACGTGGCTGGCGCAGGACTGCACGGATCGCCTCGAGTTGCCGTCGGCGGAGCGGCCTCAGTTCACTCACAGTGGCTGGCTAAGCCCCTTCCTGGGGCGCAACATCATCCGCAGACGATGTTTCCGTGGTGAGATCGGCAGCGTGGATCAGTAAGCGGCGCGTGCTGCTGTGGCAGAGCTGCGTGCCACGATCGCGGCCTACAACTGGGTTTGGTTTAGGTTTTTGGTTGTTCACCTTGGTCATGCAAGGCCAAGTCATACGAAGGTTTCCACAATACACTAGGCTTACGTGCGTGAAGGTGACTAGTGAAGTGAAAAGCGTTAACCCTTTCGCGACTATCCTTTGTATAGTATAGTATACAACGCATTGACATTTCCTTCTAAAAGGACACTCTAGGCGTCCTTTAACAGAGTTACGGAGTCGTTTAGGTGTATATCATGGACATGCCAGATCCGGTGATTTGTAGGATACATACAGACGTCCCTGCCAATAAGCGCACCCTTTTCGCCTGGTATTGCACGTTCATATTATATCACAAAGGTGCAAACGTTACGGTAGGGATTGAATTTAATTCGCATCTTACAATCTCTTGCACATTAATATAAAATATACCGCTAAGTCAGAGTGCACGTAGAGTAGCAGTGAGAGCGAAAACCAGAACCCTAACCCGGAGGTTGAAGCAGTAGTCGATGCTAAAGCCGAAGTAGCTGGTCGGTCGGTTGGAGAATATCTGGTCACTTACCCGGTCACTTACCCGGCGAAAGGTGACCAACTGGTGCTACCAGATATGAGGGTTGAGCAACAGGAGACGCAGAGGTCAGTGGATTGACGTGCGTCATACAAATGTTGAGATAGGCAATGTACCTCAGTGCATGTTTCCTTGCTTGTCATGAGTGAAGGTGCCTAAGTTATGCTAAAGCTTACGCCTTAGCCTTGCATTAGACGAGGCGGGCCGATGACGTGCTCGTCACGTCTCGATACTTACAGAAAAAGTGTTGAGACAGATGAGAGCGGTAAGAATTTGTGTGTGTCAGGGATAATTTTGGATAGAGTATGAACTCGAAACACTGCAATGCAGTACTTGTCAAGCCAAAATCTGGTTTCTTGGTCTATTTCTTCAGCAGAGGGCGCCGCGAGAATCGTGTCTGCTCAAGATGGGAAAAGCCCTTGATAATTTTTGCCTGAACGAGACGGCGGTGTTTTTGTATCGCAGGTTCCACCATGCACAAAAGCAGAGTTGGAAAATGATAGTAGATTTGTATACTTATGCCTCTTCGAAAAGCGACTAACACATTATATTTTGGGGCAAATACTGGACCTAGTGATCGTCCAGAAAATGGACCTATCCATTGACAGTGCTGGCGTCTTCTTCCTGCGTTTGGGGGGGGGTAACGTCAAAAAAAAGATGGAGGGCTGGGTCATCGCAAGCGGCAACTGATCAACTGAAAGGAATAGGTGGCACAATCGTACTGGTACGATAGACAGTCAAGAGGAGCGCGCAGGGATGATTAGCCATCAGATCTTTTCAACTATCTGGAGAAGTTATCCTGACCACTGCAAAAGTCTCGCCACATCTTTTTTGGATATCAAACTTAGGGCTTTACGATACATCTCTATACGATGCTGTCGTAGTTACGACAAATCAATGTAATCGTCACTTCTTCGATAGTGTTTGAGTTATAACCGCTGCCGAACCGAGTGTCTGACTTAGACCTCGAATCTCCGTATAGTATTTTCGCACAATATCTACATGCGCTTGTAGGTAACATAATCACGGTCGCACGTTTGGTATACTAGTTGTCGCCGCACCCCAAGTCTAATTTTATGCTTTCCCCGGAGTTTGGAGTAGGACATTATGGACACCCACAGCTGGTTTTGGAGTATTGCGCGGGTGGACCCAAATCCGCCTGCAAAAGTGTCATTATAGTACGACATGCCACAAATCTGAACATTCACGTTACAGACAACGACGAAAAAACCCGGCATCGCAAAATCCGGTATTCCATAGACATGTCCATACTAACAAGCGATAATTTTATTCAATCAAATTTATTTTATTCATTAAATAAGCCAATCAGCTCGATTTAGTTTTGAATGGCTCTCGTAAATCCCCGTGTGTCATTGCCTAATTTGGAGCTGGTCAACTGAGTCGATCACACTGTTTTTTAGCCATGGAGGATACGTCGCCGCCCAAGAAGAAGCAAAAGAGCTACACCGTCCGGGAGAAGCGCGAAGCGGTCCACCTTGTCGAAGATATAGGGGTGGAGGAGGCAGCCCGCAGCTCCAACTTGCTCGGGGCACTATCCATGGCTGGTGGGAGCAAGTTGAAAAGCTTTTTAGCTTCAATGGCCACTCCACTCTAAGTCCGTGAAGGGTCAGGGCCGCAGAGAAGTATTTCCCAATATTCCTGGGGTCGTCACCGTCATGAAGGACGTGCATCGCGAAGAGAGAAGGTAAATCTTACTTTTTTAGAATCCGTTTCACCCTTAAACGTTATGCTATAATGTACAGACCCTCACTACACGTGGCATTATTATATGTCGTTCATGTGGGCAATCGAGACCGAGTAGGTCGAGGACTACCTTCAAAGGAAGCGGAGCGGCATCCTCGCGCTTGAGCGCATGGTCGAGAGACTCGCAATTCGGTAACAAAAAAATGGTTTTTGATTAAATTCCGTCTATTTCCCTAATATCTGCCTTTATCTGCGTGTTTAGGCATGATTTTACCTCCCAGAAGCCACAAACAGCAAAGAAAAGCACCGAGGAGCTCGAGCGAACGCGCGCCGAGTTTGCGCTGGACTTCTGGGAGACGCACGCCGTGTACGGGCCGGAAGGCATGTACAACGTTGACTAGACTGCCATCAATATCGAGATGCCTCCGGCTCGGGTGTGGGCGGGTAGAGGTAGGCGGGACACTGCGAGGATTGCGAGCACGTCCAAACACACCGGCCGCATGACGGTTGTGCTCACGATTCGAGCTGATGATAAGTCTTTCTTTTGTTCTCTTAATTGTATTTTATGGCTAACTTGTATTTGTTATACTATTTTTAAAGGGAAATAGCTGCCGAGTTTTTTGTTCTGTGTGGCAAGTTGAGCGGTCGAATCGAGACAAGTGAGTTCGAAGAGTATCCGGAGGAAAACTTATAAACCGTCCACGAGAACGCATGGATGGACACTGTTACGTGGTGTTTTTACGTAGAATAGTTGTTCAAGTATGAAGTTGATGGACCCGCTGTCCTCATTCTTTACAACTTTGAGTGTTATGTGTCGGAAAAGAGGCGGCGGGTCGTTGACAAAGTTGCTAATGCTACTGTGGCCCCTCTACCCGCAAACAGCACGGCTGCTTGCCAGCCACTGGATGTCGGTGTAATGGGGCCGCTCAAGGCAAAGTTGCGCTCGAACTGGTCTGGTATCACAGGTGGTGTGCAAAGGAAAAGCGGCTCCGTGCCGTTCGCGCTACGATTGCTGCTTGGGATGCCATCCCCGAAAGCACTGCAATTTGGAGCTTTAAGGCTGCTATACCTCAGTATCCTTAGATTAGCTTTTGAATAAAATGCATCTATTTTGTAGAACGTTCGGTTTGTTGCTTTGTTTGGAGCAGTTACGTATTTTTTCTTACCTGTGCCGGATTTTGTGTTACGCACCGTAACTATGGATGATGGCAATCAGTCACGCCAGATTTTTTGTCGTTGTCTGTATTTATCGTATCTAGGCAAAGTTGGTCCATTAATAGTGCAATACAAGAAATAATTCTAAGAAGCGATTGGGTGTACCGTTTAGCATACTGTAATATAATTTATACATCCGGCACTTTTTTGGTGGTATCTATTTTCTGAAAAGCTATTTGTTGTTGTAGAAGCATGATTATAGTACGCCACGTTGTTGTGGTGAGTATTGTGATCCGCGAAGAGTATAGGTCGTAGAGTTGGTCGGTGAGGGAGTGTTGGTTGCCAAGTCGATGGGAGGGGAACTTGGTATATTCGAGAGTGAGTTCTTAGCACTAGCCTAACATGCATGGCTCGCTGTGTTCCTAGGCGAGCACAGGGCGATTTTCGCATGTTTCTGTTTGTGTTTTATTACCTTTGTACCTGCCCTCATCCCTTTTGTTGAGTGGAGCAGTCGCTCCTCGCAGCAGGGCAGTCGGCAGAAGAGCCGACTTGCCGGTTACAGAGAAGAATAGGCAAATGAGAGACAAAAGTCTGAACACCTGTTTAATCTGTTAGCAAGTTCTAGGAGAGTTCAGCTCTGAACTCTTATCTATGGACATAGGGCAGAGAGAGCCTGCCCACCAACTGTTTGTGCGATGAGGATATGAAGCAGAGGAATGGTAGCCTCCCGAGGACGAAGTCCGAGGACGAGCTCACTTCCTCTTTTGCTTCAGACTGAGCACGTCTTGAGAATAAGCATATGAAAAGAGGAATAAAGGAATAATAGAATTACTGTGAGGTATTCCAGTGGTTTAAAGAGTTCATTCAAACATTTTAAGTAAGATGAACAAGCAAAGCATGAGCGTTTCCGACAAGCTGGTCTACTCGGGCGAGAAGACCACGTTCGCGGGGTGGAAGGACAAGCTCAAGGCTCGTCTGGTGGCCAAGAGCGATGCGCTGGTTGTCTTCGAGCTGCAAGCTGGCAGACAGGAGCCAGTGGCATGCTACGAAGATGCGCTGGTGCGCGAGACGGTGCTGCCCGAGCTGAAGCCGGATGCTACGGACGCAGAGAAGGGCGCCCACGCGCTGCAGAGGGCCTTTGTGCGGCGCCAGGCGTCGTACATCAAGGATCTGCTGAACCAGACGCTCCCGTCCGGCGCTATCAGTGAGGCCCTGATGCAACGTCCGGTCCATGTGATCTGGGGCTCTATCGAGAAGCGGTTCGGACTGAACACCGCGTCCGGGGTGGTAGAGCTGGTTCAGAAGTTTGATGCGATCATCAACTCGGACTTTAAGACCCTGGGGCCCCTGTTCCAGGAGTTGAAGACAGCCAGAGACATGGCCAACCGTAACAGCCGTGACGCGTTGGGCACCGGGCTGATCTCTCAGCAGTTCATGCTCATCAAGCTGCTGGCTGTTCTGCCCAATCACCTCTGGGGATCGTCCATCAAGTTCACGGCCGACGAGTTTACGACAGAGAAGGTCGAGTCGAGCCTCTGTGGGATCTTTGGGACCAAGAGCCGGGCCGAGATTGTGGCACTAGGCAAGGGCGTGCACGTCAACCACGTTGCCGCGGGGACTGCCAAGCCAGCATCCAGCGCCCTGGGAAAAAGAAAGGCGAAGGTTGAGCTGGGTCGCGATGACCACCACAACTTGGGGTGGCGCAGGTGCTACTACTGCATCGGCGAGTTCAACCACATGGAAAACATTGGCCCGCACAATAAGGTGGATTGCCCCAAGCGGAAGCTCGACCAGAGTGCCAAGGTGCCTGTGTTCCGCAGAAACATCCTAAAACCAGGCTACAAGACCGAGCGTGGTATGAACGCTGCCACACAGAAGGGGCAAGCCAAGGCCAAGGCGCAGGGAAAGGCGAAAACCAAGGCCAAGGCGAAGAAGGAAAGGCCATCGGCGGTTGCTCAGCTGACTGTACCGGCTGATGCTGTGCACGCAGACACGCCGGCGAGTCCGGCTGTCTCTCTGAGCCCTCCAAGCTCGTTGCAGACGCCGCTGACGCCTGGCTCTAGCGACATGCTGGATGTCGAACCTATGGACACAGACGAGCTCATGAGTGAGTTCGACATAGGCGCAAACGCGGGACGCGTGGAGATGGCTCGAGAGATCTCGGCGCAGCTGAACCAGCTGCAGATGAGCTTTGAGGACAAGGTACGGTCTGACTATACTTCCTTGCTTGATTGTGACAAGTTGCTAACAAAAGATTCGTGGGTACTGGACTCAGGATGCGGATACGGCCTGACCAGTGATGAGTCCAAGTTCGTAGAGAAACGGCCCGACTCTGGATACATGTTTACGTTTGCCCAAGGGTCTAAACATACGAATACACACGTTGGAACCATTAAACTGTATTTTCGTGGCCCGCAAGGGATCCGACCGTTTCTTTTTGAGAACATAGCACTTGTACCACATGCAAAGTCCAACATTCTGAGTGAATATTGGCTTAAGAGGGGAGGGTACCAAATTTTGAGATCTCAGACTGGAGAGTACAAATTTGTACTTTATGATAACAATTTAGTGTTTGTAGCTCGTGCAATCAATGGAGCATACTATTTACAACACAAAACAGTGAAAGACAGGCAGTTGCTGTGCAATGCTGTCAAGCAAAGGCCTTGCAAGCCTCTAGCCTTACCTGGGACCGGTAGGCTAGAGAGCGCACTGCCATGTAAAACTTGGGCACATCAATAAAGAGCAACTTATTGCCATGTTGACCAAGAAGTTGGTAGCCGGGATGCCTACTCTACCAGCATCTGAGCTGCAAAAAATCCCCTTCTTCTGTGCGCTGAGATGAAGAAGAGAAGGATGTCATATCGTAACACCACAGGATCGAGAGACACTCAGCCGATCAGTACGATACACATGGATACAAATGGCCCCATGAAAACCATGGGAGTGTATGGGAGCATAGGAACGATTCAGTACTTCCTGAGCATCATTGACGACAACACATCTTGGCGCTGAACATACGTCCTACGCACCAAGAAAGAAGTGTTTGAGAAAGTCAAAGAGCTGTTACTACAGCTGGAGCGTGACGGAAAAATTAAGATCCGTAGGATTCGGTCTGATGGGGGCACTGAGTTTGTCAATTCTGCCTTTAAGAGCTTCTGTAAAGGCATGGGTATTGCCTTTCAGACATCCAATTCCTACAGCCCCGAAGAGAATGGAGCTGCAGAGAGAGATCATCAGAGCAAACTCGACCGAGTGCGCTGTGCATTGAAAGATGCGGACATGGCCCACCGATGGTGGCCTGAGGCACTGATGTACATGACATATGTACAGAATCGGACACCTATGAGCCGGTTAGGATACAAAACACCGTACGAGATGGTGCACGGAACACCACCGAACATGAGTAAGCTGCCAGTCTGGGGATCAGTGTGCTTTGCCCACATCCCTACTGCGCTGAGAAAGGACAAGAAACTATCAGCTAGAGCACTAAAGTGCCGGTTTCTTGGCATGTCAGAAGACACAAAGGGCTACCGCTTGTGGGACATCTACAACAACAAGCACATTCTGTCCAGAGATGTGCTGTTTGACTCCACCAATGTAGCTACTATGGTTAAGCGGGCTTTCGGCAAGACCGAGCCTGCTGTCACTTCTGAATCTGCTGCGCGAGAGTCACCCGCAGCAGTGGGAGTGGACATACCTGCCAGAGAGTCTACCGAGGCAGTGGGAGCTAACGTGACACCAAGAGAGACTACCCAGTCAGTGGGAGTTACCACACGAGCTAAGGCGTCTGCGGAGGCAGTGGAAGCTTCGAATAAGCGCCGACGCGCTGGACTTACGGAGGCACCGCCAACCCGTGAGTCACGCCCACGTCGTGAGACTAAGAAGCCAAAGAAGTTTCAGGACTATCAATGCTTTCAGGCGCTTATTGACAAGACCATTGCGAATGATGTCCTCGAGCACAAGGTGCCTACGCCGAAAACACTAAAGGCGGCACTAAGCGGACCACACAGAGAAAAGTGGAAACAGGCTCTGGAGCTAGAGTATGACTCTCTGATTGAGAATGGGACATGGCGACTCGTACCTTTGCCACCGGGACGCAAGGCATTGCCCTGCCACTGGGTACTTGTAGTAAAGTATAACGCCGACGGGACTGTCGAGCGGTTTAAGGCACGACTCGTTGCACAAGGAAACCACCAAGAGTATGGTGTGGATTGTAACGAGGTATACACACCAGTAGCGAGATTCGAGTCGCTCCGCTTAGTTCTGGCGATTGGGACGATACTAGATTACCACATTCACCAGATGGATGTGCACATTGCGTTCCTCAACGGCACCATGGAGAGTGAACAGAAGATATACATGCGGCAACCGCATGGGTTTGTGAAGCGAGGCCACGGGAATCTGGTCTGTGAACTTCAAAAGAGTATCTATGGCCTAAAACAAGCCCCTCGCATCTGGTATAGAGTCCTTCATACCTTCCTGACGACGATGGGTTTTGTACGCTGCCACAAACAGTTTTGTATCGATGTACAAAAAGTGGGAGATGAATGGCTTATAGTCGTGGTATATGTTGATGACCTGACAATTATGTCACAAGACATGAGACTCATCAACAGGCTTAAAGCCGAGCTGTCAAGTCGGTTCAAAATGAAGGACCTGGGAGACATTCATTACATCATGAAAATGGAGGTGCATCGCAATAGAGCCCAGCGCACGATGATGATCTCGCAGCGCAAATACATTGCAGAACTGATCAGTAAGTTTAACTTGGTCAATAGCACCCCAGTGATGACACCGCAAGTTCCAGGACTCGTACTCGAGCCTGAGACGAAGTTGAGCGCAGAGCAGATAGCTGCGCAGCCTTTTGACTACAGAGGCATTGTTGGATCACTCCAATACTTAGTCCGAGGGACGAGACCGGACATTGCTAACGCAGTAAGGGAGCTAAGCAAGTTTCTTTCTTGTTACAACCGCACACACTGGGAAGCGGCTAGGCGGGTACTCAAATACTTGAAAGGGACGTCGACGTACGCTCTGTTACTCGATGGGAACACGAGTGATGTGACTTACGAAGTGTACACAGACGCGAGCTTCGCGTGTCAACCTACAGAACGCAAATCGGTTTCCGGCTATGTGATTCAAATGGCAGGAACAAGCGTTTCCTGGTGCAGTAGCAAACAGGGAAGCGTATCGCTCTCGACTGCTGAAGCAGAACTTATCGCACTTAGCGAAGGAGCCAAGGAAAGTGAGTGGCTGTGGCATCTGCTTGGGGAAATGGGATTTCCACAGAAGGAACCAGTGCAGGTTTGGTGCGATAGCAACGCAGCCATCAGCATTGTTAAGAATCCTGGGAATCACAAGGCAAACAAGCAGAGATTCGGTACTTGTTTCCGAGGGACTTGGTTGAACTCGGTCGCCTCAAGATTGCCTACTGTTCGACAACAGAGATGACGGCAGACATTCTGACTAAGGCGCTGCCCACAAAGCAGTTTATAAAACTAAGAGAAAAGCTAGGAGTTCGAGATCTGAACCTTGCCCCTAGCACTTAGTGGGAGTGTTGAGTGGAGCAGTCGCTCCTCGCAGCAGGGCAGTCGGCAGAAGAGCCGACTTGCCGGTTACAGAGAAGAATAGGCAAATGAGAGACAAAAGTCTGAACACCTGTTTAATCTGTTAGCAAGTTCTAGGAGAGTTCAGCTCTGAACTCTTATCTATGGACATAGGGCAGAGAGAGCCTGCCCACCAACTGTTTGTGCGATGAGGATATGAAGCAGAGGAATGGTAGCCTCCCGAGGACGAAGTCCGAGGACGAGCTCACTTCCTCTTTTGCTTCAGACTGAGCACGTCTTGAGAATAAGCATAGGAATAGAGGAATAAAGGAATAATAGAATTACTGTGAGGTATTCCAGTGGTTTAAAGAGTTCATTCAAACACCTTTGTACTGTTTTCTTTTCTTTCCTACTAAATGCATGTTCCTTGTTTCTGGTTTCTTTTTCTTTTTAACTAAATGCAAGTTCGCTGTGACTGCTGACCCTCTTGGGTAGCAGTCACAGGCGTGTTGAGCTCTGGCTTGCTTGCTCAGCTGGCCAGAGGTGCGGGGCATGACATGCACAAGGAAGACGTACCTAGTGGCCAGAAGGGCAGGCGTCGCAGCGCCGCCGCCTCCGCCGCCACAAGAAGCCCGCGCGCAACGTCGCTTGAAGGCTGGTGCCAGGCTTGCGCAAGTCTGCCTGGCGCCCGGAATCCAGAACTATACCTGCACAAGTATACAAACATGCATATATAGGATTACGAAAACAGAAAAACACTTGCATTTAGTATATGTTAGCTCATCTTCTAGGACGACACTAAGCGGAACCTAGAGGAAGGCCTAGAGCACGTAGTTAGCCCGAAGACTTAAAGGAATCAATCTCACCTTGAGCAACACCACCACCCCATGCATCCTTGCTACGA
Source organism: Phytophthora melonis (assembly GCA_024211575.1). Lineage (NCBI taxonomy): Eukaryota > Oomycota > Peronosporomycetes > Peronosporales > Peronosporaceae > Phytophthora > Phytophthora melonis. The sequence continues at coordinate 2,212,763 of JAMXKT010000047.1, forward strand.
CAGACTCCAGCGCACCCGGAGCCTGTCATGGTGACTGATTACGCGACGTGATTTCCCGGCTACACGAAGCGTATGATCTTACAAAAACGGCTAAATTTAATGGTGGCTAGCACTATGATTATAACACTACACATTTGCATCCGTAGGATTCATATGTTCGCCGAAACATTCACGCAATACGTTATTGGCTCTCAGCACCAACGTCTGCTATTATTTTAAATCATGCACCCAACGTCGTGAGGATACCAAAAGGATACTTTACGTACTATATTTCACTGAAATCTAAAAAAAGCATTGTTAGAACGATCATTTACTGTGTCATCATCATAATTATATATATGAAGGCGTTTTGGCGCTCATTTTATTAATGAGTTATATTCATTCAGTCATGCTTCGTGATACTTTTTTGTATATACTGGGATTAATACGGGGTGTACAAATAATTCCGCTGTGTACCACACGAGGGAAGTAGCCTTTGTCCAAGATGTAGCAAATCGTGATTAGTGACACCACGGCGATTACATGGCATAAAAATTAACACGAATCGTATGCTCTCTAAGAGTCCCGGTATAATAATATTATTATTATAATAATTTACGGAGAAGTCGCTATACGGGTTACGACGGTAGATGAACATGTATTTAATATCACAATGATTCGTATGGTCCCTAGAACAAGTATCCTCTCTGGAATTGACAGGCTCCGGGTGCGCTGGAGCCTGTCGTAGCAAAGGTACGTGGAGTGGTGTTGCGTGTTTGCTTGCTTTTGGGTAAAATGTAAAGTGAGATTGATTCCGTTAAGTCTTCGGGCTAACTACGTGCTCTAGGCATTCCTCTAGGTTCCCCTAAGTGTCGTTCTAGAAGCTGAGCTAACCTATACTTAATGCAAGTGCTTTTCTGTTTTCGTAATCCTATATATGCATGTTTGTATACTTGTGCAGGTAGCGTTCTGGACTCCGAGTCTTGCGCAAGCCTGGCGCCAGTCTTCACGCGACGTTGCGCGCGGACGTTTTGTGGCGCCGGCGCTGCGACGCCTGCCTTCCTGGCCACCAGGTACGTGTTCGTCGTGCATGTCTGTTGATGGCGTACCCGCTTGCGTGGGTGCCAGCAGCAGACATGCTGCATCATGACATCCCCCGGACTTTTAATCGCGTTGGCGCTGTTGACGGAACTTTTGGAGAAGTTTAAGCCAATGCGATACCCTTTTTAGCTTGACCTCGTATTCTCATGTGTTTTCCGAATCGGGGAGTCCATGCCACTTGACCAGCCAGAGACGTTTTTTGTTGCGCTGTTTCTGCTGGAGCAGAGCTTCTGGGAAATGCAGTTCTTCGTCGGTGGCATCGTAGAGGAGTACTGGTGCAGACTTGGGCAAAGGTCGCGACGCGAAGCGTTGAGGGCTCGGAACGTCATGCTTGAGGAACTCAACATTGAAACTCGGGTGAAGACGACTCATGTGGCGCGGTAGCTTGAGCCGTGCTACGTTGGAGTTGATCATCTTCTCGATTTCAAACGGGCCGATGTATCTCATCGCTAACTTATCGCGGTTGAGTTCCGTGTTGGGCGTGATGCGCTTGAGAGGCAAGTTACGCGTATCCAGCAATACGAGATCTCCTTCCTTGAACTCCACGTCTCGGCGCTTCCTGTCGTAGTACCTCTTTTGGCGTTCTTGTGTTGCCAGGAGATTCTTGCGGGCCAATTCAATGATCTTCTTGCGTTCTTCAGCAAACTTTTGCGCGAAGTCAACTAGTGGAACATCTTCATCACGAACTTCACCAGGTGTGATCTGGGATACTAAGTTCCTGACCTTACGTCCTATTTCCACTTCGTTGTCGAGGAGCTCTCCAGTGTTGCATGTGCGAACTCGATTCTTCCCAAATGCGTAGCCCAGTCTCGACCATGATAGGACACCATGCACCGTAATGCATCTTCCAAGACAAGGTTCTGACGCTCAGTCTGTCCATCCGCTTGGGCACGATATGCCGTTGTGAGTGACAACTTGACCCCCATGATATCCATGAGCGACTTCCAAAACTTTGATGTGAACTTGGGGTCTCGGTCACTGATGATCACCTTCGGCAGACCGTGATGACGAACGACTCCTTCAAAGAAGATGCGTGCAACCTCCGGAGCATCTGCCGTCGTATGTGTCGGAATGTAGTTGGCCCGCTTGGACAGTTTGTCCACCACAGGATTGCATCGAAGCCATTGGAAACCGGTAGCCCTGTCACGAAGTCCATAGTCACTACTTCCCAACACTCGCTCGGGACTGGAATTGGCATCATAGTTCCTTTCTTGTGCGCGGTACTAACTTTCCATCTAGCACACGTCCCACAGCTTGCCACGTACTCCTTCATGTCCTTCTCCGACGTGGGCCAGAAGTACCACTGAGCAACCCTCAATTGCGTTCGACGGATTCCAGGATGAGCTGCTGTGGGTGCAGCATGGAATTCTTCCAAGATGTTCGTAATTAGCCGGGCGTTATTGGGAACACACAGCCTGATGACTGAATGACCCGAACGCTTGTACAGAAGCCCATCCGATTTGACGACTGCAGATTTGTCCGGTCGGTTCCATACTTCCTTGAACGCGGGGTCTTTCTTGTATCCAGCTGGAACTTCTTCTTCTGGTCTTCACTCAAATGGACGCTGGATGTTGAGTACTCGACGTTCTGGACTTGTTCCACGTGTACATTGACTTCTTGCTGAACTCCAATGGGGTGACTCTCCTTCCGCAAGTCCAGATCGTCGAGAAGAAGACATCGTTCATCTGACGAAAACATGCGAAGCATTGCTGCGTTGACACTGTGACGTCGAAGCTTCGAAGCCTGACGCGTACAGGATGAAGAGCAATCATGGACTGCTGGTAACTTCCAAGGCTCGCCAGTAACTTCGTCGTCGGAATCATCCGCCGGGTGCTGGCTTGGACGGGATAGGGCGTCGGCAACGACATTGAGATGACCTTTCACATGATGCATCGTGAAGTCAAATTGGGAGAAGAACGTTAGCATGCGCCCCATTTAGGCGATACTTGAGGTTGATGCAACATCCAACTACAAGCAGCATTGTCAGTAAAGACATCGAAGTGCCGGCCGTGAAGGTAGTGACGCCACTTCTCAAGAGCAGTTTTGATGGCCAAAAGTTCCTGCTCATGCGGAGGCCAGCCAACTTCATGGACATTGAGCTTCTTGGAGTAGAAGGCAATCGGATGGCTGCTGTCTTCGAATTCTTGCGAGAGCACACCGCCCATGCACTTACCGAGGCGTCGGTTGTGACCGTGAAAGGTTTCGAGAAGTCAGGCAAACGAAGAACAGGAGCTTGCTGCAAGGCGAGCTTCAGCGATCGAAAAGCGTCTGCTTGTGCCGGACCCCATTCCCACGTAGCTTGCTTCTTAGTCAGCTTACTTAAAGGTAGGGCGTGTTGCGCAAAGTCACAGATAAAGCGGCGATAGTAGCCAGCAAGACCGAGAAAACTCTGCAGCTCCTTCTTGTTCGTTGGTTCCGGATATTGCTCGATGGCCCTGGTCTTCTTCGCATCTACGGATAACCCTTCTGCTGACACGGCGTGACCGAGAAAGTTAACACTCGCTTGACCAAACGAACATTTCGAGCGGTGCGCATAAAGCTTCTCACGACGGAGCACTTCAAAGACCGCTTCCAGATGCTTGAGATGCTCTTCCTTGGTCTTGAAAAGACGCAGATATCGTCCAAATAGACCACGACAAAGTCGAATTTGTCGAACAGGACGCGCATCAGTCGTGACCAAACCCCAGTCATACCCGAAAGACCTATCGGAGCAACACACCATTGGTAAGTCTCCTTGTGAGTACGAAAAGCGGTGTACTGACGACTACGTGGCTTAACCCGCATCTGGTGGTAACCTTGGGCCAGGACCAGAACCGAGAACGCAACCGACCATCTTGTTAAAGATTTCCTCGATTAGCGGTAATGGAATCTTTGGAATCTTTGTGTGACTGTTCACATTGCGGAAGTCGATGACCCAACGAATCGGAATGGAACTATTCCCGGATCGCAGCCATTCAGCTCTCTTCGGGATTTGACCAGTCGCAGGATCTTTCTTAGGAACACCGAAGATATTGGAGACCCAGGGTGAATTGGAGACTTCTATCCACCCTTTCTTCATGTTTTCCGCGACGAGCTTTTCCAAAGCTTCTTGCTCCGTTTTAGACATTCAAAACGGTGCTCGGGTACTAGGAGCGGCGTCAGGCTTCATCTCCATGTCGAACTCGACGATGCGCTCGGGAGGTAGAGCATCGGGTAACTTTTCGGGGAAGACATCACTAAACTTGTCCAGCAAAGGCTTGATGTAATCTGGTACCTTGTCAGACTCCACTGTTACACAGACCTTGACGAAGAACAGCTCCGCAAACTTCCTGTCCTGCATACGACGATGGAACTTCTTCGCGAACCCAAAGACATCATTACGCCACGCCTCAGCCAAGGCGAGATGTGATCGATGGCGGGCGCGAACCGCATCCTTTTCCGGTTTCTTTTTGTTGCTCTTCTGTTGTCGTCGACTCTTCAATTCCGCTTGGGGTCGTTGTGATGTCGTCTTTGTCACATTCTCCTTGCTTTTCTATCTTGTCTTCGTTCTTGACCGTCTTGGGCCTTGGTCTCTCGTCCCTGCTCGGAAATACTACTTCATGCGTTCGCCAGTTGATTGTTGGCTGATATTTGGCAAACCACGGCTTCCCCAAGATAACGTCATGTTCAATCGCCAGTGGACTCTCTGTTAGGCGCATCTTCTCGAACGTCTTGTGCTCCATGCCGATGTCCGCTTCCACTACCTTCACATCCCGATACTCCTTGATCTCTCCATCGAAGCCCTTCACCTGTACATCCTTAGTTCCTTTCACCTTCGACACCATTCCTGGCCGTACCAGATTTGCCGTAGCGCCACAGTCAAGCAGTATCGTTACTGGGTGCCCTTCAATTCTCCCGGGTTTGCGAATGAGCTCATTATCCGGTCTAGCAGCCAGGTCATGCATGCTGACTTCCTCAAACGCATCCACAGTGTACGTACACGATTCTCTCTTCACCATCGCTGACTTGTTGGTCCACAGCATCGACGTGCTGCGAGTCTCGTTGACGCTGATTCGGACCTCTGTAGGGGCGTTGTTTCCGACGAGTGGCCTTACAGTGGGCTGCAATGTGACCACCACGGAAGCAGTTGTAACATTTCCTCTGCCGACGGCACTCTTCTAGACTGAGCTGTTGCGCACTGTCGATCTACATTGGCTCAGGACCATTTGATCTTGAAGCCGACTCGTTTCTGCGGAATGGGTAATCACGGTCGCGACGTCCCGTGCGCGCCGGAGCACCGAAGTGCGAGCGCTCATAGTCCATCGCTACCGTAATGGCATCCGTAAGGGTTTCACAGCGCTTGTACAGTACTTCCTGGCGTGTATTTGGTGTGGTGTAGCGGGATCAGCAAAATTTACAAGATCGCCGATCCAACTTCCCAACTGCGCCCGAACACCGACTTACGGAGGGGGTCCCCCGATGATCCGTGATCTGTGTGCTGAACTGGTCACCTTGTGTACCCGTCGGTAGGGCTGGATCTGCTCCTCTGGTGTCTGCTGAAGCGTCCGAGCCTTGAAGACAGAACAGTCTGGGCGAGACGCGGGGATGCGGGTGGAGCAGCGCGGAAATCTTCACTCTGCTCGCGGTTTACTCCAAATCCAGTAGTCTTGTACTTGGATCTGGCGGCCTGGATCTGGATCCGGCCGGGTTGTTGCCTTTCGGTTGTTGTTGTCCTTTCCGTTGCCTTCGCAGGTCTTCCTTTGCCGTACTTGCCGCTTCCTATAGCGGGATCCGTAGATGTTGAGAGTCGAGGATGCACCCGGCCAAGTAGTAACTCCGGGTGGATCGGGGATCTGCACTTGCAAGTAGGTCACTAGGAAGGTTGCAGAACTGGCCAATGTATTATCCAGTCTTAACCAACGCTAGCTCCACTACCCAAACCTTGCTACGCCGTAGGGTCAATGTACGTTCCCGATTCCAGGCGAAAGCGAAGGCACTTGCGATGTATAAGGCAAATTCGAGTCGAGAGACGAATGCAGGCGTCACTTGGTCGTCTTGGGCGTCGTGTAGAGCCAAATCCAATCTCCACAGCGCAGGTCGAGCGGGGCCAATAGGCGCTTCCAATATGCGCTCCCCGTCGAGTGTCCGGACCACTTGAGCTCCACCAGGCAAATTCGAGTCTGATTTATGCTTAAGTCCAATCCCATCCCAAAGTCCTATCTTCCTATGGATCCTATCATCCCATCTGTACCTACTGATTCTATGGGGCCCATTTACCTTCTTTGCGTGTCGCTTGATTGCTTCTGCTGAGCCATAATCTTGGATCCATAGCCGGTGCCTCCAATCCATAATCACCTGAGTCGTACTCAGAATCAGATCTGGATCGGGATGTATCCATGTCTGGATCCATCACTCTGCCTCTCCGCCAATCGCATTCCAGTCTCCAATTTCTTGGATCCTGCTTCTCCACAACCGCCTCCTGTCGGCAGTTGGTGCCGACCAACGGCATCACTGCGGGCACTTGTTCACACTTTCGGATCCACCGTCTCGCTACCAACATGTCAGACTCTCCGCGTGACGAAGCGCCTGTCTCTTCAGGTGGGGGTGACCAGCCCGGTGGCGGGCACTCGCTGCCGGATCCCCCGCCTCCCGACCCAACGACGGCAGACATTGCGGCCTTGGTCGCTGCTCGTGCGTGAGCAAGAGGAGGTCGCCGCTCTGCTACTTCGGGAAACTCGGGATGCCCGGACAACCGAGGCACACCTTCGGGACCTCATCGCGGAACGCGAGCATCTCCATCGAGAGGTTGCTGGTCTTCGGGCGCGCACGGATCCAGCCTTCGGTGACACGCCTCGGATCCAAGACCTGCAGGGACAAGTCGAACGCCAATCCCGCTGGATCCGCGAACTCCAAGCGTACCTCGCTGAGTCTGAGCACGAACGGCAGCGCCTCTCCGACAATAACGATCATCTCGCCGCAGAAGTGACCTTGGCGGGGGCCGAGATCCACGAGCTTCAAGAGAAGCGCGCCACCACAGAGCGGGGTTGTCAAGAAGCTGAGGAGAGGCACCGTCTTGTTGAGTGCGCTCTGAGGCGTACGCAGGAAGCTCTGCAAAGAGCAGAAGCCGAGTTAAAATCAGCGACTGCGGATCCGCCTGCTCATCACCAATCCTTGGACGATCTTACACGGGAGCGGGATCGAGCCGTGGCAGCGTTGGCTGAGGCTAACACTCGCATGGATCGGCTGCAGACCGACATGCAGGCACACCAGCGTCTACACCGGGAGGCCCGTACCGAGCTAAATCAGCTTCGGGCTGTTCACATGGCGACGTTGACCGACTTGGATCGAGCTGTTCAGGGCCAATCCGCCTCCAAGTTAACTCGCCTTCAGCAAGCCCATGACGCTACAGTCGCGGATCTGGCTCAGACTCTTCGTGCTCGTGACAAGTCCCGCCAGGAGGCGGATCAACTCCGTGCTCGTGTGGCCAAGCTTGAGGAAGAGGCCGGCATTGCCGAGCAGACCGTTAATACGCTGGGTCAGCGTGTCCAGTCCATCGAAGCCGAACGACGTGGATTATCCCAGGATCTGACGCGCACGAACCGTGAACACGCCGCCCTGGATCGGGCACATGCTGCTGCACTGCGCCAGTTGACCATGATCACAGCGGTGTCGAGCATCCGTCCCGCTGCCGTGGAGGAGGTGTTGGATCCAGCGTTCATGTTAAGCTTACTCCGTGCTGCTCCTCCTGATTCGGCCTCGTCAAGACCAGTGTCAGAGCGTTCTCAACCCTCGGGTGAGGGGTCTGGATCCGCCACTTCCACCACTTCCAAGCGCGATCGGGACGTTGCCGAATCCACGGATCCCACCCCCAATCCGGATCCCAACCCGACACCCCCGGTGCGGCGTCGCATCTTCCCGATCACCCCACCAAACGATCGAACCCAGCAGAGCAGTCAGACGAGTGGCTTGTCGGGTGTGGATGGAGGCGAGATTGATGACGATGGGGGCGACCCAGATCCCGAAAGACTCGAGGATCACCCAAAACCTCTGGGCAAGGCTGTTCCCGATGACGACGACGCAGACGATGAAGACGATGACGATGAGAGTGAAGAGGCTTCCAGCAACGTCGAGGGGAGTGAGGATCCGGATACCGCGGCCGTAACGAAGGAGTTGTTCGAGGCACAGACCTTAGAGGCTATGTCGCAATCCCGATCTGCCGAGCGCCGCCGCCAACAAGCTTCTCCTCGACGTCAACTCGCTGCCAGTGGAGCTGGCGAGCCTCCGGATGGATCTGATTACTCGGATCCATCTTCTCGTCCCGATCCTCGGGGTCATCGTGCCGATCCTTCTCCAGACAATCGACCTGCCCAGCCCGATCCTCTCGCACCTGTCGCTCCGTTCGGTCCCGAAGAACGTTGTATCCCAGGTCGTCAACGTGCGCATGTGCTTACTCTAGCGGATTGCAATCCATGGGTGGTTTCTCGGCTCAACGACGTGGCGATGGTGTCTATGCTGGTCGGCGTTTTGTTTCCCGTATTGCCCACCGCTCCTGGTTGGTTATTCCCGTGTCTGGATCGCGATAACCGCCCGTCGTATGGATTGGGGGACTACTGCCACGAGCTGATCACCAGGGACAATGTAAACGCGCTATACGCCTCAAAGCCGTGGGAAGTTCTCGAAAGTGACGGTGATGCCCTCTCCTTCGAACCTGCAGTCGGGGGTAGACTTGGAGTTTGGATCCAGAAGTACGGGATTTACGAGGAAGACAACATCGTCTCGTATTGGGAGTCCACACACTCCTTCCCGATCCCGGATGTAATGGTCGCTAAGTATCCCTGGCTGCAGACCTTCCAGAAAGAGCGCGACAATCGCAGATCCCATGCCGGCCGGGCTTGGAAGCATCTGTTGGAGCTGTTGATTGTAGTGATGAGAGAGGATTGGTGTGACTTGGACATCCTGTTGGATCCGCGCATCTTGCACTTCCCCAAGCGTTCCGAGACGGTCAAGTGGTATCCTGGCGTCGTGTCGCGTCAGGCTAACCTTGCGGATCACAACTTACACCGTCCTGAACCCACTGACCTCCTCGAGGCGCTGGATGAGTGCAATGACGCGGATCCATGGCGTAACCACTACCGAGACACGCCTCAATACCATCCGGCCCGCAACATCGCACGCCTCCCAGCCAAGTTCTACGATCTCCGCGCTATTGGTGATGCAGAATAGGCGTTGGATCCGGAGTAGCTCGAGGTCAATCCTCGTTGTCGACCATGCATTTCTGCACACTTAACTTGCCGTAATGAAATTCTCCATCCACCTTCTGCATTCTTCTCCATTCATCATTGCATTCGCTCCATTGCACCCACCATAACCATAACTCGCGTACATTCGGATCCAACTTCCGCAAACTTCGCCTCGGAGACTGTCATCACTGTTAGTCGCCGGTACTGTAGATCCGATCTCGGTAGCATACTTTCTCTTCGCATCCATCTCTGCGTGCCTTGTTCGAACGCTACAGGCGTCCAATCCATACATGCATACACGAAGTCCCAATCCACCGGTCTGCAACCACCTTGCAGACCTATCATCTCTGTCCTTCCACAGAGCGACCAACTCGCTCCAATGGATCCCAGCCCCACTACTCCTCGTGAGACTGCATCACACCAAACCGATTTCGGTTAGTGCGATCCCGCAGGAACTCGTGCAGTATAGCACCGCAGTTGAGATCCGCTTCATCCACCCAAGATGGATCCTCATATCCACGCCAATGAACCAGGAATTCCCGATGGATCCGACCGTAACGGGTCCTCTTCCCAGTTCTCATGTCGGAGATCCTGTCCACTTCGTATTCATCTTCCTCCAGGTCCTGGATCCAGCTATCTTCCGGCAGCAGCGCTTCGTCAAAGTCATACCGATCTGTAGTTCCTTCGGTCAGCTGGATCTGGGGTCGATCCGGAAAACTTCGAACCAACTTCAGCTTGGACACGTGCACCACGGGGAACAACCTGTATTCAGTGCCAGGAGTCTCGATCCGCACTGCATATTCGCCGATCTTCTCCGCAACGCGGAATGGTCCGTGCCACATGTGCGCTAGCTTGCGAGCGTATCCTTCTTTGACCCGATCCAAGAATAGCCAAACACGGGATCCAACTTCGATCTGATGTGGATGGATTTCCTCGTTGTGCCGATCCGCTCGATCCGCAATCGCCTCCCGCAATCGCGTATTGACCTCCGCTCGCGCTTGCTGGTAGTAGCGTTGGATCTGGTACCGCCATCTCCTCGGCTCTCTGTCCTGACGGCGAGTGCTGCCCACCGGGATCGTCGCTTCGAGGGTGGATCTAGGATCCCATCCGTGCACCAAGTAAAAGGGTGTTTCTCCACGGATCCGATCCTGCGCCGTGTTGAGTGCGAAGGTGAGTCGTTCTGCGTAATCGTCCCAATCTCGCTGATCCAGATCCTGCACATACATCTTGAGAGCGCGGGTAGCGGTCTGTACCATGCGTTCTGCTGTCCCGTTCGCCTGTGGCCGATATGCCATCGTAGCACGTTGCCGCTGACCTAGGATCCGGTTGAAGGATCGGAAGAAGTCAGCCATAAACCCAGGTTCACGGTCGTGCCGGATCACCTCACTGGCACCAAATCTCCTGAAGACACACTCCTCGTAGGATTCCGCAATAGTCTGCGCAGTTCGAGAGTCACTGGCCTTCGCAATCACGTATCCGGTGAATAGATCCACCCAAATCAACAACTCGGTATTACCCTTATTGGATCTGGGCAGCGACGGTATGTGATCCATCGTTATGATCTGGAATGGGTACGTAGCTTGGATGTTACCCGGCGACTCGCCTTGGATCGTGGGTCGTCCCTTGCCAGTTTCGCAATCCACACACTCACCCACATACCGCTGGACGCTCCGATACAAACCTCGCCAGTGAAAGTGGTCGCGGATCCGCTGGTAGGTACGGCCGATCCCTTGGTGACCACCTTCCAGGCTGACGTGGTAATGATGGAGGACATCTTGCTGCAGGGTCTCTGGAAGTACCAGCCTCATCAATCCATCGCGATCCGCCTCCACCTTCTTTGTCGGGGGGCAATAGAACAGCAGGTCATTCCGATCCACTTCGTAATCCATCGCCACAACACCATAGGATCGGGCCTCCTCCGGCGTCAGACCTTGGATATCACCGGCCAGATACTTCTTCAAGCCGGAGATCCACGCCTCCTCGTCCTGTGCTTGGCGGATTCTCGCGATTCGGAGATCCCTCACCACTTCTTCCTGTAGGACCCGTGGATTGGATGAGGGCTGGGAGTTGGATCGGGATCTTGCACCGGCTCGGGTTGTCATGGGCGACATATGAGCGATGGAAGCCTTCTCATCGGTTTTCACGACCAGAATCTCATCCAGGCGGTTTAGGGTGACCAGATCCTGCATGTCCGCTTCATCCTCGACCATGATCCCAGCTTGACGTTGAAGCGCCGCGCTAGCGAGACTGTCGGCACTGCTGTTCCAGTCGCGCTTGACATGCACCAGCTCATGATTGGGCCAGACGTGCAGTCGATTCAACACCTTCTGCCTCAACAACATCAATCCAGGTGCCTTGCAGTCGATCTCACCCCGGACTTGACGGACCACCAGATTGGAGTCACCGCAGATCACCAGTCGTCGCTGCGCTTCGCCCTCGAGCAGATCCAAGCACAGCAGAAGTCCGTGATATTCCGCTTCATTGACGGTGAGGCCTTCGGCATATCCAGATCTCGCCTTCACCACGATCCACTCGGGCAATTTCCAAAGGATCGCGCTGTAGGCGCCTCCTCCTCGCTTGACCCGAGCCGATCCATCGAAGCTAACCACATAGAGCTCTTCGCCCGGTTGCACGGTCGGGATGGGGACTTGGATCTTGCGTCGAGGCTCCTTCTTGGGCGCGATGTCGATCAATGCCTGATCCACCTTGGATCGGGGGTAATGCTGGCCGCCAGCGTTCCTAGGATCTCGTCCTCGCCCTTCGCGCACTTCATAATTTCCAGAGTCCATGGTGAAAGGAGTGCTGCCCACTGTCCTAACCGTCCTTGCAGGCCTGTGGATCGGAACAGCCAAGCCAGCGTCGAGTGCCGAGTCAGGACCCGGATCTGGCGACCTACCAACATGTTGTAATTCAGATCCAGGATCCGCAGCAGGGCCAACACCTCCTTCTCGACAACACCATAGTTGAGCTCGTTCGACTTCAGAGTGCGGCTGGTGAAGGTGACTGGGTAATGGATTCCGTCATACTCCTGCATCAGAGCGGCCGAAATGGCCCACTCACTTGCATACACCACAACCACCGGCAGCAGATCCGCATTGAAGTGTCGGAGGATCGGGGTTATCGCCACCTTCTCTTTCAACGTCGCAAAGGCCCTGTGAGCACGGATCCAACGTACATCCACACTGTCTGGATTGTTCGCGTCCGGATCCAGAGTCGGAGCAGACCCCGCAGGATGCGACGGACTCTGGTCCACAGGATCCGAGGCAGTCAGGACCAAAAAGGCCTGGATCCGTCTCTGGTTCTCTGGTTTACTCATCGCGGCGAAGTCCACTTCTCGTAGCTCGTAGAGCACAGCAGCGTAGATTGCGTAGTCTTCCAGGAAGCGACTGTAGTAGTTCAGGCTACCGAGAAATGACTGCATGGACCGGAGCGTCCTTGGGAATGGTAGATCCGTCAAGACTGATAAATCCTTGGGGTTCGCCTCCAGTCCGGCATGGGACACTCGATGGCCCAGGTACTCCACCTTGCTCTTGCCCCAGAAACTTTTCACCACACTGATGGAGAGGTTCCATTTGTCACACGCATCCAACAGAGCATCCACTCGATCGCACAAGTGATCCCAGGATCCGGCGGTCACCAGGATGTCGTCAATGTAGGATCGGCGCCCCAACACAGACGGTTTTCCCGGACCTTCCGGTTCTCCTGACTTCAGATCCAGATCCATGACTTAGATCCTGCTCCGCACTTGAGGCCCAACACATTGTCCGATCCTGATCCATCTTCGAGTTGTGGGATCCGAGTAAACCCATACAGCGCGTTGTCGAGCATCCGTTGGTATATCTGAGGCGCATTCTTCAATCCGAAGGGCATCCGGTTCCACTCGTACAATCCAAACGGGGTGATGAAAGCGGAGATCGCACGAGCTCGATCCGTCATGGTCACCACCCAGAATCCACTGGCCATGTCCAGCGAACAGTACCACAGCACCTTGTCCAGATTCTCCAGCAGGTCGTTGATCAGAGGCATCGGATAGATCATCAGTCGAGTCAGACTGTTAACCAGTCGGTAGTCAATACACAACCTTATATCCACTCCGTTCTTCTTGATGATGACCACGATCGGAGACGCCCACGGGGAAGTCGAATCCTTGATGATCTTCGCACCGAGTAGTCCCTTGATCAGATCCGACAACTTCTCATGATACTGTGGCGCGACCTTACGCACACGCTGGGCGATTGGTTTGGCGTCACCGACGTCGATGTCACACACGACACCTCGCGCTGCGGGTGGCAGCGCATTATCCTTGCCAATCAGCAGGTGTCGACGCCTCCAGATCCTTCGTCGAAGTCGGTCGATCTCTTCCGCCGTATTAACATCCGGATCCCCCACCTGAATGTCTTCAATCGTCACCTCTTCTGTCGCCGGAGTGACTTCGGGCAGTACGGCCATCTCAGCTTCAACATCTTCGGCGCGTAGATCTCCACTCTCATGGTAGCACACTTGATCATCCGCCTCCAAGTCATTGTACCGCGGATTTGCCGTGACCGTTGGATCTGACGTCGGACCTGATTCTTGCCCCTTTTCTTCGTCAGGATCTGCACTTCGTCCCATCTCACCATCCGCAACTCGATGTTCCACTGGATCCATGTCTTGTCCCCTAGCACCATCTGGCGAATCTGCAGATCCGCCCCCTGTCTCTTCGTGATTACCACCCGATGTGACAACGGGATGGACCACCTGTCCCACGTCAACTGGATCCAGCGTCCCTTCGCAACCTTGCGTGTCAGTCGCCAGCCTTTGGTCCGTCGATTCATCGCCTGGTCCCGGTGGATCTTCGACCGCCCGCTCGCCCGGTCCACACCCAAGATCCGGAGATCGGACCTGGGGATGGGCTCGGGATCACCACTCGTCGTACCGCTTCGCCGTCCAGCGCGACGTCCTTCTCGCATGTTATCGGCCCCTTCGTGGGAGTGTACGGCTCGCCTCCTCCCAGGGAATCTTTATCACTTGGATCGGACTTCGACGGGCCTTCAGCTGCTGGATCCTTGCTTGGTACATACTCACGCAGCTCCTCCGGTCGTTGATCTGAAGTGTACGCTGGAGTTGCAGCACGGGGAAGTGGCATCCCTGTCGTCCCGGCGATGTGTCTTTCGGTCGTCTGGTCGGGTGGATCTGGCGATGACCCGTCCCGTCCATCCTCGACGTCCTTGGATCTGACCTCCACCTGGCGAACTTGAGCTGAAGGCGGCTTCCGCAGTATTGCACGCGGCGTCGGGTACTCGGGGCGCTCCACCATCGGCCCCGGCGGGTTTCCGGAGGCTCCGCCTCCTCGGATCCAGCCTCTGTGGTGGCCTGCAGCGCGAGGTTCTGCCATTCCAGGTAACGGCGGGATCCCACAGACACGTAACCTTGGATCCGCGGAACGCGATCACCGGCCAGCCACATCCCGACTTGTTGATTCTGGGGCAGCGCCAGCTCCTTCTCGCCGATGTTCGTGATCTGGAGGTACCGTACCCTGCCTGGACCCTTGATCACCGTCGGCACCCATCGATCTCCTCGTGTAACCCACAGCTTGTCATGTTCCGATCCTCGTAGACGCATGGGCAGCTCCGCGGACTCTCCAATCCCAAGTTGCAAGTACCGATCTAGCTTCACCGACTGCGCCTTGTCACTGTAAAGTGGACGACGTCCGCTGAGCTGGATCCGGACTTCATCGGGTAGGCAGAGAGTTCCATCGGCCAGATCCAGCCGGATCCCGGCCGGGACCATGTAGTCCATGCCGAGGATGGCCTCTTGTCCAGATAGGTCTCCCACCCAAATGTCGAAGAAATACACCAGGTACCCACCCAAGGTAATCTTGATCCGAGTTCTTCCTTCCGTTGTGTACACATTGTCTCCGATCCCAACACACTCTTGGCTCTGACTCCTGTCGATGTAGCACCCAACCTTACGATCAAAGGCGGTGTCCACGATGGACACCTCGGCACCAGTATCTAGGAGTAAGATCGCTTTCTCATTGTTGATCTTGCCGTGGATCTTGGCTTGACGGAACCACTTTCCTGGTGAATGCTGTTTCCAGTATCCTCGGGATTCTCCCGGTAGGAGATACGAGGACTCTGGATCCGTGGTCCGCCGGTTCGCAGCAACACGCCTGGGTCTGGACTCGGCCGTGTCTTCACCTTCGGCAGGCTTAAACCACTGGTCTGGATCCTGCTGCTTCCAGTATCCCTGACGCGCCTCTGGATCCAAATCCATTTCCACTGTCGCGTTGGATCTGGAGTATTCATCAGCTTGTCGGAGACTTGAGACCGCAGCAGTACGTTTCCCATGAAGATCACATGTATTACCGCGTAGATCCTGTCGTTTGCTAACTGGATCTGTCGATGTCTTGTTCACAAATGCATAGATGCAATATCTAGAACGCTCGGCTCGTACCGGATTCCAACCCGGCGAACGTCCTAGTTTAACATCTTCTCCGCCATCTCTGGCAGCATTCCCGCATGCTTGGCTGGATTGAACCACTGGCGGATCTGGTTGTAGAACTCTTCCATCGGGCATCGGCCAACGTCATGGAGCTCACCACATCCACGGCACACGAAAAGACAGTGGTCACCTGGGTGACCCTTCTTACCGCACTTCTCACACGTCAAGCGTTTCCAGCAGCCAAGATGCGAGTGCCGCTTGGATCCACAGTGCGTGCAGCGACTACGTTCGGGTCCATCCGCATGCGTCCGGGATCTAGAGTCGCGAGACGTTGGATCCTGCTGTGGACGGTCCGGAAGGTACCGATCCAGAGACTTCTGCTCCTCCTCTGCAGGCTTCCCGTGGTCTTGGGCTGCCGCCAGATAGATCCTGCGGTAATCATCGCACTCGGAGTCTGATCCATCGCTGGAGCTGGACTCGGATCCAGCGTCAGGTTGGATCTGGATCACACGCACATGTTTGGCCGGAGCGGCCGGTGCAGGCGTCGCGGAGGCCTTCTGGCGGTACTTGCTGGATCCATACGCAGACTTCCTCTGTCGATTCTTCGCTCGATCCAGGGCGCGGAGGACTTCTTCCAGCTCGTCAGCATCCGGCAGTCGTAGCAGGGTCAGCCGATCTGCCAGATCCTGGTCGCCCAAAGTCTCGATGAAATGGTCCACATGCTCACGCTTCTCCTTGGACCCACCATCCTTGATCTTGAGTCGAGCACGGAGTCCGGCGACATTGAGTCGGTAAAGATAAGCCAGCGGAGACTCGTCGGATCGCTTGCGGGCATGGTAATACTGGCGAGCAACGGAGATCCCCAATCCACAGTACTGGGTTTGGAAACTGCGGAGCAGATCCGACCACTTGTTGCGTGTGGATCGAGGCAGTTGGCGATACCAGTTCCTCGCAGATCCGGACAGAAGGTCCGTGAAGGTCAAGCACTTCTCATCGTCAGGGGCTTGGTCGCGGAGGAACGCAGACTTCACCTTACTGATCCATGCTCTTGCTCGATCCTCATCCTGATCCTTCCCTGAGAACTCCTTCAGATCCGAGACCGCAGAGATCCGAACTCGTTGGATCAGAGCCGAGCCCGTGGATCCGGTCGCAGTGGTGGCCACTGTAGCGCGAGCTGGGGCCGGGAAGTCGATGTCATCTGGATCATACTCCCAGTGTTCATCTGAATCGTATGAACCAGTCGACTCCATTTCCACATCTTGGGATCCGGGGCTCTGCTTCGCCTCCTGTGTTTGCGTGGGGGTCTATACGCTTTGCCCCTTCAATAACCTGCTCTGGGCTGCCTGCAAAAACGACTCCAGCCTGCCAGTCGACATGTCGGATCCTGATGCTGTGGCTGTTGGATCGACCGAAGGAGCCGACTGCCTCTTGGGTCGAGACTGGGATCGGGGCTGAGAGCTTGCTTCACGCTGGATCTGGGCTCGAGCGCGTAGCATCGAGGCTCCCGAGGGTCCAAGCGACATACGCCTCGGCTCCGAAGATGTATCCGACCCAAGCTCTGCAGCGGACACGTACGGTGACGACGTTCGTCATCCTGTGGATCCAGCTTGAGGTGAACTTGGCTCCGGGACTTCTGGATCCGGTTTCGGCTGGATCTCACCCACCAACGCCTTCAGCCTGTTGAACAGCATGTCCGTCGTCGCGTGGATCTGGATTGGATCGACGTCGTAGATCGCTCTCGCATCGAAAGTTCCGGCCACGAGGCCGGCTTCCTTCAGCAGCTGCATGAGTCGCTCCATCTCGGCAAGGATCCCTTCACGCTTGGCGGGTGCTGGGAGTGCTACGGGTCCCTGCAGGTCTCCAATCTGCTTCACGCCAAGCAGCCGCATCATTGGATCCCAGGCCAGGAAGTCGTGTAGCTGCTTCGTGTGGAAGCGTCTCCAGCCCGCCTTCTCGGGTTCTTCGTGGGATGACGTCTTTGGATCTTCGTCATCCGGATCCGGGGCTTTCATCTTCGTTCGTGGCATCGACTTGGTCTTGTCCGAAGAGAAGAGGTAGCCCTCCGGTTTAACTGGTGAATCAGCAAATGCATACCGATCCTTGCCAGCCTTGGTTTGTTTTGTTGGTGGATCTTGACTCGCGTCGCTATCCACCGGGGTCCCCGAAGGGACCTGTGGAGGAGGTTGAGGTTTGTCTTCAGGATCCATTTCTGGATCCACCTCGGTTCCGCCGACAGAGGTCCTCCTTGCACTCTGCCGATCCGTGGATCTTGGTTCATTCAGCAGCGTCGTCGTCGATCCCGACTCCGATGACGCTTGATCCCCTTGTTCCTTCTTCACTCGAACTTCTTCTTGGGACTCACGGTGAAATCCCGAGTCACCAGAAGATCCGGGCACGCGCACCATTGTGGTGTAGCGGGATCAGCAAAATTTACAAGATCGCCGATCCAACTTCCCAACTGCGCCCGAACACCGACTTACGGAGGGGGTCCCCCGATGATCCGTGATCTGTGTGCTGAACTGGTCACCTTGTGTACCCGTCGGTAGGGCTGGATCTGCTCCTCTGGTGTCTGCTGAAGCGTCCGAGCCTTGAAGACAGAACAGTCTGGGCGAGACGCGGGGATGCGGGTGGAGCAGCGCGGAAATCTTCACTCTGCTCGCGGTTTACTCCAAATCCAGTAGTCTTGTACTTGGATCTGGCGGCCTGGATCTGGATCCGGCCGGGTTGTTGCCTTTCGGTTGTTGTTGTCCTTTTCGTTGCCTTCGCAGGTCTTCCTTTGCCGTACTTGCCGCTTCCTATAGCGGGATCCGTAGATGTTGAAAGTCGAGGATGCACCCGGCCAAGTAGTAACTCCGGGTGGATCGGGGATCTGCACTTGCAAGTAGGTCACTAGGAAGGTTGCAGAACTGGCCAATGTATTATCCAGTCTTAACCAACGCTAGCTCCACTACCCAAACCTTGCTACGCCGTAGGGCCAATGTACGTTCCCGATTCCAGGCGAAAGTGAAGGCACTTGCGATGTATAAGGCAAATTCGAGTCGAGAGACGAATGCAGGCGTCACTTGGTCGTCTTGGGCGTTGTGTAGAGCCAAATCCAATCTCCACAGCGCAGGTCGAGCGGGGCCAATAGGCGCTTCCAATATGCGCTCCCCGTCGAGTGTCCGGACCACTTGAGTTCCACCAGGCAAATTCGAGTCTGATTTATGCTTAAGTCCAATCCCATCCCAAAGTCCTATCTCCCTATGGATCCTATCATCCCATCTGTACCTACTGATTCTATGGGGCCCATTTACCTTCTTTGCGTGTCGCTTGATTGCTTCTGCTGAGCCATAATCTTGGATCCATAGCCGGTGCCTCCAATCCATAATCACCTGAGTCGTACTCAGAATCAGATCTGGATCGGGATGTATCCATGTCTGGATCCATCACTCTGCCTCTCCGCCAATCGCATTCCAGTCTCCAATTTCTTGGATCCTGCTTCTCCACATTGGCATCAACCCTTGCGAGAAGTACACTACCTTTTCGATCTCCGCAAGTTTTCCACTTGAAGTACAATGTTGCGAAACCGTGAAACGTAATCACCCAACGACTTGCAAGATTTCTGGCTTAGGTGTCGCAACTGCTCACGCAGCCGCAACTGAAGATCCGCCGGAACAAATCCGCGTGCCAACTCACGGAGTAACTGCTCCACAGAGTAAATTTCATGCTTTCGCGCCAGGTACCACTGACCAGCCTGCCCTTTCAACGTGCTCCCGATAACAGCCAGTACCCTCGTCGCCCAACGCTCGTTCTTCCAGCCAACGTTGCGGGCCTCAAAGTACTGCGACAACTCTTCTTGATACAGGCGGAACGACTCAGACTCATGCCCCGTGTACTTGGGTAGTCTAATCCCATCCAACTTGAAGTCGTCCATTCCTCGTTGCTCATTCATTACTCTCATCATCTCTTGTTGCTGCTGCATCAGCTGCAGCACTCCTTGCATGAGCTCAGAGACGTCCGTCATCTTGTTCGCCCTCCTTTCACACGCGGGAGCCTTAACCCAAACACCTAACTAGTAGTAAAGCTGATTCCCTCTAAAACGTTATACCCGCGAAGGTATTCGTTATCACACTCGACGACGAATTGCCGTAAACAAAAGCGGCTAAAACGTGTTTACTGCTCGTTAGACGAGTTAATCAGCTCCCTTACAGTTGCTAGGCTACGCTGGCGGCGGGCTTCCTCGCGATACGGAGACGGTTGTCGTGCTCGAATTGTTGGCAGGTAGTACGCGGGTCGAGGACTCTGGCTACACTGAGGTTGGTGAGACCGGTTTTGCCTTGCCGAGTTCACGCTGAGCGCGACAGAGCTGATGGATGACCGCCTTTTTCTGGCCTCGCTCTTCCGAAGTGAGTGGCTTGACCTCAGCAAGTTCTCTTAGCAGTCGCTCAGTCGCTCGCACTGCGTGCCGGATTTGACGGTAGCAGTCGGTGCGCAACTTGTCGATACCAGCAGCGTCGATTACTCCCAGCCTCTCAAAAGACTCGTCGGGAACAGCGTTGTCAACGCGACGACCCCTACGACCAGCCATCAAATCAAAGAAGCGTCCCGGACAACTCAGAGCGGACTGCACTACCCCTAACCGCCGAACTCGAAAGCCGGACTGGATCGGGTGCGCCGCTACAACTGGTGCCTCGTGCTTATGCCGACGTTCCCTTGACCGATGTCAGGTGGGTCCGAAAGACAGCCAATGACCGGTGCCCGTAGCCCTCTCCGAGGTTGTTAAAGTGAGTGTCTCAAATAGTGGCATGAGTACCCAACTTGTCACAATACAGCTAAGATCACAAACTGTGTACTATTACTGTAAGTATGTGTACAACCACATAAAGCCTGTAATTTCTGTTTTGATCATATTTACGAGGATAATAATGGTTGGCACCGGAGCCTTGCACCGGAGCCTTGCTCCGGTGCCGCCCCTGGTGCCGACACCTTCCTTTAAATAAACACAACTAGTTTTACCTTCTACTACCCAACTACTTCCTCCGACTCTACTCAAGCTTCCCACTTCAACAGGTCATGAGCCCTACGCAAGACTCGCCCGCCAACGACCGCGACTTCCCTCGCCTGAACGGCAAGAACTTCATCATCTGGAAGACTCGTGTCACCGCTGCTCTCGACGGCAAGAACCTCCTCGGCTTCGTCACTCAAGCGGACTACGCCGGGGACTCGGACGTCGATCTCGGCGAAGACGAAGAACTCAACCCCGCCCGTCATCCGGACATCGACGATGTGGCCAAGCCCGACTCGCAGCAAGATCCTCATCGAGTGATGCCTCTAATGCCAGCTCGGATGATTCCGCCGGAGACGACGGCGATGCGGACGCGGTGAAGGAAAACCCTCCCGTGATCCTGTCCTTCACTGCGCAGAAGAAGCAGGAGTTGGACCAAGCTGAGAAGCTGAAGGCCAAGAGCAGACAGCTCAGCTCCAAGAAGCTACGCCACATGGAAGCGAAAGCCAAGGCGTTCCTGATCAAGATCATCGACGACCAACACGTCCTCATGGTCAAGGAAAAGACTACAGCGTATGAGATCTATCAGACTCTCTGTAGAAAATACGAGGGTGCAGCCATCCACGGCGACCCGCACTTCATCCAGTCGTACCTGATGGCGCTGAAGTACGAGGAAGGAAGCGACCTCACCTCGTTCATCTACGGTCTGGAGGAAGCAATGACGGCAGCCGCTCGTTCAACCAACAGTGTGCTCAGCGACGAGCAGAAATCGCTGTACCTGTACCATTCCCTGCCGACGGACTGGAAGCCTGACCTCGCAGTCTGGAAAGGCAGCAAGAAGTACATCCCGTACGCCGACCTCAAGCGCAATATCGAGACCAAGGTCCAGAACGAGCTTGCGCGCAATCGCTACGCTCTCAAGCAGGGGACCCCGGAATCCAAGGAGACCCGGGCTGAGAAAGCATTGCCAGCCGCGGCACCTGAGCAAGTGCTCGTGGCGGCTCCACCTAATGAGGATACGGTGCTGGCGGCATCGCTCAAAATGCACCTACTGTCATCGGGACAACCACGACACAGTGGAGTGCTTTGTGCTGCAACGTCACCTCCAAAATGGACATGTTAAGGCCGGCACGGTACTCCCAGCCAACTTCAAGCTGAAGCCACTCCAAGAACCACGGTCGCAGCAACAGCAGCACCAACGTCAGCAACAAGCGTCGCAACGCCACCACTCCTACAAGGGAAACTACAATGGCAACGGCGGAAACCAGTCTCGCAACAACAACCGCGGACCACGCAACGGAAACTGCAACGACAATGGCAGGTCCCAAGGACGCAACAAGTACCATGGCCGCCGCAACCGTGACGATGAGGACAACAGCGACTATGGCATCATTGCCATCACGACATTGGACCTCAGCCCAGAAACCGAAGCTGTGAGCCTCACTGCTCTTGAGTCTGACCATGATCCCATGTGGACTGTCGACTCTGGTTGCACCCGACATGTCACCTCGAGCTCGAAGTGGTTCACGACACTCAAGCCAGTGGCGGGAAAAGCCATCACGGTCGGTGGAAACCACCAAATTCTGATCAAGGGAGCTGGTGATGTGGAGCTGAAGATCAAGGACACCAAGGGAAAGGAGCGTGTCATCGTTCTCAACAACGTGCTGTATGCACCTGAACTGAAGTTTAACCTGCTCTCCGTCCGCCAAGCGGTTGGAGACGACTTCAAGATCAACTTCCTCAATGCCAAGAAGTGCACGCTGTTCTTCGCCCACCGCACCAAGTTTGAAGCCAAGACTGGGGATGGCAAGTCCCTCTACCAGTTCCAAGCCAAACCAACGGACTCTGACGAAGAAGCCCACCTCAGGTAAGTCTGACAATGTTGTGCTATGGCACAAACGAATGGGTCATCCTAACTTCCGTATTATACAGGATCTGGCTAAGACGAACACCGTCACGGACATGGGACTGTCGAACTTCGACCCAAAGCAAGACTACTTCTGCTCGTCCTGCACCTACGCGAAGTCCCACCGTAACCCATTCAATAAACGTACAGTTGAAAGGGCAAAATTCCCTCTTGAAAAGGTTCACACTGACATGGCAGGACCACTCCCGGTTCAAACCCTCTCAGGATGCCAATACTTCCTGACTTTCATTGACGACTACACTCGTTACATGTTCATTTACATCATTAAACGAAAGTCAGACCTGTACGAATCCTACGACGAGTTTAGAAAGAAAGCCCAGAACATTTTCCGTGCTGAAGTGGGTGAGATCCACTACCACGAGAACCTGCACGACGACGAAGTCAAATACTTGCAAAGTGACAATGCCCGAGAATACGAGAAACTGGGTCGTATCATCTTTAAGAAATATAACACCCATGCGCAGTTCACAAACGCCTACACTCCACAACAAAATGGAGTAGCAGAGAGGCGCATGCGCACTCTACTTGAGCGCACAAGAGCTTTCCTCATTGATGGCAACTTACCGCAGGTACTGTGGGGGAATGCATCAAACACGATGCTAACCTCCTCAATATCACACCTAGCTCTGTGACGGACAATATCACACCTCATGAAAAGTGGTTTAACCCTTTCGTGAACAAGTCACTAAGTATACTATACAAAATCAAGGTATTTGAAAATCAAAGGGGGCATTCTGCTCCATTCGAGCATGTAGGCGCCGGCAGCATGCCACCCTAGCCGTCGGCGAGCGTGACGTCCGTGGCGGGCTCGGGCAGCATAACCTCCGTGCAGTCGGCGAGCGCGGCGTCCAGGTCGCGGACCGGCAGCATGCCGCCCCAGCCGTCGGCCAGCGTGGCGTCCGTGGCGGACTCGGGCAGCATACCCTCCGCGCAGTCGGCGATCGTGGCGGGCTCGGGCAGCATGCCCTCCGTGCATGACGACCCAGCCGTCGGCGAGCGTGACGTCCGTGGCGGGCTCGGGCAGCATGCTCTCCGAGTAGTCGACGAGCGCAGCGTCCAGGTCGGGTACCGGCAACATGGCCGTTGTCGGCGAGTTTGTTCAGGGAGCCCGCAAAATTGAAAGTGATCTCGATGCCGCGAATTTCAAAACTCCGCGGTGGGTCTGCTGCCGCGATCGTTGCGTCGTCCCATCACATGGCGGTCTACAGTTCCGCCAATCACACGCGCGCCCGCGTATCTCCGCCAATAAAAGCCGAAAAAGCGAGCCCAAAAGGAAAATGTCTGAGCTCAGCTTGGCCCATCCTACTTTAACTTCAACACCAAATTAGTACCCTTAAAAATCGCTCCGATGCTGGTAAAATGGGGGTGGATGGCGTATTTGGTATTTGGAAAACTACGTGATACAATTGTAGACACTGGGTCGAGGGACCACCACACGAATACCTAGCGGCGTCGGTGGCGACGGGCGAGTCTGACCCGACAACGTTAATGTCAAGCAATAATGGGTTTACTAGCATAAAAAATGGAAGTATGGCTGCTCTGCGGTAAAGACTCTAAACTTCATAGAAAGAGGTTTTAGTTTTTACGAAGTAAGTAAGTGGTTTGGTAACCAGGTTGGGCCATAAGAATCGCTGTACACGTCTCTGTGGTATTGTATAGCACAAAAATGCCAACCGGGTTGGGCTAACCTGAGTAGCCGCAACCTGCTCATGTTAGCGCAACTCCGCAGACATGATCGCGCGATTTAGTTACCGAACGGATGCCAATCTAGACTAAAAGTAAGTACTTAAGTAAGTAGGGGTTTGGTGGACATCATAACATCACCGAATCGCGATGTCCGCAAGTTGTAAAGCTCAGCTAAGTATCATCGTATTGTGGTCACTACGACATGAGATGGCTAACACGCGATTGATAGGTAATGTTTCATATTGCGAGGTTTAGGGCCAATCTAGACTAAAACGTAAGTAGGGGTTTGGTGGACATCGTACTGACGGCTGCAGGCGGCATTTCTCACCACATAATGTGACCTGGTCGCTACCACCCAGCCGCACGGCCTCGGGGCTGCTGTGACCGACGTAGCGCTTGAGAACACTGCATTAATGCGGCCGTAGCGCTCGGTGGGAGGGCCAATCATGCCCGCTCTACCTACTTACGATGTACTCAGGGTTACGTACTCAATCAGTACACATTGTATTCAGATATGAAACACTGCCTATCAATCGCGTATAAGCCTGTGTTACCCTTCTCGTGTCGTAGTGATCGTGATGGATATACTTGGCTGAGCTTTACAACGTTGCGGGTATCGCGATTTGGTGATATTAAGTAGTGTAGGCAAGGTGCCGATGCACGCAGTGAGTGAGGGTATGGGGGCCACTCGTCGCTGCGGTACGTAAGGCACGGGCACCTATACCGTCGATCCCCATGGTCGCGGTGGCGGGGTGCTTTCACGCGCTGCGCTTTTGTCGGACTTGGGGATGCAAAGCTGGGTCGTGCTCTGGTCGTTGGGGCCAACAGCCCATGCCCGTTCACGACCGCGACGATCAAAATGTGTGAAGGCTTCAGCTGAAGTAAACACTCGTCGATCGCGGGCGTTAGTGTCTAGGGCTATTCCGTGGGATACGGGCGTACCACGACGCGGGACGAACTGAACTACTGCGCTAGTTCGCGTAGCACCACGTCTCGAATATGGCTCAGAACGTACGAAATTGCGCCGAAGACTTGCGGGCCATCCACCCCCATTTTACCAGCATCGGAGCGATTTTTAAGGGTACTAATTTGGTGTTGAAGTTAAAGTAGGATGGGCCAAGCTGAGCTCAGACATTTTCCTTTTGGGCTCGCTTTTTCGGCTTTTATTGGCGGAGATACGCGGGCGCGCGTGTGATTGGCGGAACTGTAGACCGCCATGTGATGGGACGACGCAAAGATCCCGGCAGCAGACCCACCGCGGAGTTTTGAAATTCGCGGCATCGAGATCACTTTCAATTTTGCGGGCTCCTGAACAAACTCGCCGACAACGGCCATGTTGCCGGTACCCGACCTGGACGCTGGGCTCGTCGACTACTCGGAGAGCATGCTGCCCGAGCCCGCCACGGACGTCACGCTCGCCGACGGCTAGGACGGCATGCTGCCGGTCATCGGACTGCACGCTCCACCAGCATGCTGACGAACCTCGACGCGGACGCCACGCTGGAAGTTGGCACGGTCGCCATGCTACCATTCCCGCCAAGGATACCCCAATTGATACCGGCACGGTCGCCATCCCGCTCCTGGATGCCTGCACGCTGGGTGGAATTCTCCGAAGAGGTGAAGATCATTGACGGTCTGGTCGACGTGCTGCTCGAACCCCGCTCGTCAACCGACCGCACGCAGACGTGAACTTACCTGAGACGAGGCGGTTAAATATGCTGTGGGATATTTTTTAATTTCAATGGTAGCAATGGTAGCTGATACTACTGTCACTTCAACTACTATTTGTACCACCCGTAAATTGTAAGCTATTATCGATAAAGCTATTCATACTAGTAGTAGTAGTAGTAGTAGTAGTAGTAGTAGTAGTAGTAGTAGTAGTAGTAGTAGTAGTAGTAGTAGTAGTAGTAGTAGCAGCAGCAGCTGTGGGAGCTTGCTGCTCTTCTCCGTAGATCAGTCAAGTTGCCACACGCGTCAAACATGACCGCCATAAGGTTGATGTACTCCCTGTAGATGTTGGGGAGGCAAACCTCGGGCGTGAGAGGTCTTTTGCTGGGATGCAGCAAAGCCGTTCGGCTCGGTCTACCTCATCTGGCCGACAGCACCATCGTCTGCGCCACACTTTCTGCAAAATTCAGTGCACGTCGGCAGCGATGCTGCTACCACGATTCGTGGCCGGAGTCGTGGTCCACGAACTCTGGCCGCTAGTGAATCGACGAGAGAGCAGGCGAAGCAGGCTGCTGGACGCTGCTTAGCAGCGTGCAGAGATCTTTCGACGATAAGTACTGTACTACTGTAATACGTGTGCATCGCGGCTCTGACGATTATGATGGAGGGAAGTTGAACTTCAAGCAGATCTTCAACGGACGCGGTAAGATATTGCGTAAGTTATATCAGGTTCAACGGGTTTCAAACTGTTTTCACAGGGTGCAAGCAGCGCTGGCAACATTACCCCTAGCCTTACCCGAACCTCCCGCGATATGACTGGCCAAAACTGAAAAGGTGCGGTAGAGCGACCCTTCGACTCGATGGGGGCATTATGCCCTGAACGAGGGGGTCTACACACACCGTGTTTTGAGAAGGGCATCGTTGGGGGCAGAATGCCCCGGTTGCACACGAAAGGGTTAAGAAACAGCCATCCGCTCACTACATTAAGGTGTTCGGCTGCACGGCATACGCCCACATTCCGGAACTTTACCGAAACAAACTCGAGGCCAGAGCTCGCAAGTGCATGTACCTGGGCCTCCCATCCAACAAAAAGGGATACAGACTCCTTGACACCAAAGAGAACCGCATTATATACAGCAGAGATGCAACTTTCCGGGAGCATGAATTCCCTCAACTGGAGTTTCTCAATTCAACCACTGCCCTGAATGTGCTCAACCCGACGTTTGAGAGGGCACCCATTCTACCAACACCACAGGCACTACCATCTCTTTCTACCATGCTAAAACGCACTGCTGACGCACTTACGGCGGAAGCAACCCCGGCCTTTAGCAACAAAGCGAAAATCGCTGATCTTGATGCTGCCATTGATGCAACCAAGGCACTACTGAACGATGAAGAGGACCAGGAAGAACGCAAAGCGCACCTCTCACAGATCTACACATTGTTGGCCATCTGGCACATCTCAGAACCAAAGACCTATGCTGCGGCAGTGGCCCTACCGGAAGCCCGCCACTGGAAGGCGGCTGCCAACTCGGAATACAAGTCTCTAATGGACAACAAACATGGATTCTCACAGCTCTCCCAAAAGGCAGAAAGCACTCCTTTGTCGATGGGTGTTTGTCGTCAAATACAAAGGCGATGGCACCATCGATCGCTATAAAGCACGCCTTGTCATCAAAGGCTTCCTCCAAAGGTATGGGATCGACTATGATGAGATTTTCTCACCCGTCATCCGCATGGAAGTCTTGCGCCTTCTCTTGACGATCGCCGCACTGCTTGATCTAGAAATCCACCAAATGGATGTCAAGACAGCTTTCCTAAATGGATACCTAGATGAAGAGATCTACATGGAACAACCTGAAGGTTTTACCGTCCGAGGCAAAGAACACCTCGTGTGCAAACTACTCAAGAGTCTTTACGGCCTAAAACAAGCACCCCCCATCTGGTATCTCACGCTGTGTGTATTTCTCAAATCCATGAAGTTCCGCAAGCTGATTAAATATCAGTGCATTGGAGAAATTGACGGTCAGACATGCTATGTCTTGGTCTATGTCGACGACCTCCTCATTATTGCACCGACAACTCGCATCATCAACCACATTAAAGACGCACTCAAGAAGCGCTTTAAAATGTCAGATCTTGGGGAAGCCCAGCACCTCTTGGGGTGGACAATTGTTCGTGATCGCAAAAACAGATCCATCTTCCTCCACCAAGAGAAGTACGCTACCAAAGTACTGGACCGCTTCAACCACCTCGATGCATATCCAGTTGCAACTCCCACGGACAAAAGTATCACACTCTGCCTGTATATGTGCCCTAAAACAGACTCTGAAAAGAACGAGATGAAAGCGATCCCGTACAGAGAGGCAGTCGCTAGCTTCATGTACTTGATGATGGGAACTCGACCTGACCTGGCATACTTTCTGAGAGAAGTCAGCCAATTCCTAGCCAACCCTGGTAAGGCCCACTGGAATGCAGTTAAGAGAGGCCTGAGATACCTCAACGGTACTCGCAAACTGGGTATTACCCTCGGAGGAATCCAAAATGCGCAGCAGTACAACCTGCAACACTACCTTACGGCGTATTCCGACGCAGACTATGCTAACTGTCCAGACACTAGACGATCTGTTGGAGGCTACATCACATACATGTGCGGCAGCCCGATTTCCTGGCAATCTAGAAAGCACCACACAGTCGTGCTCTCCACTACGGAGGCAGAATACATAGCCTTGTGCCACTGCATGCAGGAACTCATATTCCTGAACTTACTGTTGTTGGAGCTGAACCACAAAAGCCCACATGCTATCACAATATACGAAGACAACCAAAGTTGTATTAAACTCTCATACAACCCAGAACTGCATGGTAGAAGCAGGCATATTCACATTCGCTATTGCTTTGTGCAAGAAAAAGTAGACAGAAAAGAATTTGAAGTGAAATACTGCAACACCAAAGAAATGGTAGCAGATATATTGACAAAGTCCCTATCAAAGCCCACATTTCTTAAATTAAGGGAGTCACTTTGTAACCTGCAGACGAAGAGGTAAAATACAATAAAAAACCACGCTCTTAAATAATATCTAAGCCAAAAAGTTTTAAAACTAAACATTTAACAATCTCATATACTCACAAGTATTTATAAAGTTAAGAATTAGGTAACAGTAAACTTACAAGGAAATAAAGCATTAATACAAAAATAAATATGAATATATAACAAATACGCGTCAATTCTTCTAACAGCTTATAAATAAATAAATATAGTTCCTCCAAAAGTATAACTTTATATTACACCATTGGAGTAGTGTATACAAGTATTCCACGATACTTAAAATATTATATAACATCCCAAGAGAAATTGTATAATATTAAATGAAACCAACACTTTCAAAGTAGTCATACATCTTTTTACAAATGACTTTAAGAACTTCTTTAAACCTAAAGCCCTTCCACTACAGGAATATCTATGTACTACAAAATTTGAATCTAAAAGTTTAAGCACTGTATGACAAAAGGTCACGAAAACAGACTAAAACAAATAGTGAAACAAAGAAAAGAAAGAAGAGATACCAAAACTCTTTAAAGAATTGAAATTTATCTTAAAGATGTTACAAATTTAAAGGAAATCTTCAAAAGAGAAACTTATGATCCTAAATGTTCTTAATGGAGTACACACCGTCGATCTTCTCAAAGAAACTAGTTAACAACTCCTTCCGGCTCGGAAAATAATGGTACCGATCCGAGTCAATGAACAGGAACTTGTTGCCAACCCAGGCGCGAGCAATGCAGTGCCATGTGCCTGCACGCTGACCTGGGAGCTGCCCAATAATGAGCAAGGCAGGCTTCCGGCTGCGGACGATGGCACCAGGTCGCCTAGACCTGGTCGCAAAATTGACTTGGGGTTCAGGTACGCCAGCTGCTTGCGAAGCCGCTGCAGACCCTTCTGTAACGCGTCCATCGTGTACGCGCCAAACCGTGGGTGTCCGTGGTCCTCCGCAGGCCTCACAGCAACAAGCCGGGCCAGTACGGGACGCATCATCGCAGGTGTGAGAAAATCTCTCACCTGGAGAGCATTGCTCACCGAAAGCAGGCCGCACATCGAATAGCGGTCTGGTATCATCTCCTGGTGCTGACAAAAAGCACAGAGGTACGGAGGCTGCGAGGCATCTGTAATAATACACATCACGAAAAGTTAGCATGTGCAAAAAATTACATAATGCCACAACAGTGTGCTGAGCATGAGATCGGCATCTCCAAACTCCGAGTCGTTGAGAACTGTGAAGGCCTTCCTCCTTTTGAGAGTAAGCCCGACTGTGGCGTCAGACAAGCATCCACAGAATCTCTGACCGGAACCTGGATTTGCCTCTCCTAATTCCAACAAACTGTTAGGACCGTATAAAGACGCAGAAATGGTACCTTGACTGGAGCTTGGAAGTTTGCAAATGAGCTCTCACTGCTTGTTTCCTCAAAGCCATTATATTAGGCTTGCTCACTACATACTCAAACCTATACGAGAACCAACCCCAAAATCTGAGCGGAGGCATAGCCTACGAGTTGCTCTACCGCTGAAAGGTCTACCATAAAATCTTATCTTCTCATCCTCGCTCCCTCAAAATCTGGTTTACCAGCTGGGATAATAATATACCATGATTTGGACACAGAGAGGCTGTTAAAGTGAGTGTCTCAAATAGTGGCATGAGTACCCAACTTGTCACAATACAGCTAAGATCACAAACTGTGTACTATTACTGTAAGGATGTGTACAACCACATAAAGCCTGTAATTTCTGTTTTGATCATATTTAAGAGGATAATAATGGTTGGCACCGGAGCCTTGCACCGGAGCCTTGCTCCGGTGCCGCCCCTGGTGCCGACACCTTCCTTTAAATAAACACAACTAGTTTTACCTTCTACTATGCAACTACTTCCTCCGACTCTACTCAAGCTTCCCACTTCAACAGAGGTTGGTCGTCGCGCGGTCAAAACCGAATCCCTAGCCGATGCACGAAGCGCGGTTGCGAGGGGACCAACAAGTGCTACCAAATGACAGGCTCCGGGTGCGCTGGAGCATGTCGTAGCAAAGGTGCGTGGAGTGGTGTTGCTTGTTTGCTTGCTTTTGGGTAAAATGTAAAGTGAGATTGATTCCGTTAAGTCTTCGGGCTAACTACGTGCTCTAGGCCTTCCTCTAGGTTCTCCTTAGTGTCGTTCTAGAAGCTGAGCTAACCTATCCTTAATGCAAGTGCTTTTCTGTTTTCGTAATCCTATATATGCATGTTTGTATACTTGTGCAGGTAGCGTTCTGGACTCCGGGCGCCAGGCAGTCTTGCGCAAGCCTGTCGCCAGTCTTCACGCGACGTTGCGCGCGGACGTCTTGTGGCGGCGGCGCTGCGACGCCTGCCTTCCTGGCCACCAGGTACGTGTTCCTCGTGCATGTCTGTTGATGGCGTACCCGCTTGCGTGGGTGCCAGCAGCAGACATGCTGTATCATGACAGGAATTTGCATTAGATAGGTTTCGAAGCGTTCCCCACCCTCACTTTACCTTCACAGCTGTCTAAGTTCGCACTAGTTGCACTTTTTGCACACAGATCAGCGTGCAATCAGTGTGCAAAATCCCTACATTTTGCAAAGCCATCAGAATTTGATCCTCACATTCACCTGTACGAACCCATTAAGTTCAGGTGCGAACTTTCCAATTCCAAGCATTATCTATACAGATAGACTGTAAAACTGTATGCGCACCTATCTAGAGCAGCTTCCAGTACACTAGTTCCGATTTTGCTCATTTTGCTCTGAGGGTGAAGGTGCGGGTGAAGTGAACTTCGAAACCTATCTATTATTTCACTTTTATTTTATACTAGAGTCCATCAATGCGAGCTGGAGAGGGGCTCTCCTAACTTTACTTCGCAAAGTTTAGGACTCGCCCCCTGCCTTTGACACTGCGCTCTAAATCGGGGTGCGATGCATAAACGTACTAATAGGGTAACACGTATACGAGTAAGACGTAAATATGTGTTTCAGATTAGAGGATTGGGCTGGTAGCGCTCAATTGTAGTGCCAAGTCAGGGGCTGTCCTAACTGTGCGTAGCACAGTATAGGACTCGCCCCCTGCCCCAGATTCGTACGATAATATAATAAGACGATTATTATATTATCGTACGAATCCGGGGCAGGGGGCATGGCGAGCCGACCTGGAGAAAACCCATCGTCACCGTGAAACAGACGCACCACCCCATAGTCCAGATTGGGGAACGCGTGGTTCACGTCGGGGTCGTTGGCCATATTCATGGTTGCACTACTTTTATTTTATATGAATGGTTATTTGCGATTTACATGTATAGATTTGTGTAAATAACACTAGATTATGTGGTCTACATCAGTCACGAATTTGACACGCAATCATTTTCGGCGACATTTCGCCAAGATCAGATGAGCGTGAGGTGGTCAATGGCAGTTGGCAAATTGACCGCAAGAGTGCAACCCGCGTACCCATGTCAGTCCCCACGGAGATCCCAAGCGTTCCCACCACCGCGTTGGCCGTGACGCTCTGCGTGCTGGCACTCACGCCCAAGATCATTTCGGTACTCGCCAGTGCGCACTTCAAGCTCACGGCGGAGCGACCAAAGCTCGTGTTCAAGTCTACGCCCAAGAACGAGCGGTTGCTGGTCAACTGCACACACCTCGTCAAGAAGAAGTTCTACCCGCTGTGGTATCTGTTCAACGGCCACTTGCAGTCGCTGCAGTTGTCCTGGGCGAACGAGATGGAGCCCACGCCCGCTATCGCCTACGAGCGCCAGTTGCTGGATATGCCCGACGGCGGAGTAGTGTCCCTGGATTGGGCGCTATTGCCATCCACTACTACGAAGGATGCAAGCAAGCCCCCGCTGGAGGAGCGCGTTGACAGCAACAAGAAGACCGTATTGGTTCTGCCAGGTCTGACCGGCGGCAGCGGCGAACATTACATTCGTAGCGCCGTCGAGCGACTGAACGCGTTGGGCTGGCAGTGCGTGGTGCTGAACTCGCGAGGCTGCCAGAACACTCCGCTCCGGACCCCGCAGTTGTTCTGCATTGCGTATACGGACGACTTGCGCTACGTGGCTCGATACCTTACGGACAAGTACAACTTCGCCGACGAGGCGTTCGTCGGACTGGGGTTCTCCATGGGCTCGAACGTGCTGGTGAAGTATCTGGGCGAAGACGGCGATCAGGCGCGACTGACTGCGGCGATCTCTGTTGGGAACCCGTTCAACATGCCTAAGTGCTCGGAGAACATTGAGGACCGCTCTTCAACCGCCTGACGTACAGCCGCGTGCTGAGCGCAGGACTTCGCGACCTCTTCTTCAACCGCAGCAACGCCCACGAGGTCTTCCGCGACTATCCGGGCATCGATGTAGACGCGCTCAAGAAGGTCACGAAGGTGTCGGAGTTCGACGAGCTGTTCACGATCAAGCACTTCAACTACAAGAGCGTGGACGAGTTCTACCAGGACGGATCGTGCGTCACGCGCCTGCCCAAGGTCACGGTGCCTCTGTTGTGCCTTAATGCCGAGGATGACCCCATCAGTGTGGCCACTTCGCTGCCAACGAAGGAGGAAGTCGAGGCGAACGAGAACATTATCCTTTGCACCACCAAGAGCGGTGGCCACCTCGCATTCTACGAGGGAAACTACGAGGAAGGCGAAGAGGAGAACGCCAAGACCCATGAAACCAAGCCCAAGCTGCGCCCATGGTCCGTCAAAGTCATCGGCGAGTTTGCGGAGAGCGTTCTCCAGTGCAAGGAGGTGGAGAAAGCCCGGTCCTAAGTATTTCGAGTTAATAGAACCAAGAGTGCTTCGTGTTGCACCGTTCAGACGCGTTTCAAGTCTAGTTAAAAGCCAAACTCACGGCATTTGACGCAAACCAAGTGAGATGTCGATAAATCCGTAAGACATTGACAGCCCGTTCGGAGTACTGTAATTGCTTTGAATTCGCGGTTCTCTTCACGCGGTTATCACGCCAGTGACTTTCGTCGACAAACTCAAAAGCATCTCCGTGCATCAAATCAAGGCACCTACGAATCGTAGGCAACGATACCATAAACTCTCAATAGCTGACGCACCGATCTGAATAGAAATGCTTTGACACAATAGACTCAGAATTTGTCAATGTAAAAACTCATGCTACAGTATCTACACAAATGCGCAAGAATGGCTAAGGGCAAAGCATTGCATTCCGAGTGTAAATTCTACGCAACTGCGCCAAGGCACAGCTGATACTTACTTGGTCAATCGGTGCAAGTAACCAGAGACTTAGGGGGGCTGGTCATGATCGCGTCGTCGACGTTAGCAGTAGTAAAGACTGCCGAAAGGCGTGCGGAGACTCCTCCAACTTGCGCCGACAAGACCCAGACCCCAGCCGTACTGCTCTTTCTTGTCGCCACCATCGTGCTGGCCGCCGGCTCTCTCCTTCGCGGCGGCAGCACCGGCAGGAGGGTCGATCTTCTCACTCGTGCCCGTAAGCGTGACACCATCAGGCAACTCGTACGCTTGGAGCTTTTCGAGCGCTTCGGCGACCGTCTCGATGGCCGATTGAGTGGCGGAGGCAGGTTGGTCGGTGGCGGCTACGACACCGACGGCGCAACGAGCAAGCTGAATTAGTGACTCAGGTGAGGGCCACAAAGTTTCGGCCAGGCCTGCTTCGATCGGGGCGGCTCGTTTGGCAAAGTCGCGCACGAATTAGCACAAACTTGCGGCCGAGTTCGTTA
This sequence comes from Phytophthora melonis, assembly GCA_024211575.1. NCBI lineage: Eukaryota > Oomycota > Peronosporomycetes > Peronosporales > Peronosporaceae > Phytophthora > Phytophthora melonis. The sequence continues at coordinate 2,247,465 of JAMXKT010000047.1, forward strand.
CTTGCTTTGTTGAGCAATCACTGCTCGCCCAGACCACAGTTATGTATGCCACATGAACAAATCCAAGTTGAAGTTTGGTAGGTCATCAGATTTTTTTTTTTTTCACCTTACGCAGTCACTCACTCACTAATCCACCACCGAGAGAGACCAAACCCAAGCCCAAAGCCCACGCACGCCCCATGTCCGCGTACCCCACCAATAAGCAGAAGGTGGACGGCCTTTTGACGGCGCACAACCTGATCGACGGCGCGTTCGTGCCGCCCTCGGGGCGACTACCTCAACGTCATCAGTCCGAGCAGCGGCCAAGTGATCGGCAAGTGCGCGCTGTCCACGGCCGCGGACGTGCAGCTGGCGGTGACCAAGGGCCAAGAGGCCTTCAAGGAGTGGCGCCAGATGACTGTCAAGGCGCGCGCGGCCATCATGCTCAAGTTCCACGCGCTCATGGTGCAGCACCAAGGTGGGAGATAGTTAGAGGGTGTTGGGTGCAAGTTAGAGGGCATTTCTTTAATATGTAGGTGTATTTGGGGGTGACAGACGAGCTGGCGGACATCGTGGTGCAGGAGAACGGCAAGAACCGCACGGAGGCGCTCGCCAGCGTGTTGAAGGGCAACGAGACGGTGGAGTACGCCTGCAGCCTGCCGCAGCTGGTGCAGGGCCGCACGCTGCAGGTGTCACGCGGCATCTCGTGCCAAGAGGTGCGCGATCCGCTGGGCGTTGTGGCCTGCATCGTGCCCTTCAACTTTCCCATTATGGTGCCCATGTGGACGATCCCCATTGCCTTGACCATGGGCAACTGCGTCATCTTGAAGCCGTCGGAGAAGGTGAGCGCGAGATTTTTGTGTTGGGATAAATAGGAGCAGGTTGTGCTAATTCTTGCGTTAATCGTAGGTTCCTCTGACTATGGCGCGCGTGGCGGAGCTGCTGCTAGAAGCTGGTGTCCCCAAGGGCGTCTTCCAGGTGAGTTTTGTAGTGTATATACCAGTGCTGGAGCTATTACTGATGGTTTGGATCCTAATTTCTATGGTATAGATCATCAACGGAACGGTGGACCCCGTCAACAGCTTGTGCGACCACCCTGGGGTTGCCGCTGTCACGTTCGTGGGCTCAAGTCGTGTGGCACAGCTCGTTGCACGTCGATGCCGCGCTCTAGACAAGCGTGTGCTCGCTCTGGGCGGCGCGAAGAACCACTTGGTGGCGCTTCCGGATGCGGATATTGACGTCGCCTCCAAGGACATCGTAGCGTCGTACGCAGGTTGTGCTGGACAGCGCTGCATGGCTGCTTCTGTGCTTTTGCTGGTGGGGGATTGCACCGCGCTGCTTGACATGATCGTTGAGAAGTCGAAGGAGCTGGCTCGTGGAACGGAGGCTGGCCAGGTGGGCGCGCTTATTGACGAAGGCTCCAAGACGCGCGTGCTCAAGTACATCAACGAGGCTGAGGCTGCTGGCGCCGAAGTTCTGGTGGACGGTCGGTCGTGGGCCAAGGAGACGAACGGATTCTGGGTGGGGCCCACGGTGCTGCTCCACGCGAGTCCGAACGACGCAGCCATGAAGGACGAGATCTTCGGCCCTGTGCTTTCCGTGTATCGTGTGAGCTCGTTCGACGAGGCTCTTCAGATCGAGAACGGCAACGACTACGGCAATGCAGCCGCGATCTACACGTCGAACGGAGCCTATGCGGAATACTTCCAGTCGCGCTTCCGCGCCGGCATGATCGGGGTCAACATCGGCATCCCCGTGCCACGGGAGCCGTTCAGCTTTGGCGGCATGTACGGCACCAAGAGCAAGTACGGCGACATGGACATCACGGGCGACGGCTGCGTCGAGTTCTTCTCCACGCGCCGCAAGATCACGACCAAATGGAGCACGGTGATCCACTCGGGTGACGTGGCCAACTTTAGTGGCCAAATGTGAGCGATTGGGGGCTTCCACAACGGATGATGTCTACGAGCTCGTCAATTTTATTGACAATGATAATGGGTCAGAAGGCAAAAGCAAACTTACACGTTGTCATTCTCCTCCAACTTACCGATGTTAGTATTATTTTGTTTCTTTGTGCCAGGCACAAAGTCTACCTGCTGCTACTAAAGCTTCGATTTCCAACTTCTTCTAGTGTCTACCTAGACGGTAGTTCAGTGGTGTGCAGCAGCAGTGGGTCTATTACGGGGACTGGGGACCGGAAAGGAGCGTTCTTAAATCCTGGCAACGCCAACGTAGAAATACAATGAAAACGAAACAAACTACCAAATTTGCGCGTGCATGAAAGTTTAGGGTCTACTGTAGAGAGTCCGACCGCGGAGAAACTAGAAGGTCTTACAGGCGCTCGTTTAGTGTCCTTCCCGTTTGTTCAGCATGGCCGTGAAAGCGCTCAAAATATCATCTCTGGGGCCGCGCTCGGCTGTCAAGGGAGTGATGCGCGGCATGCTGAGCATGCCCGCGACATCGGTCGGGGTTTTATGTCGGGAGATCCAGAGCCGGAACTGGTAATTCTGCATCGTCTCGGCCAGCGCTTTCAAATCCGGAATTTGTTTGAGAGATTCAAACACGATCGCCAACTTGTCCTCCGGCACCGGTGTCGGATAACACGTCCTAAAACGATACCTAAAATGTCCTACTTGTCCTAAAACTCTCCCGAAAATTACCGAAACATGTCCTAAAACTCGTATAATCCTTCGTAACAGAATAAAATTAATTACGTCCTACCCGCTGTCCTAAAACCTAGATTTATGAATATGACGCGTCTTATTGGTGACCACAATGTTTGTTACGCGTAATTTAAAACGACACCAACGTTTGTTTCAAGTATTTACCAAAATGTCATGTGTGACTTGAGTCCGCCCTCATCAACGCTGTGCTGGAGCAATTTCCGACTGCGAACCTTGTTGGGTGCCTGTTCCACTGGAAACAGGCACTTCGTCGAAAAATGCTTGAGCTGCGGCTGCCCGAAGACCAAAGCAAGGACGCACTCAGCCCAGGGAAGCTCGACACTCTCACGGTAATCCCGGAGGACCAAGTCGCCGAAAAGGTACGGACTATTGTTTTATAACTCAGTTTTTTGTGTCTGACCTATTATGATAAATGGCTACATTGTAGTGAGGTACGTGAGGAGTATTGTGGACGAGACCGGCGCGAAAACGAAGTGGAATACTTTTTGGAAGTATTTCCTCAAGACATGGACGCAGCGATATGATACCACGACCTGGAACGTGCAGGAAATGGTGCGGTGCGGTGTTGACATCGTCAACCGCACCAACAATCCGTTGGAAAAGTACAATCGTGACTTCGCGTCGCGAGTGGTACGCATCCTAGCCTGCTTACCTTCATCGAAGCCACCAAGCAAGAAGCAGCCCGCTATCTCCAGCGCATTGACGACATTAAGCACGGGATCCAGGCGGCACCGCAGCACGCTCCGCCGGTAGCGCCAGTCATCCCAGCTGGCTACACGGACTTTTAAGTAGCGTAGCACGGTAGCCAAAACGCTGATAACACAGTCCAGCTTCAACAAGAGCCTTTGCTAACAAGGTACCGAGTACCTAATTCCATCTGTCCTAATAGGACAACTCCCAGTACGCAGGTATCTAAGTGTCCTAATAGGACAGCTCCCAGTACGTAGGCATCTAAGTGTCCTAATTGGACAGCTCCCAGTTATAGTCAACCAGCTCTTAGTTATAGTCGACTAAGTGTCCTAATAGGACATATCTCCGTTTAGATGAATTGAGGTTGTCCTATTAGGACAGATTTCCGTTGGGGAATCATGGATGTCCTTTTAGGACAGCTCCTAATCAGCCCAGTTGTCCTAAAACGAGCTGTGTTGTCCTAATTATGGTACCGTCTATGAGCAAATTGCAAGTAATATACCGCGGATTTTAGGACAATAGGACACTTTAGGACGTCTGTTAGGACGTGTTATCTTTTACCCCGGCACCTTCGTATGCAGCAAGTTGTAAATATTTTCATCGGTAAAACGGCCAGTCCCCCACTTGGCTCGGTATGCCTTGGTGAATCTGAACCACTGGACGGTTTTCTTGCTGGTATCGATCTTCGTCCACATGTTGTGGAAATTGCTAAAAATATCGAAAAGAGACTCAGGGGTTTTGCCGGTCTTGATCCAGATCTTCTCGGACAACCGCATATCAGCCTTCCGCAGTCTCCAAATCTTTTTGTCCGCTTGCGCAAGTTTCGACACCCACTCACCGTTAGGGCCTCTCTCTTCCCCATCCCAAGTCTTGTAATTGCCGGTAGAGCGTAGCAGCCTTGCATTGGGGGTTGAGCTGGTCAGACCCGTGAGTCCGGTGGGCTTCAGGTCGGTAGCTAGTTCAGCGCGAATGAGGGGCGCAACAGCGTCAACTCCAGCGCAGAACAGCACGAGGATCAACAGTGCAGTGTACTTCATACGCATTTATACTTTGGAAGGTGCGCGGTTTAACGAAAGTTGCAAAGTGAGGCAAGGAAGTACATGTACGGCTGTTTCTTCAAGGAAAAGGAAACTGAAATGGATGATGACGGTAAGCGTAGTCCGGGGAGCGAAACAGGCTGGTCAGTGGATAATTCCTTGGCACAAGCCTCGCTCTACCTTACTAAAAACATTGAACTTACTAAAACGTGGTTGTTCGACACCCGCGTTTTTCTAGTGAACTAACATAAATTTATTAGTTTTGCTTACCACTTCAGTTCAATAATTTTAATAAATTGCCAAATCGTTGTTTATTTTCCGTCCACGTCGTTATCTATAAGAGTAAGGCTACGGCGACAACGTTACTATGCCAACCTCGATAACGAGCCATGTAGCCAAAGCGGTAACTACCAAACCTTTGGCACGTCTTACTGAAAAAAAGATAAATCGTACTTGAGCAGGATTTTTTTTTACTTGAGCAGGAATTGCTATAAAAAGGAGCAATAATTACTAGGGCTTCGCGAAGGCTGGAATAGGATTGGTTAACTCGCCTTTGATCGCCATTGATAAACTCAATCCGCACGCTCGACGGGCATCTCCTGTGTCTTCTTCGCAGTTGAGTTTCTAGTTAGATATCACAAACAAAGAGCATAAGTACATGTACATATATGTATAATCGTTTGATACTGACAGAAAGGTATTCGCAGTTCGAAGAACTGTCGTTAGGCGGCCCAGGCGAGTTTGTCATCGAGCGACATTCTCGCGACATCCAGCGCCTCGGCCAGTGTATCATCGAGCGACATTCGCATAACCCGAATTCGCAGTTTCGAAGAACTACCGTTAGGCGGCCGAGGAGCGAGTATCATCGAACGACATTCTAACGACTTTCACGCGTTATTCCCACTTCAACTTGCACATTCAATCGCAAAGCATGCATAGTACTCGTGCTCGACTTGCCCGACACACCATTTCATTATCATTGCCAGTGAAGCCTCGAGGCGGCGTACACAGGTTGTGCCTTTAGTGCGGCAGTGGTCTTTTTTTTATTTTATTCAATTTTGACTGTTAGGCACGGGGCAAATGCTGCGGCTGCGAAGCAGGCGCAGGAGATGCTGGTGCATCGTAATATACGGTACGTACTTCCTTACTAAAAGAAAACATAAACATCTTTGGAGTAAAAAAAACTATTTGAAGTACCCGTATTTCAAAATGCTCCTATCTCAGGCTTCGCCGGACCCCAGTTGTATGTCAAGTAAGTCACAGTTGCTGATTGTAGCGGGGGTGTTCGTGCTGTCAAAACTCCATATTGGCATCTTTTCACCCCCGAGAACTGCGAACTCCCCGGACCACCAGTCCGGGTACCCCGAATAGTTCAAAGTCTCGCTTTGTCATTCTCGAGATGTCGTGAAACAACAATTGAGGGTTATTAATATTTGGTGTTATTTGACCAATCAGGGCATGCCACACCAACATTGCACTTTTTCTAAACAAAAATATGATCGGCAAATTTATTTTGATCTAGGCGAATTACGAGTCAATCATACTAAAAAGTACGATTTTATACCAAAAAGTACTATTCATACTGATGTACGCGTTCATGCCAAAATGTACTATAGTCCAAATCTCGTACTTACTCGTATGAACGCGTACTTTTTGGTATGACTTCCTTGTGATTACTGTATAGGTATGAACTCGTAGTTACCGGTAACGGAAAGACTAGTTGTCTCTGGATAAACCTACATTGACTGTACAGGTGGCATAGATATATACTGAATGGAAGAATATCTATCGTCTCGAGAGTTGTTTCATTTCACTTACTTATTCGACCTTGGTGAATTTTACTATACATATAGAGTGTAGCAGTATTCTGGTCGTTATAGTTTTGCCAATAGGTTAAAGTAGAGTGCCTAAATTGCTGTACAAACGGAAACCAAAGAGCGGAATACGTAAGTAAATTGCAGCACCATATTATCTCGTTGAAAACGGTACTGGGCTAAATATCATAGGTGACTTCGCTTTACCTTGATCTCTCATATGACTGGCTGAAACAAAATGTTATTTGGCGTTATTTCAGGGAAAGAAATTTAATTACTAAGTTGTAGTAGTACAGCAGCTAGCAACTTGCAAGTTGTAATCTTCAAGGGGGGATGCATGTACATACATAGCGCATTTTACGCCGTTTACGGTATTGGTAAACACCTTGCAATACACTATATGTACGTACTGTACTCATAAGATACCGTAAACGCTGCAGTACTACATGTACTGCAGCGTTTAGGGTATCGGTAAACACTGTACTTGTATGTAGGTCCGCCACGTAGATTTCTGTTGCAGAGTGGATATTATCACAAGCAATCCACCAGGAAAGCTGTGGTCACGAAAGTATCAATATCAAGTGTACTCTAGCAGGAACTTCAAAACCTCACTGCGAAACTCTTCGCAGCAACAAGAGACTGCACTACAATACACTAAAATATTAGCTGAGGGCTCGCACAACGTCCCAAGGCTGCAACAAGCACCACATGATGTGGTGCTTGGTCCACATGATAGCACGTTCTTGCCGCTTGACAACACAAAATCAAAACTAGAAGGGAAAAAATCAACCTGAACATCGATAGGTGCATGCAAGTTAAGTTGGGTGTCTCTGGGCTACGTTGATGTCGTAGAAGTACTGGTTGAACTGCGAGGAATCAGCTCCAGCATGCTGTCGTTCGGAACGACTACACCAGCTGAAATGGTCGGGTACGCGACGAGCGTCCACTCCTTACTCTCGGATGATATGAATACCGGCAACGACCCAGCCCAATGTCCGTAGGAGATCGTCCACGCGAATGTTGTCGCACCAGTGGCTGTAGTCGTGCTGTCGACTGCGACTTGAGCCACCTGGATATCATCGTACTGAATGAGTCCGCGTAGCGATACCGCCAAGGAGTCGGGGTCTGCAGCACTAGACAGCGTGACTGCGGTACCATCACGAGTCAAGGTCAGCGGAACGGTGAGTGAGCTGAGAGTGGAGACTGAACCCGTGTAGATCAGCCGCTGCAGCTTTTGAGCAGGTGAAATGCTCCACTTGCCGACTGTCAAGTAGTTGGACGCTAGCGACGACCACTTGGAAGACAACACCGGAGCAAGAGCGAGTGGACAGGCAGTGCGACTGTAACACGCGCTGGCATTCACGAGTTTGCGCCAAGACGCACCGTTCACATCGACACTGGACACGCCATTGGCGATGGCGGCTGGGAGGCACGCAGTGATGCCAGCTTCGAGTGAGAGCTTGGCTCCGCTCTGATCCGCTCGCACGAGGTTCAAGATTGCATCGGCCAGCGACATCGTGGAAGTGGACGAGTCCGAGGCAACCGTGACCGTCGTAGTGGTGCTACTGCTGGGGCTTTGGTACTGCATCACGCAGTCAGCCATGGCCGCACACTTGGCGTCTCGGAGACACACGTCCAGCGCTAGCCGCTTGCACTCGGTACACGAATCGGTTGGCGCTGGATCCGTCGTGGTCGCAAAGGGAATCGGCCCGCCAGCAGCCACGTATCGCACTCGAATTGTCGGCGTCGCGACAGTCGTGACCGTCGCTGCAATCGCTTGAGTTTGTGCATCACTCGCAACAGAGACCAACGTGGGCAGCGGACCCACAAGGCCGTCGTAGAACAGGTCAACAGCAGTGGCCCCCGCAGAGTTCGAGGCCACGCTGGCTTGAACAGTGCCCAAGTACTTCGCGAAAGTACACGTCCGAGCGATTCTCGTCTGCAGCCAGTCAGCGGTGACGTTGTTCCATACTGGCAAGTAGCAGACCACCCGAGTGCCAATACTCACAGAGATATTCAATGGTGCATTGGTCGGAGCGGGGAAGTTCGAGGCGCCTGACGCTGGCTGCACTCGCTGCTGGCCCTTGCCACTCCCCCACGCCAGTTTAACCCCGACGGAACGACGATACTGGAGCTGGATGGCTGTATCGGGCACAGTCGCTGCAGTTGGCATCGAATCGCGCTGGTAAATAGCATGAGAGCGTTCACATCCACCGGAGCAGTAGCCGACCCAGCTAGACACCCGGTGAATAACGAATAGAGGTCGTCCGTCTCGTAGGCCGTCGACGTTGCGCTCACCAACTGCGTGATAGGCGTCTGGGCGGCCGAGAGCACGCACGATTTCAAGGCGGCGCACGTCGCGTCGTTCGTGCACCACTCCAGCAGCTGAAGGCAATGCGCACAGCCATCCGCGGCCTTCTCCGTGACATCCGCCACGCCAAACTCGAGGTAAAGCAGCAACTTGCTCACGTTATCCGTCGCTCCGTTGCGTAACAGGCGGCTCTGATGGCGCACCACGACATTCACAGCAGTTGAAGTGCTGCTGGAGCTGCTAGCAGGGCGAGCGATGCTGGTGACCGTAGACTCGGCATCCCCTGACGTGTGGAGAGTGACGGCCACTTCGACTTTCACGAGTGTCGCGTTATCATCAGTACTGCGGAAGTTGAGCGCCACGTCGAGGCGTTCTGGGGTGGAGCCCTGCAAAGTCCACAGCGGCGTCGACGTGTTACCGACGCGCACGATCGGAGCTGCAGGCAGCGAAGACGAAGACGAAGACGTTGAATCGTCCAGGAAGAACGACGTGGAAGGGAAGAGATTCCACGCCACCGAGTCCGTCGACTCGGCGCTTTCGAGCCAAAAGTCCTGCGTCAGCGTGTTCGCCCAGAAGACGGTCGTGGTGAAGACGCCACTGAGGTCCATGCTGCTGAGTGTGGCGCTGGACGGGTACGTCACGTCCGTCGGGATGGACGCAGCGTAGCGCTCAGGGTCGTACTGGAATTCCTGCCTCTTGCGTCGAAGCGCGTTCATGGCGTCGTTGGAGACCGCAGCGAGCAGCGTGGCGGTGTCCGCTACAGCTCCTGGTAGTGCCGGGTTGCCACCCGGAAAGGTGTCGACGTTCATGTACCGGAACACGTACGGGGTCAGCGTCGCCGCGAACAACTGCGAGCCTGCAAGAGCCTGAGAGCTCAGAGCAGTCGCCAGCTCCGACGAAGCGAAGATGAAGTCGAGAAACGTGGCGGGTCTTGAAGAGCCGGCGGTGTCTCCAGCTACGAGGCGTGACAGATCCCCGAACAATACGCGATTCGCCACATACTCACGCCCTGCCATGGAGGTATCAGCTGAAGGAGGCAGCCGAAGGAAGAGCGTCTGGTTCACCTGCAGCGTCGAGTCTGTGGCGACTGTAGCTGGGCCGCTTGCTGTGACGGAGCTCATGTTGAAGTCTCCTCCGAGGAACTCGGCCACGCCCCGTCGGACCTGGAACACGACGCTCTGGGGGAGTTTGACCGGGTCGATGACGTTCCGGAAGAGCACGCTGAGCGTCATGAACGAGGTCCCCGTCGGAGCAGTAGCTGTACGAATCGCCGGGAAGTTCGGGGCCGACTTGTAGAGCGTCAACACGTCGGCACTCGCGAGCGTCTGGCAGGTCACGCCGCCGCTTTGGAACGCAGCGACGACCTGCCACATCGGCTCAGACGCGTTGTTCACGCCCGCAACGTCGAGCACCATCGCCTCCAGATGCTTCGCCAACGCAACAGCCAGCCCCGTCGTGTTGAGAGCTGCAGGCGCCACCGTCGTGTTGAACGCCAAGACGGGGTCTCCGATCAGGAGCAAAACCTCGTACGTCGCCTTGCTGGCCGCGTCGATGGCCGTCGCGTTGCGGACGCTCAGCACCGTGACGGCGTCAGTCGAGTAGAAGCTCTTGGTGCCAGCGACGAGAGCTGGCTCAGTCATGGAGACCTGCAAGAGGCTCGCACTGGGCCAACAGAGCTGCATGAAGGCCGGAGACGCGTGCAGCCACGGGTCCGTAGCTGTTTGGGCTTCGATGCCATGGAGGAGGAGGAGCGATGCCACGCAGGACAAGAGCCGCAGCACTTGCGTCAGCCTGCTCGCCATCTTGATACACTTGAGAGACTGACCGCTTGGACGCGTCGCTTGAGTCGCGTGAGATCCTGTGAAGCGGTGCAACACACCAGGAAGACGTACGAGGACGCCTGATCAACAAAACCTACATCATTAGATTATCGTAACTTAAGCCGCTTCTTACGTCGGAAGCTCAATACATAGAGCAAACAGCTCTTAACGCTGACTCCCCACGCTTCCCGTCGGCCGGAGGAGCTCAGCTGGCCGCTTGCTTCGAGTCGCCGCTGCTGCTGCTGGCGGACGAGAGGTTGCTGGGCTCACGGTGCTCGTGTTCCGAGTAGTTGTCGCCGCCCAGCACCGGCGTGGAAATGTACGTGAACGTGTCAAACATGTCGAGGTCGATGGTGTAGCGCCCCGCGGCGCTGGGGCGGACGTCGGACGCGGCGATGGCGGAGTCCACGTCCGTGGCGCTGAGCTCCGTCTTGCTGGCCTTACTGGCCTTGCTGCTGCTGCTGCTGAGGTCCCGCACGGAGCCCGATAGTGAGCTCGAGATGGATCGACGCCATTCCAGCAGCACAGGCTCCAGCAGCTCCAGAACGGACTGACGTCGCGGTTGGCTCTGCGTCGGGTCGTCCACACTCAGACGATGCTGGCGGTACTCGTGCTCGGTGATGATGGTGTCCAGTTGATCCAGGTCGTCGATGACAGTGTCGCATCGCTCGTCGACGCTGCGGGTTGGCTTGGCGCTACTGGTACTGCGAGCTCGCAGCTTCTCGTCGGAGGGGGGATACGCCACATGCTTCTCATCTGACGCGTGTGCGATCGCTTGCTTCATCTTGCGGCCTAGATGACGCACTGAATGCGTCTGCCAGAAGCCTTGCGATGACGACGAGGAGCGAGCGGGCGACTCGCAGTCTCCGGGCGAGTGCGCTGTAGCGAACGCTGCTGAGTTCGGCGAGTGGAGCACTGGAGTAGCCAGCGTCATGCCGTTGACCGAGCCCCTAGCAGACCTCGCAGGCTCTCGGTCGTCTCCATCGGACGACTCGGATGCTTTATCCATCTTCTTCTTGCTCCTGTTGCGTCGGTCACTGCTTGCCTTGCTCACGCCGCGGAATCTCGTTTCGGGCTGCTCCGGACGACCGCCGGGAGCTGCCGACAGCACGCCACCTGCAAGCGCATGGAGCGCCTTGTTGTCTTCAAACCAGGACGCATCAATGTCCCGCCCGCGCGTCTCCGGCCCCATGAACAGAATCAACGGGATCAGAACAATGGCCGCTCCGCCGCACACTGCCAGCATCACACGCTCGTCGTGCCAAGTCCACGCTTCGTCGCCCATCACTCGTCGGAGTACGAGGTAAGCCCCAGCGAACATGCCGAGGTGGCCCCAAGCTGCAGCACACGAGATTCCGAGCGCTCGAGTGAGCAGCGGGAACTGCTCGCCGGTGAAGGGGATGATCGAGCCGATGGCGCCGCCTGTCGCCAATACCAGCGTCCCCAGCGACAGCAACAAGCCCAGCCATTCCCCGTCCTCTTCCAGTAGCCAAGCCGATATCACCATGACAATTCCAGCGAGAAACACAAACAAGGCCAACGTTCCGCGTCTTCCCACGGTCTCCACCATCATAGCAGCGAGCAGCAGACCAGGGAACGTCATGGCCGACCAGAAGAGCTGATCCCCCACTCCAAAGCTTGCCCCCAGTTGGTTCGCCTTGATGAACGTCCCTGCCATCATCAGCATCGTCACAATGGCCGCGCTCAAGCACGTACACTCTGCGAACCAGAAGAACCAAATGAGCGCAGCCCGTCGAGCCAGAGACCCCGAGAACAGCGCCACCACTCGACGCGCAAGGGCCCTCAGGAAGGAGATATCTGCTGTAGGCACCAGCGTATCACTTGGTGTCCCCAGATCCCCCGAGCTTGGCGTGCAGACTTCAACCTGGTGCTGATGCCGGCTCTGCAGTCTCCTCGCGGATGCTCGTTGGCTGTAACAGCGCGCCGCCTTGACTGCCCCTGGTCCTGCGTAGCTGTACCTGTTGCTTCTGCTTCTTGAGGCCGATCTAGCTCTCAGTTCCCTCTGGATCTCCTCGTCCTGGCCGATGTGGTGTCCTCCTGGCCGCAGATCCAAGCCCAAGTCCGAGTCCGAGTCGGAGCTGCTCTCCAAATACCGCTCGTAGCTCACCTTGGGGCGCTGCGACGGCGGCTCATATAAACTCGTCGGCACCGTCACTCTGGCCTGGCGGGTAATGCCATGGGCCGTCTCGATCTTCTCCAGCACGTACAGCGCTTCGTCCGTGCGCCCGACGCTGGCGAGGTACTTGGGCGACTCCTCCAGCGCCAGGTACAGCACCGTGGCATACAGCAGCGCGATGGCGCTCAGCACGCCGTACGCGGCTCTCCACCCGAGTCCTCCTTCGCCCAGCGCGTAGCTGGCCAGTTGGCCGTAGCCCACCCTCCCAGCACTCCCAAGCCAGCAATAGACACCGTGAGCACCGTGATCCTCCCCTCGTCCGCGTGGGCGCGTACTCCAGCGCCAGGGTCGATAGCAGCGCCAATTGGCCGCCGATCCCCATCCCGGCCAGCAGCCGCAGCGTCACGAACGACGCGTAGTTCCACGCGCCCGCCGTGAGCGCGTTGACCACGAGCCAGAAGCTCAGCGCGCTGAGCAGCACCGGGCGGCGGCCGAAGTGGTCGGCGCACACGCCGAACGCGAGGCAGCCCACGGCCCCGCCCAGGAAGTAGACCCCCAGCAGCAGGATGACCTGCGCAGTGCTCGTGAGCACAATGTCCCCCTGCGCCGCCGGCAGCGCGTACAGGAACGTGAAGATGCCGACCATGGCCAGCAGCCAGCCCGTGCCCAGCAGCAGCACGAGCCGCACGTAGAAGCCCGTGAGCCCGACGCAGCGTAGCCACGAGCCCAGCAGCGTTTGCCGCCGCCGACTCGTGCTCGTGGTGGCCCCACGACTGGCGCCGCCCCCGAGAGCGACTGCACGAAGGGCGAGGCCTGCAGCGAGCTCAGCAGGTACTGCGAGTGGTCGTCGTACGTGAGCGCGTCCAGGCGCTGGCGCACGTGCACCAGGAGCTCCCCGGGCTCGGCCATCGGAGCACGAAGTGACCCTAAGTGAGGAGCTCTCTTGCGGGGACCGACTGGAGCCGTTACGCGGTGATGGAGCCAGAGCTTGTCAGTCAGTGACATGTGACGTGGACAGGCGCGCGCCCAAAATTTATGGGTTCAGAGCCCATTCTCTGTATGGGCGGGTATGGCAGCGAAATGGGGCCACCGAAAACAAGAAGGGCGAGAAAATGACTACAGTCCTCCCTCCCGATATGCGCACCTGGTCTACTACATACCCCGTCATATCTGTTTATCAAGGTCGCGGGTCCAGTAGCCAATCAAATCAAAGCATTGAGTTTTGTTAATATGTGGCAGATCACTATTAATAGGAATTGGGGCGGGAACGGGAAGATCACCATCGCCTCCATGCACAGGTCCCCTCCCAAGTAAGTTCCGCTTTGAAAGGCTGTAAATGAACATCAGTTTTCGAGGAACTCAGCACGAGTGTGCCCGCTAAGCTCCATGCCTCATTTCCGAATTTGCACCCACCATGACTGCCAGCAAGACTCTCCGCATTGCAATCTGCGAGTACGCCCGAAGGCGCGCGCCCAAGGAGCTGAGCAGGGCTATGCCGACCTCGCACGCTGGGCGACAGATACTTTCAAGCCGCGGAAGCCTCTGTCGCGCGATACGGCACGCCGCGTCGTAGAAAGACAGGAGCAAGATCTCCGCATTGCTTAACTAGTTAATATCAGTACATTTAATGTGTCTACTCATATCTGTTCCGTATTCCCTTCCTAATCGGATCGCTGTACCCATGCGCATAACGGGGGGGAGGACTGTACCAAGTCGTCCGCGTTGCGCTGCAAGAAGCGGTATTGGAGCAGTTTGGCCGTACATGTAGTATTCAATGAAAATGGCTAGATAACGGTGAACTTAGTTTGGCCACGAGTCGATCTCAGTGGAGGGCTGGCTACTACTGGCGCATGAAGGGCGCGTCATATACGGTTTATTGGTGAAACGTGCGTGCCCGGAAACATTTGCATTGATGTAGAAACATTGTAGAGCTCGCTAGCGCTAAGTACGAAACGAACAAGCTTTCCGCCAAACTACTGTTTCACAGCCTTCCTACATGCAGTCTACATGTACAGCATCGAACGGCACTACAGTGTACTGCACTACAGTGTACTACTGTACATGTATCTATTATTATAATACATGGTGGGGGTTCCGGAAGTGCAGTACATACTTTTTACCTGGTAGTCAAAGCCATTCGAAAAAGGGGAAATGGGCCAGATGGCGTGACCGCGCGAACGGATACATTTTCGTACCAATAAGCAGGTACAGGGGTGGAAGCTGGGGGTCAACACGATGACCACCAGCACCATGGGGCGACGTCCTGGGCTGGTAATAGGTAGTCTGGGAGCTCGTCTACACGTGTTGAGTGCGTCTGATCCTTTGCCGGAGTCCATCATGGACGGCGACCAAGCTTTTGGGGCAGCTGGGAAGGGTTGCCGAGTGTTCAACGCTCCTCGGATCGGCATCGACATCGCGGCTGAGTCGCAATTATTACAATAGAAGTGGGCGCTCGTGACTCACGACTCGTGGGCTCATGATCATTTCTCCTTTGTTCAGTATAAAGGTTGAGCGCGCTTGTCGGCGACAAGTTGTCGCTCTTGTGCCCAAGCTGCAACCACAATGCATTTACATACTCTCCATTGGAGAGTCTCCACCAGCGAGCGTAGCACGACTCGAGGCAAGTCTTCCTGGAACTGTAGCGCTCCCCGTACCGCCCGACGGTCGGGCCGACCAGACGTGGGCGTTTCACTGATGCGTTAGGACATCAGCTGATGCCTTAACATAACGACCATCACTCTGACAACTTCAACTTACAACATGGATACATGTACATGGATTTCTTCACTCTCGTTGGGGCCTTATCTCCAGGATCGTGTTGGCAGCAGCTTGGACCACCTGCCTCCTGGCGGCGTCGACGACCGCCGCTGAGGGGGCGACGGGGGCTTCGGCAGACAAACGATAGCGGGATTCTCGTCGTCCTCGGTGTCGCCGAAGAGGTCGAGGCCCGGCTCGCTGGATCGGTGGTAGCGGGCTGGCATGGAGTTCGATCTCGCCAACGAACGCTCCGCGTGGGTTGAAGGTATCTCCACCGTGGAGTTGCGCAGCTGGCTGCCTCGACGAGACGAGTCGCGCGCGCAGAGGTTCTTGGCGCGCGTGGTCACGGCGAACTGGACGCTGTGGAGGCCGGACGACAGGGAGGTGAAGCACGAGCTCAGCGTGGCCTCCACACTCGAGCTTCGCCGGCGTGGCTTCACGCGCGCTTCTTCCCAGTCTTCGTCGTCGAGGTAGTCTTCAGTCCCCGTGAGAATAGACGGACTCTTGTGCTGCTCGAGGGTTTGAGAGATCTTGGGGGTCATGATCACTACGATGCAAATGCTGGAGTGAATACTATCAGCCTCTTGACTTGAGGGCCTCAAGCTAGCAGCAAGACAGCAAAGCATGAACTCATCTCCGTTTTAACGGAGCGGGGCCAATCGAAAGTGTCGAACGAGTTGAACGAGTTCGGTGGGGCCGCTTTCGGTTTCTGGCGCCAGCCCGCTGGACAATGACCAACGCAAAAGAAATCATCCGCGCAAGAAACGCTGAAGCAAGCCCGTAGATGCTGTTTTGCTCTTGTTGTGGCTGCCCATGGCATTGAAGAAGTGGTGCGTTCCCTGTTTCGATTTCCTGTTGCCCGCAAACGCCTGGAGTTTGTTTTTGTGGAGCAAACTCCCGTACAAATTGCCTGTGTTCTTCTTGTTGGTAGCGGGTAAGGGGTTTCTGCTGAGCTATTCTTCTCCTGGTGTTTTATCGGATTGGCGAGCAGTCTCGAAACTTGCGCTAAGAGTTTTTGCAGTGCTCCAGCTCAAGCTTTCAATACGTTTTATTGTGTGTGTGGAATAATTCATCAACAAGCTGGGGCTAGCGAACCATGCTCCTATCCCCCATTGCGCTCAAAGTGTACTTGGCTGCAAGTACTACACTACAGTAACAATGTGTTTAGAATGATCAACGAAGGTGTTCGCAAGCTGCACCTGTAATCGATTGGAACGCGCGGCAGAAGTTGACCTCGAGCTGGTACGGACACATGCATGAACGAATGGTGAGTACTGTATTGTATCGCTTGAAGCAAAATTCGAGAGCGCGATCAACTATGTAGAAAACTTAACGCATTTGTGTTGCCATGAATTTCGTGAGCACAAATCTCGGGCAACCTCAGATCTAACGTAATGCGTGATGCCTAGTATCCGGATAAAGCTTGGTTCATCTTCTGGAGGACGATGCGGGTTGTTTAGCGATAGAGTGTGCGTGTAAGATGCTGCAAACCGACACGTTCACGTTATTCGCGAACCAGACCGTTCAGTATCGACACATAGGAAGAGTGCAATATACAAGAAGGTGATTTTTTTTTTCGTGTGCCACTTGAAGCTCTACTTTTTTCCCTGCATTGTCACCATATCTGCAGGACGATCATCAAGTGAAGTTGTACAATTGGCAATTAAACAGTTTCCACCTTGTTCAACCGAACAGCCTCCGCGAACTCGGCGATGGGGTTCACAGTCCACATGTTCGACTGCTTTTTGCTCTCCGACTTGTTGTCTTCTTGCTCGCCGTGGTCCTTGAGAGAGCTCTCGTAGAACGCCAAGTGTCCGCCCGACTTGGTCGTGCACAGGATCACATTCGGGTTGGCCTTCACCTCCTCGTCCTTGGGCAGAGCTGAGCTGATGCTGATGGGGTCGTCCTCCGCATTGATGCAGAGCAATGGAACGCGCACGTCGCCCAGCTTCTTGGCGGACCCAGCGTCGTTGTAATAGTCGTCGACAGTGTCGTATTTGAACACGTACTTGGTTAACGTATCGTCGAAGTCGCGCACAGTTCGACTGGCCTTGATAGCCTCCAGGTCTACGCCAGGGAAGTCGATAAAGTGCTCCGCCGCATTGCACTAAAGTATCCCACAAGAGCGAGAAGTTAGCATACAAAAACCACCCATATATACGCCGTTATAATTGCCGTACCTTGTTGAAGAAGAGCTCGCGGAGGTTGCTGTTGAGAGCCTTATCGTACGTCATGCGGTTGAACAGCGAGCCACCGAAGTTTGCCGAGCAAATCGCCAAGTCGAACGGGTTTCCGACCGAGACCGCGCCAGTCAGCGGCGTTTTATCTCCATCCTCGCCCAAATACTTGACCAATACATTGGATCCCATCGAGAAGCCCACTCCAACGAAGGCCTCCCGTGTAAACTCGTACTTCTCGCTCAGTTGCTGCAACACAAAGCGCAGGTCGTCGGTGTATGCGCTGCAAAAGAGCTGTGCAGTTTTCACGGGCGTGTTGGCGCATCCTCGAGCATTCAGCACCACGCACTGCCAGCCAAGCTCATGAAGGCGAGCAATCGTACTGCGGATGTAGTTCTCCGGGCTGCCACCCGTAAGTCCAGGCAACAAGATCACCGTGCGTCGCGTGGGCTCCACATCGGGCAGCCACGTCGACGACGCCGACTTGTTGAGGTCTCCAACCTGCTCCGGTGTGCTCTGAGCGTGCAAAAGCGCCCAATCGAGCGACACAACGCCACCGTCAGGCAACGTCATCAACTGGCGCTGGTAGTTGATCTTGGGGCCGCGCTCGTCGTAGGCGAAGCGCACGGTCTGCAGGTGGCCATTGAACAGACGCCACGGCGGGTAGTACTTGTTCTTCGCTGGCAAAGCGCAATAGAAATAATCGGTTAGCCACCTCATGTATAATTGTAAATTGCAGCGCTCACGCTTACTGATGGTGTGGCAGTGCGCCAGCAGCTTCTTGTTGCCGTCCGTGGCGCGATACACGAGTCGCGGCGTCTCGGCCGCGCGCGGCAGGTGCCAGCGCATGAGGATGGATACAATGGAGCGGCCGAGCGGCTTGCGGCCAAGGTACAGCAACAGCAACGCTAGGGCGAGTCGCGAGTGGCGCTGCAGCAGGCGCGTGTTGGCGTTCCCCATGGATATCGCACGGTGTGAGTTGACGTCGACTGTGTATGTACTGACGTGGCGCGTGATTCTCCCACGTGATTACGCCTCATATATTAGTGTTGTGGACCACATTTATTTAACGTGGTTACATGGATGTCATGTATGACACACTAAGTTGTAAGTTTCGTGGTCAAACGCTGACGAGCTTTCCAGCTTGAAGGTTGTCGGGCCTGGCAGGTGGTGCATCAGCCGATAACTGTGGAGCGTGGGGCCTTTGTGGAGCTGGCCACGTTTGTGGACGGCGATTGCTGTGTCATAAAGTGCGGGATTCATACGGCATGACTCACAACAAACCGCAGTGCCTGGTCGAAACGGCACAAGTTGAAGCTGTCAGGCGGTGCCTTGGCGGCTGGCGGTTGCCCTTGTGACGCTTACGCGCAATCTGTTTGCCGAGTTGTTGAGCGCGGGTGGTCAACTCTTCGGCCACTTTCGGTCTGGGGGAGAGAAATTAAGCTATTCAAGTAGATTACCCCTGATTTGTTGCAACGTAAGTAGGTTTGTGTTACTACTTATAAGTAGGTTAGGGCCGGACCTACTTATCCGTTTCTAACGTTTTTATGATTATCTGTTACTATATATTTTTGACCAGGAAACTATATTCTTAACTATCAGTAAGATATCTACAGCCATCTCCTGCGCCTGCTTCACAGCCATAGCATCTGCCCTATACAGTATTGCGCCTCAAAGCATGGTTAATCGCAGAGAAGATCTTAACAATGAATAAAATTACTCCTCTTCACAAAACAATCTGCAGCTTAAATCCTGCGCCTGTGCCATTGTAGCTCGTCCACGGGCCTCAATGACATGAGATAAGATCTCAATATTTATATTATAAATGAACTAGGCCGATAATTCAGTAAGTAGATTTTGCTGTTATATTACAGTCCTTTCGGAGTGAAACTGCGGATGCAGTGCCTTAATAATGTCGCGCGGCTGTTCCAAGAATGTTGATCGATGACAAAATTGCCTGTACCGCCTAACGACAGTTCTTAGAGCTGCGAACTACACACTAACAAACCGTTTGTAACCGCTACAGTGCGGTAGTGTTAGCTACACAGTGAACATTTATGCGAACACTAATGAAAACACGAGGCACTGAGTACCTTTATCGATGCTGGTGTTCTTGTCCGCACAGGTGAGCTCGGAATTCTGCTAGTCATTTGACCATGAATCACTCTGTGGGGGAGTGTCGTAGTACCGCCATCCAGAGCCTTACCGACGCTTTAGCAATGTTTTTCATAGTTGAAGTTCCAGATTCAAAGGTAAGTACATGCTAGGTGATAGGATTCTTTCCCATTATCGTCGATATGTGGGGTTGAAGTCGAGCTCACCCTGAGCGCAATCGGCGTCAACCCAAAAAGTGAAAATAAAATTCTTATTACCGTCAAGGAAATACATGTACTTACACTTGCACCAAGTCGGCAATTCTTAAAACGGCGCCAAAAGTTAATCATAAAAACGTATATAACGTGTAGAAACGGAAAAGTAGGTTCGGCCCTAACCTACTTATAAGTAGTAACACAAACCTACTTACGTTGCAACAAATCAGGGGTAACCTACTTGAATAGCTTAATTGCTCGTCTGGGGGACGCCAGTTTTGCTGCAGCGACGGCCCCGTCCACCTGGTTTCACCGCATTACGCTCGCTGTGCAGCTCGCTTAGCATCGGTGGGGGTGCTGTCGTCGACTACAGGAACTGCTATTATACAGTACAGTAGATAGACGGGCAGCACATTAATGCACCGAATATTTGTAAATGTTTGACACGACGATCAGCCACTACTTACACAATAGTGCACGGTAGCCGGCCGCGCGACGCCGCGAAGAAGAGGAAGAGCCCCCATCCTGCAGAGTGCGGGGCCGCCAGCCCAAGGACCTTTCGGGTGGTGAGGTAATAATGGGGCAGCGCGCTGCCAACTTGGCAGTGCCAAGTGGCCGGTATTACTCATCGACGCCGCGGCAATATGGGCAGCTGGGATCAGAGCAGCATGTGGGCCTCGGGACCAGCAGTGGCAAACATGACATGTTGCTTGCCCCCGTCAAGGTGGATATTCCCCTGCGTTCCGGTTCGGCATGCCCTATCCTACTATAATTTGTTGCCTGACAAGTGCTGCGTATCTTTGGCGATCGATTCGACAATCCGCTGCGCCCTGTCATGCCACGCGCGTCGCGTCGCGTCGCGGGCAATAGACTGGCGTTCAGTATGCGCCGGGCGAAGACACCTCCGGCCACGGGTCAAAGGAGAGGGGGGCTGTCCAAAGTCAAGAGAGCACTGCCAGTGTCCGTGTTGAAGTGGCCTGCTGCTGAACTCGAACTGACTGCATTTCGGCGCCGCCCATTGGCTGACGTCCCGACGCACTCATCCCCCTAATTGCGAATTTCCGGACCAGTCGTCGCGTCGTCTTCCGTTCCCTCCGCGGGGTTGTGGGAGCCTCGACTTGCTGTCTGCTGCTGTCCTCGACCGCCTTCACATTCCCAAAGTCCCCAGCGCTGCCAGTTGCCAGCAGCGCCCAGTGCCTAGCGTCTGCCTGCCTAGTGCGTACACGCGCGTTGCAGTAGTCTATAGCAAGTATGACGTCCACACAGAGCAGCAGCAGCGCCAAGTACGGCTACGTGCTCAACTTCGACTGGAAGCACCCGTGGCCGCGCGCGCCGACGCCCAAGAACGAGGATGCGCGGCTGGCCGAGCTCGCGCGCTACCGCATCCTGGACTCGGAGCCCGACGAGAAGTTCGACAAGCTCTGCCGCATCGCGTGCAAGGAGATGAAGTGCCCCATCGCGGCCGTGAGCTTCATCGACAAGCAGAAGCAGTGGTTCAAGGCCAACAGCGGCCTCACGCAGCGCCAGATCCCGCGCGACGTGGCGCTCTGCGCGCACACCATCATGCACGCCAAGCGCGCGCTCGTGGTGGAGGACACGTCGCTGGACGAGCGCTTCCAGCACAACCCGCTCGTCACGCGCGCCTCGGCCGTGCGCTTCTACGCGGGCGTGCCCATCACGACGCCCAACGGCTTCTGCATCGGCTCCGTGTTTGTCTTCGACGTCAAGAGCCACCACAACGTGGACGCCAAGATCCTGCACAAGATCGCCGCCAAGGTGCTCAAGTACATGGACGAGCGCCTCAAGAACATGGCGGCGGCCAACGGCGGCTCACTGCCGGAGCCCGCGCCGCTCTCGTCCTCCACGTCTTCCACCAGCTCGCGCTCCAGCAACGCGCCGCCCGCGCGGAAAACCGTGTCGCCGCCCACATCACAGGGCAGCACCGAGCAGCCCGCGGGCGAGACGGCCATGCGGGAGCAGCAGCCGCCCCCGGCGCCCGTCAAGCCGGAGCCCGTCGCCGCTGTCGATAGCGCCGAGAGTGGAGCCATCGTGCAGGCCGCACAGGCCGCGACTAGCACCGCCATCGAGGCGCAGGGTCAGGGACAGGGAGGACTGGGCAACATGGGCTCGATGCTCATGAACCTGCTGGCGCGCACGACCGAGACCCAGCAGCAGCTCGCGGCGCAGCAGGGCGTCATGTTCGAGACGCTGGGCGAGCACTCGAACCAGCTCGAGTCGTTGGGCCAGTCCATGACCAACCTCGAGAAGCGCTTCGAGCAGGTGCGGCTCAAGAAGGAGCAGCAGCAGCGGACTGCGGCGAACGGAAGCCGACGGCCCAAGCGCGTGTAACAGCCGACGCGACCGATTTGATTTGATCAAGAAGAAGAAGAGAAGTGGAAGAAGCTGCTCGTTTTAAGTGTTGGCTCGGGGCTGCGCGGGGCGGGAGTGAGGGGGGCAACATGCAGCTCGCCATGGACCGTAAAAGTATCTATACGCCTCCCCACCCGCTCGCCGCCCGGGCCAAGATCGCCTGGCCCAGTCAACGTGTTGCATTACGAAATATATGTGCTGTGGCATTTTAGTACACCCCCGTCAATTGGTCTCTACAGTATTACATTGCGATCCTCTAGCATTATTGTTGACTGGGCACGTCAGTTGCGACTTGTGTGTGTGTACTGTATCGGTAGTCAGTTCATGGACTGGCCGACTCGAATTTCGGTAGTGCACGTTGAAGTTGACGGCAACTTCAGCCCAGCGAAATGCTGTCGACATGGATTGAAGCTTCCAGAGTTTCCAGCGCTATCAGCCGTTGGTTACGCGTCCCTAAGTGGCTGTCTACAGAGAGAGAGAGAGTGAAGAGTGAAGCTGAACTGGACGATGGCGTCGTCGCTGCTGCTGGACGCAGCGATTCGCAGCGATGGAGAGGTGCGCGAGGCGCCCTACACGCTGCTGTGCATGGTCGCAGCCGTGGAGAAGGCGGCCGAGAGCGTCGACAGTGTGTGGACGATCTACGAGGTCGAAAGAGACGTCCACCCCTATGAGCGTGTGCTTCAAGCGGCTGATGATTTCAGTCTGCACAGGAATGCGACCAGGCTCAAGCTTAAACGGGACCACAAGGCTAAACATGAGGAGGAAGAGGAGGAGGAGGCGTTGGTGGCGCCCCAACGAAGCTCTCTACTCGTTCATGCTGACATGATGAGACTGCTACGCTCAGCACTGCGAGCTGAGACTCAAGAGCTACTGGAAAAGCAGCTGGAGAGTCTGAGACTTGCGCAGGTCCGAGAGTTCACGGGTGTCTCCCTGCCCAAGCATCTGCAGATCACGACGCTCGAAGAGGATCCATTGGAATTCCGTCGTGACATCCACGGCGTCGCTCAAGTGTGGGGTGCGTCCCTGTCAGCTTTGCTACGCTTTAGTATATCTCCCCTCTTGACAGTGCTAATATCTGAGTGTATTTTTCCTTAGGACGTAACGTATTGGGCGAGCACTACGCCCCCAAGTCAGACCCGCTGCGCTACCTCCACGCATACTCAGTGCCCGATCTGTTCAAGCGCATGAAGCGAGCAGTACGCGAGGACCTGAACACGCGCAACCAGCGACGCATCGCAGCCTTGAACGCCAGGGAGCGCGAGCGCAAGAAGGAGCTGGAGCGACAAGGAATCCTCTCCCCGGAGCAGCAGCTCGAGGCCAAGTTCGATCGACTGCTCAACGCAAGCGCCTAAGCTAAGCGCTCAAATAATAGATCGTCTACTGCAAAACGGACGGACGGTGTGCAAACCGTTGCTGTTGCCGTGTTGAAGCGACGCGATCCGAGAGATACTCGTGCACTTTTGCCAGTCACGACGTCGGGTGCTATGACCAGCGTCTGCAAGCGTCAAAGGAGCTCCTCAGCTAGCTGTGGGCCTGGTAGAACCAGTGTTCTAGCTGATGACGGCGTAGAACTCCATCAATCTGAGCGTAGAGCTCGACATCTATCGAAGCTCAGCGTACAGTGTTTTGTATTGTTGCTGGTTGTGCTCGCGTCTCCAGTTCTAGCGCAAGCTGCAAGCCCGTCGATTGACTACAGGGCGTTAACGTGGAGCGAGTATGAAGAAGTCTACGCATCTACTCAGACCGATGCGGTGGCATTCTCCGAGATGTATCGCACAGGACCGCGTGTTAGAGCGAAGGTTCTGGTTGGAGCCAAGATCTCGATGAACGACTTCCAGGTGGGTGAAGCCATTTTCCGCCAGCGGATCCAGGAGATCGCGGGGGTGGAGCGGATCGAACGAGTGCAGCTCGAGTATCTGCAGACCGAAGCGTGCTCGGAGGAGGAACAGCAGCCGTACTACGTGGCGTTGGGGATATCTGCGTTGCCTCCTCCTCTCGGAAGCAGCGGGAATGGCTACACCTCGGCCGCTTCAGCCTTTATGCTGACGGATATCAACGCTGAGCGCGAGCGTATTGCCACGAATTTGAAGTATGGGAACATCGTGGACTCTGTAAACGTTACAGTCGACAGCATGACGCTCTTTGGTACTGCTATGGCCCTCGTTGATATGACGCTGGAGGGTGAATCCTTTGCTCAACTGTACTTGAAGCCGTGGGTGGGCGTTCAATTGGCCATTGCATCCACAGTTTCAGTCACTATGGGGATCAACACCAGCACAACTCAACACTACGCGATGGAGCGAGATGCTTTCCAGGATCTACGACTGCGATTTCTACTCACGCAACGCCTGGAGTCGCTACAAGTCCGCGCTTCGGACATTATTGTGCGTTCACCGACGCAGTTGCTGCCGTATGAGACGTACTACGCTGATGCAGGCGTCCTGAACGTTGAGATTCACGTCCACGACATCCTCTACGCCGACTCGGTGGAGACCTATCTGCTCGGTGCAGAGGACTCGACATTAAGTAGCGCTGTTGCGAATGCGTTCAATGTGATGGAGCCCGATTGGCGGCTTATTGCCATGGATGTGGACAAAGAGGCAGGAGAATTGTTTGTCTTACCGTCCGGAGCGAGCACGTGGGTGGACACTGGGAATAGTGGAGACTCGGAGACCTCGATTGAGTTGACGTTTGAGCTGTACAACGTCACCTTCGCGCAGTTGGAGCGAGCGAAGTGGCCTGTTCTCGGGTTTATACGGACTACAGTCGCCCAGGTAGCTCCGAGTTTGGTGCGGTTCGGACGGGTCACTTATCCCTCAGATTCATTCACGCTGTCGACCCTTAACACTCACAATGATGGCGACGATAGCGCGTTTACATCGGACGCGGTGTTTGACCCCATTAACGCCATCAACTGGACGTTGAGCTTCAAGGTGGAGCCAATACCTTCAGGCGCTTTCGATAGTGTGGCGCTCTCTGATCACGTTATTGCGACGCAGAGTGACGTTGAAAGCGGTCTGCTGGTTGCGCTGGGGTTTACAGCGGCGACTGATAGGAGCGTGGCGTTCCAAAGTGCGAGTGACTGGGTCGATTCAGGTGCGGAAGTTGCGGGGCCCTACGTTTCGTTCAAGCTTACGATCAAAGTCGCGCCGCTGGATGCACCCGATATCGGTACAGTCCTCGAATCGCCGAATGTCTTCCAGCTCCATCAAGTTCGTTGCGCTCTGGCGCTCCTGCTGCAGCAAGTTGCGGTTTTGGACGATAATTTATTTCTCGCTTCGTCGAGTGTTGAGGACGTTTTGGATAAAACTTCGGATGAGACGGGAAGTGCGTGGACTCGCGTACTTTACGTCAGGTATCGGGCGTTCATCTCCGACGAGAGCCAACGATTTGGCATTCGCTCCGTCATTTTCTCGCAGCAACTGGCATCGACGATTTCACTGTATTCGATTGGCAGCCTCGAGCTGATTGAGCGAGAGATCGACGTGCACGCGGATGGATCCCCCGTTTGGCCGCACTATCTGCCTGGCCTGTTAGCTTCCGTCCCAGAGGTTGACATGATCAGCGACGGCTTTGATACTTCATCCATATCGTTGCTAGAATACCAGACTGGTGTTGTCTATCGCTTTGATGACCCTGGGTCGACTGCTGCGTCTGGAACATTGCAAAATGCTGCGGATGTGTGCGCTTCAAGCACTTCTGGGCTGTGTATCAAGCTCCGATTCACAGGCGCCGACCAGTTGGCTCCAATATTTCTTCGTAAACTGCAGAGCATTCACGCCACGATATCTTCGTCAATCAGGCTTCCTCACGGATCAAGTGCTACAGGTTCAACTTCTACTTATCCAGCTCCGTGGGTACTGGTAGGTGATCAGATCGTTGGTGGGGAGACTTCGTGGTCCTTCTTCGTGGACGGATCGGGCACTACGCAGAGCTTCCGTCTCACTTTCGAAGCGGTAAACTCGATGCAGGATATAACCGCCTCCACACCATTCACCATAGACCTGGAGTTTCTTCTTGATGACCCAGCTGCAGCCCCCATTGTGCGACGGCGACAGTTCGGCGACCTCGCTGTAATGGACACCACTGGCCAGCCTGTACCCGTATTTATCGCTGCTGAGCTTCCTGATCTGATAGACGACGGAGACGAAGCCACTGGCATCACCATAACGCTGGATTTGGAGCAGCCTCGACTTGGTGGTCTTTATTCAGGCTCACTACTGGGTGAGGTGGCGTCAACTTGCAGCGAGTGCACGACGTTACTGGAGGATTGCAACAGCTCACCCGAGTGTCGAGCGTTCTCAGCGTGTATGGGCCTTCTGCTTGAAGCAGACTTGACGTTAATAGCTACGATGCTGGAGAAGGACGATATTGATACCAGCGTTGATGCAACGTGGCTGCTGCGGAGCTGTTTGAGTCCATCGGACGGCACGGAATGGTCGAGTGCTGTGCAAGAGTTGCTCGAGTCCAGCTACGCTTGTCTGTGGGCGAAGAGCTGTCCACTGGCATACAACACCGCGGTTGGGAGGCAGATCGTGCTGGACTACAGCGCTGGAGAGCAGATCTTGACGTTCGACCTGGCGAGTGGCTTCGCCAGCGTCAGCTTTGAGCTCGACACCGACGACGGCAACTGGGCGTACAGTTTTGTCGAGGACTTTACTGCAAATGCGACGGAAGTGGCGGCCCAGCTGGACACGATGCTGACGGAGATGTACCGCACTGCACTGTCGAATGTGGCGACGGTGAAGTCGGCCCTCGTCACGACTGAAGACTCGAACTCGGGCGTGGTGACGGCGCAGTTGACCGTCCTCTACGAGTTCCTGGGCGCATTGCCACAACCGTCCGTCACTGTGAATGGAGGTACGCCGGCGTACAGTACCACCGAGGAGGCTCTGCATCTGCGCGTAACAGCCATAACTTAACGTAGGAACGAGTGCAATACAACAACATAGACGCTTTCTTGCAGTCTGTGCAAGTTGAAGGCACTTAAGTGGGGGAGCTCCTCGTTTAATGTCACTCAAGCGGAATCCCATTTTGGTTGGCCAGTAGTCCGCGCCCGCTGTCCAGCCAATCAACGCGTTTGAAAATACCATCTCCTCGTTTTTGCACTATACAACGAGCAAGATGCGGGAACCATCCCATACAATCAACAAGTACTGCACGCTGACAAGCTCGCAGCCAACTATCCTCAGGCATGTTGATCCCAAGCTCCGCCGCTCGCCGACACCGAGCCTCACTTTCTGCTGACTGCTCTGCTTGGAACATCGTTCTGGGTAAGTTGCTTCTCTCTGAGCCTCTCGGCTATTGCCCCCACATGGCTACACATCGATAGTCTTGTACTTACTATAGTTGTATTTCGTTCGGTGACACCAGCATCTGAGCATCCAGGAGGGAAGAATGCAGCTCTTCGTGGAGACCCTGTCGGGCTCCCCGCTCACGCTTAGCGTGGCGGCGGACGCCTCGGTGGCGTCGGTCAAGCAGGCCGTGGAGGACGTGGAGTACATCCAGAACTTCCGTCTGGTCTGCGCCGGCAAGCAGCTGACGAGCGGCTCGCTCGCTGACTTCGCGGTCGGCGAGTGCGACACGCTCAAGATGCTGCTGGACGTGAACGGTGGCATGCGTGCCAAGTGGCGCAAGAAACGTATGCGCCGCCTTCGCCGCAAGCGCCGAAAAATGCGCCAGCGCGCCAGATAAGCGTCGCGCCACAGACTGTCGGTGACAGCTAGTGTGCCAATAACACGCGAGGTGCCATCATTCCAAGGCAGACTGTAAGCAACGTGCTTTGACGGGTGGCCCGTGCCCCAAGATCAACCAGCAGCAACCAGCAGTTTTCTCTCTTCGTCTCCGCTGAAAGCAGGACGACCATCATCAACTTCAAGTGTTGGCTTCGGTTCTCGTAGCAGGGTTAACGACTGTGGATAATGGAAGAAGAGCGAATCCGTGGGTTCGGATGAAGAGGAAACACTACCAGTCTTTGATTATTCGTTTCGTTTACTGCTGATGCAGCTGCTGATGGCGTTATGCTGGGGTACAACTATATTGACTCGAGCTTGTAGTTACACTCTGGTTTGTGCAATTTTGACGCATGAGCTCTCTACGGAAACGTAGTGTAGCAAAGAGGTTGCATGAAGAGATGGATAACTTTGTCTATTTTCACAGTTGGCAGAGCGAGGAGCTGGCTCTGCATAAATTAGTGGCGACTCGATACATGCCACGACCCTAGTACTTGACGTTGGGGTCGTAGTTGAGCGCCCAGGCAGCAAACGCTGATGCGGAGGCGGACACTTTTCGGAAGAGCGTCTGCGGCCGCTCGGTGACGGAGTAGACGCGCGAGGTGCTGGTAGGAGGCTGGTCTGGTGAACCGGAACGGGGCGCGTGCGTCCCACGCTCCAAGTCGCTCGGGTATTCGTCGTCGTCATCGTCGTCGTAGTCGCCTGCAACGCTTCCAGACGCCACCTCGTCCAGGTTGACTCTCTCCTTGACCTTGGACTTGGGTTCGTCTGGCATAAGGATCACCAGGTCTTCGCTTCGAGGTGACGCTGGTTTGTTGCGTGTCGACAGCAGCGGCCTCTTCTTGGAGTCTTGTTGACTGACTCTGCTCGTAGACAGCGGTGCTCCAAGTGAGATAGCGGACATGGAGCCTTGACGGGACATAATTGGCGACAGTATCGGGGCTGCGGGCGTACTTGGCTCGGGGTTGGCCACCGACTCGATCTTGTAGTCGTTCAGGACGCGGAAGGCCCGTTTGCGCTGCAATTTCTCCTCTTCACGGCGTTCGAGACGCTGCGCCGGCGTGTCGAAGACCCACATGGTCTCACCGTCGCTGCTGCGGGAGCCCAGTTGCGTCTTGGACCTGGAAGTTTCGTGTTCACTGTCGCTGTGGGCGTCCTCCTCGGGAATCTGCTCGAGACTGGCGCCCTTCGACTTGGATTTGGACTTGCGTTTGTGTTTACGCTTGCCATGGCGACGCAGCTTCTGCACTGAGAGCGTGAGCGAGTGGAAGACCTCCGAGATGTTGGAGTCGTAGTGCTTCTCGAACGTGTCCAGCTTGATCTTGTTGTTGAGCTCCAGGATCTTCTTCTCGCGGAGACTGCACACGTGGATGTCCACATCCGACTCGCGGTTGCGGGTCTCTTCGGTGCTGCTGCTCGTGCTGTCGGCCTCTGACGACTTGCGCTCCGTGGCTTCGTCCTCGTCACCGTTCACCCGTTTGCCCGACCCTGGCTGGCCTGAGTGCGTCGTGCCTCGGAAGGACAAGAAGCTCGTCAGGCTGCGACGCACACGCTCGTGACGCAGAGCATCCAGCCGCTTCTTCTCCTGATAGGCTCTGAGCTTCTCGATCTTCTCCATGTGCTTCTCAGCTCGCTCGACGAGGACGTCCCAGCGCTCGCGAAGCTGCTCCGATGTGTAGAGAGCGAACTGTGGATCGTAGTGGTGCTGCTTGGCCATGAGGTCGTCTAACACTCTAATGAGCTCCCACTTGGGACCCACGCGCTCAACCGCAAGCACCAACAGCTCGTCGTTGAAGCAGTCGCAGTGCTTGATGCGCTCCGTGCAGTACGGACACAGGTCCTTCCACCCCCACGTCTTGATGATCAGGTACCAGGCAAAGTCCTGCACCAGCCCCATGAGAGACATCCGCATAATGGCAGCCAGCACGCCGAACCACATGAACTTCTTCAAGAACAAGCAACTGCGGAACGCCCAGATGTAGTAGATCGGAGCTTGAGCCAGCGTTAGCAGCACCACCACGAGGAACTGCAGCAGGAAGGCCAACCGGAAGGAAAACCCCTTGAGATCACCGCCCGCGGCCTTGGCTCGGAAGTACTTGCGTCGCTGGCGAAAGATCAGCTTGAACAGCTCCTTGAATATGGCTTTACCGGCGGACGGGAGGATGGAGATCAGGATAGCGTACAGCACCACAGACGTGAAGATCGTAATGTCTGTACCCCACGAGTCTCGTAGCATCACGATGATGAACAGCACGTAGAACGTAATGTACAGTGAGCACACCACGATCAGCGCCCGCTCTCCCCGCGACAGTCTCTCGTTGCGGTAGGGGCAAAAGATCCACGTGAAGTAGTTCTCGTGCCTCCACCACGTGTAGAACGGCTCAAAGGGCCGACGGAATTTCTTCCAGCAGCACGGTCCACAGAGCTTCGTCTTGGGCACCTTGCGATCCCATGGCATCGGCTGCCAGTAGTCCACCTCGTTCTCGGGCACATTCAATTCACGGGAGTAGATCCGCTCGAGGTTCTTCTGCCAGCTCTCACAGTGCACGATCATTTGGAAGATGCGCAGTCCAAACAGCGTAATGATCAGGTACGGCAAGAACAACAGCAAGTAGCTGCCCCCGAGCCATCCGGACGAGCTGCAGGCCACTGGCATGGGGTTCACGGATAGGTAGGTCACGTTGAAGTGCTCCCACGCAGCCTTGTTCTTCATCTTCTTCTTCTGATCGAGGTTGTAGACCTTCTCACTGGATTCGACACTGGTCGGTAGTTGCTCGGTGTTGCAGTAGTCCGCTGTCGGGTTGCGCTCCAGGTAGCACGGCTGCATGACGAAGTACATTGTCTCCTCGATGGTGTTGTCGATGTACGTGCGCGGTAGGTACGCGTACGTGGTACGGAAGGTTGACCCTGCCGCGATGTACTTGAATGGTTCACCGTCGACATAGTGCTCGAACTCGTACTCGTTGAGCAGCAATGCGTTGAAGTAGGTTGCGTTGGCGTTCTCACCGGAGCTCGCACTGGGCGTCTCGATGGTGTAGGTCAGGTGGAAGTCCACCTCCTCCAAGAAGTGCAGGTACGTAAAGTCCTCCGTGATCTGGACGTCTTGCACCGTGAAGGCGTCCAAGTGCAGCACCTCGTTCAGCTGTAACGAGGAGAGCGAGATGCCAAGCCACAGCAGCACACCCACGCCAATCAGCAGCCACGTCCAGAACTGCACGCAACCGCGGCGCTTGCTGTACCTGGTGCCTAGAAACCCCGTCCAGAAGTGCTGGTGTTCCTTGAGCGTCGGCCGCTCCTGGATAAAGGACGCACGATGAGTAATGTTCTCGTCGCCTTCTTCTTCATTCTCGCCATCGTCCTTATTCCCGTGACTGTCTCGTAGCCTGCGCTCTGCTCCGAGAGGGATCATGGCCGGGTTCAGCTGGATGTTGGGCTCGTGGCCGATGGACTTGGAGTAGGCGATGTAGGCCTCCAAGAGCTCCGTGTTGATGGTCTCGTCTTCCACGTCTGTGTCGGTATCGCTGCTCAGCTCGTCTTCCTCCTCATCCGAGCTAAAGTCCGCGACGTCGTGCGTCTCCGCCGACCCCGAGCGCCTCAATTGAGCGCTCAGTGACTTTCCCCTGCTGCTCCTCGCCCTGCTGCTATTCCTCCTCAGCTTGAACGCGTCGAACTGCACCGGTTGTCGGGTGTTGGCAAGATGCACCAGCTCCTCAAACAGCGTCCGGTTCTCTCTGCGACGCGCGCGCTCTTCGGGCGTCTCGTTCTCTCGATTTGGCGAGTCCAGCGGCAGCGCCAACTGCTGCCTCAGCGTCCGCTTCTGCGTCTGTGCACCAATCCCCTCCTCCTCCTCTTCCTCGTCTCCTCCGTCTGTGGTCGTTGTCAGCGCCGACTCGGACGACGTTCTGTGTCTAAATACCCGTCGGAGGAGCCCCTCCCCGCTGCCTCGGCGCCGTCTCCGTCCGCTGCCTCTGTCGCTGCTGACGCTGCGCTGGCTGACCGGCGGCTCGGAGCTCTCGTCCGTCTCCTCGATCACCTCCGTGGTGCCCGACACCGGACCGAAGAAGGCGCTGGCCACGGCGCGGCGGTGCATCTCGCGCGTGCTGCTGTTGAAGCTGCTGACGCTCGGGTTGCTGCGCGCACTGCACCAGTCGAGGTCCGAGCATGGCGAGGCGTCCAGAGCGCGTCTGAAGGCGCTCGGAGCCGCGTTCGACTCGGAACTGGAAGGCGCAGGCCGCGCCGATGCCGCCGCCGCTGCATTCGCCGCGGCAATCGCGTCCGGGGACGGCGGAGCCGACGACGCCATCGAGTTCTGTGGCCCGCGAGAGTGCTGTTGCACGCGTCCCGGCTACTGTTGGAAAGTGAAGCGCGTAATCGAGTCCGAAGAGTGGCTGATTCCGAATTGTGGGCCTCTATACCTCAGAAACTACGCACCTGCGAGGCATTACAGCCGAATAAGGAGGCACCAGGCGGCGAGTCAATCACACACGCTGTTTGGCCCATGGGGAGTCTGCAGCAGACACTGTGAGAGCATCGTGAATGATTGAGGAATGACTCTGGCTGTGATCTTATCGTAGTGTAGTTCTGATATGTGTAGTGGGGTGGGTCTTCCATTAAATTCTGATCATTTGTATGTACATTGTACATTGTACAAATGACCCACTCGAGATACATTGCTTATAGCTACAAAGCTGGTGGGGCTTGCTTGTAGTTGCTAGCTGAACAAAGGAGTCTTCAATCCAAAAGCGTGGATATTTCTGGGTACAAACGTAAGGTATTGTGATCTTGCTAGAGCAATTTGGGCATCGAAGCGGTCTGCTCCGGAGAGAACGCTACAATTCTGACATTTTTTCAGTGCGGCTTGCTTGCGGCTCGACTTCACAGACGTGTTTATAATTTCTTAATACGTAGGCTAGCCAGGCTTGCGGTACTTACGCTTGAACACTGCATTGTTGCCACGGGAGCCACTTCCCCCTCATTGAGGCACTTCGGCCTAATTTTACACGACAGTAGCCTCCTCTGCCGTTTGGACTTGATTTTTGTATCCACATACGAAGTTTAAGTGAGATGATGTGCAGAGCCGGGCGCGCGTATTGATTTTTTTTACAGTACGCGCCCCATCCAGCCAATCAAAATCAGTTCGGAACCGTGATGAAAAGTCGCGATTACGTCCGAAATGACTTGAAGTTTGTATGGGCGGTAGATTACGCCAGAACTTTCTTTCTGGGACGGGCCATTTGAGACTTTGTGTGCTTGCCGATCGTCGGGCAATCGTCGAGCCGGCAACTGGGTTTGCCCCGCATCGGCTCAATCGCCGAGCTCTGCAGCCGCAGCCACTCCTATTTATCTCTCTCTTTGCTGCTCCGATCCGTGCTGCCGGCTGCGCGCGCTGCACTTCCAGAACAATCGATGGCGAGACGATTGCGAGACGATTGGTGTTGACGTGCGAGAAAGTGTAGGTCGGACGCGTCCCCTGCGACAAAAGGGCAACCAAATGTTGGTTAGATCGCCCTGCTCAGGCCTACGAGCTCGTGCTACAAAAATAAGATCCCAGAGCAGGCCGCGTCGCCCTAAGTCCCTACTGTAGTCGTTGCTGCGATAGCATCGCAAGAGCGCTGGTGTCCAGCACGTCTAACGCCCTGATCTTGACATGGCTACAGTACCAGAATTGCAGTGATTTTCGCCAATCGACAAATCTGCACTTGTGCGGCCGAAATCCTGAACTTCGGGCTGCAGTTTTTGCCAACAATTTCCACTGCAGTCGCAGCCTGGCAGAGGTGATCGATCGGTCAGCTGGGCCGCGGATACATGATCTGTTTGGTAGCGAGAGCGGACCCCCTGGCGCCTGAGATCCCGGATACATCGGATGCTCGCAGCGTGCAGCGACGTGCTTGAGCAAAACGCTGGCTACGGACGGACATGCCCGCCGTGCCTCGAGGGCGTTGAGCGCCATCCCTCCCGGGCGCACAATTGCAGGTTCTGACGAGCCTTGCTGCAAAGGTACATGTATGGAGCTGTTTACTTTGTACCATGTTTTGACTGTAGATACAGCAACATACACTTTCGACGCACGTTGATGCCGCGTCGCGTCAGCCTTGAGTGTACATGTATCTAAAGTTCACTTAGTACGGTAGTATTTTAGCTTGGAATAAGCTGTATCCAGGCAGCTACACGTAAAGCGAGTGCAGTCTTATATAATACTGTAGGCCCCTTACGCAGCTTTCGGGTCATAGTCCAGCGCCCAGGCCGCAAACGCTGATGCTGACGTCGACATGCGCCGGAACAGCGTCTTGGGCCGCTCCGTCACGGCGTAGACCCGGTTGCCTGCTGCTGCAGCTTGCGACGACGACGCAGAGCGCGACTGCCCGCGCTCCAAGTCGCTCGGGTAGTCGCTGTCTTCTTCGTCATCGTAGTCGTCCTCTACGCGGACGCTGGCCATCGCGTCCAGGTTGTCCCTGTTCTCCGGCTTACTGTGCGCGTCCGGCACGAGGATCACCAGGTCCTCATCGCGGGGCGTTGTGTCCTTGTGGCGGGTCGACAGCAGCGGCACGTGTCTTGTGTCTTGTCGTGCCAACCTCCCAGTTGCAGAGTGTACCGGTCCATGGGGTGAAAGCGCTGACGGTGCTGGGGCCGAGTGCTCTGAATACGGAGCCACGCTCTGGATGTTGTAGTCTTTGAGTACGCGGAACGCCCGCTTGCGCTGCAGCTTCTCCTCTTCTCGGCGTTCGAGACGCTGCGCCGGAGTGTCGAACACCCACATGGTCTCACCGTCGCTGCTACTCGAATCGCTGCTGCTCTGGCGCGTTGTGAGCGTCGTCCGCTTATCTTCGTCCGCTGCTTTGTCCTCGTCTTCGTCTTGGTTGGAGTGCTCGTGCTTCTCATGACGCCGCCGCTTGGTGACGGAGCGTGCGAGTGCGTGGAAAACCTCCGAGATGTTGGAGTCGTAGTGCTTCTCGAACTCGTCGAGTTGAATCTTGCTGTTCAGTGACAGAATCTTCTTCTCGCGCATATTGCACATGTGCTCCAGCTCGTCATGGTCCGGGTCTTCTTCACGATCGCTGGCATCCGAGTGCTTCCGGTCTTTGGAGACGCCATCGTCGACGACTTGTTCGGTATCAGGATGAACCGCCTGCGCGGTGCCCTGGAACGACATAAAGTTCGTAAAGCTGCGTCGAATTCGGTCGTGGCGCATTGCGTCTTGACGCTTCTTCTCTCGGTACGCGCGCAGCTTCTCGACCTTCTCCATGTGGGCCTCGGCTCGCTCCACGATGACATCCCAGCGCTCGCGCAGCTGCTCCGACGTGTAGAGCTCAAACTGCGGCTCATAGTTATTCTGCTTCGCCAGAAGTCCGTCGAGGAGGTGGATGAGCTCCCACTTGGGCCCAACGTGCTGAACTGCCAGCACCAGCACTTCGTCGTTGAAGCAGTCGCAGTGCTTGATGCGCTCCGTGCAGTACGGACACAGGTCCTTCCATCCCCACGTCTTGATGATCAGGTACCACGCGAAGTCCTGCACCAGCCCCATGAGCGACATCCGAGCAATTGCGGCCAGCGCACCGTAGTAGATAAACTGCTTGAGGAAGAGACAGCTGCGGAACGCCCAGATGTAGAAGATCGGAGCCTGCGCCAACGTGAGCAGCACAACCACCAGGATCTGCAGGATGAACGCTAGTCGGAACGAAAAGCCGCTCAAATCTCCACCGGCAGCCTTGGCTCGGAAGTACTTGCGTCGCTGGCGGAAGATCAGCTTGAACAGCTCCTTGAATATGGCCTTGCCAGCTGAAGGCATCACCGACACCATAATGGCGTACAGCACCACGGACGTGAAGATCGTGATGTCTGCACCCCACGAGTCCCGTAGCATCACGATGATGAACAGCACGTAGAACGTAATGTACAACGAACACACCACGATTAATGCTCGCTCACCTCTTGACAGTTGCTCGTTCCGATAAGGGCAAAAGACCCACGTGAAGTAATTCTCGTGACGCCACCACGTGTAGAACGGCTCAAAGGGCCGACGGAACTTCTTCCAGCAGCACGGTCCACACAGTCTGGTCTTCGGCACCTTCCGGTCCCACGGCATCGGCTGCCAGTAGTCCACCTCATTCTCAGGCACGTTCAACTCCCGGGCGTAGATCCGCTCAATGTTCTTCTGGAAGCTCTCGCAATGCGTGATCATCTGGAAAACTCGCAGCCCAAAGAGCGTAATAATGACGTACGGCAAGAAGAGCAACAAGTACGCACCACCGACAATGCCAGACGAGCTGCACGCCACGGGCATCGGGTTCACCGAGATGTACGTGGCGTTAAAGTGCTCCCACGCGGCCTTCTCGCTCATCTTCTTGTCCTTGTCCAGGTCGTAGATCTTCTCGTCCGAACTCACACTAGACGGCAGTTGTCCCGTTTGGCAGTAGTCGCCTGTGGGGTCCCGCTCGAGGTAGCATGGCTGGATAACGAAGTACATGGTCTCCTGGATGGTGTTGTCGATGTATGTGCGCGGTAAATGCGCGTACGCCGTGCGCAACTGGGAGCCTTCTTCAACGTACTCGAACGGCTCGCCTTCCACGTAGTGTTCGTACTCGTCCTCGTTGAGCAACAGCGCGTTAAAGTATGACGAATTAGGGTTCGCACTGGAGCTCGGACTCGGCGTCTCGATCGTGTACGTGAGATGAAAGTCGACCTCTTCGAGGAAGTGCAGGTACGTGTAGTCTTGCGTAACCTGCACGCTTTGTACCGTAAACGCGTCCAAGTGCAGCACCTCATTGAGATGCAGAGCCGAGAGGGAGAATCCCAACCAGATGACAATCCCCACGCCGATGCCCAGCCACGCCCAGAACTGCACGCAGCCTCGTCGTCTGCGGTATCTGGTGCCTATAAAGTCCGTCCAGAAGTGCTTCCGCTCCGGCACACACGGCCGTTCCGAGATGTACGCAGCTGCCACTTTGGGGCCTTCGTCGTCCTTGTCCCCCGTTGCACCCGCCGTCAATTGGATGTTCGGCTCGTGTCCGATGGACTTGCAGTAGGCAAGATACGCCTCCAGCAGCTCCGTGTTGAGCTTGCCCGGCTCGTCATCGGCGCTAACGTCCACAGCCTCCTGCTCCTGCTCCTCCTCACCACCACCACCTTCGTATACGGCCTCAGTGACGCGACTGTTGCGACGTATCGAGCTCTCCCGGAACGTGTCGAAGTGCACGGGCTCGTTCTTGTCGGCCCGCCGCGTCAGGTCCTCGAACAGCGGGCAGTTCTCCTTGGTCACCGACTGCCGCTGCTGTCTGGAGGTCTCTGCGTCTGGTACCACCGACTCGGAGGCTGCTCGGCGGCGGAACTCGTGGCTGGAGAGCGTCTCCAGCTCTGTGCTCGTGTCTCGGCGGCGGCGTCGCCGTCGTCGGTCGCTGCTGCTGGTGCTAGTGCCGCTGGGGAGGCGTCCAGGCTGCGCTGGCTCACGGGCAGCTCGTCGAACTCGTCGGACCCGAGGAACTGCGGGCCTCGCCGCCGCGCGGACGACGGGGGCGACGGCATTGAGGCGGAACGCGGCGAATGCTACACTGCGCTGGCCGCGGTGCTGCTTCGATGGGGCGCTTGACCTGCTCTGCTGACTCCAGCGGCCGCGAAGTAATCCCGGCGGGGTAATCACGGCGTTTTTTACAACCAATCAGTGATCGTGAAAATTGTGTTGACCAATGAAATGGATGGATTTTGTTGATTATGCGGCCGGCTTGATTGGTACATGTACAGTTGCGCGTCAAGGGCAGAAGGTCATGCCTTAGGTCAAGCTTTACTGTCAAAAATGGCTTGAGCGCGCTAGAAAGATGGCTACAGCGTGATATTATAGTGTGGTGCCGGTGCAGTAGCGATGGATGGTGTCCATTGAAGCTGTTTGCGGCGGTGCGCTGTCCGCATAACGGGACGGTGTTGTGACACTTTCCGCGGTGGCGTGAACAGCGCTCCCGAGATCAAAGATGCCGGCTGCGAGTGCCGTGCAATATCCAGTCGAGCTGGACACACTGTGCAGGCATGATATGATATAAGGCTCACAAGCAATGTCTTCACGTGTGACTTCCCCAGCGCTTGCAAGTGAGATGGCCTGCCGGCGATAGCGTGACAGACGGCGACCTCTTCGGGTACCGAGAATTCTGTGCAGCACGGCAAGCTCCAGTGGTGATGATGAAATCTTGTTTAGAATTTTAATGAGTGTACATATAGAGCAAATAAATTTTCTGCTACTTGCTTGCCTAGTGTTTTTCCCGTAGCCAGCTGAACGACAAACTGTAGTCATTTCCTGAATATTCAACAAACATGACCAAAGTGAGAAACTTTTCCGACCGGGCATCCTTCTTTCGTGGCACTTACCGCTGTGTTCGACAGTGCTTTCAACCGTGAAAAATATCCACAGACACAAATTGGCCTGCACCATTCGCCAGCCCTTGTCCAGCACGAACGAAATCAAGCGCAGCATGGAGATGCCGAGCTTGCGTTGAATCACGTAGCCGATCACCAGCAGCGACAGAAGCTCCAGACTTGCAAATGTAAGGATACTGCCGATCTTTTGTTCAAGTCCAGCCTGGTCAAGTGACTTTAGCTGAGGGTAGTAAACTCGGTTCGGCAAGAAGAACATCGCGACCGTGTAGATGCCTGTGCACAATAAACAAACACGAGTTAAACCACTAAAAGGTTCCCAAAACCCGCAAAAACAATCGGTCTACGAACAATAGATCAGCGGTACGATGACTTCGGTGTACTCCACAAGAATGACAAACTCCGTCGTGAAGAGCACCTGCGCCGTCTTGTGAACGAATAGTTTTCGTTCGTGCGATGAGAAAATGGTCAGCATCAATCTTCCGGGGTCGGTTGGAGCTTCCTTTGGGGGCACAGGGTGGTTCACTGGGGTGACCACGACTGCTGCTGCACTACGCGCGGATGCTGGCACCGCTCGTTTGACGTACTTGGATGGATCAGTACTGCGACGGAAGCTGAAGCTACTTTCACTGGATAGCCTTCTTCTTAGAACAGCCACTGCAGATCTGTAGTGACACAAATCGAGATGACTCATCGCCTGGTCATCCTCCTTGATAATCTGCACTGCAATATCCACGAAGCTCGCGGATTGTAGGGGGTGGTTGGCCGGTATTTTACGCCGTAAGAGAGCGAGGTACCTCATAAAGCCGCTGATGTCCGACAGTGATATCAGTGCTTGAGCTGCATCCAGCATAACCATGACAAACGTCGTCGTGAGGCTGTTCGAGGTCTGCATCGAGCTTGACACGTACAGCGCATTGAATACGTCGACGTTGAAGATCATGATCTGGGGGAGGAGGTCGTACTTGCTTCCCAAAGTTCCGCTGATCAAGTTTTTGGCTAGGATTTTTATGATCGGGAGCAGCATGACGTAGTAACCTTGGGCGGACTCCCCAACAGACTGGAAGCCGTAGAAGTAGATCGGATAGACGAACGTAAGCAGGATCTGGCAGTTGAGCACCACGATAGCCATGGTCAATTCCCACAACAGCGCTCGGTTTCGTCTCAGAATTGAGCCAAAGAACCCCACAAAGCAGATGACGAGGGTGGACAACCACACCGGAATGCCATAAACTAACTGGAACGGCACCGGGAACCCGATTAGACTTGAGCCCATCACTTTGCTCGTCGTTGCTGTCAGTGTCGCTGCAACGGACGGAACTAGTCGCTGCATGGAGGTCATGTGCAAGCCTGGAACGTTGATGCTGATCTGCTCCAGTATGGCTCTGGTAAGCAGCACGACCAGAATGCTGTCTCGAATCCAGAACATGTAGTTGTCGCTGGGATTGCTGCTGGGCGGGCCCAAGGGAACGGCGTCTACCATCGAGAGAACGATGAGACACGGGAATGGCAGTATAAAGCAGAGGAAGAGAGCTCGAGATGTCGATACAGTACGGCGGTAATCGTCAAAGTTGCGCATGCGATTCGCCGAATAGTGCCCCCGTAACTCGACTTGGAAGCTCACGAAGAACTTGACCGTTCGGCGCAGAAAGCGGCGTAGACCTCGCATTGTTGGCTGCTGGGTGACAAAAGATGAATGACTGATGCGAACAAACCAGCGTGCCAACTCTATTTTTACAGCTGGTAAGACCACGAGTCCGTCGTACAAGACGCGATGAGTCAAAAGAGAGGCTTTTAAAACCTCGATGAAACCGTCTCCTCGGGGTTCTACTACGTCTGCCCAGATCGATGATCATGTCAGCATGAAGAGATGGAGGAAACGCGTCGGGTAGGCTGCTGTTCAATGGACAGTCAGGTTGCGTGCCAGCAGCAAGTCGCATATGGCGATTCGGTTGAAAGCAATAGAGGAGTCAGCTTTTCAAACTAGAGCTCATGTTGAAGAGGAAGTTCAAGACCGCTACATGCTGCATTTAGTGCTATCGTTTGAGATGGTACTACCGAGAAAACTGCCAGCAATATCGATAAAACCGTCTCCTTACGGCAGGGGGGAGGGGGATGACATTGTCGTTTAAGCTGTCGCTGTGCTTGACACGGACACGGGTCCCAGGTCTTGATGATCAGGTACCACGCAAAGTCGTCCACGAGAGGCATCCGCGCGATACTTGCTGGCACATCGTCCTAAATAAACTGTTTGAGACAAAAAAGCTCCATGAATATGGCGTTGCCAGCAGAAGGCATCACCGACACCATAATGGCGTACAGCACCACGGACGTGAAAATCGTGATGCCTGCACCACACGAGTCTCGTAACATCACGATGGTGAACAGCTCGTAGAACGTTATGTACAGCGAGCATACAATGATCAATGCCAGGCCTTCACAGTCCAGAAGTACAAGTTACGGAAGACTACCACGTACTGTACCTGCATTTCCTCGGAAGGGGTCGAATGCCCCAGCTCCAATGCGAACCCCAACTACTCGTACTTTAACGCGTTGTTACTCAACGAGGACGAGTACGAACATTATATGGAAGGCGAGCCGTTCGAGTACGTTGAAGGAAGGATGCCCAATATCCACTCGAGAGAAGGACAGATTGTATGGATACTGGCCGGATTTCCCCGAATACAGTCCTGTAGGAAATAGAAGTCCCCGGTTAGGCATCTGTTGGAGCCTGAGAATACAAGCATAAAAGGCCGGACATTTATTTTGTTAAAGTTTACCCGAACATTTATTTATTGAATGTTCCACAAACTGTATCAATTCTTAAGAGCTTGAACTAATGCTAAACCTTATTGTTTGCATTTCAATACCCTGGAGCTCATTGAGCGCTTGTACACCGAAGTATCCAGGAAGTCGTAAAGAGAAAAACACGAAATGCGTTCGTTACCCGATCTCGTTACTACGCCAGCGTAGTAGTCGATAGAGATTTACATGTAGACTGCTGAAGAAGGCGAGCTGTTTATCTTTAGTTGGTAAAAAATTGAGCGTCTTCTTACACTTTTGCAGCATCTTAAACAGCGTAGCACTTACTTTTTTGAACTCGTAGAAGAGTTTATTTACCCAAGCAAAATATATTTCTTTATTAGTATGGATTACGAACATTTTCATGAAATAGAAGTCCTTACCCGAATACACGTCCCCTCGACCGGCTTATATTCAGTAAAATCCGTTAATACATGCTCATGTGTAACTTCTTTAAGTGTGACTTCCCCCGTGCTTCAGCGATCACTAATCTTTCATCCACACTTGTCAGGGGTGAGAGCATGTCACGACCAGCGGAAGATTCAAGGGCACACTACACTGACAGTCAACTGTGCTACTGTGCCAGCAGTTCGCACCTTTTTGTTTTGTTTTGTTTTGTTTTGCAAGTGCTCGCTCAAAAAAAACCACATCTAACGAGTTACACCCCGTCAACCAAGACTCGAAAGAAGCCACAGTCAACCCCGCGTCACATTCGCGTGCCGTACACTCATAGTTTAACCACTTCATGATCTTTCTCTATAGGCAAGCGCAACCATGGTACAACGAGCTTTGCCTGGTTCTTCCGGATCACGATTACTATTACTCAGTATTTGTCTGCTCCCTGTTCGAGCATAGCACAATTTGTTCACTTTCTAATCGAATCTGTTGCCTGCGAGTCGTTGATGGTATCGAATACGCTCCAAAACGACAAGGGTACCGATTAGTGTACTCCCTAACACTGACATGTTAGTTGCTCTACATGTTAGTTAACTGCTAGTTAGTGTCTAGTTTTTTTTAGCGAACATGTTACTAGCGTTAGGGAAATTGTATGGAGAAGGGTATATACTTGCGCCGATGGCATCCAAGAAGGCGATGTGTCAAATTGAACACAAATACGCCCTTAAATCTAAGAGTGTAATCATCCAATCTATTTTACTTTGAAGTATACGAGGTATCTGCTAAAATAGGAAAATGTTGGCTGGGTACTTATGAGCGCAGATGATGATCGACTTTAAGAGTAAATACAACTTGGGGCTTTCTACCTATGCCAAAACCCACGGTGCATTTATAGAGTAAATACGCTATCGTACAGATCACTAAGTATTATTTTTTTTATAAAATCCCTTTTTACGGAATCGAACCGTCGTTTTAAAGGATTGCAATAAAAATAAAAATTAATGAAACGAATTATTTGTACGTTTTTGAATATTTTTAAATTTTAGACGTTCTTGCATTTGTATGTGTATGATAATAATGATTTAATGTAATTAAAGCAATCTCCCAATGTACCCGTGTCACAACTATACAGTACAGAGTAGCTAACATGTGTAGTTTTCAACTAACTGTTAGTGTCCACTAGAATCAGCTTAACATGTTAGCGGAGTACACTAGTACCGATCTACCTTTGATTCACGAGAATGGGAAGACTAGCGATAGAGGCAGCCGAGGACGGGGCCACGACTACAGGGATAACAGACATGACACAGGAGAACTTACGACCACGAGCAGTTTCCGAGCCAACGCCTCTCTCGATTGAAAACTGCGGATGATTCAAATCTGGTCCATTTTTTTCCCTTCAGCAGACACGGGCCGCCCGTACAGCCGCCGCTTGATGCATTTCGATGGAGCTCTATTGGTGCTGGCCAGGGCTGAAGAAGATGAAGAAGGCGATAATTGCCTACAGCAGGTCGGTCTGCCGCGGTCCAAATGTCGACTCGAGCGCTCCGTTCTTCGACAAGGTTCGAGGCAGTGAATCCATTATGGACGCAGGGGGCGTAACTCGAGCGACCTTCATCCATGGTTACTGCTCTGGCTTAGCACCTCGCTGTCGTCTTTACAGCTGAACGAGGTGTTGCATCTGTACGAACCTTCACTTTATAGAGGAGGTGGTCGTCCACCTTACCTACACCATCGAGACGCCTTCCAGTGAGAACTCTTGTTACTTCAACGCGCTGCTACTCAGCCAGTACGAATACTTACGCGCATTTCATCGACGGCGACCTGTTCGAGTACATTGCAGCAGGCTCCAAGTTGCGAAGGACTTGCGCGTATTTACCGCGTAACTACATTGACAGCACCATCAAGGAGACAATGTACGATGCCCGTGGTGTAGTTCACCTGGCATTGTCGGTGGACCGTATCTACAGCTACTTTTCCCGTATCATCAACTTCAACATTTAGATTTCCAACGTACTATTCATCTCGTACTGCATGCTAAACTCGCCATCAACTTCGACAACTCTCGTGGGTTTGACCTCTCTAATGGTGCAGTTGGTTTTATCCCTAAGCAGAGAGAGAGAGGAAACGTCGTCAAATGTGTAGTCGATGGCAAGCGCTGGCAGCTTCTAATTGAGCAGCTATCTCATCAAATGGGCTCAGGCGCAGTCGACGATTTCCGTCAGCGCCTCGTAGAACTCGTGCGAGCTCATCTCCGTGTCGCCCTAAGCAGCACGGACTGTAACAGTCAGTATCAGGGCGATCAAGAAGAACATATTAGCTCAACGTGCCTGAAGATAAAGTGGACTACTGGCAGCCAATGCATTGGGATCGCAAGGTTCCCAAGACTCGATTGCTGCTGGAAGTTGAACCATTCTACACGTGGTGGCGGCATAAGAACAACTTCAGGTGGGTCTTTTGTCCGTATCGGAATGAACGCTTGTCGCGGGCGAGCGAGCCCTCATCCTGGTTTGTTTCCTGTTCTTTACGCGATACTTCTACGTCCTGTTGGAACGGCCTTACTATTCTGAGGAAACGAGGCTTACTTCTGAGGAACCGCAATTCTGGGAGGAAAAATGAGTATAGCCCCCCAGTTTCATATGGAATTGCATAATGTGTAGCGGCACTGACTTCTGAGGAAGGCTATCATATCACGAGCTTGTTCTGCTATAATATTATTAACAATAGTGCTGCTTATTCGACAAACCGTGCGCTTGGAGGCCAAGTATGCTCACCACACAACTCCTACTTGGTCGTACCTTTGTCTGTGATCTACGGTTCGCGCTTTTATTGCTGTAAGGCTACCGGCACTTCCCCGCAATAATTAGCCCTACTTACAGTGTCAGCCACATAGGACCACAACATGCTAATAGCCGTCATGTGGTCGGACAGCTAAAAAAGGACCTAACACACGAACCGCTATCGCAGCCTGCGTTTTGTTGGTAGTTCCTCATCATTCTAGCCTCTCGAATGGGCGACAAAGACAGCCACAGGACTCCCAATGGCCCTCATAACTATCCTACCTACTATTAATACCTTCTTGCATCGCGAGACTCCGTTGGAAAATCACTGCACAGGCAGCGAATCCAGGTTGCTTACAACTGTAGATTGCGAATAGTATGTATTAATAGCTTGGCAATCCTCAGAAGTTAGAAGGTGTAGAAACTAGGCCGAGGGTTTACGCAGAAGTTAGTGTTTTCCTCAGAAGTTAGGCATGGGAGGGCCTTCCTCAGAAGTTAGGAAATTTTCCTCAAAAGTAAGTGGCACCCCGTCCTGTTATTATCGTGATGATACGCGACGACTCGCACGGGTCG
This sequence comes from Phytophthora melonis, assembly GCA_024211575.1. Classification (NCBI taxonomy): domain Eukaryota; phylum Oomycota; class Peronosporomycetes; order Peronosporales; family Peronosporaceae; genus Phytophthora; species Phytophthora melonis. The sequence goes on from JAMXKT010000047.1 coordinate 2,292,189, forward strand.
AGCATGACCGTCTTCACGTCCCTGGTGCTGTACGCTGTGTTGACGTCGGCCCTGCCCTCAGCAGGTAAGGCCGTATTGAAGGAGCTCTTCAAGTTAATATTCCGTCAGCAACGCAAGAGCGAAGGCTGCGGATCGAGACATGTTCCGGGTGATCGTGGTGGTGCTGCTCACGTCAGCCCTCGTCGTGGCTGCTCGTTTCTCGAGAAATCAACTGGTAGCGCAGTGGTTTCTTATCACTCAAACTTGGGGTGTGGAAGGATTTGTATCCGCACTCATTCTCGCCGTGGAGCACGTGGGTCCGAAGTGGGAATTGATTCGTGTACTCGATGGTCTCTTGGCGATGCAGAGCCATTTTGAGGCTCAATTCGAGCCGAACACCTCGGAGCAACTACGCGAACGCTGGGACGTCATCGTGGAGCAAGTGGAGAAGTTGAGAAGCTTCGCGTGCACCAGGAGAAGAAGTGCCTTGAGACGCTACAAAGTGATCGATCTAATCACAGCTTCACTGAGCTACTGTCACGTTGCCGTGCTTCCAAGCGGAACGTCGAGGCTAACCAGGCCCGACCGATATCCTCGACCGTGGACAACACGGGTAGTAGTTCAGGTGGTGGTGACGACTCTCATCAGAAACTACTAATGTGAAGTTATGTAATCTTCGCGAGAAGAAGATTCTACGCAAATTGTGGTCACTCATCTGGTCGACCCCTAACCGTTTAACAAATTGAGCCAATTGCGTGCGCGCAGACGCGTGCGCGTCCGATTACGCGTTGTTTACGCGTTGTTTACGCGAAGATAACGCGTAAAATATATGTATCATACCAGTATAAAACGCGTAAGATACAGAATGTATGTGCGGCCGACCTTCCGTCTCCGCCAACGGCCCACATAAGAAGCCTCTCGAAGCATCACTTCCTGAGAATGCAGGCTCTGCGTACCTTGACCTCCTCCGTGCGCGCCCTGCGCCGCGCACCGCCGCCAAAGCGGCCGCCTCGACGCGCGCTTTCGCCACGGACAAGCGCTACACGCCCGTGAACGAGGTGCCCGCCAGCGTCTTGGAGAACGTCAAGTCGGACACGATCTTCTCACCGGGCTTCGCTGTCCGTGGCGAGCACGCGCCCATCAAGGGCGCCAAGCCCGCGTACCTGGACGTGCAAGCCACGTCGCCCATGGACCCGCGCGTGCTGGACGCCATGCTGCCGTACATGACGTACGCGTACGGCAACCCGCACTCGACGACGCACGAGTTCGGCTGGGACGCCGACAAGGCCGTGGAGCACGCGCGCGGCAGCGTAGCCAGCCTCATCGGCGCCAACTCGAAGGAGATCATCTTCACGTCGGGCGCCACGGAGTGCAACAACGCCATCCTCAAGGGCATCGCCCACTTCACCAAGGCCAAGAAGAAGCACATCATCACCACGCAGATCGAGCACAAGTGTGTGCTGGACTCGTGCCGCGTGCTGGAGACCGAGGGCTTCGAGGTCACGTACCTGCCCGTGGGGAGAACGGCCTGATCGACCTGGAGCAGCTGAAGGCCGCGATCCGCCCGGACACGGCGCTGGTGTCCATCATCGCCGTGCACAACGAGATCGGCGTGCTGCAGCCGCTCAAGGAGATCGGCCAGATCTGCCGCGAGCGCAAGGTGTTCTTCCACACGGACGCGGCGCAGATGCTCGGCAAGCTGCCCATTGATGTGAACGAGATGAACATCGACGTCATGTCCATGTCGGGCCACAAGGTCTACGGCCCCAAGGGTGTCGGCGCCATGTACGTGCGTCGCCGCCCGCGCGTTCGTCTTGAGCCCATTATCTCGGGCGGTGGTCAGGAGCGTGGCCTGCGTAGTGGCACCCTTGCGACCCCACTGGTGGTTGGCTTCGGCAAGGCGTGCGAGGTGGCTGCGCTGGAGATGGAGAACGACCACCGATGGGTGAGCTACTTGTCGGACAAGCTGTACCACGGCATCACGGACCGCATCGAGCACGTCGTGCTCAACGGCGACCTGGAGAAGCGCTACCCGGGCAACCTCAACCTGTCGTTCGCCTACGTGGAGGGCGAGAGTCTGCTCATGGCGCTCAAGAACATCGCCGTGTCCTCGGGCAGCGCGTGCACGAGCGCGTCGCTGGAGCCGTCGTACGTGCTGCGCGCCATCGGCGTGGGCGAGGACCTGGCGCACACGTCCATCCGCTTCGGCATCGGCCGCTTCACGACGGAGGAGGAGATCGACTACGCCGTGGACCTGTGCGTCAAGCACGTCACGCGTCTGCGCGAGATGAGCCCCCTGTGGGAAATGGTGCAGGAGGGCATCGACCCCAACACGATCCAGTGGAGCCAGGACGCGCACGCGCACTAAGCGGGCGGCGACAGGTGAAGAAGTTGCAGGCGAGAAGATCTAGCGATGGCCAGCAGCGCGAAAACGGCGGGTGCAGACACCGAATACCAGTTAATAAACCTGTCGGACGTTTTGCTAGTTGTCACACGTAGCGGTCGAGTTGAACCGACAATGCTTGACTTTTTCGTAGCCATTTTTCGTGCGGTCGTTTGCGGTCACTGTCCCATGCAAGGGCAACCAACAACCTGATTAGGATCCAAGCTTTTTCTCACCAAGACGACACCAACCGCCGGAGTTACCACGGAGCCACCGCAAAAGTTCGCATTGCCATGCTGGCGATCGACTGCAACTACAGCACCGCCACAAGCAGCTTGAGATACACGCTCTCGGTGTCGCCGGCAGCAACGCTCGGAGCGTTACTGCTCGAGTACTGCGCTCGACTGCATCCTGGTTGAGCCCCTTGCCCTCGAGCAGCAGCTGGGACTGATCACCAGCGTTGGCAGCGCTTTCGCGTCGAGCTTCGAGCTTCGAGCTTCAAGGCGGCGAGCGTCGAGCAAGTGTCGATGTACATACTTTGACTTGTATACAGTAGCTTGTTGTTGTTCAAACGGACGACACGAGGTAAATTGAAGTTGCCTTTGCGTGTCTATGCCGACTGAGACAGATACTTTTGTATGGACCTCACTATGCCCAAGCCACGCTTCAATCGTGCCGGCCGAAAATCAGCGCCATCGGCATGCCGACGCCGGGGACTGCATCCTCAAAGCGCTGGTGAAGGGCGTGGGTGCGCTCCTAATGGAGCTACCGGGAGCTACCGGGCTAGTGGCCGGACCCGTCCAGACCCGAACCGAATTCAAATCCAACTCAATAATTTATTGGGTTCGTTTGCACTTGATGTTTGTATAGGCTCCTCTAATCCCTTCGGTGACAGACGGTGGGACTTTCCGGCCCTGTGATTGGGCCGTGCCGCTTCGCTGCTGATGCGGCAGCAGGCGCTCCATGACGCAGGGCCATGGCGAGCTTCTAGCGGCGCCGTCCAACTTGGACCCTTTACACGGATCGGCAGCCGTGCCGCTCCGTTCGCCTCCGCTTTGCGGGCGGTGAGTTGAATTGGAACCCGCTGGGCTGTCCTCGAGGAACTCGTTCTGTTCCTCTCAGGGTGCTGGCAGTGGATAAGAAACGCATAGAGAGAGGAAAACTCAGGGCGACCCTCCAGGGTTCACGTTTCAACAACCTGCAGCGACAAGACCTCGGCTCGAAAAAGCAGAGCAAGGCGCCGTCGGCGACGCCGCCGCTGCCGCCGCCAGCGCCAAACGCAGCGGAGGGAAGATCGAGCAGCGCACAGTAGTCGCCGCCGGCGGACATGTGGTTGCAGCGAGAGAATCCGCGCGGCCTCTTCCGACGTCGAGCTGCAACTCGACAACGGCATCAGATGTACGCCGGGTTCACTTGCCTTGAGTATGGCGCCAGCCGTTTCGGCGCCCGGGCCCCTTTCGCAGAGGTAGCAGTAATCGATACAAAGAGCAAGTGAGCTTCGGCCGTTGGAAATCTATTCCTGCTGGCGATAAATTCCCGGGCCCAAACTGGCTTTCTGGCGCTGATGTCCATCTCCAATACAAAAATCCATAGGTCAGGGAAAAGACGGGGCGGCCCCCTTTGAATTTTAAATAAAATGCAGCGTAATTTACAGCGCGAGGCCAGCAAGCAGAGCCCTCAGTCTGCCAGTCCATTCCCAAAAAAGCCAAGCGCAGCCCAAGCCCAAGCTTAACACCTCTACAGTCAAGATGTACGCCAGCCCCCGGTATTCCCGACACCACGGCGGCAGCAGCAGCTACCAGACGCAGACGCAGCAGTACACATCGCCCTCCAAGTACAGCAGCCACGCGCAGTACGCGTCTCCCTCAAGTACAGCGGCTTCGACGGCTACTCCTCGCCGGTCAAGGCCTCGTCCTACCACCACCAGCAGCAACAGCAGTACTACTCGTCCCCAGCAGCCCCACGTACTACAACCAGCAGCAGGAGTACTACAACTCGGGCGCGTCCACGGCGTCCTCGTCGTCGCAGGAAGGCCCGTTCTACGCCGATGAGCTGGACGAGCTGGATGACTACACCATGGGCCTCGCCAGCCCGGATATGACCACGATCCCCACCGTCCCCACGCCCATCAAGCTCAGCATCTACGAGCACGGCAAGACTCCGTCTGGAAGAGTCATGGTGACGGCCGGCAACCAGACCATCGAGTTCTTCTCGTGCGCCGTCAACGCGCCGCTCTCGCGGTGTATGGTGGTGCAGGAGTAAAAGACAAGTGCAGAGGAAAGAGTCGAGTCTGGTGCCGCTGGGCCCTCCGCCCTCGCACACGCCAAGTGCGAGCCTCGCTCCTCTGCTGCTTGATGCTCTTGTGTCGCCTGCTGCGGGTGTTCCCAAAGAGATGCTGATTTTTATTTTATTACCTCTACCCTCCTTCACCCCGCGGGGGTGAGCCATCGCTGCCATTACGTGTACCATTATAAAGGCAAAGTTTGGCCCCCTCCAACCTGTACAAGAGATGAAGATGAACCCGAAGGAGTGCAAGTAGTCGAAGCCCCCGAACAACAACCAACCTCCCTTGAAGAACAACTCCCCTCCAAGCGCCGCATCCCCAGCACCAAGTGGCAGAGTGAGCGCTGTGCTCGCTGAACTTCCCGTGTGCGTGCGTGTGTGTGCCTACGTGTGACCGTCGCGTGTATCTACGAACCTATCTAGCAACCTCCCCAGGCTCGCCGAAGCCTCCGCTTTTGTTGTAGAACTACGAAGTATATAGTACTATGATTGCCACTGATGAATATGAAGAAGAAGACGTCATATTGTCCACCCCATCAACCACCAACACCGCGCACTTTTCCTATGCCTGCCTTACTCCTGCGTGGCGGTCTCGCTCTCCGTCTGCTTGTTGTTGGTGCCGTTGAGTCGCTCCTCGGCCGCGACGCGCTCGAGCTCGTCAGCCACGGCGATGGCCTTGATGAGCGCCGCGATCCAGCCGTTCATCTCGTCGAGGCTCGAGGCCGCAAAGTGCAGCGGCTTCTTGGGGCTGCCGCCGCCCTTGCTGTTGTGCGTGAGGCGGAACTGGTGCGGCCGCTTGGGCTGCGAGCGGATTCGCAGCGTGTACCCGCTGAGCTTGAACACAGCGGCGGGGGCTCGCTGCCCGCCAGGTGCTCGGCCTGCGACGCGAACATGCCGAGCGAGCCCTTGCGCACCAGCAGCACGAAGAAGTACGACTGCCACGTCTTGCGGTAGACCTTGGAGCCCTGGCCGTACGCGCCCTGCAGGAACTCGAGCGTGCCCAAGTGGATGGCCGCGGACGACGCGAGCGCCGACTCGGACGAGGTCTCGCCGTTGTCGGTGCTGCTGTCCTGGTTGGTGGCATCCTCGGACGCGGAGCTCTCGTCGTCCTTGGTCGGGATCGGCACGGTGGCCTCGCGCACTTGGTCTCCGCTGCTGGTGAGCGAGCTGCGGCGAGCAGCCTCGCCGATCTCGTCGAAGCAGGTGGCGCAAACGCGCTGGCGCTTGCCCGTGGGCTCCGAGAAGACGCGCAGCGGCACGGTGTGAGGCGAGCACACGGCGCATACGAGGTTTAAGCAGCGACGACACTAAGACATGTAGAGAGAGACTTCCATTAGCAACAGGCAAAGCCGGAGGACATGATTGAACCGTGACTCACATGGTGACGGCGATTGAGGAAGGTGAAGGCCTCGTGACACACAGAGCAGCTATCGCTGCAGTCGTCGGGCGTCCACGTGCGCTGCAGGAGAAACACCACACAATGAGATGAATGAGTCCGGTATATCTTCCATCTCGTGGCTCATTACTCGACTCCACCCCTCACCAGCAGCGCTCCATCCCAACTCGGAGGCGACTGCCACTGCGGCAGCACGTCCTCCACGATGCGAATGTACTCGCGCTGAGCTTCCTCCGGCGACATGTCGCCCAGCTTCTGCCAGAGCTTCCTGCAACACCAGCACTCCCCTCAGCACAGCATCAAAGTATATGGATCTCTGTTAACCCTACAGCTTGCTGTCGTCGCCAGCGACGAGCTGGCAGCAGGGGAAGCCGAGCACCCCCGTGGCGTTCTTCTTGGGGTTGAACTCCTCGTACTTCTTGGAGCCGCGCATGGCGTCGCACGAGCCCACGAGCGCCTGCTGCTTGAAGGCCCAGAGGCGGGTGCCCGTGGGCTGCTGCTGGAACACCCAGAGGCGAGGCGACACCGACATGGGGTCCTTCTCGAGGCGCGAGAGCACCACGGCCACGAAGTGCTCGGCCTGCAGGAAGGTTTCCTCCGTCGTGCTGCCGCCTGGGGGCTGCTCCAGCGCCGGCGCCGGCGGCGTGTACACGCGAAGCATGCTCGCTAAGCTTCTTTAGCTGCACTAACTTAAGGAGACCAAGCTAAGGGGTGAGTGAGGTAGGCAGGCGACTCTCTAAGATCGAGGAACTGGCTACAGTACACAATACTCGGGTAATGGACACTTCAGCTTGCACTGGGCTGAGCTGCTGGTGGTGGTCCGTATTTTGTCTATCAGTTTGTTTGGTGTCTGTCTCTGGGCGGTGCTTTCTCTACTCGAAGGCGTAGTTGGGGTGCACTGTTAAATACCGCTGCTGCTTCTTGGCGTCCTCCTCCTCGGGCGACAGCTTCTTGGTGCGCTTCTTGGCCGTCTTCTTGTCCGGATCTTCCCCTTCCGCCGACTCCATGGTCTCGTCCTCGCCGTTTTCCTCTTCGTCGTCTTCTAGGTCCACGACAGACAGGATTTTGTCCTGCAGCAGCTTGTCGATGACCGAGCAGATCATCTGCTTCTCGCGCGAGAGCTGCGCCTCCGACGTGATGTCTTGCGACGACAGGTACCACGTCACGAGCTCGCCCTGCAGCACGCCGCTCGCCTCTTCTTCATAGTATTCGTCCTCTTCCTCCTTTTGCCCCCCCTCCGTTGGCTGCAGCCTGCGCGCGGATCGCATCGCGGGCGAGCTTGGCGCTCATGGCCTCCTCTTCCTTTTCACGGATGAACCGGCCGATAGCCTTCTGAATCCTCGCGAAGCGCTCGAACGAGAGCGAAGACGACGTAGTGGTCGAGCCCTGCTTAGGCTTGGATGGAGTGCCGTTCGTAGCCGCACCGGCACCCGAAGACCCACCGTTAGCGCTGCCGTTAGCAGAGCGATTTTGACCGCCACCTCCGCTTCCATCGTCATTATCATCGTCATCTCCGCCATTGCCACCGCCGCCACCACCTCCATTGTGGTCTTCTCCGTTGTCTTCGCTTTCAGCTCCAACGGGAACGGGCATCTCCAGCTCGACGTTCTGCGTATCGACGTGGATGATCGACTTGCTCAGTAACCGGTACGCCTCTTGCACGTGCGAGACCAGCACCGTGTCCATGAGGTCGAGCCTAGCCAGAGCCTCGGACAGACGGATCATGGACTCCAGCTGACGCACGGTGATACGGTAGGCGATGTTGGTCTGGCCGTTGCTGACGACGTCGTTCTCGCGGAGACTTCGGTAGCACGCCACCATCATGCGCTTGGCTTCCGGGGTGATCACGGGGTTGAGCGTGCGCGCAAACTTGATATACCGCTTCAGGTCTTCTTCGCTGTACGCGCCGGTCTCGGTCGCCTCAACTTGCAGCTCGCTTGGCATGTGGATGTTGACGATGTGCTCTGCGATCTTCTGGTCCGTGACTTCGTCGCCGTCGTCCAGGATAACGAAGAACAGATCAAAACGCGACATAATCGGCGCCGAGATGTTGACGTTGTACTTGAGCGTCTTGGTCTTGTCGTATCGACCGTTGTACGGGTTCGCGGCGGCCAAAATACTCGTACGCGCGTTAAGCGTGGCCTGGATACCGGCCTTCGTGATGGAGATCGTCTGCTGCTCCATGGCCTCGTGAATCGCGACCTGGTCCATCGGGTCCATCTTGTCGAACTCGTCGATACAGCAAATACCGTTGTCTGCCAGCATAAGCGCGCCGGCCTCCACGCAGTAGTCGCCACTGTCCGCATCACGCGTCACTGAGGCCGTAAGACCTGCAGCCGAACTCACTTTTCCTGACGCGTAAATGGCGCGCGGCAAGAATCCAACGATGTACTTGAGGAACTGCGACTTGGCCGTCGATGGATCTCCGACAATGCAGACGTTGATATCACCACGCAGCTTGATACCCTCCAGTGTCTTTTTGTGCACGCCTCCAAACAACATCAGCAGGATTCCCTTGCGGATCTCGTCGTGGCCGTACACCGATGGGCAAATGGACTTGGCCATCTTCAGGTACCTGTCCGGGTCCTGCTGCATCTCACGGATCGACGCCAGCTCCTCGTCACTAAACTCCTGCAGAGCAGCCTCAGTTCCGTCTTCTCCCTCGGCGCCGTCTTCGTTAAACTCACTGCGAATGGAGATGCTGTTGAAGCGCTGCTCCATGGTCTGCACACTACACGCGAGGAAGCACGTCTTGTACGTGAGCTCGCGCACGCCGAGCGCCTTGAGACCGCGCACGCCTTCGCCTTCCATGCCTTGGGTACTGTTCTCTCCCCCACGGCGCGGTCGCTGGCCATTGTTGCGCGTAGCCACCGCGTTCTCTCCTCCTGCGCGCGCGAACTTGGACACATCGGGCACCACGATCAGCGTACCCGTAAAGACAACGCGGTCACCAGCCTTGGCCTGTTCGACGTTCTCGTGCCTCAGGATGACGTCAATAGACCGTGGCATACTACCGGCCGGGATCTCATCGCTGTTCTCCTGCACCTTGACGCGCTGCCAGTCCACGAAGACCGACTTCTCGGTGTTGAGCTCCCACGAGAACGTGTTGGGGCAGTACGGGTTCTGGCACTTGACCGGCTCACTATAGCGGAACTGCTGCTCCACTCCGGTGGTGTCTCCGCCGCAGTCCGTGCAGGTAAAGGCCCCGAAGAGCAGCTCCGGTCGCACCTCGGACGTCCTGGTGACTGTGCCCGAGAAGGACAGCAGCTCTCCGATACTCCTGGTCCTAAGGTCCCGAATACTACAACAAATCAGACAAAAATTAGTCTCGGTCCTAAAATATCCTAGAGATACAATAAAATACTAAAACTTACTGCGACACGTGCTGGAAGTTGTAGAAGTTGACGAAGAACTCGCGCTGCGTCTTGTTGGCGTCCTCGTTGACCGTGTAGGCCGCGTCCTCGAGGCGGATGAACTCGAAGACGCTGCGCCGCAGGTACGGCTCCCAGCGGTAGTACTGGGCCTGCAGGGCCTGCGCCAGGTCCGGGTCGAACTCGAGCACGTGCGAGAAGTCCACAAACAGCGACGACGTCTCCGTGTTGCGCATGACCTCGGCCTGCTGGCTGTAGTTGATCTTGGGCGGCGCGCCCTCGTCCATGGCCTCGTCCAGGGCCTCGTCCTGCTGCCCGTAGCCGCACAGGAACTGCAGGAAGCGAGTCTTCACGGCCTCCGCCGTCGAGTCCACGAGCAGCTCCACGGGCGCCGCGCCAGGGTTCAGCGCTGCAGCTGCGCCGCCGCCACGCCCGCGCTTGGCGCCCACGCCGGGGCCGCCGCCGCCGCTGGCATTGCCTCCCGCCTGCATCGTCAGGATGTTAGGACCAGGCGTTGGCGGCTAGGCGAATTTTCGCCAATTGGAGACGATTTTGCCCCCATAAATAACGGATATCAGTAGGTGTAGATTTGTATTATGGTGTGGAGCACACTAAGTTGTAAGCCTTATCCCATTTAACCCTTTTTTGACCTTCAGCTTTTCGGGCGTGAACGACAGGATACTTTTACGATGTACTTTTACGGTGCAGCGGGAAACGCTGAATTCTGCTGTAGGCTGTGGCGAGCAGAAAAGATGTCAAATGCACGAGTCGGATGTGTGTTGGCATTGCCTGAGCCTAGTGACGGTTGTGCATGTACACGGGACTTGCTTACTACAGTAGTAATTTGACAGCAGTGTGACCATGTACCTGTAAGCCTTGACGTTTTCATAAGCAAGGCTCTAATCCACCACCGCTGACTCCTGCAGTGCGCGGCGATGACACCCCCTGGACCTAACTACAGTACAGTAGAGAGAGAAGGCCCCAGGTACTTGACCTGGTGGCGTATATTTAGGCACTTATTTCGGAGCCTGCTGGAAGCAGGCACTTTGACGTCTAAGTGAGTTACCCTAAACTATTCCTAGTTGATCGTAACTACAGTACAGTAAGGACGGCAACATGTGTCCGCGCTGATATCTTTTTCGTCAACGTGGGACTGTCGTTGGCTGAAGTTTCGTGTACATGTAGGTTTGGTTTCACTTCCAAGCAAGCACTCCTCGGTGGGTTTTCGTTCACCAACGTTCCGCCCTCCCCATTCACGCCCATGACGCAAATACATGTATACTCACCGCGCCGCCTTCATAATTGTGAGTCTTTTGCGCGTACATCCGGCTCGTGAGTAGAGGTGGTCTGGTGCGCTTTGCACATTGTTGCACCGTCTGTAGTGGTGTTGAAGCGCACGATAGCCCTGGTCAACACAAAATATCATAATCACAACTTAATCCCTGACAAACACAACATAACGCGGGATCCCACAAGATGGGGAGGGGGCGACTAAGGCGAGCGGTTGCGAGGCGCGTAGCCAAAGCAAACCCGCGCGGGGTGCCCGCGAAGCAGGGCCGCGCGGTATTTGCGTAGGCGGGCCCAGCGTCGAGCATTCCAGCGAGCCGCGCATTGCACTCGCCAGGTGAGAGAATCTATATAGCGCGAGCGAAGCGAACCGCGGGGGCGCCGAAGGGGCGCCCAGCCAAGCGTAGCGCGGCTGGTCACCATGCCATCCGTCCCCATGTGACATTTATGCGACATATTTATACTAGAAAATTGTATGGCATTGTGCTAGTCAGGCGTGGTTGTGTTTGTCAGGCTTTTGATGTGTTTGTTGACGGTTGTCCAGCATGAGCAGCGCACTCATCGTGTGCATGCCGAGCTATTGACAGTTTGTACGCCGCTGGCGCCAGCGCATACTTCCACTGCGAGACGCCAGAGAACTTAGGCCGCCGAGGGAGCAGCGCGCGTCGCAGTAGGTATAAGCCACTCTGCTTTACCCCCGCAGATACAGTGCCTCCGCCTTCAAATCGGCACGAGACCAAATATTTTCAAACACAAAAACAATCGGCTACGCCACGCTGGCGCGTCCTATTATAAGCCAACGCCATCGTGCAGAGTAAACCAGCGGTTCATCTTGTCGAAGCCACAGAGCGTTCAAACGCTATGTGCGAGCACGTGCAGCGCATCTTCCCCCAAACAGAAGAAGCTCTGTGATAGAGTCCGCCAGATGCCCGAAAACCGGCGGTTCAATGTATTGCCAGGCTCATTGCCGGCAGCTACAGTGTACATCCATCGTACGTGTGAGTGCATTAATACATGCACCTGTGGAATTCGATCCACTGGTCTGCCCTTGGGGCATTCTTGAAGTGGACTTATTCGGCGGCAGCTGGGGGTCAATTTCGAGTCTTTCTCGAGTCGCGTCGCGCCAGACTGTGACTGTAGAAATCAGCGTTCGTGGTGGTCGCGGGGTGAGGCTTCGGTGCGCGCAGTGCAAGCTGTCACCGCGCTGACAGAGCGGTCGCCGCTCCCCATTCCTGTGGATTGTCTGCTGGTCTCTCGTCCGGTGTACGTCAGCGTGTACCGAGACGCGCCTCGACTGGAAGGGCACGTCGACTGGCTCACCTCGCCTATGCATGACAAAGCCGGCTTTCCAAGCCGCTCCACAGAGGCAACAACGCTGCTGGCGTCACGTGTCCTGCGCCGAGCGCAGTACATTGGAGCAGTGTCCTCCAGGCGACAGCCTCGAGCTTGCCACATCAATGGCGTGAGCGCACTACGAAGCGCAGCAATGCACACACTTGGTCGCGCCCGTGTGCACTCTCTTTGCCCCGTCATCCGAGTTGAGTGCGAAGTGCGAAGTTACACTTCTCGTCACGCGCCCAAGTAACGTTACAGTACAGTAATGTGCCTCAATAAAGAAGACCTGATTTGTATACAATTGCCAAGGTAAATCGTTTATGAAGGGGTTTGTATGAGTTTTTATCATACAAAAGCAGTACAGCAGTAGGATAGAGTCTAGCAGGTTATACGATTTCCGATCTTCTTTATTGAGGCACATTACTGTACCAGTGCACCGCCTCCACAGCCTGTTCAGCACTCTGCAAGCATCGAGCCTCGAGGCATTTCTGCTGCCAGAGCTGTCCACCGACGCTACAACGCCGCACCTTCCACTCGGGCTGTCCCCTTTCTGCCTCCTTGCCTTGTGTCGCCGGAGCGTGCTATGCACGACTCGCCATGCCCGCGGTGAGGATCCCAATCGTCTTGCTGTGTTCTAAGCGGGCCGGGCCGGCGTCGTCGATCCGGACGCGCAGGCTCACGGCGGGACACGCTGCCCCAGCCATTTAAAAATCTCCCGAGACGAGAAGAGCAGAGGAGAGCAGCACGCCACGTTCTGCCGGAGAGCAGCTTCAAATCCATCTACGTAGGTGACTATGGGCGGCAAGAAGCGCTTCGTGATGAACCCGTTCCCGTCGATGGAGCTGTCGCCCGGTGACAAGGTGCAGCTCCAGAAGACTGCGAACGGCTTCCTGGCCGAGTGTCTGCACTCGTACGAGATCTACCTCAAGGACGGCGGTCGCCAGGTGGACGAGCGTCGCTGGAAGCCGCTCAAGACGCGCGAGAACCTGCGACTGTATCTGGAGCGCGAGGTGCGCACGACGACGGACGGCAACCACTCCATGATGAACGAGGCGTCCGAGCAGGCTGGAACGCCCGTCTCGCTCTGCGTCGGCACGATGCAGGGCACACTGGACGACGTCGTCTTCGGCACGGTGAGCACGACGTCGGAGGACATGTGCTTCAACGCCACGTACGTGGACGAGCTCACGGGCGCTGCCGTGCTGGCCACGGTGGTGGAGCCCACGGTCGAGGAGCCGCTGCAGACGCTCGCGTTGAAGTGGCAGGAGCTCGACCTGCTGCTCCACTCGAACAAGCGCGACTTTGTGTTCATGGAGGCCACGGGCTTCACGCACCTCGCAAACGGTGAGCGCGTCGGCTACCGCCTCATGTACTCCATCGGCTTCCCGCAGACGCCCGAGCTGCCGAACCGCGTGCGCGCGAGCGTCAACGTCTTCTTCCTCTTTCGTCAGGAGCACGACCAGTGCGTCGAGCTGTACGCGTCGGGCGTCGTGGCCAATGGATCGAGCGTCGAGTCGTTTTTGGTGACCGCGTCCGCCATGAAGTTCTTCACGTCGCTGCGGTTCGCGCACTGCGGAGAGATGAAGAAGCTCACGTGGCTCATGCACCGCCGCTACGCGCTGGACAAGCAGCGCGGCGCCCCATCGGCGAGGGCGAGTGCGTCAACTGCGGCATCCCCATCAGCTCCAAGATCTTCGGCAAGTTCGGCCGCTCGCGTGACTCGTGCAAGCTCTGCCACCAGCTTGTGTGCGGCACGTGCCGCGTCAAGAAGCGCCTGAGCTTCGTGACGCTCGAGATGACGTTCGAGGAGCGCAAGACGGCCTTCTGCCCCTCGTGCATCAAGGAGGCCTTCGAGATCAACACAGCAGACACCGCGCGTGCACAACTGACGGGCAACAACTCGCAGTACGCTTTCCACTCGGGCACAGACTACTCGTTCGCGTCCTCATCCGACTCGGAGCGCACCATGTAGGTAAGTTTGCCCCCCCAAGATTAATTCATGACGCAACAAGTTAGTGTATGTTCTCCCCGTCTTAACCTGTATGATGCAATGCGTCGATAAAGAAAGCGTTGGCAGCTGAAGGCAACTTCAATGTACTGTACATGCATTTCAGCGAATCGTGTCATCGCTAGTCGCATTTCTGTGATTGGTCAAAAACACGACCATTGCCTTATCCTGGTCCGGACGTCACGCGCGACACTGAGCCGTTACCTACGCGCTGCGCCCACGTTGTGTCTTTCGACTCCCGCAGCGCAGCGTTCCCCTTCGCGGCCAACAACTCCAGTCCCAAGCATTGCTTGAGCAACCACCCGAGGGCACCAAGTCGCTAGCGCAGCTCTGGAATAAATAGCTGGGCGTGAAGGGGCGCGTTAGCGTGCCAACCGTGTCAATCGTCTGTCAAACCACACTATTTCACTTGACAGGATACCGGTAAGCGTATCCTGTCATTGCCGTAATCCTGCATCACCATGCCAGCGTGGGGTCCGAGTCCGTTTGGTCCGCTGCAGCTCTCGGTGGAGGACGCGACGAGTCTGGGCGAGATCGCGCGCGTGTTCGTACAGGATAACATGCGCAGCTACGCAAAGTATCTGTACGAGGACCAGCGCCGGCTGGATGAGCGCCGCTGGAAGCTCACCAAGCAGCGGGACGGCGTGCACGTGTACGTGGAGCAGCCGCTCAGAGAGCGGCGCAAGGCTGGAGGAGCCACGCAGGACGAGCTGGAGCGGGAGTATTGCCACCAGTTACAGCGCACGACGGCGGGCGAGAAGGTGACGGCGGCGGCCGCCGCGTCACTGGCGGATCTACCGCTGCTGCTGGCTGTGGGGACGATCGCGGGTACGCTGGACGACGCCATGTACGGGGCGGTGAACTCGACGCTGGAGGCCATGCGGGTCAAGTCGTCGTACGTGGGGGATAACATGGCGGACGGAGCCGTGCTCGCCTCCATTGTGGAGCCCACAGCCAGCGACCCGTTCCACTCACTCACTGTCAAGTGGATGGAGAACGAGCAGCTCCATGTGCTCAAACCCGTGGTCAAGAACCGAGACTTTGTATACCTGGAGGTGACAGGTTTAGCAGAGCTCGACACAGGGGAACGGGTGGGGTATCACCTACTGCACTCTGTGAATTTCCCTCAAGCGCCAGAGCTGGATGGACGTGTACGCGCAAATTTATCCGTCGGGGCGCTGTATCGCCAAGAGCGCGAAGGACTCGTGGACGTCTACGTCCGTGCTATCCTGAACCCCAGTGGCAGCATTATCCGCTCGCTGGTGGTGCGGTCGGTAGCGGACGCCATCATTTCCGTGACTGAGATCGCAGAATGCGCCCAGAAGAAGAAACTGGCGTGGCTAGCGAAGACCTCCCGTGACGCTCGGCGTCAACGAGTGATGCAGAACGCCGTGGCGGCGGTAGTCGAAGCCAACACGATCAATTCGCCTGATGGGCGATCTACCGTGACAAGCACAACGTCCAGCACCGCCACAACTCGTCCAAGTGTTCCCCTCACAGTGATCTCAGAGATCCCAGGTCCTGCTTCGGCTTCAACAGCCAGTACTATGGAGAAATGCACGTCGTGTCAGAAGCGGTCGACCCACAGAGCCCCCTCCGGCAGTTTTGTGAATACGTACGACAAGCGACTGGACCGGGACCGCTGCAAGTTGTGCTACAGGTTTGTCTGCTCGTCCTGTCGGGTAAAGCACAGACTCACCTTCATCAAGCCCCAAGGCGAGCTGCTGCGACGTGACCTGCGCTTCTGTGGTCGTTGCGTGGATCGTGCCAGAGCGGCCGACACACTCACGATAGCAAGCGAGGAGCTGGCGTCCGGAGAGCAGCAGTTTGCTGAGTTCTACCAGAGCTTGAGCCCCGTTTCGGGCGAGTCAAGCGGACGGGGTGGAAGCACAAGGGGCATGTGAAGGAGATTGGCGAAGTAAGGTAATATCTATTGTTCCTCCCCGCTTGGATGCGTGTCCTTATAATCTATGCTTTTCACAAGAATCCCGCACAGCCTACTTTAGCTCTTAGCTGGAGCAGATAGCTTCTGGTGCCTTGTGGCACAGCGCTGGGTTGACAGCTACTGTCGGAGGCAGGCTGTTGAAGGTGAAGGGGTTGTCACCGACAGTGCTGGAGATCACGAGGCGGTAGGAGCCGTACGAACCGCGGGTGCGGCACGTGTAGAGTTCTGGAGGGTAGTCGGCCTTGGTCTTGCCGGCAAGCGCGTCGTCTCCACTGGCTCCGGTCGGCGCAATGACGAGAGTGTACGATCCTTTCTTGAGGAAGGTTTCCTTGAACGGGTCGCGGTAGCTCACGGAGCCGTCGTCGTTCCCGTTGTCCACCTGGCTGTCGTCGACGGTGAACACTGGGTCCGAGTCCCCGTCCGCGAAGAGGTAAATCATCGAGTCGAGGTAGGACGCGCGGCAGTCCCCGTTCAGGTCGTAGAAGGTGTCGTTGTCCGCAATCTCAACCGAAAGCACGTCGAACGAGACGTCCGTGTCGCTGCTCAGAGTGAACTTGACGGAGTCGATGCTGACGTAGCTCGAAGCGAGGATGATAGCGCCATCGATTGTCAGGCGCGAGGTAAGCGGCAGCGCGGCTTCAGGAGCTGGCGGGATGTACGATGGGAACCGCTCAGCATTGGCTGCCGGGTCTGATCCATCATCAACGCCGTCGAACTCCGCCACATTGATGCCGTTCGCCCTCAAGTCGTCGATGATGCTCTTCGCTGGAATACCCGTGTTCGCGCACATCTCACCGCAGTGGTGGAGCGCGATAACTCCGTGATCCGCGAAGGAAATGACTGGCGAGCCAGAGGAGCCGCTCTGCGTGTCACCGCTGTACGAGTATCCCACCGTGCCGCACGAGCTAGCGCTCAGACTGAGCAGCGCCACGTTGTTGGTGTAGTCGTCGACCATCGCGATCCGTTTCCCCTCGTACAGCGGGTGCTGAGGAATATACACCTGCTCGCCCACCACTCCATCGCGTGTCTTCAAGCGCAGGTAGCCGTACTTTTGAGCCGTCTGGGGTCCATCCGACGGGAGCTTCAGCAGCGCGTAGTCGAGCTCTTCGTCCGCGTGGACTAGCTTGACACTCACCGAGACGGTATCACCGGGGCAAGCCCCCCACGACGCGCACGACTCGCTGTCACTGCAGACGCTAGCTTCGGCCATGAACTCCACTGTGGTGCCACTCGCCTCGTCGTCCGTGGACACGCAGTGGTAATTGGTCATGATGTGTCCCTGGTTGCCTAGCAGCCAAGCCGTGCAGCCTGCAGAAGCCCCCGGGCCCTTCGGAATGAGCAGTCGAGCCACCGACCGAGCAGCCAAGAACGCAGTGCGCGTGGTGTCGTCGTCATAGTAGCAAATGGCCTCCTTGGTGTTGTCCACGGCGCAAATGGACTCGTCGGTGGCCACAATGGGGTTGTCGTTGTCCATGAGCACGTAGTAGTAGGAGTCGACCACGAAGCCGAAGCACGTTACGTCACTATCAGTCACACTGAAGGTGTCGGCGATGAGATCCGCGTCAACTTCGGTGGTGTTGGGGCTGCCCTGGTTGCGGTAGAATTCGAGACGGAACTCCTTCGAGAGCAGAGGCTGAGCGAGGACGTTGTCGTACATCTGGCCGCCAGGGTAGTTCGCGGACAGGTTAAGCGTGCGATCCGGCGAGTCGAACCCTTCCACTGCGCGCAGCACCACGGAGACGCCACGCGGCATCCAGAGTTTGCTGAAGTGCAGCGCCACGTACGCATACCCGGTACCTTTCGTGAGCGTGAAAGACCGGAATGGGGTGGAGCTGCCAGGCGTCGCGCTATCGAATGCTGTTTGGAATTCCGGACAGCCCATGCCAATGTTTACAGAGCGCAGTCTGGACTCCGTCGACGAGTTCAAAGTCGCTGAGATCGTTCCCGAGTCGTCAATGTACACTGGAGCCGTTGTCGTAGGACTAGAGCCTGGCGTGTCGTCCGTGTCCATCGTGTTGAAGATTGCGCTGCGCAGATTGTTGTTCTTGTCGGTCGGGTTGGCGGCGTACGTCGCCATCAGCAGCAAGGTGATCAGGCCGGTTAGGCCCATCATGCGATAGCGTCGCTCATTGCCGCTGCTTGGAGGCGCGTCGCCGTCATCCAGCCGATGGTGGGTCGTCGCGACCATGACATCGTGCATTCCTCAGGGCGTGGCTGGAGGTGGCTGCTTGACCGAGGAACGGGAATTTGACAAGTGGCTTAATTGCAGGATTGGGGGCAGCTAGTTGAGGCCCCAGCATCAACATTCCGCCGGCGTTGCTATGATCCGGGCAAGATTGAAGCCTGGCAATGGCTGGATCGGGATACAAAATGTCTCTATCAATAGGAATGCTGTCGAGGACGACATGCCGCTGAACTATTTTTGTGGGTCGCGCCTCCACATCCGATCCTGAGTCGTTGGGCGAGTCCCCGATCCGTTGCTCGATGAGCCAAGGCCGCCTCTTATCCCCAAGCACGCCATCAAGATCCCATGGGTGCCGCTGGTGCAGGTTGAGCCATCCCAGACAGGATGCAGGTCTTTTAGCCCGGAACCTAGCTAAGCTTACTTGTAGCTTCATGTTCGTCAAGCAGATGCACCTTGTCATCTCGGCGATAACCAAGGGGTTAAATAAAATGTTGCTGCAGATACGCTGGAAGGCAGTCGGCGAGACGCCAAGCTGACGTGAACCCTGCTGGAATACCGGGTATCTTCTGTAGTGCGAGTTCACTCATTCGTTATAATGAACCACCGCCGTACTTCGGCAGCGAAGAGTCGACACCTTTGAACTTGTGCAATACAGTATCTCCACGGCAAATCGCTGTGAACCTTACTGGGCTGACGCAATCACTATAGCGCAAGGATCTGGAAAGGACCACGTTGCGAGTACGCTTCTTGGGCATGAAGACTGCCGCGCAACGTATGAGGCGGTGGCGCCTCGTGCGTCGAAAGAAGAGGATGCCCTCGCTACCAAGAGATCCGAGGTCTAGCACAAACTGTCACGGATTATAAGAGAGAAAGAAAAACATCCTTGAGTGAGGCAGCTTGTTATCCAGAAGGGTTCACTTCAACTTGGCGTCTCGCCGGCTGCCTTCAAGTGTATCTGCCGCTGCGCTCAATTCGGCTTCCTCGAACAGTCCATTCTGATCGGCCAGCCGACCATGTGAAGCAGCCGAGATGGCATGGTGCAATATCTGTATCCATCTGAATCAGGACTCACGGTGCGGATGCAATCGTCAGAGCGAGGCGAAGCGTGTGCCCGCTTCCGAGCACGGCAACAACAGTGCCAAACTTGGTTGCCATTGACAAATTAAATAACCAGGATGGTGGTATATGCTACGTACACTGTATTGTGAGTCAAGGCCCAGCACTCTCGCTGAGGCAAATACATCGCCCAGACTCAAGCGGTTGGTGGCCGTGTCGTGGTCACCCCCTGTGTGTCCCCGACAAGTAAATTGTACTGTCTAAACTCACCGTAAGGCTTGCACTGCGAAGAGAGATATTGCAGTCAAGTGGCCGCATCGATCCCAAGGCTACGACACTCGGTTGGATGCAAGGCTGCATGACCGATCACGTGCGAAAATTGGGCGTCTTGGATGGAGAGTTGACCATGCGTGCCAAGTCACGCGGCACGCAGGATACACGGCGGAACGGCATGGATCCAAGACTCCGAAGCAGACGACCACATCCTGGCTTTCGACCGGAGCGGGGTGAATCCTTCGGCGTGGATGGAGCGTCTCCATTTCTCAACTTCCACCGTCACGCGGCGCACCCATGGCGACCCCTTCGAGCCCAATCGGGCCTCTGCAATTGTCCTGCACCGACACCGCGTGGCTCCAAGAGCTCGTGCGGCTGCTGGTGCACGAACACACTCTGGGCTACGAGAGGTTCGTGCACCAGGACCAGCGACTCGTGGATCCGACGCAGTGGAAGCGACACTCACAGCGCGACAACCTGCAGGTCTATTGCCAGCAGCAGCTCCAGCAGCAGAGGAAAAGCAGTAGCCCAGGCGAGCGCGCATCAAGACGGAGACTCTTCCGAGACACAGAGGCGCGCTCGGCCCTGGCCGAGATGCCGACTCTGCTGCTGGTCGGTACCATCAAGGGCTCCTTGACCGACGTCATGTACGGCGTCTTGAACCCAACCGCAGACTCCATGCGGCTCAAGTCTTCCTACGTCGGGGACAAGTTCGCTGGTTGTGCAGTGCTAGCGACGATGGAGAGACCCACGCCGAGCGACCCCTTCCGCTCGCACACGTTGAAGTGGTTCGAGGGCGACCACCCGTACATCTTCCGGCCGATCGTCAAGAACCGAGACTTTGTCTTCATGGAAGCTACGGGGATCACTACGCTGGCTGGAGGCGAGCGCGTGGGCTACCACGTCATGCACTCGGTGACGTTCCCGGGCGCCAGGGAGGTGAACGGAAACGTCCGCGCGCACATGGCCGTCTGCGCCTTCTACCGACAACAAAGTGACGGGGTCGTCGAGGTCTTCACCAAGACGACAGCGAATCCCGGTGGCCACGTCGCGCCCGCCATCGCCGTCAAGTACGGCGCGAACGCGCTGCTGTCCGCGCAGAACCTGGTGGACTGCGCGCACGCCAAGAAGCTCGCGTGGGCTGTATCAAGTCGCGCGCGCGCAGCCTCAACGACCAGCACGTGCAGCAGCAGCAGTAGCAGTTCAAGCTCTTCTCTCGCAGACAGCGGCGGCATCTGCTTTAACTGCGGCGAGCGCAGCACCGCTCTCCACCGACTCAGCAGAAGTGACGTGGTCTGCACGCTTTGTACGCGTCCGATCTGTCCGACCTGCAGGGTCAAGGAATCGCTGCGCTTCGTTGCGTGGACGGGAGGCGTGGCCAAGCACAAGATGAAATTCTGCGGCCCGTGCGTGCGCGAGGCCCGGAGGCTGGACGCCCGAGCGCTCGCCTGCGACGAGTTCGGAGCGGACCGCCCCCACTCGAACCACAGGAATCGACTCACGGCTCATCTGGAAGGACTCACGGCTTCCGACCCCAACGTCGTAGTGCTGCGTCCGAGCGCGCTCAGCTCTTGAAGCTGTAGCCACCTGAAAGTTTACAGTATTTGCAATGGATGTCCATGTTCGGCGGTAATAAACTTTGGTTCTGAAGGGTAAAGACCCGAGCTACAGTATGCGCAGCGATTTGCATGGCCCCCCATTGGCCCTCTTCAGCAAACGCTTGGAACCTGAAACCTGGAAGAAAGTTCGCGGTTCCAGGGAAAAGTGCCTTCAGCATGACCATTTTTTACCTGAAACCGCGAAAAATGTTCCAAGATTCCCTCGCTTGAGTGACAAAGTTTCAGGCAGCTCTGGGGCTCCCTGAAGCTTGGAACTTTTTAAATCGAATAGTAGGTCGTGTGGCCCACACCACCGACGACCGCGCAGCGCGGAGAGAGCTCTGCCTCGACTGAGGGCGCGTTCTGCTGTAATAACAGCACCACGAGCTCTGCGCGCACATGCACCCACGTGCCATCAGGAGCTCTCGGGCACGAACACCACACGCCCTACTGAGCCCCTCCCGCCGCCTTGCGATCTCTCAGCGGAGAGCGGTGCGTGCACGCTGTCGACCGCACACGATCGGCAGCTCCCACGGCACGAGCGCTGCTTGCCGTAAGCACTCCTTACTTGGTGAACACTGGGCAGTGGGAACGTCTCTCTCCCTCTCTCTCTCGCTGCAGGCGTTCATGCCGCTCGCCGGCGCTCAGACGTCGCGCGTGGGCCACGCGGCTCGGCCAACGACGCGTAGGAAGGAGTGGAAATGAAAATGAGAGAAGGCACTGCAAAATTTTATGTACAGAATGAATGTTGTGAAAGTTCGGGTTTCCAGGTGAATTTACCTGAAGTACCTCGAAAAACTGTATCTTGGAACTTTTTTTCCAGGTTTCAGGTTCCAAGTTTGCTGAAGAGGGCCATTGCCTCGGAGCTGGGCGTGACTCTCAAAGGTGAGCGAGCAGAGGGTTACCGGTAAAAGGTCTCATCGTCCGAAGGTGCTCGCACTGACTCGGTTTCCCGACAATTCGGGGGGAATCCTCCGACTCGGGAGTCTGCGAACGGATCTGCTCCCGTGTTGATGCTCGCTCTCGATCCAATTTGTGCCAATCTCGCGGGAAAAAGCGTCAAGTTCCGCCTGCATGGAGATCGACCAACCTCCAGTACCTACTGTACTCGTCTGCTGCAGGGCAGCTCCCGCTTTCCACATGGCCCCACTCCGCCCCACTCCAGCTTTCGAACTCCCCTCTCTCCCCATAGCCAAGCATGGCCAATGCTGCGAGTCCGTTCCTGCCCCTCCACCCCTCGCACGCGGACGCCAACTACCTCAAGGAGCTCGTGCACGTGCTCGTCCAGCACCAGGTGGTGAGCTACGAGCGGTATCTGCACGACGACCAGGAGCGTTTGGACAACAAGCGCTGGAAGCAGGTCCTACAGCGCGACAACGTGCGGGTCTTCACTGAGCTGCTAGGCTCAAACCCCGCGGAGGACGCGGACGTGGGCTTCATCAACCAGCAAAACCAACAACAGTCTTCCGAGTCGACGGACGTGCCAGCGTTGCTTACCGTTGGCTTCATGGAGGGCTCCTGGACGACGCCATGTACGGACTGATGACCCCCACGGTGGAGTCCATGCGACTCAAGTACTTCTACGCTGGGGACCAGCTGGCCAATGGCGCCGTACTGGCGACGATCGAGAGACCAACAGCCACCAACCCGTTCCAGTCGCTCACGGTCAAGTGGGTCGAAGGCTACCAGCCGCCCGTCATCCGCTCCATCATCAACAACCGCGACTTCGTCTACATGGAGGCCACGGGCTTCACCAAGCTCAGCGACGGCGAGCTGGTCGGCTACCAGGTGGTCCACTCGGTGCACTTCCCTCAGACCACCAAGGTTCGGGATAATATCCGCGGAACCATGTCGATCTGTGGCCTCTATCGCCAACGGAACCACAGCGTCGTGGACATCTTCTCCAAGGCTTCGGTCTATTCAGGCGGTCGCATTGCTCGGTCGCTGGTGGTCAAGTATTCCTCGGCCGCGCTGATCTCCGCCAGGAAGTTGGTGCACTGCGCTCGCCTCAAGAAGCTCGCGTGGTTGTTAAGACTGCGTGACAATGGGAACACTGAAGGGTTCATTCGAGGAGACCCCAAGTGTATCGGCTGTGGCCAGACCCCCGGGGTGTTCGCTAATGGGATCGGGGCCTGTTCGTTGTGTGAGCGCGCGCTGTGCTCGAGTTGTAGACTGAAGATCGAGCTGGGGTTCATCGGACATGGAGGGGCTCTAGTGAAGAGCAAGATGTGGTTCTGCACGTACTGTATTGATAAAGCGGGGCGGACCAGCGCGCGTCGGGTCGCGTGCGGAGAGTATGTGGGCATTCGGCTGGCCGAGAGCACTCCGTGGAGCAGCGGACCAACGAATTCGAGTTCACCATCGAATTCCGAGAGAAGCGACGACTGGGGGTCGCTGGAGTCCAAGAGATACCTCAACCTCTTGCCAAGATAGTTTAGCGAAATTCCTAAAGTTTTTAAATGTTATGAAGAAATCCAGAGTTAAGAAGAAGTATGAACCTGACCCCCCCACAGTTAATTGTGACGGACGGCCTAACCATGGTGCACCAAGAAGAACTCGTGCTGGAGTGCGGTGTCGTCGGAGACGGCGGACTCATGTGTATTTCCGTTAAGCAGTGGACACTGGTGGGCATACTGAAGAACGCCATCGCAGAAAAGCTGAAGTACGAAGGGCGAGTCGACAAGTTGCAGCGCTTCCTGGCGAAGAAGAACAACGAGTGGCTGAAAGACACGGACCCGGTAGTTGAGCGACTGGAGACCGATGACGTTCGAGGCATGACTTCGCAAGCGCAGCTCAGGGCTTCGTGGTCGACTCAGGATGCCTGCAAGAGACGGAGCACGCGCTCCAAAGGAGGAGCAAGTTCACGTACTGGTGGTGATTCCCGGAAGCCCAGCGCGAGCAGCTACGTCCGCGCCGATGTCGGCAGTTCATATGGAGAATGAAGCCCACGGTCAAAATGTTGCTGGACGTCTAAGTGAAGGAAGGTACAGTTAGTGTGTTTTGTCGTTTGGAGCTGCTACCCCACCAACGATTTGTGCTTGATTTGGCCAGAGCAACATTTGCGCAAGGCCTCGTAGAACGGGTTGGACTTCGTTCCTGCCGGTCTTTGGCATGGATGAAACCCTGAAGACCACGAAAAATGTGTGAGGGAGTGGAGTGTATGCAATCTGCAGTCAGTCAGGCATGCAGACGACTTCGGTTTACTTAGGACGTGAGTGTCTTTATCCTCTTCAGTGGTAACTTTGTATTCGTTGAACGGTTCGAGTTATAATTTTCTTTTATTATATAGTTGAATTGGATAACAGCGACGATGAACGTACAAGAGTGATTTTTTTTAAAAATATCTTAAAATATATTCATATTGTGCCAACGAGGTGGTAAATGGAACACGGTATCGGGTCGGATTTTTGGTACAGATACAGCGTCCGCCCACATAATAAATCGCTCGTGGTAATCCTCGGCAGCCCCTGAATCCGTCATATCTTCTGCTTCGGCTGCCGCGTGCAAAATAACAAGTTATCTCGAGTTACTTGAGCATGATTAGGATTAAATTAGGACATCGTGGAAATTTTGGCTGAAACTACGACGTATTACAGTGTGGGTGGTGCCAACCGACATATAGTGTGCGACCAAATGCCAATTCACCAAGAAAAGTGAGCTATATCCCCATTCCATGTGAATTTTACGCGTCGAGCGTAACATATCCAGCATTCGAATGCAAACACACAATGCATTGCATGTATTATAATACTTCTCGAACGTGTTGCTACTGGGGTCAATTACTCAACGAGTTTCTGCTGAGTTCGACGCTCTACTCTTTTTTTTATATATTCGAAAACAAGGAATATGATGATTGTTCGATGACGGTGCGATTGCATTCGGTACATCTTGGTAAACTGTGGAAGTGAAAATCATAGGGGGCCAGGTACGGAAGCAAATGAATCTCATACTACGCCGACAGAAAGATTGCACTGCCGGAGGACTGTACTGTAGACGCGATATTCAAACGAACGCCTGATATAGGCAACCCCACACACACACACACATGTATTGGAGTTTATCGGAGATCCGAACCTACCGCGGCTCCTTTTTTGCTCCACCAAGCTGGTTCGACAGCGTTTGCCGAACCATTTTGTTCCCTGTGACTACTGGTCGGTCGAG
Source organism: Phytophthora melonis (assembly GCA_024211575.1). Taxonomy (NCBI): domain Eukaryota; phylum Oomycota; class Peronosporomycetes; order Peronosporales; family Peronosporaceae; genus Phytophthora; species Phytophthora melonis. The sequence continues at coordinate 2,317,449 of JAMXKT010000047.1, forward strand.
CTCATTCGCAACATTTTTACTTCAGCATAATGTAGTTACTTCAGTATTGGATAAAGAGGCAGATTATTTTATTCACGCTACATGTCTGACCGAGGGAGGGTCGGAAACACCGAAAAAATGGACGCCAGCACCGAAAACTAGGGGTCCGCCATGTGCCGAGTTGGGGGGCGGAAACACCGAAGATTTGGACGCCAACACCGAGGGGTTGGTGTACCGAGTTACGCTTGTGGAATAAGTCGGCACTGTGCCGAGTTACACATAGAATCTAAAATCGGCGGAGTGCCGAGTTGCACTGCAACTAACTTAGAACTTGGCGAAGTGCTGAACTGCAACAACGTGGTGTGCTTGTACGAACTACAAAGCCTCTAAATAGAGTTTACAACATACGGTACTATTATGCAGGAGCTGAAGGTAACTCGGCTACAAAGCTTACAACCGACCTTGAAGGATGCGCGTGCATGCTGTGTTTTGGGACTTCGTGAAGACTATAATAAGGGGGGCCCCTGTGCGAAGATTCGGCTGACACTCACGCTCACGACGAAAGGCTAGCGTCCCGACTTACACGCGGCAAACCTTGCGCTTTATCCTTCACGTTCTGAAGGTCATGGAACCAACACAGGAGAATAACCGCTGCAGGCAGTTCCACAACACATGAACCAAACTGAGCATCTTCTTTATCAGTCATCACGTATCGCGGTGCGAAAAAATTTGTGCTAGTTGCTCTAGCAGCACTCGCTTCACAAATTTCAAACACCAGATAATATCTAAAGTTCGCAACTAGGACGAACATTAATATACATCGGAAAATACTTTCCGCAGCAGTCAGACACACCAAGAACGAAAACCGAGTATCGATTGTTCACAGCATTGTGTGTGCTGTCAAAGTGGGGCAGTGTAGGGCACATTCCATCTTGCTGAACTGACACATACGTGCGTAGCAGGTAATACCAAGCCTCGTTGGCTCGGTATCAGAGCCTTCACCTATAAGAGGTACTCACTCGCCTTCTTTTGTTTCGTGGTCACAGAGAGCCAACAAGTCGTCAGGTCTCCGGTTGCACTGGTCTGAATCATACATGGCTTTCTTGCAGAACTCCATGACCGGTTTGATAGAGTCATCGCGATTCTTCGAGCGTGAGCGTAGTTGTAGACTTGGTCCTGCTCGAGTGATGGTCCTCGAAACTCACCGGCCTTCACTTTGCCACAGATACAAGAAAAAGGGACGTACGGAAGCACGGCTGAGTAGTCTGCTAACTTGGCCCTAATATAATATTTCATTTGTGCTGTGAGCATAGGGTCCCTTGGAGATGCGAGAACCGAGTTATCCATGGTGTGATCACCCTCGACAAAGCCGACCGCCGCATAGTGTTGGGATGTGGATCGGGTCCGTGCCACTAGCTGCTGTAGAGAGAAAAGAAGACTGAATTATCGTTGGTGTTAGCTTCCTTGAGCTTCCAGAGCTCCTACCAACACTCACGGGCCAAGCCCGCTCTCATACACTGTCTGGTCCCTTCAGCGTCGCAGCTCTCCTCCCAAGCACGTCGCTGGGCCAGGTCTTGAACATGCATGGGCATTCCAACACATAGTTCACCACACAACATAGGATTTTGTAGCGGCAGCGGCACTTGGCTGGACTATCCTTGCATTGTGACGAGCTACATTCCGTCACAATATACCGCATTTCATGAGCCAAGGCAAGAAGATCGGTCTCTCCACGCGCAGCATTACCAACTCTAGAGTTCGTAAGATTGTTTTTCCTTTTGGCGAAACTTGGCATTGTGGGCATGAACTTTTCCCACGCGTCTCGTTCGATTTCTGCATTTGGTGGGGTTGTCCAAATCATCGTTCAAGGAGGACATCGACTACTCGCGGCATGCTAAAGAAACAAATATAAAATAAACTCACACAGATTGATGGTTAGTAGCAGAACATTTCTAATAAACAATAGCTTGTACAGTGAACACCTCGTCGCCTAGCCGTCCCCCGCCGCCTTGCCGCTCTTCGTCGGCTTGTAGCCCCCGTCACCTTGCCGTTTTCCCGTCACCTTGCCGTTCCTCCTCGCTATACCGAGGGTCGTCGCCTTGTCATACACTATGACGGCGTGCCATCCGCACCTCCACACGAACGTTGATCTACACTGCTGCAGCTAAGTACAGACTGATCCAGATACCCCGTGATATTTTTTATCGGGAGGCACATGAATTAGGACTCGGCACTTCGCCGAGTTCTAGTTGCAGTGCAACTCGCGGCACAGTGCCGAGTTATTCCGCAAGCGTAACTCGGTACACCAACCCCTCGGTGTTGGCGTCCAAATCTTCGGTGTTTCCGCCCCCAACTCCGCACATGGCGGACCCCTAGTTTTCGGTGCTGGCGTCCATTTTTTCGGTGTTTCCGACCCTCACTCATGTCTGACCCTGGTGGCAGGGGCGGAGCCAGGGTCAAAATGGGGGGGGGGCGCATGCCCCCCATTTTAGGAGAAATTTTCCCGATTTTGATAGATTTTCAAGCGATTTTGTCCATTTTTGGCCGTTCCCCCCCCTTCTGCCCCCCTGTTTTTGGAATGCCCCCTATATTTTTCGGGCTGGCTCCGCCTCTGCCTGGTGGTATCCTGCATCAGTCCAACGGGTTTAAGGAGCTCGTCACTACTGTCGGGGCCGCCCAGCTAATCCCCCCCCCCCCCAATTATACGTTCCACTGTCTGTTGTTATACATCTTGGTAAACGCGTCGACTATGTTGTCCCTTGGTCCGCGCTCCGCCGTCACGGCCGAGCTGTGTGGCATACCGAGCAGGGTTCGAATACTGGTTGGATGTTCTCCGTTGCCGACCCAAAGCCTGAACTGATAGTTCTGCAGCGTCTCCCCCAGACTCTTCAAGTCGTCGATTTGCTTGAGCGACTCGAAGACGAGCGCCAGCTTTTCGTCCAGCACTTCACGGCTCAGCAGCTTGTAAATCTGGTAATCGGTGAAGCTACCAGCTCCATTCTTGGCCCTGAACTCCTTGGTAAATCGGAACCAGACGAGCGCCCTCTTGCTGAAGCCGACCTTTTGCCACGTGTTGAATCTGTGCATGCAGTTGAACAGGAACACCGGGTCCTTACCGAAATGCAGCCAGATTTTCACCCCGCCAGCCATGTCCAGCTTCCGCAACTTCCACAAGCTTCGGTCCAACTCAGCAAGTCTCGACACCCAGACTCCATGACCGCCTCTCTCTTCGTCAGCCATTGCGATGATGTTGATGGCGCTCTCCACAGCTTCGGATCTTAAAAGTCTGTTTGGGGTGGGAGTGCTTTTAGAGCCACGGGCCTTTTCATCGCGCATTCCAGCCTCAGCCGTGCTGTGTCCCGCAAAGTAGAGAACGAGGGCCAGTACAACGACTAACTGCACACGCATCTGTGCTGCTGCTGCTGCGCCAAAGTCGGTGCGTCTGTGGTTGTTGAGGGGAAATCGTGAAGTGAATAAATTTGCTCCCAGGGTAATTCCAAACAGGGGGGGGGGGGGGGCACGTGTGCCATCACTGATGGCGTATGCGATGGCTCATCAGCCCTATTACCGCTGGCTTCGGACCTCTAGGATTGCGTGAGTACTGTAGTATAAGTGTGCGCGTGTATCAGGATTGCATGAGTGAGTAGCCTGCTAATTCGAAGTCACAATAATTCGCAGTTTGTAGGAACTACTGCGCTTGCCCCTCCAAACGATTTTGTCAACAATCGAAAATTTAAGCAACCCTCAAGCTACTTTAAACATTATTGTTACGGTAGACAAGATGCACCACCCAGGTTGGTTTGTCGTTGTGCAACGTTACTAGGAAGGCAGTTCTGCAAGCTAGGCGAAGCAAAGCAAAGCAAACAAGTACAGTATAATATATGAAGTGTATGACTTTAACCCCATCCCCGATGGGATGACTCACCTGCCAGCTACCACAAGAACCTGGATTGAGCCGCTATTGCCTCTTGATGCCGTACCTGTCGACAGCTCCAAGACTCTAGCGGTGTCATCAGGACTGTTTCCGGTGGCAGGATGCATTGCCTGAGCCGACGCTATCTCACTCCCCCACAACATACCACCGATACCGCTTTGAGCCCCGCTACCCCGAATATGTTCCAGATGACAAGCGGACCGCCCTACCATTTCCACTCTTGATGGGTCCACAGTACAAGTAACTCCGCCACCATAGCCTTTCCCGCCGCTTAGTTGAATGCAGACTATGAAAGGACTGTAATGTACCTCACCAAAATCTAACTGAAGCCGCTGTTACCCTGGGATGAAGTACCACTTGAGATATCGACTCGTCCAGAGTCGGGTCCGCATTCGGTCGAGAGACGAATAACGCCGACACCAGGTGCCGTCGTAATGACCACGTTTCCGCTTGACTCAGTTTAACTAAAAAGTGTGGCAGATCCGCCCCACTTTTTAGTAGTTCCACCGACAACAATCACCTGCCAATACTTGAAACTCCCATTGCGGCACCACCGCCGACGGTGGTTGTGCCGCCAGATGAGTCATCTGCAATTGCTCCACCAATGATTTTTGATCGCGCCACCAGTTCCCCCTGCCTTGGCTGTTGAGCCCGCTGTAACAACGACCTCTCCTCCTTTCGCAGAGTTTCCAATGCCAACCTTCTGTGAAATAGAACCAGAACTTGGTTCATTTGCACTTCCCGTGGATAGTAGCAACGGCCCGGTGGGTCGAAAGGATGAGTTTCCAGACCCAATAACGACAGCACCGCTCGACCCATTCACTCCAGCACTGCCAGTGACGATACCCACCTCGCCTGAAGCTTTCGTGCCAGGAACTCCCGTCTCCACACGCACTGATCCTCCGAGTCGGAGTCCGACTGCGACGAACCACCACGCACAACAAACGGTGCCTCCTTTGCCACTGTCGGACGAACCGCTGGGCAGCACAATAGATCCGAATACGAAGGCCCCGTGCTAAGCTCCATGGAACCTGATGCCTTGCATAATACGCTGCTCCCGTCGCCATCGGTGATGACAGAGGCGGATGCTCGGATCGCGATGCTGCGCTTGACGACTGTTGTCGTCAATGCCGCTCGACTCAATCCTTAAGAAAAAAAAAACATCCGAGGCGAGCTAGTTAAACCGAATGGGGGAGGGGGGTATCCATACACGCATGTACAACCAACAGATTCTAGAGGAAATATGATGCGGGTGATCATTCTAACGCAATAAAAAAACTAACTAAACTAACAATTTATCTATCTATCTGAAGTATAGTGGAGAGTTCTGCCGATGGAACTATTTACACAGCGCCACGCTCTTCTCTTCAATTCGAGTCGGATGAAGACGTGACGGAGAATTCACTGCCAGAGCGGTAGACGCCTTGCCTCTTGGCCAACGTCTGATCCCTCGCAACCTGCAGCGCACAGACGCTTAGCGCGTCCTTGATGCACACGGGGCAGAACGTGACCTTGCGCTGCTCGTACTTGAGATCAGGCTCCATGAAGGTCAGCAGCTTGCGCACGCGGCACGAGCGACACACGGCCTGGAAGCAGAGCTTGCACGAGCCGCGCGTGGTGCTGAGCTTGCCGATGCGACTGTGGCTGACGGACGTGGAGCAGCTCACGCACTTGTCGTCGTTGCGCTTGGCGCCCATCTGCTTCTTCTGGGCGTTGCGGTGCTCCATGATCCACGACAGCTTCTTCATCTCGCCGCAGTGCGCGTACTCGGTGCACGCCAGCAGCATGGACGCAATGGGGTGCAGCAGCAGCGACTTCAAGACGGGACCTCCCGGCTCGCACGCTCCGGTCGCGTACATCTCGACCGACAGGTCTCGCTCTTGGCGGAAGAAGGCGCAGAGGTGGCAGTTGCCACGCACGAGGTTCGGCAGCTCCGGGGCCTGAGGAAGCCCGATAGAGAGCTGGATGTGGTACCCGATCTGCTCGCCGTCTGTGGTGCGCATGATGCCGGTCGCCTCCATGTAGACGAAGTCGCGGTTCTTGACCATCTTGGTCGAGCGCATCGGCAGGTCCAGCTGCATCCACTTGAGTACTAAGGACTGCAGTGGGTCTTCGGGCGTCGGCTTGACGATGGCGGACAGCACAGACGCGCTGCTGATGTCGTCAATGTACGACGCCTTGAGGCGCATGCTCTCGAGCGTGGGGCTCACGACGCCGAACATGACGTCCTCGAGCTTGCCCGGGATGGAGCCCTCGCAAAGCAGCACGGGCATGTTGGTCACCATCTGGTCCTCGCCCTTGATCGAGTCCCGCTCCGAGTACATGCGCGCGTTGTCCTTGGTCCTGAAGAGCTTCCAGCGGTTGGCGTCCACCTTCTTGTCGTTGGCGCGGACCTCCATGTAGTGAGGGAATTGCTCCTCGACGAAGGTGGACACGAGCGCCTGCAGCTCGGCCTTGTCGGCCACTGACAGCTCGAGCCCCGGGAAGAGGTTCCGAACGAAGCGGTCCTTTGCCATGGTATCTGTCAAACAAGCTCTTACTATAGGCTGCTCCGAGCGAATGGAGAAGTGTGTGGCAGGCAGTCGCAGCTTGCTTTGTTTGGTCCTGCTCTCACGCCCAAATCCAGTGCACACGATCGTCGTGCAGGCTCGGTCAGGCCTTAACCCCGGACACATTCGGACAGAGAGAGAGAAAGACACACACACACACACACACACACACACCAAGCGAGCAGCACCGGTATCGATATCGTAGGGTTTCGTGACCACGAAGCCGTGACTGATGAGTCCACACCGTTAGCATCCAAGCACCACGATCACTCGCGTTTCAACTCGAAGCACGAGGAAAATTTTCCCTTTCCTGTCATGCCCAGCTCCGGTACATTTGTCTTGGCAACGGTATGGACGGAGGTCTCTACATTACAATCCGTACAATCGTTGAGCCGGTTTGGCGCCGAGTCTGCCCATGTCGGAGCCTTCGACTCGGAGCCCCAGTAACTGGGGCTCGGACTGGGCCAGTTGGCATTGAGCAGGTGGCGTGCGCGCTCGAGACGGGTGAAAGACGCTGCGGGGGCGCTCGGGGATTGGAGGGCGCCAGCTCTCTGTCGATCGGTCGGTCACGCGAGCGGGCGAACCGAACTCTTTGGCACCGCGACTTGCTTACATCTTGACGAGACTTAGTCGAACGTGTGTGCTCTTCTGTGATCGTAAGTCTATCTCGGCGCCTTGTGGCCCAGAGGTGGCCGCGACGCAGGACTTCAACGACAACAAGGCTCGCTTGACGTTTGTGACGCTCAAATGTGGCGCAGCTATTAATACAGTACACTGTAGATTTTTTAATCGACTCGAGCGCCGTTCGTTCGTGTCTTGCCCAGATCATGGCCAAGTTGGCCGTCACCGATTGTTGAAGCTGCCGTTAAGTTACGTGTTGCACCACCAATTGCCAACCGAGCAATGGGTGTTAAACGCCTGTGACGACCAACAGCCCCCGAGCTGAGCAACAGCAGATATGAGTCACTGTGCTGTATCCAGCTTTGTCTCCTGGGATCCTGTGAGTTGGTACCCACCGGGACTGATGCATCCCAGTTTCGATGCACAAGGCTCGCGTACCGGTCTGCAGAGTCGCATGTCGATGGCTGTGTGCAGATTTACCTAGAGAGCTATGGACACGCACTTTCGTGGCGTGGCTTCGCTCGATTTAGTCATTTCCTCGCATCGTCCCCACATGAGCTTGGGCAGTGTGGGAAGCGACGATTGTCTGTCAAATCGAGCACCATGGCCTAATAGTTCCATCGCCTCCACACTCGCCAAACAGCAGCATCTCTCCCATATACCTACCGACGGTCATGCCTTCGTGTAGCCATCATCGACAACGTCTTCACACTATGAGTGTACTCGGATGCATCACGCTGCTGTTGCTGGTGCTAACCTGCGCTGCAAATTCCACCGGCTCGGAGACTCCTGCGTGTTCGACTGGCCAAACGGACAGCTCGACTGCTGCAACAGAGATCCCGGTCTACCCTGCCGAGTCGGAAGTGATACCAGCGATCCCGTCCAACTCGTCCAGCACCAGCAGCAGCGGATCAAGCGACTCGAATCTTCGCACCGTCAATATTGGCGTGGGGTGTCCGGAGTTCCAGATCGCCTTCGACAGCGCCACGTCCGGCAACTCGTTGCCGTTCAAGTCTTTTACACTGACGAAAGGGGCCGGGTACGCGTACGTGGAGCTCCACTTCAGCAAGCTCTGGGTACCGCGTGGAACTTCCGTGGTGCTGCGCGCAGTCGAAGGCTTCGACGTAGCGGATACCAAGCTCAATCTGTCCACAAGCTACCCGAGCGGTCGAATGTACAGCGACGTTGTGGCGCCCCAGTGCTCTCAAAGGAGTTCCGCCTTGAATTCTACCGCAACGAAGGCAGTCGCAACACGACGGACGTAGACCTCACTACCGACGACTTCAACGTGACGGACAGCAAGTCCAAGTGCTTCGGGTTCGTGGTCGCCTCGTACTACTACGTCCTGGTAGACGACAGCAACCCGCTCGTCGCTACCGTCGAGTCCGTTTGTGCTGCGGACAACACGAACGAGGCCGTGTGCTACTACGACGACAGCACAACGCGTACGGCCTACTTGGCTGCGCGCTCGGTGGCTCGGCTCTTCATCACCAAAGGCCGCAACATGTTCGCGAGCTGCACGGGCTGGCTGCTGGGCAACCAGGGCCACCTCATGACCAACTACCACTGCGTTGCTACTCAGACAGAGGCCAGCACCACCACGGTCGAGTTCATGGTGGAAGCTGCGAAATGCAACGGCAGCGCGTCGTGCACGTGGAAGGAGTGCAAAGGCAACATGGCCGCAGTTACGACCAAGCTCGTGCACGCCAACGAGGCGCTGGACTACGCGTTGCTCAAGCTGCCGTCAAATGGGGCGCAGATGGCTCAGACCTACGGATATCTACGACTAAAGACTCGCGCTGGTGTCGTGGGTGAGCAACTCTACATCCCTCAGCATCCTCTGGGCAACAGGAAGCGCATTGCGCTGGTAGACGACTACACCAGCAACGTGGCGTTGCTGAGTCTGAGCGCGACTTCGTGCGGGACAACCGGGTACTCGTACAGTGGAGACACTCAAAGCGGGTCCTCCGGTTCACCTGTGCTGTCGTATTCAGACCACGGCGTCGTGGCGCTTCACCACTGCGGCGACATGTGCGGCAACACTGGCATCCCAGCCAAAGCATCGTCGCCGACTTGAAGGCCAACGGTATTGACGTGGCTACATTCGACGGTCTTGACGATGGATCGAGCCCCTCGTCGAACTTGGAGCGGTTCCCAGCGTACACTCCGCCTGTGCCCGCCGTCGTGCTGCCTTTGACTTCCCGTCTTAAGCTGGACGGAGCTATCTCCCTCACGGCTGGGTTTGTCAGCATCGACAAGGTCGAGTTCGCTTTGAGGAAGGATACCGACATCATGTTTGACGTTTCTTCCGTCGAAATGGCGGACAACGACACGTTCGTCGACCTGAACGGCGACTGCAGAGCTACGTACGTGGACTCAATGATCTACCTCTTTCCAAAGGGGGATTCTACCCCCGTCTTCTCCGCTGACGATGGCTGCGTGGATGGCACGCTCAAAGACGGCTCGGTGAGCTTCCGTGACCCGTCCAAGCGCACGTTCCTCAAGAAAGGTTCCTATATTCTCGCCATAGCCCCCACGGGTTCGAGTGAAGAAGACGCGCTCGCAGGTAAGACTAGAGCGGACTACGCCCCAGAACTCTACACTTGCAGAGCGCGAGGCTCGTACGGCTCCTATCGACTGGAGATCTCGAGCACTGTCGGCGACAACCCCTTGACCTTTACAAAGTTGCCTCGTGCCGTTACGATCAACCCCAAGTCGTGCAAGAAGCCCACAGGACTCATTTGCTCCATCTAGCAGAGCTAGACTAGCACTATCATACTTAGCATTTGTTTATAAAGCAAGGTTATTCTCTTCCTAAGAGAATAACCGTTTGGCGAGACGAACCCCTGCTTAACTGCCAGCGCAAATTGTTGAAGCTTTCGCACATCCTGGTGCGTCGAGATCGCGATTCTGTTGCTCCCTTCGAGATATCTCGAGAAATTTCTTCAAGTCGGGGATTTGCTTGAGCGTCTCGGCAAGGGAGAACCCCCCACCAGTATTAGGGCGACATTATCGACGCGTTTACCAAGATCTACATGTATAGTGGCTGAAGCTAATTCTTATGACGGGGCTGCTGTAGCGTACATCTAGATGTACGCTACAGCAGCCATCTAGATGTACGCTACAGCAGCCCCGTCATAAGAATTAGCTTCAGCCACTATACATGTAGATCGCTGCTGCAGCGTGCTTGGGCGGTCGTTCCCGCTCTTCAGAAATTCTTGTTCTGGGTAAAAGAAGTCCATTAAACGGTTGCATAAGTGATTGCTCTTGCACGTCTTGAAGTCGCCTCCATGGCTCTCGTGCCCAAGCAAGCCCTTAAAGCAGTACCAACGTACCACTGCTGCGAAGCGCAGCTCGAACGTAATTGAAAAAGTTCACTGTACGCGTCTGCAAGTACAAGTGCATTGGAAACACCATAGCCTTCGGGGGCCAGAGCGTTCTGGCACTCAGGTCGACGCTAGCGAGTGCTATGAGTCATACAGGGCTCCTCCAATTCAGTATTATATGGGATTGCCTCGAATGTGTTGCAGTAGTAATAAGGGCAATAGGACAAGTGACAATAATAAATACGGCCGCAAATACTGCAATGTTGTATTGAATTTCTCAATCACTACCAACCTCAGCAAGTGTCGTCACATCCCACATGTTCCTGTTGGCACGAAGAAACATGATCAGTTCGAAGTTTGCAGGCAGCATGCTTGTACGCTGCGGAGTCAGTACAAGCTTGCATTGCGAGAAAAGTCTCTCGCACGCGTTCGACGTCGGGGGGAGCTGCTTCAACAGCGGGCTGTAGGTAGTGCGGTCAGAGCGCCCGCGCTTGCTTGGTCCAGCACGCAGAATTTTGGTCGCATAGTCCTCTTCGCGCTCTTTCCTCTTGGTGCCACGCTTTGGTTCTTCGGACCTCTTGACCGCAACCTTCTCTGCACTTAAAAGAGCGCCTCCGTTGATGGCCTTAACGACAGCAGCCTCGAACACAGGAGAGTGCACGATCTTGGCGGTGGGCTTGAGCTGCTCACGCATGCAGGGGTAATCGGCAATCATGGAGTCGAACAAGAGGCGGACGTCTGCCAGGTCGACGCCGTCGCACTGCAACTTCTTCGTCACGCTGTCAAACTTCCTCATGTGCTGCAGTAACTCGAGTAGCTTGCGGTGCGACGCTCCTGTCGGTATCAGCTCTTCCACTGCTTTCACGGTCTTGATCTGGGGGCGAATGCGCTCGTAGCGCTGAAGCATCTCGAAGCTGGAACTCCACCTTGTCATATTCCGTTTGATGGGGTGCAGGTTGGTTGCCTTGGCGAGCTGGGCGAAGTTATTAGCTTGAGATAACTTCGACATCAGAGTATTGACTTGAGTTAAAAGCGGTTCGGAGTCGGCAAGAAATCGGTTTACCGCCAAGTTGAAGCGGTGGCTAGCACAACCAACCAGCGGGACGCCCAGCTTCGTGGCGACCGACTGGTTAGTGGCACAGTTGTCACCAACGATGAAAGCCACCATCTCCAGGTTCTTGTTGTACACGTCCAGCACCCCATCCACGAGCTTGATGTGCGCATCCGCATCCTGCGAGCCTTCCTCCAGCGGTGAAACCGCCAGCAGTTGAACGCGGACTTCGCCGTTTTCCACGAACACGCCATAAACGGCCACGTAGTGCATGCACCCGTGCGACCACCCGTCGTACATGACTCCGAAACACACACCCAGTTTCTCCTCGAGATTCTTGCCAATCTTCTTGGCTACATGGTGCATGCTGTTGAGCAGCACCCGCGACGATACCGCCTTCCACTTCGACATGTCGCGGGTGAGCTCGTTGTCGACCTCAGAGAGCGGCATCTTGCGCTCGACGACTCATCGCATCCACTGGAAACGATGCGACGTCTCCTCTGAGACGAAGCCAAACGCTTGAAGGCGAGCGTTGGTTGAGGAAATGGTCGCGGCGAATTGGTCCTTGAAGCCATCGTGCTTGTGGGCGAGGTGGGCGACGAGGTTTGAGTAGCGTGTGCCAACGAGCTGCTTGCGCTCACTACCGCACTGCTTGAAGCGGTACATCCCTTCGCCGAGAGACTCGTAGAAGTAGGCGCAGATGTCGTTGTTGTTGAACGGCATCGTGTTGAATGGGAAGAGTACTTTGGAAAGTAAGGCAACAAGACGGGGGAGGCTGTTCACGCTCTTGAAGGCGTACAAACCAGTGAAAAGGTTATCTAGGATCGACTATGCGGTATAGTACTCGTAAGTAGTGGTGGTAAATGGAGCTCTGATGTCCAGCGGTTTGCCAGACTACTTCGGGTTTGTAAGGGGCTACTTTTGTAAATTTTATTGCGGAAATTGGTAAAATTTTGTATTGAAATCTGTTTAGAAGTTACAATAATCCGTTTTTTATTGAAAAATACTGACTGTAGTGATACTGAAAATTTTTATTCAGACCCCTGGTGTCAACTAGAGTAGACTTGGTAGCATTTAAAGCGGCAATGCTGCTGACTTCGGACAATGTGTGCCATAATATGGAATTGAAAGCGTCTCTATCTCTTAACCCTTTCGCGAGTATCCTAGATAAACTATAGTATACAACTCATTGATATTTCCTTCTAAAAGGACACTCTAGGCGTCCTTTTACAAAGTTACGGAGCATTTCCTGTATGTCTCATGGGACATGCAAGCTACGGTGATTTGCAGGTTACATAGTATGGATGCATATTACTTATAATTTGTATGTACAATGATTACATGATGATTACGCTCCGTACCGATTTTGATTTGTTTTAAAAGATGGTGGATTACTAGCTTGAACTTGTGTAAAAGGGCACAGGAAGCGCCCTTTAAGAGGGGATACACTCTACCGTGTTTTGGAAAATCCTTTAAAGGGCGCTTTCTGCAGCCTTTTACCGCGAAAGGGTTAAAATACAGACAAGAAGATCGGAGCTGCGTAGATAAAGTTAATGAAGTGTAAGCTTAAAACTCTTCAGTAATTTCCAGTTTTTGTGCAAAACTTAGTGATGCTCGTTCGGCAAATACATGTTAGCAAAATCTACTAGACACTAACTAACTGTTATTTAAACGTGCAGCTGACTCTACAGTTAGTGTATAGGGAGAACACTAGTTGACGATTGCACGCAGCGTGCAGCAAGATTCCCGAAGTTGAATTCAATCGGCCCAGACCATTTCCTACGTGCAAACTGTTCTGCATTCAATCACTGCATTCGTCTCAACAATGCCAAGGCTCTAAACAGCACAGGGTACTGGGGGGCATCGAGCATAGCCTTCGTGAAAACATACATTCACATTACCGGCCATTTGCAACCCGGGTAGTATTTCTGGCGATCTGCGGCCTGTGATTGGCCAGATGCATGGTATCGACAAGGATTTTGGCTGATACCACGCCCAAACAGCTGGGTGTCGTTTACAACTTTCGTAGCGCACCGAGTAGCAAATACTGTTCAGTTTTGCAACCCTACGCCATACAAAAGTCAAGTGAGGTTGCAAAACGACGTAGTACCATGAGTTGCAAAAAATCAAAATGAAGGGCGGCACATTCATGCTGTAGTGTATCAGCCTTGCATGCATCAGGGCTAACTTTACGGCATCAGCAGCTTCTACACGCGTGCCTTTGTACGAACCGGGTGCAATAGTCTGGGTTTCTCTGCGCGCTAATAGTAATACTACCGCCGGGATCGTAGCAGGCTCCATTCGCAGCAATGGGGCCCCTGCACCCAGGCCACCAAAACGGCCGGCATGGTAAAGGACAAAGTGGTGCGTGAGCTCTGTGGCCAGTGGTGCTGACACAAAGCGGCAGCCGCGCGGTAACATCAACGCCGGATCGCCGGGCGACTCGAACACTGGGACGCCAAGCACTTTTTGGTCGCTGCGACGACTTATAAAGGCATGTGGTGTAGGAAACACCAGATTTCGCGAGACCAACTCGGCTGGAGTGGTACACTGTACTGGTAGCCGAGCTCAGCCGAGCTCAGCCGAGTTCACCAGCCTATCCGGACGAGTTATCCGGCTCAGCCGAGTTCAAGGATTATCCGGACGAGTTATCCGGCTCAGCCGAGTTCAAGGATTATCCGGACGGCTTATCCGGACCAGCCGAGCTCAAGCGTCGCCGAGCTCAGCGAAGGGTCGGCTGGGATCCAAAACCGCCCACTTTCATTTGGTATTTGTATAGAAGCTTAGGAGTAGTAGAGGCGCCCCTTCAGGGCGCCCGACAAAGATAACAGACAACAGAGCAGAATTTTCTAGGCCTAACACACGTGCATACGTTCCGGTAAGTCCCTGCGCGGGGCCGGATTATGTCTGCTGCCGGTACCCGAGAGGCATAAGCTTGTAGGGTACTCGGCTGGCAGCGCCAAGAGATAAAGGTCGGCCCGGGTTGGGCGCGTGTCTCGCCAAGCGCGAAGGAAAAGTCTCGCCACCGCTGCGAGCCGGTGTTCCCGTACGTCCCGGGCACTGATTGCTGAGTCGAGAAGCCTTTGCTCTCGGCGACCTGTAAAAGCGCTCCGAGCGCCGTCGTCCATCCTTTGGTGGAGGGCACAGGGTTGTGTGAACGGGGACCGTCGAACTCGGCGGTTCTCCGGGGAGGTGATCTTGGTTGGCAGGTCTCGACGAGAGGCGAGACACCCGCTGTCCCGGTTGGGCCGAACCGCTCGGGGGCAACCCGGCGCAGGCCAACAAAGCCGACCAGCTCGGCTATTGTTGTGTTTGTAGCCAAGTTACCACAACTGACGATTTTGTGTGTACTGCTATACCACAACTGGTGCCGCGACCCGGGAACAGGGGTGTGCTTGTGTTTCGTAGGTACCAGCTAACCAAGGTTTGAGAAGAAGAGAAGAGAAGTGAAGATGGTCAAGGGAATCGTCACGCCGAGTCCAGCGACGGCTGGAAGCAACTCGGCTGGACAAGCCAACTCGGCGGGCTTGGCGGATGCGATGATCACGGACGCGACGGTGGACGAGACTCGCAGCGTCCAGTTCGACGAGGAGGATGCCCAAGGCCAAGGAAGTGATGAGGATGAAGGAGATGAGTATGAGGAGAAAGCTGAGCTACTCGGCGAAGTCGACGAATTGTCGCTACAAGTCGGGCGCATGGGTACCCCACGCCCAGTTGTGCGCAATCTGACCGCCGAGCTCGGCAATGATACGGACGATGAAGATCAAGCCGCCGCGCAAGGGGAACGTCCGCCCCTTATTCCGCGAGCGACGAGGAATGTGGATACGCCGAGTGCCAACAAGGTCTTGGGCAAGCTCGGCGAGGAGATGAGAGCTCAAAGCGAGTGGATGATGATGTTTGCTCCAGTGGCGATGGCTCAAGCGAGATGGCCAGTCCTGGGACCTGAGCTGACACAGCCGGTGAACAGCACGGACATCAACCAGCTGGTTGAAGACACGGTGTTGCTGCTCAAGGCGATGGGGTTCCGCTGCACGAGCCGACCTAACAGTCTGCTACTCGGCGATTGGGACCCCAGCCGAGCTTCGCGTGAACTTGTGAAGTGGAAGCGTCGATTGAGACTGGCCTTTGGCCTCGAGAGGAGCGGTCGGCACTCGGCAGACGATTGCCAAGCGGGTGGCCGACACTCCGAGAACCGTCGAGGACCCCAGCAGAATCCCGCTGCCGAAGACGCCCGACCGCAAACGAGCTGAGGTGTTCCGAGCAACTGAGGGTACACCCTACTTCGAAGACTCGCACATGAAGACACCAACGCGTGGCAAGCAGCTGAGTGGACGCTACGCTGAGTTGTTTGATGCGGCAGATGCAGCCGAGCTCAGTGACAGCGACGATGCGTACGACTACCGGAACTCGGCTGACGAGTCGGTGAAGGACGTCATCAAGCATCTCAGCTTTGATGACACCGAAAGCGATCGGACGCAGTACGTGGAAGTCCGCACCCACGCGTCCCTCGACAAGATCCCTATGTTCGAAGGCAAGCGTTACCGGCCGGATGATTCTCTCCAGTGGTTGAAGCGGTTCATCTACGAGATGAAAGGAACTCGGCTGGCGCAAGACCTCTGGTATGAGCCATTCTCTCTGAGGCTGGAGCGAGGAGCGAAGAGCTGGTATCGCCAGCTTCCGAAGAAGACCCAGCGGAAATGGAGTCTGCTGAGTGAAGCATTCGCCGACTACTACTGCTCGCAGTTTGACCAGTCGGCACGAGCCCGCTATTACTCGGCTCAGCGTAAGGATAACGAGCTGGTGTGCGACTTCCTCATTCGCCTCAACGGATATGCGAAGTCGGCGAAAATCCAGTACGAAGCCGGGGGAGCAGACGCTGCCGACCACGTGGAGCACTTCCTGCTTCACTGCGGGGATGATGATGTTATGGATCTACTCTATCCGCAACAGCTCACCGACATCAAGAAGGTCGAGAAGATTATCAACCAGAAGATTCTGGGGGAACGCCGCAAGAGACAACGCGACCGTCTCGTCGGGAGCCGCAGTCGAGATGCCAAGCGCACTGATTCGCCAAGACACTCGGAAGCTCGGCGGAGTGAATCACGCCGAGATGACCGCAGAGACGACCGCCGAGAACGCCGCAGGGATGACCGCCGAGATGACCGACGGAGTCGGCGCGATGAAGGACGAGACCGCAGACTGGCAGCAGCACTGTTGGAAGATGACCCGTACGAGCTGGCCGAGAAGCGCCAATCCAGTCGGCGGTCCAACCTCTACGACTCCGACAGCGACTGGAGCGATGGTAGCCAGCTGAGTTACCCCGACTCGGCTGTGGACTCGGAAGACGATTACATCGACGCCGGGTTCACGAGCGACCGCGATCGTCGATCGGGGGACCGCGGGAACACAGCTGGAACACCAAGGGGTGATCACCGAAGGAGCCAGCCGAGCTCGGCGGACCGCACCAGCCGGGGATACGACCGACGTGACCAAACTGGTCGGCGCAGTGACTCTCGTGAGCGCCCATCGTACGGCCCTTGTGCTGCCTGCGGTGGAGCTAACCACTCCGTCCATTATTGCCGCCGTCGCTGCAAGTTCTGCAAGCAACTGCACGATGTCGGTCAGTGCGAGCTGTTCCAGCGCTACGAGAAACTCGCCGCATTTGTCAAGTCCAATGTCGACAAGTCCAAATTACCTGAAGACCTCCAGGACCTCTACACGCCGAGCGATTTAAACTCGGCGGCCCGCCAACACTGACTGGGTTGGACGATACCGGGCTGCCACAGTCAGCCGAGCCGGCAGTAGAGGCGAACTTTGTGTTCGCCTTTGTGGGTGAGGCAGGAAGGCCCGAGGGACGAGGAGAGGACGAGGTATTGGAGTGTGAAAACGACGGATTTGATTGTGAGCTCGGCGAGCGTGGAGAGGAAAGCCAAGCGAGATTGTGCAGTGCAGTTGCGACTCGGCGATCGACGGAAGCGACCACAGCCACTAGAGTTATGAAGCTACTCCTGGAGAGCGACTCGGCTGGTGGTCGTCGCAAAAGTTTGACCGCCGAGTTCGGATGAGGGCTCTCGTTATGGGAGCAGTGAACGACCAGCGTACGAAGATACTGCTTGACACCGGCGCAAATGTGTCGGCAGTCAGCGAGGGATTCGCGAGGAGACTGCGGTTGAAGCGGTTTACGCGGCAGGACCAACAAATTGACGTTCAAGGTATTGGAAAGGGCAAGGTGGCGACGATGTCGCGAACGATGGTGAAGGTGACACTCGGCTGGGAGGTCACGTACGAGTTTGAAGTATGGATCCTCGATCACCACGCGGGAGTCGAGTTGATCCTCGGTACAGACTTTATGATCCCGGCTGGGATCCGTCTGGACCTGTACAACTCGGTGGCGAAGCTACCCGATGAGGTTGTCCTACCTCTGGTGAAGTCCCAGAACTCGGCGGATGAACCGAAAGGAGGCCTCTATATCACGGATGGCCCAACTGAACCGGTGAACCTCGAAAGCCGAGTTCCCACCGAGTTCCGGCTGATGAGGAATCCACCGAGCGAGGAAACACACGACTTCTGGGTACGTCGGACTAAAGACTGGGTACCGACCGTAGTGCTTGATCGGCGGAACCGAGTGGTCCGAGTCCGACTGACTAACCTGAAGCCGACTTGGACTTGGTGCCCAGCGCATTTCCCTGTGGTTGCCTGGGCACCGCATGGAGTGTTGCCGCCAGATGGTTATGTCCGACTGCACTCGGCGAAGTACAAAGATTGGCAAGTCATGGCCTACGAAGCGGCTATGGACAAGGATCTGTTGCAAAAGGAACAACAGCTGTACGCTGAGTGGCTGGCTCGACAGCCGCCCGCTGTGGACCGTAGAAGCTATCCAGAGCCGAAGGGGGTGGCCACATGGCCGCCTACCGAGAAGCGGGATTCGACGCTGACTTGCGCCCAGCGATGGGAGAAGTTAGCCGATTCGGAGGAGCAAACTAAGGCGGACGAAGCCGAAGGTCCACCCTTGGCCTTGGTAGAGCCGGCGACCACGGCTACCGCTACCCTAGGTCCTGAAGAAGCAACTCCGAGCGAAGGGCCTACGCCAGACTGGGGCAACGACCCGTCCAGCCGAGCAGAGATCCCACTAACGACCGCTCAGGACGAGCCCAGCCAAAGAGCCTGCACAGCAGATGAGGGTGCGTACGAGCAATCCAGCGAGCTGGTTGACTGGACAATCATCGATGATCCTGGGCCCGAGCCGCCGAGTCCGAAGCCTGAGGAGGAAATCGATGTTAGTGATGAACCCATGTCGTCGGACCCGATTGAAGACTTGCGCCTACGTTACCTTCTGGCGGCCAAGTACGAGGAAGGGGCAGAGGACCAAGGCGACTCGGCTGAAGACTCAGCCGAGTTCGAACATCCAGCTACGAACTTGGAGCTCGACGATTATGCTCGCGAGTTGGCATTCCTACCCGACTTGACTGAAGCGGTGTCAACGCAACTCGACTACGAAGCAGCCAATGTGCAGAGCTCGGCACACACTCGGCCGCAGTCTACTCGGCTGGTGGAGGTATTGAAAAGCCACGAAAAGATCATGATCTCCAGCGGTAATGCCCTACCTCCACCAGCTTACGGCGTAGTGTGCGATATCGACGTGCAAGGGCACCCACCAATCCGCCAGCGAGCTCGCCGAGTTCCGTTGAAACATCTCGGCAAGTTGTACGAACTGCTCAAAGCGCTGCTACGAGCTCGGCTGATCGCCTTCTCGAACAGCCCCTGGGCATCACCTATCGTGATTGTCCTGAAGAAGAATGGAGTCGACATTCGGCTGTGCATCGATTACAAGCTGGTGAACGCGATTACGCTGCTCATGGAATACGCTATGCCGCTAGTGGATGATCTCCTCACTGAGCTGGAAGCATATTTATGGTTCTGCTCACTGGATGCCGCCAGCGGTTTCTGGGCGGTCATGATGACTCGGCGTGCCCGTTGGATCTCAGCTTTCGTCTGCGCGTTGGGTCACTTCGAATGGTTGCGAATGCCCTTCGGGTTAAAGAATGCTCCAATGATCTACCAGCGGCTCATCGATAACGCCCTATGGGGTTACGTTCAACCCAAGGGTGGCTGGAAGGAGTTCGCCAAGCGCATCCAGCAAGCCGAAGCTGCCTCAGAAGCCCAGCGGAAACGACTCGCAGCCGACTTCGACTTCGAGGCCAGCGGCCAGACCAAGTTTGAAGCCGACCGCCGAGCTCAAGCCGAGTTTGATCCGTTGGAAGATTTCATCAACAGCCCAGAGGCCGACATGTTCAAGACGGGTGAGCCGGATGAATCGCGCCTGGCACCGGTTTTCGATCGTCGATCGTTCGTGGATGATATATGCTTCGGAGGGCGGACGTTCGACGATTGCCTAGGGACGCTCGACCGACTGCTGCAACGCTTCACTGAGTGCCGCATCAGCGTCAGCTTCCCGAAAAGCATCTTCGTTCAGCCGAAAGTCGACTTCCTATCACATGGGGTGACCTCGGCAGGGATCCAAGCCGACCAGAAGAAGATGTTAGCGATAGCCGGACTGCCGTTCCCGACGACGAAGAAGGGGATGCAGGCATTCTTGGGAGCGCTGAATTACTATGGCCGGTTCATCCCGAACTTGGCGGTGTACGGGGCAGTCCTCTATCAACTAAAGGATGAAGATTTTGGACCCGGCGGTGACTTGACAGCGGCTAAAGCTGCGTTCGCCGAGTTGAAGCAGAAGGTGGTCGATGCGCCCATACTTCGTCATTTCAACTCGGCGGAAGACGTCCACGTCATGCTATTCGCCAATGAGTGGGCGCTGAGTAGCACGCTGATGCAGCTCCACGAAGGAAAGCTCCACCCGGTGCGGTTCTGTGGCCGAGTCCTCAACGATAATGAACTCGGCTACCACCCCGCCGAGAAGGAAGTACTCGCGTTGCTGCAACTCATCAAAGTATGCCACACGCTGCTAGCCGGAAAAAACATCCACGTCTACACCCGCTACTCGACTCTCGAATGGGTGTTCCAGTCGAAGTCGCTCTACGGCAGAGCAGTTAGTTTTGCGGTGCTCCTGTCGCCCTTCCACCTCAAGGTCAAACGGGTCCGCGAACGGGATACGGATTTCGCCCAGTTGCTCAAGCGTCTATCACGCCGGCCGTGGGATTGGATGAGCTACTAACGCATGTCGCCCCGCCGTCCAAGAACTCGGCTGTGGTCCGTATGGATCCAGCATTGCTGTATGCACACGTACCTCGAGACTTCACGGGGCACGTCCTTTCGTTTGACGGATCCGCAAAGACCGCTAAACACGGTGGGTTTGGGAGTTGCTCATGGATTCTGTGGCGTTTACCAGACTGGAGCATTGAGATCGCTGCGAGCGCGCACCTCCCATCGACCACGGTGAATATAGCCGAGTACACCGGTATGAACAATGGGGTGACTTCAGCTATTGAGCGTGGGGTGAAGGACCTAATCATCGTGGGCGATTCTCGGCTTGCGATCCAGCAATCCATGGGGTAATCGCGTGTAAGAAGGAGGCATTACAAGTCGAGCTGGCACGCCACAAGAAATTGGTCAGCAAGCTGAATTCAGTTCGCTACCTGCATGTAGTGCGCCTCTACAACTCGGCTGCTGACTCCCTCGCGACCGAAGCACTGGAGGCCAAGGCAGGAAAAGTCGTGCTTAACGCGGGACGGAAAGCCGAGCTGAAAACCCTGAACAGAATCGCTGAGATCCTGTACGTGGACAAGGACTCGGCGGAAGCCCAAGCAGAAGGCGCGGAGATTGCTGTCGTGACAAGGAGTCAAGTTCGCCGAGTCCGTTTTGAAGACGAAGCGACAGAGCAACCAACACCGAACTCAGCTCCGAATGAAGAAGCTGAACGCGATGACTTCGAACGTGATAGCCGACCTCCGCCCGCTAGACAGCAGGTGGCGGGGAAGCCGAGTTCGGTAGCACAGCACCGCCGGCGAACTCAGCTGAGTCGCTAGCCGAGCTTGGAGAAGCCCGACAACCCAACGCCATGGACATCGACCCAGTGGTGGTCCAAGCTGAGCGACGTCTGCGGATAGCCAAAGCACAAGATGAAGAACAACGGTGGGCCGATTTGAAGACCTACCTCGAAGGAGACTATGCGCGACTCACGCATCGCCGAGCTCGCAACGCTGGGAAGGTCGCCGACGAGTTCGTACTCAGTGAAGACGGGCTATTATACCGACAAGACAAGGCTAGACGGCCTGGCGAACTCGGCGAACCAAGCTTATCCCTCCGACTGGTGGTCCCGACGACTATGATAGACGAGATCCTGCAGAACTGCCACAACTCCATCGAAGGAGGTCACCAAGGCATCGTGCGAACCTACCACAAGGTCAGAGCCGACTACTACTGGATTGGATTGTATGCGGATGTAGTCAAACACGTCCAAGCGTGCGAGGACTGCAGCACCAGCAAGAGCAAACCACACCTAAAGGGCTACTCGCCCGGCAATGTGGTTTCGGAGCGACCATTCCACGTGGTGTCGATGGATTTTGTCATACCACTGCCGAAGACTCGACGGGGCAACACTGCACTCCTGCTGTTCCAAGACCACTTCACCGGGTTCGTAATCGCTAAAGCGATGAGTGAGACTGGGGCACTTGAAGTGGCAAAGGCCTTCGAAGAAAATGTGTTCCGAAGGTTCGAGCTCCATCGTTAGTGCGCCACGACAGAGACCACCGGTTCATGAGCGAGGTGTTCCAAAAGTTCTCGGAAATGATGCAGTCTAAGTCGAGAGCGACGCTGAGCTACCGGCCACAAGCCAACGGTCAACAAGAACGCTCGGTGAAGACGATGATCCAAACCGTGCGTGTGTATGTGGAAGATCCTCTCCAAGCCGACTGGGATGATGTAGCCGAGAAACTCGTCCATGCCATCAACAACTCGAGAGACTCGACTCGGCGGGAGACACCATTTTACCTGGTACACGGATGGGACGCTCGATCCACGCTCAAGGCAATGACCGAGTCGGTCAGGCCTGGCAGGGAGCAACTCAGCTGACTCGACTGGGGCAGCCGAATGGCGCAGGGAAGCAAACCGACAGAGAGAGGTGGCTTTGAAACTGGCAGCCGAGTTCCAGCTGAAAGAAAAGCAACGGAGAGCTAAAGAACACAATGATGGGCTCAGCCGAGTCGAACAGAGAGCCGTCCCGGTCGAAGAAGGAGAAGCGGACCCCACAACAAATTCACCCGAGGAAGCAGCCGAGTCGACTGAAGACAGTGACGAAGTAGCCGAGTCTCGGAGGTCGTTGTTCAAGGAAGGCGACCAAGTGTGGCTGTTCATGGAACGGGTTCGACCTGGGTTGACTAAGAAGCTGGCACACCGATGGCACGGACCGTTCCGAGTGAAGAAGAAGGTAGAGGAATTCGCTTACGAACTGGAGCTCCTGACAAGAGTGGATATCGCTTCTACCCGGTGGTGCATGTATCGAGACTGAGGGCGGTCACTGGACTCGGCGAGCGGCCGACAGCTCGGCTGGTAGCCGATTTAGCCGAGTCGGATCGTCTCGACTTTGACGAAGAACTCCTCCCGGAAGATAGCTGGGAGCCTGACGAAGCAGTGAATGAATACGAAGTCGAGGCCATCCTGGACGACGAGTTGCCATTATCCACGAGTACAGCTAGAACTCAGCGGAGGTTCAAGGTCAAGTGGGTCGGCTATGATGAGCCAACCTGGGAGCCGTTGTCGAACCTGTCATGTGGTGGGCTGTTGTTCGACTACTTACGGCAGAAGAAACGTGAAAACCGTCTGCAAATGGTGCAAGTTGCAGATGAGGACTAAAGCTATTGCACCAAGATGATGAACCCGCCAACTCAGTGAAGACAGCAGGCTGAGTTGAGACGAAGAAAGCTACTGCGTCAATTGCATATATTACATGAATTACGCCAAAGGAAGGTGGAAGGGAAGAAGAACCCGGCAGCCGAGCCGAAGACTACGAGGACACAGGACCTTGGGAACGCGCTGTGGAAGGGACAACCGTAGCTGCAGCTGCTGCGAGGAGACCAATCGAGCCCCGGCACTTGTAGCCGGCCCGGCCGAGTTACTCTCCGAACTGGCCGCCCGCACAGCCGAGATCGCCGAGCTCGGGGCCCGACCAGCCGAGCTACCCACCCCCGACGCGCTCGACTCTGCACTCGACTCGACTGGAGATCCAGGCGACGCGGGACCGAAAAGAGAAGCCGTCGGAGAAGGGCCGCATAGGTTAGGCGACCCAATCAGGGAGATGGCGGATCCGAATCCCCGGCCGCCCAGCCGAGTTCACCCGTCTCACGACCTTGAAAGATGTGAATCCCTGCTCGGTTGGCCGGGACTGGAGCGCTCGACGAGATCTGAAGAGGAGCCGGCTCGTCGAGGTCCACGTCTTCCTCGACGGCATCTTCAACTAAGCGCGGGTCGACTCCAGCAGGAGCGAAGACCATGAACTCAAGTTGCGCGTCCGGAAGCACGTATTGTAGGGATGCGCCACGGGGTCAGTCCACCACCAGGCCCGCCAAGGTTCGGAGTCATCCGTGACCTCAGCTTCCGCACACCAGTCCCTGCCTGAGGGTATCCAGGACAAGTTGACCAAGGGGTACAATGGGACCGACGGCTCGAAAAAGAGCTCGGCGTCAACCTCCGGAGCAGCGAGCCCACCGAGAAGCTTCATCACAGCGGCGAACAGCTCGTCTGGAAGAATGGTCATCAAACTCCGCAAGGCATCCCTCGACGCTTCCTAGCCAACTTGTACGCCACCCACGCGTCGTACATCTCGGTTATCACGTGGTAAGGAAGCCCCACGTGAAAGGCCGGGAGAAGCCCCATCAGGACACTCGACTCGACTACCCAGTGGCATCGCTCGAATAACGCCACGAAAAACTTGGTGGGACCCTCTTTGTCACAAGCTGACTCCGGAGCTTCCCGCGGATCCTCACGAATACCTCAGCGAGGCGCTCCATCAGACTCGCCGACCTCACCGAACTCTCCAGCCGGCGTTTGGCATCGGCAAGAGCTTGCGGGGAGAAGAACATAGGTGTCTTGGGAAGGAGTCGGAGAAGCCGTTGAGCTGGGTGGTCGGGGCTGTAGACGTCAGCGAACGCCTTGATCCCAGCCAGAGAGCAGAGTGTAACCGGCACGCGCGACTTCCCCGAGGAGTCTGCCACGGTGATCTTGGCAGTCTGGTGGCTGAGTATAGCCTCCCAGCAACGCCGAGACCCATAGTGGACAAAGCGGATGTCACGCAGCCGGGCTAGCTGGGCAGTGATCCGAGCATCCCGTCCGACAGCTTGGCCTGCGCGAGTGCGTAACTGGGCGAGGGAGAGGCGTAAAGCCGCGGGTAATTCAGGGCGATCATGAGCACCAGCGTCGTGGACCGTCACGATGGGCACCGAAGCCGAACTCCCAGAGGGTGAAGGCATAGAGATGCCACCCACAGCCGAGCTGGAAACACCGCTGGCAGCCGAGCTGAACACGCCACTTGCGGCACTAGCTGAGCTCCGAGACGATCCTTTGTGACGTTTAGCCGGGCGAGCCGCACCAGCCGAGTTTGGAGAGGCAGCCCGCTTTGCCTTCTTCGACTTGTGCTTATGGTGGTGCTTGTGCTTGTGCTTGTGCTTAGGCTTGGGCTTACGCCGGCGCTTGCCCATCTTCGCGGAGCTCGACTGAGAGTCGGAATCACCAGACTCACTAGACGAGACCAGAGGAGACCGACGAGCAGCCATGTAACTCTGGACCTTGCCACGCGGAGGCGGAAGAGGCGTAGCGGGCGGAGGCCGAGGAGGAGAGCTAGGGGCCTCAGAGTCAGAGCTCTCGGACAGAGACAGTGGATGAGTGGAACTCCCAGGAACATCAAGCCAAGAGCCGAGCATGATGAACCAGAAGAATGGCTCCGCCGAGCTGTCCGGAGAACGAGATAGTCGGGAGTCTCCAACAGGTTCAAGCAATGGGCGTTCAGAACTCGGGCAGTGGCTGCAGTGGGACGCAATGGACGACCCGATGGAGACGTCAGCCCAGCCGAGCTCATGGGAACCGTGGGCCGAGTAGCGGTAACCATCGAGATACCCTGCACCGGAGTGACCACAGTCGACGCAACCCCTGCCCGACTGCTACAACCCTTGATCTGACTGGGGAACCGAGGCCGAGAGCAAGCGAGAAGCCGCCGCGCTGAGGAGCTCACAGCTGCGCTAAGCACCGAAGCAACCGTGCCACCTGAAGAGTGGGATACCGTTGCAGTCGAGCCTCCGGCAGCCGAGCTCGATGCACTCACAACCGCGGATACCGACCGGAGGACGTTCTGAGAATCCAGAGCCGAGCTAAGCGGGGCAACAATTTGAACAGGACTGAGCGCCGACGCAACGGTGGCCGAACCCGAAGTCGCCGCTGCAGGTTCTACGCAGGCCGGCGAAGCAGCAGAATGACCCACGCCAGAAGCTGGAGCAGAAACCGCGACCGAGCTAGGTGTAGCGACATCACTCTTCGCCACGACCGTGCCGGGAGCGGTGCTAGTAGGAGGCACCCATCGAACACAAGTCGGCAGAGGATCCGACACCGGAAGCGAGAGAGCCGAGTTCGGCACGACCATAGACGCCGCTGGTGAACTCGGCGGCCGGGAGTCAGCACCGCTCGGACCAGCGCCAGCTGACGACGGCAGAACACGACGAAAGGGAAGAGCCCAACTTGACGAGGTGGAGACGTCCAACGCAGCTGAGTTGGGAGTCGACACCGGCGTCGGATCCGGAGAAGGAGGATACGAGACCAGGCTGATGAGCGGCCCACTCGTCACCGGACTAGCCGACCCCGCAGGAAGCTCAGAAGACTCAGAGACCTCGCCGAAGTCGAAAGAGAGGTCGTCTTCCTGAGAATGGGCGTCGCCGCCGGTTGTCACGTCCTCAGCGGTGAGACCAGCCAAGTTCAAACCGGGTCGGAGTGACAAATCACAAGCTGCCGACACCTCTTGGGCAGCTTCGCCGAGTCGAGCCGATGCATCTGCGTGACCAGCTTCGCCAGACAGCGGGCATGCGTATGGCTGCTCGAGTGATACCTGAGGCTTGGGCCGAGAGCCGGCAGCAGTCGCCGACTTCGGGTTCGCATAGCGACGAAGCTTCTCGGCTGGCGTCAGGGTGTCTAGTCGAGCCCGGCGGAGTTGGTCGACAGACTTGCTGCGTCGGAATCGCGACACATTAGACTTGGACACGGGAAACGTGGCAGTCGGAGCGGACGCCGAACTCGTGGACCCTGGAGTGTCAGACTCAGCCAGCCGAGTCGACTGGCCAAGGAAGGAACCAGCCGAGCTCACGGCCACCGGCGGAACAGAGGCCGCGCCGTCTGTCCGAGGATGGATAACCAACTCCACACGCCGAGTCTCTCCGGCTGGGATGTCCATCACCTCGGGAACCGCTGAGCCAACACTCGACACAGACGAGCATTGAGCTGGAGGTCAGCCGGGTTCAACCCAGGCACGTCCAACCCAGCTGCAGCCGCAGCGGCCATGTGAGGGTCGTGCATGGGTAACATGCCGTTCCGAGCGATGACCCGCTTCTGCCGGAGAATAACCTCGCGCTGGTGATCGATGACGGCCTTGGCGTTACGAAGAGGCAGTGGATCCCCAGCAGTGATCAGCCGAGCTGACTCCTGGAGCTGCTCAAAGTGCTTGGTCGAGATAGCTTGGAGTGTGGCATACTCAGCATCCCGAGCAGAGAGCAACCGAGTCAGGCGCTCGATCTCTGAATCACGCTCCCGGATCTTCTTGCGGAATTCTTCAGCGTGAGCGAGAGCCGACTTAACCTTGGCATCTTGCGACTCACGAGCTGACCTCAAGGAAGCCTCTGACTCGGCCAGTGCCTTCCGGAAGCTGGTCAGAAGTGGAGACGACTTCTTGGACTCGGCTTTCCACAAGTCGCGCTCCTTCTCGACAGCTTTCAAGCGTTCCTCAAGGTCAGCCTTCGCGGCTGCTTGGGAATCCAGCCGCCGAGTCAAGTCGGCATTGATGGTCTGGGCCGCCTCCAGTTCCACTCGCAGCGCAGCAGCGTCGCCCGCTTGACTCTGCGACGCGTACTGACCGTGAAGGAGATCCACGAGCTCGTCGAAGGATTTCGCCTCGAGGGCAGCTCGGCGGACACTTGGGTCGGCAGCTGGAGCAGGGCGGGTGATCACGAACGACAACAGCCGGGCCAAGTCAGCGTTCTCTGTGCGTCGTTGCTCAGCTTGCGCGTGGATCAGCGCGGCGAGAGAGTCGAGGCTCACCGGCTCAGCCGAGTCCGACCGACGAGAGTCGGCGGTGCCCGAAGTGGTGTCACCACGCGGACTCGGCGAGCGGCGAGGAGGAATGCGAGATGCCGACTCGGACTCCTGGTCGAACCCACGGGAAGTTGTCAAGTCGATGACAGGGTGCCCTGCCCACCGCTGACCCCGCGAGCCCAGGACGCCGAGTCGGCGAACTCAGCGGACTCCTCCTCATCTCGCGCTGAGGTGTGTGACGGCTGTGGAGACGCTGCGACCGAAGCCTGTGAAGATCAGCAGATGGAGAGTTAGCAACGGCATGGATGGAGTAACTGGAGGCGGAAGACGTACCGGCGGAACGGCAGGAGCGCCCGACGACGACATAGCGAAGGAGCTTGTTCGCTACCGTTGGAGTTTTGGCCGATATGGGACTTGACTCGAGGAGTGATGGTCAGGCCCCTCACCAACTCGGCTCGGAACATGACCGGGGCAGTTGTGGTGTAGGAAACACCAGATTTCGCGAGACCAACTCGGCTGGAGTGGTACACTGTACTGGTAGCCGAGCTCAGCCGAGCTCAGCCGAGTTCACCAGCCTATCCGGACGAGTTATCCGGCTCAGCCGAGTTCAAGGATTATCCGGACGAGTTATCCGGCTCAGCCGAGTTCAAGGATTATCCGGACGGCTTATCCGGACCAGCCGAGCTCAAGCGTCGCCGAGCTCAGCGAAGGGTCGGCTGGGATCCAAAACCGCCCACTTTCATTTGGTATTTGTATAGAAGCTTAGGAGTAGTAGAGCGCCCCTTCAGGGCGCCCGACAAAGATAACAGACAACAGAGCAGAATTTTCTAGGCCTAACACACGTGCATACGTTCCGGTAAGTCCCTGCGCGGGGCCGGATTATGTCTGCTGCCGGTACCCGAGAGGCATAAGCTTGTAGGGTACTCGGCTGGCAGCGCCAAGAGATAAAGGTCGGCCCGGGTTGGGCGCGTGTCTCGCCAAGCGCGAAGGAAAAGTCTCGCCACCGCTGCGAGCCGGTGTTCCCGTACGTCCCGGGCACTGATTGCTGAGTCGAGAAGCCTTTGCTCTCGGCGACCTGTAAAAGCGCTCCGAGCGCCGTCGTCCATCCTTTGGTGGAGGGCACAGGGTTGTGTGAACGGGGACCGTCGAACTCGGCGGTTCTCCGGGGAGGTGATCTTGGTTGGCAGGTCTCGACGAGAGGCGAGACACCCGCTGTCCCGGTTGGGCCGAACCGCTCGGGGGCAACCCGGCGCAGGCCAACAAAGCCGACCAGCTCGGCTATTGTTGTGTTTGTAGCCAAGTTACCACAACTGACGATTTTGTGTGTACTGCTATACCACAGGCAACACTGCAGCTAGGAGCGTGTATACGGCCCTCATCGGGTTGACTTGAGGTTGTGGCCATCGGCTCTCCGCTTGCATATATATATCACGGCAAGAAAAATGAGAAGACATGTGAAAATAAAAGGAAACATGGATTTACAAGAACTTTTAGTGTATCAGATTTCTTATCAAATGTTCTGATCCACGACACCGCATGCACTCACGGTGTATTGTATCACTTACGGACAGAGCATACACGTAGCAGCAACTTGCTGCTAAGCTTCCCCATTTCTAAGTCAGCTATTTTTAACCAATCAACGATCGGTAGCAAAGCAAGTTGCACGCCCGGCTGGTATTTATACAGTATTTTACTAAAGCAGGAATACGGCACGTAAGCTTACAGACAACGACTTACAAAGCCGGCAGACACAAAAAGCTGGCAGACAAAGTCAAGCAAAGCTTAACATGAGCAAACCAGCCAATCAGATTCAATCACATGACTTCATCTTTGTATACCGTCTGGTTTTGTGTACTTTATATACTTTGTTGTGTATTTTATGCAACGTCTCGTGTGTTTTATGATAGTTTTACAGTTTTGACGGGAGGTACTTTATCCTTGTTTTTATATAGGAGGATGGCACTTGGGCGCGCTCGCTCTGCTCACGCACGGGATCTCGAAGCTTGAAATGGGTTGCTCACTTAGGCTTTAAATGTAGTTTTGGTGCGGGGTCTCCTGCTATCTTAAAAAAATGATATTAGATTGACCCTATAGGGTTACATAGATTTGTTTTTTAGAACTACGAAACTATCCCCAGGTATCCTTGTTAGCTGCTGTTTAGCGCTGATGCCATAATTGGTGCCGTATGGACTGTAGCGCCTTGTTTTCCTAGGACAGTGGGCTCTTGCTGTATATGAATATGTATAAATTGGGGAACATGCGATATGCATGAGCTACATGCATATAATTAGAATGTTGCTTTCTAAAGCTACTCAACCTCAAGTTAAGCCCTGTAGGACACTCAAATCAAAAACATACATGTTTAATTGTCATGAAACGGAATTTTATAATTACGGCAAAATAAAACAGGATAAGTCACGGGCTTTTTATTTTATTTTTGCAGTTCATGGTGACGATGGCTCATTATAGAACACAAATAACATGTATTACCGTGACTGTAGGTGTTCTTATAGTTTAAAATTGTTTATATATTTTATGGGGTTCTGCATTTTATGTTAAATCAAGCTCCGAAATACAAAAACATAACTCAAGAATCGTGGAACTGGTACGACAGCGGGTACAAAATTAACATTCACCTCTGCAATGGCGCCATGTGAATATGGAACTGAGCCAATTAACAGCGGTTGCTTTCTTACTATCATAAAAACAAAAAAATGGCTCAACTTTTATGGATATTCTTTTTGCAAGCTACAATTGTTGATGACTACATTTGTAGATTCCATTTGTTGTGCTTTTTCTTTGTTTCTGTATAAATGGAGTAGCTTTAGTATCTAACTCAATTGTTTTCTTGTGTTATCATTACGCTTCAAGACTTGCAACGATACCATCGGAGTCATTTCGAAGCCACGATATCAGGACTCTATAGTTTAAACAAACGTAAATAGAGGACCTCTGAACACACGCAGTCATTTCGAAGCCAGCCTTTGGTTAACCCTTTTGCGATGATTTTTATACTTGGAATTTGTATGGAAGCCTCCCGATACAAAACCGTAAAACATGACTAGATGCATGGTTTTACGCCGAGACCCGCAAACCAAAATCGGACATAAGACTGGATTTTATTCGTACCTAATATAAAACATGCTACTTAGCCATGTTTTAGTACGGTTACCGCCCCGACACGTGCTGGCTAAAATTATCATTCTAAACTCTGATTGGGTCGATTTTGTAAAACATGCTAGTTAGCCATGTTTTACACAGAACCATCGCAAAAGGGTTAAAACTCGGTTATTTTTGCGCAATTCAAGCTGAGATCGGTGGTCTAGCCAATGGTTTGATCATTCTGCCGAAGTTGAGTAGATGGCACGAAACAAACATAACAACTAATAAAACTACAGCGGGTAGTAGACGTTTGCGATGTTGTATAGTCGTTGCCCTTCTTCATACATTGCATCAAGTTTATCGTGTTGTTGGGCTATCCAGTATTGGGTGTGAGCAGAACTACGTCTCCACTTCGTCACTGTTGGACGTACTAAACATCGTGGTGAGATTGTTATCTGCGCGCCATCTTGTCCATCGGACGAGTTACAGGCAGCCGCCATGGAGGTGACACGGCGTGCGCGCGTTTGGGCACGAAGCGGGTGAGTTTGCCGACCACGCTTCACCACGCCAGTGGGCGAATTAACAAACGCAAGTAGACCTTTTCAGCCTCAGCATTTGGCGTGCAGATCAGCGTAGCTGGGGCGCCGATGTTACCGGGTATGCAAGCAGAGAAGAACGCCAGGGTCGATAATGGATTAAACGCAGCAGGGATGAAACAGCCTGTCACGTCAATGCGCGGAAAAATAAGAGCGCATGCTTGGTTTAAAACGAGCGCGAGAATGACGGTTGCGAACTACTTGAGATGGCTGCATGGAGGCGTTTCGACAGTGTCTGGGCGCGGCGTAAAGTAGCTAGCTGCGCATTGGCTAAAATGATTTTTGAATGAAACTGCTGATCTTTTCATACGAATTTCAAGATGTCGGACCCGTGGATACTTACTGACCCGTAAAAAGCAAAAAAGTGAACATGTGCGTTATTGATGGTGCCATGCTGAACGGTATCTCTGTAGGGGTCGCCCATAGAAAGTGTGGAAAAAGTGGTGATCAATATGTGTCGTACTTAAGCCGTTCCCGGACCCTTATACTCTCAGCTTTTCAAGCTTCGAGAATTACAAAATCGCGCGCTTGATGACGTGAACGGTCCGTTTGTACCAGGTTCTATTTCCAACAAATGGCGAGTATCATCGGAGTGGATACACCCACATACTATTTCACGGGAAAGTACGAAATATGTGACGAGTATGTGCCGGACCAGAAATCTGATTCTGCCTCCCCCTTATCCACTCTTTTCATTTTGGAAATTGCAGGCTTCGAGGCAAGCGGCGGGATGCTTGGCGTGCGGCGGCGGCGCGCTTGGACGATTGACCCGCAACGTGCGTGCGTATGAACATGCAGCCGAGTAGCAAGGCGCGGTTGCGCACGACTGCAGCTAGTAGGAGCGCTTGCAGGAATACAGGTTAGATACACTTTTTGTCGCGTTAGAAAGCGCTCGAATGCCCACTTGCCCTTGTATTGCGTTTTAGTGTTGAGTAGCCGCACGCAGTGACATGCTAAAGTATATCTTCCCTCGAAATTACGTGTACTATGCTTCAGTAGTGCAACCATCGCGCTGGCGCTTGTGTAGCTCTGTAAGGATGCTGCTTGCAGAATGTCACTTTTTCACAAAATGCACACGTTTAAGGTTTGATTTTTGAGGCATACGAAGTTCTTTGCTTGAGTTCCATTTGCAACGGATCAAATACATATATTTCCCAAGGGTTTCGCGACTCGTAGGTATTAGTGATGAATAATGAACGCGCAACTGGACCATGAAGAGCGGCTTAGGCGTCCATTTCCATTTTCGACTTGTCATTTTTGGTCGCTTGCAATGCGGGCCACACATATTTCGCACTCGTCTAAGTACGATAAATTGCAAATCTTGCATTCCTCTAAGTACGAATATACCAGACACATACTCGGCACATAATTTGCCCTTTCCCATGACATAGTATGTGACTCCATACTCGTCCGAGTATCATTCACAACGTTTGTGACTATATTTTGATTGGCCGCAAAACCCAGGTATATAACGCAAAGCTTGCCACTCGGGTTGTCACATGATGGGATACAGTATCAGCATTGACACCGTCATCGCTCCTCTGCGTATCGGTTGGCCGCATCGCTTCTTTTGTGAATTTGAGTGCGCGTTATGAGAATAACACCGTGCAATGGTGTAGAAGCTCGGGGGCCGCCTATATGGACAGATCTCCACTAACCGCATTCTTCAATTTCCATCCCAACCAGCAAGTCAACGCAAACAACACAAACGTCCACTTCGACCACGGTCTCCGCTATCGCCCCCAAGCTCTTTATGCCGTTCGTACTTGGCGGCAAGAAATCCCCCGTCGAGCTTAAGCACCGCGTCGTCATGGCGCCCTTGACACGCCTCCGTACCGGTGACAGCGGCGTCCCCACCGCTCTAGTGGCCGAGCACTACGCGCAACGCGCCACGGACGGAGGTCTGCTGATCGCCGAAGCCACCAACATCAGCCCTACAGCTCGCGGATACTTTGGCGCCCCCGGCCTCTTCACACAGGACCAAGTAGACGGCTGGAAGCTGGTGACCAAGGCCGTGCACGACAAAGGCGGCAAGATCTTCGTGCAGCTCTGGCACACGGGCCGCGTGGGTCACCCACTGAACCAACCGGACGGTCAACTGCCAGTGCCGTCAAGTGCGACGAGCGTCGACGACCTCACGTCGCACGCCGTCACGCGCGAGGGTCGCAAGGACTACGTCACCCCTCGCGCGGTGGAGATCGAGGAGATCCCGGGTATCGTCGAGGACTACAAGAAGGCGTCGGAGAACGCCATTGCCGCGGGTTTCGACGGCGTGGAGATCCACGCAGCTAATGGATACTTCCTGGAGCAGTTCCTGTGCGACGGCGTGAACAATCGCACGGATAAATACGGCGGAGACTCAGTGACTCAGTCATAGCCTACGACTCTCTTCGCCTTGTGCTGCACGTAAACGTAGCACTCACTGTGTGGACTCGAGTCCGCGGCTGTAGGCAACAGCAACACGAACACTACGGGAGGAGCTCGTGGTGTCCAGACTTGTGCACTTGAACGAAGAGATGTCGAAGCTGCGGAAGTTCGACGTGAAAATCTCGCATAAGGTTTTCATCGGTTTGGGTTTGACCTGTTCAGGAACATAGTCTACGCTAAAACTTAGCGGACAGGGACAGGAAGGGAGTTGAAAGTTTCTCCGACGAAGAGATTTACAAATTGCTGAAGCCTAAAGTGGACGCAAAATACGCTGGCGATCACCTTCGGGTCGCTGAAACGAATCCCGGACTTCAAGAACCTCGCGGAGCCGCTGCAGATGTATCAGTTCAAGTAATGGATCAAACTGGGAGAAGAAGTCCCAGATCATATCAAGGCAGTGTTTTCCATGCCACGCCTAAGCGATAGCAAAGCCGGAGAGCGATGATATTATCGACGCATTCAAGAAAGTGTACGACAGTGGACAGTTGGCTAGCTGTGGAATCCTGCAAAACTATACCAAACACTTTGCCAGACGTACCCTACATCGTTTCTGAAGTTCATCGGCCGCTCAATACTTTTCTTGCCTGTGGTGCTACCCTTGTCACCCACCCTATTCATAGGCAAGCTCAACTTCGTCCCAAAATTCAGCTGTCTATCTTCCAACGCCAACTCGGATGGAAGCTCAGCGTCAACGATACCGGTGTGCCATCCCCTCTTTCAGCATGGATTCATTTAGCCAAACGCTCGTGCCCTGACCAAGCTACCCTGAACAAATGAGGTACATGGTTGCACCGATCAACGATCAGCTTGATGGAGAGCCTTCAAGTGGAGACATTCGACGCCGCTATCGAAGGCTGGGGCTTGCAGGCTTTGTCACGCTGTTGCTCGTGGCCGCCTATGCTACAAGCCCGATGGATCGCAGTAGCAATCTCCGCAGTGCTGTCTTCACCCCAATGCAGACTGACGATACAGCAGGAGGTTGGACAACAGCCACAGACGGCTCCAGTACGGAATCGACGAGTGAATCCAGACTGCGTACTGTGAACATTGGCATGGGCTGCCCGGAGTTCCAGGTCGCGTTCGACGGTGAAACTCCTGGGAGTCCCAGTCCATTCCGGTCTTTCACCTTGACAAAGGGCGTCGGCTACGCCCATGTGGCGCTGCACTTCAGTACGCTCTGGCTGCCGCGTGGGGCGTCCGTGGTGCTTCGTGCAGTAGAAGGCTTCGACACACCAGATCGATACCTTAATCTCTCGGAAAAGTACCCGAGTGGTAGAATGTACTACGACGTCCTCGCCTCTCCGGTCCTAACGAAAGAATTCCGGATCGAGTTCTACCGCAGCAAAGGCGCCTTCGACTCTACCGACGACGATCTCATCGCAGAGACTTTCAGCGCGACCGATAGCAATGCAAAGTGCTACGGCTTCGCGCTAGATTCCTACTACTACGTGCTCATGGACGACGCCAGCCCCATCGTGTCCACTGACGAGACTCTGTGCGTTGCGGATAATACCAAGAGAGCCATTTGCTATTATTCCGACAACGCCACGCAGACAGCGTACTTGGCGTCTCGAGCTGTGGCCCGCTTAAATACCCCAAAAGGGTTTGGAGAATCCGCCATCTGCACCGGGTGGCTACTAGGCAACCAGGGGCATATCCTCACCAACTACCACTGCGTATCTACCGTTGCAGAGGCGACTGGTACGACGGTGGAGTTCATGGCGGAAGATGGTGCGTGCAGCGACAGTATTTCGTGCGATTTGAGCGAATGTGGAGGCGAATTGGTGTCCTTCACGACAGACCTCGTTTATTCCAGTGAGGAGCTTAAGCTTGACAATGCGTTACTCAAGCTACCAACCATTGGAGCTCAAACCGCCCAAACGTACGGGTATCTGCGGTTAAAGACTCGCGATGGAGTTGTAGGCGAGCAACTGTACATCCCCCAGCACCTAATGGGCAAGAGCAAGCGCATTTCTCTCGAGGATGACTATGCCAGCAAGGTGGCGTTGCAGAGTTTGAGTGCCAGCACTTGCGGCACAATTGGGTACTCTTACAGCGGCGACACAAAGACTGGGTCTTCTGGGTCCCCGGTGCTATCCTTTTCGGACCACGACTTCACCACTGCGGTGAAATGTGTGGCAATACTGGCACTCCAGCCAAGAGAATTGTTGCGGACTTGATGGCGAACGGTATCGACGTGGCCGCATTCGATGGTGTAGACGACGGATCAAGCCACACAGCCAATTCGGAGCGTTTCCCTGCGTATACTCCACCAGTCCCGGAGGCTACGCTACCTCTGACGTCTCGCCTCACTCTGGATGGAGCGATTATTCTCGGTTCGGGCTACGTTAGCGTCGACAAAGTGAAGTTTACCTTAACTCGTGACACGGACGTATCGTTCGCCGTAGTTTCCGTCGAGATCGCAGACAACGGCTCGTTCATCGACCTGAACGGCGACTGTCGCGCTAACTACTTGGACTCGATCATCTACCTGTTCCCCAAAGACGGCACGGCCCCCGTCTTCTTCGCTGATGACGGCGGAGTGACTGTGAATGTTGAGGGCGACTCGATCAGCTACAACGACCTGTATATGCTAGCTTTCCTCAAGAAAGAGTCGTACGTTTTAGCTGTTGCATCGATGGGGTCGAGCGCCTATGATGCACTTACTGGGAAAACTAAGGCTGAGTATCCACCGAAACTTTACTCGTGTCGATCGCGCAGCTCGTACGGTTCGTACCGATTAAAAATCTCGAGCTCTGCGGGCGAGAACCCGTTCACGTTTACCAAGCTGCCCGCAGCAATTGCTATCGACCCGACCTCGTGCCACAAGACAGCCCAAGCTATTGCCCAGACTAAGCTGGAACTTGTTCACTCCGAACTTGGTTAGAGAGAGTGGAGATCCAATTGTACTTTCAAGCTGAAAAGCGATAACGACACACTGTATGACCTACAGTATTCTACAGCCCCAAAGTATATGAAGTTCCGCTGCCTTCAAGGAGGCAAATGTTGAAGACAAAAACGTCTCTATCTCTGACTTACACTTAAAGAGCATCTGTGAGATGCTCTTCAAGTGGGTTGAGTATTGAGTAGCCATTTCAATCGAATCAACATGGCCGAGTCACTGCTCTCGGGCCGCGTGTACCTGGCCTTCGACGACTTCTCCCGGGCCGGCAAGCGTACGCGCTTCTGTTAATCCATATGCAGCTTGTTCGCTTCTCTCCGCTCGTCTCACCGATACCCTTATTGCCCCTTGTAGATGTCCTGCACTTTGCCAAAGTCAACGGAGCCCAAGCTCCCCCCGTGGCCCAGGCGACAGTGGAGACCCTGCTGCCAGCTGAACTAGCCCCCTTCGTACAGATCTGCCAGTGGCCCGGCACCAAGGATGCCCTAATTGCAGTGAATACTGCGGAGCTGCCGGCCAGCCAACGGTGGGAGCTGGCCGACGCGCTGGTCTCCGCTCTGAGTCGGGCCAACGCCCAGAGTCTCACGATCTTGGCGGCCCTGCACTTGCCGTACGCCAAGGACGGCGACCTCAACGTGTTCTACAGTGGCCTCAACGCTGAAGCTGCTGCTGATGAGAAAATGGACGTGTCGGCCCTGGCCCCAGCCGATCCGACGTGGGAGATCAAGGATACGTGGCTGGCCGCGCTGCTGCACTTCGTCAAGGTGGAGCAGTGGCCGCACATGCACCTGCTGCTGGCCAAGGGATACAAGCCTGGACGCGACCTGGCTGGCACCTATGAAGCCGTGGATGCGCTTGCCAAGGCCCTGCAGATCTTCACCAAAGAACAGGTGATGGTTGACTCGCAAGAGGTGCAACGTGAGATGCCTCGGCTACTGGCCAAGGAGAAGGATACCTCGACTGCGGGCGACGATCACCTCACCCTGCTCTACCATTAGACCCGACGCAAGACAACGTTATGCTACGGTATCCCTAGAGATTAAATGGATTGGATGTGATGCTGTGTCGATGGCCGACGACGAGATGTACCAACGGAACTGCACATTTTATCCATTTCCCGCGTTGTTTTCTCGTATTCAGGTCTGCCATTCATTGCTTTTTGATTGTGGGCTCGCCTCTGTTGTTCACGCGCGCTCGCGCCTCCTCTGTATGTCCGCAGTCGCTGCCAGCTAGCTTTCCTGTGCTCGACGTACGACGACTACTGTAGTGGTGCTCGATCTACTCCATGAGCAGCACGACCTTGCGCTTCGTTGTGCGGTTCACAGCGGCATGCAGGGCGTCGTCAAAGTCCTCGAACTTATATGTCTGAATCCACGTGCGCAGCTTGCCGGCCTCCACGAGGCCCGCGAGCTCCGAGAGCATGGCGGCACGCTCCTCGACCGAAGAGTCCTTGACCCACTGGCTGAGCCAGAAGCCCTTGAGCGTGATGTCGTGGAAGATGAGCGAGCCCGTGCCCACGGCCACGGCCTCCTTGCCCATGCCGCCGTACGTGACGTGCACGCCCTTCTTGGCCAGCACCTTGGCCATGTCCAGGCTGGTCTTGCCGCCCACGCAGTTGAGCGCGAGCTTGGGGGCCGGCAGGTCCGAGATAAGCTCCTTGAACTTGGCCGAACCGGCGTAGTCGGCCGTGCACACGATGTCGGCGCCCAGGCTCTTGAGGTGCTGCACCGTCACGTCGTAGTCGCCGTCGTCGCGAATGATGTTGATAGTCTTGATGCCACGCAGAGCGGCCAGCTGGATGACGGCCTGGCCCACAGCGCTGTTGGCGCCGTTCTGGATGACCACGTCGCCCTTGTTGAGCGTCGTGAAGTCGGCCAGCATGCGGTAGGCGGTGGCCGGGTTCACGGCCAGCGTAGCAGCGTCCTCGATCTTAATCTTCTCCGAGATCTTCATCACATCAGCGCTCTCGGCCACAGCCTTGCTGCGCCAGGTGCCTGCAGGATATCATTGCAACAACCGTGAGCAACCTTTAACACTAGCCTAAAATTTTAACACCTTTAGGATAGTGTTAACGTAAAAAAGTAAAAAAAAACTCACCGAATCCCGCGCTCGTGGGGATGACACGGTCGTTCACCTTCACGTTGGTGACGCCAGCGCCAACAGCGGTGACGACGGCCACACCCTCGTTACCAGCCACGGCCGGGAAGGTGGGCTTGATGGCGTAGGCGCCCTGGATCTGCGACAGGTCCGCCACATTGATCGGCGCAGCGAGGAACTTGAGAGCCACCTGGCCCTTGGCCGGGGCAGCCTCCTTGTCATCCGCCTCCGTCCTGATAAAAAAAAGTTTAGGTGGTGTTAAAGGTTAGCACCACTTAAACTCGTTTAGCACTGGCTTAAACGGCAACAAAAACGCACTTGAGGACAGTGAGCGGGTGGCCGAACTCCGCGTAGCGGATCGTGCTCATGGAGCGCTTGCCCTGCGCGGTGAGGCCCTTGGCGATGGTGGAGATCATGGTGCTGCGGCGACGAGTGCTGAGCGCTGTGTGAAACTGGGGCTTGCCGTTCTTGTGCGGCGCTGGTTCCACTAGATCTAGAGATTGTGTTCACTTAGTATTTGTATGTATTCTCTATATTTCGCAAATTTTCCGAGGGTTCACGCCATTTGTGTTGTGCACATTAAAACGTTCTTATTTAGCCTACCCCATTCTTTTGCAGAGGTGCACGTGCACCACACTTCTTACCGTAAAAAGACCCAGTAAAAAGCCGTAAGAAGTGAAAACGGCGCTGCTCCAGCCAAATTCAACCGCCAAGACACATCAGAGCTCATTGCAACTTCGAGCGAGCAGCAAGCAAGTGCTCTTCTTGTGTCAGGGTTTCCTGTTTTTTTCACTATACACGCGATTCCCAATGATTAATTAAAGTTTGAGATCCGTCAATGAGGCCTGGGGGGTCATCGTGCTCTTCGGGGCGCGGTGCTCGGGCCCATACTGTGGACGATTTTCTTGTTGACGGGAACCGCAATCCACTAGCTCTACGTATTGTAGTAAAGCTTTCTCAATGATCAACTGATATTTAATCTTTGAGACCTGAACACCCATGTTGTCAACATGCGTTACTGAGAGAAAGCATCAACAACATCAATTTGCATACTTAAGGCCTTCAATAGAACATGCTCCTTCGAGTGTTCACCTCAGCGGTCTTAGACCTCTTGCTACTTGGTGACGTCAATGGGCGAGTATGGACCGTTGTCTGCGCCGGAGCTTCCGTAGACTCTGGCGCTGCCGTCTTGACCGGTTTCTTGGGCTTCACCACCGGTGACTGGGCTCGTGCTGGGCTCTTCTTGGCTGGAGACCTGGTCACCGGCGACCCTGGGGGGAACAACTCTTCCAGCACGCTGCGCTTCTCTCGCGTCCATTGCGAGAGATCGCAACGCAGTTGGGCGAGTTTCTGCTGCGGAGGGTTGTGGAAGAGCAACGACTCCTGCAGCGCGTTCATGGTGCCGCTCATGTACTGCACGTGCAGCTGGCTCAGGTCCTCCTCCTCAAACACGAGCAACTCGACCAAAGTCTGAGTCCGCACGGTGACGGGGGAGTGTTGACCAGGCTGCAAGACGCTCAGTTCGCCAAAGAGCTGGCCGCTGGCAAGTACAGCCACCGTGACTTCATCCGAGTGTTGCAGCTTGGCAGCGGCAAGAGCCTGCGCGCTGCTCACGAGCCGCGGGTTGGTGAGCATCCAGCCGTTGTCCAGCACCCAGGAGCCATCGCTCGACCGCGACGTGAGCGCGTCTTCCGACCTGCTTCCACCTCCTCCGAGTCTGCTGCTAGCGAGTGTTGACGACCGATGTGCAGTTGAGGGATGCGGCACGGTGATGGTCTTGAGCACGTGGCAGACCCCCTTCTTGATGACGTAGAGCTGCTTGACCACCTCGCCCGCTTTCAGCGCGTCTTTGCCCGGGTCCACCAACTTCGACCCGGAGACGGCCGCCAAAGCCGCCAACACCTCGTCCGAGCACGTCTCAAACGCGTGACAGCGATGCAAGAACTGCAATCTTTCTTCCAGCAGCCGCTCCTCGTGTTCTCGCAAGATGTTCAGGTACACGTCGACGTCCAGCAGCATGCAGTTGACCTCGTCCAGACACGAGAAAGTTGCCGTCTCCTTCGGATGCAGAGCCGGCAATGTTCGAGCTGCAGACCCCAGCGCCCGGAAGCTGCTGGAGTAGAAGCCCGAGCTCAGAGATCGACGCGATGCGAGCAGTGGGGAGCTCGACCCGATTCGAGACCGCAACATGAGCTGGCGTTGGGCTCGATGGCGCAGCATGATCAGCCTACCGTCCGTATTCGTGGCGCTAGACGGCTCCAACCCGATGGTGTCGCCTTGGTACAGAGTACTGAGCTCGCGCGAGCTTGACTCCTGGAACGTCACGGTCTTGACGAGCGACGCCACTGCGTCCAGCACGACGTGGAAACTCGACGAAGCTTTGCCCTGTTCTACCACGAGCTGGTCGCTCTCGAATCGGTAGTACGTGGCGTCACGCATACAGCGCTCGATCATGTTCGCCCTCATCCCGCGGAAGAAGCTCCAGCACCGTACCAACCGCGCAGCTTCCGTGACGTCGCTGAGGCTGCGTGTTCTACCTGGATCCTGTTTCAAGAAATGCTCCAGCCAGATTTTCGTCTTGCTTTCTTGGGCTTCGTACGCTAACGAGGCCGCGGATAGAGTTGTGGTCTCTTGTTGTGTTTGTTGTGATGGGGGGCTGCACACGGCCTCGAGTAGAACGGCTTGACTCGGATCTCTCGAGAGCGACGCGGTGGGGTGGTGCCGAAGAGTGTCTAACCAGGTGTAGTCGTGGATGGCTTCCTCGAATCGCCCCATTTCCTTCAGTACACGAGCTCGGCTTTCAACGAAGAGGGGGTTCTTTGAGTCGAGCTTCAGCGCCTTCGTCAAGTCACGCACAGCTTCGGCGTGTCGTCCCAGCTTGTACAAGGCGCAACCTCGGTTGTATAGTGCAGGAGCAGCACGATCGGAGTCGCTGCGGGAGCAGGCCAAGAAGTCTTCGGCTGCTTGAGCGTACTGCTGCAGTCGATACAGCGCGTAGCCTCGGTTGTACTGCGTCGATACGGAGTGTTGAGCGCTGGAGAGGGACCCTCCGCCTCCAGTTGGCACCGGCGAATTCAATAAGCTCACGCCATACCCAGCTTGATCTGAGACTTTCTTCTTGAGGATCTGGGTCGACTTGGCGACGATGCCCTCGAACACTTCAGGCGAGCGGTGGGTCACGTTCCGAGCGGACAAGTCCGCGTCCTGTGCGATTCAGCAATAAACGTTAGGCACAGAACTCTGGGTTTTTTTGTGTCACTAACCGCGTTTCCAGCTTACTGTTGATAGTTTGCCTTCGATGGGAGTCAAGCATTGCAACAGGATGGATGGGAGCGGGTGCAGTCGAGCGCCTCCTCTAGCTGTTGCCTTGGTGCCGTCACTTGTTGCCCCACCACCTGCACCTTTCTCCAGTGCTGGAGACATTGAAGCATGTCAAAAGTTTATGAACGAGATAAGGTAGAATGCCCACACCAAAAGCAGCTATTTTTGCCTGTTTAGCACAACCTAAAACTAAAACCAAACGATGCGAGTACCATGGAAATGCTCTTCGTGATGACAATTATTACGATTCAATCCAACTAGCTAGCCGCGCCAATCTCCTTGAGTCTATCCGCGTACCTCAAAGTATTGAGAGTGTGGTTGCAACTCTCCGAGCACGGCGAGACGGTGGCGATCATGATGGTCTTGGAGTTCTGCGAGAGGAAGCTGTCTCGAAGCAGCTGCGTGAGTTTGCTCTGTCGGAACGGAATGTGCGTGGCGCCTCGATCCAGCGCGCGGATGCACTCTTTCAGAGCCAAGAGGCTCTTGTTGATCTCCGCTCCCTCCATCCGCGTGCTCTTCTTGTCGCTCTGAGTATCACTCGCGCGTTCACTGCCAGCCAGATCGACCATGGAGAGTCTGGCCAAAGCGGGGCCGTTGTTGTTGTTATCTGCAGCATACAAAGTCACGCGCAGCAGCGCGTGCGAGCGAGAGGAATCGTCGTGCACAGCGTTGGCACTGGTGGCTCGAGCTTGCTCTCCGAGCTGAACGAGCTCGAGCAGCTCGTCCGCGCTGGTAGCTGGCAACTCCTTGAGTCCGGGCAATTGTACGGCACCATCGCCGTCCTCCATGAGTTGCACGCGCGATCGTCCGTTGAGTAAATCGTTCACGCTGTTCATGTAAATCTCGTAGAAGCTCACGCCGACACTGACGCGCGAGTTGCGACGACTTGAGCTTGACGAGTCTTGCAGTTCCTCGAGTTGTTGGAATAAATCCACCGCAGCTTGGCGATAAATGGACTTCATGGTGTACGTCTTGCCAGATCCAGTCTGTCCGTACGCGAACACTGTCAAGCTGGTCGTATCACTCGACGCTGAAGCTTCCGAGACGAGATAGGGCACCATCGGCCCCACAGTCGCATCGTATACCTTGCTGTTCTCCTGTAGCTCGTCAAAAACTGCGTCGAAGCGGAACTGGTGGTTCTCCAGCGTCTCGGAGCAGTCCACGCGGAGTTTCGGCTCGTGGCACACGAGCTCACGTCGAAGAAGAGCCGAGTTGCTGGCGTTCTGGTCTTCTAATGTGAATAAACAAGAGATGATGTCGTATCCCTTGGCCTTGAGCTCCTTCTTGGCCAGAGGGCGCTTGCGGATGAACACCGACAGTCTCGGAGCGTCTGCAGCGTTTGAGAGTGTTGTCGGGGTTGGTGGCGGTCGTATGGACGAGCTTAGAGACAGTGGAGGCAGTTGCTGAAGCTGTTGCTGCTGTTGCTGGCAAGGTGGGAGCGCATCTCGGTACTGCTGAATGAGCCTTCGGAACTTGTAGCCTGCGTCGTCGCCGTGCTCTCGTAGTTCTTTCTCCACCCGACGCTTCTCTTCAGCCTGCAGGGCCCGACGGGCTTCGCGTTTGCGCTTGATCTCGTTCAACGCGTCCAAGGTCGACTTCTTTGTGTGGGGCT
Source organism: Phytophthora melonis (assembly GCA_024211575.1). NCBI lineage: Eukaryota > Oomycota > Peronosporomycetes > Peronosporales > Peronosporaceae > Phytophthora > Phytophthora melonis. The sequence goes on from JAMXKT010000047.1 coordinate 2,361,208, forward strand.
TGGAGCTGCGAGGCTCCTTGGCCTGTCGAGGACGGCGAATCGCAGCGAGTTTAGCCGGTTCATGGCTGCTAAACGGATCAGGAAGGTGTTCTTCGGTGCCAGTTAAACTGTCACGTGACAGGTCTCGAGAGAGTCTGAGTCTCTCTCGAGACATTCGAACCGGAAGAGGTGGAGGAGACTTTGGCGGTCGTAGCGGGGTCACAGGGCGAGTCAATGCAACAGCGCGCCGCTTATCAGCTGAGGATAGGCGCAATGGATTCAGCGGCGTTCGTTCCGGAGTCTTCAGTCTTGGAGAGGTTGACATTCTAGGAGAAGAGGACTTGGTGGCGTGTTTTGGTGGGGTATGATAGACTTTTGGCCGATCTCTCGGATGATCCGGAGGAGATTGAGCTGCTGGAGCCTCATCCGGCTGTGCTTTTGGTGGCGCTGCCGGGGATGCTTGGCTCTAGCTCGGCGCTTGGCGAACGGGTCCATGATCGCACGATCCTTCCACTTGTTCGACGCGGGGGGCGACCACCCTCCACTGCCAACGCTGTCATCGTTTGAGCTCTTCTTCCAAGGACGGAAGAACTGACCGCGAAGTGGGGAGCGTCGCTGAGGATGAGGACGTCTGTCGTCTTTGTCTTCTTGTTGGTTCGTATCACTACCGCTCCCGCTGCTGGTGGGGTCGTCCTCATCGTTTTGCATGGCCGATTTCTTCTTAGTGTTGCTTCGTGGTGGGGCAGACTTGTTCTCAGCGTCAATTTGACTTGGATTGTGGTCGAAAAGTGGCGCTGGTTCATGCTCCGCTAGTTGATTCTCGGTCCGATTCTGTGGTTCGAGCTTGGGCTCGTCATTCTCCTGGTATTGCTGGTGTACGTCGGCGTCGGGAACCTTCGAGGGGTGTTGGGGTTGCTTTGTGGCCATGAAGTACGGGCGCGGCTTTCTCCATCCTCCAGGCGGGGGCACACTTGGCAGCGGCCCGGAGTCTTCACGTTCCACACTCTCCTCCCGACTGTCGCGCCGATGTTGGTTCGAGTTTCCAGTCCACGGTGGGAGTGACGGCAATGGCGGAGCAGCTCGCTTGTCGGGTAAATGCCAGTTTAAGCCGTGACTTCTACTGCCTCCTCCTCCGCTGTTGCTGGTTCGAACCGATGCAGCCATCGTGTGGCCCGATAAGCTGAAATCACCGAGCTGCTGGTGCAGTTGACGCAGCGAACTTCGACTGTCCATGGTGCAATGAGACTGTCCCTTCAGCGCTGGCCTCGGTGCGCATGCCCCTAGCCGAGCCTCGGTCGATAAAGTGAAAATCGCAGCAGTGAAACCCACCTACTACTGTAGTCGACCCCACGCAAAAATAAAAGCCCTCTCTTCGTGGCGAAACGGACCAACTTCAGTGTCATTCCGCCCAAGGCGCAAGTCTTCACGTAACCTGGATGAACGGATGCAGTAGCAGCTCCAACTTAACCAGGTCCTAAGTCTCTTTGAGAGATCTTGTCACGCATTGCAAGCGCCCGTTCATTCATCAACCACTTGGATCCTTGTCAAGCGTCGCAGCTTCGCCTAGATCTCTCTCACTCTCCTCATGGCGTCGTACGCAGTCGACTCCGACTCCGCCGACCTGCAGGAAGTCTCCACCAAGTACCACTTGGCTCCGGAAGATCGAGTGGACGAACAGGATAGCAGCGACTATGAAGAAGAGGACGAGTCGTCGGCCAGTTCAAGCCCCACGAACCAATCCGTCGTGGTGTCGGCCCTGTCCGAAGAGACCATGGCTGCTATGACCCAGATCTTCGAGACGCTGTACCTGGAACACCCGCTTCAAGTGGCCAAGAAGGCCTCGAGAGAGGAACGTCGCGAACGCGAGTACATCTCCATGAGTCTCGTGTACGGGGAGATCGCCTTCGTGCCGTTCAAAGTGGTGCTGGACGTGCTGAAGCGCTGGCACCACGTGCTCGTGAAGCCCGGCGGCTCGTTTCTCGACATTGGCTCGGGCAGTGGCAAGGCCGTCTTCGCTGCCGCCTTGCTGCATGATTTCGACGCATGTTATGGCATTGAAGTGCTCGAGGGACTGCACGCCATCTCCCACGAGGTCCTGCAACGCTGGGAGAAGCTCATCAAGCCAAACTTCGCGCTGTCGAGGCAGAAGAAGAGAACGCGGATCACGTTCACTCAAGGAGACGCGCTGGTCGTGGACTGGCCGGCCAATGTGGATCTCGTGTTCCTCAACTCGACGTGCTTTGGGGAGCGACTGATGCACGCGTTGGCCCGCAAGCTCGCGCTCTGCTGCAAGTCTGGGGCCATCGTCATCACGGCCACGCACAAGCTGCCGGACACTCAGAACTTCGCGGAACTGCGTCAACTCACGGTCACGCAGGAGGCTTGGGGCGACGCGACGTGGTATCTGCACCGCAGGAAGTGAAGCGGACACTGGGAACATGAGGGGAAAAGGTCTCTCTGTGTGTACGCATTGCATAACGGAGTCTTTTTCTTGTAATACAGCGGCCTATGGATATGTTCATCGCCTCTTTGACTCCCGTTTCGTCCCCGATGTGACGTGGTTCATACTGTGCTGCAGTGGTGATACTTGGCTTGAGATGCAGCTTTAATCGTTGGTCTGGACGCGTCCGCACGTCGGACACTTGAGCGACTCGTTGAGTTTCGGCACGATGCACTCGTCGTGGAATTGATGGCCACAGCTGAGCGTCGTCAGGTAGTACGTGGCCGCTCGCCGTCGACTCGCGCTGCTGCTGCTGCGTCGCGAGCCGCCGAAGCTGTTGGCGCTACCTCCGTTGTTACCCGGAGGCTTGAGCGTGCCCAGCCACGGAGGAGTGAACACGCCGCTGTTGCTGCCGCTGCTGCTTCGGGAAAGCGGGGGTACGCCGTTGGAGCCGATGGGTCTGTTGCTGTCTTCGTCGGACAGACTGGACACTGTCAGAGCCGACGACGACGTCGACGTGGAGCTGCCGAACGCGACGCCACACAGTGAGGAGCCGCAAATCCCGCAGTTACCGGCGTTCAGGTCGTTCACGACGTCGTCGTCCGTGAGGGATCCTCGGAGCGAGTTGGTGAGCGACGACTGTCTGCTGATCTGCTGCTGCTGCTGTTTGGCCGACCCCTCTCCACGAGCTGCAGCTTCTGGGGCGTGGCCGGCTCGTCCCACTTGGCGCTGTAGTCGGCGCTGCCCTGAGCAGCGACATCCTGTCCTCTGGATCCAACACCGACGACTTGACGGGGTTCTCGAGTCCGTACTGCTGCAGCGCGTCGCCGTAGATGAACTCGACCAGCTCGTCCGCGAACGTGGTCATGACGACGGAGCAGCAGAAGTTCTTGCGGTCCGATAAAAACCCGTAGAGCGCCGCGAAGAAGCGCTCGAGCGTCTGCTTGCGCTGCTCCACGACGCGGTCGTTGGAGAAGGTGAAGATGAACTTCTTGGGAAGTAGCTCTTGAGAAACCCGTAGAGCCACGGACAGTCGGCGTCGCAGAAGTGGCCGTGCTGCAGCTTCTTGAGCAGTCGCTGCTGCAGCTTGCGGTACTCGTCAAACGACCGCGCGTGGCGCCACGCCGCGTTGAGCTCGTTGTGCCGCACCGTCATGACGTACCGCACGTCCGCGTGCTTCCGGGTCACGGACAGCTCGGAGCGTCACGAGCTCCAGGTACTTGACGGCCGTGGGCACCTGCGCGTCCTCCAGGAGGTCGTTGCCGCTCGCGTCGAAGCCACCGCTCCTGCGGCCGGAGAAGCTCTGACGTGATGAGGTGGAGGCCAGGAGGCTGCGGCCGCTGCCGCTCGGGCCGCTGGTGGCCCCGTGGACGGCGCCCTCGGTCAGAGAGCGCTTGCGCGCGCTGGTGCTGGCCCGTCGACGCTGGCGGTGGGCCAGCGCCATGGACAGCTCGGGCGAGTACATCATGGCGCTGCCTGGAAGGGGTCTAGTAGCCAGTCAAGACAAGTGGCGCGTAATCTGCTCGACGGACGCTACGCGCAGAGCAAGATGGCTACACTTTGTTGCTGTTCTTGGCTGCAGTTTTCTTAGGCGGAGTCGTCCTGCCGGGGCCCTCGACTCGCCTTGCCTCGCCCTTGGTATTCGCGCTTCTCGTCCTGTAGCGAAATGCTGGACGAGCTAGCGGTATGTGAGAGGGATTTCGGTCATGTGGGGAAAGAAAGGAAGGAGCCGGACACTCGAGTGTGTTGCAGTTGTGGGGCGATGCGGTTCTGCGACGCGAGATTATACGGGTTTGTATGGACGAGTGAGGTCGGAGTGGTGAGGTAATGGTTGTTACAGGTGCATGTGCTTTGAGGACAGGAGGTGGTAACAATAACATGCGATTTCAATCCGAACCAGATGGGTCGTCGTCGCATCGTACAGCAATTACACAGGGTTATCAGAGAACAAAGGTATGACCACCAAGCAGAAAATTGTTTTTCTCTGCTTGTAGGTTTTGCTTGTAACCTTGGGGTTTTGAGCATCAGCTCACACTGTTGAACCTTGCGCAAGGCACAGTCTGCTTAGTCGTAAAACTAGCAAACAGGCTGGTCGGCGTCGATTAAATGTCTTCAACGCCACGAAAGCTTCAGTTTCGATTGAAACGCGCATGTAGCCATGTCAACTTCAAGGTGCACTTGCTAGAATGTGTCCGTGGCTAGGCTTCATCACAAAAAGTGTAGGTTACGAACTGAACCAATGGCTCCAAGTGTCCGGGCGAGACGGTTGTCTTTCGCTGCAGTCGCCGCCAGCAGCGTCCAGCTCTGTTCAGATGCACGACTCAGCTCGCTGGTCGCTAAGATTAACCCGTCGAGTCGGCTAGTCGACCCGCTCGACTAGCCTGTCTCCAAAGCCACCTCCCAGAAGTCGTTCATGCTGAACTCGGCATGATTCGTTGCCCAAGAAAATGTGAGGTAGAGCTCCACTGTAGCAGAACACAGGGGAACGCGCTAGTTGCTCTGCGTACGCTTCACTGTCACTACTAACTTGATGCTATGAAACTTGAGCTCTCCGTGGTGGTGCTGCTAATGTTCACAATGTTTTTTTGCAAGGCTGCGTCAAATATGCAACCCGAAGCGTTGCTCCGGCAGGGTACACAGGTCGACGTACAGTTTCATGGACGATGATAACGGATAACAGTTGAGTAAATCCCAAAGTTGTTGTATGCTTAATCCTGAAAAGCACTACACAGCCCAACTTTCTAGTTGATGCTAACGTGGGCATCTACTGCGCCTGCTTCGCAGCCGCAGCATCTGCCCGAGAATGCGTAATTGAACAAATAGTCGAAGTGTATCGATACGGAAATGAACGAGGGAGAACTAAGTGACAATGATAATCCTCAAATTAAAAACAAAACAAACAGACAAACATTTTTTTAACTTGAGGGCTTGGGGGGTAAATTGCGGAATGAGAAATACGACAATGGGCCAATTCCTTGGAAGTGGGTTCTTCAACACTAGGAAACAGTCTTATTTAAACGAACGATGGTCGTGTCACTGTCGAGTTGAGCTGATTGGTTTGGCGACAGACACGAGGTTGGGCATCTTCGGCCAAGAGTGATTGGGCATTGAGCAAATTCATATGTAAAAATACAGTCTGCACCTAGATAAGTCATGGTGATCATCTTCAGTTAAGCTTGGTCGATTATGGCGCAAATTGACACCCCTTCAGCGAACCCATGACGATCTCCTAGTGTACTGGAGCGTCAGTAAGTGGTTGAATGCAGGTTTTGGTAAATAATAAACGATTAGTATCACCAATTGGTAAGTAAAGTGCATAAATCTTAGCATTTATTGGGCATTAGCTTAAACATTACAATTAAGAAAGAGAGATCCGGTCTGGTTTTGATAAGTTACAAGATAGGAATACGGAACAGATAAGACTAGACACATTAGATGTACTGACAACTAGTTAAGCAATGCGGAGATCTTGCTCCAGTCTTTCTACGACGCGGCGTGCCGTATCGCGCGACAGAGGCTTCCGCAGTTTGAAAGTATCTGTCGCCCAGCGTGCCAGCTCCTTGGGCGCGCGCCTTTCGGGCGTACTCGCAGATTGCAAGCTTCTGCTTGATCGTAAGGCGGATGCGGAGAGTCTTGCTGGCAGTCATGGTGGGTGCAAATTTGGAAATGAGGCATGGAGCTTAGCGGGCACACTCGTGCTGAGTTCCTCGGAAAACTATTGTTCATTTACAGCCTTTCAAAGCGCAACTTACTTGGGAGGGAACCTGTGCATGAGGCGATGGTGATCTTCCCGTTCCCGCCCCGATTCCTAGTGATCTACCAGATATTAACAAAACTCAATGCTTTGATTTGATTAGCTACTGGAACCGCGACCTTGATAAACAGATATGACGGGGTATGTGGAAGACCAGGTGCGCATATCGGGAGGGAGGGTACTTCAAATTTGGCGATAGATTTTACGAAGTACTATCCACTCTCTCTATTACATTGAAGCAGTGCGCGTCGTTTACGTAGTATCTCTGAAGTACTACAGTACTGTGTATCTTCGAAGTATGCTGCTGTAATAGCCACCGTTTAGTTTTGTACTTCTAGTACTACATGTAGTATTTCCTGTCGCGATCAAAGTCAACTGTTGAATCCGCATTAAGAGTAATGTTCCTTCTACTAGCCAAGCGCGTAGTCCTTAACGTATTTGACGTACAGCAGTCTGTTGGCATCGTTCTCCGCTGCTCTCCCCACACGCAGCAACTTGTACACCTTCATGGGGTCCGTATCAAGCTTCAGCCACAGACTCAGCTGTGCATTCAGCAGTTCCGTCGCGATTTCATTCGTCTTCGGCACCTTCTCCGCTCTGACGAGAACCTTGCACAGGTTGCTCTCGCCGTAGATCTTTGTCAATTGGTTGAGCAAAGTCACCTGAAAGCTCGGTTCTACTTCGTTGAAGTACGTCACGTATTTCGACCAGATCGAAAAAAGCGGCCGCTCGAATACCTTGTAATCCACAGGAAGCTGTAGCGAAGTGAAGACCTGCCCAGGGGTCTTTGAAGTGGTAATCCATTCGCGCAACAGCTCGGCCTCCAGTCGTTTCGCGATATTTGCAGTATTTGCCTTCTTGCTCGCAGTAACAATCATCATCGCTATAATGTTGGTATCGAAGAACTGCCTCATCGAAGAAATAATTGTCCGCTCTGAGCCAAAGTAAATCTTGCGGTACTCCTCCGTGTACCTCATCCAGGCGTTGAATAGCGGACTACTAAACAGCGTAGGTCCATCGTACGTGAGGTAGAGTCGGAGTAACGCAAACACGTCAGCCGGATTCTTTGCAGTTTTAACGTTGGTACCCAACCAGAACTTGGTCTGCTCGGCTTGGATCCGAACCGCAACACTCTCCATGCTCGGGATGTTCTTCGCCTTGATGAGCATCTGCACCAGCGTCGGCTCGTCGTAGTTCTTCTGCAAGACCGAGAACAACGTCTTCTCCGTGTTGGGGTTGGCCTTCTCGAAGTTGTCCACGAACTTGATCCACGTGTTCACCTGAGGCTGCGTGAAGAGTTGAGGTCCGGCCTTGTCGAGCTTCAGCAAGGTGAAGACGTCGATCGGGTACATTTCGTCGGCGATCCACCGCCGGATCTGCTCGCTCTCCAGTCGCTTCGCCATCGTCGCAGTACTCGGCACGCGCTTGGCTGACTCAATCATCTTGGTCACGCCGTCGGCTCCGTAGTGGGCCGTGAGCGTGGCGAGCAAACTCGATTTCTTGGCTGGATTGTTCTCGTTGACGAGCTTCATGTAGCTGAGCCACGTGTTGAGCAGCGGGCTGGCCAGGAGATCGTCGCCTGCCTTGTCGAGTGCCAATAGAGCGAACACTTCCTTGGTGGTCTTCTTGTCCGCTAGCCAGCTCTGAAGCTGCTCGGCCTGCACCTGTTTGGCAATGCCCTCGGTACTTGGGACCTTCTTGGCCGCCTCGACGAGCTTGGCCAGGCCGTCGTCGCCGTACTTGGCCGTGAGGGTGGCGATCAGACTGACCTTCTTGGTCGGGTTTTCTTCGTTAAAGAGCTTGATGTAGTTGATCCACGCGTTCAAGTTGGGGTTGGCCAGGAGGTCGTCGGCGGCCTTGTCGAGTGTCAGGAGCTTGAAGACGTCGTCCGCGGACTCGCCCCTATTGGCCCACTCCCGGAGCTTCTCAACGGAGACGGTGGACTTGACGGAGTTGGCGACTGCTTCGAGGACGGGGACGGTGATGCATCTCTCCTCGTCATCGTGGTTGGTGAGCCTGCGGACCCTCAGTTGCCTCGTTATGGGGAGGTGACGCTGGCTCACGATGGTCGAGAGTACTGGTACTGCATGTTTGGTGTCGGTTGTTATCCGTTGGGACGCTGAAGTTGGCGAGGAAGCACCGACGTGTGCCAGGAGTGCAGCGATTACCAGCGCTATAGTGCATCGCATTGCTGCACGTCAGCCAAGTGCGATGAGTCTCTGATGAGAGCAGAGGGAGTAAGGAAATGTCCCCAGGGCCTCCGCAGTCCGGAGCACCACGACGGGAACGATTGCAGCTCGAGCCTCGACATCTTGCAGCCGGCGAGGTGCCGGGCCAATTAATCACTGGATGGTGAAAGCACTGTCGATGCTCGCTTTGCGGGGGTAAACAGGCTGTACTTCACACTGTCAGCATGCTTACCCCAAAGTGGACTCCAGCATGCTTACATGTACATATACACATATTGGAACTCTCAATTTCAATGTGGAAGGCGAGCTCGAGACGAGTAATTTCGATGTATCCATATATACAGTACATCTTACTGCAATGCACTGCAACGATTACATGTTCGTGGTACTCTAATTAAGACGGAGATTACGGGCGTGTGAGTGTCTGGGGGCAATGAAGCCTACAACTTTAAACTATGCTTCATCTTGAAATTAACAATGTAATTGTCGGTTTAGCTGTGCGTTTGCCCTCGTTTTGAAAACTGAAAAGTATCCTCAAGAATGCACACGGCGTTGCTGGCAAGTTGTTATGCTTGGACTACAGTTCGCAGCCAGTTCTATTACTGTACGTCGATATAGCATTAATTATGGTCGCCGTATTCAAATAATTACCTGGTCCAACCTGGTGTTTTGTTTTACGAATGATCCTTTTCGAGAAGAAAACAACTGGTCAAATCTGAAGAAATCGTACGATATCGCTAAAAAGAGGTTTTATATTATGTGATTAATCATCGAAATGGCCTGCTGAGACTTGGATGCGGTTGGCAATGCAGATAATAATATTAATAAAAATGGTACGAAATGGATCCGAATCCATACATTCGTTCAATTGGGGCATCACTTCATGCATCAACTTGACCATTACATGTATCCCTAACACATCATGCCAGAGTGAGTGGTCAAATACTTCTAATTGGAGTATCCTTTGAGTACCGTACGAATGAGGTCGGGGCGATACAGTACATACAGTAATTTTCCATGCCCAGAGCATGATGCTTTGCAGACCTCCCATCCAGTGATAGCCATTTGGGGCTACTGTACAGTACAACGCAACGATAAACGGCCTGGCTGTTCATTTACAGTTCGATAATTTGATCTCCTCACAAGCAGCCCGCAATCACAGAGGGAACCAGATAAGCCACATCTCCAACTTGGTGGCCAAGTGCTGCACCTACTCATGTTCTGCCACGGAGTTTGGCTCCTACTTGTCGCCGCACTCCTGGCACACGTCGGTGCTTCCTCGCCAACTTCAGCGTCCCAACGGATAACAACCGACACCAAACATGCAGTACCAGTACTCTCGACCATCGTGAGCCAGCGTCACCTCCCCATAACGAGGCAGCTGAGGGTCCGCAGGCTCACCAACCACGATGACGAGGAGAGAGGCATCACCGTCCCCGGCCTCGAAGCAGTCGCCAACTCCGTCAAGTCCACCGTCTCCGTTGAGAAGCTCCGGGAGTGGGCCAAGAGGGGCGAGTCCGCGGACGACGTCTTCAAGCTCCTGACACTCGACAAGGCCGCCGACGACCTCCTGGCCAACCCCAACTTGAACGCGTGGATCAACTACATCAAGCTCTTTAACGAAGAAAACCCGACCAAGAAGGTCAGTCTGATCGCCACCCTCACGGCCAAGTACGGCGACGACGGCCTGGCCAAGCTCGTCGAGGCGGCCAAGAAGGTCCCAAGTACCGAGGGCATTGCCAAACAGGTGCAGGCCGAGCAGCTTCAGAGCTGGCTAGCGGACAAGAAGACCACCAAGGAAGTGTTCGCTCTATTGGCACTCGACAAGGCAGGCGACGATCTCCTGGCCAGCCCGCTGCTCAACACGTGGCTCAGCTACATGAAGCTCGTCAACGAGAACAATCCAGCCAAGAAATCGAGTTTGCTCGCCACGCTCACGGCCCACTACGGAGCCGACGGCGTGGCCAAGATGATTGAGTCAGCCAAGCGCGTGCCGAGTACTGCGACGATGGCGAAGCGACTGGAGAGCGAGCAGATCCGGCGGTGGATCGCCGACGAAATGTACCCGATCGACGTCTTCACCTTGCTGAAGCTCGACAAGGCCGGACCTCAACTCTTCACGCAGCCTCAGGTGAACACGTGGATCAAGTTCGTGGACAACTTCGAGAAGGCCAACCCCAACACGGAGAAGACGTTGTTCTCGGTCTTGCAGAAGAACTACGACGAGCCGACGCTGGTGCAGATACTCATCAAGGCGAAGAACATCCCGAGCATGGAGAGTGTTGCGGTTCGGATCCAAGCCGAGCAGACCAAGTTCTGGTTGGGTACCAACGTTGCAACAGCAAAGGAGCCTGCTAAAGTATTTGCGTTGCTCGGGATCCATGGCAAGGATGGAGTCGCACTGCTTAGCAACCCGCTCTTTATCTCGTGGATCAAGTACACGGACGAGTTCAACAGGAAATATTTCGGTACGAGGAAGACTGCGATTCCGGCGATGTTGAAGCAGTACGAGGCCGACGACCTCGCAAAGATGATCCTGGCGGGGAGCAAGAACCCAACTACAGCCAGACTGGCGAAAAGACTGTACGACGAGCTGCTGCGGAGCTGGTCTGTGGAGAAGTTGGCCCCGGTGTTGGTCTTCTCGTCGTTGAATCTCCACCAGTCAGGAAACAGGCTGCTTGAACAGCCTCTTTTCACGGTCTGGCTGAAATATCTGATCGCCTACAGCGATAAAAACCCGAAAGCGAACGTGAGTTTGCTCTCGCAGTTGGAGACCATCTACAAGGGGGACACGTTGTCGAAGCTGCTTATCGCAGCGGAGAAGGTCCCTAGTACCAAGAAGCTCGCGACGGATTTAATATCCAAGCAGCTCGAGGGCTGGCTATCGTCCAGAAAGGACCCTGTGGAAGTATTTTATCTGTTGGGCGTGCGGGGAACGCCGAGAGATGGCGTGCCCAATTTGCTCTATCAGAAGTACAACGCAGCCTTCAAACGCCTAAAGAAGTAAGCTCACTCCATTATTGATAATAACTTAGTAACCTTTTCTCGAGCAGAAAGCTGGTGAATTTGAATGAATAAGTGCCGATTCAAGCGTCAGCAGGCTCAAAACTACCCAACAGCTTCGGCAGGTTCATTTGCAGGCAGCAGGGGTTGATCCAAGACCGCCATTTATAGCGGTAAATGTAGGGTGCTCTCTACTTGATCACATGATCCCCCCCCCCTATGAATAGCTATAGCTCCATGCCGGGCTGGGGCAGCGCGAGTCTTGTCGCGCCGTAATTAGCATAACTCCACGAGCGTCTGGCTGGGGTGCTTCAACCTCCTCGCCTTCAGCACCTGGTCCGACCGACCTACCCACTTCCCACGGCAAAGCGCTCGACGACAAGCCAGCGACGTAGTCTACGGCCAGGAATCGGTGGCGTCAAGTCCCATCGAAGCGGGCCCACTGACACCAGTCGGAGGCCATGGGGGCAGCCGCGTCTGTAGACGACCCGGACGCATCCGTGATCTTTAGAGAGGTCCGTTGCCTTTTTGAATCCTTTGCGCTCTCGGTCGGCCTCTGTTCTTACCGACTCTTTGTGCGTTTGGATTGTTGACAGACGAAGGAGGAGTACCAACGTCGCCTGGCTGCGGGTGACTCGGAAGAGGAGATTTTCTCGAGTCTTCGGCGCATCGTGGCGCAGCGTTTGGCGTCGGAGGCACAGCCTCTTGCAAAGCCTTCTCTTGAAGACTCTCAACCGGAAATTTTAGAGACCGAAGTCCAACCGCTGAACGACTCGGAAGTGGTAAATACTGACGATCCCCAAGAAGAGGTAGGTAATCCGTTCCACTGCTTCCGCTGGCTTAATTCTCATCCTTGTTATTATGTTATGGTGCATTTAGTCACTGTCCGACTTGCATACGCGCTCCACTTCACTCCTAGACGCAGCGACATTAGCTTCTGAGACGACAACGGCGTCGGAGTTCAAGGACCTGATCATCGAGCCCAGTATTGTTCTGTCGCCTACGCCCCCACTTGATGAGGAAGTTCCTCATCAAGCCGACGAGAGAACATCGAGCGGTATTCTCCCTGCGTCCGGTGAAAAGGGGTTCGGCCGAGCTGTGGGCACCTCTCGAGCTGCGCTGGATCTGGTCCAGAACCTTGCGCCCGTTTTCACGACCGACGTGTTGACCGACCCCGCGACGCTCAAGATGATCCTCAAGTACGCAGAAGTGAACAAGGTCCCGAGTGGCGTCGACATGCTGCGGTTCTGGGTCGAGATCGACGAGCTGCAGCACTTGCCGTCTCACTCCTACACACACCGTCGTCTTCGGAAAATCTACGACAAGTTCTTGTCCCCGGATGCGCCTTCGCCGGTGTGCGTCACTGCGCACATGATGCAAGAGATCGAGAAAGCTCTGGAAGGGGACAACATCTCCGCTGGCATCTACTCTGGAGCGCAGCAGATTTGTTACATCGCGTTGGAGAAGTCGGTTTACCCCCGATTCCGCGATAGTAAGCTGTTCAAGAAGATGCAGGACTTCTGTGCCCCGGTTATTCCAAACGGAGCTCCTAGCGGCGAAGCAGCTTCAGCTAATGGCGGGTCCAACTCGGCTGACGGGTCTGAAGAAGCCGAGGACTATTCGCTCATGGGGATTTTAGCCCATCCGGCCAAGCTGCGCTTCCTCAAGACGTTCTGCATGGAGGCCTTGGCGCTGGAAAATCTGCTCTTCTACCTGGAAGTCGAGGACTGCAAGCGTCTGCCGAACTTATCGTTCGTGGTGAACAAGACGCGGAGGATCTACGACCGGTACTGCACCCCGTCGTCCAAGAACTACATCACGGGACTGGATGAGAATGGCGCGCTTCGGGAGATCCAAGAAGTCGTGGACACGAAAGGAGCGTTGGTGCCCAAGCTGTTCTACGAGGCTCAGATTCAGGTGTTCCACCGCATAAGCGAGGATATGTGGCCGGGTTTCTGCCGCTCGCAGGAGTACCTCGACCACTCGAAAGTCGTTAAACCCGACACCAAGCAGCTAATTCGCCGCGGCAATCGGTTCGAAGAGAGCGAGGCGGTGCATCAGAAGCTGGACGCGTTGGCCGAGTTCCAGCTCATCGACACCGCCATGCACTACCCCGTGGAGAAGCTCATCCCCATCTCTTTCCCTGAGTCCATGAAAGGGATGTCGCGACGCAAGTCCATCTTGAAGATGGAGGAGGAGCAGACTCTCAGCCCTCAGCAAGTTCTCACGTTGCTGATGGGCGACCCGTTTGCCAAGAAATACTTCAAGCTGTTCATGACTCGACGGGGTGTCGACTCTCTCCTTGCGTTCTGTGAAGAAGTGGAGGACTTTAAGCTGCTGCCGGGCATCGAGTTCCTCCAGCACTCGGCCAAGAAGATTTACCGCAAGTACATGATGCCCAGCGCTCGACTGCAAGTCGATATGAGCACAACGATGCGAGACGAAATCTACGTGCGGCTCTCGAATCCGAGCGTGGATATGTTCAAGAAGATCGCCAACCGCGTTCGACACGGCATGCTGCAGGATTCGCTGCCGCGCTTCGTCAAGTCGAATTACTACAAGGAACTGCGGCGAGATAGCAAGGCAACACCCGCAGACGCCCACCTCGCGACTGTGGACCAGGCTGCAAAGGCTGGCAAGCTGGAGCTCTGCCACTTGGACGTGTTCCTGACGTATCCAGGCTGCATGCAGGCGTTCCGCAAGTTCTTGGATTTCCAGCATTGCTCGGAGAATCTCATGCTCTGGGAGGAGATCGAGCACTACCGACGCCTTCCAAGCTACCAGATCGTGCTTCGGTCGGCCAAGAAAATCTACGACAAGTATCTGAACCCGAACAATCCGCGATCGCCCATTCCGCTGGCCCCGGGGCTGCGGAAGCGCGTTGAAGCTTCGCTGGACGTGGCCTGCCGTACGACCTTCGACGAGGTCGAGAACGAGTGCTACGACCACATGCGCAACGTGGTGGTGCCCGATTTCCTGGACTCGCGGATCTTCATGGCCCTCGTGGGGACGTGGGCCACTGTTCACGAGGATTATCCGGCCGAGATGCTGCGCGGCGAGCTGGAGATGGCCTTCCTTCGGCACCGCTTCCACCTCGTACAAGAAGCTCGGGGAATGTCACGCGATTCTCCAGCCCCCCTGCTGGATAAAGTTCGGAATGGAGCCACACCTCCGCTAGGAGCTACTACAGGCAATGGCTGAAACTGAGGAGACCCCACCAGTACAGATAATAATGCTTGGAACCACGAGAGCAACTCATGTAGTCAACTACTATTACCTACTTACCTATGAAAATCCTTCTGTTTACTTCATTCCACGTCGTGATTGCAATAGACCTACGCGAACAGTGCGTGCAAGGCCGCCTGCTGAGGGGCAGGGAGGGAGGCCCAAGCTTGGCCCATGACGGGTTCCGGTACCGTGGCACGGAGGCCGGCGAGTGTGGTCGAGAGCTCCTGACGCAGAGCCGACGCCTCCTTCGTGCCGACAGCCTTGCTCATCTTGCGCAGGAACTTCTCCTCAGCAATTGCAGCTAGAACGGTGACAACCTTGCCTAGATGCCGGTAGTCCGGGGCACCTAGGACGAGCGGATGCCTGTCGTTGACGTAGCGGCACAGCCGACGCGATACGGCCAAAGATTCCTCCAGGTCTCCACGAAGCGGAAGCAGCTCCAGCCACTGAGGGAACAGCGTAGCAGCATCCACTGCGCCGCCCTGGAACTCGCAGAACTTGCCCAGCGCTGCCACGGCGTTGTCGGTCGCATTGCGCTGCTCCGGGCTGCTGTGGGCGCGCGGGTGGGCGACCACGTTGTGCAGCAACTGCAGGCACTGCTCAGCACGAGGCGCGAACGCGTCGCCACCCTGGGAAGCGCACACGCCCACGCCAAAGGCAGCGGCCTGCACAAGTCCAGGCTCGGTCACTTCACGCAACGCGCTTTCCAGGACAGGCAGGAAGACATCGAGTTGGCGCATCGCGGGCCCACCGCAGTGCTCCAACACGTCATCCACAACGAACAGCGCAAGCCGACGGTCTTCCACCAGACACCCAGGCGCAGCCAGAGCCGCCACCTTGTCCCACAGAAGCGTCATGAACACGGGGAAGAACGCGGCACCGTGCGTCTTGGCCAGAGTACCGATGCACTCGGCCAACACGAACTGAAGCTCCTGCTCCGCCACTTGGTTCTCGCTGGACTGGGAGGCGTCATCGTCCTCTTCCTCCTCCGCCTCGCCGGCCTCCATGTCGTCGCTACCCGCTCCACCTCTCCGCATCGCGCGGCGCTGGAAGCTGTCTCCCAGCACCACAAGCAGACCATGCACGAGCTCACGCAGTTGTGCCTCGTTAAGCTCCAGCGTCGGGTGAAGCCCACGCGCATCGTTGAGGCAGCTGATCATACTCTGCATGATGCTCACAACCAGATCCACCTCGGGCTCCGGATGTCAGGGCGTTCACCAGGCGACCGAGAGCAAAGTCCACCATCTGCTTGATAGCAGCCTCGCCGTGATCCTTCGATGCTGGCGCTGCGGTCGAAATGGCCACGCACTTAACGAGAGCAGGCATCGCACGAATGGCCGAGGCACGGATGTCCGAGTGCACCGACTCCGTCAGGAGCGGGGCCAGCACCTGCGTCACCTGCTCGGCGTAAGGGAAGAAAGCGTCTTCCAGGTCCGTCACCATACCGGCCAGAAGCTGGCAGGCAGTGGCCTTCTCTTCCAGGATGGATGTTCGGATGCTGAGGCACTTGTCGTTGACCTGGGCAAGCTGGATGTCCTCGCTGTCCGTAGAGCCACCGCTTTCGTCGTCGTCGTCGTCACTGGACAGGGTAGAAGGGTCCACCTCGAACTCAGCCTGCTGGGTAGCGGCCTCAAGGAGCGTCGGCATTACGAGCGGCAAGTACGGTGCGAAATCACGGCCGAGACACGTACAACATCGGGCCCAGGCCTGCAGCAGATACGTGCGGATCAACTCGTTGCCTACGATGGACGGAGTCGCCTGCATTTCCGCCATCACCTTCAGGATAGCCGGTGCGTCGCGTGAGAACACCTCCTTGCCCACAGCCTGGCCGATAAGACTTAAGCACTCGAGCGTGATACCACCAAGCGTAAAAGAACTGGGCGCGTTCGACTGCGGCTTGAGCGCTGCCGGCGACGCGGCCGCAGCCAACATGCTCTCTTGGAGACAGTTCATGAGAATCTGCTGGAGAGGGGGCATCACAGCCGCGTAGTAGTTGCTGAATGAAGCACCAGCCACCGTAGCCACAGACGAAATCGCAGTGATAGCTTGTTCTTGCACAACGCGCGTGGCAATGAAGGCCTGGGTAGGCGCTTGGTTGGTACCCGGGGCCATCGACTGGCCGTGCTGCAGCAACGCGAACAACTGGTGAAGCATCTTGTCCAAATCCGGAGTGAGGAGCTCGGGTGGGCACATGTCGATGAACTGGCGCAGAGCGGTAGCAGCATGAGCCTGCAGACGCGGCTTGTTGAAGTCTTCGAGGTAGTGAGCCAGCACAGAGAGTGCCTGGGAGTGGTAAGCCTCCTGGAACTGCGGGGCCTGGTCGACAGACAGCTGGCCGATCACATCCACGGCCGTGCAGCACACGCGCGGGTGCGGGTCATTGGCCTGAGCCAGCAGGTGACGCACGATAGCGTCCAGGTTGTCGTTGTCGAGAACGTCCAGGATCTGGCAAAGGCCGACCAACGCGGCGTGGCGGCTTACCCAGTTGTCAGAGCGAGCAGCATATTCCTGAATCAGCGCGAAGCACGTGGGCAGCGAGCGCTTGGCGCCCAGTGCACCCACTAACCGCTCGAGAGCCTCGGAACCCACGTCAAAGTTGGAGATCTCCGGGTCGATACCTTGGCCGCCAGCAGACTGTTCGTCCTCGCAATTGGCCACGTCCCAAGTGTCCAAGTCCTGGAGCTCCAGCATCATCTTGAAGGCCACCGGGTACACCGTCTCCACGAACATGTTCTTGGGCAGTCTGCGGCAGCGCGAGGGCGCCTGCTCCGCCAGCGAGACCAGGAACTCCATGGCCAGTTGTCTGCATCCGTCGGGCATGGCGTTCTCGTCGTTCTCGTCGCGCGGGGCATCAGCGATCTGCACCATGGTCTCGACGAACTCGCGCAGACACGGCTTGAAGAAAGCCGCGTGGGGCTCGGCCACCTCGATGAGCACCTCCAGTGCCTCCATAACCTCGTCGAACTGGTGGGTCACAAGCAGCGAGTGCAGCGCGGCCAGCACGAGGGGCACAGAGCTGGCCAGCAGCTCGGGCCGCGGCACCTGGTCTAGCGCGTCCAGATTAAGCAGCAGCATGCCCAGCGCGCGCAGCGCGTTAAGAACCACGCGGCCCTCGCGGTCGGCCAGGCCCTTGGCCATGGTCTGCAGCACCGTGACGTCCAATGTAGCCGTGGCCGAGGCTGTGGCCTCGGCGTCCTGCGTCATCTGCGAGGCCAGAAAGATGGCCACCATTTCGAGCACGCGCAGCGCGGCCTCGCGCAGCGTGACCATAGGCGCGTTGCTCCACTGCAGCAGCTTGGGCAGCAGGTCGTCCCACTGGCCGTCCTCCAGGATACTGCTGGCCAGCTCGCCCACCGTGTCGCACACCTTGCGGCGGATGCCGCGGTTCTTCTCGCCGGCCTCGAGCACGGCCAGCAGCTCGTGCTTGACTGTGCCCCGGGCCGCGTCCGACGCGCGCGGCCAGAGCGACACGGCGTCGCGCAGCAGCACGCGACGGAGCAGCACGGCGGCCAGCGCGCGCACGTCGTCCGGGCTGGCCGAGTGTACCACGCGCACCAGGCCAAGCAGCACCTCGTCGCTGCAGGCGCTCTGCTTGAGCGTGGCGAACTGCGCCTCGGCCGCGTTGCGGGCCGCGTTGTCCACGGCCAGCAGGCTCCACAGCAGCGCGTCCCACGAGCCTGACGCCGCTTGCTACATGTCTCTGATACTACAGTACAAGTAAGTGCGCTCGCGGCCAGCCGGAAGCGCGATAGATAAATTAGATAAATGCAGGAATGCCGCGGCCGGCCATCAGATGAGTGGCCGCGGCTGGCTGGGGAACGGCTATTGGATCAAAAGCGGAGACCATGTAAATACTTTGTTCAAGTCTGCACACGTCGCAGGAAATCAACAGTACCAGAAAAGTGTATCCGAGAAGTGTGCATTGAGCATGTTGCTGCAGTTTGCTGGAGATGTCCACGACTACCACTGTTGCTTTAGTTTCTGACATGGCCAAGAGAAAAAAAGAAGAAAAAAAACAGCAGCGTATATTGCGCCCATTGCCAGCAAAAATCTACTCCTCGCCGTCCGAAGTGCCGAAGTCCTCCGTGCTCTCGCCGAAGCGTTCCGATCGGTAGTTGGTGTACGTCAGGAACTGGTTTGAGAGCTTGGACTCGAATGTCGGGACGAATCCCGACGGAGAGAAGCCCAGGTCGGCATAAATATCTTTGTGGAGCATGCGCGCTGCATCGATCAAGACAAACAACCACGTCAGACGTATAAGTCCACATAATCGACAACGAATCTCTCTGTCCGACTGTACCAGTGATGAAGGTGCACGGGTTGAGGATCTTGTCCTTCTTGCCGGCCACGGGCTGCACATCCTTCGACAGCCAGCGCATCGTCTCCGCGAACTTGCCCATGCAGTTGGTGTTCTACATCATCATATCTCGTTAGTAGAGGTCGCCCCAAAACGCAAGCAATAGATAGCTCTACTCTACCAGGTAGGGCGGGTCCACGAGCACGTAGTCGAAGAAGTGGTGGAACTTGCTGGGCAGGTTGGTGGGCTCGTTGTAGTCGTAGAACACAAAGTGGCCGCTGTACTTCTCGTCGAAGCGGCGGTCGAACTCGAACAGGAAGACGTTGTCCCCGTTGATAGGCGAGTCGCTCTCCTCCTGAATCTTGAGGAAGTCGCGATAGGCCGCCGGCGTGCTCACGAAGGCGATGCGCATCTCCTTGCTGTGGTCAATGGCCTCCTGGGCCAACGCACGGCCAGTGCGGTCATCGTACCAACTGCGTGCATATACAAGCACATCGTCAGCGCCTAACAATAACGAGGTAGAATTCCAGGTAGAACGGGTGTAACGCACAACTGCGAGAGACGGAAGTCCTCGGACACTTCCTCCTGCGCCTGTTGCGTCTGGAGATGCGCCTGCAGCGCCGCCAACGTGTCGGCCGAGAGCTCGCTGGAGAGGAGGGCGTCCATGGTGCGCACCAGGTACTGTAGAGCAAATAACAAAATGCGTATGGTACGGTATCAACCAATCGTTCGGGTAGAACAGAGGTTCGTGTTGGGTTAAGAGACGGGTAGCTCGAGCTTACATGGCTACATTCTACATTCTACTCGTCGTCGTCGGGTTCCTGGCACGGGCCGAAGCGCTCGGACTCGTAGTTGGTGTATGTGAGGAGGTGGTTGGACAGCTTGGACTCGAAGCTCGGGTAGAAGCCCGTGGGGGTGAAGCCCAGGTCCGCCTTCATCTCCTTGCGCAGCAACTGGGCTGCAACAAATGAACAAGGTCGAGTTAATAATTAGGTAGATCAAGAGGGTAGAGCCTACTACCCACTCAAATAGGTAGAACACACGTACAGTTGATGAAGGTGGAGGGGTTCACCACTCGGTCCTTCTTGCCGAGCACCTGCTCGACGTTCCTGGCGAGCCAGCGCATCGTGTCCGAGAACTTCTCGAGGCAGTCCGGGCTCAGGTGGGGCGGCTCCATGAGCACGTAGTCGAAGAAGTGGTGGAACTTGTCCGGCAGCTCCGTGGGCGCGTTGTAGTCGTAGAAGCAGAAGCGGTCGCCGTACTTCTCGCCGAACCGTCGGTCGTACTCGAAGATGTAGACGTTCTCCCCATGGCCGCGCGCTTGGCCTCGTCGGGCTCCTCGCTCTGGATCTTGAGGAAGTCGCGGTAGGCCGCGGGCGTGCTCACGAACGCGATGCGCAGCTCGCTGCTGCTGTGGTCGATGGCCTCCTGGGCCAGTGCGCGGCCGGTCTTCTCATCGTACCAGCTACCAATGCATCGACACTGTCAGTGGACCAATGCATCTCCATCTGTACAGTCGTTCTACCATACGTACAACTGCGAGAGGCGGAAGTCCTCCGACACGGGGGCGTCCTCCTCCTGGTGGCGCTCGAGCAGGTGCGCCTGCAGCGCGGCCAAGGTCTCCGCAGACAGCTCGCTCGCCAGCAACGCGTCCATCGTGATGAATGCAGTGAAAGTGGTTGGTTATCTACCAATCGTTCCAGGTACTATAATTCGTGTTGTCAGAGACGGGTAGGCTCTGTTACAGCTGAGCGAGCTATGGAGTGGCAACCGAGGGCCAACATTGAGAAAATGGACTAGTTTTAGCGAGAAGCGGCAACCAGCCAAGTGCGATTTCAGAAAGAGACAACACGGGGTTGGTGTGATATTGGGTCCACGCGTTGGAGCAGGGGCGTTTCGGGACTGGAGACTTGGTACAGCCAGCCAGTTCTGCTATACCAAGCCTCCGGCCCCCTACCAAGATCTCCGCGCTACTTAGCGCAGATTTTATGCAGTGAGCAAAGTCTTCGGTCAGAATCGTTTCGGCCATCTCGAAGTCCATATTCGCTTACTTAGTACATGCATTCTCAAATGCACTACAAAGTTTCAGTATTTTGTTGAGCGAAGAGCACACCCAGTAGGCCCCGACAATATAAGTGTATGTAGGCTCCGACAATATAATGGTAAAAGATGTCTGCATTTTGATGATGTACATGTCTGTAGTATCAACACTGGCGCAGGAGAAGCCACTCAATAGCTCGAGTGATCCAACACATTTATTTCTTACCTGCGTTCGATGCTATCGCCGCAACACCGATGATAACACCAAACACGACAAAAATGCTCAGGAAGAATAACGCTCCCTTGAGATTCGCCTTGGAATCTGCAGACATCCCCCTACTCAGGTCTCAGGTACGAGGAGACTTCGTTAATGCTTTTTTCAGGGGCGCCACTCTGCAACGACTTCGTCAACTCGGGATTGCTCTGCAGCCTGTTGAGATTTTTTCTGGACAGCTGGGATTTCCTTGACGTTTTCGACTTCCTTCATGACTTGGGGATTCTTTTGCAAGGTCTCAACTTGCTTGACGATCTTGGGGTCCTTGCGCAAGGTGTTGACGGTGCTGGTCGGGTTCTTCCGGAATAGGTTCTTCAGCTTGCTGAGCACTGAAATTTTGAACAGTCTCTCTTCATCGTCCGCGGTAGCAGTCGTCTCTGTGGTCTCCGTTGTCGCCAGCGCACCAGATCGAAGGCCACGGTTCGTAGTGCTGTCAGTGGGAGTGCGCTGCGAGCCCGTCACAGTCATTCCAATTGCATGGTCAGCTTGTACGAGGTCGTTGTAGCACCCGATGATGGCGACTAGGAGCAGGAGGAAGACGTTCTGACGCATCACTTTGTGTGGCTTGGCAACTTGCAAATTGAGAACTGAAGACTGACTACGAGAGAGCATTCCTGAAGACTTGCTGTACGGTTACTGGTACACTTCAGGGCAGGGGTCTGAATAAAAAATTTCAGTATCACTACAATCAGTATTTTTCAATAAAAAAACGGATTATTGTAACTTCTAAACAGATAATTTTACCAATTTCCGCAATAAAATTTACAAAAGTAGCCCCTTACAAACCCGAAGTAGTCTGGCAAACCGCTGGACATCAGAGCTCCATTTACCACCACTACTTACGAGTACTATACCGCATAGTCGATCCTAGATAACCTTTTCACTGGTTTGTACGCCTTCAAGAGCGTGAACAGCCTCCCCCGTCTTGTTGCCTTACTTTCCAAAGTACTCTTCCCATTCAACACGATGCCGTCCAACAACAAAGACATCTGCGCCTACTTCTACGAGTCTCTCGGCGAAGGGATGTACCGCTGCAAGCAGTGCGGCAGTGAGCGCAAGCAGCTCGTTGGCACAGGCTACTCAAACCTCGTCGCCCACCTCGCCCACAAGCACGATGGCTTCAAGGACCAATTCGCCGCGACCATTTCCTCAACCAACGCTCGCCTTCAAGCGTTTGACTTCGTCTCAGAGGAGACGTCGCATCGTTTCCAGTGGATGCGATGGGTCGTCGAGCGCAACATGCCGCTCTCTGAGGTCGACAACGAGCTCACCCGCGAGATGTCGAAGTGGAAGGCGGTATCGTCGCGGGTGCTGCTCAACAGCATGCACCATGTAGCCAAGAAGATTGGCAAGAATCTCGAGGAGAAACTGGGTGTGTGTTTCGGAGTCATGTACGACGGGTGGTCGCACGGGTGCATGCACTACGTGGCCGTTTATGGCGTGTTCGTGGAAAACGGCGAAGTCCGCGTTCAACTGCTGGCGGTTTCACCGCTGGAGGAAGGCTCGCAGGATGCGGATGCGCACATCAAGCTCGTGGATGGGGTGCTGGACGTGTACAACAAGAACCTGGAGATGGTGGCTTTCATCGTTGGTGACAACTGTGCCACTAACCAGTCGGTCGCCACGAAGCTGGGCGTCCCGCTGGTTGGTTGTGCTAGCCACCGCTTCAACTTGGCGGTAAACCGATTTCTCGCCGACTCCGAACCGCTTTTAACTCAAGTCAATACTCTGATGTCGAAGTTATCTCAAGCTAATAACTTCGCCCAGCTCGCCAAGGCAACCAACCTGCACCCCATCAAACGGAATATGACAAGGTGGAGTTCCAGCTTCGAGATGCTTCAGCGCTACGAGCGCATTCGCCCCCAGATCAAGACCGTGGAAGCAGTGGAAGAGCTGATACCGACAGGAGCGTCGCACCGCAAGCTACTCGAGTTACTGCAGCACATGAGGAAGTTTGACAGCGTGACGAAGAAGTTGCAGTGCGACGGCGTCGACCTGGCAGACGTCCGCCTCTTGTTCGACTCCGTGATTGCCGATTACCCCTGCATGCGTGAGCAGCTCAAGCCCACCGCCAAGATCGTGCACTCTCCTGTGTTCGAGGCTGCTGTCGTTAAGACCATCAACGGAGGCGCTCTGTCAAGTGCAGAGAAGGTTGCGGTCAAGAGGTTCGAAGAACCAAAGCGTGGCACCAAGAGGAAAGAGCGCGAAGAGGACTATGCGACCCAAATTCTGCGTGCTGGACCAAGCAAGCGCGGGCGCTCTGACCGCACTACCTACAGCCCGCTGTTGAAGCAGCTCCCCCCGACGTCGAACGCGTGCGAGAGACTTTTCTCGCAATGCAAGCTTGTACTGACTCCGCAGCGTACAAGCATGCTGCCTGCAAACTTCGAACTGATCATGTTTCTTCGTGCCAACAGGAACATGTGGGATGTGACGACACTTGCTGAGGTTGGTAGTGATTGAGAAATTCAATACAACATTGCAGTATTTGCGGCCGTATTTATTATTGTCACTTGTCCTATTGCCCTTATTACTACTGCAACACATTCGAGGCAATCCCATATAATACTGAATTGGAGGAGCCCTGCTTCAGGGTTTCCAGCCGGTTGTCCAGGAGTTCGTGCAGGGAACTGCAACCTGTAATTTTACTATCGTTTGAGAGCGAAGACGTCATATCAACTCATAATCAATGAGCTGGTGTATTATACATAGACGAATCCACGCTCTTTGTAATTCCAACGCTGCTGCATCCACAGCAATCAGTGGCCGTTCAGCAAAGATTTCTATTCACGCCGATTGCAATTGTGTCGACTGTACCGCAGTTACACTTTGAGGAAAGTCTGGTCAATATTTTTTTTCGAAGAGAGCACAATACTCTACAGAGCGGGTACGTGATGATATCGGATAACTGCCCTTAGTCTGAATCCTAACAACCCTCTAGCCGATGTTTACCTTCGGTCGTTCCCCCTCTTGTGCTACAAAGCGGGTAATTTCCGCGATGATCACAAACAGTGGGGTGGGTGTTTTCAATTCTTCGTCGCTTTGCAACATCAGTACTATAGCACTTTTATCAACAATCTGGCTGCTATCCCGGTAAATGAAAAAAGAGTCAAAGCCAAAAATGCCCGGGGCGTTTTGTCCGACAGTAGTGAATACTTTTCAACTGTTAGTTGGGATTTGTGAATGCAAAAATTTAGCGTTGTGTTTTGTGCTGATATTTTCACGTGCTTGCAAGGCTACGAGCTCTCAGCACATTTATGAGCACGGAGGTAACAGCACTAGCGACCATCTATAGTACTGCTCTGTGCTGAATTGGTACTGCTATTTATTTTTAGTACTCGTAAGATACACTAAAAGTCGAGTTGAAAATTTGGCCCTCACAAAACGAAAAAGAAAAAAAAAACTACGTAGAGGTTACGACAAGTTGGAAACTACATGTACTTCGGTTCGAAGACTTGGAGCTGGAAAATGCCCTCTTCCTTAATATTTTCCTTAATAGTTGTTACCTATCGGCATATCATAGCTCCAAACAAGGCAAATATGCTAATGATGATCAATGCACCTTGTAGGTTCGCGGCGATCTATTCAGGCATCCCGTTACGCAGATACATTGACGTTTCCTTGGTGGTTTTCTCGGAGGCGCGGTGCTTTGTCTACAACAGGCACGTTGAACAGCATTGGTTTGAATATCGGGTCTACAGTGCATTTCACTATTTTCGTAAAGAATCGTTTCGGCTGTCAATGCTTCTAGTACTTCAAAGCCTCAGTATTTGTTCAGCAAAGAACATTCGAGTACTGTACTAAGTATGCAGGGCCCGCGAAAATATTGGAAAAAGTCGAATCATTACTGGCGCACTACTGTAGAAGCCACTCAAAAGCTCGAGTGATCCAGCGCATTTACTTTTTACCTGTATCTGATACCAGCGACGCAACACCGATGACAGTACCGAACAGTACCAAAAAGCCCAGAAAGGCTAACGCAATTTTCCACTTCGCCTTGGAATCTGCAGACATTCCCCTACTTAGGAACGAGGATGCCTCCCTGATGCTCTTTTCGGGGGCGCCATTCCGCAAAGTCGTCATCTTCTCGGGATTGCTCTGCAGTCTGTTGAAGATTTTCTGGACAGCCGGGATTTCCTTGACGTTTTCGACTTCCTTCATGACTTGGGGATTCTTTTGCAAGGCCTCAACTTGCTTGACGATCGTGGGGTCCTTGCGCAAGGTGTTGACGCTACTGGTCGGTTTCTTCCGGAATAGGTTCTTCAGCTTGCTGAGCTTTGGGATTTTGAGCCATCTCGCTTCTTCTTCTTCAGCTTTAGCGTCGGTAGTCGTCTCCGTGAGTTCCTCACTACCTCGGAGTCCTCTAGACCTACCAGTGGTAATTCGGGCCAAGTCCGTTGTACTGTAATCATCCCTTTAGCTTGCACGAGGGCGCTGTAGCACCCGATAAAGGCGACGAGGAGCAGGAGGAAGACGTTCCGACGCATCGTTTTGCGTGGGTCTGGCAACTTGTAAAATTGAGGACTGAACGGTTTGGGCGACGCTAGAGAGAACGTTCCCGAGGCAGATATTGTGAGCTCTGGTATACAACAAGGCACCGGGAAGAACAGGCACCGTACTGCACATTAACGCTGTGGTACATGTACATGCATTAAGCTTTTGCGGCAACCAGATACGTACAGGTGACAGGATAAACATTTGACCTGTACTCCGACTCGTTTCGCTCCGCTAGACTGCATAACGGATAACGGGCTTAATAATTATGTTTATTATATTTAATTACAGGTTTTATAGTAAAACCTGTCAACCTCCAAAATGTGCCAATTAGGTGTTACTGGATTTCAGATCAATGTCTTAGGCCGTGCTAAGAAAAATGATACTTTTAAGTAATCATTTGGTTTGCCAAATAAATGTTCCTTTTGGTCGGGTTGGGGTGACGTCCTCCCGGTAGACGGCCTCGGGCTGAGCCTCGGCGCCGCTCTGCGGGCGCTGCCTTCGGGCAGCGTCTAGTCCACTGCGGGACATGTGGGGATGTCTTCGTGGGCAAGGCGGTGAGGTGATGGCAAGCTGTGGCCAGGACTCGCCGCGCAGAAGGCTTCGCTGCGCGCTATGACCGGGCTCGCCGTAGCGGGTGGGCTGCTAACGGCATGGCCCAGGAAGATGAACTGGACGCGCGACAAGACCATGGCGTAGGGCGGACTCCCGACCGGGACTCGACACTCAACACGACGGCGGGCGCAGGAATTCAGCGAGAGGAGCGCAAGGCACACGAACAGATACTACAGATCAAGGCGCAAGGCTACGCTGGACAGGCTACGGACCGATGAGCAAGACGTGCAAGGAGCAGAACAGATACTACAGATCAAGGCGCAAGGCTACGCTGGACAGGCTACGGACCGATGAGCAAGACGTGCAAGGAGCAGAACAGATACTACAGATCAAGGCGCGGACGGCTGAGGACATCGATCGGCGGCAGGACCTACAACTACCAGACGTTGATGAAGAGACCCGTGAAGGAGAGCGACGCAGCGAGCCTCCACTTTCGCCAAGGACGAGGAGGAGGGAGGGGGAGCACGGAGAGCCTCACATTTCCTGGCGTATGCGGAAAAAGGTACAAACCGGAACTGTACCCAGTTGTGGGTACAGTAGCGGTTTGCCTCGCCTGATTTTTTGCACCTAACCTAGCTAGACAGAGTCTGGGCAGGAGTAATAAGGCTACGCGAACACGTAACTCATTTCATTTCATTTCAAATAAATGTTGTGATGCTATTTTTAAATAGTAGTATTAAAATACTGCTCTTGCCAACAGACCTTGAATGACAGCATAGACGATAGGTGATGATGGCATTCCCCAATAGAGGACCCCGCGTTTGAGTTAGGATTCAGCTTCAGAATGAACACATTTACATTTCGGAACCGCGTTTGAGTTAGGATTCAGCTTCAGAATGAACACATTTATGTAATCTGAAAAGCTACAGAATCGTTACTTTCGGAGGCAGGCTTGAGTTTCAATTTCAGATTGAGGTAGAGCGTCTAACGAATGGCATGGAGGCATGAGCTGCGCGGCGCTCGTTGGTCGGCTAGGCTCTAGGCTAGCACGCGCCTGCATGTGCTAGCCAACATGCATACATCGATATATAAACGTAGGACTTCGTGTCTGACTGGGCATAACTACAGCCACTTTAATAACGAAGCGTTGCAGCAGAAACAAAGGAGGACAAGGTTTGGTAGCTCAAGGTCCTCACGGTTCGTGTCTGTGAGACTCCCCGACGCATTTCAAGCGTGCAGGCCGCACTGTCTCGATTTGACGATACATGGAATTCCTCTTGCCCGTGAAGGTGCACGCGGCGGTGCCGTACGTCAACAGTTTTTCATGCGGCGGTGTTTCGGTAGCAGCTGCCACATTCCATCGCAATTTTAGCACATTCGCTCGAGGTTTTCATCGATTCTATTGGCTAAAATGTTATCTGAATCTCAAAACACTGCTTTTGAGGTTTGGGCTAGAACCCCGATTAGCCCACGTTTGAGTTGAGGTTCTCCCCCTACAGTAAACACTGTCTATCTGAAGCTGAAGCTGAAACGTGGTCAATTTGGGGGCTCCGAAAGTCCTCTAATATGGGACGCGGTTATCAGCAGTGGTAGCAATTGATAGCGCATATTGGAAGGCAACGGCTTGAAACCTGGAGCACAATAACGACAAACGGTGGGAGTAAGTCGTTCAGTGGCAAATTTCAGCGTTCTAATATAAAACGCATTCAGACAGACACAACGCAACTACTCGACGTATTACGCTAACAGTAAGGGTTTCTTCGTTGGGCAGTGTCAAGAACCTACTGCTCGTGGTAGTGCAAGGTGATATTTCAAATTCGGCACTTGTGCTCAGTTTAATGTATGTATGCTAAGAAAAAACAAGGGATACGACGATGCTGAAAGCTCGAAAATTTGCAGGAGGTTTTCAGTTCAAATGCCACTCCCGTGTCGCACCGGTGTGAGCACTATAAGTACCGGTAGAAGCTCAACGTCCGGAGCGCACCACCGTAGACATAGAGACGTGTGAGGGAACGATTATTTTCAAAATCGCTCATGACGTCAACTGTGGATGAACTAACCGTACGTCGACAGTTTTTCATGCGGCGGTGTTTCGGTAGCAGCTGCCACATTCCATCGCAATTTTAGCACATTCGCTCGAGGTTTTCATCGATTCTATTGGCTAAAATGTTATCTGAATCTCAAAACACTGCTTTTGAGGTTTGGGCTAGAACCCCGATTAGCCCACGTTTGAGTTGAGGTTCTCCCCCTACAGTAAACACTGTCTATCTGAAGCTGAAGCTGAAACGTGGTCAATTTGGGGGCTCCGAAAGTCCTCTAATATGGGACGCGGTTATCAGCAGTGGTAGCAATTGATAGCGCATATTGGAAGGCAACGGCTTGAAACCTGGAGCACAATAACGACAAACGGTGGGAGTAAGTCGTTCAGTGGCAAATTTCAGCGTTCTAATATAAAACGCATTCAGACAGACACAACGCAACTACTCGACGTATTACGCTAACAGTAAGGGTTTCTTCGTTGGGCAGTGTCAAGAACCTACTGCTCGTGGTAGTGCAAGGTGGTATTTCAAATTCGGCACTTGTGCTCAGTTTAATGCATGTATGCTAAGAAAAAACAAGGGATACGACGATGCTGAAAGCTCGAAAATTTGCAGGAGGTTTTCAGCTCAAATGCCACTCCCGTGTCGCACCGGTGTGAGCACTATAAGTACCGGTAGAAGCTCAACGTCCGGAGCGCACCACCGTAGACATAGAGACGTGTGAGGGAACGATTATTTTCAAAATCGCTCATGACGTCAACTGTGGATGAACTAATAAATACCTTTCACACACTGAAAGAAAGACTGCATTGTCGAGGACATTTTTATTTTTTATTTTATGCGGTTGCATTGTCGAGGACAAAATAGCGAAATGTACTGAGGTTCTTGGCAACCCGGAGCATCCGTGGCTCAATTTGTACTTGACTTAGGAGCAATTCTGTTCTGTATTACCTACTTCAGTATATCAGTTATAGCCATGCATTGTCAGTCTTGGCAAACACACCGATGGTGTCGCTTCGCCGTCACGGCCGATTTGCGTGGCATACCGAGTAGTGTTCTGACACAACGAGGCTCCTCTTTTCCTGAATCTGAACCATACGGAGCGCCCGCATGTCTGGTGTAGTTTACAAGACATTGTCCGGTAAACTAAATCACATGCTGGGTGGACTGAAGTGAGAAGCAACAATACATGTACAGTAGTCTATAGAATACGAAGAGTACGGACTTAAGAACACAAGTTCTTATCATAGATACAGAATGCGTATCATAAAGAGCGTAGATACATGTACATGAGAGACGTCATGGACGTCAGCTTGATGATTAGGAGCGGACATGGCGTTGTCGCTCTCAAAACGTACACGTTGTAGTTCCTGCATGCACTATAATAACCGTCTGGTTCCATGAAGTACTGTACCCGCTGTTTACTTCGGTCCTTTTATTTATCCTACGGAAGATCGATGGGGGGGGGGGGTAACCTCCTTTTTTGTTTTATAGCGGCTAAACTCTTCACCAGTGCTGTGGTCTCCGTACTATACTAAGAGCACGAAGGCTCGGCCACCTCGTGAGAAATATAATGCACAGAACATGACTTTTTTTGTTTGGCGCAAACTCCTTGAAAAGTGTCCACTGGTATACCACGGATTTATCACTGACGCAGTGAAATCTACCGGTACTCGAGAGCTCGAGTGATGCGACACATTTATTTTTTATTGCATCTGATGCTACCAACGCAATACTGATGACCGCACCAAACATGACAAAAAAACTCCAGGAAAAAACATCCCAGCATTCAACTTCGCAGCGGACTCTGCAGACATCCTCATCATTTTCGACAAGCGAAGTGAAGTTCTGACTCGCGGAACTGTTTCGCGTGTGGTCGAAGCAAAACCCGAGCTCGTATCTGAAGTCACCGCTATATTCTCTATGTGGTCATTACGTCTATTGGTGCTTCTTGTCATGAAGAGGCTGGCCGCCAATCTCGGTAGCGGGTGTCAGGTCACGGACAAACGCACGCGCCAGCAGAAACAGCAGCGGGATGAAGACGATCTGCGCGTTCACGATACCGAACATGGAAATGGAGTTGCCGATCTCCTTCCAGCTGCCCTCGTTCTTGACCAGGAAGAGAAAATGCAGCGCGAGCACGTCCGACATTGCTACAACCAGGAGGAAGTAGCGGGTCGCGGGCAAGCGCGGCTTCTGCGCGTCCGCTGACGACGAAGCTGAAGGGAGAAGCAGGATCAGGTGGAAGGTGCACGCCACCACCATGAACGGAATGAGGATCTTGCCCACCAAAAGAGCGCCCATAGTGAAGGGGGCGAACACCGTGACGAAGCGGTAGGTGGACGAAATCTCGAAGCTGCTCATGCTGGCCACGTTGCCCGTGCCGAAGAAGGCAATATTGACCAGCAGTAAAAACACAAACGCGCGCTGAACTTCCCGCCACATGGAAGACGAAGACGCCAAAGAGGCTTCAGCTTCCAACAATAACCAGCTCACGAGAACGCCGCAAAGCACCACGTAGAACAGCACCTCGTAGGCGATACTCAATAGAACGAACGACGGCGCGAAGGCCAGCATCACTTCAATAAGCCGCTTCACATAGCCTTCAACCTCAGCTTGGAGCAATTGGCGATCCCGACGACCTGCACCAGTTTCAAGCCCACGGGTTAGGTTGCGTCTGCTATGGTGCAACCTCGCGAGCAATACCACAATGGGTGCACCAGCCAGCAACCAGTTCGCCACCGTGAGTGAAAAGGGAGGCTTCGTTCGATCGCCGTCCAAATACTGCATAGTCGCATGTAACGTCGCAAGCGACAGCGCCAGCGGCAAGGCGCTCAGGATGAATGAAGTGTTCGACCAGATCTTTTGCACGCGAGAACCCACCACGCTGAGTACTGCTCCGGTGAAGAGCAATGTAAGCAGACCACCAACATTCACGAGCGCAGTATGCTCCCCATACTCGCTCGGCAGGTAAGGAAACACCGAGATCAGGAGGCAGCTTATCGTCCAACTGCGACTCGGAGACGGGAAACCTCCGGTTTGAGCATGTACACTTGCCTCTTCATCTCCAGTCGAACTTCCGACATACGGCCACAGCGCTAGAAGCGAGAACAGCACGCCGAAAATCTCGCGTCGTTCGTACCCGAACACCACAAGCTCCAGACAAACGAAAATCAGAGCGATCTCGGCCCACCGCTTCCAGCTGGACTTTGGTTTAGTTTCACGCGAACTCGAACCAGCCCAGGCTTGTTGGATGAGGTCAGCATGGTTCCATGTGAAGACCCCAAACAGCAGTGGAAACAACATGTACAAGTAGTACGTCAGTGGCGAGCCCTCCAGAGCGAGGTACACGAAAGTCGCAAACACCGCAACGACAAGCTTCATGTCCAACTGCATGCCGCCCACCCCAAGCAGCCACTTCAAGCTGAAGTCTCGCGGGTGTAGGTAAGCCACTCCGACGACAATCATCCATCCAACATAGCCCAACACAACCACGCTGAGCAGGAAGAACCAGTCGTACCTTTGGAAGTATTCCAGAGTCGCCAAGCAAATGTCAATCAGCTCCTGGCTCAGTTCTTCCACGCGCGCGAACGCTTCCGAGTCTTCGTCACTCTGCAGACTGGCATCATACGCCTCAGCAAGCTGCTTCGACAGCTCAGGAACGCGGTCGCGGAACGGACCGTACGGCACAAACCTCAACAAAGTGCGCGAGCGCTTCTCCTGCTCCTTCCGAAGTGCGTGGAGGTACAGCTGCTGTGCGTTCGAGCGTACAGCATTCGCTCGGTAGGCCCCTTGGCCAAGTACGAGAACGGCAGCACTCCCACCGAATTCCGTGGATACGGCAACCCCAGCAACGCACTGATCAGAGGTGCAACATCCGCCTGCATCACGTCCTTGCGCAACAACTTGTTGATCGCTCCCCACTCGTCCACCGCCGCTTGTTCCTGTTCCTCCTGCGCTTGAAGCTGCGCTCGGACCTGCGCGCGCGACTGCGTAGGCAGATCGATCTCAAACTCCTCACTCTTCTGCACTTCAGTCGGTCCCTGCACTCCCGCTCCCCACACAACCAGCGGCGTGCGGGTATTGGCGGGGTCGCCGTCTCCATGAGCTCCTTTGAGCCCCATTCCATGGTCCGCCGTGAACACGTAGGCCGTGCGTCCGTCATAACCGTAGAACTCCTCCACCATGCGATACGTCTTCTCCACCAGCTCGTCCACCAGAGCGATATTGTTCAAATAGTCCTTGGAATTGGGTCGATGGGCGTGGCCATTGGAGTCGATGCCCAGATAATGGCAGAACACCACGACCCCCTCGTCATTTAACTTCTCAGACAGCTTCGAGTCCTCTTTAGCTCCATCCAGCAGCTTCTGCAGGTGGCGGAACACCCACACGTCCAGCTCCGACGAGTCTCCCTTGGCGAAGTCCTCCTCCTCGTGCGAGTAGTGCTCTTCAAGTGCTTGTGACACATGGCGAGCAAACATCGGCACGATGTCTGGGCTGCCGAACAGGAAGGCGCTGCTGCTCTGGTTGAAGACCGAGTCGAAGTCCACGGGGTTGTCGGCCCAGCCCTTGGTCACGGCGCTCACGTCTTCGTACATACCGGCGAAGAGCGCCACGTGGCCGGGACGGCTCTCTGTGGGCACGCGTGTGTGCGAGACGCCGTAGCTGCCGCGAGTCTCGATGATGTTACGCAGGAAGGAGGCGCGCGGCTCCGCGCGCGCGTCCGCGCGTGCCGTCTTGGCCTCGAAAAACTTGTCTGCTCTACAACCGTCGGCTACGAAGACGATCATGCGCTTTGCCGGCGGCGCGTCCGTGTACGCCACGCTCTCGACGTGCGGCACCACGGGGACGTGAAGTAGATGTCGAAGATGCTCAGCACGTACAGTGCGTGGAAGGCCACGCCCAGCACTAGCAGCCGCGCCAGGCCCGAACCCACTTTGCGCGACGTCATGAAGCTCGTTGGAGCTCGAAGTGGAAGTGAGATGAAGGAAGATACACTTGTCGTTTGTATGTGGAAAAATGCTATTGCAACTGTAACCGCTCTACAACTGCATGTATGGTAATATGTGTGTGGAGAGCGGTTACAGTTGTATGGCTTAGTGGCGAATACAGAACGCAAGTGGCTTTTTATTTCGTTATTGTTGAAACATGCCGCAGATGGGCGGGAGCATCCGCGAGGAGGTGGAGGTGGCGCTGCACGAGCACCGCTTCCTCGTGACCAAGCTGCTCGAGTCCCTCAACACAGCCTCTCTGTACGTCTACCTCCGTGCTCTTACCAGCTCTAATCAGCTCCGATCCGCAGTATTTCTCTCGTATTCTAGCGGCTTATAACGTGTGCTCTTCAACTGTATTTTATGCAGGCCTCCGTCCACCATCACCGCCACGAGGCTGCGCAC
The DNA here is from genome assembly GCA_024211575.1 of Phytophthora melonis. NCBI lineage: Eukaryota > Oomycota > Peronosporomycetes > Peronosporales > Peronosporaceae > Phytophthora > Phytophthora melonis. Next base: position 2,394,896 of record JAMXKT010000047.1, read on the forward strand.
CGTGAACGAGACGTTCAACAAGGTGCTGGAGAAGGACCGGGACCTGCTGGCGGCCGTCAAGAAGCGTGCGTTGGCTTAAAGCTACTGACAATTGAAGAGACAGAAGCGCTCTATTGACACTGGAGCTGTCTGTTGACACTTGACGCAGTGGCGAGGCACCAGGTGGCGCAGAAGGAGCTGCTGCGCGTGGAGGCGGAGATCGAGAGCAAGAAGCAGAAGGTCGTGCAGTATGCGGCTCAGCTGCGGCGCTCCCAGGAGGACATCGCCAATGTGCTGAGGAAACACCGCGTCGTGCTGCAGAACGCCAAGCAGAAGTCCAAAGGTAAAGAGAGTCATTGACTTCAAGGAGGAGACATGTACTGAACTGTGTGTGGTTTTGTAGTGGTGCTGGACCCGCGCGACATTGTGGCGTACGCGCACCGCATTGCCGGCACGACGTCGGCGCCCAAGGAGTGGCAGCCTGGAGTACGTGGACTGATTTTCCAGTAGCGAGCGTCCTTTGTGGAGGTCGTGCGTGACTTTGCTGACGCTTTTGTTTGTGTGCTATTTCGTCTGTGTCTTCTGGTTGTGGTCAGTTTCCCATGTTTGGGTTCATGCCGCCGGCGCCGCAGGAGCACATGATGCGTGCGGGTGTGCTCAGTCGCGGCATCGTGGCGGAGATCGTGACTCAAGGGCCGGAGAAGTACACGTCCACTGCGGCGCGTGTTAAGCAGGACGGCGACGGTGGCGAGGCCATCGAGAAGCTCAACATCCCCATTGGCCTGGGCGCGAGCGACGCGCAGATCCGCAAGCAGATGCCGCCAGGATGGAAGCCCGGCGACCCCGTGGACCTGCCTCTGGACGCGCTGCTGCACTACATGGGCCGGAGTTTCTTCACGGAGCACGGCATCACGCTGCCCGAGTCGTGGAAGACTGGAGACCCGCTGCCGCCCGACGCGATGGAAATCTTGCGCAAGAAGTTCAAGCTGCCGGAGAAGCGTGCGCCTCTGTACGACGACGAGGTCGTGGACGACGTGGAAGGTCTCCGCAAGAAGCGCAAGCTGGAGGAGGGCGACAAGGCCGAGGACGGTGCCGCCGACAGCGACAGCTCCAGCGACTCGAGCGACAGCGACGAGGAAGCGCCCAACACCATTTCGCTCAGCCTCTCGTCGTCCGAAGACGAGAGCGACGACGACAGCGACTAGAGCTCTTGCTAAAATGGCTACACTTGCACGTCATATGGCTACATGTATCGCCGATCTTGGATCTTTTTGAAACACCGGACCGTGTAAACATCTTGAACCAAAGTGGATACAAACGGTGCAGCCCAGTGCGGTCAAGCAGCTACACAGGCTAGCTACATTACCCGCAGGGCTTATCCGCTCAGGTGCAGTGTGTAGTGGCAGTCTAAGGGCGTCAAGCAGTGTGCTGCTTTTCTTAGCTGCAAACATCGCGCGGTCGTGATTGGCCTGTCGGCTTCTGGTCACTGGCCCCTCCCACAGTAGTTCACTACGTGCACGCCCGTTCACCTCGATCGCTTAAGTTAAAGCTGCGCCCGCTCGTCGGCTATAATTACTGCGACTAACTCACTCGCCTCCAGCTCTGGCCCGTTGCTCCTCCAGACTGCAGGCTGTCGACTCACTCGCTCACTCCGGCATTTGCAGCGTCCCAGTCGCAGTCGTCTGCCTCCCCTCCTTCTGTTCCTCTCGCTCACGTCTAGCTCGTTAGCGTTTCGTCGAACACCATGGCCACCAGAGCAGTGCAGAAGACGGGATCGACCGTGAAGCTCCGCCAGCAGGAGGCCACGGCCGCCAATGTGGCGTCGCCCAAGGGCATCTCCATCAAGACGCCTGGCAAGATCCCGGCCGCTGCGACGGGAAGTGACCACTCGCTCGGGCTGCAGCGCCGCCGGCTGTCCGTGGTCAGCGACAACAAGCTCGTGGACGGCATGGCCGCGGCCACCATCGAGGACGTGGACAGCAGCGCCCAGGCGCTGGCGGATGGGAGCTGCGCCGTCGTGGCCTTCGCCGGACTCTCCAAGAAGGGCTACGCGCCGTACAACCCGCGCAAGAAGAACCAGGACGCCATGGTCATCAAGTACGACGGCAACACGCAGACGCTGCTGCTGTGTGTGTTCGACGGCCACGGAGAGGCCGGTGACGGCGTCTCGGGATCCATTCGCGACCGGTTCGCCACTGAGCTCTTCGCGCACCCCAAGTTCGAGCGATCAGGTGACATTCAGCAGGATGCCGAGAGCTTGCGCGTGGCCATTACAGACACGCTGCGGTCTGTGGAGCAGACTGTGCTACGAGACCCCAACATCGACACGGAGTTCAGCGGGACGACTGCTGTGGTGTCTGTGGTGCGCGATAACCTCGTGGTGGTCGGCAACGTCGGCGACTCGCGCATCACGCGTGGATTCGTGAAGCTTCTGGGTCCGTCGGGTCCCGAGGCGCTCGGCTGCCAGGAGCTGTCGATTGACCACAAGCCCGACCGACCGGACGAGAAGGCTCGTATCATTGCCAGCGGCGGCCGCGTGTTTGCTGTCGAGTACGACGACGGCATTGACGGCCCTCCCCGCGTCTGGCTCGGCCACATGGATGTTCCCGGGCTGGCGATGTCCCGCTCGCTGGGCGATGCAGTCGCTCACACGGCCGGAGTTCTATCGGAGCCGGAGTTTACCACGCGATATCTCGACGAGAACGACCGATGCCTCATTGTGGCGACGGATGGTCTGTGGGAGTTCATGTCGAACGAGGAGTGCATGGAGATGGCCATGGGACAGCAGGACCCCAAGGTGGCGGTGGATCTTCTGATCATGGAGGCAAACCGCCGCTGGATGAAAGAGGAGCAGGTCATCGACGACACCACGATCATCGTGGCTTACATCGACACTGTTGGCCTGAAGGATGGCGCCAAGACCGACGCATAAACGACAAAGGGCGAATTTATAAGCACTTAGCTAGTTGCATCAAGCCAAGACCCCAAGATCTCTACAGTATCATCGCCCGCACACATTTTGCTGCTTTTACTACACAGCTCTAGACAACGATTAGCTTGTCCCGATTAAATAATATAACCACGAGCTCCAATGCATACCACCCAGTCGATTTCCAGCTTGATTTCCTGTATTTAGACATAGCTGGAAGGAAGTACAAGCGATCATACTCGTTGAAGTTGTCACCTGGAGTGTTGAAGCGATGACGTCATTTTCGACAGTCGTTGAGCGTATCAATTGACGAGACCTTCGTGACACAACACAAGTCGAGCTAAGAGAACACTTGAGTGAATGAGGAAAAACGTACTGGTATAATTGTGTTTTCCGTGGAGACGGAAGCGCCCCTTCTGCACCACTACAGCTATCAGCTCGCACCATGAACCTCTGCAACAACACATTTTCCAACTCATCGCCGTCGATTTGTCTCCCTTTGAGCTAGCACCGCTAGACTTAAAAGTCGTCGTCGTCATCATCGTCGTCCTCATCACTGAAGTACGTCCGCCGCTTCATCTGCACCAAGACAACGAATAAAAACACCTCGTAAGATTCCACGACAAAAATCACGAATCCTCCTCGCCACCATACCGTGACTTTGGTGCGCTGCTTCTCCTCCGTGACTCCCACTTGGTTCAGCAAGTCGATGAGCTTGTCCTCGTCGATTTTGGCCGTCAGCTGGCCGCGCTGGGCCATCTGGATCACCATGTCCTCGATGGCGCGAGCCTTCTCGGGCTTCACGATCGCTATTCTAGCAACTGCACAGCGGTAAACCCTCAACATTAGGCACCCCCATACCTCCATCAACTTGTAGATAGCCACATCCTCTACGTACGGCGCTCGCGGGCGTCGGGCAGCATGACCTGCTGCATCATGGACTGGCGCATCTGCTCCTGCTCCCTAGAGACCATCACCAGCACCGCGGAAACACTCAGCTCTAGGCCCTCCGCAGTCGTCGATACCCCCCCCACTGACACTCACTGCTGCTTCATCTGCTGCTGCTGCATCTGCTCCATGGACATTTGCGACTGCGCCGCCGTCTTCTCCTAAAGTGGGGAATGATACACGACACGGAAAGCTTTGGTTAGGGCGAATCACTGAATGGTAAGGAGTGAGAGTGGGCTCAATCGAGAGCGGGGAGAGTGAGGAAGGTGGTGATGGGGGTCGTTGCATGGGAACGAGGATCTAGTGAGCCGCAGGGGCGGTAGCTACGTACGCTCATAGTGGCCGCTTTGATTCGCTTCGCCTGGTTGCGTGCTTGTTCGTGAATGGATCGATGGACTAGGTGTGCCACATAATGTAACAATTTTTTACCAGGGAATGTTATATTTGCTAAAATTTTCTGAGAAAAAAATGGAATTATGATTGTCACGAATAGCCGTAAAATAATTACCTAAATCAAAGCAGCAAGGGTTGACTCAGCTGTGCCATTTTAATGATACACGGCCCTGAGCGAGGAGGCATCGAATCGATCGGCGAAGTCGACGCTATTACGGCAACTTATACTCGCAGTGTACCGTACACTGCGAGTGTAGAATACCAGTGTCAAACTTGGCGTTGGATTGAACGAGTACCGATTTATAGTGGACAGGGTATATACCGGTACACTGTACCACCCGTCAAAAATGATATGCCGAATCTTGTAACCGGTAGGGGTACCAGTAGTCGATTAGCTGACACTTTTTTGTGCTTTGCTCGAGCGAGCCTGTCGCGCTTGACACCTCACGGCAGGCAACAGGCTGCCACTGCAAAGCCTTGAGCGGCACGCGCCCGCGTGAGGCTAGTGCGGTCGCAATGCTTTGCCTTGCCTTTAGACCACTTTTGAGGTAATGCATAGCTTTTTAGTCTTAACTCGGTAACATGTGCCATTGGTCGATGGAAACAACGTGGTGTACACCTTTACCACGTCTTCTGCACTTGACCACAGGTTCTGTCATTTTCCCCTGATTGAGCGTACCGACTTCCTCCGCTTGTAGTGGACAACCTCATATAAGAGCGCCCAATCATATCACAGGATTTGGAAGGCCTTCTCGGCTCCGCTTATAAGTTCCGCACAAATCATTTCGATACGTTTCCACCGGTAATGCAGCGGGGCTGCCGTAGCTTTAGCGTCAGAGGAAGACGTAACAGACTCACAGAGTCGCGGCTAAAGATAGCCCGTTCTAATACCAGAACGCACGAGTCCGTACTCCCTACGGACTCCAAGAGTCAACCCTTAACTCTTAGCTGTGAATCTTCAAACTGAATGTATTTCTCTTATCGCGGCAGAGCCGCCTTCGGTGTAAATGTATCTGGTTCACTATCTAGCATAGTGAACCCTAGTCATATGCATAATCTGTGGCTCTGAAGCCATGTACTGATTCTCCTACTGAAATAGGTTAGACAGTGTGCACCACACAAGCCTGTGTGTGCCACACTTCGTAACCCTTCGGGTAACATTCGTGTAACCCCGTTACACCCTCCCCCACCAAACCGTGGACACGGGTGTTCACGCTTAACGGTCAACGACCGGGTCTTGTTCCGTCAAGCCTCCTTCTCGAACGAGTCAATCCACATCGTGTGGACGTCTCTGAGAACTTCTCGGCGCAACGCGCCCTCACATGACTTCAAGTCATAACGCCTTTTGGTCTTTCGACCGCAGAAACCCTCTCGCGAGGTCCGCCTCGGAGCCTCGCTCCTCTCGCGCTTCGGCACCTCGTGCCTGCGAACTCCCAAGCTCCCCGGCGCAGGTGCGCACACCGACCGCGCCTCCCAGGCTCTCGGTCTCTCAGTACTTCGCGGCGCAACGCCTCAAGCAACGCTCGCGGCGAGCACGCCCCAGCTCCTCGAGCACTAGCCCATCCGACCATGGACCTCAAAGATCTCTTCGGAGATGAGGAGGAGGGCGAGGTGGACTACAGCGAGTCTGATGTCGGCTCTCCGAGCCATGAGGGTGAAGCAGCGTCCCCACAACGCTCCCCGAACCGCCGCGACGCTTCGCCCACGTCGCCGGCACAACGCGGAGGTGGCACGTCGGCCACAGTTGGCTCGTCGAGCTCCCGCGACCAAGAGCGCCGCGCGCGAGTGTCTCCTGCGCGCTCGTCGAGCCATCCTCTACTGAGCGCACTGCGCTGTCGAGGGAGGAGCCGCGGCCACCGCTGCGCACTCCAAATCCGTTCCCTGAACGCTCTTCCGGGCTCCGCGAGCTGCGCGAGCTCACTGAGTCACGGTACTCTCCGCCTCGTGCGGGGAAGTGCCCTTGGGCCCCGTCATCTCCAACCCTTTGGACGAGGCTCAATCCGAGCAGGTTGCGGCGCAGCTGGCCTCCATGCGCTCCCAGCGCCCCGAGTTGCGGCCCCTGCTGAACCCCAGCACCGCCGAGTACGGCTTTCGGCCTCGTGACCCCGCGGAGGCATGCCGCCAGGCTTTCCAGCCGACGCTGGCTCAGCATGTCATTGGGCCTGCGGCCCGTACTCCGGAGGAGATCGCTCTTCGAACGTCTCTACGACAGCGACTCTTGACTCCACAGTCTACGACTGTCTCCGAGTACCGCGAGCGGTTGCGCCTGCAAGGCAAGGGTTGTCCGTGCCCGCAATGCGGACGTACCCTGTGGTGCTCAGCCCGGGCGAAAGCCTGATCGAACACGAGGCTCAGTTCGAGCTCTGGGCTGAGAAGAAGAAGAAGCTTAGCTCCATGGATGCTCTTCGAGCTAGCTTCAGCGAAGTGGATGTTCGTATCGAACGCAAGCTCCGCTTCGACTTTGCGAAGATCCGAGCCAAACGCAGCCTCTCGGCTAACGCTCAGCCGCAGACCCATTCTAGCGCTGCGCGCTTCGCTCCTTTGAGCCCTCCAGTCGCTCCTACCCGTGAGGGAGTGAGCGCTGTGGCTCAGGGCCAACCCGGAGCAATGTGGCTGACCCAGCAGCTCCCAGCCTATTGCCGGGAAGCGCGGGACGGCCGGCATGCCGGCCTCGAACCCACGGGGCGCTGGTGATCAAGCCGATCAAAAGCGTCCACGACGTCTGGGCAGTCTTGGCGAAGGGGCACCTCAAACTCCCATGAGTTCTCTGAGTGTGGGTACCCTCGCCACTTTACCAGATACTGGTTTTGACCCCGGCACCGCCGCTTCGCCAGCAGGCGCTCCACATGGTAGTGAAGGTTCCCTTGCTCATCGAGCAGCGCCGGTGGAGGACGCACCAAGCCGCCTCGCGACGTTTGATGAGCTGTTCGAGGTTCAGCAACAGACGACTCGCCTTCGGGACCATGTCCAGGATGTCGATGCGCGTCTCGCGCGTACTGCCACGGAGCTCGACGAGCTTGCTCGGGACTTGAGTTGGGTTCAAGTGCCTCGCGAGGTCTGGGACCGGCTCCGACACTTGGAGAGCTGGGTGCAGTATTATGGCGATCGCGACGATCGTCGTAGCCAGGAGCTCTCCGAGCTTCGGCGTCAGCAGGCTGCATTGCAGGGTCAGATTGACCTTCTGGCCCGCATGCAGGGCCCGCCCGCTGCGCCTCCTGTGCCGGTGGCCCCTGTGCCTGCGGCACCTCCGACTCCGACCCTGCCCTCAGGGCTCGCGGCACCGCCGATGCCGAGCCTTCCGCCTGTGCCTGCAGTGCCTGCGATGATGGTCGCGTCTGTGACGCCTGCGACTGCGTCCTCGACGCTCGCGACCTCCGCGCCTGCGACCTCGTCGCCCTCGGTGCCTCCATTTGCACCTGCGTCGGGTCATGGTACGGCTTGAGCAAGCCCACGTAGAAGACGGTGCGTCCGCATCTTCTTCGGAAGATTGAGCGTGTACGCAAGGCCCTTCCTGGCCACGACCTTGAAAGGTCCAATGAAGCGCGGGCGCAACTTCGTCTTGAAGACAGCGGACACTGCATGTGTAGGTAGGTTCTTAGCATTTAGCAATACCAGGTCCCCGACCTCATAACTGTCAACATTGCCTCTGCCTTTAGCATCCGCATGTTCCTTTGCTTGTCTTGGCTCTCAGCCATTGCGTCACGCACGTGTCGTAAGACACTCAAGCGCGTCGACAAGAAAGTGTCAACCTGTTTACGAACAGTAGCCGGGCTGACATCAGCTAGCCGATCAGCTAAATCGGCTTCCTCTCCCCACCAAGCCCGAGGCCACCACGTGGCGGCGTCAGCGGGACGCGGGATGGGACAAGCTGTTCACGTAGAACGGCGTGTAGCCGGTCGAGGCATGCACGGCGTTATTCAACGCAAACTCAACGAGTGGCAGCATAGCGCTCCAACGCTTCGGCGTCTCAGCGCAAATGCTGCGGAGCACGTCTTCGACGACGCGATTCACTCGCTCCGTCTGACCATCGGTCTGCGGGTGATCCGCCGTGGACATGTCCAGCTTGGTGCCAAGCACCGCAAAACCGCGCTCCAGAAGTTGCCCGTGAAGCGGGGGTCTCGGTCCGAGACAATCGACTCAGGAGTCCGTGTTGTCGAAACACTCGGTCCAAGAACAGCGTTGCTGTACCCTTACCATCGATGGTATCCGGCACAGCCGCAATGTGAGCCATCTTGCTCAGTCGGTCTACAAAGACCACGACTTCCAGTGTTGCCCGCCGCATCCGCCGGCAGGCCAAACACAAAGTCCATACTCATGGATTGCCAACAGCCCGAAGGGACAGGCAAGCTTGCCAACGGGGCTGCAGCATGGGGTGACGACTTCACTCGCTGACACGTCTCGCACGTGCGCACATAAGTGCTCGTCCACTTGTACAGCTTCGGCCACCAGTAGTGGGTGCTCACCGAGCTGTAGGTCTTCTCACGGCCAAGATGGCCAGCCACCGGCGTGTCGTGGGCCTCATAGAGGATACGATACTTCAGGTCCTCATCATGAGGGATGACCACGCGTGGCGTGTCCTCGGAGCCAGTGCTGTAGAACAGCAGGCCACCATCGAGGGTGTAGCGATGCAAACGCGCGCGCACTCGCGCCGACAATTCAATGTCCGAGTCTTGAAACTCCTTGCTCCCGAGAGCCTTCAGCAACGCGACACAAGTGTCATCCTTGGCATAAGCCGTTCGGATCAGATCCGGTAATGACGAAGTCACGGTCGTTACATGAGCCAGCTCATAATCCGGCCTGCGCGACAGCGCGTCCGCGAGGACATTCTGCCTGCCAGGCTTGTACTTCACCTCGAAGTTGTACTCCGCGAAGAAGGACAGCCAACGGGCCATCCTTTGCGAGAGATGAGGCGACTGAGTCGCAGTGCGTAACGACGCGTGATCCGTGTAAATCACGAACGGCTGAGAGCCCAACAGGTGAACCCTGAACTTGACGAGCGCATACTTCATCGCAAGTAGCTCTTTGTCATGGACAGGATAGTTCTTCTCAGCAGCCTTCAGCTGACGAGATTCGAACGCCACCACGCGCTCGCGCCCTCGGCGTCTGCTTGTAGCAGGGCACAGCCGATGGCAAAGTCCGAGGCGTCACAGACGACACTAAACGGACGAGCGGGGTCTGGCAAAGCCAGAATAGGCGCATGAAGGAGACTATCCTTAATTGCCGCAAACGCATCTTGATGCTCGGTGTTCCAACACCACCCCGCGTCCTTCTTCAGGAGATTGGAGAGTGGCCGAGCCATCTCAGCGTAATTCTCGCTGTACTTGTGCAAGTAATTGGCCGCCAAGCCACTTGCGAAGATCCTTCTGGTTCTGGGGAACCGGCCAGTCAACAATGGCCTTGACCTTGACCGGGTCGGCCCTCAGGCCACGCTTTCCCGATGAAGCACCCTAAGAAGGGAATCTCTTCTGCTCCGAAGATGCATTTGTCAATGTTGGCATACAACTTGTTTTGACGCATGCACTCGAGCACAGCACGCAGGTGCTCGACATGGTTCTCCATATCAGTCTTCCTGTGCTCCGCACGACTGTGGACAAAGATGTCATCGAAGTACGTCTGCGCGTACGCCCGATGGGGCCGGAAGAGCTGCGTCACAAGACGATTGAACGTCGCTGGCGCGTTCGAGAGCCCTTGGGGCATCACCAACCACTCCCAGAGCATGCCGCTCGGAGTACTCACCGCAGTGAGAGGAATGTCGCTCGTTCTCATGAGCAATTGGTAGTAGCCATCGACCAAGTCGAGCGCACTGTACATCGTACATCCTGCCATGTTGTTCTGAAGAACGTCCTTCCGAGGAATCGGCGTCTGCGCCGGAATGGTGGCGGCATTCAGCTTGTTAAAGCATGCACAATACGCCACTTGCCATTCGGCTTTCTGACACAGAACGTCGGCGTGGAGTGAGGAGACTTACTCTCACGCACCATGCCCGCCTCGTGCTTCGCACGGAAGAACGCGTCAATGACGTCACACTGCTCCTTCGGCAGAGGCCACTGCCTCGTCACGCAGTACTTCGTTCCCGGAACGAGATCAATCTCATGTCGAACACCTCGATCCGGAGGTAGCCCCGAGGGCGGTTCCTTCGAGACCACGTCTTGATAATCCTTCACCACGTGGTACAAGGGGTCCGACGGATCCTTCAGGATCGCCGATCTGCTTCGCGCATTCAGCGCCTTCTTAGTGTCCTCCAGGACAGCTTCATCCAGAAGCGAGGACGAGTTCAACTCTTCTTCAGGTCGTATGACCACCACCTCCGCCAAGTCTCCAGCCTTCAAGGCTTCGCCCAACTCGGCCAAGGACATCTCGTCCAGCTCCAGGAGAGCAGATAGTGAGGGCAAGTCGGTGAGACTGACATCTCCGTCGACGTCGCCCGTCACTCCATTCACGAGTGTGTAGAGCTGCTCGCTCTTGTGTGGAGCCTCACCGCTCGGCACACCCTTCTCGACTCGTGAGACCGCAGACGCCTTGCGTCGCGCCGCCAGCGCTTTGCGGCGCTGCCGCCTCTTCATGGACACTGTCCGCCCAGAAGAGCTCCGTGATTTCGCGTGCTTCTTGACGCCAGGTATCACCACCTCATTCAGCTCCAGAGGAGCACCAGTGTCTTGATCGACACTCAGCGAAGGGCTGCACGACCCGCAGCCTCCACTCAGTGGATTACGTGCCACTCCACGATCTTCATCCGGGCAGAGCCCCTTGTCCCTCGGCATCGTGCCGACCGCGCCGTCGCTGGCACGCAGCAGGGCGTCGCCCTCAGACGCACACCCGCTCAGCGGAATTAGTGCCGCTCCACATCCTTGATCCGGGCAACGCCCACCTTCACTCGACCTCTCGTCGACCGCGCCTTCACTGGCACGCAGCAGGGCGTCGCCTTCAGACGCACACCCGCTCAGCGGAATTCGTGCCGCTCCACATCCTTGATCCGGGCAACGCCCACCTTCACTCGACCTCGTCGACCGCGCCTTCACTGGCACGCAGCAGGGCGTCGCCCTCAGACGCACACCCGCTCAGCGGAATTCGTGCCGCTCCACCTGCCGTCCACGAGCCACGCTCGGAACGCTCGTTCTCGACACACGCAGTGTCCACCAACTCGGAAACTCCGATGTTCAGCACATTGACCGACTCGGTCCAGTGCTCGCGCCAGAAGCGCTTCTGCTTCCTAGCAGAGGTGGGTTCATGACTCGCCAATGCTCCGCCAGGAGAGAAGTGCGTAGCACCAAGGGTCTTCGACCTCCAATCTATCCAAGGCTCATGGCGTTCCAGCCACGCCATACCAAGGATGAGATCATATCTCGAATCGAGGTCTAAGACCAGACAGCGTTCCACGCCATCAAAATCTAAAAACTTCACGCCCAAGTCCACAGGGACTTTAGGCACCGTGACACGAGTGCCCGTCGCGAGACGAACAGTGACGATGTCACTCCCACGCGCTACCAGCGCCTCAGCATAAAGCTGACTTCCGTCCATCGTGGAACGCCGGGCGTAATTACCCGACGCTCCCGAATCGATCAAAATCGTCCATGGCTTTGTGAAGCCCTTCACCCAAGCCTGGACAACTAGCAAGCCCGGCTTGCACACACGTTCCGTGTTATAGAGTACAGCTCTCTTCGGGGCTAAGTCCTGTCGACCTCCACCTCGCCGAGGTTCAATAGAACTTAGTTCCTCCCCAGTAGGCCGCCCCGCGCCTACTGGGTTTTCTCGTTTCCCGAGACGAACCAGAGCCCTGGCTCGAACCCGAAGAGCGGCTTGACGAAGCCTGGCGCTGCAAGCGCAGCGGACATCCGGCGCGCAAGTGACGCGTGTCACCGCAGATGAAGCATCGGCGGATGCCGCGCCGCTGCTCAGCAGCCCGAAGCTCGGCTTCTTCGTCTTCAGCATAGCTGAGGTCCATAGGCTCCGGACCATTGGACGAACTGGTGTGAGGAGCGTTCCACCCAAGTCTTGACGACTTAAAGTTGTGCTCCGCGTTCAACGCGATGTCCACAGCCTCTTCAAAAGAGCTTGGGTGAGTGCGGAAGACTTCCGTCCTGGCCACGCCAGTGCGAAGTCCTTCCATAAACACCGTGACGATGACTACCTCAGCCAGAGGCTCGGCAGACATGCCCGCAATGAGAGTTCTCAACTCCTGGACATAGTCCACCAAATCCTTCCTGCCTTGTCGGGTAGCCAGGAAGCGTGAGCGCACGCGATACGCCTCGTTAGGCGGAGCGAACACTCGGGACAGTTGCTGCTTCAGCTGGTCCCACGTCGGGAAGGCCGTGTCGACCGACGTCCCTGACGTTAGTGCCCACTCTCTCGCTCGCCCACCAAGCTTCGAGATAGCTAGCGCCACGCGCTGCGACTCCGTCCGGAGTAGAGCTGAGCTCATAGCCATCTCGACTTCACGGGTCCAAAGCATTAAGCTTTCCCTTCCTTGCCTTCGAAGGTCTTCACGCTCAACATGAGCGGCTTGGGTCTTGTTCCCGCGTCGGATGACGTAGCGGGCGCTTGCGGCGCCACGGCCGTCGCCATCCTCTGCTGGAGGTGCTCCAACAGAGCATTCTCGTAGCTGGAGAACGCCTCGAGACGCGCATTCACCGCGTCGGGGCCTTGTTGCGCCAGTTGCGTCACGCCCTCCGGGCCCAGCAAGGACATAAGCTTTTAAGCGCATCCTGCTGGTTCGGGGGCAAGTGAGCGAACTGCTCCATTCTCCACAGAGGGTCAGTCTATCCAGACTCAGGTGTCGGATTGACTACTAGTGCTACCAAGTGCAGCGGGGCTGCCGTAGCTTTAGCGTCAGAGGAAGACGTAACAGACTCACAGAGTCGCGGCTAAAGATAGCCCGTTCTAATACCAGAACGCACGAGTCCGTACTCCCTACGGACTCCAAGAGTCAACCCTTAACTCTTAGCTGTGAATCTTCAAACTGAATGTATTTCTCTTATCGCGGCAGAGCCGCCTTCGGTGTAAATGTATCTGGTTCACTATCTAGCATAGTGAACCCTAGTCATATGCATAATCTGTGGCTCTGAAGCCATGTACTGATTCTCCTACTGAAATAGGTTAGACAGTGTGCACCACACAAGCCTGTGTGTGCCACACTTCGTAACCCTTCGGGTAACATTCGTGTAACCCCGTTACAGGTAATATATCGGTGCGATGGAGCTTCCATTCATTTAAAGCAGCTGCGGCTGCAGCCTAGAGCTACCTGCATGCGGTTGCTGCCAATACCTACTACCTATGCTAGAGTTAAGCGCTGCTGCGGCGCACGTATACTATACATACGTTCGGAGAGTGGTTTGCTCGCATCCTCGGTCATTTTTTGGCCTCCGGTTATGGCAGTTTTTTACAGGGTATAATACCACAATTAGGAATTTGGGGTAACTTGCGTAGTTGACGAGGCACAAACCTTCTCTCCTAAAGCTTATTCTGGTTGCGCTTGCGTCTCGCTGTCAACACTATGCATGAGAGAGCAACATGAAACATCTATAAGCACCCACGGCGCGGAACAGGCGTCCTTTAAGAGAACATGGGTCACTAAAACCCGAGAGGCGTTCCATCGTTGCAAGAAGACCCGCGTAAGGCCCATTCCTCACATCGGTATATACCTTCTTGAGGGAATCTAATTGTACATGTGCTCGTGTAAAGCTACAGGGCTTGTATATTGAGCGCTATGAAAACTTCTTTAGCAAACACCGAGTGAATGCATCTCTAGCCAAATATAGAATTTGACATAGGCTGGTACTTAGTACGGGTTTTGACACCTTCTGTCGCACAAGTAGGATTCTGTCATTTGGCTCGGCCCTGGCCACGCCTTTAGACATTTTCCCCTCAATCAACAATTCATCCAACATTATTGAACATTTACACCCATTTCCGCACCAAGCACCTCTATTTGTTCTTCTCGTAAGCGAATACGCTAAAACTACTGTTTGCAGACGCTGATTATCTTCTTATCTCCCCTTCATTACATCCCAAGGAGCCCACCCTTCCGGTATTTTGGATCGACGTAAGCTCGAGACCCCCCGTCCAAGACCGCGAGTATACCGTGACCTTGTACTCGTTCGGTTCGGACTCGCCATTGAAGTCAATCTAAGATCAAGAACGGAGGAGTTACAGACGGCGCAGTTCGAGTGCAGTCGGCATGCAGCCTGATCATCGCGAATCTGCCGCTACGCACGGCTAGGCGGAGTGCACTAGTTCCCCGGGTGCGCAACCACACGGCGAAGCACAGCGTGCCATGTTCGGCCGCCAACGAGCTGTGGAAGCCACCGCTACAGCCTACATATCGCTATACAGGTCGCTATACTGGGCGTACAGTCGGCATGCAGCCTGATCATCGCGAATCTGCCGCTACGCACGGCTAGGCGGAGTGCACTAGTTCCCCGGGTGCGCAACCCCACGGCGAAGCATATCGTGCCATGTCGGCTACCTACGAACCGTGGAAGCTGTGAGATCGGGAAATGACCGGGAACAGCGCCGAGGCCTAACGGTCTTGAACTTCCGAGTGAGAGCTAGCCGAAACCTCTGATTGGTCACTCACATTTATCGCATTAGAGTGACAGATGGATGGCCATTTAGTGACAAGACACGGTGGGCCATAATAAATCCCCACCGAGCCCTCCAAGTAGTCATAGTGGGTACAAGATTTGCCTCTCATCAGGAATTTGGATCTAGCCGAGGAGTCGTCCAGTCGGATCAGCTCGAAGGCCCGGTTGATACTTGACTTTTGTATAGACGATAGGGATTAGCGATAGGGAAGGCCTCACGGTAAATCAGAGCAGAATTCCCCCCGAAGCCACACAAGGGTCAAGTCCGTCTACCGGTAAGTCTTCGCTTAGCTGTAGAGTCTGGATACGCTCGGCCGACACGGGGTATGTCTGCCGGTGAGCATAAGGTACATTGACCGAGTGTTCATCCCTGGATAGGCCAAGAGTGAGTAGTGGCCGAGTGTTGGAGGTATTAGAGACCTCCCTGTACGTTTGTACGTTTGTCTGGGTGTGTGGCGAGCCCCCCCCCCCCCGTATATACTTTCAGCCGAGACTTCGTCTCGGCGCCCCTGTCCGAGGCCTCCAGTGACCTGGTACCCTTCCTTCTGAGGGACCACAGTGGGTTACGCGTGAAAGCGCGTGTGTACATTGCATTCTAGCCGTTGCTCGTGGCTAAGGGTGCTCTTATATTTGATTTACGGGCTCTACCTACCTGACCGACGACTCGCATAAGGCACATTCCAGCCCGGTGCAAGGGATCGGATCTGGTCTTCAGATTTTATCCCAACAATAAGCGTCGACCTTTTAGGAGGGAAGCGTGTTGTTGGTAGGGGCTCGTCCCAAAGGCCTTGGCTAGAGGGACGAGAACTCGTTAAATCGTGTTTTCCTACACGACAACTGGTGCCGCGACCCGGGACTGGTGTGACCGAACTGTGTGTTGTGGTCTGTGTAGGTATTGTCCCAAATGAGCATTGAGAGGAGGAGAAGAAGAGAAGAAGAGAGGAAACAAGAAGAACAAGAACAAGATGACGAAAGGATCCAAGTCAGCGGTGTCAGCTACGCCGGCGAAATCGGGACGAGGACCAACCGACGGCTTGTCGACGATCGCGAGTGACTTAACGTCTAAGGTCGGTCAGTTTCGAAGAGTCGCTTGACGAGGATTCGGACGCCAAGGAGGACATCATGATGAACTACGATGACCTGGAAGAGAAGACGCCTGCGCCCGCGCAGGAGTACGAAGACCAGGAGGCGGTGATGGTGTTGGCTGGACGCAGTGGGGGCTCACGCTCCCTCAGCCGAAACCTCGTTTCCGAATTTGATGAAGTGGCACGGCCGGACTTTGCAGACGATGACTCGGAGGATGGCACCGAGGCCTTCACCTCGAAGGCTCTGGTGCAGGTTACTAAGGGTCCTCAAGAGTCCCGCGGAATTCGGCCGTCGATGAACAGCAGCACTCCAGCTGCGAACAAGGTACTCGGCCGAATGCTCGAGCACATGCTGGAGTCAAGCGAGTGGATCCGACAGTTCAGCCCGGAGATGACGCGCCAAGCGACGTGGGTCGAGCTGAAGGAAGAGTTGCAACACCCGGTGGAGCCGACTTCAGTCACCCAAATGGCCGAAGACACGGTGACACTCCGACGAGCAATGGGGTGTGAACCGATGACTCGCCCGTCCGAGGTTTCAGTCAAGAGTTGGACACCGGAACTGGCTGGCAAGGAGCTGCATAAGTGGAAGAGGAAACTGCGTTTGAGCTTCGGGTAGACGGACCTCACGCTGGGACGTCCGCCGAGCGCACGCCCTGTGAGAGAACAGACTGATCCCTCGAAAATTCCGCTGCCGGAGACTCCGAAGAAGACGACCGAGCGCTCGAGCCGACGCCAGACGACGGATGGAGTGTTCTCTGCCAAAACGGAGGGCACGCCATACTTCCAGGATTCGCATATGGTGACTCCTCGGTCGACCAGTCGAGCCGAACGGATCGCCCGGGAGACCGAGGGAACGCGGCCTGGACGGAGTACCAACCGAAGCTTCCCGAGACGATCGAACCGTCGTTTCACCCCGCGTGATGACTCTTCGTCGGATGACGATGCCGACGACACGCCCGACTACGACGACGGCTTCGACAGTCCCAGCGACGAGCTGGCCCGCCAGGTGCGCGAAGTGAGCGAGATGGAGCGGCTGAACTCGACCCCTCGGCTAGAGATTGCGACTCACCGACCCCTCGCTCAGGTCAAGAACTTCTCTGGGGCCCGCAACAAGAGTGAAAACTCCATGCAGTGGCTCCAGGCCTTTGTCTACGAGATGAAGGCGACGCACACTCCGCCCAATGAGTGGTGTATGGCTTTTGAGTTGAGCCTTCGGGACGGTGCCCTGCACTGGTACCGTCAGCTCCCCAAGAAGCCGAATCGTCGGTGGAAGTTGCTCAGTGATGCTTTCATCAAGTATTACTATACGCAGTTCAGCCAGTCTGCGAAGACTCGCTACTACTCAGCGCGACGTGACGGTATGGAACATCTGTGCAATTACCTAAATCGGCTGAATGGCTATGCTCGCAACGCTGGCCTCCAGTTCGAGAAGGGTGGTCGCGACACGAAGGATCGCGTGCAACGATTCCTCGAGACGTGCGGTGACCGAGGGCTCGAGCGGCGGCTTTGCCACGTCCGATGTCAGACATCCATAAGCTTGAAGACATGATTAACGACATCCTCAAGTCAGAGGAGCGTGGGCAGAGTAGAGATGCCTCGTCACATGCCACGTCTCATCAGTCGCGTGGACGCGAACACTCCCGCAGGCGCGACGAGCGCCGGAGTGAACAAGCGCGCGACCATGCCCGCCGTGAGCGTTACGAACGCCGATACCGAGACTTTGGACGCAGACGCGAGGACTCGCGCTATGCTCCGCGGGTGTCGCTGGCTGAAGCGTCGCTGTCCGACTTGATGGCTGAATTGCAGGTCCGTGGGACGAAGAGTGGTCGATCTGGTCGTCCAGAGCCCCGTGAGCAGTCGCGCGACGACAGTGGAAGTGACTCCAGTGGCAGCCGACACTTCGACGACAACCGAGACTTCAGTGACTACAGTGACTTTGACACCTCGGATGAAGAAGGAGGCCATGTCGCGGCGGCGAACGAACAAGAGAGACGGGCTGCAGCGGAAGGGACGTACGCCTGGTCCGACCAACGTCAACGCGGGGGTGGCGAGCCCGGCCGAAGCTTCGACCGGTCCAACCGACACTTCAGCCGGGACAACCGCGATGGTCGCCCGCGTCAATTCGGACCCTGTGCAGCATGTGGTGGTACCGGGCATTCGGCCCACTACTGTTATCGACGCTGTAGACTGTGTCAGCAAGTCCACGACATCGGCAAGTGTGAAGCACTCCAAGCTCTCACCACGTACCTTCGGACGAAGGTTGAGAAGAAGGACCTCTCCCCCGAGCTCCAAAGTCTAGTCTTCGGTGGCAATTTAAACTAGGCAGCCCGCTAACTGAAACTGGGTTGGTCCCAATCGGGCTGCCACAGTTAGCTGCTCCCGCGATCGATGCAGACTGCGTCTACGCGTTTGTGGGGACAAGCAAACGGCCGAACGACAAGGACGAGGAAATTGTGAAAGTGATTGAAATTGAAAAGGAGAGAGGGGAAACTCTCGGTGGAGGTGATAATTGTGAAGAAAATGAAGGCGATGAAGATGGAGATGTGACCGAAGCATGGGTCTCAAGCGCGGTGCAGAGTGGACAGCCTGGCCGAATGCCCAGTGGGGTGACTAAATTACTCCCAGGCGAGCGACTGGGGTGGTGGTCTGCACAGAAGTTCGACAAGAGAGCTCAGATGAGAGCTCTGGTCAAGGATGCGGTCAACGACTCGAGAACAAGGCTTCTGTTGGACACGGGAGCGAACGTAAGTGTGATATCGGAGAAGTTTGCGAAGCAGTTACGGCTGCGTGACATTCAGGGACACGGCCGCTGTATGGAGATCCAAGGTTTCACGAAGGGAACCATGGCTACAGAGAGACGAGCCCTCGTCAAGATAACCCTCGGCTGGGCGCGTGTGTACGAGTTTGAGCTGTGGATCATGGATCATGGTGCTGGAGTGGACGTAGTCCTCGGCACAGACTTCATGATCCCCGCAGGAGTACGTTTAGACCTGTTCCACGCGACGGCGAGGTTGCCGGACGAGGTCAGCATTCCACTCATCAAGACTCTAGGTGCGCCAGACGACCGAGGATTCGGTCCGCATGTTAATGGTGGACCATCCGAGAACTTGCCTGTTCAGAGTCGTGAGTGTGTGGAGTACCGAGTGCAGCGACGCCAACCACACCCGGATATACATGAAGTGTGGGTACGCCGCACGAAGTCTCTGCTGCTGACGGTGACGAAATTTCGGCCGGGCAAGGTCGAGTGGGTGCGGTTGACTAACGTGTCTGACCACCCAACGACGTGTCATGTACACACTCCGGTGCTCCTGTGGGTACCGATTGGCGATCTTCCACGAAACGATGGCTATGTGCGACTGACGTCAGTACGATATGAGGACTGGCAGAAACTTGCTTATGAAGGCAGCCGAGATGAAGTTGTGATAAGGCCCAGTGGATTTCTCCACCGAACCCAATGTCCAGCTGACCCGTATCAATCAACGAAGCTGACCCGTATCAATCAAGCGGACTTCAAGTACGTCACGGCTGAGATGGATCTCGACTACCAACTGTTGGTCACGAGACGTGCGACGAAGGTGACGGAACCCGAGGACTGGGCGAAGCTTCGCTCAGACCCTGACTCTGAGAGATACCTGTCTGGGACCCGAGATGTCTAGTATTAGACATCCCAAGTCCGAGCTGAGTCTGGAAAGCTGGGAGAAGTTGCGCGAAGTCCGAGCTGAGCCTCGAGCGCGATGACCCGAGTCCCGCTCAAGCTGAGGAGTTGGGCGGAGTCTGGTGGAGTTGGAGCCTGACGTTTCCTGTGACTATGGGGCTGATTGCCCAAAGTGTCGAGCCGAGTCGTGTTGCAGACGTCTGAGCGAGACCGAGCTGAAAGCGACCCAAGTATCGCCATGCTCATAGAGTCTTCGCCCAAGATGTCGAGCTGAGCGGAGTGGCATGGAGTCCGAGCCCAGCCTTGGATGTGGCGTCGAGAAGCATTACCTGAGCCGAGAAGCCGAGCAGAGTGTCATGGACCTGAGCGGAGCAGCATGGACTTGAGCGGAGTTGTCGAAGACCAGTTGAAGTGCCGGGTGAAGAGTCGCTGGACTTAAGTTCAGACAGTGGTACTGACTTCGAAGTTGGTGGTACTGGCCAGTACACTCATCCGGTGAAGCAGCCGTAATCAAGCCTACATTGGGTGCGCCCGCTCAAGATCGCAGACACTTCAAGCGGATCTCAACGGCCAGCAGCGACTCCAAGACGTCGCCGCCAGCATGGAGCCACCGCATTGGTTGAGACCAAAGATTTCAGGTGGATCTTCAAGGTCGCCCGGTAAGCATACAGCCGGCACTCTTCGCGCTGCCAGTCAGAGTGTACCCAGAGGGATATCGCGCCCCACTTAGTGAGTCCTAGTTTGTGCATGTGTTAAATTTAAACAGAGTTCGTTTTGCCCCGAAGGACGCAAGTGGTGGAGGTCTTTGGCCAGAAGGTGTCTTGGCGATCATCCACACAAATTCAACTTAACATATCAACGTTGTCAGCGTGCCTCGGTGCGACGGCAGTACGGTTATTTCATATTAAGGTTACATCTTAGGGTGTATTTCATATTTTCGGGTGGAAGGTGATCCATTCTAAGGTTTAGGCAGGGTAATTGTATTGTGTGCTTGGGGACATTGGCGTGCCCCAGTGCATTGTGTGATTATTAGTATCGGTTCATTGTGGACCTGGTGCGCGGGAAGTCCCAGGGTGTGTGTGAGTGCCTTGGATTTGGACTAGGCTCAAACCGAGTCAACTAACTCCAACCAACCGGGTCGTAGCTTGACTCGTAGAGAAGAAAGGAGAAGCTGGTACGAGCCTCGCCCAGGCTCAGACAAATAAAAGGCGAACTCGGCCCGTACCCAGGCCGACCGGGAAAGAAGGGGTGTTGTGGTTCTAAGCCGGAACCAAAGAGAGGAAGTAGAGGCTATTGTGTGTGGTGTTGTGTTCATTAAAGAAAACCCGGGGCATTTCGGGCTGTGGACACGTGCGGACTGGGACTCGCCAAGTGGGGAGCGAGTTTCGTCTGGGAACACCTCCAGTAACCTTCAACATCGACAGCAGCTGGTGTGGCCGACGCGAGTCTGGGCCCACAGCGTAGCCGTGATCAAAAGAACCGCCAAGGGGATCGCAGAGTGGGGAACACACGCCTCGCCCGACCCAAGTCGGCGCTAAGCCAAGAGTCCAAGCGGCCAAGCCCAGCGAAGCGGAGTGGGAGTGTTCGCTCAGTGGAAGGAGCTGAGCGGAACTCTTGCAGCGCTAAGCAGGGCTGAGCCAAGTGGCGCAAGGGCTGAGCGAAGACCAAGGTCGAGCGGTCTAGCAACCTGAGCTGCAGAGGCACGGGGCGCTTCGTCACACGTGGTGCGCGTGCCCGGATCAGGGATACGACTTTGGACGGACCTGCTACAGTCATGTCGACTGCTGCTGATTCGAAGGAAACCAAGACTGGAGGTGAGAAGAGTGAGTCTTCGCTTCGGCGAAGTTTGAGAATGGCTGGCTTGCCAGCCGAGGTGGTGCCGACGGAGTCTGGGACATCTAGGCCGAGACAATCGACCGCGGAAGCTCGGACACCCAGTGCTGAGGGAGAAGCTGCGCCGCCAGGCGAAGCTGCGTCAAGTGCTGAGCTGGAGGTGCCACCAACGACAGAAACTGCTGTGCCGCCGCCAAGTTCGCCCGAGAGGAAGAAGTCTGAGGATGAACAAGACGGTGGAGCGGGTGCTCAGCCGAGCGCTCGTGTTGGTGAGAGTCCAAGCCTGGGAGAACCTGCTGTGAGTCGAGCGTTGACGCCGAGCAGGACTTCTGAGGCTGCGACTACAACTTCTCAGCCGCAAGGTGCCAACCCAGAGCCACCTGCTGCGAATCTCCGCAGTGGCCAAGCCGAGGGTGGTGCACTGAGCGTGCTGGGAAGCCGAGAGATGCAGCTGCGAGCTCAAGGTGCTGCTGGGACTGGGACGATCCCGGTTCAGTTCAACTTTACTCTGGGAGCTGGACACTTCAGAGCGTCGAGTGGTAGCGGGGCCTGGTCAAGTTCACTTTCGCCAGACCAACGCCCTAACCAGAGGCTGAGGGGAGTCGAAGCTGACAGTCGAGCCTTGGCCCAGTTGTCCGAGATGTCGGAAGTTGAGATGCTTGCGTACGGCCGGATCCAGCTCGAGATGTGGATGTCGGTGCCCGCTGGAGTCGTGCACCCGGCGGATGTGGCCTACTCGCCATGTCGTGGAGGCTACGATCTCTGGGGTTTCATCCGAGCGGCTGGAGCTACAGCCAGACACCTCATGTCTGTGACTCGGCCGCTCTCTGCGAGATGGCTGAACGTGTTCCATGCTGAGAGTCGACGGACCCCGGTTGTCTCCGACTTGAAGGCAGTACGTGTGGCGCTGAGACTGATTCCGCCCATTGCATGCGTCGCTCTGTTGCAGACTATGTTGCATGAGACTGGCTATGAGTTCCTAAACCCAGTCCCAGTGTGGCACACGCTGCGCGAAGTCGCCGGAGTCCCGGATTCACAGATTCGGTTCGAGATTGAGCGCATCGCCCGATTCCTCGGAGCTGAGCTCAGAGCCTGGAAGTCTGCCGTCGGGTCAACACCATACTACGTGAGGCTGACTTCAGATCCCCAGCTGATGGCAGCTCAAGCCACTGAGACTCAGGTTGGATTTCCTTTAGACAAGGATGGAGATGCGATCATGGATGAGGACACTCAGCTTTTCTTGGGACCCGAAGTTGTGATGCGACTTCAGCTCACAGGTCTCAGACCCCGGAGCCCAGCCTCGAGCGTTGAAGGTGAACCGTCTCGGAAGCGTGCTCTGCTCAGAAGGTCTTCTGCTGGAGGTTCGATACCAAGTTATCGAAGTTCTGGTGCAGTTGCCTCAGAGACTGCTCTCGCATTTCGCAACGAACAAGTGCCCAGCATGGTTGGTGCAAGCTCTGGATCTGACATGGTCATGGATGAAGGCGGAAATCTGTCTGGATTAAGTTCCTCGGGTTCCTCCCTGATATCTACGACTGACTACATGATCGGGACTGGATCGCACATGCCTATGTCGACGGCGACCGTGATGCGAGGCTCAGCTACGACGATGTCCCGCAGCTCGTTCCCTGGGATGACAATCTCAGTCACGCCTCAGCTTACTCAAGCTGGTCAAGCATCAGCCAGAGCCGAGCCGAGGGCGTATCAACCTGAGCACCCATCCCAGATACCACTGCCCAGCAGTCCTGAGTCGAAGCGCCCAGCTCTGAAGCAAGCTGAAACCCGACCGACGCAGTCTGCTGGATTTCGATTCCGAGACTCGTACGACGTGATTACGCCTGTGTTTGCGAGGTCGACGACTTCAGACCACCTGGCAGCCGTGGAGCGAGACTATCAGCGAGCTCTTCAACAGAGTGAAGCTTCTGCCTGGGCCAGACTTGATGCGGAGCAGACCCAACGTAGGGCTCTTGAGGCGAGATTGAGCGCAGCGCTGGCAGACAACCAGGCGGAGCAAGCCCGATTGCAAACGGAGTATCAGAAGCTTCAGGCGACCAACGCTCAGATGTCGGCTGCCCAACAGCAAGCTAAGACGGAACAACAGAAGCAACTGGAAGCACTGGAGAAGCTGGCCCAGCGTCGCGCTGCCGAGGAAGCTGAGAAGCGCAAGGAGGACGAAGCTCGAGCTCAGCAACTGCTTCAGGTCCAAAAACAGTTACAAGAAGCTGAGGTTAGGGCTATGCGGGCTGAACAGCAGAAGGCACAAGAAGAGCGAGCCGCTGAGATCAAGACGGAGCACGAGCTGGAACTGCTGAGGTTGAGAGAGAAGCATGCGAAAGCAGAAGCAGAACATCAGCGAGCCATGCAGGAGCAGGAGTAGAAGACCCGCCAACTCCTTGCAGCCCAGGAGCCGCCCAGCTCATATCCTGGCCCCGTGGCTTCAGTTGCTGGACGTGCGCCATTGTCAACAGACCCCATGGTCTCAGCACCCATCGCGTCGACTCGAACGCCGACCGATCCGGTCCTGGCGCAGTTGGCCCAGCTCACGAGCGTGATGCAGCAGTTGGTCCAGGCTAACCAGGTCAAGTCTGAAGTGACTGGTACGAGCCGCCGTGTCGGCAAAGCCCAAAGTTCAGTCAAGCATTCTGAAGCCAAGTCTAAGTCTCGTGCATCCGGCTCGACATCCGGAGCGAAGGGCAAGGCTCGGGCGACCAAGCCTGGCAGGCCTGGAGATTCGGACGGGGACGACTCCGACTCTGACGACTCAAGCTCAAGTGACTCGTCGCAGGACGAACTCGAAGGACAGTTTGGCGCTGTTGCTCAGCCCAAAGGGGCTGACGTCAGTTCTGGGACTCGAGTTGTTGTCCAAGCGATGATTCCCCATGATGCTTTGGAGAAGTTCGACGAGAAGGGGCCGCTCGAAGACCGAGTCAACTGGTGGGAAAGGTTCATGTACTATGCTACGATGGCTCCCTGGGACGAGAAGACCCGGGTGGTTCAGCAGCGCATGAGGCTCACAGATTCGCTCAAAGATTGGTGCACCCAGCTCCCGGATGACGTTCGCTCTGACTGGAAGAAGCTATCGCATGTCTTCAAGAAGGAATGGTGTCGTACGCTGAGCTCCAAGGCTGAGCGATACTACTCGATGGAGATGAGGGACTCCGACACACCTCGAATGTTCTTCTACCGTCTGAACCATGCCGCCAAGAAGGCTAGGATACCTTATCTGAGGCCGACGAGTGATCGAGAAGCACACATACGGCGTTTCATCAAGGCTTTGACTGACTCAAGGCTAAGAACCACTCTTCAGGGACAGCGTTTCGATACTTTGGATGAATTGGAGAAAACCCTGAAGAGAATCGAGGCCCTCCGCCAAGACGAGGGCTATGAGCAGAAGCGGCGCCCGGCGCAAGGACTACAGTTTGGACGTTTCAAACCTCCACAACGTCGAGCTGAGGGACGAGCGTTCAAGGCAGAAGGTGTGGAAGTCGACCCAGGTCTGGGACGGCAGGCGCTTTTCCAGGACGACTACGACCTGAAGTGCGAGGCAGACTCTGAAGAAGACGTGGATCACTCGACTGATCGGACCCTGCCCCAACCTGCGCCCGCGCCAGCTCCTGCTGTTGCGAGCTCGGCTCAAGCTGAGCTCAGTCGCTTTACCTCCCTGACCGATGAAGAAATTTTCCGAGTCGCTGAGAGATTGGCCTGGAAGCCGAACGCTCAGCGCTATGACCGTGGAGGAGACCAGCACCCAGAGCAGAAATGTGACGAATGTGGCAGCCGTAACCACCCGACTGACAAGTGCTGGAGCCGACTTATCTGTGGGCGATGCCACGATGAGGGTCATCCAACCCAATTCTGTAGGCGTCAGCCATGTTCCAAGTGTGGCGAATACCATCGCCGGGGTTTGTGCGATATGTGGTCGGCGCTCAAGGCGGTACGCGAGGCAATCCGTACTGGAGGCTCTGTTGAGGGCCTTGCTCCCGAGGTGATCCAAGCTCTGTTGGATGGCCCGGAGCTCCGAGAGCAGTCGTTAAACCACTAGGCTCGCCGGTTGGGAAACCAGTGCGTGACGAGCCTAAATCCCAAGCGCTCTGCGCCTTTGCATATGTGGGCCCAGCCCTTCCATGTTGGCGCAGAGATAACCCCGAATGTACAACTTCTTACTATGAAGCTGGTGTTTACACTTTCGATACTGACCTCAACACGCTGGACCCGGAGGATGAAATGGAGAACCATCTCGAGTTCGCTCTGACTCCGGGCGAGAAGTACGGTTGGTGGAGTGAGCACACGTTGATTGGCTAGAAGCGGAAGATGGCGATGGTACACGGAGTAGTCTTTCATCACAGAACGCAGATACTACTGGATACTGGAGCTACGACAAGCATTTTGGGCTTGGATCTTGCACGCAGATTAAAGCTCAAGCTACGCCGTGGTTTCAGGCTCAAAGTAACCGGGATGGGAGACGCACCGACCTACATTACTGCTCAAGCTAGGATCAAGCTGACGCTGGGAGTGCGCGTGGTGTATGTCATGAATATCTGGGTTGGCAATATCGGTGAAGGAGTGGATTGTCTTCTCGGAATGGACTTTATGGTAGCTGCTGGAGTGCGGCTCTGTGCTCGCGAAGGTGTTGTGAGATTGCCAGACGAAGAATCTCTATTGTTGGTTGGAGGTCCCCAGATCGACCATGTCGGACTAGAAGTCAGCGTCTGGCTGAACGAGACTGCCCACCTTTACCCCGGGCAATCTGTGATAGTCCCAGTCAAGTATCATCAGGCCGAGCCAGAGAAAGTGATTCCCTGGGCTGGGCGCGGTGATCAGTGGGTTACACAGTTTATCTACGGACCTGGGCGGAGGCCCAAGGTAGTCAAGGTGGTCAACATCTCGGAGCGAGAAGCCATGATTCGCCAACACACTGTGGTTGCTTGCCTGGTGGAGAAGGATTATTTGCCCAACGGAAAGCGGTTCGTGCGACCTTACTCGAGAAAGTACAGTGACTGGGCTCAGCTCATCTACGAAGCCGAGCCTTCCCCAGACGCTCTGAGACGAGAAGAGGAGGCAGCTCGGCTGGCGGAGCTCAACGCTCCGCCCGCTGTGGAGAGGCCATCTTACAAGCGACCTGTGAAGCTACTACTGTTAAAGCAGTCTGATAACCCGAAGGAAGACTGAGCCAACATGGAGCAGCGGCGAGCTGAGGCGTACGCCGCCAATACGGTGTCGCCTGAAATTGCCCAAGTCAAGATGGCCCGGAAAACCCAGGGACGTCCTGCTTCATGGAAGCCACCACTACCGCAATCACCTCACCCGGATGACGTGCAGTCCAGAGAAGCATGTCCGAGAGGGCCGACACTCAGTCTGTGGCTGAGCCAAATTCTTCAGAGTCAAGTTCAGCTCAGACCTCTCCTGCTGGAGGTGGTGTGGATGCCCAAGACGCTCAAACCGAGTTGGATCGAGTGTTCAGGGCTGAGCCAACCGACTTTGCGTCCGATCCGATTGCCCGTCTTCAGAAAACGTACGCTCAATGCCTCCGAGTCGAGAGCAGTGAGGACACTGAAGAAGCTACAGTGTACTTCCATGAAGGCATGGAATTGCTGAACGACCTCCGAGATCAGCTCGCTGCTCTTCCGGAGTTGAAGGACCTCAGTCCAAATGCGGATCTCTCAACGGCTAGTGTGGGAGAACCGGGTGTTACGACTCCAGAAATGGACGCTCAAGTGCGGACGATTTTGGAGAGACATCATGCCAGTTTTCTCGGGGACGGTAATGCAGTACCAGCCCCTGCTCGTGGAGTTGTCTGTGACCTGGACGTTGGGGACGCAAAGCCCATTGCTCAGAGGTCTCGGCAAGTTCCAACACACTTGCTTGACAAGGTGTTCGCTCTGATCAAGAAACTGCTGGAGACTGGGCTCATCGAGTATTCACACTCAGACTGGGCTTCGCTAATTGTGATTGTGATGAAGAAGAACGGTGTGGATATCAGGCTGTGCATTGACTACCGACTGGTCAACCAACTGATCAAGCTCTCACACTACCCTCTACCCTTGATTGACGATCTGTTGATCGGGTTCGAGGAAGCGATGTGGTTCCTGAGCTTGGACATGGCCAGTGGTTTCTGGGCAGTGCCGATGACACTCCGGGCTAAGCTGATCTCAGCCTTCATCTGTCCTTTGGGACATTTCCAGTGGAAGCGCATGCCGTTTGGTCTCAAGAATGCCCCGTTGATATACCAGCAGATGCTTGATAATTGTCTATGGGGTTTCGTGCGACTGCCGCCCTGTGAGGAGGCTCGAGTTGATCCGGACGTGCTGGAATTCCTGAGGATTGAGGTGGACGACTCCGCTAAGGAAGAAGAGATCCCACCTCTGTCTGAGGAGAGTACCGTGTTCCGGCGAAACATCCCGGCTCCACCTCAACTGAGCCCAGTTCTGGGACGCAGCTCCTACATCGACGATATCGCGTATGGAGCAGAGACCTGGGACCAAATGTGCGAAGTCTTGGATCGGTTACTCTATCGACTGAGGTATTGGGGAATCTCGGTGAGCTTACCCAAGAGTGAGTTTGGCAAGAAGTCTATCTCATATCTCTCGCATGAGATTGGAGCTGAAGGGATCCGAGCTAAGCCGAAGATAGCCAAGGGAGTCAAGGATCTTCCATTTCCATCGACGCTGAAAGGAGTGCAGTCGTTTCTGGGGAGTCTCAATTACTACAACAAGTTTATTGAAGACCTTCCGGTTGTAGCGTCTGTGCTCTACGAGTTGACGGATGAGCAGATCCAAGCTGGGCGTGATCTCGGCCAAGCTAAGGAGGCGTTTGAAATCCTGAAGCAGAAGATCGTCTCTACCCCGCTGCTCAGACACCCGGACAAGGAGAAACCGTTCGTGATCATTCTACACGCTAACCCCTGGGCGGTCTGCGCGGTGCTGGGCCAAGAGTACGATGGAGTCATTTTTCCGGTACGATACACTGGGAGGACACTGCATGATCAGGAACTCAGATACCATCCAGCTGAGAAAGAGGTCGTCGCGCTACTCCGAGTTCTCAGAGTCTTCTACTCAATGCTGAGCGGATGTAAGCTGCTGAAGGTCTATACTCGGTACTCCGTTCTGAAGTGGTTGTTCAAGTCTCGATCGTTGGAAGGACGCTGTGAGCAGTGGGCCGCCCGTCTGTCGCCCTGGCCTCTGGAAGTTCATAAGGTTGAGCGTGATGAAGATGGTTTGGCTGCGATCATGGGAGCTGGGATCACCCCCCGAGACCAGTTGGACAAGATTGCAGAGAACCTGATCCCAGACAAGGGACGAGTGGTCCGAGCCCCACCAATCAGCCTGGAGATACTGGAAGCAGATTATGAGGGATGGCTGCTGAGTTTCGATGGAGCCGCCAAACTCTCAGATCGCTCAGGTGCTTCTGGTTGTATTCTGTGGAAGCTCCCGTCCTGGGACGTGGTCGAAGCTCGAGGTTTCCATTTCGAAGGTATCACGGTGAATGAGGCTGAGTACCATGGTTTGCTCGAAGGCGTTCGCATGACAAAGGCTCGTGGTATCTCAGACCTTGTAGTAGTTGGTGACTCTCGAATTGTGATCCAGCAAGCTCAAGGCTTGATCCAATGTCTGAGCCCTGGGTTGCAAGTGCTGTTAGCCGAGTTTGAGACGCTCCGCCCAGAATTCCAGCGACTACGCTTGGTGCACGTGAAGAGGGAGTATAACGCGGCTGCAGACTACCTCACGACGAAAACTCTGGTGACTCAGGGTACCATCACCATCGAAGACCCGGTTGAACTAGTTCAGCTCAAGCAGTTGAATCGGATCCCGGAGAAGTTGATCAAGGTAAATGACGCTGAGCCTGCCGAACCTGAAACTGAGCAGCCTGACACTCAAACGGATGTGGAAGTGGTGGCTGAGCCAACTCGACTTGAAGATGCAGCTAAGCCCCTATTACCCAGTGCCAAAATTTTCGTAGTGACGAGGAATCAGGCTCGGGTCAGGGACGCTGAACTTACGGTGGCCAGGGACGACCCCGATCAAGGTGTCGATTCCGCTCAGAATGCTGAGACCCCACTCAGGCAAGCTCCAGCGTACTCACCTGACGAAGCTACTCCTGCTGCATCAATTGCCGAGCGATGGAGACGCATCCTAGTTCTGCAAGAAGCTGAGCCCTGGACGAAGAAGCTCAAGGACTATTTAAACGGAGACTTGGGGAATTTGTCTGCTACTGAAGCTGAAGAGGTGGCCAAGGTGGTAGATCAGTTCACTCTGGATTCGCGAGGGGTCCTATACTACCTGAGTCGATCTACTCCGGGGAGGCCCAGGGACGCGGCTGGAAATCTGAGATTGGTTGTGCCAACGACACTTAGAGATGACTTGCTTCAACTCAGTCATGAAGAATTCCAAGGTGGTCATCAAGGGATCACTAGGACTTTCGAACGACTGCGCAAAGAGTATTACTGGCCGAGGATGTATGCAGATGTGGAACGCTATGTGAAGGAATGTGTGGATTGTGTCACTGCCAAGGGAGCTCCGCCCAACCCTGGGCCGTCGCCGGGAAACATTTTGGCGACCAAGCCTTTTGAGGTGGTCTCCATGGATTTTGTTACGCATCTACCCAAGTCCGATCGTGGGAACGTGTTCTTACTCTTATTCCAGTGTGCGTTCTCGGGCTTCATCATGTGCAAGCCAATGAGTCTGACCACAGCTCAAGACGTCGCCGAAGCTTACATGGAGTGTGTGTTCCAGAGGTTTGGTGCAAGCTCTCTGCTCCGCCATGACCGAGACCCGCGTTTCATGAGCGAGGTGTTTGCCCGGTTCCGCGAGATGCTGGGGAGTCGGCAGCGCGCGACTCTGGCGTACAGACCTCAGGCAAACGGTCAGCAAGAGCGCTCAGTGCAAACAGTAGTCCGAGCTATCCGAGCGTATGTCGCTGAGCCAGACCAGAGCGACTGGGACGACCAAGTGGAGAAGTTGATGTGGGCTCTGAACACGTCCTTTGACGCTACTCGTCTTGACACGCCGTTCTACCTGGTTCACGGCTGGGATCCCCATAGCACTGTTTCAGCCATGCTAGGACCATCTCCGACAGGCTTGGATCAGAGGACCGCCTACGAGTGGCGCCGCAAGACTCAGCGTGAGTACGAGTACGCTCAGGCCTGGGCCAGGGACTTACAAGCCGAAGCCAAAGTCAAGCGCTCAGCTGCTCAGACGAAGATCTGGACTGAGCTGTCTGAGAGACTCAAGAAAGGTTTCGAAGTTGGTGATGCTGTGTGGTTATACCTGGCTCGAGTGCAACCTGGACTCACGAAGAAGTTCGCTCACCTCTGGCACGGTCCGTTCCGCATCTTGGAGACCTCAGATGACTTCCGCTGTAAGCTGAAGATCGAAGGAACTGGGTACAAGCTGTACCCCTGGGTCCACATAGGCCGGCTCAAACCGCGTGCCCTGTTTCCTGAACGAACTACTGTTGAGATCGAGGTCGCTGAGGATGACGACTTGGACGCGGCTCTGCTGCCGGAAGACGCTGAGGAACCTGATGAAGCCCAGGACGTGTACGAGGTGGAGGCCATCCAAGATGTACGCTGGGTCAAGCGGACTCGGACCTCCCGAAGAGTCCGTGAGTACTTGGTCAAATGGAAAGGGTACCCCGACCCTGAGTGGCTCCCTATGTCTCAGCTAAGTTGTGGAGCCTTACTGTACGAGTTCAACAAGAGCGCCAAGGCGAAAGCACGGTTCCAAGCAATGCAAGCTGGGGATGAGCCTCCTGAGCCTGATGCTCAGTAAAGGCACCTCAGCTGTGAACCTGTGTATGTCGCTGTGACGTTCTATGTGTGAACATTTTGTATTGTGTGGATTTATGACTACGCTAAGTGGCGTGGAGAATAACTTGGAGCTTCTCGTGGAGAATAAGTGTGTTACGGAAACTGAGATCAGTGAAGGTGAAAGGAACAAGAGGCAAAGTGAAGAACGAGTGGTGGATTAGAAAAAAAAATGATGAGCGCTTGTTGCCTACGCCTCGTCCTCCTCATCCTCCTCCGCCGCCTCCAGAGCGCGAAGGACCTCGGCAAGCGTATCGTGGTTGTACTCCGGTGCCGGGATGGTGGGGTTCGCCTCTCGCTCAGATCTGCTCTTGGCCTTGAGCTCTGGCGGAACGATCACTTCGAACTGCTTGTCCGAGTGGCGAGTAGCCCACTGCGTGAGAGCGGGTTCTTGGTCATCCAGGGTGGAGAGCTGATCCGCCAAGGAAATCTTGAGGCTTGGGTCTCTGAGAATCCAGTGACACGGATCCTTGGGCACAGCCCAGAGTCCCGGTTCGAACCAGATCCGATCCGAGTGGCCCTTGACGCCCCTGAGTTGATCCACCAAGTCCCTGCGACGAAGCTCAAACTCCTGAGCGCGGTCCTTGCGCTCGCGATAGACGGTGGCCAGCTCAGGCAAGCCCAGTTCCTTGGCCAGCTGGGCGTAGTCAATCTTGGACGGGAACGGGTACCAGTGGAGACGCTCCCAGTACGCTCGACGCCAGGCACTCATAAACCCGGCGATGACGACGATTGCTTCACTCGTCTCAGGAGTGAGCTCAGCGTACGTGTGGTAGACGAGGAAGTCGACCCGGTCATTCCACATGTCGTCCCAGGGTTCCGATCTGAGTAGCTCCAAGTAGAGCGCGTACTCGATGCGCTGGTGGAGCTGCTCGATCCCAGTCTTGGACGGCATGTAGGCTGGGAAGCCAATCGTCTGGTGGTGCAACTTC
Source organism: Phytophthora melonis (assembly GCA_024211575.1). NCBI lineage: Eukaryota > Oomycota > Peronosporomycetes > Peronosporales > Peronosporaceae > Phytophthora > Phytophthora melonis. The sequence goes on from JAMXKT010000047.1 coordinate 2,427,032, forward strand.
TGGACTCGGATGCCATTGTGGAACCAGCTTCCTTTCTTGGGTGCCTCGACGATGCCGTTGTCGACTCCTTTCTCTGGGGTCTCAGCGTCGTCTTGCTCAGGGTCGCCCGAAGTCACGGAAGTCCCAGAAGCAGAGCGCTGCCTCTTGGTCCCTGAGCTGCCCCCTGACGACGCCGAGCTTCGCTGTCGCTTCTTGCCTGCTTGAGAGCTCTGGGACCAGGTGCTGATGGAACTTGGAGCCTTGGCCTTCGACCCGTGGTAAGTCTGGTCGTCGTCGTCGTCATCTGTGTCCTCGGAGGACAGGACCGACATGAACGAAGAATCCGAGTCATCGTCACCTGAGCTCGGCCTCTTGGGCAAAGTCCGCCATGGTACTGGGATCCGTGACAGGCTGGGAACTTGGAGTCTGTTTGCAGCCGCGTCGAAGTACTTGTCCGGGACATACTGGATCCATGGGGTGCTATCCAAAGCCTCCCAGTACATGGCCGAAGTCAGCATGTAGATCAAGTTCTTCTTCCCGAACTGATCATGGAGCATCTGGTCCTTCTGGACCTCGTCCACCGCATTCCAGTATGCCACGCCCGCTAACATGAGCTCTTGGACGTCTGGGCGGGTGCTGTCCCAGCTGAACTGGTTGGGCACAGCTTTCGCAGCATCCAAGTCCGAGCGAGCGCGCGGGATTCCTTCTTGGCGTTCTTGCGCTCAGGTCTGAACTTGGTGGGGCGGCGAGGCAAGGCTATTCGCTGGGTGAACGGCTTGATCACTGGTGCCTTGGACTTTGGTGTGCTGGAAGCTGAGCAGGTCAAATCCACAGTTTCCGGCGCAGCTGCCGAGCTGGGCGCAACACTCGTCTGGATCTTCAGCCCACCAGCCTTCTTCGAACTACTCGGAGCCAAAGCCTTAGCCAGAGGCAACGACTTGAGCGCCTTGCGTCGGAGTTTGCCAGACCCGGTCGAGGTTAACCTGCTCAAGCTGAGCATCGGTGGCGTACGCAGTGGAGTGGCCGGCAGCGACGAACTGGTAGGATTCGTGACCGCTGGGGCCGATCCCGGAGACGAAGAGGCTGCTGCCGAGACGGAACTGGGCTGAGCAGCTTGGGTCGTGTACGGATCAGTGTCTTCGAAGTCCAGGTTGCGCGCCGAAACTTGGATCGTGGTACGATAGCCCGCCGGAATGGGGTTTCCAGTCCGGTACAACTGCAGCATCTCGAGAAACCGCTTCCAATTGGCCTTGAAGGCACTGCCGTGAACCAGGAAGCCGCAGAGGGCACCAGGATCGAACGACCGGGAGTCCAAGATCTGAGCCTCCAGCTCAGCGATTCATTTCTGAGCTTCGACGAGCTCGGACTCGAGCGACGAAATTTTCGATGCAGACTCTTCAACGGTGTCCTCCGCTTGTATCTTCTCGGTGGCGAATTGGGCGCTCAACTTGGTCGCGGCGTCAAGCTCAGCCTTGAGTTTCTGGATCTCGGAGACAGATGAGGCGCTTGAAGCCTGGACGCCGCTGGTTCCAGCCACAACTCTCTGAAGTTCAGCCGCATGTGCAGCCTCGAGACGCTGAAGCTCAGCTTGGGGTGCATCGCTCTGACGCCTCAGGGCCTGGGCGAAGTGCTGACTTCTGACAGCTAGCCCTGTGGCGCCTGGCCCCGAAGCACTAGCGACACCTTCCTCGAGTCCTTGGAGAAACCGCACTGTCTGTTGGAGGTATTGGACCGTGTTGAGCGACCTGGCGGCTAGCTGGTCGACACCGAAACACTGAGCGAGCGATACCATCTCACGATCCAGAGCCACTCGAACGCGCGGGTCTGTGATATCTGGCGGAGGTACTGGGCAAGGCTGCAGCACAGCACCAGCCGCATCTTGGCCCATGAGCGTGCTCAGCCGGTCGAGCTCAGCTGAGGAAAGCCGAGCTATGTTCATCAGTCGCCCCAGACCATCTGGAGCCCCAGCCAAGAGTGCGCCATCGCGAATGTCTTCCAGTGTCGCTGGCACTACGACTTGCCCCGGGAGGGTAAGTTGGTCCCACGGAGCGAGACAAGGCTGGTATGGGAGGCGCTGCCCAGGGGCTGAGCGATAGCGCGATGCCTCGATGGTGTGGAGCAGCCCGGAGATGCTGCTGGTCGCCGGCACGGTGGATCCAGAAGCTTGAGCCGTCTGCAGGACGCTGGGGAAGGCACAGCAGGCGTCGGACGAAGAACCAGTGCCGCAGCGCCGCCTGAAGTCGCTGGGGCGCTCGCCGAAGGCGCTTGAGTCGTAGTAGCCACCGTTGATGCCACCGAAGACGCATCCGAGGTCGCAGGCGTCGAGACGCTAGCTGCCGCTGGGCCCGTAGCGCTTGGAGGCAGTGGAGGAGCGCCAGAAGGGGACGCCGCAGTCGCTGCCAGTGAGGCAGACGTCGTAGGCGCCGCGAGGCCGCCTTGCGCAGCCTCCGAAGACGACGATGGCGTTGAGAGCAGCGTCTGCAGCGACGCAGAGGTTGCAGGTGTCGTGGAAGCAGCCGACGACGCGCTGGACGGAGCCTGGAGCACTGCGGGAGCCGCGAGAGCGCCCTGAGACGCTGGAGCTTGACTTGTGCCGCCGGCGGACGGCGCGCCGGCCCGTTGCGAGTCAGCCATGCTTGGCACGAAGCAGCAGAAGCGGCGGATGCGGACGAAGACGTGCGGGTGACTGCGGAGGCGCAGCACTTGCTGGTGCTGGAGTTGCCACCGCGGTCTCTGCACTTGGTCGGAATTTCGCAAATGAGCGGGAACCACGCTCCACAAGTTCGGCAGGATCGGACGGTTGTGGGAAGAGGCGATGCGAGTAATCTGGGTTATGGGCGCCGGGTCCAAGTCGGAAATGACCTCCGTGGACCCGACACTCATAAGGGACGGTTGTGATAAGGCCCAGTGGATTTCTCCACAGAACCCAATGACCAGCTGACCCGTATCAATCAACGAAGCTGACCCGTATCAATCAAGCGGACTTCAAGTACGTCACGGCTGAGATGGATCTCGACTACCAACTGTTGGTCACGAGACGTGCGACGAAGGTGACGGAACCCGAGGACTGGGCGAAGCTTCGCTCAGACCCTGACTCTGAGAGATACCTGTCTGGGACCCGAGATGTCTAGTATTAGACATCCCAAGTCCGAGCTGAGTCTGGAAAGCTGGGAGAAGTTGCGCGAAGTCCGAGCTGAGCCTCGAGCGCGATGACCCGAGTCCCGCTCAAGCTGAGGAGTTGGGCGGAGTCTGGTGGAGTTGGAGCCTGACGTTTCCTGTGACTATGGGGCTGATTGCCCAAAGTGTCGAGCCGAGTCGTGTTGCAGACGTCTGAGCGAGACCGAGCTGAAAGCGACCCAAGTATCGCCATGCTCATAGAGTCTTCGCCCAAGATGTCGAGCTGAGCGGAGTGGCATGGAGTCCGAGCCCAGCCTTGGATGTGGCGTCGAGAAGCATTACCTGAGCCGAGAAGCCGAGCAGAGTGCCATGGACCTGAGCGGAGCAGCATGGACTTGAGCGGAGTTGTCGAAGACCAGTTGAAGTGCCGGGTGAAGAGTCGCTGGACTTAAGTTCAGACAGTGGTACTGACTTCGAAGTTGGTGGTATTGGCCAGTACACTCATCCGGTGAAGCAGCCGTAATCAAACCTACATTGGGTGCGCCCGCTCAAGATCGCAGACACTTCAAGCGGATCTCAACGGCCAGCAGCGACTCCAAGACGTCGCCGCCAGCATGGAGCCACCGCATTGGTTGAGACCAAAGATTTCAGGTGGATCTTCAAGGTCGCCCGGTAAGCATACAGCCGGCACTCTTCGCGCTGCCAGTCAGAGTGTACCCAGAGGGATATCGCGCCCCCACTTAGTGAGTCCTAGTTTGTGCATGTGTTAAATTTAAACAGAGTTCGTTTTGCCCCGAAGGACGCAAGTGGTGGAGGTCTTTGGCCAGAAGGTGTCTTGGCGATCATCCACACAAATTCAACTTAACATATCAACGTTGTCAGCGTGCCTCGGTGCGACGGCAGTACGGTTATTTCATATTAAGGTTACATCTTAGGGTGTATTTCATATTTTCGGGTGGAAGGTGATCCATTCTAAGGTTTAGGCAGGGTAATTGTATTGTGTGCTTGGGGACATTGGCGTGCCCCAGTGCATTGTGTGATTATTAGTATCGGTTCATTGTGGACCTGGTGCGCGGGAAGTCCCAGGGTGTGTGTGAGTGCCTTGGATTTGGACTAGGCTCAAACCGAGTCAACTAACTCCAACCAACCGGGTCGTAGCTTGACTCGTAGAGAAGAAAGGAGAAGCTGGTACGAGCCTCGCCCAGGCTCAGACAAATAAAGGCGAACTCGGCCCGTACCCAGGCCGACCGGGAAAGAAGGGGTGTTGTGGTTCTAAGCCGGAACCAAAGAGAGGAAGTAGAGGCTATTGTGTGTGGTGTTGTGTTCATTAAAGAAAACCCGGGGCGTTTCGGGCTGTGGACACGTGCGGACTGGGACTCGCCAAGTGGGGAGCGAGTTTCGTCTGGGAACACCTCCAGTAACCTTCAACATCGACAGCAGCTGGTGTGGCCGACGCGAGTATGGGCCCACAGCGTAGCCGTGATCAAAGAACCGCCAAGGGGATCGCAGAGTGGGGAACACACGCCTCGCCCGACCCAAGTCGGCGCTGAGCCAAGAGTCCAAGCGGCCAAGCCCAGCGAAGCGGAGTGGGAGTGTTCGCTCAGTGGAAGGAGCTGAGCGGAACTCTTGCAGCGCTAAGCAGGGCTGAGCCAAGTGGCGCAAGGGCTGAGCGAAGACCAAGGTCGAGCGGTCTAGCAACCTGAGCTGCAGAGGCACGGGGCGCTTCGTCACAAAGTCGCATTCGCGCGCGAGTGTGAGGCGTATTCGAAGTGGCTGGCCGCGCAACCACCCGCTGGAGATCGGCCGACGTACACTCCGCCAACTGGAGTGATGGTTCGACCAGCCGAGGACTCGTCCGATCGGCGGCCCCGGTTAAGCTGCGCCAAATAATGGGAACGTGTTCTCGTGAAGAGGGAAGAGAGAGAGAGCAACTCGCTGCTGACGGCTCACCAGTGGGTGATGATCCTGCGGCGCTCCTTTCTTAACCCACGGAACTTGAACATGTGCGAACCGAGGCCTCGGCTGGGGCGGCAGCGGAGCCGACCCCTCCCCCAGACGGTATTGAGGGCTCTGATGAAGCGGAGGTGTGTTCAGGGTGCAGCCTAGACTCGGACGCCACGCACAGAGATGACGGCAATTGTGGTGATGATGATGGATCGGAGTGCTCGCACCAAAGTGAGGTCTCGGCTGACGGCGACGACCCGATGCTGGTACTGGAGCACACCTACGTCTCAATGGCGACTGCGGCGACAGCTGCGGAAAATAGCAGTGGCGCGAAGGATGTTGCATCCGAGCACCAAGCGAATGACATTAACCTGGGGGATTATGCTCACGAACTAGCCTTCCTGCCCGACCTGACCGAAGTCTCGGTTACGGAGTTGGACTAACGTACGGCATCCGGACCTGAGCCGCGGCCGGCAGGACCGCGTGGTGAAGGTGCTCCAGAAGCGGGAGAAGATTCTGATCTCCAGCGGCAATGCATTACCACCACCAGCCTATGGAGTAGTGTGTGATATCGATGTACAAGGACACGCCCCCATCAAATAGAGGGCTCGGCGGATACCCCTCCGACACCTCAAGAAGCTCTACGAGCTGCTTCGAGGGTTGCTGAAGGCGGGGCTGATCGCGTTTTCGAACAGCCTGTGGTCTTCACCGATCGTCATTGTGTTAAAGAAGAATGGCGTTGACATCAGAATATGCATTGATTACAAGATGGTGAATGCCGTCACCGCAATCATGGAGTATGCGATGCCACTGGTCGACGACTTGCTTACCGATCTAGAGAAGTATCTGTGGTACTGCTCGCTTGACGCTGCGAGTGGGTTCTGGGCTATCATGGTGACGCAGAGGGCTCGTCAGATCTCTGCGTTCGTGTGCGCGTTGGTGGCTTCGAATGCCCTTTGGGCTCAAGAATGCGCCCATGATCTATCAGAGGATACTCGACAACGCTCTATGGGGCTTCGTGCAACCGAAGGGTGGATGGAAACACTACGCGGTGCTGATGGAAGAGGCTGAATCGCGTGATCTGGAAGCTAATCAAGGGCAGACCGAGCCGTCGACCGAAGCGACGTCTCGTATGGAGTCTTCGCCGACCAAGTTTGAGGCAGGACACGGTTCTGGTGGTGCCGGAAACGCGGTGTCCGAACTGACCAACAGCCCGGTAGCCGATATGTTCGCGCATGGAGAACCTGACGAATCCCCGTTAATACCCGTATTCGAACGACGGTCTTTCGTCGACGATATCTGTTTCGGGGGCGAGTCGTTCGATGACTGCTTGGCCACACTGGACCGACTCTTAGCACGGTTCGAGGAGTGCCGTGTCAGCGTGAGTTTCACCAAGAGCATCTTCGTGCAACCCAAGGTGGACTTCCTGTCCCACGTGGTGACGCGGAACGGTATCCAAGCAGACCCGAAGAAACTGAAGGCTCTAACCGAGCTCTCGTTTCCGCGGTCCAAGAAGGGAGTGCAAGCATTCCTTGGATCGCTGAACTACTACAGCCGTTTCATCCAGGACTTTGCAGTGTATGGTGCCGCGCTCTATCAGCTCAAGGACGAAGACTTCGGAGTCAGGGGTGACCTCTCTGCAGCCAGACGAAGCTTCGCTGCGCTACAGCAGAAGGTTGCTGACGCACCGATCCTTCGACACTTCGATCGCGACAGAGATGTCCATGTGCCGCTTTTCGCAAATGAGTGGGCGCTGAGCACAACGCTCATGCAGGAACACGAAGGAACGATGTATCCGGTCCGATTCTGTGGCCGAGTCCTCAAGGACGCCGAGATGAACTATCACCCGGCTGAGAAAGAAGTTTTGGCCCTGCTACAGTTGTTGAAGGTGTGTTACACACAGCTTCCAGGTCGGACCATCCACGTCTACACTCGGTTTTCGACGCTCGATTGGGTTCACAGGTCGAAGTGTCTGTTCGGACGCGCAACTCAGTTTGCGGTGCTGCTGTCTCCGTGGCGCCTGGTTGTTACGCGCGTAAAGGAGAAGGACTGTGCTTTCGCCCAACTCCTCCAGTCGTCGATCACAAGTTTCGTCAACCTTGAGGACTTGTTGGCACCGGTGACTCCACCGACACGTGGCTCATCGAGTGTTCGGATGGATCCTCATTTGCTGTATGCACGACTACCCCGCGATTACTGTGGCTATGTGCTTTCCTTCGACGGTTCTGCTAAGACTGAGAAGCATGGGGGATACGGAAGTTGCGCATGGATTTTGTGGAAATTACCGGAATGGACGAGAGTGATCGCTGCGAGTGCTTATCTCGAGGCTACGACTGTGAACCTGGCCGAGTACTCGGGTATGAACAATGGTTTGACAGCAGCCTTGGAAACTGGGGCTGAGGAGTTGGTAATCATCGGAGACTCGAGACTCGCAATCCAGCAATCCTTAGGGGTGATCGCATGTCGTAAGGGAACACTGATGGCGCAACTCAATCGACACAAGGAACTGAGATCGAGGTTTCGGTCAGTGAAGTACCTGCATGTTATCCGCGAGTTCAACGCTGCAGCCGACTCTTTGGCGAGTGAGACGTTGGAAAAGAAGGTGTCAGTGACGGTGAATGACAAGATTCGGACTGAGGAGCTGGTGCGGCTGAACCGCATCCACGAAGTTATCTACGAACCGTCAGCAGAGGCTTCGGCATCAACCGACACTTCGTCAACCGAGAGGTCACAGGAGGAGACCACGCGTGCCGTAGGCTCAATCCGGGTACTAGACGCATCGGACACAACTCGTCGCAAGATTTGTTTCGATTTCGTGCGGGAACCGCTACATGTATCAGCAGTGACCAGACGGCAGGCGAGGGAACGCGAGAGACGAGTCCGTTTTGTAGATGAGGAACAAGCGGCGCCTCAAGAAGACAGTAGTCGTGACGCGGAGTCCGACCGAAATGACGATACCAGACTCTCGAACCAACCGACGACTGGCACTACTGAACCCTCGGACCAGCCATCACAACCGAGACCTGACGCGACGGTGGTTCTTGAACCGAACGCTGAAGACATTGATCCTGTGGTGGTGCAAAAAGAACGACGACGACGTATTGGTGCGGCGCAGGACGAAGAGCTCCGGTGGGCAAATCTCAAGGCAGTACTGAATGGAGATGAGACAAAACTTGGTTACAAAGCCGCGCGAGAAGCTTGGAAGATGTCTGACAAGTTCGTGCTGAGTGAGGATGGACTTTTGTATTTCCTCGGCTCGAACCGTCGGTTCGGCCGTGACCAGTCTGAAGAGTCGATACTGCGATTGGTGATCCCGACGACAATGGTCCAGGAAGTGCTACAAAGTTGCCATGACTCGCTGGAAGGAGGACACCAAGGTATCGTCCGGACCTACCATCGCGTGAAGGCCGACTATGATGTGGAGCGGCATGTACGCTCGTGCCCAGACTGCAGCTCGAGCAAGAGTCGTCCGCAACTTCGAGGATACTCAACCGGGAACATCTTAGCCGATAGACCACTGCAGATTGTCTCAATGGACTTCGTCATCCCGCTGCCGATGACTCGGCGGGGAAATACGGCGTTACTGCTGTTTCAGTGTGCGTTCACAGGGTTCGTAGTGGGAAAGGCTATGGCCGACACTTCGGCCCTGTGTGTAGCGCAAGCCTTCGAAGAGTGCGTCTACCGACGATTCGGTGCTCCCACCCTCATCCGACACGACAGAGACCCTCGCTTCATGGGCGAAGTCTTCCATGCGTTCACGGAAATGATGCAATCGAGGTCTTGGGCCACTTGGAGCTATCAGCCACAAGCCTACGGTCAGCAGGAGCGCTCGGTTAAGACTGTGATACAGTCCGTCCGAGTGTACGCCGAAGATCCTCTGCAACAGGACTGGGATGAGATTGTGGAAAAGCTGATCTTTGCCATCAACAACTCGCAGGACGCCACGCGCAAGGACACACCGTTCTACCTTGTACACGGCTGGGATACGCGGACGACACTTCGGGCCATGTCTTCGTCACTGAGACAAGGCCGCGGTCGACAAACCGACGCCTTGGCTTGGAGCTTGGAGACGAGAAGTCAATCGACAGCAGGAGATTGCGCTAGAGATGGCCAAAGAGTATCAAGCGACGGAGAAGGCCAAACGGTCCGAGAAGCTCAACGAGACTCTAAGTCAGCGCGAACGAGAAACTATGCCGACGTCTGACCGAACCGAATCTTTGGGCGAAGGCTCTGGAGCGACAAACTCGACCGACAGTTCGTCAGCCGAGACCTCGAAGTCGCTCTTCAAGCCGGGTGACCGTGTCTGGCTCTACATGGAGCGTGTGGAACCGGGGCTGACGAAGAAGCTGGCGCATCGCTGGCATGACCCCTTCCGAATCAAGAGGAAAGTGGACGAATACGCGTATGAGCTGGTCCTGCTAGACCGAAGCGGTTACAGGTTTTATCCTGTTGTGCATGTTTCGCGACTGAAAGCTGTGAATGAGTTCGGGGACCGACCGAAGGCTCGGCTTACGGCTGACGTCACGGATGAAACGAGACTTGATTTCGATGAAGAACTGCTACCCGAGGACAGCTTCGAACCCGGCCATCTTGCGGGTGAGTATGAGGTTGAAGCCATCTTGGATGACCGGACGCCACTCTCGACGAGCACTGAGCGAGCAGTCAGAGAGTTCAAAGTAAAGTGGGTCGGCTACGATGAGCCTACATGGGAACCCGCGTCCAACTTATCGTGCGGTGGACTGCTGTACGATTACTTGCGCGCAAAGCGCAGCGACAGCCGGTGGCAGATGGTCCAAGTCGCAGACGAGGACTAGATGCGGCAGGCACAATGTGATGAACTGCCGGCGGGGCGATGCAGCCCTCCTCAGCTGACGAAGAGAACTACTGCACCAACATTACTGTGTGTTTTCATATTGCATGTATTTCACGAGTTGCTCAAGTGGAGAGATGGAGATTTCGTGCCAAAGGTGATTGAATTGAAAGGTAATTAAGCTGGCAGACTGGAGTTACGCTAAACTACGACACAGAACTCGGTACCAGTCTGGGAAGTGAAGAAAGAACGAGGGCTTGCACGAAGGAACTTCACGGCTGCGAAGCGGACGCAGCATGAGCGAGGACTCGGAGAGGACCAGAGCCAGAAGGAGGGCTCTGGAGATCCGACGAGGATGTAGCTACCTCAACCGAGCCCTCGCTCCGGTCGTCGCCGCCTGCTGAGTCTGCTGAAGCATCCTCCGAGACAGCCTGAGGAGTCGAAACGCGATCCGATTCATGGAGACCCGAGCCGTCCGAGCGTTCAGCAATAGTCCGGGGCCCGTGGTAGTCCGTGTACTCTCGCACCCACTGAGCCGAGACCTTGCTCCTGTCGAGCGAGGGATCGACCACCACCGCAGACGCCACTTGCTCGAGAGTGAAACCTCGGGGAATGAACAGCATTGCACCCGGGTTGCACGGAGCGAACTTGGTGTTGTACGGATGCAAGCTGGGTACGGCGATCCAGCCGGTGCGCCAAGGTTCGTGACCGTCAATCTCCACCAGCGCATCGACCCAGTTGGCGGAAGAGGGAAGCCAAGAGAGCGTCTCGAAAGAATAGTGCAGAACCGAGGGCTCGAACAGCACCTCCGGGGTGTAGCCGAACTTTCCATCAGCATCAGGCAGCAACTGAGCCCACCAGCGCTTGATCTGGATCCGGAGGCGGTCCGACCGAGTGTTGCGTTCAGCCGAGTACTTGAGCCAAGCGGCTCGGATAACCTGGAACTCGGCCGAATCCTCGCCGACCCGTCGACCAAAGTGACTGAGCCATCGCTCGACCGCAGCGGGAGATACCCAGTGAGCTCGCTCGTACAGCGCGAACGACAAGTCGTGGCTCTCGGTGGTACCAACGGCTCGACAGCAGTATTGACGCCAGAGCTTGGTCAGCAACGCGACGCCGGTCGCACGGATCGAGATCGGGATATCCGGCATGAACTCGGCGACGTCAAACAAGCACGGCTCTACCGGAAGACTCTGCACGAATTGCCAGAACGGATGGCCCAGGTCCGTCCAGTCGCAGAAGGCCGCGATCCCTTCGACCGAGCACTCGACTTGAGCGGATGCTGGGACTGGCGGCGCGGTCCGTACTTCCAGCATTTCACGCCAGCATTCTTCCGCTCCAGGACTGGCGAACGGAGGCGAGATGAGTGCATCGTCGTAATGCCCGCTGCGAGGAGTCGGATCCCTACGGGAGAGCGACGCAGCTGGTCGAGACGAGGCACCGGTACGGCGCGCTTGAGCCTTCGTCTGACGGACGGGAACTAAGCCCGTCTTGGGCCGCACAGGTTTGGCCACCGAGCGGCGAGCTGGTGCAGCTGGAACGGCTGAGGATGATCGGACAGCCGAACGCTGACGCGAAGACACCGTAGTCGTCTTGGCCGATACCTTGTGGGAGTTGCGACCTGGCCCGTCGTGAGATGAGACTGACGCCGGAGTAACTGCGTGGTCCGAGACCTCGAGGTCTCGAGTCGACCCCACGGCAGAACGACGAACCGACGGCTCTTCAAGGCCCAAGACCACGTCGTCAGGTGCATTTTCGCTCTCCACCGCAACCTTGGATTGGAGAGACGCCACGGTAGAGGCCGAACGTACAGGCCGACCGTCCTTGCGAGGCTGAATGATAACCGAAGCTTCGTACGGAGAGTCGTAGTTCGGCGCCGGAGGGCCGGACCCGCCCTTCTCCACGCGGCCGCCACTTGATATCGGCGCAGGCGGACTTGAGAGACCAGCAGGCGACCCGGGCATCGACGACGTGGACGCGTCTGACTAATGCGGAGACGAGGGAGCCGCTTGCAGGCAGGGAACCGATACCTCACCAACGGAAGCTGGCGCGATCACTGCAGAACTTGACGCGTCGGTCTGCTCGACCGAGGACGCTGAGGCGACGGTTGGGCTCTGAGGCCGAGCCCCAGGAACGCCTGGCGAGGGCTGAGCCGGTAGCACCGTCCCCTTTACAGGAGGGTTCGACCGTCGACCCAGTCGAGACCTCGACTTCGACACAGGCGGCTTCTTGGGAGCAGCAGTTGACGCAGCATCGACAGGCGGAGAGACGGCTGAGTGTCTTCGGCGCTTCTGATACGGTATCAAGGGACCAGAGTCGTCCGAGGCTTCAGACAGGCAGCCGAAATCTCCAGCACTTCGTCAGGGTCGGAGTCAGGACTAGTCTGGATCTGGGCCTTGGCCTTTGGAGATGGAGAAGAGATAGCGGCAACCGAGTCTTCGCGAGAGCGTTTGCCCAGGGGAGACGTCGCGGTAGAGAGTTCGAACTCCATGGCCGCGAAGTCTCGCAGGAACTCTTGAAGCACCGGAGGCAACAGCGAGTCATCACCCAAATCCAGATTGGCCAAGACGAAACGCTGCTCGTTCAGCTCCTGAAGATATGCGTGGAACTTCTTCAGAGTGTCGGAGTAGCGCGAAAGCCCGTCGCGAAAGCTCTGTCGGTCTTTCTTGATGACCGTGTGGAGACTCGCCAACGAAGAGTCCCTCTTCGACACTTGCGCTTTCAGGTGCTCAATGATCTCGACACTCTGAGCGAGAGCTCGGTTCGCGGTAGCGAGCTGTCGGCTGATGGAGTCCCCCTCGTCGCGCAGCGCTTTGGCGACAGTAGCCAGGTCCTCTCGCTCCGGCGATGCTTGGACACACAGACGCTCGGTGCGGAGGCGGAGATCGGTCTCGTCGCGGAGCCTACGCTCGCTGAGAGCCACGGCTTCCTCCAGACGAAGGAGCTCATTGCGGAGAGCGACGACCTTTTCGTCCCAGCCGAGGGGATGCAGCGGAATGTCCGGAGAGACCGCTTGGACGACGTCGGCGAGACCCTGGGCTTTGGCCAAGTTGTGGTCGAGGTCGTAGTCGACTCGAAGCGGCGGAAAACGAACGAGACCCACCATGAGCTGGCCGAGGCTTACCAGTTGACGGTCCAGGTGCTCTTCTAAGCGCGATTCGGAGCGGAGGACGGTATTGGTGACGCTAGCGTCGATCAAGTCCTCAACTGCAGCAGTGAGCGGCCACGAGACCAGTGCAGGCGAAGGCTCGGTGGTACTGCCAGCGCGCTGAGTCGAAGGCTCGGGTTGAACTAGACCGCGAGTAGCAGAAGGAGTCAACCGGCAAAACCTCGCTGGGCCAGACTCAGGGTCGACTGAGCCATCCGACCGCACGCTCGATGGAGACGACGGAGGAGACGGAGCGTGTCCTTCAGAGTGGGCATTCTCAACCGAGCCCTGGTGCTCTACCGACGCCCCGTCAACACCAGTTGCGACGGGAGTTGGCGACGGAGAAGCACCAGGAACGCCGGGCGCTACAGCAGCCGCAGACGTGACTTGGGACACCCCGCTTGCCGAAGCAGAGGCGGGAGTTGGCATCGCCGAGTCCTCGGGAGAAGGAGCCGAGCCCTCATGGGGAGGAGCGGAGGAGTCAACTCCTACGGCAGCAGAACGTGGTATGGCAGGAGGCTGCGCACAGCAGTAAGAGCACTAGGTGCAGAGAAGGACAAAAGTTAGCGATGGAAGCTAGGGCTACATGACGAATGGAGACATCAGCGAGGGTTCGAGCTTACCGAGGGGTCGAGATCGACGGCGCGAAGAGCGGCAGCTTGCGCCTCCTCTAAGGCACTCGGCGCGCGCGGCATGACAGTGGAGACGATGTGCACCACGGCACTCTCCAGTTCGGCTGGGTCGGACCGCGGTGAGGGCTGCTGTGAGATCGGAAAATCACCGGGAACAGCGTTCGCCGAGACCTAACGGTCTTGAACTTCCGAGTGAGAGCTGGTCGAAACCTCTGATTGGTCACTCACATTTACCGCATTAGAGTGACAGATGGATGGCCATTTAGTGACAAGACACGGTGGGCCATAATAAATCCCCACCGAGCCCTCCAAGTAGTCATAGTGGGTACAAGATTTGCCTCTCATTAGGAATTCGGATCTAGCCGAGGAGTCGTCCAGTCGGATCAGCTCGAAGGCTCGGTTGATACTTGAATTTTGTATAGACGATAGGGATTAGCGATAGGGAAGGCCTCACGGGCTCTAATCACTAAATCAGAGCCGAAATTCCCCCCGAAGCCACACAAGGGTCAAGTCCGTCTACCGGTAAGTCTTCGCTTAGCTGTAGAGTCTGGATACGCTCGGCCGACACGGGGTATGTCTGCCGGTGAGCATAAGGTACATTGACCGAGTGTTCATCCCTGGATAGGCCAAGAGTGAGTAGTGGCCGAGTGTTGGAGGTATTAACCCTTTTGCGATGATTTTTATACTTGGAATTTGTATGGAAGCCTCCCGATACAAAACCGTAAAACATGACTAGATGCATGGTTTTACGCCGAGACCCGCAAACCAAAATCGGACATAAGACTGGATTTTATTCGTACCTAATATAAAACATGCTACTTAGCCATGTTTTAGTACGGTTACCGCCCCGACCCTTACTGGCTAAAATTATCATTCTAAACTCTGATTGGGTCGATTTTGTAAAACATGCTAGTTAGCCATGTTTTACACAGAACCATCGCAAAAGGGTTAAAGACCTCCCTGTACGTTTGTACGTTTGTCTGGGTGTGTGGCGAGGCCCCCCATTATATTTGACTTCCAGCCGAGACTTTGTCTCGGCGCCCCTGTCCGAGGCCTCGAGTGGCCTGGCACCCTTCCTTCTGAGGGACCACAGTGGGTTACGCGTGAAAGCGCGTGTGCACATTGCATTCTAGCCGTTGCTCGTGGCTAAGGGTGCTCTTATATTTGATTTACGGGCTCTACCTACCTGACCGACGACTCGCATAAGGCACATTCCAGCCCGGTGCAAGGGATCGGATCTGGTCTTCAGATTTTATCCCAACAATAAGCGTCGACCTTTTAGGAGGGAAGCGTGCTGTTGGTAGGGGCTCGTCCCAAAGGCCTTGGCTAGAGGGACGAGAACTCGCTAAATCGTGTTTTCTTACACGCCAAAGCCAACACGACAGCCTACATATCGCAATACAGGTCGCTATACTGGGCGTACAGTCGGCATGCAGCCTGATCATCGCGAATCTGCCGCTACGCACGGCTAGGCGGAGTGCACTAGTTCCATGGGTGCGCAACCACACGGCGAAGCATATCGTGCCATGTTCGGCTACCTACGAGCCGTGGGAGCTGTGAGATCGGGAAATGACCGGGAACAGCGTTCGCCGAGACCTAACGGTCTTGAACTTCCGAGTGAGAGCTGGCCGAAACCTCTGATTGGTCACTCACATTTACCGCATTAGAGTGACAGATGGATGGCCATTTAGTGACAAGACACGGTGGGCCATAATAAATCCCCACCGAGCCCTCCAAGTAGTCATAGTGGGTACAAGATTTGCCTCTCATTAGGAATTCGGATCTAGCCGAGGAGTCGTCCAGTCGGATCAGCTCGAAGGCTCGGTTGATACTTGAATTTTGTATAGACGATAGGGATTAGCGATAGGGAAGGCCTCACGGGCTCTAATCACTAAATCAGAGCCGAAATTCCCCCCGAAGCCACACAAGGGTCAAGTCCGTCTACCGGTAAGTCTTCGCTTAGCTGTAGAGTCTGGATACGCTCGGCCGACACGGGGTATGTCTGCCGGTGAGCATAAGGTACATTGACCGAGTGTTCATCCCTGGATAGGCCAAGAGTGAGTAGTGGCCGAGTGTTGGAGGTATTAACCCTTTTGCGATGATTTTTATACTTGGAATTTGTATGGAAGCCTCCCGATACAAAACCGTAAAACATGACTAGATGCATGGTTTTACGCCGAGACCCGCAAACCAAAATCGGACATAAGACTGGATTTTATTCGTACCTAATATAAAACATGCTACTTAGCCATGTTTTAGTACGGTTACCGCCCCGACCCTTACTGGCTAAAATTATCATTCTAAACTCTGATTGGGTCGATTTTGTAAAACATGCTAGTTAGCCATGTTTTACACAGAACCATCGCAAAAGGGTTAAAGACCTCCCTGTACGTTTGTACGTTTGTCTGGGTGTGTGGCGAGGCCCCCCATTATATTTGACTTCCAGCCGAGACTTTGTCTCGGCGCCCCTGTCCGAGGCCTCGAGTGGCCTGGCACCCTTCCTTCTGAGGGACCACAGTGGGTTGCGCGTGAAAGCGCGTGTGCACATTGCATTCTAGCCGTTGCTCGTGGCTAAGGGTGCTCTTATATTTGATTTACGGGCTCTACCTACCTGACCGACGACTCGCATAAGGCACATTCCAGCCCGGTGCAAGGGATCGGATCTGGTCTTCAGATTTTATCCCAACAATAAGCGTCGACCTTTTAGGAGGGAAGCGTGCTGTTGGTAGGGGCTCGGCTCAAAGGCCTTGGCTAAAGGGACGAGAACTCGTTAAATCGTGTTTTCTTACACGCCAAAGCCAACACGACAGCCTACATATCGCAATACAGGTCGCTATACTGGGCGTACAGTCGGCATGCAGCCTGATCATCGCGAATCTGCCGCTACGCACGGCTAGGCGGAGTGCACTAGTTCCATGGGTGCGCAACCACACGGCGAAGCATATCGTGCCATGTTCGGCTACCTACGAGCCGTGGGAGCTGTGAGATCGGGAAATGACCGGGAACAGCGTTCGCCGAGACCTAACGGTCTTGAACTTCCGAGTGAGAGCTGGCCGAAACCTCTGATTGGTCACTCACATTTACCGCATTAGAGTGACAGATGGATGGCCATTTAGTGACAAGACACGGTGGGCCATAATAAATCCCCACCGAGCCCTCCAAGTAGTCATAGTGGGTACAAGATTTGCCTCTCATTAGGAATTCGGATCTAGCCGAGGAGTCGTCCAGTCGGATCAGCTCGAAGGCTCGGTTGATACTTGAATTTTGTATAGACGATAGGGATTAGCGATAGGGAAGGCCTCACGGGCTCTAATCACTAAATCAGAGCCGAAATTCCCCCCGAAGCCACACAAGGGTCAAGTCCGTCTACCGGTAAGTCTTCGCTTAGCTGTAGAGTCTGGATACGCTCGGCCGACACGGGGTATGTCTGCCGGTGAGCATAAGGTACATTGACCGAGTGTTCATCCCTGGATAGGCCAAGAGTGAGTAGTGGCCGAGTGTTGGAGGTATTAAAGACCTCCCTGTACGTTTGTACGTTTGTCTGGGTGTGTGGCGAGGCCCCCCATTATATTTGACTTCCAGCCGAGACTTTGTCTCGGCGCCCCTGTCCGAGGCCTCGAGTGGCCTGGCACCCTTCCTTCTGAGGGACCACAGTGGGTTACGCGTGAAAGCGCGTGTGCACATTGCATTCTAGCCGTTGCTCGTGGCTAAGGGTGCTCTTATATTTGATTTACGGGCTCTACCTACCTGACCGACGACTCGCATAAGGCACATTCCAGCCCGGTGCAAGGGATCGGATCTGGTCTTCAGATTTTATCCCAACAATAAGCGTCGACCTTTTAGGAGGGAAGCGTGTTGTTGGTAGGGGCTCGTCCCAAAGGCCTTGGCTAGAGGGACGAGAACTCGTTAAATCGTGTTTTCCTACACGACAACGATATGTATAGTCGAATGTTGTGTGGCTCTTAGCTACCTTCACTGTGGTGTAACCCTCTACTTGAGTGGACATTTTGTTTTGCTAATTGATGTGCCTGCAACGCACAGACTGTGTGTTGCCTCCTGCTTGTGAGGGTGCCCCCCCCCACCCACCCCCACCCCCACCCGATGTTGCGTGGTGGTACACCATACCCCGTATGACGCATTACCGCCCGCGGCGATGTCTGAACCGTCTGGTTGGCGCCGCCCGATGGTCTGGGGCACTATATCCGACCGAGCGGAAGCTAACAATCCACTCCACGCTGGTTCTCGAGAAGGTTTCAGGCCGGCCCGCTAGCGCAGCACCTAAAATAATGTACTTATCCTAAAAGCTGGTGTAATTTACCGAGAACTAATACCGTGTACGCACCGACCTCAAACCGGTACTATTGTACGATCAGCTATCGCAGAGGCAAAAGCGCGTCGGTAATACCGGCCAAATCGTCCCGATTGTGAAGGTCGCTTCAAACAGGCCCGAGGCGGTAAAACCGGTAATACCGGACAGATCGTCCCGCTGTACGCACAGGACGTGAGTACAGCGTACCGTACAGAGTTCGTAACTGATATAATAGCGTGATATGGTTAGATACGCTGTTCGTATCGGGCTCGCCACACACGACAAGCATGGCCGAGCACGGCGGCGAGGACGCCGCGTACTGGCGGCAGTTCGAGCGCGACTACTACGCGCTGCTGGGCGTGGCGCGCGGCTCCTCCAGCGACGACATCCGCGCGCGCTTTCTGACGCTGTCGCGCGAGTTCCACCCGGACCGGCGCCGCGGCGATGCGAGCCTCGTGGCCGCCGCCAACTCGCAGTACGCGGCGCTGGACCGCGCGTACAAGGTGCTGTGCGACCCGCTGAAGCGCCGCGCCTACGACGTGTACGGCGAGCGCGGCGTGCTCGTGCTGGAGCAGGACGGCGCCGCGCGGCTGCACGCGCAGTCCGCGCGCTGGGCGCGCACCTCGAGACGGCGGACGAGCTGCAGCGCTACGTGGAGGAGCTGCTGCGCCGCAACAACCAGCAGGCGCTCGAGGCGCAGTTCTCGTCCTTCAGCGAGATGTCCAGGGGCGTGGACGCGTCGCAGTTCGTGCAGGCGCCCATGCGCGGCCTGCGCAGCCTCTTCCAGCGCGGCGCGCGCTACGTGGAGCGCTCCGAGATGAGCATCCACCAGCGCACGAGCTTCCCGCTCTCGCGCAACACGACGCTCACGCTGGGCGGCTACATGGCGGACAAGGTCGGGCTGGGTTTGGGCAGCTTCACCATGCAGCTGGCGCACCAGTCGTTCGACCCGAGCGTGCCGTCCTTCACGCTCTCGAGCGAGCTGGGCTGGATGCCCAAGCTGCACTGCCAGATCAGCCAGCCCGTGTCGCCGCACACGGTCTTCATGATCATCCCCGAGCTGGACGACAACGGGCTCGACATTTCCATGGGCGCCAACCAGCTGCTCTCGCCCGAGCTGCACGGCGCCATGATGTGGAGCACGCGCGACGGACTCTCGGCCTCGCTCAGTCAAGACACGGGCGCGTACAACGCCACCGCGGCGGTCGCGGTCAACGGCGCCGGACCCAACGTGTCGCTCCAGCTCCGGCGCGTGCTGATGGCGGCCACGACGGCCAAGGTGTCGCTGCGCGCGAGTCTTGCGATGGGGCTGTCGTTCGTTGCAGGGGCCAGTCGCGAGATTTCCAACAGGACGCGAGTGGCGCTCGGGGTTTTGCTGGCGCGCGCGGGCGTGACGCTGCGCGTGGGCTTCACGCGCGGCAGCGTGCGCTTCGTGGTGCCCATTTTCCTGTCGCCGTTCTCCGCGCAGTCGGCGTTCGCGACGTTCTGTGCAGCCACGTCGCCGTTCGTGGTGGCGGCCGTCGTCACGCAGCTGGTGAAGCCCGCGCAGGAGCGCAAGCGGCGTCTGGAGCTGGAGCACCGTCACGACTTGCGTGTGCAGTACCTCGCAGCAGCTCGACAGGGCGCGCTGGAGCAGCAGAAGCTGATGCAGCGGTGTGCGAAGGAGAAGGTGGAGCAGGAGCGACAGCGGGAGGATGGCAAGGGTCTGGTGATTTTGCTGGCGCGGTACGGCAAGAATCCGACGAGCCCGGGGTCGCGCGAACCGCGCGGAGATGATCTGGACGCAGCGCTGAGAGCGATGCGGGAACAGGACCTGAACCGTGCAATTGGAGACGACGACGAGATCGGAAGCGGTGACAGCATTAGCCAGCAGGAGGAGGAAGCGGAGCTGCTGGAGCAAAGGTGGATCGATGTCACGGTTCCGCTGCGATTCTTCGTCAAGGTAGGGATTCATTACTCTGCTGAGGTCGGCTTAGTGCTAACAGTGTCGATTGTGTTACTGCGATGGCATTCAGGACGGAGAACTCGCCCTGAACTCGGCTTCGAAGGCTGGACTGCTAGGATTCTACAACCCCTGCGTGGGTGAAGATCAGACTATTGCTGACGCACGCTCATCCGCGAGCTCCACCGTGAAGCCGCTGCTGTAAGTATTTAATGTCGCGCCTGATTGTGACGCGCGCTGCTCACGTAGTTGTGTGCGTGTTTGTTTCGCAGCTACGTTCGCTATGCATACGACGGTCAGGTGTTCGAGGCTACTTTCGATGACGACCAGGCTGTCAGTTTGCCGTCGCGGTATGCTCAGGTCATGGGCCCCGTGGGCAGTGTTTACTAGGCAGGCTACGTGATATAGAAGAGAGAGGGCACATTGCGTGCTAGAGGCTGGATGCTGGATGTCGACGATTATGTTGGAAAGTCTAGTCTAATGAATGAGCTTCCACCTTCACTGATGCTCCGGGTTTCCAGCGTCGTGCTTATTAAAAAGGCGTCTCGCTCGCCCACCACTGGTGCTCGGCTCGGGTGTCCAAGTGCGTTACGGACCTGGACAAAACTGCGTCAAAGGTGAGCGTTCGTGCCGACGTAGCGAAGTCTGTTGGACGACGGTGACAAGGAGGACGTATTGAAGGATAAAGCCAAAGAGAAGTACGCGAACAAGCTGGCGATAGGTGACGAACCGAAGGGAACTGCAGCTCTTCCTGGCGAGGACGAGGACTCCCGACGGGTGGCTGGATGAGGCAGGCGCGGTAGCTGTGGCGCTCAATCACAATGGAACGCTGCGCGACTACAAGAACCCCATGTCTGGCCTGCAGATCCTCAAGAGATACTATGGGGATGATTTTCGATGTCCACGCGCTGGTGGTGGTGCCGAAACGCGAGAGCATTCGCGTGTTCTTTGCCATACTCCGAGAGTCTTGAGCGCCTTGAGAAATAAGTGGAGGAAAGCGAGGCCGCTCGAAAGCTCAAAGAGTCAAAGTGTGGGTCCTTAGCCGATCGAAAATTGGGTCGAGATACCTATGGGCTGCTGGAGTGCGCACGACTATTACTCTCATACCGGACGGGTTTGCGGCCCACCCAGGGATGTATCACCCCACGCAAGTATCGAGCGATAGCGCCCAACGCCCGGATGGTCTTCGAGTTGGGGTAGCAGAGCGAAAGCTGTTTGACTGCGTCGTTCTGTTCGAAAGCACGCTCACTTACAGAGCTGCTGCATTCGGCCGAGTGGTGCGATGCCTAGAACATATTTGCCCCCCATGGACCCGCGATCGCCATTCTCTTCGGCGGCCGCTCCTTTTGGTTGATCAACAGCCACGAGTCGGTTGTCTTCAAGGTTCAGACGGCGAAGTGGGTCGATTAGGGCTCGAAAGAACGTGTCTCCCTGGGTGGCGCGCCTAACCAATACTACGTAGTATCTGTTCATCGCTGGGCGTTGATATGGTAGAGGGCGACGCATTTCTCGGCCGTGGGGCTTATGGACGCGTTTTCAAGGTGACCCGGCAAGAGTTCGCGTTAAAAATCGTGGAGAAAAGCTCTATTGTATGTCTTTATCTCGAGATGAAGCAGCATACAGGTTTGACGATTAGTTCGGTGGAGCTCATCGAGAGCCGCTGTGTTATTGCTGTTTCCTGTTGGGGAGCAACTGTTGTGGGGGCTCCAAGCGCAAGGTTTGATCCATGGAGATCCTCGCGTGTCGAATGTGATCGTCACGGAGGGAAAACTTGTTTGGATTGTCCTTGTGGAAGTGATGGACGCGAGCCCCATTTCGATACAACTTGTACGGATGCTTCGGGTGGTTCCGTGAGCGAGGGATCTAATAAACAACGAATACATACGAGTGTTTGAAAGTTCGGGCTTTATGACACCCACGCGAGAGGTAACACAATAGTGGAGAAGAGAGCGATGTCGAGCATTATGTTCAGGAGTTTAAAGTAATGGATGAGCATCCGCTTTCACGGACTGCGCGAACTGGTCTACCAGCACGTGGAGCGGTAGCTCCTGGTGTGACTGCTGCTTGCTCGGAGTCTTCTTTGATGATTCCATCTCTATGTGCTGCTTGGTGAATAGCACGATGGCGATGGCGTCCAGAAACTCTGACAACACCAGCGTCGTGCTCATGAAAAACGCGTCCGGCTCGCCGTCCTGGTTGTTTTCAGTAGCGCTGGATCCAGCGACACTGCGGTGTAACTCGGGTTTCAACGGCGGCGCTGATGCCGTGAACGCTCGGTTCAATGCCGCGAGTGCATGGCGGACCTGAAAGTCTGCGGTGAAGATGGGCGACTCGGGGGAGCCCTGGTTGCGCAGCATGACAAGCACGGACCTGATGGACACCTCCTCAGTATGCTTGTCTGCTGACGCAGGTTCCTCATCGCCATCCTCGTGCTCAACTGCGTCTTCGTCCTGACGTCGAACGGAAGGAGCGGCGCAACCGCTGTATAAAGTTTGGAGTTGGTCATGGTGTTTCATGAAGATATTGTGCAGGTTCTTCCCCATCAACTCCGCCCGCAACAGGGCCAACCACGACGGTGAGCTTTGACTCAGCGCTTCTTGGCGTTCACGGACTATCTGCTCATAGAAGTCGGAGAAAATGTCCGCAAGAAACATCGTGCTGTCACTGCTCCCAGCCAGCTCGATCACGCCCTCTGCCTCTGCGCTCATGACCCACGAGTGTGCGACGCGGACAAACAGCTCCACAAACTCCCTGAAGAGAAGAACTTCGTCCCAAGGAACAATCTCGAGACGAGTTGGGTCTACTGGGTGCTTGGCGCGATTCTCCGCTGGCAGGTCTTCGAGGAAATACTCGGCAAGGTTCATTGACGCAGCGCAGGCCATGGCACTGGATCGCTGGGCTCTGCGAACTTCCTGCATGAGGCTTTCAAGCTGCCCGCTGGTAAAGTAGAAGCCGCACTGGGAGAGCAGTTGCCGACACTCGAAGACTTCAAGCAGCGTGCCCGACTCATCCGGGTCATTGGAGGAGGAAGAGCTTGGCCGTCGAGATTCCTTAATACACCCGCGATACAGCGCACGCAACTCCGTGTTGATCCGCAGCGCAGCATGCTCCACAGCCTTGCGAGCTTTCTCTCGCTTTGGGACATCCCCTATCGGCAGCAGGTCGTTGATGAATAGCATGATTCCTGCAACGCTTGAGGACGAGGAAGAAGGCTGAGAAGACGAGATCGCGGTTGATGCCATGGTCGGTTCAGCCGAGTCGGCTTTCACGGGGGATGCTGGAACGATTGAGCCGGCTGTGGTGGATGCCGTTGCGTAGCTGCCTTCAACGCTGCGGTCCTGACGAAAGAGCCCCACGAATACGCGACCATCTTCATAGAAGAAGAGTCCGTAGCCTTCTTTGACGTTGGCTTTCCAGTCTCCTTCGTACCGCGCGCCGTTGGCGTAGAAGAAGACGCCGCGACCATGCCGCAGTCCTTCGTGGAACTCACCCTCGTACCAGTTCTTGTCGTGAGGATTGCTGGCAGCTAGAGAGAGACTTTTGCTGGTTGATCCAGTAGCGGATACGCTGAGGGGGTTCACGAGCCACACGTGTCTACCAAAGCCCTCTTGGCAGTCGTTCAGCCACTCCCCGTCGTAGCGCTCGAGCGGTGCTGCGTCCTCGGGGTTCAGCAACTCGCCGTCTCCTCGCGGAGTCATCCATGTCATCACGCCTTGTCCACACTTGACGTCTGCCTTCCAGTCTCCGACGTACACGCTGCCGTCTGCGTAGTGCATGTGGCCTTTGCCCTCGCGCTTGCCCTCTACAAACTGCCCTTCGTAGCGGATGTTGCGTGCAGCGTCAAAGACCAGCTCGCCGTAGCCGTGAGGCAGTCCGTTCTCCCACTCGCCGTCATATCGAGCATTGCTCTGAGCCATGACGAGTCCAGCATCGTCTTCCCCTTTAACTTCGTCGTGGCCATCACTACCTCCTCCATCGACGTCGTGGCCCTCTGTTTCGTTAGAGCGGAAGGCGAAGAGAAGCGGCTTAGGCGCCTCATCGCCCGCCTCGCTCGTCTCGTGCTCTTGACCTTCTTCTCCTTTCTCTTGCTGCAGCAAAACCCCGCGGTCTCCAGTGACGAAAACGCCGCGGCCGTGGCGCCTCCCGCGCTTGACGTCCCCACGTAGGAGCTCCCGTTCGGCCACCAGTACGTGCCCCTCCCCGTGATCTCGTTGTGCGTGAAGTCCCCTCATAGGCCACTCCACTCGCGTGCCACTCGATGCGTCCTGTACCATGCATTCGCCCCTGCACAAAGTCACCAACGTATGTGAAGCCCGTCTTGAACTCGAGCCTCCCTTGCCATGGTACACCGGCACATCGCAGTCCGGTACCAGCAGCGTCTCGCCCTCATACGACCGCACCACATTCGCCAGCACGCGAGGGTCCAACGGCGGCGAGTTCATCCACGACACAGTCGAGGTGGCTGCCCCATCAGCCTCAGTCGCCATCGTTCGTTACACTACTGTAGATAGGGGGGGAAATGCACATGAACCGCCACGTTCCACTTCAACGTCACAGCAAATGGCTACATACTAACAATATTTTGCTAATATTTTTGGGGGATGTCACTAAAATGAACATCGGCTACAATGTGAGTAACCAATATTCACTTTAGTGACTTCCCAAACATTTTTTTATTCAATTGGGGTCGCGACATGGCGTCGACCTGCGCTCCTCCGTCTTCGCCGCCGTCTATGGAGCCCCCCAGAACGCCCCCACCCCTCTCTGCAGCCGACCCATCTAGGAGGACGTCTCATCTCGACGTATCCGCAACTGTATTCCACCGGAAGCGCGTACTTCGCCGCAAAGCGCACAAGCACGCGGGCATCCCCAGCAGCTCCGTTAAGCGGAAAAAGTCGAATCCTGAGTCCCCCAGCGCCGCCACGAACCCCTATTAGCCCCCAACCAGGTCAAACCAACCCCAGTACCAGATGCAGCAGCGATGAAGCCATCTCCAATGCAGAACGGCCGTCCCAAGCCCAATCTCCACGTGCAGACGGACTTCTCGTCGACGTATTCGCCGTCGTCCCCGTCGAGCTTCTCGCCCGTGGCGCCGCTGGCCAGGAGCTCTCCATACCCTCTAACAGCCAGAGGGGCAGACACAGAGCCCAAGCTGGCTCCGGCACCTTCGCCCAGGTCGGCGGGGGCTGGTGGGGCTCTGTCGGACAAACCTCCGGCGCCGCATGCGTTCCGCCTGTCGGACTTCTTCTACAAGGAGATCTTCGGCGTGCACGACATCAAACCCACGGACGGAATGCACCAGGAGCGCGTGCAGAACTTCTTCGTCGTGCCCGTGAACACGGAGCAGTTGTTCTTCTTTGGCGTGCTGCTGGCGCTCGACAGCTTCCTGTACGTGTTCACGTACCTGCCGCTGCGGATTCTGTTCGCATGCGGCTGCGCCGTGACGTCGAGTTTCCACACCAGAGTGTTCCGGAGGACGCACTTCTACGACTTGATGGTGGCGGTCATTGTGGCTGTGGGGACCGCTGTGCTACTCAATGTGGATATGTCTCGCGTCTACCACGCCATCCGCGGCCAGGCGATGATCAAGCTGTACGTGCTCTTCACGATGATTGAGATCTTCGACCGACTCTTCTCGTCGCTGGGGCAGGATATCCTCGACTCGCTCTACTACACGGCCAAGTACCACCCGCGCCGCGTCACGCGCATGTTCCTGGACTTCACCGTCGCGATCGTTTACGTGGTGCTCCACTCGCTGCTGCTGTTCGCACAAGTCGTGACCCTCAATGTGGCAGTCAACTCGAGCAACACGTCGCTGCTCACGCTGCTGATTTCCAACAACTTTGCCGAGCTCAAGAGCTCGGTGTTCAAGAAGTTCGAGGAGCAGAACCTCTTCCAGATCAGCTGCAGCGATATCGTCGAGCGCTTCAAGCTGATCACGATCATCAGCCTCATCCTGCTGCAATCGTCGACGGGGGACGTTGCCTGGGGAACGGTACGCTGTTTTATGGGTTGTTTAATCAGGATCAAGTGCTGTGCTTACGTTGGGGTGTGTTCTGATGCAGGCCATGGTCTGGGTTGCCGAGATGCTCATCGACTGGCTCAAGCACGCCTTCATCACGAAATTCAACCAGCTCCCGCCGACGATGTACTCCAAGTTCATCACGATCCTGTGCCGGGACTTGACGGGGTGGAAGAGCGAGGATACGATCCTGGATCACACGCACCACGTCTCGAAGCGACTGGGCCTGATGTCACTCCCACTAGCTTGTGTCGTGCTGCGCATGGTGTCGAAGGCGCTCTTGGACGTGCCAATCGAATTCACGTCGCCTAGCGGAGTTCTGGTCACCATCGCGTTTTTCATGTGTCTCGCTGCCTTCAAGGCGCTGCTGAGCCTCGCGCTGATGATCTACGCGTGCAAATCTGGCCGTCTGGACGACACCCGCCCCAAGAGCCCGCGGTCGGTGCGCCACCTCGAGTCCATCCAGCGCTACAAGTTCTAGAGTGAGTACATATCAAACCCCATAGAGACAAGACGCCTCATCCTTCTTCTTCGTCCATGGTTATGGCTACAGTATTTGACTTGTTGTCTTCTACACTGTATAGCCAACAGCATCGTGCCGTATCACTTCATCAAACGCCCACTGCGATCCAACACGCACGCAACGCTACTCGCCATCACCGCTGTTGCGGGACTCTTTCATTAGCTTTGCTTTGATACAAGGTCCTAAACATGCATTCTCCTCTTTTTGTATCTTGTCTTATCTACAAACGCGCAAAACTTTCGGATCCTTTTTTCCTGCCTCTTCTTCTTGTCACTAGTTTGCCTTCTTCTTGCCCTGTCATCATCTTCAGCATCGTCATCATACCCCCACGCGTCCTCCACTCTGCTGGTGGCAGGTCTTTCCTTCGCACTCCCGTCCTTCACACCTGCTGCGCGTCTCCAGCGTTCGTTTGTACCGGGTCTTCCTCGCTGCTTCGTCGTTCATACATCACACGCTCTTTCCCTAACTTGCTGCTGGTTCATACTTGTTTCCATCCCGACTTCACCCTTATGCGCGACTCGTGGCGTTCATCCCCATGCCGCCCACGTCATTCAGCATCATCATGCTGCCGTCGTTCATCTGCTGCATGCGGTTGCCGCGGCCTCCTCCCTGGAAGTGATGAGAAGCCGCGCCCATGTGACCGCCGCCCTGCATTCCGTACATCTGGCTCGACTGCAGGTGCTGCTGGTGCATGTAGCCGCCCATGGCGGAAGACGGCAGGTGGCCCATCATCATCCCGTTGCCTCCGTTGTCGAACAGGTTGTCCGCAGTCGGCGACATGCCCATGTCCATGCTGATGTCCATGTTCGGGAAACGCTTGAGGATACGAGCAGTGATGCGACGGCCTCCAGACGTGTTCTTCATAGCCGCCAGGTGCGGACGAATAGCCTTGACGAGGAGCAGGCACTGCTCCTCAGCACACACGCACAGCGCACGCTGCACCACGTAGTTGGCGAACTGGTCCTGCAGCATCTTGTTCATCTTGGGGCAGCCCGTGATCTCCGCAATGTACTTCTGACGCACGCGCTCGGGGGCCTTCTCCAGACACTTCTCAATCACATTCGAGCTGAACTTCTGCACCGACAGCTCGTAGATGTGGCCCAACGGCTTCATAATGACACCGAAGGCCTCTTCCGCCGTACACGAGTCCAGCACGTACTGCACCACGTAGTTTCCATAGGGGTCCTGCATCAGCTTCATCGCCTGGCGCTCCACTTGCTCAATCACCTCGGCCTTCTGCGCCTTGTTGGCCGCGTCCAGGCAACGCTGCAGCACGCAGCAACCGTGGCGGTGCGTGCCGACAGTCGTGCACTCCTTGCACACAGCATCGAACACAAACTGGTTGTACTCGGGCTTCATAAATTGCAGCGCGCGCTGGATAACGTGGTTGCCGTTCGAGTCAATACACAGGCGCACAGCGTCATCCTTCAGCGCCTCCACGATAATATCCGGCAGGCTCGTCGTTCGGCGTCGCTCGCCACCTTCGGGACGCTCCTCACGATCATTCACGTAGCCATAGTCATCACCGTCCTCATCGTCATAGTCCTCCTCGATAACATCAGGCGATGTCGCGCAAACCTCCACCACCTTCTGCACCGATCGGGTGCCGTGCAGGTTCAGCGCAGCAGCCACAAGGTTCGAGCTCACACGGCGGATGATCACAAGCCGCTGCTTCTCGTTCACACGCTCCAGCAGCTTCTGGAAGAGGTAGTTGCCGAACGGGTCCACCATCATCTCAGCCAGGTGCTCCAGCGACTCCTGGTAGATCACTTCACACAGATCAGAGCGGTCTTCGTAGTCGAGTTGCTCTTGCAGCAGCCGGCAGCCATTCTGGTCCTTCGACATCGCGAAGACACGGTTCTGGATGTCTTCCACGCTCAGCGCAGCACTCAAGCTGGACGGGTCATTAGCAGAGCCGCCCATCATAGGGGCACTCATCCCACCGCTGTTCATCAGGCCCAAACTCATGCCACCAACACTCGAGTTTTCCGAGCGGTATCCCATCCGAGACTGTTGGCGCCCTCCAAACCCTCCATTCATCTGGTGGCCGAGATCATCGCCGCCCATTTGATGGCGCTGCTGCTGCATCATGTGCGACGGGGGAGGCGACATCATCATCCGGCTTTGCTGGTACATCATTGAAGCGTTTTGACGGGTCGAGTTGTGAGCACTGCCCATGTGGTCCGCGGACGAAGCACCACCCTGGTGCACGAACTTGCACTTGCTACCCATCCGGCAGTGGCCCTGCAGGAAAAACTTGCACTGCTTCATTCCCATTTGCATGCCTCCTCCGCCCATACCCATGCCCTTGCGAGGCGAGTGCGGCGGAGACGACTCTGGAAGCGGCGGGGTCATGCGCGAATACATACCGCGTCCCTGTCCACGACTGTTCGAGTGGCCTCCACCACGCATTCCCATCGAGACCTGCTGCTGCGAAGCGTATCCCATCTGCGCCGTGTGCTGGTGCCTCATCGGACTGGAGCGCGGGTTCATGTAACCACCGTCGTACATGCCGGTAGGAGGGTGCGGTCCCACAACCATCGGGTTCCACTGGCCCGAGTTCATCTGCGCGCGCCCTTGACCTCCACCGTAGCCGTACGACCCGTTAGCAGTCTGCGGAGACCGATACTGCTGCTGCTGTTGACGGTACTGCTGCTCGTACGAGGCCGCCATTTGGTTGTTGCCGTAGTAGTCGTGCATTTGCTCCTGGTACATGGCGTTGTTGTCCCCGTCCTGGCTGCCCGACCACGAGTCCTCCGACGACATCCGCGGACTCAGCGTGTACGCTCCGTTGTATGCGCCAGACGCCGTGCTGCTGGTACCTGGCACCGTGTTCGAGCGCGACAGAGAAAGCGACGTCGGCAGGTGCTGCTGCGTGTCACGTCCCCCGGAACGGTAGCGCTCCTGCTGCTGTTGCTGGACGGCAGAAGATTGCTGCTGGTGGCGATAGCGGCCAGACAGCGACGCGTACTCATTCGGAGATTCCTGCACGGGGTTGAGCTGGAACTGGCCCGACGCGTACGAGTTGACACTTCCCGAAGCACTTCCACTCACCGACACGCCGCCATTAGCAGCGCGCTCGTTGGCCTGAAGACTCATCTGGCGGTCGTCCAGGCTGAGCTTGAGGAAATCCCCGCCCAGCGCCTGGCTCGGCGACTGCGAGAGGAACATCTCGATGCTGTTCTTGCGGCGGCTGTTGTGCGACGGCAGCATCTCCATGGGCTGGCGCGGCTTGCGGATCTTGATGTCGATGGTGCGTCCGACCACGTCACCAGCTCCAGCTCGGCCGTCATCTCCACCAGCGGGTCCTTCCTCGCGCTCGTGGGTCGCCTGGTTCGAGGGCGAGAGCGCGCGCGGCGGCAGCACGTCGTTGTTGTTGTTGTTGCCTGCGTCCGCTGAGCCGCTCCCCGCCTCGTTGCCAGCATTGTTGTTGTTGCTGCTGCTGTTGTTGTCGCCGCTGCCTGAGGCCGTCGGCTCGTCCTCGCTGTACTTCATGGGCGCGAAGAAGTCATTCGAGCTGCCGAAGCGGAACAGGTTGGACGACTCAAAGCTGAGGCTGGGAGGCGCCGAGCCGGGCCGCGACGAGGATGAGGCGGAGGTGGGGGCCGTTTGGCCGTCGCTGCCGTGCTCGCTGCTGTCCTTGTCCGTCTGCGGCGAGCCGTACGCGAGCTTGCCGGGGCCTGCAGCGGGCACGCTAGCAGGCGCAAACTCCATCGTCATCAACGTCGCCGTCACTCAGTTGCAAGAAGAAGACAAGGGCTCCACACACTAAAGGAGGAGAAAAACGTCGTCCGCCTGGCAGAAAAACATAACAACATACGCAACGTCAGCCACCTTCCAGCAAGTCGTCACGACCCAAAGGGACGCTCTCCTGACCCAAGAGATCAGGCACGGCGGATGAAGAGGTCTCCTACGAGGAGAAGGAGGAGGAGGAGGAGGAAGAAGAGACTTGTCCCCTGTATACTGCAGCTCAGTGGTCTGCAAGTTGCGAAGTGATCCCGTCCCTCGGTCTCCTCTTGCTCTTCCATCCGTCCGTCTCTCTCCATCCATCGGCCCCTGCCTTAATCAACGTCTCCTCACCTTGACTGTATGAATCTCTCCGCTGTATACGCAGTGGTGGCTCTTGCTGCCCGATTGATTGATGGCTTCACTCCCTCGCTTCTCTCACTCGTTTCTCCTTCTCGGGGGCTTTTCCGAGAGAGCGACTCACTTGCACACGCAGGCGCTGAACGCTGTAGAGACCGTCGGGACCAGGAGACGCCGCGGGCTGAAGCCTCGTCCCCCGTTCGACTTTGGCTGGACTTGCTTGGCTGGCGCGCCGCTCTTTGGTTGATAGCGGGGCCGGGCTTGGGTGGGCGGGAAGCGCGGCCGCTGAGAGGGTGAGTAATGGCGTATAGCGCGTATAGCTCTACCTGCAAGACCGCATTCTCGACTACTGAAATCACCCGAATAGTAGGCGCTTCCCCTTCCGTTGCGTCGAGAAACTGACTTTCTTCACCTGATACAATTAATACCCAGGAGTGTGTGCGTATACCGTAGTATACTTTCATGCGGACGCATCCGGCCAATGCACCGTGACCTATGTGCCCCTGATACATGCGACTTGGCGACATACACTTGGCGCCATGCGTCACTCGGCGTTGTCGGTGCTGCTGGGTCCGCTGCTGGTGGCGGTGGGCTGGGCTGATCCTGGGCATCGCCTGCGTGCACTTCACCAAGTTTCTGCCAGCGCGCAGCCCGTGGCACGCTGCGGCCAGCGTCTTCCTGGCCTCGGAGCTGCTGCTGCAGTACTCGCTGGCCATCTGGAGCGACCCCGGCTACGTGGTGAGCCGGCATCTGGCGGCCACTGGACGGCTGCGATGGCGGCAGCGGCCAGCCGCGGGTCTGCCAGCACCTGCAAGATGCCCAAGCCTCCCAGGGCGCACCACTGCCGCGAGTGCCGACGATGCGTCTACGAGATGGACCACCACTGCCCCTGGCTCAACAACTGCGTCGGGTACTACAACTACCGTACGTTACTACGTCCGGTCAGGTCGTAACGAGCTATGAGCTCGATGTGAGCTGTCCTGTGCTCACATAATGTTACCGTTCGGCTGCATTACATGTAGGGCACTTCTGGCTGCTGCTGCTCAACATCTGGGTGAGCTGCTTGTACGTCGCAACGTTGTCGGCGAGGCTCTTCGTCGAGACGTTCACGACCAGCAGCGCGGACGCTCAGGCTGAAGGCAGCGACAACGTTGTACTGGACCGCTTCAAGGTGCTCTTCTCCTTCATGGCGACGACCGTGGTGGGCGTCGTGGTCTGCGGCTACTGGGGCTGGCACGTGTATCTGGTGCTCACGGAGCAGAGCACCATCGAGTTCATGCAGCGCGACGGCGAGAGGCTGAGACTGTCGGGGGTCAGTGCTGCGTCAGTGCGCCATGCACTGGCTCGGATGCTCGGCAGGCAGGACGCGCTGTGGTTTACCGCGTTCATTCTGCCACCACTTGGGCGGAGACTGCCACCCAAGTACATGCTGAGCTTTGGCAGGCATATCTACCGGACCGGACCGAAGGCATGATGTGTCAATAGTATCGAGCGTGAAAACGCATTGAGTTGTTACAGCAAAAAATCCCGGAAATACTATTTTTTAATTTTTTTTAAGAAGGAGCGGCACGTGCTTCACAATAGTAACATGTCATTGATTCAAATAGTTGAGTACAATACATTTTTACCACGGGCGCAGATGCGAGAGGGCGACATGCAGAGGAGCGTGATGTACGTTGACCTGGTGAAGGGCAGGAACGCTTCGGTTAACGTGGGGATGCACGAGGATGTGGGCAAGCTCCTAGGTGAAATTGCCGAGCAGATGAAGTACAAGACCCTTTTCAGGGCTGTCGCTGCGCAAGTCGGGTCGCGGCTTACAGTTACCAGCGCGCAACTGTGGCAGATTCGACGTGGGGTCGTGCCTTTTGAAGTCTTCAGGATGGTGGAAAATGGCGTCGAATTGCGCCCGGGCACTACCCTCTCACGGTACAACTTCCCACGCAATGAAGACATGCAAGACGAAGAAGTCCATCTTCTTGTGCTGACGTTAGAGCAGCCACGCGTCCAGCCAACGTGGAAGCCCGACGAGCCGTTGATCCACAGCCTTGACGAAGGAAGACTGGCCTTCGCAAATCGGGAGGCCGCTGTGAAGACCCTGCAAGATGTCCACGCTTGGAACGCAACCGGAAAAAACTGGAAAGTCCCCCTGGCGGACAACGACCATGGCTTCGGGAAAACTGAGTTTGCTCTCCACTACGTTGA
Organism: Phytophthora melonis; assembly: GCA_024211575.1. Lineage (NCBI taxonomy): Eukaryota > Oomycota > Peronosporomycetes > Peronosporales > Peronosporaceae > Phytophthora > Phytophthora melonis. The sequence goes on from JAMXKT010000047.1 coordinate 2,459,746, forward strand.
CCAGTGCAAGAAAACGCTCATATCTCACAGCGCGAACATCACTTCAAGGCACCGTGAAGTACTTACGGAGCTCTCCAACTGCCGAACTATCCTCATCGATGGAGAACCTGGGCAATTTGTCGGGAAGGCACCTCCCAACGAAGTGATGAATCGAGCGCTCGCAGAAGCTATTACGGTGAAACTCGAGCCTGGAACGGCACCCTCCATGACGTTCACAGACTCCGCCAAGACTTTCATGAGCCGTATAGTGGAAGATCTGGGGCCTCTTTTCATCGTTTTCGACGATATTGGCCCAGCATTTGAGGACTTTACTGGACAAAGCGTGGATTCGCAAAAGCTGTTTCTCCGGTTTTACGAGTGTGTGCTTGCTCCGTGGATGGCGACTCCAAAAGTTTACTTCTTGTTGTTGAGCCAAGCTTCCTTCTCGCGTACGATTGAATGGACGCCTCACGAAGATGAGTATATGGCAGCTAAGGCCTACGATTTTGCGCGGCTGCCATTTAGTCTATTCGGGCGCAATCATGTTGAAGCAATTCTGGAAGAAACGCAAGTTTCCCGTGATGACAAGCGGACTCTGCGGGGGCGCTGGGAGCTCACTTCTCGATCAAGCGTGGATGAAGCAGTAAAGCTTCTTGTAACGGCATCGTCGGGGCATCCGAGAACATTGCTGGATATGCTGATCGAGAATCCTACGTTTGATGACTTCCGGCAATATGTGGATAAGGGAGCGGATTTCGTCTTAACCACGGAGGAGAGGACTGAGCTATACCGGAGCGTACTTCTATGGCAGCACAGGCTTCTGAAGTGGGTAGGCGGAAACGCTGGGGAGAATCCTATGGTCGACTTGACGCTGGATGTACAAACTCGCGATGGAGAAGACGTGTCGCCAATACTCATGCTTCGTCAATGTCATCTCAGTTGGGAAGGTACGCTGGAGCAGGCCCGCATTTTCACGCACGGCGTGGTTTGGAATGGTGTTTTGTCTGTCCTACGCCCGCTGCGCGACTATATAACTAGCATCGACAAGCTGCAAGCATTTGGCGCACTTGACCCTGCCAACCTGCTCAAGTGGGCAATTGTGAAACGCTTTCAGCTGCTTCTTTTGGGGAAAGTGACGATGAGAAAGGCTCTTCCATCGTTCTTTGGCAAAACGAGAGTTTTTGACGATTTTGAGGGCGAGTGGTTGCCGACTGAAGTGGATCCGCTTCCTGCAATCAAAAGATATAGCAAGGGCAAAGGGCCTGTCAACGTCGGATTTTGGCTAAAAACAGCACGCTCAGACGCATGGCCGAAGCTGATGGATATAATTGTTCACGATCTTGCAGATGAGTGCCGGTGCCTGTGCTTGATGCCGCAGGCAAAGTCGTGGTCTGTGGATGTACTCTTCATGGCACACGCCTCGGTGTCAACAAAGAGGATGGGGGCCGCAGCGAAGCGACAGAAGCAAGAGGCACGCATGCAAACGGTGGCGCTGGGCTCTTCAAACCTGCACACCTTAACCTTGGGGCTGAGCGTGAAACCCATCGCGATTGGTACAACAGATATCATCGAAGAGTGCAAGAAGTTTGAAGCGATGTTCTGCAACCTCGGTGAGGTGGAGGATAAGTTCGGGAACATGACTAATGTCCTTGTCATTTGCGCGACAAAGTATTCGAGCGAGGTGCAGCAAAGCTTTCTTCGCCGCGCGTCTACACGGTACATAGTGCCAACAACGATTGGGTGTCCCCACATCACCGAAGTGCTACTACTGGACCTAACGACGGAAAGGATGCGCCAGGAGTTTATGGGGCTCGAGAACGAGCCCGGGTTAACGAGGGCCATGGAGCGTATGGTCGTCGCAGCGTGCCTAGCGACGAGCAGCAACAAATGAAAGGTGGAAAAACATCACCGAACAGAGTTCAGATTTAACTAGGTGCCGGTCACAACTTTTGTGTGGCCGAAGGAGGGGAAGTAGCATGCTTGCATTTACACATTCATAAACCCATTGAGTAACAAATCTGTGTTGATTGTTTATAGGTGTAACGATGTTCAAAACTAGGTACTCGTACGTTGTTGAGTCTGGGAGATAGACTAAGGGGATGCTCGTCACTTGTAAGTACTGAATGCAAGCTGAAAAATTGTGTTTGTTCGTTAGCCACGAGTGTACTCAAAAGAATAACAGATAGTGCGTTAAATTGGCTGTCTTGTGGGTAGTATGAAGAGATTTCGGGTCAGGTACTTAATTCAATGACGGCAGAGCACAGGACAATATCGAGGTTCGATATGGGTAACGTTAAAAAATCGATGCTTATTTTGACCAAGTTCTCTTCTCCACCTCTCCGGTTTTTTAGGCCAATCTATCATGTGGTACCTTGAAGATATATCTACGTATAACGAACTATCACATCAAGGATCACAATTCAACAAGTCTGCCTACAAAGCTGTAAATGCGTATTCTCTAGGTTAGGAGTGGTATCAAATAATTGATGCAAATTATTAAATGCCAGCCGATGCCAATTGTTTTCCAAAACTGTACAGTACGTAAGCACACGAATGTGAAATTACAAGTGACGCCCTTAGTCTATCTCCCAGACTCAACAACGTACGAGTACCTAGTTTTGAACATCGTTACACCTATAAACAATCAACACAGATTTGTTACTCAATGGGTTTATGAATGTGTAAATGCAAGCATGCTACTTCCCCTCCTTCGGCCACACAAAAGTTGTGACCGGCACCTAGTTAAATCTGAACTCTGTTCGGTGATGTTTTTCCACCTTTCATTTGTTGCTGCTCGTCGCTAGGCACGCTGCGACGACCATACGCTCCATGGCCCTCGTTAACCCGGGCTCATTCTCGAGCCCCATAAACTCCTGGCGCATCCTTTCCGTCGTTAGGTCCAGTAGTAGCACTTCGGTGATGTGGGGACACCCAATCGTTGTTGGCACTATGTACCGTGTAGACGCGCGGCGAAGAAAGCTTTGCTGCACCTCGCTCGAATACTTTGTCGCGCAAATGACAAGGACATTAGTCATGTTCCCGAACTTATCCTCCACCTCACCGAGGTTGCAGAACATCGCTTCAAACTTCTTGCACTCTTCGATGATATCTGTTGTACCAATCGCGATGGGTTTCACGCTCAGCCCCAAGGTTAAGGTGTGCAGGTTTGAAGAGCCCAGCGCCACCGTTTGCATGCGTGCCTCTTGCTTCTGTCGCTTCGCTGCGGCCCCCATCCTCTTTGTTGACACCGAGGCGTGTGCCATGAAGAGTACATCCACAGACCACGACTTTGCCTGCGGCATCAAGCACAGGCACCGGCACTCATCTGCAAGATCGTGAACAATTATATCCATCAGCTTCGGCCATGCGTCTGAGCGTGCTGTTTTTAGCCAAAATCCGACGTTGACAGGCCCTTTGCCCTTGCTATATCTTTGATTGCAGGAAGCGGATCCACTTCAGTCGGCAACCACTCGCCCTCAAAATCGTCAAAAACTCTCGTTTTGCCAAAGAACGATGGAAGAGCCTTTCTCATCGTCACTTTCCCCAAAAGAAGCAGCTGAAAGCGTTTCACAATTGCCCACTTGAGCAGGTTGGCAGGGTCAAGTGCGCCAAATGCTTGCAGCTTGTCGATGCTAGTTATATAGTCGCGCAGCGGGCGTAGGACAGACAAAACACCATTCCAAACCACGCCGTGCGTGAAAATGCGGGCCTGCTCCAGCGTACCTTCCCAACTGAGATGACATTGACGAAGCATGAGTATTGGCGACACGTCTTCTCCATCGCGAGTTTGTACATCCAGCGTCAAGTCGACCATAGGATTCTCCCCAGCGTTTCCGCCTACCCACTTCAGAAGCCTGTGCTGCCATAGAAGTACGCTCCGGTATAGCTCAGTCCTCTCCTCCGTGGTTAAGACGAAATCCGCTCCTTATCCACATATTGCCGGAAGTCATCAAACGTAGGATTCTCGATCAGCATATCCAGCAATGTTCTCGGATGCCCCGACGATGCCGTTACAAGAAGCTTTACTGCTTCATCCACGCTTGATCGAGAAGTGAGCTCCCAGCGCCCCGCAGAGTCCGCTTGTCATCACGGGAAACTTGCGTTTCTTCCAGAATTGCTTCAACATGATTGCGCCCGAATAGACTAAATGGCAGCCGCGCAAAATCGTAGGCCTTAGCTGCCATATACTCATCTTCGTGAGGCGTCCATTCAATCGTACGCGAGAAGGAAGCTTGGCTCAACAACAAGAAGTAAACTTTTGGAGTCGCCATCCACGGAGCAAGCACACACTCGTAAAACCGGAGAAACAGCTTTTGCGAATCCACGCTTTGTCCAGTAAAGTCCTCAAATGCTGGGCCAATATCGTCGAAAACGATGAAAAGAGGCCCCAGATCTTCCACTATACGGCTCATGAAAGTCTTGGCGGAGTCTGTGAACGTCATGGAGGGTGCCGTTCCAGGCTCGAGTTTCACCGTAATAGCTTCTGCGAGCGCTCGATTCATCACTTCGTTGGGAGGTGCCTTCCCGACAAATTGCCCAGGTTCTCCATCGATGAGGATAGTTCGGCAGTTGGAGAGCTCCGTAAGTACTTCACGGTGCCTTGAAGTGATGTTCGCGCTGTGAGATATGAGCGTTTTCTTGCACTGGTCAACGTAGTGGAGAGCAAACTCAGTTTTCCGAAGCCATGGTCGTTGTCCGCCAGGGGACTTTCCAGTTTTTTCCGGTTGCGTTCCAAGCGTGGACATCTTGCAGGGTCTTCACAGCGGCCTCCCGATTTGCGAAGGCCAGTCTTCCTTCGTCAAGGCTGTGGATCAACGGCTCGTCGGGCTTCCACGTTGGCTGGACGCGTGGCTGCTCTAACGTCAGCACAAGAAGATGGACTTCTTCGTCTTGCATGTCTTCATTGCGTGGGAAGTTGTACCGTGAGAGGGTAGTGCCCGGGCGCAATTCGACGCCATTTTCCACCATCCTGAAGACTTCAAAAGGCACGACCCCACGTCGAATCTGCCACAGTTGCGCGCTGGTAACTGTAAGCCGCGACCCGACTTGCGCAGCGACAGCCCTGAAAAGGGTCTTGTACTTCATCTGCTCGGCAATTTCACCTAGGAGCTTGCCCACATCCTCGTGCATCCCCACGTTAACCGAAGCGTTCCTGCCCTTCACCAGGTCAACGTACATCGCGCTCTTCTTCTCCTGCCTTTTCATCCGTCCAGCCTTCACAATATTCGGGAATGAACAGATAAACTTACGATAATTTTAACCTCCTAAACCATCAATCAGTCAATCATTTCACGCGAACGGAGAAGCTGCGTGATCACTACTGCAAAAGCAATCCTCGATATTATTCGCCGCAGCTCGCTCGCATCCTCTCTCTCTCCAATTCAGGAGAGATCTTTTTAATAAGCTGCTCAATAACTTTTGATCGTGTTGGCTGCCCTTCGAAGCCAAAGAACTGTTCTCGCATGTCTTTCGTCGACAAATTAAGTAGCAGCACATCGCTGATGTCGGGGCACTCGTCTTTGTGTCCCAAGTGAAACCGCGTACTAGCGTGAATACCAAACGTTTCTTGGACTTTTTTCGTGTACTGAGTTGCGCAGACGACGAGAACATTCGTCATTTCCCCGAACTTCGCCTTCACGTTTTTATCGAGCTTGCTAAACATTGCCTGGAACTTCTTGCATTCCTCAATGATACCCGGCCCCCCAAGAACAGTTGTCGAATAGTAATTCTTCACAGCCAACCCAACCGTCAGAGTACGCTTGAAGTCCCCACTCTTAGACTTCTGACGCTTCGAACCTTGCGAGCTGACGTGGGCAAAAAATAAAACGTCCGAAGAGGCTGACATTTTCTCTGGCTTGAAACACAAACTTCGACGTCCATACCCTTTCAGTTCGTCAATTACGTGCTCCATCAAAATCGGCCATTCTGACTGCAGAGCAGTTTTTGATTGCAGCGAAATAGCTTTGCGCTTGGACTTTCGGGGTTGTTGGTGACTTGTTTTCTTCTTGTCGCCTACCAATTTCGGAAAGCTCTCAACTGGGCTCGAAGAGCAACGTTGAAAGTTATTAAACATACTTGACCATCCAAAAAAACGTGGTAGCAAGATGTTTGGTGTAGTTTCCACGTTGAAAAGCTCCCCCCATCGCTTAATGAATAGCCACTCGAATACATCAGGGAAATCGGGAGAGACACACTCTAGTGCTTTGCCAATAGCGTCCACGTACTGTCCGAGAGGACCACGCACAGCCAAAAGCATCTCACGGACGGTGTCGTGCGGATGTATAACAGCTTTGTCGAGAGTCCCTTCCCAACGCAGCATGCATCTGTCCAATATCAGCGGCGCAGGGATCATTCTCCCGCCTGCATCCTCGACCGAAACTTGCAAGTTGATGCATGAATGCTTGTCCATTTTCTCTCCGAGCCACTCCGCAAGTGTTTGCTGCCAAAATATCACGTTCTGGAACAATTCCTCCTTTGCCGCTGGAGTCAACACGATATCAACACCCGCACGCACACAATCGCGAAATCGATCAAAATCAGGATTCTCGATGAGCAAAGTAAGCAATGTTCCTGGGTGCCCCGACGATGCCTTTAGAAGAAGTTTAACCGCTTCGTCAACATCTGACCGAAAGACGAGATCCCAGCGCTGACGTAGAGTCCTCTTGCTATCGCGGGAAACCTGCGTTTCCTCCAGAATGGCTTCGATATGACGTTCACCAAGTAAATTTAACGGCAGCCGCACAAAGAAAAACGGACTACTCGGTATACCTTCATTATTGAAAGGCCTCTCTCCGATCCTGCAAAGGAACGCAGAATGACCCAACAACAAGAAGTAAACCTTTGGAGTCGTCATCCACGGAGCAAGCACACATTTGCAGAATCGAAAGAAAAGCTCTCGCGAATCCACGCTTTGTCCAGTAAAGTCCTCAAATGCTGGGCCAATATCGTCGAAAACGATGAAAAGAGGCCCCAGATCTTTCACTATACGGCTCATGAAAGTCTTGGCGGAGTCTGTGAACGTCATGGAGGGTGCCGTTCCAGGCTCGAGTTTCACCGTAATAGCTTCTGCGAGCGCTCGATTCATCACTTCGTTGGGAGGTGCCTTCCCGACAAATTGCCCAGGTTCTCCATCGATGAGGATAGTTCGGCAGTTGGAGAGCTCCGTAAGTACTTCACGGTGCCTTGAAGTGATGTTCGCGCTGTGAGATATGAGCGTTTTCTTGCACTGGTCAACGTAGTGGAGAGCAAACTCAGTTTTCCCGAAGCCATGGTCGTTGTCCGCCAGGGGGACTTTCCGATTGGTTCCCTTCCCCTCCCACAAATGAACTTCTTGCAGTTTCTTCACAGCGGCCTCCCGATTCACAAAGGTCAGTCTCTGATCTTCAAGGCTGGGACCCAACGGCTCGTCGGGCGTCCATGTCGGCTCGACCCGCAGCTTTCTGAGCGTCCGGACGAGAACGTGAACCTCTTCGTCTTGCATGTCTTCATTGCGTGGGAGATTGTACCTCGAAAGGGAGAGGCCCGACCGCATCTCGTGTCCCGTCTCGACCATTCTGAAGAGCGCAAAAGGCACGACGCCACTCCGTATCCGTCCAAGCTGAGCTTGTGTAACCTTGAAGCGCGATTCAGAGCCTGCAGTCGGAGCGACGACGGAGATTTCAAAGGGTTCGCAACACAAGGACGATGCAATAGCCCTGACTAAGCCATCCACGTCCTTAGCAGCAGCAGATCCAGCGAAACCACTGGCCAAATCGGCAAAACGAACCTTCCGCTCCATGAGCTGCCGATGATTTACGATCGCAATGGCTATTTTACAAATTTTGACATTTTTCTCGAAACTTCAATATTTCATTTTTTTGGTACGAAGTCCCCATTATAATGACTTGGTATTATTGCGGGATAACGCTAGCAGTAACCCCGGAGGGAGGGATTGATAGTAACGTGATTTTCGTCTATATTACTAAGCTACGGTAACTTAGTGAAAATGAAGCTACTACTCGACCAGTACTAGTAGTTACTGCGTTCAGAACTACTACATTAAAATTACTATAGTAACTTCCTAGTAGTTGATAGTATTTGACCGCTGGAATGGCTACATCAAGTCCTACTTGGCTACATCGCCAGCGCGCTCCATCCAACGAATTTTACGTTTTCATGTGAGGCGCATTACAGTCATTTAGTGGCTAACGACCTAGAAAATGCCCAACCACCCGATGCTTACAGGTCATCAGGCGGTGTGCTGGCTATCAATATGACACCAGCAAATGCCCCGCAGCTACACTGGGCCTCGTTGCACGGAGGGCCGGCTGTCCTCCTCCTCATCCGAATGCAGGTCGATCCAGTGGGTGACATCTTCTTGGAGAAGCTCAAGCACCGGCGTCTAGTCATCGTTTTTAAATCTTGCATCTACATAGATCTCGTTGTTGCTGCACAATCGCCTTAAGATCGCCACGAAAGAGTCCCAAGGGCGGCCCGACGTGCTCATACCGCCGTGAATCACGGCCCATGATGGATACCGCGAGACGAAAGGCACCGAGCACTAACTGTATCTACCTTTAACTACTTTAAGGCCGTCCGAAGCCGACTTTTTTGCCCTTCGTTCGAGGGGCAAAAGCTCACTATACCCAAGTAAAATTCGGGGCCCGCTACCGTATCATATAATCAGGGATTGGCAGTAATTTACTCGGCAGTACAAACAAAGTACTGTAGTAACAGTACTGTTACTCCAGTCGCCAGTAGTTTGGGAAATTTCCAATTTGGTGAATGACAAACTACTGCCAGTACTTGAGTAAACATGCCAGTACTGCCAATCCCTGCATACGAGAGCTTTGAGTAGACTGGGGTAGCTAAGGAACATTGGGTGAGGCAAACTCTGGACTGGGGTACATTGCATTTGTGTTTTTCCTGGTAGTGCTACTTTGTAGTACGAGAAGCCCAATAGGGATTAATTCGAAACGTGAAATATGTGGTCCACAGAAAACATAGGTACTGAACCAATGCAATTTTCAAGTGTAATGGCCTTATAAATCTAATATTTTTCATCAAAAACACAAATCGACTGATTTACACAAGTTTTATTACGAATTATTACAGGATGGAGGCTTAAATGATATCTTACCTTATTTCAGTGATTTCTATTGTACAATACGTTAGACGCATACCGTACGTATCCGATGTTAGACTATGGGCTTGAATGTAAATCGAATGCTTACGTAGGTGTACCTTACAAAGGCCTATTCGTGCTCTACCATCAAGATCTATAGTGGTCGTGTACGAAGTTTAGTTGCTTGTTAAGAGTGCCTTAATTGTATAATAGTTGTTGGTTGTCTGATCAACTACCTACAAAACTCCAACAAATCAGGCATAGCTCTGGTATCGCGGTGCCCCCGCATACTCAATCAGCGCCGCGAGGCATCCAACGCGGCATTCACCCTCGACACTTTGATGCATTCGAGCATAGCTTCGGGATCGCGGTGCCCCGCGTTAACGAATCGTCAGCTGACGTCACCGCAGCACGGTACCATGTCGTAACTAGGAAATAATATATGCACACAAAAGTTAGTTCCGTAAGATTGATGAACAGGTAGCGGTATGGTAGCAGTGCGCTCGGTGCCGCGGCAGCGAGTATGAGCCCGCGGAGGGTGGGGGCCACCGCAGCAACCGAGCACGCCGCATTGATTCGTTGCATGGTTGCATGGTTGCAAGGTTGATCTGTAGATTGGTAGATTGGTTGGTAACAGCGCGGTCGGTGTCACGCCAGCGAGTATGAGCCCGCGGAGGGTGGGGGCTACCGCGGCAACCGAGCACACTAAAGAATGAGAAGAATCGTAGGAGAAGTTCTGATGGCTCGAGACGCGCTGCACCAAGTCAAGTTCTTTCAGAACTCTCCTCAACATCTTCCGGAAATAATTCATCTTGATACGCTTACGGCAGATGTACAGTATCTTGAAGTTAGCATACATTTAGTTGTACATTACCTGACAGTTTTGTTATTCAAAACGCAATGCGCAGGCGACTGGTACGCCGCAAACGCGGCGTGCCTAAGTCGCGCGCGCGAATCACGTTTGTGTTCAGTTATCCTATTTCAGCCCGCTTCAATGCTGACTCGGCACTACAATTGAGCGCTACCAGCCCAAACCTCTAGTTATTCGGCGAAGCTGTGCATTTAAAAACTAAGAAGTTAAGTACAGGCAAGAGCGTGTCCAGTGAACGGCCAGTAACTGATGAACCTGCAGCAATCTATCCAGTATAACATATGACAGGAGTACTGCTTTAAGGCAATTATGATTTGTTTATTGTCGTTTATGGTTTCTTCATGGGCTATCGTAACGATTTCATGCATATTTACGGATTCTTCATGTGTTTATGCATTCTTTATGGCCTTTACGGATTCTGCATATGATTAATTCGTAAAGCGTTATGGAATGTTCATACCGAAAAAAAGAAGGTTCAGCCCACGGCTATGCGCGACCTTTGGGCTCGCTTGGCTGCGCTGTAAGCCACCTGATAGGCCCGTCTCTCCTCCGTGTGGCTAGCGTAGTACGCCTTCTGGCGTTGCAGCCGCCGCGCCCTGTCGCTCTGGTAGACTTGGGATTTGTATGTGGGCTGGGTTGACTCCATGTTTGTATATAAGTGGGGGCGGCGGTCTCAGCTTGGCGCCATTTCAGATTATACCTTCCATCCGCCATGTCGCCCCGCCGCGAAGAAGCCGCCCAAGTGCCGCCGTCCCAAGAATCGCTCGAGGAGAAGGCGCCGACGCCGGTCAAGGAGGAGGGCGAGCGCGACATCGTCTACATCCACGAGGGGACATCGGCGTCATCATCGTCGACAGGACCATCCGCGGCGCTACCCTCAAGAGCCTCATCGTGGCACACCTTGGTCTGAAGGTGCGGCCGAATGCGATGCGCGTCGTCGTGCTCCGGCGCGAGGACGGCACCTTCGCGACCCAAGACGACGCCGAGCGGGTCCACGGTGTCCTGCTCACGTACTCCTTGGAAATCTCGGAGATGCTGCCCGAGCTTCGGAAGGGCGTCGACATGATCCACGTGCGCGTGGAGCTCAAGTCGAAGCTGCGCTCCGAGCCGACCGATGGCAACACCAGCACGGCGGAGGAGGCGTTGAACATCTTCAACGATGCGGTCGGTCGGAAGCGCAAGGCGTCGGATGCCACCGTGGCGTTCTCCAACTGCGACCAGACCACGGCTGATGACCTCCACAAGCACATCGCCACCGACAAGTACAAACAAGTCGAGGAGGATTTGCCGCCGGAGTACGTCGCAATGCTGGAGGGGGCGTACATGGTCGAGGTGAAGAAGCGTGGACTGCCGTGGAGCCTATCGGAAGCGGACCGACGCCCGATCATCGAAGTTTTCCTCGGAACGTGTATCTGCGCTACTCAAGCGAAGATGAAGAGCGAGATCCAGAACGAGGAGGAGCGGAAGGCCAACAAGCTGCTACTTCGGAGCGAATACGTGCTCAAGGGCACCAACATGATCGCGCTCGGCAAGCCGGACTGGGTGATCAAGAAGGGCGCCAGGATGGTCATCGTCATCGAGGCGAAGCGCTGCGACGTCACACAAGCCCAGTACCAGAACATCGCCGCGATGGAGGCCGCGCGCTGCGTGAACAAGATGATCAAGGACTCCTGGTCGACGATCAAGGGAATCTGCACCGATTTCCAGAGCTGGGTCTACATCTCCCGGGAAAGCAGAAGCGTCAAGATGGATCAAACGTCGTTGGAGATCTCGTGCGAAGAAGAAATCCCAAGGGGCCTGCACAAGGCTGCTAAGAAGCTTTATGGTATGTTAATAAACTTGTAGGAATTGTTTATCATTTCTTTATGGTCGTTTATACATTCTTCATACCGCTTCCATAAGCAATCCGTAAAGCTTTATACATTCTTTATACTAGAGCCGTAATGAATCCATAAACCCGCGTTTCTGTCTTCTTCTTTCGCCAGAGTTTCATTGCCTTCTGAGTTGTCCTTCTTCACTTCACTAACTCAATGTCCTTCGAAAAGCTCACCACACAGCGCCACGCCAAAGCCTCAGCACTGTTATTTTCTCCATAATCAAATCCATTCACATTCACATTTCCATCCCCAATCTTCATACATTCCGTCGATCTTCCCCAGAGTTCCACCGTGTTACTCAGGGTTTCCCCTGAATTCCACATATAACTCTGGGTCAATGTCACTCCCTGAGTGCTAAACTCCTGGGTGATCATCTCCGGCTTACATAGCCTGGAAACGGGCTCGCGCTCTCGCGCCTTGAATGAATTCATAGAGTAAGGCGCCGCAATTGAGTCTCGACACAGGCAGCCACTCTGTCTCATCATCCTTCCACTTCACAAGATATTCACCGATTCGCCTTGATGTACGAGTTCGCTTAGTCCACCGCAAGTCCAAAATTCGCTCGACCTCATACTCATCATTCGCTGTGTCAGGTTCCCAGCTATCTTCAGGCAGCAGAGCCGCGTCAAAGTCATCATCTTCGTTCACGTCGATCTCCACGGTGGGCCGCTTTGGGAACAGCGCTCTGGGTTTCAAACGGCTCACATGGACCCAGGGATTCACACGATATCCAGTGTTCTCGACCCTGAGTTTCACGCGGAAGTTATCATGGATTTCCTGAATTCTGAAGGGGCCATGCCACATATGAGCTAGCTTGCGGCTCAAGCCAGGCTGCACTTTGGGTATGTACAGCCAGACAGCATCACCGGCAGCGAACCCTGACTTCAGTCGTTCCGAGAGCTCCTTCCACTTCTGGGTCTGCTCGGCAGAGCGCGCTCGCTTGGCCTTCTTCTGAAGATCTTCTGTGCAGGCTTGTGCATAGCTGTAGTCGCGTTGCAGTTTCCTGCGCCACTCATACGCCGTGCGTTCCTGGACACTTGACGGTCTGGGTCCCAGCATGACAGACACAGTGCCGTGTGCATCCCAACCGTGCAATAAGAAGAAGGGGTTATCCAGACGCGTAGCATCGAAGGAGGTATTCAAGGCAAACATCAAACGCTCAGCATGGTCGTCCCAGTCACTCTGGTCCGCTTCAGCGATGTATGCGCGAATGCTGCGTACAACTGTCTGCACCGATCGCTCTTGCTGTCCGTTCGCCTGGGGGCGATAGGCCAGAGTGGCTCGCTGCTTGCTCCCCAGGAGCTCACGGAAGCGTGTGAACACTTCGCTCATGAACCTTGGGTCCTGATCGTGTCGCAGCATTGAGCTTGCGCCAAACCTCCTGAAAACCTGCTCCTCGTACGCTTCAGCGACATCTTGGGCTGTCGTTGAGCTCATGGGTTTGCACATGACGAATCCTGAGAACGAGTCCTGAAAGAGTAACAGGAAGGTGTTCCCACGGTCAGACTTGGGCAGATGCGTTACGAAATCCATGGATACAACTTCAAACGGCCTTCTGGGTTCGATGTTCCCAGGGTACGGTCCTGCATTTTGAGAACGCCCCTTGCCGCTAGCGCAATCCACGCACTCCTTGACGAAAACCTCGACGTCCGCGTACATCCCATGCCAGTAGAACTCAGAACGCAATCTTTCATACGTCCTGGTGGCCACCCTGAAAATCTTCATGAGCGTAGTGTAAGATGTCCGGCTGTAGCGCCTTTGGAACCACAAGTCTGAGTTCATCGACCATGTCTCTGGGACGATCCCGTGTAGAACGGCTCAGGCGATACAGGACTTCTCTGGAATCCAGCACAAAGTCATCGGCCACCTTCGCAAGTTTCCTCACCTGAGCGTGTGACAGCTTGCTCACGTCGCCCTTCAGAAAGTCTTTGAGTTGCAACAGGTGGTCATCTTTGTCTTGGTGCACCTTGATCCGTCTCCAGCGTTCGGCCTGGTATTCCAGGGGACCCGTGGGTTCGCCTTGGTCTTCTGCCTCCTGAGTTTGCGCTCGGGTCATGACAGCGAAAACCTTGGCGGCCGCGGACAACGGCGCGCACTCTGGTCCAGGGAAACTCAGAGTATCATCCCTCTGGGAACCGCTCTTCTGAGTTCCAACGCTTAACAACACCTTCGGTTTCACCAACTTCTCGTGAATCTTGGACACCAACTGCAGATGTATTCGCTCGTCAGCGTCTTCGACCTTCCAGGATTCACCAAGCGCCAGAGTCTTCGACGTCAAGTAGTCTGCGGCCTGGTTGAACTCTCGTTTGACATGAACCAAGCGAACTGACTTGAACTTCGTTTTCAACACCTCGTACTCAGCCAATTTCCTCTGGAGGTTGGGCTGATTGCATTTGATGAGACCCTGGGCTTGCTGAATGGCAATCCTAGAGTCCCCCACCACGACAATATCCTGAATTCCACGTTCGATCGCCAGGTTGAGTCCCTTCAGAAGTCCATGGTACTCTGCGTCATTGACAGTCACATCCTCCAGAATGAACCCCTGGGCATCCAGGATCTCCCATCCAGGGGCATGCCACAGGATGCATCCACAGCTCCCTTGTCGCGTGGACGTTTTGGCAGCGCCGTCGAAACTCAGAATGCAACCTTCATAGTCCGCTTCTAGCATCTCCATACTGATAGGCACAGGCGGTTTGACGCGCCCCTTGGCTGGGATCAAGTTCTCAGCGACCTCATCCAAGTGTTCCCTGGGAGTGATACCAGCACCCAGGATCGCAGCCAGTCCGTCTTCATCGCGTTGAACTCTGCGTATCTCCAGGTTCCAGCGCGACAACTTCAGGCCCCACTTGACAGTCCGGCCGTCCGCCGACTGGGACGTCAACAACCACTTCAACACAGAATATCTCGTGTAAATGACGATCTTAGGGCTGCCTTCAACCAGAGTGCGAAACACCTCTAGGACTCTCAGGATCGCGACCACCTCCTTCTCAGCGATGTGGTACCTCAGCTCGGCGTCATTCAGAACTCGTCCTGTGAAACGCACTGGATGCACAATTCCGTCGTGCTCCTGACCCAACACCGCAGATGCCGCCCACGGATTCGCGTGGGGGATAATCACAAAAGGCTTGGAGCGGTCAGGATGCCGCAGCAGCGGGGTCGAGACGATCTTGCGCTTCAGAATCTCAAAGGCCTCCTGAGCTCTGGACAAGTCTCTCCTGAGTTTCACTTGTTCCTCAGTTAGCTCGTACAAAACAGCCGCAATCACAGGGAGGTCCTCAATAAACTTGTTGTAGTAACTCAGACTCCCCATGAAACTCTGAACACCCTTCAGTTTTGTCGGGAACGGCAAGTCTTGGACGCCCTTCGCGATCTTTGGAGTCGCCCTGATGCACTCGACACTGATCTCGTGCGAGAGGTATGGGGTCGACAGCTTTCCAAATTCGCTCTTGGGGAGACTCACAGAGATATTCCAGTAACGCAGACGGAAAAGCAGCGCGTTCAGGTCTTGGCACAGCTGATCCCAGGTCGGCGCACCGTGAGCGATATCGTCAATGTACGAGCTTCGTCCCAGAACGGGGCCCATCTGAGAGGGTGCCGGGATGTTACGCTGGAAAACCGTCATCTCGTCTGTCAACACTGAGAGCCGAGGCTCAGCGTCCCCTGAAATCCTGGGTTCCTCAGGGTTTAGCCCCAGAAAATCCAAGACATCTTGGTCCACTTCAGCTTCTTCCTCAGGGGAGAGTCGCAAGAATCCCCACAGGCAATTGTTGAGGACTGCCTGGTAGATCAGCGGCGCATTCTTGAGACCGAAGGGCATTCTGACCCACTGGTAGTGTCCGTAGGGGCAGACAAACGCAGAGATCAACTTGGCTCTCTCAGTCATCCTGATAGCCCAGAAACCGCTCGCCATATCCAAGCTCATGAACCACATCGCCGACTCAAATCCGATCAGAAGGTCGTCAATGAGCGGCAACGGGTAGTGCGAGAGCTTGATGAAGCCATTCACCACACGATAATCAATGCACATGCGGATGTCGACGCCGTTCTTCTTCAGGACGATGACAATCGGAGACGCCCAGGGTGATGTAGAAGTCTCAATCAACCCGTTCTCCAGGAGTTTCTTCAGAAGTTCATACACCTTGGTCCACAGGTGTGGTGCAATAGACCTTGGACGCTGGGCAACAGGCTTAGCGTCGCCCACATCTAAGTCACAGACCACTCCACGGGCAGGTGGAGGTGCAGCATTACCATCTCCTAAGAAAATCTTCCGATGATACTCCAGGATTCGTCTCACTTGGTTGTTCATCTCAGGGGTTGTTTTCCCAGGGACCCCAACGTCAGCTTCCTCGATCTTACACTCAGGCGTCAGGTCCTGTATCAGGGAGCATCATCAACTGATCACGCAACTGTGAGAGCAACTCGCTACCTTCACGCATGTAAACCGCGGGCTCATAGTCGAGATCCTCCGTGGAAATCCTCATGCAACGTTCGTACTCCTGCCTGAGCTTTTCCAGCGGAGTCCCAGGTATCCCTGAGGTTGAAATATCCCAGTAATCTTCAACAGCACCCTGAGAGTCATCATCATCCACTTCGAAATCCAGAGAATCACTTCCTTCACTTCGCTGATCCTGAGAATCACTGCCAACTTCGACCTGTAAACTCAGGGTTTCAGCGGCCGTATCCTCTTCCGGACTCGTGCGCTCTGGAGTTTCGTCAGTTTGCAGGGTCGCATTGATCACCGGGTCCTTGAGAACCTCACCCAGGTCGCTCGTGTCGACAGCAACTTCTCGGAATTCAGGGGAATCCTCAGGAGGTACCTCATCGGTTTGAGTTGATGCATCTTCAGCGAACCGCACACGACGTGCCTCTGGTTTTCTGAGAATCGAGGCCAGTAGTGCCATGTCGGGTCCCTTCGCAGGTCGCGACAGAATCTTCTTAGGCCACTGATACTCTGGGGCCTCCACGCATGATGGATCCAGCGCAGCTAAGCGTTCTGCACGCAATCGTCCCTCGCGCGATTGAACACTCTCCAGAATGAGAGTCTGCCACTCACGATACGCAAAGGAACCGGGGCGTACAAAGCGCCCAGCCCGCGGGAAGAAACCGTATTCCACAATTCGGGCGAGCGGAGTCCGGTTGTGAATCCAGACATCCTTGTCGGAGATGTTGACCACCTTCACAGCGACTGGCCAAGACCTCGACGCGTAGATCAGGTGCGTTACCCAGCGGTCACCGCGTCCTGCCCACACAACCTCACGCTGTGGGTTCGTCGCTCCATACGAAATCTTCACCACCTTGGATTCCCCAGGGCCCAGGTACCAGCTTCCCGTAGTCTCCACGGGCATGTCGACACCTAGGCGATCCTCTGGATTCCAACCATACATCGTGACCGCCTCTTCATCCGGGAGCGTCACGAGACCTTCCCGAATACTGATCCGCACTCCAGCTGCAAACATGAAACTCATACCCAGAAGTACTTCGATTCCTTCGCCGATGTTAGTCACCCAGACATCCAGGAGATACACCACTCTCGGGCCGAGAGTGATCTTCACCTGGGCACTGGCGCCGATATACGTCGGGACGCCTCCCATTCCAGACACCTTGGTTTGTTTGTGCGACTTGAGTCTGAGTCCGAGCTTACGCGCTAAGTCGAAACTCACAATATTCATAGTCGCACCGGTATCCAGGAGGACTTTCGTCCGGCAATCGTTCACGGCACCACGCACCATCACCACATCACGTTTCTTCGGATCAGGATCGTTGTTTTCCCACCATCCATAGCGTTCCCCAAAGTTCAGCTTGTACTCCGTAATTTCTCCAGAGTTCACTTCTCCAGGGTTCACTTGCTCAGGACGTTGAAATTCAGGGGAATTCGTGAAATCCTGAATCAAAGTAGTCATGCATTGTTGGTTATCTTGGGTTCTTGTTCTCAGCTCCGGGCCTACATACACTAGAACCCATAACTCTGGGGCCTTCCTCAGCCCGGCGCGTACTGGGTCCCCACCCAGCGGGCTTATTGGTTTGACGGCCTCCCAGAATTTGCTTCGCCATCCAGAAGTTTATCCAGAATTTGGCTCGGCATGTCCTTCAATGCACCTTGGCGGGCGAGTCTCTTCACAGCTTCCAGCGTTTTCCAGTCTTCACAGGGTTTTCCGAGATGCAACTTGCCACAATTCTCACATGGCTGCGCACGGCACATGTGTGTCGGGTGACCCGTTTCGAGGCAGCGATCGCACTTCATGTCCTTCCAGCAGTTCTCCTCTGGGTGCCCCCACTTGCCGCACTTCTCACAGAGCTTGTCCCAATTCGGATTCTCGCGGCGAGGCGAACGAAATCCAGAGTTCACGTTTGATCCTGGTTGGGCACTTGGTGGACGCCATCCCATGTTATCCATCACACGATACACCTCATTCGTCAGCGTCTGAGTCCATTCCGCGTCCTTCATGCTCGTCGAACCGCCAGTGTTAGCCGTGACAGTTCCTTCTCCAGCGATTTCTCGAGATGATCCTGAGTTCGCGCTTGACGTTCGAGCTGATACTCTGGATTCATCCAGGATTTCCTGAAAACGAGCGTGAGTTTCAGGGTCTTCTTCTGACTCAGAGTCAGAGACGTCACCCCTAGTCACATACGCGCGTCCAGCACGCTTCGGCTTGAAACGCCCCTGAGGAATGTTGTCGGCACGAAAGTCGCGAACTCTGGGTGGTGGCGCATCCTGGTCACTGCGACTCCAGACTTCTTCATCTTGCTCCAGAGCATACTCCAGATCGGCGATGCTTCTGAATCTCTGGCCCTGCAGCGATGTCTTGAGGCGCGTATCCCTGAGTTTCGTGATGAACCTCCGGATGTGCTTCTCCAGGCGCTTCGATGACTTGCGAAAGTCAATGTCTGCTTTACCGGCGGCGGAATTCAGACGATAAAAGAAATCCAGAGCGCTCTCTGAGTTCCTCATCTCCATTGTGAAGTAACGCTCAGAATACGACGAGCGCGCTTTGCAGTACTTCTTCCTGAACGCAGACGCCAACTCCTTCCAGTCACGTTGAGTGTGCTTGGGCAGCTGGTTGAACCAGTCACGCGCAGCTCCAGAGAGTTTCAACTTGAGCTCCTGAATTCGCATCTTCGTGGACCAACCTCCTCGAGCAGCCATGTTCGCGAAACGCTCCCACCAATGTTCTCGTCCGAGCTGTCATCACTTTCAGAGGACGAGCTGTCATCACTGGAGTCAGAACTCGGGTCCGAGTCTGAGGGCGGGTTGAGATCTTGACGCTTCTTCTTCTTTCGTTGGTTCTTCTTGGACGTGGAGCGCTTGGAGTCAGTCCTAGAGTCCTGCGAGGCCTTTGAGGTTGACGTCTTCCTGGAATCCGAAGTCTTTCCTCTCTCGTGCAAGAATCCATGTGGGGCTAGAGCTGCTTCATTTTCAGTTAATGAGGGTAGCCTCGGTGCGGCTTGAACCGCAAGGCAAGCCGAGGCACCCCCCGGGATGGTGGGTGGGTAAAAATTGCTGCGTCGCCTACTTGCGAGCGCAACTGGTCTAAGTGCTCGGTGCTGAGCGAAAGACCGAATGAAGCAGCTCATCTACTCGACCTCCTCGACACTACCGCTTGAACCGTGCACCCAGATTTAGACTTCCGTTGGTCAGGTTGCTGGGACAAGACGGACAAAACAAGCCCGAGGAGGCCGTCAACAGCATCATGGACTCGTCGTCCTTGGGAAAGAGCTTGGCATCTTGTCTGACTCGTTCCCTGATGCGATCGCGCTTGGGTGTTGAACTTGTTGTACATGGCCTTCTTTTTCGTCGAACCCGAAAAACGCGTTTCCGACCTCCGTTGCACTGCGGTGGAAACTACTCATTTCCTCTCTCGTGCAAGAATCCATGTGGGGCTAGAGCTGCTTCATTTTCAGTTAATGAGGGTAGCCTCGGTGCGGCTTGAACCGCAAGGCAAGCCGAGGCACCCCACAATTAGCCGAGTTGACTGGGAATGAAGTTGCTCTAGCCAAACAATAACACATTGCAATCGTTGGTCAGTACCTAGAGCGGTGAACGTGTGAACGAACCGTGCTCCATTGTTCGCCGCGCTCCAGGCAAGCTGCCCCGCCCTCGATCCACCCACAGGCCCCTTTCGGTTTGAGCGCGAGTATGCCTTGCAAATGGCCCGACACGCACAGCATGATGCCACCCAATGATGGGTGTCTGAGCAATCACTGCTTGCCGTTCGTCCACTTCACGGCTGCTTAGATGGTGTCACGCTTGAGCGTCTTCGACACGCCATCTCCGCCTATTCCTCCGCTTAACGGCCCGGGGGGTTGAGTAGATCGAGCGAGCTTTGCTATACCTGGAGACACAGCCTCGTCAAACATTAGATACAAATACTTAGCTGAGAACGCTTCAGTCTTCTTCTGGTTAGCCCCTCAGGCGGCGACTTGTGCCATCGCGCGCCCCACAATAAATAGCGTTGGCGCTGTCGATGCAGGCCGGACGGCCAGCCGGATGGACCGTGGGAACCCTTCTGTGGTGGCCGGTCTGCACTGCTTGACCCGTCCGCTTCGCCGTCACCCCTGGCAGGGAAAATTGCTGCGTCGCCTACTTGCGAGCGCAACTGGTCTAAGTGCTCGGTGCTGAGCGAAAGACCGAATGAAGCAGCTCATCTACTCGACCTCCTCGACACTACCGCTTGAACCGTGCACCCAGATTTAGACTTCCGTTGGTCAGGTTGCTGGGACAAGACGGACAAAACAAGCCCGAGGAGGCCGTCAACAGCATCATGGACTCGTCGTCCTTGGGAAAGAGCTTGGCATCTTGTCTGACTCGTTCCCTGATGCGATCGCGCTTGGGTGTTAAACTTGTTGTACATGGCCTTCTTTTTCGTCGAACCCGAAAAACGCGTTTCCGACCTCCGTTGCACTGCGGTGGAAACTACTCATTCTCCAGAGGCACAGGCTCCTGCTTGATGTCCTGCGTCACCTTGGTCTCCGTAGCGCCATGTCCTCGCTTGACATGCTTCGTTCTGCCGGAAGTGTCGGCGGAATGCTGCGCGAGGGTCGCTTTTAGCTGGGAGGCGGCGACTTCGGAAGTGTTCTTCGAATCAGCTGTCTCCCGTCTCTGCCCTGCGACACTTGAGTTCTCGTTGATTACGCCACTGGATTCCTGGGGTTGGGTTGCGATTTCAGGGTTTTGAGCCACTGACGACCTCACATTGGTTGCCAAATCAGGGGCAGCGGTTGCACGTCGCGCTTGAACTTGGGCCAATGTTGCCCGAAGGTCGCGCACTTGACTGGCGTGAAAGCGCTGGATATTCTGGGAAGACTCACGCTCCTGCTCCCTCGCGGCTTCGGTTTCCTGGACCTTCTGCTCCAGAGACGCCACTTGTGCTTTCCAGTTCTCGTACGTCTACGAGGCCCAGCGCGCACGCTCAGCGTCTGCTTCGGCTTCACGCTTCTTCCAGCGTTCAGCGAATGCGGCCTCCAGGCGCTCGCGTTCCAGGCGTGCATTCTCAGTGAAATCCTGAGTCGCACTCTGGATCCTCGCGGAATCCTGAGTTCGACGGACTTCTGCTTCTTGCGCACGCCGTTCAGCTTCTCCTCGGGCGATCTCTGCGTGAACCAGGCGATCGGTGAGCTCCTGGATCTGGCGACGCGCGTTCAAGTCGCGTTGTTCCCTGAGTCGCTCGCGCTCCAGAGCATCAAGACGTTCTCTGGCGAGGAACTCACGTTGCTCCTGCTCCATGAGGGCCTGCCACTCCTGCTGCTGTCACAAGACATTCAGCTCGATTTGGGCGGGCCCAGACCTTGCAGACACGGACGAAGCTGAGCCAAGACCTCTGGATCCATTCGAGCGGCTCGACACAGCTGATCCTCTGGATTTCATCGAGCGTCGCGAGCGTGCCTCACTCCTAGAGTCGTGGTGTTGACTCCGCTCATCTGCGCTGACATCCTTGGGACCGCCAAATCCAGACATCGGAGATGATTCCCTGAGTTTCGGCTCGGCCGCTGTCGCTGGAACTTTGGAGAGAAATGCCTTCTTGGGAGCAATCCCTTGATCAGAATGCACGGACCACGCCATCTCAACGTCATCTTGGTCGACTGACACAAGACGCGGAGGAATGACCGTTCGGGTGACCTGGAACCCCAGATCTCCTGCAGCCGCGAAGCCACCTGCACTCTGAGCTACCAGCGCCAGAGCTCCGACCCGTTGTCCCAGCGACTGCATCGACGAAGACGAAGAGCTGCCATAGGACGTTTGCACGCCTGAGGCCGTACTCTCATCTGAGGCTCGCGAGGTACCGATCACGCTTGGCACAGAATCTGGAGCAGCGTCCTTGGTTTCCGACTCCAGAGGATCACGTCCATTGGACGTGGACTTCAGGGGAGTGGAATTCTGAAGCGAGGCACCAGTCGAAGACTTGTACGCGGGAAGAGAAGACAGCGACGGTGTGGACAACGCTGACGGCGTCGACGGGACTTGCGGGCACGGCGGTCCGTGCTGGGTGCGCTTACGCTGCGGCTCGCCTTCACTTGACCCTCGCGGGCTCCGTGAAATCCTGAGTCCCGTGACCCTGAATCTCAGGACAAACTGTCGTCCCAGTAGATCCGCATCGTAGTCCGTCATCAATAAATCGCCGTCTCCATCTTCCTTGTGGTAGTCCAGTCTTGGTGCTTGCTCCGGGACACTTGTTGCCGGTTGCTCTTCAGAGTTCATCTTGAAAGGTACACCAGCGATCACCAGCCTCCACTCGACGAGTTACACGGCGATGAAATTCTGAGCTTCTTCCATGACAGAGCGCACCAAGCTTTCCGGAATCCTGGATGCACGCGTCGAAGACCAGTCGGGGATCAGGTTGACAAACTCGAAACCAGCTTCGAAGAACAGAGTCTGCAGAATGGCGACGCACTCGCGTGCGGTCATGATACTCTGGGGAATCGTAGTCGCCCTGAGATCCTGGGCAGTTCCGACGCCCCACCGGGCGAGGTGAAACTCAGAAATCCAGGCTTCCTCTGGGTTCGCCAGAGACAACCGCCACTTGAAGTAGTCTCCAGTTGCATACGCGGCCGCGAAGTACGAGTTAGCGTCCGGTTTCGGAGTCGGCCACTCGTAGACGACACTCGGGGGCGTCACCTTTCCAGGGTTCACTTCTTCCCAGCGTCGAACTTCACGTCGGATGTACAACACCATGTTCTCAGAGTCTGGAGCGGAGTCAGTAGCGTCCCGGACTTGCTTCTCAGAAGCAGTCCTGGGTTCCACCTGCGAACTCGACGCAGAAACCCTGGGTTCAGGTGGTGCGAACCCAGAACTCGCCTTGGAACTCTGAGTCTTCGCATCCTCCTTCGCTCACACGGGCTCCGGCTTCACTTCTACCACAGACTCGTCCGAAGATGACACTAAGTCGATCACCTCCGGGGCTCAGCCGCATTGGCGCCTCCCTCAGACGCCTGAGCACCACCCTCGCGGGTGTGCTCCTCTGGGACTCCAGGGGTCTGCGACCCAGAAACCGCCTCCGATGAACCTTGATCTCTGGACGAAGCTTGTTCATCCTCCGTTGGAGGTCCAGCAGCGGACTGATCTTGATCGGCAGACGCCTTAGCGTCCCCACCTTGTGCTGTCACGCTCTCACGAGCAGCCTTCTTCGCCTTCCGAGCGTCACGGACCACGGTATCCAGGTCCTTCTGCTCCTCAGGCCCCAAACCTTGAACACGATGCGACTGACATGACGCCTCACCGCGTCCTCCGTCCCCGCGTCCACTCTTCTTCGCCCCTCGCCCTCCAGCCATCTTGTTCGCTTCAAGTTGACGGGCACTCAGCAATTCTTCGACTCTTGAGTTCGGTGAAATCCTCGACAATCAAATCCGAGCACGCGCACCAGCTGAGGCGAGGCCGATGAAACCTTTATCGCCCAGGGGGGGGGGGTTCGTATAGCGCAGCCCAAGAAGGTCCTCAGGGTGTAGACCCAGAGAACCGACTTGAGAGTCAACAGCAAGAAGGTAAATCCAGAGGTTCGCAGCCGCAAAGCTTTAAACCCTGAGGATCACTCTCCTTGGTTGGCGTGGGTACCTTGTGTAATCCCTGTCAGCTCGTTTGTCTTTGACGGAACGGCACTTCACCAAACTTGAATGTAGCCTCGAAGAAGCGCTGAGGTGCACGTCTAATCCAGAACGCACCTCGACACTAGAGGCAAAACCCAGAGAACCAGATCACCCGAAATCCAGAATATCACGAATTCAGGATTCAGAATTTCAGTCAACTCTGGGGTGAGGAACTCAGAAGACACCTTACCCAAATGCCTTCGTAGCTCGATAAAACCAACAAATACAGAGTATACAAACACTACAACTAGCCGTCACTTATTCTTTTGGACCCTTGGACGGTGGGTCACTCACACACTAGGCTCACTCGAGTCTGAAATTCAGGGGCCTAGCTCCCCTGAGACTCACACAAACGCACACCACCTCCCGTACAGGAGGAAAATACAATCACTATCAGTTACCTTTCCCTTCACACAAGCAGCCAATACACAATCCTGGAGGCGACTACCTAGCACCCCAGAATACCCTCTGGAATAATATGAAATGGGCTACCACGAGCACAGCAAGTGACCCAACTAGGATATGAAATAGGTGGATCACTCCAGGAAGCACGAGGCCGCCACCTAACTGGACCTAACTGGACTTGAGTTTGATGGAGTCTACACAGACGGCTGTCCTTCGCCGTTAATGTGCCCTTAGCGTCCCGCGGTCGTAGTCTCGGGTCCTCCGGATTTCCGTCGGCAGGCTTGGCCGAAGTCACTTGCGCAGTACAGGGTAAAAAGAACTCTGTTTGTCTGTTATCAGCTACTTCTCTCTCTTACTTCTCTGTTCTTCTGCATTCTTCGGGCAAATATCTTCATTTCACTATACTCGGGGTCGAATATCTTGTCTTCAGTATACCTTGCGTTCAGCGGTCCAGACTTGCGATCGGCTTGTGATTCCATCGTCGCAAGGCGTCCAAAGTGCCCCTTGGACTTGGGTTTGTATGGTCCTCGGTTCCCTCTCGACTCCTCGAAAGTATCCAGTTAGCAGATCCATAGTCGTATCTTCAAGGTCACGCATCACTTTGATTGCAGACCGATTCCGGACTGACTCGAAAACTCAGAGATTCATGATACTCTGGGTCGGTCTCTGAAATTCACTGGCACTCAGGGGAATCTTCTGGGATCCTTGGTAATTCTTGGGTGTTGGCTTCGGAGACACTTGGATTCAATGTGGGGAGTCTGGATTCATGGTCACACTCAGGATTCAACTCTTGGAATCCTGGGTCACCTGTTCATCGGGGGTGATTCTCAGGGTTTCCATTTGGCACTCTGGGTGCCAAGTCGTATTCTTCACAGACTCTTGGGTATCTCCACAAATCCACACACTTAGCGGGTGTAGCGGCCTCCGGCGCATGTTCACGGTGGTAGTGGGTTGAGTTTTTCCGGGTATTCTGGTCCTTTGTAGTACTCTGGACCACAGCAAGATGAGGTGTACTCTGGGATACATTCTCCAAAGACACTTTCCGCCAGACTTTAGGCACTCATCGTAAGGGAAAGTCCGCGGCTGGACTGAGTGTTCTTCTGAAATCTTGGGCGTGCACTCTCAGGATTCACACTTCCAGCCAGTTGGGCCCATCTGCGGTCAGGTACTGGATTCATCCCCTAGGATCACTTCTCTCCCACAGTCGCCATCCATGTCACACGGGTACAGCCGCGCCGCACCCAAGTTATCCTCCAATCACAATTCGATACAAACTCCAAGTCGTAGGAGTGACGGCGCGTCGTCGGCAAATTCTGAAACTGCCTCGTGTCAGGACCGTGGGAACACGTTCCTGTTACTTTTTCAGGACTCGTTCTCAGGATTCGTCATGTGCAAACCCATGAGCTCAACGACAGACCAAAATGTCGCTGAAGTGTACGAGGAGCAGGTTTTCAGGAGGTTCGGAGCGAGCTCAATGCTGCGGCACGATCAGGACCCAAGGTTCATGAGCGAAGTGTTCACACGCTTCCGTGAGCTCCTGGGGGCAAGCAACGAGCCACTCTGGCCTATCGCCCCCAGGCGAACGGACAGCATGAGCGGTCGGTGCAGACAGTTGTGCGCAGCATTCGCGCATACATCGCTGAAGCGGACCAGAGTGACTGGGACGACCATGCTGAGCGTTTGATGTTTGCCTTGAATACCTCCTTCGATGCTACGCGTCTGGATAACCCCTTCTTCTTATTGCACGGTTGGGATGCACACGGCACTGTGTCCGCCATGCTGGGACCCAGACCGTCGAGTGTCCAGGAACGCACGGCGTATGAGTGGCGCAGGAAACTGCAACGCGACTACAGCTATGCACAAGCCTGCACAGAAGATCTCCAGAAGAAGGCCAAGCGAGCGCGCTCTGCCGAGCAGACCCAGAAGTGGAAGGAGCTCTCGGAACGACTGAAGTCAGGGTTCGCTGCCGGTGATGCTGTCTGGCTGTACATACCCAAAGTGCAGCCTGGCTTGAGCCGCAAGCTAGCTCATATGTGGCATGGCCCCTTCAGAATTCAGGAAATCCATGATAACTTCCGCGTGAAACTCAGGGTCGAGAACACTGGATATCGTGTGAATCCCTGGGTCCATGTGAGCCGTTTGAAACCCAGAGCGCTGTTCCCAAAGCGGCCCACCGTGGAGATCGACGTGAACGAAGATGATGACTTTGACGCGGCTCTGCTGCCTGAAGATAGCTGGGAACCTGACACAGCGAATGATGAGTATGAGGTCGAGCGAATTTTGGACTTGCGGTGGACTAAGCGAACTCGTACATCAAGGCGAATCGGTGAATATCTTGTGAAGTGGAAGGATGATGAGACAGAGTGGCTGCCTGTGTCGAGACTCAATTGCGGCGCCTTACTCTATGAATTCATTCAAGGCGCGAGAGCGCGAGCCCGTTTCCAGGCTATGTAAGCCGGAGATGATCACCCAGGAGTTTAGCACTCAGGGAGTGACATTGACCCAGAGTTATATGTGGAATTCAGGGGAAACCCTGAGTAACACGGTGGAACTCTGGGGAAGATCGACGGAATGTATGAAGATTGGAGATGGAAATGTGAATTGATTTGATTATGGAGAAGGTAACAGTGCTGAGGCTTCGGCGTGGCGCTGTGTGGTGAGCCTTTCGAAGGACATGGGATTAGTGAAGTGAAGAAGGACAACTCAGAAGGCAATGAAACTCTGGCGAAAGAAGAAGACAGTGAGGTGAAAACCCTGGGTATTCTTAGAAGTTACGCTACGACATATGAAAAGATTAAGCGGATCCCAGGGTTCGACGAAGGCGCACGTATTCAGGAGTGGGTTAGCGACAACGGGTTGCGCTTGCGGACGGCAGGGGACCTGAGGTTAAGCTGGACGTTGCTGGGCACATACTGGAGCCACTCTTCGTCGTTCGCGGTGTTCCACTGCACGCGAGCTGGCTCGCGCATGTCCAGTGACGCGAGCTGGATGTCGAGATCGTTGCACTCTGGGCCCCGAGAGTTTCAAATCTGGGATCCTCCCAGATCCAGGGCAGCACTTGTCGGGGAACTTCCAGAGACCAGGCTCATGCTGTAACGAAGGGATGAATCCAGGGTATCGCGCGAGCGTTCCATGAGCGTCTTGAATGCCCTGCGTAGCGCGTTCCGACGCGCTTTGCGCTGAGATTCCATGGCGATGTCCTTCTTGGACTCGGTCGGAATGGACACCCAGTGTCCTCGCTCCCAAATTGCCTGCGCACGCTTGTGCATGGCATCCACGATGTCGTCAACCAACTTGAGCGCCTTCGCTGCCAGCATGTCTTGCTCGTGGAAGTAAAACACCCGGACGCGGCCCTGAAGCATGGTCTTCCAGGGCTTCGAGTCCAGGATCTCTTGGTAAGCCTTGCGATCCCAGCGTTCATGGGCAATGTCGTACGAGTACTTGTGAATCTCGTACTCTGGAAACCCAGGAGTCTGGCATGACGCGCTCTTGGTCACACTCGGATACTGCACCAGAACGCCAAAGATTCGCCAAGAGGTCTCATCGTCCTCAGGGACTTCGGTCCTCGCGAGCTCTTCCGCAGTGAGCTCTGAATACGACTTACGCGCAAGTGCCGAGGGTTTCTTGGGGCGCGAATGGGTCTTGGTCTCCTGAGCAGCCTTGGAACCCTGAGTGCGGGAACTGGTTTTCTGGGGACCCTTGAGGCGCTGCTTCTTCGTCTTGGGACTGGAATCCTGGGACTGTTCGCTGGACTCGGACGCGGACGCTTGACGGGAGGTTTACACTCCAGAGACTCGTCGGCTTCGTCGTCGTCGACCTCTTCGCCCTCGTCATCATCCTCTTCCGGAATCGCAGGGGCGAGGTACTCCACTTCTTCCTCCGAGCTGCTGGAGGGGGCTTTCCCCTGGGCTCTGGGCTGGAGGCTGGTAGTCTGGGTCGTTCTCGAGGTCGTCAACTGTGGAGTCAGCATCCTCGTCAGGGTACACCACGTGATCATCGAGGTTGCCCCAGGGTGCTGGAATTTCCTTACGCCGTAGACGCCGATTCAGACTCTCGTCGGCCGTCTCGTAGTAGGCTTCTGGGACGTACTTGCTCCAGGGAGTCTTGTCCAGCCGACGCCAATGCATCATGCTAACCAGCATCTTGATCAGCTGAGGCTGCCTGAAGTGGCCGTGAGCAGCACGATCGCAGCCAATCCACTCCATCGCAGTGTCAAACTTGAGCCCCGCGAGAATAGCCTGACGCACATCTGGACGGATCTCCTTCCAGACGACACCCCCAGGGAGCATCGAACGTGCGGCCTCCTTGAAACCACAGTCTTGTCGCCGGCACGACGCACAGAGTCACGGCCAGGCTGATGATCCTTGGGGCGACGTTGAACCTTGTGCGCCTTGAAGTCTGTAGCTTGCGCTTGAGTCTCTGGAGCGCCAGAGGACCGCGATGTTTTGGAGCCTTGATTCTTCTTGGAGCCCTGATTCTTCTTGGAACTCTGGGTGTTCTTGGAACTCTGGGAACCGCCGCGAGGCTTGCTGCCAGGACTCGTGAGATCCAGAATCCAGGTCGACCCGACGATCCCGACCCTGCAGATGGAGGCATGCGCTTGCTTTTCTCTGGGTATGCGGTCACCACAGCCTTGCGCTTGTCCATCGCAGTGACGCTCACAACCATGTCCCAGGACTCGGGAGGCTTGGTCTCCTTGATGCAGTGGCTGAACAGGTCATGAATACGCTCCCAATTTCCCGTGAAATCCGTGTGTTCTTGCAGGAAGTCAGAGAACTTCCAGGGATCCACTGTGGCCGACGCCAGACGCGACTTCAGGATCTGCACTTGAGTTTCAGAGTCAGCCAGGCGCGCCTTGAGCTGCGCCTTCTCGGCCTCCAGAGAATCAATCTCATCCTGGTACCGTGCCTTCTGCTCCTGGAGCGCGACCTTCTGCTCGTCTCCCGCGGCTTCCACCTTGCTCAGAGCCTCCTTCAGTTCCGAGAACCAGAAGTCGCGCGCGAATTTCCAGGTACGCTTCAGCTCCGCGTGTCTACGTCGTGCGTCGGCCAGTTCCTCGACAGCAGCAGAATTTTGCTTGGACTCCGCCAGAGATCGCATGTGTCGGTAAGCCCCGAGGACGCGACGCAGGTAGCCGGTTGTCTTGAACACGCGCTCTGCGAACCGGGTGCTGTTGAAGTGACACAGCAGCGAAGCCACTTCGCGTCGGATGCCGATGGAATTCAGAGTGTTATCCAGATCGTACGCTGCGAGAGGTGAACCGCGGGGACGCAAAACGTCAACCCCAGCGTTCCAACCACAGATTTCCTTCAACACCTGAAGGCCGTCATCGGAAAGCTCCTCGAAACCTACCAGGGTGGTCACGCCGCCGTAGCCCTCTGTGGCGAACGCACCCGAGCGAACGTGACCCCAGGGACTCCCAAGAGATACGTGTTGGTCTTGAGATCCGGCGCACTCGGAAGCTGTCAGTGCGGCGGGCGCTCAGGGATCATGAACTCCGGAAGTTCAATTTCGTTTTCCTTCAGCATGCCTGCGCAGATGAGCCCCTGAATGTCCGTCACCGTCGCGTGGCGGGGCGTCTTGAACTCAGGGACGTTCATTGTAGCCGTGCCTGATGCCGTCTTCTCCACGCCTGGGGCCTTGGATGCTGAGTTCCCATCCCCAGCCCCTGAGGTTGCTGCGTCAGCTGAGGCATCGCCATCAGCCTCGCGCATGTCCGCGTTGGGGGCCTTGTCCTCAGAGTCGGCGAAGGAAACTTGCTTGGCTTTCCCCTTAGGGGCGCCCGTCGCAGCGTCACTGCTGTCGCCCACTTGCGTGTTGTCGCCGCCCGCTGGCGCGTCGCCATCATTCGCCGGGGTCTTGCCTATGGAGGTGTCGCTCGCGTGCCACTCTGCCGGAGGAGGCGTGCTGCCCAGAGGCGCTGTCGGCGTCGTGCCTTGAGCCGGCGTCGCCGCCTGTTCGCTGCCGGAAGGTGCGCTCTCTGCCATGTTGATGAGCTGTGAAATTGAGATATGACCTCGAATCGCCCGTTGGAGATTTTGTGTCTGAGAGGAGAACCTTGAAAATTGGCCCTGACCAACCGTTGGGGAGACAGGGGGCCGTCGAAGTGAGTGAAATCCTGGGAGTCGACAGAGTGCAACGGCCGTGTCGATTTCAACGTTGCCTCGGAGTCGGTGTTTGTGTGGCCTGGCCATGGTTCACCAGTTCGGAGCAATTTCCTCTTTGATGAACCCGGACCAGGAGGGGCGGTTGACACGAGGCGTTTCAGAATTTGCCGACGACGGGCCGTCACTCCCACGACTTGGAGTTTGTATCGAATTGTGATTGGTGGATAACTTGGGTGCGGCGCGGCTGTACCCGTGTGACATGGATGGTGACTGTGGGAGAGAAGTGATCCTAGGGGATGAATCCAGTACCTGACCGCAGATGGGCCCAACTGGCTGGAAGTGTGAATCCTGAGAGTGCACGCCCAAGATTTCAGAAGAACACTCAGTCCAGCCGCGGACTTTCCCTTACGATGAGTGCCTAAAGTCTGGCGGAAAGTGTCTTTGGAGAATGTATCCCAGAGTACACCTCATCTTGCTGTGGTCCAGAGTACTACAAAGGACCAGAATACCCGGAAAAACTCAACCCACTACCACCGTGAACATGCGCCGGAGGCCGCTACACCCGCTAAGTGTGTGGATTTGTGGAGATACCCAAGAGTCTGTGAAGAATACGACTTGGCACCCAGAGTGCCAAATGGAAACCCTGAGAATCACCCCCGATGAACAGGTGACCCAGGATTCCAAGAGTTGAATCCTGAGTGTGACCATGAATCCAGACTCCCCACATTGAATCCAAGTGTCTCCGAAGCCAACACCCAAGAATTACCAAGGATCCCAGAAGATTCCCCTGAGTGCCAGTGAATTTCAGAGACCGACCCAGAGTATCATGAATCTCTGAGTTTTCGAGTCAGTCCGGAATCGGTCTGCAATCAAATTGATGCGTGACCTTGAAGATACGACTATGGATCTGCTAACTGGATACTTTCGAGGACTCGAGAGGGAACCGAGGACCATACAAACCCAAGTCCAAGGACCCACATTAGGCACTTTGGACGCCTTGCGACGATGGAATCACAAGCCGATCGCAAGTCTGGACCGCTGAACCCAAGGTATACTGAAGACAAGATATTCGACCCCGAGTATAGTGAAATGAAGATATTTGCCCGAAGAATGCAGAAGAACAGAGAAGTAAGAGAGAGAAGTAGCTGATAACAGACAAACAGAGTTCTTTTTACCCTGTACTGCGCAAGTGACTTCGGCCAAGCCTGCCGACGGAAATCCGGAGGACCCGAGACTACGACCGCGGGACGCTAAGGGCACATTAACGGCGAAGGACAGCCGTCTGTGTAGACTCCATCAAACTCAAGTCCAGTTAGGTGGGGGCCAGCGACGGCCTCGTGCTTCCTGGAGTGATCCACCTATTTCATATCCTAGTTGGGTCACTTGCTGTGCTCGTGGTAGCCCATTTCATATTATTCCAGAGGGTATTCTGGGGTGCTAGGTAGTCGCCTCCAGGATTGTGTATTGGCTGCTTGTGTGAAGGGAAAGGTAACTGATAGTGATTGTATTTTCCTCCTGTATGGGAGGTGGTGCGCGTTTGTGTGAGTCTCAGGGGAGCTAGGCCCCTGAATTTCAGATTCGAGTGAGCCTAGTGTGTGAGTGACCCACCGTCCAAGGGTCCAAAAGAATAAGTGACGGCTAGTTGTAGTGTTTGTATACTCTGTATTTGTTGGTTTTATCGAGCTACGAAGGCATTTGGGTAAGGTGTGTTCTGAGTTCCTCACCCCAGAGTTGACTGAAATCCTGGATCCTGAATTCGTGATATTCTGGATTTCGGGTAATCTGATTCTCTGGGTTTTGCCTCTAGTGTCGAGGTGCGTTCTGGATTAGACGTGCACCTCAGCGCTTCTTCGAGGCTACATTCAAGTTTGGTGAAGTGCCGTTCCGTCAAAGACAAACGAGCCGACAGGGATTACACAAGGTACCCACACCAACCAAGGAGAGTGATCCTCAGGGTTTAAAGCTTTGCGGCTGCGTACCTCTGGATTTACCTTCTTGCTGTTGACTCTCAAGTCGGTTCTCTGGGTCTACACCCTGAGGACCTTCTTGGGCTGCGCTATACGAACCCCCCCCCCCCCCCTGGGCGATAAAGATTTCATTGGCCTCGCCTCAGAAGGACTGTATAGCGACGTACATGAGCGACGAGAAGCAGAGGGACTGGGACGTCTGGATCGACTTCGCCGTGTACGCCTACAACAGCGGACAGCATTCAACGGTCATGTTATCCCCTAACGAGCTCATGATGGGACGGAGGCTACGGGATCCTAACGACTTCCTGAGAACGGCGAGTGTGGCGGAAGCTGGGCCGTTGACGGAGGATCATGAGCGGCTTTTGGCGGCGATGCGAAGCAGTCATGAGTGTGCCGAAGTGGCACGGAAGCGACAGGAGAAGTACTACGACCGCAAGGTGCGGAAGAAGCGCGTGTTCGCGCCCGGCGATAGGCTGTGCCTCCGAGGGGCCAAAAGCCTCGAAACTTGTGCACCAGTGGCTTGGACCAGTGCGGGTGGTCGAACCAGCAGGATATGACAACTACTTGGTGGAAAGGGAGGACATGGCGAGTGAACCAGAGCAATTTATAGCTCATTCTTTGTTCTTAGTTAGCTATTACTACCCTACGACCTTGCTGGAGCCGGTGGCGGCGGATCTTAAAGCGCAGCAGGAGCATGAAGGCGCATTCGAACTCGGGGATGATGGCTCGAAGGACGGAGAGGCTCACGTGCGAACTCGCAGCGTGAGCATACGACCTGCCCAGCGGCTCGGGCAAGACAAGTGAGCCCGCTTCAGGGTGTTCAGTATCTCCACGCTAGAGGGGTCGTACACGGTGACCTGAAGGGGAACAACATCGTGATCGGGAGCGATATGAAGGCGAAGGTGACGGATTTCGGCTTGAGTTCCATCGTGAGCAAGGAGGATATGCCACAGATTTCAGGTGCGTGGCATTGGGTGGCACCCGAGTGTCTACCAGAGCCCAACGATGCAGCACGGAACGCGGCGGAGAAAAGGCCGACGTTTTCATCCGACATTTACTCTCTTTATTTCAAAACGCTGAGGAAGCCAGACTTGGGGGGATGGCGGGTCTAAACCAAAAGTGACCGCCCCCGCAGTTCGAGTGGATGGAAGCTTCGTTCTAGAAGCTTCCACAGCCATTCTACATCTGCTTTATCCTATTATGTCCTTAACCATGCGAATGATACCTACGGTACTGTTACCTCTATAATCGGATACACTCACCCCTTCCTCAGACGAGGGCTGTGGCGCTTCGTCCTCACGGCTCTTCAAGGTATAGTCGCACTTAAGACAGATGGCTACAAAGTCAACTGAACTTATCCGTACCAAGTCCGTACTTAACGCTCATTTCTCGGTTGGATGTGCAAAGCGCAACAGTTGGAGCTCTCGGGTGACTTCTGTGGCGGATTCATCTTGCGCTGGCTGGTGGTGTACTCCCCCGGTCGGAGCTGGATAGTCCTGCCAGCGCCACCGTCATGACGGTCTAGAAAGGCGGCCTCGGCCACGCACCGGTAGGAGCATCGCCCTCTTCCGAGCCCGGGTCGCCCTCGCGGGCGGCCCTTGATCAACTCGCTGCCGCTGCTGAGCGCGCACCCCGCGCGTCCCTCTCTCCGTTGCGCGATGCGTCCGCTGCACCGCTGGCCTCGCTACCTCCGACGGATGACTTCGACTTCGACCCGGGGCTCGTGGAGCCATTCCTACTGCTGGGTGATGATGGCGTACCGGTAGGTTCGCGCGGCGCCCTCTCGCCAGCGCCGGCGCGTGCGCTCGACGGCGATGAAGGTCCTAGCAATCCCGTAGACCTGGATGCTATCCTTGCTGAGCCCGACGACGACAGCGAAGACGTGGTCGTCGACCAAGGTAGTCCGGCAGTGGCCCTGCGTCGCCAGCCCCGGTGTCCACTGTGCCTTCGGTAGTGGACTCGTGCACGGTTGATGAACCGGCGCACCTGCTTCAGAGGCTTCAGAGGCTTCATTGTCGCGACCCTGCGGTCCTACGCTTCGCAGTACCCCGACCAGGCTTCGATCTCGCCGGCTTGAAGTTGAAACTCGTGTTGCTACTCCAGCGGCACCGTCACGGTCGATAGAGATGCAGATGGCTGTCTACTACCACGAGCCTCTGCCTCGGAATCCTGATCGCCATCTGGGAAACAACCAACGCAATTACTACGATCCATCGGCGCCTTGGGACCCCGCGCATGAGTATGGCTTCGCCTACTTCATAGGTCGCCATGGTGACCCTCCCAATCGTTCGTACTTAGTGAAGTGTGACACCAAGCGGCTTCAACTGTCTTGGGTATGGGAAGAACAGCTTGCTGGGTACCCGGAGTTGAAGGACGTTGACAAGTGGGTTGCTGCTGGACGTCCTGGCACGTTCGATCGGTACGCGGACGAAGACTTCGGTGGTGCGGGTGCTTCGGCTACTGGTCGGTGCTTCGTAGAGGCTCTGCATGCAGCGTGTTAGCATGTTGACAACCCATCGCTCATTACGGAGGACCACTGGGAACGCTTTGAGAAGCAGCATAAGCACGAGATGACCTACGGCGTCAAGCGTGAAGACATGGCTGAGTTCTTCAAGTGTTTGGAGCGCGACTGTGTTTCCTTGGATTACAACGAGCTGTACAAGTCGCGGCAAACCGACCCGTTCAACTCGCTGGCTGATCTCATCGCCTTCATTCGCCGTGAGAAGCTGGATCGTCGATGCTACCTCGTGTGTGCTGGCCAGCACCGCCTTGGGCACTGCTTCGTTCTCGTGGTTCGGCTTCACCGGGGTTCGTTGATGGCGTGTGATGTCTGGGAAGAGTTCGAAGATCCG
The DNA here is from genome assembly GCA_024211575.1 of Phytophthora melonis. Taxonomy (NCBI): domain Eukaryota; phylum Oomycota; class Peronosporomycetes; order Peronosporales; family Peronosporaceae; genus Phytophthora; species Phytophthora melonis. The sequence goes on from JAMXKT010000047.1 coordinate 2,494,985, forward strand.
CCTTGTGGAATGGAGCGATTGACGAACATCAAGTGGATTGACACCGTCAAGGCCATCTATCGCATCAAGGAAGGGTCCAAGCCGGAACCACCACGCGGGAGGCGACTCACCAAGACCGAGAAGAAGCGAGCGAGGAAGGCAGCAGCAAAGTCGGCCAAGAACGCTAAGAAGAGAGCCAAGAGGCGCAGCCAGGGATAGGCATGCATCCAACCAAGAATACATGTGGCCTGGAGCCCCCTTTCATTGCTTCCTGATCCGTCGTCTTCGCTTCAAACGACGCTGGGCTTCGAATTCCGCGATCAAGTCTGGTACTTGCTTCAAGTTTTCAACCGTCTCCCAAGTAGGCTTCTCTTCGCCCACCCACTCCACAAGGAATTGGGTCCGTCGTTTGTGGCGACGTTTCCCCAGGAGTCGACGCACAAGTTGACCGACAGTACCATCCGCGAGGATGACGTCGTGCGGCGGTGACAAACGACTCGGTTCCTTGTAGGGCTTCAGAGAGCCAGTGTTGAAGACCGGATGCAGCTTGTTACCAGCCTAGATGTTAAGCTCGTTGGCACGGTTGTGAATCTTCCGCACGATCGTGTAAGGACCAATCCACTTTGGTCCAAACTTGGTCGAGTTCGGCAAGCCAGAGTGCTTTGGGTCGAGGTGTTGCGTGCTCAAGTAAACTCGTTCACCAATTTCAAAGACTTGCTCCACACGATTGCGGTCGTAGACATCGCGCATCCTTTCCTGTGCTTGAGCCAACGCTTCACGACAAATCAGCAAGATGGCGGCTTGGCGCTCGTGGAACTCCGCTCCTCGGCGACTCTTGGGAATGTTCTCCAACTTCTCGGCAGCAAGCTGAAGCGGATTCAGTAGGATGTATCCCAGATCGGCTTCGAATGGTGCGAGCTTCGTGCTGGAGTTGACAGTTGAATTGACAGCCAACTCGGCGTTGGCAAGATGAAGATCCCAATCATCCTGCAATGGGCCAACGAAGCAACGAGGATACTTCTCCAACGTTCGGTTCATCCGCTCCGTTTGCCCGTCGCCCTGAGCTCGGTGTGCCACGGTCATGCTCCATTTCGTCCCAATTGACTTGAAGACGTGCTGCCAGAAGGCGGACACGAACTTCCTGCCGCGGAGAGAGACAATGTTCGTCGGCATGCCGTGAAGCTTCCACATGTTGTCGATGAAGAGTCGACCCACGCCTTCCGCCGTCACCTTCTTCGTAGTTGGTACGAAATGGCAACGCTTCGTCAACCGATCGACGACAACCCAGATAGAGTCAACGTCTCGCTTCGTGTGCAGGAGATCGGTGATGAAGTCCATCGAGATTGACCTCCATCGTTCGTCTGGGATGCTGAGCGGTTCAAGTAAACCAGGAGGCTTCGCCAACCGAGTCTTGTTTCTTCGACAAGGCTCGCAGTCTGCGATAAACTTCTGAATAGACTTCAGCATCTTCGACCAGTACCAGCGGTGCGCTAGGGTCAAGTAGGTTCGCTCAGCGCCTGGATGGCCGCCGAGTTGGTGTCATGACAATCGCTTATGATTGTCTGCCGCAACTTCACATCGTTGGGTATGACAATGCGCGGAGCGTCGTCTGCGGGGGTTTGATACCAGAGCAGTCCATTCGCTTCGGAATAGTATCGGTACTTCTTCTGTTGTTGGCGTTCACGCTTCGGCTTCGAGCTGGAGTTGCGCCTCTTGATCGCTGCGAAAATTGCTTGGATATCACGGTCCTTCTCGTACGACTTCTTCACGCGTGCAATCAACGTGGAGTCGCCGGTTACTTCGCTGATCGCCAGACTGAAAGAATTATCGTCGAAGCCGTGGAAGAACTTCGTCTCCGGTTCAAGGTCTGGTCTTCGGCTCAAAGCGTATGTAATACTGTTCTTCGCTCCAGGGAGATACGAGAACGTCGGTTGATACTCCGCGAGGAAGTCATACCAGCGTGCTAGTCGGCGGTTGGCCATCTTCTGCGTGAACAGGCCTTCGAGACTCTTGTGATCGGTCTCCAGAATTGGTAGCTTGTCCAAGCAGTAGATCCGAAACGCAGCCAGGGCGTGAACGATGGCTAACAACTCATGGTGCTGCGTGGGGTAGTTGAGCTCTGCAGACTTCATCTTCCGACTGGTGTACGCAATGGGACGTTCGACACCTTCGACGACATGGAACAGCACTCCATCTACGGCGCCCTTGCTCGCGTCTGTCCGCAGATGCATTGGCTGGCAGAAGTCTGGAAGATGGAGCACTGGTTGATTGCACAACCTCCGCTTCAACTCCTTGAAGTTCCTCAACTGCTCGTCGCTGAAGTGGATCTTCGCGTTGCGCTTGGTCTTCCTCTTCAGGAGGTCGAACATCGTTGCTGTTAGCGAAGCGTGCTCCGGGCAAAAGCGTTGTACGTAGCCGGTCAGACCCAGGAAGCTGTGGAGCTCCACTTGAGTCCGCGGCACAGGTCAGTCTTTGATGGTCTGCGCCTTGTCAGGGTCCATCCGAACCCCGTTACGTCCCACGAAGTCACCAAGGCATGGAATCGCTTCGGCTTCGTGTTCTTCGAGTCTCGGAACAGCTTCGACGTCAACCGGTGCATTGTTGCTGGCGCGTTACAGACTCCCATCGGGAGTACAAGGTACTCCCACAGTCCGTTTGGCGCCTGGAAGGCCGTGAACTTGATGTCTTCGTCCGGTAGTACGCGGACATCAGATCCATCGTGGAGAACCAGTACGCTCCAGACATGGCGTCCAAAATGTCTTCCTTCCTCGTCATCGGGATGCTCTGACCCACAGTGTTCGAATTGAGATACCGGTAGTCGTGAACGATTCTCCAGCCGACTGGTTTCCGGACACAGAATGTCGGTGCTGCGTGGGGACTGATGCTTGGTCGGATGAGCCTCTTCTTCACCATGTCTTCGACCCAACGCACGATCTCACGCTGCTGCTCAGGAGACTGTCGCCACTGTTGCCGGTACATCGCAAGATTTGGATCCTTCACATCGATCCGCTGCTCAATGTCGCGCTTTTCTGGTAAACCCTCCGGTAGCTCAGGGCGGAACACATTGTCCTTGTACTCCGCGAGAAGGTAGAAAGCTGGGTTCTCTCGGAAACTGTCCCGGTCCGTTTTCAGATAGCGCTGTGCTTTCGCACTACCAACGTTGTCTGGTTGGTCTCGTCGTTGCTGTGAGCGTGCAACTGGCTTGATCGTCTCGTTCGAGAGCACCAACATGAAGTCGGGCTCATCAGTCGACTTGGTCTTGATTCTCAGGAACTTTCGGAGTTTCTTGCGGGTGATGTACTTGGTCTCCCGTCAATAACACCCATCGTGAACAACTTCTCCACGACGGTGTCGTTGCCCCTGGCACTGCTTCGTTCGTCAGTTCCTCATGCAGTATCCGCGCGCGCCGACGTCGCAACGTCACCCTCTGCAGCTGAACACTCGCCAGCTTGCGCGTCATCTCCTCGTCGCCCGCTGACAACGGTCGGGGTCTCCTTCTGCACTGCGTCGCGAACAGCTTCGTCCGTGGACTTCACATCCGTTTCCAGCGCGTCGCCTCGACAGGAATCGGGTCTTGTCGCCGAAAGGCCTTTCGCCTCGACAGATCTCCGAAGCCCGGAGGCAATTACCGGTCCGCCTTCCTCGATCGGTCCACAGGTGTCACCTGCCCGTTTCCAGTACAGAGTCTTCTCTCTTGTTCCTTCAACTCGTCGACCTCTCCAGTCAATTTGGGGCTGTGTGTCCTCGAAGAAAGGTATCCCGAGGATGCAGTCGAATTCATCGGGTATCGGGTAGACGACGGCGACACACTGGTACGCCTCATCTAGCCCCGACACAGGGATTCTTAAAGGCAGAACTTTCAGCTCCGCGATTTGGTTGTCTCCCAGCTTCACGCGAATGCTCTTGTCGCTGAACCTCGTCGTTTGGAGGGGGTTCCTCACGACCCAACGTTTGGACACGTAGATCGTGGTGGCTCCACAGTCCCGCAACATGCTACGTGGAGCGAGACACTTGTCACTCACGCTAATCTCACCAGTTACTGAGAACTGCGCACGTGACTTGTAGACCAGGGATTTTTACACAGAACGTTCAGGCTGATATTCTCAATCTTAAGTGTTCTGATTACGCTCTCGGCCACGACAGGACCCTCCTTCACTGACGTGGTTGCCCGTTTCCCTGCTTCTCCTGCTCTTTCTTCCAGAGAAAGCAGTTGGGCTTGATGTGACCAGGCTTCTTGCAGTGGAAGCAGATACGGCCCTCATCGCGTTTGGGCTCGGCTCTCGGCTTGAAACGGCCTTTCCCGCGGAACGGCTTCCCCTTGAAGGGTTTACCGTGGGTGAGAGGTTGGTCGGCCGACGAAAACTTCTTATCGCGCTTGGGTTGGTGGTCGCGAGCTTCTTCGACGAAGTGAGTCACCTCGTACTTGACCGCCAAGTCCATAGCGTCGCTCAGGGTCTGGGGGTTCTCAAGCTTGACGTAGCTGCGTGTGCGAGGCTTGAGACCGTTGGCGTAGCACTGCACCTGATCAAGTACGCTCATGCCCTCTGCGCGGAAGATGAGAGCTGAGTACTCGCCGTTGTACGTCTCAATGTCCACTGTTTGCTTGAGTCGCTGAAGCTTCTCGCGCAGAACAGCCTGGTAGTGCGACGCCTCGAATTGTTGGAGCACATGCTCACGGAAAATCTCCCACGTGTGCTCCTCACTTCGAGCCGTCGCCGACCAGTCCAGGAACCAGCCGGAGGCAGGCTTCTCCATCGCTGACCCCGCGATTCCTGGAAGTCGGGTGCTTGCGTCTTCGATCGGGATGCTATTGATTTGGCAGGCGTTCTCGATCTGGAACAGCCATTCCCGGACACCCTTCCCTCGCTTGCCAGCGAACTTCGGCAGGTTGCTTGGCACTCGTGTGCGGTCCACCATCGCTTGGTTCAGCCGATCGATCTCGGCGCGTAGCTGGGCGAGGGTGGGCATGGGCTCCTCGTTGTCAGGTTGCTGGGACCAACAAGTGCTACCAGTATTTCAAAACGCTGAGGAAGCCAGGCTTGGGGGGATGGCGGGTCGAAACCAAAAGTGACCGCCCCCGCAGTTCGAGTGGATGGAAACTTCGTTCTAGAAGCTTCCACAGCCACTCACATCTGCTCTATCCTATTATGTCCTTAACTATGCGAATGATACCTACGGTACTGTTACCTCTCTAATCGGATACACTCTTGGCATGTGCATTGTGGAAGCACTACGCGTTGTGGAGAATAATGTAGAGGCGGTGAAGTGTGGGTAGATGCCGCAACCTTGTCTGCCGTGGGGTAAACTCGACAACTTCCTCGTGAGGTACCATGCAACCAAGGTGTCGCGAGTCGCTTTGTCGGACCGGTTTGGGGCCGGCCGCCGCTGTATAGGAGTAGTAAGTGCTGCCTGTGCTTGTAGGATTTTGGGGCACAAGTAGCAAGGAGATCACTAAGCTAATATGCAAAAAGTGTTCCTTACGACCTGTGTGGTCCTGTTAAGCAAAAGTCACGACTGACCTTCTCTCTACTCCTATCTCTTTCTCTCTTGTATCTGCAGATCCTTGCGTATCAGCGTCTTCGGCGGCTCAGCTCCCGCTCACCCCTTCCGAAGACTCGAACCGTCCAGCTCGACGACCCTCAAAGCCGTCTTCCATGCCATCCGTCCCCGAGGTCCCGCCACGACGCCACGAGACACCTGATACCTCCGAGGTAACTCCTCCGAGCAGCCCACGGGTCTCCAGCATCTCGCCGGCCCGGCCCACGACCCGCACTTGCTTGCTCGTGGCCACCGCAGGTGGACCACCTCAGGAACTCGTCACCGGCCCCGCAGAGTGGGAACCGTCCAGACCGTTCCGACTCGGGACATCCTCCCCGACTGCACCTCGGCGTCCTCGCCGAGAACTCGCTTGATCAGCTTCTGCTTCTCGCCTGCCACGCTTTCCGTTCGGCCTGCAGCCCACTGCGTGTCCGTACTTGCATCCCGGGGCGCCGCCACCACCGTCCATCTTCCAGAAGACCTCGCTCAGAAGCTCAGCCTGCTCCTGCTCCTCGAGAGCCGCACACCACGCAGCGTAGCCCTCCGTGGCCATCGTCAGCGGCGACCGCTCGCCCGCCGACGCCTCGTATAACCTCCACAACTTGCTGGCCACGCACACCAGCGCCACCAAAACATTCACCACCAGCAACCACCAGCAACCACTAGTTAGTCACAATTGCCTTCTCGCCCTCCATGGAGGCGAACCCGCAGTCGAAGACCACGACCATGGCGAATACGCCAGCCACGCCCTGGCAGGTCCACCCGACGACCTCGTAGACGAACAGCACCGCGTAGAACGCCGAGAACAGGGTCAGGGACGTCAGCGTCCACACCACCTTGGCGACAAGCTTGGCGCGGGCGACCGAACAGCCAGACTCCAGACTAGCGCCCGTGCAGTACTTGGAGCACACCTTCCGTCCCGACGTCCAAGTCTCCGGCAAGAAGACGGACCACCACTCGTGGAGGGGTCTAGCCACTTGTAGATCAGCCTCCCCAGCCCTTCTTCGTGTTCGCCCTTGGACTCCAGCACCACCAGCGGGGTGACCAGCAAGGCCTCATAACACTTCCACACTCGGGTCCGGAGCGGCTGCATCCGCACGGCAGGCCCACGGACATACCGACAGTAGCGCAGGACACACAACTTGGCCAGCACGCTCCACTTCAGGACGAAGTCGGCGAACGCAGTGGCGATCCGGGAACCGATGCTCCGTAAGGGGCCCGTGACCGTCCACGACACGGCTCCAGCAGTGAGCCACGCCAAGTCCCAGCGACGCTCCATCGCAACTTGACACGCAGCGTCAGCGGCGACCACCACCATCGCCGCCAGGCCGTTCACCGCGTCCGTCGCCCACTCCATCGTTCGGGCAGCACTAATACAGAATGGCGGCCACTCCGACGCCGTCCGAGCCGTCCTGGCCGTCTGCGCGTACCAGCGGCAGCACCCTAGGCGACCGCCATCAACCAGCAGAGACACGAGGCTGCTATAGCCCCGTTACTGCTCACTTGTCATCTGCGTCGCTCGCGGTTTCTTCGGAACTGACCATACAGTTGGGCACCCGACCCGTCCTCTCGCAGACGGTCGTAGCCACCCACAAGGTAAGTCATATTTCGTCAATTCACTTGAAGTCACTCGGCGCTCAGAAGTTGCCGTTACTGCCCCAGCGAAAGCTACCTCATTCCGCAATTTCCGCCGGGCCGCGCACTCCGCCGTCGCCAAGCATCGCTCCGCTCTTCATCATGGTCAAGAAGACCAACGCCCCGGCCGCCGACCTCGACGAACAGGACGCCAGCCTGGCCATGGCCCTCGAGCGCGACGACGAGGGCGAAGGCCTTCATCGCGCAGCGCGAGTTCTGGACGCGCATGAGGACACGACTCGCCGACAACAACGCGTCCCAAGGCCTCGACGTCCTCGACGCCATGACCCAGGACATCCTGTCAGGCGGCGACGCGCGCCGCCTGAACCAGATCCTCGTCGTTCTGCCACACCCAGACCAGATGCAGGCCGGCGAGCCAGCCGAGCACCAGTACTTCTCCATCCCTTTGCCGCCGGTGGGCGTGCCGATGCCGGAGTCAACGCCAGCGCCGCCACGGGCATCTACCGGGACAAGGTCATCGCCGCGGGCGTCGTCTAAGAAGCCATCGTCGAAGAAGAAGCCAGAAGGCGGCGGCCAAGAAGAAGGTCAAGTTCTACGACTTCCGCCTGCCGTCGACCGCCCCAGCGCGCCTGAAGACCGACTTGATCGCCCTCGCGCAGATCGCCTTCAGCAAGGGCCTCGCTCCGTTCCGTCTCGCGTACCCCTGGCGCAAGCAGCGCTGCTGGTACCCGCCGTCGGAGTTCCCAGAGCTGCACCTCCTCCACTACCGCGCCAACATGCGCTACCGAGAGCTGTACCTCTAAGTGGCGTTGTACGCCCCCTCCGCGTACCCCGACCAGCGACGCAAAGACAAGTCAAACGCGTGCCAAGCACGCAACGAGCTCGTCAGCTACAACATCGAGGAGCGCGGGTACTACGACTTCCTCGACGACTTCGAGCACGGCGCCCACGACACGCTGCTGTGGCTGGGCGGCAGAGCGGCCAAGCACTCGGGCAAGGGCAAGGCGCTGGAGGACCTCGGCGTTGTCCTCGGCAAGGCCAAGGCCCTCTACGAGCGGACCATCGAGCGCGCCCTCAACCCCAAGATCGTCGATGAGGACGGCTACGCGTCGATCCCGGAGCTCCTCAAGGAGACCGATCTCATCGACCCCACGCGCCCGCTGCACCTGCGCCTCTCGAACCGAGCGCTGGCGCGTATCACGCTGGACGTCCTCAGCGGCCCGGCGCCGGTGCCGTCTTGGGTGGGTAACCGAAACCGAGGACCGTGGAAGGCCCTCCCCTCTGACACGTCGCTCCAAGACACCGTCGAGGAGGTGGCCGAGCTTTGGAGTTGGGCCTGAAGGTCGCTGTGTACAAGAACTTGAACCCGTTCAGCCCCGACGAGCAAGGCGACGACCACTCCGACTTCGAGGACGAGGACGGAGTCTTCACGGCGTTGCCCCGTGCCGTTCCGAGTCCCAGTTGCCAAGCAACGAGTGTCCACCTCATCCAAGCCATCCGTTCCGGTCTCTCGCTCCAGCAAGTCGGACGCGTCCGACGGTTCCGGCGACGACGGCGCCAAGGACGACAAGGCGCAGCCCAAGACCACCAAGGCCCCGGACGCGGCCACGAGGCGCTGCCGAACGACGAAGCAGGCGGTGACGAGGCCGAGGAGATGAGCGAGCCCCCGACCAAGAAGCTCAAGTCGCGTTCCGCGAGCCCCGACAAGGCTGGGTAAGTCCCTGGATCTTCATTTATCTTCTTCGTTTGCTGTAGTCGAGTCTAGTGCAGCCGTCGCACTAATTTTGCAGGAAAACCAAAATAAAAACATGAACTTGACATGCATATCCACCATTCTTGAGCTCTTCGTAAATCCAGTTTCATCATCACTTGTTCCGTAGCTCAAGAACATCTCCCACTATGCCAGTAGCAAGTAGTCATCGTCGACTTGGGCGTTTGCATCCGCTAAATGACACGATGGGATCTGCAATTTTCCAGATTCCCCGGCTCGCGCCCACGATTGGTTGGCCGAGAGCATGTCATGGGACAGGGGGATAGCGACACGTGGCATATTGGAGGGAAGCTGAACCCGGTCGGACTCGCGTCGACGCTGTACAAGGACTGGTGACCCCGGATAGAAGTATCTTCCAAGGGAGGATCCCGGATGGAACCACATACCGAACGAGAGGCAAAACCCAGGAGAGCGTAGAAGTGCCCCATTGGGGGCCGCCTGCTCTTGGTGCTGCGTGCGACGCAAGAGGGACCCGACCGGATCCAGCAAAGACCCAAGAGCCATGAAGATGCCCAAGATACCCTGAAAATGAAGACCGACTGAGACGTGAACCCGATTGGAGATGACTGAGGATCCCGGATGGACCACCCCGGATGTCAAGATCCCAGTATACAAAACCCAAGATGTTCACGACCGACCAAGTCGACCGACCAAGATCTGTTCGGATTCCGTGGAACATTGAACTTCGCTTGCGTACCCAGTGATGATTATACTTGCTGGAAGTATGCTACGAGGGACCACGAACGATTACGACGACAAGACCATAGTGAAGACAAATCAAGATGGAGTGCATGTAAAGATCGACAGAAGATAGCCAGACAGACAGAGAAGAGAGACAACAGATAACAGATAAACAGAGTTCGTTTTGCCAAGGATCGCGCAAGTGAGTTGGAGCAGCCTACCGGACGTGCATTCCCGGAGGACCGACTAAGTCTACGCGTGAGGGCCCAGCAACTGTGACATCTGGGTCGAGCTCCCGCAACAGAGTCCAGTCCAAGTTGGGGTACCAACCCGAGGTTGATCCATTCCCATTTCATTTCCTAGTTGCGGTTGAGCTCGTCCCTCACAGGAAGGCCCCGCATTTCATATTACCGATTACCTTGTCACCTGGTTGGAGTAGCCCCAGGTGGGAAGTATTGATTTAAGTGCTATTGTGTGGTAGGACGTACTTGATTGTGTTAAGTTTCCCTCAGTACTTGAGGGTGGTGCGCGTGAGCCAAAGCCGTCCGGGATTGACCAGTATCCCGGAGTCTGGCTGGAGTTGACTGGAGTAGTGACCGACCCTTTCACGGTCCAAAAGAATAAGGGAGGGCTACGTGTTTGTATATAACTCTGTATCTGTTTGTATTGTTTGGTTATCTGAGAGCTGTCAGAGGCGACGTCCAAGAAGGTTACGTTCTGCCCTGCTGCCTAGCAACCTACAAGTATCAAGACAACTCATCCACGGTTGAAGACCCCTGGTTACGAAGACAAACGAACCCACAGGGATTGTTCACAAGGACACACGCCACCCCGGTTGGAGTGTACATCTAGGTGTATCACTTCCGGCTAGGGTCTGTTCTGGGTGCACCCCATTCGGGAGTCCACATCCAGGGCGCGCTAACTATACACCTGGGCGGTCAGGCGTTCACCCGCCTCGCCTCAGCTGGTGCGCGTGCCCGGATTCGAACCAGGGATTTCACCGGAGTTGTTTATATTTTGTAAGTTTATAGGTGTGAGGTGTGCTAACTTTCCTAACTGGCGTCTATGACAGCTAAGCGAGGAGACATGCGCGAAGGAGGGCGCGGAGGACGAGGACGCGGAGAGGCGTCGCGTCAATCGCGTCGTGCGGCGGGGCTGCCGCCCGAGGAGCAACCGAGCCTGGAAGAGGTTCAACGCAATGCTCGGAAGGCAAACGCTGAAAAGCGTAAGGCAGCCCTGGCCGAAGAGGGGTCTTCGAACCAAGTCCAGCCGGCGCCCGAGCCGGCCGTCCCGAATGACGCGCACCAAGTGTCGAAGGACGGCGAGCCCGAACGTGCTGATGCGGGCGCGGAGTTGAAGACCGCAGAGGGGGACCCGACCCGGGTGAACCCAACCAGGCGTCTGAGGGAGGCGCCGACGTGGATGAGCCCCAGGCGGAGGGTCGAGTTTCGGACTCCTCCCTGCCTGGCCAAGATGTGCAGCCGGACGCGCAAGTGTCCGCCGAACCCAAGCCGACATCGTCTGCTGACGAGGAGAAGCCGGCCGCAGCCCCTGCGAAGGCGGTGACACCGTCTGCTAACGCCCAACCAGAGACCCAACTCTTGGTGAAGGCCAGCCGGAGTAACCCATCGACGGAGCTGCCGGCCGAACACCCAAGTGTCCAAGCGGCGAAGGCGTACGCAGCGTTGCAGGCGTCCCGGTGGGAGAGAGCCCGGTCTGGGCTCACACTTCCGCCGAACGTGGAATACGCCTGGCCGGAGTCCCATCCGGATTCTGTGCTGTGGTTGACCGCGACGCTCGCGACGTCCAAGTACTTGGCGTCCAAGGTGGCTTCGTCGGACCCGGCCGAGGTTTGGTTAGCCGACTTGGCGCCCAGCCGTCGAGACCTGTCGACTGCGCAAGACCTGGCCGGTGTTCAGATCCCGACTGGTTTGCTGGACTCGCGTGAGTGCGTCGCAGTGCTGCAGACGCTTCTGTTCGAGGCCGGTTTTCAGTTCGTCAACCTGGTGCCGGCCTGGGTGGAGACGCGGGTGTCCAAGGTGGAGCCGATGTCCGTCCGGACTCTGGTTGGGGATGTCCAGCGACTACTTGCTGCCGAGCTCATCGAGTGGCGTGAGCTGGTCGTCGGAGCAACGTTCAAGATCCTGCCAGCGTTAGAGGCCCAAGCGGAGACAGAGAAGCCGCCGATCATGGATTACCACGCGGAAGACGCGGATGGAGATCTATTGATGAACGACTACGAACTCTTGCTGGGCCTGACCTACGTCCTACGCCTACGCTTGACGGGTCTTCGTCCTATCCGGAGTCCGAGCGGATCGTCCACCGGTGAGCCAGCGCCTAAGCGTCCGCAACATGCACCGCCGAGAGCCGAGAGCTCGATCGCGTCCCTGCCGTCTCATTTCGAGTCGCTTCCGTCCGAGTTTCCGTCTGCTGAGGAGTCTGCCCGGGGTGTCCCGGCCAGAGGTGCAACTTCGGACCCTGTCCCGAGCATAGTCGGCACCTCCGACCGGGCTTCCTATGGCGCGACATCCGAGTCGTACGTGTCCAGGAACACCACCTCGGACTCGTCGACCTCGACGCTCGGATACAGCGCGGCGTCGCACATGCCGATGCCCCAGTTGGCCATGTCCGCCCGAGGACCGGTTGGCGTGTCAGTCGGCGCTGGAGACGTGGGTTTCCATGTGACGCGCGAGGTGGCCCCCAAGCGAGAGCTGATCCCTGATCAGGCTGATGCCAGTATGGCGCGCTTGGACGAAGTGGCCAGCCGGCTGACATCCAGGACGCACGCGTCGACGAGGTCCCGGACACACCGACGTTCCCGGCGTGGCTCGATGTCGAGTGGCTCGGATTCGGATGGAGATGGTCGACGTCATCGCCGCCGCTCTAACCGGAGGTCGTCGCGAGATCGATCCCCGTCCAGACGCTCGAGTCGGTCCAGGCGTTCGTACCGGTCCAGCAGGTCCGGGCGAACTAGCTTGTCGGCGCAGTCTGGGATGGCAGAGATGGCAGTGTCGACCTTCCACCAGGTCCAGCAGCTCGGTGCTGAACTGTCGAAGCTGCGTGAAGCGGTATCGACCGGGAAGGATCCCAGCCGAGACGCTGAGGCCGAGCTTGCTCTCGCCGAAGCCCAACGGGAGGCGCGTGAGGCCGAACGTCGCGCCCAAGAGCTTGAGCGACACCTTCATGAGGTCTACGCCCAGGCATCCCAGGCCGCCTCGCTGTCCCTGACGACTGAGGCCGACGTCGAAGCTGCCCGTCTTGAAGCTGCACGGGCCGAGCGTGAGCGTGTGGAGGCAGCTGCCGCAGAGTACATCCGCCGGCAGCTAGCTGAAGCCGACGCGAAGCACGCCGCTGAGATGGCCGCCCGGGCCGGGCAGGCCCAGAAGGACCTGGCCGCGTTGGCAGCCAGGCTGCAGGCGTCGGAAGTCGCGCGTGCGCAGGAGCGTGAATCTGCTCAGAATATCCAGCGTTTCCATGTGGGACGAATACGCGACCTTCAAGCGACATCCGCCCAAGCTCAACCTGAACGGGGAACATCCGATCCCAATCGAGCAACTCCTATACAAACAGGAGGTGACAACCCCGAACGGGCAACGGGCGTAATCACGGGAAACGCAACGGTCGCAAGTGCACAGCCGGGACAGAAGAACACGACCGAAGCCGGCTGGGAGCAGCTACTGGCGACACTGCCGGAAGTCGACGTCGCGCGTCTAGCAAGGACTCTGAGGCCGACCGCGGTGAAGAACGAGCCGGTCGCAGTTAATGCGGTGCACCGATCTACTACGGCGACGCAAGTTGTCCCGACGGGGGCCGCCCGTCAGGAAGCGAAGGCACCAGTGAAGAAGGAGTCGACAGAGCCGAAGAAGGACCCTCCCAAGAAGAGTGATCGCAGGAAGGATGAGCGCCGGAAGGACGACCGCAAGAAGGCGCCGCGCAAGGGGCGCGGCCGGGACCGTGACTCGTCCCCGGACTCCAACCCCAGCTCCTCGAGCTCGGATGGCGACAGTTCCAGCTCGGATGACAGCCTAGATGGTGCGGATGCTACACCTACCGTCAAGTCAACTACGGTTGGAGACGGCAAGACCTCCTGGACATTCCGCCCGTATGTCAACTCCAGCACGCTGGGCCAGTTCGATGAGAAGGCCCCGCTTGGAGACCGACGTACCTGGTGGGAGAAGTTCACCAACGTCTCCGTCCAAGGTGGTTAGGTTCGCGAACTCAAGATGAAGCTGTCGCCTGCCGTTCGGAATTGGCGTGGCCGGCTGGAGAAGCACATTCAGAGTAACTGGAAGCGTTTCGCCCAGGAGTTCCGCCGCAAGTATCTGAAGCTTCGGACGTCGGAGTCTGAACGGTACTACACTATGCGGCAGAAGGCGTCGGAAACCCCGATGGAGTTCTTCTACAGGCTGAACGAGGCCGCGGTCAAGGCGGGGATCAAGTACCGGAAGTCCAAGAAGGAGCGCAAGCAACATGTCAAGCGCTTCCTGAAGAACCTCCGGGACTCCCAGCTGAAGGCCATCCTGGCTAACCAGAAGATTCGCAGCCTGGACGACCTCGAAGATATCCTGGAGCAGCAGGAGGACCTGAACCTGGATGGGGGTTATGATACACCACCGCCCAAGCGGGATTTCCGAGCCGGCAACATCCAGGACTCTCCTTTCAAGCCTAGGCGCCGTGCGTTTGTGGCAACTTCGGACGGGGAGTCCGGCTACGAATCTGAAGGGCGCGTGCGTTTCGAGGACGAAGTCGAAGAAAACAAGCCGTCCCAAGTGGAATCGAAGGAGTCCAGCCGGAACACCCCGGCTGAGGTGACACCGACTGCCCCAACCGTTGCTCAGATCCCGGAGCCCGAACTACGTCAAGCCATTTTCAAGGCGATCGAGCAGAGTGGGTGGCGCCCGCCTGCGCAAGGAGATTCACGTCTAGGATGGCAATCGCCCCGGCCAGGATGGCAATCCCCTCGGCCGGGATGGCAGTCGCCCCGGCGAGAGAACCCCGATCGGGATGAGTTCTGCGAGAAATGCCGTAAGCTGGGTCACAAGGAGCAGAATTGCTGGGCGGAGATCATCTGCGATCGTTGCAGTCGGAAGGGCCATCCGGGATACGCGTGTCGAGTGAGACCGTGTTCACGCTGTGGCAAGATACATGAAGGAACCTGTGAAGATTACGAAGCTCTGGAAGCCGTGAAGTCACTCGCTCGGAAAGGGATGTTACAAGACTTACCTCTACCCCTGCGCAAGAAATTGCTGGGTGATGAGGCCGATCCGGGATCGCCGTTAAACTAGTAAGCCCGCTGGATGGGGATCCAGAACGCGCCGGGCTGGCGAAACCCAAAGGATTGTGTGTCTTAGTGAATGTCGGACCCGAGTTGAGGAGGAGGAAACCAGATAACCACCAATGCATGTCAGCTATATTTCAGGACAAGTTTGACGACCCCAATTGTGCGGATTCTGGACGGGAAAGCCTGGAAGGAGATGATCAAGTCGAAGTCCTCTTACAGCCTGGCCAGAGGTACGGTTGGTGGGAAAACCATGAGCCTGAAGCGAGTCATGAAGTGGCGACGGTGCATGGGGCGGTGAATGATCTCCGAACGAGGATACTTTTGGACACTGGTGCATCTGGAAGCATGATCAGCTTGGACCTTGCGCGTAGGCTCAAGCTGAAATTCCGGATGTTGCCGGAGCCGATCAGAGTGTCCGGATTGGGAGGTGCGCCCACGAACATCACAGCGTACGCCCGGGTGAAGATCACTCTGGGTTTCCGTGTAGTGTACGTGATGAGTGTCTGGTTGGCGAATATCGGCGAAGGATTGGAGGTACTTCTGGGAATGAACTTCATGTATGCGGCTGGAGTGCGGTTGAGTGTGCGAGAAGGACTTGTGCAGCTCCCGGACGAAGAAACTGTTGTGATGTGCGACGGCCCGCGCCGTGAGAAAGTGGGTTTGGATCTCCCGGTGACCCCGGATGAGGGAATCTACCTCCGCCCGGGGGAGCACGCGATTGTGAAGATCAGATACGGCCAGAGCAACCCTCAACAGGATGTCGTTTGGGCCGGTCGGGGTGACCGTTGGGTTACCCGGATCCTGTATGCAACCAAGTCGTGGGCGTCCTCGGTGAAGGTGGTGAACATTTCTAACCAGAGTGTATGGCTCGACAACCGGACTCCTGTGGCTAGGATTGTCGAGTTCGGGCACTTCCCGCGATTTGGAAGATTTGTCCGGCCAGGAAGCAAGCGGTACCAAGAGTGGCAACAACTCATCTTCGAGAACACAGTGTCTCCAGAAGCAGAAGCGCGTGAACGAGAGCAGATTGAGCTTGAGTGGAGTCGACAGCCCCCAGCTGTAGAGAGACCACAGCGCGAATGGCCAACAAGGATTCTTATGCGGCCCGAATCGGGATCCCAGACGGACCGGCTGGTCATGCTCCAGCAGAGTGCCGTTGAATCCCGGAGGGGCCCGCTGAGGGAGTCTCGGATGGAGATGGCCACGATACGGAGCCCGATCGACACCCGACAGTCGAGAGTCCTCGCACTGATGTTGGCCCCGCAGCTGAGTCTGGCCCAAGTTCTGACGAGTGGAACCTGAGCGTTTCAGATTCGGCTGAATCTGACCCGGATAGTGACAGTTCGGATTGTATATCCGACCTGGAGGAGCCCGACATACCCACTGTGTCGATGCCCAGTACCCCGCTGCGGAAGCTGGAAGAAGAGTACAATCGGTGCATGAGGATCAGTCAAGAAGAACTCGACCTGGAAGCTGGAGTATATCTGCACGAGGGGAGCGAGATGTTGTCCCAGTTACGTGATGAGTTGGCCCTGCTTCCTGAGTTGAAGGATCTGAGCCCTGAATGTGATATCGACAAGGCGGACGTTGGGGAGCCCGGACGCACCACTCCGGATGAAGAACAGAAGCTGCGCTCTATACTCAAGCATCATCGCAAGATCTTCCTTGGAGATGGCAATGCTGCGCCGGCCCCGGCCAGGGGCGTGGTGTGCGACTTGGACGTAGGCGATGCCAAACCTGTTGCTCAACGACCAAGGTCCATTGCCCCCCATTTGATGATGAAAGTGTACGAGCTCCTGAAGAAACTGCTGGAAACAGGTCTGATCGAGATGTCGCTGTCGCCGTGGGCTTCCCCGATTGTGATCGTCCTCAAGAAGAACGGTGTCGACATCCGAATGTGCATCGACTACCGGGTGGTAAACGGGTTCATCAGGCTTTCTAGCTACCCGCTGCCTCTGATCGATGATCTCCTGATTGGATTCGAAGCCGCTATGTGGTTCATGAGTCTAGACATGGCGAGCGGATTCTGGGCAGTCAGGATGACGGAACGTGCGAAGTTGATCTCCGCGTTCATCTGCCCGTTCGGACACTTCCAGTGGGTCCGTATGCCATTTGGGCTTAAGAACGCCCCGCTCGTGTATCAGGCAGTGATCAATAACTGCCTTTGGGGATTCGTACGGCTCCCTCGGGAGGAAGAAGAGCAGGTGGACCCAGACGTGCTAGCGTTCCTTGGTCTGGACCCGTCCGTCCGTGATGAGTCCGAACGAGAGAAGGCTGGAGTTGGCGTTCCCATCCTGGTCGAGCAGATGACTGTGTTCCAACGCAACATCCCGATGCCATCCCAGCTGGGACCTGTTCACGGGCGGAGTTCGTACATCGATGACATCGCGCATGGGGCGCCCACCTGGGATCAGTTGTGTGAGGACCTGAATGCGTTGTTATTCCGGTTGTTACTGGAACATCTCTGTCAGCCTGCCCAAGAGTGAGTTTGGGAAGCTAAGTATCCCGTATCTCTCGCATGAGATCAGTGCGGAAGGACTGCGCGCGACCCCGAAGATCGCGAAGGGCGTTCAGGACCTACCTTTCCCGTCCACCTTGAAGGGAGTTCAGTCGTTCCTCGGAAGCCTCAACTACTATCACAAGTTCATCGAGGACTTCCCAGTTGTGGCGGCAGTCTTATACGAACTTACGGATGAACAAGTGAAGTCAGGCCGAGACCTATCCAGGGCGAAAGAGGCGTTCGAGATCCTGAAAAGGAAGATCGTGTCGACTCCCCTGCTGCGACATCCCGACCGGACCAAGCCTTTTGTGATCATCCCGCATGCGAATCGCTGGGCCGCCTGTGCGGTCCTCGGCCAAGAGTATGATGGAGTAATCCAGCCTGTGAGGTTCACGGGGCGCGTGCTGAACGACGCAGAGATCCGATATCATGTCGCCGAGAAGGAAGCGGTTGCTGTCATGCGGGTCCTGGATGTGTTTAATACTCTCGTCCAAGGATGCCCGATCAAGGTGTACACCAGGTACTCTGTACTGTCCTGGTTGTTGAAGTCCAAGACTGCTGATGGCCGACATGTTCGGTGGGGGTTAACTTTATCCCATTGGGACTTGGAGGTGCAGAAAGTGAAGCGAGATGAGGACGGCCTGGCGGCAATCCTGGGTGCTGGCATAACGCCACGTGAGCACCTGGACGAAGTTGCTGAATCACTTATCCCCGCCAAGGGTCAAGTGAAACCCCCACCAGTGATCAGCGTGGAGATGTTGGAGGCTAATTTCGCCGGATATGTCCTGAGTTTCGACGGAGCCGCGAAGACGTCAACGAGGCGAGGAAGTTGCGGGTGCATCATCTGGGAACTCCCCGGATGGAAGGTCCTGGCCGCGCAAGGTTTCATCCTAGACGATGTCACAGTGAACGACGCCGAGTACCTCGGCCTCTTGAATGGGCTGAAGATGATCTACGACCGGGATATCTCGGATGTGGTCGTTGTTGGAGACTCTCGGATTGTAATCCAACAGGCTCAAGGACTGATTAATTGCAACCAGCCAAACCTACAGCGACGTCTGGCTGAGTATGAGGAGATGAAGCAAAAGTTCACCTCAATCCGGCTGGTACACGTCAAGCGGGAGTACAACCAGGCTGCCGATTATTTGACGTCCAAGACACTGGCGCTCGGAGAGTCCTGTATGATTGATGACCCAGATGAGATGGAACACCTGGTGCGAGTCTCTCGGATCCACGAGCAGATCATGAAACCTGAAGTGGTCCCGAACGACGACTCCCCAGGTGAGCCCAGTCAGGGATCGCCGATTGAATCGCCCATAGACGCAGGTCCCGGGCCGGAATCAGCTCCCTACCAATGGCAGCCAGAGTCATGGCCGCGATAACTCGCAGCCAGAGTCGTGGAGAACCCGATCGGGGTGAGTCTATGAACCCGCTCGAGTACCTGGCCGAGAGGGTGCGCCGGAACAAGGTGCACCAGGATTCATATCCCGAGTTGATTAATCTGAAGAAGTTCCTGAGAGGCGACCTGGATGATTTTTCCCACCTGGAGATCCGCAAGCTGTCCAAGCGGGCAGACCTGTTCGTGTTGGACGTCCGGGATGTGCTTTACCGACTGGTCCGGTCTAACAGGGACCAACCTCGCGACAAGACTGACGAGCTGCGCCTAGTCGTGCCAGAGGCACTCCGTCTGGACATATTGCATTACGCCCATGAGGATTTCCAAGGTGGCCATCAGGGGATAACCCGGACGCACGAGAAACTCCGGCTGGAGTTCTACTGGCCAGGAATGTACGCAGATGTTGAAAGATATGTCAAGGAGTGCACCGACTGCGCCAGCAGCAAGGGGCGTCCACCCAATCCTGGACCTTCGCCCGGGAATATTGAGCCCAGAGAACCATTCGAGGTGGTCTCAATGGATTTCGTGACCCACCTGCCGAAGTTCGAACGGGGTAATACGTTCTTGCTCCTGTTCCAGGATGCGTTTTCGGGTTTTGTGATGTGCAAACCAATGAGTTCTACCACCGCTCAGGATGTCGCTGAGGCGTATGAGGAGAGGGTATTCCGCTGCTTCGGAGCCAGCTCTCTGCTGCGTCACGATCAAGACCCAAGATTCATGAGTGAAGTCTTTACCCGGTTCAGAGAGCTCCTGGGTAGCCGGCAACGAGCCACGTTGGCATACAGGCCCCAGGCGAATGGACAGCAGGAACGTTCTGTCCAGACTGTGGTGAGGTCCATCCGGGCTTACATCGCAGAAGCGGACCAGAGCAACTGGGACGATCACGCAGAGAGACTCATGTTCGCGCTCAATACGTCGTTTGATGCCACCCGTTTGGACACTCCATTCTACCTAGTCCACGGTTGGGATGCCAGAAGTACGATCTCGGCCATGCTGGGACCTAAACCCTCCAGTGTTCCCGAACGGACTGCGTATGAGTGGCGAAGAAAACTCCAGCGGGACTACAGCTATGCTCGGGCCTGTGCGGAGGATCTCCAGAGGAAGGCCAAGCGGGCCCGCTCTGAAGAACAAACCCGGAAGTGGAACGAGTTGTCAGATAGACTCAAGTCAGGTTTCAACGTCGGGGATGCGGTCTGGCTGTACATCCCAAAGGTGCAGCCAGGCCTGAGTCGCAAATTGGCTCACTTGTGGCATGGTCCATTCAGGATCGCCGAAGTGGTTGACGAGTTCCGGGTGAGGCTCAAGGTCGAGGACACGGGTTACCGTGTAAACCCTTGGGTTCACATCAGCCGACTGAAACCCCGGGCGCTGTATCCCAGACGGCCTATAATCCAGCCGGGGACAGAAGACGATGATGATTTCGACACAGCACTTCTTCCTGAGGACAGCTGGGAAGCCGACAACGAGAACGACGAGTACGAAGTGGAGAAGATCCTGGATCTCAGGTGGAACAAGCGTACGCGGACGTCCAAACGGGCACGAGAGTATCTCAGCAAGTGGAAGGGGTACAGCGAGCCGGAGTGGATACCGATGACACAGTTGAACTGTGGAGCGCTCTTGTACGAGTTCAATCAAGGGGCAAAAGCCCGAGCGCGTTTCCAAGCCATGCAGGCTGGGGATGATCACCCTAACATGCAATAGGTTGGGAGTGGTCCGGTCCAGGAGGAGCATCTCGATGGGGATTGCTAAAGCCCGAGTGGAGTACTCCGACCAGATGACCCGAGGATGCCTGGATGTTAAACGTGTGAATTGTGAAAATTGATTGTGAATTTGTATGAGGCGGATCTACGATGAGAGTGTCATTATGGAGAGCAACCTGAATGAGATTGGAGTTCTCGACGACAAGTGTATGGGGTTGACTATGCCGCTTGGAAGGGGAGTAACAAGACCACAAGAGAGGAACAGGACTGTGCCCAGGGTTGACTCGGCTTAAATAGCCTGCACGAAGAGGAGAATGACAGGAACGATGAAGACACTAACGGTGATTATGGAATTAGAGAGCTACGCTACGGATATGCAATTACATCCAGGATTGCCGCAGGATCTGGATGGGGTGGCCTTACTGGAACTTGGTTGAGACCCAATTGTCGACGCGCTCGCGCTCTGAGAGTAGCATCTTGTCGACGATCTTGGCCGGAACGTGCGCCAAACGCTCGTCGTCCGTGCACTTCGTCCACTGGGCCCGGCCGGGGTCTTCACGTTCGGCCATCTCGATCTGGTCAGCTAGAGTAAACCGGGACCCATTTCCTTTCTTGGTGGAGGCGTCGACCAAGTACAAGTAGCAGATCTTGGATGGGTACAGCCAGAAGCCAGGTTCCCACACCATCGTCTTGGGCATCCCAGCCTTGATCAACCGCTTGATGCGAGCTTCAAATGTGCGCGCCACCCCATCGTGGTACGCCTGGCGCTTGCGGTGGAGGTCTTGGGCCCGTTCGTAGATGGAGAGATCACTGCAGGTCTCATCATCGTCCGGCTTGGTCTTCATCGTGAACCAGTGCAACACGTGCCAGAAGGCCGGCAGATGATCCTTGACGTACTCAAGATGCGGAGTACGGCCGAAGACAGTTCATCACGGCGGTGGAAGTACAACACTTTCACCCGGTTGTCGAACATCTCCAGCCAGGGCTCATACTCCACGAGGGCAGCGTACTCGTTTTCAACGGCTGGCCAACGTCTAGCCAGATAACGGATCTCCGGTTGTTGGGGAGCATAGTTCGGGAATCCAGGCGTCTGACCTTCGATGCCGCCTTTTTGAGGAGCGAAACGGGTGCCAACTCCACGACGTCGCCAAGAGATGACCCTCCCGGACGGAACCTCTATCACTGCCAGTTCAGCCTCCGTCAGGTCCTCATAGGACTTTCGGGCAAGGGGCGACTGCTCCCCATCCCGCCTGGACCTCGACACCCGGCTGCGCTTCGCCGGTGATTTTTTGGTCGATGGGCTCTTGGGCTTGTCTTTCAACGCGGGCTTGGAGCGCGTCGACCGGGATCTCTTGGGCGAGGGGGACTTGACCGCCGTTTTCCTTCTCACCGACGC
Organism: Phytophthora melonis; assembly: GCA_024211575.1. Taxonomy (NCBI): domain Eukaryota; phylum Oomycota; class Peronosporomycetes; order Peronosporales; family Peronosporaceae; genus Phytophthora; species Phytophthora melonis. The sequence continues at coordinate 2,516,823 of JAMXKT010000047.1, forward strand.
CGACTGGGTTTGCTCCTCGGATGAGCTGTCAGAAGAGGATTGTACGCGGCTCCGCTTGGCGTTGCGCTTGGGTTTGACGGGTGGTTCTTCTTCTTCGCTAGAACTCGACGAGCTACTATCCTCCACGGACTCGGCCTTGGACACCCACTTGGGTTCACTTTGGAAGGAGATCCTTTCGGTTTTCTTCGTAGTCAGAGTCTGCAGGGTCGCTGTTTTCGCTGGAGTCGCCAAGTTCGACGACCTCCATTGCGGCCGCCGCGTCCTCGACCAGGTAGCGCAAGGCGGGGAACTCCTCTGGATACCTGCCGTGTTTGAGGCGCGTCCGCAAGTCCACCTCGGCGATCTTGTAGAAGATCTCCGGTATGTAACGAGTCCAAGGAGTGGCGTCCAGTGTGCCGTGATACATCATCTTCACCAACATCTCCCGCAGCCACGGCTTGGGGAAATATTGGTGGGCCGGCTGGTCCCGATGGAGGATATCCAACGCCTCCTCATATCCATGCCCCATCCTCATCACGAACTGCACATCCAGCCGTACGTCCGACCAGACAACGAACACCGGCAGGGAAGCAGCGCAGTCGGGGATCAGACGTGTGAAGGGTGATAAGGGGAGCACGTCAGAACCCGGGTGGACCGTAGGCCGCAGTTGCACATACACGGGTCCACCCTTGCTGGGAAGCTCGGCCATGCCACGAGGACACGACCCCGAACGGGACCCCCCGGATGATCGACGTCTGGGCTTGGGCTTGGAGGGAGTTCCGTCACCTGTAGGGAAGTCCGAATGGGACGACTCAGGCGGGTTGTCCTCAGACTTTTCCTCACGATCAACGCCCGAGCCGCCGACGCCGCCGCCTTCAGGGTGGTCGTTGTCGTCGTCATCCTCCACATCTGGGGTGACTGGACCAGGGTATGGGGGAATCATGGTGAAGGGGCGATCAGCAGCCTCGATGGTTATGTTGGTAATCCAGTGTGCAGGAGGCGAGGACCCCCGTTGGAAATGTCGAAGTAGACGTACCAGTCTGGGCCACCGACCGCGAGTAGAAGCCCCACCCTGGTTGAGGAATTGCATGAGGCGATCAGCATTGAAGGCGTTGTCCCGGTTGGAGTCACGTAGACGCCTCACGATTGCGACTGCACGTTCCAGCTTAGCCTCAGTCTCGACGACCCGGTTACGCAGAGCAGTTTCCTCGTCTAGGTGGCTCTGTGCCACCAGAGCGAAATCTTTCTCCAGTCGGGCTTGGAGTTCGACCTTCTCCGCACGAAGTCCTTGAACCGCCGTCTGATGGTACATCTGGAGATAACGATGTTCCTTCTCCAAGGCGTCGAAACGTTGCTGCAGGGTGACGTCCCCATCGGGAGATTCCTCGACAGACCCCCGAATGGGGAGATCACCGCGCCGCGCTCGGCGAAGCGCGAGGCAGGGAACTGAGCCAACACGGATGCGGACTCTCGGCGCCACAGCAACGAGTTTAAAGTAGTCTCGAGCTGCGTCAGCCTGGGGACTCCCTGATTGGCGTGAGGGCGCAGCAAGTTATTGCGCAGCTCCGTCTGACTACCAACCAGGTTCCTAAGTCGTGCAAGTCCTGGGCGGAGAGGCCGTCGAAGATCGCCAAGGCCTCCGTACCGCCATACCCTTCCTGGATGTAACGCTCGGGTGATACACGAGTGGGTGCGCTGGGACGCCGACCAAGTAGGAGTTGCCGTCGCCAGGGTGCTTGGGCGGAAGAACATGCCGCGCGGGCAGGAGATTCTCGATGTCTTGAGATTCAGGAGGAGTCGAGGAGATGACGCCAGCCGCCGAGAAGTCGACCGCCTCCCTGAAGGACAGCAGACTGGAGACTGTAGCCGATGTATTCGGCGAGCGCAGGCCGGCGGAGCCCCGGTTGGATGCCGCTTCTCCGGAGACATCCCCACGAGATAGTTGGCCGCTCGGGTATGATGTGGAGCCTGTCGCAGGGGCTGCAGAGTCTTCCTCCTCACCGGACTCCTCCTCATGCGCGGAGCCAGCACCCTCGTCGACCTCCATGGCCACCATAGCCTCGTCGGAGCTACGGAGCGCGTTGTCGGTGGGCGCCGGCAGGGTGGGCTCGCTGCTAGCAGCCAGACTGCCGCCTCCATTACCCGCGCCCGCCTCCGCATCTCCCACTGGAGACGCAGCAGGCGGGAGTTGCGCTGGGATAAGAGGCGCGTCGGCGCTTGTTGCAGGGGCGTCCATAGCGAAGGTGAAGGAGCGCAAATTCGGTTGTGAGCGGGGATCCACTCCCCGCAAGCCGGAAAGTTGGGCTGACAGAGAGAGACCCGTTTGGGACAGGGCGCAAAGAAGGTTCGCGACGGTTGGCAGTTGACTGAAGCCATCCCCGTCTGGAGCGCCAACCCATCTGGGCTTGCTCGGATCGTGAGGTCTTGTCATGACCGATCGTTTCGTCGAATGGACTCTACAATGGATCGTAACAAGAGGGGCGGTTGACACGATGGGATCTGCAATTTTCCAGATTCCCCGGCTCGCGCCCACGATTGGTTGGCCAAGAGCATGTCATGGGACAGGGGGATAGCGACACGTGGCATATTGGAGGGAAACTGAACCCGGTCGGACTCGCGTCAACGCTGTACAAGGACTGGTGACCCCGGAGAGAAGTATCCTCCAAGGGAGGATCCCGGATGGAACCACATACCGAACGAGAGGCAAAGCCCAGGAGAGCGTAGAAGTGCCCCATTGGGGCCGCCTGCTCTTGGTGCTGCGTGCGACGCAAAGAGGGGCCCGACCGGATCCAGCAAAGACCCAAGAGCCATGAAGATGCCCAAGATACCCTGAAAATGAAGACCGACTGAGACGTGAACCCGATTGGAGATGACTGAGGATCCCGGATGGACCACCCCGGATGTCAAGATCCCAGTATACAAAACCCAAGATGTTCACGACCGACCAAGTCGACCGACCAAGATCTGTTCGGATTCCGTGGAACATTGAACTTCGCTTGCGTACCCAGTGATGATTATACTTGCTGGAAGTATGCTACGAGGGACCACGAACGATTACGACGACAAGACCATAGTGAAGACAAATCAAGATGGAGTGCATGTAAAGATCGACAGAAGATAGCCAGACAGACAGAGAAGAGAGACAACAGATAACAGATAAACAGAGTTCGTTTTGCCAAGGATCGCGCAAGTGAGTTGGAGCAGCCTACCGGACGTGCATTCCCGGAGGACCGACTAAGTCTACGCGTGAGGGCCCAGCAACTGTGACATCTGGGTCGAGCTCCCGCAACAGAGTCCAGTCCAAGTTGGGGTACCAACCCGAGGTTGATCCATTCCCATTTCATTTCCTAGTTGCGGTTGAGCTCGTCCCTCACAGGAAGGCCCCGCATTTCATATTACCGATTACCTTGTCACCTGGTTGGAGTAGCCCCAGGTGGGAAGTATTGATTTAAGTGCTATTGTGTGGTAGGACGTACTTGATTGTGTTAAGTTTCCCTCAGTACTTGAGGGTGGTGCGCGTGAGCCAAAGCCGTCCGGGATTGACCAGTATCCCGGAGTCTGGCTGGAGTTGACTGGAGTAGTGACCGACCCTTTCACGGTCCAAAAGAATAAGGGAGGGCTACGTGTTTGTATATAACTCTGTATCTGTTTGTATTGTTTGGTTATCTGAGAGCTGTCAGAGGCGACGTCCAAGAAGGTTACGTTCTGCCCTGCTGCCTAGCAACCTACAAGTATCAAGACAACTCATCCACGGTTGAAGACCCCTGGTTACGAAGACAAACGAACCCACAGGGATTGTTCACAAGGACACACGCCACCCCGGTTGGAGTGTACATCTAGGTGTATCACTTCCGGCTAGGGTCTGTTCTGGGTGCACCCCCATTCGGGAGTCCACATCCAGGGCGCGCTAACTATACACCTGGGCGGTCAGGCGTTCACCCGCCTCGCCTCATAAACGCGCACTTCGACGAAGCTCCGGCAACCCTTTCTTCCTCCCTTCCGCTTGCTCAAAAGCGGTTACCAACGACGCATACTCCGGCACCAAAGCCTCCCTGGGCAGCCAGAACACCTCATACGTGCTGGTCATCGTCAGGTACTTCACGCCCTGACCGTCCTTCATCTTCGCAACTATCTCCACGATGGGGGCTTCCACGCCCACAATTACAGTGTCTTCATTTCCAAGTGTCAACCGTTCCGCGTAGCTCGACACGGGGGGGGGGGGGGGTCAGCCACATACAAAGGCCCCTCTCCTTCATTTTCATCTCCAGCGCCCAGACCCTCGGGCACTTCATCCAGGTAAGGTCGGGTCCACTTGCCACGATACCTCTTGAGCCTATTCACATTCACTGTCACCGTTTTGCTTGGATGCGTCGGGATGTCGACCCGATAAGCGTTCTCACCGACCTTGGCTACGATCCGATAGGGACCGTGCCCAGCGAAGGCAAGCTTCTTCGTGCGCACTTCACCGCGTTTCGCCCTGAACACCTGGTAGACCCACACCGGGTCTCCCACCTCATAGTTGACTTCGACTTGCTCTTCTAGACGCTGCTCGTGCCGATCCTGAGCCTTCACCAGTTGGCGCTCCACCAAGTGCCGCGAGGAACGGAGAGAGCGGTACAGTTCTCGTCTGTACTGAGCCACTTCATTGCTTCGCCACTTCTTGCCAAGGTTTAGGAAAGCCACGTCCATCGGAAGCACCGGGTCACGCCCATACAACGAGAAAAACGGCGAGTCGCCAAGGGCTTCGTGGTAGGCCGTCCTGTAGGCGAATAGAACTCTAGGAAGATAAACATCCCAATCATCTTGAGCCTCACTCACATACATCCGTAGCATCCCAATGAGCGTTCCATTGAATCTTTCAACGAGTCCTTGCGTCTGCGGGTGGTAGGCGGCACCGAAGAGCTTCTTAATGCCTAAAGTCTGGTAGAATGACTTCGCCACCTCGGACGTGAAGTTTGAGCCATTGTCACTCAGCAACCGCGACGGCACTCCGTGCCGAGACACCACTCCATTAATCAGCACCTCTACGAACGTCACGGAATCCAAGCGTTCCACGGCGAACGCTTCAGCCCAGCGAGTAAAATAGTCGACGAAAACCAAAATGTAGCGATTTCCACGGTCCGTCTCGGGCAGAGGCCCCACAGCGTCGACCACGAGCAACGAGAACGGCCCCGTCAGATCAACGACGGGCATCCTCTGCATCCGACCAGCGCGCCACGGACGCGCACCCTGCCACTGCCGCACGTATCACACTCGCGCAGGTACTCCTCGACATCCTTTCGCCACTCAGGCCAATACGCATGACGCCTCACTTTGTCGAGCGTCTTCGTAAGGCCGAGGTGCGAGGATAGCAGATCCGCGTGACAGAAGTGTAAGACCGTCTCCACGAGCGGAAGCGGTATTACAGGCACCGTCACCGAACGAGCCGGCCCCACACGCGCAGGGAGGTTCACGCGCCGCATTAGCACTTCGTTCTCCACGGCGAAGTTGGACGCCATCCTCACAACCTTCACGCGCAAGTTGGGGTCCAGTGGCAGCGCTCCGTCGTTCACGAACGCGACTAGAGCCACCATCCACGGAACCTTCTGCTGCTCCAGCCTCAGCTGCTCCACGTCAAGTCCGAACAAGTCCACGGGCGTCGGAGGAATGTCCGTCGTCGCCGACTCGTCCTCCGTAGCATCTTCGGGCGACGGAACTGCGTGCTCCCGCCCGCCTCGCCGCCAGCGGCCTCCGTCACCATCGGCGGGGCCGGCGTCTCGTCGGACGGCTCCCCGACTGAGTCTTCGGCCACGGTCTCGGGCGAGTCGACCGGGTTCAGCAGGTCGTTCATGGTCACGGCCGAGTCCTCCGGATTCAGCAAGTCGGTCATGGTCACCGCGTTCACGGTTGCGGTGGGGAGGCGCGACAAGCCGTCCACATGCCCCATGCTCGTTCCAGGCTTGTGGTGCACTTTGAACTGTAGATTAGACAGCTCGATCGCCCACCGAGCGAGCTTAGCATTAGACGTACGATTCCCAGCGCCTGATGAGCAGTGTAGAGATCAAACTCGCGCTTGTCTAGATAACAGCGGAATTTCCGCGTCGACCACACTATGCCCCAGCATTCAATCTCCGAGATCCCGTCCTGACTGTTGATCCAGTTCTTTTGTGAGCCTGTCAGTAGCTTGCTAGCATAGGCGACGGCACGGTCTCGGCCGTCTACCTCCTGCATTAGACAAGCACCGACAGCGTACCGTGACGAATTGGCGTAGAGTTTGAAGCGTTTCTTCATGTTCGGGTAGACCAGGATAGGAGGCGTCACCAGCGCGCGCTTCAGCTGGCGGAACGCCACCTCGCAGTCCTCGTTCGACACAAACGGAGCGTCCTTCATCTTCAGGCGTTCCAAGGGCGTCGAGATTAGAGCGTACCCCGGGATATACCGACGGAAGTAGCTCGTCAAGCCCAGGAACGAGCGAATGTCATGCACATCACGCGGCCTCTGCACGTTCATCACTGCCTTCACCTTCTCGGGGTTCGGCAAGATGCCCATGGGCGTCACAATGTGCCCGAGGAAGGCGACCTGGCTCCGGCCCCAATGGCACTTCTTCATCTTCAGCTTGAAGCCGGCCTTCTGAAAGCGGGTCAACACTTGCCGAAGACGGACGAGATGGGACGGAAAGTCCTCGCTGAAAATGACGCAGTCGTCCAGGTACACCAAGCAGACACGCCACTTGAGATCGACGAGAACGGTCTCCATCAGCCGTTTGAAAGCAGGCACAGCATTACATAGGCCGAAAGGCATGACTAACCATTCGAATAGACCATATTTGCATGTGAAAGCTGTCTTGGCAATACTGTCCTCGTGCATGGGCACGTTCCAGTAGCCCGACGCAATGTCCATGGTCGAGAACAGCTTCGCTCCACTCAGCACGTCCAGGATGTCATCAATCAGTGGCATAGGATAGCAATCCTTCACGGTCACAGCGTTCAACTTTCGATAGTCTATGCAGAAACGGATGCCACCGTCGGGCTTCCTGATCATCAACACGGGGCTGGCCCAGGGGCTGTTCGACGGCCTGACGAAGCCCAGCTCCTGGTACTGCTGGATCTCGGCTTCCATCACCTCGCCCTCGGCGAAGGACACTCGGTACGGCTGTTGCTTGATCGGCTTGCTGTCTCCAGTGTCGATCTGGAACTTCAGCAAGTCGGTCCTGCCCGGCGAGTTGGACGACTCTACGAACATCTCTCGGAAGCGCTCCAACTCGCTGCGGAACAGCAACTTCTGCTCATCCGACAGCCTTGACTGGGAGAAGTCGGCCTCGAGCGCCACCTCCTTGTCGGGAGGCACCTCGGGTCTCGACGCTTTCACGGTCTCGCCGAGATCTGGTCCCTTGGCCTCCTCTTCGCGACTGGCCGCAACCGTAGCAGCCTTCTCGGGCGTGGGTGACTTGCGGGGCGCCCCTTCGTCCTTCTGCGGCGAAGGTCGCTCGAAGTCGAACGCAGAGTCGGGGATCACCGACGTCGAAGCCACCACCGTGCCCTTCTTGATCCAGAACTCCTCCGTAGATGCATTACAGACTTCCACTACTACTCGGCCGTCGTCTACGGTGCAGAGCGTTCTAGCCACGCAGAACGAGGGCGGCAAGTTCAGTGAGCCTTCCACGAGGACGGTCGCCTTGCCCGGGGCATCGCCCACGACTTCAGTCACCACCAAGGCCTGGCCTCGCGGCGGCAGGCGGACGGACACGGCCATTGAGGCCATGAACGACTCGTGGACCACCATCACGCCGAGCGATAGGACTTCGCCCGTGCTCTTCAACATGAGCGTCCTCTCGGCCACATCGATAATTGCTCCAAAGGCGCCCAGTGCGTCGACGCCCAAAAGAGCGTCCACATGCAACTTGTCAGCCACCAACATCCGCATGGTCACCTCGACCCTGCCAAGCACGAGGGGAGGGTGATCCACCCCCGAATGCGCAGACGGTGTCCAGACGAACTGCGTACATGTCCATCGTAGGACTCTAGAGCTTCTCCAGCTCGCCCCAGCCGCTTCAGCACACGGAAGTCGACGAGACTCAGCGTCGCGCCTGTGTCGGCCAGCATCTGCGAAGGCAGGCAGTCGATGTACCCACAAGACAGTGCCTCGAAGCTCCCCACGGAGCACACTACACGGCGGCCGCCGAAGCCGTCCGATAAGTTGACGGTCACCACTTCGACAAGACCGGTCTTGCGTCCACGCTCCGGCGGCGGACGCTCGGGACGGACCACTTGCACGTAGTGGGTCGCGTAGTCGTCCTCCTCGGGACGGAGCTCCTATCCAGTGCCTCAGCCGAGTCGCGGTACAGCGCCGTGAAGTCAAAGCATACGGGCCGCCGTGAGCGACGCCGCAGCTGGCGCCTCGCACTTGCTGAGTGAGCTTCTCGAACTCGATCCAGTAACTTGTTCCAAATATACGTAGCGTTCACCTTGTAGTATTCTTTCGTCCATTGCATGACAGGTTCTCGCCAATTCCCTCTGCCTTCATCATCCTCAGCGACTGGTTCACCAACGTGCACGAGGTTGGCCCAGTCCAGATCGGGCGGCTTGTCACGGATCGGGGGACTTCAACTGTGCCGCCTTCACCGAGCGGGTCGGCGGCCGACTCCTCGCGCTCGACATCTCGGCCTTGGTCTCCTTGAGCAAGAAGTACACGGCCTTGCGAGCCTCCGCTCTCTCGCTCGCAGACGGTCGACTCAGCTCGTGAGATCCGACGGGCGGGTCCACGCTCACTGTAGCGACCACCTCCTCGCCGTCCTTCTCACAGGCGTCCACGGGGACCGCGATGTTCGCAGTCACGCTCTCCTCCGTCACGGAGCCGTTATCCGAGACAGTCGAAGCCTTCCGGGCCCAGGTCGGACTCCGACAGGCCGAACGACTCGTACATCGTCTCCTCGGTCGAGTGTTCCAGCGAGACGCAGCTGGCCAGTGACTGTTTAAAGTCACGGTTGGCTCGCTTGGCCTCCGCCGAGTTCTCCAGCGTGTCACGGTACCAGTCCTCCCAGTACTCGGGAGACGACGTACCCTCGGGCGAGGCGTCCTTCATCTTGCTCAGCGTTTCGACCGGGACGTCCAGAAACTTGGCCATCTCCTCCATGGAAGGACCCTTGGCTCTCTCAGCGTTCTCCTTCATCTTGACCTTGAGCTCAACCTCGTCCAGGGGATAGAGTCTGTCCTCCAGTTCCTTGGTGTACTCCTCGGGCTCCTCGTAGACGTCCGCGGCTCCAGAGTACTCCGTCGAGGGGCTCGACTGCCCGTACTCCATCGTGTCCAGCTCCTCGTCCGTGAAAAGTCGAGCATAGCGGGGAGGCTTCTCTCCGTCTTCGTCAACCTTGCCCACCTCGACGCTCTCGGGTACGTCCTTGCTCTCGGGGACGACGTCGACCTCTTCGTCTTCGATCTTCGTCTCGTCGGCGGACTCAGCCACCGGTATGACCGACTCGACCACCTCGGCGGCGAGCTCGATGCCCGAGTCCTTATCTTCCTCGTCCCATGCGGCAAATAGAGTGTCCCCACGTCGACAGCCTCGCCCCAACCATCTAAAGAGGGTTCATCCGTCATCCAACGCGGAGGAAAGCCGTCCTTCTTCAGGATGCTCCGCAAGGGAGCCTCCGCCACTGGCTTGGGCATCGCTCTCAGAACCGGCGGCGAGGGCGTCTCATCCGGAGGCGTCTGACAGGGCATATCTACGTCAGCAGCACAGAACGCTTCGCCGTCTGTACTCGCCGCGTAGAACACGTCTCCGTCGACCTCCTCTTCCTCGGAGTATGCCGACTCCTCCGACTTCACCGACTGGTTCTCGTCCTCCGTCGACTCGGCGATCTCGGCCACCGTTCCTCTTTCTCCGCTCTCTTCAATCTTGGGGTCAAAGTCCTGGCCACTCACGGGGAGTTCCACGACCGCGGGGGCGTCCTTCTCGGTCACTGCGTCCACTTCTTCATACTTGTCGGGGGTGGCGCCCCCACCGGCCCACACCTCGTTCACCCTTCCATTCTCGTCCTGCTCGGCGCTCTCCACGGCCACCGTTTACACAGCAGGGTATACAAGAGGGTATACTCCTTCATCCCCGTTTCCAGCAAAGACACCAGCCACATCTTCTTCATAGCGATACCCATACTCCTCCTCGCAACTCGTGGCTCTAGACGCCACTTCCTCCCCGTAGCCGTAGTCGATCTCCTCAGCTACGCTTTCCTCATCCTCGCCGTGCACGGACAACACCGTCCTGCACTCCTCGTGCTCCACTTCGCCTCGCACGGGCATCACCGTCCGGCGCTCCTCTTGTTCAACTTTGCCCCGCCCGGACAACAGCGTCCGGCGCTCTTCTTGTTCCTCTCCTGCTCTTGGTGCTTCCATGCGCTCCTCGCTGACGCTCTTCTCCTCCGCCTTACTCCCCACTACCTCATCCGCCGTTCTTCCGGCCGTGACCGCAGGACGCCTTCTCCTCGACCTCCTCCGCCGATCACCACCTGAGCCATCCTCTAGACTAGAGAAAGGAGTGGCTCCCTCCTCTCCTTCCTCCTGCCCCGTCATTGCCGAGGGTCGGATTGCTCTGGGCCGCCGCGTTCAGCAAAGCTGGAGTCGCCTCGCGAAGCGCGGCCAACACGGGGCATTGCATCACAGAGTGGCCCGGGTCGTGGCAGAAGACGCAGCCACCCGGTGCCTGGGCCCCACCAGCGGAGGCAGCCTGGCCGCCACCATTCTGGGGCGCGTCACACTCGACCGCGATGTGACCGAAGGCTCCACAGCGCCTACAGCTCATTGACGCGCGCTTGCACGTGGCACGACCATGTCCCTTGAAGTTGCAAAGGCCACACACAGGCGAACCGTCCTGCGTACGACTATCATCACCCATGCGAATGCCGCGGAACGGCTGGGCGTTCCCTTGTCCACGGCCACTTCCGACGGGCTGAGTGGCAGGAGTGGCGGCCACTACCGGCGCTCGATTGCGAGGCGAGCGAGGGGTTGCCACTGGCGCTGCACAAGTTGCTGCTGCCACTGCTGCTGCTGCTGCTCCATGAAGTTCTTCATCTGCTCGGTCAAGGCCTCGACCGCCGTCGTCGCGGGAGCCTCCGTCTGCTTCTTCTTCTTCATGGACTCGCCGTCCGAGAACTCGTCGTCCTCCTCGATTGGACGGTACATGTCCTTAAACATGAGCCACTCGCACGCCTCGGGAATGTCCGACGCGGGGCTCGCGTCCAAGGTCGCCAGCATTCGCTTGTTCCTAAGTCCTCGGCGGAAGAGCTGGTACCGCATCTGCGGGTTCGGGTAGTCGAGCGAATCGCACAGGTCCGAGACCCGGTCGCCCCACTCCTCCACGGACTCTCCGCGCTGCCTCTTCGTGTTCTCCAGCAGCTCCCACAGCTCGTCGGCCGTCCGGCTGAGGAACTGGTTGTGGAATCGCACCTTCAGCGTCCTGAACGACTTGATCCTCAAGTTGTTCCACCACCGGTCAGCCTCGCGGCCCCGCAGTTTCTGGCGGAACACCAGCAACCGGGACCGGTCGGGAAAACCGTCCGTGTGGTCCTCGAAGAGCTCCCAGAAGTCTCTCGCCTTCTCCACCGTGGCCGTGTCCGAGCGGAACATCGGGAGCACCTTCACGGCGTGCGAGACCATCGTAGACAGGTTGTAGGCACTCGGCGAAAGCCCACTGGTACCGCGCCAACTCGTCGACGGCGTAGTCGTCGGAGCTGGCGGAGCCGTACTCGCCACCGGCGGCCGACTCACAGTTGGACCAGTTGCGGACTGCATGGGCACGCCGCCACTGAGCGGGTTCGAGTACCCTGCCGGAGCACCGGCGAACTGCAACTTCTTCATCGGGGAGGCGGCTTGGTGGGCGACTTCATCACGCCTCCGCTCCCGCTCCACCCTCCATACTCGGGGCCTTACCCGAACCAGGCTGGGCACTCCAGCTCCACCCAAAGGCAGGGCGATCCGTTCGGCGCGCCTCGGGACCCGTGTAGCGGGTGATGAACCCACTGGGGCCTCGCTGCATCGGGACCGGCTCCTCCATCGCGTCGTGGTAGTCGTCCTCCTCGTCGGCGTACATCCCGTAGCCGTATCCATAGTCCACCGACTGACCGTAAGACTGACCCAAGCCCGACTGTCCCATCGGACTCGAGACCAACGGCTCCGGCTCACCCTTCACGGCGGGCTCCGCCTTCACCTCGGCCACGACCGCCGTCATGACCTCGGACGCAGTGTCCGTCTTGATCGTGGGCGTCGTCTCCGTCTTGACCGCCACCTTATCTTCATACTCTTCGTCGTCTTCATCCTCCCGGAGCTCACGCATCACATCCGACACGGACGCTCCCTCTTCAGCATACTCAGCGGTCTTCCTCCACCGCTCCAAACTCCTCAACCCCTCTTCAACCGGGTCCGGCACGCCCGCTCCAGCCTGGCTGGGCGGCGGCGGGCCTTCTGTCGCTGGGACGGCGGTGGCGCTATCCCAATCATCGGCATCCCCGTAGCCGACGCCGACGGTCTCTGCCGGCGCCGTTCAGCGCGCTCTGCTTCGGCGCGAGCGGCACGTTCTGCTTCTACCCGGGCGGCACGCTCTTCCTCGGCCCGTGCGGCACGCTCTCTTGCTTCCTCCTCAGCCCGGCGGCGCGCTGCTTCATCAGCACTACCGCCTCTTCCTCCTTGTCCAGGCATCTTCTCTTCTCAGTTAACTGTCCTTGTTTCACTCTCCTTGTCCGTTCCTTGTTCACTTGACCTCTTGCTTCTTGACCGTGCACACTTGGCTCTTGTGTCTACGTTACCTCTTTTGTCCTACTGGCCTGGATCGCTCCCTTCACCACTCCTCGTCGCTGCTTCTCCAGCGCGACACAAACTCGTGTGCGGACCCTGGGTCCTTCCTGAGCACACTTCAAAACGTGAGGAGGGGGGACGCGTCCTCCAGTCACCAGGTTCAGACGCTTGGCTCTTGACTCTGTTCACTTCCAGGCACAGGCTCTCAGCACTGTTCACTCCACAGTCGGCAACACTACCCTGCTTCTCCACCACGTGTCGCGAGTCGCTTTGTCGGACCGGTTTGGGGCCGGCCGCCGCTGTATAGGAGTAGTAAGTGCTGCCTGTGCTTGTAGGATTTTGGGGCACAAGTAGCAAGGAGATCACTAAGCTAATATGCAAAAAGTGTTCCTTACGACCTGTGTGGTCCTGTTAAGCAAAATTCACGACTGACCTTCTCTCTACTCCTATCCCTGTATCTGCAGATCCTTGCGTATCAGCGTCTTCGGCGGCTCAGCTCCCGCTCACCCCTTCCGAAGACTCGAACCGTCCAGCTCGACGACCCTCAAAGCCGTCTTCCATGCCATCCGTCCCCGAGGTCCCGCCACGACGCCACGAGACACCTGATACCTCCGAGGTACCTCCTCCGAGCAGCCCACGGGTCTCCAGCATCTCGCCGGCCCGGCCCACGACCCGCACTTGCTTGCTCGTGGCCACCGCAGGTGGACCACCTCAGGAACTCGTCACCGGCCCCGCAGAGTGGGAACCGTCCAGACCGTTCCGACTCGGGACAAAGGGTAAACTTTTTTTTCGCAAGATTACGAGTGGTATATTGTAGTCACTTAGATCTGGCTAACGACTTCTAATCACCACTAAAGCTACCATCGCCTATTGACGTCGCTGGCATGCTTTACCCTCTACAGCTAGACTGTAAGAGGGCGAAGAGGGTCCATGTTGGCGGTGCCCCAGGCCGCATCCGTTAACGTTCGTTGGGCAGTTGTCCATCCAGAGATCGCCATTGGCATAGGAGTCTACAAGCTGGTATAGGAGGCCATCAGTAGCCATATCGTTGGTTCGCACTTGACGACTTCGACTGGTGTCCATCGCCAGATTGCTAAACCAAGGGTAAACTTCCTGCAGCACCTGTGAGCTGCAGTGACGACGAGTGGGATATCGTAAAGCAGATGTGTGCGTTCGATCCGGAGGAACGAGTCAAGATCTCGACTGTTGTTGACAAGTTGGCGCAAATGGCCAGCGGTCAACATGAAAACCTTAAGGACAAGTTGGAGACGGGGCAAGGAACTCCGAAGGTTCTTCGGGAAGCATAGCAGCACGAAAACTGCTGAGCCAGCTGATAGACAGCGTGAACCGACCGAAGTCGCTACCTGCTTTGTATGCTTCTTTATGGGATCGTCTGGAGCAGGTACACGGTACTATCGACGGCACGCATGCAAGCGAGTGTCAAACTGCGTTTTATTCACTCGTTGCAGATGCTGACGGGACTATGCGGATGCTACAAGACGTGAACAACAGCCTCATCAGTTTAGCCAAGACGACAATGCGGTATTACGCGCTGAATCGCCGTCTGGATAAGTTCTGCAATGCTTACTCCCATCAGCTCAAGCAGAACACGGAAAGAGCAGAGCCAAGTGAGAGCTTCTTGGCTCGGTGGTCGCGCGTGTTCTGGAATCCCTAAGTGGATCATTGGGTGGAAGGTCTTTCGCGTATGTCGTGGAGTCGATACAATGCTTGGCCCCTTGCTCTATGAATTTGATGAGTAAACCATCAATACTTTATGCGCCAAATACTTGATCTTCATGGCTAACTTTGACAACACCTCAACCCACAAGAAACTCTTAACTACTACGTTTGCGTTAACCCATTCAGGACCCAGGGATGATCTTCGAGTTACTTAATGTGGGCTCATACGACGTCGACGTTTTGTTGGGGGATCGTACGCATCAAGTGGTAGCGAGACCACCGCCGGTTGAGCGGATTTATTCTTATTGGGTTTCTTCGCGCCTTGGACAAGATCATCCCACTTCAGCAAAGCACGCGTCATGCGGTCACGCAAGTCCCAAATCTGCTGCAGCAACTCGCGCTGGGCCTGCTTCGTTGCAGAGCTCCATGAAGACGATCCAGTCAGCGTCGAGTGCTGTTCCCAGTCGTCCAGCAACGGTAGAAAGCGTTTTCGCATGCGCAGAGCACCATCCGCCAGACTGCGGAAGAGCGCGTCGTTATCAGAAGACTCCTCGCACACTTGCTTGGAGACCTCGATGGTTAGCTGGTACGACGAGCTTCCGAGACCGTATGCTCGCACAATGTCATTGATGTCCATGAGGTCGGCGTCGTCTTTGTCGTCTTCGCTGTCAGAGGATCCGCCCTGCAAATGACTAGGAGACGAGTTGTCTTTCGTTTCCACACTTTCCCACTCTACGCCATCGTTCTCATTCTCCTCCCCAGCACCTTCAGCGCCCAACCCTGCCAACGACGGCTCGTTCACGTCTTCCCATTGCACCTCATCATCACCATCGACTTTGGCTCGGTCACCGACACTCTTTGTAGCATCTTCAGTATCTCCATTACGCTTCTCTCCATCCACGACAACATCATCTACATGACGTGGCAATGTCAATGTATCTTCCTCATCGTCAGACCCGTCTCGCACATCAAACGCGTCCAGCGTCGGTACCAGAATCTCAAACACCCGGTTCATCTCCACCAGCACCTGCTCCATCTCCGGTACAAACTGCGCCATCTCTTTATCTCGTTGCTGCTTCTTGGCTTCACTCACGCGTTCCCGATGTCTTGTCGTGTCCACATCTCGCTGCTGTTGCTCCTGCCGCCTTTCACGTCGGTGCGGGAACACATACCCTCTCTGCATCAGCACAGCATGGCCCGCCACCAGCGACGGGTATTTCTCTCCAAAGTCCTGCTTCCACGTCTCAATCAGCGCCAGCACCTCGGTCAGCTGCGGGGACCCCTGCGTTCTGGCCCGCAACGCTCTTGAAACATTGGCGCTCGGGTCTTCACCTGCAGCCACCAGCAGCTGATCGAAGAACGAGGCCGTTTGCTTCGTGATCAGCGCTCGAAACACCACCGACCGCTTGAAAATCTCCTCACACAGCGCCACCGCCTGCAAAAAAAAAATAAATAAATTACCACCAGATGAAAAATACTTTACGTCTTTGACGCACCCTGGAGAAGACGGTAGGCGATCTGCTGCCTCGCTGCAAGTGACATGACACCGTCAAATGAAGCTTCTTAATGTATTGAGACTGAACTGGAGCTGCGGCGTCGCGTAGCAGGCGCTTGAGTTGCTTTAAGCAGGTTTCGGGGGTATCGGAGCTGTCATTTTCTGTAGATGGTGCCATCATTCCACGTCGGCCACGCCCTCGGGGGCGTTTACCGCTGGTCGACGCTGTAGACGCGACGCGGAAGTAGCCGGCCAGGGCTTCGTTGAAGCGAGCGGCCTCATTCTCGCTGTTGAGCTGCTGGATGCCCGTCGGTGGTGCCGCAACTCCATGGCGTAGGTCCATCTGTCCGCTGTAAGAAAACAAAAATGAAAATATCGGAAATAATTTTCAAAACGAAAAGTTCTGACTCGAGGAGGTGGTTCGATGTGGCGCAGAGCATGGCACATGAGCCCCTCAGAATTGCACTGCAATCGACGAGAGCCGGCCCAGCTGCCACGGTTCTCTCGAGTCTCCTCGAACTGTGCAGCAGCATGAAAGAGGTGTGAGCACCTCCACGAGCGTCTGTCAGCTCTCTTTGGTCGCTCTACTCTGGGAGAAGGCCGGGGTCGCTTCCTCTGGGCTTGACTGGAAGGAGGAATGGGATGACGACCTCCAAGTTCAAGAAGAACTGATGAAAGCTACGGTTCGGGACAACACCGTGGTGCTCCGCGAGCTGCAGGACTCACGGGCTCAAGCTGAAGCTTTGTTGATGCTGAGGTTTGAGCTCGACAAACGAGCAGCGCGACACAGTGAGGAAGTCCAGCGACTGATGAAATCAGTGATCGCTACCATCGTTCAGGCGTCGAGTACGGCGGGGCCACCTCTCGTGCCGTGGTTTCTACCGTCTTACGAGGTGGAATTCGAGTCGAAACCTTTCGCGCGCGGATCGTTCGGGTCGGTTCATCGTGGAGTGTGGGGCCCTGGGACTAAAGTTGTGGTCAAGTGTTTCCTTGTCGACGACGCGATTCTCGACAAGCGCTCCCAGCTTCAGATCGAGAAAGAGATCAGCCTCTGGAACCAGCTGAACCACCTTAACGTCGTCAAGATGTTTGGGGCTTCCCACGTCAGTTCACCGCCATTCATCGTCTGCGAGGAGGCCATATGGCGACCTGGGTTCCTATTTGGCGATCTCAGACGAGAACAAGCGGCAAATGTGGCGACTATTGCACCAAGCAGCGCTGGGCTTGGACTATGTTGTGAATTACTGGTCCTCACCTGTTGCTACTGTTGCAGTTTAGCTTTTGCCCTAAGTTGAAGTCCAGATACAGTAAAGGCTGGGAAAGGAGAGAGAGAAAAGCAAAGAGGGAGAAACCACACAACACAAAAATACAACGGGAGCAGCAAGTCGCTTTACTCCCCCGCAGCGTGCCCGTCTTCTCTTCCTCGTCCTTTGTGCGGTGTGAGTTGCTAACGCACGCAAAAGCAACCAAGTTACAAGTGGTTATGAGCACAAGTGCAGACACGAAGAAGAAGGAGCTGAAGGACGAGAAGAAGGCTGCTCACCCACCATTCGACGGCAAGGACTTCGAGTTGTGGTTCGAGCGCATGAAGTTGAAGCTGGAACGCAAAGGAGTGTGGAAGTACTGCGAGAAGGACATTTAGGAGCCGGAGGAGTCGAAGCAGGACGAGCATGACGCCTGGAAGAAGGACTCTGCGCGCGCTAAGGAGCTACTCTACGACGGAATGACAGACAAGATAATGAAAACTGTGAAGTTTGAGCCGACTGCGTTCCGTGTAGTGGAGAGATTGAAGCAGAGATTCGTTGGAAAAACGTATTTCAAGTATGCAGCTGAGATGACACAGCTGAGGAAGCTCCGACTCCCGGAGAACGGCAACATATCCGATCATTTGGGTGAAGTGCGAAGATTAATTGATCGAATTGCTCTATTGGGTAAACCTCTCGATGAGTATGAGAAGCCTGCGATTTTGATCGGCACACTGCCTGACGCCTATGATAACGTGGTAGAAACGTTTCTGGCAAGTCACGTGCCTCGAGATGTTAATGATCCTCCCAACTATGATCAATTGGAGCATGCGTTGGAGCTCGCGTATGATCGGCGCCAAGGACGAAAGCTGGACGAAGGCACCGAAGACCAAGCTTTGTTTGGTGGATCTGGAAGAGGCCGGGGTCGAGGCCGAGGACGTGGCCGTGGATCTGATCGTGGCCGTGGAGGTCGCAGTGGAGGACGTGGCCGAGGACGTAGTTTTGGTCGTGGTGGTGGCCGAGGAAACAGCCAAGGAGCTGGACGTGGTCACGGAGGACAAGGTACTAGCAGAGGAAGATGCTTTCATTGTGGAGAGCCATCGCATCAAGTGCTGGACTGCCCGCACTTAGGCAGACATCCGCCAAGTGGTGCCCGTGGATCCGAGCCACCTCAGAAGCAAGCCAAGGTAGAAGGAGTGCAGGGAAAGCGAGCTGCTAAAAACCAGTATACTGTAGATGAGAGTGATGAATCAGCCTACGTGGTTACTGCTCTCATCAAGCAGCATCCCAACGTGCAGAAGTTTGCGAGCAAGCGCTGGTACTTGGACTCGGGAGCCACAAGCCATTTGACTAACCAGAAAACTGATTTTATTTCGTTCACGGCCATGAGTGCATTGGTGAGAGTTGGTGGTGAGAACTGGTTGAATGTAGCTGGAATTGGTACTGTTAAAAAGGATATCCAGACTACGAGTGGGCGGCGGACGTTGGTACTGCGTGGAGTACGCTATGTACCGGAGCTGCAATGCAGTTTGTTCTCAGTGCGGCGGCAAACCGCACGAACCTTGCCCGCTGACGAGAAAGTTCGAGTTCACTTTGACGATGATGAATTCGCAAAGGTGAGTAGTATATACTGGAACATTACGAGGTTAGTTTTTTTACGAAATATGACAATAGCGAGGTGGCCTTGTAGAAGCTCTCCATACGCAGAATTTCATGGGGTATAAAGTTGACTAGAGGGTGGTTAGCTCTCCCACAAGCAGCGCTAAAACGTGGTAAAGTTCCAAGGTACCTACCTTCATCAACATTCACAAAATAAAACCCAAGGTACCTACCTTCATCAACATCCACAAAATAAAACCCAAGGTACCTACCTTCATCAACATTCACAAAATCATCACCAAGGCAGCTACCTTCACAAAACGAAGTCAGTTTTTTCGTCAAGGTACCTACCTTCATAAAACGAAGTCAGTTTTTCACAAAATTTTACCAAGGCATGGAAGATCTAAGACATAAAAAAATATTGATGATTTAGTGAAGTTCACTTAATTCTTTTACTAGACGTGGACACTTCTCAATGACGAATTTATTTTTTCGAAGCCAATCAGTATAGTTAGGATCAAGCGCGTGGACAGTTTTAAGTTTTCTATTTTTGTACTTACCAAAATTCATAACGTAATCATCATCATCAGGGTCATCTGTTAATTTTGATTCAAGAAACTTCAACATAGAATCATTTAGTAAATTAGGTTGGTTCTTTAGCCAGCGGCAATAGCCAGGATCATTTTGGTATACTTCTTCAATAGAAGAATTTTTATACTTTCCGAAACTTAACTCAGTCGACATGTTGGTCATATATACAGATAGGTATAAGAAATAATAAATTTAATTAATTAAGCGGTGGTATAATCTTCAATTTCTCCGGTTAGGCGGTTGTAGGTAAGCTCTTGTTCGCTAATAACAAGAACTAGAAGATTGACACCTTGGCAGCCGGCATTTACACCCTGAATTTGGATAGCTTGCGGTACGTCGCGTTCAGTTAGGCGCGACACATCAGCGATGAGCATGCGGTTAGTTAGCGACCAGGTTTGGTAATCAAGTAGTCCATTCACAAGTTCGGGGGTTAGATCTCCATTGATAGCACCAAGCTTTGCGATTTCGTTCGTGAAGTGGTGGAAGTCATAGTCATGGTTGAGATCGAACGTTTGAGATGAGCCGATGCGGACGTTGAAGTTTCGAATCGACGATCCGGGTTGAAGCGTCCATGGAGCGCTATCAAATGGGCTTTGGAACTGTTGAACACCAGCGCTCTTTAGATTGTTAGTTTGTTCAGCAAATGGTAGTACTACAATGTACTTAGCATTCTTAACCGAAGCCGATAGTTGTAGATCAAACGAAGCGTTAAGCTGAGACGATTGTTTACCAGTGCCAGCGCGCTGGTAGAACCACTGAGCATAGCAATCGTTGTAGCGAACCTTCTTTACCGGTTTAGAGATAATTGCTTGAGGGTTTTCAAGGTTGACGAATGGTACATATAGACGAGCCGTAGTGAAGGGCATGTAAGTACCATCAATTGTAGGCTCAAGAGAGTTGACAACAGCACCCCAAGCAACAGCAATCGTACCAGCATTAGTGGTAAGCGCCGATGCCATTGGGTTATTAGAAGCAGAACTAGCAATCATGACAGGGCAAGAGTTACCGCTTGCAAGAGTAGTACTTGTCAGCTTCATCTTCTTCGACGTATCTGTGTCAATAGCAGCTACACCCTGATTAACACGGAAACGCAGGCGAATCTGAGGATTAGCCATTAGATCAAGCTCACGGAAAATAGGGTGGAGATCGGTTAGTTTAATCTTGAGCATGTAGTGCCACGTACCCATAAGAGCGCCAGCAGCGCCAGTACCAACAACGAATGCACCACGCGAAGTCTGATTCGAGATAGTAGTAGATGCAGCAGCATTACCAAGCGATGGCCACGTTGACGTAAAGTCAGCAGCCGAGGTCGGTGGATTAGATAGAAGACGCTTCACAAATCCATCGTTGACTACGGAAGCACCACCAGGAGCAGATGATGTACTAAACGCATTCGAGAAAGCGATATTGTTAGAGTATCCATCACCATTCGCATCGATATCAGCTGCGTAAAGTACAGACTGAGCAGCATCCGGATATAGGAAAGATTCGGCTCCATGCTTTTCAACATACTGAGGGCTGTAGCCAGTTTGAGCACGAACATTATTCCAGAAAAGCTTGTAGTCAGCCATAGAAATAATAGTTTTGCCATTCAATTCCAGCGACATCGAGTCAATTACATTCCAGTTACCGCACTTCAGCGTAGCACATAGGCGATTAGCCGCATTCTGAGCCGCCGTAGCGTGGGTGTTCTTCATCGAAACCTTGTACGGTAGCATGATGTAGGCATCACGAAGACAAGCAAAACCTTCCGAACCGTTAAGCTGTGCAGTAGCATCAATCGTGATAACACCATTTTGATACGAACCCTGATTTAGATCGATAACGTTAGGGATGCGCTTGGTGGAAGATACCTTGATCTCCGGGTCGCTCTTAAGTGAGCTTTGGTATAAGTATTGATCTGATAGTTGGGTCTCACTCATCGTTGAATCTATATGAGCCCTAATATAGTTTAAAATAAATAAATAATATGGCTAGCCTGATAAAGCCAGTCACTAGCGATCATGATCTCATTGAACTGGCAGATAAGATGAATGTTCAACTCGATAATATCTTTGAATCAAACGAAATTAAGTCAGCTCTCCCGAAGAGAGGCTCATACTTAATTCTACTTCGACCTCCCAACCTTGAAATAGGTCATTGGACTGCAGTTCACAACGGGGAATATTTTGATAGTATGGGGGAAGGTCCACCAAGACGGTTTGGTATTGATAGATATAATACAAAGCAGTATCAAGGAACGTATGGCGATTTTTGCGGTCCATTCTGTTTGCTATGGCTCTATTCAAAACAACACAACAAACCCAACGTATTCAGGAACATGAAAGATCTTAATCTAACTATTCTGAATTAATTTAACTTTAATTTGTTTCAAAAAATATAGAGCAGAACTTGTTCGAATAAAGATCTGCGATCCTTCCAACTTCGCCATGTATCGTGAACTAACGATTTCCAGTGGCATTGCCCCTGCCAAACTCAAGAAGGCGTTCAAAACTGGTAAACTCAGTCTAACTAAGGCTGAGCTACAAGGAACAGGCAGCGTTGTCCATCTTCACCCTTCATCGTTTGAAAAGGCGATCAAGGCTCGCAAAGCTGGTCGTGGTGTTCGGCTTGAGATTACCAAACACGAAGTCAAGAAAGGGTACAAGAAGGCTCAAGGTGGTTCTATATGGAGCAAAGTGTGGAGTGGTATTAAGTCGGCTTATAAGTTTGCTAAAGACTCAGGAATCTTAAGTAAGGCTGTCGATGCAGCTGTACCCGCTTTAGCAACCTATGCCGGACAACCTACTGCCGCTATTCCTGCTCGTGCTGCCATAAAATCACTAACCGGAATAGGTATCTATGACAGTGATAGCGACGTAGAGAAGGAGGGTGGCCGCATTTCGCTAGATGAGGTAAAAAAGAATGCTAAACGCGCGCTGTCGTATGCCAAACGCAAGGGTGTTCTAACCGATGCTGTCGATGCAGGGGAAAAATTCCTACTATCTAAGGCTACCAAACCTGAGCATGAAACGCTGATCAAATCTGTTAGAGGTGAAATTAAACGACGTTATGGTGTTGGTGTTCCGGCTAAAAAGGGTAGAAAGTTTGTCAAAGGGTCTCAAGAAGCCAAGGATCACATGGCTAGAATTCGTGCAATGAGAAAGAGTGGTAAGGCTGGAGGATCCTTCCGATTGTGAGAAAAAAAATATTCTGATCAACCAAGAGTAGCTTGCGAATCGACAGAAAATTGTCTCATCTTATTTTTTTTAGCGTTAGGTCGCAAGTGTCGCAGACGCTCAGATCTGACAGAAAACTGTCTCAACTTATTTTTTTGGTCTAAGAAGAAGCATAATTGAAACAGAAGTATCGCGGAATTTTACTTTTTGATCGTTTTGGTTGTAGATACTAATTGTAATGGTAGAACGAGCACCATTATGACAGTTCATCCAAGCGTATTGCGATGGTTTGTATGATATCAGCTGACCAATATCAGCATCACCGCGATCAAACGCACTAAGAATATCACCTGATGCCACATATTCATTCTTGATTAAATCACATCTCACGATGTAAGAACTAGTTGGGTGAATCTGAGGAATCGAGTTAGACAACTGAGCACTTGCCACAGTAGAAGATGAGGCGGGGTAAGTTCCAACAGTCAAGCCTACTACCTTGCCAAACTCAGCATTATCAATAATAATGCGAGGCACGCGACTAGTGGTAGGTAGACCTGTTCCGCCCGAGCTATATAACCCTGTAGTCGGACGAGTATACCCGGCTGGTAAACTGGTTGGGGTTGTACTGAAATCAACTTGGGCCGCGTAATAAACACTATTCTCACTCAGCTTGATGTAAAATACATTATTTCCTGATGCGTCAATTAAATAAGCGCCTGCATTAACTAGAGCCGTTTGTATGTTTCGATTGATATCGTTATAGCTGTAATAACCATCAGCGAGGGTGATACTGATCGTGGAGGTAGTTGCCGCAGTAGGAACTTCAATTTTAAAAGTATTATTCCAGAATTGAGCTGCGTCAATGTTATACTCACTATTATAGAGGCTAATTGATTGAATAGCGCAAGCTACATCGCGAAAGTCTGCGGCTGAACCAGGGAACGAGTAGCGCCAAGTTGAGTTGTAATTATCTTGAACCAAATTGGTGCTGTCAATCTTAATAAAGCTTGCACACATTGTATATTATATGTGTAAGATCATATTTGAGAGATGAATACTAATAAATATAATAAGTTTTATATTTTAGTATGATTGGTCACGTATATAAAATTACCAACGAGGATGAAAGCATTGTATATATCGGTAGCACTATACAGACGCTAAAACAACGTTGGAATGCTCATAAGAAAGACTACCAGCGGTGGATTGATGGCAAGTGTCGACCTTGTTCAATCTACGATCACTTTCGCCAACACGGAATTAATAGTTTTCATATGGAGCTAATTAGTGAGCATGTTATCGACGTTCAACGCCAGCTGCATGAGTTTGAACAGCTTGTGATTGATAATCACGAAAACGCTGTCAATAGGCAGCCTGCCTTCAGAACAGATGAGCAAAAACGTGAAAGAGCTGCTACCCGGTATGAAGAACAAGGAGATAGAATAAGAGCACAAGTTAATGCACGTGGATCACAAATGATTGTATGTGAGTGTGGTCTTGAAATTAGACGAGATTCTCAAAGAAGGCATAGAATGCGTAGCATCCACTTGAAAAGAATGGATCAGCAACAGAGATAAGCATTAAAGATCTGCTGGGTTGATTACTTCGTGGAAATTGAACCTGAGCTGACTTTTCACACTATCCAAGAACAGTATTTGACCTTTTCCTCGCGATATTGCTTTATTGTAAGCAATCATCATTTTTTTGTCGTCGATTCCAGGGATATTGAAGTCACGAACTACCATCTGCAAATCACGCTTTGAATTAGCTTTTAGAATCGCAACGTATTCCGCATTCAATCGCAGCATCTTATCAGTTGCAAAGTAGCTGTGTGCGATAAAGATAGTGCTGAGAAAATGGTGTCGACCTCTGATGAAAAATCCGCTGAATAAGTTTTTTTGAAGTAATTTATCCGCACCATAATCATCAATTAGAACTAATTCAACCTTTTTACTAGTCATTGGGGTTCGTCGTACGTTGTCCACGTTAGGAGGTTCTTCATAGAAAGTGATAAAACCATCCAATTGTTCGCGTAAATAATCATAAATAGGTTGATTTGGGTTACGAGCGATCACGTGGAGATGTGCAAATACGTGTGGTGAGTGTTTGAGTATATACATCACTAAATTCGTTTTCCCTGAGTATGACGGCCCTAAAATCACCATTCTAAACAGCGCCTTGATATCCAATTCCGGGATTGACTTGACAGACACTCCTCGAAACTTTTTGGGGATAGCATCGTCGTAGTTGGGAATACCACTCATTGCTTATGTCTCTTTTATCCTTGAAACTATATAGCTTGAAAGAAAACAAAAGATGAGCGGGTTTAGTTATCCTCAACCTTCTTTCATATCCCCGATCTACAATCCTTCTTTCTATTTAACGCTAGATGCGAGTGGCTATCTGACTTATGAGTACGCGCAAACACTCTATCTAGGTAAAAATGATTATCGCATGACATATATCACGGGAATAACTCAGGGGACGGCTACACCAGGTATAGCTCTAGTTCCAGGAACCGGAGGTGATATCAGTGGAATTGGAGCGCTCAGCTGCAATAGCCTGACAGTAAATGGTGTATCTGTGTCAGGAGCTCCGGACTATGTAGTAGGGATTTCCCCAGGTACAGCCGCCATCAATAAAGCACTTGTGCTTGATGGATCAGGCAATATTGGAACGATTACTAGTTTGACCGCAACTAATATTTATGGTACTCTACAAACGGCTGCTCAGCCCAACATAACCTCACTAGGAACACTATCATCACTAACCGTGAGCGGTAACATATCTGGTACTATAGCAACTGCATCTCAACCAAACATTACCTCTCTAGGGACTTTAACTTCCATAAATTGTTCAGGGAATATATCTGGTACGCTTACGACTGCTTCGCAAGTTAATATAACTAGCTTAGGAACACTTTCCTCATTAACCATCGGAGGCAATCTTACATTCACAGGAGCATCGCGCACGATTACAGGGCTTAATTCGCTGACAGCATCGAATCTTACAGGTACCCTACAGACCGCTGCTCAGCCCAACATCACCAGCCTAGGAACGTTAACCGCCGTAAATTGTTCAGGCAATGTTTCTGGTACTCTAACAACCCCCGGTCAACCCAATATAACGTCGTTAGGTACTCTCACAAGTCTTAACGTAGGAGGGAGTATCAGCGTTGGTAGTACTGTTATCGTCGATAGCTCGCGCAATGCAACATTCTCAAGCATTACAGGTACACTTCAGACAGCGGATCAGGGAAACATCACCAGTCTAGGTACTCTATCGAGTCTTAACGTTGGAGGTAATAGCATTATTACTGTCCCTGCTGCATCAACGCTATCCACAACTAGTCCAGCAAGCTCATATCCAGTTCAATTCAGAAACGTATCGAATGTTTCTGGCTCTGCATGCGGTATATCATTTGCTATTCATGAGGAAGCAACTCTATCTACGATGACCCCATCTGCGGCCATTGTAGTATCAACCGATTCTACGGGTGCTTCTAATGCGCATAGTCCTGGAGTGATATCCTTTTATCAACGAGGAATGCAGATCCAGACCGATGGCTCAATGTATGAGCGAATGCGCATTCACTCAAATGGAAATATCAGCTTCTCTAAAGAGATAGGGGATGGAAATTGGAATTTTCTGCGTGGCAATGCGTTAGACGGTACTATTCGCTTTGGTAGTACTCTTACGACGAAGAATTGTATTTCTCTCACTTGGAACTACCAATCGAGTGGTAGCAGCCTCAACTACCTAGGTTTTAGCATCTACGGAACTAGCAACGCTCTCACTATCCAAGCAAGCGATAGGGTCGGCGTCCGAACATCCACGAATACAACCTGTTTCGATGTAGTTGGAGATTCAGCATTGCTAGACGGAACGTATCAACGTATTGCTCAGTTCAGAAACAATAATGCTTCGCCAATCGCATTCGAGATACAAGTATCGAACGCTGCTGCTGGTTCCGGAGCGGTATGGGTGGGGACACAATCTACTGATGCTCTTCGTCTCGGAGTCAACAACAACACTGTTATGTATCTAAACAGTTCTACAAGAGTTGGCATCAATAATACATCACCGGAAGCTACTCTACACGTAGGAGGTATGAGTTGGAGTACTGGATTTCATAGCAAACAGGACGGAGCTGCTGGGCCTGCCCTGAGTTGGCGTTCAATCCAGTTAACTTCATACATCGGCATTGGTTTGTATCAAACTAACACAGCTTCTATCAGACTAGGGACATGCGATGCAACCTTTGCCTGGAATGGGTACGCCACGGTCTATGGAGGTTCATACACGAATGCGTCTGAGAAGACATCTCGTATGGGTTAGAGACAGTGCTGCAAATGCGACCGAGAGAATTCACCTGGAAACAGGATGATCACCGCTCGATTGGCTTCATCGCACAGGAAATGGTTGGAGTTTGTCCTATCCCGGTTTCCGGAGATCCGGATCGCCCTATCAATCCTGAAACGGGGATGCCGAACGAAGGA
Organism: Phytophthora melonis; assembly: GCA_024211575.1. Taxonomy (NCBI): domain Eukaryota; phylum Oomycota; class Peronosporomycetes; order Peronosporales; family Peronosporaceae; genus Phytophthora; species Phytophthora melonis. Next base: position 2,543,829 of record JAMXKT010000047.1, read on the forward strand.
ATGGGAATCGATTACGGTTCATTGACGGCAGTTCTACGTAAAGCTATTCAAGAACTGAAAGCGGAGTTAGATAAGCTGACGCTAAGACTGGACGACATGGCCGACAGTTGAACATCGACTGCAACCCCCACCGTAGGTGATGAATTACGGCCAAAAAATATATGAGTAACTATATAGCACACCTTTCTCAAATATGGAAGTATTAGACCTACGCGTCAGTAATCGAAAGCATAAAAAATATGTAGCTGATGTCATAATCAACGGTAAAACATATAAGAATGTCCATTTCGGTGATAAACGATATCAGCATTATAGAGACTCAACGCCTCTCAGACTATATTCCTACCTCGATCACGGCGATTTAGATCGGAAGTTCCGATACTATGCTAGACATCGAAATAATAAAGGGCCTGCCGGTATGTTAGCAATGGAATTTCTATGGTAATCTTACAAAGCAAACGTCTTCACAGACGGCTTCTTTTTTTTAGAGCTATAGGCCCAAACACGACCGCCGCTAGAGTCGTTAGGGGCGGGAAACGAATATTTTTTCGGATCATTAGGTTTAATCGTCATGTCAGTCTGAGCTGATGAATCTCTCACCATTTGAACCCTGTTTTCTTTCTTATTAGTGTCGGCCCATATCACTCCCTGAGACTTTCTAGGTTCCTCATTGATGATTAGATTTTTCATGATAGCTTTAAGCTCAGCAATGTTAAGATCGCTATTGTCGCCATAGCTACCGTCAGAGCTGGAAATAATGCGTGTGTTGAAGAAGAACATCGTTAATAATTATAGTAGACGAGTTATAATCTCCTTAAATTCTTTATCTCCAATTAGCTTGTTGGAATACATATCAACGGTGAGAACTTTCAGCTGCTTGATGATGCTTGGGTTGTCATTGCCAAGTTCAAGTTCACCTTTCAGCTTGTCGTACTCAGCTTTAAGACTTTCTAGGGGATCCTCAAGCTTATCAGGGAAATTGTACTGAAGATGAGTGATTGCAAGAATCTCCTTAAATAGCTTCTTATCGTCTACGGTTAGCTTATCATACTCAGACTGATCAATATGCTGCTTATATACCAGGTTCCTAATCATCGATTGAAGACTATCGCTGATCTGTCGCTTAGGTCCACATTTGCGGCGATTAGGTTGTACTATCACAAGTGTTTTAGCATCAAGATCAGGAAGCCGAATGTACTTACTACCAAGTTGACGATAGGTGTAAGCGCTCGGGGTAGCTAACCCCTTAATATCATTCAAATTATACGTTCTACCTCGCCTCACAACCCCTTCAAGTGGTGCGACTCCTGCACCTCGTAGACCCCGTCCTCGTAAACCTTTGCCACTGACTTGATTTAACATGTCTTTCATTGTGTTTTTAACGACTCGATCATTCTGATGATCATTAAAACTGTCGATGCTCATTTGCTCAATTTCTCCTCGCTCACGAAGCTTGTTAATGTAATCCCTCTGTTTAACAGCATACGCCGCCTTGGTTGCTTTTAAAGCTGCTTTTGATGCTCGGATTAATTCTTTATCAGCTGGCGATTTGGACTTCTTAAAATCGTGTAGGTTCTTCTCATACTGACTGTAAGCTTCTCCATATGCCTGAAACGCTTCTTCTGCCTCATCGTGTAATTTCTCTACATCTTTATCGACATAATCATCGTAACCAAGAGGTACTTTAACGTCATGCACGTTTTTGAAGATGACTTCTCGTATCATTTTGAGGTTATCATCTAAGATTTTCTCTAAGTTACGATCGCCACTTTCCTCAACATACTTAACGTAATCTTCAAGCTCGCTTAACAACGCTTGAAACGTATCCATCCACCTTATAATTTTCATTAGATGAGCCATGGCTTCTCCCTTAACCACTTTATGCTGAGCATTCATGAAATTCAGAGGTTTAGCTAGTGTTGGCATACCGAGATAGTAAGTAGGATGGGATTTAACTCCTTTGTCGCTATTGACAATAGGATGTAATCTAGTTGCAATCGGTATACCACTTTCCGCAAGCTTCTTATAGTATTCTGTGAGTATAATTTTGGCGTCGAGGTCTGGTAATGGCATCGTTTTATCCATATCTTCATCTTTCCCTGTTTTAACCCCTTCAATGGATTCCTCCATATCAATAGTTGCATTGTATGGTGAAGGGGATATCGTTTTATCCATCGCTGTACTTGTAACTAAGTTTAAGTTATTCTCCTGCGCTAGGTGTATAAATCGATCAAGGGTACCCATCCAGTCTACTTCTTTCTGGACAGCTGGGCGATGCTTGTCAGTGTTAAGGCCGAACACATAAACTCTATAAAGGTGGTCTTTCCATATATATCCGTCGCTGTAAGTTTTACCATTTTTAAGCATGGGGTGAATTTTTCTATGGAGGCCTTTGGCTTCTAACATGCCGCTGTTATTAATAATGAACCAAGTGAGCTTGTACTTTGCATAATCATCATCCAAATTCGTAGACGTTGATTTGTCCAAGTACTTTAGATCAAGTCTTGGATCTTTAAAAGGAGTATCAAGATCTTCAATATCATCTTCACTCTTCCTCTTTCGATCGGATTGGACTGGTTTATCTTCACCATACATTGTCTGAGATTCATCAATTGAATTACTTTCCCCATCGTACATTATGCCCCGTATTTTTTCTTTAGTAGCTTCCCAATCAATAGCTTGATAGTTTTTGGATTTTCGCTGTGTTTTAACATTCACCATTGACCCCTTTTCGCGAAGGACATAGCGTTTATCATCTTTACCATCTTTTCTTTTAATTGGATGAATGGTTAAAGCTGCCCAATTTGGATTACGTGTATAAAATTGCTTGATCCAGATTCGCGCCAACACCTGATCTTCTCGATCTAATGGAGCTGTTGATGATTTTAGTGTGTTCGTCTCTGAATCGGTCATTTCCGGACTAGCTTGAACCCCAATAGTACTCATTCGTGATGAGTTATCAATACCTACAGTAGCTGTTTGAGGCTTAGCAGTAGCTGTAGCATCACTCGTTTGAGGCTTAGCAGTAGTTTCAGCATCGCTTGTTTGAGGTTTAGCAGTAGTTTCAACATCGCTTGTTTGAGGTTTAACAGTAGCTTCAGCATCTACCATTAATGGATGAACATTTGGCGTGGTTTCAGTTTCTGTTGCAGTCGAACTTCCAGTTGATACCTCAGGGTTTTTGTTGGAGGATTCATCAGTCTGGATAGAAATTTCAGAACTAGGCTTACTAGACTTAGTTAAACTGATAGATTTGTCTGCATCCGTTGCCCATTGAGCTTCAGAATACATCTGCCGTTTTTCATTAGCTTGACGAACGCGACGTTGCGCGCGTTCTAATATTTCTTGGCGTTTCCGCTCACGTTGGGATAGGCTTTCAAATGATGGAAACATATTACTAGCTATATCAAAGAGCGACAAAAAAATATAGCAAGCTAATTAGTTTGAGTTGATGATTCATCTTTATTTATCTGACTTTCTTGATTTAGTGTCATAGTTTTTGTAGTATCGCTTGCCCATTGCGCTTCGGAATACATCGAACGTTTGGCTTTAGTCTGACGAAGACGCCGCATTACTCGTTCTACCAACTCCTGTCGCTTTTCTTCGCGGTGAGCAGGTGATTTGAATGAAGGGAACATGTTATCCAGCTTATATTTATAAAAATCATAAAACTCTACCATGGGCTTGATAATTTAGATTTGTTATACCCTTTAGCGTCATACACATGACATATCTCGTTTCTTTCATTCAATAAGTAAAAGTATCTACGTTTAACATCGTAAAAACGGACTCCGAATATATCCTCAAGCTGTCTCATGTACTTTCTATTAGCAATGGTTTGCCTGTATGGAGCTACAGGATCTAGCTTGGATAACTCCATCTTTATTCTGCTCACCTCCTCGATTATCCAGATCTTTCGTTCAAGATTATCAAGCTCTCGCTTATATTCTACGCAGTTTGTACACATATTTGAAATATCTACTTGTACTATATAGTATACAGTATATTTTTTGTATTTTACAGGAATTATCTCAGTCAGTATATAGTTGAGCCATGGACGTGAGCCTTGAGTTCCTCGACTATGACCCTTTTGATGATGGTTCTGTATATGACAACTCGACGCTACTAGAAGATAGTTCTAATTCAAAACAAAAACGTAAGACCGTTCAAGAAACAATATTCAGACCAAAGCTCAAAAAGGTTTCGCCTAAGCGCGATTTTAAGCGTCCATACGTAGAGATAGCTCGTTTGAGTGAGCTATAGATTCTCAAGCCTTATTTTTTTCGTTCCAGTACTCCTCCTCCAGTGTGCTGCGTTTGTTTTTATTGATTAGTCGTAAGTTGGCTTGAGGCTCCCAGGAATCAGGCTCATCACCAACCCACTGGATTAGGTATTTGTACTTGCCATTTTTCATCTTTTTATGATCCAATATCTTTTCAGCTTCTAAAATATCACCTCGATTGATCGTTGCATCACTAACTTCGGATTTTACTATCTTGAGTTCGTTAGCTGACTTGTACAGCGTATGTCCGTTTTTTGAGCGAATCTGAACCCGGTATCCGTCGATGCCTACTACTTCATAGATAGCTTTGCTCCATTTAGCTGCTTCTTTCTCGAACTGCTTCTTTTTGAGTTTGTAAATAATACTATCACCTACTTGGAATTCAGTATCAATTGTATCTACTAGTTCTTGGTTATGCACCAGATCGCTGTCAATGACTCGACCTTTCGCTTCATTTGGCGTCATACCAATTGATCGATGTGGGGTTGAGTTGTAGTTTGTGATAATATCACTTAGAAGCTTGTTCGTCAGCTTTGGAGAGTTCATCTTAACCAGTCGCTGCTTTATAGTTCGATTAAATCGCTCGATTTTACCCATTGTTGCGTGATCACCAGGCTCGTTGTTGTAGTGTTCAATTGACTTAGATTGGAGGAAGGATTGTACTTGCTGATTCATGAACTCGGCGCCATTATCAGTGGTCAATATGTCGATCTTGTTGGATTTTATAAATGCTTTCATAGCAGCTAGAACGGTGGGCGCTTTCTTGTTTGCCAATAGCTTGGCGTAGCCTAGCCGCGAATTAATATTTACTGCAGTTAAAATTGTTCGCTTATCCCAAAATGTCAAGTCCATTTGCCACGAATTCGGGCTGTGTGAAGTGATTTTGAAGTTATCGAATCGCTTGCGTTGCTCTTGATGACGTTGAATGTCAACCTGAGATTTATACCAATCTTTAACGTTTTTAAGAGTGACTGTACTGTCTAGCTCCCTAGCCTTCTGGTACAGGGCTTGGACACCGACATAACCCGTTTTGGGGTCATGATATAGTTTAGATAAGAGTCCTTCCATGTTATATTTGTATCATTAAACTATATCTAAATCGGTAAAGGACGCGTGCTAATGCCATCTTCACATACCTGTCGCTTGTCGTAGTAGTAGTTTAAAGCAGTTTTAGTCTGACTATAGGTAATCATTCCTTTAGTCTCCTTACTGACACGGAATCCTGTATTAGTACCTTTAAGCGTAATACGATCTTTGACAACTGACTCGAAGCATTCGGGATTCAGTACATCACCGTTTTTACCATTATTCTTCTGAACACCCTTAGCTGAAATCTTCACTTTATGAGTCTCATCCGGCAAGTAGCAGATATAGTTCTTGCTGGATAGCGATACCATAGCATCCCCTCGCCATTCCTCTTTGAAAAGGCCAGGTGTTCGTCGATCATACGCCGCATGCTTTGGGGTATCGTCTCGAGGGAACCACTCGTATTTATGTTGCTTGAAGTGTTCGCGTAGTTCAGGTTTAATACAGTCTTCGAATGGATTATCACAACTGAAAGCAATATAACCACTATCGGTATCCATTTCCTGATATTCAAAGTCGCTACGATCAAAGTAGAAGTCGATGCAATCGTAGTAGAACTGTAGCATGCGTAGCTTAGCAAGCTGGTAAATCGCGACCGATACATGAATAGGATTTCTAGCCTTGATCATACGTTTTTTCATCGTTACTTCAAAGGCTCCGTTGTACTCCTCAAGATCATGGAAAGTGAAATGCTCTATCTTATTAGAAACCTCTTCTTCGTCTGATATGAATTGGACTTTCTTGTGCTTGGTCATGTCCATTCCACTACGACCAGATGCTGAGTTACCAACTAGTTTCATGGTTTCACCGATTACCTTTTTAGCTTTCCGTTCTTCTTCCTCTTCCTTCGTTTCATTCGCTTTCTTTTCAACATCACCTTTGCGTCGTGCATTGGATACCTCTTCCATAAATGGCTTGAATACTTTGTGGCCGTTACACTTGATAAAGCTATACGTTTTGGTAATCACCATGCCATGATCGAGGTACCATTTTAGAAGAGGAGTGTAGATAAGGATTTTCTTTCCGAAGTAGCTTCCAATCAACTTCCGCGACTTCTTTGCAAATCCACCTGAACCCTTCTTTTCAAGTCGAGCTGCTTCCTTCCTCTCTTGGTTATAGTCGAACATGTGCTTACCGATAACGCTCTCATCTTCTGGATCAATTTCAATGTTCTTGAAAATTGGTGCCATCTCAGAGAAGTAGTCTTTCAAGTGTTCAGGCGTTTGAATATCACACTCAAGAAATCCGAAGATTTTATCGTTCTTGATATCATCAATCAGGTCAGGATACGTTTCAATCGTAGTAAGTCGTCCACAAGGCATAACGTTACCTAAACACCACAGGTACAGAGCATTCGCATCATACCCAATAACCTTCTTACAAATCTTACCTCCTCGGATTTTAGTTTCATTGCGCTTAGCATATCGATTGAAGATAATAGATGGTCCACCAGCGATGTTAGCCTTCATCTTGTGATAGATATCCTTCTCTTCATCATCAATAGAGTGTACTAAGCGATCAGCGTTGTATTCAAGTAATTTCTTACGACGGAAGGCTCCAATACTCATATTTTTACGTGCTACATTACACTTAATACAAGTAATCATGAAGTTATCATTCGTGTGCCCGATTTTGTTGTTTACACGATCAACAGAAGCTGTTTCACTGGTAAGTTGGCAATAGCACAGAGAGCATAGATATTTTTGTTGATCCATGACCGTGTTAACACGTCCAATCGTCATATCGAACTCACGACCAGCCTTTGCGTCTTGCTCTTTGTATCCGTTAAAACGATCAATCGGGAAATCAAAGCCCGCTGCTGGAATACGTGGCTGCTTCTTCAGATTACTGAAGCAAGTTTGATACATAATCTTCTCACTAAGCCCCGGTAGTGATACGCCATCATCAAACATATCGAGATCATACTTGGTGAAGAATGCATGCTGTCTACGAATTGCATGGGCAAATGGTACTACGTCAAGGTTATTGTACCAAATTAATAGATCTTTGATCGTTTTCATGTTGTAATGCTTCCAGACAAACTTAACTCTCTCATAATCTTCATCACTGATGCTAGTACCCCTTAGCTTGCTGTCAAAAGCTGATTTCGGCGGAAGTTCGGTCTCATTTAACACATCAAAGCTAGTGATGTATTCATACGGAAAAACCCCCTTGGCTAGCATGCACGTACAACGAATTTTGTCCTCACACTTACATCCTCCAAGATAGCTTTTACAATAGGAATCGAGTGAAGTACCAGCCGGGACGTAGTTAGCGATATCAAGCATTTTATAGTTATCCGTACAAATGCTCATATACCCTGGGTTTTTGATCACTGAAGTGACCTTGTCGCATATAACACCAAACATCTCATTTTTGGTGAGATTAATGTCATACTTACCTGAATTAAATCCTAGCGTTGGGATCTGATTAATTCGCTTTCTAAACTTTGGAAAGTCACCCGGGCCTTCATACTCAATGTTTTGATACGCAACAGCAAAAGAGGAATAATGACCTGACTTTATATACCCATCAATTTCATCTATCACTTCTTGACCACATTCGACCGCAAGGATTTTTCGTAGCAGCTTTTCATACTTGAGAGCATTGTAGTTTTGAATTTCAATCGTTGACTTCTCAATGTAAGCAAACAACCTCTCAATAAGTCTCTTCGGCGATTCTTCTACAATACAGAAATAAGAATTGGATAACGTATTAAGAATTGAGACACTGACCTGAATGTGTTCATTCGTGAATTTAGTACTCTCCCCTGACTGGATGTCAGTTGGCTTCAAGATGGCTTCAAAGTCGTAAACGATGAAGTGATCGTTGTAAGGAGTAGCGTCATAAACGTTGTATTTCTGCATCATCTGGAATACAAAGTTTTTAGGTGGCTGGTAGATCGTGGGTTGTTTTGGAAACGACATAATATTTACCTCCTCACATCTATTCTTCTTATGGTCTTTAAGCTTAGTAGACGTCGGAAATACCATTTCACACTTCGAACACTGATATTTACCTAGAAACATCTCCACATTCTTAATATACATCGCGTGGTTGCTGTGCGATAGGATGCTGAGAGTTTCATAACTCTTCTCAGATTTGCGAATACATTCAACTTCACCCGTCTCCTCATCTTTCGTGTAAACGTCGATGTTTAGCTTAAAACACTCCTCAAGCTCATCAAATTGAATGATATCGATAGGTTTGAAGCCACGGAACAGGCTTAGACTGTATTCAATCTCCTTGAAGGCACAATACTTCTGGAAAGCGGATTTCACATGTGCTTGGATTGTTCTAGGATTCTTCTTCTCAGCTAGCTTGTGATAAGCAATACAGTGGAAGACGCACTTGTTGTTCGTTTTGGGGAAATTAATAATATGCTTATTATCAAGAATCTCCTTTGGAATAACAGCAGCGCTATCACCTAGCGTATAGTTTCGTTTGTATACATAAATTTTAAATCCTGTGATAGCTTTCAACTTGTAAGCCGAACTGGGATATTTTAATCTATCAGCAAGCTCCATAGATCTGACTTCAGATATAACTTTGCGAATATCGGATTTGCTGTTGACAGCAACAGGTTTATCAAATACACTAGTATTGTTTTCATTAGGATACCAGTATACTACACGACCATCACTGAGACTTTCCAATTCATATCCAAGGCCAATATTAATTTTAAATGCCTTTAGTTGACTGCTAAGAACGGTCTCTAGATTGTCATAGAACTCTCCAGGTAGGATATGTTCGTATAAATAACCGTCTTTCTTCTTCCCCTGGGTAAAACGGAAGTAAGGATTACCCTTATAGTCAGGAGATAGATAATAGTTTATCTTCTTCATAGAGATGTTGTATTGCTTAGCAATCAATTCTCTGTTCTTCGGGTTACTAACATTGCTAACATAAACCATCTTCTTGGTGCGTCCTAGCACCTTAACACGGAAATTACTACCCCACTTGGTGCACGGAACTCCAAGTCGCTTAAGTCCTTCTAATTCATATCCAAACATCGTCGTTGTATATCCGCTCTACTATATTTTATAAGATTTTATCTCTCAAGATGAGTCTTTTATATTTGTATAAATACAAAAAAATAAAATTATTAATATATAATTTTACACTTCTTTGTCATTTTCACTCTCTACTTCGTTCGAAACCTCAATTCTCGTTGGAAGTTTAGATTTTAATTTCTTGTTTTGGTTTCTAATCTTCCTACGTTGCGCTAGCTCCTCCATGTGTAACTCATTATACTCCTTTTGCTTAGCTAGACGCTGCTCCCTATTCTTTAGATAGTATCGCTTCTGAGCCGCTTTAAAAGCCTCTTTGTTAAGCTCATAATTTTCGCGAACATAAACCATAATTAATTAATTTGTAATATATGATATTGTGCCTTTTATATACTAATGGAAATTATTTATCAGAAATAAAAATAATTAATTTGGTGAATATTTGGGTTTTGATTTGTGAATGTTGATGAAGGTAGGTACCTTGGGTTTTATTTTGTGGATGTTGATGAAGGTAGGTACCTTGACGAAAAAACTGACTTCGTTTTGTGAAGGTAGCTACCTTGGTGATGATTTTGCGAATGTTGATGAAGGTAGGTACCTTGGGTTTTATTTTGTGGATGTTGATGAAGGTAGGTACCTTGGGTTTTATTTTGTGAATGTTGATGAAGGTAGGTACCTTGGAACTTTACCACGTTTTAGCGCTGCTTGTGGGAGAGCTAACCACCCTCTAGTCAACTTTATACCCCATGAAATTCTGTGTATGGAGAGCTTCTACAAGGCCACCTCGCTATTGTCATATTTCGTAAAAAAAACTAACCTCGTAATGTTCCAGTATATACTACTAAGGTGAAGTTTGAACAAGGAAGTGTGAAGGCACATGTCGACAGAACCAATCTTTACTGCTTGGAGCTGGAAAGTCCTGTGGATTCCGCATTGGTCGTCGCCACTGATGGAAACCGCAAGGTGCAGCTGTGGCACACGCGCCTTGGTCACCCAGGTCGGACAGTATTCAACGCTCTATTTCGACATGCAGATTGGCCGTTGCTGGCTGTGGAGTTGAGAGTCGGACAAGGCTTCAGCTGTGAAGCATGTGTGAAAGGAAAGTTGACGAGGAAGAGTTTTCACTCGGTGCAGAGTTCGACTCGTGACTGGTTAGTTGGAGAACGAGCACATGTGGATGTTTGGGGCCCATATCCAGTGGCTTCGTATTCGGGCATGCGCTATTTTGCTCTCTTCGTCGATGAGGCTTCTCGCTTCTCGACTCTGTTCCTGATGAAAGAGCGCACCGACGTCTACGCAAAGTTCCAGTTCTACTATGAGCGTGTAAAAACACAATTAAAAATCCGAATGAAGGAGCTTCGTTGTGATAATGCTCGCGAGTTACTGGCGCTCGGTGAGAAGTGCAAGCGAAATTACGGGATGGAGTGCTCGCTGACTGTGAAGCATACCCCAGAGCAAAATGGGGTTGCTGAACGAATGATTCGTACGGTGACTGAGAGGATGAGGTGCCTGTTGGAGCATTTTGGACTGCCCAAGCAGATGTGGGCGGAGGCCGCAGTTACTGCAGCGTACTGTGTGAACATCGTGCCGAACAAGAGAAAAGGAATGCAAGTCCCGTATGCAGTGTGGTTTAGAGAGACACCTGCGTATTCGAGACTTCGGACGTTCGGTTGTGCTGTGTTAGCGTACGTTGACAAAGTTGAGCGTAAAAAACTGGATTCACGAGCAAAAGAAGCTGTATTTGTTGGTTATTCTCGTGAGCGGAGAGGCTACCGTTTGCTGGACAGCAAGACGAACAAGGCGTTCTACAGCCACACAGCCGTCTTCTACGAAGATAAAACGGGACGAATCCTGTTGAAGAATGGTACAGAGGCACCAACAGTCCCCACGTCGGAGTACTTGGACATTGATGCTACGACGATGCAGAATATTCCGGCCATGCTGGAGGAAGCGCAAGCTGAGGAGAGCCATGAGCCAGTGTGCGAAACTGGTGGGGCTGATGAAGGTGCAGTGCGAACTGAGACTGCAGACGAAATTGATTCACACGCGATTGGCGATGCCTCAAGTGAGACTGTGCCGCCGCGAAAACGAGCGCGAGCAAGTGACACCTCGGCTCCGCGCAAAAGAGCCCGCACAGTTGAACGAGTGAAACCAAGTGGAGTAGTATCACATGAGAGTGATAAAAATGCGCCTCGTCGAAAGAAAAGAAAAGGAGGAAAAAGGAAGAAACGAGGGTGTTCGACACCAAATGAAGAGTCTGGCGGTCCGGGCAGTGGGCGGTGTGTGACACCGGCTGTAGAGCAAGATGATAAGGAGGCAGAAGTGCAGCAGTCTTCGACTCGTTTACCTGGTGAGATGACGACCGCTGGCGGCGAGAAGCTGGATGCTGATGGTGACTCGTTGATGAGGGACCTAACCGTCTCTGATCAGCGAGATACACCTCGCAGTAAAGCGCCGAAGACTGGCTGCATGGAATACCGGACGAAGAGTGGCAGAGTGTCGAAGCCACCACGGTGGCTTGGCGACACCATTCATCTTGCGTACAGAGACTCAATTGAGAAGAAGCGGTCAGCTGGTTCATCAAGTTGGGAGGTGAAACGTGATGAGATGCAGTTTGAGATTGCGAAAGAGAAAGCAATGGATTGGTGGCAGGACTTCTGTTGTCTTTCCGATAGTGTGATTGACGAACCAGAGACCCTGAATGATGCAATGAAGAGTGGCTACGCCGAGGAGTGGCGTTCAGCAGCGGATACCGAGTACCATGCCTTGATGAAAAATGGTACATGGAAGCTGGTTCCTCGAGAGAAAGGTATGAAGGTGCTGGGGAACCGTTGGATATTCCGCGTAAAATATCTTCCCAACGGACAAATCGAGCGGTTCAAAGTCAGATTGGTGGTCAAGGGCTTTATGCAGATCTATGGCGTTGACTATCTTGAAGTGTACTCACCTGTGGTCCGCTTGGAGACTCTGCGAATGCTACTGACACTAGCTGCAATCTGGGACTACGAAGTCGACCAGATGGACGTGACGACCGCATTCTTGAACGGCCCTATCGATGGAGAAGTGTACATGGAGCAACCCATGGGGTACGAGGAAGCAGGAAAAGAGGACTGGGTTTGCTGGCTGGATAAAAGCCTGTATGGCTTAAAGCAAGCCCCCCGTGTTTGGTTCCGCCTGCTGAAAGACCACCTGGAGAAACAAGGTTTTACGATAATGAATTGTGAGGCTTGTGTTGCTGTGAAAGTGGTCGATGGTGAGTTAGTGTTTATCTCCATCTACGTGGATGATTTGATTCTCTTCGCCCCCAACAAGAAGTTGATGAAAGCGCTGAAGCAGATGCTTCACATGCGTTTTGAGATGAAGGACTTGGGGCCGATTTACTACATCCTGGGCTGGGAGATAACGAGAAACAGAAAGGAGCGGACAATTTTCATCAACCAGCTCAAGTATGCAGACAAAGTATTACATCGATTTGGTATGGAAATATGCAATGGCTGCAAAGTGCCAAGCACCCCTGACTTGAAGCTGTCAAAGGTCATGTGTCCGACCACGAGAGAGGAAAAGGAGCTGATGAGTGGGAAGCCGTACAGGGCTGTAATTGGCAGTCTAATGTACTTGATGTTGGGCACACGCCCTGATTTGGCTTACCTGGTCCGTGAGTGCAGTCAATTTCTCGAGAACCCTGGGATTTTGCACTGGCGCGCAGCAAAGCGTGGTTTGCGTTACTTAAAGGAGACGCTGGACTGGGGGCTACAATTAGGAGGAGTGAAATGGAGTGAGCAGGAGTTGGATGACAATCTCAAAGCTTTTGCAGATGCAGACTTTGCGAACCGAGTGGATGATCGGAAGTCTATTGCAGGGTATCTCACCCAGTTCTGTGGCAGCACCATTTCGTGGGCAAGCCAGACAGAACGGACGGTCGCATTGCACACGACAGAAGCTGAGTACATGGCGCTCAGTCTTCTTGTTCAAGAAGTGATCCACCTGCGGCAGATGTTGAAAGAGCTGAAGATGCAGCAGAAAAACCCCTCTGATGTATTTGTGGATAACGAAAGCGCTCGAAAGCTGGCAAACAACCCTGAATTTCACAGTCGGACAAAGCACATTGATGTGCGGCATCATTTTGTTCGAGAACGTGTTGAGCTGAAAGAAATCACTGTGAAACGAGTTGCTGGGGCTGACAACGTGGCCGATGCATTCACGAAGGCACTGCCTCGAGTGAAATTTGAGCAGCACCGAGCAAGCATGGGATTGATTTCCCAAGAGCAATACGAGGCGACCAAGAAGTGCAACATTGACAACCAGTAGGTGGGGCTGTTGTGAATTACTGGTCCTCACCTGTTGCTACTGTTGCAGTTTAGCTTTTGCCCTAAGTTGAAGTCCAGATACAGTAAAGGCTGGGAAAGGAGAGAGAGAAAAGCAAAGAGGGAGAAACCACACAACACAAAAATACAACGGGAGCAGCAAGTCGCTTTACTCCCCCGCAGCGTGCCCGTCTTCTCTTCCTCGTCCTTTGTGCGGTGTGAGTTGCTAACGCACGCAAAAGCAACCAAGTTACAAGTGACTACATTCACAAGTTGGGTGTGGTCCACGGTGACCTCAAGTTGAACAATATTCTCGTGGGCGCTGACGGTCTAGCGAAGCTGTCGGACTTCGGGTTAAGCGCCATGAGAACCTGCTCTACGCTATCAAAGACCGCGGCGGTGGATTCGGTGTCGGGGGGATTGCGTTGGCGTGCACCCGAGTGCTTGAAGCGACGTCCGACTTTCGCGTCGGACGTGTATTCGTTCGCGATGTGCATGATTGAGGCGGCCATCGGTGAGCCTCCTTTCGCCTTCTTGGACGACATTAGTGTCCGTGAGAACTTGAAGAGTGGCGAGATCCCGGATCAACCTGATGCTATGAACAACGATGTGTGGGGGCTAGTGGTCGCGATGACGAGTCTGGATCCGTTAAAGCGGGTACCGCTGCACCACGTGATTGATAAATTGGAGGTGCTTGCGGACAATGAATCGAGTGTCAAGACAGAATCTACCGCGATCGTGTGCACTGCGTGCGCATCAACTATACCAACTGATGCGCGGTTTTGTTCGCATTGTGGGGCGCCAATATCTCTGGAGAAGAATGCCCCGACATTAGCAAACACACGGACAAATACGGATGCTGCTACGCTGAGCGCTCCTTTGAAAACTGCAATGGCAGGTGATAATAGTATCGGCGGCTTCATCACGCTTCTTCGCAACGGAAACGACAAACAAAAAGAGAATGCTGCTCAAGCGTTGGCTCATCTGGCAAGGAATGACGACAACGAGAAGCAGATCGCTAGCCACGGAGCCATCCCTCACCTCGTGACACTTCTTCATCAAGGGACTAACGCCTCGAAGGAGCCGGCAGCTCGGGCGCTGACTAATCTGGCCCTTAATGACGACAACAAGATAGAGATCGCTAGCCACGGAGCCATCCCTCACCTCGTGACACTTCTTCATCAAGGGACTAACGACTCGAAGGAGCAGGCAGCTTGGGCGCTGGCATATCTGGCAAGGAATGACTACAACATGAAGGAGATCGCTAGCCACGGAGCCATCCCTCACCTCGTGACACTTCTTCATCAAGGGACTAACGACTCGAAGGAGCAGGCAGCTTGGGCGCTGGCTCATCTGGCAAGGAATGACTACAACATGAAGGAGATCGCTAGCCACGGAGCCATCCCTCACCTCGTGACACTTCTTCATCAAGGGACTAACGACTCGAAGGAGCAGGCAGCTCGGGCGCTGGCTGATCTGGCAAGGAATGACGACAACATGAAGAAGATCGCTAGCCACGGAGCCATCCCTCACCTCGTGACACTTCTTCATCAAGGGACTAACGACTCGAAGGAGCCGGCAGCTCGGGCGCTGACTAATCTGGCCCTTAATGACGACAACAAGAAGGAGATCGCTAGCCACGGAGCCATCCCTCACCTCGTGACACTTCTTCATCAAGGGACTAACGACTCGAAGGAGCAGGCAGCTTGGGCGCTGGCTCATCTGGCAAGGAATGACTACAACATGAAGGAGATCGCTAGCCACGGAGCCATCCCTCACCTCGTGACACTTCTTCATCAAGGGTCTAACGACTCGAAGGAGCAGGCAGCTCGGGCGCTGGCTGATCTGGCAAGGAATGACGACAACATGAAGAAGATCGCTAGCCACGGAGCCATCCCTCACCTCGTGACACTTCTTCATCAAGGGACTAACGACTCGAAGGAGCCGGCAGCTCGGGCGCTGACTAATCTGGCCCTTAATGACGACAACAAGAAGGAGATCGCTAGCCACGGAGCCATCCCTCACCTCGTGAAACTTCTTCATCAAGGGTCTAACGACTCGAAGGAGCAGGCAGCTCGGGCGCTGGCTGATCTGGCAAGGAATGACGACAACATGAAGAAGATCGCTAGCCACGGAGCCATCCCTCACCTCGTGACACTTCTTCATCAAGGGACTAACGACTCGAAGGAGCAGGCAGCTCGGGCGCTGGCTGATCTGGCAAGGAATGACGACAACATGAAGGAGATCCGTAGCCACGGAGCCATCCCTCACCTCGTGACACTTCTTCATCAAGGGACTAACGACTCGCAGAAGTACGCAGCTCGGGCGCTGGCTGATCTGGCAAGGAATGACGACAACATGAAGGAGATCCGTAGCCACGGAGCCATCCCTCACCTCGAGACACTTTTTATGATGGGACTTACGACTCGCAGAAGTACGCAGCTTTGGCGCTGACTAGGCTACGGATCGAAGTCATCGGGTTTTATTATTAGTTTTTTTAGGTTTTATAGTAAAACCTGTCAACCTCCAAAAAGTACCAATAGGTTTTACTGGATTTCAAATCGATTTCACAGGTCGTTCAGAAACAAAATCATCATTTGGTTGTCAAAATTCCATAAATAAAAATCGTGATGCTACAGCTCTTGTCGATTGCCGACAGATCTGTCATGGCAACACCGATGAATGTACAGAGTTAATTAATAGCGATGACTCTGTTTTAAATGGACTTAGCCAAACATGGCTAATAGATTATACATGCATGTACTTGTAAGTAAGAACTCAAGAAACTCCATCCTGAAAAACACCACAATAATTACAGCACCAACGTTGCGTTAAAGCCGTACAAGCATACCCATGGAGGACACGAAGGTGAAACCATCATAGAGCCGACCCTAACTACACTCATAATCATACTTTCACCACTATTTTCAATTCTCGCTGACAACGTGGTATTTCAGAGCCCGTCGACATGAACTATTAGGTATTCGACCTCCTAATATCCTCCTCAATTCGCACATCAAGCTCGTTATGTGCTTTGCATAGGCAACCACATTAACAAGGACCGAACCAGGAAGAACTACCAATAATGCAGTAGCAAAGCCTAGTCAAGAAATAAAAACTAGGTTCTATTGGTTTAAACCAAGGTAAAACCAAAAAC
This sequence comes from Phytophthora melonis, assembly GCA_024211575.1. NCBI lineage: Eukaryota > Oomycota > Peronosporomycetes > Peronosporales > Peronosporaceae > Phytophthora > Phytophthora melonis. The sequence goes on from JAMXKT010000047.1 coordinate 2,560,668, forward strand.
CTAATTCGTTTTAAAAAAATCAACAGGTTTTACCAGCCCTGCCCGTGGCTAATCTGGTACGTAATAACGAGAACAACGCGAAAACTATCGAAAGACTAGGAGCTATCCCTCACCACGTGAGCCTTCTTCAAAAAGGAACGGATAAATCAAACGTGATTGCAGCTTGGGCGCTGGCTAGAATGAAGGAGCCATCTGAACCACCTTGAAGAAGGGACCGATCAATTCAAGGGTTGCGCGTGTTAGGCTCTGGCTGTCATTGGTGAGGGCCAGGCTTAGCTTCTTGGCCAACGCCTTTGCTAAAGTGCTTACAACATTTATACTTCGTAGTACAAGGCCATGCTCCGGACAGCTCTGGATTTTGTGACGCCCTTGGGCGGGTGCTGAGGTGTTTCTCTGCAGTTTGCATCTACAGGCCTGCAGGAAGCCTAATTTGTGGCATCAACATGACCAGTTCAAAACAATACAAAATGCTAGTTCATAATATATTCCTCCGAAGTTTTGGCTTACGATGGTTGGTTTACATACCGATCAGTAGAGCTAGGGTTGAGTCCGTGCAGCGTGGCATTGGAGCAGTCGACGTATGAGAGAGCGTGTCGTACAGACGCTTCCCCATGATTTCCTCAGATTCAAATGTTACTATACTACATGAACAAGTAAGAGATTGCTTGATGGCACGAGTTTTGCGACCCTTATTAGAAGCCTTCGACCTCATCGTAAATTGAGGAAGTTCATTTCTAAATTGTTGCCGAGGCAGGGATGGTGAATTATTATACGCACAAGGCAGCGTCATTTGCAGCAACAGAACAATGTTATGCAGGTCGATCAGGTAAAGGGGCGAATAGCCTCAGTCAAAGTGCCGATACTCGAGCAGGTTGACGTACTTATAAGGGAAGTTGCTACACAGATGAGGTACGATACTTTCTTCAGAGCGGTCGCTACGCCTGTCGGGCCCCAGTTCAATGTGACCACAGCGCAAATTTGGCAAGATACGACGCGGTGTCGTGCCTTTTGAAGTCTTCAAGATGGTTAAGAATGGTGTCGAGCTGCGCTCGGGCTGCTCACTATCCAAGTACATGTACAACCTCCCGAAGACTGAAGACTTGAAAAACGACGAGGTTCACCTCCTCGCACTGACGCTATAACTGCTACGCGTCCAGCCAACGTGGAAGCCCAAGGAGCCGCTGGTCCACTCCCTGGACGAATGGACGACAAGTCGTACGCGTTCCGAGCCAGCGAGCGAGTCGCCCTGACACGGCCTGCACCGTGACTAGCAGCTGCCGACGGCTTCTTCACAGTAGTACCAGCTGGGGAAGCCTCCTTCTTGACGCTGGCTACCGTAGTCGTCTTCACTTCACGCTTCACCTTGGGCTCGATCTTCACAGTCGCAGCCCAGCCACCGTAGTTTCCAGGTTGCGCACCGACGCTCCAGCCCTACATGGGCGGATTCGGCAATCGCTTCTCCGTCCCAGTGTACATGGGGATGAACCCACTCGGACTCCTCGTGGGCACTTCCTCAGGTTCCTCCTTCACGAAGGCCTCGTAGCGGGGTCGCGGGGCGTTCCTCGGATCAGTACGGGGTCATCGTACCCGAAGCCGCTTGACCAGTAGTACGCAGGCCCCGACTCCTCATCGGCGTCACCGTCCCTTGCTCTCCAGGGTCGGGCACCGGTCTCTTATCCTCCTCCTCGTGCTCCTCTTGAGCACCGTCCTCGTCACGCTCTTCATCAGCGTCCTTGAACTCGTCTTCTTCTTCATCTGCCCATAGATCTCTCATCATCTCCTTGCGTAGGGACTTACGACCGGCCGCACTCGTCACCTTGGCCGCCGAGCCCGTCCCCGTCGCGTCGCCAGTCGACGACGTCGCCGACGCCGACCCACCAGCCTCACTTGCTCTGCGAAGCCGTTCCGCCTCCAGGCGTGCCACCTCCTCTTGCACGGTCCGCTGCTCCGCGGACCCTTCACCTTCTCCAACTCCAGACATCTTCTCCAAACTCCAAACTTCTTCTCCAAACTTCAGGGCTCCGAGCGAGCCGTTCAACCAGACCAATGACCTTCAGGGGCTCCGAGCGACCCGTACAACCGGACCAATAACTTCAGGGGCACTTCCGCGTGCCGTTGACCAACCTCAGGGGCACTTCCGCGTGCCGTAGACCAATTCCAATTTCAGACCAACTTTCACAAGTTCGAGACGGTTATCGAGACTCCTAGAAGACCACGGGCAGGCTCTCGATCGCGATTCCAACGCGCTGCGGCCCTTGACGTACGACGCGAACGCGACCAGCACTATCCGAAGCCCACTTCACAGCGAAGCCAGTACCCTGCTTCTCCACCACGTGTCGCGAGCTGCCCCGGGAGGGACGGCTACCGCTGCGAGAAACGAAGTAGGACGGTACGGATAGTGATCACAAGGAATACAACAGAGCTAAATGCAAAGATTCAACTTGTTGTTCCCGAGGCAAATTCACGACTGACCTACTTACCCGGCACGGAGCACCTCGCTCCGCTCTCTCTCTTCCTTCTCTTCAACTTGAGCATCGTCACTCCGCCGCTCTTGCACCCACCGTCGATCCTTCTCACCCCTCGCCCTTGGCTCGCGTCGAGGCTCACGCTCCGAGCCACGCAGCGTCCGTGACCTCTGTCCTTCGCCTTCACGACACCGCCCACTCGCGGAACACGCCACTGCTTCCACCGCGACTCTTCACTCTCGCAACTGGTCCGCCGCCAGCTAATCCTCGCCAAAGTCCGATGACTGCTCGGCCAGCTCATCCTCGACCAGCTGTTCCTCCAGCAACAACTCTCGAGTCGATTGGCGGACAGCCGGAGGACGGTCGTGACCGTACCCGAGACGGTGACCACCGTTCCTACTCGGGACATCCTCCCCGACTGAAACTCGACGTCCTCGTCGAGCAGCCAATTCCTCCTTGCTCGTCCTCATCTTGGATCGAAGAGCTCGCTGCTCAGCACGCAACCCACTCAGAGTCCGCACGGGCTTCCTATCGCCGACACAGCCGTCAGCCCGCCAAAACGCCTCACTTAGACGCTCGGCCTGCTGTAGCTCTTCGACTTCCTGGAGCCAGTCCGCATATCTGTCCTTCGCCATCTTCGTCGTCGACCGCCCTCCAGACGCCTCCTCGTAGCACTTCAGGAGGTGGCTGGCGACTCCAGTCGACGCCACCACGCAGCTCCACTGCATCACGATCGCATCGGGGCTCAGCCCACCTTCGGCGGTCAGCCCACCGTCAGCTAGCATGTAGTTCATAGTCAGGGAGTAGCACGCCAACGCCCACCGCTCCTTGGCACAGCCTCTCAACAAAGGCATAGACGTAGACGACGGTGTAGAACACCGCGTACGTCAACAGCGACAGAAACGCCCAAAGTCCTCGACCCACGCAGTTAGCACGGTCGACCGTACGTCGACACTCAGCCCTCGAGCCTTGCCAGTACTTCACGGCAGCCTTGCAGGCCAATTCGAGCGCGTCAGGCAAGAACACGCACCACAGGGCGTGGTACGCCTCCAACCACTTGTACATCAGTCGGCCTAAGCCATCCTTGTGTTCGCCACGAGCCTTGAGCACCACCATAGGCGTAGCCCAAATGGCTACGAAAGCTTTCCACCGACGCTCAGCGGCCGGCCTTCCTTGCACAGACGAACCGTTCACAAATCGGCGGTACCTCCGCACGCACACTTGCAGTAGCGACAGCCACTTGACCGTGAAGCCGAACACGGCTCCAATCAATCGACCAGCAATACGCCACAGTGGCCTCGTGATCACGCCTCCCACCGCACCAATCAGCAACAGCAACACGGCCGGCCAGTGGTTGCGCAGCAGCCACCACACGAGTTTCCACAGGAAAAGCGAGTGCCACAGGCACCACTCCACGACTTCACTCACCGTCTCCAAGTTCAGCATGGCGCCAAACGCGAAATGCCCTCGGCTTCATGCCCCGTTCACGGTTGTCAGCAGCGCCCGGCGTCCACTTCCATCCTCGTACGTATCCGCCCGCTGACAACCAACCCACCGTTACTCCTCGTCAATCAACTTGGTCCATCAGTCGACCGTCTCACGCCGACCGTACCCTTCTCATTTCCAGGAAATCGACTAAGGCAACCGCCAGGTCACCGCGCATCAGCAGCAGCAACGGCAGCTTGCCGTCTCGCCCTCATTTCCGCTTTCGCCGGGAAGAGGTCAAGACACCCGCAAGCTCCCACCCCCGCCATTCCAACACCATGGCCAAGTCCCGCGACGCCAACAAGGAGGCCGTCATGCGCCGGCTCCGCGCGCGCCTCGATCGCCGGTCCCGGGTGCGGACGCTGAAGCCGACGCTCAGCTCCGTCCCCAGGTCGACTTCTACGTCCGCGCTGCGCTCTTCGCCAACAGCGGTTCGACGAACGTGGACGCCGTGGACACCGTCGCCGTAGCGGTCCTCGCGGACGACGCGCTTCTCCCCGTCGAGTTGCTCGAGACGGTGACCCTGTTCCCCTGCCCAACTCGTTGCACGTCGTGGCCGCGCCGCCTGCATGACCTGTTCACCGTGCCCCCGCCGCCGGCACGCTCGTCCAGCAAGCGCCCGACTACTCGCAGCGCCTCCAAGCCCCCTCCGTCCAAGAAGCAACGCAAAGCCAAGGCGGCGGTGCAAGGCGACGACGACTCAGACGAAGAGGACGCCGACAACGACGACGACGGCACTGAGACGTACGAGTTTCCGTTACCCGCCACGTGCCCTGCCGCCATCCGTCGCGATATCAACAAGATCTTCAGGTTGGCAGACGCTCAAGGCAAGACTCCTCCCGCATGGCGTACCCGTGGGTTGGTCAGCGAGCCTGGTACGATCCGCAGGAGCACCCCGAGTTGCACGTAGCGCACTGGCGCTTCTGGATGCACTGGCGCGACGTCTTCTTCGCCTGCGCGCTGTACGCGCCCTCCGATGAGTGCACCGCCCGCCGCAAGAAGAAGTCGAACGCCGGCCAAGCTCGGCTCGTCTTCGTCAGTCTCAACATCATCGACCTCGGCTTCTACGGCTTTCTCGATGTCTTCGAGAACGCGACCCACGACAACCTCATGTGGCTCGGCGGCAAGGCGGCAAGGCGGTCGACCGCGGCGAAGGCGAAGGGCTCCGCCTCGACCGTGGTGACGGACCTCGGTACGCTGTTCCGTAACGAGCGTGGCCGCTACGACGCCATCATCGCCCGAGCCCTCGATCCGTACCGTGTGGACGAGGACGGCTACCAGTCCATCTCCAACCTCCTCGAGCAGACCGACGCGCTGAACCCGACCAAGGCCGCGCACCTGCGACTCAGCGATGAGGCCCTTGCCCGTGTCGTCATCGACGTGACCGGCGGCCCCGCCCAACCCGTCGTGGGTCGGCAACAAGAGTGCCGGCACGTGGAAGATCCTGCTCGGCGACGCCCGCATCCGTGCCCTCGTCAAGAAGCTCGCGCCGCTCGTCAAGAAGGGCAAGCAACCGTTCCCGGCCCAGAAGCCGTACAACGAGGACAAGGAGCAGCGCGACGACTACTCCGACTTCGAAGATGATGAAGACATGTTCACGGTTCTGCCCCCGACGCCGCACCTGGACGAGGAAGACGACGGCGAACCTGAGGAGCTCGACGAGAAGCTGCCCGAAGTCGAGGCCAACCAAGACCAAGAGGAGGACGCCGTGCAGGACCCGAGGACGATGAAGAACGCAGCTCAGGCGCCAACACCGAGCCCACGGACGACGACAAGAGGAGCAGCGTCGGCGACGAGGGCGACGGCACCACCCCCAAGAAGAAGAGCGCCCCGGCGACCTCTTCCAAGTCCAAGTAAGCTTCGTCTTCTTAGGGACGCTTTACTTAGCCATTCGTTTTTCTTTCTCCAATGCTGCTAGCGTCCCTCCATTAATTCAATTCAAACTCAAACACATAACTCCATTTCCACCGTTCCATTCTTGAGTTCCAAATGACCGTACCATCATCACACACGACCGTCCTTCGGACCACGAACAACACCCCCATCGACACTGCTAAGCCATGAGCAGGTCTTCGTCCTCCACTTCTTCATTGGCCTCCTCCAGGCGCGAACTTCGCCGTAGCTCTGGCAGGCGCCGCTTCTTTCTGTCGGCTTGCTCGAAAGCCGTCACCAAATCACTGTACTCGGGCATTACATCGGCCCGAGGCACCCAATGACTTTCAAAATTCGCCGTGAGCACCATATATTCCACGGTACGGTCAACCACTCGTTTCGCAACGACCTCCAGCAGCGGCGAATTAACCCCCGTGAGGGCCGTATCTCCGCGACCTATGGTCACCCGCTCCGTGAAGCTGGACGCCGGCAAATCTTCTTCTTCCAGCGGACCGTCTTCAACTCCTTCTCCGTCCTCTACAATCCCCTCAGGTACTTCATCCATGTAGGGCCGCGTCCACCGGCCACGGAACTTCTTCAACCGGTTGACGTTCACCGTGACGATCTTGTCAGGGTGCGTCGGAATATCGATTCGGTAGGCGTTCTCGCCCACCTTGCCCACGACGCGGTACGGACCGTGCCACGCGAAGGCCAACTTCTTCGTCCTCGCTTCACCTCTCTTCTTCCTGAAGAGCTGATAGACCCAACCAGGATCCCCCATCTCGTACTGCACTGCCACGCGATCACCCAGCCGCTGCTCGTGTCGGTCCTGCGCCTTCAGGAGCTGACGCTCGACCAAGTGACGCGAGTCACACAAGGTGCGGTAGAGTTCTCGACGATACGCTGCCACCTCATTACTCTTCCACTTCTTGCCCAGGTTCAGGAACGCGACGTCCAGCGGCAACACCGGATCGCGTCCGTAGAGAGAGAAGAAGGGCGAGTCGCCCAAAGCTTCATAGGACGTCCTGTAGGCAAATAGCACTCTCGGCAAATACAGGTCCCAATCCGTCTGAGCCTCACTCACGTGCATTTTCAGCATGCCCATGAGTGTCCCATTAAAGCGCTCGACCAGTCCTTGAGTCTGCGGATGGTACGCTGACCCAAACAGCTTCTTGATCCCCAGCGTCTGATAGAAGGACTTCGCAATCTCCGATGTAACGTTTCGACCATTGTCGCTCAGCAACCGTGACGGAACACCGTGACGCGCCACGACACCATTCACCATTACCTCCACAAAAGTCACCGAGTCCAGGCGAAGCACCGCGAACGCCTCCGCCCACCTCGTAAAGTAGTCGACAAACACCAGAATGTACTTGTTCCCTCGCTCTGTCACAGGTAACGGACCCACAGCGTCCACTACTAGCATCGAGAATGGACCTGAGAGGTCCGCCACAGGCATTCGCTGCATCTGTCCGGCCAGCCACGGTCTCGAGCCCTTCCCACTGCCACACCGTGTACACTCGCGGACGTACTCCGTGACGTCCTTCCTCCAGCCAGGCCAGAAAGCGTGCCTCCTCACCTTCTCGAGCGTCTTGGTCAACCCCAAGTGCGAAGACAGCTCGTCCGCGTGACAGTAGTGTAGGACGGTCTCCACGTAAGGCAAAGGCACTACCGGGACGGTCAAGGACCGAGCAGGTCCGACCCGAGCTGGCAAGTGCACCTTCCTTATCAGCAAACCATTCACTACAACATAGCGGGACCTCATCTTCACGATCGTAGCCTGGAGGAACGGATCCAAGGGCAGCGCACTGTGGTGTAGGGAACATCGAGTTTTGTGTCACACTCCAAGACCGCAGTGGAACAACGCACCAGGAGCCAAGTTCTACTCGGCGGGATGCCCGTCCGCCGAGCTCAGTGGGCAAGAATGCGCTGATGGACCGCTGAACTCGGCTGATGGTGTCAGAAACCCAAGGCACACCGGCCCCGACCTGGTGACACGTGGCAGGCCCAGTGGTGAAGACCCAGCCGAGTTCAGGAAGACTCTGGAAACGCTCAGCGGAGATGATGGGGAGTTCAAGCCGCCGAGCTCGGCTAAACGGTACCACGTACCATCCAGATACGGTGACCGGGTCCGCGTGAGTCCGGGAGTCGCCCCGTCGAGTTGAAGGGTCGCTCCGCCGAGTTCGCCAGATTATCCGGACACCTTATCCGGCTCAGCCGAGTTCGCCAGGTTATCCGGACACCTTATCCGGCTCAGCCGAGTTCAAGGGGTTATCCGAACAGCTTATCCGGACCAGCCGAGCTGAAGCGTCGCCGAGCTCAGCGAAGGGTCGGCCGAGATCTAAAACCGCCCACTTTCTTTTGTTTTTTGTATTGTTGCTTTGGTGTTGTGGTGGCGCCCCTTCTGGGCGCCCGACAGAGATAACAAACAACAGAGCAGAATTTTCTAGGCCCACAACACGTGTACACGTTCCGGTACGTCCCTGCACGGGGTCGGATTATGTCTGCTGTCAGCACCCGAGAGGCATAGCTTGTAGGGTGTTGACTGGTAGCGCCAAGAGATTAAGGTTGGCCCGGGTTGGGCACGTGTCTCGCCAAGCGCGAAGGAAAAGTCTCGCCACCGCTGCGAGCCGGTGTTCCCGTACGTCCCGGGCACTGATTGCTGAGTCGAGAAGCCTTTGCTCTCGGCGACCCGTAAAGCGCTCCGTGCGCCGTCGTCCATCCTTTGGTGGAGGGCACGGGATTTCTCATTCCGGAGTCAGGTAACTCAGCTGGCTGCCGAGATTGACTGGTTTGGGGTACTTGGTATCGGCGAGAACGAGACACCACTGTCCCGGAAGGGCCGAACCGCTGGGGACATCTCAGCGCAGGCCAACAAGGGCCGACTAGCTCGGCTGTTGTTGTGTTTGTAGCTAGGGTGCCACATCTGACGATTTTGTGCGTGCTACTACACCACAACTGGTGCCGCGACCCGGGAGCAGGGTGGATTGTTTTCGTTGGTACCAAGTTAACTAAGTTTCGAGTACTGAGCAAGATGGTCCAGGGAAGATTGTCGCCGAGCTGGGCCAGCCCAGCGACGGCTGGGGTTCGCTTCTCACGAAGCCGAACTCAGCTGGCGGAAGGATCGCCGAAATGACGATGGAAGTGGTCCCAACAGTTCGGTTTGGCGACGACAATACCCAAGACCGAGGAAGAGATGGTGATATTGGAGATTGTGAAGAAGAACGGAAGAAAGCCGAGTTGCTCAGCGAGATGGCTGAGTTCTCGCTGCATGTTGGGCGCATAGAGGAACCTCGACGAGCCCAACAAAACCCCGCAGCCGAGCTCGGTGACGATGCGGACGATGACCTTCAAGACGTCGCTCCAGGACCGTCCGCCCCTGATACAGCGAGCGACGAGAGCATCAAGCGTGAAATGCCCGACTTGGGATTCGATGCCGAACGTCTCGGGGGAAATCTCTCCACTCGACTAGGGGCAACCGAAGAAATGTGAAACCCGTCTGCAAATGGTGCAAGTTGCAGATGCGGTCTGAGGCTATTGCACCAAAGTGATGATCCGCCGACTCAGTGAAGACAGCAGGCTGGGTCGAGTCGAAGAATGATACTGCGTCAACTGTATGAATTATAGGAATTACATGATATCGAAATGGAGTGAGCGATGATGGAGCTGGGAAGCAAGAAGTCCATTCGCCGGGTTAGCGTTGGAGTCGGCGCGGCCGCCACCGACACCGGGCGGGTGGAATCCGCATCTTGGATCTAAGGGTCAGCCAAGTTGCCGAGCTGAGTGATTGAGCCCAGCGGGTCTGACGCCGACACCGTGAAGAAGCTGAGGGAGGTGACGGTGAGTCGGCACAGATGGAGCGCGTCAGCCGTCGATGTCGAAGCTGTGTCTACTCGTCACTGGGTCCGTGAACACACTACCAACTGGGGCACTGTGTGGGATATGCGGCGGTACGATCGACGCCCTTGGTTACGACCGACGGGACATCCGACCAAGTCGGTGAACGATCTACCCGTTGGGCGCTCAAGCTGAGTTGAGCGCAGGTGTTCTGACGCGAAGCTGGGCTGATATGGAGCCGCGCGCAAGCAGGGAAGCCGCAACGAAGTCGAGTTCACACTATGTTCCAGCAAGGCCGTAATCACACCACGTTTACTGAGAGGAGACTAGCCGAGTCGGTCGATACGCGGCGGCGGCGAACAAATCGAGGTTGCAACAAAGCTGGACATGAGCAGAGCTCAGCGGAGGGAAGCTGGGCAGGCGCGTCGCCAAGAATGCCAACGTGCCAGAGATCTCGAACGGAAGCCGAGTTGATCCGTAGCTGGGCAAAAGCAGACGCCTGGTTTGAAGTTGGACTCCGATTTCAATCGATCCGACGTAGGGCTACCGCCGAGTTCAACTGGGGCCAGCCTGAAACCGAGTCTGTGAAATCGCCGAGTCGGTGAAATCGCCGAGTCACGGCGTCGCAAAGTGTATCCAACATCCAAAGCTGGACTGAAGAGGAATGGATTCCACGCGGGAGCCAGATGAGCAGAATTTGGTCAGGAGTCGAGCGTCGTTTACTCAGCCGAGCTCAACCATTTCCTCGCTTGACGTGGAGCTATACAGCAGCAGGGCCAAGTCCAGGTGACATGAAGTCGAGCTAGACTTGGGTTGATTCGCCGCACAGCCACAGAGGCTTGTCTTGAATCCGAGCTGAACCAGGATCGGGTACAAATGCAGCCGAGGTCAGCACCAACTGAGTTGAACCGCAGTCAAGCTGAAGCAGAGATGCGTTCAAGCAGAGCCGAGTTGAAGCGAGACAGTGCTCCTCTGAATGCAGGTAGTTTGACACCGAGATGTCGTGAAGCCGAGTTCAACCAAGCCAGAACGGAGCCGGGTTTGAGCAACACCCGAAGAAGGGCTCGTTGTTGGAGTGGAGCCGATTGAAGAACAACCTTGCTCAAGCAGAGCCATGGTCAAGTTGGACCGCCTCGCGTCCGGTTCCAGTGGGAGCGCTTGCATCTCGGTCTTGCGCCGGGTACTCGTCGGATTCCAGCCGAGACGAAGTAGATCGAGCCGAGTTTATACTCAGCCGAGGACGAGCTGAGCGGAGCTGAAGCGAGACCGAGATCACGCTGCGTCCGAATGTCGCGTTCGCACTGGGTTGCTGCGAAGCGGAGAACATTGAAGTACGACCACGCTGGAATGGGATGCCGAGTTGCAGCAGTGCCGCATGTTGGATGAAGTGTACTCACTTCAAGGAAGGAAACACTGGGCTGAGTTGCGGTGCGCCGAGCTCCAGTGAGATCGCGGTTTTGGAAGTTCGCCGATATGAGCACTGGTAAACGCACCGAGTTCCGATTCGAGAGCGTTCATGCCGAGGTCGAGGAGGTACAGCCGAGCTGAGTCTGAACATACTTCACAGCTGTACCGAAGAGGCTGAATTTGAACTGAGCTTGAACGCAGCCGAGTTCGCGGCGAGGCGAACTGGAATGTGACCGAATGAAGTGTTGCCCCAGTCGAGGTTGCCCACCACCAAGTCGATCCCGGTCGGGGGAAGCTGGTGTTACAGAGCTGGAGAGATGAAAGCTGAAGGCAAAGTCCGTTGACCACTGAACCCAGCTCGACCCGTTCAGGACAACTCGACTGGAGCATCAATCTCATCAGGATCGCCTTGTTCGTCTACAACATGATACAACAACGGTGAGAGTTAGCTCAACACACCAAGGCGAGTGGGGTAAACACTTACCAGGCGAGTTGAGTCGATCAAGCGGATGCTGTGTTCAAGCCCAGCCGAGTTCAAAAAGATCAAGCGGATGCTGTGTTCAAGTCCAGCCGAGTTCAAGAAGGGCAGCGGATAGCAGGACAGCTGAGTTCAACTTGCTGCTGCACTTCTCGTCAATAAGCTCAGCTGAGTTGGATTTCCAGCTCAGCGCGGCCCGATCGGGGAAGCGTTCCTTGACCCGCCGAGTTTGCGGTGGCTTGTATCATGCCAAGACAACTATCAGGCTCCACTCGACGCGCCGCAACGAGAGACAGATGCTTACCTGGCCAGCCGAGTTGCTGGCAGGATCCATGGCAACATGAATCGAGCACTTCCTCGACACCTGCATCGCCTACTTGCTTGGTTGCGGCAGGACCAACAGCACCGCTAGTACTCGGAGCTTCGACAGGGGCAGCAGCCGACTCCGTATGACCCAGTTCAGGCTACCAGCTGCCACGTTGAGACGGTCATCCACACTGATTCGATGTTGAAGTGATCCGACGGTGGGGCTTGGCGCGAGCGACAGGGCATCTACATGTGCACAGATCCGTGGGGCGCGGAGTCCACACATCCGTCAAGGGCTACACCAAAGATCAAGGTTCAAGCAGGCCTCACCTTCACGGAACGAGGTCGTCGAGCTGGCGTTGCGAGCACTTCTGGCCACTCGAATTCGGGAAATGTGAACTCAGAGTGAATGCGACAGATCTGATTGGACGAAATCAAGCGTGCGACACATCCAGTTGGCCAGGCCACTCACCACTCCGGCTCGTAGCATGACCGGGGCAGTTGTGGTGTAGGGAACATCGAGTTTTGTGTCACACTCCAAGACCGCAGTGGAACAACGCACCAGGAGCCAAGTTCTACTCGGCGGGATGCCCGTCCGCCGAGCTCAGTGGGCAAGAATGCGCTGATGGACCGCTGAACTCGGCTGATGGTGTCAGACACCCAAGGCACACCGGCCCCGACCTGGTGACACGTGGCAGGCCCAGTGGTGAAGACCCAGCCGAGTTCAGGAAGACTCTGGAAACGCTCAGCGGAGATGATGGGGGTTCAAGCCGCCGAGCTCGGCTAAACGGTACCACGTACCATCCAGATACGGTGACCGGGTCCGCGTGAGTCCGGGAGTCGCCCCGTCGAGTTGAAGGGTCGCTCCGCCGAGTTCGCCAGATTATCCGGACACCTTATCCGGCTCAGCCGAGTTCGCCAGGTTATCCGGACACCTTATCCGGCTCAGCCGAGTTCAAGGGGTTATCCGAACAGCTTATCCGGACCAGCCGAGCTGAAGCGTCGCCGAGCTCAGCGAAGGGTCGGCCGAGATCTAAAACCGCCCACTTTCATTTGGTATTTGTATAGGAGCTTAGGAGTAGTGGAGGCGCCCCTTCAGGGCGCCCGACAGAGATAACAAACAACAGAGCAGAATTTTCTAGGCCCACCACACGTGTACACGTTCCGGTACGTCCCTTCACGGGGTCGGATTATGTCTGCTGTCAGCACCCGAGAGGCATAGCTTGTAGGGTGTTGACTGGTAGCGCCAAGAGATTAAGGTTGGCCCGGGTTGGGCACGTGTCTCGCCAAGCGCGAAGGAAAAGTCTCGCCACCGCTGCGAGCCGGTGTTCCCGTACGTCCCGGGCACTGATTGCTGAGTCGAGAAGCCTTTGCTCTCGGCGACCCGTAAAAGCGCTCCGTGCGCCGTCGTCCATCCTTTGGTGGAGGGCACGGGATTTCTCATTCCGGAGTCAGGTAACTCAGCTGGCTGCCGAGATTGACTGGCTTGGGGGTACTTGGTCTCGGCGAGAACGAGACACCACTGTCCCGGAAGGGCCGAACCGCTGGGGGACATCTCAGCGCAGGCCAACAAGGGCCGACTAGCTCGGCTGTTGTTGTGTTTGTAGCTAGGGTGCCACATCTGACGATTTTGTGCGTGCTACTCTACACCACAGCACCGTCGAACAGGAACACCACCAGCGCCTTGACCCAAGGAACCTCCTGCTGCGCCTCCACGAACTGGTCGTAGTCGAGACCGAACCGGTCCACAGGAGTCAGAGGGGCGCTCTCCGAGAGGTCACCACTCGCAACTTCATTATGCTGGTCAGGACACTCGTCGTCGACATGTCCGTCGGCACGCCCACCTCCTCCACCTTGGTCATCGTCCACCTCAGCCTGCTCCCGACTGAAGTCGGAAGCACGTCATCGACCGTGTCTTCCGGATTCAGCAGGTCACGCATCGAGAGAGCAGCCACCGTGTCAATAGGTAGCCTAGACAGACCGTCCACGTGCTCAATAAAAGTACCAGGCTTGTGGTGCACCTTAAACTGCAAATTAGAGAGTTCCATAGCCAACCGTGCCAACTTGGCATTCGTAGTACCGTTGCCAGGACTGAACACCCACGTCAGCGCTTGGTGATCCGTGTACAGGTCGAACTCACGCTTGTCGAGATAGCACCGGAACTTCCGAGTCGCCCACACGACACCCCAGCACTCAATCTCCGAGATACCGTCTTGCTTCGTGATCCAGTTCTTCTGGGACCCAGTCAACAACTTGCTCGCATAGGCCACAACGCGGTCGCGGCCGTCTACTTCCTGCATGAGGCACGCTCCAACCGCATACCGCGACGAGTCAACGTACAACTTGAACCGCTTCTTACCGTCTGGATAAACCAGGATCGGTGGCTTCATGAGGGCCCGCTTCAGCTGCCGGAAGGCGCCTTCACAATCCTCGTTCCACTCGAACGGAGCGTCCTTGACCTTCAAGCGTTCCAGGGCGCCGAGATCGAGGCGTACCCCGGAATGTAGCGACGGAAGGAGCTCGTCAGACCCAGGAACGACCGGATGCCGTGAACGTCCACCGGATGCTTCACGTTCAGAACCGCCTTCACCTTCTCAGGATTAGGTAGAATACCCGTAGGCGTGACGATATGACCCAAAAATGTAACTTGACTCCTTCCCCAATGGCACTTCTTCATCTTTAGTTTGAACCCCGCTTGTTGAAAGCGAGTCAGCACTTGACGCACACGCACTAGATGCGTAGGAAAGTCTTTGCTGAAGATCACACAGTCGTCCAGATAGACAAGGCAAATACGCCACTTCAGATCCACTAGCACGGTCTCCATCAACCGTTCAAACGCAGGAACAGCGTTACAGAGCCCGAAAGGCATCACCAGCCACTCATACAGACCGTACTTGCATGTAAACGCCGTCTTGGACACGCTGTCCGGATGCATGGGCACGTTCCAGTAGCCCGAGGCGATATCGATCGTCGAGAACAGCTGAGCGTCCCCCAACACGTCCAGAATGTCATCAATCAACGGCATGGGATAGCAGTCCTTCACCGTGACCGAATTCAACTTACGGTAATCGATGCAGAACCGTATCCCGCCGTCCGGCTTCCGGATCATCAGGACCGGGCTCGCCCACAGACTGTTCGACGGACGGATCAAGTTCAACTCCAGGTACTGTTGGATTTCGGCCTCCATGATTTCCCCTTCCGCTAACGAGACACGGTACGGCGGCTGCTTTATCGGCGCGCTGTTGCCGGTGTCAATCTTAAACTGCAGCAGGTCCGTACGTCCTGGCGCCTTCGATGACTCCACGAACATTGAGTGGAAGCCGTCCAGCTAGGTCTGGAACAGCTCCTTCTGCTCCTCGGACAACTTGGACTCGGAGAAGTCGGCCTTCTTGCCGTTTCCCTTGTCGGGCGGGATTTCAGGCTTCGAGGCCTTCACCTTTTCACCTACACCCTCCCCACGCTCTTCCAACACGGACCTCACACTCGCCCCTCCCGTCTCATCGACTTCGGCCGGTACGGTGCTCCCAGGAATCACCGGTGCAGGCTCGAACGCGGTCTCGGGGATCACGGACGTGCTTGCCACGACCGTCCCCTTGCGAATCCAATACTCGTCCGTGGACGCGTTGCACTCTTCGACAATCACGCGGCCGTCCTCCACCGTACACATCGTGCTAGCTACGCACAGCGTAGGAGGCAGACCCAGCGAACCTTCGACCAGCTCGATGAACTTGTTGGCCACATCAACCGCCACTCGGGTATTCACGAGTGCTTGACCGTGGGGCGGGAGTCGCACTGACGTCGCCATCGTCGTCATGTAAGATTCCTGCACCATTGTGAAACCCAGAGGCAGCACCTCGCCGGAGCTCTTCAGCGTCAGAAACCGCTCCGCCACATCAATGACGGCACCGAACGCGCCCAAGGCGTCCACGGCCAAGATCTCGTCGACATGCAGCTTGTCCGCTACTAACACGCTTAGCGAGACCTCCACAGACCCAAGACGGAACGACAGCGTGATCCAGCCGCGGATCCTCAACTTGTGCCCCGACGAGCTCCTCACCAGGCCTTCGTAAGGCTCCAGCGGCTCGGAAGACCGTCCCAATCTCTTCATCACGCAACGATCAACAAGACTTAGGGTAGCGCCGGTGTCGGCCAACATTTGAGACGGTAAGCAATCAATATAACCACTTGAAAGCGCTTCAAAGTTGCCAACCGCACACACCACCCTTCGACCATCTTCCACGACCCGGTACACACTGTCTTCGTCCTCACCATCATCATAGACTCCACAACCATTCGGCAGGTTCACCGTGACAACGTCCACCAGACCGGTCTTCGGCAGAGGGGTCCGAGCGGGACGCTCACACCTCACCAGCTCAACGTAGTGCGAAGCGTCCTCGACACGCTCAGGGAAAAGCTCCTCATCATCAAGCGCCTCGGTGTACGGCCGATAAAGCGACGAACAGTCAAAAGCGACCACCTTGCCCGAGCGGCGACGACGGCGACGCTTTGCACTCGGCGTCTCCGACCGCCCCGTACGATCCCATAGTCCTAACGAGATCCTCTGAGAATTGTCTCCAAAGTACTTCCTCATCCACGAACACAGGCGCTCACCAGCGCGAGCTTTCACGCTCATCAACTCCTTGACACGGTCAACGAGCCACAGCAGCCGCTCTTCACCGTACTCAGGAACCTTCTCACTGTAACGGGGTTACACGAATCTTACCCGAAGGGTTACGAAGTGTGGCACACACAGGCTTGTGTGGTGTACACTGTCTAACCTATTTCAGTAGGAGAATCAGTACATGGCTTCAGAGCCACAGATTATGCATATGACTAGGGTTCACTATGCTAGATAGTGAATCAGATACATTTACACCGAAGGCGGCTCTGCCGCGATAAAGAGAAATACATTCGGTTCAAAGATTCACAGCTAAGAGTTAAGGGTTGACTCTTGGAGTCCGTAGGGAGTACGGACTCGTGCGTTCTGGTATTAGAACGGGCTATCTTTAGCCGCGACTCTGTGAGTCTGTTACGTCTTCCTCTGACGCTAAAGCTACGGCAGCCCCGCTGCACTTGGTAGCACTTGTAGTCAATCCGACACCTGAGTCTGGATAGACTGTCCCTCTGTGAAGGATGGAGCAGTTCGCTCACTTGCCCCCGAACCAGCAGGATGCGCTTAAAAGCTTATGTCCTTGCTGGGCCCGGAGGGCGTGACGCAACTGGCGCAACAAGGCCCCGACGCGGTGAATGCGCGTCTCGAGGCGTTCTCCAGCTACGCGAATGCTCTGTTGGAGCACCTCCAGCAGAGGATGGCGACGGTCGCGGCGCCGCAAGCGCCCGCTACGTCATACGACGCGGGAACAAGACCCAAGCCGCTCATGTTGAGCGTGAAGACCTTCGAAGGAAAGGAAGGGGAAAGCTTAATGCTTTGGACCCCTGAAGTCGAGATGGCTATGAGCTCAGCTCTACTCCGGACGGAGTCGCAGCGCGTGGCGCTAGCTATCTCGAAGCTTGGTGGGCGAGCGAGAGAGTGGGCACTAACGTCAGGGACGTCGGTCGACACGGCCTTCCCGACGTGGGACCAGCTGAAGCAGCAACTGTCCCGGGTGTTCGCTCCGCCTAACGAGGCGTATCGCGTGCGCTCACGCTTCCTGGCTACCCGGCAAGGCAAGAAGGATTTGGTGGACTATGTCCAGGAGTTGAGAACTCTCATTGCGGGCATGTCTGCCGAGCCTCTGGCTGAGGTAGTCATCGTCACGGTGTTTATGGAAGGGCTTCGCACTGGCGTGGCCAGGACGGAAGTCTTCCGCACTCACCCAAGCTCTTTTGAAGAGGCTGTGAGCATCGCGTTGAACGCGGAGCACAACTTTAAGTCGTCAAGACTTGGGTGGAACGCTTCTCACACCGGTTCGTCGAACGGTCCGGAGCCTATGGACCTCAGCTACGCTGAAGACGAAGAAGCCGAGCTTCGGGCTGCTGAGCAGCGGCGCGGCATCCGCCGATGCTTTATCGGCGGTGACACGCGTCACTTGCGCGCCGGATGTCCGCTGCGCTTGCAGCGCCAGGCTTCGTCAAGCCGCTCTTCGGGTTCGAGTCATGGCTCTGGTTCGTCTCGGGGAAACGAGAAAATCCAGTAGGCGCGGGGCGGCCTACTGGGGAGGAACTAAGTTCTATTGAATCTCGGCGAGGTGGAGGTCGACAGGACTTAGCCCCGAAGAGAGCTGTACTCTATAACACGGAACGTGTGTGCAAGCCGGGCTTGCTAGTTGTCCAGGCTTGGGTGAAGGGCTTCACAAAGCCATGGACGATTTTGATCGATTCGGGAGCGTCGGGTAACTACGCCCGGCGTTCCCCGATGGACGGAAGTCAGCTTTATGCTGAGGCGCTGGTAGCGCGTGGGAGTGACATCGTCACTGTTCGTCTCGCGACGGGCACTCGTGTCACCGTGCCTAAAGTCCCTGTGGACTTGGGCGTTAAGTTTTTAGATTTTGATAGCGTGGAACGCTGTCTGGTCTTAGACCTCGATTCGAGATATGATCTCATCCTTGGTATGGCGTGGCTGGAACGCCATGAGCCTTGGATAGATTGGAGGTCGAAGACCCTTGGTGCTACGCACTTCTCTCCTGGCGGAGCATTGGCGAGTCATGAACCCACCTCTGCTAGGAAGCAGAAGCGCTTCTGGCGCGAGCCCTGGACCGAGTCGGTCAATGTGCTAGACATCGGAGTTTCCGAGTTGGTGGACACTGCGTGTGTCGAGAACGAGCGTTCCGAGCGGGGCTCGTGGACGGCAGGTGGAGCGGCACGAATTCCGCTGAGCGGGTGTGCACCTGAGGGCAACGCCCGCTGTACCCAAGTGAGGACAAGGTCGGCATGGAGCCGAGGAGCCATGGGCGAGGCCCGGCTAATGAAGGATGTGGAGCGGCACTAATTCCGCTGAGCGGGCGTGCGTCTGAGGGCGACGCCCTGCTGCGTGCCAGTGAAGGTGGGCGTTGCCCGGATCAAGGATGTGGAGCGGCACTAATTCCGCTGAGCGGGTGTGCGTCTGAGGGCGACGCGCTGCTGCGTGCCAGCGACGGCGCGGTCGGCACGATGCCGAGGACAAGGGTTCTGCCCGGATGAAGATCGTGGAGTGGCACGTAATCCACTGAGTGGAGGCTGCGGGTCATGCAGCCCTTCGCTGAGTGTCGATCAAGACACTGGTGCTCCTCTGGCTGAATGAGGTGGTGACACCTGGCGTCAAGAAGCACGCGAAATCACGGAGCTCTTCTGGGCGGACATTGTCCATGAAGAGGCGGCAGCGCCGCAAAGCGCTGGCGGCGCGATGCAAGGCGTCTGCGGTCTCACGAGTCGAGAAGGGTGTATCGAGCGGTGAGGCTCCACACAAGAGCGAGCAGCTCTACACACTCGTGAATGGAGTGACGGGCGACGTCGACGGAGACATCAGTCTCAACGACTTGCCCTCACTATCGGCTCTCCTGGAGCTGGACGAGATGTCCTTGGCCGAGTTGGGCGAAGCCTTGAAGGCTGGAGACTTGGCGGAGGTAGTGGTCATACGACCTGAAGAAGAGTTGAAATCGTCCTCGCTTCTGGATGAAGCTGTCCTGGAGGACACTAAGAAGGCGCTGAATGCGCGAAGCGGATCGGCGATCCTGAAGGATCCGTCGGACCCCTTGTATCACGTGGTGAAGGATTATCAAGACGTGGTCTCGAAGGAACCGCCCTCGGGGCTACCTCCGGATCGAGGTGTTCGACATGAGATTGATCTCGTTCCGGGAACGAAGTACTGCGTGACGAGGCAGTGGCCTTTGCCGAAGGAGCAGTGTGACGTCATTGACGCGTTCTTCCGTGCGAAGCACGAAGCGGGCATGGTGCGTGAGAGTAAGTCTCCTCACTCCACGCCGACGTTCTGCGTCAGAAAGCCGAATGGCAAGTGGCGTATTGTGCATGCTTTCAACAAGCTGAATGCCGCCACCATTCCAGCGCAGACGCCGATTCCTCGAAAGGACGTTCTTCAGAACAACATGGCAGGATGTACGATGTACAGTGCGCTCGACTTGGTCGGTGGCTACTACCAATTGCTCATGAGGACGAGCGACATTCCCCTCACTGCGGTGAGTACTCCGAGCGGCATGCTCTGGGAGTGGTTGGTGATGCCCCAAGGGCTTTCGAACACGCCAGCGACGTTCAATCGTCTTGTGACGCAGCTCTTCCGGCCCCATCGGGCGTACGCACAGACGTACTTCGATGACATCTTTGTCCACAGTCGTGCGGAGCACGGGAAGACTGATATTGAGAACCATGTCGAGCACCTGCGTGCTGTGCTCGAGTGCATGCGTCAAAACAAGTTGTATACCAACATTGACAAATGCATCTTCGGAGCAGAAGAAATTCCCTTCTTAGGGTGCTTCATCGGGAAGCGTGGCCTGAGGGCCGACCCGGTCAAGGTCAAGGCCATTGTTGACTGGCCGGTTCCCCAGAACCAGAAGGATCTTCGCAAGTGGCTTGGCTTGACCAATTAATTGCACAAGTACAGCGAGAACTACGCTGAGATGGCTCGGCCACTCTCCAATCTCCTGAAGAAGGACGCGGAGTGGTGTTGGAACACCGAGCATCAAGATGCGTTTGCGGCAATTAAGGATAGTCTCCTTCATGCGCCTATTCTGGCTTTGCCAGACCCCGCTCGTCCGTTTAGTGTCGTCTGTGACGCCTCAGACTTTGCCATCGGCTGTGCCCTGCTACAAGCAGACGCCGAGGGGCGCGAGCGCGTGGTGGCGTTCGAATCTCGTCAGCTGAAGGCTGCTGAGAAGAACTATCTTGTCCATGACAAAGAGCTACTTGCGTATGCGCTCGTCAAGTTCAGGGTTCACCTGTTGGGCTCCCAGCCGTTCGTGATTTACACGGATCACGCGTCGTTACGCACTGCGACTCAGTCGCCTCATCTCTCGCAAAGGATGGCCCGTTGGCTGTCCTTCTTCGCGGAGTACAACTTCGAGGTGAAGTACAAGCCAGGCAGGCAGAATGTCCTCGCGGACGCGCTGTCGCGCAGGCCGGATTATGAGCTGGCTCATGTAACGACCGTGACTTCGTCATTGCCGGATCTGATCCGAACGGCTTATGCCAAGGATGACACTTGTGTCGCGTTGCTGAAGGTTCCCTTGCTCATCGAGCAGCGCCGATGGAGGACGCACCAAGCCGCCTCGCGACGTTTGATGAGTTGTTCGAGGTTCAGCAACAGACGACTCGTCTTCGGGACCATGTCCAGGATGTCGATGCGTGTCTCGCGCGTACTGCCACGGAGCTCGACGAGCTTGCTCGGGACTTGAGCTGGGTTCAAGTGCCTCGCGAGGTCTGGGACCAGCTCCGACACTTGGAGAGCTGGGTGCAGTATTATGGCGATCGCGACGATCGTCGTAGCCAGAAGCTCTCCGAGCTTCGACATCAGCAGGCTGCATTGCAGGGTCAGATTGACCTTCTGGCCCGCATGCAGGGCCCGCCCGCTGCGCTTCCTGCACCGGGGGCCCTGTGCCTGCGGCACTTCCGACTCCGACTCTGCCCTCAGGGCTCGCGGCACCGCCGATGCCGAGCCTTCCGCCTGTGCCTGCAGCGCCTGCGATGATGGTCGCGTCTGCGACGCCTGCGACTGCGTCCTCGACGCTCGCGACCTCCGCGCCTGCGACCTCGTCGCCCTTGGCGCCTCCATCTGCACCTGCGTCGGGTCATGGTACGGCTTGAGCAAGCCCACGTAGAAGAAGGGATGCGTCCGCATCTTCTTCGGAAGATTGAGCGTGTACGCAAGGCCCTTCCTGGCCACGACCTTGAAAGGTCCAATGAAGCGCGGGCGCAACTTCGTCTTGAAGACAGCGGACACTGCATGTATAGGTAGGTTCTTAGCATTTAGCAATACCAGGTCCCCGATCTCATAACTGTCAACATTGCCTCTGCCTTTAGCATCTGCATGTTCCTTTTGCTTATCTTGGCTCTCAGCCATTGCGTCACGCACGTGTCGTAAGACACTCAAGCGCGTCGACAAGAAAGCGTCAACCTGTTTACGAACAGTAGCCGGGCTGACATCAGCTAGCCGATCAGCTAAATCGGCTTCCTCTCCCCCACCAAGCCCGAGGCCACCACGTGGCGGCGTCAGCGGGACGCGGGGATGAGACAAGCTGTTCACGTTGAACGGCGTGTAGCCGGTCGAGGCATGCACGGCGTTATTCAACGCAAACTCAACGAGTGGCAGCATAGCGCTCCAACGCTTCGGCGTCTCAGCGCAAATGCTGCGGAGCACGTCTTCGACGACGCGATTCACTCGCTCCGTCTCACCATCGGTCTGCGGGTGATCCGCCGTGGACATGTCGAGCTTGGCGCCAAGCACCGCAAAGACCGCGCTCCAGAAGTTGCCCGTGAAGCGGGGTCTCGGTCGAGACAATCGACTCAGGAGTCCGTGTTGTCGAAACACTCGGTCCAAGAACAGCGTTGCTGTACCCTTACCATCGATGGTATCCGGCACAGCCGCAATGTGAGCCATCTTGCTCAGTCGGTCTACGAAGACCACGACTCCAGTGTTGCCCGCCGCATCCGCCGGCAGGCCAAACACAAAGTCCATATTCATGGATTGCCAACAGCCCGAAGGGACAGGCAAGCTTGCCCACGGGGCTGCAGCATGGGGTGACGACTTCACTCGCTGGCACGTCTCGCACGTGCGCACATAAGTGCTCGTCCACTTGTACATCTTCGGCCACCAGTAGTGGGTGCTCACCGAGCTGTAGGTCTTCTCACGGCCAAGATGGCCAGCCACCGGCGTGTCGTGGGCCTCATAGAGGATTCGATACTTCAGGTCCTCATCATGAGGAATGACCACGCGTGGCGTGTCCTCGGAGCCAGTGCTGTAGAACAGCAGGCCACAATCGAGGGTGTAGCGATGCAATCGCGCGCGCACTCGCGCCGACAATTCAATGTCCGAGTCTTGAAACTCCTTGCTCCCGAGAGCCTTACCATGTGGAGCGCCTGCTGGCGAAGCGGCGGTGCCGGGGTCAAAACCAGTACCTGGTGAAGTGGCGAGGGTACCCACACTCAGGGGAGTTTGAGGTGCCCCTTCGCCAAGACTGCCCAGACGTCGTGGACGCTTTTGATCGGCTTGATCACCAGCGCCCCGTGGGCTCGAGGCCGGCATGCCGGCCGTCCCGCGCTTCCCGGCAATAGGCTGGGGAGCTGCTGGGTCAGCCACATTGCTCCGGGGTTGGCCCTGAGCCACAGCGCTCACGCCCTCACGGGCAGGAGCGACTGGAGGGCTCAAAGGAGCGAAGCACGCAGCGCTAGAATGAGTCTGCGGCTGAGCGTTGGCCGAGAGGCTGCGTTTGGCTCGGACCTTCGCAAAGTCGAAGCGGAGCTTGCGTTCGATACGAACATCCACTTCGCTGAAGCTAGCTCGAAGAGCATCCATGGAGCTAAGCTTCTTCTTCTTCTCAGCCCAGAGCTCGAACTGAGCCTCGTGTTCGGTCAGGCTTTCGCCCGGGCTGAACACCACAGGGTACGTCCGTATTGCGGGCACGGACAAACCCTTGCCTTGCAGGCGCAACCGCTCGCGGTACTCGGAGACAGTCGTAGACTGTGGAGTCAAGTCGCTGTCGTAGAAACGTTCGAAGAGCGATCTCCTCCGGAGTACGGGCCGCAGGCCCAATGACATGCTGAGCCAGCGTCGGCTGGAATGCCTGACGGCATGCCTCCGCGGGGTCGCGAGGCCGAAAGCCGTACTTGGCGGTGCTGGAGTTCAGAAGGGGCCGCAACTCGGGGCGCTGGGAGCGCATGGAGGCCAGCTGCGCCGCAACCTGCTCGGATTGAGCCTCGTCCAAAGGGTTGGAGATGACGGGGCCCAAGGGCGCTTCCTCCGCACGAGGCGGCGAGTACCGTGACTCAGTGAGCTCGCGCAGCTCGCGGAGCCCGGAAGAGCGTTCAGGAACGGATTTGGAGTGCGCAGCGGTGGCCGCGGCTTCTCCCTCGACGGCGCAGTGCGCTCAGTAGAGAGATGGCTCGACGAGCGCGCAGGGGACGTTCGCGCGCGGCGCTCTCGGTCGCGGTAGCTCGACGAGCCAACTGTGGCCGACGTGCCACCTCCGCGTTGTGCCGGCGACGTGGGCGAAGCGTCGCGAAGGTTCGGGGAGCGTTGTGGGGACGCTGCTTCATCCTCATGGCTCGGTGAGCCGACATCGGACTCGCTGTAGTCCACCTCGCCCTCCTCCTCATCTCCGAAGAGATCTTTGAGGTCCATGGTCGGATGGGTTAGTGCTCGTGGGGAGCTGGGGCGTGCTCGCCGCGAGCGTTGCTTGAGGCGTTGCGCCGCGAAGTACTGAGAGACCGAGAGCCTGGGAGGCGCGGTCGGTGTGCGCACCTGCGCCGGGGGCTTGGGAGTTCGCAGGCACGAGGTGCCGAAGCGCGAGAGGAGCGAGGCTCCGAGGCGGACCTCGCGAGAGGGTTTCTGCGGTCGAAAGACCAAAAGGCGTTATGACTTGAAGTCATGTGAGGGCGCGTTGCGCCGAGAAGTTCTCAGAGACGTCCACATGATGTGGATTGACTCGTTCGAGAAGGAGGCTTGACGGAACAAGACCCGGTCGTTGACCGTTAAGCGTGAACACCCGTGTCCACGGTTTGGTGGGGGAGGGTGTAACGGGGTTACACGAATGTTACCCGAAGGGTAACGAAGTGTGGCACACACAGGCTTGTGTGGTGCACACTGTCTAACCTATTTCAGTAGGAGAATCAGTACATGGCTTCAGAACCACAGATTATGCATATACTAGGGTTCACTATGCTAGATAGTGAATCAGATACATTTACACCGAAGGCGGCTCTGCCGCGATAAAGAGAAATACATTCAGTTCAAAGATTCACAGCTAAGAGTTATTGTGGTTTTCAACAATTTTGCCGCCCGATTTGACGCGTTATCTCGGAGTCCGATTTATATAAAATGGAGCTCCAGCATGATCGGTGAATCCGATTTAGCTATATCTGACCTGAGTTAAGAGCATAAGGCCTAGAGGGAAGGCATTCCAAGCTGGCCATACCCTCCCCACCTCTAAGGAGCCAGAATGTATTGAGGGCAACAGTACCCTGTATATATCCATTTAAATTTAACGATGGTCAGCTAAATCACTTGTGCCATCGTCTACGGCAGCTACAACTACGTGCCACGCCAATCTGATAGGGCCCGAGGAA
Source organism: Phytophthora melonis (assembly GCA_024211575.1). NCBI lineage: Eukaryota > Oomycota > Peronosporomycetes > Peronosporales > Peronosporaceae > Phytophthora > Phytophthora melonis. The sequence goes on from JAMXKT010000047.1 coordinate 2,585,727, forward strand.
TACTTTGGCAGCGGTCCCTTTTGCCGGCGAAAAGCGGCATTTCTGGCACCTGCTTCACAACTCGGAGCCCCCAGCCGCAAATCGGGTCAGATATAGTGAGCCTCCCTCAGCGCTTCCTGCTAAATCGGAGCCCTCGAGCAAATCGGGCCCGATATATCGGATCTCGGACCACCCGATTTGCCAAAACGGATGAAAGCCACAATAAGGGTTGACTCTTGGAGTCCGTAGGGAGTACGGACTCGTGCGTTCTGGTATTAGAACGGGCTATCTTTAGCCGCGACTCTGTGAGTCTGTTACGTCTTCCTCTGACGCTAAAGCTACGGCAGCCCCGCTGCAGTCACGAAGTGGAGGGACCTCCACCGTCCCTTCTTCACCGTCCGGAGGCTCTTGCGCCTCACGCTCACGTCCTCCATAGCCTCTAGCTTCCTTCAGGAAGCGGAACACCGCTTGTCGCGCCACAGCACGCGCAATCTTCGGGTCTACGACTCGCACCTCACTCAGAATGGGCACCGCTTCGGCCACGGCGACCGCTCCTCCCGGATCGTCCGGAGGACGCACGACGTTCTCGGCCATGCCAGACTCAACGACCACTCTCGTCTCGGAGGCGAACACCTCCTCGGCGGCACGGACTCGACGACGCCCTTGCTCGCGACGCTGCCGCCAATGACACGACCGTCGAGATGACCACCGCCTCAGACGGCGAGCCGTAGCCCACGCTGACCACGGAGCTCCGGAAGTCGCGGTTCGCACGCCTGGCCTCCTCTGACTTGTCGAGCATGCCCTCGAACCATCCCTGCCAATACTCAGGCGAACCGTGCGAGTCAGAGGACGCCTGGCGCGTCCGTTCCACCACTTCCAGCGAGATTCCGAGTATGCGCGCCAACTCTTCCGACGACGGCTCGACCTGAGCCTCAGCATTCGTAGCAACACGCTTCAGGAGCTCCACCTCGTCCAGGGTACAGTCGGTCCTCGAGCTCCTTGTTGTACTACTCGGGCTCGGGGACGATGTCCGTACCAGCGAGGATGGAAGCCTCCTGGCCAGGTTCACCGTTCTCCATTGCAGCAAGTTCTCCGTCCGAGAACAGACGCTTGTGGTCAGGACGGACATCACCTCTGGCGGGACCGTACCGTCCTCCGTCGTAGCCTCGGAGGGCATGCCTTCCTCCGTCCAAGTCGAGAACAGGCAGCCCGTCAAGTCGTAGTCATCTTCCCACACGTACGGGGGCGGCGCGCCAGCGAACGGCGTCGGCGCGCCCTCCATACTATCGTCTTCGGGGTCCCATGCATACGGCGGCGGCGCGTCCGCGAACGGCGACGGCGCCTCCTCCATACTCACCTCCTCGACCTTCCCCTCATACGGCGGGGGCGCGTCCACGAACGGCGACGGCGCCTCCTCTTCCATGTCCTCGTCTTCGGGCGTGGAGCCCTTGCTCGGTTCGTCCGCGAGCTCCACCAGCGACACACTCCGGCTTCTCCTCCGGAACCTCCTCCTCGCGCAGCATCTCGCACGCGTTCTCCTCCGCCAGCTCGGTCTCCGACTCGACCGGCTCCTCCTTCTTCATTTCACTCGTCTCCACGTCGGCCGCCGAGGCGACCGAATTCTCCGACACGATGTTCTCGTCCTCGTCGGTGGCTGAGACCACCAAGTCCTCGTAGACCCTCTCATACTCCAAGTCGTCGATTCGCACCGCGAGGTCCTCTCCCTCGTCATCCGTACTAACCACAATAAATTCTGCTTTCTTTTTCTCGATCTTGTTCTTGTCTTCTTCATACGAAACTTCATCAATGGCAGGCACCGTTCCGTCCTGCTCCGCCGATACACCCATGCAAACATTCACCTTCGGGACCGTCTTCTTCACATCGTCACGGTCGCAACCCTCACCCTCCGAGCCATTTAATAGACAAGAGGAAGGAGTGACTCTCTCCTCCCCTTCCTCCCGCCCTCGTCACGGAGTAGAAGCTGCATGCGTCGCTCCTTGCCGCAAGCTCACCGCCAGGTCACGAAGAGCTTCGACGTCGGGGCAGTCACCGATCGCATGGCCATCCTTCTTGCAGAAACGGCACCTCTGGGATCCACGACCACCGTTCCTGGCCATAGGTGCTTGACCGCTCGTACGACGGGGACTGTCCTCGCACTCCATGGCGATGTGACCGACCTCACCGCACTGGTTGCACCTCATCACTTGACGTCTGCAGGTTTCACGCGAGTGACCCACGTAGCCGCACCGTCCGCACACGGGCGCTCCTTCTTGCGTCCGTGAATCTGCTCCCATGCGTATCCCTCGGGGACAACCGTTCCCCATCGAAGCGTTCCCACCCTGGCTGGGGCTGGCAGTCGTCACCGACACATTCGGCATGCGGTTCCTCGGGGACCGCGGAGGCTGGTACTGGTTCCTCATCATCTGCTGCTGCCACTGCTGCTGCTGGGCCATGTACGCGGTCATCGTCTCCGTCAGCTTGTCCAGCTTCGCCGACGTCTCCGAGGGAGCCGCAGCCGCCGGGCTCGAGCTCGCGCCCACCGACTTCTTCTCATCGAGGAACTCGTCGTCCTCCTCTATGGGACGGGACATCTCCTTGGCCAGCAGTCACTCACAGGCTTCCGGAATGTCGCGCGCCGGACCCGAATCGAGCGTGGCAAGCATACGCTTGTTGCGCAGCCCGCGCCTGAACAACTGATACCTCATCTGCGGGTTCGGATAGTCCAGCGAGTCGCAGAGGTCGGAGACACGGTCGCCCCACTCCTCCACAGACTCTCCGCGTTCACGCTTCGTAGTCTGCAGCCGTTCCCAGAGCTCATCAGCCGTTCTGCTTAGGAATTGGTTGTGGAACCGTACTTTCAGTGTAGCAAACGTCTTAATGGTAGAATTGTTCCACCACCGTTCCGCAGGTCTCCTTTTGATCTTCTGACGAAACACTAACAGCCGTGATTGATCAGGCAGGTGAGCGGTGTGAGCTTCAAACAGCTCCCAGAAGTCACGAGCCTTCTCCATAGTCGCCGTGTCCGAGTAGAACACCGGCAGCACCTTCATCACGTTGGACACCATCGACGACAAGTCGTACGCGTTCGGAGCCAGCGAGCGAGTCGCCCTGACACGGCCTGCACCGTGACTAGCAGCTGCCGACGGCTTCTTCACAGTAGTACCAGCTGGGGAAGCCTCCTTCTTGACGCTGGCTACCGTAGTCGTCTTCACTTCACGCTTCACCATGGGCTCGGTCTTCACAGTCGCAGCCCAGCCACCGTAGTTTCCAGGTTGCGCACCGACGCTCCAGCCCTACATGGGCGGATTCGGCAACCGCTTCTCCGTCCCAGTGTACATGGGGATGAACCCACTCGGACTCCTCGTGGGCACTTCCTCAGGTTCCTCCTTCACGAAGGCCTCGTAGCGGGGTCGCGGGGGCGTTCCTCGGATCAGTACGGGGTCATCGTACCCGAAGCCGCTTGACCAGTAGTACGCAGGCCCCGACTCCTCATCGGCGTCACCGTCCCCTTGCTCTCCAGGGTCGGGCACCGGTCTCTTATCCTCATCCTCGTGCTCCTCTTGAGTACCGTCCTCGTCACGCTCTTCATCAGCGTCCTTGAACTCGTCTTCTTCTTCATCTGCCCATAGATCTCCCATCATCTCCTTGCGTAGGGACTTACGACCGGCCGCACTTCGTCACCTTGGCCGCCGAGCCCGTCCCCGTCGCGTCGCCAGTCGACGACGTCGCCGACGCCGACCCACCAGCCTCACTTGCTCTGCGAAGCCGTTCCGCCTCCAGGCGTGCCACCTCCTCTTGCACGGTCCGCTGCTCCGCGGACCCTTCACCTTCTCCAACTCCAGACATCTTCTCCAAACTCCAAACTTCTTCTCCAAACTTCAGGGCTCCGAGCGAGCCGTTCAACCAGACCAATGACCTTCAGGGGCTCCGAGCGACCCGTACAACCGGACCAATAACTTCAGGGGCACTTCCGCGTGCCGTTGACCAACTTCAGGGGCACTTCCGCGTGCCGTAGACCAATTCCAATTTCAGACCAACTTTCACAAGTTCGAGACGGTTATCGAGACTCCTAGAAGACCACGGGCAGGCTCTCGATCGCGATTCCAACGCGCTGCGGCCCTTGACGTACGACGCGAACGCGACCAGCACTATCCGAAGCCCACTTCACAGCGAAGCCAGTACCCTGCTTCTCCACCACGTGTCGCGAGCTGCCCCGGGAGGGACGGCTACCGCTGCGAGAAACGAAGTAGGACGGTACGGATAGTGATCACAAGGAATACAACAGAGCTAAATGCAAAGATTCAACTTGTTGTTCCCGAGGCAAATTCACGACTGACCTACTTACCCGGCACGGAGCACCTCGCTCCGCTCTCTCTCTTCCTTCTCTTCAACTTGAGCATCGTCACTCCGCCGCTCTTGCACCCACCGTCGATCCTTCTCACCCCCTCGCCCTTGGCTCGCGTCGAGGCTCACGCTCCGAGCCACGCAGCGTCCGTGACCTCTGTCCTTCGCCTTCACGACACCGCCCACTCGCGGAACACGCCACTGCTTCCACCGCGACTCTTCACTCTCGCAACTGGTCCGCCGCCAGCTAATCCTCGCCAAAGTCCGATGACTGCTCGGCCAGCTCATCCTCGACCAGCTGTTCCTCCAGCAACAACTCTCGAGTCGATTGGCGGACAGCCGGAGGACGGTCGTGACCGTACCCGAGACGGTGACCACCGTTCCCACTCGGGACACTCGAATAGTGAGCAACCTGAGCCCTCTTTTCATTGTTTTTGACAACATTGAACCAGCATTTGAAGACACTACGGGGGAATGGGTGGATCAAAAACAGCTATTTCTGCGGTTTTACGTGGAGGTGCTGGCTCAGTGGATAGCGACCCCGAAGGTTTATTTCTTGTTGTTGACCCATGCTGCGTTTTCGCGTGAGATGGAGTGGGAGCCGGACGACGATGAATTTACGAGCGCTAGGCTCTACGAGCTTATGTGGCTGCCGTTTAATTTACTTGGACGGGATGATATCAAAGCAATTGTGGAAGAAACACATGCCTCCAGCGATGACACGAGGTCTCTAAGGGAGCACTGGGAGCTTGATTCTCAGTCACAAGTTAATGAAGGCGTTAAGCTTTTACTTACGGCATCTTCGGCACACCCGGGGACTTTGCTGGAGTTGCTGTACAATCATTCTACATTTGAGGACTTTCGAAATGTTCTGGAGAAAGGAGAGGATTTCAAATCAACTACGCAGGAGAGGACTGAGTTGTACCCGAGTATACTGAACTGGAGGCAGACAATTACGAAGTGGGTAGGCGAGAGCCCCGACAAGAATTTGACCGTCAACTTGACGTTGGATACAGAAGGAGACGGAATAGCACCGCTTTCTGGGCTTCACGACTGTGATTTCGGATGGGAGGGAACGCTGGAAAAGGCCCATATTTTCACGCATAGAGCTGTTTGGCATGGTGTTTTGTCTGTCTTACGCCCGCTGCGCGAATATCTGGCCAACGTTAACAAGGTACTGGCGTTTCCCGCGCTCAAACCCGCGGATATGTTCAAATGGGCGATTGTGAAACGATTTCAGCAGCTTAAGTCGGATAAAATGACTATAGTGAAAGCCCTGCCCTCGTTCTTTGGCAAATCAACAGTCTCTGACGATTTTTAAGGCCCGTGGCTGCTGGATGGGGTGGAGCCGCTTCCTGCGATTTCGCAATATGGCAGGGCCGACAAGTCAGTCGATGCTGGATTCTGGCCTGAGGCTGCACACCAAAATGCTTGGCCGATGATAATAGAGAGTATCATCGAGCAGCTTGTATTCGAGCAGCCATACATGTGCCTGATGCCCCAAGCAAGGTCCTGGTCTGTGGATGCACTATTCATGGCCCAAACCAGGGCCGATGAAAAGAGATGGGGCATTGTGCCTAAACGGCAAAAGTTAGAGCGAGCGCTGAACTCCAAGCTGGACACGATGACTTTGGGGTTGAGCATGAAACACTTCGCGATGGACAGGAACGCTATTATCGAGGAATGCAAGAAGTTCGAGGCGATGTTCTGCAGCCTTGGTGAGGCCGAAGAGAGGTTCGGGAATTTGACGAATGCCCTCGTCATTTGCGCGACTAAGTACTACAACAACGATTTTCAGGTCATGCGTCAACCCGCTACAGAGCGCCAACAACAATTGGATGTCCGCACATCACTGAGGTTCTGCTACTGGACCTAACGACGGAGAAGATGCGAGAAGAGGTTTTCGGTTTTGAGAATGACAATCATCGAGCGTATGGTACGCCCAGAACGCGCCAAGGTTCTGAGCATGACACTCTCGACAAGATGCTAAACTCGATTTCCATAGTGCACCCCGGAGTATAGGAAGGGCTTTGCGTGGCGTTGAAAGGTAATGGTCTTACTTGAAGAGGTAGATTACAAACTCAGCACACAGGATTCACTTGTTTTTTTGTAGTTTTTGAGCCCCCATGGCTCAAAAACTACAAAAAAACAAGTGAATCCTGTGGGAAAGAGTCATTTCGTTCTACTTTAATCCGGCGATGGTCCCTTCAGTATTTATCCTTACAGAAGTCTACATGCATTGCGCGTGTCCGTCTGTCGTGGCTCTTTACTGTATTCCCCCTCGTGTTTGAGGGGCAGAATTTGATTACCGTACTATAGTTTAAGAACTGAAGCATTTTGATTGGTCAAGAAAATTTGGTCAGCACTCAAACGCGCTTTTCGGACCATTACCGACATAGATGTGTTGTTTACATGTAAGTCGTAGTTTCCTCTGGGACTACGGCATCTCCTTCGGACGAGCGAAATCCTTCATACACCCGTTATACCGTGCAGGGGCGGGCATGAATCGGACTTTTGCCAAATGATGGCACCTTTTCGCTAATCTACACCTTTGCCAATCCAAGTTGGCAGCAGTGTAAAGCAAAACGGAGTGTCCCGTAAATACGAAAAATATTTTTTTCAGAAATTTATTTTGGAGGATTAGTACAGACCAATGTGGATTTAGTCCAGAGCAAACATTTAAGTTCCATACTCCATGGGCTCGCTACGAATAGCGGCGGCGACAGACAGCGCACAGTGTCGCGCCATCTTGTTAACGAGGCGCATGCCAATGCACGGCATGCAGGGCTCCGTGGCTTTCTCGAGCAGGCGCATCCGACGCTCTGTCTTCTCGCCGCACGGCAAGTTAATCATCTCATCGTGGCTCAAGGCTACATGTACAGTACTGTACCTGTAGATACGCATTGATGCGAGCTTTTAAAACGCTGAAGCAACCTGCACAGACAAACATGGTAGCGCTTCAGTAGTCAAACAAAGACCACCTTCGCCAAATGATGGCACACAAAAGATATTTGATGGTACACATCGCGACAGGTATCAGACTTCGTTCTGCTGGCATATACTAGTTTATACACCTATTAGGAATCCATGTAACCCGCTTTTGGCCAACGGGTTGCTAAACTCTGCTTGTATATCCCTAGTTCGTCTTGCCATGGCGCAGGACATTTCATTCGGAAACGGAGTGCCATGCAAAATCGGTACCTAGCCCTATGGCATGGCATGGCACCATGGCGCGCGGTTAGAACTAGGCCTTAGGATCCCTGCACACGGCACTATTATCCATGGCCATTATTCTTGGTGAAGGAGAAGGTGGTACGCATCGCAAAACTTGTCCAGGCGGCGATCCAAAGCGTAGTAGCGCATGGTTATCTCAGCTGACGAGATCAAATTATCCTTCGCCCACTGGAGCATTGACGTAGCTGCAGTTGCTTCAGCAACCAGCGACGAGAACGGATCGTGGCACTTTTCCCCAGGCTTATCGTTGATTTCTCACGTAATTCCTCGATACGGTCCCACAGCGAAGTGAACAACGTAAGCACAGAGTTACGCTGTACCTGGACCCCGCTCTGAAGTCGACCCAACAGCCCTCGTGCGTCTGCAATAACTTCCGGAACCGCCTTTGGATCCTCTCGCTCGGGCATCTCGGCGACGCAGGAGGAATCGACACCAGATTTAAGACTTGGGATGCAGGAAAACGACTGCAATCGACGTCTCAGCCACCCAAACGCTCTTCGACTCGAAGTTTGAGGGGGCTCCCTGGCACAGATCTGATCTAAGGGCACAAGCTTCGAACAGACTGCTGCTCCACCGGCTTGCTGCGGATTAGCCAGTTGCGCCAACCGGTCCACCACTGTCGATATCTTTGCTCGGACTTTCGGATTGAAAACAGACATCTCCTTGACCAACTCCCACTGCTCGTCATTGCACACCGTCGGCTGCGAGGGCAGCCCCCCTTTGGTAGCATGATATCTCACAAGGAAATTGTCCAGTCCTCTCCATGGCAGGCAAGGCTGGGGCTCCTTCCCAGACTTCACACGCTCGGCATTCTCCACAACATGCAGTGCTTCCACAATGCACATACCGAGCGAGTAGATATCTGATTCGAAGGTCGGGCGTTTATCAGCAGAATGCGGTTCCTTTTTGTCTTCAGGTAGACACTCCGGGGCCACCCAATGCCACGCACCTGAGACTGGAGGCTTAGCTTCATTCCCTGCGACCGAACTCAAGCCGAAATCCGTCACCTTCGCCTTCTTATCACTTCCGACCACGATATTGTTCCCCTTGAGATCTCCATGCACCACCTTCCGCGCATGGAGGTACTGCACGCCCAACGCTGCCTCGTGCAGCTTCAACCATAATTCGTCAGGATGTGTTTCAAGGTAGGTAACCAGCGTGCCGTTGGTGGCGTATTCACAAACGAAGAAGGGTGTGCCCACGTGGCACGCTCCGAAAAGACGAACGACGTGAGGGTGATTAAAACCAAACCAAATGCCCACTTCGTGCCGAAACATCGACATAGTTTCACCTCGCTTGGTTGAATCCATCGCGGATCGAGTCCTCGAAAGGTCTAACAGGGTTGATAGGCTCGATTCACAAGCCTGAGCCTTCGGCGCGAAAAACAGTTCGGCTTCGCTATCCGAGCCGAGAAGTTTCGCCACTACGTCGGAGCCCAGCCACTTGGCCCGGTACACGCATCCGAATCCACCGCTACCAAGACATTTCCACCCGTCTACAAACAATTCAAACCTCGGGATAAACCAGTCAGGTAGCCGCTTCGGCAAGTCTTCACCCTCGAGTGTACTGGCAACGCCAGCGTACGCCTTCTTCACAGCTGCAAGTTGCTCGGGGGTGTACTGCGACTGTGGGTCTTCCATCTCTGCCTTTAATGTTTTCAGGAACACCGCGCGCTCCTCTGGGCTCTTTAAGCGTTCCAAAAGGAGTTCAGTATCCTCCACGCCTGATAGAAACAGCTCGAGTTGTTCTCGGCGCTGTTGCTGCCATCGATCTTTCTTCATCTTTGTAGAATCGACCGAGTCACTTAGCACTGTCAGCATCGATTCCATGCGCCAATGAAACGAGTTCATGCTCGTTACTGTAACACACGATGAAGAGAGCAGCATGATAGAGACTTGCTCGGGCGACATGGTAATGGTTCGGTAAAACTCGGTAAGAAACGTGAGAAATTGGCCCAGCACGGTCGGGTCATCGCGACTTCCAGACTCTTGCCACCGCTCATAGACAGCGTTGAGTTTGTCAAATACTTGGCGATACTTATCGTCGTTGCATTTATCCATGTGGGCTTGTACATCCAGCCACATGTCGTTACAAGTAAAACCACTTGCAGGCTCATGTTCGGGGTGCGAGGAGCTAGAACGCTCGGCAATAGCAAGTCGCTCCAGCTCGTCGACAACAAAAGACAAGTTCACGCGACGGGCTTCAGTCTTACAGCACATTCGCCACACCAACTTCCGTGCGTCTCGAGGTGGACAGTCAGGTTCGCTAAAGCTATACGAATTAGTCTCTGGGGCCCATCGCATTTTATACTTTCGCACAGCTTGTTCGCTTTCGCAGCCCCACGGTTGCTCTCTCGTGGTAGCTTCCAACACGCACATGCCCAGAGAATAAATATCGGACGCAATTGAAGGCGGGTTACCTTCCAAAACCTCAGGAGACAGCCAACGCATTGACCCCATTACGTCTGAAGAATCACGGTCGGATCTCTCCATCGGTCCGCTCAAACCGAAATTCGACAGCTTCGCCAAGCCATCACTACCGACCAAAATGTTGCTGCACCGAAGATCACCGTGGACTACCCCCCGCTCGTGGAGGTACTTGAGACCTAATGCAGCTTCATGCAGGAACTTCCACACCGTTGGTTTCTGCATGGACGCCAACTCTACGCGCTCGATCAGCGGCCCGTTGCTGATGTACTCGCAAACAAAGAACTGCAAGTTTGGGCTGGCATTACATGCTCCGTACATCTTCATCACGTTGGGATGCCGTAGCTGTTGCCACAGACGAACTTCGTCTTCGAAGGTGCTGGATGATGCGTCTGGAACAAAGAGTTTGACGACAGCGTCGGCATCCAACCACTTGGCACGGAATTCACCACTAATAGTGCCGCTTTCGCAGAAGCGAACAAATTCGACTTCAGAAGGAGATATCGAAGCTCGTAATGGCTGATCCGAAGGTTGACCACCACCAGCTCTTTGCTCGGGAAGATGAGGCAGAAATGGCGTCAGCATACGCCGGATTTCTTGATAGCCGTGATCCACAGCAATACGAATTGCGGTTTCTCCACGTTGGTTTCTGGCGGTGACGTCAACTCCACGTTGCTCAAGAAGACTCCGAACGACATCAGCATGCCCGTATCGGGTGGCTTGCATTAATGCCGTGTTTCCGCCTGCGTTTTGGGCGTTCAAATCAACACCACGCGCAGCAAGGAATTGCACAATTGTAGTACATCCACTCTCTGCCGCCCTAATCAACGCTGTGTCTCCGCTGTCACTCTTGTCGTTTATATCAGCGCGCTTTTGCTCAACAAGATACTTGAACAGCTCATAGTGGCCTGCAGATGCGGCCATCATCAGTAATGTTTCTCCATCCTTGGTCTTGGAGCGAAAGTATGGTCGAAAGTTTGCAGCTAGATACAGCACAATAGCGGTGGCTCCGCCCAGAGTCGCCATCATTAGTGCTGTATGCCCATACTTGTTCACAGAATTCACATCAACGCCCCTTTGGCTAGCCAGACACTGCACAACTTGAAGATGGCCGTTCGCAGCGGCTCGCATCAGCGCTGAATATCCGTACTCGTTTTGGGCATTGATATCGGTGCCCAGCTTCTTAATAAGATATTGACATACTTCCACGTGCCCTTTTCCTGCGGCAATCATAAGCACTGAATTTCCGGCATGATCCGTGGTAGTCAAGCTGGAGCCGTGTTTAAGCATATATTTGACCATTTCGACGTGATCATGTGCTGCAGCTGCCATCAGCGCCGTTTGGCCACTGTCATCTTGAGCATTTACGTCTGTACCGCCTTCAATTAGTGCTCGAATGACTACGATCCGACCATTCCGAGCTGCCCACATCAGATCGGTATCTCCATCAGCGAACTTATTAAGGCGTCGTTCATAGGCATGACACTGCAGCGCTAACTCAGCCAGCGACAGCGCACTTATCTTCGAGTCTTGCAGCTGCGCTGTTGCCGCCTCGGCCTCACCAATGATTGAACAGAACGCTGCACGGGTATCAGCACGGTATTTTATGCCGATCTGCCCGTGTATTTGCTCGAGTCGATTCCACAAAGCTACATAGAGCCGCAATACAGAAACCAACTCCTCCCTCTCTGTGTGATGTTGCAGGTGAGCTAGAAGTCGCTGCGCTGTCGCTGCTACCTGGGGGACCGACCCAATTTCTAGCGATACCGCCACAGGAAATACATCATTGTGCTGCCTACGCGCCAACTTAGATAGTTCGTCCACCACCTCTGTAATCCTGAGTCGCTTCGTCGGCTCCAGAGTACACATCTGGTTGACCAATTCCCATTCCGTTTCTGAGCAGAGTGGGCGAGACGGCAATCTGCCGTGGGTTGCGTGGTAGTTCCCGATAGCTTGCGGAAGCATACCCCACGGCAAACTGTGATGCAAGTCTTTGCCCGACCTAACGCGCAGTGCCTCCACAATGCACATGCCCAAAGAATAAATATCTGAAGCAAATGTCGGAGGCGGAGCGTCCTCAACTAGACATTCTGGTGCCACCCATTGCCACGTACCACGGATGCGAGCATGGGTGTCATCGCTCACTACACGTAGAGAACTGTAGCCAAAGTCGGCCACCTTCGCTTTCAGGTCGCTCCCAACCACGATACTGTCCCCTTTCAGATCTCCGACCACCACTTCGCGCGCGTGCAGGTATTGCAATCCCAGCGCAGCCTCGTGCAGCTTCGGCCAAAGTTGGTCAGGGTGCTCTCGCAGGTAGCTGACCAACGTCCCGTTGGTAGCGTACTCCCACACGAAAAATGGCTGTCCAAAGTGACAGGCTCCGAAGAGCCGAATGACGTGCGGGTGGCTGATCTCGGTAAAGCGCCAGAACGTCTCGAGAGTTTTGTGTCTCTGGTGAAAGTTTGTATCGGATTGAGTAGTGTGCCGGTCCAATCCAGGCACTGCCACTCGTTTCACCACCACATCGGCGTTCAGCCACTTGGCTCGGTAAACGCCTTCGTTACTCAAACAATGCCACTCGTCAATCACGATCTCGTACCACGGGATGAACGATTGTGGTGTCCGTTGTAACAATTTTTCGGTATCATCACAGCTGGAAATACGCCAGAACGCATTGGTCAGCAGATAGAGTTCGTCTCTTGTGTACTTGAACGGCTGGTCTAGTTCAGCCTTTAGCGAGGCTTGTAGCGTGGATTGCTCTGTTTGCGTCTTTACTTCGCCGACTAAAAGATACGTCATCGATGCTTCACATACAATGACCTCGAACCGCGGCCACCCAAATCGGTCCCACCGCGCCTCTCGTTCTCGAGCTCCATCAGCCGTTTCGCCCAATGCATCCCAGAGAGATCGGAGCTGCAGACGAAGAGCAACCGTACTGCTAGAAGTGTCACCGGATGCTGGCAATCTCAGGACCAAAGAGCGCTCACTCGACACAGCGATCATCCCCCGGAAGCCGCGGATAAGGGCGACCAAATGTCTATAAACTGATACCGGATACCTTGCAACTTGCAATTGATTCCAGACCATCTTAATTTCGTCGAATACATCGTGATAGAAATTGTTGTCGCAACCTTCTATGTCCTTCTCCATAGCCCTCCACATCTTCTCGGTTGAGCGGACTCCTGGGGCAAGCTCTAGGTAGAAATCCTCGTCTGTAGCCAAACGTTCAAGTTCGACCACCACAGAAGCGAGACTGGTACGTTTGACCGAATCCTGGCAGCACATGCGCCACACCAAAGCCTTGGCGCCTCCCTCTGGTATGCATTTAGGTTCCAAAGCTTCGTCAAATGTTGACTCCGGGGTCCATCGTAACTTGCGGTCACTCACAAGTTCATCCGAACTGCAATCTGCCCACGGTATTTCCCTTGTCACGGCCTCCACAATGCACATTCCCAGCGAATACACATCGGACCGAAACGACCATTTCTCTCCTCTTAAAACCTCAGGGGCTTGCCACCGCATGGACCCAACTGCATCCGTCGAAAGCGCACGGGACTTGTCCAAGGATCGGCTGTGATCAATGTTATACAACTTCGCCCTCCCATCACTGCCGATCACAATGTTCTCGCAGCATAAATTGCCGTGGATAACTCTCCGATTGTGAAGATATGCCAGCCCCACCGCTGCTTCATGCAGATATCTCCATGACGACAACCCCTCCGCTGGAATCGACTTGACGTAATCCATTAGAGTCCCCTTACTGGAGTACTCATACACGAAAAGCGGCAGTCGGGGAACAGCATCACAAATACCGTACATGCTGATCACGTTTGGGTGTCGTAACCCTTGCCAGAAACGCGCCTCCTCCTCTTCGACTGAAGAGCGCTTAGTATCCGGAATAAAGAGCTTCACCGACGCATCGGCATCCAGCCATTTCACTCGATGATAGCTCGCCCCCATGCCGCTGCTCGTTCTGAAGTCGATTGGCTCAATTTCAGACGGAGCGATAGACACGCTCATTGATCTTTCCTGATCGTCACTCTCAGCGGCACTTCTTGCGGTACTGGCAACCGACGGAGGGCTATGGCGAAGAAACGGAGTGAGATACTGCTCGACATCGCTGTGTCCACAGTCACTTGCAACTCGAGCTGCAGTTTCTCCGCGATTGTTCCTCGAATTCACGACCGCGCCACAGTCTTCCACAAGAAACCGTACGATCTCGATGTGGCCACACGCTGATGCTATCATCAGTGCAGTGTACCCGAGATCATCGCTCCCATTCACACCAGCACGAGCTGCAGCAAGAATCCTCACAATCTCCATATTCCCTATTTTGCAGGCCTTCATCAGCGCGGTGTATCCGTACGTGTCCTTGGCATCCAGCCTTATACCAGCTCGTCCAACAAGATGTCGCACAACACCCACCTGTCCGCTTCTAGCGGCCCACATCAGAGCCGAGTATCCATTGGTATTCAACACGTTCACGTCAGCCTTGCAATGCTCAGTAAGAAACCGGACGACATCTGTGTGCCCTCCTTCAGCAGCCCTCATCAGCGCCGTGTCTCCACGGTAGTCCGTGGAATTCAGCGCGGCTCCGTTGGTCACGAGATACCGCACCACCGCCAAACGCCCCTCCTCGCCGCCCATCGTAGAGCGTTGTCCTTATCCACGCTGGTGCCTTGTTCTACCAGAGCCTTCACCCTCTCCAGTTCACCCGCCCTCGCAGCTTCCAAGAGCTCGCCCCCCTCCATCTGCGCGATATGCGGGGAGATCTTAAATGCGCCTGTCTGGACTGATTCATGCGGACTTTTGCCAAATGATGGCACATTTACGTCTGATACCTGTCGCGATCAATATCCGCGTTATGGCACATGGCACGACCATTTGCCATGGCAGGACTTTTGCCAAATGATGGCACATTTACGCTAATCTAGTCAAACGATGACCACCTTCGCCAAATGATGGCACACAAAAGATATTGATGGTACACAGCATATAAAGTTGATGTATTTGGTGTTTACTCGATAATTGTACTAGCGTCGTTGCCTGTACACGACCGCGCGTTGTGTCCGATCTCGCGGCAGTTTCCACAGCGCCGAGGCCTTGCTGTCGCGTTGCTTTGTGCTTCCCCACCACTGGCAAAGCGCTTCTTCTGGTTGCGTCCTTTATTCACGGTGGGGACAGGTTCTAGAACCGTTGTATCCGTCTGCACAGCACCGTGAGGCGGTAGTTTGACGTTGTGACTGTTCTCCACGTTGTACAGCTCGATGTAGTTCTTAACCAAGTAGCAATCGTCGAAGTAATCGTAGACGGTGTTGAGTTGCACCTTGGTTACTTGACGTTCCTCTTGTCTACCATGCCGAGGCTGCTACTTGAAGAAGTAGCTGAAAATGAATCGAACTAGAACTCGTCCTCTGTGGTCTAAATATAAATAATGAACATCGCCTGAAATAGCGTGTACCATCAAATATCTTTTGTGTGCCATCATTTGGCGAAGGTGATCATCGTTTGACTATTATACGAAGGTGATCATCGTTTGACTATTATACTGTAGATTAGCGAAAATGTGCCATCATTTGGCAAAAGTCCGCCATGGCACCAAAGAGTGCCATGCATGGCACTTTCATGGCACCAGTTACCTAAACCTGAGGCGCTGTCGGCTAATGAAAAATGAGATGGCATGGCATGGCACGGATGGCACGCGGTTAGAACTAGGCCTCATCCTACCTCCCGAATACTGACTGTATCGACGTCAACTCTGCTTGTTTTCCTTACATGCATGCATTGATCCCCTCGGGTGTTAGCATCATTTACTGTGACGTTTACGATCATCCATACGAGAGACTTTCAGAGGAAGGCAACGCTTTGCGCATCCAACCGAAATATATCCGCATCCATGTAGTAGTACGCTCGAAAGGTAATATTTTGCTAATTGTGGACGGAATACAATAATTGAGCCCAGTCACCTTCGTAAAATTTTACATAAGCTCGGAAAACATATCTGAAATCGGCCATCCCTCCAGCCATTACTACCATTCGCGCGTGGCACGGCCGTAGGGAGCCAAGTCATCGCCGTATCTCTCTGCACGCGCAGCACCTTTGAGCCAAATGCACTCAGGGCGGAGAGTAGTCTCCAAACTCGTCGGTCACTTGAGCCCCAGCTGGCCCGATCCATTCGCAACGCAGACGCGTATTATTGCGCGCGTCGCACAACCCCGCTGCGCGTTGAAACGGTGACTTCTGCACCTGAGCCATACGCGTTTGGTGGTCGCGGGGCCGCTCCACGTAGAGCGCGTGGGGCCTGTCGCCAGCCTCGAGAGAGAAGAAGGCCTACCGAAACAAAGTTCGAGAAACAATCCGGGCTGAACGCTACGTGGCCCATTACGCACGCCGCGTGCCTATCGAGTTATCAGACAGACTCGCCACGCCTCGAGCGACAACAGACAACAGCGAAAGATTGCTTACGCGTTGGTGCTTGGGCGTGAACGCAAAAATAGTGTAAAGCTTCAAGGTAGAAGGAGCCGTTGCAGTAGTTCGGCGTGGGGCCAGGAGGCGTTGCGACATCCATGGCTTGAGAACTATTGAGCAAAATTGCCGCATGGGAGCAACGTCGAGCGCGGGGTAGTCCCCGTTCTACTTGCCTGTCGTTGGCAAGCTCGATAAGTTTGCCCCCATAGAGCGCACAGCTCTACGAGTCTGCACCACCCAGTAAGTAGTGAGGGCTGTCGCGCTTGCGTCTTCCACTACCCAGCGCCACCCTCAACTCAAATCATGCGACGTACCCCCAAACATTCTCAGCGTTTCGAGCTTGGAGCTGAAGCTGTTCAACTTGTGCCCCCGCCGCGCCCAGCGCGTATCTTGTTGTAGTCGGAGGCAGAAGAGTCGGCTATCCTACTCCATCGTCTACAGCGTGGGCTCCGTGTCGTTGTAGTAAGCACTCTTCCATGGACGGCGCAAGTCGCCGTGAGGGGGGTGGCGAAAGTCCGGCGTTCGGTTCAGTTTGCTGCTCAACGCGGCGCAAAGCTCAAGTCTCCCGACTTTTTCGTCGTCATTTTGCATTCCGCGCGCTCGAGCGTCAGTCGGTCGGTCACTCCAATAATGCCAAAGCAGAGGATGGAAGGGGAACGCGAGACCAAACGCGTCAAGCTCGTGCACACGGCCGCCATCAACTCGATCAACGCGCCCATGCAGCGGCGACTGCGCAAGATGAGCGAGGAGTTCCAGCCGTCCAGCTTCAGCTTCCTCGTGCAGGCGCGGCTGCTCTGCGTGGGGCTGGCCGTGGTCTACCGGGTGTCGCTCTCGCTGGCCATCACCAGCACGTGCATGGCGGCGACCGGCGCTACGACGACGTCTTCGTCCTCCTCGAGCGGCGGCCACACGACACAATCCGCATGGGTCATCGCCATGAGCCAGACCAAGTTCCGTGGCTTCTACGCCCAAGTCGCCGCCATCCTGCACCATCCAACGGTAACACAACACCTCGCGCCGACGAATATCCAGCAGCAGCAACAGCAACACGACGAGGGCCAAGAAATTGTCGTGGAATGGAAACCCTTTGAGGTGTTCCTGCGGATCCTGGCCGAGGTCTTCCACCGATACGAACATCTGCAGTACGCGGCGTTCTCTATCCACGCAGACGCCGCCACCATGAACATTGGGAAGGTGGAACTCGAGGGGTTCCTGTCGGAATGTTGGAGGGCACTGGAGGTGATTGTTCCGGCGCTGGTGGTGGAGCCGTATCTGCCAGCTCCATTGGGGCGTGAAGTGTTGTGCATCTACCTACTGATGCGGGACTTCTTGTCGCTCCCCGAGAGCGTCCTGGACGCCAATTGCACGTACGCGAACGCTATCCTGAGCCTCGAAGACGTCGAAGATTTGCTGCCGTCGCACTCCGAGCATTCGTGCAGCATTTGCCTCGAGCCGCTGGTCTCCGATGAGATGAAGGGGCTGGAGATACCTGAAAGCACAGCCAGCAGCGGCGGCAGTAACGAGAGTGGCAGTAGCAGCGATGGTGAAGGCTCTGGAGCGCCCGATGCCAGCTCTGGCACCTTCTCGGTGAGGCTGCCGTGCGCCCACGTGTACCACGAGAACTGCATCATGTCGTGGCTGCGGCACAACCCGAGCTGTCCAGAATGCCGCGCGCCCGTGGGCACCAGCTAGTAGGTACATGAGAGCTGTCACACTAGTAGAGATCGACTTCATTGTCATAGTTAAGTACAAACCTACCGATACTAGTAGCACTTCAACGTCATAGTGCATGCACGTTCACTGGTGAAACCGAACGCTGCTCGACCGGCCCTATGCAGGAGCTCTCTGCCGATGAGCCTTTCACCAGTATCTCTTCACACCTCCACTATTCTTCCGACGGGGCACCATTTCATCATAGTCAACCGTGATGTGATGCTATTAGGTTCGAAGCTTAGGTTCTATCTTGATATTGGTTGGTAGTTCAGTACCGTCGGCTGCGTCATAGTGCTCTACATGGGCTTATACGGTGGCAGGGTGTCGAGCGATCCAAAGCTGCAGCTTCCGGGTTTGTAGCTGCCCGCGCGCGTGGCCATCTGAGCGATGGCGCAGTTGGTGCACCAGCACGCCTCGCAGCAGTCGCCGCAGCAGTTGCCCGGAATGCGGAAGCGCTCTCGCGTGGCGCCGCGGAGGTGGCAGACCCAGCACGGGAACAGCCCCATCCACAGGAACAGGATGCTCAAGCAGAGGCCGCAGCAGTAGGAGCTCACGCCCAGTCGCTTGGCGATCTGCGCGGTTGAGATGCACGGGCAGAACCACGCCATGCAGCAGTTAGGGATCATGTC
Source organism: Phytophthora melonis (assembly GCA_024211575.1). Taxonomy (NCBI): domain Eukaryota; phylum Oomycota; class Peronosporomycetes; order Peronosporales; family Peronosporaceae; genus Phytophthora; species Phytophthora melonis. The sequence continues at coordinate 2,604,523 of JAMXKT010000047.1, forward strand.
CTGGCAGCAGCCGCAGAGTCCGACGACCCAGCTACCGGGCATCGGAGGCTCGTATACGGAAGGCGCCTGCTGAATGGGGGACGCAATGGTCACGTTGACTTGCTGGGTCTGCACTGCCTGCTGGCTGCCTCCATTGAACACTTGGCCCACGTTGCCTTGCTGGCCGCCGTTGAAGTTGTTCTGGGGCGACGTTAGCTGGGGAGACGCAGCACCGGCCTCGAGGTCGACTGGGATCGCGACGGGGATGTCCACCTTGGGCATTGCAGGCACGTCGGCCATGGTTGCTGTTTGCAGGACTTGAAAGAGGAAGAGCTGGTGGCGTGGGCGAAGGCAATGCAGAAGTGAGAGCTCGAGGAGAGCTCACAAGTCGTTGTAGCTCGACGTCCCCAGTGACAGCTCAAGGTCATACACAGAGTCAATGAAGATAAGTGCATGTTTTGACGCTTTCGCGCGCAACGGATAGATCAGTTCACCACTGCTGGGCTGAGAATACCTACCATAGGTGGCTACATGGAGTGCTGATGGCAGTAGTTTCATAGTAAAGAAACGACGAGCTTCCCTCGATCGCACTTGAGAATAGCGGACAAGAATGAGCACTCTTGTCTGCCTGAGTGTGGCTGCTATTTATGCTATCACCTCAGATCGCACGTTCGGCTTAATCCGTCCTTCAATCTTCCTGGGAAAGAGTTTGTTTGAGAGCCAACCAATCGCACAATGCAGCGATCGTGCGTGAATTGTCGAGTCGACGTGTTGAGGACCTCTGACGGCTATACGAAATACAGTGTACGCGAGTTCTTCTGCGACCTTATTACTACAGTGTGCATGTTCGCCGGCCAAGACAGACTCTAGGCTGTAGAATATGTATATTTTACCGATTGATTCGGGGAACAACTACGCGTAAATACTTTGTTAGCAGGGTTTCCTAAAATACTATTGCCGTAATATGGAAGCCGCTGACCGAAATAAATTACGGTGCTTCGAAAAGAAAACCCAAAAATAAATAATGGTAAATACATCACTCGTGAAATACATTATGCATTCTACAATGTAACCATCTGATTGGTCAAAATATACACTTGGGACAAACCTATTGGTATAAACATTATTCTGTTGAAGCCTGAAATAAATAATTGTATGGAGTGATAAGGGTCCACAAAATACATTATTGTATGGTAAATTATGGCAATTATTGATATTGCCATATATTTTTAGGAAACCCTGTTTGTTAGTAAATCTCTTGTGAAGCTGTAACAAGAGTTTCACAATCAGTATTTCGCGCATACGAAGTGAGCTCGTCCGTAGTGCTACATTTCACAGCTGTACGAAAATAGCACTACCTTGAGCCGTGGGGGTCAGCGCCAGCAACAGTAAGATCGGGTAAACCCATCGCTCTGGAGAGAATCCTCCTCGAACACGATATGGCACCCACAGGTAAACCGCGCCAAGCAACTGCCTGCAGAAGAGCCCAACAACCGGGGCTAAGATACTTTTTTTCATTAATAGTGAACAGCAAACACTCAATAACACGCAACTACTTAGCTAGGCGAACGCAACGCGCATACAAACTCTGCTTTGCCAGCAACTTGCGTCCTACGACGACCGACACGAGAGCACATCACGTTTCAGAACGCTGCTCGAAGGTTCTCGTTCCAGTGAGTCCCTCTCACCAGAACGCCTTCAAGGCTCTCGACCTCTCTGCCAAAATCCGCTGGAACCAGCACCAGTATCCAAAAAGTGTATCTAAGTCCCAATAAGTCGGCGATGACTGCGCGTTGAAGTTTACCAGCTGGGTTGAAGAGTCAGTGTACAACCTGCACTTCACTTTTGGTGTAACGCACACACACACAAGCTCGACCAGAGACCGGCCAAGGCGTCACCTCGAGCAAACGATACACCTTCAGTCTGGAATTCTCGCTGTAGTTACCACACAAGGCGAGCCAGGACCCTCGTCGCCATGGCGACGGAGCTGCCCTTCCCGCTGTACTCGGGCTTCTTCCCGCAGATGGTGCTGACCGTGGAGGAGCTCATGCACTACCGGCGCTTCGGCAAGGAGCGCGTGGCGCAGCTCGTGCGCATCATCGACGACGCCGACTGCGTGTACCGCTGGACGGACGCCAAGGCGCGCAGCGGCCGCGTTGTGTCGCGCGCGCAGTTCCTGGACATCCGGCCGTCCTCCAAGCAGCCGGCGGCGCAGATTCCGTCCACGTTGCTCAAGTGCAGCGTCCACATTGTGGACGTGCAGCCGGAGGAGATCCTCACTGCGTTGGCCAAGGTCAAGACGCGCGACGCAAGACGCGCCATGAGTTATCTCCACCAAGACGAGTTCGTGGACACGCAGACCTTGCTGACATTTCCAACGCCCTCGGAACACAAGAAGCCCAGCTACTCGTACCGAGCCATCAAGTGGATGCTGCTTAAGGCCCAGCGACGAGAGGGACAGAAGTCGCTCGACTTTTGCTACTTGGAGTACGCGGGCAAAAGGAAGGCCCACGCGGGCGCTAGTAGTGTCGTGGGCTTCTGCGTGCAAGAATCTATTGCGAGAGATCGAGAGGTGCCGACGCTGGAGAGGTATGACATTCTACGCGGACAGTTGGTGCGGACCGGGGTTTTGATCACCAAGACCCACCAGTCCAACATCTTGAAGGTCACGGCCATTGCGCAGATTGATGGGGGTATGGTGCCTGCAGCCGTGAGGATGACGATGGAGGAGATCATGGTGGACTACGTGGCGGCGGTGCATCGAGTTAAAGGCTTGTTGGAGAGACAGAGGATGGGGAGACTGCAGTATCTGGACGAGTGGGAGTGGGTCTCCACCAAGGAGCGCAAGGCCTGCGCCGTGTGCCTGCGCGGCTTCTACTTCCATCGGAAGCACCACTGCGCCACGTGTGGAGAGGTCGTGTGCTCCAACTGCGCCCCGTTGCGAGAGCTGGACGAGCCTTTGGACGAACACACGATCTCGATGCGAGTGTGTTCCGTGTGTATGGCGCAGGCAGGCAGTCACCAGGAGAGCAGCATGATCTCTGGAGTTACGGACAGTGACGATGGACTGGAGACCACGACGTCGACGACGAATGTGGGAACGGAGACGTACGTGGGAGGGTTGAGGTATCCGAAGCACCGAGGAATGAGGAGAGGAGGGATTGAAGACTCTCTTCGTGGCTCGTCGTCGCAGGCGACACCTGTACGCTCGCCGATCCCGGCTTTCCGACAGCGGCATCGCCCCCTCTCGAGTCACAACAGCGGTCAAGGAAACGGGTATGGTAATTATGATGATGATGAACACAGCGACCACTTCCCGAGGGCAGTATCCGAGTCAGCACACCGAGAACGGAGGTCGAGTGTGCTGCGTCACTCAATGCTGTCGTCTTCAACGTCGATGTCGGCTCAAGCCAAGAAGGAGGCGCTGGGTAAGCTCATTGAGCACGTTCGACAGATCCGTGACACGATCAATGTGGCCATCTCGGAGGCCGAGGAAGAGGAGGAGCGTCATAGCATGCTGCTCGAGAGCGGACGCGGAGACCCAGACGCAGGTGCAGAGCGCTACGACGAGATCTACGACCGCATCATGAAGATCCGTGAGACGCTGGACGTATCCAGCTCGGACTTCGATATGGTGCTCGAATCCATCGGACACAACGATCCCATGGGCCCGTCAGACACCAACTCAGACCGACTCGATAGTGAGTTGGCCTTTAGCCTCAGCGAAGGCACGGGCAGCGCGTACGAGAGCGAAAGCGTCGAGTTCATGTCGTCACGATCGTCGTTACTGTCAGCATCGGCGCAGTCGCTGGACCATCAAGACGCCGGCGAGCCGCTCCCGTCTCCAAGACCCGAAGATGAGAGCGCTACCGAAGAAGCACGCGCACTGGAGGAAGCCATGCAGTGGGTTCGGCAATCCGAGCCAATCGCACACTTGAGCCTGCCGGTGTCTGCAATGACCGTCGAGCCTGAGCGACAATCTGAACCAGAGCCAGCACCAGGTCCAACCCCGACACCAGTCGTGACTGTGAGTAAGAATCGCGGTATCGAACGCCTCGCGCAGAAGATCGGCCGTCTCCACCAGCGTCTTGAGGCAACGCAGCGCGAGTCAGAGAACACTAGCAGCGACCCAACAGCCGCTGTAGCAGCCCCTTTGAGCGTGCCGCCGGTTGTTGATGAAAATGCAGAGGACGAGCCGGAGCCAGAACAGCGATCGACGCAGCATCGACGACAGTCTTCTGCCCCGCTGCCAGCTCTCAAGCAGGCGCGTGGACCTGCCCCACAGCCTCCGAAGGAGAAGCATGTGGCCATAGCAGTCGACGCTGCTCCCTCGTCTCCTACTTCGACAGCTTCAAGAGGACAAGCCCCGCGGCTCTCCGAACCATCTCGTGCTCCGCCCGACCTCGTCGCTAGTCTCCGTGGCGTCATGAACTCGAGTGAGCTCACGCACGCGCCGCCCCGTCGACGGTCTGGTGCCAACAACAGCGCGCCATCCTCGTCACCGCCAGAAACACCGTCTAACAACGATCCTTCGACGTCATTCCCGCCCCGCAACGCTGCCTCAAGAGCACCGAGAAGGCCGCCCCCGCCGCCTCCCCCAGCGGCGCCTCCCGCTCTCCCACCATTCAGCTCAGCTCGGCCAACCGCGACGACGACGGCAGCACCGACACCAGTTCAAGGCACGACGATTTACGTGTTCGACCCCGAGGATCGCTTCCAGAAGGTTCAACGACGAAGTCTTGATCGTCGTCCTGCTGAGGCTATTGCTGCTGCTCAGGCGAGTCCTGACGAGGTACCAAGCGGAAGTGAAGACGGTGAAGAGGCAAACCCAGGCAACAGTGGCTACTTGTCCTCCTCGGATGAAGAGCAAGGACAAGCGCGGCAAACTACAACTCCAGCGCCACTACCACCGGCGGCAGCTGGAGCTCCCACCAGTCGAACAGCAAGAGCACGTGATGAGAGCGGTGAGCTGCGTGAGCTGATGGAGGGACTAGCGAAGGCCCCTCTACGCAGTCGGTGCTCGAGTGGTCAATCCACTGGAGCCCCTCCTACTGAGAAGTTTGATTTCTAACGAGTGCCGTGAAGAAGACGCGTTGCCGGCAATGAGAGGTGATAGACAGCCAAGCAGATGTATAAAGGGTGAGCGCCGCGGCTCCCAAAGTGCGGCCGTCAAGATAGATGTCTAAAAGTTGCTAATATCGTTTGTCTAGTGAGATTGGCTGCATGCTGTCAATGTTCGTGTAGTAGCTACTACTAAGGGGGTTTGGGGTGCTCTCAATGGTGGTAACACGCACTTGATACGGGCCTGGCGCACAATTTCAGATGCGATGACCAGCCTGAAAGCAGTTGCCAGGTTGAACCACAATTCTTACTTCGAAGTAGTTTGTCAACAATCTTTTCTTTGGCAAATGGTCGGTGAATGCAGTTGGCTGAACCACGGCTCCAGCAAAGTCCTAACGTAGCTTGTAGTTCAAAATTGAGATTGAGATCCACCAGCGGGTAGACAACATATCGCTCAAAAAGTGTGACTGATTTACCTTATATCGGAATGAAAGTGAAACTCATACGTCGAAGTATCCAAAAGCTCCAAGACCGAGCCCACGTCGCCTGACAAACCCATCGATTGTCGTGAAGGCGTCGACTAGTCAAGTTCGTACTGGGCGCAAAAAAATACGCTGAAGCGCTTGTGTCTCCGTAGTGAATATCTCTTCCGTAATTGTCCAGACCTCATGTTTCCATTTTGAGAATGCGCTTGGTGAAGGACAGATGGTGCTTGGCTCCCCGCTTACTGGTGCTTGCAGTTCTGCAAGCACAACACGGTTAGCTTACGCAAGCTCCGACATCTTGCATCACCATGTTCTATTCAAGACTGGTAAGGCTATCACTGAAGCTGCGGGTATCCGTCTCTGGAGACCAGTGGATCTTATACTTGTCCACAGGGTGCTCCTTTTGGCAGCCCTCGTGGCAGCTTCCACAATACACAGACCCAGAGAATAAGCAACGGACGCAACTGTCGGCGGCTTACCCTCCAAAGCGTTCAACAGATTAAACGTTCTAGAATCCGAGAAATACTGATAATGTGATAGTGAGAGTTGCCTTGGGAGTCGTCCGCGTCGAGCGAATACATTCGGTTGACCTAACGCGAATTTGATTCGTCTCAAGCTGCTTAGACCATCGAGAGGAAGCTTCTCCACGCCTGTGTGATCTCCTTGTGCCTTTGTGTCAAGCTGGAACAAAATATTTTTGGTTCCTTCACGTGAACAAACGTCTTCATCACGAGAGGATTGCCCGTCTTCGTACTTCCCTTTTTCAGCCGCTTGAGCACGCGCTCTTTGCACTCTTCGTCAAAAACCTCCACGAAAATCTCGACCTAGGATCACAAATGAGTAACAGTTCATCAGGAAGCCTGCCTGCCACACAATCGGCATTCTCCCCAATAACAGTAAGATAATGTACCTTATATCTTCCGTTGACTGCATGCTTGTCGTCAACACTGGCGAGCCGCATCCTGAACAGGGGGATCTCACAGTTAAGGCCGTCGTAGTATCCGCGCATTTCACACGAAAGTGCCAGCAGATTGTTCGGATCGTGCACGTCTCCCGTAGGCGGATTCTTCGTCACATAGCAAACCTCCGCCTTGCCATACGGAACAAATAACCGTTCGAGCTCAATTCGTTGATACTGAAACTCATCCGTCGAAGTATCGAAGAGTTCAAAGCCCGAATTCAGATCAGCCATGGATTGGCGAGGAAACGTTGCCTCGTCAGGTTCATACTGGTCGCTAAAGATACGCTGAAGCGCTTGCGACTCACTAGTGAATACCTCGCCCGCAGTCGTCCAGACCTCGTGATCAAAAAGTGGAGAGCCCAGCATCATCTGCCCTTCACGAACAGCATTCTCGAATTTCAAAGCTTGCAGTTCTGCAAACCCAACACGGTTAGTTCACGCAAGCACCGATACATTGCATCTCCAATAGACTTACCAGTCTTGAACAGAACATGGATGCACAGCTTGTCGCCCTCGTACCAGAAGGCGCTTTCTTTCCCATCAGAGCTGGAGCGAGCACGGTCGTAGAAGTCAACGTGGTCCGCTGCGATCTCTCTGGTACAGAGTCGAGCGAATCCGGTTCGGTCCGAGTGCACCTTCGATTGAGCCCCTGACGAGCCACAGTTGCTTTCGCGGCTTCGGAGTCACCACCAGCACGTGAAGTTGATCTATGTCCGGCTTAAAGCTGGCTCCGAAGTACCTGGGATCTTTGGGCCACAGCACTGGCTGCATCTCCACGAAACCTTTCGGGCATCCGTCTCCATCGAGCTCCACAGAAGCGAAGTCACTATTCAACTCAGCTTGAGCCTCCAGCCACGAGCCATCAGGCTTCTTCGCCAAGAAGAGCTGCAGATCGCACGCTGGCCACACAGTGTTGGAGAACTTCGACTTGATCTCATCCTGTAGCAGAGCCACTGGCAGGCCCTCGTTAACGAAGGCAACGATCAACTTCCTTTCCCTGAGCAAGGCGCAATTTAGGGATAACATCTTCGGCAGTTTCTGGCGTGTAGAGTTTTCTGGATTGCATCTGCAGGATGCGAGGGAGCGCCAAGCTGCACCCATGGATATTGCTCGTGCGGCAAATCTAGCTACAGCTAGAAAGACAAGCATTAAAGTTACAATCAGTACCTGATAGGTAAAAGAAGTAGAAATACACGAACGTACTTCTTCTGCGTAATACTGCAGACGTCGTCAAAGCTTGTCGGTCAATATTCCGTTGTGGTTGTCGACATCTGTCAGTTAGGCCACAACAATATTCACGTCAAGAAATTTATTGTCGATGTTTATTTTAAAAAACGTATTCTGTAAGACACGCAGGTGACGTTAATCCAACTGTAGGAATTTCAACAATGTTTTGTTAGTGATCATAGCATGGAACAAGTCGTTGATGCACAACTGTAAACTTACAAATGAGTTAAAACGCCGACTAGATCTAGAAAATATGTACGGAAGGGTGTGCCAATTCAAGATACAATGTCTACTACCTGCCCGGCAACTAGCAGGAATTCCACAATTACACGAGCATCACATCCGCCTACGAAGCCCCTCCATACCCCCGCGCTATCCCCGCCGCGGAGGCCAAAATTGAGGGTAGTTTCCGAGAATCCAGGCATAAATACCGATTTGTCCATTGCGAGTGCTGCGAGCCAATTCCACGCTCTCCGCCGTGCAAACTTGCTTGCATTGCGAGGTGAAAAACAACAGTAACTCGCAATCACCACGAATTATCGCACTGGTAATAGCGTAGCTGGAGCAGCCTTCCGAACGATTGGTGTGGAGCCATCGCACGACATGAAGCGGGGCGAGGTCCATTGCTGAAGTCGTGCAGCCTTCAGATCGATTCCTGTGCAGCCATTTCACAACCGCCAAATGACCATTCGCTGCTGCTCCATTCATTGCGATGACGGTGCATCCTTCCCTGCGATGTTTATGCAGCCATTGGACAACAGTAAGATGCCCAATTGCTGCCGCTGCATCCATTGCGTCCGTTGTGTATTCAGCGTTCGTATTAAAGTGCAGCCATTTCACAACGTCAAGATGCCCGTTGGCGGCGGCACCGTCCATAGCAGCGCTGGTACATGTTATCCCCGGATAGTTTTCGTTTAGCCATTGTACCACACGAAGATGACCCCCTGTACCTGCTCCATCGATGGCGTGGCTGCTGTTATACGCGACCGTAGTTCCACCAAACCACTTGACGACATCGAAATGGCCATTCCGCAATTTGCGTCGCAGAGCTCAAGCCGCCAGGGGACCAATCAGAGAGACCGCGCGATAGAGCCGGTCTCATCTGGGGTTAAGCCAATCAGGAGCAACGGTGAGCACCGTATCGCCTCCTGATTGGACACGACTGGTCGGAATCCTCCCTCACGGGGAGCCAGTCGTGCCTGACGGGGAGGGCGCTGGTGGACGGCGTAGGGCGCGAGGAACGCCGCCACCTCGCGTGAAGCCCACCCTTAACGCAGCTCGCGGATTGACGCCCGAGGCGCCGAGTAACAAGTCGCCGGGTGCGAGGACCGCCGCCGCCTCGTGTGAAGCCCACCCTGAACGCAGCTCGCGGATTGACGCCCGAGGCGCCGAGTAACAAGTCGACGGGTGCGAGGACCGCCGCCGCCTCGTGTGAAGCCCACCCTGAACGCAGCTCGCGGATTGACGCCCGGGCGCCGAGTAACAAGTCGACGGGTGCGAGGAAGTGATAACCCTCGCGTGCAACCCACCAAGAACTTTGCTCGCGGACTGACCACCTGCGGTATCAAGCCAACTCTGTCAGCGTGGACGTGCCACGCTGGTGCCTTCAGTATTTTTCACGTGTGGTCTCTGCCGGTCAGATGATAGCTCGTGGATTATGCATGCGGGCACTGTCTTAACACGTTGGAGGCGTCGCTGTACGCCGGGGGCGAATGGTGCTGGAGGAGCACTGGGACCTGGCACGACGGAATGGGCTTGCCAGTCGGATATTGATGATCGTTAGCGATAGACTAAATGAACACAATATACCTCACCTGAAAATGAAATGAAATGACATCGAAATGGCCGTTTGCTGCAGCACCGTCGTGGGCCTTGCTCGTGCACTGGTAGCGAGCCTTACTCGATCCATCCCTATTGCGCTTTCGACTGTCAGCACAGAGAAAAATATCCATCATCTCCAGCGCCCGCAGCACCTTCAGATGTCCTTGAGCAGCAATAGCATCCGTCGGAGCTTTATCGCTTGGTGTCTGCAAAAGGACATCACGATAATCTGCGACCAACCAAAGTACGACACCCGCATGTCCATTTTTCCCAGCTTCGATCAAAGTATCGATCGTGACCTTCGCAGCCGTGCACGCTTCACCAAGCTGCGTGGTCAGACGTCGGATCTGAGTTACCTGCTCCTCCCTTTCTTCCGCGCGCTGAAGAGCTGACGCAGGCGCCTGTGCCCGCGCTCGAAGGTATTTGGCAACTTCCAGATGTCTATTCACGGCCGCAGTGTGAATAGCAAGACTGGCTTCTCCTCCTAAACCCGTGACGTGAGTATGATTGACACTTCTTCCTGCATCTAGATCCAGCAACCAGTGCACCACCTTCAAGTGTCCTCTCCCCGCCGCTACCAGCACCACTCCACGCGTCGTTGAGACCAGTTCCTTCTCCTCCAGCCACTTGAGCACATCAAGACGCCCTTGAGCTGCCATTTCGTGCACTAAGCCGTGTCCTAGGAGACTGGGCGGCTCCATGAGTCAGCAACAACTCGGCCACAGCGATATCTCCGTTCTTCACGGCGTAGTGAAGCACCTTGTTCTTGTCGTATCTCACGTCAGGGGTGTGCTGCGATAGCCACCTCATGACGTTATGGTGGCCATGCAGCACCGCCACTTCTAGAGCGGCGATGACCCGCAACAACTCGTTTGTTGGGGTTACTCGATTGAAACCGCTTCTTGAGTGCAGCATTGCCGTTATCATGGAAGAATTCCAAGATATCGACGGCTCCGACGCTCGCCGCTGCGGTCACCACTTGGGGGACGATCGCGCACCCTTTGACCGGTTGAACTGCTATTGGCGGTAGTACCGGTCATCTCGGAGGTAGCCAAGAAGAGACCCTTCGGTTTTAGCCTTAGAGGAAGCCCGGATGCGATCCAGCAGCCGCAGAGATTGAAGGCGCAGACCTTGTACAGCGGCCTCTGTCAAGGAACTGCGAGGTGGAGGTGGTGACGTGAGACAGGTCGTCGAAGTCGCCTTTGGCACGGAAGAGCAGCTCCACGACGAGCAAAGGGGGCACGTGGCCTTCAAGGCTAAAAGCTCAAGTGGGTCTGGAACGTGTGTATCACACCAATTCATTGTTTTCAGAAATGAAATTGCAACAATTTAAATAGCAATTTAAGTACACTTTAAAAATGCCAATAATTGGTCAGAACTCGAAGAAGAAAAAAAACTTTAGTGCTATTTTCGTTTTCTTTCTCGCTAAACTGACAGGGGCCGACCACACAGAGCTTACAGCATTTTACGCATTACGTGACTACACAGAAGAAGTGTGTTATTGTACTTCTACTTCTTGAACGTATCGATAGTGAAGTGGATTCATCTTCATGGGTGCAGCTTGGCGCTCCCTCGCACCATGGAGATGCACTTCACACAACTCAACTCGCCAGAACCTGCCAAAGATGCTACCACTAAGTTGCGCCTTGCTCACGGAAAGGAAGTTGATCGTTGCCGTCGTTAACGAGGGCCTACCAGTGGCTCTGCTACAGGATGAGATCAAGTCGAAGTTCCCCAACACCGCGTGGCCCGCTTGCGATCTCCAGCTCTTCATGGCGAAGAAGCCTGATGGCACATGGCTGGAGGCTCAAGCTGAGTTGAATAGTGACTTCGCTTCTGTGGAGCTCGATGGAGACGGATGCCCGAAAGGGTTCGTGGAGATGCAGCCAGTGCTGTGGCCCAAAGATCCCAGGTACTTCGGAGCCAGCTTTAAGCTGGACATAGATCAACTTCACGTGCTGGTGGTGACTCCGAAGCCGCGAAAGCAACTGTGGCTCGTCAGGGGCTCAATCGAAGGTGCACTCGGACCGAACCGGATTCGCTCGACTCTGTACCAGATCGCAGCGGACCATGTTGGCTTCTACGACCCTGCTCGCTCCAGCTCTGATGGGAAAGAAAGCGCCTTCTGGTACGAGGGCGACAAGCTGTGTATCCATGTTCTGTTCAAGACTGGTAAGTCTATTGGAGATGCAATGTATCGGTGCTTGCGTGAACTAACCGTGTTGGGTTTGCAGAATTGAATGCTTTGAAATTCGAGAATGCTGTTCGTGAAGGGCAGATGATGCTGGGCTCCCCACTATTTGGTCACGAGGTCTGGATAATTACGGAAGAGGTGTTCACTACGGAGACACAAGCGCCTCAGCGTATTTTTTGCGACCAGTACGAACTTGACTAGTCGACGCCTTCACGACAATCGATGGGTTTGTCAGGCGACGTGGGCTCGGTCTTGGAGCTTTTGGATACTTCGACGTATGAGTTTCACTTTCATTCCGATATAAGGTAAATCAGTCACACTTTTTGAGCGATATGTTGTCTACCCGCTGGTGGATCTCAATCTCAATTTTGAACTACAAGCTACGTTAGGACTTTGCTGGAGCCGTGGTTCAGCCAACTGCATTCACCGACCATTTGCCAAAGAAAAGATTGTTGACAAACTACTTCGAAGTAAGAATTGTGGTTCAACCTGGCAACTGCTTGCAGGCTGGTCATCGCATCTGAAATTGTGCGCCAGGTCCTTCGTCTCCGTCAGCGGTGTATAATTTGCGGCACCGTATTAAGTGCGTGTTACCACCATTGAAACCACCCCAAACCCCCTTAGTAGTAGCTACTACACGAACATTGACAGCATGCAGCGAATCTCACTAGACAAACGATATTAGCAACTTTTAGACATCTATCTTGACGGCCGCACTTTGGGAGCCGCGGCGCTCACCCTTTATACATCTGCTTGGCTGTCTATCACCTCTCATTGCCGGCAACGCGTCTTCTTCACGGCACTCGTTAGAAATCAAACTTCTCAGTAGGAGGGGCTCCAGTGGATTGACCACTCGAGCACCGACTGCGTAGAGGGGCCTTCGCTAGTCCCTCCATCAGCTCACGCAGCTCACCGCTCTCATCACGTGCTCTTGCTGTTCGACTGGTGGGAGCTCCAGCTGCCGCCGGTGGTAGTGGCGCTGGAGCTGTAGTTTGCCGCACTTGTCCTTGCTCTTCATCCGAGGAGGACATGTAGCCACCGTTGCCTGGGTTTGCCTCTTCACCGTCTTCACTTCCGCTTGGTACCTCGTCAGGACCCGCCTGAGCAGCAGCAATAGCCTCGGGAGGACGACGATCAAGACTTCGTCGTTGAACCTTCTGGAAGCGATCCTCGGGGTCGAACACGTAAATCGTCGTGCCTTGAACTGGTGTCGGTGCTGCCGTCGTCGTCGCGGTTGGCCGAGCTGAGCTGAATGGTGGGAGAGCGGGAGGCGCCGCTGGGGAGGCGGCGGGGGCGGCCTTCTCGGTGCTCTTGAGGCAGCGTTGCGGGGCGGGAATGACGTCGAAGGATCGTTGTTAGACGGTGTTTCTGGCGGTGACGAGGATGGCGCGCTGTTGTTGGCACCAGACCGTCGACGGGGCGGCGCGTGCGTGAGCTCACTCGAGTTCATGACGCCACGGAGACTAGCGACGAGGTCGGGCGGAGCACGAGATGGTTCGGAGAGCCGCGGGCTTGTCCTCTTGAAGCTGTCGAAGTAGGAGACGAGGGAGCAGCGTCGACTGCTATGGCCACATGCTTCTCCTTCGGAGGCTGTGGGGCAGGTCCACGCGCCTGCTTGAGAGCTGGCAGCGGGGCAGAAGACTGTCGTCGATGCTGCGTCGATCGCTGTTCTGGCTCCGGCTCGTCCTCTGCATTTTCATCAACAACCGGCGGCACGCTCAAAGGGGCTGCTACAGCGGCTGTTGGGTCGCTGCTAGTGTTCTCTGACTCGCGCTGCGTTGCCTCAAGACGCTGGTGGAGACGGCCGATCTTCTGCGCGAGGCGTTCGATACCGCGATTCTTACTCACAGTCACGACTGGTGTCGGGGTTGGACCTGGTGCTGGCTCTGGTTCAGATTGTCGCTCAGGCTCGGCGGTCATTGCAGACACCGGCAGGCTCAAGTGTGCGATTGGCTCGGATTGCCGAACCCACTGCATGGCTTCCTCCAGTGCGCGTGCTTCTTCGGTAGCGCTCTCATCTTCGGGTCTTGGAGACGGGAGCGGCTCGCCGGCGTCTTGATGGTCCAGCGACTGCACCGATGCTGACAGTAACGACGATCGTGACGACATGAACTCGACGCTTTCACTCTCGTACGCGCTGCCCGTGCCTTCGCTGAGGCTAAAGGCCAACTCACTATCCAGTCGGTCTGAGTTGGTGTCTGCCGGGCCCATGGGATCGTTGTGTCCGATGGATTCGAGCACCATATCGAAGTCCGAGCTGGATACGTCCAGCGTCTCACGGATCTTCATGATGCGGTCGTAGATCTCGTCGTAGCGCTCTGCACCTGCGTCTGGGTCTCCGCGTCCGCTCTCGAGCAGCATGCTATGACGCTCCTCCTCTTCCTCGGCCTCCGAGATGGCCACATTGATGGTGTCACGGATCTGTCGAACGTGCTCAATGAGCTTACCCAGCGCCTCCTTCTTGGCTTGAGCCGACATCGACGTTGAAGACGACAGCATTGAGTGACGCAGCACACTCGACCTCCGTTCTCGGTGTGCTGACTCGGATACTGCCCTCGGGAAGTGGTCGCTGTGTTCATCATCATCATAATTACCATACCCGTTTCCTTGACCGCTGTTGTGACTCGAGAGGGGGCGATGCCGCTGTCGGAAAGCCGGGATCGGCGAGCGTACAGGTGTCGCCTGCGACGACGAGCCACGAAGAGAGTCTTCAATCCCTCCTCTCCTCATTCCTCGGTGCTTCGGATACCTCAACCCTCCCACGTACGTCTCCGTTCCCACATTCGTCGTCGACGTCGTGGTCTCCAGTCCATCGTCACTGTCCGTAACTCCAGAGATCATGCTGCTCTCCTGGTGACTGCCCGCCTGCGCCATACACACGGAACACACTCGCATCGAGATCGTGTGTTCGTCCAAAGGCTCGTCCAGCTCTCGCAACGGGGCGCAGTTGGAGCACACGACCTCTCCACACGTGGCGCAGTGGTGCTTCCGATGGAAGTAGAAGCCGCGCAGGCACACGGCGCAGTCCTTGCGCTCCTTGGTAGAGACCCACTCCCACTCGTCCAAATAGTATTTGGCAAATACTGCAGTCTCCCCATCCTCTGTCTCTCCAACAGCCCCCTGAACTCACTTAAGCGTAAAAATCCAAGATTTAGGTCATTGATGCCCCATTAATCAGCGGCCGATGATGTACTCTGTCGAGCCATTGTTGCGAATCGTATTAATTCCCGTTTCTTGTCCCCGTATTCCCGTATTCGTCTTAGTATTGACCATGCCCTGCAAAAATTCACCGAGCTTCCTCAACTTGAGTAGCCTCTTTCACAAGAGTCTTCAAGCCCCGCAAGCGTTCACAGGACTGCGCCCGCGCTCAAACGTACTTCACAACTTTTAAATGCCCGTTCACTGCCGCAGTATGAACTGCAAGACTCGCAGTAGTTCATAGATCCGTCAGACGGCTCTGACATCACGTGTTCAGGTCGAACAGCCAGCACACAACATAAATATTAAAATGCCCATTCTCCGCTTCCGTCAATAACATTCTAAGCGTTACATCCATGAAAAACTTGACCTTGCCACGAGATAGTAACCAGCAACCTATGGACCCAGGAACGATGATGCCATATTTTGACGAGTGAAGGTGTCTGTGAAGCGGAAGAGGAGATCCACGATAACAAGAATTATCCCAATGCAGCATTACTTCTTGTTGACACAAGCGGAACTTCCAGTGCAAACTGCTCGATTTTCATCACGCTCAAAAACGTCGGTTTGTCCATGACCTCGCCCTCCGCGTTTAGATACGGTTGGTATCCAAATGTGTCAAAGTGGTTTTGTGGAAGTGCGAAGTACAGCCGCGGTCTTTCAGGATTTCCTAGAGTTGCCAGCATATTTTTGAGCACAGCTTGCTTGCACCCAATTTTGTGTTCACTGGCGACCTGGACGAAGATATTCGGCTTGACGATCGCGTCTATAGTGGTGTACTTCTGTCCAGATGAGCGTAGATAGCAATTACCACCAGCCTCAGTAACACCAGAGTCATCGTGGAAAACGACAGCGCGTCGTTTAGGGAATTAAACTCGATTTTCAGGTCTCGTTCCTGAAGTATTGGGCTCCGTGTCAACATCGCCAGCTTCGGTATTTATTTGACCGTCAACAAGACGCCGAATTCGAAATGTTCCACCTCGCGCCAAAATGGAGTGCACTTGCGACTCCAACGAGATACCAGCGATGGCCTTAACATCATCGAAACCTGTAAGAACCATAGCAAGTTTCTCTTTGTTCTGGATGTGGTAGCGCTTACCGATTTCGTCTTTGACGTAATGAGACGCGAAATCAAAACCCTCGCTCTTGAAGTGTCCGTTAACGCGAAAATGGAGCAATCGATGCGATATCTTAGCATCATCTGCGTTACCATTTTTCACAGCTTCTATTGTTGCCTCCAGATTGGCATTCTCGAGCGCAGTGTCGAGCAGCTTCTGATGACAATCAGCCAGAGCGAAGTTCAGCACATATCGCACGATACCGCCCCATCTCAAATAGCACTCCTCAACGATCTCGAGCGGAACGGATGAGTACATTTGCGCATGGCACTCCACAATCTCTTGTGGTGGCCACACCGGCATGTATAGTATCAGGCATTGTGGTTCCACCAAAAAATTGGCCGAGACAGAGCGTCGCGGCGATGTCACTAAAATTGTCATACATCGATAGCGGCGTGGAGAAACACCATCCACAATGTAGTATGTTGTTGGCCTTCGTAGAAAAACATCAAAATCTCCATTTTCTCCACGAACGACGACGTCAGGAGTGAAAAGAAACCGCTGTCCTGATCTTCCACTTTCGTAAATGACCGTCTCGTTTCCCCGTGCAAGGAAAAGCAAGATCAAAAAAGCAAAAACGATTTTCCAATCCCCGGGTTACCAAGAATCGCAAGATGCGGTAGTTTCTTCGCCTTATCTTGAATCGTTTCCATACAGGTATGAAGTAGCTTCGGGTAGCAATGGCGAACGAAAAGCTGGGAACCAAATGTGCGATCGCCAAGAAAACATGTTCCTCGTGGTAGAGTTAGTACGGTACCACCTCTGATGTCCGGTGGGAAGTCACCAACAGCGAGAGCTTTCCAAAACATAACAAGTTCCGGTGGATTCACGTCCATGTGCTTCTTCGTCTGAAAAGGCGCACCTCCAATCTCAAGTCGTTCAGGCTGCATGGGCGTAGGCACCACTACGTAGAGCGGTTTGTCTGGCGTTTGCCCTCGATGACGCAACATATCCGAGACGTCCAGAGGCTGGTTTGCTTGGTATGCTGTGAAGTCTTCGTACACCTGTAGTTTCGCACCAATCGTCTCATTTGGGAGGGATTCATAATATCTCTGGAAAACTGCTTCTTGTAGATTCATTACGCGACTTTCTTGGGTGAGAGAAATGCAGGTGTCGCTATTGCCAGGCAGAGCCAGCGCCCCAGCAGACACCAACTCGATCCAGACCGCGGGAGCCTCCACAATAAGCGGGTTAGCTCCATTCACTCCACAGGAAGCCAAGGCGGTCTCCAACTTCAGACGCCTTCCCCCAATGAAGACCTTTAGAGCAGCAGCGCGAAGTCCTGGTCAAAGAACGGCCCCTTCCTTTTCCAACAATTCCTTACGGAAGTCACCAACATTCACAACCGAGGCAGGTAGCCTCCAATGAGATACCGGACTGGGGTGCGAAGAACCCTTCACCAACTGGTAAAAGACCTCCATTGTTGTTGCTTCCGTCTGGCAGAATATCTTATTTTTATGTTCTACACACAGGTTCCTGTTTTACACACAGTGGCAACATAAGCTACGGTCCGTAGCTTATGTTGCCACTGTAACCGTAGCCTACGGTTTCCGTTTCCCCTTGCATGTGCTTAGGCAAATGGGGCAGAGAAAGTATTATCAGCTTGTGGCCGGCTCCGCCCACATCGCGTTCGCGGGTGGCGTCGACTGGTTGGACATACCTGACAACGCTGTAACTGTTGGTGATTTCTGCAAGGCTGTATTCGAAGCAGACTATGCCTCATTCCCAGCAGGCCTCGCATCCTCCGCACTCGTCGTATTTACCCTCGCGGAAAATACAAGCCTTCAGCAGGAGGCGTCAATAACCAGCCTTGGAGAGAGCGAGGACGACCCACTCTTCGTGCTTATCCCCGAGGTTTGGTTCCAGTTGGTGGATGGCCGTACGCACGCTGCATTTGCTGGCACCAGTGTGCAGTCACTCCCGCTTGCAGAAGACAGTAGCGTTGATATGCTACGGGGTGCGGTGTTCCTGAAGGTCTCCCGCGCTCTTCCGAACCACGTGCGTACACGCAGAGACCTTCGCGTGTACGACGACGTCGAAGCATACAAGGCAAACCGGCCGGTTAAAGAGGATGAAATGTCGACTACGTTGAATCAGCGAGGGAGGGCTCCTGACAACCCGCTCTGTGTGGTTGTACCACCGCCAAGCAATCTTCAAGACGTGCAACTCGTTGTCGGTGGGGCGAGTTTCTGGGTTACTGAGACCATGGAGATCAATCCGCTGGAGTTGGTCTCGTTTTGGAAAGCGTTGGCAAGCGTTAACGCCGATATCGAGCAGGGTCATGGCACCGTGATTGAGCTGCCGGGGTGGGAGAAAGTTTTGGAGAGAGATGGTTTTGGGTCCAAGATCTTCATCCGCCAGTGTTACCCGGAGTTGCTGAAAATCTGCATGACGACAGTCAATGACGCGACGAAGAACCTACCGCACCTTGTGGTTCTGGGCACTCCGGGGATAGGCAAAACATTTTTTGGCCTTGTTTTACTGTTGCATCTTGCCCAGAACGGCGCGACGGTTGTTTATGAAAACGCACGGGTTGGCGATCGCGTTCTATTCACCCCGGAACTGGTCGTCCGAGGTTCACCTCGAGATTTCGTTGGCATTTTGCGAAGACCTACCACGTATTACATTGCCGATGGAGTCCAATCGTACCACTATTCATGCAAGACTATCTTATTGACGGGACCACACCGCGCCGCCTGGTATGATTTCGGCAAAAGCGCCTGCGAGTTTTTGTACATGCCAGTTTGGTCGAAGGAGGAAATTCTGGCCTGCCATGCGTTCATGTATGCCGACACGGTTCCGGTGAAGAGAGTGGAGGAGTGTTATTTGAGATGGGGTGGCGTTGTTCGATATGTACTCGAGTTGGCTTTGTCCGACGATAATCTGTTGGCTCTCGAAAACGCGATTGCAGAGGTTGACTTGGATTTATTGGTGAATGCTTGTGGAAAGCTCGACACGGAAGACTCCCAAGGCAATTGTCACTATTTTCTTCATTACTCGGTGAACAAGCAATTCGGCAAGGAGTATGTCGTTTTTGCTTCTCTATACGTTCAGGGCGAGATTTACAAGCATCTTCACGAACAAAACAAGGATAAACTTCTTGCTTTTCTTGCTGCGTCGGATGGACTTGGTGATGTTGCTGTTCTGCGCGGACATTTGTTTGAACAGTTTGTGCACCAAGCCCTCGCGCAAGGTGGGCGCTTTACAACCCGTCGTCTAGTTGACAACGCTAACATGACTAGGGAGGATGGCGATGTTGACATGGATTCGGACACGAGCTCTGAAGCAGCTACTACTACTCTTGAATTACGTGAGCGACAAGTTATCGTTTTTAAAGAAGACGCTCAACTTTCGGCTGCTAACACGTTTAGCTACTTACGACCACTTGCGAAAAACTACCAGTCTGTAGACGCCATCGTCAAACCAGATATACTTTTTCAGGTAACAAGTGCATCCGTGCATCCGTGTAAGCAGGATGGGCTCGAGCATGTGCTGAAGATTCTCGACAATCCTGAGACGCCGCGACTGTACTTTGTACTACCACCAGACCGATTCGAGGCATTTAGCTACCAGCAGTATGTCGACTCGGCTGATCACGTCGTGAAGGATGCAAAGCTACAGAAGATTCAGCAGTTTGCACTGAAAGTTGAGTTGTAGCTGTGTCAAAACCCTCTAACTGAGGTGGAAGGATTGCCTGGTGTTCTCTTTAAAAATACATCTCAAAGCGCATACTTTAAAGAAGCATATCGCTCTCGATCACTCCTGATATACTTGTGCAACACCTACCAAGATGCAGAATATTTATGAAGTGAGCTCGCTTTCAAAATTTGTTATGGTTGTTTTGTATTTAGAAGGAAACTGCCTCAGCAATCACGACCCCACTCCCTCTCCTCACAACGATTGTTATTTCGATACCTTCAAGTCGACGAATTTGACATTGCTGCAGCGCGACATGTTTGATCGTGCGTCCCATCAAGCAAGCTGCGTAACGAAGCGATGGCACCAACATCAGGCGACTCTGCAATAACAACCAGCAGGTTATCATTGTGCTGACCCTGAAAGCGCTTGTAGACCTCGTCTCGAACGTATTGAGATGCGAAATCCATGTAAACTTTACAGAACCGTTCGTCGACGTGATAATGGAGTAAGCGATCCAAGTCCTCCGAATCTTCTGCATCCACCTTTTCACACGCCTCCACTAATGAATTCAGGTTGACAGTATTAATGGTGAATTCGAGAATCGAGTCAGAAAGAGTCAACTTGAATACATGCCGTGGAATGCCACCCCATCTCAAATAGCGCTCTTCCAATCTCTCGACTGGAACTGTGTCGGTATGCATTAACGCATGGCAGGCCAGAATTTCGTTCTTCGACCATACTGGCATGTACAAAACTTCGCAGTTGGTGAGGAAGAAGTCATACCAAAGTGACTGTCCCAGTCCCGTCAACAAGATTGTCTTGCACGCGTAGTAGCGCGGGCGTACGTCATCCACGATGTAGTACGTTGTAGGCCGTCGCAAAATGGCATCGAAATCTCGAGGCGAACCTTGGACGACCAGTTCCGGGGTGAAAAGAACGCGATCGCCAATCAATGCGTCTTCGTAAACAACCGTCGCGCCGTTCTGGGCAAGATGCACCAGTAAAACAAAGCCGAAAAATGTTTTACCTATCCCCCAATTGCCATGAATCACAAGGTGCGGTAGGTTCTTCGTCGCGTCATCGACTGTCGCCATGCAGATTTTCAGCAACTCTGGGTAACACTGGCGGATGAAGATCTTGGACCCAAACGGTGGGCTCCCCAAAATGTGAGTACCCTCCGGCAGCTCAATCACGGTACCATGACCCTGCTCGATATCGGCGTTAACGCTTGCCAACGCTTTCCAAAACGAGACCAACTCCAGCGGATTGATCTCCATGGTCTCAGTAACCCAGAAACTCGCCCCACCGACAACGAGTTGCACGTCTTGAAAATTGCTTGGCGGTGGTACAACCACACAGAGCGGGTTGTCTGGAGCCCTCCCTCGCTGATTCAACGTAGTCGATATTTCATCCTCTTTAACCGGCCGATTTGCCTTGTATGCTTCGACGTCGTCGTACACGCGAAGGTCTCTGCGTGTGCGCACGTGGTTCGGAAGAGCGCGGAAGACCTTCTGGAACACCTCATCCTGTAGCATATCAACGCTACTGTCTTCTGCAAGCGGGAGTGACTGCACACTGGTGCCAGCAAATGCAGCGTGCGTACGGCCATCCACCAACTGGAACCAAACATTGGGGACTTGTACGATGAGTGGGTCGTCCTTGCTATCTCCAACGCCACGCAGGGACTCCAGCGACTTCAGGCGCCGACGTGTACCGGTAAATACAGTGAGTGCGGAGGCACGGAGGCTTGGCAATAGCGAGTCTCTGGTTCGGTCGAATACAGCCTGGCAGAAATCGCATGCAGGTACAGCGTCGTGGGGTACATCCAACCAGTCGACGCCACCCGCGATCGCGATGTGAGCGGGTCCGGACACCAGCTGATAAAACTTCCTCCGCGTCATTCTTCCTTCTTGTTCTCCCTTTTTATTATAATTGCCCCTATTAATACCTTTATATTAAATGGTTAACCGTTTGTTGCCAAAAGTGACCACTGTACTGGATATTTACATAACCTGTTATATCTGCTTTCATTTGTAGCTCTTACTGAATGCAAGTACATCCTTCAATCTTAATTTTCTCTCAAATTTGGTTTATAAAGGGCAGCATGCACTGCTGGAGTCACGGCTGAATATCTCTCCCACTCCAACTTTGCGATGCGGAAAAGATTTTACCAGGTGCAAGGAGGCTGCTCCGACGGAGTGCATTCGCTGGATCTACCCGACCATGCGACCAACATCGCTGACTTCCGCAAGGCTCTCTTTAACCAAGCCAGACGCTCTCTTCCCCCAGATGTCCCCTCCGCCTCCGCGCTCAAAGTATTCACCAAGAAGACGACTGCGCCTCTGCGACTGGCAACACCTCTGGCTGGTTGTGGGGAAGATGAAGACGACCCACTCATCGTGAGAGTTTCCGAAGTCTTTTTCCAGTTGGTGCAATCCGAAGCGCCGACTATGTTCTCCAGTAGGAGAGTGGTCTCCGTTCCGCTCCATGAAGAAAGCAGCATCGAGGATCTACAAGAAATTGTTTTCCAGAGTTGCTTCGGTGGTTTACCAAGCCACATGATTCCTGCCAAGCTTCAAGTGTACGAAGACTTCAAGGCATACCAAGCAAACCAGTCTCTGGACGTCTGGGTTGCATTGGGCCATCGAGGTCAAACCGCGGACAACCCACTCTGTGTAGTGGTTCCTCCACCCATGCATCCTGACCAGCACAGTCGATTTGAAGTCGGAAGTGTCTCTTTCTCGACGAATGAGTACATGGAGGTGAATCCACCCGAGCTTGTTTCGTTTTGGAGCGCGTGTACAAAGGATTCTACCCGGACTGACTATGGTAACGTGCTTAAGCTACCAGAAGGAGCGTATCTTCTCGGGGATCCGACACTTGGCTCCAAGGTCTTTCTTCGTCGTTGTTACTCGGAACTGTTGGATATCGGAATGAAGACACTCGACGAAGACGTGAAGAGCTACCCACAGCTTTTGATTCTCGGGAATTCTGGTGTGGGCAAAACGTTTTTTGGCTTTGTCCTATTGAGTTTTCTTGCTCGATCTGGAGCAACTGTCGTCTACGAAAGTGCAAGTATGGGCGACCGGATTCTTTTCGCTCCTGGGCTGGTGGTTCGAGGATCTGACCAAGATTTCGCTAATATTCTCCGAACGCCGACGACGTACTACATTGTCGATGGTGGGAAGCCAAGCCACAAGCCGTGCATGACGGTTTGGTTGACGACGCCGCAGTATTCAGTCAGCTGCTTGTTTGGGAGAGTCAACGCTCTCTACATGCCAACTTGGTCGAAGGCGGAGATTCTCAAGTGCCATGCATCGCTGTATTCCAGCAGCATTCCTATCAAGAAAGTCGAGGAGTGCTATCAACGATGGGGTGGCATCCCGCGCTATGTTCTGCACTTCGCTCAGTCGGATTCACACCAGCGGCTGCTCCAGGAAGCGATTGCGAGTATCAGACTTAACTCTCTTATTGGCGCGTGTGTAAAGTTTATGCAGGGTGACTACTTCGAGTTGCGCGGGCTGCTTCACTATCGTGTCAGCGAGTGCTATGGCAAAGAGGGCTTCGTCTTTGCATCTCGTTACGTACAGCAAGAGGTCTACAAGCACCTTTACCGGCACGACAAGGGCGGTCTGTTGTGGTTTATTGGGAAATCGCACGTCGGCGCTCTTGCTACGCTGCATTCTCTTCTTGTGAGCGAAGCGACTTCTGGGGAATAAATTCGCTGAAAGAAAGTCTAATACTCCCAGCGAGGTGGTCAGGGCCCGAAACAATTTGAGATGAATGCAAAGTTGCTGCTTCAATTTCATCTAGATCGTACGTATACCATGCTCCTTCAAGAAAAAAAACTTGATCGACAGTGGAGGGACGCTTTGTAGTAAACGTAGTATTATAGTTGATATAGCTTTCTAGGTGCGATAACAGTTCATGTGTTAATTTGAAGAGCTCTGCAGCGACTTTTTTGTCGTATTGGTCGTGCAAGACTACACAAATCGATTTCGCAGCCAGCAAGCTTGTACAAGATGTAAAGCTATACTCGTAGAAGCCCAATCGACAGCAGACTCGAAAACACTGTTTTAATTTCTGAAAGTTGCAGGTTCGATTTCGTCTCGACCGTCGCCGGCTTTGGCATTGTGGAGTTTATGATTGGCAACAAGTTAGGAATGGCGAGACAGCTGCATGAGAAGGGATTGGCGAACGTTGTGTCACTGAACTACATGCTATCTATCCACTGCAGTAACCGTTCTCGAAAAATGACCGTGATTCACTATAGATCTCCTCGAAATCAATGGCCGTAGGCCAAAACCAACGGTCAAGCCAAGAAGAAAGCAATACCACGCGAAATGAATCTAATACGCGCGGCTGTAGCGATGCCGCCGCGTACAATTGGTTGCATAAACAGCAGCCCGAGGGATGCGCTAGCTCTGCACTTAATGGAGCTGCTGAAGCTGGACGGACTTAATTCACTCCCGAGTACCGCTCAGAAAATTGTACGTGAACAAAAAAAACTTTTTGAAATCGTGCAGTGATTGCCCTAAAATCCGAGTCGAAGTTTGGTAAGATCATCACCAACTGAGAGGGTCTTATTTGCCGGACCTTCATCGCTACAGTTACAACAAAAACTCCTAGCTCTTCTTAAACGATGTGTGCATGTACTCCGTCAAGTAGCTAGTTTTGACATCAGCGAACTGGATCGTAGCAGCCCATGAGGATTTGGTAGAGTAGCAGCTCCTTCCAATATTAACGCCCCCCCTATGCTGCTTGACGAATGTTATGCTGCAACCAGGGGGAACGACCTTATCTGCGTTATCATGGTTCTACACCTACATGAACTACATTTAATTTTACGCTTTTCAACACTCTTTGAGTGTCTTCCCCACGTAAGTTCTCATTACGAAGCAAAATTGCATACTGAGATCAAGTCAGCGAAATTTAGTGTTTTCACAACGTAAATTGTGTGCTCCACCCCAAATCGAATCTGCGACGTGTGAGAATCTGGGGTCATCAATCCGTCTTGAAGTTGCAGGCCGCGCGCCATGCCACTCACTAGATCACTCGACAACTCACCGCGCGACGCTCAAGTCTAGAAGTACAGGAAAAAGATGGCGAGGCTGCCGACCCCGGACCCTCTCACGGCCGTGGCGCTGGTGTTCCGCTCGCGCGGCATCCACGCTTCCGCCGCCCTGGACACCACCACGGCCTTCCTGGACGCTGCAGTGGAGATGGAGCTGTGCAAGGCCTGCACGTTCAGCTCCCTCCGCCTCCTGGGCCGCATCTGGGACTCTTCGCTACCAGAGACGCACCCGTCTCCAGCGGAACTGGGTCCGGCAACGGGGAGCGTGGTCCCGACGCAAAATCTGCGCACGGACCGCCACTACCGCCGCTTCCAGTTCCGTCGCGCCATCGTGGAAGCTGTCAAGATCGAGGACGCCAGCGCTGCGCTGCGGACGGTGCAGTGGCTCTGCACCAAGTTCCACGGCTGCATCGTCCCGGTCACGGCAGTCCACACAGCTGCGGACAAGGGGAACCTGGACGTCTTGAAGCTCTTCAAGGCGATTGAGATTCCTGCGAGGAGAGATGGGGGCGCAGCCATGAGGGACGAGATCGAGGCTGACATGGGCCACGTCGTCCGTTGGGGGCGTCATGATATGAAACATGCCGCTGCCAATAAGCAGTACGAGACCATTACTCTACCAGAACACTTGTGCGCCTCGGGCCATGAAGAGCACGCTCATGACAGCAGTGCACCACGGGGAAATCGCACTTTTGGAGTGGTTTCGACATGTTTATCGCACTCGAGGGTTCGACCCAGACACGGAAGAGGAGGAGTACGAGCTGACGGAGGCAGATCGTGATCGTGAGGACTTGGACTTATACGACCCTTTCGGGTTCGGGAATGAAGGAGCGTTGACGGGAGAAAAATGTGGGCGAGCTTCTGCGAGGGGGCCCGGAAGAATTCATGCGGACGGCGGTGTTTGCTGGACGAATTGACGTCTTGACGTGGATGGTCCAGAACGGCTACGTGAACACGTCAACGTACCTGGCGGCTCGCCCCGCAGTTGATACCAATCGTCTAGACATTGTGGAGTTTCTGATCGGCAACAAGTTGGTGGAGGCCGGTCGAGCTCTGAGGCTCGCAATCTACGGGGCAAGATTGCCATGGCAAGACAGCTGCACGCCAAGTACTGGGCCAACATATTGTCGTCGCACTATTATCCAGTGCAACGCCCGTTCTCGAAAAGTGATGGTGATGCACTGTGGATCTCACCGAATGCCATGATCGCAGCGATCGAACGCGGTAACTTGGAGTCTGTGCAGTGGTTGGTCAACACATTCGGCTCCGAAATCGACTTCTTTTCTGCTAACCAACTGAGTTTGTCGGAGAAAAAGAGAATGAGTCTTGACACGGTGGCGCGACGTGGAGAGCTTCCACTGCTCAGATATTTACACAAAATATCGGTCGGAGCCATCACCACCACCAAAACCAACGGCCAAGCCAAGAAGAAGGCAAAGGTATCGCGCGAGACGAGCCTGGTATGTACGACTGCCGCGATGGACCAAGCTGCTGCTAATAACCATCTCGAGGTGGTAAAGTGGCTTCACTCCAACCAGACTGAAGGCTGTACGACGCGAGCCATGGCCCTCGCGGCGGCAAAAGGACACTTGGAAATGGTGAAATGGCTCAGCACTCACCGGTCGGAAGGGTGCACGGCTTCAGCCATGGATGCCGCAGCCAGCGGAGGCCACCTGGAAGTCGCCAAGTGGCTGCATCGTCATGATGCACCACCGCGACCATGGACAGCGCCGCAAGTGGTGGCCACCTGAAAGTCGTCACGTGGCTACATCTCAATCGGCCCCAAGGATGCACGACCAACGCCCTCATTGGGGCAGCTCTAAACGGACACCTCGATGTTGTCAAGTGTCTCCGTGGACAGGTCAATGCGACAGGAAGCTTTCCCACGCCTGTGTGATCTCCTTGTGCCTTTGTGTCAAGCTGGAACAAAATAGTTTTGGTTCCTTCACGTGAACAAACGTCTTCATCACGAGAGGATTGCCCGTCTTCGTACTTCCCTTTTTCAGCCGCTTGAACACGCGCTCTTTGCACTCTTCGTCAAAAACCTCCTGTGACGTGTACAACAAAGGTTTGGGAGCTGGAACTCCCGGCAAATGTCTACTTGTATTGTGACCAAGAAAGCCAATTGCAAAGTGAGCTATATCTAACTCGCGGACGCCTCCGCCTGCCATCTCTAGCAGTCCAGGAGAGGCCGTCCAAAGTACCATAATCTTAGAGTAATCTGCCGTGCAGCCAGGGTTCGGCGTGTTCTTCCTGTAGGGCGGCTGCCGGGTGTGCGAGGAGTCTAACTGGGATCGGCTTGACTATAGTTCTACAGCGCGCACTCCATGAGCGCAGGCTGCGGGTTGGAGGAGCTGATGTACGATGCGTAGTTGCCATCATCACACTGCCCCCCAAGCTTCTCCAATCTCGCTGTAAGATGCACTGATGTAATGTCGATTTTGTCCAGTCGCACATGCCTCGTCACATGCGATTCATAGCCGGTGCGCCAACTTCAACGAGTTGCAGTGTTACATGTTGAATTTCCAAGATTTGCATGGAAGTGGTCCGAGCCAATCAGAAGTCCTCAATCCGAATATCAGCCAATCATACGCCGGTGAAAACTTGAACTCTTGTGTATTGCGAATCGTTACCGGATTAATTGGAGATTGCGTCTGCTGCTGTTTCACACTCAGCCAAATGTTGTTCATTGACGTCGATGCTTGGACCCATCATAGCTCCTTCGAAGTCTGCATAACCCGCCGAATTCGATCATCAGGTTTAGAAGGATACGTTGATAACTCAGCTGTGGTTGCGTTTTGGTTGTCGGGACTTCTTGCCATCGATAGCGGTCGTTGCTGCGCGTAGGAAGCGATCGTCGTTTGAGTCGTTTGCGTAAGCCAGAAGTAGTTGCGGTACATCCTCGCTCATCGTCTTCAATGGCTCCCATGAGTCTTCGATAGGCTCGAGGCCCAACCACTTGATTTTGACCTCGTAGGCTCGCATGTCAGTGTTGAACCTGTGCTCCACAATCGCTTCAACAGCGAGCAGGGTCCCTTGCGAAGCGATATGGTCGAGTAGTTCTTCCGACACATGCAACGAGTCGTCTGCGTAGAATTTCAGGCGCGACGGGTGCACGTCCATGGTGCTCCCGTTAACTAGATGTTCCACCGTGAAGTAGTAGTCTGTGCTTGCCACGACTCGATACGGGCCGACCCACATGATCCGTAGTTTGTTAGCGTGCAGCTTCTCGTCGACTCGTGATCTCAGCACATAGTCTCCAACTGAGAAGTTCACCTCACGTTCGTAGTGAGGTCGGCCCCTGTACCGAAGATGTTGGCGTTCGCGCTCGGCCTTGACTGCCTTGTGCATGTCCCTGATAGATGTTCGTAGCGCAGCTAAATGTTGCTCGGTGCTTTGCTGCGGGTTGCTCAGTGTGGCTACACGTCCCTTCCCCCCAGGAATGAAAATCGAATCCAGAGTGTTGGGGCACGGTAGACCCGTGAACAGTTCAATGGGTGCATGGTTGGCCAGTGATGTAACCGGAGAGTGATTGATACTTGACTGCACCAAAGGTAGTAGATGGGGCCAGTCGTGCAAGCTCAATCGAAATTCCAAAGCCAAAGCCTTCAGAACTTGCAGAATATCGCGATTCACTCGCTCAACAGAGCCATTTTTCCATGGAGAGTACGCCAAAATAAACTCCTGTCGTCCCTTCAATCGTCTGCATAATTCGGCGATCACCTTGCTCTTGAAGTGCGATCCAGAATCGCTCACCCAGACAATCGGTGCCCCAAATCTACTGTACCAATCTAGGATAGCAGTGGCAGCAACAGCAGACGTAGGGTCATCACATGTCACGAGCTCCACGTAGTGTGTAGCTTCATCCTTGAGAACCAACACGTAGCGTGACGAGCCGAAAGACTCGCCCAGAGTCAAGAAATCCCAGTGCAGTGTGTCGTTCCGCTCAAAAGTATGGTGTGTTTCACTGAACGGCCGTGGAATGATAGTCCCACCCTTTACATGCAGGCAGAGTAAGCACTTCCCACAGAAGTCGCGAACAATCCTGTTGAGACCACTGATGTAGAACAACCGGGCGATGTGGTTCTCCATTACATGTACGCCGCGATGTCCATTGCGTCCACAGTGTGCAATAACCAATAGTCGTTGAGTGAGGTCGCGAGCCCCGCGTGGAATCCAGATCGCGCCGCCAAGTCGCCAGAGTCCATCATCACCGAGCCGTGCACCTCGTGGGGTAGTGCACAAAGCTTGCTCACTACCAATCTCATCGACCGTCGGCCACACAAAACCATCATGGTCAAGTGGGCGCAGCGAGCTGACCTCACTCCGCTGCTGTCCGCTGGACGTGTCCTCACAACGACGCTTGGAACGCGTGATGCGCTTGGCCGAATGTATCCTCGCCGTCGGTTGTGGTTTACCGCCCCACCTCGAGATCAAGTCAGCCCAGACATTGTGGATGCCTTCGATGTGTTCAATTGAGTATCGGTACTCCAAAAGTTTCGTTGACCACCGCAGCAGCTTTCCTCGCACGTGTCGTTTCATTTCCTTGCTCGGGCAGAACAGGTAGATGATGTTGCGGTGATCGCAGTAGAGCCTAAAGCCCTGTGGCCGTAGCAGTAGATACTCCAATCTTTCGCAGGCGTGCACTATCGGATAGGACTCTTTCTCAATCACAGACCAGTTGAGCGCAGAGGTCGTGAAGCTGCCCCCCATGCACACCAGTAGTTCGTGGTGCTGCTCATGGATGGGTACATCCGGCTGCCAGTGTGCCACTTGCGAGACCACTAGCCCCCAGCCTCTATCCGACGCGTCCGAGAGCAGCACGAGTTGTTTGTCAGGGTCCGGATACGTCAACATCGCCGAGTTACCGAGAAGGTCCTTCACTGCCTCGAAAGCCTGGCGTTCATCAGGCGTCAGGTCAATCTGAACTCCACTTGCAGCACGCTTTGTCTTTTTCGTGCCTGCCAATGCCTGGTCGAGCCGTTCCTGCAGTGGTCGTGCAACCCGAGCGTAGTCAACAAGGCCAGCTCTCATCCAATTACTTGCGCATAAAAACTGTTGCAGCTCGGCTGCAGTCGTCGGCACCGGCATCTCACGGAGGGCACGAATGCGCTCTGGGTCGTGGCCGATCCCATGCTTGTTGATAATCCGACCACACCATCGTACTTCAGTCAGGAACAGCGCGCTCTTCTTCGGGTTCAGTATCAGACCATACTCGTCGAGCTTAGTAAGCACCGTTTCAATCGCGTCCACTAACTCTTCTTGTGTGTCCGCGAAGACCAACAAATCGTCGATCCAGACGATAACACATTTGTTCACAAGATCTCCGAGCACCATTTCCACTGTAGATTGAAAGTGTAAAGCAGCGTCGGTACTTCCTTGTGGTACACGAGTAGGAGTAAAGACCCCCTTGTCCGTCATGTACGAAAGAAATTCTTGACAGCTCTCATCCAATGGCAGCTGCCAGAATCCTTTCAAGAAGTCAAACATTGCGTAGAACATCTTCCCTTTACAGTGCTCCAGGGCGACCTCAAGACTGGGCATGACGCCAGCGATCGGCTCAGTCACAGCGTTGAGCGGTCTGTAGTCGGTCGTTTGTCTGAACTCGTCGGTGTTCGGCTTCCTTACAGGCAAAGCAGGGCAGCACCAGCGACTCTCGCGGTTTTCGTAGACCCAACCGAGTTTCACTAAGTACTTGTTGAACTCTTCCAGGAACGCTGACTTGCTGGGGCTGTACTGCCGAACCTTGCATCGGTACGGAGTCGCGCCAGCTTTTAGCTTGATCTTGAGAGGCGGGACCCGTGCGGGTGGATCATCACCCAACTCAATTCGCCATCCTCCATACTTCTGCACCACAGCGTACAGTCGACTCGTGATGTATTCGTCCACAACACCACGATCGATTGCATCGCGTACCAGGGCATTCACAACATTGAGCACCACTTCTCCAACCGCCGGCTTGCCGGCTGGCATACCGGACGGTTCGTCAAAGAGTCATCATCGTCCGCTCCGCGAAGACGCAAGATACTCCAGTTGTCGTTCAATGTCGATGCCGAGCTCCGCAAGAAGCTCTTTGCCAATCAGAACTTCGTCCTCGTCGGACTCGACAATTAGACATCGCTTAGTGTCCTGACATCTCACTGGGCCTGCTGCAGTGTTCAGGGTCAACCGTAGATCGACCGCATGAGTTGACGTTAGCAGAGTACCACCAACAGCCCGAGATTCGACTGCCTCATCGAGTTCGACAAGGTGCACGGTTGCATCCTGGGTTCGCAGTAACTCCACATGCGCCCGTGAAATCACGTTCCAATCACTGCCACTGTCGGCACAGTACGGCAGTTCGAGCTTGCCATTCAACACGACTGTCGCCCGGCCGTCACTATCCACTCCGATCGGTGACTCGAGCCGCTTAGCCCGAAAGCGCTTGCCCGTGTTGCCGTCCGAACCCTTCTTTGATTTCCGCTCTGCGAGTAGGGCCTCCTTCGCAGCTTCATCTAGGTCAGGACACTGACTGAGCCAATGATCCTTACCGCAATGGAAGCAACCGGTGCGAGGTTTGCTTTTCACTGTCGGAGCTGGCTGCTGAGCTGAATCTGCCGCTACCACAACCATACGACGGTCGGCGCCGCCGCGAACCACTTTGGCTGAGCTGTTACGGCCGCCACCCGCACGCAGCCCCTTGCCTGGCTCGCGCCGAGTTTTTCCAGGCCCATCGATTTGGTGCTTCTTGCGCTTCGCTAGCAATCGAAACACCTTCTCCTGTTCGAGAGCCTTATCCTTCACAAGTTGGTACAAAGCCTGCTCATCAGTCTTGCTCGAGCTGTCAACTAGGCGATGGTGGGCGTCCACCGCATCGCGCAAAGCAACAGGCTCAAGGTGCTGCTTAAGCAGTTTGCACTTCTCCTTCACTCCAGTCGTAGTCGAAAACATACTGCCAAGTCCTCGTTGCAGAATGATGTCGTCGCAGAGCATGAAATAGTTTATCACCCGAGCTTTGACATCAGGCTCACTCAGGTCCATCTTCAGCTCCGCGTCAAAAAGGGCATCGATATCTACGATAGCGTCATTCATGACATTACCGATGATAGTGTCCAATTCCAACAGAATCCGTTCCTCCGTGACCTCCTCGATTGTCGTACCCCATTCTAGTTTGCACAGAGTCTTGAGTAGGTTGCGGTTGAAGGAGTTCTTGACGCTCCGAAGAGCCTTCGACTTGTCTTCGCCCGTCGTAGCACACCGGGCTTCAATCGCATCTTCGTACTCTTGCCGCTCTCGCTTCCACTTCACCAGAGCGGGATGCGAGACGTCCGTGATGTACGGCGGCATGATCGAGGCGGACGTCACAGGAATCGCAGGCGTTGAACTGGCTGCCGTTGGCGTCGTCGTCGTAGTTCTCTGCGTCCGTCTTCCCAATGCTTCAGTCGCCGTCGAGTCTCGAGTGGCAGGCGTGACTTGCGTCGCTCGCCCGCTGCGCGTCTTCATCGTTCACGCAGTTACTAAAGTATACTTTGTGACGTGTACAACAAAGGTTTGGGAGCTGGAACTCCCGGCAAATGTCTACTTGTATTGTGACCAAGAAAGCCAATTGCAAAGTGAGCTATATCTAACTCGCGGACGCCTCCGCCTGCCATCTCTAGCAGTCCAGGAGAGGCCGTCCAAAGTACCATAATCTTAGAGTAATCTGCCGTGCAGCCAGGGTTCGGCGTGTTCTTCCTGTAGGGCGGCTGCCGGGTGTGCGAGGAGTCTAACTGGGATCGGCTTGACTATAGTTCTACAGCGCGCACTCCATGAGCGCAGACTGCGGGTTGGAGGAGCTGATGTACGATGCGTAGTTGCCATCATCACACCTCCACGAATATCTCGACCTAGGATCACAAGTGAGTAACAGTTCATCAGGAAGCCTGCCTGCCACACAATCGGCATACTCCCCAATAACAGTAAGATAATGTACCTTATATCTTCCGTTGACTGTCTGCTCGTCGTCAACACTGGCGAGACGCATCCTGAACAGGGGAATCTCACAGCTAAGGCCGTCGTAGTATCCGCGCATTTCACACGAAAGTGCCAGCAGATTGTTCGGATCGTGCACGTCTCCCGTAGGCGGATTCTTCGTCACATAGCAAACCTCCGCCTTGCCATACGGAACAAATAACCGTTCGAGCTCAATTCGTTGATACTGAAACTCATCCGTCGCAGTATCGAAGAATTCAAAGCCCCAATTCAGATCAGCCATGGATTGGCGAGGAGACGTTGCCTCGTCAGGTTCATACTGGTTGCTAAAGATGCGCCGAAGCGCTTGCGACTCACTAGTGAATACCTCGTCCGCAGTCGTCGAGACCTCGTGATCAAAAAGTGGAGAGCCCAACATCATCTGCCCTTCACGAACATCATTCTCGAATTTCAAAGCATTCACTTCTGCAAACCCAACACGGTTAGTTCACGCAAGCACCGATACATTGCATCTCCAATAGCCTTACCAGTCTTGAACAGAACATGGATACACAGCTTGTCCCTTGTACCAGAAGGTACGAGACTCTCAGTCCCATGGAGCACTTTGGAATCCTGTCCGTTGACCGCGTCGAGGAGCAGGAGAGCTTCAGTAACATAGTTACAAGTAGATTAATCATAAAACAGGAACGACTTGCTTGGTGTGGGTCAAATTGAGATATGTTTATGCTTTCAAGTGTTGTTGTAGGGGAAAGCTCCGCAAGCAGTAAAACCCCCGTGAACTCTTCCTGACTACATTGGCCTCAGCCAATCACGACAACCGCACGCATGCAGGAGTCTTTCTCAGAAACCCTCGGGTCTCTTCGAGTAGTCATAGTCGTCAACCACCACTTCATTACTCAGTCACAGCCAACACACAGTTGCTGCAGACTAAGTTATCCTCGAAATCACACTCGATTTCTCGTAGAAGGCGCTTTCTTTCCCATCAGAGCTGGAGCGAGCAGGGTCGTAGAAGCCAACATGGTCCGCTGCGATCTGGTACAGAGTCGAGCGAATCCGGTTCGGTCCGAGTGCACCTTCGATCGACCCCCTGACGAGCCACAGTTGCTTTCGCGGCTTCGGAGTCACCACCAGCACGTGAAGTTGATCTATGTCCGGCTTAAAGCTACCTCGAACCCTTTCGGGCATCCATCGCGATCGAGCTCCACAGAAGCGAAGTCACTATTCAACTCAGCTTGAGCCTCCAGCCACGAGCCATCAGGCTTCTTCGCCAAGAAGAGCTGCAGATCGCACGCAGGCCACGCGGTGTTGGGGAACTTCGACTTGAAATCATCCTGTAGCAGAGCCACAGGTAGGTCCTCGTTGACGACGGCAACGATCAACTTCCTTTCCGTGAGCAAGGTGCAACTTAGTGGTAGCATCTTTGGCAGGTTCTGGCGAGTTGAGTTGTGTGAAGTGCATCTGCATGGTGGGAGGGAGCGCCAAGCTGCACCCATGAAGATGAATCCACTTCACTATCGATACGTGCAAGAAGTAGAAGTACAATAACACACTTCTTCTGTGTAGTCACGTAATGCATAAAATGCTGTAAACTCTGTGTGGTCGGCCCCTGTCAGTTTAGCGAGAAAGAAAACGAAAATAGCACTAAAGTTTTTTTTTCTTCTTCGAGTTCTGACCAATTATTGGCATTTTTAAAGTGTACTTTAATTGCTATTTAAATTGTTGCAATTTCATTTCTGAAAACAATGAATTGGTGTGGTACACACGTTCCAGACCCACTTGAGCCCCCTTTGCTCGTCGTGGAGCTGCTCTTCCGTGCCAAAGGCGACTTCGACGACCTGTCTCACGTCACCACCTCCACCTCGCAGTTCCTTGACAGAGGCCGCTGTACAAGGTCTGCGCCTTCGAGTCTCTGCGGCTGCTGGATCGCATCCGGGCTTCCTCTAAGGCTAAAACCGAAGGGTCTCTTCTTGGCTACCTCCGAGATGACCGGTACTACCGCCAATAGCAGTTCAACCGGTCAAAGGGTGCGCGATCGTCCCCCAAGTGGTGACCGCAGCGGCGAGCGTCGGAGCCGTCGATATCTTGGAATTCTTCCATGATAACGGCAATGCTGCACTCAAGAAGCGGTTTCAATCGAGTAACCCCAACAAACGAGTTGTTGCGGGTCATCGCCGCTCTAGAAGTGGCGGTGCTGCATGGCCACCATAACGTCATGAGGTGGCTATTTTTGCACACCCTGACGTGAGATACGACAAAGGCAAGGCGCTTCACTACGCCGTGAGGAACGGAGATATCGCTGTGGCCGAGTGGTTGCTGACTCATGGAGCCGCCCAGTCTCCTAGGACGCGGCTTAGTGCACGAAATGGCAGCTCAAGGGCGTCTTGATGTGCTCAAGTGGCTGGAGGAGAAGGAACTGGTCTCAACGACGCGTGGAGTGGTGCTGGTAGCGGCGGGGAGAGGACACTTGAAGGTGGTGCACTGGTTGCTGGATCTAGATGCAGGAAGAAGTGCCAATCATACTCACGTCACGGGTTTAGGAGGAGAAGCCAGTCTTGCTATTCACACTGCGGCCGTGAATGGACATCTGGAAGTTGCCAATTACCTTCGACCGCGGGCACAGGTGCCTGCGTCAGCTCTTCAGCGCGCGGAAGAAAGGGAGGAGCAGGTAACTCAGATCCGACGTCTGACCACGCAGCTTGGTGAAGCGTGCACGGCTGCGAAGGTCACGATCGATACTTTGATTGAAGCTGGGAAAAATGGACATGCGGGTGCCGTACTTTGGTTGGTCGCAGACTATCGTGATGTCCATTTGCAGACACCAAGCGATAAAGCTCCGATGGATGGTATTGCTGCTCAAGGACATCTGAAGGTGCTGCGGGCGCTGGAGATGATGGATATTTTTCTCTGTGCTGACAGTCGAAAGCGCAATAGGGATGGATCGAATAAGGCTCGCTACCAGTGCACGAGCAAGGCCCTCGACGGTGCTGCAGCAAACGGCCATTTCGATGTCGTCAAGTGGTTTGGTGGAAATACGGTCGCGTATAACAGCAGCCACGCCATCGATGGAGCAGGTGCAGGGGGTCATCTTCGTGTGGTACAATGGCTAAACGAAAACTATCCGGGGATAACATGTACCAGCGCTGCTATGGACGGTGCCGTCGCCAACGGGCATCTTGACGTTGTGAAATGGCTGCACTTTAATACGAACGCTGAATACACAACGGACGCAATGGATGCAGCGGCAGCGAATGGGCATCTTCAAGTTGTCCAATGGCTACAAGAACATCGCGGTGAAGGGTGCACCGGCGCAGCAATGGATGGAGCAGCGGAGAATGGGCATTTGGCGGTTATGAAATGGCTGCATCGAAACCGAGCTGAAGGATGCACCACAGCGGGGATGGACAAGGCGGCGCTGCAGGTCATTTTCAAGTTGTACAATGGATTCATTCGCATCGCTTGGAAGGTTGCACAAGCTCCGCCATAAACAGCGCGGTTGACCGCCGCCATTTTGAGGTGCTGCTGTTTCTGCACTCGCAATGCAAACAAGTTTGCACCACGGAGACGGTGGAGTTGGCAACTCGCCACAAGGAAACGTGGATTCATGCCTGGATTCTCCAGCGCTATCCTTAATTGCGTACTTCGCCGCGGGGGTAGCGTGTATTGAGGATGTTTCAACGGTTCATGCGAAAGCCAAGTAGATTTCATGGAGAAGTTGTGAAGATCTTGCCACTATTCGCGAGCAAGCAACTGTCAAGTGTACATGTATTTCGCATGATTCGATGCACACAAATTGAAGAAAACAATGTGAATGTCTCGCGTAGTTTCAAACAATGAAGAAACGCGTCCCGAAAGAGAAGACCAGTCATTAGTATTCCTCATCCTCATCACTCTCATCGGGATAGTGCTCATCGAGCCAGGCGTGAATGTTGTCAGTGGGCCAGTCCATGACTCGTTCGCGCATGCCCATGAAGAGCGGGGTTTTGCGCGTCTTCGAAAACGCTTCACCCGTGCAGCCTTCAGTGCGTTGCGAGTGCAAGAACAACATGCGGTCGAAGTCTCCATCGGAAGCTGCGTGGTCCAGCGCCTTACTAGTGCAACCTTCAGCTCGATTTGCTTGCAGCCACTGCACGATCTCCAACGTTTTGGCGTCGTCCATAGCCGCAACTTCCGAGCGATTCGCGTGGAGCCACTTGATGACGTCCAGCTTGCCGTTGCGAGCAGCCCCATCCATCGCTGCAGTAGTGCACCCCTCGGTGCGATTTTCATGCAGCCACTTGACGACTTCCAGGTGGCCCTTGACAGCAGCAGCGTCCATAGCTTTCGTTGTGCACCGAGCGATGACCTGTCCATGGAGATACCTGGCAACATCGAGGTGTCCGTTTAGAGCTGCCCCAATGAGGGCGTTGGTCGTGCATCCTT
This sequence comes from Phytophthora melonis, assembly GCA_024211575.1. NCBI lineage: Eukaryota > Oomycota > Peronosporomycetes > Peronosporales > Peronosporaceae > Phytophthora > Phytophthora melonis. The sequence goes on from JAMXKT010000047.1 coordinate 2,641,649, forward strand.
GGGGCCGATTGCGATGCAGCCACTTGGCGACTTCCAGGTGCCCTCCGCTGGCTGCGGCATCCATGGCTGAAGCCGTGCACCCTTCCGACCGGTGAGTGCTGAGCCATTTCACCATTTCCAAGTGTCCTTTTGCCGCCGCGAGGGCCATGGCTAGCGTCGTACAGCCTTCAGTCCGCTTGGAGTGAAGCCACTTTACCACCTCGAGATGGTTATTAGCAGCAGCTTGGTCCATGCGGCAGTCGTACATACCAGGCTCGTCTCGCGCGATACCTTTGCCTTCTTCTTGGCTTGGCCGTTGGTTTTGGTGGTGGTGATGGCTCCGACCGATATTTTGTGTAAATATCTGAGCAGTGGAAGCTCTCCACGTCGCGCCACCGTGTCAAGACTCATTCTCTTTTTCTCCGACAAACTCAGATGGTTAGCAGCAAAGAAGTCGATTTCAGAGCCGAATGTGTTGACCAACCACTGCACAGACTCCAAGTTACCGCGTTCGATCGCTGCGATCATGCCATTCGGTGAGATCCACAGTGCATCACCATCACTTTTCGAGAACGGGCGTTGCACTGGATAATAGTGCGACGACAATATGTTGGCCCAGTACTTGGCGTGCAGCTGTCTTGCCATGGCAATCTTGCCCCGTAGATTGCGAGCCTCAGAGCTCGACCGGCCTCCACCAACTTGTTGCCGATCAGAAACTCCACAATGTCTAGACGATTGGTATCAACTGCGGGGCGAGCCGCCAGGTACGTTGACGTGTTCACGTAGCCATTCTGGACCATCCACGTCAGGACGTCAATGCGTCGAGCAAACACCGCCGTCCGCATGAATTCTTCCGGGTCCCCTCGCAGAAGCTCGCCCACATTTTCGCCCGTCAACGCTCCTTCATTCCCGAACCCGAAAGGGTCGTATAAGTCCAAGTCCTCACGATCACGATCTGCCTCCGTCAGCTCGTACTCCTCCTCTTCCGTGTCTGGGTCGAATCCTCGAGTGCGATAAACATGTCGAAACCACTCCAAAAGTGCGATTTCCCCGTGGTGCACTGCTGTCATGAGCGTGCTCTTCATGGCCCGAGGCGCACAAGTGTTCTGGTAGAGCCACGAAATGGTCTTGTACTGCTTATTAGCAGCAGCGTGTTCCATATCATGACGCCCCCAACGGACGACGTGGCCCTTGACAGCCTTTATCTCGTCCCTCATGGCTGCAGCTCCGTCCGTCCTCGCAGGAATCTCAACCACCTTGAAGAATTTAAGGACGTCCAGGTTTCCCTTGCCCGCAGCTGTGTGGACGGCCGTGACGGGGACGATGCAGCCGTAGAACTTGGCGCAGAGCCACTGAACCATCCGCAGCGCAGCGCTGGCGTCCTCGATCTTGACAGCTTCCACGATGGCGCGACGGAACTGGAAGCGGCGGTAGTGGCGGTCCGTGCGCAGATACTTGCGTCGGGACCACGCGCCCCGTTGCCCGGACCCAGTTACGCTGGAGACGGGTGCGTCTCTGGTAGCAAAGAGTCCCAGATGCGGTCCAGAAGTCGGAGTGAGTTGAACGTGCAGGCCTTGCACAGCTCCATCTCCACTGCAGCGTCCAGGAAGGCCGTGGTGGTGTCCAGGGCGGCGGAAGCGTGGATGCCGCGCGAGCGGAACACCAGCGCCACGGCCGTGAGAGGGTCCGGGGTCAGTAGCCTCGCCATCTTTTTCCTGTACTTCTAGAGTTGAGCGGCGCGCGGTGAGTTGTCGAGTGATTTAGTGAGTGGCATGGCGCGCGGCCTGCAACTTCAAGACGGATTGATGACCCCAGATTCTCACACGTCGCAGATTCGATTTGGGGTGGAGCACACAATTTACGTTGTGAAAACACTAAATTTCGCTGACTTGATCTCTGTATGTAATTTTGCTTCGTAATGAGAACTTACGTGGGGAAGACACTCAAAAGTGTTGAAAAGCGTAAAATTAAATGTAGTTCATGTAGGTGTAGAACCATGATAACGCAGATAAGGTCGTTCCCCCTGGTTGTAGCATAACATTCGTCAAGCAGCATAGGGGGGCGTTAATATTGGAAGGAGCTGCTACTCTACCAAATCCTCATGGGCTGCTCCGATCCATTCGCTGATGTCGAAACTAGCTACTTGACGGAGTACATGCACATCGTTTATGGAGAGCGAGAAGTTTCTGTTGCAATTATAGCGATGAAGGTCCGGCAAATAAGATCCCCCCACTTGGTGATGATCTTACCAAACGTCGACTCGGATTTTAGGGCAATCACTGCACGATTTCATAAAGTTTTTTTGTTCACGTACAATTTTCTGACTCGGGCATTAAGTGCAGAGCTAGCGCATCCCTCGGGCTGCTGTTTATGCAACCAATTGTACGCGGCGGCATCGCTACAGCCGCGCGTATTAGATTCATTTCGCGTGGTATTGCTTTCTTCTTGGCTTGACCGTTGGTTTTGGCCTACGGCCATTGATTTCGAGGAGATCTATAGTGAATCACGGTCATTTTTCGAGAACGGTTACTGCAGTGGATAGATAGCATGTAGTTCAGTGACACAACGTTCGCCAATCCCTTCTCATGCAGCTGTCTCGCCATTCCTAACTTGTTGCCAATCATAAACTCCACAATGCCAAAGCCGGCGACGGTCGAGACGAAATCGAACCTGCAACTTTCAGAAATTAAAACAGTGTTTTCGAGTCTGCTGTCGATTGGGCTTCTACGACTATAGTTTTACATCTTGTACAAGCTTGCTGGCTGCGAAATCGATTTGTGTAGTCTTGCACGACCAATACGACAAAAAAGTCGATGCAGAGCTCTTCAAATTAACACATGAACTGTTATCGCAACTAGAATGCTATATCAACGATACTACTACATTTACTACAAAGCGTCCCTCCACTGTCGATCAAGTTTTTTTTTCTTCTTGAAGGAGCATGACATACCTACGATCTAGACGAAATTGAAGCAGCAACTTTGCATTCATCTCAAATTGTTTCGGGCCCTGACCACCTCGCTGGGAATATTAGACTTTCTTTCAGCGAATTTATTCCCCAGAAGTCGCTTCGCTCACAATAAGAGAATGCAGCGTAGCAAGAGCGCCGACGTGCGACTTCCCAATAAACCACAACAGATCGTCCATGTCATGCCGGTAAAGGCGCTTGTAGACCTCTTGCTGTACGTAACGAGATGCAAAGACGAAGCCCTCTTTGCCATAGCACTCGTTGACACGATAGTGAAGCAGCCCGCGCAACTCGAAGTAGTCACCCTGCATAAACTTTACACACGCGCCAATTAGAGAGTTAAGTCTGATACTCGCAATCGCTTCCTGGACAGCAGCCGCTGGTGTGAATCCGACTGAGCGAAGTGCAGAACATAGCGCGGGATGCCACCCCATCGTTGATAGCACTCCTCGACTTTCTTGATAGGAATGCTGCTGGAATACAGCGATTCATGGCACTTGAGAATCTCCTCCTTCGACCAAGTTGGCATGTAGAGAGCGTTGACTCTCCCAAACAAGCAGCTGACTGAATACTGCGGTGCTGTCAACCAAACCGTCATGCACGGGTTGTGGCTTGGCTTCCCACCATCGACAATGTAGTACGTCGTCGGCGTTCGGAGAATATTAGCAAAATCTTGATCGAACCACCAGCCCAGGAGCGAACAGAATCCGGTCGCCCATACTTGCACTTTCGTAGACGACAGTCGCTCCAGATCGAGCAAGAAAACTCAATAGGACAAAGCCAAAAAACGTTTTGCCCACACCAGAATTCCCGAGAATCAAAAGCTGTGGGTAGCTCTTCTCGTCTTCGTCGAGTGTCTTCATTCCGATATCCAACAGTTCCGAGTAACAACGACGGAGAAAGACCTTGGAGCCAAGTGTCGGATCCCCGAGAAGATACACTCCTTCTGGTAGCTTAAGCACGTTACCATAGTCAGTCCGGGTAGAATCCTTTGCACACGCGCTCCAAAACGAAACAAGCTCAGGTGGATTCACCTCCATGTACTCATTCGTCGAGAAAGAGACACTTCCGACTTCAAATCGACTGTGCTGGTCAGGATGCATGGGTGGAGGAACCACTACACAGAGTGGGTTGTCCGCGGTTTGACCTCGATGGCCCAATGTAGCCCAGACGTCCAGAGACTGGTTTGCTTGGTATGCCTTGAAGTCTTCGTACACTTGAAGCTTGGCAGGAATCATGTGGCTTGGTAAACCACCGAAGCAACTCTGGAAAACAATTTCTTGTAGATCCTCGATGCTGCTTTCTTCATGGAGCGGAACGGAGACCACTCTCCTACTGGAGAACATAGTCGGCGCTTCGGATTGCACCAACTGGAAAAAGACTTCGGAAACTCTCACGATGAGTGGGTCGTCTTCATCTTCCCCACAACCAGCCAGAGGTGTTGCCAGTCGCAGAGGCGCAGTCGTCTTCTTGGTGAATACTTTGAGCGCGGAGGCGGAGGGGACATCTGGGGGAAGAGAGCGTCTGGCTTGGTTAAAGAGAGCCTTGCGGAAGTCAGCGATGTTGGTCGCATGGTCGGGTAGATCCAGCGAATGCACTCCGTCGGAGCAGCCTCCTTGCACCTGGTAAAATCTTTTCCGGATCTTCTCGTTCTCGCAATTATTTTATACTTTTTTTTAAAATTCAACACACCTATTATTAAAACTACTTCATAAATTGTTGCGAAAGAAATTCCTGTGGTCAAAACGGATCATGGGGCGAAGGAAGTTTTATCAGCTGGTATCCGGCCCTGATCACACAGCAATCGCGGGTGGTGTCGACTGGTTGGATGTACCCCACGACGCTGTACCTGCATGCGATTTCTGCCAGGCTGTATTCGACCGAACCAGAGACTCGCTATCGCCAAGCCTCCGTGCCTCCACACTCACTGTATTTACCGGTACACGTCGGCGCCTGAAGTCGCTGGAGCCCCTGCGTGGCGTTGGAGATAGCAAGGACGACCCACTCATCGTACAAGTCCCCAATGTTTGGTTCCAATTAGTGGATGGCCGTACGCACGCTGCATTTGCTGGCACCAGTGTGCAGTCACTCCCGCTTGCAGAAGACAGTAGCGTTGATATGCTACAGGATGAGGTGTTCCAGAAGGTCTTCCGCGCTCTTCCGAACCACGTGCGCACACGCAGAGACCTTCGCGTGTACGACGACGTCGAAGCATACAAGGCAAATCGGCCGGTTAAAGAGGATGAAATATCGACTACGTTGAATCAGCGAGGGAGGGCTCCAGACAACCCGCTCTGTGTGGTTGTACCACCGCCAAGCAATTTTCAAGACGTGCAACTCGTTGTCGGTGGGGCGAGTTTCTGGGTTACTGAGACCATGGAGATCAATCCGCTGGAGTTGGTCTCGTTTTGGAAAGCGTTGGCAAGCGTTAACGCCGATATCGAGCAGGGTCATGGCACCGTGATTGAGCTGCCGGAGGGTACTCACATTTTGGGGAGCCCACCGTTTGGGTCCAAGATCTTCATCCGCCAGTGTTACCCGAAGTTGCTGAAAATCGGCATGACGACAGTTGATGACGCGACGAAGAACCTACCGCACCTTGTGATTCATGGCAATTGGGGGATAGGCAAAACATTTTTCGGCTTTGTTTTACTGGTGCATCTTGCCCAGAACGGCGCGACGGTTGTTTACGAAGACGCATTGATTGGCGATCGCGTTCTTTTCACCCCGGAACTGGTCGTCCAAGGTTCGCCTCGAGATTTCGATGCCATTTTGCGACGGCCTACAACGTACTACATCGTGGATGACGTACGCCCGCGCTACTACGCGTGCAAGACACTCTTGTTGACGGGACTGGGACAGTCACTTTGGTATGACTTCTTCCTCACCAACTGCGAAGTTTTGTACATGCCAGTATGGTCGAAGAACGAAATTCTGGCCTGCCATGCGTTAATGCATACCGACACAGTTCCAGTCGAGAGATTGGAAGAGCGCTATTTGAGATGGGGTGGCATTCCACGGCATGTATTCAAGTTGACTCTTTCTGACTCGATTCTCGAATTCACCATTAATACTGTCAACCTGAATTCATTAGTGGAGGCGTGTGAAAACGTGGATGCAGACGATTCGGAGGACTTGGATCGCTTACTCCATTATCACGTCGACGAACGGTTCTGTAAAGTTTACATGGATTTCGCATCTCAATACGTTCGAGACGAGGTCTACAAGCGCTTTCAGGGTCAGCACAATGATAACCTGCTGGTTGTTATTGCAGAGTCGCCTGATGTTGGTGCCATCGCTTCGTTACGCAGCTTGCTTGATGGGACGCACGATCAAACATGTCGCGCTGCAGCAATGTCAAATTTGTCGACTTGAAGGTATCGAAATAACAATCGTTGTGAGGAGAGGGAGTGGGGTCGTGATTGCTGAGGCAGTTTCCTTCTAAATACAAAACAACCATAACAAATTTTGAAAGCGAGCTCACTTCATAAATATTCTGCATCTTGGTAGGTGTTGCACAAGTATATCAGGAGTGATCGAGAGCGATATGCTTCTTTAAAGTATGCGCTTTGAGATGTATTTTTAAAGAGAACACCAGGCAATCCTTCCACCTCAGTTAGAGGGTTTTGACACAGCTACAACTCAACTTTCAGTGCAAACTGCTGAATCTTCTGTAGCTTTGCATCCTTCACGACGTGATCAGCCGAGTCGACATACTGCTGGTAGCTAAATGCCTCGAATCGGTCTGGTGGTAGTACAAAGTACAGTCGCGGCGTCTCAGGATTGTCGAGAATCTTCAGCACATGCTCGAGCCCATCCTGCTTACACGGATGCACGGATGCACTTGTTACCTGAAAAAGTATATCTGGTTTGACGATGGCGTCTACAGACTGGTAGTTTTTCGCAAGTGGTCGTAAGTAGCTAAACGTGTTAGCAGCCGAAAGTTGAGCGTCTTCTTTAAAAACGATAACTTGTCGCTCACGTAATTCAAGAGTAGTAGTAGCTGCTTCAGAGCTCGTGTCCGAATCCATGTCAACGTCGCCATCCTCCCTAGTCATGTTAGCGTTGTCAACTAGACGACGGGTTGTAAAGCGCCCACCTTGCGCGAGGGCTTGGTGCACAAACTGTTCAAACAAATGTCCGCGCAGAACAGCAACATCACCAAGTCCATCCGACGCAGCAAGAAAAGCAAGAAGTTTATCCTTGTTCTGTTCGTGAAGATGCTTGTAAATCTCGCCCTGAACGTATAGAGAAGCAAAAACGACATACTCCTTGCCGAATTGCTTGTTCACCGAGTAATGACAATTGCCTTGGGAGTCTTCCGTGTCGAGCTTTCCACAAGCATTCACCAATAAATCCAAGTCAACCTCTGCAATCGCGTTTTCGAGAGCCAACAGATTATCGTCGGACAAAGCCAACTCGAGCACATATCGAACAACGCCACCCCATCTCAAATAACACTCCTCCACTCTCTTCACCGGAACCGTGTCGGCATACATGAACGCATGGCAGGCCAGAATTTCCTCCTTCGACCAAACTGGCATCGCAGGCGCTTTTGCCGAAATCATACCAGGCGGCGCGCTGTGGTCCCGTCAATAAGATAGTCTTGCATGAATAGTGGTACGATTGGACTCCATCGGCAATGTAATACCTGGTAGGTCTTCGCAAAATGGCAACGAAATCTCAAGGTGAACCTCGGACGACCAGTTCCGGGGTGAATAGAACGCGATCGCCAACCCGTGCGTTTTCATAAACAACTGTGGCGCCGTTCTGGGCAAGATGCAACAGTAAAACAAGGCCAAAAAATGTTTTGCCTATCCCCGGAGTGCCCAGAACCACAAGGTGCGGTAGGCTCTTCGTCGCGTCATTGACCGTCGTCATGCAGATTTTCAGCAACTCCGGGTAACACTGGCGGATGAAGATCTTGGACCCAAAAACATCTCTCTCCAAAACGTTCTCCCACCAGCCGGGCACAAGCTGCCCCATTTGCCTTCATGTAAGGGGAAACGGAGACCGTAGGCTACAGTGGCAACATAAGCTACGGACCATAGCTTATGTTGCCACTGTGTTTAAAACAGGAACCTGTGTGTAGAACATAAAAATAAGCTATTCAAGCAACAACAATGGAGCCAGGTGGTGAGGGGTCCTTCGCACCTTAGTCCGGTATCTCACTGGAGGCTACCTGCCTCGGTTGTGAATGTTGGTGAATTCTGTAAGGAATTGTTGGAGAAGGAAGGGGCCGTTCTTTGGCCAGGACTCCGCGCTGCCGTTCTAAAAGTCTTTAATGGGGGAAGGCGTCTGAAGTTGGAGACCGCCTTGGCTTCCTATGGAGTGAATGGAGCAACCCCGCTTATTGGGGAAGCTCCCGCGGTCTGGATCCAGTTGATGTGTGCTGGGGCACCCAAGAAAGTCGCATACTTAAGTAATGAATCTACAGCTTACAAAAGATAAACCTGATGTGTTTGCGTATTTATTTATTTATTTACTTAGCTTATTTTACGCAAGAGTACGTACTACAGTGCGCAAGTTATTGATACTACGTAGCTCTTGACTAAAGTGCAATTAAACTAGCAAACCCATGCCTGTGGCCAAAAGCTCTGATTATAAAACGAGTATTGAATTGTCTTTTACTCTTTTGCTCACTAGAATAGTGTGATTTTATCCAACAAACTTAGCTGAGCATGGTTGCCTTTTGCTTACAGCGTGTTGCCCTGTAGAAAATCAAAACGGATGCGTTGGACGAAGGTGAGAACCCCGTATCAACCAGAGGGTAAACTCCAGTCTATTCGGAAGGGTTACCTGCAGCATTGCTGTCCATCACACAATGAGCCCCTAGCGCTTGCCACGAGAAAGAATGGCAGTCACTGGGAGTCCAACCATGATTATGATCACGACAATTGAAAACAATGCGCCTTTGAAGCTGTTTAAGCTCGCACGCCAGCGTGAAAGGTTCTTGGCCATCTTTCTTGCGGTTTTCTGGATGCCGTCCAGGTCCTTTTGGGTCAGTTTTCCTTCCTTGACGTAACTGGTAGCCTTCTGGAGGTTCTTAGCCTCTTTTACTGTAACCTTGGTCTTGCGAATCTCGTTGGCGGCCTTCTCAACAGCATTGATTTCGGTGCTGGAAAGACCTGGTATGGCCTGGCCAGATTTCAGTTTCGACGACTTGAGCCCCAAAACTGACTTGAGTCGGTTAACTACATGTAGTGATCCTCGGTCCTCTTCCTCACCGACAGCCCCCGTCTTGCTATCACTTTTGAGGTAGCGAAGCCCTCCTTCTCTGCGGGTGTACTTGCTGCTATCATCCAAATCGTGAATCTGGAGGGTTTCCTTCTCAGCTTCGACGAAGTAGATATTCGCTGCAGTGGCGGTGGTCACTAGCAATAGCAGCAATAAGCTGGCGCGCATGCTTGGGTGTTCTTCTTGGCGCAAGTGCAGAAATGAGGTTCTGGGAAGCTTGATGTCCGAGTGAACCAAAACTTAACTCTTCCTTGATCGCATTTGCTGAATTGTCCAGTCACGGATGCCTCAATCAGTCAAGCGTATATAGTCTAATCTTTACATATATCCATGAGGACATTTTTCCTATCTAAATTAGTAGGGGCTATGCTTCCGCCTGTAATGAGTATTACTTTTTTTATCAAAATTAGTCGGGGCTATGTGTCCTCAGATGTAACAAGCCGAGCGCCGCCGCTACGCGGCGGGAAATTTTAGTTGGTTGACGCTGCGCTCGCTAAGCTCGCTCCGCTATTGGAGTAAGCTGCCTACGCTTCGCTACGGTAGTAGTGGACCCGTTCCACTCGCCTCGTCGGCTCGCTGCACTACTCTCAATGTCAGGTTAGTAATACAGAGGCCGGGGCGGGTCCTGCGGCCCCGCAATATCCAATGGTGGGGTCGCCTTCGGCGACGGAGCCGCCTTCGCTGCGCTCGGCAGCAATTTCAGCCAATCGGAATTCAGGTGATATTTCGTTACGGACCACGCGTTGCTGTCTTTGATGTTAAGGATGAGTATTACTGTTCTATCTAAATTATTCCTGGCTATGTGCCTTCAAATCCGTAGCCTCATCGGGCCTTCATTAGCAATAGACCATTGCACAATGCTGATGCCCCCGAATCGAGGCTCCACACCAAAAGCTTTCGTCCTATTCACAATACTGAAGACCCCCCATCACCCCCCTCCCCCGAAGCCTGAAGCTATGAAGTTCACTATTTTGGCCGTCCTCTACTTGCTCCTGATTACCGGGATCTTCGAGGCATGTTCTTACACTGCACTCTCGGTTCAACGTCCACCAATCCGTTTGCGGAAGCAACGGTTACACTTACGAGAACCTCTGCTAGGGTGCCCGTACGAGAATGTCGAACGGCGGTGGTGCTTCGCTGCGGCCACGCACGCATGGAGTCGCCGTGGATACGACATTAGTGTCACACGTATTGAAGTGCTTTGTAGCACAACGATTAATCTAGTTCGAACCTGAAGGAAGGAGGTGATCAGTGAATTTCGACGTGGGCTGTGGGGGAGGTTCTGGTCGAGACCCTGCGGGGTAAGACGAAGGAGTATGAGAGGCATGAGTGTCTCTAGTGGGACGAGTCCTGCTGCCCCCGCTCGCACTTCCGTGTGAGCCGTAGTGGTCTGCTGCTGTCGTAGAGGGTTTTCAGGTTAGCTTTCCCTCAGGTTTACACTGATGCATCTCAACACACAATTCAATTTGCTGCCTTCCTGACAACAAGTTCTAGCGTCCGTCTTCCTACACATCTTCCTCACGCCGCGACTCAAGTCAAGCCCGTGAAGCGCACAGACTTGGAGAGCATCTCGCTCTTTGGTTATGAGCCCAAGTCCTTGGTCGGTCTTGACGTATCGAGCAAGACAACCGAGTGAAGAAGATGTCGCAAGCTGGATCTCAGAGTACTTCGAGGACCAGCATCGCTGGAGCGCCCAGTTCGTCGTCGACAGCATCGCAGCGAGGATGGGTCGGAACCAAAAAGCCGCCACAGTACACTACGGAAGGAGGCTTCGACTTGTACCGAGCACAGCCCGAGTCGTTCCTCACGCAACGCGACTGCTGGGGATCCTCACCGACACGGACACTCGCGACGCCAGTAATGCTGCTGAGCAAGCGAGGTGGGACGAGCACAACGTGTTTGCGCGGGACGCGCTGCTGCGTGGCCTGCTGGCGAAGGACGCAAAGCGTGTGTGCAAGCTGACTACTGGGCACGGCATGTGGGTATCATTCGAGCAGGAGAAGACGAAGCGCGCCTACGCCAGCGTGATCAGGGTGAGGAAGGAACTATATACGACTATGTTCCGAGTAGGCGACGACATGGAAAAATACTTGGAGAAGTTGGAGGATCTACGTCGCCAGCTCGCAAACATGAACGCTATCATCACGATGGTGAGATGGCTAACATCATCCTGCAGGGCGTAGAAACTATGCATCGCAGTGTCGTGCGGCTGTTTAACTCGCCGAACATGGTGGGAGCTGGCAATCTGGAGCCCGACCTCGATGTCGTCCTGAACACCCTACGCGGCGAAGCGGAGAGGGACAAGTCTATCGGCGATAACGTCAAGTCGGATGACGAGCGACCCGTGAAGCCATGCAGACGAAGCCGTGGGACCACGACCAGCAGAAGAAGAAGCCGTTCAGCAGCGGAGGCAGAAAGGGCAAGAAGGAGACTCGGACGTGTTTTTACTGTAAGAAGAAGGGTCACCTTCGCGCCCAGTGCTACGCCTACAAGGCAAACCAGAAGAAGATCTCCGGCAGTGGTGAGGGCAAGGCTGCGAGGAATGGCGGAGGCGCGAGCAGCAAACCACCCACGCCTTCGGGGCTCACACGATAGACCGGAGCCCTGGGAGACGATGTCAACCCGCCCGTGGCTGTGCCGATGCTGATGACCCGTCGCGTCTCCCAAGGAGGCGACACATGCATGGTGTGGATGCTGGACAATGGTTCGGGTGTGCATGTGTGCACCAACCGCCAAGCATTTGTGCGTATGGAGGAGCACTGCATGCAGTTCGTGGACTGGGAAGGGCATATTGGCTACGGCCAACAGCGTGGCGTAGTGCACCTGCGAGCAGCGAATGCTCTTGATGATTTTGGAGGCACAATTGTAATTGACCTACCAGACACGAGATTTACCCCGAACGGTACCACCAACATACTTAGCCAGGAGCTGCTGGAGAAGCAAGGTTGGCTGCCGTCCTACCCATCTTCCGAAGACCCGGACAACCGCAAGCACTGGTTCACACGCGGTGATGCGCGCCTTGAGTTTGTCAAGAGGGCGGGCCACTACTGGTTGAGAGCGGAGCCCGTTCTGGTGGCCGCAATCAATCCGATGCTGCGTCAGAGCCCCAGCAAGCTCTTGATGTGGCACATGAAGTTTGAGCACATGAACACCCAGGCACTGAGGCAGGCTTTTGAGGCCAATGTGGTGGATGGCATGGGTCTGACAGCGCGCGACTTCGAGCAACCGCTGAACTGTATCGCCTGCGCCATGGCGAAGGACAAGCGCATGGCATACAAGTGCCACTCTGGCAAGCGATCGAAGATGCCATACGAGCGTCTCATGTCTGACGTCTGCTACGTCGGACTGCGGACACCTGGAGGTGAAAAGTACTTTCAACTCATCCAGGATGAGGCTTCTCGTTTCAAGTGGGTGTACATGCTGAAGAAGAAAAGTGAGGCAGCGCTGAATGTGATGAAGCTGATACTTCGCTTGGAGAAGAAGCATGTCATTATGATGTTCTCGTGCGACCAAGGGAGGGAATTCGTGAACCGAGCGTTGACAACTTTCCTGGAGGAGCATGGAGTGCAATTGCTGACGACGAACGCGTACACTCCTGAGTAGAACTGCCTCGTTGAGAAGCTTAACGGCGTGTTGTTGAGCAAAGTGCGGGCAGTGCAGGAGGCGGCCAAGCTGCCAGCTTGTCTATGGGGCGAAGTGCTGTCCTAAGTGGTCTACGTCGATAACCGTAGCATCACGAAAGCACTAGGCAACATGACGCCGCATGAGAAGCTACTGGGCAAGAAGCCGGATGTGTCGAAGCTGCGGGTCTGTGGTTCGGTGGCTTTCTACCACATCCCGAAGGCCAAACAGCGCAATAAGCTGGAGATGCGAGCCAAGCCTGCAATCTTCCTCGGCTTTGCTGAAGAGGTGATTGGGTATCGTTTCATGGATCTGATGACGGGTGCTTTGCTTGAGTGTCGATCTGTGACGTGGCGCGAAGACCTGACTGTTGCAGCTGACTATCTCGAAAAGCTGGTTGCTCGCCGATATTATGGCAAGGTGGTGGATATCCCGAAGGACCTGCCGTACGTGTCACTACCGGTGCAGCAGGTGGCAAGCACGTCGGTCGCTGCTGATGCTACCAGTCATCATGTTCAGAGCCAGAGTGAGGAGACAGAGTCAGAAGCCGTTGCAGATGGCAACGACTCGGATGTCTCGATGGGGAGAGCGGCTATGACGAAGCAAGCGATGACACGATGAGCGGTGATGCCGCGGCGTCGCTGACTAGCCATGATGACGAAGGCACTTGCGCTGAGGCTGATGTCGCTCCTGGAGAACCCATGGATGCTGGTGAAGAGGCTGAGAGTGCGATTGGCTTAGACACTATGGATTTGGGTGTAGTGGGAGCGCCGGCCAGCACAAGTGCAGGCAATGATGAAGAGGTGACTACACTTCGTCGGTCATCCCGAACGAGACGACCGAACAGCCGCTACAGTGGCGAGACCTGGCACCTGGGGTTAACCTTGATGCAGGTCATGTTGGTTGGTGTCGTGATGGACATCTCGAACCCAACGACTCGTGCGGAGGCACTAGCGTCACCACAAGCGGCTGAGTGGCAGAAGGCTATGGACTCCGAGTTCAATTCACACATGGAGAATGGCACATGGGATCTCGTTGAGCGACCGAAGTCGACCGCACGCAAGCGAGTGAACATCTTGACGAGCCTGTGGGTGCTAGTCGTGAAGCGTAATGCTGAAGGCGCCGTCGAACGCTTGAAGGCGAGACTGGCAATCCGCGGATTCATGCAGAAATACGGGATTGATTACGTGGCCACGTACTCGCCGGTGGTACGAATCGAAGCAGTTCGACTCGTGATGATCATTGCACTGTCGTTGGGACTGGAAATCAGGCACATTGACTTTGTTACCGCTTTCCTCAACGGGGAACTTGTAGACGTGGACATCTACATGGCGCAGCCTGAGGGCTACGACGATGGGTCTGGGACGGGTGTGCAAGCTGAAGAAAGGCCTCTACGGCTTAAAGCAGGCGTCTCGCATCTGGAATGAGACGCTACACAAACACCTGGTAGAGATTGGCTTCACGCAGTGCACCTATGACCTTGGCATCTACTGGAAGAAGGGACAGACCAGTGTCGTCTACTTGACTGTGTACGTGGACGATCTGTTGCTGGCGGGCAAGACGCAGGACATCACCGTTGTGATTTCAGAGCTGGCCAAGAAGTTCAAGCTGAAGGACTTGGGTCGAGTGCACAACTTCCTTGGGATGGAGGTGAACGACTTGCCAGGGTCCATCATCTGCCTCTCGCAGACCGCTTACATTGAGCGCTTGGCAGATAAGTTTGGTCTGGCTTTGGCACGTCCGGTCCACTCGCCGCAGATGCACAACGAGCCCACGGAGCCGATTGAAAAGGATGAGGACAAGATCAACGACCCTGCTTTGCCGTATCGAGAGATCGTCGGCTCCCTGCAGTATCTCGTTGCCTGCACTAGACCTGACATGGCCAATGTGGTCCGCACGCTTGGACGCTATGCTGGAGCGTACACCGCTCACAACTATGAGCAGGAGAAGCGTGCTATTCGCTATGTGGTTGCGACAAAGAACCTGGGACTGGTGTTCCGCGTGGGGATTGGCAATACGGAGCTGAAGTTGGAGGCATTTGCGGATGCTGATCACGCACGTTGCCCTGATACTAGCCGCTCGGTCAGTGGCTACGTGATGCGATTGGGTGGATTCGTCTTTGATTGGGGTAGTAAGCGCCAGCGTTCTGTGACGACGAATACCTGTGACTCGGAGCTGATTGCTGCTGAGCAATGCACGAAGCGCGTCATGTGGACGTATCGGTTGCTGAAGGAGTTGCTGGACAGCGAACCGCTAGTCGGTACACTGTACTGTGACAACCAGAGTACCATTGCGGTGGTGAGCAACAACGGCAACAGCCAGACGTCGCCCCAGATGGCTAAGCACGCCCGGTTCGTCAATGAGCGAGTGACAAGAGGCAAGATGGAGATTGCCTACGTCCCGACCAATCACAACTTGGCGGATTTGTTCACCAAGGCTCTGGGCCCAATCCGTTTCGAGCAGCTGCGCGACCAGCTCTGCATCGAAGATGCTAAAGTGGCCTGGGCGAGTGTTGGCAACACTGATTCAGCAGGGGTACATGAGCGTGCTGGTGGTGCTGTTGGCGGTGACGCTATCGACACTGGCATGGTCGCTTAAGTCCCAATGGAGAGCTCCGTCCAAGTCCGAGACGTATGAGCTTCCGTGCATGTTTGCATGAGGATCGCCATGCACTTCAAGTACGTGTGAAGTGGGAGTACGAGAATGTCGTACGGCGGTGGTGCTTCGCTGCGGCCACGCACGCATGGAGTCACCGTGGATACGACATTAGTGTCACACGTATTGAAGTGCTTTGTGGCACAACGATTAATCTAGTTCGAACCTGAAGGAAGGAGGTGATCAGTGAATTTCGACGTGGGCTGTGGGGGAGGTTCTGGTCGAGACCCTGCGGGGTAAGACGAAGGAGTATGAGAGGCATGAGTGTCTCTAGTGGGACGAGTCCTGCTGCCCCCGCTCGCACTTCCGTGTGAGCCATAGTGGTCTGCTGCTGTCGTAGAGGGTTTTCAGGTTAGCTTTCCCTCAGGTTTACACTGATGCATCTCAACACACAATTCAATTTGCTGCCTTCCTGACAACAAGTTCTAGCGTCCGTCTTCCTACACATCTTCCTCACGCCGCGACTCAAGTCAAGCCCGTGAAGCGCACAGATTTGGAGAGCATCTCGCTCTTTGCCCGAACCAAGGGTGGGTAGTGCGGCACTACGGCAGATGCCCGAAGGGACGAGGGTCCACAGACAGATGTCCAGGCTTAATCGATGAGGCGGGATCCTGTTGTCAACCCAATGGATTAAAAGGACAAAATCGGGGTGTCGGGGACTTCTTCCTCGTGCTGTTCTCGACAAAAGCTTTGCACCACGCATTTGGGCAAGGTTACCGTCGCGTGAAATATAACATGAGTACTTGCGCAGTCAGAGCTCGGAATCAGTAAATAGAATAAGAAAGTTGGGCAATAAAATAACCGAAATAATTATTGTGGCCGACCCCACTAATCAGTATTTCTCGGATTCTAGAACGTTTATGCAGATAAGGGTTTCTAGAAGCTTCCGGGGCATCCGAGCTACACGTAAATTTCCTCATCTCGCTGTCATTTTCGAAATCTACCATGTCCCCGACTCTGAAACAACTCACCAGAACCTACGCTGTCTTCCTCTGGCTGAGAC
Organism: Phytophthora melonis; assembly: GCA_024211575.1. Taxonomy (NCBI): domain Eukaryota; phylum Oomycota; class Peronosporomycetes; order Peronosporales; family Peronosporaceae; genus Phytophthora; species Phytophthora melonis. The sequence goes on from JAMXKT010000047.1 coordinate 2,658,112, forward strand.
TAGTAGGACGACATGATGTCGGTCCAGCACTTCGTCTGTAGCTGTCTTGTCATATGGGTATTTTGAGAGGAGACGAAGGCGAGGCTGAAAATGGGTTTCTCGGCGAGGAGAGATCATGGCGCTTGCTACTGGACACATCACGACCGACATCAAGGAAAATCAAGCTCTCCAAGCCAGTTGCGTGTGCGTAGGTGCCTGATTTTCCCCGCCGAACGGCTCCGTATGGATGCGGCATCCGGTGGCGGGGGTTTTCCCACGCTAGGTAGGATAGTTAGTGGAGCAGCACCATTCGTGTTCTTGAGGCGTGACCATCAAGTGCCGGCTCCGTCAACGACATCATCGCCGCGGTCACGCGCTCGACCCACCTCACCGCTCCCTGGGCTGGCCTCTTCGGCCCCAGTCTCGGACCGACGCCGCGACCGAAACTTCGCTCTGCGACGATCCTCGACTCGGCCCTCCGAGGCCGAGTCTTTAATGCGAATGGACTGCTCCTCTTTGCCCCATGATCTTAACGAGTGGAGAATCAAACTTGTCCGGAATATAGCCAGCCTCAGTGCTCGACCAACTTGTTGCCATCCCAAATTTGAAGTAGTACTTATACTGGAATAGGAAGCAACGTTAGTGCTGCTATCGCAGACCAAATAGGATTATATCCGTGGCAAAAGATGACCCCCCTGGACATCTAACTGGTACATCTCTATGAAACCGGGACGACTCTGGTGGCGCACTGGGCCCTCCAAAAGGCTTATATGCTTGGAGCTTCTTTTGATATCAGATAACCACGATGGTACTGGGGTCCATCACAAGCATCAGGGGCTGCTATTAATTCAACAAACAACGAATAGTGTAGTAGCATGAATTGTATTCTAATGACCAGGCATCGGTGCTAATGATGCTGACCTTGAGCACAACTGGTACCATTACTACATCACTGCATCGTAATAGAGCAACTTCAAATGCATGCACGTGCTCATTCCATTAGAGTTAAAATTATACTGGGATAGGAAGCGACGAAGTGCTGATAGCCCAGCCCAAACAGGATTAATTCGCGTGCTGTCTGTCTGTCTGTCTGTCTGTCTGTCTGTCTGTCTGTCTGTCTGTCTGTCTGTCTGTCTGTCTGTCTGTCTGTCTGTCTGTCTGTCTGTCTGTCTGTCTGTCTGTCTGTCTGTCTGTCTGTCTGTTCGTTCGTTCGTCTGTCTGTTCGTTCGTTCGTCTGTCTGTCTGTCTGTCTGTCTGTCTGTCTGTCTGTCTGTCTGTCTGTCTGTCTGTCTGTCTGTCTGTCTGTCTGTCTGTCTGTCTGTCTGTCTGTCTGTCTGTCTGTCTGTCTGTCTGTCTGTCTGTCTGTCTGTCTGTCTGTCTGTCTGTCTGTCTGTCTGTCTGTCTGTCTGTCTGTCCCCCGTGCAAACTGGTGATGAACGGGTAATAGGTTTTATGGCTAGTTTACATTGATGTCGATTGATCGAGTGTTCTCGACATCTCGAGAATGATGGAGGTGACCCAGTTTTGACAACGTGAGAAAAGCATTTGCAGTCTGGACGAGTCGCAGACAGATCTACGCAGGGTTCGTTTTTCGGTTTCGCTTTGAAACTCGGTCGTCCTTTTACCTAATAGCGTTGCTGCAGCGCAGATGCTGCGGCTGCGAAGCAGGCGCAGGAGATGCCCGTATATCGTCTATCAAAGTACAGGTATAACGAAAATTGATTTATTGGCTTTGAACTATACCGTTCTGTCAGTATCAAACGATTATGCATGTACTTATGCTCTTTGTTTGTGATATCTTACTAGAAACTCATCTGCGAAGAAGACGCAGGAGATGCCCGTGGAGCGTGCGGAGTGAGTTTATCAATGACGGTCAAAGGTGAGTTAACCAATCCTATCCTAGCCTTCGCGAAGCCCTAGTCGATTCGATATGTCATGAGTCCTAACTTATACCCTCCTTTTTCAGACAAAAATATGTTCTTCTTCACGCACAGTTTCTCAAAGCGAATAATTTTAAAAACATGTGGTCACCTGAATTTGCCGGGACCCAAATTGTCGGCACGCTAGTATTGTGCGGATTTGATAAAATGCTCCACTAAAGCTTTGCAAAAAACCACAGACGATCCCCTCGGTAGTAATCCCTAGGATAGGAATACCCGCTCATCAGGAATATAAAGGTGGGTCCCCACGATTTCTGAATGGTGCTTAACTATGGGAAAAGTCCATTCTGTACAGGACGTCTGCAGTAGTCTAACCAGGATAACAGCTCATATTGTCCATTTTTTCGTGCCGCATTTCATATTTAATGCTTGTATTAGCATTCGGAACTCGCTTTCAGACCTGCTAGTACCGTTCCTTTGAATAGAATGGAGCTTGGGTGCTTGCCAACATTAGTGAAATGGGGCTCAATACTATCGTGGCAACTTATTTTGCACATCGGTATCATTACCTACATCATGCCCCACACGGCTTACGGTATTATATTAAATATACTTTTATCCTTTTCGGTGTTACCGAGATATATATCGTTACCTGCACGAATTCCATTCATGTCTGCTCATCGATTTGAGCAGCTTTTTAGGTCTATGTAACCAAAAGACTGCACCAATGTGTACCGTATATGTACTACAGTCTGTTGTACCACCCCATGGTACACCCTGCGACAGGAAAACCCTCATCTATCCGTCTGGGCCATGTATCCGGTCACCTACGGACCCATACAAATGTTAACCCTTTTGCGATGATTTTTATACTTGGAATTTGTATGGGAGCCTCCCGATACAAAACCGTAAAACATGACTAGATGCATGGTTTTACGCCGAGACCCGCAAACCAAAATCGGACATAAGACTCGATTTTATTCGTACCTAATATAAAACATGCTACTTAGCCATGTTTTAGTACGGTTACCGCCCCGACCCTTACTGGCTAAAATTATCATTCTAAACTCTGATTGGGTCGATTTTGTAAAACATGCTAGTTAGCCATGTTTTACACAGAACCATCGCAAAAGGGTTAAGATGTGGAGGGGGTGTCTGGCAAGCGGGGTGCATATGTCCGGTCACTTTTGGCCCATACAAAAATCAAAATGCATATACAAATGTCAAGTTAAAACATAACCCCCGGTTTTGTGCGCTGGAGCTCACAGAATCAAAAACAACAATGTACACTGGGTTGATCACATTGATGCAAAGGCGAGTGACCCCAATGGCGTGCATATTTGCTTCGTTTTGGCCCCCACAACGAGGTGTCCAGCAAGCCCCCCCGAGGACTGCCCATTCAGTCCATTTTATGGACAGAAATGGTACCCTCCATGCCCATTATCGCCGAATATTTTCATTCGAGGCTAGGAGAGGCGTATCTAAGCCAATCAGCACGCCAAACACCTCAAAACGAAGCGTAGATTGTGTCATTTTCGGTGTGAAATTTTGGTCAAAATCGCAGCAAAATTGGGTCATCGAGGCCCAACCTAAAATCGTCCCTTAACCCTTTTGCGATGATTTTTATACTTGGAATTTGTATGGAAGCCTCCCGATACAAAACCGTAAAACATGACTAGATGCATGGTTTTACGCCGAGACCCGCAAACCAAAATCGGACATAAGACTGCATTTTATTCGTACCTAATATAAAACATGCTACTTAGCCATGTTTTAGTACGGTTACCGCCCCGACACGTACTGGCTAAAATTATCATTCTAAACTCTGATTGGGTCGATTTTGTAAAACATGCTAGTTAGCCATGTTTTACACAGAACCATCGCAAAAGGGTTAATATAGAGCTGGCTTGACCGGGAATGTGCACCGACCGGGAATATGGCCCAGACGGATAGGAATAAAAAGTGGGTTCCCGATGCCATGTACTTCGATTTTTTAAGGTTGTGCTATCCGTGATGGTGCGACGCTGCAGCAGTGCGCGGCATCGTGCGTAGTTAGCCGTCTAAACCGCAATTAATTCAAGCTCAATTGTACGATCGTGATGGAAACTATTGTTTGATTTTGCTTGGTTTGTTTCGTTCAACGTGTTATTATCCAAAGCAAACTCTATCCGCCAGCAACACTGTGACGTCCTATACGGTGGTGAACTGTTTAGCAGAGAATCAAAAAGATATGCACCTGATGGTAAAGGCTAAAAGCTAGTGCATATAGAATGACGGCCGTGTATGAAATCGGGAGAGATCTAGTTCAATTTGATTGAGCTATGAATGGCTCGTGTGGAACCATTAAAAGGCTAACTGCACTCGCTTAGGCATTTTACCTACGAAGACTTTGGATGATTTAAGTTTGCCTTGTGTGAGACTACATTGCGACCCGCAGAGATCCACCCAGTCCATTTACTACTGGTGGCATAGAATGATCTACTACTGGGTCCTGTTCTTGTAAAAAAAAAAAACTTCGAAGTACCTATAGTAGTTCAGAATGCTATTGTGCTCTTCACGAATTCTTTCAGTCGATTAGGCTCGCTAATTCAATGTCAAATTCTAGATATATTCATTGAGTAAGCGTTTTCCCCTACGGTGCACAAGCAGAAAGCTCGATATAAGCTTGATTTACACAGGAAATCGTGAATTGGCAGTACCAAATGCGCCATCCCAACGAAATCAATGCCTAAGCTACAGCCTGCTGCACAAGGACATTCAAACCACCGAACCAAGGATCGTCGGGTTATAACGAATCAAAATGAAGTTACAATGTGAAGCAGCGCAGAGGAATCTGGGGCGTACAGCGACAACGTAGGAGCTTTCAAATCTGTTTGATAAAACATGTGAATTTCGATAGACTTGATGTACTCGCCCTTCTGCACAACCGCACACATATTTCGTCAGGGTCGCGTGAATATCTAACAACAACAAAAACTGTAATTGCCATTTATCAAGTTTCACGTATTGTGCTGTGTTACAATTCGGCCTAAACGAAGGTGCCACTGGGGTTACCCTGCAAGTTTGGTTGAGCAGTTAACCAGACAGCGCTAAATATTCGAATGCACGTATTTTTCTTGTTTTATTGCCACCTGTAAGTTTCCGAGCACAACTAAGATATAAAAGATTTTGCCTGGGCATCAACACGGGCAGGAAGGAAGAAATTGCGTTGATTTTGCTAACTATATGTATTGATAACCATTCTAGTAACTGCAAAATGACTGAAGTTAAAACTAAATCCGTGGAGTCCTAATCCGACAAGCAGGAGGAGGTAGAATGGTGGGTTTGTTAAACCCAAGCGTTGAAGCACGAATTCGTTGGAGTGACGATATACGGATTAGTGATGCCTAGCGATCAAACTTGGTACACTTGGTTGTAAAGTGGTAGATTAGCGAGATGCTGCGGCTCCAAAGCAGGCTCAAGAGATGCCCGAGTACATCGGTTTCCTGAATGGGTATCTGTACGAGCTAGCTTCGAACTGCGAAACCCCCCGGGTCCGCCACCCGGATCCCCAATAGTACGTATTACGAGGAAAGCAGGAAACATGAAAGATCCCCTCACTTGGTGATGATCTTGCCATTCTCTTCGTCTCAGATATTGTTCTTTTCGTTTTTAATTTGTTACAATCACTGCACGATTTCAAGAAGTTTTGGTTATTCATGTTCAACCTTCCGAGAGGTACTATGGGGCAAATTGAGGCCGTCCAGCATGAGACTGCGAGCAGGTCCATTAATTGCAGAGTTAGCCTCTACTGTTTTCTATCAAGCATACAGATGTATGGGGGTTAAATGTGGTTCATTTGGTGTAGCCCAAAGCCATGAAGGGATTCTTGCTTGATGAGCAAGATGCCGTATGGCAACCCCAACACGGGAAGGTGGGTGGGTTAAATCTGCTACGGCTCGTGGCTGAAGGTAGGCTTGAATACTTGGGCAGCGTGCTCTGTGCTGAGTCTGAAGGGGGAACTCCAAAATGAACCACAAATCTTGGCGATGTCACTTGGATGGTACAGTGTACCCGTATCTGGTATCGAAGATCTTCCTTCTGCTAGAAAACACTTTTTCCTTCCTTCTTCCGCTTCACTCCATCCGCCTTGCTCCATACATTGCGCTCACGGCGTCCGGAAAGCAACCTTTCTATCAAGCATACAGATGTATGGGGGTTAAATGTGGTTCATTTGGTGTAGCCCAAAGCCATGAAGGGATTCTTGCTTGATGAGCAAGATGCCGTATGGCAACCCCATATTGGGCTGTGTCCAAATGAAGAACGTTTGAACCCGACGTTAGTTGCAATTGCTTGACTGTATGGTCGAAGCGGGGCGTAAGCCCGGGTGGCTGTATGGCCGAGGTGCTTGACTGTATGGTCGAAGCGGGGCGTAAGCCCGGGTGGCTGTATGGCCGAGGTGCTTGACTGTATGGTCGAAGCGGGGCGTAAGCCTGGGTGGCTGTATGGCCGAGGTGCTTGACTGTATGGTCGAAGCGGTCGTAAGCCCGGGTGGCTGTATGGCCGAGGTGCTTGACTGTATGGTCGAAGCGGTTGAACGTTATGCCTGAACAGGGTGAACGTTCGACGGCGCTTCCCTCCGGGTGATGAGACTCGAGTTCACCAGCCTCACTGCCGCTGCCGCTCTTCGCTGTCGCCGATCCGGATGTACGGCAGCGTGACCAGCCGGTCGCCGTAGTTAGCGTAAGTGTCCGTGCTGGCGCTCCTCGGGGTGACTGTCATTGCAGCTTCTCGTGCAGTGCCTCCACGCGCGGCGGCATTCATTGGTAGCGGATCACCGCGGCGCTCAGGACCTTCTTGTCCGTGCGCACGCCCTTCATCATGCGCTCAAAGTGGTCGAAGTCCAACTGCATCATGCCCGTAGTTGAACATCGCGGGGCTGTAGCAGTGTCGCTCCAGCAGCCTGTTCCGGTATGGATTGCGCTGGTCCATCTTGTGTCCGTTGACGTCCTCGACCATGTAGCTCTTCATTGTCTCCCCGTCCAGTATCTCCGCGTCGGTGGAGCGCGAGCCATCGCACTGTGAACATCGCGCGCGTCTCAGACCGACGCAAGATGCATCAATCTTGATCTTCTTCTCAAATAGCTCTGGCTAGCCGTTCTGGAACCTCCTGAGGCAGTCTTCAGCTGAGGTGTCCGGCAGTCGGCGGTCGGCCGCCTCTTCATGGTCGCGACCTTAGCGCCCACGTTGTAGGATATTAATGGGGAAAGTGCTCCCGCAGAGAAGCGAGACGCCCCCTTGTAATAATCGAGGTTTGTGTAGGGAGCGGGTGACCCTGTAGCCGACTTGGATCCCATCGAGCCCTCCTGGCATCTTCTCGAACGGCCGACCGCTGTAGAAGGCGGCATCCTCGAGCGGGTTGTCGATATCCTGGTACATTTCCGGCTCGTGCGGGTTGTGGGCCGCGTTTTTTTTTTTTTTTCAACACGGTGCCCCAGATAGCTGCGGTCGCGTCTTCTCCATCGTCGTCGGGCATCAGGTGGTCACTGCGCAGCTTGTGTCCACACAGGGACTCCACGTGATACCCTGGCGATCACGGCGGCACCCTTGCTCCTCGCCCTGCGCTGACTGCACGTCGTCGTCGTCGCCGTCGTAATCCTCGTCGTTCTGTTGCTCAGCGAGGCCTACTCGTCCACCTGGTCGGCCAGCTTTCGGGGATAGTGTCCCGACAGGCACAATGCTCATGGCGGCAGCACCCGCGCCCTGTTTCAGCAGCCGCGGGCGCATCTCTCCCAGCTCCTCGTCGCGTGCTGCTACGGCTCGTGGCTGAAGGTAGGCTTGAATACTTGGGCAGCGTGCTCTGTGCTGAGTCTGAAGGGGGAACTCCAAAATGAACCACAAATCTTGGCGATGTCACTTGGATGGTACAGTGTACCCGTATCTGGTATCGAAGATCTTCCTTCTGCTAGAAAACACTTTTTCCTTCCTTCTTCCGCTTCACTCCATCCGCCTTGCTCCATACATTGCGCTCACGGCGTCCGGAAAGCAACCTCATGTATTCAATTGTTTTCGCCAGCATCGCTGCGGCCGTGCGAATTAGATTCGTTTCGCGCGGTATTGCTTTCTTCGTGTCTAAGACCATTGGTTTCGAGGAGATCCCTAGTGAATCACGGTCATTTTTCGAGAACAGGTGCTGTACTAGATAGCATGTAGTGCGGCGACACAATGTTCGCCAAGCCCTTCTGATATAGCTGTTTGGACATTTCGAATTTGTCGCCAAGCAGAAAAAAAAAACATTGTTTTGTGCCTGCTGGTATTGGATTTCTACGCCTATAGCGCTATATCTCTCACATGTGGACCATTGGTTGAGAAACTAGTGATTTGCAAGATACGAAATCGAACTGTGTAGTCTTGTACAACCACTACAACGAAAAGGGCGATGCAGAGCTCTTCAAAGTTAATAGATGAGCTGTTATCACAACCTGGAACTATGTAAACTACAGCACTGCATTGTTTAACGAGTTTGTAAAGCACCATCTTTAATTTCAAGTGCTGCAGCTAAAAGCCTTTCACCAGACAAGTTTATTCCCTCGCACTCTCTTCGCTCACAAGAAGAGAATGCAACGTAGCAAGAGCGCCGACGAGCGACTTCCCAATAAACCACGACAGATCATCCTTGTCATGCCGCTAAAGGTGCTTGTAGGCCTCTTGCTGTACGTAACGAGATGCAAACACTAAGCTCTCCTTGCCATAGCATGCGTTGACACGATAGTGAAGCAGCCCGCGCAACTCGAAGTAGTCACCCTGCATAAACTTTACACACGCGCCAATTAGAGAGTTAAGTCTGATACTCGAAATCGCTTCCTGGGAGCAGCCACTGGTGTGAGGCCAACTGAGCCACTATTAAAAAAATAGTAACACAAAACGTTGCTAAAAATATTGGCTTGATCGTTGTGTTTGATGGTGGCGATCTCTTCGACCAATATTTTGTGTAAATATCGAAGCGGTGGAAGCTGTCCACGTTACGCCACCGTGTCGAGACTCATTACTTGCTTGTTTTAACATCAAGCTCTCAGTTCGTTAAAAAGTCTAAGCAAACCGAACGGTGACCTATCTCGAGCAAGGCTGGTCTGTATTACCCGTAGAGTGCACTTAAATGGCACGATCGTCTTTATTTCAAGCATGTTACGGTCGAACAAGTGGTGGAATGCATTCCGCAAGCCGTTATCGATCAGCTAAAACGTGCCGGGCTTCTTCCCCTCCTTGAGCCAAGCCTCGAACTGTGCCTTCTGTTTCGATATCTTATCAGTTTTCCCAGTCTTCTTCACGAAGTTGAGCTTCTTCAAAAGATCCTTGAAGCTGATGCCTCTCTCTTCGTCTTCGACACGACGGAGCAACCGCCCTCCGCCCGCTTCGGTTAAATCATTGACCGCAGGCGGGGCCATGTTCTCGGCCACCGTGCTGATACCCTTGACCGGAGGTAGCGCAGTGGCACTGATGTTGAGAGTGGCGGCAATCAGCACAGCGACGATGACCACGAGGCGCATTGTGGCTGTCGATTCTTGGTAAGTGACGACTTGCTTGTAGGCTGTGGAGCAAAATGTGGAATGAGGTGCGTGGTGTGAACTCCCCTCGCGACTTTGTCCAGTACAGTGCGTGCTGCGCTGATCAACTTCTTGGGGCCTTCTTGGGTAGCCGGAATGAGGAGGAAGGAAACATATGTACATGTATAAGGGGCCTGGCTTGCGATTACGGTACGGTATTACGTCACATTTAAATAAACAGTGACTATACTATACATGTACTTCATGTTACACCCAACAAGCATCAATACGAGGGTCGTCCTCCACCCCAAGCATCGACGGCTATCTATCACGTGTATGCAAATTTTCAGCGCCCATATCCGTTCTATACTCCGTTCTTCCGAAGCTGCTACCTGCCAGCAGCTCCAAGCGTGTTTGCACGGATTCCCAGCTTCGTCAAGCCTGCACCGTTTTGTCATGGCCCACCCTCGGTTGTTTGATGCGGCAACGTTTATGCAGCAGCAACGTTGACGCTGTCGGTTGCTGTGTCGGTCGAGCTGCCAGTGTCGCTAGCAGCGCAGTGTCGTCACCGCCGCCGGCGTCTGGAACAATACTCCACACGGACTTGCCTATACAGAATTGTAGTGCTATACATAATAGAACGATCAAACCCTGTCAAGAGAGACCGTTAGCGGGCAGAAGTCTGCAATGGTCGGCGCGTGGGCCAGAGTAGGCATGCAGAAGTTACTATGTTTTTACCGGCGCCTTGATCACCATGAGTGAAGCTCAATTGGCGGTACAAACGAAGTCCGACCAAATTCACCGACACGATCAGTATATGAGCCTGTCACCTTACAACTACAATTGATCGTATCTTTACCTTTAGTATTCGTCACTTTTAATTGTCGGTACACAAGTAGCAAGTTGAGTAAGAACAAGACACTGCGAATTGTTTTAAGTGACTACTTGTAGGGTCCACGCTTCCGGGTTCAAGGGGTTAACCCCTTTTTAGCGACACTTCCTTAACGTGGACCATACAAGTTTAAAAGCCTCGCCCAAACTTCGGGGCTGGGACAGAATGCGATCGAGACTTCAGTATATTTACAGAGGACAACCTGGGGGCATCATAAAAAAAAATAATGCGTACAGGATTCCCGCTGATAGCTGTTGGTCTAATTGAACCATTGCCAACCGTCCAGTCGCTACAGATTTTCAAGATCCGCCAGTTTGGCCTCGCTGTTATCAACTTCGAGATCGACGAATCCTTACGACGGTGATTGCACCGCTGGTCTCGCAGAGGTTGTGTTGGCTTCCCTCGGCAATGGTTATGCGGGATATAATATATCAATATTATTGCGATAAAGGAAGAGTACCCCATGCAGCGCTACGAAGGCCCTATGACTCTCTTCGGCCCGAATAAGCTGACTGCAGCGCAGCAGGAGCTTCATGAGTCGCTGCACCCTTTGTCGACCCTAAAGTGCCGCCGGATTCTGGACCGATATCAACCACGACACCCTCATTTCGCTTGTGATTCAAGCCAACTGGGGGATGGGCAAGACACTTTTTCGGTTTTGTTCTACTGCTGCATCTTGCCCAGAACGGCGCAACTGTTGTTTACGAAGGCGCATTAATAGGCGATCGCGTTCTATTGACCCCGGATCTGGTATCAAAGGTTCGACTCGAGATTTCGATGGTAATTTGCAAAATACGTACAGGGAGCTACATCGTGGATGACGTTCGCCCGCGGAAGTACGCGTGCTAGACGATTATGTTGATGGGACAGAGATGGTCAGTTTGGTATGATTTCTATCTTACCGACTTTGAAGTCTGAACATGCCAGTATGGTCGAAGGAGATAATTATGGCCTGCCACGCATCGATGTATGCCGACACGATTCCAGTGGAGAAATTAGAAGAGCGCTATTTGAGATTGGGTGGAATTCTACGGTATGCTCTTCAGTTGGCTGTTTCTAAATCACTACTCAATAACACCATTAATACTGACAGCCTGAACGCATTGGTGAAAACATGTGAAGTGATGGACAGAGGTTAGGATAATTCAAAGTATTGTACTACTGAGTAATACAATTTCGGTATTAATGCATATTGTATTAATACTTATACTCGTTTTTTGGGCGAATGTATAAGGATAACTCAAGTAATACTACTCCTCAAAATTGGTAATACCAGTAATATTTGCGGTTATACTTTCAGAAGCCTTGACTCCAAATTAGCTATTGGGCCATTCCTGAAAACACAAATATAGTACGTGGCAAAAGTGAAAGAAAGCGTTCATGAAGCAAATTTGTGATCGACCTGACACTTTTTGTGCAGTTGCCAGAAGGGGTTACTTCCCAATACAAAAATCAAGTGATATCTCTCAATTGGCAACCCGATTATGTTCTTAACGTACTATTTTTCTCCGTAGAGCCAACAATGTCGAGTATAATCACGTCGCAAAAGTATCAGAAACTGGACAAATGCGCGTCACAAATGTAAAATATGTTTTCAGGAATGACCCATTATTCGTAAATAGTAGAAGCGCACATTAGCAATCTTTAAATATTTTATATCCAGTAGTTGAAGTCCCTCTTTCAGCATCACAATAGCAAAATCTAAAACATCGGCGAAAGTATACGCCATCAACGAATATGCTATTCGCCACCCGTCGGACCGCGGGACCTGCACAGAAGCCCGGACCAACGCCACCCACGACCTGAACAGCCTTCGCCATGCCCGCCACGAGCGCCAATACTACCACGTAGACCCCATCGTTCGTCCGCGGCCCAGGCCCATATGCGGCGGGGCCCTACCACGGTAGCTAGACCCCTCCGAACACATACGTCGTAGGCCTCTGTAGCACTTGTTGCATAGAGGTGCTGAACAAAATCCTCTCCTCTGGTGTAGACTTTTAAATTAGATTGCGAGAGTCCTTGACTAAATGAGCTCTGCGTAACAAGATATCCGAAGGATTGTTTATTAAACTAACCAACCTAAGCTATGTGGGGCAACAGCAGCTCATTCTAATTGCAATTATTACATGTTCCCCTTGTCGCTCGCCAATGTATGATGACAGATCTTGCATCTGCAGGTGGAAGGCCAGCCGGAAGAGGTGCGACCAGGCTCTGCCCGCAGCGAAACGCCACAACGCGAAGCCAAACTAATGTGGGCCACGTAGATTTGTACTAGTATAAAGTATTACCCGAAGTATTAATACAATGTGTATTAATACTGATACTTGTTTTCCATACGAAAGTATTGTATAACCGATATTTATACTAGACCTCCAGTAGGGCCAGTAATACTAATACCGTGATTTGGTCGATTATCCTAACCTCTGGTGATGGATGCAGATGATTTGGAGCTTCAATCGTTTACTTCATTATCACGTCGTTGAACGATTCCGTAAAGCTTACTTGGATTTCGCATCCCAGTACGTTCGGGACGAGGTCTACACGCGCCGTCAGGAGCAGAATAACGATAAACTGCTGTTCTTTTCAGAATCTTCTGATGCAGTTCGTTGCGCGGCTTGCTGAATGGGGGGGGGGCAAAAGAAAAATTTTCGCGCTGCAGCAATTCGAATTCGTTGACTTGAAAGTGTCAGAAATAATATTTTTACTGGTAGAGATAAATGGGGGGAGTGAAAGCAAGTCATGATCACTGGTGTGGGCCCGACCCAGTTTTTGAGGGTGGGGGGTTGGCTATACCTTTTAAATATTGAAGCGCTCCCAAATGATATGCACTTTGCGGTTATGACAGGGGTTGCCCTTAGTTTCGAGTACATTTCAAGGTTTTTGAATAACGAGTAATGTACTTAGTCTTTCGAGCACATAGACTTTATTTGAACGATTGTACTGCCTCAACTTGCTTCTACTGATCCTCTGCAAAGGCGTTGCTTGTTGGGGCGGCATTTACGAAGGTAAATAAGACGTGGTACCTGCCCAAAACGACAAATTTTCTTTGGTTTTTAGCAAGATAATGCTTAATTTGGTTGCTATCAGCCGCAATGGTTATTCTTCCCTAGATGCATTCATAGTGTTCCTTTCTTCGGAGTCATTCGGGGTGGCGATGCCAGACGTAGCATCTTTCCTAAATCACAAATAAGACTTGTGTGGAATTACTCAGAAATCAGCGCCACGCTTATCAGCCGTTGGTCGGCTACTGATAGTAACCTCGCGCTTCTAACCGTCTTTTTGGAACGAAACCAAGGGCCCAAGGTCGGTAAAGGTAGGGCCGAAGGTGGCTTGCCGAACTGTGCACGGACCAATCTCGACGAATATGGTCTATCCACTATCGTCGAGATCGCGGCGCCCTCAGCCGTTTGTCAAGTGTACGTTTGCAAGGTTCACCACGCTAGTTGGCCTGACTCAGAAGAGGGAAGAAATAGTTTATATTGGCCGGGTTCAATACTTTGTAAGTAACTACGATTTGTTTTGAAGTAACGAGAAGCAGGACAAGCAGTGGAAGCATGAGCTTGCACCCTTCAATATCCAAAAAGTACCTGCAGCTGCTGATGGGCTTCGGGGCACTCAGGGACGAGCTTCAAAAAGCGACGGGACCACGGTTATCTCAGTAAAATGGAGTGTAACGTCGCCCATGACTGTTACGACACCACCCGCCTTCCAGGTTGAAGTCAGCGCACGTGACAGAAGCGCGTAGGCTCCGAAGGCCGAAGATGCGGCAGGGATTGAAGATCAGATAGCTACCGACGACTATTTTCCATGTAAGTACGTGCTGCGATTGGTTAGCAGCCTCGGCGTCGAATCTGCGCTGGAGTGCGCACGCGAAGTAAGGCTACAGGAGCTGCTGGTAACTGAATCGAAGTGCGGTCTCAAGCAGAGCTTCTTCATAACCGGGTCATGAGCCCAACGACTTGGTCCGGTGGCATGTCAGTGAACGGAGCCTCGTCAAGCTGATGTGGAGTGGAACAAGGAAGGGCGTCCCGTAAACCGGAACGGGAGAGATTGACAACTGTACAAGTGGCAGAGGATGCGGTACCTGAGCTGCTACAAGGTCGAAAACAACAAATGGCCTCTGGATAGCACCTGCGACGGAAGCGTTCAACTGAACGACATGGTATTCCGCCCGGATACGCAGGCGTATCGTCGCTAAGACCGGTTCCTAGGTGTGCTCATCTCAAGCTCACTGTCGTGCATATTGGCCCGTCAAGGGATGCGGTTTGAATCCGGTGCTGCCATGTGGGACTACCTCAGCAAGAGATTTGAAGGACGCGAAAACGCGACGACCAAGCTGTACACACAACGTACGCTGCGTAACAAGCGGGAGATGGCTTCATGTCGGCCGGGCGCTGACGTAGAAACCACTTGAGCTACATGCTATCGCTTGGTAAACAGCTGGCCGCACTGGATACAGACGTAAGTGACGTCTGCATGGTAGATTTGATGCTTTGATCGATGTCCCAGTTCCCCTACTACGTGCAGCTCCAGACGCACATGTTTCTCGGAGGATTACAACCGCTGAGCACCGCAGATGAAGCCAAAGCCATGATACTGACTCTGGACAGAAACGCTCAAATAGATCGGCAGACTCAAGCACGACGTGACGAGAGTCGGGGTGAGCAACGCGGTGGAAACATCGATAATCGTCGGCCAGCCACGCAAAACCGCAACCGGAGCCAGCAGGAGCATTGCCAGCCTGGGAGCCGAGCAGCCAGCACAAGCAACGCTGCAGGTCGGTGCATTGGCGGAAGAGGAAATGCCAGTGAAGCCGGTGATAGCAGACAACGACATCAGGAGCGGATCCAACAGCACTACCAGGATCGCGACGAAGGAAACTGCTACGGGTGTCACCAACCAGACCACATCAACCGAAACTGCCCGATTAACGGCTCAAACGGAGCCGAACGTGCCGACGGAGAAGCACTGTTAATAACATGCACAGCATCCACCCATGCGACAGACCAAGAGCAGAAGGCTGGAAGTAAACAGGGGAACGACGCTACCTTTCGGTCGAGTACACCTGAGTACGAGCCTGGCTTCGGGGTCTTCGATTGTGCTGTTAATCGTCACCTTGTCGGAGACAAGAGGTACTTTGTCCAGCACCGCGAGCTCACTGGATCAGAACAGCAGCGAGCCGTTGTCCGAGAATATAGCGGCAGCGCTGTACCCATCGGAGTCGGCACAGCGGACATATGGGTGCGAGTCGATGATGAGTTGGTCTTACTACGGTTGGAGAACGTAAATTTCTCGCCGGAGCATCGAAACCTCTTATCCCACTCTGAGACACACGGACAAGGCTTCGACGTGGAGCACAACAACGCCAAGAGACGCTACACGCTGCTCAATAACGGTGTATGCGCACTGAAGTCTGATATGCATCGCTCTGGACTCTGGGTCTTCCAGGCAAAGAACAAGTTGATTGAGGGTGGTGAAGAAGACATAGTGCCCAGCAGCATGGTAACCTTTGCGCTCAGTGATGGAGTCGCCGACCTGCAATGCTGGCATGACCGTCTTGGCCATCTGTGCTCGCAGTTCATCAAGAAAATGGCTGAAGAAGGCCTCGTCAAGGGGATGACTGCGGAAACGACAATTCGACATGTGTAAGGCGTGCCAACTCGGAAAACAGCGCGCCAAATCGCCGTCGAAGCGACTCGACCGAGGGGCGAAGAAGCGCAATCATCTTGTGGTCGCTGACCCCCCCCCCCCCCGAAAAACTACAACAGCACTCGCTTCACAGCAGTGTTAGTGGTCATGGATGCTCACACGCGCTACTTGACCGTGTATCTGCTGAAACGCTAGCTGGCGGAGATAGTTAACCCGCTGATGCGACGTTACGTACGATGGGTAGATCGGCAGTGGTCGCAGGAACGCATGAAGGAAGTGTTCACGGACGGGGGAGGTGAATTTGGCAACGACGAGATGCTGGCGTGGTATCAGAGCTAAGGTATCACGTATAGGTCAACACCGCCGAACACTTCACGTCTGAACATTGTTGAAAGAACCCACCAGACCCTGGCCGGAATGATGAAAGCAATGCTGAAGGAGTCGGATCTGCCGACCTCGTTCTGGGTCGACGCCCTTCATTATGCTGCATACATCAAGAACCGGACCTACTCGGCTGCAATCGAAGGTATTCCGTATGAGGCGATGTGGGGTCGCACGCCACCCTCCGGAAGGTTGGTGCCCTCGCGTATGTGCACACGAAGGTTGGGGCTACTATGGTGCAAAGTCTATATTCCCACATACCACAAGGTGCAGTACGCAGGCCAAGCCACTCTTAATGAGCAGATACGCTATCGTGGCCGACTCGAAGGGGAAATATACGAGAAAGCTGTCGAGCAGTTGGCCAGCGATGAATACCCAGACCTGACTACTGACGGACGCAGGGATTACGACATACCAACATACCAATCGTAAAGGGGGGGCGTAGAAGCCAACCGCCTTCGCAGACGGGAAGCACCGAAGAAACTGGAGAAGGCGAGAGCAAGCCCCCGCGTAGCGCGGCCTGGTTGCAACGCGAACCGCCGGAGATGGGTGAAGAGATAGTCTTCGTGGTCGACGCGAGCTCACACTGCCCCAGTTCGACAGAGGAGGTGCCACTTACCCCAGAAAGCCGAGAGGGACCTCTTCCTTTGCCGTCTGAGGACTGGAAGCCAGGCCTTGTAGAGGTTGGAGACGAAGCCGATAGTGAGGTGGATGACGAAGGTTTCGCTATATACGCAGCACTTGCTAACGTGATGGTCATGGCTGAAGTTGAAGAGAATAGTGAACGCAAGTGGAATGCTTCCGAAATCCGGCTACCCCGCTTGGAGAGAGAAGCCATGAATTCGCCGCAGTGGCGCCAGCGGTGGAAAGGAATGGAACGTGGGATCACCACAATGATCGAGAAGGCAGTTCTCGAACTCATCCCCGAATCCGAGATACCAAAAGGAAAACGCATTCTGGAGACGATGTGGCGCTTTCAGTTAAAGACGGATGATCTCGGTAACGTGGTTTGGTTTCGTCCTCGACTCTGTGCCCGAGGTGACCGCCAAGAACCTGGAATCGACTTCATGGTTGGTGAAATATTCTCCCCAGTAGCCAGAATGACATCATCTATGCTGTTTGTAGCTCTATGTGTGCTGTTGTTGCTCGGCATCTTACAGTGTGAAATCAACACGCCGTACTTGAACGCCAAGCTCAAGATCGTTCACTACATCCGACGAATTGCCGGCTTTCGATCAAGAAATGGTACGCATACAAGGTAAACAAAGCTCTGGACGGCCTGCATCAGAGCGGCAAAGAGTAGAACGAGGAACTCCGCAAGGCGTTGACTGGGCGCGGTTGGCACCAGAGTCTAACGGAGCCGTGCATGTACTCTTACCGAGAGGGCGGCGTGACTGCACTTCTGCTGCTGTATGTTGACGATCTAGTATGTGACACTAATGCTGAAAACTCGAAGAAGGAATTTTTCGCGGACCTGAACAAGAAGTACAGCATCAAGGACCAATGGCGACTACACAACTTCTTGGGTGTTCAAATGGAGTCAGACAGCGGCGGCGTTTTCCTGCACGAAGCGAAATACGCGCGAGAAGTTTTGAAGAGATTCGGATTTGAAGGCGCACACGGTTGCCGCTCTCCCATGGGGACGAACCTGAAGTTGCATGTAGCAAGTGAAGGTGAAAAGGAGGCTGGAATCGCTTATCGAGCTGCGGTGGGATCGTAGATGTACCTTGCCACAAGTACCCGACCCGATTTGGCTTATTGTGGCGGCTACCTCAGTAGATTCACGGAACAACCATCGTGTGCTCGTGGCGGAGCTGTCAAGCGAGTACTGAGGTACCTCGCGGGTACGGTGGATCAAGGTATTTATTTTAGTCGAGCGACGAATGAGGATCAGGAGAGACGAGGTGGGTGAACGCCTGACCGCCCAGGTGTATAGTTAGCGCGCCCTGGATGTGGACTCCCGAATGAGGTACACCCAGAACCGACCCCAGCCGGAAGTGATACACCTAGATGTACACTCAAACCGGGGTGGTGTGTGGCCTTGTGAACAATCCCTGTGGGTTCGTTTGTCTTCGTAACCAGGGGTCTTCAACCGTGGATGAGTTGTCTTGATACTTGTAGGTCGCTAGGCAGCAGGGCAGAACGTAACCTTCTTGGACGTCGCCTCTGACAGCTCTCAGAAAATCAAACAATAAAAACCGATACAGAGTTATATACAAACACGTAGCCCTTACTTATTCTTTTGGACCGTGAAAGGGTCGGTCACTACTCCAGTCAACTTCAGCCGGGGCCCGAGAAACTGGTCAATCTCGGCCGGCTTAGCTCACGCGTACCACCCTCAAGTACTGAGGGAAACTAACACAATCAAATACGTCCTACCACACAATAGCACTTAAATCAAAACTTCCCACCCGGGGCTACTCCAACCAGGTGACAAGGTAATCGGTAATATGAAATGCGGGGCCTTCCTGTGAGGGCCGCAATTAGAAAATGAAATGGAAGTGGATCAACCTCGGGTTGGTACCCGGTACTCACCCCAACTGGGACTGGGCTCTGTTGCGGGAGCTCTACCCAGATGTCACGGTTGCTGGTCCCTCACGTGTAGACCTAGTCGGTCCTCCGGGAATGCACGTCCGGTAGGCTACTCCAACTCACTTGCGCGATCCTTGGCAAAACGAACTCTGTTTATCTATTATTTGTTGTCTTTCTTCTCTGTCTATCTGGCTATCTTCTGTCGATCTTTACATGCACTCCACCTTGACTTGTTTTCACTAAGGTCGTGTCGTCGCAATCGTTCGCAGTCCCTCATGGCATACTTCCAGCAAGCGCTCAGGTTGATACGCCAGCGGGTGTGCTGGGACGCCGACCAGATAGGAGTTGCCGTCACCAGGGCGTTTGGGCGGAAGGACGTGACGCGCAGGCAGGATGTTCTCGATGCCACGAGGTCCCTAGTGGGACGACAGCAGACTGCCTGACCGCGAGTGCTCAATCGCGTCATCCAGCGAGAGCAAGCTGGAGATGGCCGCAGTGACGTTTAGGGCGCGGCCAGCCGACGAATCCCGAATGGGAACTTCTCCCATGGCCTCATCCGCGCAGAAGGCGGGAGTTGCGCTGGGATAAGCAGCGCGTTGGCGCTCGATGCGGGGGTGTCCATGGCTTGAGTGGTGGCGCGCAGATTTCGTTGTGAGTGGAGATTTCGTTGCCGCAGACTGGAAATGGAAATCGCTGATCGATAATGACCCGGCTGGGACAGGGCGTATAGAAGAGACGTGACAGGTTGGGAATTGACTGAAGACATCCTTGTCCGGGGCGCCCGCCCATCGGGGCTTGCTCGGATCGTGAGATCTTGTCTTGATCGATCATTTCGTTGAATGGGCTCTACAATGGATCGTAACAAGAGGGGCGGTTGACACGATGGGATCGGAGATTTTCCAGACTTTCCCGAGCCTCGCCCGTGATTGGTTGGCTCAGCGGCTCACTATGGGAGAGGAAGCAGCGACACGTGGCGTATGGGATAAGCAGATCCCGGTCAGACTCGCGTTGACTGTGTACAAGGTTTGGTGACCCCCGATGGAGATGTCCCCAAGAGCGGATTCCGGCTGGAACCAAGTACCGGACGAGAGGCGAAGCCCAAGAGAGCGTAAAAGTGCCTCCAACTGGAGGCTGCCTGCTCTTGGTGCACTGTACAACGCAAGAGGAGTCCGACCGGATCGAGCGAAGACCCAGAAGCCCCGAAGTTGCCCCAGATAACCCAGACGTAAAGCCCAAGTGGAATATGATCCCGTCTGGAGATGAACCTGAATCCCGGATGAAGATACCAAGAGACCGTCGCAGATGTGAAGATTCAACATACAAAGTCCAAGACGTTTCCGACCTACCAAGCCGACCAGCCAAATCTGTTCGGATTCCGCCAAAATAGGTACGGCGGTACAGAGACATGGCAATCTTCGACGGCTTCTCCGCTCAGGACCTCCATGATTTGGGTATCCTGGTTGGCAGTCAGACGGAGCTGCGCAATAATTTGCTGCGCCCTGACGCCAATCGGGAGTCCCCCAGGCTGCCACAGCTCGAAGCCACTTTGAGCTCGCTGCTGTGGCGATGGGAGTCCGTCTCTGTGCTGGCCAAGTTCCCAGCTGGGCGCTTTGCTGAGAAACTCTTCTTGACGACGTCCCTGCTCCATCGTATCCTCGACCGGGCGCGGCGCGGTGATATCCCTATTCAAGGGCCGGTTGAGGTATCTCCTGGCGGGGGCACCACCCTGCAGTAGCGCTACGACAAGCTCCTCGACGAGCATCGCTTCTTACAGACGTAAGGACCGTCACGAGCAGGAGGTGCCTGCACTGTCCCCAGCTGGTATGTCTGCTTCGGCATTTTCAACAGGGGTCAGCACCTCCCGCACACTGGATTACGAATATCACCATCGAGGCCGATGATCGTCCGTTCAGGATGATCCCGCCCTATCCAGGCCAGGTCGACCCGGATGTTGAAGACGATGATGACAACTACCAAGCGGGTGACAGCAACGACGGTCGGGTCGGCGATCATGAGGAGAAATCGGAAAACAATCCCCAACTCCTCCCCGTTCGGACTTCCCGCCTGCAGATGGAACTCCGTTCAAGTTCAAGCGTCGTTCGTCCAGGGGTTCCCGTTCGGGGTCATGTCGACGCGGAATGGCTGAGCTTCCCAGCAAGGGTGTGCCGGTCTACGTCCAGATGCGACCCACGACACCCCTGGACGATAAAGGCGTTCACCCGCCTCGCCGGCCTGACGTGCTGCCTCTGTCACCCCAGACGGACTTCAAGCGTCTGACCCCCGACTGCGCTGCGTCCCTGTCGGAGTTCGTCCCTTCGGCGGATGTCCGGCTGGACGTCCAGTTCGTCATGCGGATGGACCATGGGTACGAAGAGGCCCACCAGTATTTCCCATAGCCTTGGCTGTTGGAAATGCTGGTCAAGATGATGTACCATGGCACGTTGGACGACCCTCCTTGGATGCGGCACGTCCCCAAAACATTCTACAAGCTGAGTGAGGTCTGCTCCGAGACCACCTCCAATCCGGTATGTACCCAGAGGAGTTTCCGCCCCTGCGCAACCTGGTCGAAGATGCTGCAGCCGAGATGGAGATCGTCGAGGTGGATGACTCCAGCGAAAGCAGTGGTTCCAGTGACTCTGATTACGAGGACAAGATCAAGGCGTCTGCATCCGAAAAGGGTACGGCGAGGTCGTCTAAGGCGGAGTCCGTCGAGGAGAGCGACTCATCCCGTATCGAGTTCATCACAGGCGCAACAAGATTGATGCGTAGCTCTACTAGAAGTAGGGGGAGTCGAACCTGGAGCCCCCCCCCCCCAAAAAAAAAAAAGTAAGCCAATATCTGAGCAAGAAAATAGCAAAAACTGAGCGGGGGTAAACAGACATTGGCTCAATGTGAGATCGACCTTGAAGATACGATGCAGCTCTTCTGGCGTGGTGGCGAAGGAGAGAGGCCGACGTCTCGGCGTGCTTAAGCGGCATCCGCAGCGCAGTAGCGTGCCCAGCCAGGATGGTATTCTCGGAGATGTTGGCGGCCGCTAGGAAAGAGCCTAGCGATGTAAGTACGCGACAGCAGCACATACGCAACACACATGCTGCACGCATGCTGCGGGTTTCATATAACTAGCTCTCATGCCCTGGCAGACAGCTTGGAGAGTGCCCCATTGTCTACGAGACGACACCTAATGCACAGATAGCCCTTGTATGTTCATGCCCGCGACCGCCTGCGGCTATGATGTCGCGGATAAGAGGTATGCTTCACCAAGGTAAGCTCGCAGCACCCCGATCCGAGGACCGAAGGTGTTGGGGGCCAAGTACACTTTCACAACGTCGAATTTGAACTTCGAAATAAGCAGCTCATTTCACAAACAAGCCACCTCTGGAGGAGGGTTACTTCAGAAAATTTCCCACAAAGTAGAGCCTGTTTGCGTTGTAATAAGCAGAGCAACTCCCAAGAAGTAAGCACTGTTTTTGCCCTAATAAAGCGATATCGCTTCAGCTACCAGCTTCAGTTACCGGGTCACCAATAGATATACAGACAGCGGCAAAGGACCACGGATACCGACTTCAGTTACTGGCTTCAGTTACCGAAGTGCGAACTAACCAGATTTGAGCTGCCTAGCAGCATGACTTATCGGCCACTGCTATCCCAGTACTAGGGCTTCGCGAAGGCTGGGATAGTATTGGTTAACTCACCTTTGACCGCCATTGATAAACTCAATCCGCACGCTCCACGGCCATCTCCTGTGCCTTCTTCGTAGTTGAGTTTCTAGTTAGATATCACAAACAAAGAGCATAAGTACATGTATAATCGTTCGATACTATAGTTCAAAGCAAAAAAAAACAATTTTCGTTATACCTGTACTTTGATAGTGCGACCCGTACGACCTACGGGCATCTCCTGCGCCTGCTTCGCAGCCGCAGCATCTGCCCTGCTGCACCGCTATTAGTTAAAAGGACGGCCGACTTTATAAGAGAAATCGAAAACCGAACCCTGCGTAGATCTGTCCACGACTCGGCCGCAAATGCTCTTCTCGCTTTGTCAAAACTGGGTTACCTCCATCATTCTCGAGATGTCGAGAACACTCGGTCATCCGACATCAATGTTAACTCACCATAATACCTATTACCAGTTCATCACCAGTTTGCACGGGGGACAGCGTGCGCCCGAATTAATCCTGCTTGGGCTGGGCTATCAGCTCTTCGTGGGACGGGCTTATCATCGAGTAATCACGGCGGTTCAGCAAGGACCGCAAAAAAGAGGTGGCTCATCGAGGATTTGTATAACAGAGTAGGTTCAGCGAGGACATCACAAGGAAAATGTACAATAACGACTGCGGTGGCCCATCAAGTTTCTTTACCTTTACATGGTAGTTACCAATAGTACCGCAGCTCTGAATCACGTTGCGCCTACGCACATTAGCAAGCTGAGGCAGTATTGCTGCCGTAGACGTCCGGTGTGCATAATCTTAGCTGGATAGGTTGCAATAACAAAACATAACTTCTACAGTACTTCAAAGTACATGAACTTCCGCAGCAAAGCAGGGGTTGACCTTATTGTCGTCCTGGCCTGGTTGTCACTCAGCTAAACTAGAGTATATCACAAAGACGCGCTTTGCATGCAGCGGCGAGCTCGCTCTGAGACCGTGTCCGGCCTATCGATTTTGCATCAGCAGCAAAGTCGAGCAACGCAGCATCGCGACGGCATCCTGACTGAGGCTGCGCTGGTCTTCACCTGCTGGCTCTACGCCAAGCACCTGCTGACCTTCTTCTCGTTGTTCGCATCAGCATTTCGCCCGCAGCCGTTGTTGCGGCCTTCGAGCAAACCTACTATCGAGCGGTATTAGCCGAAGTGCTTAGCCGCTTGGGATACGACCTGCCTACAGTATCGACAACACACCCAAACACACTTTATCTCCAACGAGCCATTATCACGTCCGTAGTCAGTTAGATTACTTTACGTATTACCTAAGTGACAACAACGGATTCTGGATTCAAAATCAAACAATGTCTTACGCGATATCCAAGCTGATTAATCAGTTCGATTCTACTTCTTCGAACGACCCTACTACGCCGGTAACTTGCAGCGACAGTTATCCATACCGGCGTTTTAACAGCTCCCAGGGCATCGTGAGTGTGCAGCTCGGCGGACCGCTCAAGATCCCGCTGGCTATTGGTTGAGGAGCGCAATCATGTACTTGGAAAGAAGTATCTGGTGTACAATGGGCTTGTCGCCCATTATACCGCTGGCATCGTAGTACCATTAATTATCGTTTTCCAGCAAAGGATAAAAGCTCAGCGTACTGTGTAAGTCATACAGTAGGCTGATATGCATAATATACCCATGGTATGATATTATCATACACGTAGCTAGGTTTGGTGTGAGCGGTAGTCTACCAAATTGTAGTGTATAACAGAGAACTATGGCACCTGAAACGTCGAGTACATGCTTGGAATGCAATCAACGCTACATCTTGCAGCTGAATTCACCTTCACGCATCACGAGAAGGGTACATTCGATGGTGGCGTCGTTTAGTACAGCCTGGTACCCGCAGCAACAGCGGAAATAACATGTAATGGGACTGAAGATCTCAATACTTCGTTCACTACCTAGCTGCAGGCCCATGGTGGTTTCGTTTGGGTACGCACAATCCAAAAGCTGCCTTCACCACGGTCCTAGCCCTGCCCGATGCTGAGAAAAAGCGTGACGTATGAGTGACATTCCTTGGAGTTAAAGTCATAAGCCGCGTCCCGATCCAGCGTTCAACACTAAAACGTTCAAGATTGATCGGTCGCTACTTGTTAGTAGCGTAACCTCAATGTTATTATTTGTCAATACTCCAATGTATAATGGTAGCTTGGGGATATATCGTTCAACTGCGTAGAATGGTTATAGGCGGCGTAGGCGTGCCGTAGCAGATTTTACCGAGTTCTTGTACTCGCTGTAGTACATCGTATTGCAAGTTTGCGGTTTGGTCAGTTAGGCAGGAAAAATCCGCCTTCCTGCACTTGGCGGCGACGCCAATAGCAGGCCATTAAACACCTTAATCGGTAGAAAGTGCACGGCTCCGCTAGTCGGGCCCAGTGCGACAGCGCCGATGGAGAAGAAACACGACGAGGTCTCGACTAGGTGGAGCACAATCTACGCCGCTAGTTGATGTCAGCGATTGACACTTTGGTCTATGAGCTCTGCGCAGACGTCACCGTTTTACCTGGCCTCAGGGACTGAGGCCCAGGCCACGCAGAATCTGGTCGTCGCCCCAGAACTACCTCTCGAAGTCTCATCTGCATGCAGGGCTGCATGCAGCCCATCGGGTACTGAACAAGTCTAGCAAATTGTATGGATTATCTTTTTGACTCGATTTATGGCCAATTACATAAACGTCCTTGATGAACCACCATTTCCAAATCGCCTAGATGAACCGCCTCATTTTCCTTGATGAAAAGCCCCACCTGCTCTTCGTCGCTTCCTATCCCAGTATAAACTCTTACTACATGTTGCATGTTACTGTTACGGTGTTTTCGAAATATGCTTATAGTTATTTTTTTAATTTTACTGAGATAGCAAGTGTACCGTTAGGTATACTGCCGGCGCAGCCGGCAGGGGATTAATGAAGCTTGGTGGCGGCGGTGCTTGCGGCGGCGGCTAGAGTTGGCGGCGACTCTGGCTTGGGAAGACGACTTCTTGGGTAGGGAGGAAGTTGGAAAGGGATTGAGATTTAGCGTCAGCTTGTCGATCCTGGTTCGCTAGGGGCTCGCTACGTCCAGTCTACAAACTAGTATACAACATGTAAGGTAACGCGCGCTTCTGCTCGCATTACGCGCTCACTGCAGCCTCGCAGTGCAGCCACGCAGCGCGGTAGTAAAGTACGCCCCCGTTGTCAGCCGAAGCGCGTTCAGCTGCAACCACTCCCGCTACACAGGCTTCAGCACTTGCTGCCGATCCTCCACGTGGATCATCAGCTGCAACAACGCTGTCGCCGCGTAGTAGACATGCGCGTCGACCGAGTCCTCGGCTCTAGCATCAACAATTAATTCGGTGTCATATGAAGCCGTGCATGTTACGCATGTGTTTAAGTACTTCTCTGGGCCACCTAAGAAACAACACCTCGGTTTTCAGGGCATAACTCGACGAGCATTTTTTTATTTAGAAGAAGCAATAGTGCAAAATAAAGCTGAGCCTTTGTCTGTTCCAGCGCTCTTATTGGCTGCTTCTAAACGGCAAAAATAAACATAATAGAGCTCTGTTTCAATTCGCTAAATTGGGTATGATTAGGTTTTTTGCGTAACCTATTTTTAGTTTTCAGCGATAATACATAAAATATATATGTACATGAAGCCTTAACAGTGCTCTTCACAGATATGTAGCTGGTGGCTTTATACACATACTAGAGACGTTGATATAGCTCACTGGAATTTGAGGTGTTTCAGGCGTTTTGGTTTGGCTCGCGCACTGCTAATACATTTGTCCAATCAAGGATTTTAAACCATGATTATATCTAATTAAAGCAGATGTGTGGCCACATCAAATTGAGGTTTTAAGGAGAGTGTTATTTCTTAGGTGGCCCAGAGAAGTATCCGTTATATATTGACATATTATGAAAGTTAACGTAATATGTAATCTGAATAATAACTTAGTCGGTTTCTATCAATGAAGAAGCATCAATCGCATCATCAAGTTTCATTCACGAGCCCAAAGACGCAGCAACACCAGGGTGAATTTACTAGTAATCTGCTTGGGAGGGCGCTGCTGCAACTTATAACTTGCTCGTATATGGCTATCAACATCGCGTAGGCAAGAAAACAAATTGATATCGTGAGTATGTATTGCACTTACAAAAAAGATCTGATCATCTGGTAGTTGTGGATGCTCATACCGGTAATATAAAAGCACAGCGCGGGCGACAGGTGCGCCGCTAGTGCGGCGCGCCTAAGTCGTACGAGCTGTGCGTTTATCTGTTCTTTATATTTTTGCTATCTTAGCCCCCGCGAAGCCCTACACCATTGCACGGCGTTATTCTCATAACGCGCACTCAAACTCACAAAGTGCGCTCTGAAATTCACATGATCCTGTATTATAGCATAAATACCATATGTATGCTGTTTTGAAGTCTACTATTTGTGATATAGACTAGTTCATACACTCAAATTCAAAATGCCTGCCATAAAGTATACATTTACAGTGATTTAGGCATCTAAAATATTATATTATGACTTGCTACAGTGTATATCCTAGTCAATATCACAAATAGTAGACTTCAAAACAGAATACATATGGCATTTATGCTATAATACAGGCTCATGTGAATTTCTGTGCGCACTTTGTGAATTTGAGTGCGCGTTATCTGAATAACGCTGTGCAATGGTGTAGTATGAATAAAAAAACAATCAAATATCGTCATATTGCGATTCGGTCATTTCATATTGGGCTCCTTCCAAAACCCATATAAAACCGTTTGGTCAGTTTTATCCGTATTTTATTTTAAATTACGGAAGCGTTTAATGCACCTCAAAACGGTTGCTGGAACGCGACATTCAGGTATAGTGAAGTTCATTTACTTGTTTAATCACGTTGCTAGTTTTAAGCGTCGCATTAGAATTGTTTGTTGGGACCAAAAAGTGGTCTCACCAAACAGCTCCCCGTGATTAAGCTTTTATTCGCAACTTTTGGTGAAGGCGCCCATTAATACTTCAAGTATAATTCATCCCCGATCGGTATTATTTTTTTCTTAGACCCGTGATGGTGCTAGTTCGCTTGCGGACTGCCACCTGCTCGGGAGGGGCGGGCTCCGAGGACAAACACGAAATATGCCATTATTAACACGAACACCGCGGTGATCGCATAGTCCGCAATTTCCTCGGCGTCGGATTCGTTTCGGACAACCGTCTGGAGCTTCTTGAGTTCGCCTTGCTTCAGCTTTGTGGAGCCTTTACTCAATCCAAGCAGAGACTTGAGCTTGCTGACAAGCGCTCTCTCCTCCTCGCTGAAACGAACGACGTGCTGCTTGTTCACCGACTTGGGGGAAACGCCTTCTCGCTGGAGCTTCACCGCGGTCTCTGCGTTGGTGTCCTGCGCAGCAACTGCAGAGTCGAGAAGGCTTGCAATGAAGACGATCACCACCACCAGAGCGTAGAAATTTGTCCGCATAATGAACCAACTTGTCCAATTCTGTGACGCCCGCTTGCGCGGTTGACGGCCGATTTCGAAGTGAATACCAGATATTAGTGGGTCTCAGTTCTGGCAGCAGCAAGATAGCGCTCTTCGAAAACCCTTCAAATTTCCCCCAATCAGAGACGGAAAGAACTGAGAGTTCGGCAGCAGCAACATGCCCCATGCGTGGCCTTCTCGCTCATTTAGCCTATTGCTCAACTACTTAGTGCGCTCATTCATGTGTAAAGGTTATAGGTGCCCTGCAGCGTGCTGTGGCAAGTTGTCACATGCTTGCGATGCAAGGACTCACTGCTAGGTGGTCGTCGAAGGTCAGATTGACCCCACGACGGTCGATCCGCTCGACCCCAGCAGCCCCATGCTATCTGATGCACCGAAAGCACCTGGGGAGGGCTCATATACGTCGGGGGACGTCGGATCGCGGTGCCGTCACTCCTGGGGTGGTCCGGTAATCTAGGTGGTAGGCATCTTGCTGCTGCCGGCGCTATACTGCACCAATGGCACCAGCTGGCAGTATGGAAAGGGGTCGGCAGCAAGATAGCAGCCGTGTTTTAACCAATCACAGCCCATATCCTTCAAGATTTGTAAAAGTGCTATCTTGCTGCTGCCAGAACTGAGACCCACTATTATACACCCAGGGGGTGCATATACGGTTTGTACATATGAGACTGCGGCGAACATAATGTTACTAATCCGCCTTTTAGAGTTATCGAGATAATCGCGCTTAAAGTTGTGCGATTGACTTTCGAACTTAAACGAACTTTTGAGAAACGGCCGCTTTTGTGTTTTGAATATCCAAACCGTCACTAAAGCGAGCTTGCTGTCTCACTCTACGACTTACCGTTGCAATGCCAGCCGCCGACACGCCCTCGTCCTCCGCGCCTCCAAGCGCCGACATGCCCTCGTCCTCCGCGCCTCCAAGCGCCGACATGCCCTCGTCCTCCGCGCCTCCAAGCGCCGACATGCCCTCGTCCTCCGCGCCTCCAAGCGCCGACATGCCCTCGTCCTCCGCGCCTCCAAGCGCCGCTGCGACGACCTCTGTATCACCAAGCACGGATCCAACGACCACTGCGCTCACGGAAACGGCTCTGCCTGGTACGAGGCCGCCGACTACTTTGCTACCAAGCGCGGGGCTGTCTACCACGGGGCCACCGAGCGCCAGCCCGCCGTGTACAGGTCCAAGCTCTGCAGGGCCGCTGACCACCTCACCGACAAGTTCAGTGCCGCGTAGCGGTGCGTCGCCACAGACGACACCGGCAACCTCTTCTCCGCCATGCACGGCGTTTGGACCCGCTGAGCCGCCTCTTTCGTGTCCTCTAACGCTGACCCCATTATCGCCGAGTGTCATCGTTACAGCTGCCACCCCTGAAGATGAAATTCAGCTCGCGCAAGACACTAGCGAGGCTCAGCAGGCCAGTCGCAGCGACTCCGAGAGAAGCTCCGAAGATGGCGAGAGTGAGGAGGCCGATCCCAGCTCTGACGAAGATTGGAGTGAGGAAGATGCCGACGCGGAAGAGGAGGAGGAAGCGGATGCGACCGCTGAAAGCGTGGACAGCGCTGATGAGGGTGAGGAGGACATAAGTATCAATTTGATTGAGGTCGATCTTCAGCAGAAAGTATCGGGCCTCATTCAAGCTGATCAGTGCGAGAGGCGTTGCCTCGAGGGAAAGGCACGTGAGATCGAGTCGCTAGTTTGCTCGCTTTCGCAAATGACGAGGCAGGAGCGTGCGACTAGTATCTACACTATGTTGGCAGTGTTGATGCAAACCGACACTGTTGAGCGCCGCCGTGGAGGTGGCGATCGCGAGAAGTTCCACTACTACCTACCATTTGTAGGCCAAGTGTGCCGACCGGCGTTTGCAAGCTGCCTCGGAGTGGCCCCACTGACTATTCAACGCTACAAGACGCGAGTGAGAGACGGCAATATTGCATCAAAAGCGCACGGAAACACGTTGAACAAGCATGCGGCCAAGGTGGACGTTGTGTGGCTAGTCAAGTGGTTCCAAGAGTTTGCAGGTGAAGTCGGAGAGGTTGTTCCCGTACGTGTCCGCCTGCAGAAGACGATGTAGAGCGCCGGGATCTCTGGACAATGGACCAGGTTGCCGCGGCTGTGACGGAGTCTGCCGTGTCTAATGCTACTGTTCACATCTCGCGCGGAGACGACTTCTTCATGCACTACAAGCCGCTAGTCACCGAATTGTACAAGAACCTGTCTGGAGTGCAGCAGTTCCAGATTTTTACTATGGAGAGCTCTAAGCCGGGGGTCGTGCAGTGCCGTAAGGGCCCAGACAGTGAGGTTGTAGAGCAAGATTTGCGCCGCAAGATCGACGGGGTGCTGACGGAAGCCTCAAAAGTCGAACGCATGTTTGCACACTTCCTAACTCCGCTACCGCTGCCACCCATCAACGCTGAAAAAGTGTACACGATGCACCACACAGTCCGGAAGTATGTGCCGGACGAGTTCCAGTCCGACCCCATGTATTCCGCTCCCACACAGAAGCAAGGAGATGCCGCTAAAACGGCAAAGCAGACGCGACGAGAGCATAGAGCTGCAATGGCAGTGGCTGCAAAGAAGCTCCAGGACCAGCGCGGTCGGGAAGAAGACGGAGAAGTCACTCACACGGGCAACAAGAAGCGCAAGACGTCTGACAAGAAGTAGGCAACAGTGTAGTAGGAAAGAAATCACTGTGATACTAATGTCCATGTCATTTCAAAATGATACTTATGAACATCGATGTCACTATTCTGAAGTTGAAGGCTTAATCCAATTTTTAAGGCTGTTGCACTTCGAATATCATAATTTGGAAAACACCACTGGATCCGCCGGGTAATTTTACCCCTAGATCGCTCATAAAAAAAAAATTGAGTTCTTGACTTTCGAGGGGAGAAAGTTTTTTCAACCGACCATAACTTCTCGAGTTCGAACTTCCAGAAAGCCTGTGGGGGCTCAATAGAAAGAGGAGACGCGTCGCTTTACAGTGGTGTGCCTAAATCGCGATTCGTACCTAGGTTGATTAGTATTAGGGTGTTTGACGCGGTCTCATATGCGGCTGGCGCACACTGGCCACTATCTGACCTGCAACGGACGATCATTCAGTTCGATTTATGTAATAATAGGCAAGTTTGTAGCGATGCAAAACGTGGTCATTTTGAGTGAAGGGAAGCATGGCCATCAGCTCAATTCGGCGCCCTGTCCATTGATTTTCGCAGAGGGTGCCTGTAGCTGGTAGCAGTAGAAAGAGAATTTCACTGTGTTGCTGATCTCGGATCACAAAACAGCTACGTCTAACTCTGCATAGTCTTAAAGCAAAGTATATCTCTTTTGTAGACTTTAGACTTTCGAGAATCAGGCGGCCATGACGTCCTCCTTTTACCTTTGAGATGTCATGCTGGAGCATGGTGAGACAGCGGATATTAATGATAACAGGTTTTGACTATACAGATATTATGTATAGTATACGGCCCCGCTAGATGTGCACTTGCGCCAGGCAATGTACCTTGCCGATCATGTGCAGATGTAGATGGGATTTGCTTGACCTGGTCGGGGCAATGTACTGAGGTAAATGAATTTGGAGCTAGAAGTGTCGCATTGCGGGAAGTTGTGTGCAAGTTGCTACATGGCAATAGGAAATGAAAGGCTCACGTTGGGGGTTACTTCACACGAATCAAAATTGAGGACAGTATCGACCGCTACAGTGCTGGGCTTCCGCAAGAGATCACGATTCTTACAGCTGTAAAGTGGGCCACTCAAGCTTGGGACGCAGTTACTCCCGACACGATCAGGAATTGCTGGAAGCATTCGGGAATTATCGACTTAATGTCGATGCGCCGCATTCTCAACTAACTTTAATTGAATAAATCAGTACGTTTGGCATGCACGTGAAACCTGTGCAAAGCTTGCATCCTTGCACACTTTTTCAGTCCGACCTTTGCATATTCAGCGGGGCCGCCTGTACATATTATATAGTCCCTCCACATCATAGCATTTGATGAGATGAACACATTCACTTGAACTAACGTGAAATTGGTTCGTCTCCAATCGCAACTCCCCGAACCTCTCGTTACCGGTAAGTTAACGATGAGATGAATACATTTCACGTTACATGTAGTTAATGTATTCGTCTCATCAAATGCCATGATGTGGAGGGACTATACTGTACAGGTACAGTACAGTTACAGTAGGTGTGCTCACCCCATGAACTACACATTCCAAAATCTCCGATTTTACTGCCTCGCCATCATATCGCAAAGTGCTTGCAAGACCTCGAGCGTACCAACAGAAACTAGCAGCTCGCTACTACTTGCCATCGCGATGAGGGCCCTCCTCGTGCTAGTGGTAATTTGCGTGCTCCTCAATGTCGCTAACACTTTTGCGTCAGCTGCAACCTTAAATCGACCCAGGCTCCCATCTCTAAGCTCAACCGACATCCAGCACGAAAACACTCCAAGTGGAAGATTGTTGCGAGTCGCTGCAGCTGGCCCCGAAGCCGAAGAAAGAAGCCTCTTTTCGTATGCCAAGCTAGTGGCGTCAAGGATCGGAAATTCGGCAAAGACGTCGTATTGGGCGTACGCTGGATATACTGGCGACGACGTTATGGCGAAGTTGGGGCTGGTGGGTCTAAGGGGGAAAGCGCTTACGAATCACCCCAAATTCCCAGTCTATCAGAACTTCATACACAAGGCGAATAAAGTGAAACTTTCGGATATGGTGAGGAAGAACGTCCAGACGGAAGATGTGTGGGCGATGCTGAAGCTGGACAAGATGACCGAGACTCAACGCCGGGGTTCTCAAGAGTTGGCGTACTACGAGTACTTTGCTCGCAAGTTCGACAAAAGAAATTTTGGACGAATGGTTGATTATGGAGATGATGTATTCACCATTGGGAAGAACTCTGCCGAGGAAATGGCGGTGAAGATTAATCTCTGGGTCAAGTATAAATATGGTGACACTTTTGTCAAGAGGATGTTGGGCATCGATCGTCTCAGCAAAGCCCAACTGGAGCACATGCCAACGCGCCACTACTACGAAGCTTACAAAAAAGCTGTTAAGGGCTCAAGCTGAGATGGGTGTGCCTCGCTTCGAGCCGCTGTGCGCAACGTTTTGAGCAATTGATCCTCGTCCTGATCCCATCGCGACAGCGAAACGCTAGTAAACTTTACATAACCGTTTAACGTAATAATGAGGTTAGGGATCTAGGATATGCGTTTGCAACCCCGCTAGTCGGCCTCACTGAGCACCCGGTGCTTACGGCTGAAGTTAATCTGCATCCACGACTTCACTAGACCCTTGAGATGAACACTATCTATCGCCCTTAAGCAATAGCGGTAGATTTTTCGTCTCGTCAAAGCCTGTCGGCATGCCGATTTCTGTAGCGTTGGCGAATTCACGAATGGAGTGCTCCCCAAATGCGCATACCGTCGGGAAACTTAAGTCGGTACCATGCATGTGTCTGTTCGATGTTGGCGTCGAAGGTAGTCAATATTTTCCACAACGAAACCAGCTCCGGCGGATTAATAGCCATGCCCGTCGTTGTAACTCAAAACAATTGGGCATCAGAATGAAGACACTCGACGGTAACGTGAAGAGCTACACCCAGCTTTGCTTATCGGGATTTCTGGGATGGCCAAAACGTTTTTTTGGCTTTGTCCTGTTGAGTTTTCTTGCTCGATCTCGCGCGACTGTCGTCTACGAAAGTGTAAGTATGGACGACCGGATTCTGTTCGCTCCTGACCTGGTCTGATCAAGAGTTCGCTACCATTCTCCGAACACCGACGACGTGCTACATACATTGTCAATGGTGGAAAGGCAAGCCTCTACCCGTTGCATGACGGTTTGGTTGACGCGCTACGTTTTGCTCTTTGCTCAGTCGGATTCACACCGGTGGCTGCTCCAACGCGCGATTGCGAGTATCAGCCTCAACTCACTAAATGGCGCGTGTGAGGATTGCGTGATGTCAACACAGGTAGCCGAGTACAATGGGCCCCGCGGACTTGAGAATCGTTTAGCAACAAGCTGGCCGACCGTAAGGAAACACAGGAACGACGCAGAGATTGGTGGCACAGCTAGCGAGCACAAGCATTTGAAGAAGAGGGTGATGAGCACGAGATGTAGGTGGTGGATACATATTAGTACACATTACTTGCATAGTAGGAAGTAGGAGATAGTCACGCTCATGGAACGTGACTAGGGTGCCTACCGCGGACTCGTATCCTAGAGATATAGCGATGTGACCACCGTAGGCGGAGGTGCAGCAGTGCGCGTCTCCGGGAGTAGGTAGCCGACTAAACCGCCACAAATTCAAATTCAAACTAAATGGGGCTGCTACTTAAAACCTGTTGCAGAAATACTGAATGACCTGTTACTCCCAAATCTACTGAATTCCTGTTGCCATAGTCTGAATACCTGTTGCGTTGGTTAGGTGAGATTGGGACAACAGGAATTCAGGGCTGAATAGCTGTGATAGTAATTCAGATCAACAAGTTGATAGCGCTGCGAGCTACTGTGTGCAGGTCATGTATAATACATACTGAAGCGACACCAGCCGACCGCAGAAACCTGGCGCAGATGCATGAGGTAAGGACAAGTATTTGTACAAAAAAGGCTGAGCGTCAAGCTCCTCGCACGACCTGGTCCTTGATGATATTCTTGCCGACCAGGTCGAGGCACTGGTTCAATGTGTCGTATATCTTGCGTTCAAGACACTGGTGTCGTAGCAGAAGAAGGTGCTGAACGTGATGGCCTCGTGGCTGCATTTACACCGTGGACTTGTACTTCTTCATTATGGATAATATAGCGCAATTCTAGTAAACACAATGAGACCGAGTATAGAAAACCTCAAATTTCAGAGTATCTTCGGGCCGCAGGCACGACTTGGTCAGACCAGGGCTTCCACGCATCGTCGCGTCTGAGTGGATGTCCATTTGCTGGTGATCAGGTCCATACTTGCCGTTGCCCATGAGAGCCCGGGTTCGTTCCCATCAGTAGCGGCAGTCCCGGAAGGTGATGGCTACGGTCGTGGGTAGCGAACAGAGCATACGCCGTTTCCACTTTAAACGGCACGTCGTGCTGCTCCAGTTAGTACGCGTCGATCTTCTTGTTAATTAATTAATAAACTGTGTGGAGTGGAGTAGTCAAGGCCGTCGTGTACACGCACATCGATCTCTTCTTATCGATGCACCGGTTCGACATGATGCTATTGGTTTATCGAAGCCGGCCATCAGGCGATGCTGAAGGTCGAGCCCGGCTTGGCGATTTGGGAATTGGGTGACTCCTCCACCAGCAAAAAAGAACCACGCAACGAACACCAGATTCATCTCCATCAGCAGGATTAAGTAGTAGACGAACGCCCCGCCATCGCGGTGGATCACCACCATGCCAAACACGAGATCTGCCTGGTGTGGGGCAGCACGGCTAGCGCTCGAAATGACCGCGTAGACGCTGGACGCACGGGGAATGACGACGAACTCGCTCGAGAAGTGCGCTTTGCCGCGCAACAGCTCGCCACCGTGCTTGTTTGTACCTACGCGTGGGTGCCCAGGTCTAGCAAAACGTCGGCGTCGTCGCGGTCGGGCGGACACACGAAGCCCAGACTCGAAGTAGCCCAGCCCAGCGGCTTGGCCTCGATGTCCCTTGTATATCACGCCACCCTCGTTCAAAACGACCTCAGAGTGACGTCGTTAAACAACTCAACCGTTTCGGGCAACGACAGCAGCGAGATTACCCGCAGCGCGTTGGCAATGCCCCACTGCGTGGAGGTGATGTCGTAGGTGGCGGCGCTGCCAAGTCTCGTGTTGATCTCATCCATAAGCGGTATGTACATCATGTCGATCCCCCTCTCTCGGGTGGTCACGTACTTGCGCTTGCCGGTTGACACACCGCGCAGCAGCACATATTGATAATAGCTCGCAGCTACAAGTACCATGCCATCAAGTTGTTGATCTGAATTTCTGTATCAACAGCTATTCAGCCCTGAATTCCTGTTGTCCCAATCTCACCTAACCAACGCAACAGGCGTTCAGACTATGGTAACAGGAATTCAGTAGATTTGGGAGTAACAGGTCATTCAGTATTTCTGCAACAGGTTTTAAGATTTTTCCACTAAATGGAGCGTGTGTGAAGTTTATGCAGGATGATTGCCACGAGTTGCACGAGGGTGCTTCACTATCGTGTCAACGAGTGCTATGGCAAGGAGGGCTTCGTTTTTGCATAACATTACGTCAGCAAGAGGTCTACAAGCACCTTTACCAGCATGACAAGGCTGATCTGTTGTGGTTTATCGGGAAGTCGCAGTGTTGAGATAGTGAATACAGATTGACTCATACAGTGGAGTACTTAGTGCGCAGGCTAATGCAGTTATGGGGCCAGGGAGCGCCATTGTCGGGCTGCACCAGCCAGCCAACTTCGAAAGTTTGTTGATGATGCATGCATTAACCCAGATTATTACGTTACCCAACATCTACCGTACGTCACAGCAATAATGGTTATTAATAACATTTGTGATCCTAGGTCGAGATTTTCGTGGAGGTTTTTGATGAAAAGTGCAAAGAGCGCGTCTGAAAAAGGGAAGTATCGAGACGGGCAATCCTCTCATAATGAAGACGTCTTTTCACGTGAAGGAACCAAAAATCATTTTGTTCCAGCTTGACATAAAGGCGCAAGGAGATCACACTGGCGTGGCACACCTTCTCTAAACCGCTGGAAACGAGCCAAATTATCGTTAGCTCAACTGAATGTATTCGCTCGACACAGAAGACTCCCAAAGCAACTCTCACGAGAAAAAAAAGTGTTGCTACGGTAAAAACAAACCAAAAGTAGCTTGAGTCTGCCACTTTAAATGATTTCTTCCTCTTCTTGGGCACTGGAGTTTCAAACTACGAGCGAGCATGGTGATGGAGATTCAAATGGTGGAGTGACGTCGCTACAGATTGGCTTCGCGGTGGAAGAGGGAAATGAATGGGAGGGGTTGTCATTGTTTCTCGGTTCAATCGGGTCATCGATGAAGGTCTTGGGTATTGAGTAGTACGGTTATGGGCTTGACACCATTCTGCAACACTGCCCAAACCTTCACGAGCTGACGTTCTGCAGCGGATTCACACTGTTTAAATAGCGACTACGACGAGAGAGCGGATCGGTTTGACTACGATTGGCGTGATATCTAAGCCCTCGCCCATGCTCAGTGACAGCGACAACCCCCTCTCAAGATGCTTGCGACGTTTGCGTGTCCGTTTCCACTAGCTACGGACTTGTGAGCAAGTGGTGGACGGCCCCAAAAATTACAATCCCCGTATCAAGACGCATGTCGAGGCACTTCTGAGGGTGCTGCATGTGAACCGAACTCTCGAATTCCTCGACGTGCACTTGCCGCTGACTTACCACGGCTGTGTTGATAGTTTGCGAGAACACCATCTCAAGCCAATCAACCGACCGTCTCAGAAGCTGGCGACAGAGAGTGAACTCGCGCTTCTAAGCGTCATATTGGCGCGATACCAAGCGCCGGGGATCGATACGGACAAGGCAGAGTTTGCTGTTTGCATGTAACTACACTACATTTTCTTACGTTTTTTATTACGAAGATTGCCTACCCGACGTAATTCCTCATTAGGAATGAAATTTGCAGTTACCAAAGTTTAGTGTGTACACACTAAATGTTGGTAACTTGGTGTACTTCACCCCAAATCGAATCTGCGACGTGTGAGAATCTTGGGTCATCAATCTTGAAGTTGCTGGCCGCGCACCATGCCAGCTCCCACTCACTCTCTCATTCCGCAACTTACCGCGTGCCGCTCAAGTCCAGCCGAAGAAGAAGAAGATGGCGAGGCTGCCGACCCCGGGCCCTCTCACGGCCGTGGCGCTGGTGTTCCGCTCGCGCGGCATCCACGCCTCCGACATCCTGGACACCACCACGGCCTTCCTGGACGCCGCAGTGGAGATGGAGCTGTGCAACGCCTGCACGTTCAACTCACTCCGACTTCTGGACCGCATCTGGGACCCTTCGCTACCGGAAGCGCACCCCTCTCCAGCCGAACTGGGACCAGGCAACGGGGCGCGTGGTCCCGACGCAAGTATCTGCGCACGGACCGCCACTACCGCCGCTTCCAGTTCCGCCGCGCCATCGTGGAAGCTGTCAAGATCGAGGACGCCAGCGCTGCGCTGCGGATGGTTCAGTGGCTCTGCGCCAAGTTCCACGGCTGCATCGTCCCGGTCACGGCAGTCCACACAGCTGCGGGCAAGGGAAACCTGGACGTCTTGAAATTCTTCAAGGTGGTTGAGATTCCTGCGAGGACGGACGGAGCTGCAGCCATGAGGGACGAGATAAAGGCTGTCAAGGGCCACGTCGTCCGTTGGGGGCGTCATGATATGGAACACGCTGCTGCTAATAAGCAGTACGAGACCATTAGGTGGCTTTATGAGAGCACACGCGCGCCTCGGGCCATGAAGAGCACCGTCATGACGGCAGTGTGCCAGGGGGACATCAAGCTGCTTGAGTGGCTTCGAGAAAAATATCCCACTCGAGGGTTTGACCCTGATACGGACACGGAAGAGTACGAACTGGAAGAGAAAGACGCCATTCGATTCGTGGAGCCGTCTCGTCCGAGCTGGAATGGGAGGGCGGGGGATCTCTCGGGCGAGAACGTGGGCGAGCTACTGCGAGGAGACCCCGAGATCTTCATGCAGGAGGCGGCTGCTGCTGGTCAGCTTGAGGTCATGCAGTGGATGATCACGAACAGCTACGAGAGCAGCTGGAACTACCTGGCACTGGGCCCTGCGGTCGACGCAGACCGCTTGGACATTGTCAAGCTTCTGATCGGCAATAAGCTGGTGGAAGCAGGTCGCGCGTTGCAGTCGGCTGCGGCGGCGTACAACCTCGAGATGTCGAAGGCACTGTACGATGAGTACTGGGAGAAGATCACCGCGTCGCACTATTATCCAGCGCACAGCTCTTTCTCGAAAAGTGACAATAACCCACTGTGGATCTGCTCGGCCGTGATGACGTCAGCGATCGACGAGGGGAGCTTGGAGTTCGTGCAATGGCTCGTCGACACGTTCGGCTCAGAGATCAACCTCTTCGACGCCAGCTCGCTCACCGACTCGGGGAAGAAGGTGCTTAGCCTCAATACTGCAGCTCGACGTGGAGACCTCCCACTGCTCAAGTACCTTCACAAGATCATGACCGCAGCGAACGCCTCAACCAGCCGTCAACCGAAGAAGAAAGCGACGAAAGCTTCGCGCCGGTGCGGGGTTAACGTGCACATCTCGAGCACCGCTGCTCGCAACCACCTCGATGTGGTCAAGTGGCTTCACTCTAAGCGCACCGAAGGCTGCACAAAGAGTGCGATGGACCTCGCCGCGAAGAACGGACACTTGGAGATGGTGGAGTGGCTCGGTACGCACCGGTACGAAGGGTGCACGGTTGCCGCTATGGATGCCGCAGCGGGTAGAGGACACCTGGAAGTCGTCAAGTGGCTACATCTTCATCGATCGGAAGGGTGCACCACAGCGGCCATGGACAGCGCCGCGAGTGGTGGCTACCTGGAAGTCGTCACGTGGCTGCATCTCAATCGACCCGAAGGATGCACGGTCAAAGCGCTCTATGGAGCAGCCCAGAATGGGCACCTTAATGTTGTCAAGTATCTCCATCGACAGGTCAACGCTCGGTGCACGACGAAGGCCATGGACGCTGCTGCAGCCACGGGCCACCTGGAAGTCGTCAAGTGGCTACATGAACATCGCACCGAGGGCTGCACGACCGCTGCGATGGACGGAGCCGCTCGCAATGGCAAGCTGGACGTCATCAAGTGGCTCCACGCGAATCGCTCGGAAGGCTGCACCACTGCAGCTATGGACGACGCCAAAACGCTGGGGATCGTGCAGTGGCTGCAAGCTAACCGAGTCGAGGGGTGCACAACGAAAGCTTTGGACCGCGCAGCTTCGGACGGAGACTTCGATCGGGTGTTGTTCTTGCACTCGCAGCGTACGGAAGGCTGCACGGGTGAAGCGTTCTCGGCGACGCGCAAGCACCCGCTCTTCGAGGGCATGCGCAAACGAGTCGTGGACTGGCCCACCGACAACATCAACGACTGGCTGGATGAACACTATCCCGACGAGGATTACGAGGATAGCGAGGACGGGCTGGGGCTGGGTGTGGCCATCGCGCAGGGGAGCCTCTTCTTCATCGCGTGGTGAAGTTGGCACCATTACGACGTAATTTACGTCGGTGTGTTCTGCTTGTCGGTCGTTGAATACCACTGCGTTCATTTTCTCTATTGGATCATCCATCCAATTTGGATGCTGCAGCAACGCTTCTCAACTCTCAACACACAGCACGTGCAACAGTGCAACTGGAGGGACACCGCGTCATCAACTAGGGTCATCAAAACCGAGGAAGGGGGCGGAGATCGATGTAAGCCTGCAAGAAAAGCGCTCGCTTTGTGCCCACTTCTGACTTGGCCACCTTCCCCTCAAGTGATTCTCCAGCCCCCCCCCCCCCCCCTTTCAAGATGGAGACCAAGTGGGCGTTCCTGCAGCTGTGGCGGGAGTCCCTCCTGTCCGTCCTACAGCTCCCTGAGACTGCCCACGACGCGGGACACAGCCGTGTCTCCTTTCAATGCTGGCCCGACGCACTGCCCGATGAGCAGAAGTTCGTCACCACCGACACGTGTCTCCTGCGCGTCAACTTCCCCACCGATGCAAGACGCCGATGTGATAGAGAATCACTCCAACGAATCCGAGAAGCGCTGGAGCTCTTCGACTTCCTCGCAGCGGTCGACAACGCAGCCTTCGCGTCTCTGCTATCGGACTACCTGCTACCGTTCCAAGAGGGCACGGAAAAGAGGCCTCTCGTGTTCTGGCCGACGTGGGACTGCCGTCTCGACGGGAATTGGCGAGTGGGGACGTTGTCGCCACAAAGCCCATTGTGACGTGGGGCGAGCTCTTCGGGTGCCCACATGACCCGTGGGAGCACTCGCACGAGTTCCGTGCAGCCATGACAAAGCTGCAGAAGATGAAGATGGGGAGGGGCGGCAACCACCACAACAAGGTCGTAACCAGCTCCTGGCGGGTCTTTAGCGACGTCTTGCTCGTGTTCAGCCACCAGAAACTCGTGCGCGAGGGACAGAGAATCCGACCAAGTCCGTGCTCGCGTGAACTGAGCAAGCTGTTCGAGCTGCAGGCGCCTCATGTTGTCCAGCTGAAGGCTCTCGGTGACAGCACGAAGCTGATGGAGACGTGGACGCAGCAGTCCCCTCTGCGTACTACGATCACACCTGAGCCAGAAGAGACCGAGTTTGCGGCGGGGTTGTTTTCGGACCCGAGCGTTGCTGAGGCAGCTCTGGCGCTCGCTCAAACGGACATGGCTACTCTCAAACTAGCAGACGCGGACGATGGCGCTTCGCTGGCCACAAACGATGCGGGGTTTCTGTTGAGCACGTTGATTCACGGTCAACCGGTGTGTTATCCGAGTGGGAAGTCGTTGCCAGTGCTCGAACGGACGGGAAGGTGCCCTCGTTGGGAGATTCCGATCAACGGCGTCTCTGGATCGCGATTTGGAGCGATTTTCTCAGCTTTTGCAGAGGCGACTTCGATCGAGACTCTGGTACTCACCGATGATGGAGTATACCGTGGTCCGGTGTACTGGTCGTGGCTCGCGTATGCCTTCTGGAGCAAAGCGACGCGGACTTCCGTGCAGTCGGTTGACTTCTCGCTGGTGAATGTTACGAAGGAAGTCGTGGCGGCAGTAAAACGAGTGGCGGCAACCAACTTCCCCCAGCCGAGAAAGGGTCTGCGGCGATCGAAGTACGGATACGTCGACATCCCTACACTGCGACTCAAAGGGAGCGAGAGGGCTCTGGTAGCGTCTCGGGATCTCCGTTGCCGCGCTTTGTACGACAATTCTCGCAGGAACACGGTGGCAGAGGTGGTTGTTCCAGGCTATGGCGTTTGCGAAGTGCGCCTAGTTCATGGTGAGGCGGAGTTCACCAACGACGCTTCGCCACCATTGCAGTATACATTCAATACTCATGGTGTGCGCTCGCTGAGCCTGACACTTTCCAGTGTCGAGAACGACGCAGTGGTGCCAAGACTGCTCGCTGTAATTGGAGGGGGGCTTCATTCGCTTTCGCTCGAGTTTCGAGGTGAGCGCCAAGTTGGGCTGGATCTGAGCGCGCTGGCGGCCGCTTGTCCTGGGCTCAAGGAGCTTCGCTTGTGCAACTGTAACGTGGAGTTGGGTCGTGAAGAGCGAGCCCTTCGAGCCTGGGGGATAGCAAAACTAACTCTTCACGAAACGAAAATGGTGAGGAATCTGGCAGTGAGCCTCAGTAACCCGGCCTACCGAACGTCGAAGAAGTTGGTGCAGCTGGAAGTCTTAGTGCGGCCGAACGACCGGATTCGAATTCTACCCGACGGAGTACCGCCTATCGTGTACCGTCGATACCAAAAACGCGCATTCAGCCTGTATGTGCAGTCGCTCATGGCACATGACAAAGAGGACCTTGGTGTGGATGAAGAGAAGTTTGCCAAGACTCGATGCGCGCTGATCAGCGTAGTGAGCCGTAGATCACACCTACGGGCGGCGCAATACCTGGACTCGTTCATGCTTAGCATTATTTTAGCTTTTGCAGCGACGCCCGAGTTCCGATCGGTCAAAGCCGCCAGATTTTGCCCCAAGATGCTGGAGTGACGGATAGCTACGCGGTGGAGTGTCCTTACTGTGAAGGATAATTATCAGTTCATGCCTTTCATGCCGTAATCTATCAATCATCTCGAGTTGGCCGACTGCAGGAGGTCAAAACATAATTTGGCGATTGGAAGTTGATGCTGAAAATGTGTTACCGGCTAATGGGCATAACCAACCATCCAAGCGGTCGAATGCTTGAAGCTGCCTGAGGATGCTGGAGATATTGGCGACTTCCGCTCGGCCCTCCTCACCAAAGTTAAAGATTACGTTTCCATCGGGTATCTAAAGCTGAGCACACTCTTGGTCGTCTATGGAGAAAGCAAAATGACCCACTTGTCGGGGAGGTGCCCGCGGTCTGGTTCCTGTTGGTACCGTGCAGTCGGTTGCGTTAACCGTAGAGAGCAGAGTTGAGGGTCTACAGAACGCAGTGTTCAATAAGTTCTCCAGCGATCTTCCAAGTACGACGCTTGCAGCCAAACTTCGCGTGCACGAGAATTTGAACGCTTACAACGAGAACCGGCCTCTGGATGCATTCACGGTGCTAGAAGATCACGGCAAAGACCCAAATAATTCAGTCTGTGTCGTTGTACTACCGCCGATGCAGCCTGAAAACTTCACGCACCTTTGTGCCGGAGACGTACTTCAGTAAATTTTGTGGTTTCGAGCTGGATGCAAGTGAATCCTCCAGAGTTTGGCTTGGTGCTGCTGTTTTAACTGGCTCGGCGTAGCGCGACCATCGTTTACGATTGTGGAGACTTTGGTCAGCGGTTTCTCTTCGCCCCGGATTTTGTTGGTTGTGGATCCGATGATGATTTTATTCCTTTATTGGATAAGCGTACAGCGTACTACATTGTGGATACCGTAGAAACATTCTACCATCCATGAAAAATGATTGCGCTGAACGCTCACTCTGGCGCAACTTTATGAATTCTGGCTGCGAATCCCGATACATGCCCGTGTGGTCG
The DNA here is from genome assembly GCA_024211575.1 of Phytophthora melonis. Lineage (NCBI taxonomy): Eukaryota > Oomycota > Peronosporomycetes > Peronosporales > Peronosporaceae > Phytophthora > Phytophthora melonis. The sequence goes on from JAMXKT010000047.1 coordinate 2,701,750, forward strand.
AAAGATGAGATCATGAAGTGCCTTGCATTAATGTATTTTCCCAAAGTGACGGTCAAGAAGGTTGAAGACTGCTACCGACGATAGGGTGGCAATGCCCGCTATGTGCTGCACTACGCCAACTCGAGCTCTCACCAGTCGCAGCTAGAGACTTTGTTCGGATATCTCAGTCTGGACTCGTTGCTGAAGGCGTGTCCGTTGCTTAGCGCGGATGCCTACCACATCCTCCATGGTCTGCTCCATTATCGGGTCAATGAGCGCTTCGAGAAGGACCACTTCGGTTTTGCTTCTCGGCATGTTCAGGACGAGGTGTTCAAACATCTGCACAGGCAGACTTATCCCTAGTGCTGCCTTCGCTTGGAACCAAAAAAAAATCAGCCAACTCAAATTTACGTCTGTGCACCTGCAGTAATGTTTCGTGTGCGATGGTATGCACTTAGAGACACTTTTGCTAACTCGACGCTGGCACTCGTTAGTTAGTAGGTCAAGAGGAATCAATCCAGTTCGACTTTCGACTTGTGGCGTAAATGAAGATGCAACATCCGAATCGTTTTGCAAATACTGGAAGTAAAAATAAATGCTGGAATTCCTCTCTCGAAAAGAGATGGCGGCTTGACTTCCGGCGGAAACCGCAATCAGTTGACACAATGAACTGCACCTTCAAGATGAGGCTGACCAATGACGACTAATCAGTTTACTTACCACACCACACCACCGATGTCAGGAGGCCCCCATCTTGGCGATAGGAGTTGTGTTTTGCTAAGATATATTGTCTGACACATTCTTCTTTCAGCCCCATTGAAACGTAAGAAAAGTCCCTCGCTTTGTAGAATTCGAGCGCCTTGGTGACGTCAAAAGTATCGACTTGAAAGGATGTGGATGGATCGCATGATTCATTAGAATGTACAGTAGCACAGAAGTATATCGTAATAGGAATACTGCGTAGTGTAGGTGTTAGTCGTCACAGACAGCAAGTTCTTCTTCATCTCCTATTATTATTTTCGAGTCCAATCCGAATCATTGCGCCGAGCCAACACAGTATTTTGCGTAAGAACTCGGAGCTAACAAAATAAAATACGCTGAAGTATTTTTCAGGAACGGGTGGTCGGCTGCCCGTGGATGTTAACGATCTGCCAGATAACTGCCCAGCCACAAACAATTGCGGAGGTCTACGCTCCACAAGTGGTTGCCGTGCTTAATTGTGGCAATGCAGCGTTGACATTGGAAATGATCCGTGCGGAATTTCATACAAATACTTGGTTCTTAATTACGCGACGAAGATGGCTTACAACGCTGCCGCTGCTACTTCAAACTTACAGATTCGTTGACATGGCCTGTGGGGAGCTCACCCACTCACTCCTTGGAGACTCAACTTAGAAGTCGGCGTCCAGGGTGAAGACCTGCTCCTCGGCCGCGACGCCGACGCCGGCCTTGGAGTACTCGCCCACGCGCTTCTCGAAGAAGTTGGTCTTGCCCTGCAGCGAGATCATGTCCATCCAGTCGAAGGGGTTCTTGACGTTGTAGAGCTTGGACACGCCCAGCGAGTAGAGCAGGCGGTCGGCCACGAACTCGATGTACTGGCACATGAGCGCCGAGTTCATGCCGATGAGCTCCACGGGCAGCGAGTCGCACACGAACTCGTGCTCGATGGCGACGGCTTCCCGCACGATCTCGTGCACGCGGCTCTCGGGCAGCTTGTTGACCAGCTTGGAGTACATGAGGCACGCGAAGTCCGTGTGCATGCCCTCGTCGCGGCTGATGAGCTCGTTACTGAAGCTCAGGCCGGGCATGAGGCCGCGCTTCTTGAGCCAGAAGACGGAGCAGAAGGAGCCCGAGAAGAAGATGCCCTCCACGGCCGCGAACGCCAGCAGACGCTCCGGGTACGACGACACCCGCGGGTCGCACCACTTGAGCGCCCAGTGGGCCTTCTTCATGACGCACGGGATGGTCTCGATGGCGCGCAGCAGGTGGTTCTTCTCCGCCGCGTCCTTGATGTACGTGTCGATGAGCAGCGAGTAGACCTCGGCGTGGATGTTCTCGATGGCGATCTGGAAGCCGTAGAAGCAGCGCGCCTCGGGCACCTGCACTTCGTTGCTGAAGTTCATGGCCAGGTTCTCGTTCACGATGCCGTCGCTCGCCGCGAAGAAGGCCAGCACGTGCTTGATGAAGAACCGCTCGTTGTCCGTCAGCTTCTGCCAGTCGTTGAGGTCGTGCACGAGGTCCAGCTCCTCGGCCGTCCAGAACGAGGCCTCGGCCTTCTTGTACATCTGCCACACGTCGTGCTCCTGGATCGGGAACAGCACGAACCGGTTCGGGTTCGAGACCAAGTAGGGCTCCGGCTGCAGCTCGCCGCTCAGCTCCTTCAACTTGTACTCGGACATCTCGAGCTTGGGCTGCTGCTGCTGCTGCTCCACCTCCTCCTGGGCCTTGTTGTCGTGGAGGACCATTCCTTTGGCGAAGTTGTCCACCAACTGCGGGCTCAGCTCCTGCTCCGGCTGCTGCTCCGGCGACACGACCACCGCGGCGCGCACAGTCGAGGCTGCGACCATTGTAGCGGGTTTGGACTGGAGGGTTGGCTGCTAGGTGGTGATGCGGGAACCGGGGGCGAGTTGAAAGCTTGGTTTGGGTAGAGAGAGCTGGAGTGGGGGTCGAGGTCGCTTGCTGGGTCGAGAGGTAGATCCGAAATGACGAGGTGAGAGCGTGGATCGCTGACAGGCAGACCGACGACGCCCAGCTTCGTGTCTGTGTGGACTCCCGCGCCTTGGTAGCGGAATAAAGGTCGGGCTCGGGTCTGTTGATCAAGGTCTAGTGAGTTTGCAAGTAACCGGCGTCCGCTCCTGATCCCGACATCTGCGTCTATACTTGCCGCCGCCGAGCTCTAGCGTTCGAGGGCGAGGTGACGAGGAAATACTTCGTCTGCTCACTATTCGCATGGGGAGGCAGCCGCTACCCATTTAGAAACAGATAGATTAGAGATGAGGACGATGCTGCTTCCACCACAGCGCTCATTGCGTGTCGAGTTAGCTCTGGAGGGGGGCCAAAGTTGAAGTGATCTGATCTTAAGCAGTGCTACTGATACTCCCCCGACGATCTTGAGCTATGTCTTCAAAGAACGAGTTCCGGCGCACGAGCCTTTATTATCTCGCACCGAAGGGAGGTATTATCTCTATAGAATATGAATTGCAAGCAGAAACCGCCATCTATCTAGCAATACCTATGTGTGTGTGCGTTTGTCTGTTAATGGATTACATCCAAAGATTTCAAGTCGAAATTCAAGTCAGAAGGCTTCAAGTCACTTGACTCACGGGTGCATTCAAGTAGGTGGTTGGATTCATTCCAGAATTTGCAGCACAAGGGAGAATGATGATGGCGGAGGAAGAAGAAGAAGAGGTGTGGTTCCAGTTGGTGAACAGACGTGGAGCCCCGATTACTCCCTTGAAGTCTGTGGCCTTGTCGAGCACTTCGTCCGTCGACACCTTCCGCATCGCAGCTTTTCCTACGTTTTGTTTGCGGTTTCCCGCTCATTTGACTGCCTCAAACCTCAAAGTGTTCGTCAATCGGGCTGCGTACCAGAATGAAACTCCATTGAACGTATCCGAGCCTTTGGGAAATTGGGGGAAGGACCCTGGCGAGCCGCTACTCGTGGAGATTCCCAAGGTCTGGTTTCGGTTGGTGGATGCTGACACGCGGGCCACGCTTGCGGGCACTAGAGCATACTCAGCCCCCATGGGCAGAGTGAACCGGTACGAATCAGTAACAGATATCGAATCGGGTATGGATAGATGGAGTGAAGTAAAGTGAACGATTGAGGTGGGCGGACTACACAAAGGTAAGCATTTTCATTTTCAGATCTCACGCAAGGTTTGGTCCATCATTTTGTACTTGTGAAGTCAAATCTTGCATCTACTGTAGGCGATTTACTGGTCAGATGCTGCGGCTGCGAAGCCGACGCAGAAGATGACCGTGTAGTTGGTAAGAAAAAACTAATAAATGGGGTGCAAACCAAAATTGTCCTATCCCAGCCTTCACGGAGCCCTAGTAATTTAAGGTTTTCATAGATAAAATGCCTAAGCGGGTGCAGCTAGATTCTTAATGGCCCCACACGAGTCATTCATAAATCGATTAATTTGAACTGGGTTCCGCTGATAGGCACTTGCATGGCCATGGGGACGTGCCACTTCGTATTCTACCACTAAGTCAAGCAACCGCCCTACGTACTAACGACCCAGCTACAATGATTGCCGGAGTACCACCCACCGGGCCCCGCAAAGGCCAGGATAGGTGGATTTGACCATATCTGTTTTTTTAGTTTATAGGAGCTTTTTATCATTACCCATTGGCAACTCCTGCTCCTGCTTCGGAGCCGCAACATATGCCTGGTAACGGGATCTGAAAAGTAGATACCGTAGAAGTAGCAAGTTTGGAGCGATATGAGGACAACACGAGTTTAAACTGAGGAGACACTTACTCTATGTATGTAGTATAGCCCTCAATCATACCAAACTTTGACATTGAGCAGGCTATTTTACTGGGATAGGAAGCGACGATAGCCCAGCCCAAACATGATTAATTCGGGCGCGCGCTGTCCGCTGTCTGTCTGTCCCCCGTGCAAACTGGTGATGAACTGGTAATAGATTTTATGGTCAGTTTACATTGATGTCGATTGACCGAGTGTTATCGACATCTCGAGAACGATGGAGGTGACCCAGTTTTGACAAAGTGAGAAGAGCATTTGCAGTCTGGACGAGTCGCAGACAGTTCTACGCAGGGTTCGTTTTTCGGTTTCGCTTTGAAAGTCGGCCGTCCTTTTAACTAATAGCGTTGCAGCAGGGCAGATACTGCGGCTGCGAAGCAGGCGCAGGAGATGCCCGTATATCGTCTATCAAAGTACAGGTATAACGAAAATTGATTTATTTGCTTTGAACTATACCTTTTTGTCACTATCAAACGATTATGCATGTACTTATGCTCTTTGTTTGTTATTTCTAAGTAGAAACTTAACTGCGAAGAAGGCGCAGGAGATGCCCGTGGAGCGTGCGGATTGAGTTTATCAATGGCGGTCAAAGGTGAGTTAGCCAATCCTATCCCAGCCTTCGCGAAGCCCTAGTATTAGAAATCCACAAAATTTCAAAGCTACTTCGGCACGATTTGGTGAGGTACATGACAGTCATTTAGTCTTGCTAACAACTCAGCCAATGTCCGTCGAGCAGAAGCGTACACATCTTCTGCCAGCTTGCTAACTACTTGTGGGTGCTAGCACATGCACGCCTATCATGCGCGCCTGCAAGTTTTTGCCGGTCCGTGGCGTCCGCGTCGTCTGTCGCGGCCGGTGTGGTTAACCATCGGTCAATGTTCCCTGGAAGGAACTCCACAATGGGTGACCAGAGAGAAGGCAGTACCCCAAAGTCTGCCTCGAGAATCTGCGTACTTGTCCTGGTGTCCATGGCGATATTAGCCAGTGCATCAGCCATCTTATTGGACTGGCGCAGATGATGTGTCCACGAGATGATCTGGAGTTGGTCAGCAATTGCTCGTAGATGTCGCGAAGGTGCGGAGCCTTCGGCGGTCGTCGTCGTGAGAGGTGCGTAATGATCAGCTTGCTGTCGCCGACAACGTGCAGGCCACGGAGCCGGTAACGTGCAGCCTGGCGAAGCCCATTCAATAGCCCTCGGTATTCCGCAGCATTGTTCGTGGTGGATGCAGAAGCATACGGTACGCTTGCCATCCACTCAATGACTGGATAAACGGCGCCGCCGCCGAGTCGTAGTATGATTGAGCCTGATCCCCCTGGGCCCGGATTGCCCCGTGATCCACCGTCGAAGAAGAGAACGTGCTGCTTCGGCACGACTACATTAATATGGCCCCCCACGACCGCAACGCACGGTGATATACGGCGCGTATCTTGGCGACTACAGTAGAAGTCGTGGTCTACACCTAGTTTCCAGGGTACAATGCGACCAAAAACGCACTTTAACTATGATACAAGATGTTTCATACTCCAGGTTTCTCATAATGAAAACGCCGTAGTTCTTCGGAGATTTACACAATATCAGCCTACCGACAATTTATGTCACGGAAACCACAAGGTTTAAATACATCTCTCTGAAAAAAACTATCCATGCACAAGAAAATATATGTCTGAAAGAGGAGGGTATAAGTTATGACCAGGACTGAATGAACTGATTAATGAGTAAGTACTATGTTGAGAGGCCTGGAGCTGCATGTAGTTTAATACGATGTAGTGATGTGGTAATGGCACCAGTTGTGCTCAAGGTCCGGCATCGAGGCTTCTCATTGTCACAAACATCATTGCTATTCACTCGTCAATCTGCGCCGTGGAGCACAAGCCGCCAAGAGGACCAATCAGCGGGCAGCCTGGTGATAGAGCCAGCTGACCCAGCGGTCCGGCCAATCAGAACGCGCCGGTGAGCATCGGGAGCGCTCTGATTGGCCACGACTGGACGACGACGCCTCCATTGAGGAGCCAGTCGTTCCTGGCGGGGGTGGCTCCTGCGGACGGCGTGCACCTGGCCGGCGTGCTTGCATGCTACGGCAGGGCAGCTCGGGGTGATACCGCGGACCAAGCTGGATCTCTGCGCTGCTGCAAGCGGCAGCGTATAGCGGCGGTCCTAGACCGTCAGCCGGAAGGCGGGACCTGTGGGGGTCCACGGTGGCTTCATGCGTGGAGTCATTGCGCCGTTTCCCACTACAAACCAGCCCACGGGTGACGCCGTGGTCCCATCTGGACGTCATCCACGGCTTGGCTGGTCACCAAGTCGTGGCAGCTCACGGGTGACACCGTGGACCAGCTGATTGTCTGCGTCGCTGCGAGCGGCGGCGTATTGCGGCGGCTCTGCCGTCAGCCGGAAGGCGGGACCTGTGGGGGTCCACGGTGGCTCCATGAGAGGAGTCATTGCGCCGTTTCCCGTTAGAAAGCAGTCCACGGGTGACACCGTGGTCCCAACTGGTAGTCTTTGCCTCTTTAGGCTGCGTGCGATCCTGGCAGGTCACCAGATCGACGGGCGTGCTGCACCCATGTGCGCACGCCCACCACAGTACTCGATGTGACGCGCGGGGACATACTGTAAGTCATTGTGGCCTGCGCTACTTGACGCTGGCCGCGAGGGGGTGGTCCTCAAATGGTGCACCCACGGCGCGGCGGGGCCAAGAACATCGCAGTGGTAGAGATCCAGATACGGCTGACTCGGGGACGGCGACATCACGTCGCCAAACGCAGCGCTGCTGGGGCGCTTATTGGTGGCCTGCAACACATTGGGCATGAAGGAACGCAAGTCGGCCTTGTCAATTGCAGTGGAGAAGCTCGAGCTTCGGAGGACCGGTGCTGCTGACGGAGCAGAGGGACCGCGTATGCTGTCCGCGGGGCCAAGTGGACAGAAGTCGAGTAGACCGTTTCAACTATTCGGCGGGGTACCAAGAGTTGTGAGCTTGGTGTCTACGGTAGATGCGCTGGTCGTTGCCTTAGATAGGTTAAATGTACTCAATCTTACCTCAACCTTGAAACGAAACGAAACATCATTGCTACGACGAACAACGTGCATATAGCTTTTACGACTACACTATGGTGCGAGTCCGCTGAAGCAGACTTTATCGCTGGGCAACGCTTGTCAATATCTCGTGCTATCATGTCTGCCAGGTCAAGCTAATTAAAGCCTCTATATATATTCTCGTGCTATCATGTCTGCCAGGTCAAGCTAATTAAAGCCTCTATATATATTCTCGTGCTATCATGTCTGCCAGGTCAAGCTAATTAAAGCCTCTATATATATCTGTATCTACCTATATATATACCTATAGCTCAATAGTTTGTGAGCGGATGCCAAGTTTTTGCTCTGCCCAGTGCATGTAAGCCTATCGATACACTTGGATGTGCGCAACTTTTTGTTCAATTACGCATTCTCGGGCAGATGCTGCGGCTGCGAAGCAGGCGCAGTAGATGCCCACGTTAAAATCAACTAGAGAGTTGGGCTGGTAGTGCTTTTCAGGATTAAACATACAACAACTTTGGGATTTACTCAAGTATTATCCGTTATCATCGTCCATGAAACTATACGTCGACCTGTGTACCCTCCCGGAGGCTCCGTCCGGGCCGGAGCAACGCTCCGGGTTGCCTATATCCTTTCAACCAATAAAATGTTTGTGATCTCCACTTCCTCTGGTGGCACCTGGCATCAGTCTAAAAGGAAAAGAAGCTCCGATGCGAATAGGCATCTATCAAAAGCTGTAAGTGTGGAATCGATCGAGAGCTGTATGATGTTGTGTGAATGTTGTTTGATGTCATCCGCACGGGGGGAAGCGACGAATGTAGCGTGAATGTCGTTCGATGTTATCGAAAAACCTTCCCCAATCGACAGTTCTTCGAACTCCGAATAGCTTTTAAAAGCTTAGAATGCAAAGATTCGTGCGAAGCACTGTTTGGAGAGCATGGATGTCATCTCCGACGGTCAAGCACACCGTCGGTTGATCAAAACTGCATCTTCGTTGTTTGCTACCGTACCAAAGCACACAAATAGAAAGTAATTCGTTTTGTTCTGACCTCGGCACCCTCGTTGATTTATTTATTACGCTACTACTACGCCATTCGATCCACCCGATAATGGAGTGGATGATAACACGAAACCTATGAAGCACACAAATCCAAACTGCTGATGGTGCTCTCCTCGACCACCTTCTTCTCCCCCACGGACCAAGACAGGTGATACTTTTTGCAGGTAGCATCGAACCGAACCTGGACGATCTTGACTTCCGGATAGTCCTTCATGTCATATATTCCAAAAGGTTTGTGCACGAACGGAACGAAGTTCACAAGAAGCATGTGCTTGACGGAAAACAGAACCCGGTACTGGTCAGCTTGGTGCGCGGCATCAACAATCCCCTTCTCGGTCAATAGATTAACCTTCAACTCGAACCCAAATATCACGCCACCGTTTGCGACGAGAATATCAGCTCGTAATTGACTGTTCGGAGCTTTTGCTTCAGCATACACGTGTTTGGAAAGACGCGACTTTTTCAGGATATCTCGCATCGTGGCGTACAGCTCATGGTGAAATGTTGCCTCGCTGGGAGACCGGCAATTTCCGACGAGAGGATTTGAAATAACCTCCGCCCTGACGAAACGAAGTGCAGCAGATAGCAGCACCAGCGGGTCCTCAGTATTCTCGATAGCTTCAACATCTCGTCCTGGCAGAGCTTCAAAGCAAATACGCTTCATCATCGCCGACACAACGACCAGCTTGGAGCTGGCTGTTTGCCTCACTACTCCCATTCTTACCAACTTGTCGGCTACTAACTCGTCACCCTCCATAGGATCACCACAAAGTTTCTGCAAGTCTTCGGCAATCACGCTGCTGTCTTCGTCCACTTGTAGCACATACTGGAGCGCTCGCCACTCCAACGCTGTCAAGCCGGCCAGATCCTTCATAATATAGTAGTACGCAGTATTGTACAGTCGCAAATAATCTGGAAATGCTGTCCGTTCAAACCAGGGCTCCCACTCACGCCACTCTTTGGTCCATTTTGTATGAGTAGCCGTGTAACGAATCAGCGATCCAAATACGCCAGGTGCGCCACCAGAATACTCCATAATAGCATGCCGGATTGACTTGGCAAAGTTCCATTTCCGCTGGATCAGCTCGAAAAACGCAGCCATCTGCATGGTAGAAAATGGCTCGACTTGCAACAGCTTGCTTCCAGCGTATAAGCTAGCACTTGGGTTTCCAGAGCCAAGCTCACGGCGACACACCAAATCGGAACTACCGACCCCAAGGAATCCACAAAAGTAGGACGCCAGCTTTAACTCACGAAGCACCGCCATAAATGCCCCCACCAGATCTCGGTCCGCGGATACGGATTCCAACCCGTCCACGATAAGGCACACTCTTTTCTTCGTGCGCGTTGTGAAAGTCTTCACCACATCCAGGAATGATGCCGAGTCCACGCACGTGCTTTCATTGTCGACGCCTTGGCCCAAGAAGTTCCAAAACTGGGTCCTGTCTTCGACAGGCATCATCTCGACAAATACGCACACCACATCAGGAACTTCCGCAGCCAGCCAGGTCACAATCCCGTAGGCAATGGTCGTTTTCCCGAACTGTCGAGGACCATAGAGCAGGAAGAGCGGTCGTTCAAACGAGGTTGTGTCAGAAAACCCTTGCTTGATCGTTTGGAAGGCGACGATGCTTTCCATCGGAACTGAGAAGTAGCCCTCGAGCACTGGTTCTGCAGATGCAAGTCGTGATTGTTGCAGCCTGGGCTTCTTTGGCGGGGATTCAGTTTCAACAGCGTGTTCGGTCTGATCCAGGCGACGCGAACCGAGAACACTGCGTGCTGGCAGAACATTTTGAAGATCAGGTCCTGATACTACAACAATGAGCGGGTTCTACTGGGTTTTACCACATGGACCAATCTGCTCCTCCACGTCCATGATCTTCTTTTTTTCGCGGTCCTCGTAGACGTCAAAGATGAGGAGGGAGGGAGGGAGGAAACAGCAGGGACACTTGAGTTATGAGGTGATTAACGCTGCTCGTTTCTGCCAAGTGAAGCGATCGGACTGCACTCGTATATCCCGTTTCTGCGTTCTCCAACTGGTACCAGACCTTAGGTATCTCTATGACAAGCGGGTCGGCACAGCTCTCCCCCAGATTACCCAGCGTTCCAGACACCAGCTCAACCCCACTCGCATGGGCAGCCCTGTTGGCGTACACTTTGAGGTCCAAGGCATCCAAGCTCGAACGAAACTGCGAAGAAAACGTAGGGAAAGCTTCCTTCAGGAAGAAGTGAACGGATGTAGTGCTCTTCACAGCCACAGACTTCAGGGGGGCAATTGCTCTTCCTTGTCTGCTCACCACCTCGAACCAAGCCTCTTTCTCCGCATTGTTGCAAGGCTCCTGCTTGTACGGGACTAGGCTACAGCCCCGAAGGATGGGTCTTTAACATAGAAGCTCGAGGACCTTGAGCCAAGTCGTGTCTAGTTTGGGTGCGGACACATTCTAGTGAAATCAGAGCGAACATGACCATATCAACGCTGCAGCCAACTTTAATGTGGAGCATTGTTCGCCTCAACCGCCCCTCTCCCCATTACCTGGGTGTCAGGCGAATATTGAATACCTGAGTCCCTCTAACAGTGATAGACCAAAACTTTTTTTGGCTTATAGGGTTTACAGGCACCGCATAATCAGTGTACCTTGCGATCGAAATAGGGCGCAATTTTCTTGGTAACTGCGGTCTTGGGCGTCACCTCTGCATGCTGGGCGGCCTCCGTGACGTGCGTCCCGCTCGCCCAAAAGTAGAGCACCTTGAGTAGCTTGGAGATGGAGACGACGGAGCCGGCGAAGAAGGAGCCCGCCCGCACGCTCTTCTCCACCCTGCAGCTCCGCTTCGAGCAGCGCCACCGTGCGCCGGAGCGTACCATGGCGTCGCCGCACTTAGGGCACGCCCGCTCCGCGGCGATGAGGCAAGCACGCATGCACCACGTAAGAGTTGCCTCCTCCGTGATGCATGCCTGCATGAGACTGTTAAATGTAAACGCCTCAGCCCCCGAGCTGACGTCGTATTCGCACGACGCCATGGAGGCTCTGGGGGGCTGGGCGGGGACTTGTGGGCTGCGAGGTGTCTTTGCGAATGAGGGGTTGTTGTGAGCGTCAAGCAGGATTTTGTGTTTTTGTTGTGTGTACACACATGGTATACATGTATTATACGGGTACGGATGTATATGGTGTATAGTATACGTGGTGGGGCTCCTTTACCTTTGTGCCGAGCAGGGGAAGGGCGTGACGCTGGACAGCAGGGCGGACGTGTAGGGTTGCTGTGTTGCCGACGCCGGAGCTGGTGTCGGCAGCCACGTCGGCGGTGGCATTGCTGGCGGAGGCGGTGCAGGAGATGGAGTCAGCGGAGCTGCTCACGGCGAAGTTGGCGCCGGAGCCCGCTCTCGACCCGGGACGCGCAGCAGCAGGAGGATATGCGGCTGTGGTCTCGGATGGAGGCCTTCTGGGCTAGCCGCGGCTATACAAGCTGGGCGGTGGCGTGGGTTAGGACTACAGCTGCGTCCCCAGTCCAGTACGGAGGAAGCCGCAGCAACATGATGAGGTGAATGGCGGCGCGCCCGTAGAAGGCCCGCCCCCAAACTCTGGATGAGACGGCGATGGAGCGACAGATGCAAGCCCGCGAGATGGAGCTGCCTTTGCTGCACGAGGAGGGCCGATGCGGCCGCACTGGGCGAAGAAGGAAGGAGCAGCAGGTCGCCGTACCAGACGAAGAAGTTGAGGAGGGCAGGCCGACGTGGAAGCGATTGGCGCTGGCTGCGGACTGATGGGGAGGGGCGACCATCGACTCAAGCGCGCCGAGCAGCAGGAGGCGGGACGTAAACGCAGTCATCTCCGCGGGGCAGATGCTGCAGAAGCTGCGCGTCGAGAAGAAGCGCTGAGGGGAAGAGCTACCGGTACAGGAAAGCGGAAGCGTTCAAGGGCCAGCGTTACCGCGAAAGGAGAATAGCACGCAGTAGTAAAGTTAAATAAATCTTATACTGAGATAGCAAGTGTACCGTAGGTATGCTGCTGGCGCAGCCGGCAGGGGATTAATTCGGTGTCGCATGAAGCCGTGCGTGTCGTGCTCGAAAAAAGTGTCGCTTGATTATGATATTTGTATTGAATACACTTAACTGAGAATCTTGTTTATATATCGTTACCCGCATAAGTAATCCGTATACTTAATGGAAGTGTAAGTGTCGTCTCCGGGCGCCAATCTTCTCAACCCGGATCCGTCATTCCAGAGGAAATTAGCAATGTTGCTTCTGCCGCGATGGTGCTGGATGAAACGCTGGAGCAGCGTCGCCGTCGCCTTGACGCTGCAAATGCGGGCGCGCAGGCAAGGCGTGCCGCGATAGTGTTGGATGAAACGCCGGCTGCGCCAGCAGGGGATAGCAATTGTACGGTACCGTAAGGTATGCTGCTGGCGCAGCAAACGCATGCGTTAAGTATCCATCATATATGACATATGATGAAAGTAAACTTAATACGTAAACTGAATAATTACCTAGTCAGCGAAGAAGCATCAATCGTATCATTAATTTTCGTTTCATTCGAATCATTTCCAGTTCTCACGTCCACAGACGTAGCAACACCAGGGTGAAATTTCGGCGCCAAGGTAAGAATAGACGTTTGCTTGAGAGGGCACTGCTGCAACTTCTAACTTGCTTGTATTTGGTTATTAACAACGCGAAGGCAAGAAAACAAATTCATATTATCGTGAGTGTTTGAATGCAAGCACAGCGCTGGCGACTGGTGCGCCGCAAGTGCGGCGCGCCGAAGTCGGTGGCGCTGTGCGTTTATCTGTTTTGTTTTATATTTGCGATCTCAGCCCCCGCGAAGCCCTAGTACCGGGATAGGAAGCGACGAAGCGCTGATAGCCCAGCCAAACAGGATTAATTCGGCCCGCCCAATCGACACCGGTGCTGAACCGGTAACATGTCTAAGGTCAATGTACGGTAAGTTGTGATAAGGTTGGCCCAAATTTCTGTCCATACCATCACTTGACTGCCTGTGACTTCACGTCCCGAACCAAAATCGAACTTTAAGGACTGATGAGAAACTGGCTCGCAATCGGATGGCACGCTTGCCCCCGTCGCCCAAGACCCCAGCGTTGCTGCCTGATCCCAGTATGAGCTGGAAAGGTTTGCCGTGCGCAACGGGGTTGCGATGGTAGTACAGTGGCGTGGTTGCATGCTGGAAATGTGTGTCATGTGGAGATCACGTGGTGTCGTGCGCCAGTCCCGGGAGTGACTCAGTGATTCCAGTTCTCGGTGACGTGGTGAAGGACATGAGCATTTAGAGTCTTCCTGTGAAGCTGACTTCGTGTGTCAGCACGGTGAAGTTCTGGAGGAGGACACACCGTACTGAATGTCTGTGCCGGGTACAAGATCCCAGAATCGAGCCTCGACTCCAGTAACGCCGGATTTCAGAGTTTGTCTGCCGTGATGTGACGGACTCCAGAATGATCGGTCGGGTCCCAGTGTTGAATGGTGATCCCAGTTTCGGATGGTGGATCCCAGAATGGCGTCCACTCGTGTGGTGTGTGCCGGTTTGGTGTCGCGAGCCCCAGCGACTTCGGTGGTCAAAGTGGGTATCCGAGGTTCCGGGTCCCAGTATTCGTGTCCCGAGTTCGAGTGCCTCAGGGTGGACCACGCCACGTTGGTCGGAGACGTCGTGGTGGCGATATCTTTGGTGAAGGGTCGGTCCGCGTGAACAGTCGGTGGCCAAGATCTCGCGTGGGTACGAATCAGCTTAGGCGCGATCGGCAAGAGCTGCTGGCCTCACATCGACCAGCCTATCAGGACTCGACACTTCGGTGACGCGACCCAAGTTCAAATCAGGTTCCGGATTTCAGCCAATGCCCGGGATGATTGGACGAGCATCGTGATTAGACGCGCGTGCGACATCAGGTTTTCGGCCAATCCTGGGAGTGATTGGATGACCCTCATGATTGGAAGCGCGCTGGCCAGTCTCTTACTTTGTAGCTATTTGATGCGGAGCGGCGCCCTGGCGCCGGTAGGTCTCCGTTTGCATGTGTTTTGTAACGATTCAACAGAGTTTGATTTGCCCCGAAGAACGCAAGTGAGTGTGGTGGATTCGCAAAGGGCTCAAGCGACGCAAGGATCAAGCGCGCGACGGAGTAGATCGATGATCCAAATAAAGTCAAGTTCGCCAACTAAGTTGTACCGGCTTCTTTCCGTTTGTGACTTCTGTTAGCGTGCGCCCCACTCATCGGTCATCTGTCTTCGGTCGGGTTCCTGGTGGTGCTCCATATTTCGGGTCGAAGGTGATCGGCTCTGAGGTTTTGGCAGAACAGCGTTTCGTGATAGTGGTTTGCGAGTGCTGTTGGTGAAATCCGTGTGGCGCGGTACCCGGGATAGTGGTTCCCGGATTCGCTTTTGTTTCGCCCAAGTCGGCGTGGTGCGCGGTGGCCTCCAGAGTGCAGACGCAGAGCTCTGGAATTGGCCGACTCATCCCGAGTCAACTTTCTCTGGCTTCTTCGGATCAAGGAGCGAGTGACGATCCCGGCGATCTCTGAGTGCAGTGGCAGAGCTCTCGGATCGGGCTATTGGCTTACGTTGTGAGCCGCCCTCTCCTGGCCCCTCTTGGTTCTGAGGAGCGAGTGAAGATCCCGTACGCGGTTCTCAGTCTGAACCGCCCGGAGGAAGTGAAGTGACTGGGGTGACTTTAAGCCGGAGTCGCTGAGGAAAGAGGAGGCTGTTAAGGCCTGAGTCCAAGGCCTGAAGAGAAGTGGACAAGAAGTGTGTGTGAAGAGTGACGTTTGTATATTCAAGAAAACCCGGGGCATTTTCGGGCTCGAATCGACACGTACAGACTGAGACCTACTGGGACAGGGCCAAGCTCTGCTCAAGTAGGCTTGGAGACTCTTCTGGGATCAAGCAGCAGCTGGTGTGGTCGACCCACGTCTGGGCCCACAGCGTAGCTCCCGTCAAGAAACACCCCTGGGATCACAAGTGGGAACACACGCCCACTCGACTCGTTCCGAGAGTTGAGTGATCTGGGATTTGGGAATTTGGGCTTTGGGGTTCTGGGTTAATTCCTGGGATCTAAAGGTCTGAGTTTCTCGGATTTCTGGAGGCACCTCACCACAAAGTGATGTGGTTTGATCGAGTGTTTTCGACATCTCGAGAATGATGGGTGGCCGAGTTTGACAAGCATTTGCATTCTGGACGAGTCGTAGGCAGATCTAACGTTCGTGTTTCGGTTTTGCTTTGAAAATCGAAACACGAACGTTACATCTGCCGTCGTCCTTTTATCAATTGCGGTGCGGCGGAGCAGATGCTGCGGCTGCGAAGCAGGCGCGGGAGATGCCCGTAGGTCGTACGTATCGAAGTGCAGGTATAACTAACATTGATTTTGAACTATATGTAGCGAGTCTCGGGACACCTGCTCGTCGGTGGGTCCGCAAGCTCGCTACAGCGCTACTGCGGGCAAGGTCCGTGGATACAGAAAGACAATGACACGAACTGGCCACACTCAGCAGCCGGAACCCCGCTAACAGTCCCTATTTATTCACTTGTTCGTCAATCGCGGCCACTTCAAGTCGGCACTGCAACCTTGACCTCTGCTGCTACACTACTCGACTTTACAGGTGCGCTCCACGTCACCAGCAAGCCTCCGGTCAATCCGTCTGACTTGTCCTGTCTATTCGTAGCTCTTCCTGTACTGCCGGCAGTTGCTGCCGCTCTACTGTTGCTGTCTGTTGCTGTCTGTTGTTGAATGTGGCTGTTGGCTGTTGCTAGTGTTCGCTGTCTGGCAGATTTTCAAGTGAGACCTCGCCCGTGGCCAGCCCGCCGCTTGTCTTGGACGCTCTCAGCCACCGGTTTGCTCGGCTGCTGTGAGCCGCTCGTGCGTGCTGTCGGCGCCCCTCCGACTCAAGATCGCGCCGCGTGCTCGCTGTCGGCGATCTTACTGTCTGTAACCCCCGTCCTTCGCTGCTCGCATCGCGGCTTGAGCCAGCTGCGCTCGTGTACTCCTTCGGCACGTGCCTGCTGGACACACTCGCTGCCACGTACTCGCTACACGCCTTCTTCATATGCAGGGTCTTCCACGACCCTGCCGGCATCAAACAGCGCTTCGTACTCGTCAATGCCGATCCAATTGCTCGCTTTGTCATCAATCTCTGCTTTTCCTCGTACATCTCGCAGGGGCCGAACGTCATACTCAAAGATGTAGTGCCCCGCTTTGTTGCGTCGTCTTCGACGTTGAAGCTCCACCAGTACTTCACCCTGTTTTCGTCGTCTCTTGCCGTGCGCCACTGCTCGGTCACCGCCTCGGTTGCCACTTGCAGCTGTCGCTGCCTGGACAGCCGCAACCGCTGTTGGAGTAGCTTCTCCTGCGCTCTCGACATGTGCCCTCCCACCGATTGCGCTTTCATGCTCTAGCTACGCGTCTAAATCTGACGCCACCCTTGCCAGCAATTTAGTGGGGTAGTGATAAGAAACGAGGAAAGACGAATGAGCAACAAAACGCCTGCATTTGCCATCGTCGTCCTCGCGCTCAATCAAAAAAAATCATAGCCAGCGGGTTCAATGATCCGCATGGGTCCGATCCAACAATGCACAAACTTCGTTGCCTTGGGGCCTCTGGGAGGCCGATACATCCATACGCGGTCCCCCGTAGCAAAACTGCGGTGCGCTCGTACTTTCCGGCTGTAGAAACGAGCCTGGCGACGCTGCTCGCGCTCTCGCGCCACCTCTGCACACTCGTGACTCGTCTTAAGTGAATCCAACAGCTTGCTGTGGTGTTCTGTCAATTCCCCAGCTTCCGCGACCCTAGCTCGCCTCAACAAGTCATTCGGAGCTCGAAGCTTTCTTCCCATCATCAATTCATTTGGTGTGAGCGCGACTGTCGAGTGTCTGCCGGAGTTGTAGGCGTACACAGCAAATGCCACCCATGTCTCCCAGTCGTTCTGCAAGTCCTTCTGCATGTAGGTGGACACGCAGTCCTTCCACTTTCTGTGGAATCGCTCAACGAGCCCAATTAGCTGAGGCCTGTATGGTACAGGATTGGTCTGCTGGCTCTGCAACATCAATACGAGTTGCTCAATTGCTTTACCCGTGAGCTCCGGCGCACCATCAGTCATCAGCTCCCGGAATGGCCCAAACCGCAGCACCACGTGCCGCATCAAGAAGTCTGCTACGACCTCAGCCGTGTGTTGCTTCGTTGCCACCGCTACTGCGTAGCGTGTGACGTACTCAACTGCTGCTATAACGTAGCGCTCGCCGCCATCACTCGCTGGCAACGGTCCTGCCACGTCCAGTGCCCATCGATCTCCCACGTCGCCACCCTTGAGACTCCGCAGAGGCGGTATCACCTCTCGCGGTCTAGCCTTCCGACTACCGCACTCTTGGCAGCCACGCACCCAACGCTTGAATCCTGCTTGAAGGCCGGGCCACCAATAAGTTCGTGCGATCCTCTCATACGTATGCGGCGCTCGCAGATGGCCGGCCCACACAGAGTCATGATGCTCTTTGAACACAACAGCCCACAAGGCTGGTGGAAGCACCACACGTATCCCTGCGGCCGCTTTAATCGTAACCAAGCCATATTGAAGTTCGACGCCCATGCCCCGATATGCTCCCACTTCAATCATACTCTGCACCAATCCGCTCCTCGCCTGGGCTTCAATTATCTCATCGTCTGTGAGCTGCAGTGTTGGTTCTCGAACTCGTTGCTCTGCTCGAGCACGCGCTGCCTCCTTTCGTTGCATAAGAGTCTGCTTGTCAACGACGGTTGCCCGAGGTTTCGGGGGCCCATCAGGCCCTCGTATTGGAGCAACACGATCAGATTCAGTTCTCGTGGCTGACTTTGGTGCCTTTGCCTGCTTTCTTGTCCGTGGTCGCTGTGACTTTGTGCGCTTCTTGCGTTCTGGACTAATCGTTGCTGCTCGTGTCCTCGTACTCGTGTTCGTCACAGGTCTGTCTGGCGGCACCGTAGGCGACCAAGTCACCGTCTTTTGGCTTCCAGGTTGGGTTTGAATTGGAGCCGATACTACCGTCGGTCCTGTTGCCACTGGCCTTATAGAATGGCTCGAGACCCGCGCTGCGTCAGCTGGTGTGGTGCTCGCGTCGTGCACAGTGTTCGTCAACTCGCCTGCGTCTGCTAACCTTTGCACTTTATTCACCATTGCGTCGTTTTCCCCATTGCTAGTTACCCTCGTCGTTCCACTGTTAGTGCCCTGGGCGCGAGCCACTGCTTCCTCGTAATGATCCGCTGCAACTCGTCTAGCTTCTTCTGCTCGCCGTTTCGCCGCTCTTGTCAACGGCCTTGAGGCGCCTGAGACCTCGGTTGCTCGTGCCGGATTGCTAGTCAAGTCTGCTACCTCCACGTCAACTCGTTGTTGCACCACATGGTCATCAGGGCCAGTCGCGGGTAGCACTGACTGCTTCCGTGTCTCGCTGCTCGCTTTCTTTAGCTGTATGTCCGGCTGATGCGTGGCGCAAGTTGCTGTTGCTGGCAGCATCACCGCTGGCGACTCGGTTTGATCATCATCAATTCTGATACTGGGATCGCCTGGGGTGGGCTCCGCAACTACCGAGGTGCTCGTCACTACTTCACCACCTGAGCTCCGACCTTCTGTGGGGCTTACTGCTGTGGCTGCTGGGCTTCTCGTGGCTTTCGTCCTCGATCTCCGACGCCGCCCTACTGCCGCCGCCATCAATGCAGGAGCTCTCGACAATGCGTCTGCCACTACATTCGTGCTACCGGGCCGGTACTCCACAGTAAAGTCAAATTCCTGCAGTGTGATCGCCCAGCGATGCAGCTTTCCCGTCAAGTTTGGGCTCGTCATGAGCCACTTTAAAGCTGAGTGGTCCGTGATCACGGTGAACTTTCTTCCATACAGATAGGGCCTGAAGAGTTTGACAGCCCACACAACGGCCAAGCATTCTAGCTCTGTGATACCGTAGTTCGTCTCCGTTTTGCTGCACACTTTGCTGGCGTAGACCACGGGCTGCCATCCATCGCCCTTGCCCTGCATCAGGCAAGCACCCAGTCCAGTCTTGCTAGCGTCAGTCACGAGTCGAAATGGGAGGTGAAAGTCTGGGTAGATCAGCAGAGGTTTCTTCGTTAAGACTTCCTTCACTCGCTCAAACGCGTCGTCATGTGCCTCGCCCCATTCCCATTTTACGTCTTTCCTGAGCAACTTAGTCATCGGAGACATCATTGCACCAAATCCCTCGATAAAACGGCGATAATACTCGGCCAAGTGCACAAATCTCTTGACCTCAATGGCGTCGCGAGGCTTCGGAAACTCGCGCACAGCTGTAACCAGCCTCTCCAGTGGTCTCACTCCGTCCGCACTAAGCTCGTGGCCCAGGTATTCCATGCACTGCGTCGCGAACATGCACTTCTTGAGCTTTAGGGTCAAGCCAGCCGCCGACAACCTCTCCAGCAGACATGCCACCTCCAGCACATGGCGCTCAATGCCTCCCCGAGTATAGATCACGATATCATCAAGATAAACAAGACACGTAAGCCATGTCAACCCCCGCAGCACACTGTTCATTAGGCGCTGGAACGTAGCCGGCGCATTGGTTAGCCCAAACGGCATGCGCGTGAATTGGTACAGGTCACGCTTGGTAGTAAATGCCGTTTTCTCCTTGTCTTCACTCGCTACTCGTATCTGCCAGTAACCAGATCGCAAGTCCAGAGTCGTAAACAGCACTGCGCCTCCCAACGACTCCAAAGTCTCGTCAATCCTTGGGAGAGGATACGCATCCTTCCTTGTCACCGCATTCAGTGCCCGATAATCAATGCAAAAGCGCACCTCGCCGTCCTTCTTTTTACCAAAACGACGGGGAAGCCCCACGCGCCGTTGCCCTCTTCGATCACACCGGCACTCAGCATCTTCTGTACGTTAGTGTGGACAACCTCGTCCTCCTTCTGTGCATTTCGCCGTCGTTTGAGCATCATAGGCTTTGCATCACCTGTGTCGATGTGGTGCTCCACGTCCAGAGCTGTAGCAGGTGGGCAGTCGCCCGTGTCTACCACTAGATTCCGATACACTCGCAGCAGTTTCTTCATCAACGAACGACTGTCCTCATCCTCAACACCAATCTTCATTTCTTGCTCGTTGTCCACAGGTGTCTCGGTGTCACCCATGTCGGCTAACCACTCAACGATACGCTCCCGACTCATGGCACCATTCACCTCTAGCACAGTCACGTCATCGTCCAGCGGGATCCAGGTGCCAAGCTCTTTCTTGGATGGTAACTTCACGCGGTCTCGGCCCGCATTGATCGCTGGGACCCAAGCTTTGCCGTTGCGTGCCTCGGTCACCGTTGCAGCCAGCATCACTGATCCGAACTTCGTCGTCGGTAGGAAGATGCCCTTCTCACCGTCTTCGGCAGTCACTGCTGCTTCTATCGGTGTCACCGTGCTCCGACCAAGACGTCGTGTAGCTGCCATTCGTACAGCTGCCACCTTGCCACGATTATCTCCATCGAATGTTCGGAACGGAATCACAACAATTCGCCCAGCCGATTCGTACTTCATCTCATTCTTAGCGAAGTCCATGTTGGCTCCATGCTCGCGCATGAAGTCGACGCCTAGAAGAAACTCATCTGTACACCCCTTGATGATGCACGCGTCAACACGAATGAGCTCCCCAAAGATGTTCGTCAACTCGAATCTCCATACACCGGCTACATCCAAGAGAAACCCACCGATACCCTCGACACAATCCACCGGGGCTGTATTCGAGATGCGATCTCCTAACACCATCCAATCCGTACCAGCCACAGTGTAGCGGGCTCCACTGTCGAGCTTCACTTTTCGACGCTCACCGGCTACTTCCATGCATGCCGTCCGGAGTCCATCATCGGCCTCTACGTACTGCGCACTTCCAGTATCATCACGTTCCTCACCCTCATCATCTTGCTCGTGGTGACGCTGCACCAGGCGCACCTTCGCTGGATCGGTGGGCTGGGCGTGGTATTCGCTGGCTACGCCGCTCTGTTGCTGGCGGCGTCGCTCCAGCTGGGCGATTGCTTCGTCACCGTCGTGTTGTCTCCTGGCTCGTAGCGATGTTGCCGCAGCTCGTTCCTCTGCATGTGCCCGTGTTTCAGCTTTGCGCCTGACCTCCGCACGCTTTGCACGTCGTCGTTTTCGTTGGTTCCTAGCCAGCTTGCGTGCCAGCCTCAGTTGTGCGATGTGCGGTTGGTCGTCTGGCTGACCTCTCACTGCTCCGGTCTGCACAGCCTCGGCGCCTTCTTCAGGTTGGCGTGGGTCTGTATCGATATCACCGGGCACAGCGGCTTCCTCATCACTACGTACGTATCGTCCCGCGGACATAGCAGGCCGTACAGTCGCTACGTAGCATGCTGCACGTTCATCGTCTCTCTCTGCAGTCGCCGCCTTCATATCATCAACCATAGCAGTCAAAGCATTGACCGCCGGCACCGACTTCCTGCCCGTTGTCGGCGACATCGCCTTACTGGGCTCCTCATTGTTCTCATTCATCACCATTGACGAGACACTCTCCACGTGTTCGCCTGCGGTTACACTCCTGACTACTGCATGCCGTTCGTTCACGTCACATTCACTGCCGAGTTCAAAGTGACGAGCGATCTCTGCCTCGGCGTCGTACCATGCTGTCGTCATCGGTGCCGCCCTTACTGCACTCTCTGTCCCCTCTTGCCCTTCCTCATCTTGGGCCGCGTGCGTCATCGCTGCGCGCGTCTCCAGTCTTACCACTAACTGTTGCGAAGCGCCCTTCGCCTCCATCTGCTTTTCATCCTCATTCGTCACCTTCTCCTCGACCGACACCCTCCGTGTCACCACCCTCCACCGGGGATTACTACTCGCCGAGCGCCGTCTCCCCCCGACTGCGTCAGCTACTCGTTTTCCGAAGGCTTCTGTGCGTGCGGACGTGTCTTCAGGTACTCGTCGTTGCGCGCCTTGGCCTCAGCGTCTGGGCAATCCTTGGCAATATGACCGAATTGTCGGCATGCGTAGCACTTGGGGCCATTCGGGCACGCAGTAGCCCAGTGCCCATGCTGTCCGCACTGCCAGCAGTTCCTGTCGCCTGCCTGGGGCTTCGTGACCGACGCCTTATTGTTGCTGGCACCCACCTGCTTTACCACTGCCCTGCGCTTTTTCTTTGGTGGCAGCTGTACCGGGGTGTCCGACTCATCACCACTGGAGGTTGGTACGTCTCGCTTCACCCGAGGCTTTACCTTCAACTTCGACTTCGATTTATCAGGCTCTCGTTTGGCTGCTACAGACTTCCACCTGCTTACTTCTGCCCAATACTTGCCATTCCACACTCGCCCGGCTGGAGTATGAAACGTGCCAGTACAGTCATTCCAGACGCCGGCGGGGTTGGTGAATCCCACCAAGTTGGCTTCGTCAGTATCGGCCTCTGCTGGTACCTTCATGAGGCCAACACCGGGAATCATCATCGTCTGGCCTTCAACTGGAATGCCGTAAGGGTTGGGAGTGGTGGGCCAGGGCTGCCCGATGTGCTGCATGCCCTGCGCGACATTGTCCTGACTGTCGTCGATCTTAGCTGCAAGCTCGGCCGCTTCTTCCAACGTCTTCGGCCTCTTCTTGTCACGCACCAATAATCTCGTCGTCTTGTCCAAGCATCTGTAGAACTGCGCCAACAGAATCTTTTTCATCCACTTTATTTCTCCCCACTACCTCACGCAATGCGGCAGCATAATCAGCGTGGTCTCGCCCTGTATCCACGGGCGATTCTGCACTCTCAACGCCGCCTTCGTGCTGTCCAGTCGCTCGTCAAATCTGCGCCTCAACGCGTTCTTTAGGTGCGTCCAAGTTCTCTTTCGGTCCTTCATCCGGCGATCCATATTCACCCACCATTTCGCTGCTGTGTCCATCAACTTATTACAGAGGATAAAATAGAGTGCGCGATCTGACCAATTTCCACGGCCGGACTCCTTTGCGCCCCTCAATGCGAGATCAACACGCTCAATCCACGTTGAGACGGGCGTGGCTGGTGACGGAGTGTACGTAGGTAGCTCGAGATCCTTCACACTGCGTCGACGGGGGCGTTTGCCTCGAGCTCCGCGTCGTCGCCGACCGCAACTCGATGCACCGCTCTCGCTGCTGCTGCTGCTGCTGCTGTCGTTGCTGGGGCCGTCATTTGGGTCGTCATCGCCAGCGTCATCGTCACCGCTACTGTCTGGTTTGTAGCTGGTATTGCTGCTGCTGCCCGAGTCGCTCGAGCTGCTGTCATCGTCGGAGGGCGAAGATCCGCCGTCAGCCTCCCTGTTTCTTCTCGCTCGACGACCTCGAGCGCGTTGAGCATGCTGACGCGGCTGGCGGACACGGCCGTCACGCACTGTTGCTGCTGCAAGTACTGGGACAGGCTGCAGTTCTGACACGGCTGCGGCTAACTGCTGCACTGCAGCCGCCATAGTTGCCACCGAAGTGCTCGGCCCGACCGGTACCGCTGACGCTGTCGTTGCTGAGGCCACCGTCGCTGAGTTTGTACGCCGTCGTGCCTGCTGCCGGGCATGCCCATGTCCATCCTGGGCACGAGCTGCACGGTCCACACGACCGTCTCCACGTGAACCAGTAGCTCCATGACCAGGTCGTCCAGCAGCGACACCAACACTCCCACCAACTCCAGGTCGAAGGCCTCTCACGATCGTGGCAAGTTGCCCGACCGCTGCGGCGATCGCCTGCACTTCGTCACTACATCCAGCATCCCCAACAGAGACTCCAGCAGCGTGCTGCTCTTCATCGTCCTCCTGCTGCTGTTCCCCCTCATCGGCCTCCAGTCCATCAACAGCGTCAGGCACCAGCGCCTCGTCGTGCTCAGGACGCTCTGGTTCTTCGTGCGCCGGCTCCACGTCTTCACCAGCGCCAGTTCGGGCTGAGACCATACTGAGTGCGAGTCCAATCTTTAGTCAAAAGTCTTTGTCCACTTGGCCCCAATAAAATGACCACCATGTAGCGAGTCTCGGGACACCTGCTCGTCGGTGGGTCCGCAAGCTCGCTACAGCGCTACTGCGGGCAAGGTCCGTGGATACAGAAAGACAATGACACGAACTGGCCACACTCAGTAGCCGGAACCCCGCTAGGAGTCCCTATTTATTCACTTGTTCGTCAATCGCGGCCACTTCAAGTCGGCACTGCAACCTTGACCTCTGCTGCTACACTACTCGACTTTACAGGTGCGCTCCACGCCACCAGCAAGCCTCCGGTCAATCCGTCTGACTTGTCCTGTCTATTCGTAGCTCTTCCTGTACTGCCGGCAGTTGCTGCTGCTCTACTGTTGCTGTCTGTTGCTGTCTGTTGCTGTCTGTTGTTGAATGTGGCTGTTGGCTGTTGCTAGTGTTCGCTGTCTGGCAGATTTCCAA
Source organism: Phytophthora melonis (assembly GCA_024211575.1). Taxonomy (NCBI): domain Eukaryota; phylum Oomycota; class Peronosporomycetes; order Peronosporales; family Peronosporaceae; genus Phytophthora; species Phytophthora melonis. Next base: position 2,726,642 of record JAMXKT010000047.1, read on the forward strand.
GTGAGACCTCGCCCGTGGCCAGCCCGCCGCTTGTCTTGACGCTCTCAGCCACCGGTTTGCTCGGCTGCTGTGAGCCGCTCGTGCGTGCTGTCGGCGCCCCTCCGACTCAAGATCGCGCCGCGTGCTCGCTGTCGGCGATCTTACTGTCTGTAACCCCGTCCTTCGCTGCTCGCATCGCGGCTTGAGCCAGCTGCGCTCGTGTACTCCTTCGGCACGTGCCTGCTGGACACACTCGCTGCCACGTACTCGCTACATATATATTTCTATCAGTATCAAACGATCATGATTGTGCTCTTTGTCTGTGATATTGAAGTACTGTAGAAACTCTATTCAATTAGCGATCACTTTACGCATCCTGAATGCGCAATGGCGGAACTGATTGGATCCATGTTGAACAGGTTTCGTTTTATTAGAAACGATGGCATGGTGCCCAAGAGAATCAGTGTTGGTTTGAGGTGATGTTTCAGTTATTTTGTTTTCGACTACCGTCTAAGTAGGTTGAGTACATACGCCGGCTTTTCGAAAAACAAAATGCTATCATTTACCTATCCCAGCCTTCGCGAAGCCCTAGTATTGAGCGGATGGGCATTGTTTTTCTGCAGAGGTGTGCTCATGGAGGCGCAAGACCTCAACGCCTGCATAGCAAGATCCCTGCTCAAATCGATATCTGTCCGCGGTATTTTTAAGATATGAGATTGTCTTGCTTTCACTATGATCATATCAAATATTTGATTAGGTTCCGACAAAATGTGTCCGAATTGTCCGATTTCTTAGTAACAGCACAGCATGACATTTGAGGCACGCCCATTGGCCCACAAAGCCGAAGTCTTCTGATAGGCCAAGAGCCAGTGTATTATTGTAATGCGAAATTCTAGACGTCCGAGCGGACACCATGTTACTTGAAATACAAGATCAAAACTTCGGGATTGTCATCGTCAGTTGCGTTCAGACATTTCCTGGTCAGGCATCCATTATCGTACTTACTTAGTACGAGAATAGGATTGCCGTGTCTCTCCCATTCGAGAAATTGCAACCCAGCCGCGACCTTGCAGAGCGATGGCGGAGGAAGAGGCTTGGTTCCAAGTGGTGAACAGACAAGGAGGAGCGATTGCCCCCCTGAAGTCTGTGGCCGTGTCGAGCAGTACATCTGTCGACTCCTTCCTGAGGGCTGCTTTTGCTACGTTTTCTTTCCGATTCCCCCCGACTTTGGAAGCATCGGACCTCAAGGTGTTCGCCAACAAAGCAGCGTACCGGAGTGAGACTCCGCTAAAAGTGTCCAGACCTTTGGAAGAGTTGGGAAAGAAGCCTGACGACCCCCTGCTCGTGGAGATTCCCAAGGTCTGGTTTCAGCTGGTAAACGCTGATACGCGGGACACGCTTGCGGGCACTAGAGAATATTCGGCTCCTCTCACAGAAGAGAGCACTGCAGGCGCTCTTCGTGGAGTAGTAATCGAGATGCTTCTGCCGCACACTCCAACTGAATCGCTGGTGGAGGCGTCTAGACTCAAGATCTTCAAGAGCCGCCAAGCGTATGATGAGAGCAAGGCCATGGGCGAAGGTGATCAGATTGGTCCATCTGGTAAGACCAAGCAGAGTGCGATCATTGTTGAAGTGCCAAGGTTCACCGCAAGTAATTCAACATCCCAACTTGGTTCCCGTAAAGTGGATCAGATCGGAGACGCTGTTGAAACTGAATCCCCGCCAAAGAGACCAAGGCTGCAACAATCACGACTTGCGCCTTCAGGACCAGTGTTCGAGGGCTACTTCTCGGTCCCGTTGGAAAGCATCGCCGCCTTCCAAACGATCAAGCAAGGGTTTTCTGACACAACCTTATTTGAACGACCGCTCTTTGTTCTTTATGGTCCTCGGCAGTATGGGAAAACGACCATTGCATATGGGATTGAGACTTGGCTGGCTACGGAAGTTCCTGATGTGATGTGCGTTTCTGTCGAAATGCTGCCTATCGAAGACGGGGCCCAGTTCTGGAATATCTTGGGTAATGCCCTCGACAATGAAAGCACATGCGTCGACTCGGCAGCATTCCTGGATGTGGTGGAGACGTCCGCCGCGCGCACGAAGAAACGAGTGTGCCTTATCGTGGACGGGTTGGACTCCGTGTCCGTGGACCGAGCTTTGGTGGGGGAATTTCTGGCGGTACTTCGAGAGTTAAAGGTGAGATCCTACTTTTATGGATTCCTTGGGGTCGGCAGCTCCAATTTAGCGTGCTACCATGAGCTTGGTGATGACAGCCCAAGTGCTAGCTTTTACGCTGAAACCAAGCTGTTGCAAGCCGAGCCATTTTCTACGATGCAGATGGCTGCGTTTTTCGAGCTGATCGAGCCATGTTTTAACTTTGCCAAGTCACTTCGGCAGGCGATTATGGAGTTTTCTGGTGGCGCACCTGGCGTATTTGGGTCGCTGATCCGCTACACGGCTACGCATACGAAATGGACGAAAGAGTGGCGTGAGTGGGAGCCCTGGTTTAAGCTGACTGCGTTTTCGGATTACCTGCTACACAACAACGCGTACTCCTGTCTTAGAAGAGATCTCGGCGGCTTGACGGCGGTGGAGTGGCGAGCGCTGAAGTATGTACTTCAGATGCGACGCGACAGCGGTGTGACCGCCGAAGACTTGCAGAAACTTTGTGGTGGTCCTGTCAAGGGCGAAGAGCTGGTTGCTGACAAGCTGCTAAGTATGGGCGTCGTGGTGCGAAGAACGGGTGGCAATTTTGCCGTCGTTTCCGAGATGGTGCATCGCATTTGTGTCGAAGCGCTGCCAGAACGAGATGTTCGGGGTATTGAAAATGCCGAAGACCCGCTGGTGCTGCTATCCACTGCGCTACGTTCCGTCAGGCTGGAGGCCGTTTCAAATTCTTTCGTCGAGAATCGCCTATCTCCCCACCGAGACATCATTTCACCAGGAGTTGTACGCTACGATGCGAGATATTCTGAAAAAGTCCTCTCTCTACGCAATATCTCCGAACAGCCAACTACGATCCGACATCGTTGTTGTGAACGCAAGGGAGCGAGTCGGCTTCGAAGTAAAAGCCGATTTGAATGATGAAGCCGCGCTTATTGAGGCTGTGCGTCGAGCTGACGAGTATCGCGTCATCTTTTCAGTTGAGCACATGTTTCTTGTGAATTACATTCCGCCTGGACACAAAACTCCTGGAGTTGAATCACGTGAAAGAGTTTCAGGAAGTCAAGATCGTTCAAGTTCGCTTCGACGATACCTGCAACACATTTTGTCTTCAGTCGCTGGAAGAAGCAGACTATTGAGCAAGACTTCAATTAATGGAAGAGTTGAGCGGTTGGATGATGCTGGGGAGTGACCGCGAGCTTGTAGCGTGCAAAACTTGGCGCGCACACCTTCGCGGTGAAGCACCTTGATGATGGAGGCGAGTCTGCGCGCGTGCTCCATGAAAAAGCCGTGTTGCTTGGTTGATCGGCGTGGCGCGCTAGTCTCCGTAGCCTCCAGTCGCTTCTTCGCTTCGCGAATGTGCAGGCAAAACGTTTTCAGCTTGGCCAGCATAAACGAAAACGGCCGTGAGGTAGGAAGTGTGCTTCAGCGGTCGTTAACAATAATTAGGGCTTCGCGGGGGTTGAGATCGCAAATATAAAGAAAACAGATAAACTCACAGCGTTTGTATATCATGAGCATTCACAACTACTTACCAGATAATCATACCTTTAGGTGCAATAACAGTGTTTTTATAACACACTCACGATAATATCAAATTGTTTTCTTGCCTCCGCGCTGTTTTAATAACCAAATACAAGCATAGTTATAAGTTGCAGCAG